>CM036591.1:745000-3367500 GCA_020745705.1 Hemiprocne comata
GGACCGTTTTTAATCAGTTTTATTGATTCATGCTCTCAGTTCTTACTCAGTTAAAAACAAGGCACATTAAATACATCCTCTTATTGCTCTATAAATGCATGCGGCTCATTCTGCATATCAAAAGTAATGAATAATGGCAGTAAAGCACCAAGACAGTTATAAAAATGACAACCCAGCCTCAAACAGAGCATTTAACAGTTCAGCCTAGAACAGCGACCAACGGAACACCCAAGTGCCCCACGTCACAGGGGCAGCGGGTACGTGTACACCCATGCACACAGATACAGACACACTGCATCTAACACCCACCCCCCCAGGCGTGCAGTTTATCTCAAACACAAAATAAACCCCCCCACCCAAAAATCCAGCTCCTACCTCAAAAACAAAACCCAAAAAACCCAACAAAACGAGACAAAAAAGGCAAGAACCACGTGTTCTTCCGCCTCGGATCAGAACGGTGCAAGACGCAGACATTTGACAACTCTTTCTACAGTGCATTCACATGGAAAAAAAAGAGAGGAACAACAAAACCAACATTCAAGAAAAGAAATGGTAGGTGATAAATACATACTTCTAGGGTTTTTCTGTGTCTAGGCTTAGCTGCTGCCAGTAAAGCAACACATGCAGTGGTCTCCTGGCACACAGGGCCAGGCTGTGCCACACAAAGGAGCAGGGAAGCGTGACAAGGAAGTGCCTGAGATGCCAAGCAAATTCCTACTGGGGGACACACACACACAGCCCAGAAAATCCCAAAGTCACATTCTGTATGCAGAATCACTGAAACAAGAGAACAAAGAGTATACTTTGGGTACAAAGCAGAAAATCCTGCCTTTCCCGGTAAACTGGTATTATTAATTCTTAACAGTGCCATTTATAGAGGAACGGAGGAAAATGTTTCTTTAAACCACACCAAAGATGTTAAATATTTACAATATTTATCTTTGTGTGCCCTGGAAAAGGTTGCATTACTTTTACTTGCTATTATTGTTAATAGTAAAATTCTCAACCCCTTCTTGCTCACTGAACCAAAATAACCTGGGTATTGTACATTAATTTCCCTCCAATTCCCAAGTAACTGTAAACTCTGTTACTATGTTCAGATTTGAAAAGGGTTTTGCAAATACAGAGCTGTGTCAAACACCACATACTTTACCTGAACATACTGGAACATAGTTGAAAAAAGAAAAGTTCACAGGACCACAGAAACAAACCCCTTTGTTCATGAAAAAAATTCTGACTTTGTCAAACAGGCTAACTCGTCATCCACACAGACTGCACCTCTCCAGGACAGGGCTGGAGACAAAGCAGCCACAGCCCCTTCATGTCTGCACTCTGGTACAAGGCTGAGCCAAACCAAGCCCTTCAACATGCACAAACTGTCTGAGAGGCATTTCACCTGAGACATCTCCTTCCCTCCAGATTTCACCAACTGTTTGGACTGACAGGAATACAACCATTTGCTGAGCTTTAAATGAGGCTTGCCCTTTTTTAATTTTTTGTATCTACTATTCTTAAACACCCATTTTTTTTTTTTTTTCCCCAAGGACTCTGCCTCTCCAGCCAAACACATCACCTGCACGTGCTGCCTGAGGTGCCAGTGCTCCCCAGCAACTCCAGGTTGTTGATGTTCTCATCCTCCCTCTCAAAACACCCAAGTAATCTTTGCTGGTTGTTCCTGCACTGGTACCTCCCATCAGTGAAAGGGGTGACACCCATTAAAACCAATCACATTTTGCACAAGTAGAAATCCTGACACCTTGGAACTGATGCTTGTTTTGGACTATAACCTGGTATTTGTGAACTTTGAGAACAGAAGGACAGATCCATCAACAAACCATTCTGATGCTTTTCCCTTCCTTGCTCTGTATCAGGCAGAAATCTTGACCCCAGTCAATCTAACAGCAGAAGGGCAAAGAGCCAGATACAACATTGTTGAAAACAGCTCAAGTGAGTGGTCCTATTTTTATTTTTATTTTCATTAATCTGCTGGACAGTGGCCCTTTCACTTCTACTGAAAAGTTAGCAGCACGGAGCCAGCTCTCATTGTCTCACTTTGTGCCTGAGCCTTTTAAATAAACAATTAAGACTGTTATGGTATCAAAACCTGCCATATTCTACAGTGTTTGTCTGAAGCTGGAAACAGTATGAGACTGCAGCATCAAACACCACCTGCTAGACACTGCTGTTTATTAAAGGAGGCTTATTTTTATGAATACAGGGGGAAGGAAAGCTGTCTCCTAGCTTTTACCTATATTATTAGCTTGGGTGATTAATCAAGATGTCTCTAGCTTTCCAGCTTCACACTGCTGGTATTTTTGTCTGGCCAAGTACTGGTGCCACTGCAATAACAGCACTTGAAAGAGCAAACACAACCTCCTGCAGAAGGCAGGCTCAGGACAGCTCTGCTCCGTCACCATCGCCTTGGGAAGTGTCAGTTTTGCTTCTCTTGTGATACCAGCTCCAATCCAGCACATCAGCTTTCCCCCCCTCTTGCTCTTTGTGGCAGAGGACAGAGCAGCAGCTGTTGAGGCCTCAACACGTATTTGCAAAACTCAATGTGATGCATTTAAAGGCAGGATTCACTCTCTGAGCATTGTTTTCTTTAAAGGTGATATATAAAATCAGTGAACAAGGCAGTATGTGCACGTGTGCTTGTGTGTGCACCAAAATCTTTCTGGAGTGTATTCCTGAACTGTTGTTAATCAACTCCTATGTCTAAAGAACACCCAGTCCAAAGGCCACATGCTGGAGTAGAAATGGTATGGAAAAACCATTCATGATGGGAACAAATGCACAATGTAATTTTTAAGAGCTGCATCGACAGACAGATACCAGTCATGTTGAACAAGCCAGGACACTCAGGAGCACTGGAATGTCTTCAGCAGAGTGGCAGTCCCACCATGGGTCAGCTGTGGCTGCTGGGTTTGACCTCACAGCCCACCACCGCTCCGGTCCACCGAGATCACCCCCCTCTGGCGCAGGTTCTCCTCGGCGGTCTTCATGAGCACAGCCAGCCGGCTGCCCGAGACGTGGCCCTTCTGGATGGCACTCATCAGCTGCAAGGGGAAGAGTGCCATGAACCCACTGCAAGACAAACACCAACAGCAGAAGGCACGGCCTGTGGAGGGCTGCTGGGGTGGCTGCTCAGGGACTGGTGGTGGTCACACTGTGACCGGTCCCTGAGCAGCTACCCCAGCAACCCTCCACGGCCACCACAGCAGCCCTCCATGGCCACCACCAGCAGCCCTCCATGGCCACGGCCACCACAGCAGCCCTCTCTCCATGGCCATGGGCACAGCTGGGTGCTGGCAGCTCCTCTACACCAGGGGTATACAGACACAGCTGCCCCCAGCCACCCGTGGGGACACTGACAGCCTTCCAGTGGACATGGTGGAGGTCACGCTTGGTACTGGCCCCCGGGGCAAATAATTAATGAATGTACAGAACTGTTTTTTTCCAGATGAAGCAAAGATTCACCCCTCCAAGCTCGTTTGCATTTTCCAGAAATGCCAGCCGAGGTTTTGGCCAGGCATGGGTGGCAGGAAGGGCAGAAGTACAGTCCATTTGGAAGGAACAGTGCAAGCAACCATCAACACCAGGGTTTCTTCAGTGACATTTCAGGGTACAGGAGAACCCACCTATTATCTATTGCACAGGTGCTTTTTTTTTTTCTTTTTAATATCTGAAAGATGTCACTAATAGAAGAACCCCATTCCTGACCTACCACTGACCCCCCCACCATACCCTTTTTCAGTCATATGCCCTTCTTTGTAGTGACAGGGCACTTGACTTCCACAATTCTTTCAAATCCAAATTCCTTTATAGACTTTTAAAACTAATTTGCCTTTAAGTCCTTGGAACTGGACTCAGCTCTATCTTAACGAACACACGCTAGTGCTAAGGTTTTAGTTAATTCTTTTTTTATCCCATGGATAAAGTGAGCATTAGGCTTGAAATTACATGCAGTCAGCTTGTCAAAGCCTACTATGGAAAGCAATGGGCACTCACAGAATGCAATTTCTTACTCCCACTGAGTGCTGAGAATCCTTCAGATTTCTTTGCTTCCCTAGGAAATCTATCAATTACATCTGCAGCTGGACCTATGCAAATGTGGCATCAACCCTGCCAAAGCTGGAACTAGTCCCTGGGAGGGGAAGGGGCAGAAGGGAACCCTGTCCTTCCCAGACCCAGCTGAGGCTGGAAAAACCTCCCCGTGTTTGAAGGCCTTTTGATTGCCCCGTGCAGGCCGGAGGCAGGGCAGCTGCTGGGGCCAGGGGGGAGAGGAGCAGCAGCAGAAGAGCAGTAGATCCAGCCAGCAATCCCCAGCCTGGAGACACACTGGAACCCAGCCTTGTGTCTGCCTCACCCAACAGACCACACACTCTCTGGGGAAGCAACCACAGAAACCATCCCCTGGGTCTGCCATGAAAACAAGAGCGCCTGGTCTGTGCATTTGTCAGCACCCCAAAGGAAACCTGCTGTTGGGAAAGAACCTTCCTCCTCATGTAATATGGGGTTGTTTTTTGCCTTTATGCACCAAAACTATTTCCCAAGGTTGTCCCCCTTTCTCAGGCACAAAGGACAGCAGCACTAGGCTGCTGTGTGCAATGCTTTAGAAGGGTGCCTGCTGTAAGATGGCTCCGTGTGCACCTGAGGACTGTCCAAGCTGCCTGCCAGGTGGGACAACTGGCTGGTATCAACCACTGCTCCACACAACCTGCTGCCTCTTTGTGAGGCACCTGCAGGCAGTGGGGTCTGTGGGGACCTGTTCTCACCAGAGCAGTATTTGAGGTACACTGGCAACTTGCAGTTGACCAAATGAACCAGTGAGCCTTGCTCTGCTCCCCACCAGGAGAGCTCTGCAGCTGCCCTGGTACAACGTGTTCCTATATTCTAATACAAATGTCCACAAATATTTGCACATGGCTTTCCACAAGCATTCTGAGGGAAAACGCAATTACTTGAAAGTTTTCAGAAAGCAAACACAGAAGTACTGGGAGCTGGCTTAACAGATCCATTAAAAAAATTAAACATCTAATGTATTTTGTTCCTTCCATGGCAACCTCCTGTTGATTTTAACACTACGCTTCCTCCTTCACCCTGGGCTGGGCAGCAGCTCCCAGGGGCTGCTCTTGGGGGCTGCAGGAGGAGGTGCCCAGGCCCCAGGGATCAGCCCATGGCTGGGGCTCAGTGTTTAGATTGCATTGTGACCTGTGGAGGAGAAGGCAGGAGCCACAGTCACACAGTTCCCCAGAAGTACCTGTGTCACTACATCAAACTGCTGACTTGCTGGCTGTATTTTACAGGTATTATGACTCGGGGTAGGCAACCCCCAATGAGACTTTTCAGCCAAGTAAAGCAAAAGCCCCAGAGAGCCACCAAAAAATCCATAGAAGACAATCACGAGTTGTTTCAGCTTCCTGACTGCAATGTAGCCAAACCAACCCAATCACAGGTTAACACCACAGCCCTTACAGTAAATGTGGGGCTCCCCCCCACTAATTACAAGTTCCCACACGCAAAGGGATGCAGGAGGGAGACCCTTTCCAACAGCCAGAAGAACAGGTGTGATTTGCTCTTACATTTGAACACATAAGCATGAACCCCCCAAGGTTCTGTTTGCTCTCCTCCCCCCACGGTTTGTTTGGGGTGTTTTTCCCCTTCCCAGAAGTGCACTTTGGTTACCCAGCTAAATTGCTGCATTTCAGGCAAATAAATACTCCTTTTTTCTAATGCTGGACACAACCTGTGAACATTTTCTGCATTTAGATTCAACGATGCTGCTCTTATCTGCAGCTCATCTCGAGAGAGACAATTACCATTTCCTTTGCCTTGATCTTGTTTGTTTAACTTGACACAGTGAAGAAAGGGCTGACATTGACCAAAATCCCCAGCATTAATTTATCTCATGTTCAGCATTCATCATTGCCAGCAGGCAGGGAAGACATGGCAGTCACTCCAAACACCCCCCCAAGAAAGACCCTACAGAAACAAAGCTGGCAAACTGCAGATGCCAGAGGAGCTGGGCAAACAAGCCTTTGAGCTGCACCCTCGATTTTCTTTTAAAGCCCTGCAGAAAGCAGATGTGTGGGTTGCCAACGTGATGTCTTTCGTGCAAACTGAGCTGTGGTCAGGCAATCCAGGAGTGAAAAGGGCTGGACTGGGTGTGCTTTAGCCACAAGCTCAGTCTTGAAAATATTCAAAACAGTTTAGAAATTACTAATCACTGAACAGACCCAGATAAATATCAGTGTGCATAACGGTGCCATGTACCTTCCATTGGACACCTGTACCCTTCTGAATTTATTTAAACAACATTTCTGTATTAAAAAGCTAAATTCAGGTCTGTATTGTGGTATATTTTGTAAATTGAATCTGTTCTTTGGGTCTCACTGTTTTTCTGCACACTCACCTAGATTCCTGCCCAGCCCTTCAGCTCAGAGGGATAAAAATCAAATACCTTTGTTGAAGTTACAGCCTCTCTTGCAACACCAAAACACCCACCTGCAAAAACTCATTCAGCTCAACCTGCCCGTTTTTGTTCAGATCCACTTCATTGAGAATATCATGAAGTGTGTTCTCAGCAATCTGCACACTGATGCTCTAGACAAAAAGAAAGCAGCACAGAGGTGTGTCAGCTGGAGTGCTCAGCACTGTTTATGCCACACTCTGAAATTTAGATAAGAGGGGTAAAAAGGAAAGCAGAAGAACACGTTACCTCCAAGACACGCTGCACATCCAGTATAGTAATGAACCCTTTACTGTCTTTGTCAAACATGTGGAATCTCTTCTTGTACCTGCAATATAAAGATTATCAGTGGGAAAAACTGCACTCAGAAGAATGACAGGTGTGAATTCTGGGAACTCTCTTACTTTACTTACCTTTCAATATCTGAGGGCCCTAGGCTGATTTCAGAGCTGTCTGTTAATTGATCTGATTTTACTTTGTAGCCCATTTCATAATAGAGAAATTTTTTAGCAGTTTCAAGTTCTTCCTACAACAAGAAAAGAGAAACTGTATATCTGAGGAACAGCAAGTTCTTACATCATTATTTTTAATGTAGCATTTATTAGCTTCTTCTACATAACTAGAATTTATCTAATGTCAAAAAATTTAGCAGACGGTAGCTGAAAAGTATTTTAAAAAATAAGTTAAGCTTAGGCACTTTTTAGCCTTGAAAAGAGATACCAAGTCTAGTAAAGCATTCTAAGTACTATGTGAACACTTTTAGGACCACACCACGCCCTCAGTCACACATGGTGCATCTACCTATTCAATGAAGAACAGGACTTGCAGGTCAGGCCTACAAAGTGCCTTTTAACTCACAACTGGTATCTTAGAGCAACGTTTCATCTAGCTGTCTAAAACCAGAATAAAACCCACCCAACAAATCAGGAGGCTCAACACCAGGCAGGTTCTTTATGTTTTAAACTAGTTTTCTGGATGGTTTGGAATAGGTGATAAACACCTGCCATCCATGAAGCAGGGTAGAACAGAGTTCTTTCTACAGCTTGGGGTGCTTCAAACATGGCTCTAAGAGTGGTCCAAGCACCTGCCACCAGGGCAGCAGCCTTAGAAGTCCACACTGCAGCTGAACAAGAGCAAGCAGGCCAGGCAACTGCTGCAGCAGCAGCAAGAGATTCCAGGGCACGTGCACATAAGCCACTTCATCCAGCAAAGACTTGTTTGTGCAGGTGTATTTGGAGCCCAAGTGCAGCACAGCAGACTGCTCTTACATACTTCAGTACAAGCACACAAATTAGCCTTCAAGTCCCAAATCAACAAAGACTTATTTAATGGTCTTAACTAGAAGATATAAATTGAACAATGCTCTTCTGGACAGGCACTGAATTGCCTCGTCTGTCAAGCTGAACTACAGCACGAGCAGGATTGATGTAAGAATGTAGCACTTCAAAATGGCCCAGGTCTGGTTACAGAGAAGATGCTTGAAATCTCAGGGCGTTTAGTCTCATTTGGAAGGAAGAAGAAACCCCAGTGGACATTCAGAGAATGCCAGCTCACAAAGAGCTCTGAGAGCCCCGCAGGTGTGTGTAGTACTTGTCCACTTTCCTTCCTGCAGGCTGTGGGGAGACTGGTGCCTAACTCCCCAGCTAGGGCTGGCTGGAGCCAAGGCTGTCCATACAACCCTAACATCCTGCTGGCTTCAAGTTCTTGGCTGCAATCCTCCCATTTTCTAACCTACTGTTATGGAAGAATTGATCCAGCTTTGTTTAACAAGGTTAATTATTACAAGATCAAATCTCATCAAGTAGGGGTGAGACACCTCCAGCTCCAGCCACACACCTCTGCCTTTGAGGCTGCTCAGCATACAAGCACACAGGTAACACAGCTCACAACTGGGACATGCTGGGATCCCTTTCCTTATACATCCCAGTGGGGAGGCATTAGGATCCCAGCAACTCTCCCAGTTCAAGGGAGCTTCTTCCAGAATGTTAATCAAATGTCCAGAGACTGGCTGTTCTCAACACCACCCATAAAGGGAGGCAAGTCCCATGCTGTGTGTCTGAGCACGGATCCATGGGGGGCAAAGGAAGACAACAGTGACCTTAAACATTAATTCAGGCCAGAGAACCCTGCAAACTTAGTGCCATCACTTTTCAAAAGATGCAGCAGACAAAAAGGAGTGACACAGACTGCAAGATCCTCCTTTTCTGTGGCCGAGCTCTTGAAAAACAAAATATTTGAACAGGAAAAGGATAGTAATGCCAAGGCTGCTTTCATTCTTAAAACTGGGGAACTACAGGATACAGATCTTCACTTTCCCCTCCACCCCCTGGCCAACACCAACTCATCTCACTGCTATTTTGATAAAGTCTTTATCATGAAACGTGCCAAGCAAATCATCCTCTCAGGGAGAGAGCATCTCTGGAAGTTTTCTGTTCAACTAATCCAGATCATTAACATGGGAACTTCCAAAGAAGAACAAACCAGTTTCAGACGAAAAAGGCCCTTCGTACCTTCTTTTTCTGCTCGCTCCAGTGAAGTTCTTTCCCCATGATGTCTATGATCCTGGGCAGGGCCTCCTCTGCAGCCTGCACGTTGAGGAAGGCCAGGCGCGTGCGGCGGGAGATGACGTCCACGGCCGTGCGGGCGTACTCCTTGACAGCATAGACCACCTGCAGCACAGGGCAGGGGCTGTGCACGGGGGCAGCAGGCAGGCACGCTCAGGGGTGCTGCTCAGCACCACAAACCACACTGCTGGGCTGGCCATACCAAAGGAACTTGCTGTAGCTAGTTCCTACCCAAAGAAAGGGTTGGAAAAATCTCCCTTTTCCTTGGAGCACTTTAATAAAACGCATCTGGGATCAAAGACATCTGTTTTTGATTCATAAAACCACACGACATAATTGTAATTATTTAATGATATATAAATATGTTAATATGTTTGTATATAAACGTGAAAATAAAGCGTGCTCCAGGGAAGGCAAAAAACAAGAACAGAGAGGGGAAAAAAAAAAAATCTGGACTTGACCAAAGGAAAGAGCTTATGGAGATGTTTTCCAGGGCGAGCCAGACCTGCTCTGGAACCTGCTTATCCCAAGAAGAGAACCAAAGAACATGACACAAGTTTCTCCACATACCTCAGCCTCAATATAGGGAAATTCAGACACAAGACGTTTTCCAACAACAGGCCATCTCTTCCCTGTCACTTGGGCTATTTTGGCCACCTCAAAAGCCTTGTCCCCGTACGTTGAAGCTAGATGCTGAGCCACCTGTGGGGGTGAAAACAAATTCAATAAGCTTTTGAGAGCACATCAAATACCCCCACATCTTTCTTGTCCATTCTCACATCACCAATAACAAGCAGGCTGAAGAGGGTGTTTGTGTGGGAGGAAACTCCTTGGGCTGTGAACAGGTCAGATCAGCACTGACACCACCAGGGGTATGTCCTGGCAGCTGTGCCTGACCACTCCAGCTCTCCTGCTGCACTAGGATCCCATCTGAAGGACAGATTTTGTGGGGCTCAAAGGAAGACAGAGCCTAGCATGCTGTAACATTTTAAAGCAGGAAACAGTCAAGATTAGGAGGAAGGGAAAAGGGAAGAGCAGAAGAACAATTTTTTTTTTTTCAAACTATCTCTGCCCCAGCCAGATAATAAACTCTTATCAGGCTCAACAAACCTTCATACAAGTTATGCTGGTATTAGATTCAGTGGGAAAATAAAACCCTCCAACATGGAAACATCAGAGCACCAACAGAAACCAGGACTCACCTCACTCTCAAGTCCATAGTCTTGGACCAACCTAATGTAGAGAGTGGGACTCCAGTTCTCAGCCCCTTCTAGCTGCAGCCCAATGGTCTTACTGGAACCTGCCTTCAGACCATGTGCCTGGATAGCTGCATCAATGGTGTCCTGTGCCATGGCACGGTAGGTTGTCCACTTCCCACCTGTAACCACACGTGCACTTTATGTGGGGAGAGCAAGTGCAACACCCAGCTGGTACGTCCCACAGGTATTTTATTTCTCTCATTACTCTTGCCAGACTTGCTCCGACAAGCCAGTCACGCTACAACTGTCAGATCATTATCTGGTTGTAGGGACGTGAAGGATCAGTCCTGTAACAGGAAATGTTTTGAATAAAATACACTGGGGAAGCACAACAAGGCTAGACTTGGAGAGAGCTTCTATCACCTGCTATCGTGACAAGGCCACTATCGCTGATGCTAACGACATGGTTCCGCGATATCGACTGCGTGTCCTTGGAGTTGGGGTCTGTGACCAGAGGACGAATGCCACTCCATGCTGCCAGCACGTCTCCTCTTCTCACTGTCCAGAACCAAAGATCAGCCCAAGTCAGCCAGGAACTGGTGGGGATTTATTCCATATCCCTCCCGTGGCCCTTGGGGCATTGCCCCCGGGTAGACACTGGCTGTGAAGCAAGGACTGCCCCACACCATGGTTGTTAGTTGAGCAGCTCAAAAAGCTGGAGAAGATTCTCCCAAGTAATGGAATCAGCTGGGCTGCAGAACTGCCACCAGCACTGCCCCGATTGCCAGCAGGAATATTCATTCTCTAGCCCCAAACAAAGTCAGAGACAGAGAGGTTCGTTTTTCACACCAGTCAAAAATCCAACAGAACAGAGATATCCTGGGAACTGATCAACCAAGAAAAGACTCAACAGTCAAACTCACTGATCAGCCCAAAGAAACCCCAGGCCCAGAAAACAAACCCTACCAAAACACACCCCCCAAGCACCAGGTCTGCTCGCCTGCTTGTGCTGACAGGACAGTCCTTAGATTACATTTTAGAAACAAAAAGAAACCTTGCTCCACATGAGCATGAGAGTTGCTTCTCGAACTTCAAAGCTTTTTCTCCAGCTTGTAGGTTATTTTTCCAAGTTTTCCTCTCGACAAGTGATCTTTACCCACAGCCTCTGCCAGAGGTGCAGTCACACTCATGCACAAGGAGTAAATCTATTGGCAAGGTTGTGGTTGGCTGTAGCACATTCCCAAAGCCTGCACCTTGTAGGAAAACACCCAAGCCTCCAACAGCCACTATTTCAATATATAAAACATGGGACCAATCGAGAATTTAATGAAATTAATTTTGTTGCTTATTAAATTTGCAATAGAAAAATTGACCCACTTGCTTTATGCTGAAGTCTTTGCAACATTTTTTTTACACAACTTTCAAATAAATAATTGAAAATCAGTAACAGGGTGTAAAAATATCCCCAAAGAACACAAAATAGATTTCAGAAATCAATGGTGCTCTGCCAGCATGTTTAACCTGCCAAAATGAAGTGATAATCACAGAAATAAGATACCATATTACGTTTATAAACTAATGAAACTAGAAAAAGCAGCATGCGTGACACTATAATTAAACAGTTGGAACACATCCAAGCCTGTGTAAGTTGATAACCCTGGCACTGTCTCTGGCAGCAAAAAGGCAGGTCTGCAGTGAGTTGATATGGCCAGCACAGTTGTTAATTCAATAACAAGCAATCTATAAACACTGCTAATTGCTTATGTGAAAAACAGCGTGCACCCAGGTAGGTTTCATTCAAAAGAATTCACCACTTTATAATGAGCTTTTGTGAAACACCTTGCAGAGCCTCTCTCCTATTCACAGTCTTAACTCCACCAGCTACCTGTCTGCCTCACCACGCTTATTGATACCAACTTCTGCTCAAGAAACCTAAAGGTCTTTTTCCCAAAGAGTTCTTCTGGACTTTACACAACACAGAGACATCAAGCGTCCACCTCAAGAAAGAAGGAAGTGAGCGTTTCCAATCTTCCAATTCAAATTTTCCAATCAAGTTTCCCTGAATCAAGGGTGTTGCAATGTTCCTGGCAGAGTGCTCCTCAGACTTATTTTAATGCTGCTACAAGAGGAGTACAGAGGTACAAATGCTTTCACAGAATAATTTAAAAAACCCTCACCATGAAGGAAAGAAGCCTCTCTCCTTTAGACCAGCACCGAGTCAGGGCAGGTCAGTGTCTTACAACAAGTATGTTCTCAGCTACTGAAGGGAACAACTGTCACCAAGTCTTTTTTATCAATTCCCCTGTTTGCCCATTATACTTTCCTCTCCCACTGAAAACTGACACTACTACATATTTACCATCTCAAGAGGAGTGAATTCTAAAGTGCCTAGAAAAATGGAAGTAAAAGCAACATGGGAGAAGTCAGAACAACTCTTCCTTCAAGAAAAGCAGGTGAATTACTTGATGCAGTTGGGCTGATGCGTGACTGAACTGTCCCAGCTCTGCAAAACCCTGCATCTGCCACCCAAAGAGCCCACATGGCTGTGCAGCTGGACAGCTGGTGCCAGGGAGATGAATGGTAGGTGAGATCTGAACATGCAGATATCAACCAGGTCCCAGCTAAATAGTCCAGGTAGTGTAGGGATACCACAGAATCATAGATTGAACCAGAGATATCCCTGCACTACTTGGACTGTTTAGATGAGACTTGGTTGATATCTGCATGTTCAGATTTCACATGCAGATACCTGGAAAAGCATAATTTTATAGCTCTGAAACATAGCTCAAGGTCAGACTTCAGTCCCACTGATTTTGGAAACACCCAGAAGCACAAGAACCACAGTTATCAGAGTCACAAACCCCCTTCAGACAGCCAGTGTTTGCTCAGACTGAAGTGCCAGACTCACCAGTACCCTCCCTGGGCAAAGCAGAGCTGGCACAGGTTTACCTTCAACATCAGCGCTCAGGTAGCTGCGCACTTCGTTCAGGATGAAGTTTATGTCTTCCTCGGTTGGAATGGGGTGGGAGGTGACATCAGTCGGGCTGTCCGTGGTCCCCGCGATGGTCATCTTCTCCCAGGGCAGGAAGAAAATCACCCTGCCATCACTGGTGGCAGGGTCAAGCAGCCCCATATTCCCAGGGCTGAAATGAAGAAGGGTAAAACAGGTCAGGCATCGGCAGGGGTTCTGGTCTTGCACACCTGCTTGTGCCCTAGATGAAGGAACAGAGCATCACCTTTCTTCTCAAGTCAAATGGCTATGAAAAAAAAAAAAAGATATCTGAGATTTCACAAGTGGCCACGACCTGGCTTTGAAAGGTAGTCCCAGAAGTTCTGAGAAGTAAGGTCCTCAAATGCGATGCCCAGGTATTACTAGGATTGCATTTCCCAAGTGAATTAGTAGAACACAACCTTGAAGGGAGCAAATCAGGCCTTTGGCACCTCACAGCCCCATTGGAATTTCAAATGCAAACATCTGGAAATTTTAAAACAGCAATTACTTGAAACTCATTATGGAATGAACAACTGCTTTTAAGCAAAACCTGGACAATAATTTATATGTATCATAAAGAAAAAGGGAAGGACAAAAGAGAATG
Source organism: Hemiprocne comata (assembly GCA_020745705.1). Classification (NCBI taxonomy): domain Eukaryota; kingdom Metazoa; phylum Chordata; class Aves; order Apodiformes; family Apodidae; genus Hemiprocne; species Hemiprocne comata. Next base: position 758,829 of record CM036591.1, read on the forward strand.
CACGTTAAAATGGGAGAAGCAAGAACAGAACTCTAGCTCTGGTTTGATGCATCTACATACAGAACAAGAATAATACAAAATGAAATATTGTTAAACCAAGTTATCAATTATCTGTGCCCTAAACAGAGGAAATGAGTAAAGACACAGAAACGGTCACTGACTTTTCCAATCTGCACTCACAGGAGGGCATGAGGGTTAGTAGCAGAAAGAAAAAGTAGAAAATCAAAGAGAACAGCAATGTTGAAAACATAAATATTATGAGCACATTTGAACTGTAAGTCTTATATAAATGTTTCCTCCTATAATATAAAAAAAAATTAAAAATCCACAGGTATGAAACCAATTATCCTTATCACTTATTCAATAGCTCTGCTGCTAGTTCAGAAAACAAACAGTTTCCTAAACACTTCAAAGCAAACAGCTTTCTCCCAGGAAAACGTTTGAGCTGCCCCTTTTTTGTTCATGTTTCTTTAAAAGAAAGATGCTGACTTTCATCTCAGGTGCTTGAAGTCCTTCAGTTTAGCAGTCCTCAGGTTTTGCACCTATTCCTGCTAACAGGAGGAGGATATGGGAAGTATATGGGAAGAGGACAGGAGGGATATATTTAGGTGTCAATAAGGAGCATGAGATGGGACTAATTCAATGGGCTTAAATAATGACCAACACAGTAAGTTGAAGGTAGACAAAGACCTGCCTGGATATGAATTACCTATTTAAGAGAGCCACAAGCTGAATCACTGAGTATTTCATTTTTAGGAAGTCTAAACTTATTACTGAGGGTAAGTTTTCAATATCTGGAAAGGCTAGAAGAGAAGCTGAAAATTTCATATAGAGCATGTATATTAGAACATTTTTTTAGATGATATTTATAGACAGCTTAAGCATACAGTTGGAGAAGTACAATGTAATAGGGGAAGTCAACACAGATTTGTGAAAGGTAAATCATGTCAGGCAAATGATTACTTTTTAAAATGAAAAAGCTATTGATTTAGAGCCAAAGGAAACTAGAGATTTAATATACAGTATCAGAATATTCAGAAAACCTTGAAAAAATGCATACTTTTGAGAAAATGTCTAATGTGATTTTGTAAAACCTGTTAAAAATAAGGAAGAGAAACCAGTAAGGACTTAAAATGAAGTTTCACCACAGCACCCGTGGACTGAAGGGTTTTCAGTTGGATTACACAGCAAATGATGACAAAGGATGAAACAGTTTTCCACACACCAATTCATTTACTGAATTAATGATGACCAGTTCTCCTGGGAAGCTCAGTCTCAATCTCCTATTGCTATGTTTGTTCTACCTTAGATAAATAACTGAAGATCCACCAAAACAAATTTAACATAGGGTGTTTACTATACAAAAAACAAGCATTCTAGCACCCAAATATTGGAAGTTCTGGGACTCCAGAGGCATTTGACCAAAGCACCACCACAAATGCAGTTCTACTCTGCTCTTTAACTAAGGTTTGACAGCCAGGTTCACCTGGAATATGGAGCAGACAGGAAAATTCAAGACAGACAGAAAACATCTGAAATTTGTCAGAAGAGAGGGGAAAAACCCTCTCTCATTTTAGCAAATAATGTACTGAAACACTAGAGAGATTGCAGCTGCTAGAATAGATGTGTATACTAAGAATAGAATTAATGAGAGGAGGAACACTGGGACTATTAATGAAGAACATAAATGAGGAAGAAACCCATGGGAAATGAATGCATTAGGTTAACATTAGTTTTACAGAATCTCAACTATGTTTACATCTAAAAACCTCTACCTGTTAAGAAATTTTCATTTGTGTGAGTCTGGCCCAAAAATCTCTAACACATTTCCCACCAGGCAAAGGGAATGAAAATCTCTGCTTGTTGAGCATTATTCCTTGGCACCAGGAGAAGGACTTGATACAGCTAAGATTAAATACCACGAGCACTCTCTTCTTAGCAGGCAGTTCCTAGGTTTGAGCTGTGCAACCTGAAGGAAATGCAGCAGCCTTCTATCTCACCAGTGGTACAGTGGAGGCAGCATGTGGGTAGAGAACTGTTCTACACAAAATGTAATGCCCACATGATGACACACACAGGGGAACAAGAAGAACAAGACTTATCTACACTTCCAATTAAGATTATCAGGTTATGACACAATAAATAAATTAGAGCTCTCCTGCATGTCAAGCAATCTTCCACTCTGAATTCACAAAACGGTTCAAAGTTTTAAAACTTTACATGTTTTTGCTGTAGAGCATGAAGTCAATTACATGTGCTCCTCATGGCATAGGAGGAAACTAGGATTTCTCCATGTCTCCACACTGCTGGTGCTTTAAAGCAGCTATCAGGTCATTTTCTCATTTTTTCATGTGGAAAGACACAAGGAAAAGAACAGAAGGCAAGGGTGACTTTATACTAGGCCATTTAAAAATGCCTCAATTTTACAGTCTGTGGTCATGTCCTGTTGGGACAGCTCCAGCAAAAGCAACATGCTGTGCACTGGAAACCTAAATTTATATTCACAGAGGAGCACAATAATGCTATGGAAGGCGTTAGTATAAAGGCACAATCAACAGAATTGGAATAAGTCTATAAATGTGACTTTCCATTAGGATGCTAATGACTTCAGAAACCAAAAGGTAATATTTGAGTTTCAGCTGACAAGGCTTACTTGGCAGAAGGGGATTTGGTTTAGCAGCAGCAAATAAGGAGAGAAGCAGGAGTGTGCAGAGAGTGCCCACAGAGTGCCTCGGGAACCTCTGCTGTAAGGAGGTCAGCAGAGGGGGGCCAGTCCTCACCACCAAAACCACCATGGGTGGGTGGGCTGCTGTCCAACTCTCATCGTGTTGTTTGGAACTGCTGGGTTCCCTGTGAGGGGAGTCGTAGGTGCCAGACTGCAGTGGTGGAGCGTTGGTGCACAGAGAGTTTGATATTTAACGGGACAAGAGTTTTCCTCGCTTGATGCTTTTCTACGCTTCTCATTTTCTGGAGGGAGGTGAACAGTCAGTCAGCACTCCCAACTCACACTCAGTATTTAGAAAAGGCACCTTTCACAAGCCTGTTGTAGATGCTCTGCCTGAACGTCCTCTGCTGCACCAGCAGTTCTGCCGTGGTGAGTTTTAGCTAAGAGCGACAAGACTTCAGCCTTTTCTGAGCACATGAAATTGTTACTCTCGGAGGCACAGTGCCAGAACCCTCTTTTAGAAAAAACGCAACAAATAAAAATCACACCGTGCATTCCAAACTGCTGTAACACCTACAGATGCATCTTGGCAAGCCTGTTCATTAGACACGGCAGCAGGGAGGGTTACCTGTAGTAACCAGGCATGACGATGTGCACGCCGGCACTCGGCTGGCAGATGTTTGGTACTGCCTGATCATCCATCTTGCGCACCGAGTCCGTGAAAGGTCCCGTAGCATTGATAACACATTTGGCTTTGACATCAAATTCCTGCCCTGGGAAAGAAAACAGTGTCAGTCACACACACCATTTGTTTTCCTGCTCACTGACACTCTATTATTCATCCATCTATGAACTTAACCTACAGTAAAGTGTATCGTGCTTCTCGAACAGAAGAGCTTGGGATGGTTTTTAAAAATTAACACAGTTTTCATGTAATGCCAGAAAGTGTTTTACAGTGAAATTCCATCTTATCTGTAAAGGTGTCAGACTGGGTAGAAAGAAGTTCAGCTGAGATCTGCCTCTCAAAGAAGAGAGATTTCAGTCTCAGCCCGTAGACTTGGTAAACGGGATGATTACTGTACAGCACGTAGCGTTTTACAATATCATCTTTGCCTGACAGAGGGTTTGGATGTAAAGCTTAGTCTACCCTGCCAAAACACTGGGGTTTGAGTGAAAAACCTGACAGGAGTTAAAGATGATTGACACTAATGGGATGCCGCTGCACTCCGGGAAGATGGCTCCTTTGCCGGTTCATTGCTGTTTACCAACAGCAGCGCTCCTCCCTCCTCTCCTGGTTCCCGGCTTTCCCTAAGGCACCGCACACGCCGCCCGCAGGTGCCGGGCTTCCAGCGGGGCGGCCGGCTGCGGGAGCCGGGGCGGCAGCCGCGGGGGGCGGCGGCCCGGGGCGGGCGGGCGGACAGACCGACACACAGACACCCACCTGTGAGGACGTCCCGGCAGCGCACCCCGCAGACGCGCTCCCTCCCGCCCGCCGGCTCCGCCGTCTTCAGCAAGCGCAGCACTTCAGCGTAATTGGCCGTGGCAGCGCCGTACCTGGCAGCGGTGAGCGCGATGGCCAGGTTCATCCGGGCGTCGTTGTGCTGTCCTGCAGGGGGACGGAGCGGGGGAAGGACACCAGTCACCTCCAGCCACGGACCCGTGGTATGGAAGCGTGTCAGAACCGATCTGTCACATCTGTCCCTGTCACATCGAATAGGCGTGATGGCTGCTCACGTCTAGCGGGAGTTATTTAAAGACACATCCCCTGCGCCCAGCATCCCGCTGCCGCGCCGGAGCTGCGGCATCCCCGCCCGCGGAGCATCCCGCGCCCCTTGCGCACCACGGAGCCGAGCACTAGTACTTGTTCGCCCCCCGTTTACGAGCAGAGAAACCACCTTTTTCTTTGCCTTTCCCTGTGCAATCGTGCTGTGATTCTGTAACCGTGTCTAAGCCCTCGTTTGACAGCCCAACCAGTAGCAACCAGCAACTCCAAATAGCAAACGTACCACACAACATTCCACAGCCAAGAAAACACCTTTCAGAGACTGTGCCAAATTATCAGCTTTCCAGCACGGTTTTTTCTTTTATATCCATTTTAGCTTCCCCACATACAACATAAAAGCATCAAAAAAGAAGTAAGCAGATGAGAATTAATGAAGGATTCTTAACACATATCATTAAAGATTTATTACCGAAATTCCCTCGTTAAAGAAAACCAAGAGAGAGGCGGAGGGACCATGAGTGGAAGATGATTAATTACTTTGAAATACTGGCTTCACCTGAGACTTTTCCTATTTATTATTGCCACTGAAGTTGAAGTCCTGGATGCTGGCTAGAAAGAATTACTATACATTGAAGGGGCCAGGCTCTGTGTGTCCTGAATAATTAATTGACGAGAGGGCTAAACTTCCCGAGGCACGGTGCACCTCCCCACGTGTTTGGGCCCCTTCTATCAAAGATAATACTGATCAAGTGATAAATTTGTAATAGATATTGTAGTTGATTTATGTTGCCCACATTCCCAACGTTCAGTATAAATGGTTTATGTAAAGTTTGGTCCTTCGGATTCTGCCTGTGCAATCTCGAGCCACCACACAAATAATCTGTTCCCAGCTAAAAGGGCAAAGTTATAAAGATGGGATCAATGGCCTCAAAGGTGCCACCCCCCTTCCCCAAACCCCTCATTCTAACACAGCCCAGACCATGCAGGGCAATCAGTCTTCAACTACCAGAAAAAAAGTTACGGGAAGCCTACAGAAACAGCAACATGATAAAGCACCGATGAAGAAACAAACAGTAACTCCAATTCAACTAAGTAAACAATGCCCAGGATGAACTGCAAAAAAGAACAGCAAAACAACTGAGCAAGATGTCAAGAAAAGTTGGGGATGCTCCATCACACGGGATGCATGAGACTAAACAACCATCTGTCAGAAGCGCCAGGCAAATCATAAAATAAATGCATCAACATCAATGCTGCAGGGGTGCCAGGGGATAGATAAAATGACCTTGGGAGCTCTACCTCAAAGCTGAGCAGCTGAAGGCAGGGCTAAGAGAACGTACCTCACGTGCAGAGAGAGCCCTGGGCAGAAAGGAGACAAAGAGCAGCAAGAGCTGTGGTACTGGAGCTGCTTCCCAGCAAAGCAGAATGCAGCACATATTCCCAAGGAACCCAGGAAGTGCTCCCTCTCGCCCAAAGCCCAAGGCTCTCTGAAGTGCAATCCTCTTTATCATGATGCTTGATGTGGGGGGCCTGCCTGACCCACAGAATGCTGCAAGCCTTGGCTCTGCAGGACACGAATCCCAGCACAAACCAGCAGCACCTCACACGAGAGCTGCCTCTGCAGGAAGGAAACCCTGAAGCTCCCATTTCCATGCAGCAGGATGTCTTCTTCCACTGCAGAAGGACCCCTAGTCCAAGAGGTTTTCCTTAGTTACTTTTTGATCCTCCATCCATTAGTTCTTTCCCTTGGTGCATGAGGGGGCACCCAACACAGGCAGGTTCTCTCTGCCTGGCACAGGGTGTGGCTCCACCACACCTGGCAGCACCATTTACCCGTGAGCCAATGCTCGCTCTGGCCTGTGGCAAGTCCAGCTGGTTCCATCTTGCAGGCTTGCACTGCCCCCTTTTGTGACTGACTTGTCCAGACCAAAAGCAACCCAGAGAAGCCAATCAGAAGAATAAATAATGTGGCAACAGGTGTAATTTCTAAAAAGAACAAACATCTAAGTAGCAATTGTCTATCAAAGCCACAATCAAAGAGCCGCTCAGCATTTTGGTTTAACCCCTAAAGCTCATAAAGTCAGAGTGAGCCAAGGACACGCTCAGCACAGGTCAGGATTTGGACCACTGTGTTTAAGAGAACATTTTCATGCTTTCTCTGAAACTCTCATCCATTTTCCCCTCATCATTATTGGGAGAAACCCCTTGCTATTTCTCAATTCTCAGCTGTCCAAAAGGAATTCTGAGTGCCTATGTAAAGTGTCTGCAGGAATAGGCCTGGGAAATAACCAGTTCCTGATTAACTACACATCTGGAAAACCCCACTGGCCTCAGATTGATGTGACCTACAGCGTGGAGTCCTGGAGTGTTTGGTAGTACAAACAGCAGAGAACTGCAGAGGTCTAGAGTTGAAAGAAATGAAGAGTGACTTACTGGCTCAGAGATTTATCATCTGTGGCAAATAATACTGCAACAGTTTGGTGGAGATGGGGTCACAGTACAATAATTTTTGTACTCAGGAACAGCTTTTGTGTTTTCTTTAAAGCCCTCAAACTCACACACGTACACTTTCCCCCAGACAATTACATGAAAATCCTACACTTTATATGCAATTATCTTTTTTCTTAATGTCTGAAGTGGTTCTTCCATGCACACCCCACATGATAAAGGTACTGTAGTCAGATCAGTTCTTGCTACAGCACCATTCACAGCTGGCAAAGCACATTTTCTGCTGATTAAAGTAAAAGTAGCTATTTACATGTGTGCTACTTCAGAATCAGGAATTATTATTATTTCGGAGAGACTGGCATGTGTCCTGGTCCTTAGATGACTCTTCTCACTCTACAGAAATGGAAGGACAACAAAGCAAAGATGATGCATCTCAACCTTTCTGACTTTTCAGTTAAATGTCGTTTTCCCCAAGTCAGAGATCCTCCAAACCCAAGAGAAAAGCCTTCAAGCTTAACTTCTTCCAGAACAGACGTGTAAAGCTTTCCTGGCACAATCACCATGTTCAGAAGATGCCCAGGAAACCCAAGGCATAGCTGTGTGATAGCTGGCAAGGTAACCAACAGCTGCTCTGGGAGGTCCTGGATGACCTGCTTCAGATAGCTCTGCATCCACAGTGCTTCACAGCTGCCCCTGCTGCTCCAAAGCACAATGAAGCCAAAAATTGCTCCTCCTTGCTACCTTTTCTGTAAGTGAGTAAGTTCCTGAAGACCTTATGACTAACCTGTAGGCAATACAGTAAAGCCAGGACATGGACCAACAGCAGATGTTCACAAACACCCTGCCTTGGAGAGGTCACAGCTGCTTCAGTCCTGCTGCTTGAGGGCTGGTTTTGATTGCACGTGGCTGGTGTGTGCATGTCAGTTGTCAGCCAGATACATCTCCACGGTGGTGTGAAAAGCAACCAGATCTCAGCATCTTGGGAAGAAGTGCCCAAGAGCCAACTGAGGGAACATGCCGAGTTCCCTTTGCAACTCCTCTCGTGATACCTCACAATAAGAGGATGTTTAAATCCTTTAAGTCATTTCTACTAGGAAAAACTGGAAGAATAATCCATCTCATTATTCACTATTGTCATCTGCTTGTAATACAGTAACAATAGAGTGATACTTTAATTTTTCTTCAGGGTAGTCAGCCTTGCTTTAGCAAAACATTGCCTTAACTGCTTTCATGAAAGTGCCACTGAATCCTCTTAAAACCCCTTTATTCTTCAAAGGCATACTGCTGGAGACATTTAGTGCGTGAGGACATTTTGTGTAAGTGTGTCCTACATCATGTTAAGACCAACAGTGATGCCATTTGGTTTCTAATTTCTTTTTTTGTGTAATTTAGGAAAATTCTATTTTCATTCCTTAGTAGCAAATGTTGTATTTCTTCAAAGACGAACAGACAATGCTTCCGTTGGCACTAGGAGAATCCTCCCACAGAGTGCACAGTGTACATTCAATTTTATTTTTATCAGTGCTGAATCTCAGCCAGGAGTGGCAACAAAGCCCACAGACTGTAGAAATTTGTTTGTGGCTGATTCAGTAGAGCTGTGTGAAAACCAGAGCGTTATAAGGGCGCTCTGGTGGCTCTGGTACAGTCTGTCCTGTGTCCCTCTGACACCCATTGCTTTTATACCAACCCCTGCTTTCTCCTCTGCAGCTCTTGGAGATAAACAGCACATAGTAGCCAGTGGCTGCATTTTTTTTTCTTAAGCTGGAAGCTCTTTAATCCTAAAAGGGTAACTTTTGTTCACCTTCTGATGCTGAGAACTAACCCTTCGTTATGGGGTGTACCCGCTGCCCGGCAATTAATCCCGTAACGAGGCACACGAGCACAGTTGCCCCAAAGACACTGGAGCTCACACTGCAACAGCACAGATGTAATACAGGGTGTTGCAAACTTCTTGCTTTAAAGAACAGGCTGGTCCCTGCAACAGACACGAAAGCCTTCTCACCTTTTCTCAGTCTACAGTCTTTTCTGATTAGGCGTATCTGGTTATTGCTGTGGAGGTCAGGTTTAATGAGGAGTTGGAAATTAGCCATGCAAGAAGCCATATGACAGTCTTAATGAACTTTCTGAGGGCAAACCTTTCCCTAGAACCACCAACCAGGCTTCTTTTGAAAGGGAGAATATATAAAAAGAAATATATGACTGAGAGAACTAGGCTTCCAGGATGGTCACAACGTTATATCCCCACACGGTGTAACCACACAAATAAGTAGCGTTGGGGTTTTTTACCTTTTAATAAGCTGAGGGGTAAAGACAAACTAAATACTTGAAAATTAATCTCTTGCTTGTATTTTACTCCTTTACTGATATCAGTGAGCTCCACTTACGAGGCAGTCCCTTGGATTTGGAACATACTCAAAAACCTACCACCCAGCATCAAGATGGGGATGTTACTGGATCACCACAACGACACCCGTTTTCCCCAACTACTGATATCCTAAAAGTTAATTTAAAAGTATATATTTCTGTACCTACACATTCTATTCCTACAACAGCCCTGCACTAGATAATCACATGCACATAGTGAAGAAAAGCAGTGCATGAAATAAAGTAATTTATTTCATATGCATGAAAGTTTCCTTGCTGTGTATACACAGACCTTACCACATTTAAGGCTGATGAGCGATAATCCTACACCACGACACATAACTAAGTTACCAGGACTGCCCACACCTTACAAATTTTAAGTAAGTGCTTAATTGCCTGAGCAGTTTTATTACAAGCATTAAAACAGGAACTCAACATCTGTTGTACATACAGAAATCAGTTACATCCCAATTTAGGCATTATGAATCAGCTGGAGTGACTCAAAGTTGTTCCAAGCTTCTCTGAGAAAGAATTCAGCAAGTTCTTTCCCCCAAACATAAGTAGAGTAAGTCCAGAGGTAAACATCAAATCTGACTCGTGAGTCACAAGTCATTAAACATGCCCTCAAACCTGAACTATTTCTTGCTCTCTGAATCACATGAAAATGCAGTAAAAATTCAGTGGAAACTAACAGCCTTCCCAGGACACGTAGCACGCACGCATTTGTTCTTGGAGCGCTGCAGAGGGAAGAGTGTTCTGACTCAGATAAATCATCACACCCACATAGAACAACACAGCAATAGCACACCAGGCTGCTAATATTTCTCATACAGATCATGTATAATTGCAATTCTGCTTTCCTCTCTGCTATCTGTGCTGCTGAAATACGGCCCAACCAGGTGGGAAGAACGACACCCATCTAAACACGCCCTTTGCACAGGATAAAAACCACACACACCACATGATTTTAGTGCTTGAAGATCTGCCCCAAGATGTGGGTATTATCAGCCCTCACTCTGCAGGAGCTTTGATGGACATGGAAGCTTTGAGTTTGGCCTTCTCACAGGTCAACGGAATCTCACAGACTCAAACCAAGTTTAAATAATCCAGTAGTGATCACCTGAAGTCAATTCTTGCTTCCTCCATGTAGCACCAGCTTAGACCACAAGAAACAACCTTCCCTATTCCTGTGAGCGACAGAGGTGAAGGGGTGACCATCAGCACCTGAGTTTCAGGTTCTGTTCCTGAAGGACTGGGAAATACTAATGCCCATTTCCCAAGTACAGCTACTTTTATCAAACCTGGACACACAGAGCTTGAGAGTGCACTGCAGAGACCACCCGAGATCCAGCATAACCACTAACTCACAAGACAAGCTGAGGGAACCGAAGAAATTCAAGATTATTTTCATAAGGCAAGATTAAAGGAATGGAAGAACCTGCAACCAACCAGACTGCGTGTATGGATAAAACCAAGCAGGATTGCAATGAAGATTAAGAAATGAAAGTATGATACATTCCAGCTTACAGACAGTTATAAACAAATGAATAACGTAAGAGACAGGAAACCCATAAGAGCTTCTTTTTAAAAAAAGATTAAAAATCACAATAGCCTGAGAACGTCTGTCTCATCAAGCCTGCTGCCAAGTTACAGTACAGAAGTTAGAACTTCTGCTGAAACTCAGACATCAGCATACCAAAATCAGCCACAATATCCGGGCACATCAAGTGAGAGTCGAACTTTGGGATTACTGTTCTGTGTGAGTGCTTTATAATTATGTTGTTTCCCACTTCTTTTGTATCAGCCTTCAACTTGTCACTGCAATCAGACCGCAGTGTCAGTGTAAGTAAAAGCCCAGCGCTAAGATGAGACTAAACATTGTCACTGTCACTTGATGGAAACCATGCTGAAATGTCAGGGCCAACAGCTGCCAGGCAGGGCCCAGGGACACGGGGGTGTCTGCAAAGCTCAGCACCTGCCCCCGGAGCTGAGCACCACCCAGCACCCTGCTCACAGCTGGGCCAGCAGCACTTGGAGGCAGGTGCTGCTCTGGACAGAGCAGTGGTTGTTTGTCAGCTACTGTGGGGGCTGCCAGCAGGCAGGACACCCACCTCTGCTGTGCCACCAGCCCAGACCAGCCAGGGCTGCAGAGGTCAGCCAGGAACAGGCACTGCCACTGGTGGAGAGATCCACGCCCTCCCATGGGGAAGTCAAGAAGTAGTGTTTTAACTGGCAATTCCCCCCTGAACCCAGAGAAACCCAGTGGGTGGACCCACACAGAAATGAGCAGGGAGGTGCTGGGCAAGGACAACTCTGCTGATAGAAGAGGAGCAGAACAGCCAGGAAGATCATAGAATAGTTTGGGTTGGAAGAGACCTTGAAGATTATCTAGTTCCAACCCCCCTGCATGGGCAGGGACACCTCCCACCAGAACAGGTTGCTCTGAGCCCCATCAAACCTACCCTTGAACACTTCCAGGGAGGGGGCTTCCACAGCTGATGGTTCTATGATGAAGATGAGAAATGTGCACCTCCCTAGCCCTTCTCAAGGACGGGAGCTGCTCTGGCCCCAAATGCTGAATGACCTGGAGACAGCCCCTGGAGCAGGGGAAGGAGCAGCAAGATGTGGAAGCATCCCATAACCTGCTCTCCTCAACATACGTATCAGCACAGCGACTGCATGGAGCAGCACACATACCAACTAATGACCGACCATTAAGTTCACATAAAATGCACACATATAAATTACTGCAGAGTTACATGCTTCGATGGAGTCTTTCCCCTAAAAGCCACGACACGCTGGGGAACGCTCAGATGTTTGTGGCGCAACGTGCAAATAATGTCGTTTTGCTCAGGAATAATCTTAAATCTTTTAGGTAACATGATCTGAAGAATTATTCCCCGTTCACTTCTTAAGGGACACAAAAACCATCCTTTGCTTATACGAGCAGTAAAAAAAGAAAAGAGAGAGGCACAGAATTCACTAGAATATTCATCATTTCCAACCTTAAACCCACAGCGTACAAACAGACGAATCCAGCAAGTCAGAGAGCAAAGCCAATTTAATCTGTGGCTCCCCTGAGGTAAATGTAGTTCACAGTCCTGCCCCCACCCCAACCTCAGCCATAATCCCTGCTTCCTGGAGGTAGGAAAGCACTGGAGTGAGGAAAATTCTGCAGCAGGATATAATGATCCAAAATGACAGGGACAATAATGACAATGAATTTCATGTCTCCCAGTCATGAGCTGGGGACGCTTGACTGGGCTGACTTACACAATTAAATTGTTACAGGTACAGCAGCAGCCGCAGTTATCACCCGCCCGCTTTTGGGAGGGACGCCCCCAGCAAGAGGCAGAGCAGGGCTGGGCTGCACGGCCCTTCTGTCGGGAGCACAGGGCTGCTCCTGCAGGGATGTCTGCGCGGCTGCACCCACCCTCTGACAGAGGCAAAACTGGGTTAAAGACGCGAGCCATTCCAGGCTAGTGATTTTATCCCTTTTGAAAGCGACAGGAGGGCTCTGCCGGGTAAAGGGCGCGCGGTGGCTGGAAGCGCCACAAGCAGACCCAGGCCCGGTGGATTTTACCGGAGAAGGAACTGGGAGGCACTGCTGGTAACGGGTCCTGCTTCCCGTCTGCCCCACCAGTGCTTCTGCCAACGCCAGCAAGGAAGAACACGGTGGCTGCTCGGGGTCCAGCTGCGGAGCTGCCTCTCCCGTTCCACGCACTGCACTCGAGGCGGGCAGCGCGACCCCCAGCCCGCTCCTGCAGGATCGCACACGCGGCTCCAGCAGATCCAGCGTGGGACAACACGGATTTGCGAGCTACGGGGGAGCGCTTCCCAGGTGATACCTGCAGTTAGTGTGCCTGCAAGGCTCCCTTCATCCACCCGGCTTCGCATTTGAAACGGCAAGATGTGGTCAGCCGTGTGCTGCACGCAGGGACAGCCTTCCTCAGTGACAATGTCAAAGAGATTTTATATCCAGCGAAGGGGGGGGGGAAAGCCATACAGTTATCTGCATCTGTAATAGGGTAATGCCCCTATCACAGCTCAACATTCTCAAAATATTAATTTGTCAAATATGAACGATAAAGCTATAACATTTCATAATTCAGGACACACTCAAGTACTAGGAAAAACAGCAACAAGAGCCTAAATAAAAAAAAAGCATGTATTCCATTTTTGACAGCTTAATGAATGCCCTACTCTTTTGCATTGATTTTTGTGTGAGTGTGCATGTGAGCCTGGGAAGGATCTCTCATGGGGTTTGATGTAAACAAGAAAAGCTAAATCCTCTGCCAAAGCTTCTTTTTCTACCTTTAAATAACCTCCACATTATATATTTCAGGAGAGAATATATTCAAAACTACCGAGAATGCAAAAATAAAGAACAATTACATCACAGCAAGTGTACAGGGAATTTGTAGAACAAGACATTCAACAATCAAATACCTCGATGTGGCAAAACAGCCACAGAAGCAGGATATGTTAATCCTTGCTTTCAGAAAATAGCAGTAAATTCAAAGAGCAGCATCAACAAAGCCCTAAAATCTTAAATTCATGACTGATTCCAGAACACAAATTTTCCTTACACACCTAAAGGCTCATCTTGCAAGGAAAAAAAAATACATTAACAAAAAAGTCTGCAAGCATGTAAAGACAGAAAAAATAATGCAACATAAAAAGAACTGTGCCACTTAGAATTTCTAAACACTTTACATTGAAATATTCTGGCCAGCTGGATCTCTGCTTTAATGTTTTTCCTAGTTCTTAACAGAATGAACTTTGTATAATTTACATGGAGATTAATTCTTCCATTTAAAGTGCTTTAAAATAATTCTGCCCATGATCTTGAGCTCTCAGCCCAGCTCCTCCATAGTGCCTCTTCTCCAGTCTTCCTAGAGCTACGTAAGTGGAACTGACAGGTCACTGCTCAGATAGCAGCCACGTTCTCCCCCCCCAAAATGTTGCCTTTTTGCTATTCAGGAGTATCCTAATACCAACAAATGCTAAATGCAGTCTGACATGTACCCCTAAGAAACAAACTTGTAAGTTGTGGCTTCAAAGAAAACCTTGAATAAATAGGACACATTGTGTACACCCAGGCTAACATCCAACATATGCTTTGGTTCCCTGATGCCGAGACAGAGCAAGAATAGCCTCTGGTGAAGTCTGTGATTTGCTGTTGCTGGTACTTCCAACATTTATAATCTACCTTTTTTTTTTTTTTTGCCTGTATAAACAATTTTTAAAAATGTAATTAAGAAGACCTCAGCAACATTTCAGAACACAACACACTCATGAATAATGGGTGACTTGACACGCCACTAGTCTGATCAACAGTTACAAACAGGGCAAAGTGCCTTCCTGATCTTCCCTTTGTAAAGGAACACTGTGAAGGAACACACCAGTCAGTCGTAACAGGACAGGTGGTTTTCTCCAATAAAAAAGTAACCTACATAATGAAGGTTTTTAATTCTTTCCTTTGGTGGTGGCGATCAACATGCCAACCAGTGGGATGCAGCCAGTAGGTGCTATTAACAAATACAGACACAAAATAGTATGAAAGAGACAGGAATAGAGAAAAGCAAGAAAACAAAACTACATATAACTGCACATATAGAATCAGTTAAGAAACACCATTCTTAAAGGCAAATTTATTTATTTGTATTTAAGGAAGACAGAGAAGAGGAAGGTACGACCTACTTCAAGATATATTTATATCTATTTTCACCATTATTTTATGCTCTATTTTATGACAAATCCTTCTGAAAGAAGTCAAAGGAATTTAATTCAATCTTATCATCCCCCTAAGTTCAATTCCCTTTCCCTTTTGCCTTCCATTCCTCCAGATTTAGGCCATACAAGTATAACATTAAAAAACAAGTACAATCATGTACAAGATACAAGCGTGCTTGCTTGAAACATGACTTTAGTATTTCACTACTAAACACCATTTCTTTAAATTCTGCAGAGCAATGTGGTAACTAAGCTGTAGTCTTGTAAGCAAAGCATCACAGGGCCAGATATACTGCCGTGACAAGTAGTTTCACTGGCAGCAAAACTTGAAGTCTATTTTTGCCATCTCTCACCAACTTAGCCTCCCAGAGTCCTGCTAGCCTTGCAGCTCTGCCTCCTCAGGAGAAGTGCTGTGAGTCTCTGCCAGGCACCTGATTTTATGAAACTTGCACAAATAAACAGAGGGATGGCACAGTCCTCTTTCTCCATTAAGCTGCTCTTCAGTACTTTGTACATTTCCTTTTTCCCTATTTGGCACTTCTTTGCTTTCAACCCAGAGCATGGGTTTGCTTCCTGCTGCCTGGGAAGGCCCCAGGACACCAGAGACCCCTCAGTCCTTTACCCAGCTCTGCACTGTGTTGCTGCACAGATGTTCTCCACCTAAAGACCTGTCTCTTGGTGCTGAATTTTCACCTTTTGCAACACTGCTTAAAACAATTATTTGTCCAAGAAACCGGAAGACTAATTCTAAGGATATCTTGTGTATCTTTAGAATGCTGGAGTAGTAAGTAGCTATGATACATCCAAACTATCCATTTCATCAGAAAAAAAATTTCAGTAGATTATAAATAGATTTCAAGTTATAGTGCTCTTATGAGAAGAAGTGTAATTACAGTTGAGAGAACCACTTCATTCTTCTTGCATGCTCCCAGGATCCCTTAAAACAGTCTAAGGGATGGCTTATGATAATGAAAAAAGAAATCTGAATTGCTCCTATGGATGTGACCTACAGCAACTCTTGTGACAGTAGACAAAAAATAGCACATAAACCCGTAACAAATTCTGCTTCTAATTAGCCTCTTAATTCCTCTAGACCTTAAAAATAAGACAGAGAAGATGCAGCCTCCATCAGAGATAGGTAAAAATCAAGTCCATCCTTTAAATCTCACCTTACTCCCAAATAATAACATACACATCCATATTCCTGCTCATATATATAAATATTTTCTTTTCTCTTCAGCTGGGCTCCATATATGAGAAAACTTGCAATTATCAACATGTGCTTTTTTCCAGAAGCCTCCTAAATACTAGCTGAGTCCAGTGTGTTTGGAGAGTCCCTCCTACTTCTTCCCAGCACAAAAGCCCCTATTGATAAGCTGATGAATACTGTCAACGCAGTTCTAAAAGGGGAAAAGAACTACCTTTATAATCCATTTTCTGTGGAGACCTTTCTGGCTGCCAAAAGGTCAGCTTTACATCTGCAGGTACAAACTACCTAGAACAGCACCACTACTGAAGGACATCAGTATTTAAGCTATTTATTCCTCCTCCAAGCCTGCGAGGAATCTATGGCTTCTTGCCCTACCCTGAACACAGGGACACTTGGACATTACCCAGCAGGCCCCTTTACCAAGGACATTTACCAAAACTCTCTGTCCTGGGAGGGAAGTGCAGAGGACTAGAGAAGGGGGAATACCCATCTAATTAAAAAGACATCCTGAAACAGTGTACAAATCTGATGCAAGAAAAAAAACAAAACACTCCATCTCCTAGTTAGGCCCCCACAGCCAAATGGGTCAAGAAAGCAATTCTGGCAGCACACCCTGATACTCCAACTTCAGCAGGGAACTTGCAGCAGTCAAGTATTTTTCAAATACTGAAGTTCTGACAGTTTGGGGGTGCACCTTGCATGACATTAGACAGTACTGAGACACAGCAGCTGGGATAAAGCTGAAGACACCTGTACATCAACACCAACACTAATATTCTGGACAAGCAAAGCTTCTAGGTAGTCATTAGTCAAGTAAGCCAACCAAATCTTCATCAGTTTTGTTTCAGATTGCCTTGTGCCTATAGAGAGGCTGAAGGGACAGAGTTAGGAAGCCCTTTGCCTGGCAGACCCAGAGTGGCTCTGGTGTTGCACAGCTGTGCCAGCAACTCAGCACTAGACTCCTTTCCCAGAAGGAGGCACAAAGGCTTATTCACTCTCCCACTACCAACAAGGTGATGCTCCTTCCAAACAGGGATACACATTAACACTTTCCAATGTGAAAGCTGCTATTTCTAGACAAATGCAATGAGTTCTATTAAATCATCATTCCATTCAGAATGAACATCAAATGACTTGCAGGAAGCACCTTTCTTTTCTCCCACTCAGACACTGATTTTGTGTAAGTGTCACACACAAACATACCTAAAACTAGTTGATACAATGGATTAAATAACTCGAGCTGCAGGCATTTTTCTTCTTATGAATTTAGAACCCTTTACTTAAAGGGATTTTGACACAAACCATTCATGCCTTTTAGCAATCTCCAGTATTTGATTACAATTACAATGAACGCTGTCTTTGCAGAGCAACCAGTTCTATTGCTGATCCAAAAGTCATTGATCAAGGCCACATCCAATCCAGTGCAAGAACCACAACCAGCAGCCAGGTCATCTAGTTATTTAGTCTGAAGTTATTGTTAATAATTATTATTCAGACTTCTAGTCTGAAGTTATTCGCACAGTGGAAGTGCTACAGCAAACCATTTAACAGTACTGGAATGATTGCACTTTCTTGACTTGTGAGGCCTCTGAAGAAGTGTTCAGTCTGAGAAGGTTACAGCAAAATCATGAACAGCTGGAAAGTTGTTGGGAATCACCAGAACACCAGAATGTTTTCACATCACTAGCCAAAAAGATAATACAGTCTCTAAGTTACTGTTGTGTAAAACAGTTTATCTACCAAGTTAACGTTTAAGATGCCAGTTGAATAGTTCAGGTTGTTATTCTTCCCTTTAGAAAAATCAGTGTACGTGACCTACAGTTGCACATTTGTGTTTCCCCCCCTTCAAAACACAGCACAGGGTGCCAATGAGAGCACAGAAAGGCCACGTACCATCATAGTAGACAATAGCTCCAACAAGCTTGTCTTTGCGTAGCATTGGAAAGAGTTCCAGGGCCCTCGACTTGCTGAGGACATAACTGCTCTTCAGACATTGACTTCCAGCCACAAGGTCATACAGTTTTATTCCAAGCCAGTAGTATGGCAACTGCCACCATCTGCAGGGAAAAAAAA
Source organism: Hemiprocne comata (assembly GCA_020745705.1). NCBI lineage: Eukaryota > Metazoa > Chordata > Aves > Apodiformes > Apodidae > Hemiprocne > Hemiprocne comata. The sequence goes on from CM036591.1 coordinate 777,048, forward strand.
AACAAACACACCCCACAAAGTGAAATAAAGAAAATGTAAAGCTGCATGCACACACTGCTGCTGTAACAGAGAAGGTGGTGAGTAACAGTGTTGTGTGACAGCAGTTTGACTTTGTACCATCATTAACGTTTATGGCATCACTATATAATGTAAATATGCCAGAAGTTATGCATGGTTCACCACTGTCCAACTGATCTGCTCCCTGCAGCCAGTCAAGCAGGCTCAGGGCTTTTCTTACTCTAGAATTAGGATCACAGATTGGCTTTTTGCACCTCAGTGTAAGGTGAGATACTAAAGCTGTGTGCTGAGGGAGGAAACAGGCTGTGTGTGCAGGCTGAAAGGGTTCCTCACACACACATCTTGACTACTGCCTGCTGCACACACAAGACCAAATAATGGCAGCTGAGCCCTGGGCTGGACAAGCCCCAGCTATGACAAGCCCCCTCCCCTCGGGCAGGAGTAACCCGTACATAAAAATCACTCAGCAAAACCTCACTGCTCTAAGTAGCCTGCTACAGTGAGCAGCTATTCCTGTGGATCTAAAACTGAACCCAAATCACAGTCTCTCTTTCTTGCAGGAGGCAGAGTGCTCTCTCAACACCAACCTCAGGTGCTGAGGGAGCCAAGTGCCCTGAGCACTGGGGGCTGCACGGGCTGGGCAGCACCTCACCAGGAACACTGACAGCACGTGCTGAAGAGGAGGGTGCACTGGGAAGGACCCAGTAACACCCTAGGAACCAGAGCTCATGCCAGCTGCAAATGCCCCTCCTCCCCCCCCACTGGGCTGGTGGAAATGCACAGAACAGCTGAAGCCCAAGATGTGCTCCTAGACAGCAGGGAGAGCTGCTCAGTGCCATAGGAGAATTCCGTGCCTCTACAACACTGCACCATCTCACCTCCTGGAGGACAAAGCTTGTGACAGGTTTAAAGACATGCTTGGAAAGAGGCACCTGGAAACTTCTCCAGGGAAATAGCTTGCTTGTCAAAAGCAGCAGCAGAGGAGAGGTATTATGGCAGAGCTTACTTGTAAACAGGCAGCATTATCGGCAAAGGAGCTGAGAGGTGAGGAGCAATTTCAAGCAGATTTGCACGTTCCTCAAGTGCTTCTTTCACCATCCTGTACTGAAAAATAAGAGTGTACGTGGAAATCCCTCATTACTCAGTTTTGTTTCCATGTGCAACATTTAATGAAACCCTATCACAGCCAATACCTTGCATCGTTTTTGCCATCCTTTCAAAAACACACTGAGATCTGCTGAAAAATTCAAAAGTTCAGGAAAACGTTTCACAAGAAAATGGAGTTTCACTAGTTTCATCTCGGTGTCTTGGCACTCAGTTGAGCCATTTTTTCATTTGAAGGCAAAGTGCAATGAACTGTGTTACTCCCAGCTACAGGGAGGCCCTTGAGGAGGGTCAGAACTCACCCCCCAGTGTGGCTCCCATGCTGATGACCACAGTTAAATCCCATACTAATTCCAAGTTGCACATGCAGAACCATTCTTCTCCAAATCAATCCATATGAATCAACAAGAAGTTGTTCTTTGGCAAAAAGAGGGTTGATTTCTATAGCTGGATAACTGCACGTTTATGTATTTTGCCCTGAGAATTCACTGTTTTTGTAGCACTATTGTAAGCACTGAAACATACTTTAAGTTAGAGAGGTTTCAATGAGAAGACAAATCAATTTCTCCAAACAAGAATATAACCTTTCCACCAACACAAGAATACATCAAAGCACTTATATATAATCACTCATTTACCGTATTTTCTTTCCAGAATAAGCAGGACAACAGCTCTCTCCCCTGAATTCTGATCATAGCAGGTAGAAACCTCTTTTTATTCTGAAGTTAGCCCTGTCTCTGCCTGCCTTCCCCAAAATATACACAGTCTACAAGACATGGTGACCAGATTGCCCAAGAAAAGAACTCAAAGGCAGCAGCACTGATTTCCTCCAGCTGAGCTCCCCAGACTAGGAAGACACTTTCTATGTACAGTGGCTGTGGATTACAACAGTCAAGTACTGAAAAAATAAAGAGTTGGATATAATTGGGATAGGGGAAGTGTCTACTGGCAATTTTTGCTTAACAACCAGCATAAACAATTACCTGCTCAAAATCCAACTTCATGATGGCCTTCTGAAGATATCTCACTCCACCATGGATCAATTTAGTACTCCTGCTGCTGGTCCCTGATGAGAAATCATCTCTTTCTAGAAGGGCTGTTTTTAGTCCTGTGTTACCAGAAAACCAAATTAACTTCTTAAATTACACAATCTGTATGTAATTCATTAAAGACACTTCTCTAGGGTAGAGACAATCACAAGAAAAATTACTCCGTACATGGATAAATTTGTATTCAAAGTGTAGTGCACTGTCTATATTGTAATGAAAAATTTTAGCCTCCTTCCTAAGGGAAAAGTCAAAACAGAACTTAAACAGAAGCACATTAAAACCTGGATATCTCACAATAGAAAGGCATTACAGCACATTATAGGGGCCATGCTCCCTCAAGCAAATTATAGTTGGTATTCGCAGCAGGAACAGAATATTTTCAATGAATACTTTTAACCCTTTGCAGCAGACAGCCCTAAACCCATCACATGAACCATTTAACTGGCATCTTCCTCTGCTGCCTTGCAGTCTGCTTCAGAGGTGTTGAGAGCCAGAGGAGAGCCAGAGGAGAGCCAGCCAGAGGCACGCTCGGGCAGAGCTCCCCAGAGAACACCAGACACACACACACAGCCTGTGCCACACAGGTTAGCACAACACACCCCCTCCTTCACTGGGGAATGTGAGAGCTGGGCAGGAAAGGCAGAAACTGAATTAAAGTCAGAGATGTTGCTACCAAACCCAACAGCAACAAGATGAGGAGAAGAGCACCACCTGCATGAGAAGTTACCCCTCGGGTCTGGCCTTCACCCTCTTTGATGGGTGCTTTATGTTACTGGTTGGTAAAAAGACAGCTTCACATCTATTGGTCTCCCAAAACTTTTATATCCTTAAAAAAAATATCTAATTATTACTGGTAACTTCCAGAGATCAGAGTAATTTATTTTTGTCAGATGTGACTGAAGATTAATGGATACAATCAGAAATAATTTGGCCAATATGTATCAAACACATGAAAAGCAAAATTTGTTGTTTAGTGAAGCAAACATAATAAAAGAGCAAGTTCCATGAATGAACAGCAACCATACACAATTCATTAACCAAATGCCTAGGAATATTTCACACTTCAGAAATCTACTGATGTAATCAGAATATCTGGTAAAAGGATAAACACAGATCACCTACAATAATTTCTGTATGCCTTTCATCTGCACTTCCTACTACAATATAGTAGAGGCAAAAGGGAAAAGATCCCAAGTTATCCTTAATAATACATTAAAAATAACCAGATTTGAGTTTGTATGCATCTACCAAGGGTGCAGACCTTACTGCTTTATCTATTTCAAAATTATCATGCCTTCTGGACAAGTATTTTCCAAACCAAGCTACAAAACACTCCTGCAGTCAGGGTTTGCCCCTTAGTTCCGAGGTACAGCTACAGGTTAAAGAACCTGAAGAACTTTATGGCCATCTACTATGCTTTACACTTTTTTTCCACTTTAGTTCCAAAATCAGAAACGAGTTCTTTTCACCTCTGTCCTTTTTCACCCACTGAACAGAGTTTTTCACATGTCTGACCAGCTGCACGAGCTGTGGGGCGACAATCAGCTGTCACCACATGCATTATCCTCCTGTAGAAGTCAGGTAGAAACTATTAGCTGCAACTGATTTTACCTTCAGCTTACCTTAACCTAAGTTAAGGCTATGCATAAAGTTAGCATCAATGCTGCTGCTTCTAGTACCCTCTTAAAGCAGTGAGACAGCTAATCCCCCAGCAGAGGGGAAAGGGGAGCAGAGGTCTGCACAGCGTGTGCCCCCACGGGGCGGTGCGAGCACTCGCCATCGAGAATCCAAACACACTCCTCCAAACCTGCAATACACTAAGCAGCTACACTGCCATCAGCAGAAGCTGCAGGTATCTCCTCTTGTAAGACACACAAGCTGGAGAGCCACTGTGCCTCATCTAGAACTCATGCCTGGCCCTTTCAAAACAGTTGCTAAAATCACAGTGCAAGTCTTGCCTTCCCTTTGCTGCAGATACTCACCCACACAAACCAGTGAAATGTGACCACAGGTCAACTCGCTCGATAAGGAGCAACAGAGACTGAGAAGCCCACCCAAGAGCACCCAGCTAACAGGTTTATGTCAGACCACTGCATGTAAGCAAAGGCTCTGCTGAAACTAAGTGCAATGACATTTTTTCTTCAAGTTTGTTTTAGCTTCTGAGAACAGAAGCATTATAACCAGGCATTCAGAGTACACCTTCTGTATCTTCATGTGCTTCTGAAAAGCCAATCTGATCAATTTATTACAAACCATGTAATCCAAGAATAAGAATGTGATTAAATTTTCAAGCCTTACCTCTAGTGACTGCATCTAAAGCACAGCCACATCCTGTTGCTCCTCCTCCTATGACAAGGACATCAAACTCATCTGTGGTTTGCAGTGCCAAAATTTGTTGCTCTCTGGTGGGGAAATGGCTCTTCACTGGAACAGGCACAGGTTCTGCAGCTTGAATGTGCACAAAGGTACCCTACAAAGATTAAAAACAACACATGAGGATCTGTATTTTTTGTGCAGCTACACACATGTACACACACACAACACCAAATCACAGCATATTCTATAGCCATGAATGTAAACTCAAATGTTCCCAGTCACTTTAGCTGTACTTAAGAATAATAATGTTGCATTAAAACCTTCTGGAGCAACAAACAGTAGTAAAACCATAAAGAGTTAGCACACACTTGCTCTAGCTTGCCTACTTGAATATACTGCTGTACTTAAGTCCTGCTCCTTATATTAGTTATTTCTAGAAACAGTCTTCTGCTACATCAAATGCTACAGGTCACTTGGGAAGCATGTTAATAAACAGACACAAGGTTAGGCTCTCAACTCTCTACCATAAAAATCCACCAAAGCAAAGGACTTCAAGATGAATGTACATTTTATATTTTAATATTGATTACTTTTACAGTGTCATTAATGTCAACTCAAATTTGATCAGGTTCACGAGACGATGTGGCTTCCTGTCAAATGCTGGGTACACACACCAAAGGAACACGACTGCCATATCCACTACTGACCAAATTCAGCCTGGACTCATGGGTTACATCAACTACAATGGAAGCAGCTCCTGCAAAGTACTCAGGATAGCAGCAACCACCTTCGTTGCAGGTGTTACATATCAATCAATAAGGAAAGCTGGAGCAGAGAAAGAGTGCTTCACTTTGTGTTAGGGATTTATGCCTTCCCAGACAGAAAGGGAGAATTAAGATTTAAAACAACCACAGTTTGCCCAATTATGACTCCAGCTGTGGTACCACCATGGGCTTTTCCCCAGCACAGAGTTTGTGGTGCCAGCAGGGTCACCTCCAGGCACACCAGCAGCCACATCAGGCACCCAAAGTTTTTCCCCTTCAATATCTGAACTACACCAAGGCTGCAGCTTTCTGGGGTGCAGAGCAGGTGTCTCTGTCTGGCTTCCTACAGGGTCTCAGGTTTTCCCTTGGTCAGCTGCTGCACTGAGCCTCCTTTTTAGTGCTGAGCCATTGCTGGGCCTACAGGCAGGCAGCTGGGCCCCATTTCCCAGCTTCCCAAAACAGCACCCTGTGACTTGCAGTCAACAATGAGCAGAAGGAAATTGCAAAGACTGAAAACAGCCCTGACTTAGCTTGTATGCGTTTTGGTTTACTGAGTTCAGCTCAACTTAAAACTTAAACTTAAAAAAAAGTGAGAATCCTCATCCCCAGGTCAGTTTTGCCCTGCATCTCCAGACACACCTTCTCCAGCAAAACAAGGGGCTGGTTTCAAAGTGCACAACTTAACTGCAGGAAAAATAAGAATACAAAAAGAACAAAATACAGAGTTCAAGAAGTACTAGCATCATTTGGTGCTGGCTATATTTTTTGGTTTGTTTTTAAACACATTTTTTGCATCAAATGGCTTCCAGTCCAACACAGACCCGGGTCCCAAGCAGCCACCCCTGGTAGAGCCAGAGCCCTTAGCACTGAAATACAAGCAAAGTGATTAGTGCACCAGGAATTGATACAGATACGATTCATCTTGCTGTCAATTACATGCGAGAGTGAAGAAAAGCTGCATACAGGGATTCCATCTGCAATAACCTGATTAGTTTGGCAGTGAACAAGTATGTTTACTGAAATAAGCAATTGCTGTTTATATCTACAATTTCTCAGGCAAGAGTTCCTTGAAGGGTTTTGATTACACTCTTAGCAAGAAGGAATTTAGTTTGGCAGTTTGAACTCAATCATAAAGTTATAAAGTGATCTAGTAATCCATAAGCAAGCATTCTTGCTAATTTGCTAATGTAAATCTCCAGGTTGGTTTGTAGAGTCAGATTCATCATCCTTACTCATTTTAAAAAAAAAGTAATTAAAAGCCCTCAAAGCAGGCCCCAATACATTATTGTATTATCATACTCTACTGGATCCCCCTTGATGAGCAATTCCTACTGACCAGCACTGCACCTACACACCAGAAAGAGAGCAGGATTGCCCAGTGGGCTTAGGAAGAGACAGCCATCTCCTGCAACTCCAAACCAAGGCAGTGCTTTCTCCCTTCAGTGATTACAGGGAGGTGAAAAGAGAAATCAACATCAGTGGTCTCCAATTCAAATTTGGCACATCAAAGAATGCCCACATCATATCCAGTACTATACCCCTTGGCTCGATGTGTTACAATAAAGGCACAAAAAGCCAGAATACAGCAGTTCAGTATCTACAGGGAGCAGGAGAACCTGGTATTTCCATTCCTCTGCCACTGTTAGTGTGAGAAGTGCTGGTGAAACAGCTAGCAAAGGCAGGCTGCATCACCTCTGCCATTCAGGTGTCTGAACATCTGAGGCCAAATCAATCAATTAGGTACACAGCCCAGGTATTTTTATGTCTCAGAGGGATCCAACTGCATCTCAGATGCAATTCTTCTTTCAGGAGTTTGTGATTGGTACTCAATGTAGCCTACATGGATTTGAGAGTTCCTGTATTGATTAAGGTGAAATCAATTTACAATGATAGCACTGGAAAAAAAAGATGTCTATGCACACTTTTGCTTTACCCAGAAACCGTTTAGGAGGGACGAGTTTCTTCAGACCTCTACACTACCTGCTGAGAGAAGAGCCCTCCAGCTGCCTCCTTTTCTCTGGAAGTGTTTTTCTTGTTAATGTAACCAAAAGCCTCCTTGTCAGACTTAGGCATTTGCCCTCAGCAGCCCAAGTCAGCAACGCTGCACAGAGAGCTGGACCAGCTTCCTTAAGGGTAATAGTTATTCAACAGGAAAGAACCACTCCTGTGTGTTTACTGGAAGAGGTTTTGCTTCAATTACTGTCATTCCTACTTATTCTCTTACACATAACATTAAGCTAACCCAGCTTATTCATTCAGTAAATATCCCAGTGATCCGTTTACTATAAAAGACACAGAAGTGCAACATTCATCCATCAGCTTATGAGTTGAATTCAACAATAGTTCAGTCATGTCAGCACGTGTTCCCATCCTCCCTGTCCTCAGCAGGGACTCTGTGCTGTCAAAAACCCAACAGGCAATAAGGGCCATTTGCTAACCTGCTTGTGTGCCTGCCTCTGCCTCACACAGATAGATCCTCTCAGGGTGCACTGCCTCAACTGCTGCTGCAGAAACGTGATCCAGCACGTGTGTGTGTGTAGAAAAAGAAATTGGGATAAAAAAATCACAGAATCATTAAGGTGGGAAAGGGCCTCTGAGATAATCAAGTCCAACCATCAGCCCAACACCACCATGCCAATTAAACCATGCCCTGAAGTGCCACACCTACATGTTTTTTTAAACACCTCCAGGGATGGTGACTCCACCACCACCCTGGGCAGCCTCTCCTGAAAACCAGGACAGATCTGAACCAAAGGAGTGTTTTCTTTCCAAGGGACAAACACTTCACAGCTGATCACATGCAGTCAAGGTTCACCATGGTAACTGTGCCATTCTCCTCAGTCAGGCTTTGACTCTCAAACCTAGCACAGACAATTTAAATTTCAGCATCAGAAACTGCCAATACTCATCCCTTTCAGCAGGCCAACCACTCACTAGCAGGCTCCACTAACAAACCCAAGTGACCTCCCACCTATTCTGAAGGGCCAGAACTTCACCACCCTTCAGCTTCTCCCTTGGAAGTAATTCCACTGGGACAGCCAAGTTTCACAGAAGCATCAACCACCAGCTGAGTAAATGTGGAAAACAAAGACAGATCAACCAGACTGTGTGTTGAGGACTGTCAGTCAGCTCAGGTCTTTGTTCTGGAACTGGGTGCCCCCAACTCCAGGGTGTGAGTCACAGCACAGACACCCAGTCACTGACTGGATCAGCACAAACACAGGCAGAAGACTTGAGTACTTCATTTTTGTCTTACTCTGCAATGGGTTCAGTTTTTGAAATAACAACAGATTTCCTACAATGTGTAGCCAATTAGTGCACATCTTGGGGCAATATCCTTCTCTGGCAGAGGCAGACAAGATCCCTGCCCTAGCATAGATTTGATTGGCAGGCATTATTAAAAAGAGGACACTTGGGCTGAGGGACGTGCCCACAGCTTAGATATGTCAACACGACAAATAGACTGTCCTCCCTCGTGTCAATCCCTTCAGTTATGTTCCACCTGCTGCCCTATATTAGGTGTTTAAGGCAGCAGCTTTGAGGGACATCACGTGGGCAATGTGCAAGTTGGTACAACATGAAAACAACATGCTGTTCACTTGACAGATCCATTTGCTTACACATATGCTGGGAATTTTCAGACTCTTTGTAGACTGATCCTACACAATAGGTTCAGACATCGGGGGACAAGTGGTTATTCATTCTGACACCACAATCATCTTCTGTAACACTTTGGGTTTTACTCTGTTTCTGGAAATTCATAATGGCCATCCATTCCCAGAAAACTGGGAATTCCCTGAATTCAGGAATACCACAGGTACAACAAGTGAGCTATCCGGATCACTTTTCCCTTACAACTCCTCTTACTTAACAGCCCTAAAATGTGAAGCTGCCACTTCTGACAGTAATGAAGCTGGACTGTAAAATCCTGTGATGAAGACTCCAGAGAGTTAGAAGCAGGATCAGCAGCTGGGTGCAGGGCAGCCCAATGGGATGCTCACTTTAACTGCTAGTTTTTATTTTCTGCAACAGTATCTGGTGCCATAAGGATCCTGGCTTACCCACTGCTTTCCAGCCAGGTTCCCCAGAAATGACTCATCTCACTTGCTTTACCAAGACCTCAGCTGCTGCTCCTCCTCCCCACAGAAACAGCCAGAAGATTCAGATCATCGTTTGTTCAGACATCAGACACACCTTCATGGAGCTCAGTGAAGTCTGTCTCCCATCACCCACTGTTTCACTTTCAACTAGACCATTAACATCCACTTCTGTTCCTGTTTTTGGTTTCCCCAATTTGAATGGCAACTTATCGTAAATGTGTGGTAACTGAAGCAGTTAAGAGTAACAGCTTGTCCAGATGAAGAGCTGATTCCATTTCTAAGGTGAGATGCAGAAAACACACAAAATGAGCACCTGCTCACCCCGCTGCTGGGACTCATACCACCTCAAAAGGAGAAAGGAGTTCCTTGGGCTGAAGCCTTTTCCAAATCCAGACTGAAGCGTATCAGGCCAGAGCTCTGACTACACCTGTGTCAACCACTTTATGGAACACTGATTGCAAGTGTTTTTGGCCAGCTTCACAGCCCACATTTAACACAAGATCAGAAGACATGCTCCTTACACACATCTTCTAAGCCCAGACATAGTTATTTTATAACTCTAAAGCACAGCACAACTGCATTAAAACAATGGGCATTGATTTGCTTTAAGACAGAGTGGCTGTTGATCCACACCAGCTCTGCCTAAGACCAGTCCACAACTCATGTTCCTTTTACTGATTTCTCCTTGGCTTTTGGATCAAGAAGCGAGGGAGAGATGATGGTAAATCCAACCCTACTGTGAGGGGCAGCTATGCCCATGAAATCTATTTTCTACAACAGCAAGAATCAATCCACAAACTGACACCAGAATCTACTGCACCTCTTCCTGCTACCACTACTTCACTTTAACAGCAAGTCTCCAACACCACCCTTCACTGCTCAGGGAATTTATCCTGCCCACGTGCCTTAGTTACCTGGCAGACAGCACGGGACTGTGCACAGAGCTTACCAGTGCCCAGGTGCCACCCACAAGGAAGGCCTCACCACAGACTTCTCTGGCACAGATCCTATCCTCCAACAGTCTTCAGCTCTTGAACTGAAGAAGAGCTGCCACCGTGACTGTTTTGAAGCTGAGATTTCCGGAGGTTGTCCTAGTGGTTTCACTTCAAGCTAAGTTTGAAATTACTGTCCAAACTCTACTTGGTGTTTCTACTTCAGTGTGTACTTTCCACTCCCCCTGCAACTAAGTAAAATCCCTAGTGGTACACGAAGGTCATTTTTTAAACATGAGAAACAAGAATCTCATTCCCCACTGGTTACGGACCCACAATAGTGAAACATCGTTTAATGCCATCCTCCAGATTAGCACCTACCAGATCAAGCTGAGAGGCTCTTGGCATTCCTTTCCTAACAAAACTATTCCTATAAGCCTAACATACGCTCTAACAGATTTTAAGTTTCATATTTTATCAGAAATCGTAATTAATACTTACGTGTTTGTTTCTATACTGAGAGAATTGAGAGAGGCCAAAAACTGTTGCTATGGCACCTCCTCCAATGAGAGCAGTTCCTTTCACTGCCTTCTGAAATGCCATTTTGTACTGTAAGAAAAGAAGATAAAAACTAATAGGCAACTTTATCATGTTAGAATCTAGGCTACACAGAACAGACCATTTGCAGAAAATACTGACAATGTTGTGACAAGTTGAAACTTGGGGTAGCAATATATTAATTAGTGATTTTCATTGCAGTATTAATAATTTCTAAACAAAGTCTAGACAGAGGCAAGCCAGAGTGCTCTGGTATTTGCTGTGAAAGCTGAATGATAAAAGAGTGTTTAGATATACAATTAGATGTACACACACCACCCACTTCAACTCTAAGTACTCATATATGTGACAAGTGCTTACAATACTGTGGCAAAAGCAGAACAAGAACACCCTGTCATCAGCCAGATGGCCACCAAATCCTTCTCACAACACAACAGCCAATCTGCTTGACAAGATCACCTTTAGCTACCCTCCCATCCCATCAAACTATTTCCACAACCACATTTGCCTAACAGCACTCCATACTGCTTTCCAGCCAGGAATTATGACCCCTGTGTTCCCCGTATGGCAGTAAAGCTCGTCCTACCCAGGAACAGTGGAGAAGTGATGCACTGCTGGTCAGGAACCAGGTCCTTCAGTGAGAAGCAGCCACAAAGACAGTGGACAAGATTAAGAGGCTTGAAATAAGCACAGAACTTGGTCATCTAGCTACAGAGGGTTTTAAACTAGCCCTATGTGGGTCAGGCAAATTCTTAAAAGACCCAGTGTTTGGGTACTGAATGAAAGATTTGCATGGAACTGACCTGAATCTTAAGCAGGCACATCCCAATCCATCTCCCCAGGGCCACGGCAGCTTGTATTGCAGCAGGAACAACAGACATCAAGTCTGAGGGACGCCTGTGGGTGCCCCAAGCCCCTTGGCCATGAAGCCATCTTTGTCCAAGCCCCACATTCCCCCAGCAGCCTCCACACAAAGCTTCAGCACCCTTTAGGCTGAAAGCAGAAGCGGGTGGTGTGTGCAGCCCTGGGCCAGGGCTGGAACACCAGTGGAGTCCCAACGTGGCAGGAGTGACCCTGTGCCAGCAGCAGGGAGCAGAGGTGGCCATCCAGGGCTGGGCAGGGGGGCCCCAGCAGCCTCCCCCTGAGCCAGGCTGGGGCAAGCAGCCCTTGCCTTGGTCCCCTGCTGCTCCAGGGGCTGTGCCACCTGCCCTGCTGCCCATGGAGCCCCATGGAGTCTCCACCACCACAGCTGGCATCGGGCAGCTTCCTTGGCCAGATTCACAGCAGACTATTGGCACCTGAGGAGTTCTTCCTCTGGCCTTATAAATACCATTAAACAGGAAACTTTGTATGTTACCCTGTCTGTACACATTTCATCTTTCTTCTCCTATTAGTTCTTCCAGCTAGCGTATTTGGGTCTTTTGTCTTTAAAAATACACCAAACTTGTGTAAGACACAAGCCCAACAGGACAACTTCATGTTTAGGAGAGTACAGCTGTTAACTCCCTCCCCTGAACACCTCCCTCACAGCACCCTCACTGTGGGGAGCTCCACAGACACTGGACGCAGACTCTGATGGGCACGTGTTGCAGATGTGCACTAGATGCAAGTGACTATTGTACAGAAGGCCAAGACTTGCAACTTCCCACAGGTTTTTCTGAAGAGCAGCATGTTTGCTCTTGAAGATGTCCACCTTAACAACCTTTCTTGGTATGTATGTAGAGCATCACATTTTCTGTTTACTTCCAATTTTGGTCTCAGAAAAGACCAGCTTCATCTTTCCTTTATACCATGACAGGGAGGAATAAAAGGGAAAGGCAACTGACAGAAACCCCCACAGCAAGGGAGGTTTCTCAAAGGAAAGTTGCTGTGGAGGCCTGGCCTCAAAAGCCACAGCACCTCCATGGAAACAGGGTGAGCCTGGAGTCAGAGGTCTGGGACCTTGTGTCCAGCATGAGCGAGCAGCAGGACACAGCTCCACAGGGCACATCATGCCTGGGTGCCACTTACCACACATGGCCACAGCCACCCCTACACCCCCCCTCTCACTCACCTGGACCAGCACCTCCTGCAGGATAAAAGAATTTGGACAGTCAACACCAGCTCACGTCCCATCTACAGCCACACAAGGCACAGGGTGCTGGGGAGCACACACATATGCCCTCCAGCACGCTGTGTACCACACGCTGCTGCCATAAGGCTTCCTCAAGTTGCTAGAATAATAACTCATCCATCCTTCAGACTGCAAACTGGTGGCAACCTTAGGTAGTTTCACACACGTTAGGCATCAGCAAAGGAGTCACTTGAAAAAAAAAAGAGTATGAAACCCTTGCAAGTGCCTGTTCTGGTAACACAATATGCTCTAGAATCCAAGGGAGTTTAAAAAGAACAAATTAGCATCTTCCAGCAAGCCGGCTCGCACGTTTGCAGACACTGGCTCTCAAGAAAACAAGTGGAAGTGCATCCTTTCAGTGTGCTACCAAGCTCAGCAAGAAAGGGTGATGGCTGAAACACAAACCCCTACTCACCCCAGCTCAAGTGAACTCTTCAAAAGTTCATCAGCTCTGATCACACCAGCCGAGAGTCACAGCTCAGCAGCTGGTGTGCGATGGCAGGCACAGTCCAACAGGCTCCCAGTCAGGTGCTGAGCACCTTCCCCTGTGCAACCAGGCATCCTCTGCCTGTGGGACAACCCCGTGGGTGGAGGCTGCAGAACCAGGGCACCTGAAAGCACAGCCACCACTCACCCCTGCTTCTTGTCCTCCCTAAGCCTTTGCTGAGATGTCATTCTGAAGAGCAGGTACGTACCTACCAGAGTTCAACCAGTGCATTCTCACTGAGTACGACTGAAAGGCCAGCACGAGGTTTGCAAACCACTGATCATTGCCCACATCAGTTCACTTTAAAAATGCAGCTTTGGAAGTAATTTATTTTTGTTTTTAAAATAAGGAAATAATGATCTTCAGACTCTATGTTCTGCTGGGCCTTTTTCACAAGCCTTTTATTAATACTTCTGAAAAAAAAAAATTCGAGTTTTTAAATCTGAAAAAAAATAATGTAGCTCTGTCTTTTATTTAGTTGACCTTTAGATCTTCAGTTATGGATTAAAAAACCCTTACTGCATCAACCAAAATCTAAAGTTTCCTTGTCAATCACACTAGAAATATCACTGCATGTATGAAGAAAATAAAGTATAACTTCCCCTCAAGTTACGTAGTTGTTTGTAAAACAATGCTGCACAAACTTGTAAAAGCAATCGGGAGGAATGAACTCAACACTCACCACAATACTGAGAGACACAGATAGCCTTTGCTGTTTTTCAGTAGTTTGAAGTACCTGTTCTTCTGATCACTTTTGTGTTAAAATAACCCTCGAACAGAATATCCTCACGTACTGAATAAGAGCTGTGCTGGGCCAGGGCTGGGCAATAAGATAATGACTCACATTACACTTGCTCTTCATGCTCAGAGTGCCACATCTCCTCCATTTTCATCTCCCAACAGGCCCCTGCAAATAGCAGGCACACACCCAAGGTCTCTGCTTTCAGCTGCTTCAGCTAAAGGAGCTCCATGTGCCACTTTAATATCAGCAACCTACCATGCCAACATACCTCTCACAGCCCTACCCTCCTGCTGTACTCACACATGCCAACAGGCTGCACTGTGTTAGGGACACCGTAGGTTCCCATTCATTAACTGGAATAAATACTAGCCCTCCCAGGTAAAATAATTTGTCCAAACAAACAAGCAACGAAAACAAGAGCCCCCATGCCCCCACAATGCTTACTCTGATCCAGAAAGCTTTGAAGCATCTGTCACCAGCTCTAACACAATACTGCAGAGGAAAGCAAGCAGATTTTAACAGTTTCCTATATAAAATCTCTATTAGGAACCCAACGAACTCCACTGCCAACTACATGTGATAAGTATCCCTTCATATTTATAAATACAGGACAGTTAGTCTTCACCAGTGAAATGACTATCAAAACCAAACAAAAGGTCAACTCAAGACTGGTTTCTTGCAAAGTTTGGATGAGATACAAAACCTTGAGAGTGGTGTTTTTTGGCATACTAACCTTGTCCACCTTCAAATTCCTACCAGTGAAACTGAACACCCTCCAGACCCAGCACAAGCAAAGCCCCACACGCAAAGGTCTGCAGAGCTCCGTGGGCACCCAGCAGTGCTGGGGAGCTGGGAGAGCTCACCTGGAGCCAGGCACAAACGTTTCCCCCTGATAACAAGGGAGAAAAAGGAGACCTGAGGATACCCACATGCCAGGCTGGAAACTGCTGCAGCAGAGGAGCTGCTTCTAAAGTGGCCAAGGCAATAACCTGGAAGCAGATCAGAGTGGACAGCCGAGTGGCCCTCACCTCTGTTGCCCCTCACCTCTGTTGCCCCTGTTTGACACCCTGAGAGTACAAGTGTGGTTGTTACAGCTTGATCTGGCTGCCCCATAGCTCCCTCCCACAAACGAGCACCAGTTTTTCACTGCCCAGCTGATGACAGGCAGAGCACCCTGACTGCCCCTCTGCACCCACAGCCTGGCTACAGTGACCCAACAGCATGCACCAAGGCTCAGGCACACCAGGAATGGGGCTCAGGATCACCCTGGCAATGGGTGATCTGTCTCCCTGTCAGCTGTCCTGACCCCACCAAGGTGACATTAGATATGCCACAGAGAACAATTTTGCCACTGTCATTATGCAAGATGACATAAAGACCCGGCAGGCTCAGAGCTCTCCACCCAGGAGGGATTTCTAGCCCCAGCTGTCGGTACAGGGCTACTCTCTGCCTGCCCGGCAGCCGGGTGCGTGTGTCATTAGCTCTGCTCAGAGCTGATAGCCAGATTATGGGCAATTCTCTGGAGAAAGGAACACTCCCAGGAGACCAGCTGCTCAAATTGCCACATAAATCTTTCTCACCACCGGTAAGAGAAGCTTGTTCAGGGACAGAAAGGAAAATACGGCTTAACATAAGCCACTCCACTGCAAAGCCAGACAGGCATTCAGACCTACAGACAGTGCTTTTACACCTAGAATATCTCAATTTCATCCTAGGAACCCACGAGCCCGTATTTGCAAGGTATGAGTAGATGTATTTGGATTAGGCTGAACTGAGCTGGGGGCATCAGCAGGTACCGCCGGCAGGCAGGGCCCCAGAGCAACAGTCCCCGTGTACCCAGCTGCCGTGGGAAAGCTGGGCTCTGCCCCACACTCTGCAGAGGGGACCTAGAAGAGCACAGCACAGCTTCTCCTTGCCCCAGCTCCTCTGAAAAGAGCTGCACTGCATGTGGGAAACGGCAAGCACCAAGGCTTAACCACTGCCCCAGTATGTGCACAACCAAAGAGACATTAGGGGCTCTCCAAATGTGCACTCGTGAGGGTTTCCCTGAAGTTCTGCCCCAGAACGGCTACTAAAGACTAGTGTCAGCACCAAGCAGGATAAACCAGAGAGCAGAAAATGAAAAGGGGGAACACCACAGTCCATGGAGTTATGCCACAGGTTGTACACAGAGTGCTATGTACACAGAGAAGGGCCCACACTTAAAAGGTAATAAAACGCAACTCTCTTCCAAGCCAAGATCAGTAACTTGAGAGGGAAACTGCATTTTATTTTGATGAAAATTGCAATAGCAAACAGCCTGAGAAGTGATGCAGTCAGAAAGAAGACATCTTTCCATAATGCAAATATTTTGAGTTGCCTTTAAAAATGGCTCAGTGTATAGTGCATTGATGCTCTAAGTGCCACCCAACACTAAATCCACACGTTCAGCCCTATCCTTAGTTTTGATACAGGTCATAAATGGCATCTTTGGACCCATGCCCTCAATTCCAGCAGGGCTGAAGTCCCTGACGGGCTCTGTAACAAGCTCAGGCAGGAGCAAGGAGTCCTGGAGTGGCAGGGGAGCAGCCAGCAGCATGCTGTGAGGAGCAGGTACTGTGTGCAGGGTGGTCTGTCCCAAAGTTAAATCACCCTCATGGAGCATTTCTCAGCAAACCAGCCGAGTATGGTAGAGATTCACATGGACATTAGCCCAAACTTCCAGCTATTAAGAGTTCTGATAAGAAGAAATAGGCTTCAAACTCGAAAGGAAATACAGACTGGGGGGGGGGGGGGGGGGTAAGTGCACTAGTTACATGAAATAGAAACTACACAAGAGATTCAAGGGAACAAGTTCATACTTTCGGTTTCCGATTTAAAAACCCCAATGCAAACTGTTGCTACAGTAGGAACCACTCCCTCCTGCAGTGCATTTCTTAACCAGTAACTCAGAATCACGGTTACTGCGATGTAAACAAGCATGCACCAGTCACTCCCATAGGAGGCTCCCACTCCAGAGCCCAGGCTGGTGACCTCGGAGAGAGGTCCCTGAGGGAGCCTCCCCAGCTGACACACACTGGAGCTCCTGCTCCACGGGCAAGGGCTCCGTTTCCCGAGTCAATACACTTCTTAAAGGCAGATTCTTCTGCCTCACTTTCAGCCCCACATTTAAAGACCAAAAAGTATACAAAGCACAACTTACACCCCATTTTTTTAAAGGAGTGATTTCAACACTCCTCTTCAGGAGGTGCTTCTGAACAGCGTGCCCCACTCGACAAGCATCTGCCACCCCACTGCGCTCATGAGCCTGATCTAACTTCTAGGAGTGACTTGCCCTCCTTCTTCCCCATAGTGCCCAGCCCAGGCAGCTGCAAGACTGTTGGCTAGATCTTATTTTGATCTGTGTAATTTGTTCAGCCTGGAGCACACAGAGGCACCTGCCAGGGCTCCTGCTCCCACCCAAGGAGGCCAGGTGAATGGAAAGGGAGCACTGCCATCGCCCACACTGCTCTGCTCAGGTACTACCTCATTGTTAAGGTATCAGGCTGGATCCAAGCAGCACACAGCCAATGCTGGGGATAAGAATTAGAAGAATGAGGGAAGAGGGAGGGAAGGGGAATGGTAAAAAATTCAGGCAGACTCGTGAGTTAGAGCTCAAAGAAAGATGACTACTTTTGCAAAAGTGAGGAGACAGATGGATACAAACTGTGGAGCTTAGCAATGGGAATGTGTGACGCCCTGGATGCTGCCATCAGACATGCTGTATGAGACGCAAAACCTGTTAAATTAAGAGAAGAAATCCAATCTGTTATGTTGTATATCTGAGTGCTTTATGAGGCCATTACCATGGAATCTGGGTGCTTCGCATTCCATTTTAAACGAACACATCTAATAAAGTGAGTCACTCAATGGAAGACTTAAAAATAGAAAACTTATAATCATCACCACTACAGTTTGCATAATCTGCCATTGGCACAGTAGCCTTGTCTAATTCAATCTCTCTCATTCCTTCCAAAAGCTTCTCAGGTAAGTTTTGGGTGGTGAGAGCCCCAGACTGATGTCCCTCCAGGCTGACCTGAGAGTCCTGCGCTGCATCTGCTTCTCCCACAGCAGAAGTTGCTATCCTCAGCTCCCTCTAATTCTGCTTTTGATCCTTTTGCAGGACTACTTCAAAGGTGGCCACTGTGACAGCACACAGGGCAGCAGCAAGGCAGGCCACCAGTAGGATTCCTAAGGAGGGTAACTCCAGTGTTTACAGCTCTACTATTCCGAGTGTGTTAATGGCAGTTTATGGGTGTGTCAATGCAGGAAGTGGCAAAATAAGAAGAAAAGGGGATGTCATCAGAAAATAAACCTATTGGCACCCCCCCTTAACAAGGTCATCTACCAGCTCTCTCATTTGCTTTTTAAAAGACTGAAGTTTTTATACTAAGATATGGGCTGTCAGACCATGCCAACCAAAGCAAGAGTCTTGGAAGCAAGTGATTAGAGCTTAAATCAAGCAGGACTGCAGCTGCCTCCCCTGCAGCACTGAGAGCAGCCACCAAGCACCTCTCTCCCCAGCTGAGACAGGTCTAACCTCCCGGGCTGCCCTCTGCTACTTGTTACCTAACCAGCAACCACAGCAAAGCAGTGAACAAAGCAGCACCCTTGGAAGGGCAACCAAAGCTCGTTCCCTACTGCACCAGCAGAAGCCTGGGCCCCTGACTCATGCCCTCATGACTTCTACACACAATTACTGTACAGCCTGTCTGTGATGGGGCCACACACAAGAAAGAGTTCCAGAGGGCACAAAGCATGGCTGATACCATGGCACAGCCCATCCTCCAGATCCTCTCCCAGAGCTTCCAATGGTTACTTCAGGTTCTTAAACACAAGTTATGGCACTTTAATTAAAGTAATTATCAGAGACCTACCTCACCAACCAAGCACAGAAACAGAACCCACACTATCCAGACAGCTCACAGGGTTAGAAGTCCCTTTAAGGCACAGACTGTACCACAAATTAGTAAGTTCCTGTACACAGAACTTAAAGCCCCAAAACCCCGCAGGCCACCCTGCACTAGTAAGTGGAAGCAAAGCAGTTTACCACATGGGGAGATTCCTTCCCACACTCCAGTACAGGCAACTAACTCAGCTATCATGCCCCAAAGTAGCTGCAGTTCCTGTCTTGCACAAAAGTAAAGGAAAAACAAAGAAAAAAAAATAAGGCACTATCCTCGTTCCTACGCTTGGTCCCCACTGCTTCAAACTACTTAATCTGCTTTTAGTACTTGGGTACCAAGATCCTCCCACACAGCAGTAGATGATATCCCAATTGCTTTAAGCTGAATCCTACAAGGAACAAACTTTTTTGGCTTCTCTTCCCCCTATTTGTATTTTTAACCTAACCACTTATTTTTCTTCCGTTTCATTACCCTCCTACAAAAAAAAAAAAAAAGCCTTCAAGATAATGAGGGGAAAAGTCTGATCTGGAAATCTTTCTTGGGATTTCAGATAGTGCCAATCCTGCCAGAGAAAGCAGTGTGTTTCTGAGCAGGAGGCAACGCTGGCTGCAATCTCGAGCAATCTACCTAAAAACCAAAAGGAACACAACAGAGCACTGAGGTCACCACTGTTTTGAGCTTTCCCACCACACAAACATCATCATGTATTTATCAAAGTTTATCAAGTACTTAAATTCCCTCCTGTCCTATTAAAATAGGACTTCCAAACCTGCCAAGGAGTGGGAAACCTGGTCTCCAGCCTGGTTACTGACTAAATGTACACAGGATGATTTCCACACTTTTTTGTTCTTGTGTTAACACTGTCTTTAGCTTAAAGAGTTCAAATAGGCATTCTTGCTTTCTGTATTAGTGAGGGTTAATATCTGCCATAAAACTCACCACACACACAACACAAACTTGCAAATACTATAAATCAATTAGTGTCATTAGAAATAAATGTTAGATACAGTTAATTTATAGATGTTCAGCTTTTTTTCCTGATACTCTTCATTCCTCTCCAAGTTAATGCAAATATTTGATTAGACAGTCTACCAATTCAGCCCAGCCCTAATCCTTAACTACACCCATGGTTCTCTTTCCCCCCAGTCAAACACTAAAGGAGAAAGGGTTAGAAAACAAGGCATTTTGCTTATTACAAGACTGGACATAGACCTGCATAAACAGGTACATGCCCAGAAAGTAACTACAAATTAGGTGATTACTTAGGTGTGTCAAGGAAGTAGCCTGGTTTTATATACTGGAATAATGATTGAGACCTGATAGGACATGCAAATCTAACCCCAGAGGAGGGCTGTGCATTCAATAGAATTTTGACATCAGAATCAGCACTATGTTTGAGAAGCACTTTGCTAAGCAAAAAAAAAAAAAAAAAAAAAAAAAAAAGGCACAGTCCAAGACTTTGTGCCCAGCCAGCAGGGAAATGACAGCCTGGGCTCCGTCAGCATTCCCAGGATATAACTCAAGGTGAGTTCATCTGGCATTTGGAAACCCCTCTGAGAAAGAGCTGCACATTTTCTTGGGAACCTGGCTCAAAGCAACTTATTTAGAGATATGAAATGTTTCTAAAAGCAATACCATGATACCATAGAAGAGTTTTGATTACAAATTGTTTCTTCATTGTGTAATAAAAACTGTAAAGTAACGCCTTTGGGAAGAAATGGGTGACACCTACATTAGCAAGAGCTGTGGCCCAGCTGCAGTGGACCCTAGAGCAAAGGGGCTTTTGCTGAGAGCACAGCATCGTTTGCTCCCAAGCATCTCCAGTCTGGACACCCAGATATCCCTGAAGCAGCTGAAGCCTGTGAGCCCTTCCTTCTTTAAAGTGATCGTCTCGCTTTTGTCCTACCTGCTTCAGAATTTTTTTGCCCAGCCTCTAATTTTCATTTCATGTCCGTTTCCCGTTTCCCCCAGCACTCAGGTTGGCAGGGGTCTCCCCCTCTGCCGGGGGTGCCCAGCACGGAAGGGACGGGCACCCAGCGATCCGCACCCCTGGAGGCAGAGCTGGGCGGTCCTGCTCACATCCAGGAGCTCCCATCACCTGCAGGGGCACACCCACAAAGATAAAGCTAATCCCTGGGAAAACGCAGGCTCAAACTACAGCCAGAAGGCCAAGCAATAAGCAGTAAATGAACTAATTTATCCAACGAGACTATCAGACCTCTGGTTTCCCCTGAGCACAGCACAGGCCCATGTCTTTCACCAAATATGACTCCAAGTCCTGTTTGCCAGCGTGTAACAAGCACTATGGTAAAAGTAACACGTTGCTTAACAGAGCTCCTGGCAGACCCTTGTTTTGAAACCATCAAGACATTTACACGGGAAAGTCTAAAGCAATAACTGCAAACTGACTGTGGAGAAAGCACATTTCTTTAAATCATTTGCTAAGAACCTGCAGAAACTTGTGTGAAGACAAAGTGGGCAGCAGAAAGGAACCTGTATGAGCTTTCATTTGGAAAACTGGTTTGCATTAATGGCCTTTGAAGCTACCACATCCACCCACCTTTACAAATTTCTAGTAGTGACAGATTAAAAGGCAGAAATGGGTCTCTAGAGAAAATACTACATGATGTAAAGCAGACCTACCTCACCAAGTTACATCACTATGCTCCTGTGCTTGCACACATGCACACACATATAATTAAGCAAAACAAAGTGTGCATCTGTGTACACACCTGAAGTCACACTATACATTAAATACAAGGTGTCTGCATAATTCTTCATGCACATGTGTGCCTACTCAAGACTTGCATCCCAGGTTAGACTTGGTGAAATTGGTAAAGGCCTAACCTGACAATTAATAATACTCTGCTTACTGCTATTATAGCAGAGCCAATACTGGACTTTGCCTCAGCTCTCAACTCCTAAAGAGTCTGTACTACTCGATACTCAGTCACTGCTCATCACTAAACATTTCTGAGGAACCACAGCTATGAATAAGTGAGAAAAAGAAAAGGTCTGATTAACTTAAATTAGAAATACACAGTGCTCCTAACAGCAGTGTCTCCAAGCTTGCTTCCTGTCTGTGGTCAGAAGATTATCCTGCCAAAGGGCTATAAAGCTTCCAGACCAGCATCAGTGTAATTGCACTGAAGCCACCCTCTCACGCAGGGAAACGTCCTGGGTGGAAACCCCACAGCAGAACACCAGCCATGGTTCAAAGGGAGCTCGGTACAGAAGCAGACTGCAAGCACAAAGTGCAAATAAGGCATTCAGAGAATTTCAGGTGGTTAGAGAACCACCAGAAGACAAACGCAAAGGTCTGCAGTGGTAGTATTGACATGCCCACAGCGCTTCAAGTCTTCAAGAGAAAGCAGCCCTGCATGTAGCTGGGAACTGACTGCACCCAGCAAGCCTGGAGACATGTTCCTGCTGCACCTTCAATGCCTGTGCCCCTCAAGAAGGCTCATGGCAGGAGAGACATCAGGAAGGGTAGAAGGGCACAGGGCAGAGGAGAAAAGTGCAATGGCTTCAGGGTGGAGAAGGGAGAGCCTCCACTTCCAAGCAGCAGGTGGAAAGGAGGTCACTTTCCATGCACCTTTACTACCAGTTTACAGTAAAGAGTAAGCTCAGCAGGTGGCAAATCTGGCTGTTTTAAACTCGAGGTCTCCACACACACATTTTATATATTTTCCTGTAGCAATGGGCTTACAAAGGTTTACAGAAGCAATTGGTGAAAAGAGATAAGGACCTGAAAAAGTTTAGGAGTTCCTTGTTATACTGATAAACTTCCACCCAGACATGGTCCCATGGAAGTGTTCAATCCAACTGAGAAGTAACCATTTGCATTTTCCAAAGTTCATTTTAACTTCAGCTATGCTATTCTTTGCTCAGCATTCATGTTTTTTAATAACAGAAGACAGTGTATTCCAGCATCTCTATCTGAGAAGGAAAGCCTACTGAAGGACTTTTGCAAAACCCCCTAGTCTATCCAGATGCCTACATAGGGGCCAACAGCTCTCCATCCACAGAGACATCGGGGCTGGATCTCCATTCAGGAGGACACTCTCAGGGACCTCGGCCCCTCAGCAGGGTGACAACACACAGACAGATGGGACAGCTGCCAGGGACTCACACCACTTCCATAAAACAGCCACACATTCAATTTTGGGGTCATTCCTTCCATCCAAAAGTGTGAGCGAAATAGAGGGAAGGGGCTGAGAGCCCTAAACAGCGTAAACTCCTACCGCACTTTATGAAAGTAAGATCTGGACAAGAGGCAGGAATGATGCGTCTGTAGTACAGGGAACTTGAGAGCTGAACCTGAGGTTAGCGCAGCCGTGTCCCCAGCTAAGCCCACACGCCGCGGGGCAGAGCAGGCTGCCCGGGCTCCCGGCGAGCAGAGCCGCCCCCGAGGCGGGACCGCTGAGCGCGCCGGCCGGGCCCAGGTGCGAAGCCCCCTCAAGCCGCGCCGCTCCCCTCCGCCATTAACCCCCCAACACACACCAAAACCGAAAGCCACTTACTGCAGGAGCCCGGGCCAGCCACGTCCCTCTCCGCGCTGCTCGCCGGCCGGCAGGAGAAGGCGGCGGAGCGGGAGGGCGGCCGCCTTCCTGCCCGCCTCCTCCGGCCGCGACACGCCTCGCCTCCCGCAGACCTGCCACCCCCCGCTCGGCCGTGCCCAGCTTCCCTTCCTGCTCCCCGCCTCACCAGCCGGCAGGCCGCGGCCCGGCCCAGAGCGGCCGGCTCTCCTCCGGCGAAGGGAAGCGGCGCTAGGCCCCGCCGGTGGGGCCTGTTCCCGCCTCCCCGCTCCGGCGCTGAGCAGAGCGGCGCGCCCCCCTCACCCCGGGCTGCATTTAGGGGCGTCGCGGCCGTTCCCGGCCCCTCCTCCGGCTCTGGCGGCGCCGGCCGGCCGGCGGGGGCAGCTCAGGCTCCTTCGGACACTGGGATCTGCTATTGGATTGCATTTATCATCTTTGTTTCTGAGGAATTCTGGTGGTGGCTCACTGGGGTCACAGAGAGGTTTCCTCCTTACCAATAAACGGGGAACAGATCCATTACGTTTTATTAATGGCCACTTACCTACCACACATCCTTCCCTGCTTGTCTATGGGCTGAAGTGCAGTGCCGCGGAGAGACCTTTCCAACTCGTCCCTTGATCCGTGTTCAGAGCTGAAATATTCGTAATCGGCACTGGTGAAGCCTCACCTCAAATCCTGGGGTCAGTTCTGGGCCCCTCACCACAAGGACATGGAGGGGCTGGAGCGTGTCCAGAGAAGGGCAGTGGAGCTGGGGAAGGGGCTGGAGCACAAGTCTGAGCAGGAGCAGCTGAGGGAGCTGGGGGTGTCCAGCCTGGAGCAAAGGAGGCTGAGGGGAGACCTTCTGGCTCTGCAACTGCCTGAGAGGAGGTTGGAGCCAGGGGGGGTCGGGCTCTTCTCCCAAGGAACGTGAGATATGACAAGAGGAAATGGCCTCAAGTTGTGCCAGGGGAGGTTTAGATTGGATCTTGGGAACAATTTCTTCCTGGCAAGGGTTGTCAGGCCCTGGCCCAGGCTGCCCAGGGCAGGGGTGGAGTCCCCATCCCTGGTGGGATTTCAAAGCCATGTAGATGTGGTGCTGAGGGACATGGGTCAGTGGTGGCCTGGACAGTGCTGGGTGAATGGTTGGACTGGATGATCTTAAAGGTCCTTTCTAACCAAAATAATTCCATTATTCTATGATTGCGTGTATCCTCATTCTTCCTACTACTTTGTGTTCTGTGATACCAAGTGATGAATTGGAAAGGCTGCTGCCAAGAGTTACGGTCTCTAATGGTCCTCTTTGTTTCTTATCCTGGTTCCCACACTCCCGACTCCTAGAGAGACAGCTGAAAAACATAGCTATGTTTCTTGGGTAGTCATCTGGAGATTCCTGCTTGTTGCTGCTTACGCAGTGACAAAGCCAGACACACACTAGTAATAAGCCAGGATCTTCCTCTCACTCCAAAACTCATTGCTGAACTTTTGGCTGCGCTTTTCCCTGCAAATTTATATTTTTAGTGCCCTGCAGTTGTGATTCCACAAGTGTTTGGGATCTCCTTTGCCATGCTGGACCAAAAGACGGGCTGATCTTGTGGCTGTTTCCAGCCGTACTCCCGTCAGGTTTCCTGGCACAGTCGGTGCCGCTGATGCCGGACCCTCGTACACCCCGTGTGCTGCCTGTCCGTGCTTCCCTGCTTCCCAGGCCTACAGGGATCAGCACTGCCTCTAACTCTGCTTCTTGGCTGTCTCCCAGGAACTGCTTCTATCGCTGCTCCTCCGTGCTCACTGCTTAGTCAACATGCTTTACGGGCAGCATGAGACCTGTTTCCTATCAGGCACAGAAAAACAACCCGCTGCTGCCATGAAGGATGGGGCACATCTCCCTCCCAGCGTGTCCTTCAGGCATGCTCCTGTCTCCCATCAGCCAGCTAAATGTCACCAACAGGTCCCATCTGAGGAGGCCGTAGGAACCTAATCCTTCCTCTCGGGTCAGCTATAACCAGATGAGCTAAATTGGAAGCTTCAATAATAATGTACGGCTATCAGCTCTCTAGGTGGCATTTAAAGTCAGTAAACAACTGCAAGGGTTGGATTTCAGAAGTTTTGCCCAGTAAGTGATATTCAGGCCTCCGATGCTGGAAGCAGTTTTTATCCCAGACACAGTAGGAGACACAGAAGTGCTCTTAAAAGGAAGTAAGATCTCGAGTGGCAGCTGGAATTAGGACAGTCTATAGGTACTCAGGCTTGGAATGCCTCAGCTGAGCAGAAAGAACTGAAAATGAAAGGAAACCCCCCCAGCAGTGGATTAATTGTTTTTGGAGGAGTATGGTTTTGGGAGATTTTTTTGGAGAGAGAGTATGATAAAGGAAGAAGAATAATTGAGCTAGGAAAAAAGGATTTAAATGCAATTTGTGGTGAGTCAATTTCAGCATGATCCAACACACACAAGTTTGATACCGTACATGTGTACTAACATGGCACTAAACATTGCTGGTTTGGCTCTCTCTAACAAATATCCAAAACATGATCATAAATTTGTTAGAACTGGGAAAATGTCCTGTCCTCCCACCCCTCAAGGTTGTGCCCCCAGATGTGGCTGTGTCATCAGTATCAATTCATGGTAATTTTTGATTGATTCAATGCAAGGCAGTGTGTGAGTGTAAAATGTGTACACATCTTGTTTCCAGGTGAACAAATTCTGCACCCCAGAACCTCAGTGTTTCATGATCTCTTCCAAACCAGCAAAATCTTAAAAGGAGCAGAAAACTAGAGGGCTGCACTACTCCTGTCATAAAGGGAAAATCCAAAATGAGTGAAAACTTGTGTAAGGCTCACATTTCCCTAGCAACCTCCCTTTCCATTCCTGGTGCAGCTACCAACAAACCAGGGATGGGCTGTTCTTTCCTCCCTGGATTAGGCTGGTTTTCAACTACAGCTGTCTCTTTATCTGAGTTACTTTTCAACTGTTTTTATGTTAGTAACTGGTTGGTAAAGATTGGTTCTTCGTGAGTTTGAATAGTGAAAGATTTCTACAAGGTTAAGCAAAAAAAAAAAAAAAAAAAAAAGAGATGCCTTAAAGTATCACAAATTCATCTCTCTTGAGTCTGTTTTTTATTTAATGTCTAGATGAAAATATTCCCTCCTAAGTCCCAGTGCGTGTGGCTTGGTCCCTGGGACACCTGCCAAGGCAAGAATTTTAGATGCCCGAAATCACGTGCTCAGCAGGTGTAAATTGTGTTCAGGGAGAGTTCACCTTTTGTCCTTAACCCCAGAAGCAGTTTCTCTTCATTAGCAAGGGAAGAGAGAGAGAGAGATTATCATCTTTTCCTGACTGCATGCCAGTTATGTATCAGAAGAAGAAAAATCTGTTCCTGCATTCACAAGTATGTTTCCTCCAAATCTGTCCTCAGGAAAACCTCTTTGTGAGGAGCAAGGGATAAGAATGATCACAGAGGAGCTGAAATGACCCAGACAGAAGCAGAAGCTCTCTACTGAGATTTTTTCAAGCAGGATGTGTGGTAGGTCCTCCCTTTGGAAAATAATGGTACTTAGTCATGGCTATCATTAAACATGTAAGTGTGTTCCCATCCCTGGGGTCAGGTACCACTCGGAAATACAACTGTGCTGCTTCGTGTCAGAGACTCAGCTTACCACCTGAGCCAGGCTGCACTGCTGGTGTTTAAACACTTCCCCCCTACACTGCAACAGATCAAAACATCCACCGTGGTTGTGTGTGTGCATGTGTGAAAAGAGAAAGGGGCTCCTTTTTTTTTTCTATTAGAACTAGAGAAATGTGTTATCGTCGTAATTATGTCCTATTGTTTGCAGTTACACAAAGATAACACATCAGGGCTGATTCACAGGCACAAATGCAAAACCTGCAGTTTTAAACAGAATGAGGCCACAGGTCAAACTGTTTGTTGCAGAACAAACAGACTAATTAATTTGCCTCTCCCTGCAATGGTAGCAGAGGCAGATTAACTATGGGAGAGCCAAGCAATTGGAAAGTTCTTCCCCATGAGGGCAGGAAGGCACTGGAACAGGTTGCCCAGGGAGGCTGTGGCTGCCCCCTCCCTGGAGGTGTTCAAGGGCAGGTTGGATGAGGCTTGTGCAGCCTGGGCTGGTGGGAGGTCTGGTCTGATAGCAGGGAGGTTGGAACCTGATCATCTTTAAGCTCCCTTCCAAGCTTCACCATTCCATGATTCTATGATTCTATGAAGGAGCCATGGGGAGAGTCTGTGTTTTCCTGGGGCAAGAAGCTGAGCTAAGTCTAACAGAGAACATGAATTTCATCAGTTGAGAGGGAGAAAAGAAAGACACAACCTTTTAGAAAGTAAGACTGCTTGGACTACTTAAGTGCATTACTTTTCTGTTGCTTGAAGATTTTTGTTGTGGCAGGAAATATTAAAGAAAACATTTTACATTTTTTTTTTCTTTACATGTGCTGGAGAGAGAGATTAAATGGAGAAAAAGGAATGGAAAAGGCTCTTTGAAATGTGGTCTATATTATTTTCTTTCTGTCAGACAATGGCAGACCAAGCTCAGGCCCAATGAACACACACGTCTGCTTTTCATCCAGATATTTTCTCCATTGGATTGATTTGGGAAAAATCTTGGAAAACCTATCCAAGGACACACACAATCACGTTGAAAGCCCTAGCCTAATATTCCAATGCAGAATTAAGAAATACAGGATTTAGGTCTTCTCTTCCAGTGCCCAGTTCCCTGGCATTGCTTGCCTGCTGGCTTCTGTTTGTGCCCAGTGGAACAGGGTCTGGGATGAACACTCCTGGGGTCTTCCCAGGTTTACAAGGAAGTGATGCAGATCGCCGGTGCCAGGAGTTGCGCTGGGAAAAGTTGTTTTAAATACCCACGTGTATCATGGTGACCTTTTGTAATCCAGAGCTGTTCAGCTGAGAACAAAGGGATAGAGGAAGATGTGGAAGTTCCCTCGTTGCTGGTACCAGCACTGAAGCAGCCCTGCTGGCTGTGAACGGGCTCCCCGGGGGCTGCAGAGCAGGCGCTGCGCCCCGGCTCCCTCCGACCACACCAGCCACCCTGGGCCTTCCCCAGCATTTCAGATGATACCTTTTCATCTACAGAAATATTTTCCCCTGCAGATTTAAATAATTAATTGGGACGTGCCCAGTGGGTCTCGAGATAAACACAGAAGAGGCAGCAGATCCCTGTGACCAAGTGACCTTTTGCCGTCCCGCTCGTCCCTGCGCCTCGCTGTGCTCAGAGGGACGCTGTCAAAATTGCTAGGTCTTAAAACTTTAACCTGCCCTGACAAGTTGTTCTACATTATAAGTCTTACCTGAAAGATTACCACAATTGTTTTGTTTGTTTTGTTTCAACAATCTTTGCTGAAGGCTCCACGATGTGCATTCATTTGTCCTTTTGGGTGGGTGGGTATTTTTAAATGCCCGGCTCAGCCCCCCGTGACCTGCTGAGATCAAGTTGATGTGTGTGGCCTCCACTCAGTGCAGGACTCACCAGGGAGGGCTCACATTTTCTGCACCCTTTGGAAGCCTTTCCTGAAGAAGCCTTTAGAAGCCATTTTGAAAGGCCTACAGTTGTCCTTCTCTATTTTGGAGGCCAGTAAGAAGTCTTGACTTTCCTGGTAATAATTGAGTGTTAGGTATGTGTTAGTTAGACCTGAGAAACTGGTGACTGGGCAGTTGGTTGTGACAGAGAGGCATGTTATGTTTCAGGTCAGAGTGAGTTAGTCCTTGGGCATCATTTCTAGCAAGATCTCCACTTAATACAACACCACAGGAAGAGGTCAGTCAGAGCAAGCAGGTACACCTGTAGCAGCACACTTTCTCTTTTTTATATACCAATACAGGGGTTGGTGCAAAAGCAGTTTTGGGTGGGTGCTGTCCAGCTGCAGCCATGTGGTCTGACATGGTGACATCTATCCATCCCAGCTGGGGAGGAGGCAATGAATGATATCCACTTACCCCAGCCCAGTTCTGAGCTTGACTGGAGCTGTTTGTCCCTACCTCATTCCTCTTGCAGCCCCACCAGTTGAACTGGGGATGTCTGAGGCAACAGGTGTCCCTGAGGACAGCATCCTTCTCAGAGGGACATGGCAGAGCTGGCAGCAGCACCTGGAGCTCCCTGGTTCTGCTCTGCAGCAGCAGAGCCCCATGGGGAGAAGACACTGTGAGGAGCCATAGGCAGAAGCATCAAGAGCAGAGTCCCTTTAAAGGAGTTATTCCCAGACCTGCAATGGAAAAATAATGTATTTGACTCTTTCTGGGGATAAAAAGGCCTAAGAAATTCCTTTTCCTGCTTCCTGGAACTGGTTTTGCCTTCCTTGTTTCTGGTGGAGGTCTGTGGTGTCTCCTTAGCTGCCTGAAAGATTTTTTAACTGAGCCAAAGGGGATGATGTCCTGAGCCTCTGACAAGATAAGCCCTGTCACCTCTTCAGCAGATATGGAGAGACATGTACTAAAGTACCTTTTAAGCAGTCTCACTAAAGGTAGTTCCCTAGATCCTATAACCTTGTTACATGAAGTTGGATTCTTGATTCAAGCCATCTACTGAACTTCTAAAATTATGTGTTTGATGATGGCAGCTCAAGAGACACTTATTTTTATGAAGTGTTTGTACTTAAATTTTGTTTAGAACAGTAGTTTCACAGAATGTTCCTGCACTGTTCTCCCAGCCTTACCCAGGACATATCCTTCTGCACTGAGCTTTTGCAGGGACTGTTCTCCCAATCTTTGTGCCCATTAAGACAATGAAGGACTCCTTGGCTCACTGGAGTAGGATGCAGAACCTCAGTCAGCTGAGCCAATGCTGTGAAATTTTCACCAGTTCTGTGACTCTGGACCACCACTTTCTAGTATTATAGGTCTCAATTTTCTCCTTTACTCAGCACCTTCCTACATCCAGTCATTGTTAAAGGGAAGCCAAGTGGGAGCCTGTGTCATGCAGCTTGAAAAAGCCTTTCCAGAACATGTTCTAGAGCAACATCTCAGCTCCAGTGAGGCATGTGAGCTGCCAAACTCCTCCTGATCCACAGAGTTCTCTGTAGTGCCTCAGCCAACCTCCCCAGATGTTCTGAGCAGATGCAAAATGGGAACATGGGAAACTGCTCTCTAAATTACTCACCATGAGTGCAAGAACAGGTTTCATTTCTACTCTGAGAGCAAGACAGGCTTGCTGATAGTTCCAGTTTGTTACCGTGGTGATCTTCTACAACGTGGTCCTCTGACAGTTCCACATCAACACTGCCTGTCCCATTCATTGCCCAGGAGAACCAGCCCCAGGACTCTTCCCTCTTGTGGGGCACTGCTGGTCCCCACAGGGCTGTGCCCAGACATTGCTGGAGCCATCCCCCCACCAGCCATCCCTGCCTTGCAGTGTCACCAGAGGTGAAAGGGGGTGAGAGAAGAAAAGCTGGGGCTAAACTAGTTGGTCAACTCTTGCTGTTTCCTTCAGCATGGCTAGCTCTCAGAGTCTTCTCAATGTCAGTATTTTTTTCCTAACTGCTGGGGAGTTTCTGGTCCTGTGCTTGCCTGGGAAAACAGTTTTTCAAGGGCGACTGATGCAGTTGTAAGCAACAGCCTGAAAACAGTTATTACTTGAAGTGTTTCCTATGTTCCTTTCTGGTGGTGGAAATAAAAGTTGCAGTTAAGCTTAGGGGAAAGGCACCTGAGATGGCATTGTTCCTCTGGGCCAGGGGGGCTGGGGAACACTGTCCCCTGGTATCCACCCCCCAGCGAGCAGATCATGACCTTGTCTGTCCTTCCAGATCCACTGAGGACACAAGTTCTGCTCAGCTTCTGCTTTAAGCATGCTGAAAAATTCACCCCTTGGGTGAAGTGAGGGTGCATTTGGGAGCAGCCGGGCAGTAGCTGCAGGATGGGTAAGCAAAGGAGTCTCTGTAGGGAAGTTGGCATGTTGGTGTTCACTCGGGAAATTGGAATATTATTGTAGTGTCCAGTTCCTGTTGGTTGAAAAAGAAAATGCCTGCTTGCTGCCTTTCATGTGGTGGTTTGTGGGAGGTGTTCAGCCTGTCTGGAGGGTATTGTTAAGCACAGCTCGTCTCCCTGGACACACACCTTGATGTTCTGCTGATGGGAAACACCTGGTGTTGCTTTTCCTTGAACCCCTTCTCTCAGCTGTGGCTGTTCTTGGGAGCGTGTCCAAGGCACACTGAGCGTCAAGACTGTTCCTGATTTGTAGCAGGACATGGCATGGTGATGCTGGGGTGCAAGCCATGGCAGTCTGCTGACACCTGCCACTGGACAAGGTTGCACTGTACTGGAATGTGGGATCCAGGGCGCACGGACCGACAAACCGGTGAGGAGTCAGTGCAGACACTGCACTGTGACCACCCCTTGCTCTGAGGCCCCATGAGCCTGCACTAACCCTTCTCTAGCAGTCTGCTCTGGCAATGTCCTTCCAGTACAGAAACGCAACAAAAATACACCTTCTGTGACGTGGTCTGAAAGCTTTTCAATTTGAAGATGGGTAAGCTGTACAATGGCACGGGGTTTTAGAGGAAAAATGCGTACTGACATCGCTGACTTGCTAAAGACCTTTCCTTTTTCCCGGAAGTAGCGGCTCAAGGCTGCTGGCGGTGAGAATGGACTGGAAAAAACGCAGGAGAGTGACGGGGGGAGCCAAGGGAACAGGCTCCGGTGGAGCAGTTCTCGGGGAGCTGGGGAGTGCGGTGTTATGTGGGCATTGGTGGTTCAGTGGTAGAATTCTCGCCTGCCACGCGGGAGGCCCGGGTTCGATTCCCGGCCAATGCAACGTAAGTTTTTATCTCGTTTCTCTGCGGCGCACCGGTGGCTCCGTACGGCCCGGACACTTGCAGCGCCTTTTTGTGGTGCTCGCCCGGTTCCCGAACGCCAAGAACCGTCTCAGCGGGGCGGAAAGCGGGTAGTGGCGGCTGCGGCGTGTGCCCGCGGGGGGGGCGGGAACCAAACCGAATGGAAAGAAAGAAAAAAGAAAAGAAAGGAAAAAAAAAGCTGCCTGGAGATGCCGGGGATTGAACCCGGGACCTCACAC
Source organism: Hemiprocne comata (assembly GCA_020745705.1). Taxonomy (NCBI): domain Eukaryota; kingdom Metazoa; phylum Chordata; class Aves; order Apodiformes; family Apodidae; genus Hemiprocne; species Hemiprocne comata. The sequence continues at coordinate 809,703 of CM036591.1, forward strand.
ATGCGAAGCGCGCGCTCTACCACTGAGCTACATCCCCGGCTGTTCAGGATTGTCAGCGCGGCGCTATCGGAGTCGGGGCCGGGCCGGGTCAGCGCCCCCCGCATCGGCCCCCGCATCGCCCCCCGGGCACCGAGCTCCCGCGGCCCCGGCGGGACACCCGCCGCCCTGCCAGCCCCGCGGAGCCCCCGGGGCGCCACCGGCAAGGCGGGGCAGGATCATTCTGACATTCGATATCGTTTTGTAGCAACGGACTTGCCGAAACCTCAGTGTCTTAAATAAACCTGTTGATTCTTGAGCATTGTTCGTCTCTCACACTGTCACTCCCTGCCCTTGTCCAAAGTCCCTCCCCAGCTTTCCTGGAGCCCCTTCAGGCACTGGAAGGTGCTCTAAGGTCTCCCTGGAGCCTTCTCTTCTCCAGGCTGAACACCCCCAACTCTCCCAGCCTAAGCTGTCAAGTAAGACATTACTTACCATAACCTAAAATGCACCTCTTCCAGGGGCCTAGGATGCACCTCTTCTAGGATATTTTTCGTAGCTAAATATGGACTTGGCAGGCTTAAAGTCCTGACACTAAAAGAAGAAGAACCCAAATAGGTTCTTTGGGTGGCACATTCCCAGGAAAACCAGCAACTTCCATTACGTTTAGTGGGAACTACCTGAGGGGAGGTTGTAGTCAGGTGGGGGTGGGTTCTTCTCCCAGGCAACTAGTGACAGGACAAAAGAGCCTGGCCTGAAACTGCACCAGGGGAGGTTTAGGTTGGATATTAGTATCACAGTATCACAGTATCATTCTGGTTGGAAACGACCTTCAAGATCATCGAGTCCAACCACTACCCTAACTCTGCTGTGTCCACCACTAAACCCTGTCCCCTGGCAGCACATCTGTCTTTTTAGAAGTCTCCAGGGATGGTGGCTCAAACACCTCCTCAGACAGCCTGGATCCCCAAGTCCAACTCCCATCCCAGAACAGGACAACCCCAAAGTTCACACCATGTCCCTGAGGGCATTGCCAAGTGTTTCTTGAATATTGTCAGGCTTGGTGCCATTACTGCTTCCCTGGGGAGCCTATTCCAGTGCTCCACCACCCTCTGGGTGAAGAATCCCTTCCTAATGTCCAACCTAAACCTCCCCTTGCACATCTTCCTACCATTCCCTCGGCTCCTCTCGTTGGTCACCAGAGAGAAGAGGTCAGTGCCTGCTCCTCTGCCTTCCCTAGTGAGGAAGCAGTAACTGCCATGAGGTCTCCCCTCAGTCTCCTCTTCTCCAGGCTGAACAGACCAAGTGCCTTCAGCTGCTCCTCACATGGCATCCTCTCCAAACCCTTCACCAACCTCGTGGCCTCCTCTGGACACTCTCCAGTTGCTTTATATCTTTTTTGTACTGTGGCACCCAAATCTGCACACAGGACTCAAGGAAGCACTTCCTCATGGAAAGGGTGATCAGACATGGGAATGAACTGCCCAGGGAAGTGGTGGAGTCACCATCCCTGGAAGTGTTTAAGGAAAGACTGGATGTGGCACTTAGTGGCATGTTCTAGTTGATGTGGTGGTGTTAGGTCATCGGCTGGGCTTGATGGTCTCAGAGGTCTTTTTGAGCCTCAGTGATTGATTCTGTGAACTACCTGGTCCCACTCTCTGTGCAGGTTTCTTTTCAGGCTCTAAGCACCATCTCCATGGTGAGTGCAGCTGTCCCCTCAGTGTGTATCTCTACTCTGGCACACACCACAGTGTGTCTCATGTGCCCTGCCACGGGACCCTGGGGAGCAGCCTGCCTGTCCCACACAGCCTGAGCCCAGGAGGAGCCCTGGGCACCCGTTTCCACACCCGTAACCTCAGCCACTCAGGTTTTTCTATCCTGTCAGAAAGCAGCGTTTGACAGCTTGACTTTCTTCCGAACAGACTTTAAGAATCAGCTTTCTGGGAGTGGCTGAATTTGATGTTGGTAATTAGCACAGGACCCGTCAGGCAGAGCTCGGCGCCGCAGCAGCTCCTGCCACGCTGGGCCTGGGATGCTGAGCAGCTTGATACCCACCACTGCAGTAAGAACACAAAGCAATTGAAAACCTTCCCTTCAGCTTCTTCTCCTTTTGTTTACCTTTCTGTAGAGTTCAGAATCACAGACAATGAATAATGCAGGTGTGACCATGCCTTTGTGGATTTCTCAGCCAGTCCACTCCTAACACTTCGTGCTTGGGAGGGGATCAAGGCAGAGCCCATTCGAGCTGCTGGGAAGAGCAGCTACAGATCCAGAGCAGCTCAGCAAGTATTTAATTACTGCCCTGGTGGAACCAATACAAGACCTTATGTGCTGCCTGCATTAAAGTGAAACAAGATTTCTATTGCAGCCAGATCAAATACCCTCTAGACCATCACCTACCAAATACAGAATAGATGGAATTATTCAGGCAGGACTCAACACGCAGATGCTCTGGGAGAAAACCAGATGCCTTACACCGAGCTGTAAAGTGAAACAAAATGACCCATAGCTGGCTGTAAATCTACTGGGTGGTGAGCCCCAGCCTACCAGAACTGCATGTTCTCAGAACTTCAGGAGGCAGAGCTGGAACCCTGTTGCTGCCGTGGCTGCCGTGCAGCTCCCACATCCTGGGATCCTTCCGACTGTCGCCCACAGCACCCGCCCTGCTCAGATGTCTGGAGGCAGCCCCTGGTTCCAGGAAACACTTTGTCATCGTGTGCCCAGCAGCTTTTAATGCTGCTGGATGCCAGGGCACAAGCCCCACATTCAGCTCCTCAACAGCTCTCTCAGAGGACTACATTCACCCCTTTGTGTTTGGGTTTCAGTGCTGACATCAGGGAAAAACAATGTCACTGTTATCTGGCAGCTCCTCCGCATTCCTTGGTGGGATTAACTCCTTCTGGGTACCTCACCAGCCTTACCCACGCGGGGCTTTCATTGCATCTGCTCAAGTTTCTGCATTTTTCATCAGTTCTCGTTAGATACACACTTAAATTCACTCTGTATTTTCCACAGCACTTTGTCTCCAAGCTGATGGATCTCTGTAGTCTGGCCTGAAGAGCTCAGTGTCAGAGCTCCCCCATGTACAGCCTGTGTAAGAATGACCACAGTGACACTCTGAAGAGGCAGAGAGGTATTGCTGCATTTCTTTCTTACACAGTTTTCTATCACTGCACTTGTTCCCAGGATTAAATGTTTCTACTCAGAATTCCTTCTTAAAATAAACACTCTAATTCAATAAAACACAGCAGCAGAGTGTGGCAGCACAAAACAAACATCTGAAGAGTGTTCCTGTCCTTGCTCCAGCTCCGTCGTGCACATTCATGCCTTGCACAGCAGCAAAGCTGGGCCAGGTCCCTGCTCCCCCCGTGCTGCCCACCTGTCCTTTTGGACACCCCAACAGTCTGAGGGCTGCTGCAAAGTCCTGACCAGGCACTGCAGCCCCTGGCAATGGCACCAGCCATTCACAAAGGAACAGCTGCAGGTATATTTCTTCTGTCATATCAGCACATTGTTGGCAAGTATCCAATGAGTCAGTGAACAGTATTCACAAATCTCTTACCCTGTTTATACTTTATTTAGTGTTCATGTCCTCCTTCAAAAAACATTCCTGATGGAGACCAGGAAAACTGTGAAGTGACAAATTTCAGACATTATGACCAATACACTAACTACTTAGCAAACTGTTTTAAATAATAAACATATTAAAAATAAATGATGACAGAGTTGTGACTTGCAAAGTTAAACAACCAAGAAAGTTGCTGGCATTACATTTATTAAATGGTTTTCATCTGCTCATCAGGGAATGCAGTGCCTGGAATAACCTTTGAGAAGTTCTGCACACGTGTTAGACTAAGTTTGAATGAAGTTACAATCTTAAGTCCTCCAAATACAAATCTCTGCTTCTCCTGAAGTTTTACATCTTTGATTGTTATTGACTTAAGACCCAGTGAAGTGGGGGAATAAAGCAAAGAAGGCTTTCATTAGTTCCCTGCTGTGCCAGGGGTACTGCAAAGTCTAATTGTTCAGCTGGTTTGTGTTGTTCCCTGTGAGAACATCATCAGAACACCTCAAAAACACAGGTTACAAATCAGCCCATAGTAAAGAATTCTGGAAGTTAAAAAAGGAGATAAAAAGGCAAAAACCAGGATTAAAGTGCTGAACTGGGAGATTCATTAGGGCTGTAGGCAGGTATGTAAATTATAGCCCTCCAGAAATTATCTGACTGTCAAATTAACTACACAATATTACAATGGTTTTCTCAGCCCAATTTAGCCCTCAGGAAGCAGGTTGGAGTCTGCATCACTTAATAAAAGGAGCCTTGATTGGTATTCAGCTCAATCAGAGATGAAAACAAACATTTCAGGTTTGGAGGCAAACAGGAGTGTTTTGGTAAAGCTCAGAAAGCCAGAGTCTGGCACAACACACAGGTTAGTCATTTGGACAAGTGCTTTTTTTCTCTTCATAATGATTGTTCATCATTGCAGATCACAACAGCCCACAATTGCTCCTGTGTGCAATGCTGACTGCTGGCATGGCTGAGAAGATTGATTTGTGCAGGGACAAACCCAGTTAAACTGAGTAAGGGTTTTCTGTCCTGCATTTGGTCTCTTCTTTCCTCCTGCAAGCTAGTCTGAAATGCTAGTCTAGGATCTTGTGAGCTCTCAGTGTCAAAGGATCTTGATACAAAGCTGAGCAGTAATTAGACACACGAGACCATTACAGAGTGTGCTATGTAGGATCTTCATAGAATCATGGACTCCTAGAATCATGGAATCATGGAATGGTTTGGGTTGGAAGGGACCTTAAACATCACCCAGTTCCAACCCCCTGCATGGGCAGGGACACCTCCCACTAGACCAGGTTGCTCCAAGCCCCATCCAACCTGCCCTTGAACACTTCCAGGGATGGGGCAGCCACAGCTTCTCTGGGCAACCTGTTCCAGTGTCTCACCACCCTTATGGTGAAGAATGTATTCCTAATGTCTAGTCTAAATCTTGTCCCTCCAAGTTCTAATCCATCACCACTCATTCTCCCTATCTTCATACAGCAGAGACAATAAGTTCTATCAAACCCATTATATGACCATTATTTTAGGTAAATGAGGAAGACTGAAACTTTACATTTCTTTTAAAATTAAACTGAACTTCTTATTTCTTTAAAAACCTTAATAAAACAATGTCCAGTTCCCATGGAACTGGGAATTCAGCCCAAATGATTCTTGCCCCTTCATGTAGAATCAAACAGAATCTCAGAATCACCTTGGCTGGAAAAGAGCTTCAGGATCACCAAGTCCAACTGTCAACCCAACGCTGACAAGTCCTTAACTAAACGATGACCCTAAGTACTGTGTCTATTTGACCCCTAAATCCCTCCAGGGATGGTGACTCCACTATCCTGGGCAGCCTGTTCCAATGCCTGATAACCTTTTCAAGTGAAGAAATTCTTCCTAACATCCCATCTAAAGCTGGAAGTTACCAATGACTCCAAAGAAACATGTCCAAGCCTCACAGCCCAAAGACTTAGGATCAAAAAATGGTCCCCTTCCTTGCTCTGTTATTAATCCAGACCCTTTCTTGTTTAAACCAGGATTCAGTGCAGTGAGGATGGGTTCCCATCACCCTTACAGCACTGCAGGAACGTGGCTGCCGTGGTTGCTGCATGGCTGGGGAGATCAGCTTCATGACCATCTAAAGGTTCACCTGCTGCCTCTGCTCAGTGTCCCTGTCCCCAGACCAGCTGCTCGTGGCTACCCAGAGCCTGGCAGCACTCGCCCCCCAGCCCAGCTGCAGCACAGGTTGGAGAGATCTCTGGAGGTGAGGCTGGTGGCTGCAGGACTGCCAGGAGCCACAGCACCATATCCTTCCAGCTCAGTGTCACCATGTCAACAGGGGCTGCTCCATGGCTCTGCCTGCTGGGAAGGGTGGGCTCATTTAATAGGAATTTGATAGAGAGAAAAAATGACTTGGTTTTCCAATGATACCTTGTGCTAGAACGTTGCGATCTGGAAACTAATACATTTCCTCTTGCTTATGGCATCAATAAGGCCTAATTTTGTTGACTTTTGTATTGAACAATCTGGTGAACATAACATCCACTTTTGATTTCTCTCTTTATTATTATTAAAGCTCACTCATCCAAAAAAAGTTTTTCTTTACTAGTAATATCAACGGGATTAAATTTTTACCTCAGTTTTAATCTAGTTTTTTTCACATTGAAGATCCAGGCCCCATTTAGTTAAAAACAAGAAAAACCCACCCCAGTTTTTCCCCCATGGCCCATGCAGGCTGAGCTGCAGTTTGGGTATTTCCATTCAATACTGCTCTTTCTCAGATCAGTGTCCATTGCTCACCGTGCTCCCAGGGTAGCAAAGAGGACTGTATCATTGATTGGGTGTTGCCACTTCCCCGTGTCTCCATGATCCTCTGGCTGCCTGGCAAGCCAGTGCTTGGAGCACAGGGCTGTGGGGGTGTCCCAGCTGCCCCAACCCCCAGCAGAGCCCTCAGGAGCACCCCAGGGGGCCAGAGGGGCCCTTCTTCTAATGCCCTTCCCCTAAGTCAGCAAGAGACAGAAAAAAACGTGTTGTCCCAACATGATTTTGGAGGTTAGACAAGTCCTGTTTTCAATTAACATTCTGCCCTTTACTTCTAATTACAGCAACCATCACATACATAAAATCATAGAATAGTTAAGGTTGGAAAAGACCTTCAAGATCATGAAGTCTAACAGTCCACCCTACACCCCCCTGACCACTAAACCATCCCCCAAAGCACCACATCCACCCGTTTGTTGCACACCTCCAGGGATGATGCCTCCACCACCTCCCTGGGCAGCCTGTTCCAAGGCCTCACCACTCTCTCAGTGAAGAAATTTCTCCTAATACCCAATCTGGACCTCCCCATTGTCTTTTCCTGGTGTTACCACTGTTTCCTGAAGCCTGCAGTGCGGTATCAGCCTTTTACCCAAGAGATAACCAGCATTCTCATGAGATTTTGTTTCTGAACTTATTCTGGCGTTTGCTACCTGCTCCACACCTGTTGTGGGCCCACCTGTAGAGGAAGGTCATTGTCACACGAGTGGTTGGACAAACATGGGATGCTGATAGCTCCGTTCCTGGTGACTGTCCCGCAGCCCCACCTCAGCCACTGTCACTCTCCATCCCTTACCATCCGTACTTTCAGCAGAGAAGACAAGTTCCAACAGCCCTCTGGCCAAAAAGAGGACTTAGTTGAGAGTAATGATTGCAACATGGAACTTGGGCACCTCTAGAAATTAGACGTGTGGTTTGCAAACCTTGCCTCCCCCTGGGCTGTGAGGAAACAGGGAGCTGAACACGGCATCCCTGGGGAGAGCCCCTGGCCTGGGGATACATCCTGCTGAGGGGGACCTGGCTTCTGACAGGTGCTCTGCAAGGTGGGGTGCCCTGGGCAGGGCTGGGCAGCCTGGGGGGTTCTGCCTGCACCCCAATCCCAACCCAGCCTGCGCTGGGAGGGAGGAGGAGGCCAGCACGGGTAGGGTGGGCACGGTCCATCGCAGCTCTGCCAGATCTCCTGCTCACCCACCAGGGGCAGAGCAGTTCTCAAAGATACTGTGTAAAATACTCAAAATGTCTGTTTCAGGAGCCCTCCAGGCTTACAGCCTCCATGGAAAACTATTTTCTTCCGACTTGAGTGCAGGGGAAGGATCAGGCCCCTGGGGCACTCCCCTGCAGATGCAGCCACACACCCACACGGCACAACCCCAGGGCCTTTGTCTGCAGCTGCTTTAGTGAGGGAAGGGTCCCGGCCACCCTCTGCTGCCAGGAATCCACCAAGCCAAACTCTTCCTGCCTTTGGCAGCCAGTCCATCCCCACAGCACGTTGTTAGAGAGGACTTCAGCAAACTCGTTGGGGATGACAGAAATAGACTCCTGGTAACTCGGTCACACCAGACATTCCTCCAGCATGATGTCTCACATCTGTGAGGCTTTACGCAAGCCACCCAACGCCTGATGGAGGATAACGGTGCCAAGATGATCCCACAAACACCCTTTCTCCCACAGGTGCTTTTAGCACCCATGGATGAGGCTCCTGATACCAATTCCTGAGCAGGCTCCCACTGTTGTTATGAGGCTCAGGTACTGAAAAACATCCTGGAGGAAAAAATATTTGTTGTGTGTCAAGCACCTTCCCTGGCTCTAGCTCTGAGCAGAGCTGGCCCCAGGCAGACCCAGAGGCACTTTCAGAGCTCATCATTGACCCCCTCCTCCCGTGCACAAGGATCTCTGGACCACCTTGTCCATCTGGAGATGGGGCCAGCACCACCTCCCGGTGCACAGGCTGCTGGAGAATGCTGCAGTAGAAACCAGTCCCTTCCTCCAACTTCTGTGAATTTCTGTTCTCTCACAGTCCAACATGGCAATGTCTTCTGAGGACTGTATGAGAGGGAAGGATCCCAGATATGATCAGAAAAAATCCCCCCCAAAACAAGAAAGGATTTCACTTAAAACAACAAAAGCAATTTAACTTAAAGAAAGTAGTTAATTAAACCATATTTCAATGTGTTTTGTCAGCTAATTACCAAGATACGGAGAAAACAATGTGTAATTATGCTATTTTAGAGTTGTCATGACATAAATACATCAGTCAAGTGACATTTCTGGGGGGTTTCCAGAGCTGGCAGACCAGCCTGGAGTCAATCCCTGAGACAATTCTCAAACAAGCCAGGCAACGAGGACCCCAGCCAGCTCCCCCATCACCCCAGCCAGATGCCAGCCTCTGGGACACTCTGAAGCACCTTTGCCATCTAGATTTCTCCCCTGTTGCTAATGGGGGCTTCTTGAGGAAGGAAACACGGGGGGCAGAGGGAAAGGGTCCCCTTTGGATGTGCAGCGTGGTGCTTACTGACCAGTCAGATGTCTGCTGAGGTCCCATCCACCAGAGAGAGCTTCTGGCCACGGCCTCCGAGGGCAAATGTGGCACGAAGCAGCAAACAGTGAGAGGACTTGAAAATCATGGCTCAGGGTTCCGGTGCGTTGGAATTTGGGTGGCTTGCTTTTACCCCAGGCAGGCCCTGGGAGCAGCTCCATGGCCCCCCGCAGCCAGCCAGCCCTTCCCACAGGGACAACTGGTTTGGACATGGTCTGGGCTGTGGTGGACACACACGCCTGTCCAGGGACCTACCTGCAGCCCCTGGCCAGTCACTTAATGAGGAGTGTCTGATCCACGTGCAACTCCATGGCCTGCATACATGAATTCTGGGGGGGAAAAGTGTAATTACATTCATATATTCCACCAGAAGTGAAATGCCTGGAAGAGCTGGAATGGTGCAGCTCTGCTTTTCTGCTGTCCCTTCCCTGACCTGCTCGGGGGGTGGCAGTGGGCGGCTGCTGCTGCTGCCCAGCCTCTCCCCAGCACCAGCAGAGGGGCTTGTGACATTCCAGGGGCAATCCTGGGGTCGTTTTGACGTTATTCCAACCTGACTGGCACCCTGGTCAGGTAACAGGAATTCAGAAACAAACAGCAAACATGGAGCTGTGACAGCCTCTGCAGTGTAGTTACTACTTCGGGCATTTTCAAGCCTTGGAGGAAAACACTGCCAAGTGAAGGATGCCATCTCCATGCGTGTTACAGCCTGCCTGCGTGGGGGGGTGTAAGTATAGAGATGTGTGGTTTATGTAAGAAAACTTTACAAGGTCCTTAAAATAGTCCATTTTCTGGAATCAGTTCCATCCTGGGGACGTTCAATTGACATCAAACTGTGACGTGCTGCTCTGCATAGTGGAGATGAGGAGCTGCACCCCTGGCCCTGGGGCAGGCCTGGACCTTGGTGGCACCTTCACCCACAAGGGCAGATTGAGGTTGGATATGAGAAATAAATTATTCGCTTTGAGGGTGGTGAGACACTGGAACAGGTTGCCCAGGGAAGCTGTGGCTGCCCCATCCCTGGAAGTGTTGAAGGGCAGGTTGGATGGGGCTTGGAGCAACCTGGTCTGGTGGGAGGTGTCCCTGCCCATGCAGGGGGTTGAGGCTGGATGAGCTTTAAGGTCCCTTCCAACCCAAAGCAGTCTGGAGTTCTGTGACTCTATAAGTCTGTGGCACGAGTGCTGAGGAGTGCCGGGCTGGGGCCGGGCTGCAGGCAGAGCAGCAGCATCTCCACTGAAAGCAGCCGCGATCAACGAAACCGACCTGCAGCTGAGCGGCGGGGGGCGCATGGAAAAACCCCAAACAAATTAAAAAACCCCAAACAAATTAAAAACCGCGAAGCCTAAACATCCCCTTCCCGCCCCGCCAGCCCCGAGGCCGCTGCAGGGGCGCTGGCCCGGCGGGGCCAGCCGGGAGCCCCTCGCACGGCGCCGGGGCCACCCTCGCCAGCGGGGCCGGGCGCTCCCCCGTTCCCCTCCGCCCCCCGGTGCTGACGCCACGGCCGCGGCGCTGACGGGCGGTGACGCGCTTGGCAGCGGCAGCTGCGAGGGGGCGCGGCGGGGCCCGGCTCCGGGCACCGGGCTTGGGCTCCGGCCTCTGCCGGGACCGCGCTCCGCTCCGCACCGGCGGAGGAGGCAGGTAGCGGGGGGCGCGTAGGGGGAGCGGGCCGGGGCAGCACCGAGGGGGTCCCGGGGGCGGGACCCCGCAGCCGGGTTGGGGTTCGGAGCGGTGCGCGGTCCCGTCAGCGGTTCCCGCACAGCTGGATCGCCGGGAAGGGCAGATGTTGCTCATGGCAGCTTAAGCACGGCTGGGCGGAGAGCATATGGGACGCAACACGTGCCATATGGCCCGCTTAGCCTTTCACCTCGCGGGGATCGATCACGTACAGCCCGGGAAAATCGAAACAGCTCCGGGCGGGAGGATGCGCGGCCGGGCGCGGTTCCTGCTCCCTGCCCGGTGCAGCGGGACGCTGGCGGAGGGAGGGATCCCGCTGCTGCTGCACGAGGGACGTGGCCCAGCCCAGCCGGGCTTCAAACGCTGTAAACATCTATGGCCATTCTGGGGCCCTGGCAGCTGTCGGAGCAGGCGGGCGTTGGCGGGTGACCCGTTGTGCTCGCTTGCTGGTAATAATACAGGGAAGATCCAGCTTTATAGTCTCCCACGGAATAATCACATATTAATGAGAACAGAAGCTGAAATAAATATTACTGTAATAAATACCTTGTGTCATCTGATAGTATCAGCAGGACCAAGTGGACGAAGAGCAGGAAAGAAGGGAGAATGATGCTCCTTTGGAAGCCTTAGGAAAATATAAGGGGGGATAATGAAAGTGCGTGTGAGCTGCTTCATTCCTGGTCAAGTCTGGCCATGACCCCTGGAGCTCAGAGGGCTCTAACTCTGGCTCGGGGCCCTGCTGCTGTCACGGCTGCTGGCTGGCTGTGTGGAGACCTGGTGGCTCTCCCGGGAACACGGAGGCGTGTGCTCTCATGAGCTGCTCAGGGGCTGGAGCCCTCAGCATGCCCCGAGGGGAGGCCCCTGGGGGCAGATACTGATCTGCAGCCAGTTTCAGGTGATGCCTGGACCAGGCCCAGCAGCCTGCTCCTTTCTCCATTTGGGCCTGCATGTGGGGACTTTGCACCTCAGGTGAAGAAGTGCTGAAGTGAAATTGGACAGAAAGATGCTTTGGTTCTCATTCCCTCTGGAAGGTATTCACTGAAGAGACACTACTCATTTTGGATCACTCGGTGATAACACCAGCAGCTCTCGGTGCAAATGTCCTTCTGCAGGGCACGTGTTCACCAAGCAGGAACATGTACTAGTGTTCCTTGTATATGTTGTGTCTTCTGAGTCCCACACCTTTTTGCAAGTCTCTTCTGCTCTGTTGAAGAGGAAACAAAGCTTCCCTTTCCCAAAACATCCCCCTGAAATGCTTGCCCAAGTCAGACAGGGTACATGTGCGTGGCTACAGAACTGGAAGTGGAAGTGGCATTACTGGTGGAGCACCCTATTCATATGTGCCACAAAAACATGGCCCTGGCTGTACATAGGCACCAGCCAAGTCTCTCTAGCCTGGAGAAGAGAGGAGCAAAGCCATATCACTGCTACAGGACACCTGTCTGACCGAGGAACAAGTGCTGGGGCTGCCCAAACACAAAACAAACTGTTGCTTTGTGCACAGCGAGGTCCTGCAATACTGTGATGCCCAAGACTGCGTGATACCTCCCATTCTTCAGGCTTGCTGCATTAATGGAACGTGGGAGGTAGGTGTTGCTCAGGGTCTGTGATGTGCTGCAGACCCCACGGGGCTGCTGCAGCTCTGACCGTGCCCAGCCACACTGGCTGCTGCCCCCAGGGCTGAGACAGCCACAGCCCCATGGTGGGGACGGGCACCCGGTCACGGCCGTGCTGCTGAGGGACGTACAACTGCCACTGCCACAGGGCAGTTCCTGTGCTTCCCAATGTTGAACAAACACCATGACTTGCCTTCAGACCTTGGGAATTTGCTGGGCTCACAGACAGGAATGACGAGAATTTTTGCCCTTTTATGGAGGATGAGGGTACCTGAAGCAGGCCCCGACAGTGACTGTCTCTAGAACCTGCCCTGTGGGATCAGCTGCAGTGCATCCTCATGCAGAAGCTGTTCTAATGAGCTGGGAAACCTGGTTACTGTGGGATGGGGTCTTTCAGGAAGATGGTTTCTTACCTTTTGGAGTATGTTTGGGTTCAGTCCTCCTAAACAGGCAGTTCAGGGTCAAAAATGCTTGTGATTCACCTTTGCATCTCTTAAACACCGACAGGAGGGGGTGGGAACAGTGATGACAAACCTTTGCGAGCGCACACATGTGCACACGTGTGTGCTCCTGCCCTTTTCCTTGGGGGAAGCAGAAGAACTGGGCAAGGTGGATGATGAAGGCTGTGCCCTGGCCTCCCTGTCCCTGCCATAACGGGGGCCACGTGTTCCTCTCCCACCAGCTGTGTGGAGGTGGGGGTGTCTGCCCTGGTGAGGGCTCCACCAGCCAGCCCCACAGTGGGGACCTCACCATACAGGTGGGCCACCGACCCCTCACTGCCACCCTGGTTCCTCGGGTCTGGTGCTGGGGGGCTCTTCCATCTTCTCCAGCTTCCCAGCTTTGTGTTTTGAAGCATTATGAAGGGCGCTCAGCTGGCCAAGTTAGGGACGGTGCAGAGTTCCCACCACACACAGGTTTGGGATTACCTTCCAGGGAGACTAGGTTAGAAACACGGGATAAGGGGCACTTCATCCTCAGCACTTTGGGGGAAGAGCGATGGTGCTTTTTAATTGTGTTCTTGTGCTCCTGTATTTAGACACCAAAATACAGCATTTTGCCACATGTATAAAATTGTGTTTGCATTTATTTAATTTAGAGATCTTTTTTAAAGGCATGGAGTCTTGAATGTTTGTTCTCCCTTTTTTTTCACATCATTACTCTGATACTGCTTGATTAGCTCCCTCCCCAGTCATGATTGGTAATTAAAATAGGCATTAAAATTAGTCACTTAGCAATTTTGCTGTTCAATTGGCAATTAAATTACTTAATTGCAATTAAAGTCCTAATTTTAATTGGCAAAATGATAGATGTAGATTTAAGATAATATGTATAAATACTTTAATAAGTGTCTATATAAGGATTACTTAATTACTCAACTTCAAGTTTATGCTGTTAACTTTAGAACTTTTAAGTGAGTAATGAAATTTATATTACATCTATTCTAAGGATATGGTAATTAGATGTGTTACTTATCACTATAAGGGCCTTTGCAGTAAGTTTCTTCTGTGATGTTAAAACTATAGCCTGGATGGAGTATTGTGACAGGGCTGATGCTGGTGCTTAGGTGATCTGGAGCCCTGGGAGCTGAGGGGACATGCAGCAGGGCTGGTGGCAGAGCTCCTCCAGATGAAGCCAAAGCAGCACGTCGAGACATGACAACGTTGTTTTAAATACCCCTTGCAGATCAGAGGCATCTCACAGCGTTACGTGGTTTACTGATCCTTATCATCTCGTGTTGTGTTGGATAAATCACAGTAGTGACTCTGTAGGAGCAAGGGAATGTAACCACCAAGTGCAAGTGATCTGTGGGGGGCTGAGTGAGCCAGAGGGTGGGAAGCAGCTTGTCTTGGGTGTTTGGGTTTGCACAGTGTAAGCTTGTTGTGGACCGAGCTCACAAAGCTTAAAGGGAAAAGGATTGTCAAAGTGACTGACTTACAGGAAGAGGGAAGTTCACATAAACCGTTCGTATTTAACTGCTTTGTAAGGTTTTTATGTAAAGTGAGGGGTTTGTGTTGAAGATGTTGGCTTTTTAGGTCAAGGCTGCGCTGCGTTGGGTGCCTTGGGTTTGGTTCTGTTGTTCTGCACAAAGCAGGACTTGGAGAGTTTGGGGCACAGTGTGTGTTCCCAGCTGTGTCTCCCTCTCACGTGCTCCACTCCGTTGACTTCTCAGGATCTCCTGGGAGCCGAGGCACTGTGCCCCACGTGTGGCCCCGCCGCTGACCTCTGCCCTTTGTTTGCAGGCTGGACTGCAGCAGAGGGTCACCATCCGGCGTCCATGTCCAGAGCCGCTTTCCGGAGCCCACTGCAGAAGAGGCCAAGCATCCCTCTCCCTCCACAACCTCCTGGGACCAGCCATCCCACCGAAGCCGCACGCACCGCCACGCCCGGTGCCCGACGGACCCGCAAAGCTGATGTTCACCAAAGGTTTTAATACGTGCAGCGCACTTCAGCCCCCCAAACCCGTTCTGCTTTGCACCCTGCCCCCGGCACCTCCTCCCAGCGATGCGATCAGAGGGGCGTGCGTCCGCATTGCTGGGGGGCAGGGGACGGAACAAGTAAAAGACGTGGAAACGGAAGCGTTTGTAAGACACGCACACCGTCAATAAAAGGCGTCGCGCACCCACGGCTCTTGTCTTTCCAAAAATAAGGGTTTTTCCCCCGGAAAAAAGGCACGGGGAGGGGGGGGAAGGGAACGTCGGGGAGCTCCCGGACCGCGGCGAGGACGCGGCCCCGCTCTGCCCGCCGCCCCGGGAGCTCCCGTCGGGGCGCGCGCTATTTTTGGCGCGCCGGGCGGTTGCGTCAATGATGACGCAGAGTGTGTGTGTGTGTGTGGGGGGGGCAGTGCGGAGCCACGCGCCGCCACGCCCCGCTCTCACTTTTTCCCTCTCGCCGGGGCGGGTGGTGCCACCGCCCTCTATGCAAATGAAGCCACGCCCCCGCGCGCGCGTGGACGGGGCGGGAAGCGCGGCGTGGGGCGGGAAGCGCGGCGTGGGGCGGCTATGGCAGCGTGGGCGTCCGCACCGTCGGGGGCTGAGGGGTGGGTTGGGTGTGGGGGGGTAGGGGTGGGCACCTTAAGGCGGGTCCCGCCGTGTGATGTCACCGTCGGAAATTTACCAAAGGGAGCGCGCGGCCAAGGGGGCGGGGCGGGGCCGGCCCCCCCCGGCGCGCTGATTGGCCGGGCAGCGGTGACGCGCGGTGACGCGCGGGGGCTCGAGGTGCACGTTGGCTGTGGCAGAGGGAGCCCACATAAACAAAGGCACATTGCGGGGAAGGGACACTCCGGCCGCCTCGCCAGCCCGCCGCTACGCCGCCGACCCTCTCCCCGACACAGCCCCGACGTGTCGTGGTCCCGCCGCGACGTGTCCCGACGTGTCCGTGTCCCGGCACTTGGATGCATGCACAGGTCCTGGCTCTCCGGTGAGTGCCCACGCGTGCAGCCCCGCTCGCCGACAGCCTCACCCCCCCCCAACCCCCACCCCACGCCGGGCTTCCACGCGCGAAGTCCCGGGGGTGGTGGTATGTCTCGTCCCACCCGCCTGTCGCGGCTGTCGCGCCTGCCGAGCGCGCTTGGGAAGCAGGATGCCGCGGCGCAGCCGGCGCGTCTCCCGCTCGGGGGAACGCGGGAGGTGCCGCGGGGGTCCCGCTGCCCGGGATGCGACGGGACGGGACGGGCCGCCCGTGGACGCGTGTCACCCGTGGTGCTGCCGGGATGAGTCGTCGGGCTGAGGACAGCCGTGCTGGGGACAGCCGGGCTGGCTGTCAACCGGGCTGGGGACACCTGGGTTGAGGACAGCGGGCTGGCTGTCAACCGGGCTGGGGACACCTGGGCTGGAAACACCCAGGCTGAGGACAGCCGGGCTGGCTGTCATCCGCGCCCGGCTCGGGCGGCTGCTGGCGGTCCCGCGGGATGCGGAGACCCCCGGAGGAAGCAGACCCGCGCCCACCTCGCCCGGCGCTCCCCGGAGACGCGTCTCTCGACTAACCGGTGGCGACGGAAAAACGAACCGGCTCCAGTCTGCCGAAAGGCGGGGGTAAACCCGGCTGCCTGTGCGGGAGCCGAGGGACAGCCCGCCCACGGAAAGTTTTCTTTCCGATGAAAATAAGAACCAGACTAAATCCGGCTCCTCGGGGGCCTCTGGGGCTGCCGGCTGACCCGGCCCTGCCCCGAGACCTCTCCCGCACCCCTCCGGCCGAAGGGCCGCACCGCAGGCAGGGTCCGCCGGGCCGGGGCTCCGCGGTGCCGGGGCAGCCTGGAGAGCAGGTCCTTGTGTGTGTGTGTTGCAGGCAGCGCGCTGGGCAGGCTGGAGTCCACCTCCTGCGGGTGCTAAAACCGCGGAAACTTTGCTGTCTGCCGACCTCCGACGCTGTCTGCCTTCAGCTCCCCCGAAAACGCCTCTCGCTCGGCTGAAGGTTTGTTTTTGCGCTTCGTTTCCGCGGCTCCGCGGGGCCGGGGCAGGGCGGGGGCTTGTCCCCGCATACCCGTCCGCGGCGGCCGGGGCAGCGCGGTGCGGGACGGGCGGAGGGAGCGCGGTTGTGCGGGCCGAGTGTACATGACCGTGTTTCGTTTCCAGCCATGCCCTGTGTTCAGGCTCAGTATGGGTCCTCGCCTCAAGGAGCCAGCCCGGCCTCCCAGAGCTACAGTTACCACTCTTCGGGAGAATACAGCTCCGATTTCTTAACTCCAGAGTTTGTCAAGTTTAGCATGGACCTCACCAACACTGAAATCACTGCCACCACTTCTCTCCCCAGCTTCAGTACCTTTATGGACAACTACAACACAAGCTACGACGTGAAGCCACCTTGCTTGTACCAAATGCCCCTCTCCGGACAGCAGTCCTCCATTAAAGTGGAAGACATTCAGATGCACGGCTACCAGCAGCACAGCCACCTCCCCCCCCAGTCCGAGGAGATGATGTCCCATTCAGGCTCCGTCTACTACAAGCCCTCGTCGCCCCCGACCCCCTCCACGCCCGGCTTCCAGGTGCAGCACGGCCCCATGTGGGACGACCCCGGCTCCCTGCACAACTTCCACCCCAACTACGTAGCCACCACGCACATGATCGAGCAGCGAAAAACGCCCGTCTCCCGCCTCTCCCTCTTCTCCTTCAAGCAGTCTCCTCCCGGCACCCCCGTCTCCAGCTGCCAGATGCGCTTCGACGGGCCCCTCCACGTCCCTATGAACCCCGAGCCGGCCGGGGCCCACCACGCCGTGGACGGGCAGGCCTTTGCTGTCCCCAACCCCATCCGCAAGCAGCCCTCCATGGCTTTCCCCGGGCTGCAGCTGGGCCACGCTCCCCAGCTGCTGGACAGCCAGGTGCCCTCGCCGCCCTCGCGGGGGTCCCCCTCCAACGAGGGGCTCTGCGCCGTCTGCGGGGACAACGCTGCCTGCCAGCACTACGGCGTCCGCACCTGTGAGGGCTGCAAGGGCTTCTTCAAGGTGAGCGGGCAGAGCTGGGGGGGTGGGGGGGGGCGCGGCGGGGCCGGGAGCTGCTTTTCCCCTCAGATGGAAATTGGTTAGGACAGAGAACCGTGTCTGAGCTAACCAAGTGGAACAGAATTCCCTGTGGTAAAATTAAGTGATCTCTTTATTTCACCATCCTGATTGAATAATCTTATCATTTTAAATAGAGAAGGTCTCCAAGGAATGTAAATAATATGAATGCCCACGGATTTGTATTTACCGAGCGTCTCCTTCCCTCCTCTTGGCATATAAAACACAGCTAGGAGCTGCGAGGTTAGCTCAGATGTTAACGCTATCAATTTTCTCCTGTTAAATGCCCTGGAAAAAAAAAAAAAAAAAAAAAAGGGAAAAAAAAGAAATGGAAAAAAAGGGAAAAGAAGAAAGAGGGGGAAAAAAGGGAGAGGGAAAGGGATGAAAAAGAAAGGAAAAAAAAAGAAAGGGAAAAAAAGGAAAGGGATAAAAAAGAAAGGGATACAAAAGGAGAAAAAAAGAAAGGAGGGAAAAAATCAATAAAAGAGGGGAAAGAAAATAAAGAAAAGAGCCGGGGAGATGGGGCAGCGGGGCGCAGGGCCGCAGGACCAGCCGCTGACCGCCCCGTCCCGCCCGTCCCGGCAGCGCACGGTGCAGAAGAACGCCAAGTACGTCTGCCTGGCCAACAAGAACTGCCCGGTGGACAAACGCCGCCGCAACCGCTGCCAGTACTGCCGCTTCCAGAAGTGCCTGGCCGTCGGCATGGTCAAGGAGGGTGAGTCGGTGGGGCCGTGCATCGCTCCCCCGGCCGCGCATTCCGCTCCCGGCCGCGCATCCCGCTCTCCGCCGCGAAAAGCCCGTCCCGGGCTGCGCTGGGCCGGGGGAGCGGCTGAGCCCCGTCTCTCTTGCAGTGGTGCGCACAGACAGCCTCAAAGGCCGGAGGGGTCGCTTGCCATCCAAACCGAAGAGCCCCCAGGAGCCCTCTCCCCCCTCTCCCCCGGTGAGTCTGATCAGTGCGCTGGTGAGAGCCCATGTCGACTCCAACCCGGCTATGACCAGCCTGGACTATTCCAGGGTAAGCTGGACCGAGCTCGCGTAGGGACCTACCTGCGCCCACCGCCCACCGCCCGCCCGGGGAGGGGGGGGCAGCCGGCCCCGCTGCGCCGAGCTCCGGCGGCCGGGGCAGAGGCGAGCCGGCGGCACGCCGTCCTTCCTTCCTCCCCGCAGGGCCGTCCGTCTGTCCGTCCAGTTGGGCCGTCTGGCCGGCCTTCCAGCCGGGGCCGCCCCCCCGGGAGCTGCAGCCTGGCCGGGCGGCCGTGGGGGGGGGCTCAGCCCCTTCGCGCTGGCTGCCCCGGGGTCGGGCCGCGCAGAATCCGCCCTCCGCATAGGGAGAGCGGCGACCTGGTAGCGCTGCTCCTAATTGAATTAATTGCCCCGGAACATCTAATTTCCTCACTGGTCAGAGAGAGGTTTAATTGTTATAAAAACCTGGCTCCCCGACTAGAATCGGGGTTAGCAATTTCACGGGTTATATACTTTAGAGAACCTCATTAAGTGCTTTTTAAAATGAATTTCCAGTTCCAGGCTAACCCCGACTACCAGATGAGTGGAGATGACACTCAGCACATCCAGCAGTTCTATGATCTCCTGACCGGCTCCATGGAGATCATCCGAGGATGGGCAGAAAAAATCCCTGGCTTCACTGACCTGCCTAAAACGGACCAGGACCTGCTCTTCGAATCTGCCTTCCTGGAGCTGTTCGTGCTGCGGCTGGCGTACAGGTGAGCGCCGGGGATCTGAGGGGGAACTTCTGGGCGGTTGTGAAATCAGATCCTTTCAAGGTCCACTGATCTGCGTTTTATTAACTCCTTGGTAATTAGGTGCCTCTTAAATCCTTCATTTATTGCTCCTCAAGTAATTAGTTGTTTAGCTTTTCTCCCCTTCATCGTATCTTCCCCCCCCCCCTTTCCCTTTCTTTTTCTTTTTTCTCTTTCACTCTCCTCCATTTTATTTCTCTTTCTCTTTCTCTTTCTCTTTCTCTTTCTCTTTCTCTTCTCTTTCTCTTTCTCTTTCTCTTTCTCTTTCTCTTTCTCTTTCTCTTTCTCTTTCTCTTTCTCTTTCTCTTTCTCTTTCTCTTTCTCTTTCTCTTTCTCTTTCTCTTTCTCTTTCTCTTTCTCTTTCTCTTTCTTTCTGTCTCTTTTCTTTTTCTCTCTCTCTCTCTCTCTTTTTCTCCTTCTCTTCCTCATATTTTATTTTTTCCTCTTCCTATCTAGTTTTTTCTTTCTAACTCATTCATTCATCTTTTCCTTTTGGGGTTGTCATATTCCTTCCAGGTCAAACCCAGTGGAGGGCAAGCTTATCTTCTGTAACGGGGTGGTCCTGCACCGGTTGCAGTGCGTCCGTGGCTTTGGGGAGTGGATCGATTCCATTGTTGAATTTTCCTCCAACTTGCAAAACATGAACATCGATATCTCTGCCTTCTCTTGCATTGCTGCCCTGGCCATGGTGACAGGTCAGTGTGTCCCCCTTCCCGGGCAGCCCCTTTCCCTCCTTCCCCTCTGTGTCAGGCCCATAACGTCCCACATCCTTCTCTTTTGCAGAGAGGCACGGGCTTAAAGAACCCAAGAGGGTGGAAGAGCTTCAGAACAAGATTGTAAATTGTCTGAAAGACCATGTGACTTTTAATAACGGGGGGCTGAATCGCCCCAACTATTTGTCCAAACTCTTGGGGAAGCTCCCCGAACTCCGCACGCTTTGCACGCAGGGGCTGCAACGCATTTTCTACCTGAAACTGGAAGATTTGGTGCCACCGCCAGCAATAATCGACAAACTTTTTCTGGACACTTTACCTTTTTAAGACTCTTCCCGTGCACTTCCACTGACCTGAAGAGAAACTCGGCCCGTCTGAAGGGGAATTCTCCCGGGCCCAGAGCAACTCCTGGGGTGCAGCTTCCCTCCCAAACAGTGTTGCAAGCCTCCTGCAGGCAGAACGCCAATGGGCATTTTGGCTCTGGGGCCTCATGGATGCAGATCATGGACTACACAAATACCATGGTATAAACTTTTTATTATCAGCTTATAAATGAATTTATTATTAAGGACTTCTGATTAAAAAGATGAACATATTCTGGCAACGCCGGGTGCGCAGCTAAGACTCATACGGTGACAAACAAAGCATTAAGGTGACCCACAAGTCTCACCCTCCTAAAGACTAAAGTTTTCTGCTGTAAAAGAAAGCTGTAATATATACACAACCTAAATGTTGCGTGGGTGGCATGTCATTAAAGAAGGCGAAGGCTTGTAAATTTATCAGATGCAGTTTGGCTTTTTAAAAATTATTCTGTGCCTATTTATGAAGAAATATGGAAAACAGTTCTAACAAAAAAAAAAAAAGAAATTAAAAATAAAAACTAAACGTGTTTGCAAAAAAAAAAAAAAAAAAAAAAAAAGGAAAAAAAAAAAAAAGGGAATAAAGAGAAAGAAAAAGAAATCTCTCCATACCAGGAAAGCATGATGATTCTAGGGTGACAATGTTATAGGCACTTGCTATTTCAGTAATGTCTATATTCTATAAATAGTATTCCAGACACTATGTAGTCTGTTAGCTTTTATAAAGACCGGTAGTTATCTAAGCTTCAAACATTTTCTCAATTGTAAATTAGGTGGGCACAAGTATTCCAAAACCTGAAATCCTCCCCAAAGGGACACATAGTGTTTGTAAACACCATCCGACATTCCTTGTTTGTAAGTGTTGTATGTACTGTTGATGTTGATTAAAAAAAGAAGTTTATATCTTGATTATTTTGTTGTCTAAAGCTAAACAAATCTTGCATGCAGCAGCTTTTGACTGTTTCCAGAGTGCTTATAATATACATAACTCCCTGGAAATTACTGAGCACTTTGAATTTTTGTTTCTTTGTTTGTTTTGTTCCGTTTTTTAATGTCTAAAATTGTCGGTTAATATATTATTTTATGTTCGAGTAATATTTTTAATATTGCCACATTCTGTAGTATTTTTCTTTGTATATTCCCAGGATGGCACACGAGACAAGTCACTGCCTTTTTTTCTATGGTGTATGACAGTTAGAAACGCTGATCTTTTTTTTTTTTTTTTTTTTCCTCCTGATAACTCTTTCTTTGAGAAAGACAATTTTAATGTTTACAACAATAAAACATGTAAACGAATGGAATTTCGTCTTCTTTCTGCCCAAGCGAGAAGCCCCGCCGCCAGCATCCATTGCAGGCAGAGGACAATGAGCCTCTGCCCGTGCGGTCATACCCTGCCCGGGAGGATGGATGGGGCAGGTTCCTGGCAGGAGCGTGTACGCCGGGACTCGCCGGCTCTGTGGGAGGAAGAGGAGGGAAACCCAAGCCTGGAAGGTTGGTCCTTGCCCAGATTTTTCCCGTAGCAGGTCTTTGAAGCATCCCGTGGCAGATCTCTGCAGCATCCCGTCACATCCATCCACCCATCCATCCCTCTTCCCGCACAAGCATTTGCTCCGGCAAATACCTTCTTTTTTCGTTTGTTCTTTAGGGCATCTAAGTTTTAAATCTTGTCCCGCGGCTCCGGAGAGGGGGTTTGGGGCGCGGGTGGCAGCCCTTGCGGCGGCCGAGCAAAGCGGGATGCTCCGTACCAGAGCGGGGTGCGGGGGTGGCCGCAGCCGGGCTGGCCATTTGGTTCCGTTCGGCTTCCCGCAGAGCTTTCCCGGTTTCCCAAGAGCTCGGCTTTGCCGGGACCAGCTGCCCCTTCTCTTCCCCCGTCCCGGGCTTTCAGTCCCGGGGACAGGGGCATCTCAACGTGGCAGGAGGTGGGAAAGGGATGCTCCGCATCCCCCCGCAGCCGCTCCTTATCCGGCTCTCGCGACCCTCTCGCTGGCGAATGTATCCCGGGGGGGCTTGCCCGGTGGCGAGGGGCTGCGGTCGGCGGACAAGCCCACCCAGGATGCCGCGGGAGGTTTCGGGCAAGCCCCGAGCCGGTGTTCGACGGAGTGATGATGGAGTAAAACAGACCCTTTGTGTTTGTCGGGGCTTTGTGGGCTTGTGTAAAGCGAGGAATTGCTTTTAAAAAAGGAGTTGCTCTTCCCAACCTTTCCGCTGTGCCTTTTGGAATAACTTTTCTAACACGCTTAATCGTCCCCACCTGGGGGAGAGCAGAACTTCTCCTTCAGCTGCAACCACTTTCCTCTTGGCTCGGCTTTTTCCTCCAGCTGCCCCATCAGCCCGCAGGTTTCCAGGCTCTTCCCTGCCCTCCGCATCCCCTGGAACGAGCTCCGAATCCCTCGGGATGGGCTGTGCTGCGGCTCGGTGTGGCACCGGCCAGTGGAGCCTCGCTAAAGGTCGGGAGGAAGGCAGGTTGCCTGGGTGGGATTGCTTAGGATCCGTGGGAGGGAAGGTTTACCTGGTGTCGGGGACTCTCCCGTCTGAAGGGAATTCAGTCTTAGCAGGCAGGGCACGAGGGAGAGGGACGGAGAGAGGAGTCCGCTGGCTTCCCTGCTTTGCAGACCCCCGAGAAAGAAAAGAAAGGAAGCAGCGCTGTGCAGAGACATTTGGAGAGGGGTTTGGAGTGGAAGCCCCACACAGAATGTAAAGTGGAAGGAATAATTTTTAAATGGTAGTATCAGTGGGAGGATTTATTGAAAGACTTCACCTCAGTAGGCATACAGTATTTCGGATTAGTAACTGTCTGAATTATTTTAACTCCGTGCTGACTGTGAAATTTGTTACTGCTTTTTCTGCTTGGCTTGTGGGAGCAGGCAGACAAACCCCTTTCTGTCTTGTTTCCCTCAGGTTTTTTGTTTGGTGGTTTGGTTTGTTTTTTTTTTATAGTTCATTGCTGGGCTGATTGGAACCTAACTTCCTTACTCATAGAATTGCACTGGCTCCTACAGAGTTACTCCTTCAATGCACCAATGCATAAGAATGGAGCCTGTTTGCTTTCTTTATGGAAAAGTCACACTTCCATTTCCAGTGAAGCCCAGTTATGACTGTCGAGTTGTTCCTCTCCTGAGCTGGACACCTTTCTCCTCCTGATGTGGAAGGATGAGAAGATTGCACTAAGGCATTATTTTCCAAAACGTGCTAGGGTTTACAAACTCGGCAAACAAACTGAGGGTGAATTCAGGTCGGGTGTTTGCTTATACAGTGCATCATGTTCAACTTGTGACATTTAATTTAAGCTTCATTTATCTGAGGGCCTGGGTAAGGCAACGTGCTCCTTGCATGGGTTATGCCTCCAGTTCCATAAAACTGTGCTTGTCTGCAGTAATTCTGGTATAATTCACAATTGGTGACTTAGGAACAAGAAAGTGTCTCCACGTACTCTGCAGCTGCCTCTCCTGGAGGTAGCGCCGGGAAGATGAATTACTGCAGGCACGAGACCCGTGTAGGAGCTTTATTAGTTTTGGAATGCAATCAGCAACACTTGCTTTCTTAGTCCTTTACCTAATTATCCTCATTGCGTATGTCACATACAGAGAGAGCAGCCAGGAGGAATTTATGTTTGGGGCAGTCAAAGCTGGAAAATTCGTGTTTTGTGGAATTTTACCCTCCTGACTTTTCTATAGTGGTAGAAATCCCGGTGCTGGCTGCAGACATGAGAGCACCTCGCCTGCACCTGTAGCTGATTCCTTATGTATAAGTAAACCCACTGCTGCATAATCTGCACTTGCTGAAACGTTAGCCCTAAGTAACCTTTGCAGCTGGTTGTGGTGCAGGGGGAGATGTTGGTATTCATGAATGTTTTGACATAGTTGACATTTTCTATATGGTGTGCTCTTTCTCTGTTTTTCTGATTTCCTTCTCTCTTTGCTTCACTATTTTAGTAGTAGCTTTCACTGGGCTGTCGTGGTCTGGGTTGTTTGGAGGCAGTGGGTGGATCTGCGAAGAAACTTCAGCTTTGTGGTTTGCTTTTTGATGTTGTTTTGGGGTTTTTAAGGGTTTTTTCTTTATTTTATTTCAAAGTAGGTGTCTAGGTAAATAATGGGATTCTTGCATTTGAATGTGATGCAACCATGACCAGAAGAGCTCGTTTTGACAAACCCGGTGATTTGTGTTCTTTCAAAAGCAGCACGTCTGGCATACAGATTGGTAAAAATCTGAAGGCAAGGGATTTCTGCATAACTAGAACTTAATGTAGATGCAATATAAATGTATCAGGGTTATTACAGCACTAGCAAGGCAGCCCTGCCTAATTCAGCAAGGTGATTTGTGATTACTTGAGTTTCCAATGCAATGCGTTCTGCAAGATGGAGAATGTGCCAGGCTGCTGAATGAATGATTATAAAACTAATTTTGGATAAATGTAAGCAATGCATTTAGTTGAATAGACCTCATGTCTATTCAGATAATTTCTAATTTTTATCCACATCTATACATCTTGTTCTGTGGGAAACTCAATCTCCTTAGTACATTTGGGCCCTTCACTGAGACGAGAGAACTTCTGTAACGCTTCAGGTGTTTTGGTCAACGAATGTTTTTGTCCTCAGCTTCCTCTGTTACGGGTGAGTGGCTTCCAGGACATGGGACAAGTTTAATGCAGATGAATGTTTCTGTTGAGGAGAAATGATACTTGAACAACTTTGCTATGTAGACACGCAGGCTGTGCCTGTGACCTCCCTTGGAGGGGCTGGAGCTGGACTCCCGGGGGGTCCCAGCAGTGCTGGGATCAGGGCTGGGTTTTGGCAGCTCTGCCTGCTGGGTTAATGCTCGAAATCACAGCACTTCAGGTTTGGTGATTGAAATAATGGCTTTAGTTGGACAATTCTGCTCCACTGCGCTGGCAAAAATAGCTTTTAATATTTGTTGCATATGTTATTAAAGGTATAGGGTGAGGAGGAATCGTTTCAAACTAGAAAGAGGGGAGATTTAGATTGGATATTAGGAAGAAATCATCTCCTGTGAGGGTGGCGAGGCAGTGGCGAAGGTTTCCCAGAGAAGCTGTGGCTGCCCCATCCCTGGCAGTGTTGAAGGGCAGGTTGGATGGGGCTTGGAGCAACCTGGTCTGGTGGGAGGTGTCCCTGCCCATGCAGGGGGCTGGGACTGGATGAGCTTTAAGGTCCCTTCCAACCCAAACCAGTCTGGGATTCTGCGGGGGCTAACACATGTTAACAAATAGAAAATAGTATTCCTTAGCTAATTTCTCTCGGCTAAATTGATTTTCTACAAAGAGACATGGATCCAAAATTTTAATTATTCTCTCATTTTAATGTTCCGTGCAAATTACACAGTGTGCTACAGCAGCCCAGTCAGAATTGTAGACAACAAACCATCATCTGGTTGGGAATAAATGGCAAAAAGTCTTTTCTGGGTGTTCCCTTTCTCCAACAAAACTGTTAAAAATGGTTGGGATTTGTAGTAATTAAATCCTGAGGAAGTGGCTACACTTAGTTACTGCATCAGCTGATCACGGGTGATCTGGTGGCTGTGTGTGGATGCAGGGTGGGATGTCACTGGTCGTGCCACGGCTGCCTTGGATAGCTCAGGTACGGCCCTGCAACAAGAGACCCTCCAGCTTCTTTTTAAAGAAATAAAGTGAAGCGACAAGCTCTGGGGCAAAACTTGAAAGGCCAAAGACGAGGGGCTGCGCCGCGGCAGGAGCGAGCGGCCGGGGTCAGCCCCTCTGGGAGTGTTGGACTGCGGGGAGGGAACGGCACCGAGACGGGCTCGGGTCACGGCCTGGGGAGCGGAACCAGGGCTGAAACAGGACGGCTCTGCCGCTCGGATCCAAAGCGGCACCCGAGCTTCCAGTGGGTTGTGCTCAGCCCGGCGGGCCGGGAGCGGCAGGGATGTGGCGGGGCAGGGATGTGGCGGGGCAGGGATGTGGCGGGGCAGGGATGTGGCGGGGCAGGGATGTGGCGGGGCAGGGATGTGGCGGGGCAGCGACGCTGCGCCCTGGAGATCCATCCACCTGTCCGGGGAGAGGAGGGGGCGGCGCTGGAGCCCGCCGGGGGCCGCGGCAGCAGCCAGGGCTGCCCCCGGGAGGTAGCGGGCACGGGGCAGCTCGGCAGGCGGTGTAGCCCTGCCTCCTCGGCTGCCTGAGCGCTCCCTGGGAGACAGCTGAGATATTTGGGATATTTCTCCTGTTTTTATCTCCTCTCAGCAGCAGGAGGGCGAGTGAGCAGCAATCCTGCAGCCAGGACAGGGCTGCTCGGTTCCCCCAGGCTGCTGCTCCGCTCCCTGCCCGAGCCCTCATCCCGGGCCGGGCTGACCCCCGCCCCCAGCCCGCGGGAGGCGCTCCCCTGGCATCGGGGATGAGCACAGCTTAGCCAGCATCCTCACAACTCATTTTAATGTCTCTCTCTTGTTCTCAAAGTCCTGTCTGGAAGCAGCCGCACTATTGTTGAGTTGCTGGGTAGTTTTGTTTCAGAGCCGTTTAAGCCATTTAGAATCCTTAGTTTTGACAATTTTCCTCTCCTCTTATAAGAAATGGCGAAGATAGAAGTGTAAAAGCAGGAATCTGCTGAGTGCACGGAAACGGAGCTCGGTGCTCCTGCAAACAGGGCTTTTTGTCTGGTTTGGTAGCTGGAGTTATTTAGGGAAGGTTCAGGACTGTCACGTTTTCAAAACACAACATTTCCCTACAGCTGCAATTAAGCATTTTGAGAAGGTGAGCCACTAGATGCTACAGGATGCTCCCCCCCCCCCCCTTTTTTTTTTTTCCCTGTTTTACTGAGAAATCGAGTGTTTCCCTGGTTGATGTGTCCAAATAACACGGATTCTTGAGCTGTGACATGGCTTCCAGTAGCTGGCTATGGATTTTGTTTTACAACAGGAGTCTGATTTTACAAACCTTAGGCACAGGAGTCTGCTGGCTTTAATGAACTGCTGAACCTAAGGACGACTTAGCAGAGCATCATACCAACACACATACAATGTAAATGGTAGATGGTTTCAAAGAACAGAAACCCCAAATCATGTATTTATGATAGTTATAGCTAGAACAATCTACTGCGTAACTGAGAGCATGAGCAAGGACAATAAAACCCAGTTGTGTCTGTTACAAATTAATTTCAAACCATATACTGATGTCTTTTTTCCTGAAAAAACCTCTATAAAAATGGATCTTTGTGCTAACTCCTGAAGACAGAACTGAAAGAACTGCAACATTTTTACTTCATTTCCTAAAAAACTGAACGCATTTCATGTGTTCACATTACTTCTGTGATAATTTTAAGTGAGCAACGTGGCCATGACTGAGAAATACATATTTCCTCCAATACTTTTGGTTTAGAGTTGTATTTTTAGCAGACTCGCAAGACAAATATGAAATGATGGCATAAAGTTATTTGAGAAAAGTTATGGATGTTGGTAAAAACAGAGCGACATGGTTAGCTAAAAGTAACTGCAAACATCTGCTGCCTGTGGCTCTGAAAAATCTCAGGAAAGAAAGTTGCAGGTTCAGTAAACAAGGGGTAAGAGAGAAACTGCTCTTTTTGTGATCCTGGAAATGCCTGTGCCAGGGAACCTCTGAGCAAGTTTGTTTTCTGCAGTGGTCAGAGGATGTACAAGCCTTGAGGAGAGGCAAAGATGGTTCTGCACTCGAGTGCAATTCCAGGAAGAAATCCTGTGTTGTTTTCATTCCTACATCCATGATTCCTTTACAAGTTAAGTGAATATTTAATTTGGGTTAATTCTGTGTTGTTCTTCATTCAGACCAAGATGACAATAGCCAGGAGTGGTTAGTTCTGCTCATGCAGGAGCAACCATGCCCCCCCTGCCCAGTGGTTTAGGCTGACCCCCAGAGCAGTGCACGGGCTGCAGAAGGCAGCGACGTGTTTGAACTGCTGCTGCAGTGCCTCACAAAATGTCCCAGGAAAGGTTAATTAGAGGGGCCAGACTGTCAGCCCTTTGGCATGGCTGGATCCTGCTGAAGGACCCAGAGCAGCAAGGTAGTGCTGGTTCTGGGTGAGGCTTCCAGGGAAGATGCTCCAGCCTTTGGAGTTAAGCTCGGGGTGTTTCCGCATCTGCCCTGTAGATCTGGGAGACAAAAAGCAAGTGTGTGTCTGGCAATATTTTTTGATTAAATTTATGTGGGTATTTTTTTTCCAACCAACAAAGATAGTTAGAGTTACCCACATACAGAGGGCCCTACAGAAACTGCAGAGTGAATGCAGCCTGCTCGGAGTCCTTGAGATGAGCTGGGTCTAGGAACCAGGGTCAGGCTCAGTAAGGCTGGATTTTCCAGATTAACCCTTCCTTTGCTATCTAGTGCAGAAATAATCCAGAGCACAAGTATCAGTGAGAAGGAAGTAGCTTTGAAGGAAAAAAAGTTAAATTGAAGCTAAAAGACAGTGTAACAGAGATTAATGAGCTCGTCACGGGACATGCAGACAAAATTGAAACTGGGAATGTGCTTTGAGTGAAGAGGTGGGATGGAGCAGCTCAGGCTTTCTGAAAGCATGAGCCCAGCAAAAGAAACGATGGAGTAGCCTGTTGAAATGTGATGGTTCTATTGGTGATAGAGACAATATTAACAGTCCTCAGAATCTCCTCCTGTCACTCCTGCCAGTGCAGGTTTGTTTCGTGTGCTGCTGGTGGTTGTTTGCTGGAGCTGGTGGCTGCCTGGTGCAGCAGGAGATGAAAGCAAGAATGTCACATCCCTAACCTGGTAACACTTCCCTCTTCAGCCCAAGCAGGTTTTGCTCCAAAGCTTTTTATGGATTCTGTTCAGTCAACAGATATTTGCATGGGTATTTCTCAGGATCTGATTTTAATGAGAAAAATAATTCAGGTGTGGCTGCTGTTAGCTCATGAGGAACACCTACTGCCAACTCATAAACCCCTTGGAAAACTGATTTTTTTAAATGGAAGTGTTAATAGAGCTCTGAGTATGTTGTTGCAGAAATGTATAATTTTACTCACTGCCATTTCAAAAGATCTGCTTTCAAATCCTGCTCGAGTCACAAACAGAAGTGATCTTGAGAGTCCTCCTAATCCCTACTGGATATCCCTGGGTTTCATAAATAATAATAAAAGCTCTCTGCCACGGGCTTTGGCAGAGTGAGGCACAGTTGGCAGAGGCTGGGGCTGGCGAGCAGATGTGCTGCAAGGCTGCTCCGTGGAGGGGGCCACAGCTGCGCCAGGACCTGCTGCAGCAGAGGGAGGCCCGGCCCTGGCTCCCTGCACGGCTCCTGCAGCTCAGCATCCTGGCAGCAGGGGGGTCCAGCCAGGTAAGGGATCACCAGGGCTTCTCCTCTGTGGTGTTTGCAAATAGCAGCTTGAACAGGTGATATTGTAGAATGGTCTTTAATGACTGTGTTTTGCATCAACAGTCATATCGGAAGGTAATGGGGGGAAAGAAACAGTTGTTCATGTAAAAACTATTCCTTAACTAAGCTTGAGAAAGTTTAGGGAAAATGGTGAGTGGTGATTTTTGGTGGAGGGGATGGTCTGCTCCCAAGGCATGTGGTGCTTTGCTGATACCAACACCCATGTGCTGCTCTGAGCCTTTCCCTGGATGGAGGGGTGACACCCCTTCTGTGCTGGGCTGGGCAAGCATGGGACCAAGGAGACATGACCTGGTGGTGTGGGGTTCCCTGACCTGCCATGGCCAATCTCTGCCCTCTGGAGATGTGCTCCTGCCTGTGCCCTGAGGGCATCTGGGGTTGACACAGCAGCTCAGCTGTGTGGTTACCTGTGTGCTCAGTAACTTGGGGGTTACCTGAGGTGGATCCCAGCTCATCGGTCAGTTTTACCTGGAGACCCCATGTGGGAGGACAGTGCTGGTGGGAGCCAAGGTGCAGTGCTGGGGACCAGCCAGGCTGGCAGGGCAGGGTCCCTGGGGCAGTCCCATGGCCATGCTGGCAGCCCTTTGGTCTCACTGTGGTTTCAGCAGCTCCTGTGATGTCCCAGCAGAGCAGTACCTGGCCACTGCCAGCGTGGCAAGCAGAATGGATCCACAAATCTATGTGAGCCGGTGCAGAAGGGAGATGAGGTCTGAATTTATTGCTGATCCACTCTGCAGGTGTCTCACCACTGGGCCCCTGTGAAGCTGGCATTCCCTGTGTGTATTAAAAGGAATGACTTCCTTTGTTAACTCCACGCTTTCTCTCAGGTGCTTGCAAAACTGAGGACCTCTGCAGGGAGGTGGGTCAGATGGAGCTGTTGGAGTATGGCTGCATTTCCCAGCCCTTCCACAGGCAATCAGCCTTGGTGGGTGCTTTGTGCTTTTCTGTGATTTTTGTTTGGCTTTTTTTTTTCCCCCCGGTGGAAAGCCAAGAGGTGTGACCTTGCCCAGCAGACCTGAGACAGTCTGCTAGTGCTGGTCCTGACCACAGGGAGAGTTGGGCTGGGTAGATGCAGTAGTTAAGGCAAATATCCCCCATAACCTCCAGTCCCTGTCCCTCCCTCGGTGACAAACCAGCATTTGCCATGCTATCAAAACAAGGCTGTGCTACCTGACCAGATGGGGAGAAAAAGTGCCTTTTCAGTGACTTACTGAGGTTGTTTCATGATTTTAATCACGCAAGTTAACTCTCGGATAAAGGGAAAGCTTTCCTTTCAATTGTCTGGCCATGTTTTAATTTTAGGGTTTTTCTGTACCATGGCAGTAGTTAGTCTCATGTGTCAAAGGCTGTTTCCACAATTATGGTGTGCCTAATGGTCCTTTTGTTATAATTCATAGGCTAATAGAAGTCAGAGATGGAAAAGACCTATTAGATTATTGAGTCAATGCCCTGCAAATGCAGGATATAATCTCCCAGATAGAGGATGTATCGGATATTATTAAACAGATTTTACACTTGATCTTAGCTAAATTATGGTTAGTAGTCATTTGATTCCTTGAACGGTGTAATAACAATAGCTTAATTTCAGGTTTTCGGAGAGTCTGCCTGTATTTCAGTTTACCATTTGGCATTTCCCTGGATTGCCTGTAGATGTGCAAACTGTCTGCAGGAAAATGAGATATTCCTACCAGGCAGCAGTGTGGGGGGGGGGAAAAAAAGAAAAGCCATCAAATAGCTCTAAAAAAGTCTTTACATTTGCCTGGGCTACAGCAGGGCAAAATATCAACTTTGTAGAGCAAAGAAAGCTGAAGAAAGGAAAAGTCCTCCTCACCATGAGCATCTCCAGACTAGAAGAATCAACGTCATTGAGAGGCAGGATGTGGGGGGGCTGCCTTCAGCTCCTCCTTCCTCTAACAGCCTTTTCCCCTGTGTGTGTCCCCTGGTTGGTGGGGAGGAGTTTGAACCCTGCCACGTGTGTGCTGGGCACCTGGTGGCAGCAGGTCTCAGCCTGGCAGCTCCACTGCCAGCAAGGGCTGGGCTCCTCCTGGCTGGCTGGAAAGGTGTGAAGGAGTCCTCCTTGTTGGGGTGGGGTAAAGGAAATGTCTTTCCTTCTGTCACTTATGTGAACTGGTACAATACACAGAGTATGAGGCTGATTTGCTTCCATCAGAAGAACTGGGGACCAGGACTGGTGCTAGTTTAAACTGAGCCCCCGTGTTCTGAGGTAAAGGAACATGGGAGTCATCCACAGTTTGAGAAGCATTTGGAAAAATGAGAGCTGGAGTGGGAAGGGCATGTTGACTGAAAAGGCTGTAATTAAAAGACAGATTCAGGTTAGACATGAGGAAGAAATTCTTCACTGTGAGGGTGGTGAGACACTGGAACAGGTTGCCCAGAGAAGCTGTGGCTGCCCCATCCCTGGAAGTGTTCAAGGGCAGGTTGGATGGGGCCCTGAGCAACCTGGTCTAGTGGGAGGTGTCTCTGCATATGCAGGAGGGCCTAGATGATCTTTAAGGTCCCTTCCAACCCAAACCATTCTATGATGCTATGACAGATAGGCTTTGTTGACCAGAAAGCTGTAGCTAAGATGGCAATGTTTCCTCCAGGAAAAAGATGAGGTGTAATTCTTCAGGCCTGAAAAATTGCCTGTTCTACAAATCCACACCATACTATTTTACAGCATTTTTCTTCTTGTGACTGTTACTGCAGAAACCCCTCTGAGCCTAAGAGGTAGTGTCTCGAAGAGAATAACATAGTGTTGTTTCTTGAGAGTCATGTTAAGCGCAAAGAACATTATGCATGTAGCAAAATACAGCTTTTAAAACCAGTTGATTCAGAATAATTTTTTCAAAAGTGAGTAGAGATTCAGTGTACCTGTGTCTAGATATGTTAGAAGTATGGCTGGATTCCAGGAGGAGATCCAGCAGTCCTCTACCATTAAGATATTGAAGTTACATGCATAAACCTGCTCCCTGTTCCTGCAAATATAAGCTTTCATCTTGGCTGGGCTGAGGAACAAGCAGAAGGACTTCTTAAAATGTTCACGCATTTCTAGGCTTTCCCATAGTGGGTGTGAAGACACTGATTTTTGCCCAAAAGTCTTGGGGTGCCTGATCTCAAAGCTGAGGAGGGACACCTGTGACAGCAGCCTTCCCTCTGCCACTGAGCTGTGTGGTGCTGAGGGGATGGGGAGGAAGGGAGCACCCAGTAAAGCACTGCTCACACTGCACAGGAGGAAAATTGTGGCTTTCCTTACTGGTAGTAAGGAATGCTTGGAAAAATGTGCATGGGGGCCATCCTTCTGCATGGCATAGAAAGGGTTTTCTACATCGTGAGCACATTCCCCCTGTAGCAGGTACACTTAGAGAGCCTTCACTGTGCCCTTTACCTGTCAAACTGCATCTGATCTCAGTTTTCCTCCTCAGGGCCCATAACAAGCTTTAAAAACAATATATGAAATATGCCTTGCGGATGCCAAAACACTGGGAACAGGGTTCCTGAAGCATTAATAGGGGAAAAAGTGATGCACCTCCGGGAGCTGTTGGTGTTTACCTGCTGTTGCAGTGTTTGAGGAGCAGGTGGATGGGATGGTACACCTAGGAGTGATGGAAGTTTGCTCTGCTTTGGGGTCAGACAGAATGGATTCTTCTCTTTTATGGAATGCCCACCTGGACAGTAACTAGACCAACATTTACAACTCAAATGATGCAATTAAGACTCTGTGGTAACAATCTGCTTTGTCTCCTTACACAGAGTGATGCCATCAGAACATGTGTGTGGGAGCTTTCAGAATGATTCTGGTATGTGGAGATGCAGAGGACAGGGATGATAACATTTGTCAGCCCTTAGATGCCTGCTGTAGAAGCGTTAGGGCACGGATCCTTGTGAACAGCTCAGTCCTGTAGCTGTCTTTGGAGAAAAAGAGCAGATTAGGAAGGTGTAAGTCAGAGCCAGAATTAACACTCTAGCTTGAAGTTTAATTGCGTTATTAGCAGGAATAGGAGCTCCTGGTGTGGGGTTTTTTTTTGATTTTGTTTAAACTTGAAGCCAAAAATCTGAGGGGGCTCTAATGCAGCTTCTGCTCCTGGTTCTTTTGGGCCACCTGGGATCACTCTGGCTCTAAGGGCAGGACCCCCTGTCACTAACAGAGGGAAGCTTTGGGGTCAGTGATGGTGGCCCTGGGGAGGCTGTGGCCCCAGTGCCATGGGGGCTGTGACAGCCCGAGGCCCCCCGCTCCCTGGTGAGGCTTGGCTCTGGTTTTTAGACCTTTCTCCCCACAACACCCTTGGTGGATGTTTCCCGGGCTGAGGGTTGTGCAGATCAAGCCCCAGTTCATGCTGCTCCATCCCCACGGACACTCCTGTGGAAATCCCAGCCCTAGGCTTGAGTCTGGGCACAGCTCCTGTAGCCCTGTGCTTGGCTCCATCCCAGTGTCCATTTGCAGTACCCATTAGAACAGCCTTTCTTTTTTTGATGCCACAAGTGAAATCAATGTATTTTTTTTTTATTTTTCACTACTTGTAAGTAATTTTACAGTAACAACTTCAGTTCCATGCAGAAGGAGAAAAATCCAACTAATGAGAGATTTCTAATTCCAGTTTTCTAAAGGGCAGTTGCTATAAACATCCATGAGTCAAAAATAATTAAACACAAATTGCAAAAAATACTTCTAAGGGCTTTAATTTTGGGGCTGAGAAGCTGGGAACCTCTCCCTGCACAGACCTGGCATAGGATTTTATGGACAAAACTTCTGTATGATATTTTTAGTTTTAGAGCTATTGAAGCAATTGGTTGAATTCCTCTTGCACCTCTAGGAGCAGCAAGTTTAGAATCGTAGAAGGCAATGCCAGGTTGGAAGGGAGCTCAAGGATCATCTGGTCCAACCTTCCTAGGTGCTACTATAGTTTATATGAGGTGGCTCAGCACCCTGTCAAGCTGAGACTTGGAACTGTCCCATGTGGGGGAATCCACCACTTCCCTTGGGAGACTATTCCAGTGTTTGACTGTCCTCATGGGGAAAAATTTACCTCTTGTGTCCAATGGGAATTTCACCAGCAGCAACTTGTGCCCATCACCCCTTGTCTTTTCCATGAGGCTCCTCGTAAACAGGGAGTTTCCATCTTCTTGGTAGCCACCCTTTAAGTACTGGAACATGTCAATAACATCTCCCCAAAGCCTTCTTTTCTCAAGGTTGAACAAACCCAGTTTTCTCAGTCTCTCCTCACAAGTCCTCCAGTCCTTTGATCATCCTTGTGGCCCTTCTCTGGACCCCTCTCCAGCCTGTGCCCTTTTTGTAGAGCAGGGACCAAAACTGAACACAATACTGCAGGCCACCTCCTTTATCTTGGTAGAAAAAACATAAACATTACGAAATGAAGCTATTTGTTATTTGTCTGTGGTGCTGGGTTTTGGTTTTTTGTTTTTAATTTAAGGTCCCTGTCTGCTCTGTTCAAACCACTGGAGCAGAAGTTAAGGTATACAAGTTTTATGCTGCCTGGAATATTTCTCACTGTATTGACTCCAACCTTGTGTTGTTAGACCTGGTTTTCCTGCCGTGGTAGCACTTGCCCTGTGCCAAACATGAGGCTTTATCCCACCAGCTGGGGATGGTGGCTCTGGGAAGGCAGAGTGGGATTGTGTGGATTGCACAGGGTCAGGTGCAGGATGTGCCTTAGGGTGGTCCTGGGCAGGGGCTGCAGGGAGCACAGGTTTGTGTGTGCTCCAGCTCTGTGGGGTGCAACCCTCCTCCAGGGGAGCAGGAGACCTTGGTCCCAGGGGAAACAACTTTGGGTTGGGCTGGGAGAGCCAAGGGCCAGGAGCAGACCCAGAGCAACGTGAGGCAAAAAGCCTTGGGTTTCTCCATGGATGAGGGGGGTTATTGTGTCTCTGGAGAACTTGCAAATATTTTCCTTAGGCAAGGTTAACTTGTGTTGTTTTTTTTTCCTGAAATGTGTTGGGTTCCAAGCTAAGGGCCAGCCCTCCTGCTGAAGTGAGTAATGAAAACGTTCACCAAAAATCAATGATAACAAAGCTGGGATGCAACTAGAGATGTGGAAGTTATGGTTTGTTTTTTCTATGGGATTGTTTTCCTGTGCTTAGTAATGTTTGAAAGAATATGGTTACATGTGGAAGTATTGGCTGAACCCTTATGTGGCCAGTCTTTAGCTTCAGTAAGAACTTGCACCCGCAGGGAATAAATTAAAATGAAAGTTTTGGAGTCTGATTTTTCTCTATTCAAAGTAATTAATAATTTATTAAATATTTTTAATGTATTAAATAACTGTAATTAATCCTCAGGATTAATAAATACAGTTTAAGCATACAAATTACAAGAACAGTTTAGGCATGCAACCACTGAGCTTAAGGTGCAAGTGACAGTTTTCTCTTGCAAAACTGAAATTTGAAAATTTCCCTGAGATGTTAACCATCAGGCTTCCAGCACTTCTAAATTCCTCAGGCACTCTCTCACTGCTCAGCTCTTCTCTGCAGCCTTCTGGAAGTTGCTCATCCCAGCCCTGTGGTCTGCTCCCCTGAGCAGGGATGAGCTGCTCACCCTGAGCCCCAGGTGAGGAGGTGGGTCCCTCCCTGCCTGGATTCTCGTGTTTTTTTCTCCATTGTCAGCAGATGGGTTTATTTTTAACTGCTCATTCCTATGGTAATCTCTCTCCTGGCTAATCCTGTTTGGAAATAGAAATGTGCTCACTGCAATTGCATATATTTAGAAATAGCATCCCCCAAGAAAGATGCATGTAATGTGGAAGAGCAGCCTTTGGAATATATACCCCTATCTCAGGGAAGCCAAAGGGTGGCTTATGCATGGCATCCCAGGAATTATCACTTCTTCATACTAGCTCAGAAGTAGCTCTAGTGTTGTATTCTGCCTTAATTCCCCAGCTCCAAGCCCAATTCAGCACAGGTGGTTGTGAGCCCTCCCATGCTGGCTGTTCTGGGGAAATCCCTGCCCTGTGCTCCTGCTCAGAGGAAGGTGAGTCCTTCCAGGATGGGACTGGGGACCCTGGAGCCTCATGGCTCTGTGCAGAGCTCTGCCAGACTGTGCCTGGCTTTCCCAGACCAACTCATTGCATGGAAGTCCTTCTTGGGAATCAGACAGACTCCTGCCTACAGATGTTGGACAAGATTGGGGGAACAAATAGTATTATTCAATCCCACTGGAGCTGTGGCTCAGCTGGTGGGTGTCACCTGTGGTGCTGAGGGCTGGGCAGAGCTTTTCTGTTCCTGACAGGTGACTGGTGCTGGGTGAGAAGAGTTTGATGACTTATTTCCACTGACTAATTGGACTAGGAATACAAGTCCTCTCACTCTTTGGCCTTTCAGAATAGATTATCTGCAGTGACTAGAAGAACTAAATATTAATCCATGTATAGCTTTATAATGCAAATTGGATTTTTAGTTTTACATGGTGCTCTGCCACCGTTTAAAAAAAACAACAGCCCACAACCCAAAACACGGTAGATCTGCTCGCCCCCTTGATATTTAAATAATTCATAATGTCGACAATACAACCCCTTTCTTGTTTCATAGTAATTAGTTTTGAGAAGAAGTCTAATGTAAACTACCTCTGCTCTGATGCAGATTAGATCTGTGCCCGTTGGCAGCCTGGCTGGGTGCAGGCAGCTCTTGGGGTTGCTGGTGAATATTGAGCTTGTGTTGCTGGAACCTTTGGGGTTTTAGTCTCCAGCAATGCTGCTCTGAAGCCCAGCCAGGAGCATTTCCAAACCTGCAGTCGGGCCTTTGTGGCAGAGCACCTTGACAAAACCCCTTTCCTGGCTGCCCAAACCCCTTTGGTCCTTCTGCTCCATAAAAGGCAATTTCTAGGCAGAATGGCAGCAAGTGGAACAAGAATGGTCCAGAGGTATAAACCCTGCTCAGTTATTCTTACAATTACAAGTAAGATAGTGATAATTACCATGGCAATTTGCTGCTTTATGGATGAGATTCTTCAAATAGATGCAGAAATATCTCCTCTCTGTATCCTTATGTTTAGCTTTTCTCTGAGATAAAGGCTTCACAGCAAACATTTTAAGGAAATTGATGGTGCTTACAGGAAAGCCTAGTTTTGAAAAATGCTAAAACGTTTTTCACTAGTCATATAACTATCTAAATAAAAAAATTGTCCTTAAGAGTTCCCAGATCATATTTAATAGCACAAGGGGACCTTGGTAGCAAACCAAGCCAGGGAAAAAAATACAAGTGCATCATGCTCCATATTTCTGGTTTGACTGAAGAAGGGTTACCAGCAGCTGAAAGCCAACTGGGTGGGTCTAGTGATGCTCTGAGCTTGGCTGAGACCCCCCTGCAGAGAAAGGTGCTGTCTTGGTCCCAGGGGGTTCACCAGTGCCAGATGCTCTTTATGATGGGTTTCCCTCCATTTGTCTGCTAACCCAGCCTGCTGCCTTCTCTACTGGCTCTGAAAAATGCCATCGGTGCCAAAAGAAAGATCAGTTTTGCTCACACAGAAGTCAATGGGATGTAGAAGTGGTTATTTACCAGAAGAATTCATTCATCAAGTAAATTATTCAGTAAAGAGGGCAAAATTAATTGAATAACATGTTTTAACAAATGGAATCTGACTGGCTTTATCGTGCATGTTCATGAGACTAGCAGTGCCTCTGCCTTTTGATTTAGGTTCCCCTGCTCAGTTGCTTGGCAATATAAATTTGAATTTCTGCATCCACCTCTGGAATTTTACTCTTTGCTCTTCACTTCCTAGGTATCCACATATGTTCTTCAGTCAGCAGCAATTCTAAAATGGAGACTAGTTGGTAACAGGTCAACTTGAGTTAGGTTATGATTAAAATATTTTGGGGGAAGAATAATTTACATGTTTTTCTATTGAGGGATTTAATAAAATCAGGGTATTCCTATACAAATTCAGAACCATGTCTTTTTGCATAAACCTGGAGAAATGCCTCTTGAAATACGTTTATAACACAAGCTTGAAGTGCACTCCTTCTGTTCCTCTAGATGGGAAAGCAGACCTTTTCCCAAGCCTAAGAAATAGAATTTTAAAAAAATTGGCTGCACTTATTCAGCATCCCCTGAAAGGATTAGGGCAGTGCTGCAGTTTTCCCAGGTCGCTGTCACAGAATCCCTGTTCTCTGCCTCTAGGTGGCCCACCACAAGTGGTTGGGTTGTCTGAAGACCACCAGTGACACAGGCAGTGAAGAGAAACCAGCTCCTTCCCCAGTGCTTCAGATGCTCTGAGCTTGGAACCACCTCCCTCCTATGGGCTGTGGTTTAGCCTCCTTTAGACCTCTCATATATTTAAAAAAATATGTTTATCTTTGTCATCAGAATCTGGTTCTGGTTTTCTTACAAGATTTTTGGTAGATTGTATCACCAGAAAGACAGATCTGTTAGGTCACCTGTGATTACACTGGGGCAACATGTTCCATTCTATAATTCACTGGGGTCTGGACTGCTCTTAAAGCAAAATATAAAGCTACCTCAAATGTCAGGGTTTGATAGATTCAAAATTCCTTCCCTCCAAACTCCATTAGGGTTTCTAATCTTTAAGGCTCTTCTTGTTCCTTCCATCCCTGCCTTCCAGAGTGTTATTCCATGTGAGAGGCACTGCTCCCAGTAAACACTCTGGACAATTTAATCTTGCTTCCATGATCTGTCTGGGATGAATGTCATGTTCTGCATAAGGGAGGGAAACTTATAGCAAATATTTAAGAGGCTTCTTTCTTTCATTTAAGCATAATAAAATGTTGTGAGGGTATGAAGCAAAGCACAAAAATGCCAAGTTGTGCATGCAGAGCAATATAGAACAAGAGCAAACATGACCAGTATGGGAGGTGCTGGTGGAGAGGGGTGCCTGCATAAAGGTGTACTCTGGCATGAGATGCTTGGAGAATAGATACAGTGAGATTGTAGGAACAATGATTACAGAATTGTAAGCTATTTTTATTAAATTAGTGGTCAGGATAGTAAAACAAATGGAAAACATGCACAAAAAGAGCATTTTAAGTGGAGAGGAAGGAAATTCTGCAACCTGATTTAATTTGTAGTTTAAAAAAACTTAACTGGATCCTATTTCATTAGAAGCCCCCAAACTCTCTGCTATTTGCATGCAGAAATGAGAGCTCCTAGTGGCACTGATCTGTTGAAGATGTTTCTGTCCAGCACATGTTCCTCTGTGCTGTCACTGGTGTCACAGCTTCACAGATTCCAGTGGATGTTGTAAGCAGAAGTAGGTGGTAAACCAGGCTGTGGGTCAGGATGTGTGGCTTCCAAAAGCTGAGTCAGTTGTCTTCTAAATGATTAGAAGAAATGGTCTAAACAGTATCAAAAAACTTAGTGAGATGAAGCTGTGATTAAGTTTTTTCAAAATGGAAGAAAAAAATTAGCCTTGGGTACCTTTGTTTCTGGTTTAATAGGAGGCTTATAAAAGGCAAGTTGGACTTTGATTGCAGTGTGATTTTCCTCTATTCGTTCTAGATGGCATTTAAACTGGCTTTTTTTACTCTTCTGTTAGATAGAATGGAAAAGTTTTGCCTCGTTTGTCGTGGCTATGTTTTGGTTTGGCTGGCCTGAGGAATAGACACTACTGAACACCACACCTGGAGTGTTGCAGGTAGAGCACTTGTGAGCAGCTGGAGCTCTGGCTGGCTGAACATTTGGCTGGTGGTGCTTTGTCAGCAGCTGGATCTGCTCTCCATGCTAACTGCCTGCTTTTCGTGTTGCAGAATTACTGAGGTCAAAATGGAGCTCAGAAGCTGAGATGGCAGGAACAGCCTGATGCCCTGTTCTTACACAGCTGGTGCTTCAGCTCAGTCCCACCCCAGCCATGGTGTCATGACTGGTTTCCATAAGGAGATTGTGTCCCCACTGGCAGGTGTGTGTCTTGTCTGTTGGGCAGCACCTCATTCCATGTGTAAAACTCACGGACATCCCCAGGGACTGAGATGTCAGATTCTTCATTGTTACTAGTGCTGCAGCTTGGTAAAGGTTCCTGAGCCACCACCTTCTGCCAGAGAACCCGTGGCCCTGCCTGGGTCAGCCAGTGGCCGTGCTCTCCAGCAGGTCCTACAGGTGTGCTGCAGGAGGAATGTCCCTTCCATTGCTTGATTTTTTTGGGTGTTTTTTCCTGCTGGAAGTGTGCTGTGGAGTAGTGTTCCAGTGCACTCCCAGTACCTCTGCTGCTCTCTTAAGCTGGGGTCTAGGGCACTGCAGCAATTTCCCACCATGCAGCACTTTGAGCAGTGACAGAGGTGCAGTGCTTTGCTTGGCTTGGTCATCTTTTCATTTTTTAATATAATCTTAGAATTGTACATTTGCACATGTCAGCTATGTGTTTTATGTGAAATATGAACTATCTGTGCTCCAGGAGGAACCTTATCACTTTAGATTACAGAAAAAAAGGACAGTTTCTCTCCTTTAAGGCAAAAGGAAAAGGATTGAGGCAGAATCTCACACTGGGTAGTGTTGAAGGGTTGGTTTGAGCTCCTCTGGGATGAAGCCCTGTCCAACCAATTTGAGTAGCAGTTCACTATAAACCCAACTTTCTGTCTCAGGTCCTCCCTGATTTAAGAGATGGAAGTATTGGCTTCAGTATGAGCTCCAGGATTTCTAAACCAAGAGTGTGCTGATGGAGACCAGCCTTCTCTTCCCCTCTTTGGCTCTCAGCTTTCTTGGAGGTGTCTGCCTCTTGCTACTGGTTTTACCTCTTTCTAATGCCTCTTCCCCATCCAATAACCTCCCCTCCCAAAAAAAAAAAAAGTAAAAGGAAGAAACAGTTTCATCAGGTAAGCATTGAAAAGGTTTTTCCCCTCAGCTATGAAATTTGTCATAATATAAAGAGGTTGTGCAAAGGTGCTTGACTATGTAAACTCCAGCTTGAAGCCTTCAGGTGGGCCAGAGGAGCCTTGTTTGAGCTCTGTGCCCAGGAGTGAATTTCATCCTAGATGTTATTAAAAGTTCCTGTGCTTAACTGTGGCACAGCTAACAGCAAATGATCACTTAAATCTCCAAAGTAATAAAGATAGAAAAATTACAGGAATGTGAAAATTTGTGCTTCTGCAACCCCCCCCAACCCCAGGATTGTTTGGATTGCACCTGATCCACAAGTACTTGGAGATCAATCTTTCAAACCTGAGCTGAAACTTAGAGTGAATTTAACCATCCCAGGGAATTCAAGTTGTGAGTCATGCTGCTTGAATAAAACCCACAAAAATACCATAAACAGTAAAAACACGTGACATTTGCTCTGTCTGTAGCAGCTGTGGCTTCTGAGCTGGGTGCTAGAATTGCTGGTGGTGATCACCCTTCTCAGGAGTGATGTACCACCAGGGTACAGGACTGAGAGGCATCCACCAAAAGGCAGGGTATAAAAGGTTGATAAATCACAAAAAAAGACATATTTTTATGTGGAAAAAATGCATTCAGCATTTTTTTCCTGAGTAAAGTATGCAGAAAACCTGCTTAAATGGGGCATATAATTTTTAATGAATCAGACCCTTTCTCCTAGGAAATGAAGCAAGTATGATAAATATGATGGAAACTGGTGAATATCTAGGGTCTAGTAATCATATCACTTTTGAAATCCACCTGAGGGTTTATATGAAAGGTAGTAGCTCAAAAGGATCAGTTTTTAGACTAGCAGACTTTGAGGGATGTGGGATAAATTGAAGAAATTTGATTGTAATCAATTAACAAAAAGAATGTGCTACTGCAAGCAGGGAGTTGCTGGAAGAACAATTAGAAAGACAAGAGGCACGTTTATGTCAGTAAATCAAGAGCCCAGTTGCTTAAAAATTTATTTTTAGGGAATCCTGGCCTTACTTCCTTGGGAATGCCTTCCCTGCAGTAACTCCTCCCTTGTCTTATTTCCTTTACTTGACCAGTTTTGTTTTTTGTGTGCTGAATACAAGCAACCCAAACTGGAAGTTAGGACTGAGTTAGTTAGGAAGTGATTGTCTGGGATACTGGGATCCCTGTAACACTTTAGTCAGGGGAAAAAACAGCCAAGCCCCAATCCCCTGAAAATTCACCCCCTGGCAATCAACCCTGTAGCTCATTTTTAGGGCACTTGTTTTGTTTCAGAACGCACTCGAGTTCAAAAAGCAATAAAAGCCAGTTGCACCTGGGGAGCTTACCAGCAAGTCCAGAGGTGTACATGAAGGCTCCAGTAACTGGAAGGTTGTGCTTATCCCCCTTATATTCTTTCCACACTTGATTCAGGGGGATGGCAGCCACCAACATGGACCAGGCAAAGGTGTCTCATGGTAGGTCAGGCAACGTGGACATCACCTCTGAGATCAGCTGTCCTAACATGGGCAGGTGGTCACCACCACTCGTGGCAATGACTTCTGTGGGACCTGCCTGCAGGGTCTGAAGTGAGCAAAACACTGGCAAAGGCAGCTGGTCAGAGACAGTGAGCAGATCCCATCT
Source organism: Hemiprocne comata (assembly GCA_020745705.1). Taxonomy (NCBI): domain Eukaryota; kingdom Metazoa; phylum Chordata; class Aves; order Apodiformes; family Apodidae; genus Hemiprocne; species Hemiprocne comata. Next base: position 852,943 of record CM036591.1, read on the forward strand.
GCTGCTCTCCTCCCAGTGCCTTGATGGGCCCTGAGGAATGGCCCTCACAGGGAAGTGTGGAAAGGACAAGAGTGAACTGATGGAATTCTTGGTGTCTCTTTAGTCAAACTTTCCAGCTGGGAATTGTACCTCTTGAAGTGCCATCTTAGGCCATGACCTGGAATGACTTGTGGCTGCTCTCTGGTTACATGGAAATGAATGAGCAAGGACTTTTCCTGGGCCACAAAAAATACCATGCTAATAATTTACAAAGATGGTTTGTTTGGTTTTTTTTTCTTTCCCTGCATTAACTGAGGCACCTGATGCCCCTGGTTCAGTTTATGCAACTCCAGCCTAGAAAACTGCCTGTAATAAACCAGGAATCCAAAGGGATGAATGACAGAGCAGGAATTGGCAATAGGATGGGCAGAAGGAATGAACATCTAGCATCTATCATGTAATTGTTTTACACCCATATGCTGAGATAAACTTGAATACTTGAAAAAACAAATGTCCTGTGAACACTTAGGAAAGAAAGTGTATCTGATAATAAATGTGCAACACAGTCAGTGACCCTCTGTTCTCTGTGCTGCCTGCAGCATAAGTCCCTGTGATTTACTGCTGCTGTGTCTAGTGATTTGGATGCAGGGGATCACTGTTGATCATGGTAATTCCAAAATAAAAATAACTCACATTTCCAAAGAATATTTTATGTCTCATTTGTAATTCTCCCATGCAAATTATAACAATTTGACACTTCTCCTTTGGTATGTGTGTTGCGTGGAAAGCATAAGAGATGGATTCATACAGTATTTATTGTAATTGGCTGCTTTTCATTGGCAGGATGATTGCATTTTCCCTACTTACTTATAAGGAGTATTCTCTAATATTGGCCTCATGCTTTAATCATTTGCCACTTACAATTTTATCTTTGCATGTATTTATTGCATTTCTCTTTCACATTTTTAAAAATCCAACATTCTACAGAAACTTTTTTGATTTTATAGCTTCTCACTTCATGATTATTTCTTTTTCTAAGATTAAATACTTCAATGGGAGTTCTAAAATGGTAAGATAATTTTACCTGACTTGCTGAGATCCTGGGATCTCTGAGGGCAGGGCAGCAGGGAAAGGAGAAGGTGTCATTTTGTATTTTAACTCATCTTGGAGCTTCAATAGAGCTTATTCCTTGGGAAGATGGTTCTTCCTGGGAGAGCATCACTGTGAGAAGTATAGCAAAGAACTTAGTTTTAAAATGACTTTTTTGAGGCCTGGCCATATCTGAAGCAGGGTTGGGGCATTTGTTAGATTTAGGGCATATATGTGTGGCAGATCTTTTACCTATGCCCATCTCTCTTTCTCACAGTCCTGCATCTATTTCAAACTTTGCTTTATAAGCCTGGTGATGTTATTAATTGAATGCTCTTGAGAACCACCCCATAAGATGTAAAATTACCTTGAGACTAACTCCCTATGTTCATTCAGAAGAAGTCTAGAGCTGCTTCAGGCATTTATCTGAAGCCTGAACTGTTCTGAATTTCATGGGTTTACACAGACTTAGTTAACTCTTATTTCAGACAATGGTTTGCATTGAATGCAGGATGGAAGAGGAGTGGCATTGGAATGCAACACAGTTGTGCAGGGAAGCTACTTCAGGTGAATACCCAGAACAGCACTAAGTGTCACAGGCTTTAACATTTTAAGATTAAGTAATGGTGAAAGTGCTGAAAAGTGGAAAAAAGTAACTCAGGTCTGATATTTTCTGCTGAAGATTTAATGAGGATTTTGCCTTGACTGCTGCATTAAATCAGATCCTGTGTGGGGGAGTTTTCATCCTTTTGGAGAATTCTGAAATTCTTTTGGTTGTAGAGGGAAAGTGGAAAGTTTGGTTTGGAGGCTTGGTTTCATGCTTTGAAGAATGAGTATCAAAGAGTAGCTGGAACACCAAGGCAAACCTGGAGTGGTTCTTAACTCTTGCAAGTTTGGGATCCTTGGCTCAGACACCATTTTCTCTTCCTGTGAGCTGCTCTCCACCTCCCTGTCAGCTCTGCATGTTCTTGTTTTGAAAGGAGTGCCATGCTCTGAGGGGGGCCAGCACTGTCACCCACTGTCCCTCTCTTGTGGGAAACACTACCAAGCTCTGTGCACTGAAGGGGACAGTTGCTGCAACTCTGTGCATCACCTGCTTCCCTGCAGGGCTTCCTGCTGGATGGTCCCTCTCCAAGCCCTGGGCAAGGTGAGGACACTTGCAAAGAGCAGATGCCTCCACGATGATGTTCTTGTAAGCTGTGTTGGTCACCTTGGTGTAAGAAGATGTTTTCTCCATGGCCATCTCCACCAGCAGCTCTGCCTGGTGCAGCTGTGTGCTCCCAGTGGTGCAGGGCACGGGGGATGGCATCAGGTCATCAACCATGAAGGTCTGTGGGCCTTGGGTGAGAAATGCTGGTCAGTGGTGGCATGAGTGAATTCCGGGGGAAAGTCAGTGCTTGTCTGACAGCGAGGCCCACCAGTAGTGTCACCTCCAAGGGAAAAGTCGGTTCATTTTTCAGTAAAAGCCAGTTTTCCTGCTTGCAGACTGCCTACTCTTTGGTTAGACCACATTTCCATTAGGTTTTACTTTTTCCTTTTAAAAACAGGACTGTACATTATTTTTACATGATTGTTGACATTACAGAACAACCATGCATCGTCTGTAGATACAAAAAGCCACACTTACCTTTCCCCAGCTTAGTCAGGTTAAATATTTCTACATTTGTGCCCATACCCCAAACCATGTTGTCTTCTCAAGGTGGAGCAAGCCTTGTGTCACCTTGTGTCACCTTGTGTCACCTTGTGTCACCTTGTGTCACCTTGTGTCACCTTGTGTCACCTTGTGTCGGGGCTGGGCAGCAGCTGTGGGGTCAAAGTCCCTGCAGGGCAGGGGGCAGGCAGGGCAGGCACTGGCTGAGCAGGGAGACCCTGCCCTGGGTTTTGGGAGAAAATGGGTTTTTTGGAAGTGTGATGCCAAGGAAAATAATAAAAAATAATAACAAAGCTTGGTAAGTGCAGGTTTTTCACCCAAATTCTCTTGAGGGACGGTGCTGCTGGAGCCCAGCACACCCAGAGTGTTGCTCCCTGAGCAGCCAGTGGGCAGTTTGTAGGCATGAGAGTTTATTGGACTTTACCTCTGCTGGGGTCTGTGGGTGCAGTAGAGTGGATTAGATTGGATATTGGAAACAATTTCTTCCCCGAAATTGTTGTCAGGCCCTGGCCCAGGCTGCCCAGGGCAGGGGTGGAGTCCCCATTCCTGGAGGGATTTCAAAGCCATGTAGATGTGGTGCTGAGGGACATGGGTCAGTGGTGGGTACTGGGTGAATGGTTGGATTGGATGATCTTAAAGGTCTCTTCCAACCCAAACAGTTCCATGACTCTCTGTGCCCAGGTCCAGAGGGAAGGCTGATGCTCCCCACAGTGCCCTCTGGGTGAGGCTGGGGCTGTGCAGTGGGGATGTCTGAGGGTGCAGAACAATGTTGATGTGTTATTTTATTCAGAACGATGTGGTGATGTGGTGATCATGCTCTATTACAAGATCTGTGCTGTGTCTCCCTTGCCTTTGTACTCTGATCCAGGATCCCACAGGATGCCCAGCTGCCTGGGTTTTATGTACCAGTAACACACAGGCCATTTTTATGAACAACTCTGAAGCCCAGTGAGTCCTATTAGATCGTTTGTTTTGGTCTCTCTAACTTCAGGAACACAGCAGTAGAGCTGCAGAACTATTGTACATTGTCCACACTCAACAGACACGTACATCCATGTGTAGAGGCAAGGTGATTTATTAGGATGTTTTAAAAATACATGTAACCAAAACAGATAATTGCTTTAAATGTGATATTTTGGGTTACTTAAGGTATGTATGTTTTTAAAGTGTAATGTAAAACAAACCCCACAATAACAGCAAACAAACCACAAACTTAGTATTAGGGTGAGAAATGAAGTAAAAATTACCTTTGATTCTGTAGAGTTGATTTGTCCAGAGACCAAGCAAATAGTTTTTCTGTTTTGGGTGTTTCCTGATGCCTGTTATTTCCATATGCAGGTAAAATCCTTCACTGCTCAAGCCTAATGTACATACACTGGGTGAACCTGGAAACTTGGGTTCTTCTTTGTAGGTGACTTGTCTTGCCAGGCCACACAGGACAGCACCACTGGGGCTCAGCTGTGGGGACACTGCTTTACCAACAGTGCTTCACCTGTTCTTCTGGAGCTGCTGTTTCAAGGATTTGGGGCTCAGAATCATTGCAATTAACTGCTGGTTTAATTCACGTACTCCAGTTCATCTCAGTTAAGGCTGCTGCAGTTGGGTCACTGGGCACCACTGAGGCAGAGGAAGTAAACTGGGATTTTACCTGGTAGAGGTAATCCAGAGGGAAGGTGAGAAAATCTGACCCTCAATAACCACACAGAAACAGGGCCTCTGTTTTGAAGGTTTTGCCAAAAGCTTCTTGACACAGTAAATTGCATGGAAATTAATTTCCTTAAAAAAAAAAAAAGGGAGATGTCTCTGGAGTTTCATTTTCCATTCTGGGAAGTCTGCATTGTTTAAACTCAATACCTTGAGCTCCTTCTGCTGCTTAAGGTGGATGCCATAAAAATACACTAGATAGATTTTCAATGTTGTTGTCAGTGGTGGCAGAATGTTGAAAAGTTTGGGACATTGGTCAAAAGACAGATAACAGCTCACTTGTGTGGTTTACCCAGGCTGACCAGAAGTGGCTGAGCCAATCACATGTTGAGAAACATCTCCCAGCCTTCCATTCTTTGGGAGGTATTTACCATTTCCAAGAACTTCCATATCAACTTACTCATAAGAATGGCAGGTTGGAAGCATGTGGATTTCCATGTGTGATAGCAGGGGAAATGCTGCACATCTGTTTGAAACCTCCTGGGGCTGGGATTTGTTTCCCACTGGTGCAGATACTGGATCCATCTGGTGATGGCCTTGGTCACACGCTGGTGTGATGGTAGAGATTGCTTCTGGCAGTGTCCCAGGCCTGTGGAGCAATTTCCAGAGAGGTCTCTGATGCTCTGTCCTCTACATTTCTTCTGAAGTCCCTTTATGGCTGATTTCCCACTACGAACATCATCTGCCTTACAAAGCTCATGCTTCAGAGCTGATGCTAAATTGTTCATAACAGGGAAAGGGATGTGTGTAATTTTGTGTGTGTGGAGCTAATTCATCCAGATTCACGGTTCCCTGTAATTAAACACGTTTTATATATCAGGTATAATTAATATTCCAGGACATCCAAAAGACAGTGCTTAAATACCTAAATGTTGTTAATGGCTCCAGCACAGGAGGCTGTTCTGTGAGCACAGGGCTGCATCGTTCTTCTGGGGTTGCCCAGGAGCTTTCATTAGTGATCTAAGGTACCACCCAGGCTAAACCACCTATTTATCTGGAGGACAATTGATTATAAACAAAGATTTAACTAACAAATCAATCATAATAGCTGAGATTATACTGCCAGTCCTCTTTTAGTGGATTTTTATCAATTAGTACCTAAAATGTCACTAATTAATGTCTCCTATACCTTTGTTGGCTTTGATAAAACTCCAGTAGGGTGGAAATGCCATATTTTTGGGGCTATCCTGTAGTTCTCAGAATTATTTATTAATCTGATTTACCAACACTCCTTTCTTTCAAAAACAAAGATGTAAATTAAGATTATGGGCCTGTTCTGTAATCGCAGAGAAAATTGTCTGTAATGAGCTTGTGGGTTAGGTCTTGACTCAACAGTTTTTGTGTTCCTGTAGGACACAATCCAAAATCCATTCATAGGAGGGGAAAAAGTCTCATTGACTTCAGTGTGCTTGGGATCATCACAATCAGCATTACTCTCCCTGCAAGGAAAAAGGAAGAAGTTGGGATCAGAGCTTTTCAAGGACTTCTGTTCTCTCTGAATGTCTAGGAAATGTTCATGTTCAAGAGTGAAACTCAATGTTTCACACATTATTTTCCCAGAGGCATGTTCCCAAGGAACTAGGCAAGCCCATATAAGAATTCAGTAAAATAAAAAAAGGTAAGATTTACAGGGTCAGGTTCTCAGACTTTCACTTGCTCTGGGCATCATCACCATTTAGAAATCTCCTATAAAATCAGTAGAACATCTTGTAGTGTGAGGAGAATGTAATATTGAGCACAGGGGATCAAAGCCTGGCTTGGAGCACATCCAAAGGGTCTGTAGGGGCAGGGGTGGCCCAGGGGGCTGGGAGCAGCAGCCTGTCTGCCTGAGACCTGTGAGGAGCAGGAAGAGCAACCTCAATTCACAAGCACTGGCACATGGAGGGGGCAGGGGGGTGAGGGAGTTGGAATTAGACGTTCTTTGAGGTCCTTTCCAGCCCAAATCATTCCAGGCTTCTAGGATTCTATGATTCCCGTTTTCACGTGCACTCCGCGTGGTACAACAGTGAAATCTCATCTTAGCCCTCAAGTGCTAATGTTCCTTCCCTATAAGTGACTTAACCTGTGCCCTTTTTTTAAACCCAGTGGTTCCCCAGGTGTCTGATGCAGAGCAGCTCTGTCAGTTGCTCCACGTCACGGTACCGAGCGTCCGTCTGTCTGCGGCGTTACGCCCGGTAAGCGAGTGCCCCACGATGGGCTCACACTGCTCCCAGTGGGTTACTTTTCCTCCCAACAGCTTCCACGGGGCTTTGTAGACCACCCTGCCCCACAGTGTTAGTGACAGCGTGGGAGCCAGGCCCGGGGTTGCACTGTGTTAAAAACAGAGGGCTGCCACTGGGAGGCAGGCCAGCGACAACGGGCACCGCAGCGTGTGTCATGGGGGCTGCGTGAGCATGGGAAGATGGTATTTCAGGTAAATAAGGTCTTTAAATATTTCAAAGGCAAGTTTCTTTTTCACAAATGCTTGTCTGTGACTTCTGGAGGTAAATTCATAACACAGGGTGGATGATGCATGACCTGGGGATGTGTGCACACCTCGAGATAATGTTGGTTAGATAGTTTTTATGGATATGTTGAGATTATTATGATCATCCTAGTAGCACATTTGATAAATGAAAGTAATTACAAATACAATAGCAATTGATGTGATCACAGTGTTTGCAAAGTGTGGTTCATTTTTTCTATTGATTGGAGCTCTCGGAGAAGATGTGGAAGCATTCCCTGGGATCCCACACACCAAAGCCACAGCCACCCCTTCAGTGGGGACCTTGCAGCTGGGCTCTGCTCAACAGCTTCTTGAGTCGAGTGGAAGTGCACCTTGAGGTGCATCTTTCCTCTGCAGTCTCCTTGGTAGATATTTTGCATGCACCTCGCTTGCCTTTTTTCTCCTGGAAGGGAAATAACACAATGGGTAGAGTCTACCTTGCTGGAAAGGCCAGATGTGCTCCTCCTTGAGAGTGAGAGGATTAGTTTTTTAAATGTATCAGAGATGTCTTTTAACATAAAAAAAATTAAAAAAAAACTACAAAGCAACCAAAACCCAGCTGTTTTGCTATGTTGTAGTTGATGGTTATTAATTAATACATACAGTGTAGTATGTTTTGGAAAAACCATATCTTTTAGCTCAGGCTAGTTAACATAGTTTAGGACATCTGCAATTATGGGATGCATTCAGCTCTCTGGTACACGTTGTCCTGGTGTAGGGTACCTGCTCCTCATACAAACTGACAGATGAAAAGAAAAGCTGTAGAGAAAAGAGATCAAAGGTAGAATTGCTGGAAAGAGAGGAGATGCTACTGCATCACTCCCAAAGGAAATCCTGAACTACCTCAAACAGAGGCTCTGGAATTGAGACTCACTGGAGGAACCTACCTTAGAACTGGAGGAGTCCTAAATGAAGGAGACAAACTGGGTTTAGAAATATTTCAATAAAGGGTAAGTTTGTCCTTCTAGCTCTGTGACTCCTTCTGGAATTAGAAGGGATTTTTCATGATAAAATACCAAGTTTTATGACTTTTTAAAAAAACCTGTTATGCCTGCATGTTCAGTGGTGCCTCACTTGTGATGTCTTTGGTCTCCTTTCCAGTGTTCATGTAGCTGCTGGTGTATTTTAACTGCCAGTTTTTGCAGTCATCTGATGACTTCTTTCCTTTGCCTCCATGGCTTCACATCATGGAGGGTGTTTCTTTAGCACAGGTCTTGGTCTTGTTGCTTCTGCTGCTCCTTCTCCCTGCCATCTTTTTTCTCTGAAATGTCCTTTGTCCTGGCACATCTGTCACTTGGGAGTGAACCCAGTGGTGTCATCAGGACAGTAAGGGTTTATAATCAGTGAAAATAAGGAGTACAGCCTGGGTATGGAGTTGCTGATGAACAGAACCTCAGGGCTGTGCTCGGGCTGTGTTGGTTGGAGCAGCCAGTAATTACTGGAACCAGTATTCCAGAATGGTTTTTCTATCTAACATATGGAGACAGTGTATTAGTGGCTATTTATATTTCCTGGTATCTGTAAGATACTGCTTATTTTTCCACGGCAAGCTAATGGTACAACACTTTGTGTTGTAATTCTTTCTAACATCCTCCAGTCCTGGAATTCCAATGCAGGTCAGGTTTTTTCCCTTGCTGTTAAGTACTTTGGTTGTACTGCTCAGGAAAAAGAAGGCATGATGGCATGGAGAGGTATGTAAAAATTATCAATTTAGAACTGTTGAATATCTAAATTATTTCAAGTATCCGTGGTCTCTTTCCTTCAAAATCATTAACACCCACGCTCTGATATATACATTGTACATATGAAATAATTTCCCTTGCTTATTACATGAGTAAGCCATGAGTAAGATGGCAGTAGGACATATGGTTAGTAGCACATTCAACATCACAGTGCTCTGAAACCTCTAAAAGTAAGACAGGATAGAGGAAGAGGATTGCAAGTTCAGCTGAAACTCAGGGTGAGATCCGCCCATGGCTGCCTAGAACCAGGGCACTGAAATTTTCCTGCCTGAGTTCTGGGGTAGCAGTGGCTGCACTGCCACCTTCTGCAGGATCTGTTGGCAGAGGAACCTTCAACTCTTCTGCTTTTCTCCAACTTCCCATCTCAAAGGACTCTTGAAACAACACTTAGAGACCTTGGCTGAAACTTACTGTCCTTTATCAAATCAGAAAAGGTTCATCTTGTGAATGGTTGTTCATCCTTAGCTGGCCTTGGCTGAAATGTGATTGAAGAGTACTTAGTACCTTGCATTAATTTGCTAAAAATGTGCAAAAGGCTTTAAAATGAAATTATTTGAAGTAGGTGACATTAAACACTCAGCATCCAACACTCGGCTGTAGGTTGTTGTGGCAGTGGTTGCATGAGGTGCTGCCTGGTGCTGGTGCTCTGGCCATGGCCAGGTGGCTGCTGCCCTGGCAGGGCTTGGCAGCTGCAGTTCAGGTGTATCTCACTGGGCCCGAGGCAGAACAACTGGATGAGGCAGTTCTTTGCTGGCTTTTTCTCTTCCTTTGTTTGCAGAATTCTTGGCTTTGGCAGCTTCCTGATCCGGACAAACAGGGAAGTGTCTGCACTAAATTCAGCTTGTCTTAATGTACCCCTGTCTCTTAATTTTCTGATTTTCCTGGATTTTTTTTCCCTTTAGAGAGGGAATGACCCTTGGAACACTCCATCAGGCTATAAAGGACAGATGTTTGAGGGAGTGTTTTGCTGTGGTGGGCTCAGTGCTGAAGCTGTCACTGCCAGCAGTGGGGAGGTGACACTAAGGAGCAGCCTCAAAGCAGTGATCTTACAATGTTTTAACCAGCAGGTGATTGTCCAGTAGCTGTTTGCAGCCTTCAGCAGAAAGTACCTCCCCACCAGAGAGGCGTGTATCTCCCTTTTAGACCATCGTTTGGTTGCCAACAACAACCCCAGTGTGATCCTCATGTTTCTGCCCAGTTACCAGCTGTACCATTGTGTTTCCCTGCCAAGCTTCTCCTGCTCTGTTTAAGTAAGGTTTATCATTCCAATAAGGTGGTTGTACAAGTGCAATTGCAGGAAGGAGACAATCTTACTTCATGTAGCCTTGACTTTCCCTTTTTATCCCATTTGGATGCAATCAGCTCCCCATAAACCACTCCCCTCCGTGAATGGAAATTTCATTAATGCCCTCTTGGTTCCTTGCCCACTTCTCCACCATGAATCCAATCGCTGTTATTATTTCTCCCTGTGTCAGTTTTATTTTCTCTTACCTTTTCCCCCTTGGTTTTATGTAAATAATGTTTGTATAATGGAGTGAAATGGTTTCCATGGTGCTGAACAAACACAGGTCACAGTGTGTGCAACTCCTCTGCACCTGAACATAAAGGTGAACATGTATGTAATTTTTAATTATTTGGTTTCTTACAACTAAGAAATAAGTTTTGTCTCTTGTAACATCATTTTGCTGATGAGAAAAATCAATTGATTATGAATTCTGCAAAAAGAGTTTTGCTTTCCAAATGGTAATTTTTTCACTGTATTCATACTTTTTTTTTTCCAAATGACACTATCATGCATTACACCATCTGATTAAAAAATCTGCTGGAATAATATTTGCACTGAACATCTGTCATTGGCAGCTGTAAATATGTTCTGTATTTATCTACAAGAAACCAAGTTAAGAGCCCCTTGCAGTCAGAGAACTTTCCCTGATGGGTTGGAGTGCCTGCAAGCCACCTTCCCATGCACTGGCTTTGGATGTAGATGTCCTGAAATAGGTTAAACACGTGGATCATTAATTTGGAAACTGAACAGAAGTTAGAAGGGCTATTTTAAAAATATGCTCCACAGAGGTTGCTGCCATGGAGAAAAGTTGCAAGGCAGGTTTTGCAGGACGTTGGAGTCTGATGGCAGAGTTTGGGTACTGTCCCAGAGCAAGGCTGGGGGGCACCAGGGCTGGGGCTGCTGCTGGCCAGAGCCTCTGCTGCCATTGCCCTGGGGACAGAGCACGAGAGCCTCCTTGGGAGGCTTGTGTCTCTCCCTGATGAATCTGAATGACAGCCCGGACAAAGTCAGCAGGATAGGTGTTGTGAAAAGAGAAATACATGTTAATGTCCTTCCATCCCATCTTTGTGCACCTCTGTCTATAGGTTTCACATGGCTTTCCTACCCTCCGCAAACAAGGAAAGAGGATTTTGTTCATCCTCAAAGAAAGAGGATGATAAAATGGATTTCATGATCTTTATCTTATTGTCTAAGTCGCCATCTAAATAGAATTTACCTTGTCTAACCTTGAGTAGATCCTGCTTTTCCCTGTGAACTCTGCAGAGGAGCTGAGAGAGATGGGTTCAGAGCTGCTGTACCAACAGCCCAGGTCCCCACAGCTGTGACTCCAGGACAGCTGTGACTCCAGGACAGCTGTGACTCCAGGACAGCTGTGACTCCAGGACAGCTGTGCAGGCAGCTCCTGTACTTCCATCGATGTATTCATCACATAACATGGTACCACAGCACCACATGGAACACGTGGTGACCGTGGATCCAAGAAGGACAGTTTAGGAATTTATCTTTTAAGATTCAGAAGTCATTGGTTTGCTGTTCATAAATCTTGCCCTTCTTAGGAAAATATAGGCTGAATCCAGGAGCAAAGGAGGGAGTGACCTTAAATAATGAAATCTGCAGCAAATGGGTCCTTTGACTAGCAGATGGAAGTACATCCTCAGCTCTGTGTTATGTGAAAGCTTGCAGAAATGAAGCCATGCCTCACTCTCTGAAACTTGACCTGGGCTGTACTGTCAGGGTATAAAAAAAATCCAGATTGAAGGGTCTTTATCTGAAAATTCCCTGCCAGTTTTTTAAGGCATTTACATCTGTGCTGAGTCCCCTCAGGTGGGGATGCAAGCCTTTGTGAATTTGTAGGGTAGCTATCGATGGCTAGAAACAGCTTCACGGGACTTAAATGACTAATCAGACAGAGAAAAATAAATGCCTAAGCCACCAAACTCGAGAATAGTCCATGGGCAATCCTCAGCCATCCTTGATATTGTAAAGGAGTCATTGAACAAATCAGAGTAACTTTTAAATGAAGGTAATAAATTAGTATCAGCAGAAGTTTGTGTAGGGACAATTCGTAACCAGAAGAGGATGGTACATCTGTCAAAAAAATTTCCACCAGAAATAACTATTTTTTACTCTAATTATCGTCTTGAACTGGTCCTGGTGGTGAAGGAGGAATGGGACCAGCCTCTGCCATAGTGCCACCACGATGCCTTGTCTGCAGCTGAGGGCATCCAGGGACCATGCTGTCACCTCCTGCAGCATTGGACAGGGGGTGGCCTTGGGACACAGCCCCAGCTGCAGCCCCCCAGGGGCCCCACTCTGGGGGTGACACCAGGATGAGTGACTGCCACGAGGACCTTGTCTGGAAGAGCTTTGTGCTGGTGTGGTGAGCTGGGACCAGCTGTGCCCAGGGTAATGCAGAGCCCTGTGTATCTGTGCTCTGGTCCTCCCCTGGTTCCTGCTGCTGCAGGGGGGGCAGCATGTGTGGTACCATGGGGATGCTTCCACCCTCTGTCCACTGCTGCCCTGGCAAGTCCCCTTCTTGCCTCCAAAAAAGGCAGCAGAATGAGGTTTGAGAAGGGACCTGTGCCTAGGGCATGAAGCAGAGATGAAAGTGAAAGACTTGCTTCTGACTGACTTTCCCATGGTGCTCCCAAAGCTGTTTAAGATGTTATTTGTAACATGAATTCAGTTCCCCCCTCACTATCCTGAAGGTTGGTGCTTGTGGTTGCTTCTGTGTTCTTGCAGTGGAAACTCCAGAGTGTGGTCAGCAAACAGGTAAATGTAGACAAACCCTTTTTGCCTGGTGCTGCTCTGCAGGGCAGTTCTCCAAGAGGAACGTGGCTTTGTTTCCTGGACATCCAGCCTTCCAGGTGCCCCTGCTGGCAGTCTGTCTTCTTCAAGGTTCATGGTGCAGCAGCCTAGACTCCTGACAACAGAAGTTTGCCTCAGAGCTGGCAAGAGTAAAAGATGGGTGATGAATCCTGCTGTGCCTCAGGACCAGAGGCAGACACAGCCCCCTCGCTGTGATGCCCAGGATAAGGATGGTTGATGGTCACTCTCTGCAGGACAGAGACATGGTGGCAGGGATGTGCTGGTTCCCACACACTGCCTGGTTCAGGGCATGGGTGTTTGACACAGGCTTCACCAAGTTGGGTGACTGTGCAAGGGGCAGTTTTGGGCCAGGGCACCAAAGCAGGCCCCTCACAAGCTCTTTGACAATACTTTGTTGTAAAAGTGCTCCGTGTGGCTCCTGGGGGGAGAAAGCAGATGAAACTGGTGGGTTTGGAGGAACAATTGCATCATGTGCATCTTCAGCTGTTAAGAACCACTGTGGCATGGGACAGGCTTTCTTCATCCTTACAGCCTGGTTAGGGGCCAAGAGGTAAGAAGAAGTAGTCATTCCTTTGAGGGGATGTGTAACGAAGTTTCCCCAAGTTGACTTTAAATTAGATCCTACAGATTCCATCTGTCTCTACAGGTACTTTGTCAGTGACAAAGCAAGTTGTGTGCAATTAGGAGTCCCCTTTGCTGCAGCACTGAGGGGGTCAGTGTAAGGAAGATACTCTGCCTAGATTTGCAGTCTTCAGTAGCTCTTTGGGCTCTTTCAGAATGATAAAGTATGGTGTCTTCTGTTTTAGCACCATGTTTAGGATACTGCTGTAGCTCATCACTTTCAAAAAATCCTAACAAAGATGGAATTTGTCTAGGTTGGTAAGTCAGACCTACCATCATCATCTTTCTTATCTAAAGGAACAACTCTTTACATTGTTCCATTGTAGCACACAAATATTGTTCTTTTAGGAGTCATATTTGAATTCTAAAATTAAGATAGGTGTCTTCTTTCCTGCTGTGTCATGTTACAGATTAAGGATACCAGACTGGTAACAGCAGTCCTTAATAGTTGTTAATAAATAGAATTTTCCCTGAAGTTTTGACATGGAAAACTTTGTGAGGAGAATTATGGCACTTATTATGAGCAATATGTTATGGTCTAAATTTAGTTACTGATGTTGTAGGAAAGTGTGGAAGTAGTTTTGGTTTAGACTGAGGCTGGATCAAAGAAGCCCACCCTTCTCAGGAATTAATGGATGCTTTCATTCTTCCTGGCAGAGCTACTTTATCATTCATATGACTAAACAGACAATCAATTTAACAGCAACGTATGGGAATGGAGGGAATGAACAAATAAGCTATGAATGATGAGAACAGAAAAATCAAGCCCCCCTCCCTTATTCCCTTTTAATGGCTAATACCAACAGGGACAAGACCAGTAAAAAGAGGTTAATGAATTGCAAAGATCCTTTAGAAAGTGATTGACTGGTATTGAAGCTCAGTCAAATCAGTCATAAATATTTACTTTTATTAGCAACAGTGGGTTGCCTGTTATTTTCAATTGATTTTTAAAGCTGTCAAAAATCTACCGCTGTGACTATTATCAAGTGTTTTATTTCATCAATATTTTCAAGCTACAAAGAGCTGGACAGAACCCTGTCCTGAAAGTGTTTCCTGTTTGGTAAGTGTTGCTCACAAGTGAGGGAAAGGAGGAGGTGAGCACCAGATTTCCTGTGGTGAGTGGCCCCATCACTCCCTGGAATGTTTGTCCCTTGGATGTAAACTCGTGTCCACTCAGGGCCTGGGGTTCTGCCATCACCTCCACCCCAGCAGTCCCTAAACCTGGAATTCTGCTCTTTATTTTGCCCTTTCAGAAGGAGCTGTGGCAGGTCCCTGCTGGATGCTTTATTTCTGGGGAGCTGGAGGAGCTGAGCAGGCTGCAGCCAGCCCTGGGAGCAGAGGAACCTTCCCAAATCTGCTGCACAGGATATTTCCAGGTGGTGTCAAAATATTTCCAAGGTGGTGTTTGTTACATAAAGCCTAATAATATAATTCAAGAGACAATAACAAAAGGAATTTCCTAGCAAGAACAACAAAGAGTTAACGTTTCCCAGGGCAGACAAGTTTCCAATTCAATTAGTTTTAATGAACCTTCTGCTCACTGGTTACTGAACTAGAAAGAACAGCAATAAATGCCCAGAGGAAAGAGAGAGAGGATATTAAAGGAGGGTTAGTGTATAGTATATAAATTTCCAAGTTGACTAAAAGAGTAGCCGTGATATAGTTTTAGGAACCAAAACTGCAATCTTGTCTGTGCTGTCCCTTGCCAGGGAGCAGCTGTCACACACACACACACACCATAAACCCTCATCTCCCACCACTCTGCCAAACTAGTGACCCTCTATTGTCTCTGGAAATGCTGCAAAAAAATTACAAACTGTATTTTCAGTTATTTTTTTAACCAACAGAATCTTTTTTTTTTTTAAAAAAAAAAAGGGTGGCAGTGTAAGTATTTCATAAGCCAAGCATTGAGAAAACATGAGTTAATATGGAAGAGAAACAGCAAATCTAAATTCTGTAGTGAGAACTCTATATTGAATCTCTCTTTAATACAAAGTGCACAGTAATTAACAGAACCCACAAACAAACCTTTTGAGGTATTATTCAGCCTAGTACTCACAACATTTCCACACGTTTGCTTTGAGTTTAAATAGTGATCTTATATGAATTTTGGTCTCTGAAATTATGCTGTAGATTTTCCCTCTTAGATTTCTGCAGTCCAACAGTATGTGTCAGATTTTGGTTAACATAAAACCACCCTTTGCATATATTTACACATCCATGCTGACTAACATTGTACAGAACTAATAGATTTTAAGATGTGCTGCATATTGTGTTATTGTTTCAAGCAGCTTTTTCTGCTGTATGAGGCTTTTTTTCTCCCATTCACTGGATTTCCATGGAATTAGCTGTATGTACTACAGATATTTCATAGCCTGTTTTCTGCTAATAGCAATGTTAAATATTTGAAAAATAGTATAATAATATCATCATTCTGGTTGGAAAAGACCTTCAAGATCATAGAGTCCAACCATTACATTAACTCTGCTGTGTCCACCACTAAACCCTGTCCCCTGGCAGCACATCTGTCTTTTTAGAAGTCTCCAGGGATGGTGGCTCGAACACCTCCTCAGATAGTCTGGATCACCAAGTCCAACTCCCATCCCAGAACAGGACAACCCCAAAGTTCACACCATGTCCCTGAGGGCATTGCCAAATGTTTCTTGAATATTGTCAGGCTTGGTGCCATTACTGCTTCCTTGGGGAGCCTATTCCAGTGCTCCACCACCCTCTGGGTGAAGAATCCCCTCCTAATGTCCAACCTAAACCTCCCCCTGCACATCTTCCTGCCATTCCCTCGGGTCCTGTCATTGGTCACCAGAGAGAAGAGGTCAGCACCTGCTCCTCTGCCTTCCCTAGTGAGGAAGCAGTAACTGCAATGAGGTCTCCCCTCAGTCTCCTCTTCTCCAGGCTGAACAGACCAAGTGCCTTCAGCTGCTCCTCACATGGCATCCTCTCCAAACCCTTCACCAACCTAGTGGCCTCCTCTGGACACTCTCCAGCAGCTTCATATCCTTTTTGTACTGTGGCGCCCAGAACTGCACACAGGACTCAAGATTCTGAGCATATAGTTTGTAATTCATTTGAAATCTAATATGAATTTATAGAGAATGAAAATCTGTTTTTTTTCCTTTTGCATCTTGGTGCAAGTTAACAGCAAAATTCTGCTGGCTGTGTTTTAATAACAATACTTATTTATTTAGTGGCACTGCTGCTCAAGCAAGCAGATTTCCAATTAGATACAGTCCTCCTTATCTGTACATTTCCCTGTTCTTCACTCCAGCTTGTTCCTTTAAACTCCTGTGCCTTCAGTACAGCCCCTGGCTCTGTGCAGGGACAGGATGTGAATGAAAATCATTTGTACAGCTACCTTAAATACTAAAACTACTAGTCCTAAAATGAAGCTTTGCCATGATCAAGCTTTGAGAGGAGATCTCTGCCCTCCTTTTGTTACTGCTTAGTTCACAATATCAGCATCAAAAGCAGAGGAGCTTCTAGGCTGCGTTTCTATTTGAATTTTCTAGCTTGACCAATTTTATTTTTCTGTAATAATCAGTAATGAACTGCAGATAGAGACCTTTGTCTTTCTTTGTCAAAGTACTAAAATAGTCAGTATTTAGTTTCCCATGCCACTCTTCAGTGCTGTGTAGCTGACCCTGGAGTCTCTGCAGAGACCACAGCAGCTGGGGGCATTTGCTGCTGCTTCAACGGGGTGTTTTTAAAGTACAAGGCACTAACCTCTTCTGGTGATTTTTTTTATTCTCCTGTCTTTTCATGTCATAGAAAATTATTGCAGTAATGTTGCTGACTGTGTGCAAGTGAACAGGCAAGACAAAGCTCTTCAGGAAGGTAACCCTCATGTTTGTAGGACGTGTTTGGGAGAGGACAGGGGCTGAGGAGTGATGCTGGAGAGCTGGGGGCTCTGCTTTTCGTGGCACAAATGGGGACTGTGGAGGGATACCCGAGATGAGCCAGGGGGTCTTTACTTGTTGCCCTACACGCTTTCTTGTGATTCGCTGAATTTTGTCCCTGTTTGCACTGGGTGTATTTGTTCTTCAAAGTGACATATTCAGTGGTGAGTCACATTTTCATTTTTAATTAGAGAAACCCCACCACTGCCACATGTACCATGACTTCCAGAGCTAATATTTAGCATGAAGCAGGCTGACAACTTCCTCTGCAGTTTGTTAAATCCCAATAAACCGCAGTGGAGAATTATGGGGAAGTGAACAAGAACAATGGAGAAGATAAAATAGCTCTGCCTTCCATTTTCTTAAATAGCAACTAAAACTCTAGAACTTGCCTCTAAGATATTACAAGAACTTTGTCAAGTAGCACATGAGAAAATAGAGCCCACAGCCATATAGTAAGCAAAAAAATTCTGTTTGAGTATTGACATGACAGTTTTTGAAAGTTCAAGCAGAAAACCAATTATAATGAGCACTGAAAAGCCTGAAGCCCTGCTGTTCAATAAATAAAAAAGTACAACAAACTATTTTCCAAAAAGGTTCTAGAGAGTTTCTTCTTGTCCCACTACTTACAATATGATTACATAAATAGTCTCTATTTGCTGTTGAATTGCCAGGCAGCTGTATTAAAGTACAAATCAAATCAAGTCAGGATTAGAAAGTAAAAGAGCATGGTTTAAAGTAATCTATCCCCCAGGAACTGTGCTCAGATTCATCAAACAGAGCTTAAAGTACAGTATATCTTATACCCTTGTGTTTCCATGCTGCACTGCTGCAGAACCAGTTATTATTTTTGATATCCAGAGAATGTTGCTCGTAGCTTTAGGAGGCTCACTTGCTTATTTAAAGTACTATAAACCTTCTCTGTCACTTATTATTATTTCTCTTGGTTGAGTTTCATGAGAAGGATCTAAGAGTGGGAGACACGAAGCTCCTTTATTGATCAGACCATATTTGCCTCCCCTGAATTACTCTAAATATGCACTATGGATAAAGGAATGATATGTTTTCTTCCAGGTTTCTGGTGATCTGCAGGTGCAATATTTTTAAAAGCTTAAGCACTGAGGGTTGTTCTGCCTCATCAGCAGCAAGGCACGTTTCCCTCCTAGCCCATGTCTGGAGGAGCTCAGGTCAATGGTCCATGTGTGAGCAAAAGCACCAGGCTCCTCTTCACCTGATCAAACGTGCTGGTGTGGCTTCAGAGGCTGGATGGGCCCTCAAAAAGAGTGTCCATTCTATGATCAGCACGTCTCTAGAGAGCAGTTTTGTATTTCTATTTTGAGGCCATAGAAGTGTAAAATATCCTGTGCACGCATGGGGATCACCCCTGGCTGGTTTGTCAGAGGAAGGGCAGAGACCTGGACTATTTTTGTGCCTTTACTTGGTAAGATGGACTCATACAGAGCAGATCCCAATTCTCATCACTCCTTACTGGAAAAGGCAGCAGGGACAAATGAAAGTTCATAACCCTTAATTTGAATTAAAAAATAGTGTGCTTTGATACTTGGCAGCTGGTTCGTAACAAATACTTCCTGTGTGCCTTTCCAAGGACACATCAGGCACCCACCAGCATGGGTTGTCTTCCCAGTGACAGCTAGTTGAGTTTGTAAGGCAGATGGTGAAGCAGGGCTGGGTGTCCATGGTGGGATATAGTCCCAGAATGTTGCTGTGCTTGGTGTTCTTCTAGGGCTGGTTGTGTGGATCAGCACCGGCTGCTGGGCTGAGGGGACAGGAGGAGCTTGGAAACTGGAGATCTGATGCTACCTGACAATGTTTTCCTGCATGACCTGTCTGATCAAAGTGACTGTTGCTGTGGCTGAGCTGCTGGTGCAGGACGGGGACACTGACCACAGGCCACCATCAGGACAGATGGGGATGGCACAGGGGGTGCTGGCAGAGGGTGTAGGGTAGGTGGAGGGGTTTGTAGCACCGTGCCTGCTCTTTGTTTAGTTTGAACACACTGGAATCAGAGTAAAATCAAAATCTCACCAGTGGTGAGACACTGGCCCAGGTTGTCCAGAGAAGCTGTGGCTGCCCCATCCCTGGAAGTGTTCAAGGGCAGGTTGGGTGGGGCTGGGAGCAACCTGGTCTAGTGTGAGGTGTCCCTGCCCATGCAGGGGGTTGGATCTAGATGATTTTGAAGGTCTTTTCCATTCTGTGGTTCTATGATTCTGTGATAATAACCCTCAGAGTCTTTCCACACACTAAGTACCAGTGTGGCCCAGGCAGCCTGGGGGAGGTGGGATGCCCACCTATGTCTCAGGGGAAATACTGTGTTCCTGTGTGTGTCCTTATTGTCCCTCTTCTCCCAAGAGGTTGCTGTGGTGGTCCGTCATCGGGATGCCCAGCTCTGTGGGGTGTTGTAAGCTGATTGTTGTCACTCTGCTGAGGAAGATCACCCCAAGGTAAAACCAGGGCAGTGCCTTGATAGTAATGGGAGGCTTTGTTCAAAAGGTTAAAACAGAGCAAGCTGAAAACTAAATGTATTGGCAATTTTTTGTCTGTTGTGCCCTGGGCTGGGGTTGATGGTGAGAGGGGGTTAAAGTGAACCACTTGTTGCAGCACATCCCCAGAAGTTTTGTCCCAGGCAGTAGCTCCCTGCTGTAGTTCACTGTCCTTTCTTTGCCTTCCCAGCCAGAGCAGCAGGAATGGGGCCATTCTCCTCCATGTGCTTTTTTCATGATTTCCACAAACTGCACATCTTCATTCCTGTTATTCCATAAGCTGGCAGTGAACAGCACAGCGTATTTGTGATTATACAAATGTTAGTGGCTTAAATATAACCACCCTCCTTCTTCCTCACTCCCTCTCCGGTGCTCAAATTGGTCTGAACAATTTTTGGGGAATCTTTTAATGAATTATCGATTTTCATCAAGCACATCAAACTAAAGGTAAATGTACCATTGTGTCATGTTTAAAAAAAACACAAAACAACAACACAAAAAACCCCAAGCCCCGGTATATTACAGATAAACTAAGATAAATGACTTAAGTGCTCAGTTTGTAGAGTAAATTGAAACCATACATCACAGGCTTTCATTATTTTATATTATAAATACTGTAAAGAGTAGGAAAGATGATTGAACAGTAATACAAAATTAGTACTAATTGTCGTGGCTCTGTTGATGAGGAAATGTGCTTTTAATATAAATAATGCGGAGTGATCATTATCCCAAAAGTTAATTTTTTATAGCTGGTGATTGCAGGGTGATAATCAGAAGACTATGACATCCATTAAATTGCCCTTCCCCGATCCCGCATGAAGAAATGAAGGGATCTGTGTTAATTTTAAAGCTCCCTTTGATTGGGTGAACCTGTCTGCGTTTTGTGTGACACTCCTGCCACAGGTCATTGCCTGGTGCAGTGTACCATGAAACAAACAAATAGAAAAAGGCACCTTCTGGCACTTTAAGTTTCCCTGCCATCTGACTGCAGCCCCGGTGGGTTGAAATGATGAAAAGCACAGCCTTGGAAAAATCTTCCTATGGTTAGATTGGGAAAAATGAGTATGATTATCACATGTGCTGGGAAGGGCAGGATAGACAGCTGAAGTCATCTCAAAACTCCAGAGAGAAGAGGAAGACAAGAGGTCACAATTATATTCTGGTATCACACTCCCTTTCACGGAGACCTGATATATTCGGTTTGTTCTTGTATGGTGCTTAGGGAAGTTCTAATTAAGGGAAGAAAGAATTTTGACACATGTGAAGCAGAGATCAATATTTAGCACTATAATCAGCAATTCCTGATGGTTTGACAATGTCACTATACACACTGTAACTATCCATTATTCTGGGAGAGGGGAGCCAGGCGGAGGCTAACAGGCTTACTGCAAGCCATCATGAATCACAGGAAGCAGTGCCTCATTCACTTCTATTTGTCTTCCTTTTCATCTTCATTCATCCTGATCAAGCAGCCTGCGCTGCCACCAGCCTCGAAAGCCTCCATGGCTCTGTGCTGGGAAGGAGCAGGGCTGCTGCAGATGTGAGTGGCACAGGAACAGCAGCGATTCCTAGGGGCTGGGCAGAGGTTTATCCACCTCAATAGACGTGGTGCCCCGTCACAGCGGTGGCTGGGAGCCACCATGTGTCTCCACAGCTGGCAGGACAATAGGAACCCACAGCAAGCACCTCGTGCAGTAGCCAAAGCCCCACTCCATCTCTTCTAACGAGAAATGGAGAGATCAGGCGAGTTATTTTTAGGGTATGATCCTGTACCTGCTTAAATTGATGGCATCCAGCTCTAATGGTGTAGCAGTAAAAGAAAAATGGAGCGGGAGATCGAGCTGAATCTCCAGTTTTTGCGACTTGTACACGGAAGACAATCAATCATCCTGTTTACTGCCTGAACTCTGGGTGGAGCTGGTGGAGCAGTAGGGAGAAGGATGACACAGACACGAAGCCCCTGTTTGGTTTTGTTTCATTCTCTCCTGCCCATGGCTTTAATTGTTTCTATGTGGAGATCTGCAAGGCAGGCGTGAGGTGCTGGTGAGTCTCCACCTCTTACATGGGTTCATATAAGCATGGGACACATGTGCCCCCTGCTGCTCCAGGCATCGTTAGCTGGTTTGCTTCAACCACCTGGGCCCTCCAGTCTGGGAGCAGAAATAATGCAGGTGACTGGTCATGTCTGGACACACCATGAATATTGAACCTCCAGAGCAAATAATTTGAAAGAAACGGTGAACTGGCCATTATCTGAACTGACCAGGTTTGCTCACAGATTAGGAAGATGTCATCAGGTGCCCCAGTTGGTTTGTGAATCTTTCATAAACGACGACACGTTGGCAATAGGAAATGCCATCAGCTCCAGTTGGGGTGTAAAGTTGATCATCATGAAATGAAAGCACGATTTGTTTGGGTAGGAATAAGTGAGTGATACAGTATTTTGGATTATGACAGTGCCTGGTGCAACTTGATTCAGGCAACAAGCTGGCATTTCCACCTCACTTAAACTGAAATTTTTAGAATAATAAAAATTAAAATGTGAAAGTCAGGAGGCCTTCATATGATTCCTTGAAAACATCTGCTGGCAACCTCCCAGTTGCAAGGCATCACAGTGGGGGTACAATTTTGCTGCTTTTTCAAATAATTGGTTATTTACTGTGGAACACTACGGTAAGTTCTTGAGGGGTATAAGTAACCCTGTGCTTTAACATGCTTTGCCTTTCCTTTCAAATAAGGATTTTGTATTCAAATAGCAGAATAACAATAATAATAATATCTTGATTTCCATTCTGAGTTTTTAGCAATCAGAAAAGCCATTTTCATATTCATCTGCTGTTCTGACATCTCTAGTAGTGTTTTGGTGGAGCAGCTAACCTGCACAGCTCTAGCTTCCAGAAATAAATACTTTGTAAAATGTAACTGAATAATTTGAGGCCATCCAACATAAGGAACATTATTTCCTACATTTCTCCTAACATTACCAGCCGTGCAGTGTGCATGGTGTTACTGCAGGTGGGAGTGAGGCAGGCCCAGTGTCCTGCATTTCAAATTGTCATCTGGCTGTCGGTGCTGCCCAGGTTCTGGATGGTGCTGGTGCTGGATGGTGCTGGTGCTGAGCCCATCCCACCCGTCCCGCGCTGCCGGCGGCTCCGGCAGCATCCGGGGGTGCTCAGAACCCCCCCGGATTGGGATCTCAGTGAGATGCTGACACAGGCTCTCATCCTGACTATCCCAAGTAGCACTAATTAAGGGCTGTCCAACTGTGCTTTCTGTTGAGCCGTTTGCTCCGGTGGGTGACAGGGAACAGCCTGGGATCTGTCTGCAGAATGACATAACAAAGAAGGGGGGGGGAAAAAAAAAGCAGCCCTTGGAGAGGGTGGGCTGGGATAGAAAGACCTGGACTAGCCTTGAATTGTGCATTTTGTTATTATAAATATGTAGCCTCAGATGAAGCGCTGCAGCAGGCTGTGTTTTTGCTTTCATTATACATTTATTAGAGCTCCAGTGGTTACTCTAAGTGATAATTACAGAGGAGCATAAATTAATAAGGAACTTGGGGAATGATCTTCCCTTTGTTAGAAAGGTTATCGATAAATCTTCCTCCTTTTTAATATAATGATGGTCAGTGTTGCTGTTCTTCAGACTGTAGAGAGGGAGAGAGAGGGGTGGGAGGGAAAGGACTGGCCCGGGGGCCAGCGGGGAGCTCCATGCAAGGGCTGTGCAAAAGAGCCAGTCAGCAGTCTGGCTCGGAGACTAATTCAGCCCAAAGTTCACTTTCCTATTCATTGGCCCCTCCCCAAAATGATCCCCAAGAATTGCCATTCCAGAAATCACATCCTTGCTCGTGGTGCCCCCGGGCAGGCTGGAAAAGGCAGCGCAACCTGGGGACTCCCAGGAAGCCAAGAAAGGCACCCAAAGCGTGTCCTGGTGCCCAGCTGGGGTCACTCCTATCTTCATTCCCATCCTGGAGATGACAGTACCTCAGTAACACCTGGTGAGCCCGGAGCTGTCTGAGGGGAGCCCCAAGCCATGACACCTCCTGCCTGCAGCTGGGCCTCATAAATACTGTCTGGCCACCACGCGACTGTCCTTTTGCAGGGGTTTCATTTAATTGTAAACCAAAGATCAAAGGTCTTTAACTCTTTAACCAAATTCCAATGTCTGCCAAATTCAATAGCTGTCATTCCCTTAGAAAAAGACAGTGTAATATGTGCGTTCTGATCTAATTTTATAGAAAAAGACAGAATTTACATACTGTTTATTTAGTTAAGTCTCTAAAATCAATACCTTTGTCTGTAGCTCTTTTATTTAAAATACATCATGACATTGCAAACTGCTATATAAATGAATTTTTCTAAACCACACATATTGTTAATGTTTTTCTATTGCACATTTTTTTAAAAGTTTGAATCATAGCATTTAATAGATCAACTTAAATGTATTTTAATATTGGATTACTAAAGAATGTTAAGTTTTACATTTCTAAAATTATAAATATTATTTCAAAAGGTCAGTCATTTGCTCAAGACTTATCTGTTCAATGGAGAACATATTTCAAACCATCCAGACACAAACTGATCATGTTAAATACTAAGAAAAAAATGAAATCTCTTAATATATATATATATTTTTTTTTTTTCCCAGTAGTAGGGAGAGAGGAAAGCGCAGCCTTGGACAAAGAGCTTAACAAAAGTACTTCTGTAGGCTGCCAGCAGTACTTCAGAAAAAGAGGATCCTCTTTTTGTGAGAAAGAGCTGTAATTCATGATCTTCATTTACATGTATGTTAAAGTGTATTTTGAAGTCTGTAAGCAGATGTAGAAATAATTTTATCCCTGTTGCTTTGGCCGGAGCTGGGAATCACAGCTCTGCTGCTTTCAGTGCCCAGGTTACTGGAGCTGAGGCCTCCTACATTACTGGTGTTGCCCACGATTAATTAGGAAGCTAATTTGTGACTAACGTGTCCTCACTGTGATGAGCAGTCATGAGGACCTGCCAGTGCCAGAGCTCAGATGGGTGAGAACCAGCTCTGGCTTGGGGAAATGGGCTTTCTCTGTAGGTTTTGATCAACCGTGGCTGGTTCTGGGGTGTGAAGATGCTGTATTAGCTGTGTCGTGAGGAAGGACTGTACAAACAGTACAAAAAGCCCTGGTCTGAGCTCACGGAGGGTAGACCTGACCTGTTTTGGATTTGTCAGCAGAGGAGGAGGTCAGGGTTGAGCAGGCTATGCTGCGGGCTGTAAGCTGGGAACAGTTTATTTGGGACTACTGGATTGTCTGTCTCCTCAAAACTGAAAATTAATTTGCTTCTTATCTTGAGCAGTGCCATGAGGTCCAGTTGGAGGCTGACTAGTCGTGTAGCCCAGGGTCCATGCTGGGGCCAATGCCCTCTAACATCTTTGTTGGTGACTTGGAGGATGGAGCAGATGCACTCTCAGCAGGTTTGCAGAAACAAAAAGCAGGGGATGTCATCTTTGTAGTACCTCACTTAGGGAGTTCAAGACTAAAATGAGCTTCAAAACTAGGTCTTCTGCACAGGGACAGAAGAATGTATGATCTCATTACAGCTGTACAGCTGTATCAACTTGTATGTGTGAAGGCTTTTGTATCTTACTTGACTGATGTCGTACCCTTTTGCCCTGAAAATGTGAATATTGAGCCAGCTAACTGTACTGACCTGGCTGGTGGGGGCAGAGCTGCTTATCCAAGTGTCTTTTTCCTGCTGCTGATCTTGAGGACTAACTGTCCACACAACACCAACAGGGGCACCTCCCCCTCAAGAGCTCCCACTGATTGCCTTTCCCTCTCCCTGTGCACCATGTCCATATCCATGAAGCCCAAAGTTGTTCTCTCCTGTATCTGTGTGCACAGGGTCTGGCCAACACTTTGTTTTGTCCTGTTTTGTTCCTTTTCACGGAATGGTTCCATCTGTTTCCCCAGAGCTGTTGGTGTCTCAGGTGATGAAGTCACTCCTGTGCTGGAGCAGGTAAGTGGTGTGTGACTGAACAACAACATTCTCAAACCCTGTTAGAAATGACAAATCAATAGGAGTTTCAGGTCCAAATCCTTCCTCCCTGCTTTTAACAGATGGATTCAAATTGTACTGGCTTTCCAGGTTGTTTTTCTTTTTAAAATATATAAGTCTCTGTACTGAATGGAAGTTTTAAATCCTGGTGAACATCATTGCAACCCTTTGCTGTGAGCTCCTAGTTTGGACTGCAGCCTGCTATTAATCAAAGGGTGATTATTTAGTTGTAGGAGGTAGCAGGACTCCACTCCTGAACGTATCTGCTCTTTGTCTGTGATGTCTAACTACTGGTTGAAAAATGGCTTCCACAAAAGTTCTGCTTTTTTTTTTTTTTTTTAACATGATAAATCATAGTCTTGACTGGTGTGTACAGCTTAAAAATGGGATAACTTAATTTTCCTGCACAAGTAAAACCAAAGAAACTTGATAAATAAAACTATTTTACCTGCACTTTGCATATAAGATCCAGATTATGTAGCAGCCAAGTCAAACTAATGCTGAGAGAGGAATTACGGTATAATTCAGCTACAGTGTTCTTGAGTTGCTCATTTTAGGGCTAAATCTAAGTTTAAAGTTGCTTCCAGTTAGAAGTGATTTACTTATGTTTACCTTCCTCCTTTCCCTCTACTCCTTTTTGGAAGAACTTTATTGCAAAACAGATGAGGTACAAAGCTGAAAATTCCCTATGAAATATCCACCAGAGAATTCCTTTCAGTATCTCAGAGAAAGGTGATTAGACCCAACAGTTGTGCCTGGTGTGTTCTGGGCATCCTTTTCCCTCCTCAGGGGGTGGGCAGGGCAGAGACGGGCTCTGAACAGGCATGTGGGTCTCCAGATGAAGTCCCTGGGTGTAGGAAATGGGATGTGTATTTTGTGAGCCTGGTTTGCTTGGGCCTGGCTACTTTTGAGTGGATTCAAGAGAGACAACAGGTCTCTCTGCCATGGTCCAACACAGGCCAGGGGGTGGGAGATGGAGGCAGAGTGGTTGGATGTTGCAGATACTTACGGGGGTTATTGCAGTGCTGCTGAAGGCAACATGTGCAGTCTCAGTTGTTAGAATTCTTGTTATGATCAGGTGTTGCTCAGAGTTGCATACAAGCATGATGGTGATCTCATGAGTCTGCAGGAACTGTGTCATCTGGCCCTGTTGTCTCTAGCAGACCACAGGTCTCAGGGGGCTTGGAATGCTGTGTGCCTTCCTTGGTCCTGCTTCTGCCACTGTTGCCCACCTGTGTGGAGAAGGTGGTGCGTGAGACTGGTGAAGGTAGGAATGAGAGCTGGTGGGTGAGACTGGTGAAGGCAGGAATGAGAGCTTGTGTCTGAGTGAACTTGGCTGCAGAAAGTGAATTTTGGAAGCAACCAAACAACGCATTCCCTGATGCTCAGTTGTGTGGAAGATCTAATGTTACCCATGGAGGTGAGCAGTGGATCTGGAAAAGGCATGATTTCACCCCCTGTGAAACATGAGTTGTTGTTGGAGTTTGGAGAAAAGATTCATGAATCTGAAAATCAAATGTGGGTGCTGTGGAATTCTGCAATTCAACACTTCCATTGGTGAACTGGAAGGAAGTGTAAAATTATCACTGGTAAAACCTGCAAGTGGTACCAAGACAAAAGGATTAGTAAATATTGAATAAGAAAGATCTCTGAAATGGGGAAACTCTGTATTTTTAATGTACCAGGATGTGTTTAGGCTACCTATCTAGGAATAAAAAGGTATTTGAGGGCTGAGGAATCATCCCAGGAATCACTCTCTCTGAAAAAGGCTTTATCACCACAGGGAGGGACTACAGAGCCATGTCCAGTTGCTTCACAAAGAGATGGATGTTAATGACTTTGAGTGCTCTGGAAGATTAAAGGAGTGAACAAGCCCCCATGATTTTTAGTTCCTGTGATTTATATGGAAAGACTGTAGAAGTTCCCTGGCCTGTCTGAGTGGAGACATGGTTAAGGAATTATTTGATCAAAACCCAGAGGTCCTTATGGAGGTCAAACTTTCATAGGCTGAAGAGCCCATGAACAGAGGCTGTTTGGTGGGTGGATATGTAAGTGTGAGTGACACTTGCTCTTCCAGTGTGCTTGTCCTCTGAGTGCTGTGGGTGAGCAGCAGCAGAGCATCCCTCCAGAGTTGGGACCCTGGGAGCTCTCCAGAAGGATGGAGAAGTCCTTCCAGTGTGTTCTCATCTAATCTAGGATGTCCCCTGGAAATCTCTTATTCTGGGTAAGGGAATGTGTCTTTTGGGTGAGGAAGTCATTAGCTGTTCATAGTGGTGGGAGACAGAATTGGGCCTTAAATGTAACTTCTTTAGTTTCAGTTTTTAATTCCTAGCCTGGCTTTTCTGAGAAAGTGGAGTTATTCTTTTGTGATTGCTCATTTAAAAATGCAAACAAAACCTTTTTATTGATTTGTGTGTATTGGCAGAATTACTGTAATTGCATCAAATGACATAATTGGTGTAAATAGGTATAATGATGTCATTAGCATGTGTGATTGTGACATTTAACAGTGTAATTAAAATGTATAATGACATGGTACAAGTCCTTATTTAAAGTATGCGAGAAAAGCTCTGCAGGTGGACAGAGTATGATTTAAAAAATTCAATATTGCTGTCATTCCTTCATATTCTTTTCAAAACAACAAAAGCCACATCAAAATTGTTTTTAAAACCACAGGTCTAATCTTGCAAAGTCTTTCTCCACTGTGTAGGTTCTGGCAGCACCCACAGTGGCTTCTGGGGATGTGGTCTGGGCAGGGAAGTCTGCTCATACACCCCATGCAGGTTTCTGTCTAAGCCTTTCTGGGGAACATTTCTCCAACAGTATCAGGTTGATTCCCTTTAGGACCAAAGGGGCTAACTCGGGGTGGAAGGGACTGCAGGAGGTCTTCGACATCAACATCCTGTTCAAAGCAGCATCAGCTCTGAGCTTTCCTCTCCAAGGCTGTTGAAAACAGTTTTCAAAGCCCCATATGATGAATTGATATGCCAGGTACCAAGAGACTTTCATTATACACTCCTGAACACGTCTGGAACTGCATCATAGCCCCAGTTTCAGGTCAGAAAGCCACCCGTGTTGTACAAACTCTTCTCTGCAGGCTTGGATGACACTGTGGGCTGGTCCACAGATGGGTGCTTGTGTGCCAGAGTGTCAGCCCCAATGTCCCTGGGCATTCCTGCAGGGGCAGTCCCTCCCTCCAGAGCAACAATGCTCATTCTGTAGTTCTCAAGGAGCCATTCTGTGCAGATGACCCATCCCTGATGGCAGCCCAAGTCCTTTGAACATGTGTGTACATGCAACACACCCCGTGGGGTGCCAGGCCCTGATGGAGCTGCCACCAGGTCTTGCAGTAGGGATGGACGTGGCTCTGGTTGCTCCTCCCCAGAACCCAGGTATGGCCTCGTGCTGTGGCAGAGGGCACCTTTCAATGAGGTCTTAACTACAAATGTTCTGTTGGTTGAAAACACGGCAACAACCAAACCTTCTCTTACCAATTGTGTGTTTTTCTTTATTTTTCATTGTGTTTATCTTATGAATCAGTGTCTTTATTAATTTTTTTCCTCCTCTGTATTCCTTGGTTTGCTTTTTACTCAGTTTATGAAACACTTTCCTTTGTTCAGGTAAACTGGAAAATGTGTCACTCTAATTTAGGCCAGAGGTAACTCTGGGAGTGCTGTTGAATGACATTCCTGGTGCTGAGCCTGTCCTTCTGAGGGCTTTGGCATGGCTCTGCTGCCAGGCCATCAGGGCTGGAGTAGTCCTTTCATTTGACATCCTTCCCAAATAGAGACAGAGTCTTGTTTTGGAAAAGCAAATACTTAATTGACTATTGGGATGGTTGAAGAACAGCAGAAAAATTCAGACTTCTTAAATTAATCCTATTTTGCCTTTTAGCTGGTGAGTGGAACACTTTGTTTCCCTAGAAAACAAATACAATAAGGAATGAAATGCAAGACTAGGGTGCTTTTTCTTCTTCTTCTTTTTTTTTCTTTTTTTTTAACCTTCCTTCACATGTTGGATTCTGCATCAGGTTTAGGTGGGGTGATGGTTCCTGTTGCCACCACGAGATTCCTGTGAAATTGTTCTTCTAGCATCTAAAATCAGTTTTTAAGGACCTCTCTGATGTGGATAGCCACTCCAGCAGCACTGGACTTGGGCCTAACAGCAGGTATTCACTCACTTTAATGATCCTGAGTTGGTCACAGTCCTGTACATTAAAATAGTTACTACTTTGCTGTATTTAAACAATATAGTTCTGGCAGCACTTTGGGAGTAAATGAAGTCTGAGATGCAGCTAAGAACTCTTTTTTTTTTTTTTTTCTGACCAAATAGGTAGGTGGTTGAAAATACAGTTGTGACACACCTGAAGTAATTTCTGAAGTCAGGCAGAGTCTGTATAATTGGTTTGCCTGGATAAAATAGACATTCTGAAAACAGGAGAAAAGACAGAATTTTTAAATTTGACATTATTTTTTTTAAAGTTTTCCAAATGCCACTTTTCATTTAAAAACTACCTTCTTCTCATTTAACACTGACCAAAAGAAATTGAGAAAAAGTTAATCAAGAAATTAAAATATATGAATATAATATGAAATACTTGGCATTAGTGAAAACATTTCAGCTTGTTCTAAAAGGAAAGGACTTTGCTCTATTTTCTGAAAAAAATAGTTACATTTTAGTTTGTCATCCTCCTCCTTTTTTAAATTGTTCCAGCTCCTAAAATCCAGATTCACTCAGGTCTGATAGAAGGTGCAAGATGAATTTCTCTGGGCTGTAGGAGCAATAATTGAAAGTTATTACTTTAAGTTTATAAGTTATTGCTTGGAAAGTTTAATGACTTGTGGCCCAATTCTGCTGCCCCTCAGCCCCCACGCAGTCCATGCCTTGCCTCCCCAGTCAGGTTGGGAGCACTGGCTATAAAAAGAGGTACAGTGGGAGGTGAGAATTGGGGTTCATAGGGTCCAGAACACTTTCCTGATGGAGAGACAAATCTGACAGTCTGAGAGTAGCTGAATTAGGATCCAGGTTGACTTTAATCCATTGAATTCACTTCATGGCTATTTTTTATTTTTGCCTGGTGGTCTCCACATTTCCTGTCTTGAAACTCTTCTTAAAACTGGTTGCTCATTGGAACTATGCAGAATTCCACAGTTTTCATGTCAATGAAGCCCCTAGTCAAACAAAGCTGCTGAATGGACCCTTGCCCCTCTCATTCTGGTCTCACTAATTATACCTTTTATTTTAGTATTTTATTCTCAAAGGCAGCCTTCTGGCTGGACCATTGTTTCAAATTGTTTCACCTTTTGCATTCACTTTTTAAAGCATTTCTGACAGCATCTGACAGAGCACCTCACACTAATTATTTTCTGAAATAGATTCCCAATGAGCTCCCCCTGCTTTAAAAATAGTCCAGTGCAATTCCAGTGTCTTGAACATTTAATTGCAGTTCATCAAAACAAGAATCTGTGGGTTTCCCTCACTTCATCCTTAAAACAACCGACCAGAGCAGGATTCCTGGGACATCCAACAGCCCACTGCATTCATTGTGAGTCCAATGCTGTGCTTTCAAGTCTGTTCCTTGTCCAGAGTCTGGTCACTTTGGTGGCACTGATGGTGAGGGGCTGGAACTGTTGCTTTTCTCTTGTGCTCCCTCATGCTGATGAATTCAGCTAATTCAGCCATGGGAATAGCTGAGTATTTACTATTCATAAATTATGAGGCAAAGTCCAACCACAATGTGAATTATATTCTCACTAATTTAATAATGCAAAATGTTTTTTCTCACCTAATATGTTAATAATAGCCTGTGTTGACACCACATGGATTATTTCACTCCGAGTCCATGTTCTGCAAGGAGCTCATGTGAAACTGTCTTACTGCTCTCTGAGAGCAGAAACTGCTGGCCACTTTATTGCAACAGAAAGTCTAATATGTATTGAATTATTTCTTCCAGGATTAAAGAGCAGACCCAGGAAACTGTGTCCATGCATGTTCTTTCCTTGCTGCAGAGTTCACTGTATTCCATTTTACTTCGGGACTGGAGCAGCAATGTGGAGAGCTGGAAGCTTTCTCTTTATATTGGATCTGTTTTATATCTAGAGGCTACTGTTCAAGCTGCAGTTTGAACCTGGTTATGTGATACATTAAATTAATATGCTCTATAAGGTGAGTGGGTATAGGAGTGTTTCAGATTTGTAACTTGCTGAACTTTATTTATACTAGGAATGCACATGATTTTTTTATTCAATTCAGTATAGCTCTGTTTCCATGATGATTGATTCTGTCCATATATTCTGGCAGTTTTTTGGCCTGGAGCGTAGGAGACAATTAATGTTGATGCTGTGCCTGAATCCACTGACTCAAGTATGAAACATCATATTATTTTGATTTTAAGTGAAGAAACTGTTCATGAAATGTCCTGCATTATCAGACCCTAGGTTGCTTCCTAGCAGCCCTCAGCTCTCAAAGAGGGTCCCATGGTCACAACAACCAAAACCCTGTTGCAAATACCAGCTGTGCAACCAATTGTTGACCCACAGGACCCATCCGTTGGGGTATGGAGGGGCTCCTGATTGCCTGAAGTGTGGGTTTGTAATTGTTTGCCATCTTCCGGCTTAAAACATTCAGTTATGCTTAGAGATTCTTGTCTCACTTCTTTAATTCTTATGAAAGCTTTTTTTCTGTGTTTGAAGGAAGTGATGTCTTGTGCATCTTCATGGAGATGTTTCCATGGCACAGATGTCCAGTTGTTGCTGTCTGTAAGTGATATTTTTGGTCACTGTTTCTATCATAAGGACAGGTCATGCCAGTGGGTTGTCCATAGCTGCTCGTTCTGGTCTGCTTGGGGATGTCCAGGTGTGGTGGTGTGGGACAGTGCTGCACCCACCATGGCTGCTCCACCACCTCCAGAGAAACTGAGGCATCGGCTGAGGCTGACTCATGGTGGTGAAGCCCACCTGTGGAACAGTTCCTGCTGAGCTGTCTCTACCATTTCAGCCTTGCTCCTACAGACAATCCTTCAGCAACCTGCAGCCACGCGCAGAGGCGCTGGGGTTGGACACGCAGAGCTGCAGACACACGGTATTAATTCACTGCCAAACCAAATAAATGTGACAGCAGAGAAGGCTCTCCAGGCTCACCCCTCTGACACGGGGCAGACTAAACTGTTTGCAAAGATGCCCATCACCTGCTGACTTCTTCCCGTGACACCCGCCTGCTCTGTCAAGAGGCTTTTTTAATCCTGCCCCTCAGTCAACACCTGACATAACTTCTGAGATCCAGTCACTCACACGGTGGTCAGTCACACTTTGATAATGTGTCTGTCAGCGTGTTCAAACAGTCATATGGTGACATACTTTATGGGCACGAACATGTTTTAGAGATGAACAAAAAGGATTGGCCTTTAAAAAGAAGCAAGGGTAGCATTTCCTTGCAGAGAAAGGACATAATTTGAAATAATAGTATGTCAATAGCGCTTATAGGAAATTGTTGTGAAATGGGAATTTCAAAATCAGCCTTTAGCTGGGCAGGAGGGCTGTGGGGCTCCCTAGACCAGGCCCCTGCTCTGAGAACAGCTCTGGAAATATTTGTTGTTGTCTTGGCACTTCCATTAGGCGAGCACGGCGGGGCCGGGAGCAGATGTGAAAGCTGTTTGGCACTGGGCTGAATCCTGATTGCATGGCTTTTGACTGGCAACATCTCATAATTTCAGAATGATTGAGTGCATGGCTACTTCAGATTAGGTGTAAAAGCTCACGGTTGTGATTATCTATACGTATCCAATACTTAACTTACACAGTGCTTTTCTTAGGATCTATGTCTGAGTGCGTGTTACAGATGTCATTTGAAGTGACTCCATTCATTAAATCACAGATTATCCACTTCTATCCCAAACTATTAAACTATCCAAACTATGGGAGGTCCCTGTTAATGTAGCAAAGAATTAAAAGGGCAGAATGTTTTAAAGGGGTTTGCTGCCCCAGTGCAATCATGGATGCCACGATGTAATCGCTCATTTAGCTAAATTAACTAATCCCAAAGCAGCCAGAGAGGTTGATTTCTTTAGATGTGGAGTCTGGATTTTTCAAATAAGTTTTATTTGAGTGATTTTAAGCTGTTTACTTTAAACCTCTAGAAAGAGAAGCTGTAGTTCTCATTGTAATTTACTCTCCTTTTTTTTTTTTCCTGGCTCGATTCATTATTTGTGGGAAGTTAATATTTCAATTTGAAGAGAATTTTGTTGCTCTAATTATTGTTTGTTAAGTTAGAGAGTTCTCATAGTGGTTTCAATGGCAACTAAATAGTTCTTGTACCATGTCAAAGTCAAAAAAAGCCCAGAATACTGTATATAAAAGGCATGATTTAAGGTGGTTATAAGGGTAGATCAAACAAGGCAGTTAATTTAAGCATTTGCTTAATTTTCTAACTGCTTCTGTGTTCTTCATACATTTCTGCTATAAACAGATTTAAATGCATTATGGCTTGGTTAGCAAGCCTCCCAAAAGATGTTTGTATTCATGAGGCAAGTGTAAGCAGAAGAAACACACCTTTATTTCACTTACTCTGCTGCTTTGTTCATTAAGCTAATTACTGTATTCTACATTCCTCTTTTTCATCTAGCTTGTTTCTGGAGCTTGATCCTTTCCCAACCCTGAATCGACTGTTACTGAACAGTTGAAGCTGAACAGGAAGGAATTGCAGGTGTCAACTCACAGTTTACAAATATGACATCTCCTCTGGCATAGCTGGAAATATGAAATATTGATTTATGTGCAGTAAAAGGTCTTATAAAAATGATCACATACACATGAGAGATTAATGCGCTGGAGATCAATAGAAATTTCATTCTTGACGCTAGACTGTCACCTATGGTGAAATGCTAAAATACAGAAATCAATATTATCTATGAAATGTCAAATTTATTATAATTATGAGGATGAAAGCTGGCCAAGTGGCTCCCAAGAGAGAAGGAAGGATAGGTTACTGTGCTGAAGCATCCTTCATGTCCCTTGTTCACTTGCTGCCAATTTGAGAGCAATATTGGTGCAGGGGGTTTTCAGGCATTATGTATCGCTGTGCAGGAACAAATTCCTCCCGGAATATTTAACTCTTGAAACTGACAATAACACAAGTGTCTCCGCAGTCAGCCAGGCGCAGGTTTTTGGGGAATGTGGTGCTTGGAGTGCGGGGCTTCTGGGCAGGAGGCAGGCAGGTTCCCCTGCCCGGCTCGGGACCGCAGCCCAGCCGGCAGCGCGGAGCAGCGCCGGGATCATCCTCCCCAAATGGAACGTGTGCTCACGGCTGCTCCTGGAGTCCTGTGCTGGGAGGGGAGCTATCTGTGACCAGGCTTCACGTTTGCTAGAGTCTCAGCCATCAGCTTGGCTCTTAAAATCCTGCCCTGTGG
Organism: Hemiprocne comata; assembly: GCA_020745705.1. NCBI lineage: Eukaryota > Metazoa > Chordata > Aves > Apodiformes > Apodidae > Hemiprocne > Hemiprocne comata. The sequence continues at coordinate 888,169 of CM036591.1, forward strand.
TCTCTCCTGCCATGCCAGGATTCCTGAAGGGATTTTTAGCAGTTTTTGGCAGCTGACCCCCCTCAAGTTTACAGAGTCACCCCAAAACTAACACAAAGCTAAAATGTTATGACCTCTTAAGAAAAGAGTAAGATCTTAGGTTCTTCACAGCTTTTTTCCTTCATTTAGAGATCTGATTTCAGTGGGAATGTGCTCAGGGAATATTAATACAAAACACTTGCACCTGAGGGTCTGTGTCAGGCTGGGACTCCTGATATTTTAGGAATGCTGTTAAATACATGATGGCATAGCAAAGCTTCTGAGTTTAGGACTTCTTGCAGCTGAATCGTATCTTTGTTAAAAAATGCCCCCAACATAAGAAGGGCATGGAGCTCCTGGAGAAAGTCCAGAGGAGGCCACAAAGATGATATGAGGGCTGGAGCAACTCTCCTACAAAGACAGGCTGAGACAGTTGGGGGTGTTCAGCCTGGAGAAGAGAAGGCTCCAGGGAGACCTTAGAGCACCTTCCAGTGCCTGAAGGGGCTCCAGGAAAGCTGGGGAGGGACTTTGGACAAGGGCAGGGAGTGATAGGATGAAGAGTAATGGATCAAAACTGGAAGAGGGGAGATGTAGGTTAGACATTAGGAGGAAATTCTTCATTGTGAGAGTGATGAGACACTGGCCCAGGTTGGCTAGAGAAGCTGTGGCTGCCCCATCCCTGGAAGTGTTCAAGGGCAGGTTGGATGGGACTCTGAGAAACACAGTCTAGTGGGAGGTGTCCCTGCCCATGGCAGGGGGCTGGAACTAGATGATCTTTAAGGTCCCTTCCAACCCAACCATTCTATGATTCTGTGATTCTAATATCACTAATGTTGCCTTTTGTCATTATTCTGCCTTTTGTTATTATTTTGCCTATTTCTGTTGCATATTTAATTTCCCTTATCCAGTGTTAACCATGTTAAAAAAAAAAATAACAAAATCCCTATACATTCCCTTTCTACCCTGTACCCTTTTGGTGCTTCCGTTTTGCTTTTACATCTAACCAGCCAAAACATCCTCCCAAGTGTCTTTATTTAGAGTTTTGTGCTCTGTGAGGTGACCTTCTACCTCTCCAGTACCATAGGTAACATCCTCCAACCCTTTTTTAATAGAAACCCCTGTATAATGAGTTTCTCTTCATTTGTATTGCCTCTGCTCTACTTTTCTTATTTCAGCATTATCCTCTAGATGGGAAGGTGAGAATACTGCTTGCTCACCGTGCTGTGACCTTGGCTACTGGTGCCTTTATCTTTGAAAGAACAAAATTCTTTTGGCTTATCAATATTTCGTTTTCCTGACCTGCCAGGCACACAGTCCTCATCCTGCCTGCCTCGCTTATGGCTTTTTTGGGGACAGCAAACTGGTATCCTCATATATCAGCCAAGGAATAAACCTGCTGCTGCAAAAGTGGGTTAGACCAAGATCTGGATTTGCCTGTACTCCTTTAATAGGCAAATAGCCTTTGGAATTTTTATATATATATATATATATATATATATATATATATATATATATATATATATATATTTACTATTCAGAGGAACAGAACTAGCACATATACCATGCAGGAGAGCATTGCTCATGCCCCAGCATGGGCCTGCAGGTGACACCTCCAGTCACCAAGGCAGAGCTCCTTCCAAGTTAATGGGCTCCTGGGAAGGACACGTCCTTCTTTTCTACTACTTTTATGTGCTGCAAATTAATTGGCAGAAAAAATACTGCTTGGTCCTCCTGAGAAATTTGGTTTGAACTAGAAAAAGTGGTTAATGCTTTGTTTTGTTTTGTTTTAAAGGAGAGAGTGATCATTCATGAAGCAGCTCACAGCTGCCTGCCTGGGCAGCACAGCTGGGTGTCGGTGTTAGTCCAAACATTTTAAGCTGGCATACCCCATTTTGCAGAGGATAAAATTGATGCACAAGGAGATTTGTGCCATTTTTTTTTCCAAAAAAATACTCTGAATTGTAGGTGTCCAAATTCAGACAGTTTGAGTCTGAGTTTCAGGCATTTTGTTTCCAAGGAAAGGAGTGAAAAACAGGAGCCCAAATCAGGTTCTGGAGTTTTAGGAGAGATGCACATCAGCAGAGATGGAAACATCCCATTCCCCCACGGGGAGGATTCAGCTCATGCTGTTTACAGCTGAGTGGACTAAACAGATCATTACAGTGAGGAAAAAAGAAGAATGCTTTATCACCTTTGATTGCTAAATAATTTCTTATTCATCCATCATTCATTTTATAACGCGTTCCTTTTCCAGAACCTTTGCATTTTAATGCACTTCTAGTTAAGGAAACACACATGAAGTTTGCTCCTGTTTGTAATACACTTTTTTTTTTTTTTTTTTTTTTTTGTAGGGAGAGGCAGAGGAGGAAGAAAAGGATTTTTTTTTTTTTTATATTACACTGTAGCATTTACACAGTTTTTTCTAAATAGAGATTTGGGGAGATTTTTCACCTTTTTCCCAGCTTCTTAAGCTTTTCTGTACCTCAAGTAGCCAAAGCAGTTCAAGTTAATACTTAATGCAACACACTTTAAGAGATAGGCATTTCTTGCAGTCAGGTCTCAATTAAGAGATAAAAGACAAAAAGTGCAAAGCACTTGATAAAGCTGAGAATACAAGGCCTGGCAAGGAAGTGCTTGAAGCTGTCCATAGCGATAACTGGATAGTCAGCTGGAATCTGCTTGAAATGAAGTGGGTGCTCTAACTTATCAAATTCCACATATGGGGAAATTATTGGTGCCCACAGGGGTGATTAACACTAACTCAGTGGGTCAGAAACAAGCTGGGATAAAGGTGAAAACTGTATCTGACTATCAACACCAAATACATCCATTTGGAGACAGATAGCAGTGGGGTTTTTTCTGCCTCTCTGTGTATCTGCAGTTGTGCAGGTTGTCAGGGTAGTCACACAGTGGAAGCTGCATATATGGAGTGTGCTGTATAATGTGCAAATTGCTGTGCACATTAAAATGTAATCTATTTTAATAAGTCATATTAAGATTACATTTTAGATAATTGTATGTTTATCTTATACAACAAATATTTGCCCTGCTGTATGTGTTCTCTGTCTCTGTCACACTCTCTCTCTCTCTTTAAATTACAAGTACCAGCACCAAAAGAGAAAACAACATAACATTTAACTGATATAATGAAACAATCAGCTGAAGCTCAGGTAATCAAACTGAGGAGGCGACATGTGGCTTGGAAGCCACTGCACTGCCCCCAAGATCCCTGTGGTGGCAAGGAGCTGTGGTTCTCCTCCATCCCTGTGGCATGTCCATGGGCAGCGGATGGATCGTGGGGCTGGATTGGGCTCACTGAGGTCAGTCAGGATTTGGGGTCCAAGTTTATCCCTGGTGGCACAGCTAGCAAGACTCGTAGTCAGTGGGTGGGTTCCTCACCCTGGGTCTAGCGCAGCTGGTGGCCCGTTCAGCTGTGTCTCTGGCTGTTGCTGGGGTTTTGGCTGCCTGTCTTTGGGGGGTTGGTGTCCTTGGCTGTGTAGCATATGCAGTACCCAGCCTAGGAGAGCTCAGCCCTCTCACTGTCACTACTGAAATAAAAATAGATGAGAGAGAGGTCCTGTTAGCAGGGTTCAGAGCCCTAGATTAAGATGGTATTTGATGCTTAATTGTGGAAGCATCTGCCTAGGGGTTCAGGAACATCATTATTTGGGTGCCCATTTCAGGCTGTTGTGATTTACTCCTCATCTCATTCCTAGTTGTTTTTTTTTGTTTGTTTGTTTGTTTGTGGTTTTTTTTGTGGTTACTCTTGCTCACTGCCTTTTTGTTCCCTGAGAGCTGCAAAACTGTTTGAGGTTTTCATTAGCTGTGTTAGTAGGGTGGGAGCTGATGAGGAGATGACACCTGCAGTGTGTTTCAAAGGACAATGACTGTGCTAAAGCAGGGCCGTGCTCCAGATAGTCTTTCAGAATGTTATTACTCCCCTGCTTTAAATCATTAATGTATAATGAACTGACAAGGTTTGCTTTTTAGTTTTGGTCAGCAGATGCTGAGAATTGAAACAAAAAGATCCCTGGGAATCAGTTGTGGGAATATTCAGCTGCCTCTTCCTCCTTGCTAGACCGTCACCAAGTCCTGAATGCCCATCAGAGCTGGGGCTGTGGCAACTACCTTTGTCTTGTGCCTACACTACCCAACTTGTTTATTCAGCCTCAGAGCCTTAGTTGCTTACTCTGAGCTTTATTTTCCCCATTTCTGATAGTTTTTCTCCTGCTTTCTCAAGTACATAGTGATTTCAAACCTAGTATTTGCTCAGCTGACAGAAATGTAATTGATGACTGAAAATGAGATTATATGTCAGCATTTATTTTATAAGAAAGTGTTCAGGAATGATCAGATGAACAATGGTGTTAGCAAGAAACTTTGAGTGAAAGTGGACTGGCACTGGCTGACCCTGGTTGTAGTCTTTGTTTTTGCCTGTTGGACTTCATGTCAATAGGTTAGTCCTGGTGACATCCTTCAGCCTTGAGAACTGAGAGCACTAAGCATTTTCTTCCCTGGCCGCAAACAACTTCAAATGCGTCTTAACCCTCATCTCCACGAGCTTCAAAGGATCAGCATGAGATGCATCTTCATCCTTCATGGCAGCAGAAATCCAAGGACCCTATTATCAGTGGGCTCAGGGGCTGCACCTCCTCTTCCTCAAATGTCATATTTTATTCCCATTCCCTTAAAAAAGTAAGGAGATGGGAAGGCAGTTGGGTTTTGGGTAGACCCCCATTTCCTGCAGGTATTTGTACCTGTGATAGAGTAGATCCAAATTACCAATGTGAAAAGTGTCTGGGGAGACTAAGATCTCACCTGGAGTATTTTTTCACATTTGTTTTCTATTTATTGTGTATAGACAAAAAGGGGCCGTTTTTGTACCCTGTAACCTTTTCCTCTTTTTGGGTTTTTATTTATTTTCCTTTGGTGCTTTCTCCTTTCGCTGTGAAAACCACACATGAAAAACAATGTTAAAGCAGTGCCAGGTCTGAATAATGTAGCATTTCTGAGGCAGGATGTTTGGTGTGTAAGGTGACCACCCAGCACTTGTGCACTTTATTTCTTTTCATTAACCCTGCATCATTAACTCTGTTCCCCCATTAACAAGAGATGCTGGAATTGGCCAGAGGTAGTGAGAAAGCAGAGGAGCAGCCACCATCTGTCTGACCACAGTGTTGATGTGGAGCAATAAAGGGGGCTGATGCTGCCTGCTCCCCGGGATGGGGTGAGGCTGTCAGGAAATGCAGTTACACCCAGGGTACTTTCTAGTTGTTGCTTCATATTCCATGGAGGTGTTTAGTGTTGCTTGGGCTGGTGCCTGGCGAAATACCATCCACTCCCTTGAAAAAAGAGGAAGTGTCTCCAGCAGCATGTTGTACTCTGAGTAAAGTAAACTCTGAGTAAACTAAAGGTTAGTCAAAGTTGTGTCTTGCTAAAAGGAATTGAAAGCTTATTTGTGTTCCTTGCAAATGTGGCTGGAGGCTGCATAAATCTCAGGATGATCAGGAATATTCCAAGCACCAGAGACCATGTTCATTGCTCATTGCTGGTGGTTTTTACCCAGTGGACTCCATTTCCAGCTGCTTATTGATGCTTCCAGGGATCCTTCAGACTGCCCTTTAAGTCAGCAGTGGCTCAGGTATGTCTGCAGCTTCTTACCTGCCCGTAATGACCAGCCTGTTGGAAATGCCCATGTCTCACTCCTGGCTTCAGGCCGCAGTATTCCTTGGAAGACCTGGACCAGAACACAGAGTCTGATAAATCTGCACATCCACTCACCACTTCTTCTCTTGCAAAAACAGCCTTTTGCTTACTTACTTATACAACACCTGAGTTGCAAGTCCAGACGCATCTCAGTCCAAGTTCTGATAGTCAAGATTGTGCAAAATGCAGTGGGAGTTGACTTCAGGGGTACCAGAATGGCATGGAAGGGCATGAGGGTGAAACCTCCAGCACTGCTGAAGATGACCTTCATGGAATAGAACTGCTATGAAGGTCAGCTTTTCTCTAAGCCATTTCAGATGGAAGGGAAGAGCATGAATCTCTAACTGAGCCATCAGGATTTTCTTCTCAGTTGGGACCAGAGAGATGGTCTTTGAGGGTCAAGCTTTGTGTAGGTACACCTGCCAATCAGCGAACAAGTCCTTCAGCCTCTCCCATCTGTCATTACTGTCCACCTTGTAAGTCCATGACATATATTTGAACAGCAGACTTTCTGGATCATCAGGGTCTTCTGATGCCCTGCTGGGACATGCAGGTGAGAAATCAAGCCCATGCTGGACCTTCTCCCTAGACCATCCCGTGCCTGCCCTGTCCAGGCTGTGTGCTGAGAGAGAACCTCCCCTCAGGCCAGGCAGGGTTCTGCCTTCAGCTTTCATTTCTCAGGTTGGAGAGTACCTGAAAGTAAGCATGAGGACTATGCTGGGAAAGAGGGAGAACTGGTGGTTCGCCCTGCCCCAGGCGTAGGAAAGCTGCACCCTGTTAGATTGTCTTAATTCTATTTATTATTTCAAGCAGTATGGACTGGCACTTCCAACATCAGCCCTAATACAGCAGTCTGCACTGGCTTTTCTTTTCCTTTTCAAGGCACAGGGCAGAAAGGCAGCTCGCATTCCAGGGCCTGTTTGATAGCATGCCACAACTTGAGTTAAGCAGGTGGCAGGGTGAAATATAAAAGGCTTGCTAAACAAAGAATTTTTATTTCCTGGTTTGTGCCTGCAGGGGAGGAATTATGAAAGCAAAGCAGAAACCTGACAGCCAAAGAGCATCCAGAATTTTTAAATGAACGGTTTTATTGTTCTTTTATAAAGCTATGCAGATTAATTACAATTTACAAATAAAAGAGGTTTTTGCAATGATGGACCGTTACAAAAATTAACAAATGACAAAATGGTTCACTGTACCTAAAAAACTGGTTTCTAAAGCTGCCTGAATAAACTGTCTTCGTCCATCTGACTCTAGCCAGGGGCTTCCGTGAGCAGCAAGGCTGGGTTGGAGTGCAAGCTTTTGAACCTGGCGTGGTGGGAAATGGCACCCAAATGGCAGCGGCTGCACCGTCCCGGGAGGTGAAATGTTTGTTCTTGGGCTGCTGACAATGGCCTTGGCAGTGTGGGGGGGCTTGGGAGGGTCCCACACCAAAGGCTCCAGTGCTGGCATCCCCAGGCTTGGCTGCACCTCCTGTGGTACCAGCCCTGCAGCCAAGGGCCCCACAGCACAGCCCCGGGCTGGGCAGGGGCTGCCTGAGCAGTAAGCACCCCGAGCACCCTGGAATTAATGAAGTTACCTTGAACCTCAAATGTCACCTGCTTGCTCTCCTGTTCTCATAGCTGATTTCACTAAGCAGAAGCACTTGCTAATCCTGCATTCACATAGATAGAAGGTCAAAGTTGGTCAGTGAGCCAAGAAATACCATATCAGGGTTTCTTTCCTCTCCAATTGAAAGAGGTATAAATTGTGGAATTAGTGTATTGATTGAAGGCTACAACTTCAAGCAATCAGTTTTTCTGGCTTGACAAGATTATTTTATCCTACTTTTCTTTTATTATTATGTGTTGTATTTGAGTCATCCTTCAGGCAGATGAAGTGACAGCTTGATTTAACTCAATAAAATCCACCAGTTAGGAAACCTACTGAGCCGAACAAAAGATGAAAACGACTGCAAGGGGCAGGTGCACAGTTAGCGTAAGCAAGCATAGCATGCTGAAAGAGGACAATATTAACTGAAATTATGCCCTAATCAATGCATTTCTATGGAAACTTGGGGGGAATTTGTAAGACCTTCGTGCTGGGCCAGTGAACAGATAACGCTGGCTTTCTTACTAAAAAGTGAAAAGAAAATTTCTGCAACTGAGTAGCCAAAGCAACTCTGCCATCCCAGCTGTGCTTCTGTGCCACTGCAAAAAGTTGGATTGTGTTGCTCTTCTGACAGATCTGAAAGGAAATGCTTAACCAAGGGTTTATAACTGTGTGGCAATTAAAACGATACCAAGCCCGTGGACAGTAGGTCTTTGTTAGGTATCGATGAACACAGGTTTGCTCTGTGTGCAGCAGACATGGGACCACGAGCAGAGCTGGTAGGAGGGCAGGGGGCTGGTGGAGGAGAGCCAGAGCTCAGCCCAGTGGCTCCAACTGCTGGGGCAGGGGCGGCTCATGCCATGTCCTGGGGCTGCCTGGCTCTGCCCCGGGGGTGAGTCCTGGTGTGGCCAGCTTTGCAGCATCATGGAATCACAGAATCATCATAGAATCACAGAATCGTTTTGGTGGGAAAAGCCCTGCAAGATCATTGAGTCCAACTGTTACTCCAGCTCTGCCCAGGCCACCACTAACCCATGTCCCTCAGCACCACATCTACATGGCTTTGAAATCCCTCCAGGGATGGGGACTCCACCCCTGCCCTGGGCAGCCTGGGCCAGGGCCTGACAACCCTTTCCATAAAGAAATTGTTCCCAAGATCCAATCTAAACCTCCCCCGTGCAACTTGAGGCTGGTTTCTCTTGTCCTATCACTTGTAACTTTGGAGAAGAGACCAAGCTCCCCTGGCTCCAACCTCTTTTCAGGGAGTTATAGAAGGTGCTGAAGCCATCTGCAACAGCCCCAGGGATTCAGGAGCACCTGCATCACACAGTGAGGTGCTGACACCAGCTGTAACCTCCTCACCAACTGGTTGTTGAATGTTTTAGAAGGAAAACTAGAGGTACATACTAAAGTGCAGATTTTTCATCTGCACATGAGCTTTTTTCTCTTGATCCTTTCTGAGTTGATCTGTGGAGTAAACAGCACAGAAAAAGGATGATGGAAGGTAGATAACTCCACCTCTTGCTGTTTACCAGAGGTCCTGGTGCTCATTCAACCTGATTCTGAAAAATGTGCTTAAGCTGAGGCCCAAATAAATGACCTCTTTTCACTTTATCTGCATGGGAAATAAGAAAGGTATGGGACAGTGGAGACAGTAATAAATTTCAGGAAAGTGGAAACTTGCTGAAGTGACTGAAGTGAAACGTGTTGGCTGCTGGTGTGAAGGTGCAGGTGGCCAAGGTGTAGCAGACAAGATCATCAATAAGAAGTGGTATAGATGTTGCCCCTGACTTCCAGTGGTGCAGCTGTATCTACTCACCAATACTGGTTTCCCAGTAGGTGTGACTAAGAGAAGTGCTGTACTGGTGTGTAAAACAATCTCAGTGTGTTATTTAGGTAGACAAAGTAGGAAAGGGTAACTTGGGACGTGATTTTTGCAATTTTTCAGTTGTAGTTCTCATCGTGCTACTTTCTCCTTCCTCCATCAGAAGCCCCTGTCTCCTCTAACACTCTGTAAGCTGTGCCATTCACTCTGGAATTTTCTCCACGCTCGGTGAAGACCTGTCACTGTCCTGTTTTCCTTGAGGTAGGTGATTCCTTTCACGTGGGACCGTGAGAACTGTGTCATTCTGGTTTCTGTTGTTTCTTTGGAAATCACAGCTTAGTTGTCACAACCTGGGCATTCATTGTGGGCTCTTACCAGACAGTACTTGGTGAGACACCGAGTGTAAATACAGTGACTTTATGGTCCTCTTCGCTGGCTGTGAGTGTATCTGGCCCAACAAACCTGAATTGCAGTTCCTTGTCCTCTTCTGGAAGGTTTCATAGGTAGGGGATACAATTGGCCTTGATTTCCTTTGGGACCATGTTGTTGTTTCATTTATTTTTTTTTTTTTCTTTAAAGACCTTCACCCAGGAGCAGGAAAAGGCAGTTCTGGCCAATAAGGGGTGGCTGGTTCTGACCATGAAGAGGTGGTGGGTGTTTTGCTCTGTCCTGGGGGGTGCAGGGGTGGTTGGGCAGTGGGGGGAGGGCTGCCCCTCACAGGGGTGAGGGTATGATGGTTCCAGGGGCTTCCTCCAGCACAAGGAAAGGGCTTCTGGGTGCTGGGGGGGTGTGGGGGAGGAAAGCAACTGGGGCTTCTGCTGGGTGCTGGGCATCTCCCAGAGAAAGGCTGGTGGGGACCTGATTTACTGGCAGGTTTTTGGGTTATTTTTTTCTCAGTTTAAAAGAGTATTTTGCACATGTGCCATCATGTGTGTCAGAATTGCCTTTCAGGTTACACCTTATAGGATATAAATATATATAAACTCCTCTGCTTTAAGCAGTGTTCCCATGGCTAATAACACCAATTGCAGACCAATTGTGTAACAGCAGTGCAGTTCACCTGACTCTATTGCAAACAGTGTCTGGGTTCACACTTTCCCTGCCTGTTCCATTTAATTTCCTGGCATTAAGGAGATGTAAAAGCAGGAAAAGGACAACTCCCATTTAAGATCTCATGTGAAAGACCAGGCTGCTCCATGGTTATTTTAAAAAACATGGTTTGTAACTTCCAGGGGAGTTAAGACCATGCATTAACTTGTGTGTAATTTCTCCCACCCAACATTCTTTACCATTTAAAATTGTTTTCATCTTTCTGAGGAAGAGCATATATTGTCATGATCTCCTTAAACTGCAGTTTGGTAAATGACTTGTTTAAATTTAAGGAAAAGAGGTTGTTGATAAGTATAGTTTTCTAATACTCTTCCTCAGCTGTCATTTACTTTGACTAAATTTATTTAAACCACCTTAACCTTTCAGAGAAAGGCCAGGAGATGTTTAAAAGAATAATATGTGTCTGACATTTTGGTTTACCAAAAGGACACCATCATAATTCTGTAGTGCCTCTGTTAAAAATAAGCTGGGAAAAGGAAACTAAAACATCCTTTTCTTTCTGCTTAATTTTGAAAGAATGGAAGAACTGTGATTGATGGTTGCATTAGAAAGCGACCTGCAAAGGTAATCACCAAGTGCATTGGTTTGCCACTGCACCAAGGTGTGCTGAGTGTCCTCCACACACAGGTAGTCCCTTTCTCTCTGATAAACACCTGAGTGTTTTATTAGCAAGAACAGACTTTTAAGATGTGGTGTCTGCTCCTGACCATGGGCTGCTCCTGTGGCTCCTGCCTTGGCATGGTGCTGCCTGGTGTCACCTCGTGCTGTGTCACAGCCTCCAAGTGAAGCCTCCGAGGTAGGGGCTGAGTTGGGCTCTCACATGAGGTGGCCTTCAAAATATTTTATGGGTCTTCTCTAACAGTATTTCATTCTAAATGCTCTTGCATGCCTTCTATTTCACGTGCACTAAGGTTGTGTTGCATCACCTAGAATTGTGAAAAGCAGGATGGAAAGCCTACATGGCTACCCATGGCTTAAACATTTCAAGGTCTCAGGATTTTATTGTCAAAAAACTGTAGAAGAAGTTAAAGAAGTAATTTTCTAATTATTAGTAATTTCAGAGTTATAGAGCTTCTTTCACTCGTAATGTTGCTCTCAGACTGTGAACTGCAGCTGTGTGTCAGTGGGCAACACAAGTGCAGAAGTTCTACACTTTCTAGTTTTGTTACCCTGTGAGTTCAGGTGCAAAAGTAGCTGGTAAATTCAATGAAATCCACTGGTTTTACTGGTTTTCAGCAGATCTGGCAAACATACCTGAAAGAAGTGGCTAAATACAAAGCAAGACATTGCCATGTATGTGACTTCATTTTTAGGTTTCATACAGGTCTTGTGAGACCTGCTGGGAGTGCCAGGTCATGGTGAAGAGCTTCTGCCAAGGGCATACAGGGCAGCCAGGGTTCCCTCACAGCTCCAGCCTGTTCCTCCCCTTTGTGCTGGCTATGCATTTCTGGTGGGTTCCAAAAGAGACCCTAACATAACTGTAATACTTATCATTGTGGAAAACCACTCCATTTCTCTTTGATAATGTCATGACCAGCTACTGAGGACCATATTCAATAAGGATAGAGGAGCCTGGAGTGCCCTGCAGTGAGGCTGGTGGGCTTTAGCATGGGTTTTCAAACCCTGGTCAGTTAGAATTGGGGGATCTTAATAACAAGACAATCCCATGTTCTTTTTGTCACCCCCTTATACGCAGATTGCAAAAGCAATCTTGCTTCTAATTACCTGTCATTCCTGCAGAAATAGTTGGAGGGGCTTGAAGATTTTTGCTGCAACTCAGGAGGGGTGGGAATAAGCAGGGGTGAGCAGGAAGGAGTGAGGGTTTTCAGCTTTGGGGCCAATGACCAGATATAATTGATGAAGGATTGAATGGATAGTTTTTTTTCTTTCTTAAGGAGTGATTGAGGTGGTAGTGGATACTAACTTGTGAATGATCAGCCCAAGGCTGCCTTCTCTTTGAAATGAGTACTTGTTGTTGTCTTCTTGGTGCCATGAACTTTTTAAGCCCTGCTTGCACATAGTATTTGGATTGTATTGTATTTCTTGGTGAGATATTTTAATTTCTTTACAACACTCAAAAAGCACAGCGATGTCAAAGGTGTACATCCTGTCCCGCACTAGCATTCCTATCATTAGTGTTATTTAATTTCTACAAGAAAACTGGGGTAATTAATTTGTTTACAGGGTGAAAGCTTCATGACATTCAAGTTATCCCCTCTATCCCTGGAAGGGGGACCTCATATGGAGGTGACTGAGGGGATGGAGCCAGGCTTTACATGACGGGCATGGTGGGAGGATGAGAGGCAGAGGGGGTAAGCTGAAGCAGGCAGGGTTCAGACTGGATATAAGGAGAACTTACTGCAGCTGGAGCACAGGGAAGGAGCAGAAGAGGTTGCTGAGAGGTCTCCATCTGTGAATGTTTTCAAGACAAGACTGGCTGAAGCCCTGGTCTGACCCTGTTGCTGACCTGGCTTTCAGCAGGAGTCAGACCAGGTGACCTTCTGAGGTCCTTTCCAACCTGGGTTATTCTGTGATGCTCATTTATTGTTTACAGTGTATAAATGACTACATTGATAGCATTTGAAATCAGACATGAAAAAATGAGATTTTTATTTTTTTTTTGGACCGATGATTTTGGAATTAGGTTTGGGTGCATCAACTATGTCTGCACTTCCAGTTGTGTCTGCATAATGCAGACGTACTGAAGCTCCTGGAGCCCTGAGCTGTAACATAGCAATGGTGCATGCCAGCTCTGCACACACACTAGCTCTGGCTGGGCATAGTTTCACTACTTGAGGAATCAGATTTTTCCATTGTTTCTAGAAAAAAAAATATTGAAAATGTTTGCATAGCTTTTATTAATTGCCTCTTTCCTGGGGCTTGCAAATAGGACTAGACTTTTCAAGTGTAGCTTGGCTGTCAGTTTGATTGCCCCTCATCATTTGTGGGTGTAAAGGAGCTGGCCTAAGGTTCTGGATTTATTGAGAGAGATCATTTACATGGTGATGTGCCATGCCCTTGTCCATCCACTCGGTCTGTGCGATGTGCCCAGAGCGCATAAATGACGTTATCTTGAATGTGCTCCAACCCTCTGTTTGTAGAACTCGAGGTGCCTGTTTTCAAGTGATTAAAAATCCTCTTCTTCTTAGCCCCCTCCCTTCCCTGTCAGGACGTGGCAGTCGCCTGGTGCCAGCGGAGGCAGCGCAGCTGCACGGACACAGGTACCAGGACAATTCCAACAGACACAAAACAAGACTGTGCTGGGAGAAGCCTTTTGTGTAGTTGTTTTTACTTTGCTCACGCTTAGAGAGATAAATGTGGTCTTTGGTTCTTGCAGACCAAATCTGGGTACTACTGTGACTTGTGGAGTCCCTCAGGGGTCAGTACTGGGACCAGTACTATTCAGTATTTTCATCAACGACCTGGCTGAGGGAACAGAGTGTACCCTCAGCGAGTCTGCTGATGGCACCAAACTGGGAGGAGTGGCTGACACACCAGAAGGCTGTGCTGCCATTCAGCAAAACCTAGACAGGCTGGAGAGCTGGGCAGGGAGAAACTTGATGAAATTCAACAAGGGCAAATGTAGAGCCTTGCATTTGGGGAAGAACAATCCCATGTGCCAGTACAGGTTGGGGGCTGACCTGCTGGAGAGCAGTGTAGGAGAAAGGGACCTGGGAGTCCTGGTGGACAGGAGGATGACCATGAGCCAGCAATGTGACATTGTGGCCAAGAAGGCCCAATGGCATTCTGGGGTGCATTAGAAAGGGTGTGGTTAGTAGGTCAAGAGAGGTTCTCCTCCCCCTCTATTCTGCCTTGGTGAGGCTGCATCTGGAATATTATGTTCAGTTCTGGGCCCCTCAGTTCAAGAAGGACAGGGAACTGCTTGAAAGAGTCCAGCACAGAGCCACAGAGATGATGAAGGGAGTGGAACATCTCCCTTATGAGGAAAGGCTGAAGGAGCTGGGTCTCTTTAGCTTGGAGAAGAGGAGACTGAGGGGCGACCTCATCAAAGTTTACAAATATGTTAAGGGGGAGTGTCAGGATGGTGGAGCCTGGCTGTTTTCAGTGATGTCCAGTGATGGGACAAGGGGCAATGGGTGCAAACTGGAACATAGGAGGTTCCATGTAAATATCAGAAAAAACTTCTTTACTGTGAGAGTGACAGAGCACTGGAACAGGCTGCCCAGAGAGGTTGTGGAGTCTCCTTTGCTGGAGACATTCAAAACCTGGACAAGTTCCTGTGTGATGTGCTCTAGGTGATCCTGCCTGGCAGGGGGGTTGGACTAGATGATCTTTCGAGGTCCCTTCCAACCCCTAGGATTCTGTGATTCTGTGATTCTGTACCTCCAGCCATGAGACTTAGCTCCAGATACTACTGCTGGCTCTTCCACTCTGCCAGCACGGTGGAGATGGACAACACCTCCAAGTGAGCAGAGAAACTGCCTGAAACACGTCTGATAATTTCTGCAAAATAAACGTTTTTTTTTATTAAATACGCTGATTAAAAAAAAATTATTTGAAATGTACTAAGGCATAGGTACAAAATTGCAGAAATCAAAGCCTTCAAACTTGAGACCACGGCTGGAGTGACACTCTTGCCCTCCCACCTTCCCAAAAGCTGTGTGAATTAAGGACAGTGTCAGCTGTGACTCTGCATTTCCCTCCTTCTGCCAGTTTGTGTCACAACCTTAGCAATATTTAAATGAACTTCCCCCCCCGCCCCCCCGTATTTAATATTCATATTCAGGTATTCAAGCCATAATTTCTTTTAGTAAAAGTGACATTTTGTAAAGTTCATTATTTTTTTTTACAGAGGAAATCTCAGGCACTTAAAAAAATAGACATTAAATAATGGAAGGGCAGTGTCTCCAGGCTAGCAGTCATCCCTACATTTTGTCATTTTAATACCTGAATACCTGTGAAAAAGAAGTTTGGTAATACCTGGGCTATTTAGCCTGCCCCGGGCTGCATTCCTGCTCCTCTGCAGCATCCCTGGCATCCCATGGGCACCCTCTGCCTGGGTTTCTTTGGACACATTTGCCTGGCATTTTCAAGATGCACCATGAATCCCCCTGTCAGGTTTGTCTCCAGCTCTGGTGTCAGGAACGTGCAGCACAGTGTGGGCACAGCGAGGTTTGCAGGTGATGTGTGTGAGGCAGTGCACAGGGCTGAGGGCCCTGAGGCCTTGGGGCTCCAGCTATTGTAAAATGAAGTTTATCATTTAACAGTTTTTATCGAGAAGAGGAAAGATGAAGAGTCAAATAACTTAGGGGAGAAGCAGACCAGAGGGGTGTGCTGTCCCCAGGCACTGTCAGAAGTGCCCCATGCTGGACATTGTGGTGCCATTTCCTTTTGATCATCTCGTAGCAAGGAAGGAAAACCTTTATTTTCCAAATAGAAATGGACCAAGCAGCATGTAAAGTCTGATATTTTTTAAGTAATTTCCTTCCAGAAGGAAAATATATTCTGTAATACTTTTCTTAGGGTCTGGTTACAGAGACCCCTTCTGATTTAAAATAATAATTTGCTGTGTGTAGCTGGCAGATATGAAAAAACATTGAATATGAGGAAACTTGAAACATTCCTGGTACTATCAACATCTAGAGTATATTTAGCCTGCAATAAGTGGGGTAAGCTTTCTTGCTGGAGCTGATCATACACCTCAGTTGAATTTGGGTGGAAATCCTACATTAATACTGAATTAATAATGGCTGAAGTAATTCTGTGTTTTAAATATTTTTAGAGGTAGTTTCTCTTCTAAAATTAATTTATGAATGTTAAGAATTCAAAGCTGCTTTGGCCGTGGCCTGTGTCTGTCTCTCAAACATGCCAGTGCTTATAGGGTTAGTGAGTTATATTGTTCTGAAAGGTGCTGGTTGTCTGAACAAACCTGGATTTCTGACAAACACAACAAATGTACATGTTAAGTTTTCCCTCTTCTCCAGTACTACATTAGGAATCTAATATTTTTATTTTTAATTTTTTAATCTTGTGGTGATAATTTAATCTATTGTGTCCGTTCTTTTTGAAGGGCTGTAAGGACTCCCAGAAACTATTGTTTCTCCTGATAAATATCATATCCATGTGTTGCTTGGCCTTCAAAAATGTTGGTGAAAATCAAGCACGTGGTTGCTTAAAACAATATTTCTAGGAGTAATAGCTTCAGTTCATTCTTTCTGTGGTTCTTGGTAATTCCTAAGGAAGCCTCAAATTAATGAATATACATTCTCCAACTTGTTCCAGTACCACGGAATGCCAAGGGCAGGATTACATACACAGGTAGTACTTTCTGTTTGATTCCCCAAACACCAACTCTAAAAGTGCCATATTAATGAATGCCCTGTAACCTTGTTGTGACAATAAATATCCTGCTTCTGAGAGGGGGGGAAAAACCCCCAAACCATGTGAAGAATGAGTATGAATTAGGTTTCAAATCTACATACTGCAAAAAAAAAAAAGTCAAATGCTACAGAGATTAAAAGCCTGGTACAGCAGGATGTTTTGTGAGAGCTGAGTGAAATGTCTTAAATTCAGATGAAACCTTAAATGATTTTTCTTTAGCCTCCAAAAAACTAATTGATTGCAATTTTTGTGTATACCACATTTTAGACTCCATATACTTTGTGAGGTAGTATTACAAACACAGTATTTTGTTTTTGATATCTGCAACTCAGGATGTATAACTCATGATATTTTATGAATATCCATTAAAATGTGGAACCTGAAAAAGTTACTGTGTCTTAGGAAGAAGCACAGCAGCTTTTTCAGTCTGGGAGGGAGAAGTTTACTGCATCCTGGAGCTGCTCCTGCGAGATGCCAGTGTGTGTAAATGACAGGGATTTTGCAGCTAAAATGATAATATCTAGAGTTATGTGAGGCCAGGTTGGATGGGGCTTAGAACAACCTGGTCTAGTGGGAGGTGTCCCTGCACATGGCAGGGTTCTGGGACTGGATGATCTTTAAGGCCCCTTCCAACCCAAACCAGTCTGTGATTCTGTAATAATTACACAAGGGCATCTGTGTACAGCATCTTCTGGTTATAATTCTCATGATGTGCTGTCCAGACACACACAAAATCACAACCAGTCTGTCCAGTGATCCTCTGCTTTGTGGGGCTTTGCACACAGCCTGATGGCAGATCTGAAGCAGATGAGCATGCTGAGTGCAGCCAAAACAGCCCCCACGCCCAGAAACTCTGGCTTCTAACATGGCTGTTTGCTGGGACTTGGGGCAGCTCCAACAGTGTTCTTGGGGTTTCAAACTGGCTCCAAATCTGGACACGGATTACATGAACCTGCTTGCAAAGGCCAATGTGATCTGAGAAGAGTAACAGGGAACTTAAACCAATGGGCATGAGGTAAATACTGATCTGAAGGCAGCTTTGCACCGATGAGACGTGTTATGTAGAATCATGGAATCCCAGACTGGTTTGGGTGCAAAGGGACCTTAAACACCATCTAGTTCCAACCCTCCTACCATGGGCAGGGACACCTCCCACTTGACCAGGTTTCTCCAAGCCCCATCCAACCTGGCCTTGAGCACTATTTGTTAGGAGCAACTTCTGCAGAGAGGTAACTGGAGTAGTCTCAGTTGTTCTGGATAAATGCTGGCTCAGATATTTAAGGTTTAACTGTGTTGGATACATCCCCAAGAACAAGTCTCAGTTTGATGGTGTCTGTAGTAGCACTGGACTGACTGTGGCAGAATGGCCCCTCTCTGTTCCCAGAGCAGGGAGCCAGGGTGGTGGTGGCTCTCCAGCCTTGCTCCAGCCCCCAGAGGATGGCTGGCTGCTCTGGTGCTGTAGGAGCCATCCACACGTGGAAATGTTGCTCATCCTCAGTCTCCATGGAGCTCTGTCCTCCTGCTCAGGTTTCTGTAGGATGACATTTGGCCATCTTTGGTGGCATTTAAGGAGAACTCTGGGTCAGTGCTGGCAATAACATGCATCTAATAAAATGACTTGGTAACTGAGAATACAGGATCCTGTAAGGAAGGAAGAGAGGGAGACCTGTTTGTCACTCTCCGAGCCCAGTCACTATCACCAGCTGATTTTTGTATTATCTGAGCTGAATATGATAAGCCTCTTAAGGGGGCAGTTCCCCCCTCAGTGGTGGTGATGCTCCATCAGGTGCCTGGTGTCACATACCTTGTATGACAAACATTTGATGTGACACTTATGCACGCAGGTTGCTCCAGAGATATTTTTATAGGTCAGACTAAATATCACACATCCAGCCCTTCAGTCAGGCAGTGGAGCTGTCTGTGATTGCAGCTGATGGTGGTGGAAGCTGCTGTGGCTCCTGGTAAGCAGCATCCCGTGGCTTCTGTTCCTGTCCCTGTTGGAGTGAAGGGGCAGGTAGCACCAGGGATGGTGAAGTGGCACCAAGTGAGTAGGTGCCAGCACTAGCTCCAGGTTTCTCCAGACAACCCACTAATCCAACTGGCCATCATTTCTATTTCCTCCTCCCTGCTGGACACCCACCTGGCATCCAGCTGCCCCAACAGTCCAGCTGTGCCCAGCTCCCCTGTCCATTCTGCAATCACACAAACCTTCTGGTGCCCATAACCCCCCCATGGGTCTGTGTTCCCTGAGCTGTGTGTCCCCAGCCAGGGGGTTTGCTGAATGGCTGGAAAAGGAGGACAAGATTGGGCAGAGCCTTGGAAACACCTACATGCTCTGTAAGGATTAGGTAATCAGGAAGGATGTAGCAATACTAATTATTATCTGAACTTCTTGGGTTTGCATGTGTGTCCCAGAGATCTGGGGAGGCCTCGGGATGCTTCTGATGTGTTCAGTGTGCAGTGGGGCCAGCTTGCAGAATCTAGCCATTGCTCTTTCCAGTTCTCATCTCATCTCCAGCTGCATCCTGAAACAAAGACATGTAAAATAATTTGAAAGCCATGATGAAGAGAATTTTAATTATATAAAAGTTGGGAATAGTTTGCAGTATCTTCTCATCTTATGAAAAACAACTAAGGACAGTGACAGTGGTATTTGAAATGTAGTTGCACAAAACAAATATGTGATGGGGTTTAATTTTATTTTAATAATCTCAAAGGTCTATTTTGGCTGGTAACTTACAATGCATGTTTTCTTGATATTTCCCTGTTGTCTTTTTGGAAGGCTCTCCGAGGGAAGGGAACATTGCGATGTTGAGAGCGAGTGAGAGAGCAAACCTCTGCTTTCTCTCTCCTCTTCCTCCCACCCTGGCAGCTGGCTATGGAGGTAGTTCAGCACAGAAATCTCTGATTAGCTCAATTTTCAATTATGCTTTCCCATCACCTTTAAACAACCACTGCTTAACCCATGTTACAGAGAATGAGTTGCAGATTCAGAAACAGATATCTAGCCAATTATATTCTTTTATGTATTCCAGATAATGCCAAACAGGTTTTATGTTTACTTCTGTAGGTTATTCTCCTGCTATGTGTGCTGAGGGTGGTTTTTTTCATCTGTAGTTGACACCACAGGGACTCTATTGCAATGTGTGTCTGGGAACAACTCTGTCTAAACATCTTAAATGCTTCTAATATAAATACAGAAAGAGCTCCATGTAGCAATTATCAAACTAGCACCAATGTTTCACTGATTTCAACAGCATTCAAGTGGTAGTTTTTTTCTTCATTAAGACAAACAATGGAACTAATTGGAATGCCACAAAAATAACTGTTAAGTAGCAGGAGTACCAGGAACCCTTCCTTGCTCGAAGTGCCCAGAGGAGGCTGCCTGGGGATGGGGCACCCTCCTGAGGGTGGGTAAATGTTGCTGTACATCTGCATTTAGGAAACAAATGTAGCATACTGAATTTTGGAAGCATGAAACCTGCAAGAAGATGAGAATCTGCAAAAGGAGAATCTAAAGAAAGGAGGCTGAAGAGATACTAAAGGCATATCTTTCTAAAATGAAAAAATAAAAAGTGAAAAGAGAATTGATTATTACTTACTTTACAATATTATGTATTATTTAGGCATGGCTGATATGTAAGGAAGTCTTCCTGTGCAAAGCCACCATCAGCTATAGGGGCAAGAAAGTAGCTGGGTAGGATGGGGAGCAGAAGGTTTTCCCAGGGGTGTCTGTAGGAGGGAGGAACAGACTGTAGATCTTGGTGATGCACCGAGATCATTCCAGACAGTGTCTTGCAGGTGATGTGGCTGCTTCTCTGTTTCTGTGTGTGCTCCAGACCTGTAGCCATTGATCTATATGTACCTCATAGGTTTTCCTGTGGGGGGTGTGGATCACAGCAGTCTGTGGGGTTAGGAATGACAGACTGTGCTGCAGTGTCTTCAAACCCAACCAGAGCCAAGTGTTGTGTTACTCTGAAACAGGAGAACTTCACACAGGACTCTATAAATAGGAAAATAACCTTAAAATCTTGGAGTATCATTTGCTCACTAGGGTAAGACCTCAGCTGGGGTAGAGTACCCCGTTTTGGGCAGCCTGTTTCAAGAGTGGAGAAGTGCAGCAAACAAGACTTATGGAGAGATGCTGAGAGAGGAGGCATTGCTGATTCTACAGGGTACTAGAGGAACTCACACCAGCAGCCTCCAGGTATGTAGAAAGACTGCTGCCCGAAGGGGTAGGATGATCTGCTCTTCACAGTCACTTGGAGAGGATGTAAACTACTGCTGCAGACAAGGTTTAGCTATTCTAGAGGTTTCCCTCCCTGGCCCAGGAAAAAATAAATCTGCTTTTCTGTGTGAATTCTCAGTACATCGCAGTTCCTTCCCTAGTAGTTGTTTTAGGATATAGTAAATAATGTGCACCTGTTAAGGTACCACTTAGTGTGGCCTCCTCAGACCTGTATGTTCCACTGTAAGAGGTTTCAGGACACACTGACTATTTTAACTCAGGGATTGGGGCAGTGCAAAGTCCTTTGAGTTCCAGTCCAATCCCACAGACAGTGAAGATCAGCTCATAATGTTTTTTCCTGGGGTTGCCCGAGATCTTTTGGGCAGGACTGACACCAGGTTGTTTGTTGTTTTTTTTTCCTGATGACTATCCATAAAAAATGTGTGAAAGGTTGTGGTCAATGTGTTGTTCTTGTCCACATGGTCTGGAGTGACCTAGGGAGCCACCTTAATGGGTCCCAGCCCAGAACCCTGAGATGTGCCAGCTGCTCCTTTGGCTCTGTGCACCCATGAAGGCTGGGTAAAGCACCAGCCTGTGCTGTTGGGTGCTGTTTGACCAACACCATCCACACATATGCCTTGTTGTGCCTTTCTGGTGGTTGTTAATCTGTGTGGTCTGTCTGGATCCAAGGTTCCCAGCGAGTTAGTGCTCCAGCTTTGCTCCCTGCCACCATCACCAAACAGCCTGAGATGTTTTCCCAAGCATGGTTTGTGGGGTTAATAGTGAGTGTATCAAGATGCTCTTATTGACATTTTTAAGGTTAGGTGATTGGCAGATTTTCTTCTTTAATTTCCTAATAATCCTTTGATTCTGTATTTAATAGTTGCCATGGGCCCTGCTGTAATGTATTTATTGGTACACATAATCAACACTGAATTTACCTTCAGAGTTTAATTTCTGTTTTGGCAAGCACTGCCTGTTTGCCAGGTACTCTCCATTTAAAGCGGGGAACCCAACCGCCCTCAGGCAACACCCAAAGACTTTTTGTGGGGCAGAAGGAAGGGGCTGTGACTTGGGACTTGTCCTCCTGGTGCTCTTGCTCCTTGGGAGCTGTTCCTTTGCATCAGGCCCCCCCAATTAACAGTGTCCAGACTTACTGTCACCTGGCACTGATGTTGGATTTACCCCAAATTATTTGAACAGAGCTCAGGAGGCGGCTGTCTCCAGACTCGCCGTCTATGCCTTTTATCCACCTCTGACATAGTTTATTGGAAATGAGAGGAATTGTTTCAGAACAAGCATCTCTGACAGCTTGGCAGATTGATAGAGAGGTTTTCTGATTTCATCTCTTTTTTCTTTTTCTAAATGACTCCTTCCCACCACTTGCCAACCTCTCAAGTATCATCAGTGTCGTGATATCAGCTGCCGAGATAGCAAGTTCCTGAATTAGCATTGCAGGGAGGGGGTTATCTAATTTACTGTGGGCTGTCTCCTGGCTATTTATCCTCTTATAAAATTCCTCTGTTGTTCTAGTGACACACGGAGCACAAGCAATATGAATTGTATTTAGCCTAGGAAGGATTCCTAACATGCCATAGATGCTAAGCTGAGACCTGGGCAAGTTGTGTCATTTGGAACTCAACCCTGCAGCAAGGAAGGAGGCAAAATCCTCCCTGTCTTTCTCGAGGAAATGCTGTGTGCCTAGCTCCCAGTTTTAGGAAATCCCACACTTGGCCCTACTGGTAATGCAAAAAGGAAACTAACAATTTTTCTGGCTTTCTTACCAGTGACATCACTTACACAGTGCTTGGGGCTGTTGGCTCCACAAGGAACGTCCCCCAGAGAGAGCAGGGGATAGTGGGGCTTGCTTACCAGTCAGAAACTGGCACTTCAAACTCCAACACAGGGGCAAATGCATTGGTAAAGACACCCTGAAGGATTTTACCAAATCTAGTGATTTAAAAAAAGATTTTTCCTTCATTCAGGGAAAAAAAAAAATATTAAAAATATTGTCAAAGACCCCCCTTTAAATACTAAGCATTTCTGTTCAGAAAACAAGTAGCTTGCCAGAAAGACTCCTCCTCTTGTACCTGCCTTCTTATCTTCACCTCTGATCCTGTGAAACATGAGCTCAGCTTCTGGTAACTGCTCCGTGCTATTTATTGAGTATAAATGTTGGGCACACAGGTGAAATGCAGCAGATTCAGTCCCTTGCTGATCCCTTGGCTTCCCTGATTGGGTGACTGATGTGAAAATGAATTACAGTCACAAACTCTTTATACACAGAAGAGGAGGCATTAAACTGAGCTATTTATGTTATTCTTGCAGCCATCCCTCTTCCCCAAATGTGCCATTTTTATAGAAGATGTTGTTTTTTTGCAGAATGCCTGAGTTCATTCCCACTATAGTGCTGTCTTTACAGGAGAGGGGCAAGCCAGAAGAAGACATCGTGGTGAGAGATGTCATTACCTGCAGGTGCATTTTCCAAAGGAGAGATAATTTAAAAATATTGCTGTTCAGTCTGTGCAATTGGGGTGATATATCTCCATCTGAGCTTGTATAACTTTTTGTTAATATTTTAACTGGCAGTTTCCAAGTGAAAAATGGTAAAAATGGAAAATGGAGCCTCGGGGTTGCTGCCCTGATAACTGTGGGTGCCGAGGCAGGGCAGGTCCTGCTTGACACCACCTCCATCAGGGACAGGGTTTTCCTCTCTCCGAGTGTCTGAGGCTTCTGTCCTTGCTTCCCACACACACACAAACCCCCTTTTTGCTGTAAAGTCACTTTCAGGTGTCTGCCTAGTAGAATTTTAGAAGTATTTATTATTCTCTTTCCTAGGTGTCTCCAGATGTTTAGCTACAGGGTAGTATTGCTGCATAGATCAGTGCAGCTGGTGAGGAGACACTGGGCTAAGTAAGTAGAGCATCTGTGGTTTGTCTGGGGAGGCTGAATTTCAATTAATTAAATGTGCACCTAACTTGCAAGGATCTTTTGCATTTCAGTTAAACTGACTTCAGAGCAGGCCTAAGATTTATTCTTCCCTTTTAAATTAACTGCCAGATCCTTAGCTGATATAAATTGTTGAGCCTCTCTTGACATCAGCAGAGCTGTTTACACCAAAAGGGATATGGATCGTGACAGAGAAACAGGCTTTGTATGAGCCCAAGGACCACTTGGCTGCTACGGTGGCACAATGGAAGTAAAACATTGATTTACTTGAAAAGAAGAAGGATATTATTTATGTTCTATGTTTTGTGTTAGTTTCCCCCCTAGGATTGTAATAAAATATGTATTTATGTATTTAAGAGATTAACAGTTTTTTATTATTTTAATTTTAAAAAGTTAATCAGAGTTTTAGCTGTTGTTTGGGGTTTTTTTTAATATTTGCTTTTTGTTTAGCAGAGTGGAAGAGGAGGTCAGTAATTTTTCCCTGGTAAAATGATGTTGGCACAATTATTTATCAGAATCATAGCTGCAGTGTACACTACTTCTGGTTATACCTGGGATGTTTAGATGAATTCCTGCCTTAACACCCTGTCCAAAGGCCTTCTATCATTATTCAAATACTGGGAAAACGGATTTTTATGAAAAGGCATTATAATACTGAATGCTGACAAAACCTTTCCCAGAGCAACTCCAATAAATTAAAGACCTTGGTACATAAATGCTAGGTATTAAATAAGATAATT
The DNA here is from genome assembly GCA_020745705.1 of Hemiprocne comata. Taxonomy (NCBI): domain Eukaryota; kingdom Metazoa; phylum Chordata; class Aves; order Apodiformes; family Apodidae; genus Hemiprocne; species Hemiprocne comata. The sequence continues at coordinate 912,677 of CM036591.1, forward strand.
TGGAAAGGATGGAACTGGGTAAATGTTGTTTTTATCACGAGTGAAGTGTTTTGAATATACCTGATACCCTATTTCTAGCCCTGCTGTCTGAACACACCTGGCCCCTGTGTCCCTGCTGGGGACCTCATGCCAGGTGGGGCCTGGATGGAGCTGCCTCCATGGGAGGAATGGGCAAACACTGCTCCCCTCCAAAGGCTAACCAGCCCTTTTCAGATGCTTTTAAAGAGGTATAAATACCTGGCTTTTACAAACAGGAGAAATTAAACTTTGTAGCATTTTGCTATTTGAATGACCTACTCAGTGGAATTACAGCAGCAAACTAATCCTTTAGGAGAGATGGCTCTATCAATCTTTGGATTTTTCTAATGTGGAAGCTACTCAATTGCATCTCAGAAATCAGGGAGGTAATTACTCATGCAGACAGCACAAAATGAAAAAAAAAAAAATGCAAGTTCTGCTGAGTATCCCTTTTAGAACAAGCAGTGGAACAAGGAAACCAGCCTCTATAATCAGTCAAATTCTTCCACTAATTTTTCAGGTGTTGAAGGCTATGGTGAGGATACATGCCATGAAAGTTAACAAAGCAAAGTGGCCTTAATAGAGGGTTTTGCAAGAGAAAAATGCCTCTTATTAGGCAAACATACGAGTTTAGATGTAGTTCCCTATGTTGCAACTTCATTGTTTAAAATAAACATGTTCTGAGATAGATCCATTTACAGATCTCCTTGGAGGTGTCTGGCTGCAGTGACAACCCTGACTGTGCCTGGGCAGGTGCTGCTGCTGGCTCATGAGTGCCACCAACCCCAGGGCAAGTCAGGGAGGCAGAGCCTCAGAGGAGCACCCACACCCTGATACCACTGACAAATGATCATGTGTTTGATTTTAAATTCAAGTGTTGCTTTATCGATACAAATAAAGCATATATAGAAATATAAAGCCATAAATAATAGTAGTTGAAAAAGCTGAAAAGAACCAGTGGTTTTGTACACCTCAGATTGCTTTGAACCCTACCTAGATGTTAGTCTAAACTATTGTTAGGAGGTTTGGACAGAACCTCCTGCAGGAGAGGCTGTGGTAAGGAAGTCGATGGCTCTGTTCATTGAGGAAGGAGCTTCTCATCTGTGGAAACCTTTCAATGCAACACCAAACATGAGCACCAGTAACCTTGGTCTGCAGGTAGGTATGGACCAAATTCTCCAACATGACTCCAAGAAGGTAATCACAATATTGAGATGTTTATCTCTTTTCCTCTGACTTTGGGCTAACTGCAGCCATGCCTTCCTCTAGTTACACCAGCCTGGGGCCATGCCCACCTGAGCTGCTGTTAGTTCTGTCATAACAGGGTCTACTTGTACAGGGCACTCTGCACTCCTTGACTCTCAGTGAAGGTGTTACTGGTGGTCAGCTGGAGCTGCTGGTGCTCACTGTTAGAGACAGTAAGACTTTTCCCATCCTCAGTACCCTTCTTTTTAAAAATACATCATCTGAACTGTGCTAAAACCAGCTGCTGGTGCACACAACCACCTGAGCCCAGCTGCTCAGCCAGTTCTCAGTCTACATCACTCTCACTTATGTAGTTCTTACTCCATCGCTTTGCCAATGAGAATGTTGTAGGAGCCTAGATAAACAATATCCATTCCTTTCCTCTTGTTGGGTTGGTTACACATGATTTCTTCTCCATAACTCCATGATGACTATTCCTTAACATGTCTGGAGATGGCTTCCAGATTTATTTGCTCAATCACCTTCCCAGAGATCAAGGTGAGGCCGATCAGTCTGTGGTTCTCCAGATTGTCCTTGAAGATAGGAGTGACAGTTGCTTTCTTTCCATTTTAGAAGCGTCTCCTGATCACTGAGACCTTTCAAAGTTTATCAGGAGTGGTCTTGGGATGACGTTGGCCAGCTGCTTCAGCACTCATGGGTGCATCCCATCAGGGTCCATGGATTGATGTTGGTCAGTTTGTGCAAAAGTTCTCTGACCTGGTGCTCCTCCACCAAGGGTAGGTCTTGTGCTGGACTTCCCACTGGCCTTGGGGACTTTGTGCTGCTGAAGGTGAGTCCTAGTGAGTCTTACAAGACTGAGGTGAAGAGGGCACCGACTGCCTCAGCCTTTCCATCTCCTTGTCACCAGATCCCCTGCCTCATTCAGCAGCAACATTTTTCCTGGTCTTCCCTTTGGTACAAAGGCATAACTGGCATAACCTGGAACTGTTCATAAATACTCAGCTCTGAGTCTTCCCTGTAAAGTGTAAAAGATGCTTTTGGTGTAAGGCACCTGCCTTTAGACACCAGTAAAGGATGAAGCAAATACTTTGGAGAGCATTGCTGTACTAAGCCAGCAGTCACTGCCATGTGCTCATGTTGATGTCAGGGTGGGGCTGGTGACGTATGTGAGGGTCCTTTTCAAAAATCCATCAGCTGAGAAGCCTTTGTTTTTGTTTGAATTTTGAGACTCCTGAGGAAAGCAGGAGATAGCAGGGCTGCTACCAAACACACCGTGAGGTTCCAAATCAAAGGGATGTTTTGGAATGAACGTGCTGGTGCCCTCAGCAGCAGCCAGCTCTGGGGTGGCAGTTCTCAGGGTGTGGGGGCACAGCCCAGGGGACACCTCTGCCACGTATGGCTGACTGGTGTTCCCTGCAGAGCCCCACAGCTGGGTTTTTTGTTGGTTTTGTTGGTTGTTTTTTATAATGGTGCTTGACTCATGAAGAAAAACTTCTTTATGGTGAGGGTGACAGAGCCCTGGGACAGGCTGCCCCGGGGGTTGTGGAGTCCCCTCCCCTAGAGATATTCCAGACCCCCCCTGGGTGCAGCCCTGTGGAATGTACTCCAGGGGATCCTGCTTTAGCAGGGGAGTTGGACTGGATGATCTCTAGAGGTCCCTTCCAACTCGGACAATTCTGTGATTCTGTGACTCCACCCCAGATACCCTGATATACACCAGGATGTGGCTGGAAATCCAGAGGTGAATCCTGCCCAAGACTAACACCTTCTCTCCAGGCTCTTTGAAATGGGGATGGTGCTCCCAGTCTATCCAGACCCCCTTATTTTCATCTGAGGATGAAAGAGCTCTTGGTTCCTGTCCAACACTGGTAATGTTGCTGTGCATGGTGCAGTTATCCATGTCCACCACCCAACTCAGGGAGCTGCTCAAGGCTTAATTACTTGGTATCTGTGAAGTACCTTGAGATCTGCAGATGAAAGACTCCACAGAAGTGCAAAGCAGTATTTTTATTATAGGTTTCAGGGACAGAAGTGGGGGCATGCTTGACCTGATAACGTTAAAAGCCTGGTGGGCTTGCCAAGCTTTAATATGATCTGCTAAAGGCAGCGTTGGTGGGGAGTCTGGGGCTGAACAGCTCCGGGGCTGACGACACCTCATTCTCATTCCCTCCCTGCCATAGGCTAAACTCCTCGTGCAATTACCACTGGGATTTGTGAAAGGGGAATATCCTTTTCATTGACGACTCTCTCTCCTTGTTTTTATCTGTCCATAGCATCCTTCTAAATATTCACACTGAGGGGATGTTTCCTAATACAGGTAAACGGTTTTTATTTTAAAAATATTTTAAGGAAATAGTCCTTTTTTTCAGGCTTTGTCAAACATTTGCCAACTTAGGTGGAAAGATATCCCCTTCAGCATTTACAGAGTATGTATTTGTGCATAACTGATACAACTCATGTCTGTATGTTAGCAAAATAGCTGTATTGTTTTATCTAATTATGTATTTAATAATTTTAAAAAAGATTAACAAAGCAGATCACCTCTATCAACGTGTACATTTATATAAGGTGCAGACACAATCATTTCTATGTATATGTAAGTGTGTGTGCTGTAAGGTATCTGTTTGGGATATTAACAAAAGCTTCTAATTCACACTAGTTTAACTTTTATATAATCACAGACCCTCCTCCAAAGCCAATTAGTTAATTGATAGAGCAAGAACAGGAAAACATAAAAAAATCTTTCCAGGGAATAATTTTTTAAAAGTCAGGATCTGCAAAGTAGCTTATTTCAGATATCATGAGTATAATGGAGATGCTCATAAAGGTAAGAAGCTCCCCTGCTTCAGCACTGAAGTATTTGTAGCTCTTTTTGCAGTGGTGGGAGATTCATGTCTTCATTATAGTGAGCTCCAGTATATTTAAGGGACTGGTCATGTTTAAAAGTGGTGCTTGCTTAAAAAAACCCCATACATGTCTGACACTTTGGAATTATTTTAGGTCACAAAATAAAGCAAACGAACACATTTAAAGCAGTGCAGCCTGCAGAGGCACCTCTGAGGGGGAGAAACCCCTGGAACCAATTTGTGTGCACACAACCCACTGCCACAGGGCATGTTGGTCTTGTACAAGCATTTGAAAATCCTGATCAGATTGAATATGCTGGGTGGAGTTAGATTAATCTGTAATCAGGTGTTTTGTCACTATTTCAGCATGTTAGCCCTGAAAAAGGTGCAAAATAAATTAAGCACTTCCAGAGAAGTTCTAACTAGAGTGTTACTTCCATACATAAGTCTTTAGAATCCTGGAATGGTTCGGGTTGGAAGGGGCCTTAAAGAACATCTAGTTCAACCCCCTGGTGAAACACATTCACACATTTTACATTCGCAGCAGGTGACTCCATGTGCTCATCTTCACACTGGAATAAACTTTATTCTGTATTTTTTTAAGCTTACAAAACCTAAAATATTTATTAATGTTTAACCTTACTGGAAGGGGAAACAAACCTACCAGCATCACTGCCACCATCCCTCTTTCACCAGTCAGTCCCTCAGATCCCAGGTGTTTGTTGTTGGCCAGGAACCTTCAGCCTTGAATTGGACATGGCACTGGCCCAGGGGAGGTGTGGGTTTGGAAGAACAGCCAGAAGGCCCAGAAATACATGTATCTCCTTCAATTTGCTGTGGAGCCCTAGGGAAACAGCACATGTAGAAAGGTTGCAAGCAACAGCAAGGTCCTGAAATGCATCTGTAAGGGGCAACGGGGTTCCAGAAAGGCCAAGCAGCTGTTCCTCTGCCTTCCTGAGAAGCAAGGCACTTTCCTGGGGGAAAAACCTGTGGCTAAAGCATCCTTAGCACAGGGCCCTCAGCCTCCTATCTGAGGCAGGCAATCAATGAGATTAATCTCATCTGACCTTAAATACCCCTAACAGGAGCTTTGTGGTCTGAGCTAGTCATCAAGTCTTCTTCCACAGCAGTGGAGATCATGCTATGCCCTCAAACCTCTTGAGGTAAAAATAAGGTGGACTTTTTTTTTTTCTCCACTCTAGGAGGAGCATATCTGACTGTTTACACCTGCTCAGGGAGGCTGGGTGGGATGAAGCCCAGTGTTACTGCCTGGCAGGTGAGGCTCCACCAGCATGTTTCTGGGGCTGGAGGCAGATCCATCAGGCTGCTAGGGACCTCTGTGGGGTCCTGCCCTGCACTAGCTTCTCCTGCAGCTTGGAATTTGGTGAGACTCATGCATTCCAAGGCTTACAAGCTAATGTTCTTCTGGACCAGGTATGTTTCACCTCCTGTTTTGTGGAAATATTCAAAGCAGTCTAACAAAAAACCTTCTATGAGCAGCTGCATTATTTTTTTATGTGACACTGTATTGATGAGTGTTTCCTGTTTAGTTAATTTGCAGAAAAGAGAATCCAACTGACCTTCCATCAGTCTTGCAGCGACTTAACAACTGTAGATTTCAATAGAGTTGCTATCAATTTATATTTACTTTTCATATCTCTTTCTGCTGATGTGACACACGGTGAGACTCTTCCTGCCGATCCAATAACATCTTTCTAGTTACTTCTCCCCTAAAGAAAAGTTTTTATTTATGACTATGCCTCCCTCCCCCATCTGCCCTTTACCCAGTGTCAATCCATTTTATGTTACATTTATGTCTATTCCACTTCCTTTCTTTCTTCAGACCTCAATCTCTGCACAAAGACCTTAATCTCTGATGTGGAACTTTGTCAAATGCTGTCGGGGAGCCTGAGCACGGGCTGCCCACTGCAGGAAGGCAGAAGCTCTCCTCTGACAGCAGGGCTAGGGAAATGCTCTTGCTTTTGCAAAAGTTTCAAGGCCAACGTAGCCCAGTGGAGCCTTTTCCCTCCCCAGGCAGAGAGACACATACACACACATTCTCTGGTGGTTGTTTCCTGTTGATGCAAATCACCTATCACTGATGCAATTTGTTCTGCACTGGGAATATGACATTTACTAACAAAATAGCTCAGCTAAAATTGATTTTTAGCAGGAACGTTTTGGTCCTTGTATTTGACCACGTGTGGAAGAGGAGGTTGTGATCGTGCCTTAAATATGCAACAGAAGAACAACAGCAGAGACTTGTTCCTGTGCCAGTTCAGATGTTTTCAAAAGTGTTAGTAGATACCCAAGTCTCCTAAGGATGTAAGTCAATCATAGCTTGACTGGACCCACACTGTCTTGTGTAATTATTTTATTTTGTATTTGTTATTTCTCTTGGTCCACCTTTTCATTCCTTTTCTATGGTTTTCTAAGGAAACACAAAGGTATGAAGTTTGTACAGAATGGAGCTGTTGGGTGGGAGGTCTTCTAGTGTGTCTGCTGATGAACACTCACAGGGGGATTTGGTTTATGACTTACAGTGCTGTTAAGTACATACCAAGTGTTATTTTTCTTGCAGTGTGTTTGTAGAGAAAAGGTAAATTGAGGGCAGGGAAAGTTCTGGGTTTGTTGGTTGTGGGTCTTGGGTTTGGTTTGTTGTTTTTTTTTTAAATACCAGATAGAATTTTTTTAGGAGGCAAATGTTATCATGTTTGTGTAGAGAAGCATTTGATGTCTGTGGCATACTGTTAGTTTTGCTACTAACAAACATTTGGGAAGTCTCTTAATCTTTCTGTGCATCAGTATTTATAAAATAAGTGATGTTTATCAGTCAGTGTGAGGGAGAAGTTTTACAGTCTCTGCATGGCAGACATCTTGGAAGTACCAAGAATTTTGTTGTCTCTGGTTTCTTGCTAGCAATTTCTCCTTTCTGACTCATCAGAGATTTAAAAAAAAACCCAAACAAACAACAAAAACTTCTCCTAAACAACAAGCAAAACAATATCACAAAAAATGCAATAAACAAACCCTCCCTTTTACTGGCCTCCATCACACCCTGCTCTCCTTCCCACATGCCCGGCCAAACAAAGACAAAAACTGAGACGCTGCTTTTCCCAGAGCAGGACAACAAAAAACTGAGAACCAACCACAAGCCAGGCGATGTGCTGCATTTCTCATTACTCATCAGCTAATTGTCCATTACATTTCCAACTAGTTTCTCTTCCACACCTACATGAGCTTGCTTATTCTTCAGTCAAACACTCCTCTCTCAAGCTGAAGTCTTGCTGATCGTCAGGGTATTGATGCAGCCCACGAAAATATGTTGCATGTTGCAAGTGGAATTTACCCTCTGGCCCCGGCCCCCCCCTCCTGTGCCCAACAAGTGCTGTTTTCTCCTCCTGCTCCTCGCTGGCCACAGGCCCCTGGTGCCCTGCCAGCCCCGGGTTCCCTTCACGCCTCCTCTGCTTTTATGAAACCAAAGAAAATGCAAACAGGGCCAATTCCCTCTGAGTATGGAAGCCCCCGTCTCTCCAAACTCCTCTCTGGGTGTTATTTCTGTGTGCTGTGAGCAGCTGAGGGGACACGGGCCTGGCATGAGGTGCAACTTGCAGCTGTGGTTTCTGAGCATGAAGCTAATGTACTCTTTGTCTTGCTCTGGTGTTGAAAGACACAGCCAAGGTGGTCCCAAAGAGCCTCAGTTTGCCTTGCTTTGTAACAGGGAAACACTTTAATTTTAGAAAAACAGCAAAGGCGACGCCTCCTGGCTTGCCTGCCACACAGTTACCAGGTCAGATCCTGTGGCGGGATTTAGGGAAGGGCTCAGGTAACTTTATGGCCTCTAATAAATTTAGTAGCTACAGAAAGTCAAGTTATGAGACAGGTAATTAATTCTCATGCATTAATATACAAACTGATCGACAGAGGCAATGGGGAAGGAGCAGTGTGCCCTGTGCTCAGCAGGGTGCAAGGGATTGTGGTGTGGGAGTGGTGTTGACTCCCCAGCCCACACAGGACGTGTGTGGGGAGCTGAGGGGACCCGTGGGGAGCTTTCCCCACCACAGGAGCTGATGGTCTCATTGAATTGCTGATTGCTCCCAGGAAAGGATGTGCAGGAGAGGCAGGGTCTCCTGGTGTGCATCCTAGTTCTGCTCTTTTGTCTTCCTCCCTTTCCGTGTGCCTCCTCTCCCTGTCCTTTACAGATATTCCCATGCTCTCTCAGCTGATTTCCACACGGAGCTCCTGTGGTTCTGGGCAATAACGTGCGTGGCAAGTAGCATGTCCTGGTGCTTCTGTAAAATCCATCTGCAATGTCTGAAAAATTTCACATACATTTTGAAAAGAAAAAACCTCTTTAAAAGCTTCCTCTTGTCGAAAGGAAGAAGTTCTTTCCGTGCGATGCTGTGTTATCAGCATGGTGCAGGCATCTAAAGAGGAGGCTTGGCAGGAAGGACAGATAAAACTAGAGAAGGGCTCCAGACAATAATGAAAACCCCAGCCCAGTTGATGAGGAGCTGAGCATGACCATTCTCCATCAGGAAGCTGGTGCTGGGGAGAAGGACCCTGCACCTTCTATGCCCTCCTAGGCTCCTCACAGCCATCCCTTCCAGCACTGCCTTTGGGTGGGAGCTGCTTTGCCAGGAATTTGCCAACACTGGAGGAGCCACCGGGGCAGGAAGGGGCTCCTTGGCTCACTGTTCAGTTGCTTATCAGGAAGGAGATGGAAAGAAACACCTTTATCATTCACCTCTGCTACTTTGTGGAATTAGATCAGGAAGGTGTAAAATATGGTTTCAAAGCTAGATGAGAATGCAATATTTCACCCAGACAGCTCTCTGGTCTTTTCATTATTAGCCAGGGATCAGGCTTTTGTTGATGATCCTTTTTCCTACTTTATTAATAGAGCCAAGTTAACCCCATTTTTTGCATTACCTTACGTAAACTCCTATTTTTTTCCCCCTGATAGATTTTAACTCTGATGTTGATATCGTGTCATCCCTAGTAATAAAAAAGTTAGCAAATAATTCATTAATATTTTGCAGATTAATAAGAATTGTTTTGCTTGTTCTTTGGGGCAGTTGGTACCACTGCTAATTCACATAGCACAGTGCTGCTGTTTTAAATGTCCTTGCAGAACCCACTCATTTATAGACCTGGTTTTCTCTTTAGCCTCTGTATTTACACAGAGGGAGAGACTCTGGCTATAATGAAACGAAAATTGGCTGGATTTCAGAAAACTTTAAATGGGATCCTATTAAAAATCATTCTTGACTACCCGGGGGAATAGTGCATTAAGATGAAATATAATTTCAGAAAGCAGCAACAGGTGAAAAAGATACACAATTTACCATCCCATATTTTCATGTGGCACTATTGCTCAGTTTGTATTTAATTCAAATAGAGCCTAAGCCTGTTCCTTCCTTCTGTTATATTGTTTTATTAGAGAAGATGCCTGCCTGTATTAGCCACTTATTAGATAAATACAGGAAAACTGCTTGTCATTTATGGGTTTATCCATTATCATCTCGAACACTGGATAGAGTAGCCTGATTTCAAAGTGACAGCTGGTGGAACCTCTTCTTGATACATGCTAATCCAGTTTTTATTATGGAAAAATTGCCTGTGCTTTCAGAGAGTGAAAGGCAGTTACAAGACGTAGCTGCAGAGGGTGGAACCTTATGATCTCTGCTATAACAGCCTAAAAATGAACCATTATCTTCCAGGGTAATAGCATCCTGGTAAAATATGGACATAAGACAATTTATGGCATGAATATGTCAAAATGTACGGTTACTCTCATGGTCTCTTTCATGTGGTAAATTAAAAAAATAGCTAATTCTGCAACCATGCTAATTCACGTGATGGGTGGTTTTGTGAGAGGGGACAGGGATGCACCTTTGGCTGCATCCAAAGAATGGGATGCTAGAAAGACACCTCTCAGCTCCATGCTGTGGGTGGGATAGAGCATCTGGGAATAGTCTTGTGTGGCCCCTGGTGCCATGGGGAGGACGAGGGTTGTGACTGGTGCTCAGAGGTCCTGCAGGTTTGCCCAATCTGGTGTGACCGAGGCAGCCCCTGAGGACAGAATTGAGATGGCCCAGGGAGAATTCCCAGTAAAGTCTGTACAAACCTCAGAACCTGGTCTGGAAGCATGATGAGGGACTGAGCTCCAAAAGCAGAGATAATCATGACTCTGAGCTGCCAAAATACTGTGCCTCTGCTCCTGTTCAAAATCCAAACCAAGATAATGCAACTGCTGCTTGTGGAGCAGCTCGCTGGACTTTCCACGCCTGGATGACAGATGGAAAGATCAGCTGGCTGTTTTGTTGCTCCCCAATTATTAATTTATCACTAAATATATTAATGGAGTCACTGGATAACAGAATATAATTTATTTGAGAATAGTAGATGTTCTAAACCTGGCTTTTTCTTTTCTCCTTGAATTTATCAGATCTTGCTCGCTCCAACGTGCCTGTCCAATCTCTGATTTCAGCTAGTTTAAAACTTGAGCTAGAAAAGCATTAGCATTGTGTCATCCATACTTGACTCACTTTCTGAAGCTTAAACAAAAAGTTCTATAAAAGCTGAGGGTCTGTGAAGGTTAAGTGCCCCTGAATGTACAGACCCTTAAAGACACTTTACTTACAGACACTGAAACGAAAGAAACACTCTCCAAATGAGCTGTGTTTAAAAAAAAGAAAAAAGAAACAAAAAGGAGGATGAAAAATGACTTTGCTCTTATCTCTGCCTCTGCTTTTTACTTGGTACACGTTACTTTTTTAACCTGTGGAAATGTTCTGTTTGAGTGATGTGATTTTACTTAGCTAGGTTTGAGGCAGGGCGGCACGGGTTTGTGTGTGTGTGAATGTCTGCCTGCATATGGTATTTTGAGGCTCTTCTCCTAAAAGTTTAATATGGATTATGAATTTAACCAGGGCCCCTACATGTATTTGTTGCTATAGGGAGCTTACACTGGTGTTTAAAAAATGATATTGGCAACGATTCATGAATTCCCCACAGCACCCAGAACCAGCATTTTCCAGAAGGCTGCATTGCACTGTTGTATTATTAGCAAATTAATGTTGGAGCATGCCCAGTGGGAAGGGAGGGTATAAATGAGCACACACCACATACAAAGCATGAAATAAACATGCAAAAATTGGTGCCTATAAAGCTGATTTTGTCAGTATCACATAAAAGGGTGGTCCTGCTCTGGAGGGATGAAATGTATATTTCTTTCCCATTGTCTCCCTTTCCCATTAGAAATATTTCCTTTTCCAGCTCAAAATTGTCAGTCATTGCAACAGTCACTTAAGGGAAACAGTTATTTTGCCTTGAATGTTTTGTGCTTTTTTCAGTACAGTGAAATTCTGTAAGAATTTAACCTGGCACTGGAGCTGGGGCTGGCAAGGGGACCCGTGGTCAGTCTTTGTGCTGGGGATGGGGGCTCCCAGCCTTGGTAGGTGCTCCCAGCTGCTACTGGGGCTTTCAACTAACCGAGGAATTAAAACATTAAAGCATCATCCTGCTCCCCTTGGATTTCGTGGCAATGTGGGGAGGATCATTTCCACCCACTAGTATTTCTGGGGGATAAAAAAGATCCTTGACAAAGTCAGTAAAAACCAGGAAGCAGTTCTTTGTAAGGATGCTGAGGGGGCAAAAAAGAAATCAACCCAGAAAAAAACAAAGCTTCTTATGTAAGATTTTGGTCTGGTTTCTTCTATTTAAAGTAATTTTGGACTCTAAAGAAACTCTTGCCTGTTCTTGCACTAGTTAAAAGAGAGTCTGAGAACATTTCTTCCCAACATTAGTTATTTACTGGCTCCCAGCATCTCAGTTTGATGACTGATGCTAAAGACTCTCCCTGCCCCTCATTCTCTAATGTGTTTTGATCTTCTCGACTCGTGAACATTTGCAGTTTTCTCTGAGACTGCTGTTGTACAGACCTGGCTCTGCTGCAGCTGAGAACACTCTCAGCTGACACCAGCTGGACTTCTGCTCCAGGAACTGGTGCTACCTGCAAAGGTTTGGAAAAAGAGGCAATTGCCCCCAAGTTCCTACTTGATTCTAACCCAGCTGAAAGCCCCATGTAAGACTGCTGGAAGTCTTGTCTAGGGGGGTCTGATGCTGTTGAAATGAGATGAGGTGGTTTGTTTGGATCTAGAACATCTCAAGTTGGCAAACTGTCTTTATATGGTTGAGGGAGCCGAGTCTGCGTCCCCCAGGTGTAAGCTCAGAGGGCAGGAATCAGGTTCATCAGGGTAGGTAAGGATTGAGGACAGAGCTGTCAGTTGGCCCAGTCTGAAAAGTTCAAAATAGGAACAGGAGTTGTGATCAGGTATGACCTCAAAACCACAGTGAGCAGTTGTTTTTTGGTGAGGTCATCTATTTAGAAAGAAATTAAGTGTGCAACCACAGAAATGGCTTTAGGTACTTGGAAGGGAGCTGGTTAAAGCTCCTGAAGAGGAAGGGGGACTGTACATGGACTATACATGGGACCAAATTGGCTGCTGTGTGCTGGGTAACAGAGGGGCTTTCCCAGTACAAACCAGCCCCTGCACAGGGACTGGGGGGAAAACCCCAGCAAACCTGCCATCCTGCTGCAGCTGACAGGCTGGCCATGAGCTTTTTAGTGAAAAACATGCTGTGAACTCGTATGACAGAGTTTTCTGGGAGCATTAGGGATCTACTGGGTTGGGAAACTGCCTACAAATTGATGTGATGACACATTAATATTCCCCTTTCATGCAATTAGTCCCATTTACGGTGGCTAAGGGGGGCTGCACGGGGGCCTGAGAGGTTTTGTTCTGGGTTTTCCGGTTAAAATGTTTGGGTTTTTAAGAATGTTTCTCATACATATGGCATTTGTTGTTTTTTGCCTATCCTGTGAAACACAGACATCCTAAACCTTTAGGAAAATGGATGGAAAGGATGCTGTGGGTCCAAGTGGAGATGGTCACACTGCTCAGCCAGCACCATTGTTCCCAGGGCTCCAAAGTGCCACTGATGCCCTATACAGCAGGCTCGTTGCATATATATATATATATAAAAAATATAGGTGCATGGATGAGCTAAGGATGGCATTTCATCCATCATTGTGAATTTCCTGGGTTTTGTGGATTTAACTTATTTGAACATAGTTTTCTGTGATTTAATATAGAATTATTTTAGATCAAAAACTGGTAGGGAAATAGCCGACACTCTTTTTGCCGCTGCTTGCCCCCCTCCTTTTTAAAGGAAAGAGCTTTATCTTAATTAAAGTTTAATTAAGGATCACGTTTGGCAGTACTTTTCACACCGATCTACACCAGCAGATTTTCTAAGGCTTAACTTTATCGTGCAGAAAATCCTCTTTTATTACTCCCAACCTGTTGTAAAAGCTGTTGGCACAGAGCGATGGCTGCTTCATTCAGTGGCCTTGTTTGCCGCTGGAAAATTCCCAAGTCTCCAGAGACAGCACCACTGTGGTTCAATTTAATATCTGTCCTATCACTACAAGACTCTAGCTCATTATTAATGATACTATTCATTAATTTCTTGTTGGGCTGATGTTGTTATTTATTAAAATATTAAAGAAAGCTCCTGAGACACATACATAATGAGGGACACCTCCATTTCATGAGCTGTGCCAGCGGAGGGAATGAATATCGTGTGGATTTACCCACAGCAGCACACGCCAGCCCTCCCTCATTAGTCCTGCTGCAGCTCTGAGTGACACTGTAAATCCATTTTGTGCACTGTCCAATCGGAGCCTAATACAAATGTGGGGCTCTTTTTTTTTAATGAGCCATTCCTATGCAAAATGAATTGACTACTGTCTAACTCATCTAATCTGCCCGTATTTGGGGGAAGGACTAAATTGCCTATATTTATATAGGAGATAAATAAAAGCCGACATATTTTTCCCTTTTCAGCCTTACATTTGGAAAAATTCAACACAATAAATTCTACGTTTTAAGAACCTGCCACCTTAGTTAACTAAAGCCCAGCATGACATTTAAAGGTTTGATGGTTGTATTTAAAAAAGCCTGGACAAGCAGTTTGTACAGCGGGCTGGTCATTTGATGTCTCTCCTCAAGGCTCAGGTATTGCCTACAGAAATTCCAAGTCCACTTGATGTATTGCTCACCCTTTTAATCAGAGGGATTTCAGACTGCATCTGCTTTGAGCAAGCCAGCCTGGTCAGAGTCGCATGAAGACAGTGTGTATGGCAAAATAAATCAAATAAACTTGTAATTAATTTATCCATGATGTCATACTTTTGTTTTGATTGTTGGAAGAGGAGCTGGTATTCAGGGTTCTTTTTTTTTGGCTGAATAAAATGATGAAATCTGCATAACAATCAAGGTAGCATCTGAAGGTGAAGTTTTAATTTGTCCTATATGGTAGTTATTTTCACCCCGTGCAAATAATTATTGCAGTGAAGAAATACCTCACTGTTTTAAGAGGATTAACTGGGCATAATTGCAGGCTGTTTTGATCCCTCTTTTAATAATGGACTCCCTCAACCACAGCCCGTACGGCAGCTTTGTGTGGACGGGAGGCTGCTTCCAGAGCAGTTTTATGCACCTAGAAGGTCTTTGTACTGTACATTTGTAGTCATCTGTTTCTGAGGAAAAAACATGGGTTACCTTGGTACTTCAGAGCAGAAGATCCAAGGTACAGCACCCTCCATCCCAGGGAATGTCCAAATAATCATGGACACCCAGCACGACAAGTTGTGATGAGGCAGTAACAGACTGCTGGATGCATGGGTGGGGAAAATGTCTTTAGAAAATGAACTTCTGGAAGTTCTTCCTTTTCTTCTTGTAAGGAAATACGACTTTCCTGAAGTGACCACTGTCCTGCTTTAGTAATGTCTGTAAGTTTAGAAACTCCCCTTGTTTAAACAGAGAAAGTGCTTTATTACGTGTTTCTTGCTATTAGTCTGACCTGACCGCAGGAATTAGTCCCCTGACTTTGATTGCTTTTCTCAAAGTTGACACCAATTTAAGGTATTTGCAGATCCTGCATCCGTGCATTCATTAAATGGTTTTAGTTGGCAGTGGACCTGTCATTTGCAGGTGACGTTTGGGAGAAGTGGGCATCAGGATGCTGCTGCAGCCACAGTGCTCAGAGTGAGATACTCCTGTGTCTGGTCTGGGGTAATTAACACTCATTTGTGTGAGCAGGGTTGGGCTGGAACAGTTGCAGGTGAGCAATTTTTTACACTTTTTACTGGTGTGACAGCAGACAAGATGAAGGTGTGTCAGCTGGAAGTGGAAAGTTCAACAAATGTGTGGTTTCCCCCCTAATTTCATCACATTAAAGATAAAATATTTTACTAGATACTTTTTAATTTAATTTTTGAATACATTATGTGAGAGAATGTATCCTGAAGGTACCCTGTGTTTTCAGCAATCCCCTTTAGGCTTCAGGGTGGGTATGGCTCCCTTGCAGGAGGATTTTCCACATTTCCTTCGGAGCTTGATCAGCTAGAACTGTATTTTTGACAACTTGCTTAGTACTCTGTTCACACCATTGAAACCTCTCTGGTGTGCATACAGAGTCTGTGTGTGACTTGAGGTCACCAAATGAGGCAGTTATGGACCAGGAGAATCTGTGGGTGAAATTTTAATTTTGCCTGGACTGAGAAAAAGTCTGTTCTGAGCCTAAAAATGAAGGCAAGGGACTGGGCTTCACCAGAGGCATTCTGTGTAAGAACTGTAACCTGTGCTTGGTGCTCAGAGTCAAAGCTCAATATTATTAATGATAATTAAAAAGATTGGACAGTCTGGAATTCCCCAATAGCAAAGGATAGAGCGGATTGAATAAAACTACTGGAAAGAAAAGGGTGCAGAAGGCTGTGTCCCTGAGATCTGAGAGAACCTGGGGGAAACAGAAGTCTCTGCCCTGCAACCTCTGAGCATTGATGTCTCTGATGGGCTGGAGTGCTCAGAGAGGCTTGGCCAGGTGTGTGAAAGATACTGGGCCACTGAGCAGCTGCAATAGGAAGGGTTTGTTGGACTAGTGGTTGAAATTCTGTTGCACAATTGGAGCTTTTTTGTCTGTTTTCTGGTGTTACCTTTTCAATGCCATTCCCTCCTGGAGGATTTATTGGGTGTTTTTTGGCCCCCTGTTTGGACAGGTCTAAAGCTGCAGTACTGCCAAGTCAGTTGTAACAAATAAAAACCCAGCACATGACAGGATCATACTCTTGAATTTGCTAGGTGACAATAATAAAAACATTTGCATGCTTTTATTTGAATAAATATTTATTTGACTAAATGCCTCTTAGTCTTTAAATTTAATTATTTACCTTTTCAAGCCACAGTAGGTTTGGTCAAGCTTCTCTTGCAAAAATGAGCCCCATATCCATATAGCTCCAGAAGCATCCCTGGTCATGCAATATTCTAGGCTTGTGGGTAAGGGTCAGTGGTGCTGGCACTGCTGAGCACCAGGGAATCCCTGAATTGTCTGTGCTGTGGAAGTGCCAGCACAGCAGCCAGGGTCCTGCCACAGCATCCATGGCAAAGCCCCATCAGCAAATGCATCTGGAGGCTGAAATTAAATAACTGCTGCTGCTTCTTCCAGAGCAACCAGGGTATTGGGTACAGAGCTGCAATTAAATGGTCCCATCCATTTGATTGCAAAAAATCATTTGTGGATTGTTCCATGAGAAACCATCACAGCAATATAATATTTTTATTTCAAAGGTGGTGAGGTTTCATTTTTTTTAATTTGGCTTCTTTCAATGAACTGTTAAAGGTTTTAATCTGACTCAGTGATGGAAGCTTCTACTGAAAGAAGTTGCCCAAGCCAGTGGAGCCCTCATCACTGCTATTATGTGTGATTTGTGGGAAGGGACAATTTGCTGGAGGCCTCTGGGGCTCTGTGGGGAGGGTTAATAACTCCTAGAGAGGTGGGAGAAAAGAAAGAATTTTATGTCTCCTGCAACCTGCAAGACTATGAAATGTTTCCAAGTGTAATTTTCTTGAAGTTAAAGTTGAGGTTATTAAGGTTCACGTAGCAGATAAAGTTTGCCACAATTTTCTTGGTCTCTATGATAAGATGACAAGATTTCTAATTTATAAAACCAGAGCAGTATGTTGGGGGCTATGAACCATGCTCAAGGGACACACCGAGGCACTTCGCGCTCTTCTCTTTCACATGTATTTTTATTTACAAGGAAATTTGAAAGCAGTGTGCTTGAACTTCGCTCAGTAACCCCTCAGAGTTGGTTTCAATTTGTTTGTCTTTGTAAATGGCCTGTGGTGTGTGCACAGCCAGCGGGAGGGAGGGGAGCTGGGGGGCCTGCCTCACCCTGCTGGCACCCCCAGCCTGTGAGCTGCTGCATCCCTCAGCCCCTCAGGAACGGGCACGGCTGAGACTGCTGGGAGACAGGTTGAAAAGAAGAACAGGTTAATATTAATGTGGAGAAAGACAAGGGTTTTTATATGGAGTTTGGAGCATTCTTGTATCTCTGACTCCTGACTCTCACTGCAGCCACTGTTCTGGTGCTTTGCAAGTCATGAAATGGTGCCCTGTGCCCATGTGCATGTCTTTCTTTACAAACACACAGGAGAAGCACATCCAGGATTTCTGGGGGGGGGTGTTGGAGATGATGGAGATCTCTTGAGTTTGTCATGGCATTGTTATAAACATAATTCAAACAGAAATGTAAAGCTCAGACAAAATCTGCCTCTTTTCACAGACAAAATCTGCCTCATTTCATGTTCTCCCTGATGGGTTGCAAGAGACTGCCAGCAAGAAAACCTTCCTGCTCCCTCAGGGGAAGCGTGGAGCCCTGGGCAGGAGTGGGAGCAATGGGGCTGGGGTTAGAACACTAGAAAATGTTCTGGTTCATAGTGCTATAAAACAGATACATGTTTGCATTGTTTTCAATTTATTTGACACTGACTAACGCCAGTTCTGCTGGGATTTTAGGAAGGTGCATGGATTCTGCTGTTCCTCCTCTTCCTCTGGACACACACCTGTGACAGGTAAGGTGCTGTACTATTAGCTGTGCACCCCAACAACATCTGCTCATGTATGAGCCTGGAGGACAACACATGCAGCTGGGTTCATGATTGTAGACTCAAAGACTGGTTTGGGTGAAGGGACCTTAAAGGTCATCCAGTTCCAACTGCCCTGCCGTGGGCAGGGACACCTCCCACTGGACCAGGTTGCTCCTTGAATGCTTCCAGGGATGGGGCAGCCATAGCTTCTCTGGCCAACCTGGGCCGATGTTAGTGGTTGGAAAGCTGCATGGTGGAGAAGGACCTGGGGGTGCTGGTTGACAGACAACTTAACATGAGCCAGCAGTGTGCCCAGGCAGCCAAGAAGGCCAACAGCATCCTGGCCTGCATCAGCAATAGTGTGGCCAGCAGGAGGAGAGAGGTGATTGTGCCTCTGTTCTCGGGGCTGGTGAGTCCACACCTCGAGTACTGTGTGCAGTTCTGGGCCCCTCACTACAGGAAGGGTGTTGAGTTGCTGGAGCAGGTCCAGAGAAGAGCTGCCAGGCTGGTGAAAGGCCTGGAGGACAAGTCCTGTGAGGAGAGGCTGAGGGAATTGGGGTTGTTTAGTTTGAAGAAGAGGAGGCTGAGGGGTGACCTCATTGCTCTCTACAACTGCCTGAAAGGAGGTTGTAGGGAGGTGGGTGTTGGTCTCTTCTCTCCAGTGAATAATGACAGGATGAGAGGGAATGGCCAGAAGTTGCACCAGGGGAGGTTCAGGCTGGATATTAGAAAGAATTTCTTTACCGAGAGAGTGGTTGGACAGTGGAACAGGCTGCCCAGGGAGGTGGTGGAGTCACCATCCCTGGAAGTGTTTAAAAGAAATATAGATGTGGTGCTTAGGGACATGATGTAAGCATTAACAGGTAGATAAAGGTTATGGTGGGTGGATTGAGGTTATGGTTGGACTTCATGATCTTCAAGGTCTTTTCCAACCAGGTTGATTCTGTGATTCTGTCTCCCCACCCTTAGAGCAAATAATTTCTTCTTAAGATCTCAGCTCAATCTCCCCTCTTCCTGCTTGAAATCATTCCCTCTCATCCCATCACTCCCTGCCCTTGTCAGAAGTTCCTCTTCAGCTCTCCTGATCAGTCATGTTACTAAACTCCTCAGACACAGGTCCTCTCCATCAGTGCACAGTTAATATTAAGTTTTCCAAAGGCTCTAGCCTCCCTCTGCCTCCTGCCCCCCCAGACCAGGAGAGCCCTCTTTTGCCAGCCCCAAAACTTCAGCATCAATATTGCAGCTTCCAGCTGATCTGCAGGATCTTCCCTAGAAACAGGGACACTGCAGCTTCAGGAGCTCCTGAGCTGGGAGCCAGCTGTGCCTCTGAGAGATCTTTCCTTGTAACTCAGGACCAGTGCTTAAAAAGATGCAGTTACTTCTAGTCCAAAGGAATCTTCCCTAAAACTGCTGGCTGTTGTTGGATCTCATTGGTACCTGCCTAGCAAACCAAGGAATGCTTTGTTCTCTGGAATTTGTAACTCGCAAGTAATTTACATTATGATCAAGTCAATTCTTAACTTTATTTTGAATAAAATAAGCAGGTTGAACTTGCTATGTCTCTCCCTGTGTAGCTGTTCTGCAACTTCTAGCTGTTCCTTTAGTGCTTTGTGGGACCTTTTTTAATTTTTCAACATCTTTTTTTTGAAATGTGGACACTAGAGGAGGATAGATTGTCCCATTAATGGTCTTGCTAATACCATACATGTTGATAAAACCACCTTCCTATTTCTACTTGATATTCAGTTTCCTGTCACTGACATATTAGAGTAAGAGCTAGAGAGAGCACGGAAAGTTATTTCTGTCATCTTGCAGTATTATTAGTGCAAGAGAACAGCTACCTTTCACATCAGCTATGTTTGTTGTATTAATGAGGGAAAAATAGCCATTAACTGGCCTTAAGCATGTACTTGAATTTCAATAAGTGGTTTCTTTGCATAACCAAGAAGAGATCACAGATCAGACTTAGCAGCTACAGGATATGGCCAATTCTTAAAACACGGATGTTTAATTTGTAAGGTTTTCAAATGCTAAGATGGAGATCTTAAATTAAATATTCCCTCATCCAAACTTATCCAGTGTTTGAGTTTTAGGTCTTACTGCTTCATCCGAGCTAAAGATTAAAAGACTGGCGTTAAAAATGTATAAATACACTCAGTTACTCAGCCATCCCTAATTGCCTAATACCCCTCCACACATTGCTTCGAAGTGGATCATGACTTAAGAAGACTTATGTATATTCCACAGATAAAATTTATTGATTTCTTGAACAGGTCTCCTGGTAGAAGAAAGCACAAAGACAGTAGTATGTCTAATACAGCTATTTAAATTGTCAGAAACACCTTCATTTTAGATCTAATGCGACCTCCTTGATCATCGCAGTGCACTTCAATATTGAACAAGGCGCACTCCCACTCCTGCTCTGCAGAAATCAGCTACGGGAGCTCCAGGAGGGGCAACCAGCAGCTGAGCCTCCCTGGGGCAGGCAGTGCCTACCGTGGTTGGAATCACAGGCATTAGGAGCTTTGCTGGCTGCTGCAGCTGCTTCCCAGAGCCCCTCTCCACCCAGACCTGTCTCCCCGCTTCCAGGCGCTCCCGTGCTGTGCTGGAGGGGCCATCCCTCAGCACACCCAGGCCTGCCTCGGGTGCCCCCAGGGCAGGACATTCATGTACCAAACCCATTCAGGTCCAGGTCCTTTCTGGAGGTTTTGTATCCCAGCAGCACCGTGTTTCTGGCTTCCTCCTTCTTCTGTTTGCAAGCTGGGATGGGAATGTTTTGTGCCTTTCACAGCTAAAGCCTTTCTGCTATGGTTTCAAGTTGCCTTGAGAGCTCTGATAAAGCTTATGGCCTCAGTTTCTCATGAGTGATTGAGTTGCCATCAGTACAGATAGAACCTGCTCAGCAGAGAGAGGGATGTGACTGTGTTAATGTGTCCTGGTTATTTTTTTCCCCTTCCATAACTGTAATAGGTTAGCCGTGCTCCACTTGGGAAGTGGAAATAAATGGAGCCTCTTACTGAACTCTAATCTTCCTCAGTTGCACATGCCCTAGAGAATGGTGAGCTGCTTTTCAGGAGATAATAATTACAGCCAAAGTGATGTTCTGTGAGCTTCCCTTATCTTAAATTAGGATAAGATTAAGGTCTAAGGAGTCTGTTTGTGCTAGGTTTTGGAAATAATGGATGTCTAGTTCAGATTTCTTCAGAGTTCCCAAATATTTATTTATTGCTGAGTTTTTACTTCCTGCTGTGCACTCAAGTTGTTATCTTTCATAGCTGAAAAAAAGCAAAAGTGTAGATCTGTGTTTCTCAAGTTAAAAATTTGGTTGAGATGTTTCAAATTGTGGATATCTGTCTGTCTGTCTGTCCATCCATCCATGAGTCCTTCTGCCAGGCATATTTTGTTTTGAAAGACACTTTTACCAAGAAAATGCTTATGGACAGCAGCATCTCTTTTTACAGTTACTTTATTATAAATTCTAGAGTTATGCAAAAATATATAGGTTTATACTTACATTTAGGACACACCTATTACGTGTAGACTCTTCACGCTGGCAGACCCCAGTGCTCTCCTAAATTTTAAATTAAGCAGAGAAATGGGTAAAACTTTCAGCAGGTTGCAGGAAGAAAAGCCACACAGCATTGCCTGTTTACCTAAGCCATCTGTATGAGAATAATTTTTATTCCCTCCTTTTCAAACTCCATGTCCATATGTTATGTGACTGTAATTGTGCTGCTCCGGGTGTGCGAGGCGAAAGGTGGTAGTCAGGTGAGCAACAGCACGGGGAGATTGATGACACTCTGTTTTGCTAATACAAGGCAGAAGATGCTAAAAGATTGTGACACTCCCATTTGCCTGTTCTGTTTCTGTGGTCTAAATGTTGTTTCCTCAGTGCCTTCTGAACTGATATTTCACTTATCTCAACTGTCTTTATTAAAAAAAAAAAAAAAAAAAAAAGATTAAAGCCCCCCCAAGAAAAATGAAAACAGGAGAACAAAATAATCTCACCCTCATTTTCTATGAAACCATTTTAAAGGCTCTCAGGACATTGTTTTTCATCTTCAGATTAGAGATGTGTGCTTACTCAGATAATCTCCTCTGCATACAGGGTGGGCTAACACTGCCTAGCGAGATGCGGAAGGGACTGAGGACGTGGAAACAACTTGTGCAAACAAGGCTCTGATGGACTTTTAATAGGGCAATAATGCATTATTGTCCATTAGTTTCCTGAGGACAAGGTCAGGTAAAAAACATTTTTAAATAGGTTTTAAATGTAAGCAAGGGGTTTTGCTTGCAATGTAAGCAGATGTGTTTTTAATCAGCAGTAGTGGATTATAATAAGGTTCATGTGTCATTTGTATCCTGATGACAGACTCTGTTCTTGGTTGTGCAACATCCTTGAAGGCTGGAAGATCCCTAAGTGTTGCTCTGGGTTGGTATTTGATGAGCATTACATGTTTCTCCATTGTCAGGAGTTCTTCAGGTACCCGATCCAGGGGTGGGCTGAATTTTGTGGTGACTGGGTACAGAAGAGATTTGCTTGGTGTGGTTGCACAGCCTTTGCCACTAAGCCTCCACCTCAGCAACAGCCAAGGTTCCCCTTTCACATGCAGTTTCCCAGGTTATTTCCCTCTGCTCCAGGTTTCCATGGATCTTCAGAGACCACCTGTGTGCAGCTGTGTCCACATGGCAGGTTGTGGGGGCAGCCCTCCTCCCCCAGCTGAGCTTGAGGAGCAGCAACCCCAGATCTCCAAGATCATAGAATCATAGGATCATAGAATCATAGAATTGTTAAGGCTGGAAGGGACCATAAAGATCATCTAGTTCCAACCTCCCTGCTATGAGCAGGGATGCCTACCACTAGACCAGGTTGCACAAAACCTCATCCAACCTGGCCTTAAAAACCTCCAGGGATGGGGCATCAACAACCTCCCTGGGCAACCTATTCCAGTACCTCATCACTGGACAGGGAATGGGACACTGTGACTATGTCACCTCGTGTCTCCTTGCTTTCCAGCATCCCGTGACAGACTGTGTTGTGCATCTCCTGCTCCATCCCTGCCTGGGAGCACACAAACCCCAATTCCAGGCCATCAGGTAGTTCTCTTGCACCTTTTTAATCATTGCTCGTTAACTTTTAACAAAAGGAACTTGTGCTTCCATGAATACAACACTAATCAGTCGCTGCATTCAAGATTTGTTCAAATCACCTTTATTTTACGAGGATATTTGGCCATTCAAGGATGGAAAGGATTTTCTTTGGAGGTGTCTTGGAAAACGAATTCATTTCTGCTGTGATATTCCAGGTGGATGGGGACACTTTGGTGAGCAACAGCTCTGCAATGATCTGGCTGCTAACAGAGGACCATGGTGGGCAGAGGGAGAGAGTGGGAGGAATGCATGTGAGACCTTTGCCTCTGCTGCTCTGTCTTTTATACTGCGAGCTCTTGGGGGTCAGTAACCATCCTTGCTGTGAGTTCAGTGCAGTAGATGGTGGACTGTGGCCCCCTTTGACTGGTTGGATGTAAAGGTTGAGTGACGACGATGGTCGTGAGTTGGACAGAGGGACAATGATAATTCTTGGTATCATTTCTGAGCCTGGAGAAACATTGAACAGAGGCCATGGTGGTGTGTCTTGACAAAATGCTGGAAAATGATTGCAGCTACGTTTGTTCTCTAGACAGTTTGAGAGTACACGTATGGAAAAGTGTGAATTTGCTGTTTCACAAATACTCTTGTGTGAAGCTTGTGTTTAGTTGGAATTTCTTGTTGAGTAAATCATTTGGGAACTCTTTTTTCCCCAACAAACAAGAGTCATTGGTGTTAAAAAGAGGGGGAGCATTCCTTAAGATCTTCACACAGCTACCCAGATACAGACTTGTGCTGGAGAAGTAACAGCCCACTGAAACAGGCTACAACAAACAGTAGACAAACCCTAACTTCTAACAGAAAATTGGTTAAATATATGGCTTTCTTTCACCTTGTTGTTTGCTACTAAAACCTTTCACTTCTGGAATCTGTAGACAAGAGTGTTTTCTGGCATTATCCTGCCTAGCCATGCCATGTGAGCCACTTGATGGTTGTTGGGCCAGGTGTGACCCCCCAGCATTGGTGTATTCCCCAGTGTAAGGTACTGAGGCAGTAAGCCTGAGGGGCTGCACAAAGCTGCTCCATTGGCACCTTCTAGTTTGCATGGTCACCAGGAAGTCTCAGCTTTTGTGACTCCTTGCATTGCTGCTCTTTGTAAGCTGTTTAGTGTTACCCTATGTTCAACATTTCATCAGAGCTCATTATTTTCCTAATGGAATTGCAAAGATGCTTCATTTGACGATGCTACGAAATCACAGAATCGTTGTAGTTGGAAAGGACCTCTGAGATCACAGAGTGCAACCATCAACATAAAAAACCCCCAAACAAACACCCAAACAAACACAACCAACCACACACGCTCCACCAAAAGAACCCCCACAAAAACCCCCACAACCTCATCCACAAGGGCATGTCCTGAACTGCCACATCTACATGTTTCTTGAATACCTCCAAGGATGGTGACTCCACACTGGGCAGGCTGTTCCAGTGCCTGACCACTAAATGTCCTGTTGCTGATTTTTTTTTTTTTTAACTTTTTCTTTCTGGCTACTATGTGTCTTTTTTGACAAATACCAGCCAGGGTTCAGCACATGAGCAACACATGTTTTGGTTTCCTCTTCCTTATTTGCACTGAAGGGCAGTCCCCGAACACGTTGCTCCAGATCCATTTCATGAACAGCCCACTCTCAATAGTGTGTTTGGAACAGATGTCCCTACAAACCAAACAGAAGTGGCCTATGCAGTACAGGCTGCAAAATTATGAATTCAGGATGCAGTTACATCAGAGACTACACAGTTTCTTAGAGAAACTTACACAGAAATAATCTGGTACTTCTTGGCAGGTCGCAGTTGTGAATTTGACTGATCTGCTCTTGGACAAACAGGTATTTCTGTGCATCTGGTCACAAATGCTACGTGTATTTTGACTGGGTTCCTTTGGTTTTGTTTTTCAAGGAGACTTCCTTTTAATCTGCTTTATAACAAATAGATTATCCTTCCAAAATATTTGGTGGCCCACAGTTTCTCATTTTGCACCACACACCATCTTCCTCTCATATTTTAGTTCTAGGGGAATCCCTAGGACTGAGAAGTGGCAATCTTTGCTGTTTCCTCAGAATCTGAAGAGATAATATGCTTAAAAAAAAAAAATAAAAAAATCTCCCAATAGGTATTGAATTCCTGCTGCAGGCAGGTATTTTTTTTTCCCCTCTGTGTCTGATGTTGGACTAACAGAGACACTTTCAAAATTTCTCAGTAGCTCTGCGCCTAAAGTATCAGTGCCCTTGTTTGGGCTGGGGTTTGATGACACTCCCTACAGATACAGATCCCATTCAAAGTCTCAGCATTTTCAGCTTTACAGTAATCCAGGCAAAAATTGCCAGCACTTCATCTGATTCTGCACCCTCTTTTTCTTTTTTTTCCCTTTTTTTTTTTTCTAAAGCTCTTCCCCACCTGTGTGGAACTCCTGCTATCTGATTTTTTTTTTTATATGCCACTGCCATTAGACTGAAATGATTTTTCCTCAGTTTGCTCAAAGACAGATTTAAAGTCAGGTCCCAGAGGTAGCAGGGAAGTCGATCCCCTAAGCTACTCAGTCATTGTTTGCTTTTTTACATGTAATATCCTATTTCTAAGCCAGAGTGGAACTCAAAATACAACACACGCTCCATAAATGCGTCCTTTGGAAATTCTGTAATATGGCACTTAATAGAAATAACTGCTTTTGTTGTCACGTTTTGTTGCACCCCCAACCTGAAAAAAGGGATAAATCTACTTCATAGTGTTTAGAAATATTTCTCAGTCTTTTTGTCAGAGTTCCTTGACTTTAAATCAGTGTAGCTGAAATAATGCTGCTGAGCTCATTTAAAATATACCCAAAGATATATAATTTTAAGTACTGTAGTCCACCTAAGAATTAAATCCGTGTCTCTTACCCATCAGTTCTGTTTTAATACCACTTGAAAACACACAGATCTGAAGGGAAAGACCAGTTAAACCTTCATATTTATTGCAGTGTTGAGCACAGCAAAGGGTTACTTTAGCCCAGGCATTGTAAGTACAAGCAACAGGACTCCATTGGCTTTAATTTGTCCATGTCTTTCATTTGATACTACCAGTATTAATAGCTTTGCAAGGAAATTCTGCAGTCATTAATCATAATAATTAATCAGATCCAATTATATTGCATATAAATGCGAACAAATTGCTGAAAAAATAATGATCTATCACCAACGTGTCACAAGGAAAAAGAGACTAAAATAGTAATTAGAAGCAGGGATTTAGTTGTGTACAAGTACTCTGCAACTGATTTTAACAGTATGATGATCTGATGATGTAATTAGTGGAAAGAAAGTCTAGCAGGCTTTTGCAGCAGACCCCTTAATGACTGTGCAACTCGGGGAAAAAAATCCTTGTATTAGTGACTGCTTTTACATTTGCCACTAATTTCTTGTTTTTTTACAGCACTGATTTGAGAAATGCAGCTGCAGACATTCAAGACCAAGTTTACCCGGATATACTCCAAAAATTTTCCAAAGCTCCTCTAAACCTGGGGTGGGGCAGCAGCATTTCCCCCTGTAAAAAGGGTGTAATCCAGTATGGCTGAGTACAGTCCAGTGGAAATATTCTATCCAAGGGACACGTTCCTGTGTAACCCAGTTCTGCTCAAAGCAGCAAGTTGATTTGTTTTGTTCTGTTTCTCTTTAAATCATTTTTGTGTGTGGCCTGAGATGCCCCGTTGCAGCTTGTCAGCTCCCACCCCCCTTGCCCCCCAGTCCATACCACCCTTCCCTTCCCTGTGAGGCAGGTTTGCAGTGGGGCTTTACAGCACAGCTTTGCTCCCTGCTCTCCTCCTGGCATGCACACTGCTGATTAGCACACATTTAATAAGAGTATTTAAACATTCTTTTTAGGCAAAGCCCCCCCCCCCCCCCCCCCCCGATCTTTAAAATGTTCTGCCTTGGTCCAGTGGATTACACTTGAAACAGTTAACTGAAGATTGATGAGCAGTTTTATGACGGATTTCCTACTTGAAAATAAATGTTAAGTTCATCATAGTTTTCAATACTAAGCACTGCACTTTACTGCCTTTGATCTCGGTGTTGTGACTACTACAAAGAAATAAAACCTTATCTTACCTTTTCCAGCATCTACTGCAGAAGACCTCAATAATGCATAAGAACATCTGGAAGTGCAGTAATTTCAGCTATCAGAGATAAGAATTGACACAAAACAGGTAAACCCTACAAAGTCATCGTGTTGAAATGAGCTGATTAAGGTCTGGTAACATAAAACATCATGTATAGTGTTTTCATGCTTGCTACATCTTCCCATTTTATATATTAAAAAAAAGGAATGCCAATTATTTAATCTTTTTCAGCACATTTAATAGGTTGATTAGCTGGCAGCTATATTATATTTTTCCATAAAGAGACAGAAGTGACTACAAATCTATTGCCATATATATCTATTTAGAGTTAACTGTGAGTTCATAGAAAATACATGGGCATAGTAAACAGGGTTTTGAAATGACAATTTTTTACTGGTTGCAAGTGCTAATTGCTAGTTTCTCAAGGGTATAGAATTAATCACCTGCTAGATTTACAGTCTCTAGGTTGAGACCTGAGGATGGAGGCAATAAGAAAAGCTCTTGAGGGACATATCATATGGTGAGTCTAAATATCAGTCTCTATGCATATGTAAATTGGCAACAAAGTTTTTTCAAAGCTCAAGTATGCTAATTTCAAACAGGCAAGACTAAAGCTAGCTTTTAGCAGCTGTTTAACGTCTGCCTGTGGGTGGTAGAGAGAGCTTAAAATACAAGCAAACAGTGGTGCATAAGTAATTAAGCAACATTTTGCTGGGCATAAATAATTCTGTTTATATTGCTCTTTGAAGAGTATAGAATACAAAATAACAGATCAAGTGCACCTTTGGTCACCAGAGGTTAACTGCTCTTCCTCTTTACCTTTTCTTTTGGTTTCACATTTTTTTAGGGCAGAATTAAATGAGGGTCAATGCGACTCTTTGTCATTTGTATATGAAAGAACTTCACTTAACATTGCAGCAAAACAAATGCTTTAAAGTTTTTTAAGGCTTGGTATTGACAGTTCAACAGCCATCCTCGAAGCATTCTGCTTCCTGGAATCAACTTCCCTTATGCTCTGAAGTGGGTCTGAAATGGACATTTAGCTATTTTTAGAGCGCTGCACTTTCACCAGATTAGACAAAGTTGATAAAATTATGCTATATGTGCTATTTTGTTAAATTGTAAAAATCAGTGAGTCAACTCGACTATTTTCAAGGTCATAAGGCTGTTGATAATCCATAAAACAAAATAGCCTGACTTTTGCAGTTGTTGTAATTTAAATTATTGCATGCATTAAAATAATAAGATAGTTGCCATTATGGTATTCTCCGAAAACCGAGAGTTACTGAAGTGGCTGAGCACAAAATGCTCGTGTAATTTTGATAGCTGCTCTGAACTAGCAGAATTGACTAAAAGCTTGAAAAACTAAAACAGGGAGATTTAAAAAAAAATACCCTACTTGGTTCAGTAAAGACCTTGAAATGAATCACAAGGAAGATGAAAGATGTAACATGATTTGGAAACATCTAGTCTGGAAAAAAGGATTATAAGTACTAGCTGTGATAAGAGTCAGGTTTTTAAAACTTGGTTTTGATTAAATGTTGATGGTTTAAAGAATTAGTGGTTAAAAGAACGGGTGGCTGGCAGAGGAAATTCTCTGCACCCAGTGCTGTGTTGCTATAGCAAAAGCTGATGCAGAGACTGCTGCTGTTTTGCAGAACGACTGATCCCAGTTTGCTGTCCTGGGGAAGGTGGACAACCACTGGAGAGGGAAGAGATGTGTCCTGCCAGAAGTGGTGTGTGTGCAGCTGCAAACAGGAGCTGGTGCCCCCCTGCCTCCTGGCTCTGCACCCTGTATTTGCCTTGCTGAACCCCTGCAAGACAACTCAGCCCCCAGTTTCTTGTCACTCAGGCTGGTGGGTTTTTTTTTTTTTTTTTTTTTTTTTTGCTTTCTCCGCTGAGACTCTTCTCACCTATTTCTTTTAGTTTAATTATTCATTTCCTAATTCTCTCACCTCTCCCTGCAGAACTCCCTGGCAATTTGTCATTGTGGCTGAACACCACGGCATGGGTCAGAGCCGAGGAGTTAACGCCAGCGCCGAGACTGATGGGGGAAGTGTTCTTTGAGCCCTGCCACCACCACAGCTCATTAGAGCCCCCAGGTTGGCCATATCCATAGTTAATGCTACCGAAATATCACCTTACAGGCTCCACACCACGAGCAAGAAGTGGCATGAAGAATTCTGAGATGCTGCATGTGTGCCTGCATCTGCGTCTGTGGCCCTGGCTGCTGAGTTCAGAACAGGGACTGTTGTGGGGGCATCCCAGAAAGTCAGCATAAGGAGGAGGATTTTGTCATGTGGACTAGGGTGCCAAAAGAGTAAATGGACTGGAAATACAGTTGCATAAGTTATTCTAGACCACTTCTTGGCGACCAAATGGGGAGGTGGTGGCTGTGATGCTGTGGGTACGGAGAGGGGAAAGCCTCAAGAACGGGCAATGTTCTCTCTATACACCATAATGAAACAGTGTGAGGAAACGCAGGTGCAAATGGTCCTGGAGATGTTGAAGACAACAAGCCAAGCTGATTTTGGCTCTGCTGGTTTCATGGTATTAGATATTAAAACCCTGAGAGTTGAAAATGTCACCTTCTGCTAAATGGCTGCTGCCCTGCCTGCTGTGTCAGAGCAAAGCTGCTGGGAACTGCCCACGCTCCAAGAGAATGGTACAGTTCTTGGGGTGTACCTCTGAACTGTCTGGATGTGTGATTCCTGCATGTGCAGCCTCTCTTTGCTCTTTTAGTTAGAGTTGTCATTTTCTACCCCTTTTGCTAAGGTTTCCTCTTTCTTGCCTACAAAAACGACTTGTTCAGACTGTTTTCTTCTCTGAACCTCTTCTCTTCCACCTGCCTTGGCTGTTCTGCTTCTCTGGAGGAGGGAGCCAGTTTTTCAAGTATGGTTCCCTGGCTTTTGGTAGAGAGCATTGAGAAAGCAGCAGATAGTGCTAGGGACAGTCTAGCTATTTTTGGTTTTGTAATTACCTGGTCAGAGGAAGAGGTGGTAGTTGTGTTCACATTTATTGTTTGTCTTTAAAAAGAGTTGCTCAGGATCTTCAGTCTCCCTGCCAACAACCGAGCAGATATTATTTTTTTTTCCAGAGTATTTTATTCTTTTGAACAAACAAGAAGGACCTGTCTGTCTGAGAGCCAGTCTGTTCCCTTGGTGGCTGTTTGATGTCACGGGGTGTCTCTCTCTGGTGGCAGATGTTGGTGGGTTTGGAAGCCTCCCCCATGGCCGGGCAGGTTGGAGGTGGCTCCTCAAGCCCTCCCCACAGCCAGACCCAAACCCCCTCACACAAGGAGTCAGCTTCTCACCAGGCTTTGGGAAAAACCAGGCTGTGCTCACCTGGGACAGGCATTTATTGATCTCCTTAATGATTTTTCTTGTTAATCCATGGAATTTATACTGAATATAAATCCTGCTTTCAGTTAGCAATAAGAACCAAACGGGGGGGGGGGGGGGAGGAAGGAAGAAAAGAAAAAAGCAATTTGTAGCCAAACTGCTAGTTACTGGAGTAAGAGAATTCTTGCAGAAACATTTGCTATAATCAGATTTCTTGCCAGTTTGATGTCCTGGGCTTTCACTTTTGCAGTAGTTAGGGGATCTCAGAAAACTTTTGGGTGTTTTTCATTGACACTGTAAAATCCAGGAACACAGGGAAGCTTTCCTTGAGAAATTCCAGCTCTGCTTCCTGTTCATGTAGGCACCTTCCCTGGCAAAGCACATCATGCTGTTCGGGCTGTGCTCTCCCTTGTGTGGACAGGCAGCTTCCTTCGAGCTCAGGAGGATTTTTATACATATGAGAGGGGAGAATTCGTCCCTTGGCTTATCTTGGAGTAAAAGGATCATCTGTTACTGAGGACAATAGTGCAGCTCTGGAATACTACATTTTAATAGTATATCTGGAGAACAACATCCTGTATTGATTTTTCATTTTATTTTGTTTTTCCTCGGGGCTTTTTTATTGGTATGATTATGTGAGTTTGCTTCCACCTGCTACCAAGCACCTTCTTTCATCTTATAGGCACTAATTTACATAAAACCTAAAAGCAAGAGATAATAACAAATATTTGGCTATTTCATGAATTTTAAAATTGTTTTCATTATCAGGGAGAAATATTTTGCATAGCCTTTATTTCCTACTGTATTTTTGACTGCTATCCTCAGAGTAGAAAAAGGGAATTTCCTATTTCTCTTCTTTTCACTAGCATTTTACATTTGCTTGAACAGAAATGCTTTACAATTAAAGCAATCCAATTAAAAGAACGTAATCTGCTGCCAGTGCTGTGAACTTCCCCATAATATTCTGGTATTAAAAAAAATAAATAGCCAGTAAGCTAACCAGTCCAGTTAGTTTCCACCAATCCTAGAAAGATTTCTTTCAGCTCTGAGAAACATGCACATTTTATATAAATATATATATATATATGCCCTCTTCAGCTGTCACAGTGCTGTGGCAGAATTTAGTTCTGTTCTCAAGAGCTTCCTTGTCCCATGAGTGCAAAGACAATAGTACACTATATAGAGAGCCAATAAATCAATTAGCTTTAACAGCCAGCGTTCAGGAAATGCATTTATTCTCTTCAATGGAAACACAGTTTTTACTTGTAGCCATACTTCATACTGTTAAGGTCAATTTTTCATGTGGAAATTAAATCCGGGGGATGAAAAAGTGCTTGTATATTCCATAAAGCAGGAAAGAACTGTTCTTACTGATGTGGGCTCACAAGTTTGTTTTATTTGTAATTATCCTTCTTTAGAGTAATTGAGATTCTAAACAGTGGCTAATAGCTTGGCTGTCTCAAATTACTACTGCCTGCAACTTTACCTTTCCAAAAAGAAGTGAGCTTTTCAATTGCAACACAACTACTAAAGCCTGGGTCATTTTAGAACAATTAATTGAGAGAGGTGATTAATAGCTTAATAATGGGCTTCTCTGTAAGTGCAAGGAATGCACAGAAAAGGAGTATGTGATTTTTGTATCCCTCAGACATGGGCTAATTGCAAACGCCCTGGTCAATCTTCCCTGTGGGATCCAGAGCTTTCCTGTGAGACCTGGTTTGATGGCATCTGTGACTCTCCAAGGACAGTGTCCAAGGAGGACACGGCTCTGGGCAGGGACCGGCCAGGCACGGGGGCGTGGGAATGGGTTGGTACCACTAGGTCCACTTTACAGGTGGAGGCATGAGGAGGAGAAGCCCAAAGAACAGACCAGGGCAGCAAGCCTGGAGAAGGGGGACTGGGATTTCCACTCCTGTGCTCCATCCTCTGCTCCAGAGGTGTCCGACACTCATATTCATGATTCTGAGGGAAATCTATGAGCTTCTTCCAGGGGGGAGGGAACAAGCTGGAGAAATGCAAATGTCAAGGGAAAAAAGCAAGTTTATCATCAGTGGTTTAAAATTCTTTACATGGAAACCATCAGCTCCAGTTTGCAAATAAGAAAACCAACCCAAAAACAACAACAAAAGAAATGTTAAAGGAGAACCACTATTCATATCCTGCCTCAGTGAGACTGAAAAAAGCATGGGACAAGCCTTGCTGAATGTGCAGATGCTCCATGAGCAGATGGTCATATCAAGCTGGGAGTCAGGAGGAAGGCAGAGACTGTGGAGCAGAATGGGTCAAGGCTCTCCTGCAAAGTGTGTTTGGTCCCAGGCTGGTGTGGATGTGAGCCCTGGCCTCCACTTCTGCCCACAGCCAGGAAAAGCAAGTTCTGTGCCTGAAAACCAGCTTCTGGTTCACTTTCCTGTTTCTGCCACTTTCTGGGTACAGGTCATGGAGGCACAGGGTGAAAGGTGTCCTCTCCATGGCCACAGTGCACCATGAATACCATATTAACCCTTTTATGTCTGTGTAGGTAGTGGCAGTATCCAGACATCCTTGTGTGCAAGATCAGCCCTGTCTTTGATTCCTGGGGCCATTTCAGTAACTTTTTGAAAATGTAGCTTGGAAGCCCCAGCTGAGGAACTGCACAGGTTAGAAGGACAGTGCAGAGGTCTGGAGCTGCTGCTGCAGGCACCACACACCATTTCCTACTGAGCTGCAGAGTCTGTTCTGGGCTGTGACAGCATGGGGAATGATGGGTCTTTATTTCTGCCCCTTCTCTTTTTCTTTCTCCATGGGCATATGCAATGTTTACAGCCCTGGTATGGAGCTGTCTTTGCCAGAAGACCTTGGGAGGTCACAGACAACAGCTAACTTGAGGTTCACCATTCTGGGTCACACTGCAAGTCCCACCTCATCTACCCATCTGCCTAGTAAAATACATTAGAAGGTGATGCCACAGCTTTGTGTGCAGGAACTGGACTGGTGAAGGCACTTTGCTCTGAGCACCCAGCTGTTTCCTCTGCCCAAAGCCATTACTGCACCTTTCCTGGTCCAGATGTCCAGAGAGCAGCAGGTACGGGTGCTTGATGGGGCTACACAGGCTTCAGCTTTACAGGTAATGGGATTTCCTGAGCTTCTGTTGAGGAGAAGGGACTTGTTGCTGGAGCTGCCATCACTGTTCATTTGCCTTCAGATTTTTGGGCTGGTGAGGGCGATGGCTTTGGTTTTTCCTCATCCTAGGAACAGAAGGTGAGCAGAGCTGCAGTGTGAAGCTCCATTGGTTTATCTGGTGCTGCACGGGCTGGCTGTACAGCTTGGATGGGGCCAGGGGTTTGCAGGCAATGTCTCCCCTCTGAGGCCAACCTCAGGGGACATGCTGGGGCACTTCTGAAATCACAAATCCTGCATATTTTTTAACTAGTTCTGCCCAGGTTATGATCTGCTGCTGTGTTTAATCTTTCTGGAGCAGAGGGCAAGCTCGGACAATTTAAAAGCCCTTTTAAAGGGACACAGCCATGCAATGTATAGAGGACAAAAAATTCTTTACAGCCTTTGTCCTCAAACTTTTGCTGGCCTTTTGTGTCTCTCATGTTTACAGACCTCAGTTTCTCACACAAATTTATTGGTGCTTGTTGCTAGCCATGCTGTTCACAGACAGAACAACACAGATCCTTCTGGGGGGCCCTTCCAGCACTTGTTCCTCCGGTCTCTATTGTAATGCAAAAGCCAATGCAAGTGAGACCAACTGGCAGTTAAAATGAACCCGAGTCCCTTCTCTGTGTTCCCAAGGAGACCTGGAGAAGGCTCTGGTCCTGCTTCACCAGCTGAGAGGCAGGACCTGAGTCCCTGCTGTGGGCTTCAATATGATGAGCTTTACTAAAGACATTCTTTATGCGTAGTAGAAGTTTAGTAAACTTCATTTTAAAGCCAACTAATGCATTCATTTACATTAATGAATCCTACGCTATAGTAATTAGTTGCAATTATCATTTAGCTGGAGCACGGGTAGAACTTGGGCTGTGACTGTTCAGTCTGGTATTTTGGCATTTTCCATAGACAAAGCAATGTCTGCAGCACACACAGACTCTCTCAAATAGCTCTGTAGAGATTTGCATTTTGGATATCCACGAAAAGATTCTCAAAAGTTTTGTGAAAAAGAATTGAATCTGTCTTGCAGCATCACGGGGACCATGGTCTTCAGATGGTGACCTGGTCTTGGGCAGCAGCTGCAGGGGACAAGCAGAAAGCCTGTGTTTTGTACCAGTTTTATTTGTGCAAGGTTTAGGAGAGCTCGTGTGGCAGAGGACAGCAAGAAACAACAGTCTGGGAGTCCCAGTGTGAAAGGGGGAGCTTGGCAAGGCAGCCCAGCCTGCCCGAAATACTGGAGCATTGGAAGTGGTTCTGGCACCACAGCAGGGAAACGGGGTGGGAAGGGGTTTTGTAAACCTCTGTTGCAATACTTGACCTCATGCTGAGCTTCCCCAGGCTCAGGTCAACAACGAACACATTTATTCTCTCCTTTTTGTCTGAGAAGTCCATCAGAGAGAGTGAATGGAGGTGAATAGAACAGGGGTCTGAAAAGGAGGCAGAAAATAAGATTTCTTTTATTGTAGCATTTGCATAATAGTCATCTCACAAAGTTGCTTGGAGATAAAAGGAGGAGGAGATGGGGATGAAGAGGTTAAGTAGAAGGGCAGTCAGTTTTTAGTCATGTTAGAAGCAGCAGTGTTTTCTCCTCTCTTTGATACAAGGAGTAGTATTCCTCATGTAAAGAGCAGAGTTGATGGCAAGGCTACGTGAGGGACAGGAACTGAACTAAGTGTGAGGAGCCAGAGGAACAGTGACTCCAGCCCAGGAGATACCTGCTCAGGAGAGGAGGCTGCCAGGTCATTATTAACACTTCAAAAAAAAGTATTTGATAAAGTCTTACAGAACCCTGGTGCTTAGGGCTTGCCTTTAGGATGCCTGAGATCCTCCCAGCTTACAAAATAAATGAAATTTTACTTGATTTTTCTGCCAAGGAAAGGTGTGACCTGCCTGTTCTGGGCTGGACCTGTCTGCAGTTGGGCAGCCCTTGCTGTGGGATGGATCTGGTGGTGGGTCTCCTGTCTGTCCCACCTCCCCACAGCCCCATCACCTGGAGGTGGGCATATTTTTCTGTCTGAATAGAGCCCAAAGCAGTGGGTTTGTGCTGAGAGTCGTGTGGTGGTGTGTGCTGGGATTTCCCTGGAAAATGTGGTGTGAGGAGGGTCTGTTTGGGCCCCAAGAGGTGTGTGGATCACCCAGCTGGTGCACAGCTTGGGGGGCTTTGGTGGGAACCCCATTTGTGGGTGTGTGCAAAACCAGGAACAGAGAACTCATTGTACTCACCACATTTCAGGAGTGATATTGAGTGTTCCACTGGCCAACAGGCCTCCAGGTAGAACCTGCTGTTTTGTTCAAATAACCCCAGTTTATTTTTCCCCTTTTTTTGGGCTTGGTCTGTGTCATGGGCAGTGAGTGGCTGAGCAGACCCTGCCTCATCCCTCCCTGCCAGCACAGGAGGGGTGCCCAGATCCCACCCACTGGCCTTCCACTGTACCCTAGATCACCAGAGGCAGAGACCTTCCTTCTCACCACCTTACAGGCACATTTCTGCACCTGTATTGAGTGCCTTTGAGCTGTAAAGGAACAGATTTTTTTGATACGTTGTGTGTTTTGTTTTCCCCTACTATTGTAATGTCAGCAAAGAGTATTATTTAGAGAGAATGAACTTTTTTTTAATAATTTAATTGTTACTGAATTCATCAAGGACCTGAAGTTTATTTTTTCACTTTATGCCACCAGAAGTGTTTCATTTATGTAAAAATTTTAAAATTAAATATAAGGATAACGAGTAGCCACAGCCAAACTGATAGAAACAAGCTTGTTTATTTGATGCTAATTTTTTTGTGGACATTGCAAGGTTTGGAAAGAATTTAAATCCATCCTTGAAATGTATTGATTAGTGAGACTTAATTTTTCTTTAGCTCTCTCTGATAGCGTTGTAAATATTTTCATTTGTTACGCATAACAAAATATACATTAATCTGTCAGAATATAAATGGTTTTCTTCTGGCCACTGTGGCTTGAGGGATTTATTCCAAGTCAGTCGTGTTACTGGTTGCCCTCAGGATGTATAATGTATATTTTAAGGGAATGTGGATTACTGTAAGACACTTATATTATTTGTGTGATTAATATTAGTGTTACAATGAATGAGGTCCTGTGGTCCTTACTTTGCTCTTATAGTGACTTAATCATTTCTCACAACAGTGAAGTCATCTTAATAAAACATTCCATGCAGTAGTTGTTTTTTTTCTCAGATATGACAAATGCAGCTGCAGTAAGATGTGAATTTTCTGTTACTAAATATATAGTATCATGAATTTAATTTACTGTAAGACATGTACATGATATCATTATGTAGCAGAGGGAAATTTGAATTCAAGCCTATTTCTCCTCGCCCGGGTGGGACTGGAAGGAAGTCTATGGTAAAACAGTGTATTTTTAAAGTTCATTCTTCAGCTCAACTGACTTATTCCTGAAGTTTTGGATGTGGAATTTCACAGGCTGAAAAAGGTCAGCCCCGCAGAGGCATATTTAAAGTTCCATGTGTGTAATTTGCCACGATAGGCGCACAACCTTGGTCCTCTACATCCCCCAGGTCACAGCACCACATCCCCCAGCACTGCACCTTCTCTCTCTTCACTCCAAACCTGTGTCTGTCCGTGCAGGGGCACCGTCCTCCTCTGGCTGGAGTCCAGTTTGAGCAGGGAAACCCGTGGTGGGGTGGAGATAAGGGCCGACCCTTCCAACCGTGCAGTGCTCCTTTCTACACCAAGCTGAGAGCACTGCCAGGCTGGTCACAGCATGGGGAGAGGTCCCAGCTCATTGCAGATGATTTTGAGGCATCAAACATCCCACGGGAAACAGAGGTCCTTGCCATGGGCTGAGAAGCAGCCAAGGGGCAGGCTTCACCCACCGCTGCCGCAGCAGGGATGTGGAGTCCAAGCGCCCCACATCCCCGAGTGGGTAAAGCTGTTCTCTGAGTACATTGCCTAGTCATATTACTTCTTAACTGCCATCAAAGCTTTAATGGCTAAATCTTAAGTGAGCTAGTTCTGGGATTACATTTCTGCGTGGGGCTCGTAGAGATGCCTCAAAACTGGTGGTGGGATGTTGGCAGCTCCTGCACGCTGTCTTGGGCAAGGGAAGCACGTGGGAGATACCTCTTCTCGTTAAGTAGTGAGCATTTGTGTAGTGTTTTCATTAGCATTTAGGTATGTTTACTGTGACTGCAGCAGCACAGCAAAAGGTTGGTCTGGTGCTCTTCTACTTCTTTACAATCATAATGCTAGTAAGCTGTATCACACAGAACATCACACCCTGGTGCTATATTTGGGGTGGTGGACGTTACTGTGCACGAAACCCCAGGGGAACACATCTGCTGTCTTGGAAAGACTCAGTTAACTAAACTCCCATCTGCTCAGGTCTCTGTAGCTTTCCTGCTTGCCTGATCCCTTAGGAAAAAAAGTCTGCATAGATAAATCACCTGTGCTCTGTCTCCAGGTTCAACCCCTTTGCCCCGGTGGCAGGAGCCACCAGAAGCATGGTGTCCACAGCAAGAGATGCACTAGAGTCCTAGAAAGGGCTGGGGTGGAGAACAAACACGTTTGTGACAGAGGTGGTCAGACCTCATGTCTAAGGTGCATCAAAACTGTCCCTAAAATCTATCCCACACCCTGCTGTGTCACTTGACATCAGCATGATGTTAAGGGGCAGCAAGTGGTGGAGGGTCAGGAAGCAGAGTCCCTTCCCCAAAGCTCCGAGAAGAGCTGGTGTGGTGTCAACAGGATGCTTTATGGAAGAACCCCAGTAAAACACTGGGCTTCTTGCACAGCAAATATGGATCATGCATTTTATGGTTTAAAAGTACTTAAAATGGTCATGCTTCTAGTGAAAGTTGTCTACAGTGCAAAAGAATGATGCTGGTAATTACAATAAATTCAGCTAGGATACGGTGGACAAGAGCTTTAAAAACTTCAGAAACATCAATTAAAGCCCAAGTTCTGTGCAATAAGCATCAAAAATTGATAAAAACTCAAATTTAGGTTTTTAGATTTAGTGTTTAAATCAATCAACTGCAAACAAGATTTAATTAAAGAATATTATTTCAAAGTGTAATTACCTACTGGGATTAGAATGAACCTCTATTGCCCATAATGTTCTCCTACTGTGATCCCACACTGAAAAATGTTGAGTTTTAGATTAATATGCATCTTGTAAGTACAAGTCCTAATCTCAATCTTAAAGGACATTTAAAACACACTTGGAACCTTCTATGCAATCAAGCACAGTGTGACTACAATGTCCACCATGCTAAATTTGTGATTACATTTTTTATGTGCATGATTTAAATCGCTTTAGCAGCCGTCCAGGGAGCATTTTACCCTGCATATTAATTACACAAAGGCTTTGTCATGTGAGGGTCTCAGTGGTCATGGTCTGTAATCCAGCTCATTTGAACTGTGAGTACAGTTTTTGAGCATGCTGTGCACATCAAGCTCAGCTTTAAAGCTGGAATATGCTGCGATGGTTAACAGGTATGGTTCCTGCTTAAGGAATGAATGCCATTTATTTAGTGACCTCTGCAAACTAATTGCTTAAAAATTGGGAACTGGAAAAGCAGGCAAATACACAGGAAGACAAGGGCTGGTATTCCAGCATCCTCTTATCTCCAAAATGCAAAATCCCAGGAAAAAATATTAGAAACCATTTACTCAAATGCATACTTATGTTATTCTCTTGATTCAAACTACCAGCCATTAAGAGTACTTAGTACTTCATATTTTTCAGTTACTTGTTTACTTCCTTTTCATCTGGATACCCTTTCCCCTTAAAAATAATACATTCATCTAGTCTAGTGGGGTTTTTTTGGTTTGTTTTTCCACCTTATTTTGGATCATAAACTCTTACTCTGCAAGGAATTTACTGTT
The DNA here is from genome assembly GCA_020745705.1 of Hemiprocne comata. Taxonomy (NCBI): domain Eukaryota; kingdom Metazoa; phylum Chordata; class Aves; order Apodiformes; family Apodidae; genus Hemiprocne; species Hemiprocne comata. Next base: position 952,328 of record CM036591.1, read on the forward strand.
ATGCACAACACAGCGAATCAATCAAGTGTAGCTGTAGTAAAGATGTAGTAAACAAGAGAATATGCACACTTTTCTCTGCACATATGTAGTTCTTAGAATCTGCTGTAGTCATTTTAAAGTCTGTCATTTTAGTGCCAGTGAAAAAACATGTCTGATGGTTAAACTGAGGAATACAAGAGATGGAAGAGCCAATAGGAGCCCAGAGTACCCTGCTGCCACGGAGGAGGCCAGGCTGGACCCGGTCTGCCAGGGGCACTGAGCAATAGATTCCTTGTGCCAACACAGAGCCCAGGACCTGCTTTTTGAGTTTAGTCATGGACCAGATTCTGCAATCTTTAATTATTTCTCACTTAGGAAACATTTAATTGAAGCTGTAAGTAGGCCATATTTTTATTATTCTAATGAGATTCATGGGACTAATCAGGTAGCAGAGGCAGGCTTGGAACCTCTGTTCCCTTTCCTTGTGCACAAGAAGAAAACGAGAATTACGATGGGTGAAAACTCTGCTCAAAGCTTCAGAAAAGGCACTTTTGGATGGATGGGGTGAGTGGTTTGTGGGAGGCATGGCCGTGCCCTTGGGAGGATTTCAGAGGGGTGTGTTTCTTCCCAGTTTTTGTGATTAACGCCAAATCTGCTGGTCTAAACCAGCAGTAACAAAACCTCCCAAACCCTTTGCTAAACAATGTGAAGTAGGGTTGGTTGTAGTTCTTCCATGTGAAATCTGGAGGGTAGTTGGGACAGCAAATGTGCTAGGAGGGTGGGTATGACTCCAGCTGGGGGAAGAAGTAGGGGAGTGATGGTCATGCCTGATCTCTCCATTCACTAACCACACTTGAAAGAGAAAAGAAGTCATTTCAGTCACATCATTTGAATGAAAACCCTTCTTGTTCCATTTTTGTGAGATTCTGAAGACTAAATGAGTAAGCAAATTGGAAAGGAAACCACTTTCAAAATTAAAAACCTGCATTGTCCAGCTTTGAAATACTCATATAAAATATTTGATTTTTTTTTTTTTTTGTGATTTGTTTTATTTTCACAGTGAAAGTTTTTCCTCAGATTTAGCCATAACCATTAATTTGGTGTTTTCCTGGTTTCTTGTAGTTGATTTTTAGTTTGTTTTGTTTTTCTCCAGAATATGGTTAGTCCAGTCAAAACGCATGCAAATTTTTAGTATTTATTTTTTGCCATTCCTACTTTTCCAGTGTTTCCTGACAGGAAGATGTGGTAACTTGGGAGGGGCTGGTGGTCTCCCCTGCCCACTGGTGTGTGCTCAGCAGGGTGCAGTGGTGGGATGGGACAGCTCCACTTTCTACCAGAACCCTCTTTCTCTTGAAACTTATGCTAAAAGACCCACACAGGTTTGTTTTTGAAGTGCAAATGCCATTTTGGTGCTCAGGCCGTCCCTCTGATGCTTTTCATAGTGCCTAATAGAGATGCACATTAATGAAATCCACACTCTCAAGGTGGGAAGCTATTTTTCTTGAAAACCCACCCCAAATCTGTGGCCTTTTACATTAAATTTTAATCAGTCTTGAATTCTGAAATCTCAGCATAAAGCTGTTGATATCGGTCTCCTTTGATAAATTATAAAGGTAAACTTTAATGAACAGTGAATAGAATCACCTTTGCTACTTGGGGGTAATAGAATAAAAAAGCAAACAAACACATTTTTCTTACTGCCACATGCCTCTCCTTAATAATAAGTTTTGTGTCTTCTGCAGAAATAGATGCTGTATAAAGTCTCATTAAATTAGCTGACTGATGGAATAAATACACAGCCCATGGCTCTCCAGTCCATAGTAAACTAAGCAAGGGTCTTGATATCTTAGAGTTCTGCTTATTTACACATGCCTCGGACTCTTCTCACAGATATGTAAATTATTCTGGTTAAAACTAAATGCTAAAGTCTACACCATTAGTCTTCCACTTCATGATCTCCACATGGGGCTGTTAGAGGGATAATGTACCATACAATACACGGTTTACTTTTAATTAATAGAAAAAAAATGTGAAATGAATATTAAATGTAGCTTAATGTGAAAGAAACCTCAAAGCAGTATGGTTGTTATTTTTTTTGTTTTTAATATTCAGCCCTGCTTTGGCATTAGAAAACAAGAAATGTAGTAGGAGGCTGGAAACATCATTAGAGCATGGGAAAAGAAGGAGAAGTAGGTGAAGGTTGTGGGGAAAGAAGGGCAGTCCCAGGCTGTTTGTCCTGGAGAGGGGATACCCACCTGGGGAGGCGTGGGGGGCCCTGCCCTGAGCCCCCAAAATACCAGAAGCAGTTACACTGACACCTCCCTGGGCACCCTGCTGGATTCATACCCCACCACCACCTAACACAGGAATTGCAGAATCTGGTATTAAATCTTAATATAAAAAACCCCTCATCAAATAGAAGCATTTAATTAAAACACAAGATCTGTTTGTCTGCGTTATAATTCAACACGTCAAAATTAATGCCCCCGTTTTTAATAAATAGAATTACCAATTCACAAACAGTTTATCACACTGTTCTCCACAACGGAATGGAATTTTAATTATAGACCATTATTTATTGCGACGGAACGAGCACGTCCCATAGTATTTGCCCACAGTACAAGTCAGGATTTAAGAAGAAAGCTCCTCTAAGTCGTGCTTTCCTCGGGTGGCAGCCCCTTTGTCTCACCTAGGATAAGGTACAGCTCTGGGAAGGAGACAAAGCCTGCGAGCAGCCCTGCCGAGGCTTTAGGAGATAACAAGGTACTCACTGAAGGCACTTACTTGTAAGATTAAAGGGTTTGAACTAAAGCCTGAAATTAGTAACTTTTCATCCCTTTCACCAAGACAAGCCAGTGTTTTGCAATAAAATAAAGACCCTGTGTTTTGGAGCCTCTTCAGCAGGCGGAGTGTGAAACTAAATGCTACTTGCTCGTTTCTAAATTATTCATACATTCTTAATTGTGATGTTATCCTTATAAATGATAGTAATGGTACCATTTAAAGCCTAAAAACCGGCAAGCACCTGCCACTGAAACGGGTTCATTTAATGCACGGCAGCTGAATCTTTAATACAGGGGATAAATGAGAAGGCTCTGCTGGCAAAAATACAGGCAGACACTTGATTTCTCCAACGAGGCATTAAGTAACCTGAGCTGATTGCTGGGTGGGAAGGGAAATCCAGTGCCTTGTTTCTGAGGAAAATTCCCAGGTGGGACAGATTATCTGTCCTAGGCTCTGGCTGGGACAGGGGGCAGAAAATACCAACGAACATCTCCTGCAAGCAGCTCAGCTTCCAAGGGATGTTTCCACCTTTACTGGCAAAATGATACGGTTGGCTCACCTGTGTGGAGCAAGGGACATGCTGAGGGACATAGGTTAGTGGTGGCCTTGGCAGGGCTGGGTTACTGGTTGGACTTGATGATATTAAAGGTCGTTTCCCACCAAAATGATTCTGTGATTCTAAAAGTAGGAACCTCAGCTGGGGAACGGTGGTGTCACCTGAGGGGCTCAGCCTGGGTTGTCACCTCAGAGCAGTGGGGGCCTGAAGTGGTGGCTCAGGGACATTTCCTTGCCGTGATCCTTGCTGTGCCCTGTTGTAGGTAAAACCAGAGGGGACACCCTCCTACAGCACAGCATTTCTTCTGGGAAACAGGGAGAATTATAGAATAAAGATGGAGAGGAAGCAGGACCTGGAGTGGGGGGGAGCCAGGTCCTCTTTCAGGCACCTGGAGTTAAGTGTGGGGTGACCTGGGTAAAGCAACAGTCAGGTACTGCTTCAGAGAGGGTCCAAGGTATGGTTAAACAGGTAGCATCCCTTCTTCAAGATCAAAGTAACAAAATTCTCCCCAAACCATTGGAAACAAAAAAATTAAGATCAGAATTTCAAACACTTGATTAATTATTTAAAGGGTGCAAAATCATGTTGGTCCAAAAACTTTAAGAAAGTGCAAAACTGGATTTTGGTTTTTTTAAATCCACTGATCAACAACCAAGCATTAGGTTTTTGTGCAAAAAGCTGTATTGATTTCTTTGTGATTCCTGAAGTGGGTCACAGTGTGGGAGGCTTTCAAGGGCTTTTATGTCCTCTTATTTTTCCAGAGATTCATTCCTACCAGGCTTGTTTGCAGGCAACCCCATCACATTATTCTTGGAGACAGCTGCTGGGGCTTCAGCTGAACCCACCAGAGCTGACCAGGTGTTTCTGCAGATGGTGGCAATGGCAATCATCTCCCTTTTGGCTTGATGTGGCCACCTGGGTGGGAGGAGGAAGAGGAGGGTCCTGGACAATTTCCTTCTTTAGCTGGGGAGGCTGGAGCAAAGCAATGTACTCTAGTGGAGTCATGGGAGCTACAGGGTGGAGGTAAGCTCTGGGTGAATTGGAAAAAAAAAAAGCTGTTATTTTGCCATGGAATGTTTTTAAGTTATTTGTAGTTTCTTTAAAAACAATAGCTAAGAAGCATGTTTAGAAAATTATTTTTCTGTTGTGATGTATTTTTGAGAATTGCTGAGGCTGATGTTTTATTCAGCTCTGATGGAAAGTAAATCAGGATGTTGGTTGGTTGTGTTTGGTTTCACTTTCTGTTTCTCCTATGACATCTAAAGGCCACCAAGGCACAGAGGGTGGTGGTGGGTGTGAGCTGGGCTCAGGCTGTGCTGCCCTGGGGAAATGCTGTGTGTGCCTCTGGTTCTTGATCTGTTGAGAACTGTTATTGTTGGTTACTAAAACGTCAGACTGGGAACAAGGGTAGGGAAACTCTGGAACTGTTTTAGTAGAGCCTGAGTTCCTCTGAAACTCCTTTAGTGGCAAAATACCTTTAGAAAACCTTACATGTTCTGTTTTCTGGAATGTACATTAGGCCCAAACTGAGCTGATGCTGCCTTAATATCTTGAATAATTTGTATGATTATATTTACTGGCTACTGCTTTGGGACCTCTTGGGTTGTCTCTTAGGGTCAAGTCCCTGAGCTTGGTGGTGGCTGGGACTTTCTGTGTCTGTTGGATGATACTGAAGCTAAGGGAAAGGTCAGACTGTCCAGGAAAATGATTTTTGTCTTCTGAGATTTGGCTGTAAAACTAGGAAAGAAAGCTTGTTTATTAGGGAAGAGTAAAAGATCTTCCAGAGTAAGTTATGAAGCTGCTCTGTCTCTACCTCTTTCCCCATGAGCCATACTGCAGGAGGAAGTGTTCCTGTAATTAGACTCTGTATTTTTAGCTAAAAAACTTAGGGAGATCTTGTCTGCAGAAGTGGTATTTGGAGCCTCACCTGCACCATAAACCTGGTGATGCTGGGAGCCTTGGGGTCCTACCTTGACCATCAGAGAATACGTTGAGCTGCATAGGGAGAGGGGCCAGGAGCAAAAAGAGCTCATTTCTTTTTGCTGTGTGTATTAATGCACTGTGCTTAAAAATCTGCAGTGAAATGATCACTGCCAATCCTGAGTTATCCTCGGAATTAAAAGCAAATAAACAGAAAAACCACACAAATTCCTGGTGCACTCCCTAATATGTCATTGGGCCATAAGCAATAAACTGAAAATTATGAACGTGTTCCTGTGTTTTACACCAAACTTCCAGGAAAGTGTCACTAGGATTCCCAGTCCCTGTGTTGTGGGAATACGCTTAGCCCAGGCTTATGACAAACATCACATTTAAGATCATTCAAGATTCCCCAAAGCCAAAATAAATATATTTACAGATGAACATGTCCCAGTGCTGTAGCAAATGCAGTGAATTCCCAGTGGGTTTCTTCTTCCGTGCTCACTTCAAAGCGTGAGTCACAGGCAATTTTCTGTATGGGTTATGCCTAAGGGCACTGTTATTAGGGGGGGAAAGAAAAGTAGATTGATTTAGTTAACCAGTCTTTTATACCTTTTCTTTAGAGTTTGCTCTAGGTACAGTTTTCATTTTCTAAATAACAGGGCCCAAAGCTCTGGTTTGGGAGTCTCCTTGATGCTCCAGAGTTTAACTTTTGCACAGAATAAAAGAACACTTTCTTTTATCCTTGAGTGTTTTGTTTGGCTGGAATTTTTGTTTTGTGTTTTTTTTATCTGAGCAGAAGGAACAATACAGTCCTAGCAAAGCACAAAACAGGAGGTAAATATGAAAAGAAAGCTGTGCAGATGCTGTGGTTTGAGAACAGGTTGTGACCAGGATGAGGGGATGGAAGCAGTTCTTATTCCTCAGGTGGGCTGGGATCACTAAGGCCACTATTTGAGGGCCATCAGGGTGCTCATCCCTGGGCCAGCAAAGGGATGCTGAGCCACCTTGGGGTTCTCCATCCCTGGTGTTCTATGGCATAAACCAGTCTTGTGCAGCATGGGTATTGTATGGCATATGCCAATCTTGTCTAGGATGATTAGGTTCCCCTGTCATTTAGTGAGGAAAAGAAATTTATTTCATCATGCCTTTAGTGACATCTGAGCACTGTGCTTTCCTAGACAGCAGGGGCAGTCCTAATGCTGTAGATGTGAGCATTATTTGTGAATAAATGCCCATTGGAGTCTCTAAAAATTATTATTCAGGATGTCTTCGTATCTCACACATGAACTATGAACTAATGGTTCCTTTTTGCATAGTTCACTTGACAAAGAATTGGTAGATTTTCTGTGTAATTTGCTATTATCCTAAAACTCTCAGCAAACCAAAATGCCAACCTGGGTTTTAAAATGTGATGTGTTTGAAAATGGAAATTTGACCACTCCAAATAGCAAAATCTTCATTTCCATTAGGATTTTTATGAACTGTCTGATTATAGATCAGAAAAACTCACACTGTTCTACAGCCTCCTGCAATGCACTAGAGAAAATGATGAAAACAAAGGCAATTATTTGTACTGGGAATGGCATGTTTCATTTAATGCTTTATCGGAGAATAGTCACATTGGCTATTACATTTTCAAGGATCTATTTACTTTAAAGGGCCATAGGTACAGACCCTGTACCTTTCTTTTCCATGGAGAGCAAGTGGGAGCTCCCCAGAGCAGCAAGCCTGTGATCATTAGGATGTGTCTGCATCTCCCTGACGTGCCCACCACCCTGGGGACATGGGGGATGGCCTCCCTGGCAGAGGCAGGGACTGTGGGCACTGCCCTGTCTTCCCTTGGAGCTGCATCATGGCCAACATCTTGTGAGGCACTGGGGGAGGACGAGAGGGCAGGGGCAGCAGCCCTCAGCCCACCTGTGGGGCCCTCCAGGGAAGCCAGTGATGGAATTTTGGAGGTGGATTCCTTCAGTAAGAGGTGTTTGTTGTTTTTTTTCCCTTGGAACTTTTCTTCAGTATATTAGCTAGAGGTGGAATCTATTGGCAGTGCGCGAGCACTAGTTCTTGCTCCTTGCCATCCCTTGTGCCCGCTGCGCGGATGCTCGTGTCCTTTGCCGGCGAAGGCGCCGGGGGCGGGCCCGGCCCGGAGCGGCCGGTGCTGTCTCTCCCGGTCGGTCAGTGGCTGCCCGGAGCCGGTCCCTCGGCAGCTTTATCGCGATGTGCTCCGCTCCGCTCCCGGAGCGCGGCTCCGCCGTCCCGGGGCTCCCCAGCCGGCGGGACGCGTTCCTGCCCGCAGCCCCCGGGCACAAAGGAGCGCTCCTGTCCCCACAGACGGTCACCGCAGCGGGGGGGTGTGTGTCTCCAGAGGCTCCTTTGTCTCTGTCCTCCCCCCGGGGGCTGAGCCCCTCTCTGGTGGACGGGCAGTGTCCTGGCAGCGGTGCCAAGCCCCGACCTTCCTGCGCTCGCTCGTGGCATTATGAATCCCGGGGACTAATTTAGAGTCCCCCTACGCCCCCCCCAGCTGGATTCCAGCATTCCCAGCAGACTGCAGAATCCCGCTGCATACCAACACTGCCGTGGGTAGAGACGGGGGCAGCAGGAGGGAGGAAACCGCAGTCTCAGAGGGCTTGCTTTGCAGCAGACGCTCAGGCCGGATTGTGCCACGACACGCGTGTCCATCCCGAAGCAGGTCCCGCCGCCTGGCCGGAGCCGCGGGGAGGGCTGCTGGGAGGTGTTGGAGGCAGGGATTGTTACTGCTCCTTCTCAGCACCGCTCTGGGAATGGTTCCACCGGGCAGGTTCCATTCGGCTGGTAAATGCAGCTCGCCTGGCACAGGGTTTGGCAGAAGGCTTGGAGCTCGGGACAAGGAACCGGGCAGAGGAGCGTGGGCGAGGTGCAGGACACGGCTGTGCAAACAACCTGTTCTGCAGCAGCCACACAGATCGGATGCCACGCTCCATAATATTATGATAAATCCGTGTCCACGAGTAGTCTCTCGCCTGTCCCCACCCTGCGAAGTGTGCAGGAACGGGGCTTGTGTTGGTGGGCAGGTGGGACATTGTGTCCATGTGGGGGGTCAGGGCTAGTGCTGGTGTGCAAGGACTGGGCATTGCTGCCCCCACCTCTCTGTGCAGGGGAGGTGAGCTGGGACACGCAGAAACGTGTATACACCTCAGTATGTAGGAAGCTCAGAAGGCAAGGTCTAGGTTGTGGTTTGGTTTTGGGTTTTTCTGCTATTAATTAATTCATAGTCTCAATAGCCAGAAAGATTAACCATTCTGGAGGAGGTTTCATCCCTATGGACTCTGAGGGCACATACGGTCTTCAGAAAAGAATTTCCACCTGTGCCTTCAAGTATGATGGAACATTGTGGGTTCTAGACCAGGTTTAGGGATAATTAAACTAAGCGTTGGGAGTTTTAGGTATTTGATTTTGGTGGAAGAGGTGGGAATAAATTGTGGAAGCCCTGACTTGTAGCCTCTCATCTTCTCTTAGGGAGCTGGGGATGGGTGCAGGTTAATCCCCTGAAGCAGTTCCAGTCTCTGTGGTCTGAACTCTGCTCTTCAACACCATTTTTTAAAATAGCCAAACAATGCATTGACCCATTAATAAATCATTGTTACACCCACAAAACCTCTTCAATGTATTGCTGGCTTTGTTTGTAAATTAGTGTTGTCTGAGTGTGGAGTGTTTGCTCTAGTCCCACCACTGCTACTGAGAAGGGATTTACCTCCTGTGGAAAGGGGAGGGTTTCATGCTGTTGCATGGACATGGAGCTGGTCTAGGATACAGGTATGTTGTGGGAATAGTGTGTTGGTTTTTTTGTTTTGGTTTTTTTTAATAGGTGCAATAGTTTGCATGGGAAAATATGAGGTCTTAAGCCCAAAAGTTATTCTGTCATGTTTTTTTTTCTAATAATCTGATACAGAAAAAAAAATCTTTAAGATTTTGATTTGGGTCCTGTTCTTATTTGACTTTTTTAGCCTATGTAGTGAATCTGTGTTTAAGCATGCAGCAGGAAACCTTGGTACCACTGCTCAATCTTGGAGAACAGAAGGTTCTGCTTTTTAGTGGAATTCTAGAGATAAAAAAAATTGAGTGTTTATCTTTGTAATTCTCATGTATTTTCATTTTGTTGCCAAAGTAGTTTTAATCTAACATAATTCTAATAATTTAAAATCTAACCATAGTGATGCTCTTCCTAAGGAAAGAGATATGTTGTAAAATATTAGAAGTTACAGGATGCAGTAATAATTGGATTTGGAATTTTTTAATGAAGTCAGGAAGAATCTTCTGATCTGTATACAAAGACTTGTGTCTCATTTCCATTGCCATTCACTAATGTTGGCCAAGGACTAGAGTGTCTTTTCCTCTTATGCTGCTGGGATACAAAACCTGTAATTTGGAAAGCTTGTGCTGTATCCAAATTCATCACTGTGATAGGCATAGGCTGGGGTCTTCTTCAACAAAGTAAAAAAAAAAACCCAAACCATCAAACAAGTAATTACCACAGAAGACCAAATAGTGTCATTTCTTTGTATCTCGTGTATTTAGCATATTTTTTGCCAGTCCTGAGAAATGCTTCTGGCAAATAAAGTGTGAGATCTGACTCTTTCATGGGATGGCTTTTGAAATTTAAAATAAAAAGATTTTGGAGCAGAATTCTTCAGCCTCCACCTGTTTCCCTGAAGGGCTGGGGTGCTGCTGGTGTCTGGAGCTGCTCCTGGCTGAGGAGCGTGGCTGAGCCCTGCTCCTGGCAGTGTCCCCAAACTCTGACCCTTTGTCACATGGGAAGACAAGGGGTGATGGGCACAAGTTGCTCCTGGAGAGATTCTTACCGGACACAAGAGGTAAATTTTTCCCCATGAGGACAGTTAAACATTGGAATAGTCTCCCAAGGGAAGTGGTGGATTCCCTTATACTGGACAGTTTTAAGACTCAGCTTGACAGGGTGCTGAGCCACCTCATTGAAACTGTATTATTACCTAGGAAGGTTGGATCAGATGATCCTTAAGGTCCCTTCCAACCTGGCATTCTATAAGAAAGAAGAGGACAATCTTTTTAGCAGGGTCTGTAGTAACAGGACAAAGCATGATGGTTTTAAACTGCAAGAGGGGAGATTCAGACCAGAGATCAGGAAGAAATTTTTTTACATTGAGGATGATAAAACACAGGTTGCCCAGAGAGGTGGGAGGTGCCCTGTCCCTGATTCAAGGCCAGGTTGGACAGGGCTCTGAGCAACCTGATCTAGTTGAAAATGTCCCTGCTCGCTGCTGGGGGTTGGATAAGATGGTGTTCAGAGGTCCCTTCCAACCCAAACCATTCTATGAATGGGAAATAAAGCTGGAGATGCATTTCTCTCCCATTGTGCTGGCTGGAGGGGGAAGAAGAGGTGTGATGGAGCTGGTGGGTGCCAGCCAGGACCCCTTGACTGTGGGTGCTGGCCCTTGTGCCCCATGGACCAAGCTCCATCCTCATCCCTTTGCCTGCACAAGTGCTCACTCGCAGGCATCGGTGCTCATCGCGTCAGTGGAGTGATCCCTCTTCCACCAAAGGGTTTGCAAGATAGAAATCCCAAAGGTTAATCTATCCATTATTATAAATATTTATAAATGGGTTGGATAAATCATACTGTGTAATTATCTACCTAACTAGTCAAGCCATTAGGACATTAAATAGCACAAATCAGAACTCATTTGGTTCATCATGAGCCTGATATTGTTATGAAACAGCTGAGCAGTGCTGTGAACCTTTAAGGGGTTTCAGGGCAGAGAACTTGGTCTGCAAGGTGTGGTGGGACTTTAAAAAAAAATTGCAAACCTGAGGTGTTTGGTTAAAAACCTGCAATGGGAGGGTCCTGAAGAGCTGAGATGTTTTATCAGTGTTAGTAAGTAAAATGGTAACAAAACTACAACAAAGTCAAAATACAGCACTGAGACATCAAAATCCTCTTTGTTTTGGGGGTGTTTTAATGAGACTGTTTTTACAGAATACATTCCAACTTTGTTTCATTTACATTCTTTGTGGTTCAGTGCCACTAATGGCAGGGACAGTGCAGTATTTTTTTTGCCCCCCAAACTTTCAGGAATATTAATACTACAATTAATTGCAGAGCTCTGTCTCTAAGGCACGTTTTCCTTGTGGGCTTTGCATGTAGTTAATTACTAAACTTTTCCAGAGTTCTCCAGAGATTTCTTCAAAGTTCCTTCCACAGGTGGGTGAAACCTAGGTACGTGGCTCTTGCTTCTGAGTTTAGTTTTCAGTTCACAATTATGGTATTCCTGTTGCTGTAATTTCCAGGCCCTTCTTTGCTGCATCTTCTCCATTCAAAGGGGTGATTGCAGGGAAGGGGGAGATGGGCTGATGGCATCCATCCCCTCTGGTTGATGTTCTATAGCAAAAGGTGCTCTATGGGCAGCCTAAAGAGAGAAGTAGGTGTCTGCACTTCACTTGGCCCATTTTCCAAGTCCAGTTTGCAGCAGTGATTGTCCTGTTGCACCTTTGTTTCCTGGGATTTATTTGAAATGTAAAAGAGGATGATTGTGGGTTTTGGAAGTATCCAAACCAGCACAGCTCAAGCCTATGGATATGGAAGTTGGGGATGAGGCAGAAATTGGGTTGCTGTGGGTCCCAGCCCAGCGCTGGTTTAATGGATGTGGCAGAGAAAAACTTAATGATGGGAACTGAGTGGGAATTGTATTGGAGTTGAGTAGTAGGATTCCTCAGTGACAGTCAACAAATAAAATCTATCTTGTCTATAAAAAAAAGCTTTCATGGTATTTCTACTTGAAGTTGATTTTTGTAAACAAACAAAAACAAAATTTGTCTTTCACACCAAGCCTAAATGTCACTAATTTTTGACTCATTTAAATGACAAGAGCCAGTAAGTAATTAGTTCTTACTGTCAGGCCCTGGCTCCAGCGTGTCATGGAGAGGACACGTGGTGGCTCTGGGTTCCCAGGTGCTCCTTCCCTCTGCAGAGGACAGCTGTCTGGTCTCCCGTGGGTGCCCAGCCTGCCCCAGCCCCTATGGGGGGCTCGGGGATGAGCCACCTTTGCTTGGCCACTTCACCCTGGCTGCTCTGCTTGCTGAGCTCCCTTCCCCAGCAGTGTCCCTTAACCTTCAGCTTCCCGGGAGTTTGGGGAAAGCGCCGCGATTGCCAGCGGCAGCCCCCGGCAGCGGGGCAGCAGCCTGGGGGCAGCGGCAGCTGACACCCCCCAGGCAATCTGCAGCGAGGCTGCTGTGATCTGAGGCAGCCGCTCTGCATGTGCAGCGCTGAGCAGATTTGCTGGGGTTTTATTTGCTTTCTTTTTTGGTATACAAATTGGAGAAATTATTTTGCTATGACATTTAAATAACAGCCATACAAAGTCGGCTGTAACTCCTCAGGAGCGTGGTGTTCTCTTGGTGTCTGCCTGTAGCTCCCACTGGTATTGCTGGGAATTTTGCAGATGTATCTGAGGAAGAAGAAAACCTTCAGCATTGCATAACCAACCTGAATATCTCTGGAGACTGTGGGATAGTGAAGCAGTTGGTTGAGATTGCTGCATTTGAGAAGTTATTTGTTTTACCTGCATATCAAACTGACTTATTTTTATTTCAACAGCATATTGCACCATCCTGCTTCTGGGAAAATACTGCACACACGTTCAACTGAAATTGTATTTCACACTGTGCCTAAATACATTTACTGAAATGAGATTCAAACAATTAAGTATGTCTTCTATGATTTTTCTCTGTTAGTCCAGTCGCCTTATAATTATCTCAACTGTTTTAATATGACTTGCACTGTGTTGTCAATTTATTTAGTTGGAATTAGTTTTCTATTTCTTTTTGTAAGTGTTGCCTGTTTACTTAACAATATTTGGCTTTGCCTAATGATATGTACAGAAGACAGGGCTAAGTGGAACATCAGCTGTTTACATCAGCTCCAACAATTAATGCATGTTAATTTTTAATTACAGTGATTGTACTAGAGGCAGAATGTATGTTTTTTCACAGAACAGATGTACTAGTCAGCTTTGCTGGTGAACATGCATATCGATTAGAGGTTGATGCTGCCAGCGTTTCCGAGGGTGTCAGCTCCTAATGTACTTGCAGATGTATGGATCACAGGCAGCTCTGCGCCCAGCTAACCACAGACAGCACCTTCTGTGGGGAGGGTTGTGGTTGCAGCAGCACCCAGGATGCTCCTGGGAAGCTGGAGAAGTCCAGGGCTGATCACCTCTTGGGTCCTCATCCACCCCTTTGAGCTCTTCTAGTGGTCAGTGCGTTTGCTTTCTGAGTGGACCTGAGAGCAGTACCAATCTTGGCATTTAGATCTGTGTCAGGAAGGCAGTTACACAGCCTGCAGAGCAGTGCCCTCTGTCCTGACAGGCAGAAAGTGTGTGTCTTGGTGGTGGTTTACTGCAAACCTTCAGTGAGGGGCAGCAGGGCTGTTGGGAGTGGGTACTGCTCCTGGCTGCAAAGAACCTGCCTGTAAAAACAGCAAAGCCTGCACTCGTCTTGGGCACAAATGGGGCAGGGGGACTTTACAGGCTGGTGCTGGAGGGTGGTGTGGCACAGGCAGTGGGCCATGGGTGAGTTTGGCCTTTTTAGTCCTGGTGGTGGGTGGCAGTCCCTGGGTGGATGTTGGGACAAGACCTTAGAGAGCCCCTGGGGAAGCTCAGTCCCTGGGGAGGCTCCCAGAAATGCCCAGAGCTGACTGCAGGTCTCTGAGGTCAATTCCTTGTGAGCAGAGCCTGGGAGGGACATTTCCAGCACCAAAAGATACACCTGCCCTTCGGTTGATCTCCTTATCCCATACCAAAGTTCAGCTCTGAATGTTGAAGCTGGACCCTTTAAAATATAGGGACTCAGGTGGCTTTTTAATAGCATAAATTTACTTTAGACTTTGTTTTCATCTAGTCTCTGTTGATGGGTGAGATCTTTGCTTTGCTTTCCCAAGACTTCATTTTAAAATGGGGAAGAAACCTGAGAAGTCTGCTAGACTGAGTGATAGGAGGCACCTTTTGACCTTCATCTACAGAAGGTCACAGTCTAGACTCCAAGAGTTCCAAAGTGCTCCAGAACAAGCATTCTAGCTTTGGCTGAAGTTATTCTGAGGGTGAAATTTGTGTAACCACAGCAGTGAAATGGTTGCTAGAGAGCAAACATCTTCAAGACCTGCAATCTGCAATTTGAGCTGTAGAAAACTATAAATTCTTTATTACCTTGGAATGTTTTGTGACTAGCCAGTTGTCATTAATAACCAAGATACAAAGGCTGATAACCAAGGCACACTTGCCTTAAGACCAAATTAATTAACCTTGTATGGGTACTTGCTATGCAAACATTCTGCTGAGCACCCTGGGGTGACTGGGACCCTGTTAGACCATTTGCTTTGCACCAGCAGGCAAGATTATTCTTTCTTAGATCAGTTTGGTTTTGTGTTCAGCGCTTTTGAAGTTTTTATCAGGCAAACACTTATAAAAAAAATAAACACAATTATCAGAAGTAAACTTTTAGACAGAAAACTGGTGTAATTTCTGGGGGCTTAGAGATATAAGTAACCATATTAAAACATGCTTCTCCTCTTAGTAACAATCATCATCAGTACAAGACCAGAGTTGCCAGACTGAATGTAATAATGATGCTGTTCCAAAACATACTCACCCTGATGTGCACTCATGCATCTGTTTGGTATCTAAGTAGTTATTAAAGAGTTTAAGAATTACAAATATTGCAGGTAGCAGATTATTCATGCATAAACTACAATATTTATAGCATGCCTGTGAAGCCACCTAATGAGTAGTAAAAATGAATCATGGTCCTCTCACAAGACGTATTACAACGGCCGTGGAAGAGAATCTTGCTAGTTCTATCTCTTGGGCCTCACATATGAGTGACAGAGATAACAGTTATTGGGGAAAAAAGGAGAAAAACAGGAATACATTGATGTAATATTTTTTCTTTTCTGTTGTTGGAAATTACTGTAACAGGGAAGTCTCAGTCCTGCAGAAACCAATGGGAGTTCTACTGTTTACTTCAATGGGGCTACAATTCGTAGACCTTATAAAGATCATAAGTGTTTGAATGCTGCAAGAAATTCAGTAATGAAAGATAACATTTGAACCTGAAGCCCCCTGTAGGTAGTTGGGTGGCCTCAGTGCATGAGCAAGCTGAGAAAAGCCAGGTACAGCAAATGGAGAATGTTCCCAGGAATGTGCCAATGCTACTCAACTGGTCATAACTATTTAGGCTATGAAAAATCCAAAATTAAGGATTATGCCAATAAACAGCCAGTGAATGTGAAATACGATCTGGAATGCAGTTTTGAGTAGTTGAATAAATAATGGCTCCATAATAGTACTAAGCTTCTGTGTGGCAAACTTGATCAACAGACCTTGTTTTAATAAGTCCTTAGAATATTGTCCTGTAGTTGATCAATCTAGTCTACAGACAGAAAATGGAGATGAGGATTTAAGCCAAGCTTTCACTTGCAGCATCAAGTTTTGAACCCTTGCATTTCTGAGCACTGAACTTCAATCATTAGCAGTCATATGCTGTTGACATTTATTCTCAAAATGAGGTAGACAGGGTGTCCAAGTTGGAATCTAACATGAAAGTTTGTATTTGCATGATTAATACAAGTTTGGACAGAAAGCCCCACTTGGACCCAGAATACCTGCCCTGATGCAGTGTGATGGTGGACCTGTATGGCATGTTCAACACTGCAGAGGTATAGCTGTAGGTGAGTTAGCCAGGGTGTGAGGGGCAAGATAAGTTTCCCCCCCCCAAGGCTCACCGGCTGTGGGGAATGGGTAGTTGGTGGTGACTGAGCCAGGTCTGATGGTTCTCAGGTCAAGGCTGTGGACCTGTCCATCAGGAGGGTGGATTCTCCAGGAGAAGCACAATCTGGCTTTGGGCTTCCTGTGGTTGGTGGCATGAAGGGATTAATCTGTTTGTTGTGTGCTGCTGGAAGCTCCTGCTCCACTTTCCCTCATCTATCACTTCTCTACAGGTACAGAAAAACCACAGAGCAGGTTCTTCTGTTTTAGGGTTTTAAATCCAGTCTTGGAGTTTTGTGTGGGCATGGGTGGGTCATTCTGAGCCAGTCTGTAGGAGGTCTCTAGGTCAAGTGAGCATGGCCACAGCACAGGCAGTTTTTGCTGGGTGCAATTTGTGCCCTAAGCTGGGGTCCTGTGTTACATTGTGCTCTTACCGAGAGCAGCTGTGTAACCTCTGTAGCATGAACCTACGACAAGAGTTTGCTTCACCTTGAGCAGAACTACAGCCACCTCTGGAGGGAAACGTGACAACTCAACAGCAGGCACCAGAACAGCTCGGGAGATGAGGACAGAGTGTGTGTTTGTGTATCTGTACCCGAGTGAGGAAGGTGTATGCCTGTGTGAGCCCAGAGCTGGGAGGTCATCATACGCTGGCAGAATGCAATTACCCAGGAGACATTTCCCTTCCTTGGCAGTACCTTCCCGGTGGGTTTGGTTCCCTGGTACGGGAGCAGAAGTCAGGAAGTCCCAGCATGGAGGGCTTAATGAGAACACCTCGCTCTGGTCGTTAGCTCTCTTAGCCAAGAACTGCCAAGAAACAGACAAATGGAGCTTTTTTTTTTTTTAACCTCTGTTTGCCCGATAAATCGAGCTGGTGTAAATGTGTTACTTCCTTGTGGTTTCCGTGGGTTTCCCCCTGGCTCCCCCGGCGGGGCGGGGGCGGCTCTCGGTCCCTTCTGCCCGGGCACGGGGGTGCTGCAGGGCTGGTGGTTCCTGGGCACGGCTGGAAGGAAAGGCCGAGGCTCACGGACCCACTGCCCAGCATAATTCCTGGGACACGGTTCCGTCCCTCGGCTCAGCCCCCCCCGCGGGGGAGGGGGCTCCGGCCGCTAATTGCACTAATTTTCCCGGGGTGGGGCGGCTGCTCTGCCGCGCCGGGACCTGCAGCGGAGCGGGAGAAAATGCAAATGGCAATACTCGCTAATTAGCGTTTTTGAAGTCCTGGATGTTTTAAGGATTGTAGATGATTTGTGCCGTGTTGTCCCTCCAAAGGGCGCCTTGCTGCCCGTTTCAGCTGCTCTGACCAGGACAGGCCCTTCTCATGTTTGCCCACCTGTGTGGGCATTTCCTGAGGGAAAATTGCCCTGAAAATGAAAATCATACTTAAAAAAAAAAAAAGCCTTGGCCTTTTTTTCCTTTCTGTGGCCCAGAAGTTTCACGCAGAGCTGTGTATTAGGTTATTAAAAATTATTTTTTCTGTTGTGGGTTTTTTCCTAATTTCTCCCTCAGCCTTACTGTAACCTTCACTGCCCAGAACATGCATTTCCCCAGCTCCAGGCAAGCCTATTTCCAACGGTCCTCACCGTGCAAAGGGGTGTGCACAGGTAACCTGAAGGCCAGCAGCTTGTTCTGCTAACTCTGGCCGTGGAAGGTTGGGGGCACGTGAGCCAGGTCAACAACATCCCTCAAACCTGATGGGATGGGGGGGAAGAAGCACGTTGTTTGAACATGCTGCTGTTTTTAATAGACACCACAATTAGTTGGACAGTGGAATGAAGTGCTGTGGGCAGTCAACCAGTCAGGTCACACCAGCCGTGTTCCCTTTTTTTAATAGAATCACAGGACTGGTTTGAGTTGGAGGGACCTTTCAAGGCAATCCAGTCCAACCCTCTACAGAGGGAGGGTCTTCAACTAGACCAGGTTGCTCAGAGCCCCATCCAATCTGGCCTGGAATATTTCCAGGGATGGGACTTCTTCCACCTCTTCCCCTTTCCTTGTGCTCCATGTGAGGAATCCCATTCCCTGCATGCACACAATGTTGAAATAATACCTAGAGTGAATTGTTTTGAGCAGAAGCCAGGGATCACTTCTCATTCTTGGACAATTCTCCTTGTGGAGGATGTTCACGGACCGTGTATGACCTGGGGGTGTGGGGGGGTTCCAGCCCTGGAGCTGGCTGCAGAGAGGGACCAGTGGGGCTGTTAGCTTGGAGGAGCTGGAGGTGTTGGGGTCTTTAAGGCTTCCTCACCACAAGAGAGATGAAGTTCATCATGCTTTTCAAATGTGAGCAAGGTCGTGTGAATATCCACAAGGGAGAGGGTGTCTTTGTGCTCTTTATGGGCAAACATACTGCTCTAAAGCAATTTTTTTGTACACTTCCCTAAAAAGTTATTTCTAAGAGACTGTTTTCTTTCTTGACTTATATAAGCACAGGCACATATATGAGACTGAAATGATTAAGTTTTTCTCTCTGGTGTGAGAATAGCTTGCATATATATATGTGTGTGTGGTTTTTTAGATGGTTGTGGTACAGCAAATACCTACCAAATCACTTTGGGGTTTTTTTTTTATGCTTGCAAGCAACAGTATCTAAAACTAGTGTATTGCAATCTATATTTCAGAAAGACAGCAAATATATTAGTCCAGAGGGAATGCATCATTTTAAGTGAAAAATCTATAAATAACAGCATTTGATAGTTTTTTAATGTTAAAATATGTTCCTTTTTAATTAGTCATTATATGTATTGATTGATGCTTACTGTACTTCTGATGCCTTTCCTTCAGGGCTTTGTGTATTTCATAGATTGTAAGATGTAAAAATACTTTAAATCAAAGCAGTAAAATAAGCATAGTTAGAGGGAGAACATGAGGGTTTTTTCTTCATTTACATTCATTACATATTATGAGTTTAATTACCTCCCTCAAATAATACCAGTATGAAGGAATGATGCTAAAGAAGGCGTACTTCTATGATGATTTTATTGATTGTGACTGATGGATGGCATCAACATTTCATAGTGAAGAATCATGGTTTTGTTACATCAGGAAAATTAAATTGGGAGAGTTATTTTCTTTCCCAGTGATAGTGGCAGTTAGAATATTTCACCTGTAATGAGATGTGTGCGTTATGTGCCATAGTGAACCACTGCTGAGCCATTAAATATATGTAAATGAAGAGAAACACAAGAGAGCCTGGGCATAATAACGTGCAGAACAGAGAAATGGATCCTGGAAAGTGATTAATTTATTTGATGATGCCTCAAGTGAGGAATTTTAGGTCACAAATGAAGTGACAGAATGACAAATTACCATTTTAAAGAATTTACTGGGCATCATTACTGAACAATTGTCAGGTAGTTTATGGTGGCTGAGAAGATGGTATAAATATAGATCTTTTCCTTATCTGAGATGAATTATTAATCACCTTTTTAAAAATCTTTGTGAGTGATGGTTGGCTGTCTGATTGGAAATAATGTGTTCTACAATTTTAACTAAATTCTAATATGATATGTAACAGGAATCTTTACAATTAAAGTCTCAGTGGAGAGTGGTAGGAGGTTTACAGTCAATTGCAGTTTTAATGTGATAAAAGAGGATGAATTCACTAGCATATTTCAATAGGTTTCCTTAGGTATATTATCCCTGCTGTGATGTTATTCAAATGTTTACAGTTTATTTTCATTTGAAAAATGACATTCAGATACTTAAATTGTTTTCCTTGGTTTATTAGTTAATGAAAATGAAATTCTTGTAATTACTACATTTTTGCTGCCTGCCACATTATTTAAAGTGAAGTGACTGGCTTTGTCAGCCGGGTTGTAAATGCCGTCGTCTTGTGTTTTGTTCAGCTCCTGTTTGCTTTATGTGTCTCATGTCCCTTCCCTGTCTGTGTCACTGCCGGTGGTGCTGGCAGCAGCCAGAGAGGATGAAGAGAAAAAGGAGATATGGGAAATTAAACAAAAAGTAATAATGCTGCCTTCCCCCCCCCCCGAAAGTTCATTTCCTCTGTTTGGTGAGGAAACCCACCTCCGTTTGCCTTGGAGCAGAAGTTGTGCTTTAGTCCCCACCGGTAAATTTGCTGAAGCTTCTGACTTGAAGTGTTATTGAGGATTTCTGAATATATATGTGCACACTTTGTGGCTTTTTTTTTTTCCTGGTTGGTACTTATATAAATACGTGGGCACTCATACGCAGCCCTACAGGCAGAGACGTGTGAGTGCACAGCAGGCGTTCACAAAAGGGCATTAAAAAGGTGTTTACTCTCAGTTTCTCAATAGAGATTTGCTGGTCAATCTGCATCTGGTGTTGTTAAATGCTGTGGCTTCTGTAATCACCCTTCTCAGTCAAAAGTATTGAAAGAAGCAGGATAAATACAACCGTACCATAATTAAGAATATTAAAGATTTTTTTTCCTTATAATTTTTGTCATTTACTTGCTGTTTGCAGAACTCCACCAGGCTGGTGGGGCTCCAACATCGTGTAGCTCTGGGGCTTTGGGTGTGACTGCTGCTCTGGAGACTCTGCTTAGGGTAAGGAGAGGGGTGGATGTGCAGAAGGTGGTGAGGGGCTGGGAGCAGCCCCAGGATCTGCCTGCAGAAGCTCCCGGGTGAGCTCTGCCCTCCTGGAGGAGGGTGTTGGGGGGAGCTCAGCTGGTGCCAAAGGTCTCCAGAGCTGTGATGCCCCTCAAACCATGTGCCCAGTTCCCTCTGGTGTTGTACCCAACCCACAGCACATACACTGTAACATTCCTGAGCTTCGGGAGGTAATTTCTTTTTTCATTTTATAATTTAATACTCCACTTAATTTTTTAATTTTAGATGTAACAGTAGTTTATTTCATTCTCTGTTACCCATTGAAAAAGTAACTCTAGAATGGAAAAAAAAAGTTAACCGGTGTTGACTCTTGCTATCACCATTTTGCATTGTTAAAGGTGAAGTAAATCTAAGTGAATTTGTTTTTAGCCACTTCTGGAAATTTTGTCCTTTTTTTTTTTTTTCCCCCTGGCAGAGTATTGAAAACCAGCTGCTTTGCTTCTTGCACTTGAGTTCTGTAGCTGATTACCTGCTCAGCATCTGCTGTGTCTCTGGCAGTGGGTGTTTGGGAGGAAAAGGACTACTTCTAAAGTTAAAATGAAAAATAGGCCACGAGGCTGTTTGATTTAGGTCTGTTTGAGAAGTAAGCAGTGAATGTGTCATTCCACTCTTGCTGATGTTTTCTTGGTGTTTAGCCTTAACTCGCCTGTCTGGAGCTCTGCAGAATACAGGTGGAAATAAGTTGTGCTAAGGGCACCTGCCCGGGGTTTGGCACTGAGGGGCAGTGGTGGCTCCTGGAGCCCCTCTTGGCACTGGCTGTGCCCACGGGCTGGTGCTCTGCTGCCGCAGGGGCTGTTCTAGTGACAAACGGGAGTGTTTCTGATGCGTCGTGTACAGCACCTCTCAGAGACATCACGAAGCGCCTGAGCACTGAAACTGCTAATTACCTGTGAGATGAGGCACCCGAGATCCTCAGAGGACACACACTTAGAGTCACATTGAGGAGTTCTTTCCCTCTCGTGGATTTTGGATTGCTCCCTCTGGTCGCTCAGGTTCATGAGGAAGAGACAGACCTTTTCGTACTCACACCTCATAATAGCAGTAAATAAAGAAGTAACTCGGCTGCTTTGGGTTCTGGGTGGGCTGAGGCATAAAATGATGTAAATGATCTTGATATTCTCTTTTGCAACAATAATTCCTAAAAGAATTGACATTTTGCAGATAGCCTAACAAGGCGTTCAGAAAGAGGTTTCATTTTTAAGGATGTGAACAGCTTTTTTTTTTTTTTCTTTTCCCTCTTCACGCTTTCAAATTGCAGCTGAAGAGGAAGGACATGTTAAAGGGGAGGGCAGAATGGGAACCGGAGGATTTTGGGCAGGGCTGGAAGTTTATTTCAAAACCAGCATTTCTTTGATGGAATGTGTTGCAGTTCAGGTCAGCGGAGGGCTGGCCCTGCCCTGCTGTCTCTTCAACAGCTCTATTGAGGCTGTTTGTGTCTCTGAAGGATTAATCCAGGCTGGAGCAAAGCCAACTGCTAGATTTTGGCATGACTCAGCAAGGGCACTTTGGCATCTCTGATTTCCAGAAGTCCTTGGGATGAGCTGCATGCACACAGGAAGCTCACAGTGGTGGGGCTGGTGGGGCAGTAAAGCTCGTGTTTGTAAACTTCTGTATATGTCTGTTACAAGGATTGTTGTAATAAATTCACCTTAATTGTTACTTACTGACAGAGGTAAAAGAAAGTAGATGATGGATGCTGCCCAGTGGAGATCCAATAAAATATATAGTCTAGTCTACAAATTTAGAGCTCGTAACTTACTGAGACTCAGATCTGACAAACTCCAAATTACATATACTGTAGAAAATTTAATATTTAATAAAATCCATTCTCTGCCCTATAATCCTTAATAGACAGACTGTATTTTAAGAGGAGGAAAGAAAATAAGGTACTAGTCGAAACAAGAAATAATACACAGTGTGTTCTCTGTGAATGAATCAGTAACCACATACCAGGGGCAGGGTGTGCTGAGGTGATTTATTTCAAAACATGGACATATGAGGTGTTTCAATGCTGCCCAGTGAAATGGGTCCAGATATTTGGGAAGCTGCAGGTTTAGGATTGTAATTCTACATGTAAAGGAATTAAGAGCTTTATATAGCAGTTAGAGAATGGACTGAAAGTAAGTGCTCTGCCCAGGTTGCAGTAGGTATCTTGTGATCTCTTAGACTTGTCCTTGCTGGGTCAACGTTGCTGCTGAGCTGGTGTTGCCAGAAGGCTCCGAGTGACACAGAACGGGTGGTGAACAGTGGAAAAGGGCTGGGGTAAAGGTAAGAATGATTCTGTGCTGAATGTGAAAAGGCATTTCTAAATAAAATCCAGATTTGTCGTGAAGTCGCAGCATCAGCAAAAATAGCAAGGGGTGTGATTGTGGATCAATGATTCCTGCAGGCTTTTAATTAAGCTGAGGTCCATGCAGCCTGCCCATGCAGGAGAGCCATCCTTTTTTGTCAGGGTTACAGGAGAGTGATGGGTTGCATCACAGTCAATTTAATTTAGGTTTGTGAATTTTTACTCGCTGGATATAGAAAAAGAGACTCTCTTGTGCAGTGATGGAGCTAATGGCTACAGGGCCCCAGGGACCATTTATAAACAGGAGAGAAGTGCTTGGGAAGCTGGAGATGAAGCTGTGGGGAACATGTGGTGCTGAGAAGAGGAAGTGCTGCTCCAGGACACAAGCAGGATTGGGTCCTGGTGGACACCAAGGTGACCGCAAGCCAGCAAGGTGTCCTTGCTGCAGAGAAAGCCAAGGGTGTCCTGGGCTGCATCAGGAGAAGGGTTGCCAGGATGTGGAGGTGCTGATCCTGCCCCTCTGCCTGGTGCTGGTGGGGCCACACTGGAGTGCTGGGTCCAGTTCTGGGCTCTCCAGTAGAATAGAGGCGTGGACATACTGGAGAGGGTCCAATGAAGGTTGGACAGGTTGGCACAGGCTGTTCAGGGAGGTTGAGGAGGCTCCATCCTTAGAGATATAAAACTGCTGTCTGGATGTGGTCCTGGGCAATGGGCCCCTGCTCGAGCAGGGGTTTGGATAAGGTGACCTCCAGAGGTGGTCTCACACCTCAACTATTCTGTGAATTAAAGCTTCATTATCTGCATTATTTGTAGTGTGAAAGAAAAGAGACAGAACTGCAATTTTTCTTCACCACTGCAGAAAGCAGTGAGTTCTTCCTCAAGGTCAGAGAAAGGGCAGGTTTGGAGCACTCTGCTCTGGAGTGGGTTTCCCCCCTGTTGTGTCAGTGAGAAAACTGTGGTTTGTGGATGGTGAAGGTTATTCTGCTTGAGCAGACAGCCCTGAAGTGCAAGAAGCTGCTGCAGAGGCACGGCTCCATTTCACTCTCTCCTCTTTCTGTTAGATGTTCTGGTTTTGTTTTCTGCAATTTCTTTTATTCCCAAAAATGTTCTGTACCAGCCTTTGCCTTTTGATATGTGACACTGTGTTAATTTGTTGTGGTTTTTTTTTTTTTCTCTGTGGGGAAGCCTTGATGAGAAATTACTGCAATTTGTGAAAGCTTTACTTGTGCTGCTGATGACTCAAAAGTTAGTAATACTGCTCTGCTGTGATTACTAGGCTTGAAAAAATGACACAAATGAAAGTGGGACTTTTTGACTCTAGCAAAAGTACTTTGTTTGAGGCAGAGAATAAAAGTATTTATCATTAGCTTTCACTCAGCTCAGAAGAGCTGTGCTTGTTAATAATGTTAAAAAGACACAATGAATCTAGAAGTGTATTAATCCACTTATACCACTTCTAACAAAATGAATAAATAAATGCTGAACAGGAAACCTTGGGAGCTTTGGGGAAAGTTAAAAGCAAACTTAAGGACAGGGAAAATAATCAAGTAAAGAAATGCTGTATTTTACTGCACTGGCTGGAAAGCTGTAACTGAAAGCAATCCGTGGCTGTCCTGTCCTCAGCTGAAGGAGGTCCTCAGGATTTCATTAATATTAAACCTTCAGAGGGGAAAGCAAAGCTGTGTCACACAGGCTGCAGGGAATTGTCATGTGGGATCTGGAGGGGATGGCTGGGATGTGAGGGCAGTGTCAGAGCAGGATCCCTGTCCCAGACCTCGGGTGTTTTTGGGGGGTGGCACCTTCTGCTGAGGACCTTCAGCAGAAAAGCAGAGTTCAAGGGGAAAGGTTTGCCAGTTTTTCTTTGCAGGTTTTTTTTTTGGTCTTGTTTTTTTAAAGGAGTTTCAAAATGAATCTGGGAAAATTAGAAGGGGAATTTACATGGTATTTGAGGGATTTCCTTTGTTTTACAAATATTTTATCTTTTCTATTAAAAAAACCATTAGGAGGTGTGAGAGGAAGGAGAGAAAAGGTCAAGCTGTGTGCTCGTTTGCTCTGGTGTAAGGCTGCCCCAATACCTTTAATATCCGTGGAGCTGCTCTGGATTTGTCAAAGCACAGACCAGCAAGATCTGGGCAGGAGAAGTGCTGGGATGGCTTGTGCTGTGGAGTGCAAGTGGAAAAAACAGATGAACTTGGATTTTTGTGTGGTATGGAAAGGAGGGGGTGCAACACCCCGAGGTCTGAAAGGACTCGGTGTTTGAAAGGGAGAATCAGGCTAAATTAAAAATAGCAGTTCCTGAGAAAACAGAATCAGGAAAAAAATTGCTTCTTGGGTGTTGCTTCTAGTGTTGGGTTTTTTAATGCACGTTGCCTTGAAGTAGGTACCTTTACAGTTGATCCAATCGACATCCCAAGCCCTCATCTCTGAAACTCCCCAGCTCTGAGAGTCTGGGGGGCGTAGGGGCTGTTTGGGACACAGCAAACCTGCACGTCCTAGAGGCTGAGCAGGGTGCTGACAGCCCTGGGCTGCAGCAGCTCACCTGCAGAAACTGCCCCATTGGAGAGGAGAGGAAAAAGGAAGGGAAAAAAAAAAATGAATAAAAAATTAGTAAGCACTTGTGTAAGCTGGAGTGGAGAGAGGCTGGGTGTGGGTGCCCAGCTGCTGTCACAAGGAGCTGGCTCAGGATTGGAAACAGCACCCTGAGAACTCATGTTCTGCTTTTCCCTTCATTCTGTTGGTATTTCTCATCCCCATGCCTACATTTTTAAGGAGTGAATATTTCAGTGGAGCAGCAATGCACTGAGATAATTCAGTTTATGCATCAGTGGTTTCTTTGAACATGTTTCTTTAAGCATGTGTTGTGTTTCTGTAATTATTGGTATTG
Source organism: Hemiprocne comata (assembly GCA_020745705.1). Taxonomy (NCBI): domain Eukaryota; kingdom Metazoa; phylum Chordata; class Aves; order Apodiformes; family Apodidae; genus Hemiprocne; species Hemiprocne comata. Next base: position 978,105 of record CM036591.1, read on the forward strand.
TCTTTGTTCATATCAAAGAGTAATTGATAAACCTTCCCCCTTTATTTTTGTTAAGGTGCTGGAGCTGACTCTTGGGCTGTGGGTTTCTCTCTATTTAGTTGTTTGTTTGGTTTTTTTCTTTTTTGAACTGTGTTGCATGAAGCACTGTCTGGTCCAAGGCACAGAAGCAGCCAACAAGTGACCACCTTTGCTACACTTAGAACCACTATTTTATACGTTTTTGGTAAGTAGTTTGGGGAAATGCAGTCATTCTTGGTCAGTTGTTCAGGGCTGTGAGAGTGACACTGGGGACACCCCTGGTCCCTGACCTGCTCAAGTGATTGTGGAACTGAGGGTGTTTCTGGATGGTTCCCTTCATTTCCATATCCTTGCAATGGTTATCTGTGGCTTCTAATTCAACAGATTAACACTGTCTTCTTCAGCAGTATACAGTGTCATTCTTACACCTGTACAATATTTTACCAATGTAAAAATATTTTAAGCTGTGATGGAAGTGTGAGGGTGAGCATGGCAGGAATGCAATAAAATGTTGGATGAGTTTTCTGGGCAGTGTTGAGAGTGGAGCCCCCGAGCTCAGTAAGTGCAGGCATTAGGAAAGAGTGAGCTGCATTTAATAGACTACTTATGCAAATGACAGCAACACACATGACAGTAAATAAAGGCATTTATTTTTTATCTTGCATAGGCCATGCTGTGGAAAGGTGTGCAACCAGAGCTCTGGAAATATAATCTGCAAAGGTCAAAGATTGATAGCAGAATTCATAAGTGCCCCTACTTAGCAGGACTGGCCAATTATTCTTAAGTAACTTACTAAACACTTTTGCATCTTGTGTCAGACACATTTTTTAGCTATTGAAAAAGCCTTGTTCTTAGATTCTCAGTCCACTCTTGCTCAGATTTCTCCATCTTCTGAAAAGCAAGCTGCTTATCTCAGAAGTCAGGATACTTTAAAAATCCTAACCCAGAGGAGGGAATAGGAATGGGCAGTGAGGTACTTGGGAACAGAGATAATTCTCAGCCCTTCTTGAAGCAGTTGAAGCTGGATAGGTGAATTCTGTGCCAGGTGCTGTGTTGGATCTATTCCTGTCTAAGATGCCTTGGTTTACAGAGGCTACTCTGCTGTCAAAGCTTGGTCCCTGCTTCCTGGTACAGCTGAGGGAGATCCTTGATGAGACAAAGGCTGTTACATATAAAGAGAGGGGTCTTACAAAAAGTTTACTTTGCATCTACTTGGTTGGGTTTACAGATGGACTCTGTGATCTTGAAGGTCTTTTCCAATGGAAATGATTCTATGATTCTGAATACAAAGGCCTGATCTCTGGCTAAGGAGATCTCTAAGCTGCAAATACTCACTTTGCTGCGAAGCAGTTCTGGGGAAACCCCTCTGGGGGTTTGTTCTGTGCTTAAGCTCTTCCCTGAGGCAAAGATGGGTCTTTGGTCCAAGCCAGGATGGCCACTTGTGTGTGTCATTCAAGGCTTATGGATGTGTCTGTTCACTGCAACTGATACAAGTGAGAATTACAATCATAGAACTGTTTTGGCTGGAAAAGACTGTTGAGATCGTAGAGTCCAACCATAACTAAGCCTAGCTCAAGTGGACTCCATGTGAGGTTCCCTGTTTTCCTGAGCAGTTTGAATGCAGGTTCCTCTTCTTTTTTTTTTGCCTTGTATTGCTGGAGTCTTTCCCTGGTCGTGTAAAACTGGAGTGAGCTCAGTTCCCAAGCCTGAGCCATACTGCCATGGATTCAGGGTAACATCAAACTGGGTCTGGATAGAAGACGATGAGCAAGGAAAAAAATAAATGCAAGAAGTACTGTCAAAAAGATGAATTTTTCTGTGTTTATGCATAAAATGGATGATTAAATGGAAAGTGAATGTGAGGATACTATCAAATGAAGAGATAGTAGGATTTTAATGTTAGTACTGTAGCTATCATCATGTGATCTGGACCAAGAACTTGAGTGTGTCTGGAAGGCAAACTTGTTAAACTGCATTAATGCTTCCCATGTAGCAGCCCAGTAGTGTTTGTGGAGAGAGTGGGAGGGAAATAAGCTGTAGGTTACAAGTAGCTCTGATCGTGGAAATACCTTGAAAATCTCTGATTAGTTTTGTCTAATAGGCATATTCTGAAAATAATGTTTCTGCATAGATTCTGAGAATTCACTCTGAAGTCTCAACATTTTCCATGTCTTGCCTCAAGAGAAATAGCTGTGGTTGGAAATCAGGAATTGTCAGTGTGTGTTGTCAAAACAACTTTATTTTATCAAGTCAAGATAATGTTGAGAGAAGTCTATACCCACTTTAATTGCTTTGACATTCAATTAGCAAGACATTCTACTCCTCTCCAATAGAGTGAGCTTCTGTGTGGCTCATAGGGAAACTTGGCTGGAAAAGCAGCAGGGAATGTCATGGGGGCCACGTTCCCAGCACAGTTCACCCTACCCATCTCACTGCTGACAAGGTGTGTGTGCTTCCTACTCTCCGGCGGTAGAAATGCCCCCAAGAAACTTATTTCAGTGCTCTACTGTCCCCGTGTTGTTAATTTTTTTTTTCCTGCCACAAGACCTGACTCTCCCTTGTGGCAATTTAAATCCCTTAGGTTTGTGGGGTTTTTTCCCAATCCACCATAAATGTGAAAAACTGATTTTCCTTCCATCTTTGCTACAGCTGTCGGCACACTTGAAAATTGTTATCATCATGTCCTTACTAAGTGTCCTTTTTTTTTTTTTTGGATAAACAACCCCAATTCTTTTAATCTTTCCTTGGATGTCAGGTTTTCCAGACCTCTGATTAATTTCATTGCTCTCCTTGAGATGCATTATGCTCAGTGAATAATGGCTCTTGTCCCCTAGGATAGGTCATTGATACATATGGCGGAATATTTATTCATTTAATCATTTTACAATATGTCATTGACGTAGCAGCTGAGCACATGCAGAGCTCTTACAAACATGAGCCCAAAAGTGGACGAAGCCTAAATAAGTGGTACCAATTCAGGCCAATAAAGATACTCAGTGTGCCCTGAAACTTCTTAGAGTCTGGCAGTAGCAAACGGTTCAAGTCAACCTTAATTCTGATGAGCTGGACTTGTTGCACCTGGACGTGCAGAGGAAAGTCTCTGGAGTTACCATGGTCCTGTTGCTGTAAATACAGTGGTGGGTGGTCCTGAAAAGCCTGACTTATGGGGGGGAAAGGCATGGCAAAGTCTGTGCAGTGTTCTGGTTTTGGTATTTAGGCTCACTGACACTTGCATGCAGGAGACTTGGCTTGCCCTGTGAAATCGTGAAGAAATTTAAGCATGTTACGAGAGAAAATGTCTGTTCGGAGCCTGAGGTAGGTTTAAGTGAGAGCTGATAAAGACATGGATTTAATAGGCAGTGTAGGTGATGAGGAAGTCTGAAATATGCTGTAATTAATGACAATGTTACAGACCACTGCCCTTGTTTCCTATTCCTGGTATTTTTTCAGTAAGGGTGGACACTGCAGGCTATGAAGTTGCAACTATTGCACCTTCAAAACAGGACAAATACATTTTAAATGGTTTGTCATTTTCGTTCTGCTGACCTTAACAGGCCTCATTTCTACTTGCACTGGCACACTGAAAGCCACTCCTGGCAAGGTATTCTTGGGCTGCAAAGTTTTCTGCTCTAAAAAAATGGGATAAGTGTGTTTTTGTGCTGTAACATGGTGGGGATTAACACATCCATCTTTAATAAAGCAGTTGGGCTGTGCAGGGGGAAGTGGGACAGAAAGGAGAGGGAGGGTGGGATGCAATATCTTCATTCCACTATGTACTATTCTAACTAATGTTTAATTTTAGAAAATTTAATAGCTTTATTAGCTTCATAAGAAATTTGTTGTTCAGAAAAGACAAATTAAAAATCCCAAGGAGCAGGGTCAGTGGGTGGCTATTGTGTTTTTTCCAAATTGGGAGACAGAGTGGGAACCAAAATGAAATGCTTGGGTATGTTTTCCACTCTACACAGCTTTCATTTTTATTTCTAGCAAAAATATTTGCTGAGCCTAAAATAAAATCCTTTGGTTAATTTGTTGTTGTTTTTTTTTTTCAGTTGTTATATAACTAGCTTTAAAAGTTTTTCATCCCTCATTTCTTAGAAATACTCAAGCTTTCAGAGTGGATTTCAGAATGACCAGCTCCTTGTTTTCCTGTGCTAACAACTGTCTTGAACTTCTGCGCATCTGAGTTGTATTTCCAGATGCTCTTCAATGCCAAAAACCTCTTAGGTTGTACTTACTTACCTCCACCAAGCATAATTTTCCCTGTTGCTTACAGAGTTGCAGGAAAAAAGATTTGAAGTTGGAAACTTCAGACTTCCTTGAGAGTTTGTTTCTTTAGTTGGTTGGTGAAGTGCCCAGTCCCGTCCCCCCTTCAGCAAACAAATGAGCAAAACCAGCACTAAAAACTTCTGACCCAGAGCACCAAATCAAAACAGCAATAGATTTGAAACACTTTCCAGCATTTTTCACGAGGGCAGTAGAGGGCTCTGCGTGGCTGGGGTGCCCTTTGTCCCATCCTGCATAGCTGGGCTCTAACTCCCAGCTGATTTTATCAAGAGGACTTCTTTTGCATTCAGTGTCTGCTCTGGATGGTTAGGTAATTTACACTGAATCTTAGCCTGATGTTAATTTACTTAGCTCTTTTGTTACCAGATTGAGAACTATCTATCAAATGTACATATAATGAATTTTTGATAAACAGGTTAAGTATAATTATGTTTAGCATGGGGGGTGTTGGGAGGGTGTGGTGGGAAAAGCTGCAGCACCAGGGACCTTGCCATGTGTGTCAGGAACAGTCTCCTTGATGAATCTGGGGCTTTGCTGGGGACCTCATGAGCACAAATGTGTCCTGCAACATCTGATCACAGGCAGAGTCCCTCTTGGGCTGGGTCAAGATTACCTGATCTAAAAAATGTCAGCCAAGGCTGCCTGGTGATCTCTCCTTTGGGGTATCCTCATTTGTCACCCTCCCAGCTCAAGTGTTTTGGCCTTATTTTGAAAGGTGCAGAGTGTCTCCCTCATGGAAATAGTAGAAGGAAAGGGAATGGGATGTGAGACCTGAACAAAACCAAGATAAAAAACTCTGTGTAAAACTCTATTTTCTGTTCTAGGCCTGCATGTGTTGAGTATTTGATGTTTTGGGCTGGAAAAGCAGAATTTGCAAGTGGCAGTTTACATGTACATATAAGTATTTGACTGTCTGCAAACCAAAACAACAGAAAAGTGGTTCTCCAAAGTGTGGGATACTGAAACCTGCTGTTTAAATTACAAAGTCTCTGCTTTTATTTTAAAAATAAATATTTACATTCCACATTTCTTGAAACACCGGCTCTAAATACACAGACAAGTAGCCCCATAACCATACATATGACACTAATACTTAAACTGATGAAGAGTAACAATCAATGTGAAATTTCAAGAAATGAATTAGCTGATGTGCATTTTCAGCTGGTGCCATCTCAGGAAGTGGTGGCTGTTGTCGGTGTGCCTCTGGCCTCCTGGGTGGGTGGGAGGGTGGTCTTGAGAGCCTTTTCCAGCTTTTTTCACTGTGTGAGGGCACCCTCAAGACACATTCCAGTGTTTAAGCTATCTGTGCCTTGCAACCTGTCATTTTGCAAAGCTCTTTGCTGAGTGGATGTTGGCTTTGGTTTGTTTTTTTTTCCTTTAAAATGAATGAAGCAAAGAAATGTCTATGATATCAATTAACTTGCACACTGATGGGAAGATGATCTTTACATGGGACCAGGTGGTGGGTGTTGTAGTGAAGTAGGGGGCTGCATGGGTTTGTTGCACTAAAAAGACATTGTCCTTAATGAATACCAGATTTAATGGGCACATGACAGGTCACTTACTGTTGCCCTGAGGTGATCCGAACTTATAGATGCTATTTTTTTTTTCTTTTTAATCTGAGAATATTTTAATTTATATGCATACTTGAAATGTTAGGATGCACAAATCCTCTCCCTGGCTGGTGTTCTCACTTAGTGTCCAGCTGCAATGAGAAGATGGAGACGTGTGTTGGAGTCTAAATGGCCCCAGCACTTTTAATGCAGCTGCAGGCTTTTAATGCCACCACCCAGAGAAGAGCTGAGGGAACAGCGTTGTTGGTTTGCTTGCTCATGATGTTCCTGATACCCTACCTGTGCCACGCTGCCTCTTGCAAACATATAAAAAAGGCAGTCAGTAGAAAAAGGTTGTTGAGATGAGTGGTAGCTGCTCTCTGATGCTCAGCTTGTGGTGCTTGTCTTCTCCATCATCCACGTTATTGTACAAATGATGCCCCATGAAACAGTTTCCAGCTCCAGTTGTGTATGGTGTTCTCCAGGTGAAGGTATGCCTGAGCTGGAGCACAGATTGCCAGACCTTCTCCTATTTATCCATACTATTTAATATAGCAGCTCAGCTGTTTGTTAATGATCAGTTGTGGCTATTGTAAACAGAAGTGCTCAAATCATGGTCTCACTGCACGTGTCTTTCGTGTCTGTGCTGCCACAATAATGAGGAATAGGAGATAATGACTTTAGGAAGAAGTGCTGGATTAAGTGGGACAGTAAATTAGGCATTTATCTCTCTCCATTGGAGGCCTGTTTCCAGTTCCCTTCGAGGTCTCAGTTCAGCTCTATTTAAAAGTAAACCATGTCGTATTTCACAAAGCCAACCCACTCCATAGAAATCAGCATATAAGCACTCACATTAAATTACCATATTACCCAGGAGGTCCTGGCTTTCAGGAAGGTCAGAGTTGAGGTGTATTAGCAAGAAAAAATAAGGTTATACCATTTTATCTTTTTACTGTGCATCCAGAGTACAGAAAATCCCCACCTACAGCCTCTCTCTTTCTCTTAGTTTTGGGGTTGGTGTTTTGTTCTCTTTTGCTTTCCTTTCCTCCTGTGTGTTTTAAATGCTGGTAATTTTTAGACCATAAGAAAACTACTGTGTACCATGAAGGGCTGTATGGAACTTGAGTCAATGAAGTGTCTTTGGCTGTGCATATACTACAGTGTTTTGCTCAGAAAACTCTGGCAAAGATTATTATTATGGTAGCAAACTCATAGGACCCTTTGCTTTATTTCATTTGGGAAGTTGAGCTACGTAGAGGATGACTCGAGATGCCATAATGGAGAAGAGTGTTGCCTCTTGCCTTATCTGCTGCTAATTTGGAAGGGGTTTCCAAGGAGGGAGATGTGGGCAGCTGAAGCTGGTTTGGATGAATTTGGTACTCCCCCTGTGTCTGGGACATATTTGTAGTGTGATGTCACTCACAGGGACACAGGATTGGAAAGATTATAATGTTCAGCCTTTTGCTGTCTTTCAAGCAGCCACATCATATAATTGTGTTAAAATTTACTAGTTTTTCCCCTTCAGTTAGGCCTTATGAAATGCTGTTTCAGAACTTTGGCTGTAGGAAGCTCTCATTCATACTTAAATGATAATATTTTAATGGGCAGGTTACACCAACTGTTCTTCTGACAGCAGTATTTTGAAAGCTGAATAAATGTTCTGGCTTCCTAGCTGTTTACTGCCACCTAATTGATTTAATTAACAAAAGAAAAATCACATTGCTTTGAAGTCTTCATTTTGTTCATTGACCTGGCCAAGGTCTTTTACTCCTCCTTCCTCAAACAGACTTTTGTTCTCTTTCTTGATCATTTTTATACTTCTTCCATTTGGAAGAACTTCCTTGAGTGCTGTGCTCCAGAACTAAGGAGAATGTCCCACAAGTGCCACGTTCTTAATGAGGGATAACGATGGTAATGATGTCCTTACAGGTATGACCTAATGCACCAAGTCACATTAGATAAGCCCTTAACTGGTGACCACTTTTATGGACACCTGACTTCAATATGATTTGGAAAAATGCTGAGCTTTCTTGACCACAACTTATATTTATGGGAGCTGTGTTTTGCATAGGAAATAGAGTAGTTTCTGAGCAGCAGATCCTAGGTTTCCCAGTCTGTTTCCCATGTTGATGTTCAAGGTCAGGTTGGACAGGGCTCTCAGCAACCTGATCTAGTTGAAGATGCCCCTGCTCACTGCAAGGGTGTTGGACTAGATGGCCTTTAAATGTTCCTTCAACCCAATCCATCCTGTGATTCTATGTTCTGATGGCTATTAGGTCAATTTAACAGCCTTTTTTTGGGGGGAAAAAACCTCCACCCCTATCTAGACAACCAAGGTCATAAAACATGGAAGAACTGGAGCACTTCGTCTACCACTCTGCTGAGTTTGACTGCAGTGAGGTGATGTCTGCAAAGTTATTAGGAGGTGACACAGGCAAGAATTTGCTTCCTTGCATGTGCACACACAACAGTGGTGTGGTGGCTTTGCAGGCTAAAAGTGATGTACTGTGATGGAATTAAAGACTAAAGCATCTGTATAACCAGTCAGTGGATGTATCATAGGCAAGTCTGGCATTTCAGCTGGCTCCAAGGTAAATAGAGACCCCAACTCCCATGTTTCTGGGTGAATTATACACTTTGGACACTTGTTTTCAGTTCTAATGGCTGCACAGACTCTGATCTCTTGGGAAAGATTTTTGAAGCGTTGCTGCAGTGATGCTCTGGCAGTTCCCTTTTTTTCCTGTTTCCCAGGGTTTCCATTAGTTCTCTTAGTGAAAGGCCTGGGGATTTGGGGAGGGACAGAATATTCATCAGTATTGATGAAGGATGGATTTGGTTTTGTGTTGGTTATCTTCAACCAAGGATCTTTTGGATATGACTCCAATGACCATCATGACTTTCTATTTGAAGGGATCTTAGGGAATGGCATTTCCTTTCCTTTCAGGCCTCCCACTACCAGATCAGCCTTCTTTCCTTGCTTTCAATAAATAGCTGGATACTGGCAAGCTTATTCCCAGCAGTTTGTGCTGGAAGTTCATCTCCTAGTAAGTTACCTTGTAGGTCAGAACACCATTAATAAATTGCATTAAGCGTTGAGCCAAAGGTTGGAGAAGGCAGAATCCAAATCAATGCTTAACTTTGCTATAATACTCAATTAAAATATGTAAAATTATATATTTCTGCATACATATTTTCTCTTAATGATGTTTTCTAAACCAAATTTAATTTAACTTGCAAAAAGTAACGCAGAAACATATTCTCAACATGGCAGAATCTACATCTAAACTCAAGCAGGGTCAGAGGGGAAAACTTTTTAGGTGTTAGCACCATGGAAGTCGATAATCAGGAAAACGAGGCTGATACCATGAAAATATCAATGATTCTAATTGCAGCGAATTCAAGCCCTGACCTTCATTTCTAACAAACTTTGCAGATTAATTCAGACCTGAGGTATTTATATAGCATGATCTGAAAGAGTTTATAACTTCCAATTTTTCAAGGCAAGATTAATACCCTGAACGAAGCTTTAACTTAGCAAGCGGTTCCCGAACAAGGCAGCAGTGGCAGGTTCCTGGGGTTCAGGCTCTCTTCCATGAGACTGAGAGTGATGGTAGAGCTGAAACAATCTCTGAGTCAGCCACCTGAAGGACTGTAAATGGAGCTTGTTTTCTGTTACAACATGAATGGAAGGAAACTCAGAAGGTGTTGGATAGGAACAAGTGAAATGCGATGCTTAGTGCCTGTCATACAACTTGCTGTACTATGAGTTCACCTGAAGTGCTCCATAATTCCCCATATCAATGTGGGCTACTCAGTCCCATGTTAGGGTCACCACAGATGCTGTTGGTGTGGCTGCATGGTGTGGGAATGCCCAGCCCCTGTGTCCTTCTGCTGGGACACAGCTCCTCGTGGAAAGTGGTGTCAGGAAGGGCAAGGGAAAACCCTGAGGGTTCTCTCCTTAACCAATGTGTGCACCTTTATGATAAATAAATTTTCCTGTGTCAGCAGAAAAAAAACACAACAACATAAAACCCCCAAACAACAACAAAAGTTATAGATATTAACTATAATAAAATATGTTATAAAGCCAAGAGAGTAAGGTGAGGATAAACCAGGGAGAAGGAATATCATCCCTCCAGTCCCTTGCTTTCCTTTCACTCTCCAGGTTTCCACTTTCTTTCCCAAGACATCTTTATCTTTGCAGGTTGATTTGGTTTCTTGTAAGCAGAATCATGTGTGTGCCTTCCTGCTGCAGCTGTGTACAAGGGCCCAGCCCAGGGAAGGAGTTCTCTGATGCCTGCATCAGCATCTTGGCTTTTCCTCGGGAGAGGAGTCCTCATCTTCACTTCTGGATTTTTCCATAGTCTCGAGACTTGGCTAAGTCGCCCATGTGTGCTGAGATTCATAAACTGCCTATTTGCCAAGATTTAAATACCTAACCTTTCTGGTGGCACTTGGGATTGAACTATGGTTCTTGAGAGAGGTTATTAAGCCACCGTGCCCGTTATGCTTAATTTTTGAGAATAGGAAGTAACGCCTGCACTGTAGCCAGAGTTCCTCTCTGTGCTCGGCTCAGCATATTTTTTAATGTCAACAATTAAGAATTGCCATTAAAGAGTATCACAATCAAGGAATGTCTGCAATCCAGGACAAATTAATGAGGTACACTAAAAGTTCTACCACGTTTTCATCTTCCTTGAGATGCTTTTTCCTTAGTAAAACCACCTGTAACTGTTGTAGTTCTTCTAAATGACTTTAAATGGAATTCTTATGCTATCATTATAATTACAAAAAGTAGGCAGGGGTAATATGCTGGCAATACAGATATGGATGCATACATCTAGAACATATATGTCCACACCAGTGTTTGGTGGCCACATTAGGGGTTTCCCATGTGTGGCATGTACAGAGTGAAGGGCATTGGACAGCCACCAATGGCTAATGCTGATGGAGAAGTACGGCCCACAGAACTATCAACCCTGAGTGCTGAAGCCCTGTTAGCCTCATATATACTCACAAAATCAAAATCAAAGGTGGTATCTAAGGTGAAGTGTTGAGTTCAGTGTGATGGTTTTATTGCTTGATATAGAGTCAAGGTTTCTTCTCTGTAGTCTTCCTATTTTCTGTATGGGTTGGGGTCTCTTCGGTCTCATCTGTAGCACTGAAGGTGTGACACTTCATAAATGGCACTTCAGGAATTCAGGTGTAAACCTTAACTCATATTTTTGCTTAAAAAACAAACCACAAAAGAGAATTCGAGAACTTTTTCCATTACACGTGCTCTGAGCAGCCTTTTCCTGGTGCTGAGCAGGATTCAGATGGCACTTTTCCTGAGAGGCTGCTAAAGCAACAGTTTATACCTTGAAATATTTTTGTTTCGGGGTAAAACTGTGTCAGCAGGAAAAAAAAAACAACAACGTAAAACCCCCAAACAACAACAAAAAACTCTGGCTGTTTTGCTTGGGAGGTGTGAATAGCATTTTCAAACAGATTTGAAGGAATTTGCTTTTTAGATTCTAGCCTGCACACTTTCCCTTGCTTTCTGATTACTGCTTTGCAGAATCTCTCATTTCCTTTCTGTTTGCCTTTGCCGTGTGTGTTGCTCAGATCGGCGTTTACCCTGTGGGGTGGGCATTACTCTCAGCAGTAAATCATCTCAGGGAGGGAAATTTTATTTTCAGAAAAACTTTATTTAGTGAATTTCTGTGCAGCTTTGTGGTTCACGCTTCAGAGTTTCACCAGTGATGCTGGTGCTTTGGTTTGTGCCTGGAGGTCCAGGGGAGGGCAGGGCTTGGGCTTGGTACTCACCTGGGCAGGCATTTTCACTCCAGTTTCACTTAAAATGATGGAGCAGCAGCAGGTTAAGTTGAAAGAATGGACAATTTTAGCAGTTGAATAACGTAGATCTCCAACAGCCCCCGAAACTCACCAGGGGATGTGATTCCTAGCAGCAAAGAGCATCCTGTAGGATGCAATGTCTGGAGCATCCCTCCAGCTCCTTACTGAACTCCAGGAAACAACCTGGTGGGGGCACAGACTGAAAAACCCTTGTGAAGCAATGGTTTGGTTTGAATGGTCAGGTAATATTTTGATTTGAAGCAGTGACCAAAGTGTGCAAAGGTCACAACTTTGTTTCCAGAGAGCTCTAGGCTTAATAAAGGAGAACTGAGGATTTTTATTTTATTTTTTAAATGGTACATTGGTGAGCACAACCCCCTGGGTAATTTGGATGCAGAGTGGTGGGAAATGATTGCAGGCTTGTCCCAAAGCTGGTGGACCTGAAGGCTCTGTTGTGAGATGAGGAGATCCGTGGCTTTATCGTTAAAGGATTTTGGAAGAAAACAAAACAACCCAAACCCCCCCAATTGTATTACATGCTTAAAAATGGTGTTTTGTTTCATGTGTGGGAAGGTGTATTCAGGCTCCTTTATTTTTTTGTTTTCACTCTCCAGAAAGCACTAGCAGCTGGACTGCTCTGATCAATAAAATAATAGCGTGGTAGCAAGTAGTGGTTTGTCTGCAGGTCCAAATCCTGCTCTAGTGAGGGGATCAATAACTTTGTTTATAATGACATCTAGCTGGCAACGCGTGGCTGTTGCTGAAAAGCCTGATCAAAAAATCTTGAGCAAGTAGTAATGATATTTGAATTACCATATGAGACTGGGCATGGTCTCTCCCCAAGCAGATGAAGATAAAATACCGAGGCAGGATGGGAAGAAACATAGTTATGATGGCTTCCTTCTGTGCCTGAAAAAGAAGGGCTTAACTTTGTAATTCCTTCTGAGACTTGTGAAGAATTATGTCCCTATCCTGCCGTGGCAACGTGGTTACTCATCCCACTTCCCTGGCAGTCAGGGACCACGGTTCATCAAGCTCTCTGGTGCCTTGCAGGGAGATTTTCTGCTATTGCCACTGGTTTTTGTCAAAATGCTTCAAAGCATCCGTGTGCTCCTGGATCCTCTCTGGTTTTCTTTTCTCAGCCTGTTTCTTGGGCACAGGTTTAAATTTTGGTCTCATTTTAGTCTGGAATATATGAGGATGTTGGGTCAGTCGGTCTTAGACTATTGTATGGAGAAGGCAGTAGCATAATAGGGCTCTTAAAAAGAATTTTACTTCAACTGTTTGAGATCGTATAGAAACTTGTAGGTAATGTGGTGAAAACAAGTATTAGTTTTTAATTACAATGTGGTATAAAATAATGGCCAAATGGAAGATGTACTGTGCCCTTAAGCCTGATGCGCTATAGGTATTGGTGGAGGAGTTTCCTCTTCTTGCATTTCTAATGCCTTTTTTAACATTTAATGGAGTGTTTGGGCTCGATCCTCTGTTACCTGGTGCATGGCTGCCGTGCTGGGCTGTCGGATGGGGGGAGGAGGAGGAGGATGCGGAAGAGGATGATGAGGATGGTGAGGCCCTGGCCAGGCGGTTTGCATTGGGTGCATGGGTGCTGAGCTGGAGGAGCAGGAGGATCCAAGGGCTAATTGTTCTGGGGGAGCTGGCGTTATTGGCAGCTGCCATTCCTCCGTCCAAGGGCTGTCACCGGCCCAGCCGACCCGCCCGCGCTAATTGCAGTGGCCTTTTCATCGCGCAGGGCCGCCGGGCCCAGCACGCAGAGCTGTCTCTCTATCAATGCCAGAGCTGGGCCGGGCCAGAGTGGCTGGGTTGTTGGCATGGGGAGCGCCAAGCCCCTCTGCCCCCCCCCCTGCACCCCGATCCCCCGCCCCAGCCGCCCCCACCCTTCCCGAGGGTGCTCCAGCTTGGCAAAGTTCATGGCGGCAGGACGGCGGCGCGGCTCTGACAAGAGATCGATACTGTCCTCCCCGGCACGGGAGCTGCCGGCCCTGTCAGAGGGATGTGTGCCCTAATTGGATCCGGGATGCGGGAGCCATCCCAGCTCCCGTCAGCACTGTCACAGCTGTCAGATGTCATCCCTCCGTACAGCTGTCACCGCGGGAGGGCCGGGGCTCCTTCTCCCTTCTAACCCGATGCAAATGTCCACTTAGTGGATGAATATTGAAGATATTAGACACTTCTCTATGCCTTTATGCAAAATAAAGATCTGTGTCATCTGTGGATTTCATGGAAATAAGTTGCAATTTATTCACTGTGAGAAAAGTGAAGTGAAGCCTGTAAAAATGAGAAATTATTTGGTTCAGGCTATTAAAAAAAAAAGAATATTTTCGAGAATAAACAAAATATGCAGATTTTCCTCTGAAGAGTAAAAGCTACCAGATAAATGTATTTTTATGAGAATAGAGTAGCAATTTTGTATTAGAATATTATTTTAGGCAAATAAAAATTTTTCATTCCTGGATACCCTTTCTGTGAGAGGGAGTGATGTGATTGGAGTAAACTTTGATTTCTGGGTGGAAAAAAAAAATCATTATTGCAAATTGCTGAGAAATAGTATCTTAATATTTGTTTTTTAAAGAGCTAGGGGATGAAATCTGAGAGGCGCGCTGATAGGCCGGCTGGGAGGTTGCTATCCAGCTGCCAGACGGGAAGATCAGCGTGCAGGGATCAGCTCTAACGGAGCTGCGGCAGGGAGAGGGGACGGGAGCGCTCTGCTCCGCTCTGCCGCTCTCCATCCTCTCCGTGCTGAGGAAGTTTTCAGAGAATGTGGCAAAGCAAACACAAACCGGAGCAAATGAGCATGGCTTGGGGTTTTTTTGTTTGTTGCTTTGCTTTTCCTTTTTTGATTCCCCCCCACCTCCCACCCCGCCCATCAGCCCTGGAGCTTGCATGTGGATGTGGCAGGAACCAGACCGTTGTGGTTCACTTACACACCCGGGTCCGTGGGGTCACTGAAGCTGTTGGTCTGCTGGGGATGAGCCGGAGCAGGGGCTGGGGGTCGGCTGGGCTGCAGCCCTGTGGTCTTATTTCTCCCTGTCATTGAGAGCAGTTTATAGGCGGCAGGATAGGATCTGGATCTCTTGTGCTGTCATTAGAGAGGAATAAACTCCTATATTATCTGTTAAGAAATGAAAGCCCGATAGACTGCTGGTTGTCTTATTCTCCCTGGATGGTGTCAACAGCATCCCTGCTTTGGGTGGCAGCCGTTCCCGATCTGACTGGTTATTTATTCATGGCATTTCTCAGCCCGAGCCCTGTGCCTTGGGCTGCCCTGCTGCCGGGGGAGCAGCAACCAGGGTTCCACCATGTTGCCCCACAGCTTGGTGAGGTGCCCCAGGCGCCACCCACCCTGGGGGCTGGTGGCCACGCAGCAGGCAATGCCACAGCCAGGGTTACCATCATGATTTGGAGCACAGAAATAGTCATAGAAGGGCAAAGTAAAGAGAGCAACAGTGGGGGTCTGCCAGGGCAAAAGCAGGTCCTTTGGGAGGCTTGAAGAAGGTGGCCTGAATATTAAGTTAAAATGCAGAATTTCCACTCGCTTCAATGGCAGTAGGATCAGGCGATAATTGTTCTGTTCCTTGTGCTGTTTGGAAAGTTAAGGACTAACCAGGCTTTGCTGCACCTTTGCTTTCTTTGAGTGCAGTTCTTGTAAGAGCCCAACTGTTAATCCATAATAAAGCGAGAGGCTGGGGGTGAGGGCTCCACCATGGATGGGTGGTGGGAGCCCTCTCTGGGGCATCTCCACCTCCACGTGCAAGTCTGTCTGCAACTGTAGTGACAAAGGAAGTACTTCCCCCCCCCCCTTTTTCCTTTTAAACGTGGTTTATGGCTAATTACATCAGAGATCCAAAACAGTCCTTCTTACATTTGCATTAATAAGGTGTATCACATGATCCATACTGAAGTAGGAGTATACATCAAAGGTAGATTAAAGGTTGGTTAGGCATCAAACTATGTTCTATATGTAAATTTATAGCAATGATGTGCTGTGGAAAGATAGCTTACCCTCTATTTCTGTGCTACTAAATAAAATTAAAAATTCACAACTCTGGTTTATGGGATTTTAAATGAATTTGATCTCTCTTTTGGGCAGGGCAAATAAGTGTTTTGTGATGTATTATTTTACAAAAAAAAAAAAAGACCATCGTTCTGGCTCATTTAATTTTGCGAGTGAATGATCTAAGATTAACTACAGACTAGTCAGTGCAGTTTAAAAGCTGAAAGCAATTTTCAGCCATAGATGGTAATGCCACATTTAGTCCACAACCGAATGACTCTAAATGACTAAGCTGCAAGGTCTTTGTATATGACCACAGGGCCTGATAAAGCCATAGGAACACAGTAAAAGCACAAAAATAGTTCCAATTTATTTGGTGCCATCACCTTAATGAGATTAATACAGACGTGTTCATGTGCCTAATTGGTGATTTTGTTTTAACTAGTAATGAAGGATTAAATCTTCAGGCAACAGGCTACTTGCAGGAAAGGGGATTTGAGAAAAAAAGTTTTTAATTATAAAAGGCAGCTAGTGAAATATACCACTACAAAGTCAATAATGCAGCTTTAATAAATATATATATGTAGATTGCATTTGCCACTCTGCTGTTTGGTTGAGTGGTTTTAGGGAGTGTTTCTTTGGAAGAGAGATTGTGGTGAACCCGGTTGTGTGTGGTTGGCATCTGTTGGTACTGACGAACACAAAAGCTGGGCAAAGCAGTGTGCTATGTTTCCAGCACCCGAAAAAACCCTCTGAGTCCATAGAATCAAAGCATTTCTGCAGGTCCTGTGCTGTTCCGTGGGGTTTCAGTTTTGGGAGCAGCGTGGGAAGCGCTGGCTCCCTGAGGCCAGGCCCCATCCCGGCTGGCGGCAGCGGCTGCTGCGGGGGGTGACCTCGGCCCCGGCACAGCCCGCTCTGCCCTCCCCGCCCTCCTGTGACCGCTGAAATGCTAACGCTATTAACCACGCTGCCCAAACACAAACACCAGCCTCGCTCATTAACATGTCATTACGAGGGGGCAGCTGAGCCTGCCTGGAGTTTTGACTCGGTGGAATCTCGCAAAAGACACCGATGCATCAACCCAAAGCCACCCTGGCTTCAGGCCGAGCCTGTGGCCTGCGTACAGCCAGGAATCCCCTCTGCCTCTTAAAATGGCTCTTTGCTGTCATTTGATAAAGTTCAGCAGGTTTGTTTGGGTTTTTTCCCCCATTTTGTACCTTTCACAAATGGATGGATAGCACGGGCCTTACAGCACTCTCAAGTTGAACTTTCAATAGACACAATGGCAAAAAGGTTTTTAATATCTTCAATGTAAGATACCCTTGTGTTTTTTAAAGTGTTGTGGGCTTTTTTAAGTGTTTATTAACTTTAAATTGCTGTGAGTAAGGTGTCTTTTATCAAGTAAATGCCTTTTTATAAAGAAAGTCAGGTTTTGCATTTGCCTTGGCTCTGTCACCATATTTTATCACTTCTCCTCTGTTATTGAGGAAACCAAGAGGCACTGTCTAAAATGTCTTCTGTTTTCCACAGTTTTATTTTGACACTGGTAGAAATGGGGGGAAAAAACCCAAAAGAAACCAAATCCAAAAAATCAAAAATCACCATCCAAACAAATAAAATTACCCATTGTACAGCAAAACAAACCCTACCCCAGTGCTGTGAGTGCTTGTAACATCTTTAGACTTTGATGATGCATTAGGAAGGCCTCTGAAAGGACTTGAGTGGTGATACCACACGCTGCAAGATGCTACCTTCCCGGTGAATGGAGACAGAAATACATTTTACATTTCTTGTCAGATTGAACTTTAAGACATCTTGACTGCTTTCTCTGTAATTTACCCACTGCAGCCCAAATGGCAGCCTGCTCAGCTCGGCTCCAGTGGCATGGAGCCGGGGTGCTGGGCTGGCTCGGGGCATCCCACCCGCATCCCGCTCTCCCCGCAGCGTGTCAAACCATTACAGCAGGGACCAGAATGTCACCCTGGTCTCACTGGTTCATCAGCTGAAGGATATGGTTAACAAATGTAAAACCAAACTTCAGAGGAGCTGCTTTTCTGTGCTAAGTGATCTGTATTCCCTCTGAATTTACTTTCCCCTAACCCCGTGAAATTAACAGTACTTTCTGACATTCGACCCCCTGACCTCACATATAATAAGAATTTAAAAAGCACCATGCATGAGTGTGTCTGTGTAATGCAAAACTGGGAAAAATGACCATGTCACCATTTTATTATACAAAACCTTCTCCATCTCCATTGCATGCTTCATATGTGAGCGCTCGGTTTAAAGTTATTATAAAGAAAAACACAGTTTTAACAGTAATAATTCACCGCTCATGACTTTTATAGACAATAAATTGTCGCAAATACATATTGCTGCACAAGAGCCCCGTACTCCATTAATGCAGATATTTACTGGGATAAGTGTTAAAAATAGTCGTGGGGCAGAGGCCGGCGGTTCAGCGGCGGTGGCTTCTGGGGGGCTGGCTGCTGGGGGTGCAAGTGCCTGCACAATGCCTGGGTCTCCAGGTTTAAGAGGCAGAAGCAGAAAAGTGTTATGTGGAAATGATTTTGCAGTTATCAGGCTCAGGGGATGACAGCGTACAAGAGTAGGAACAAGGTGCTGTGTGGCTTTTTCTTCACTGTGAAGTAAAGATTGGCAGCTGGAAGTAAGGCTTACAGGCAGACCTGCACACAGGACCTCTTCACCCAGGACTCATAATCACTACTCAAAGGAAAACGCATTTACCAGTAAAAAGCGGCTGTAGCCATCAGAAGTGTGCTTAAAACACCACTTAAATATCACTTTATACGCTATTACTTGCAAACTGTGGCTTGGTATTAAATTATACTTGCATAGGCTTTTGCTTAGGTGCTGATAATGCTTTTGAGGTTGCATTGGTGAAGAAGAATTTAGGCTGCTTTACCAGAGACGTGACTGGAATATCCCCCGGTGCTGACAGTGACAGGGTGAAAAATTGCAGAACTGTACTTTCTTTCCCCATATAGATTGTAATTTTAATTGTCATTGTGGCCCTTCTGTTTTAATTATGGGACTTCTTTGATATATACCAGGACATCGTATTGAATGAAAATATGGTGCTATAATAGTCTCTTTATAATTAATGACCACATGTAGATCTTGGTGCATAAAAGGAAAGGAATAAATGAACAATTTATTTAACTAGGTTTTGGATTTCTTTCTGTCTTCCAGTGAATATAAAATGATCCTGGGGCTTCTGAGGCTGTTTGATGTAAGAACTGCTCTGAATATCTAATAAAATTACATTGGTGTAGATTACAAAACATATTAGGTGGTTTTATTTAAAAATGTTCCCATTACAGATGGTAAATGTCTCCTATTTACTGTGTTAGCCTGCCTTGGCTTTAGATTTTGAAACAAACGACTGTTTTCTTTGGTTTATTTGTTTTAAAAAAAATTTAGAGCAGGTTTTACTCCTGAAGGCAGCGGTTTTGTGGGTGAGCTCTTGGGTGAACTGCAGGTAGCATCTCCCCTGGAAGGTAATTTGTGCACCTACTGCACAGGGCCGCTCCTCCCCCCTAACTTTTGCTTCGGAATATGATGGATTTATGTTCTATTAATTTCTGGCTGAAGAACTCGTCCGATCTGTCCAATCTTGAGCAGGAGTGATTGTAGGAAAACACAATAAAAATACAAATGACCGGTAGCTTAGTGTGTTGTTGGGGTTTGTTTTGTTTTCTATTTTTTTTTTTTTTGCACAGCCTAGAGAGGAGGACTCCCAAACCCCACTCACAGCTGTCCCACTCGCAGCCCTCGCCACCACGCACCACCCAGGCACGGGCAGACTTGCAAATGCGCCCAGCTTGATATACATTTCAGGAGAGCAGAAACCTCTGTGGATTTCTGAACAGCAGACATATTTGTCCAGTGTCTGTCAGTGGAAAAACTAGAAAATATACCCTGACAAGCTTCTGCTAATTTTGTTGCGGCGCGGTGCAGCGTGGCCGGGGCGGGCTGGCTGCCGCTCAATTGCCGAGCGGGATGAAATTGGATCGGCAGAGACAGGGACTACCCTGGGGTCAGCAGCGACCATGCCACTTCCATGTGATGTCTAGTTGGGGTGATGGTGTGTAAATAAACGTGGGGAATTGCAAATCTTGTCATGGCCACGCGGAACAGCTCAAGCATTTAAAGATGGTTGCCCGCAAACCTAACTGGGAGGTGGTTGCTCTGTGTGGTGGCTGAAGCAAAGCTCCCTTCTTCGCCCTGGTCTTCTCCTTCCTGACATCTCTGAGAGCACTGACCCAGCACCGCATCGCTGAAGGGATTAATCACCAAATTGTTTTTCATTTTAGCGGAAAGTAAAGAAACTAACTAAGCGCGTTCTGATGTTGTTCTTTTGAAGCCGGGCTGCGCCGAGCCTGGCAAAGGCTTTGTATTTGTGTTATCTGACTTGATTTATTTGTTTTTTAAAATGAGGTGAGGAATCTTAATGTCCTACTGTTTAATGAATTTAGGCACATTAAAGTTCCATGAGGTCTTTTCATTATTATGAACTTTACTAATGTTAGAAAATAAAATATTATAGAATTCACATTTTCTGCTTATGAATCTAATTTTATTTAAATACTACTTACAGTGGTCATTAAAATACACTTACATTTTGCTACCTTCGACCAATAAGATGTATTTTTTACCAGTTTTACATTTACACGTATCTGTTTTTCTGTTACTTTTCCCACATGACAATTACCTTTCATTACAAATTTATAAAATCATTTACATTTTAGCAGTTTAAATGTTTCTGCTGACATTTTGTAACTATTACCCTCTTCTAGAATGGCATATGTTCAGGCAGTTAATAAAAAATTAAATGGAATAGCACTAGACAAGGTGAAGCTTTGTATCAGAGTGTTCTGCACATTTCTGAAAATACCATCTTTGTGTTGCAAACTGTGAAGTGAGGTTAGGGCTATGCCAATATGTGTATTTGTCATAACTGTCACAGAGTCCATGAACTAGCCAATCATTCTGCTCTTAATTAGACAGTTACATTTTGCTTTTTAGAAAGCATCCTCATGTAAAATGGTGTCTGAGATTCGAGAAAGGTGCTTGGAGCAAAGGGGGCAGAGAATACCAGCATCACAACACTCTCTATCTGGACAAGGCAGAGTTTTTAACTGCTGCCTGACTCCTAAATGAGGGATATAGATTATATACCATTAAGGATCCTCTCGGATGTTGAGCAGAGGAAACGTCGTTTCAGGCTTCTTGAAGGAGGAGGCAAAGAAACTGCTTAAGGTGCAGGATATTTAGGTATGTGCTGCAGCTGTAGCATAAATAAATTAGATTGTCTGTTTAAAAAAAAAAAGGTGTACCATTAGCTTACTTGGAGGTTGTTAAGCATCTGAAGACGGCGCTTGGGTGGTGTGTGCTGGCGTTAGGCTCAAAGGGCTTGTCTGCATAAAACCATGGCTCTCCTCAAGCACACTTTTGTAAGCTCAGAAATCTGATCTGGCTTCACACAGATATTTATGTACCTTCCACTAAATACAGACTTCGTGGCCAGACTTAGGGTAAAGAAAGCAAAAAATAGATATTAAAAATAATCCTGCCTGCTATATTTCAGTTTCACCCCCCCATTTATTTTTTTTTCTCCTTACTCTGTGTCAAGAGGCATTTGGGATTTTTCTTTTTTAAAACAAAGCCAAACCCAAAATTGCAGTTCTTCAGTTATGACTGAATATGTTGTTTACATCTATATAATAATTCTATGTTTAAACATGAAATTCACAAAGATCCTTTTTAAAAATAAACATGGATTTACACTGGTTTGTCTAATAAGTTCTGGGTGTCCGGGGGGGATTATTAGTGTTTGCCACTAAATTCACCTTGGAATATGACTGTGATAAATTCCTTGGCTCCTCATTTAAGCAAAGCAGTGCTCTATCGAATTCCAAAGAAAAGAGAAATCCTTTTTCTTCTCAGTTAATGGCAACTCTGCTTTGTTTTTCAGCACGAGTGTTTCAGCTGTGTATGAAAGGTTTTTAATGGTCCAGGATTCCCCCTTCGCCTCCTGCTCAGGGCAGGTTATCTGCTGTGGGGCAGCTTGAAAAAAGCTGCTGATAGTTCTTAAAATCCAGCCAGTTGAGCAGCAAATGCCAAACAAATGATTCTTCGTGGGGTCCTGCAAGTGCAGCTCAAGCAGGAGGTTTCAGCTCCCCTCCTGCCAGGGGAGACAACATGATTCTGGGCGAAACTTTAGGGAAGAGAAGAAATAGAAAACAGTTTGGGGTAACTTGTGTGGTTCATCCTATTTGAAATCTTTATTCCATAGGCATATCACAGAAGTTTTAACAGTCATAGCAGATTAACCTTGCCTGTGCATTTGGAGGCTAGTCATCTGATGAATTTACATGCAGCCGGATGAAAATGCTATTTGGAGAGAGATTGAGAGTTTATTTGATTAAATCCCTTTCTCCAATACCTTGACCTCTTTCTTGTGAAATAATCAGAACTGTTTAGCAAGAATATTCTGGCATTAATAATGAATTGCTTTGGAGCAGGTTTCTCCTGCTCTGTAACCAACCCGTTGGTGCCTGTGCTTTTGGGGGGAAGCGGGGATGATGCCGTGTGCTCTGCATGGAGCAAACACCACCCAGGAAATGCTGAAAATACGCATTTTGGTGTTTCTTTTGAAATTTACAGTCTGACGGACAATTTACAAGCCGATGTATTATTTAGGGAGGGCATTCTCCTGGCATGTCTACCAGTAACTATTGCTTTTTGTGACTTGCTGATGAAAATGAAGATGGAAAAGCAGGAGTCCTGTGCCCGTCAGGGTGGGATACAGGTCTGTGGGTACCACAGGCAGTCTTCTCTGCCATGGCCACCGTGAGGAAGAATTTCTTCACTGAAAAGGATTATCAGGCATTGGAACAGGCTGCCCAGGGCAGTGGTGGAGTCACCATCTCTCGAGTGATTTAGGAGTTGAATAGACACAGTGCTGAGAGTAATGGTTTAGTTAAGGACTTGTCAGTGTTAGGTTGATGTTGGAGTCGGTGATCTTTAGGGTCTTTTCTGTGAGGTGGTGGGTGGTGGTGTTTTTAGCTCTTGTGGTGTCTCAGCTCTGCGCTCGGTCCTGCGCCGTGTAGGAAGCAGGGGCCTTGTGCCTTCCACCCAAACCTCACCCCGAGCGCCCCATGTTTGAATGCTGATCAGCTTTGTGTTCCTCATTTTGAAAAGAGCATTTGTCAGCCGTGATCACAGAGTGTCTTTGAAGACAAATTGGTGACTTTATAGTATTACTTGGCTTTACATTGACGAGCTCACCTGTGAGCCCCACAAGATGCGGAGCTGCAGCCGATGTGTGGCTGTGCTGGAGACACTTGAGCTGCACAGGAGTTGGTGGAAGAGCTCCATAAGGCACTTGCTGCATTGTCAGCCCTGATAGGGCTACGTATCTTGTCTCCCAACTAAATTAAGCTTCATTATAATTTGTTTCTTAATAACATGCACTTCACTGTAATATGTAAAATGCTTGGCTTTCATGAAGAGCTCTATGGAAAAGCTGTACAGTATCCCATTTGCATTTAGCAATTATGTTATATTACAATATATTAAGCTGCAGGAAACCTAATCTAACATTGTAATTTAATATCATATATTACAGTGCTTTACAAGGCAGGTTACAATAACACATTGCCTTTCCTTATAAGCCAGTAAAATTATTTACTCATCTATTATTTGCTTTTCCAAAATGTTCTGGGTAAATTTTATTCATACAGTTCAGGGAGTCCTTTCAGCAGAGCTCCATCAGGATGTCTGAACAGTCCAAATATACTGTTTACTGAAATTCAGTAGCTGGTGCTCTTTCTGTAACTATTTGGGCTGAATGTTTGCATTAAAAAGGGGTGTGGTTTCAGACAAGGAGGGTTGTTAAGGAAGTCTAGATTCATCCAGATATTCTTTGCTGCGAAAAATCAAAGGAAAGGAGGGAGGATCCCTTTTTGAAAGACTTTATACAGGTTGTGACACAGCATTTGATGAATCATTTAATATGCAACACATGGTGCAGAGTGTCAACAACTGGCTCCTGTTGTGGTCTTTGTTTGGAGCTCAGTTCCACACACTCTTGGGGAAACTTCAGAAAGCAGCAGATTGGAGCCAGCTCCCAATATTTTTAGTCTCTTGAATATTTTGAATGAGCTTTTGTCAAATATGTATTACTGTTTAAGTCTAGCATTAAGAATCTAGTATTAAAAGGAATATGGGATACTTAGCAGCTGATTTACCAGTTAATGGTTTAATTCTAGTACAGTAGCTGGCTTAAATTTATGACTCCAGTTAGCAATATTTTATCTGAGTATGTATTAAACAGTGCTACTGAGTTTGCACTATGGAAGCAAGCAAGGTGCCTGTCTCGAGTGTATAGTATATAACCAACATCTTTTCTATTCTAAAGAGTAGAATATACTGCTGACCTGTAGTTCAGTCTCAGTCACCTCTGGGAAATACCTGAGAGTGTGTGTAAGGCTCTGGGTGTTATGAATGAGGAGAGTGTTCCCAACCCTGAAGAGAAGTTGGTCCACAGTTGGCCATCTCAAGCTGGCCACGCAGGGTTTTGGTGACACCCAGGGATGTGCCACACACAGCCTGGCAGAAGGTCAGGTCTGGTCTGGCCACCAGGCACACACGGAGGAAGGTTTGCAGAGACTACCTGCCCACCAGTTTCACTCAATTTTTGCTCCAAAACCAATCCTTGGTGAAAATATTAAATGATGGTGTGACGAACAGGGAAGAGGGGAGAGTATTTTTACCATCTATAAAGGAAAACGAACAAAGGCTTCTCCCTGCTCTCACCCCTCCATCCCTAGCTCTGGCAAATCAGCGTTTTGGTGCTAATGTGTCATGTGCAGAGCCTAGAAAATGCCTGAAAACAAGAGAACTTTA
The DNA here is from genome assembly GCA_020745705.1 of Hemiprocne comata. NCBI lineage: Eukaryota > Metazoa > Chordata > Aves > Apodiformes > Apodidae > Hemiprocne > Hemiprocne comata. The sequence goes on from CM036591.1 coordinate 1,002,750, forward strand.
GATCTAAGTGTTATTTTTGGTATAAAAACACATTAGCACAGTCATGGTTTGCACTTGTATGGATCCCCCTCTCTAGAGGGGAATATACTCTGGGAATAAGCCAGATGTTAGGAAAATGGGGAGACCTCAGGTCTGGAATGCAAGGTCTCTGATGTAGCAGGAGTGGCTCTGTACTTGCAAATGTGTGGCCTGTTCTTGCAGCAATACACTGAGCCAGTGACTGATGCCTGTGGCCTCTGTCGTGCTTTACATAAACAAAAATACTTTGCATACTTTAATTAAACTGTATGCTGAATCATTTTGCAGTGATATTAATGCTCCAACCTATGACATTAGTGTGCTTTCCTTGTTGAGAATATTAATGATGTCATTGCACATTTGCAAGGAAGTTGGCAGTTTATGTGATAATTGTGTAATTGTCAAAACTGGAACTTGTCCCGACAGCCTGGGCTGCAAAGGCTGCAAGACTGATTTTGTGTCTCTGTGAGGAGCATTTTATTTGGCACAACTGTCTCCATAATCAGGGTCTCACCACAGCATGCATCTTGACGTTTGGGTGACTGGAAGAGGTGTCTGCTCTTTCCAAAGTAACTGGTGTGGGCTCTTTCTTCCTAGGAGCTGGATTTTGGAGGATCCACCTCAGTGCTAGAGACTTAATACACGTTAGATCTTGATAGTAAAGACCACCAACCCACAATGAAGCTTTCCAAATTCACATTCCTGCATTTCATCTTCCCACTGCATTGTGTAAGTCGTGAAGACAAACCATTAATTGGGGTTGACCTTTTCATTAGCCCCTTTCTCTGACCCATATATTCTCCTGTATATTCTGGCTCTTTTCATCTCCCAAGGTGCCTGTGATGGACAATAAGAGAGAAGGTCCAGCATTGCTCTCTCCTCATCAGCCTCTAATCCTCACTTGTGTACAGTACTCTCTGTCCCTTCAGACCCTTTTAGTTTTTCCCCTTTTCTTTCAAATACGGTAATCTTTCTGTTTCTAGCTTTCCTGGAGACTTCCCTTTCACACGTACTAGGTTGGTTGTGCCCTGCTTTTCTTTATCCCAATTATTGCTCTTCAAGATTTCTTTGTTGTGTCATCACCCAGCACCTTCACAATCAGCTCTTTGGCCTTTCCCATGCTTTTGTGCTGATCCCCTCTGTGTGGCCTGAAAAACCTTTCCATTCCTGTGAACTCCTGGAGCTAGACCAAAGTTCAGTTTTCTCTCCCAAAGGCTGAAACGGGGACAACGTCTGAGACTTTGCTGAATCCTAAGCCAGCTTCTTACCACCTGGCAAAAAGAAATGAGATGCAATTTTTCCACCTCACGCTTCCAAGCTTCATCTTGCGCTGAATCCCAATTGCAATCTGCGGTTCGCTCCACATTCCTAGCAAAGGCAGCAAACAACATCATTTCCATAGAAAGCCTGTGCTCTGTGATGTCCCAGTGAAGTCTTGATATAAATGCTGTGGATGTGCAAATTGCCACCTACTTTTAGAATAGTTAATGGGTTCTGTGATTACAGGTTGTAAATCAACTCCACTGTTAAACTTTGTCTTATGTTCTAGTAATTTTCCTATATTATGATGAAGAATAAGCAATAGTTAGGGAAGCAAACGTGTATCAAAAGAATACATTTCTGAGTTACATGTACAGCTAATATAGCATATTAACCTTCCAAGCCTGGTGAAAGCATAGAGCAAAGTCAGTGCAGTTATTCTGTCCAGCAGTGATGTTGTTGTGTGATGAAGTCAGCCGATGAAGCCAAGACATGAAAAGATGAATTACAGAATCACTTGGCAAAAACAGATTATGAAAATTTGCCCTTGTCTTTGAAAACCTTCCAATTCATGTTGCTTTTCTGGGGCTTATGCCTATATTTTGGAGCCCTGTTCCCTGAAGTCGGAGGTGTCCCTTGTGTCCACATGTGATGCTGATCCCTGGGGCTGGCTTCTAGAGTATATAGAGTTCTGTAGGCTTCAGCAAGTTGACTTCCAGCCATAGCAAAGCCCTAGGTGAAAAGTCCTTGAACTTTCTATTCATTGTCTGTCGTTGTCTTTATTACATTTAAATTGATTGACTCTGCAATGCCATTATAAGTATAATATTTCCCAAGTTATTTAGCTGTGCTCTATTTTTTCTGGGGACTTGTAATATATGGAACACTCAGCCCTGACAGATCTCCTTCTACAGCAAAGTTTCTTATGTCTGAGAGATTTCAGGTAAAGGGTGCAAAGTTCTCCCTGATAAATACCTTTGTTTTGGGAAACCCATTTAATGTGTGTATTAATGACATGTTAAAAGTCAGTGAAAAAGAGAGACTTGGAATCTGAATAAGACATTCTCTTGAGCTACAGGATAACTATCACGTCCAATTGTTTTAATTGTTGTAGATACAATGTGAGTGCAGTCAGCAGATCTCTGCAGAGTGGAAATGCCATTGCACACATAAAGACCTCAGAATACTTTTGTTTGCTCCTCGGGCTCAGGCAACTCCACTTTGGAAATTACTCTCAGCTATGGGCTGGAGTTACACAAATTGCAAGGACATTTTCCTTCCCTCTGCCCCAGGCACCATCAGGCAGGGCTGCTAGCACCCTGGGGTTGGCACAGGCAGGGCTGACAGTCCCAACTTGTCCTGGCCTTTGTCTTCCTACTCGGAATGGGATGAGCTACCTGTCACTTCATACATAAATGGAGTGGCACGTAGCAGATCAAATACGGTGCTTGGATAATGTCATCTCTTGGTCGATGAGGGGAAATATAGATGAGATATGATGAAGAAATTCTTCACGATGATGGTGGTGAGACACTGGCCCAGGTTGCCCAGAGAAGCTGTGGCTGCCCCATCCCTGGAAATGTTCAAGGGCAGGTTGGATGGGGCTTGGAGCAGCCTGATCTAGTGGGAGGTGTCCTTGCTCATGCAGTGGGATTGGGACTGGATGATCTTTAAGGTCCCACCCAAACCATCCTGGGAGTCTGTGAACATAGGAGCTATGTAATGAATTGCACCCGAGTGCACACAGCAATGTCCAGAATGATTTTTGGTTGTTTACATATAGCTGTAGTAGTGAAATATAAAAGTGGCCCTTTTATCTTTCCCTTGCTTTTTTGGACATTTGTTTTAATCTTGACCCTCCAGACCAAACCAAGACAATAAGCAGGTGCTGCAGAGCCTGTCCTGCCTCTCCTCATGCTGTGCAGGTGTGTGTCCTTCCTTCCTTCCTTGGCAAAACTTCACATCTATGATATAGTTGACATCAACACCACATGAATCTGCACTCAGAAGTGATTCAAAGGCCTTTCACTGTATTTTAAAAAGTGGTTTAAGTATTTTAGATACTTCCTATAAATTCAGCTCTTGTATCTTTGAGCTTTCAGACTCCTTGTGGCCCCTGTGCTCCTGTGGGTGAGGCCGTGGGCAGTGTTCCCACCTCGACTGAGGAGGTACAGGCTTGGATGGGAGGCTGCTGAGAGCCCCAGTATGCACAGAACCACTGCAGAACCAACGTGGTACCACTTCAGCTCAGCATGAGCATGTAAGAAAAGGTTGCTCTTCTTCTATCATGTGTTTTTTACATTTCCATACGAATGTTTATATGAGTCCCCACAATGTAAATACACATCTTTTGGCCATAAGACAAACCTGACGGCTTGATCATTAGAGATTTTTTGCATGATATTTTTACAGCAGTACAGGTATTAACCTTTATGTTATGCAGAGATGTCCTGGCACAGAGATGTCCCATGCAGAGTTGTCCCTTCCCAGTGCCAGTGCTGGCAGGGACCTGCAGGCCTGGGTGCTCTGCAGAGCATTGGAGGAGGGAAGGGTCTGTATTAATCCAAAGCCATATGGTTGGCTTCAATGGGGCGGGGAAGTGTGCTGGCTCAAGTTGGACTTGTTCTAAATTACCTGGGGACAGTAATTCTGTGGAAAAGGCCCAGGTGACTAAGGAATGTTGTGATCAGCACTGCTGAGTACCTGTTATCACAACAGTGAGAACATCAGACCATCTTATCTGCAGGCGGGGAGGGGAGATAACACCGATAATCTCGAGTTTGTTGGTTATGTGTGAGGTGTTGTTAACACCTCACAGAGATTTGAGATGGAAAGGACCATGACAGAAGAGAAAGATATGTGCATATATATGTGCAGAGTATCTTTTACCCTTTATTATGCTGGTATATTCGGGAGTTCTAAATGCCATCTTTGGAGCAGAAGATTCAGATAGCACACGGAGGGAAGGGAGAGAAGCTGGGAGGACCTTCTTTTCAAACTCACTTCAAATAGCACAATAGAGATAAATGAATTGCCACAACGTTGCTGTCTGCCATGGATGAGATGTTGCCTCACTCTGGTTGAGTGCCTGTAAAATCTACGAGTGGTGCACATGGGGCCTCTGGGATTAAGGGTGTCTGTAAGAGCTTTTCCTACTTTGGAGGATTGTGGATGCAGAAGTGCCATCTTCAGACCCCCTCACAGTCCCTCACGTAGCACCATCTTAATTGCAATACAATTTAGGAAATTAAAACGTACCATTGGATAAAAATCCTTTTCCTTACTCAGAGTAACATCCCATGGGAGAGCACCCTTGACTGCTTGGGCTTTTGTGATAAAGTAGGAATAATTTGAATAGGGTTTAAGCAATGAAAGTGCCTGGTTCTGGGCATCACCTTGGCTGGGAGCAGCCTTTCAAGGCACACTGAGGAGAAGCCATGTGGACTCTGAATTAACAGCCTTTCACCACAGCGTTTAAATTGAGATGTTTTTACCCTATGTTTTCTTTCCCATATTTTATTTTATTCTTCTCTCATAGTCTCCTCATCCATGGAGTGATCAGCCCTGATATACGATAGGGATTTTCACTTGAAGGACTGTGCATCTTTAAAATGTCTTCCCTTTATTCTTCCTAGTTCTTACACATGTAATTTCCCCTTTAATTTGACATCATTTAACGGCACATTACACGTCAATGATGTGATCTGTGAATATTTACAATGTTCGTGTCATTTTTATTTTCTAATCCAATTTAAGTAGCTCTGCTTTTTATGACATCATGAATTCTTCAGTCTTTTTAGTCTTTTTGGAACTAATTATTCCATTAGTTCCTTTGAACTGGCTCTGTGTTGTCAGTCATTTCCCTCCTGTTTGATGGTAAGACCGTTGCTGCCCTCCCTTGCATCAGCGGCCAGAGATGAAGGCTGCTGTGACCACAGCTAAGAGCTGCTCCAGGTGCCTTGTCCCCACCCCCGGTGCATTTATACTATGAAAAAAATTATTATATAGAAAGTCTTTTAAATATATTCAACACAGCAACTTTCTTCTGATTCAAACTTTTCTGTCTGCGCAGTAAATGTCTGTATGTCGTGCTTCCCAATGCACAGTCTCCAGGCTGCAGAGGACATGCTCCCAGCTGGTTGGCTTTTTGCTTCTTCATCTACCAGGAGATGTACGAGGACACAAGGCAACTGGTTTTGAGTGTAAAATGGGAAAGAAAAAACAAAACCAAATTAACTTGCTACCATATGGTCCAGCTCAGATATTGTGACTCATGGTTTATACTTATTTTTAATATCTGGGTTTAATCAGCTGACAGAACATGGGATATACTTGCTAAGCTCTCCAGGCTTCCCTAAGACTTTCCAAACCTCTTCCCTGTCAGCAGCAAAGGAGGCTGCAATGTCTAACAAACGCTCTCGGACCGCGCTCGGGTGAAGCTCCCTGCTCTGCCCGCAGGACCAGCCTCTCCTGGCTCCCTTGTTTACTGGGAGTGTTTAACATTTCCTCTGTAATGCTAAAGAGCTCTGTTGTCTGTTGCTGCCCTCTGTAGTGATAGAGTAGAGACCACAAGATTTCTCTTGCGCAGCAATAATTCTTCTTATTAGCAACTGCAATTGTGTTATGAAAATAACTGTCCCTGCAAATCGAGGGTTTCCTTCGTTTCTCCTTCCATTGCTTACTTTGATTTTGGATTATGTGATCTTCACAACATGATCAGATTGATGGCTCTTCATGTTGGTTTTTTTTATTTCTTTGCATTTAATGTTTAGAATGTGTCAGGATAACATTTTTAGCATGCTGACCTGCTTTAAGTACTGCATCTTAAAAACCATAAAAACTCAGTTTTCGCCAGACCACAGAGAAGAGAGAGACTGTTCTTCTAGATTTCACAGCATAACAATTGTTTTCCTAAAAGAAAAGGGCAAATTCACAAAAAATCCTGTGCACTGCCCATTGTCTCCTTTCTTTGAAACTTTAGCTAGATATAGGAACTTTCTTTTGTACAGTCAGATGCAAAATGCACTCTACTTGGGGAATAAAAAGCAAATATTGACACGTCTGTTACCTGGCCTCTTACAGTGTTAAAGAGATTTCTCATCAGGACAATGCTCCCTGATAACCATCAGCATTTTACAGTAGCAGTAAGTGCAATATACAAACTGACTGCTGAGAAAATAAGGCTTACCAGGTAGGGTAATTAGCCTGCTGCCTCATACTGCTCTGATTTATTTTTTTCTCTTGGTATAAAACTTAAAATACTTCATCTTTGAATACAGAAGAGTTTATAAAACTTTATGAAAAAATGAGATCATGTATGGGGACCAGAAATGCTCACGTTTCAGGTGATGGAAGTGGAACTCTCTCACGCTGTTGTTTAGGGAGTTTTTTGTGGTGGTGGCTGGAGCTATATTTCAGTATTTGTATTATGGCAAATAATATGCAGAAGGCAATCCCTAATTTGGCCCTGGCCATCCTCCAGGAAATACAACCTGCTGAACATGAGGGAATGGTTCATTTTCCAAGTCCAAAGTGTGGGTCATGACATTGGGAAGGCAGGTCCTCTGTTTTAGGGTGTGTTCAGTGAAATGAGATGTTTTCACCTGGAGATCAGAATGACTCCTCTGTTCAAAGAGGATCACGTGTTTGTGCTGGCTTTATGTTAGAGATGTTTCAGTGTCCATGATGCCCAGGTGCTTGGAGCCTTGGAGATAGGTCTGCTGGGGCTGGTGCAGTTGCAGAGGGGAAGTTCACCCGTGGTGGTCATCCTCCATCCCTCCATCCCTCCATCCCTCCATCCCTCCATCCCTCCATCCCTCCATCCCTCCATCCCTCCATCCCTCCATCCCTCCATCCCTCCATCCCTCCATCCCTCCATCCCTCCATCCCTCCATCCCTCCATCCCTCCATCCCTCCATCCCTCCATCCCAGTGTGTCATCCAGACTAACATCACTACATGAAGGTAAAAAAGTTAAAGCAAAACAGAGGGAAATTAACCTGGGAACTGTAGAACAATTTATTTTATTTTACTCTGTCTTTATTTCCCTAGTTTTCTGCAAGGTTAATTTTATACCCAGATCGTCTTTTACATCTCCTCTCCATTTCCATTCTCATTCTCTGGTTCACTCTTCTTTGTTCTGATGTCACTCCTTTCTTCTCAGTCTTTTATCCTTTCTTCCCTCTTTGCTCACACGTATGCTTTTCCTTTTATCTTCCTAAATAAATTCACAGTGCCAACAACTGTAATTTTGTTGAGTTTTTTCCCCCTCAAACTTCAGCTTCTAGAGAAAAAGAGTAACTTCTTCTGGTCCTAAGTGTTTAATGTTATTTTTCTAGTTCTAACTTTATTTTTTTTTTCCCCCCAGACTTCCCTAGGGGCTTATAAAGTGATAAAATAGCAGTACTACTACTGGTGCTGACACTTAGGAAGGAAAGACATCTGCATCATTTATGGATCTCAAGATACATTTAGATGTAGATGCTGTCCATGCATTTTCACCAAAGTGATGTCCAGTTCTTCCCACTCTGAGATGTGTTCAGCCAGGAGAGCACATGGGCTCACCAAAGACCATGATACATGGAACACTGCTCTCCCCTACAGGTGGGGAAAAACAGATGGAATGTGGGGCTAAATGCTCAAGAGCAAGTTATAAAAAAAATTATTTGGACAATTATCCTCAGTCTTCTAAGATTATTTTAAATATACCAGAAATGAAAATCTACAGGTATGTGAAAATTAATGATATTTTGAGTAATAAATAACATTCAATAATAAAACCCACAAACCAATAATGCCAGACAAATACATTTCTGTGTTAAGTAAAGGAAAAAGAACGAAAGAAATTGTTGTCATTACAGCAGAGCTAGGTGTGAAATTTATATGCTAATTATGACATATTTTTTAGAAAGAATGGTTCAAATCAGTCAGATCACGTAGAATGAAAAGCCTTAACATGCATTGTGGAAAGGATTTTCTTTAATCCTGCTTGCCTGGCCTGTGTGTATGTGTGTGGGTTTGCTCTCCTGGAAAGATCTCTAGGGGAAAAGGGATGCCTCCCACCAAGCAGAGTAGCTTCCTTTTCCTTCCAGGAGGTGTCTTTTGAAATATTTCCTGTGCTCTGAAGTTTAAAAGAGAGCCACAAGATCTTATTGAATTTCTTAATAAATATAGAGAACAGGGTGGAATTTTTTTCCTTCTACCGAATTCTCTGCAGTGGGAGGAGGAAAAGGGGAAAAGAAAAAAACAACCACCCCAAAATAATTTTTTTTTTAACCGAGTTATAATGCCAAATTTTATTGATGGCATAGTGCAATAATAACCCCGTGTTACTCTTTCATGTGCAAATGGGAAAAAACACATATTCTTCTTCTAAACGAAGGGTATTTAGTTTGTAATCATTTAGGAGCACTGAAGTGGAACTCCATTAGGTGTGTGGCTGTGGGACGCAGCCCCGCTGATGCTCGGGTGTAGGCAGTGCTCAGCACAGGGGCAGCTTACATGGAAAAAGAAATGACTGCAAAAAAAGTCTGTTTTGTGCCATTACCCCAGGTCTCACATTGATAGTAACGGCCGTCAGGGCCGCAGGTAGAGCAGGCTGCTTGGTTAGGGCTCTCTGTAGAATTTCCATGTGTTGGCATCGGGGTTTTGTGTTGAAAAAGTATCAAGCAACCTGGTGAAGGCAGGGGTTTCAAATGGGGTAGAGGGAACTATCAGAAGTTAGTTTGGAATGAGCCATTTACAGTTCAGGAAGTTATTGAATTAATTTTCTGTGTTATTTCGAAAAGGGGGCACCAGGGGATCTAGGGACCGTACGACCCACGTGGTTTATCTTAATTTCAAGGGAAAGCTTATAGGCATGTAAAATTACACATGCATAAATCTAGCCAAAGCATTCAAGTTATCCCAGTTTTTAAATTTCAGCTACGTTACAAATAATCTCTAATATTATAAATTCAATCCTCAGTGTGTACTGAGCTGCGTTTATATTATTTGAATGTTGATTGTTTTCCTAGGAGAATTTCAATCTAGATTTTTCCTTTCTATATATACACCTGTGTCTATATTTTGCTGTTTATTGATTGAATCCACTGGTAAATTAACTGTATTTATATTTCCCCTGCAGTTATGTGAATTAGTCAGGGAAGTGTGAGAAGTAAACCAGCCCTGTGGCTGGAGAAGGAGATCCTGGATGGCCTTGGGAAGTGGTGCCATGCTTAGGTCCCAGGTGGGGTCTGGTGGTGAGATGGTGGAATCAGAGGTGATAGGACAAGAGGAAAGGGCCTCACGTTGCTCCAGGGGAGGTTTAGATTGGGTATTAGAAGAAACTTCACTTGAAGGGTAATTAAACACTGGCACAGGCTGCCCAGGGAGGTGGCTAAATCACCATCCCTGCAGGTGTTTAAAAGCTGTGTAGATGTGGTGCTGAGGGACATGGTTTAGCACTGGACTTGGTAGAGTTGGGTTAATGGTTGGACTTAATGATTTTAAAGGTCTTTTCTACCCAAAACAACTCTATTTATCTATCTACTTATTTATTGTTACATTGGGGGGGGTGTTGACGGTTGGAAACAGTGATCTTAGAGGTCTTTTCCAACCCTGACAGTTCTGGGATTCTGTGATCCTATGAGCAGCTCCCGGCACTGGGCACCCTTGGCACTCATGTCCACTGGACAGAAATGCTGGAGACAATCTTCTCAGGCCACTTGTGCAGGGTTCTAAAGTGTGTGCTTTGGACACGGGCATGCTCTTCAGCTGTTCAGTTGCTTGCAGTAGAGAGTTTTATTAGATCACTTCATTGTTTTCCTCCCTAAGGAAATAAACCCCTCTCCAGCCGGTCTGCCTGAAGGGCCCAGGGTGCTAAAACAGCACTGGAAGTTTTAAGGACACTTCCTTGCAGTTTTCTTTGGCTGCAGAACACGTCGAATAAACAGTTTTCATCAGTCCCAGCTTCAGGAAATGCTTGACTCTCAGAAAAGCATATAATTGAGTGTACCTGAGGTACAGGCCGGTGTCTAATCAGCCTCTGTGTAGGTGGGTAGTGTCAAGTGCCATTCATCTGCTTCCCCTGAGATCTGTGGAAACAAGGAGGAGGGGTGGTGATAAGACAAAGATATATAACCATGTTGACCACTGAAGTACATGGTTAACAACTTAATTATCTGAGTTCAGCTATCAGTCAGAAACAAACCTGTACAATTTAGACATACTTTATAATTTGCTATAAAAATGGCATAATGATAAGGACAGTGTTGCTAGAATTAGAATCTGCATTAAGTGTGTTTAATTTAATTTTTCTAATTATATTTCTAATAGCTTAAATATGTGCACTGATAAAATGGTTAGCCACCTGCAATTAAATGCCACCTGATGCGTTTATTTTGGAACAGTAGAAGATTGATATAATTTGAGCTCGAGCTCCTCTGAAAATTCCTTTATTAATGGGTGTTAAATTATTCTTTGTGGCTATGCTGCACGTGAAGTTATGGAGCTGCTATCATGGTGGGAATGGCTGTGAAATGCTTTAAGGCTGAATACTTTTATTATATTTTCCGAATGCCGGAGAGGAGTCTGTTTAACAAAAAACTAACTATTGCATTGGCATTTCACAGTTCTTCAACGTTCAGTAATTGTGGGAAGTTTTTTGAAGTCAGGCGAGTTACAATTTTTGCATAGTAATATGTGAATTGCGTGTATTTCCATAGAAAGCATCCCTTATATAATGCCCATTTCTCAAAGTCCATTAATAGCTAAACCACAGCAAAATGCATGTGGCAGTTTCAGGGATAGCTGCCTGTTTTCATGTGTTTGAGGTTTACTAAATAATTCCTCTTTTAAGCTGAAACTCTGCACTTTTGCCTAGATCTCTGTCAGACCAGTCAAAGTGAGTATTAAAAAAGTGATTAGGAAAACATGAAAAAACCCAACAACCTCTTTCTTTCATTCGAGTAAATGAAAATTGACTTTTAAAAAAACCTTTCATGTAGCTGATCCTGAGAGAGGATGTCTCCAGGCCAATCTGAAATGTATAATAAATTACAAATAAAGTAATGATTTAGGAAACGCTGTTTTAAAAAATCTAAATAGCTTACTTCCATGAATTGTAGGCTGCAGATATTGTTTACAGAGCTAGGAGAGGAACATAAATCCATAAAATCAATGTTTATTAATTGCTGATTTGTTCTCAGAGCTCCATTCACTTTCTGTGTTTTAGCAGCAAGCAATGAGATTGCTCCGTCACTGCAGCCCAGGGAAGAGTGAGGGGAGCTGGTGCCTTTCTGGGGATGGATGAAGACCCTGGATGCTGCTGGAGATGCTGTGCCCACACAATGAGGGGCCCAACCACATCCCTGCTCTTTCCTGAAAAGTAAATATTTCTTTGCTACTTTCCCCAAAGACCTTCCTCATCAGATGTGGCCTCGGTTCCAGTTTCTCCCCTGTCTTGTGCTTTAGGGCTGACTGGGTGCAGGAGCCATCTACTCCTTTGATTCTGCCACACATCCATGTTCCTTACTTTTATATGTTTGTCATGGGGAGAGATTTTAAAAAAACACCCAGAAACCAACTTATTTTGATTCAAGAGCCAGCGTTGGAAAAAGTCAAAGTGTGCAAATCTCATCTTAAGCAGTTTAAACAAGAGGAACACTGATTTTTCAACACAAAACATGAGGCAACTGCAGGCTTCCTCTAAGCCCCTTGAAGTCCATGGGATTCCTTTTATTGACTTGGCTGAGTGCTGGATGAGGCTGAGGATGTGAATGCCACGTGTACAAAAGGACCCTGGCTCCTTGGCATATGATTGTTTTCAATTTCATGGCCCTTTGATCTCGCATGGATTCCCTTAACATTTACCTCAATGGAAGAAATACTTTCAATTGCTCACACCAGAGGGGTATTAATCTTTAAATATGTATATTTTGAGTGCAGGTACGTGCAGAAGTTGCTGGGGACATTGGGGTTTGGCTGTGGAGCAGTGGGGCTGCGGCCGCTGCCTGTTCATGGTGCTGAGATCTGGGGTGCACTGTTACCTCTGCCAGCCCAAAGCCCTGCTTACTTTGCAGTAATTTCCCCATTTGCCTACAGGTTTTTCTGGTTTTCTGGTCTATTGATGTATTTTCTTTTAAAATCAATCCTGGTGCTGGTTACAATTGATAGATGTCCTTGCAGAAACAAACTCTTGGTTTTTTTTCCCTGAGCCAGTGGCCAATCTGACCTAACATTGAAGCTCTGCCATACAAGATCATATAGAAGCTGATCTTCTGATTGCAGTGCCAGAACATAGTTGGGCATTATCATGCCCACATCTGGGTTTCTGGGCATGAGTTATAATGAAATTAATTAATCTCCATAGAAAAGCAGAAAAGCAGAAGTTTTTACAGCTGTAAACTTGTATCTGAGATGATGCACACACTCGCTGAGCCTGGCTTAGGGCAGGTGTTTTCTCACACGGAGAATTTCGCCTCCAGCCCTGTTGTTGTTCAGTTACATCCTCTGCTTTTTTTGGCAGGAACGGGCTTTATTTGAAGGACTTCATCCTATGACGCTTTGTGCCTATGTAACATGGCCAACACTTTCTACCAGAGAAGTTTTGAACTATTGCCAAAAAATGGTTTTTATCTCTCGGTGCTGTTATCCAGGTGTGAAGAGAAGTTTGAATGTTGGAGGAGGCTGTGGAGTGGTGCACGCTGCAGCGGGCAGCTTCGTCCCCAGCATCCCAAGGGGTGCTCTGCCACAAGTTATCCCAGCCCTGAGCTGACCCTAACAAGTTTCCTAACGAGGACATGGATGCTGGGGAACACACTGTGTGTGGAAAAGTATCAAGCTGTGGGAAAGCCTTGGCTGTGCACGGGATGCTCCCATAGCTCAACTACTCTTAAATCCTTAACAACAAGACGCTTCCTCACCCGGCACTTTCCCTGCCTGCTTCCTGAACCATCCCTGTCCTGAGCCTCAGTGACAAACACTTTTGTAATGCTTCATTGTGACAAGATGTGCAAGTACATGAAAATGAAATCAGTATTTAATTACTAAATATTCTACATCTAAAATAAAAAAAGCTTAAATAATTCAGTTTGATTTGGTCTAATTAGCCTGATTTCCTAGTATTTAGCCCTAATTATGTGATACATAAGCCCTAATTATGTGGTACGTATACAGTGTGCTCTCTAAAGTTAAAGATCAGAACGGATACTGACTTAAATGATAAAATACGTTAAATTATTAATTATAATTAATCTTACAAAATAGGCCTAATTAGTTTAAGTACTTTAGATATTCTACTTAATAGCATTACGCATTATATGCAGGGTTCGAACATTTGACAAACACCACATGAAATGACAAATGCTGGCGAGTGTTTGATTGAAGGGAGATGGCCACCCCTGTCCCAGCCTGCCAGGCTCGTGTCTCTGGAGGCCTTCAGTGCCCTGCCTCTCTAACCAGGTGGCCAGAGCTTGGAAATCCTGGTTCAGTTGCTCTCCTGGTTTATCAGAGGGCATTGCGATGAGAAAGCCAGGAGGGACAGCCATGTGCCTCTGTGCACAGTAGGTCTGCTGGTGTTTGGAAACCAGCCCAGCCTTTCTTTGCTTCTGCTCAGGTTCTGCCAGATTTCATAGAACCACAGAATTCCAGACTGGTTTGGTTGGAGGGACCTTAAAGTTCATCTGGTCCCAACCACCTGCCATGGGCAGGGACACCTCCCACTAGGCTAGGTTGCTCCAAGCCCCATCCAACCTGCCCTTGAACACTTCCAGGGATGGGGGCAGCCACAGCTTCTCTGGGCAACCTGGGCCAGTGTCTCACCACCCTCACAGCTAAGAATTAATGTCTCATACAAATCTCCCCTCCTTCAGCTTAAAACTCTTCCCCCTCGTCCTACCATTACCATGCTGTAAAAATTCCCTCTCCAGCTTTTCTGTAGCCCCCGCAGGTACTGGAAGGCCACTATAAGGACTCTCCATTTGTTGGCAGTGGGATAATGGGGGAGGAGAGCAGCTTAAAAACATCTTTAAATTCCTATTTCCTGAAGAATCTTGTTGCTGCCATGCTGCTTGGGCAGGCAGCCCACAGGAGAGCTTGGGCCAGCATCACCACAGCCCACAGAGTGGGAACTGGAAGGGGTGTAGGCTCTGTCTTTCATTCATTGATCTTTCCAGCAGCTGTAGGAGCTGCTGCTAGTTGAAAGCAATCAGTGCAGTGAAAAAAGAATGGTGAGATGTTTATAGTTCTTCTACTTAAAATGTGCTTTACAACTCTTTAATATAATGTGGGCAGAATTAAGCCAAAATTACTGTGGAAACTGTCTCATGCCATTTATTTTATTTTATTTATAGTTCTTCTGAGCAGGTCAGAAGTTTGTGGGGTCATCTCAGAAGTTTTTGCATTCAGCTTTGCTGGTGGTGCTTCAGTACAGTCCTTCTGGGGACAATGCAGCAACGGGCACTAGTATCAAAAAAGGAAGGGGGGCTTGAAAAAAAAGTGGTTCTGTTTTCCATTTGAGATTTGCAGGAATGGGGACAAGAAGACATTAGAGCTATTTTTTATAAACAGTTTCACCCATTATTAAAAGCAGTGTCATGCATTTTCACCACTTCCAGTGCATTCCAGCAGTAACTCTTTATGTACTTAATGAAAGGTAATAATTGGTTCACCTTGAAAACAACCACATTATCAATATTACAAAGGCTCTTAATTTTTCATTTTTAAATTGCCTACTGTAAAAGTTATACCAAAATATGCTTGAAAACATTGCTTGAAGACTTTTTGTTTTGTTAGCTTTTGACTGAAGATACAGAAAAAAAACAACAACCCACTGGCATCCATTGCAACTTACCTACTTTTGTGGTAAATGTTAGCAGTATATTTTTTTGCTTTTTATCTTTTATTGAGCAGCCCATGTGTCCCAGCACAATGCAAACTGCAGGTGCTGTGTGCCAGTGTGGGTGTGCACTGCAAACAGTGCATGTGGGCAGGTAAAGAGCCTCAGGGGGAAGGGCAGGGCAGGACCCAGACACGGGGTCACAAGAGTGAAGATGCACTCTAAAATACAGGGAGTGGTATTTGCCAGACATTTCTGCTTCTGATATACCAGCAAACCAGATGAAACTACAGTGGGGAAGACTTGGAAATAGGAAACTAAGCCACCACCAGCTGGGACGTGCAGGGAATCCCCTGAGTGGGGGGAGCTGTGCACAAATGCCATCTCCTGCACCTCTGGAGTTTTAAACCCCCACATCTTTTGGACTTTGTGTAACATACAAGTAGTTGTTTGGTTTTTTTTCTTGTTTATTCATACTCAGTAGAGTGTTGGGACCAGAGGGGAAATCACAGATTTCAATAGAGAGTGGTTTTGCAGAACTAGAGAGTTCTTCAGATATTACAAATCATGATTTTTGTTACGTATCCAGCGAATTTTTGCAGATTGATGGTTTTATAGGTTGAATAAACTTAAATAAATGTAGAACATACAGATTAACTACATGACGTGTTGAAACCATTGCAATAGATAACGAACTACATCTATGAGGAAAATAAATTTTCAAATCTTCAGCAGCATCTTCAAAGCTCCATTACAGAACATGTTGTATGAGCTGAATTTCCACTAAGTCGATGCCATGTGTGGATTCCTCTCACGCTTTTCTTTTCAACTGGGTTTTGGCACCTGACTTACAGATGCCCTTTTACCTACATTATTTCCTATGTGAGCTAAATTTAATTTTTTCTGAAGATAAGATTTCTTTTTTTGTTGGTTTTTGTATGTTCTTCCTGAAGTTCATCATGTTCTGCAGGGACCCCCCATCCCCCTGCTGGGAGATACTGGTCCAGGGTGCAGTGATGCCAGATGCAGTGGTTTCTTCTCATTTCTCCATCCAGCAATGGATCAACTTGCAGATAAAGAATTAAAGGTATTTAAACTCTAGTAAAAATGCTTCAATTGCACTACTAGATAAGCATTACTTTGAAGTTTTTGAAGATAAATATAAGAGAGAGTTAAATGGCTCTGGGTTTCCTCTGCCAAGGAAAAAATCTTCAGGAGAAGGGGGCTGACCTGCAGTTGAAGTGCAGTGGGCTTTTTAAAAACTGCTATTTAATGACTATCTTTGTTCCAAATCCCTTCCAATATTTGCAGTGGAGAGAGATGAGTGCATTTGGACTTGTGAGCTGGTCCTCCTCCCTTGGCTGATACTAGCAAAATGTTTTCCTTTAATTTTCTCTGGATATCTTTTAGTGCTAAGTCAGTCTCTGCTTCTTTGCAGTCATTACTATTTATTTGCCTGAACTGCTGTGATAACAGGGCCTGTAACCCCATTGTGGTAGATCCTGCATGAGCAGGGGGAGGAGACCCAGGGAGGCTCATGTGGAGCCTTTTTCTTTCATACATCTGTCCTTATTGGAAGATATTTGGCAAGCTCGTCAAACAGGGCATGATTTTCAGGGGAATGGCTCTTTTCTCCAAAAAATATGGGTGACAGTAGATAGGGCAAGTCTGAGATGCAGTGACTAATGGCTTCTCCTGTCCAGAATGACGTGGAAGGAAGAGTGAGGCTGTGAGAGGCTGGGCTTGGGATGCTTCAGGCTGGAAAAGGTGGTCTTTTTTGATGAAATAAGACTCTGCCTTTGCATACCGCTGGCTTGGGATCTGGGAAGAGGGTCTTTAGTTCCCTCAGTTAACTTTGCCTGGGTGTTCTCCATTGTTGTCTGACCTTTCACAGAACAGTTTGGTTTTGTTAGAGCTGGTGTGAGTGTGGATGGATGCGAATGATGTCCTGCAGGCAATGCCCACCCTGACACCTCTCCTGGCTCTGGTGCACAGCCGGGGAGAGCCGCAGGCTCTGGATCCTGAGCAGGTTGGCAAATGTGATGTCATTTCATACACGTTGTCCTCCCAGGGGCTGCCTGCTCAGCCCCCAACAAGCTGCTAGCCCCTTCTCTTTTTATTTCACCAGCACCCTCCTATTCCTGCTCCACTCTGTATCCGCTGTCACCTCACCCTGTAGCATTTTATGCCTCTGAATAATGGAAGGGACACCTTAAATTATGTTGTCTTCAGGTATTTTATGAAATGATAGGATTTGCCATTGTGGATCAGAGTGCAGGTTGACCTCACCAGGGCTCCTGCTGTGGGGATCAAGGCACATCACCTCCTCGTGTCCCAGTGCAGTGCCCTGCCCACCCCTGCACTGCAATGACACTGGGCAGGGGATCTGCTTCCCCAGTCCATGCCACCTGCACCCCATGCCCTCAAGCAGGGTGCATGTGTGTTCTTTATAGCCTGTTTCTAAGCTAGTGTTTTGACACAAAATAGCTTTTCCTTCTTAATTGAGCTCTCCTGAGGATGTTCTCAGATGTTCACTATTTAAAAAGCATTTCTTATAATAATTTCCTTTCTTTTTCCCCACATATACATTTATTTAACAGCTTAACTAAATATTATTTTCTGGCTCGTCCTTTTGAAACGTTCCATGTTTTTAAGTAGATGTAAAATAAATGTGGTAAAGAGATATGGTCCTTAAAAATCTAGCTTAGTTTTACTGGGAATACTGGTGAGTGATCCTGCAGAGGCTGACACGTCTGAATGATTCTGTGCACATGGGTGCACAAAAGGGCTCACTGCAGATGTTCATGTGACACTGGATCTTTTCTGAATTTTCTCATTGCTATTTGGGTCTGTTTTCATCACCCTTTGCAGAACTAAGTCTTTGCTTGGTCAAACCCATCTTTCCATACGCTTCAGCCCCTCCCACAGACGTTGCTCCAATGAGAAGGCTTATTTGTCACTGGTTGGGGTATGTTCCATATCCGTTCCTGTTCTCCCTGTGCTGCAGGAGATGGGCAGCGTGCACATTGCTGAGCAACCAACAGGACATGAAGTGCCTGGAAATGTACTTTTCCTTTTTCCTTGAGAAGGAGAGAGGATTTCCTTAAAGTAGCTCTGATGGAGACTGATAAGTGATGGAAGGCATTTCCTCACGGGGGTTTGAGATGGGAAGGGGCTGTGAGGAGCAGAGGTCCCTGGTGTTGGGTGTGCCTTTGTTTCTCCTGGAGCAAAACCCCTCTGTGCGAGCAGATGGCCACATGCCCCAGGACTCAGTGCAGGGCTGAGTGTGGGCTCGGGCTAAGACCATGTGTAAACACTGTCATAAAGCTGTGCTTTACCAGGGTGCTAATCCATGAAGATATTAAAAGCGTTACCTGTGTCGGGCTGCTCGGAGCTCTGCAGAGCCCATCCCAGCTTCCCACTCCACAGGCTGCTCCCAGCAAGGACCATGCTGGGGTTGGGCTGGGGCGTGTGCTGCCATTCCTGAGGGTGATAAATAGCCCAGTTGTCACTGCGTGTTCCCCACAGGTGGCAGGAGCAGGAGCCCTGGCCATCTGGCTCCCCAGGGTCTGCCGGGGGCCACAGCAGCACCAGGGTGGCCGCCTGCTGAGCACGTGCTGTGGGAGCAGGCAGTGGTTTTAGCAGACCTGCAGCTTGTTCTTTATGCAGAATAAATAACTTGTACCACTTTCTAACGCAGAGTGGCATAACCAACATGAAGCTGCAGAGCTACAAAACCACACAAGATATTAAATGGGAGAGCTACCGAGAGGGGCATTCCGATAGCCTCAGATATAACAGTTCCTTCCCTTCCCTTCTTGCCCACTCTCCCTGCCACCCACATGGACTTATTTTCTTCTTTGTACACCAAATGCAACACCACACAAGATGAGCAGAAATAGGTGGTTTGCTACATGAAATGTTGCATATAGTCAATGTGGCTTCAGGCTGTGGTGGCTGTGATTTTAAGTGGGAATTGCATGAAACTGAGGACTCGTGTGCTGCACTCATGGCTCTTTGGCAGTGACCAATCTAGAAACCCAGACATGGGGTGAACTCCAGGTGAGGCCAGTGCTGTGGTGTCCAGGAGCTCTATTTGAGGTCCTGGCGTATTCACAGAACCATAGAATAGTTTGGGTTGGAAGGGACCTTAAAGATCATCTGGTTCCAACCCCCCTGCAGGGGCAGGGACACCTCCCACCAGACCAGGTTGCTCAGAGCTCCATCCAACCTGCCCTTCAACACTTCCAGGGATGGGCAACCTGTTCCAGTATTCTTCAACAGTGGAGCAACATTAACAAACTAGAGAGTTGCAATGTACTTTGGTTTAATGTGTTTGAGCTTTCTAATCTCTGCTTCTTAATTATTTAATAGAAAATTATCTTTGTCCTTGACAACTATATGTGATTATTCAACTTAAGTAAATAAATATTTGTCAGGAGGGTTATTGCACAAACCAGACATGAAACCAAGCACCTAATCCAGTGCCACACTTGCAAATACTTGGGGCTGCAGCAGGAACTACTGTGACCAGAAGGTTACTTCTACTACAAAAAACAGAAGTAAATATACAAATCAGCACTTTCAGGTTAGTGAACTGTATGTTTTTACCAATTTTGAACAGGATGGATTTATTTCCATGAACGCTTTTCACATCACTGAGATAGTCATAGGCTGGAGCACGTGATGGGCTCTTTGTTCTCACCCACTGGGTGTCAGGTTACTGTCTTCCAAGTGTTTATGTGCTCTCTAATCCATTGGCTGCTTTATAAAATGGATGAGTATAACAGATTTGTTTTGTTTTACTGAAACTGCATAAGAAAAACTATTTAAACTAATACACAAAGGAGTTTCAAAATCTTGTTTTAATTTTTTTATATTCTGCATTGCAATAGAGAAAAAAAAAATCTATCCTTCTGTCTGACTAGTGTTAGTTTGATGATTATACTTATATTAACTGCTTTACTTGAGTAAGCAAAGAAAGAGTAAAATACCAGTCAGACCAGCTGCTAATTCACAGAGTGTTGTACTATGGTTATTAAAAATACCCAAAAGATGTACCTTGGTGGTTCAGTCTTTTGAATTAGAAGCAGAATATTAATTTAGGCCTGAAGCATGATTAAACATTGTAAGGCCCCTTAAGAATTTTCACCAAATTTTCTTGGATTTCTCTTTATTGGGTCTTCCTCGACTGTGTTTAGCTCTGTAATTGCTTTGCTCCTTTGTTGATAGGTTAAAGCACAATGTGATTTTCTCCATGTCATAATATTTAAGAGGATGGTTCAATGTTCCGCATGTATGATGTGCAGCTGAGGCACGCGGAGACGCGACGGGGGGGGAGTGGGCTCGGGGGGGCTGTGACTTTTTTCACCCCTTTTTTTTTTTTTTTTTTTTTTTGCCTTCTATTTATGAAGCTATGCAAAAGGAAGTTGCCAGATTGGGCTTACACCCCGGGAGAAGGCTTGCTGGAAATTTAAGGGCGGCGTTTCCGGAGCAGAGAAACTCCCAATCATGGGTAAAAATGGGGTAAAAAATGCAGCTCCTTCCCTACTCTCAAAGAATAAATGAAAAGCACTGCATTTTTCAAGTTTCTCAGGTAGAATCAGAAGTGAAAATGTAACTGTTAAAATCCATTCCATGAAAAAAAGTGTTCGTTGGCATAAAGAAACACATCTCACTGGGGTCCTGCCCCACCAGACAGGTAAGAGAGGGGGTCTGGGGGGCAATGAAATCTCATTGCAGAGATCTGGCCAGTCCAAGATCTGGCCTGTACAAGACAGGAGGTTGAAAAGACCAAAATTTGGTACTCTGAAGCTGGACTTGTCCAATGGGCAGAAATTGTCCATTTGAATGTCAGAGATACCAGGTCTGAGCAGGATCTGCTGGCTCCTGGGGCATCCACAGCTCAGAGAAGCATGAGACCCTGCTGTAGATGCTTGGGTTTGGCCAGCAGAGTAGAAGTGCTGCCAGAGCAGGGGATAATAAAGGAGCGAGCAGTGGCTGGTGGACCTTCCCGTCCCTCCAGGAAGACATCCGAGGGACATGCTCTTGAGCAAGAGCCTCAGTAGCACCATGGAGATCCAAGTGGTTTGGCAGGATAGATGCAGCACTTCAGGGCATACTCCAGTGGTTGAGGGTGTGGGTTTTTGTTGGTTCGTTTGTTTGGGTTTGGTTCGGTTTTGGGTTTTTGTTTTGTTTTGTTTTTTGTTTGTTTGTGATGTTGTGGGGTTTTTTTGTTTGTTTTTTTGTTTGTTTGGGGTTTCTGGGGATTTTTTTGTGTTGATAGTTGGACTTGGTGATCTCAGAGGTCCTTTCATAGAACTATAGAATGCCAGGTTGGAAGGGAGCTCAAGGATCACCTGGTCCAACCTTCCTAGGTACTTCTATAGTTTATATGAGGTGGCTCAGCACCCTGTCAAGCTGAGACTTGAAACTGTCCAGTATAAGGGAATCCACCACTTCCCTTGGGAGACTATTCCAATGTTTGACTGTCCTCATGGGGAAAAATTTACCTCTTGTGTCCGGTAAGAATCTCTTCAGGAGCAACTTGTGCCCATCACCTCTTGTCTTTTCCATGTGAATCCCTTGTAGATAGGGAGTCTCCATCTTCTCGGTAGCCATCGTTTCAGTACTGGAACATGGTGATAAGGTCTCACTGAAGCCTTCTCTTCTTAAGGCTGAACAAACCCAGCTTCCTCAGCCTTTCCACACATGGCAGGTCCTCCAGTCCTCTGATCATCCTCATGACCCTTCTCCAGCCTGTCCACATCTTTTTTTTGTATAGTGGGGACCAAAACTGAATGCAGTGCTCCAGGTGTGGTCTGACAGGCACTGATCCATGATGATTCTGTGATTACAGCCTCTGGCACTGGCTGGCTGGGTGTAAAAGGAGCAGTATCTATTTAGGGTGGTTCTCCCCTGGAGGAAGTTTCTTCCCCATGGCACAGCTATTTCTGTCCGTCACCGGAGCTTCAGTCATCTTTTGCAGCTCTGGGGGTTGCTTAGGAGATTACAAGGAAAGTGAGGGTGAGATGTTTGTGGTTGCAAGCTGGGGAGAGAGTTAGAAGTGAAATGAAGAGGCAAGAGCTGACCCTGAGGCTGGTGGTGCTGGGGATGGGGTCAGGAGAAAAATTGCATATTTTGCATTTGTCAAGATTTCACATGAAAGTTTAGCCAGAAACCACTTCCCAAAGTCATATCTATGTGCTGTGTATTTTTCTTCAGAGAAAACATACAATCCCAGAAAGATGAGGTATGAGAGTTTAAAATTTTAATGAGATTTTAAACATCAGTATTCTTAGTGTTACAGAGGAGGCCTCATTAATAATAATGAGGGATATGTGTGTGTATCACTCTGTGATCCAAAATAGTTTGAAAAGCCTAATATATGGCTGTGGTTAGATAATTTATATATAGCACTACTAAAGCTCTGTCAGCCAAAACAGCAACACACTTGTGGAGTACCATTAGATAGAGATATTCAGACATATTGATGTCATTACTCAAGAAGGTAATAATGGTCTTCTACATGCATCGATAAAGGCCTCCATCTCCTCAGTTTTAAAGAGCAACACTGTTTGCTAAAAAATACTGAAATTTCCATTTTACATAATGCAAAAAAAGAGAGAGATCTAATAAAAGGACTGTGCTACATCTGGGAACATACCCCAAGGCCACACTCAAGAACAGAGTGGCTACAACAGCTGGTAAAAATTTAAAATACATTTTATTTGAGCATCTCCCATGCATGTTTGTAAGAACAGTGAAGCTAAGCTGAAGGGAAAGCAATGCTGAAGTATCCCATCAGTACAGAGAATGAGCTAGCAATTCATTAATAAATAATGACTTATAAAGATGGCAATGACCAAAACCGCTATATCTGGAGGCGCAACATAAGAAAACCCCTTATTTAAATCCCTTCTGAGGGAGGGAGGAAAGAGGGAAGGAAGGAAGATGGAGGATATTAACTATGTGTAGAAGGAATTTAGAGTCAATAAGAAATTTGGCCTGACTCAGGATATCAGAGCTTCTAACCAAGTAGCAGGTTCTGCAAGAAGCAGCAGGTGATTGTAGTAAATACTATGGTGGCATCTTGGAGCATCCAGGCAAAAGCTCATTGAAGCCCAAAGCACAAAATGTTTAAACTGGTTTTGAGTGTTTTCTTGAGCTCTGATGGAAGAGCAGTGTGGACAGACATGACCAGCAGACCTTGAGCATGGGCAGAAGAAAGAACTGGGTGTCATTCATGGTTGTCACACTGCAATGAAGTTAACCTTGTTCTCAACAAAGTTGGCAGCAGCAATTAGGTTTTCAATAAGCAAAGGAGACGGGCTCAAATAATTACATAAAGTAAGTGGTGATAATTTTTTTACATACAAGCAACCCAAAAAACATGTTGTCCTGGTCTAGCTAGAGCAGCTCCACTAGTGTGTTAATTAGCAGTAAGACCAGTGCAGACATTTAGTTAGCTGATTCCACAGTTAAATTAAAAGCCTTCAGCTACCAGAATGTACCAGCTGCTAGTTGGAGTTTGAGATCAGTATCCTCTCAAACTTTATCTGCTTGTGGTTCGTGCCTGTTTGGAGTCGCAGTGAAGTCATGCAAGACCAGAAATGCATTTTTAAGTGCTAATATTATCTCAAACAAGCAATTTAATTTTCCAGGTTTCTAAGACATAACAGGTTGTTTGTTTAAAATGTAATTAATTGCATTTTTTATTTAATGGGACATACGTAATTGTGTAATTCCAACATAACACGTTAGCCTGTTTTCCTGAGGGCTGCCCGGCTGCTCTGGGATCATAGATCTTCACATTCATGGAACAACAAACCTTAGAAACACGCTCATGGGATAATTTTCCATGAACAATCTGTGTTCAGAAAAAAATATATTTAAAACTTCAGGAGTTCTTCTTTTCCTTTTAGTAAGAGTGCACCATAAGTTATGAGTTATGGTAGTTGTATCCATTATTCTGACATTTTAAAAAATAAACACAACAAATTGCACATTGGGTTAGATGATCCCCTCCCATAACACATGGGCTTCACTTTCAAGAGGAGTTCTTACAAATTCAAGAATTTTCTTTGTCTGTTTTGCTTAGATGAAATTGTTGCTACAGGGAGGAAATGTTTTGCTCCTATTGATGGCTTGAATATAAATTAATTTCTGAGCAAGTACCTTTTAACGAAGTCAAACTCAGTGAAGGAAATACAGAAACCGATGCTTTGAAGTTCAGTGTTGTTTGAATCCAGCATTTTAGTAGAAAATAATTCTAAAAACCTATTTTTGCATTGTTATAAATCTATAAATTCAGGTTCTTATATTGCTGCCCATTTTGTCAGCAATGCTTCTCTCACTCCCTTTGTTGACTTTCCCTTTCTTCGGGTAATGTCTTCACTGCTTCATGCTCGGTTCTGGCAGGGGCTGGTTAATCAGGCCTGCGTTAACTAAATAATCTTCCCAGCAGCTCCTGCCAGGTTACGGGCAGGATTCCTGCCTACCACAGGACTGCAGGCAGGGTCACTATCTTCGGGGAGAGCGCTTGATTTGCTTCCCCACTCATCGAGACGCTGCGTTAATGACGAGTGTTGTGACTCCCAAGGCTGCTGGTGCAGCAGCGCTCGGCAGATTCGCTGCCCTTCTCTTTACACTGTACAGCTTTTCCGTGTGGGAACTGCAAAATCACCCTGAGTGTGCAGAAAGGCAGAAATGTATTGGGGTCCTAGGTCTTTTCCTGAGGTTGTTTACCGATGGCTGGGGCTGGAATCTCCAGATCTAATTGACTGGTAACAGTATGCAGCATCAGTGTGATTATTTGCGGAGTTGTCCTCCGTGCTGGAGCTGCCGTGGTGAGCGGGGTAGGCTGGAGATGGACAGTGACATCTCTGCCACTTCGATTACAGCTGGTCCCTGGCTCTGCCAGCACCGGGGGAGCCACGGGTGAGGATGCTCAGCAGGAGCACAGCCCAGGGATGAGTCCCGCCGTGTGCGGTGGCAGGGAGAGGTCCAGGATGGGCCACCACTGCCACCCCAGAGCCTGCGGGGTGCTGGAGGCTGCTGGCAGGGTGTGCACCCCTCTGAGAGAGGGGTGGGGGGATGGATCCCAGTTGGATGTGGAAATTCAGGATTGCAGGTTATGAAATGTAGGTGGGGCTTTAAAAAAAAAAAAAAAAGTTTAAAAAACTGGCAAGTTTAATTGATTGTTTTCTGTATTTTCAGGGCCACACCAGCGTGGTGACAACAGCAATGGGATGCTTTGGGACAATCCAAGTTAGTAAAAATTAACACATACAAAAAGCCTTGCAAAATTCTAGGAATCATCATTTAGAACGGTTTTATTTTAAAGTGTGGAAAAAGTGGAGAACTGTGACCTATTGTACTACCTATAAATGAAAAGTAGGTACTAAATATTTTATTTTTCTCCACTGGTCTATTTACTCTTCTGCCTTGCTTTTCCATCTTCGTGTAAAGTTTGTGCATGAGTGTGTGTGTGTGCATTCTCTCTGAGCACATACAGTATCTCTAACCGTGGGTTGCATTTAATAATTCAAAGTAATATGAAACCTTGCCAGTATGGAAATAGGCTTGTCATTGGCTGCATCCACTAGATAGATAGGATGAAAAATCTCATTTTTGGAAAAATAATCAAAGATTATCAGCTGCACCCAGGAATTTTTTGAGTCGTGCGGAGAAGAGTCACCTCCTCTGCCCACATGCATTTAAACTTTCCCATTGACACACTAATA
This sequence comes from Hemiprocne comata, assembly GCA_020745705.1. Taxonomy (NCBI): domain Eukaryota; kingdom Metazoa; phylum Chordata; class Aves; order Apodiformes; family Apodidae; genus Hemiprocne; species Hemiprocne comata. The sequence continues at coordinate 1,028,588 of CM036591.1, forward strand.
TAATGCTAATATTAAAAATGTATCTGAGTATTTTTTCACTCCCATCACTTGTCTCCCTCTTGGATTTTTGCCGAGATACTGGCAAAAGAATGAGGTGAAAATGATGCTGTAGGAATGAGGGGCCAGAGTCAGAGCATCGAACGAAGCGCTGACGGCATCAAGTGCAGAGAAACCCCAAACCCACCAGAACCCAGAGAGCAGAAACCTGGGCTTGACTCCCACCCTATGTCCCTCTTCTCCTGGCTTCACAAATCCCTTGGGCACTCGCCTCTATTTTTGTCAGAGGGAAATGTGTTTAAGCATATGCTCCATGTTCAACATATTTAAGCTCTTGGCGAAGTTGGAAGCCGCTGGCCAGGCTCGGGGAAAGCGGTGATGCTCCTCGGGAATGTGGGCTCTACTGCATCTTTAGCTCACTTCCTGAAGTACACTAATATATTTTTAATCTCTTTAGGAGCTTTAAGGGCATTTTGCTACCAAAATGAAGGAGTATTCAAGGAATATCACCTAAATTACAGCACAGAGAAGCAACATATTAAATATATGTGTATATATATACACACGCTAATAGGCATTAGATGCAGATCCCTGCACATCGTGGGGAAAAAAAAATAGATATATATATTTGAGTCCTGAGTGATGCTCCTTGTTTGGAAATACTGTGGCCATTGTATTTTGAAGGAAAAATTAAACAGTTTAAAAGTTATTGATCAGATTAAGACCCTCAAAATGTAGTCCCTTTGCCCTTTATATTCCCTTCTTAAAAAAAAAAAAAAAAAAAAGAAAATCTCATATAAATATAGATATGGAGCACCATGATTGGAATTCCCAGGGGGGATTTTTATGGAACTTCAGAGCAAATGTGGTTGACACTTGTTCTTTGTTACCCTTGGGCTATTGTTTTGATCATTGACTGAACGGATTTATTCTTGTCAGCACAATGAATTTTTCACTCTTGTCGTAAGTAAATTTTACAGTCCTCTCTCATGTGTAAATGAAGTACAAGTGTATTCAGGTGCTTTACGTTTCAACCAACTTTGGAAATATCAAAAAGGAATGCCAGCAGATAGAAGAGATAACACCTGAAATCTGGACCCCTCTTTCATTAAGCAATCCTGGGAAATGCAATTCCGAGGCCTGATTTATTTATTTTTCACATGGATGGTAGGCACATGAAGCAGAGATGGTGAAATAATTGGTATGAAGATGGAGAAGCCTAATTTTGATGAAGCAATTAGTAGTTGTTTCCTGATTGCTCTTACTCCTGTGCAGAGGAGGTGGGGAAGATCATGTCACCTCTTTCAATTCCGAACCGCTTCCCAGCTCCCAAGACCTTTGGCCCTGCTATTGGACACCACTGAAAGTTGCTTTGAATTTTTTTAGAAAGTGTATTGCGACCACTGATTCTCAAGAAGGTTAAACATAAATTAGTCATAAAGCCAACAAAAGAGAGAGGAAGAGGTGAGGCTGTAGAATTATCGTCCAAATTTCTGTGTTTTCAGACTGCTGGTGTTTAATTAGGGGGGGGAGGAAAGAGCTAAATTCTTTTGCTCTTTAGAATAATAATAATAAAAAACACTTTGGAAAACACTGCCATTTATAACCTCAAACATGAATGTGCAACGAGCTATGTAATGCTGCAGATCTGAGCAGTGTTTAAGACAACAAAGTGCTATTTGATAGTCTAGCCTTTCTGTGGAACAGCTCTTCTTCCTGCCTTTGATGTGTGGATGGTTTATTTAATCAATTATTAATCAAAGTTGTGGCATTCTTCTTATATATTTAGGTAAAAACTAAAAGATGCCTTTTCTTGCTTTCGTGTTTAAATAAAAGTTTAAATGGAATGCGGAAATACTTGCTTTGGAACACAAGAAAAAATACGTATTGGAGAGCTTCCAGTTTGAAGGGTTTGAGCAGTACATACATTGTATGTTTAGAGAAAAAAAAGAAAAAAGAGAGATTTCCAAGTTCTGTAGCTCAGCTAAAGGCACCAAAAGGTTTCTGCTAACCTGCCTTGGTATAACAAAGAGCAGGACAAATAATTTGATCAGTGCTTTCCTCGCCCGGGCGCTGAACCCGGCGGGGAGGTGCCGGGAGCCGGGTGGGCAGCCGGACACTCGGCGCGTGGAGCATCTTGAGCAGTTGGTAACATTTGGCAGCTTAACATAGAAAAAATGACTGCTAGGGAAATCTCGACTGCTGCTAATTAGCAGCAATGAACTGTGGGTAAGGACAGTACATTTTAATGTGAGAAGAATTTTACAATAACCACCACACTGAAAGAAATAGAAGGAAATGCTCCCTAGCTGACCCTTGTGGCAATCTAAGCTGCATATTGCAATAATCCTGTAAATTACTATGCTTTTTTATACAGTAACTTGGAGTTAATTAGTAATTTAACATTCCTTTCCGCTATTAAATGTCTTTCTTGCATTATATTATGTTGTTTCATGGTCTTACCTTAACACTAATGGGGTTTAGTTATATTTTCTCAAAACAGTAACAGTAAAATAAAACCAGGCTGGAAAATTAATTAGTTCTCTTTTACCTTTGATTTACCTGTTAGTAACAATTAAGTGGCTATGTACAGTTTTGGAGCAGTACGAGGTTACATGGAGATGAGTAGACTCCTGGGATGTGCTGCTGGTGTGGGGGGGATGAAGATGAGGAGCAGGAGAGGCACTGGGGGGGTGATGGTGCTGCGGGGACTGCAGGCTCAGGGCTGGGGAAGGCAGGGAGGCATCTGGGGTCCCTGCATCCCATATCCCTGCATCCCCAGGGCGTCACCCCGTGCTGTTGGTGCTGGTGCTCAGTGATGGAGGCTGGAGGAATTTGGGGAAGCATCGCCAGGGCCGTGCAGGCTGGGGGCAACCCCTCTGGCAGGCTTGAGGGGGGGGTGTGTGTTGGGGACTGCTGGAGCTCCACAGAATTTATTCCTTCTGTGTCTGTGCAGCTGCAGGAATCCGTGGGCTAATTAGAGTAACTAACAATGATGAAACATGTGATCTGAGTGAAAGTTTAGGATATAATTATGTGGGGCATCAGGTGAAAGAGTCTCTCCTAGACTAATCCAGCACAAATTAAAAGTTGGAGTGCTTTTTTCTCTCTGCTCTTACTCAACAGCCACCTTTTCAGCTGCAATATTTTCTTCTTTTAAAAGCCACGGCAGCATCTGGCTTGATGAAGACGGGTTTCTCGCTGGCTGTTTTCCAAACTCGAGTGTCTGGAAGTGCTCGGAGGTGAGGGGGGTGTCCTCCTTTCCCATCGGAGGGCTGGAGGTGGGCACCACAATGGAGCGGCTGGGCGGAGGCGGCTCCGGGAGGAAGGGCGAGCGCAGGGCGCGCTGGGGCAGGCTGGATCCGGCACAAAACACCACTTCCCCCAGCCCTTGTCCCTGGGGGCTCCTGCTAAAAGCAGCCCTGCTACCATTTAAAACCCCATTCTTTGCAGCTGGATTTGAGCAGCCATAAAAAATTCATTCCTGCTTTAAGAGATTTCTGCTTTTCTGTCCTCCCCATTGTTAGACAAATTGAAGTGTGCGCTCTGAAGGAGTGCGGCGGTGAACTGAGAATTTATTTACTCATTCGATTCTAATATTGAGAGAATCTGCTCTCCCCGTTCAAAGGGTAGAGCAACAATGCGAGTGACATCGGGTCAGCGGCACTTCACAGCTACCTGCGAGATAGAATTGTTCTCCTGGCGGATAGGAAGTGACTGAAACCTCTTTTTCTCATCAATGTCTATTATGATTGATGGCTCTATGGTCACACTGAATATGCCCTTTTTAAATAATTCACAATGTCATCATCATAGTACTAGTTTATAACTAGCCTGTTATTTTTACCTTTGTTCATTCACTAACAGGAGATTTGATAAATTAAGTACTATGGGTTTTGGTAGCATTAGAACTGATTGAAACACTCATTTTTCTTTCTCTTTTCTTTCTTTTTCTTCTTCTTTTTTTTTTTTTTTTTCCCTTTCTTTCAAGGCCAAGCCTTCCTGCATACAGTAGCAAAGATTTTTAAAAAGCCAGAAGCTTTGGGTATGATAATTCATTAAAAAACAGCTTACTAAATCAATGTATTCTTGTTGATGGCATTAATTAAAATACGAAGAAATCACCAAAATAAAGCAGCTACCTTCACTTATCTTGGATTCAAGTTCATCTGTCATTCAGAGTGCAGTGAGAACAGGTTTTAGTCATCACAAAAGCAAATTTTAAGTTCAGGGTGAGAACTGGTCTCTAATTGATGCTGAGTATTATTCTTTGAGTGCACTGGATATAGTCCAAATAAAGGGTGCTCAAATTGAAGAGTTCAATTGTTTTTGCAGGGTTAATGGATAAAATATTTAATAGTGTACTTTGCAAATCACATTTTATTTGTTTAACTTTGAAATTGGGGCTTAGTAAGTCATATTAGATGATAGTTGAGTATTTATCATCTCTCAACTGTAGAAATACTGCTAATAATTAATGGATGATAGGAATAATTGTATCGATTTCTTTGCTGAGGCTCTGTAATTCGAAGGCTTTCAGCAGTTTTTACATTGCTTCAGTTTTGTTGGGTTTTTTTGTTAAACAGCTTGTAAGTAAATGTCTAATGCAAAATGTGTGGTTCCCTCTCCTATCATGTAGGGCCTGTCCCAGAGCCTTGTCCTCTTCTACAGGACACCCGTGGAAGGCACAAATCTGTGTCAGAGCATTTGCAGCAGATTCCTGAAAGGTGCCGAGAAGCTTTTCTTGGTGATGTAGGAGTCTCACCTTCCATGCAGGTGCAAAGGATGGACGTGCCCTTGGAAGAGGATGGATTCCATCCCTTCAGCAGGGCCAAAATATCGTACCAAAAATGTGAGTGCTGTGGTCCTTGCTCCTCACCCACCCCCCCAGGAGCCATCCTGAGCCTGAGAGGGGTGTGTGGGGAAAAGCCTATGGATGCAGTGAGGTCAGAAGTAGCTGAGAGCTGTGGAGCTGCTTCTCTGTGTAATTTCCCCATCTTACACCTGCTCCTTGGATTGGTACCTCTCCAGGATGGCTCAGGTGTCAGCCTGTGGGGCACAGCGATAGGAAACAAAAAAGTCTTGTTCTTGATGCAGCATCAATGTATTTGGTGCTTTCTTCATGGGAGTGAGGCAGGATGCTCTCAAACAGCAGGATTTTTTTAAGACTCTGCATTTACAGTATAGCAAAGTTTAATATATTATTTAATATATTAAAGTGAACTCAACTTTTTGGGGTTTGGTTTTGTTGTTGTGGGTTGTTGTTTGTTTGTGGGTTTTTTTGTTTGGTTTTTGGTTTAGGATTTTTTTTATTATTATTATTGTTTTTTCCTCCCAATAAGAAGCCAGTTGCCTCTACACAGATGCAGATTTCAGAGATCTTCCATGGTACCTCATGGGAGTGGAGATGATGCTGTAGCTCTGCAACTCCCTCTTGGACCCCACGGTAGTAATTAATAAGAAGTCAACTTCTCAGCTGTGGCAAATTGGAAAGGTGTGAACGTGGAGATAAGAGCAGAGGGTCACAGTTTATTTGTAACTGGGTTATCAAATCTTAATAAGCACTTACAGCAAAAAGCATCATAGAAGAAAATAGTAAGGTACAAGAACCCCAGGATAATTGGGTTTTCCCACACAAATAAGATCCATGTAGCTGAACAATTTGCCTTTGAAGAAACTGTTATAAATTTGGGGTCTACAGTTTCCATTAGCCCCTCATGGTTACCAGCCCATTGCAAGACAGATAAAATGCATAAAATTCCCCAACATTTGGTCTCATAATCCTGTTTGGTTCTATTTCCTAACGGTCTCAAATGTGACAGTAAAAAATGGCAAAATCACAAGAGGGATAATTCAACATTTAAGCTCTTTCATGGAAATATAAAAATGAGAAATTATGTTCTTTTTAATATTTTTTCCAATAGTTTGTGATTGATTTTTAAAAATACTGAAATTCTGGGTTTGTGCAGCTTAGGGAGTTAACTAGAAAAAAAGGATTTTTTTTTGCAGATTTTAGTTTTCAAAGTTTTGGAATTTCTTCCCTCTATTTGGAAATGTAGGAAATGAGGCATAAAAGTGTAATAAGGAAAATAGTAGTTTGTTTTCTGGGGGCATAAAAAGGAAAGGTGAAGTGTTGACTCTGTAGCAGATAAGTGGAAAATTGCTGTCAGCTTTACCAGGTTACTGGGTTCTTGGACAAAAGATTTGGACTTGGTTTAATTATTTTTATTTTTTTTTCACCAGGATTTAGAAGTTAAACATTATTAATACATTTTTAATTTTTTAGGTCACTTTTAGGATACTAGCTTATTTCCTGGAAAATTCGATATATTTGGAAGTGCCTGTGAACAAGGCACGTCTGCTTACTGCTGGTGGGAAGGGAACATGGAGGAAGAGGAGGCACGGGTGAGGATGTTGTCCTCTCAGTGAAGCACTGTCCCAACACACCTTGCTGCTTGTTTTGATTTTGCAGATGTTCTATGTCCATCTCCCCTGCTGAGTGCATTGCTGAGGTGATGGTTAGTCTGCTTATTCTCTCTTTTCCCACCACAGGTGCTGTTGGATGCCACCATGGTGCTCAGTCCCAACACAGTCTGACCCAGTGAGTCCTTGCCCACCCTTCCCGTGCCTGCCTCAGCTCCAGTGTCTTCTGGTATGTTGGTTTCTTGGTGTTTTTCTTTTTAAAAGCAATCTGGGGGTTGGGTTTCGCAGGGGTAGCTCTGCAGTGGTCCCCTCTCATGTCCTGCTTGGTGTTCCAAGGGCAGCAGCGTGGTGATGAGGATCCCATAGCCATGGGCAACCTCAGTTCCTGGCTGGTACACAGTGAAACCACCTGTCTGTAACAGGTTGCCCAGGGATGCTGCGGATCCTCCACTCCTGGGAAGTATTCAAGGCCAGGGTGGATGGAGCTTGGAGCAACCTGGTCTGGTGGGAGGTGTCTCTGCCCATGGCAGGGGTTTGGAACTTAGATGAGTTTTAAGGTCCCTTCCAACCCAAACCATTCTATGATTCTATGACCTTCTACTCCGGGCTTTCTCCACTGTGAAGCCCAGGTAACCCCAGGCCTGAGAAGGAGCACATCAGTCTTTCCACGTATCTGTTTGATATAATTTGGTTTCATTTATGTCCCCACATATTCTGCCTCATCAAACTATTTCTGGTGCAGACACAGCTATTGATACTTGTGATTTTTAATACAGAATTTGTGAAATGGGAATTGGCTTATAGGAGATGCTTCCTGCAGTAGAGTACTGATCTCCTCCATGGAGACAGAGCAGATCTCCTGCTGGGAAACCATAAACTGCGTGGGGGACTGTAGACTGCTTCCCCTTCAGAAGCACAGATGAAGAGCTCACACCTCGCCTCAACCGTGGACATGAGCCAGAAGTCTTGGAGGGCACATACAGCAGGAGCTGTGGCTCAGCTTCCACTTTTAGAAGATGCTGGTCAGCATCTGTCTGAGGACTGTGACAATGCTGCAGACCCACCATTCCTTTGGTTGCGTACCGACTGGGATGGAAGTTCACCATCCTCATGACAAGATTTACATACTCTATCTAAAATCAGCTGGCATGCCCTGAGGAGGCACTTATCAGTCATAAAGGGCTGTGGGTAATGAGATCTAAACAAACACCATCTTTCTAAGGATTTTTTTGTTTGCCCAGCGTGGCAGAAAATTCTTTATACCCACCCAAGCAGGTGGTGGGGATGCCTTTTGAACATGAAACATTGCCCAGCGGATACGGGCAGGTATAGAATCACAGACTGGTTTGGGTTGGAAGAAACCTTAAAAACCATCCAGTTCCAACACCCTGCCATGGGCGGGAACATCTCCCACTAGACTAGGTTGCTCAAAGTCCCATCCAACCTGGCATGGGCAGATATGGCCATATCCTCTTGCCACCACCCCTCTGAATGGTTTGACTGCTGAAAAAGACCATTTCCTTCTTCTATGACTGTTCCACCTGTGGTAGCATCGAACAGAGCTTCTCCCTGCCTGAGGGCTGGGAGAGCATCCCAGGGACAGAGCCAGCCAGTGGCAGGGAGCAGGGTGGTGGGGTGAGATGATGCCTGGTGGCCATGGTCCTTCTGGCTGCCCACTGAACATCCTGCATAAGAAAGAACAAAACACGCTCATGCATGAGAAACACCCCCATTGCAGACATGTTGTGAGCAATCAGGGTTAGGTGGGGCTGCAGCATCTGAACCACAGTCTTTAGTTTATGAAAATTATAATTATTTTGATTTTTGTCCATAGACAGCTTGAAATGTTGCAAAACTCTGCAGGTGCTCTCTGTTATAACAAAACCCTGGAACAGATGGTGCAAGGTACCAGGCCAGCTCAGGGGATTAAACGCAAGGCTTTTGAAATTTAAAATTAAAGCTGGGTGATCTTGGGAAAATGTGCCTGCCAAACAAGCTTGCTTAAAAAAAAAAAAGTTCTCCAAGTTCTCCATACAAGCTGATTTAAATTCAAATGAGAGAAAAATTGAGCACTTTAAAAGTGCTTAAGAAAGGATTAAAAATCTGTGATCGAGAAAAAAAATGGGATGTGTATGAATTATTTGTTGTTGCAGTAGGAATTTTTTTGTGTCCGAAAAGCACGTTTTCTCTCCGTTTTCTCAGTAGTGCTTCAGTGGATGGTGGGGGGAAAGGCTTTGCTTAACCTTTCCTTCCCATTGTCTGCTGCTCAAAGTAGGGATGAGACAGGGAGTGCACTGAGCCGGGTGGTTGGTAGAAGAAATGTTGCCCTCAAGTCCTGCAACAGGGGGGTGCCTGGTGGTGGGACCACCACTCTGAGGGTGATGGGGAGTGGTCCCTGCCCTGCGCTCGGTCCCTGTCTCACCCCGTGGCTGCCGGGAGGCTGGGGCTTTGCTCTGGTCCGTGGCTGTGACATCCATTCCTGTATTTTGCAATGCAAAGGAAAAGCTCTCCTTGGAGCGTGGCTCCTTCCCCAGGCAGCAGCGAGCGGCGGCGGGGGGAAGGCGGTGCCCGGCGCCAGCCCAGCGCGGTGCCGCGCTCCAGATGTCCCCTTTGTTTCAGCACCATTGTTTCCCCCGTGCCGAGCAATTTCCCTTTCTCATTGGCACGGGATGTTGTTTTCTGCGTTTATATTTATTTATTTATTTGTTTCCCTCCCCCCCCCTCCCAAATCGTTCTTAATCGTGAGCCTAGTGGGGGCATTTAGGCTCACAATGAGGAAAAAGCCTACTGGGTGAAAAAAGCACAAATCTCCCCGGCTTTGATGGCCTTGTTGGCCAGAGCTGGGGCCTCTAGCAAACATTTTGCTCCAGCTCTATTTAAAACAGAAAGGGCTGGCAAATACTGTCACGCTGGACGGTGTTTGCTAAAGCCTCTGTTAATGTGTTAGATAACCTATTATCACAACTTTTATATTCATATGCAAAAATGTGCCTAGGGGACAATTTAATCATTTATTGCAAGCACTTTCTAGATTTACTTTCCCTTTCCCTTCCCATCATTAGCCGAGCTGCCGTGGGACGGGGCGCCGAGCCCGGGCGGGAGCTGCACGGGAGAGGGAAAACTGCAGAAAGTTTCAGCCCACGCTGTGCTTTGATACGAATTGGAAACCCAGCATGGTTGAAATCATTGAAAGATCCTCCCTTATTTTTCTTTCCTATTCCTGTCTCATCTTGTCTTATTAAAGGTTTTTAAGGACTTTAATTAGGTATACTGGGTATGGAGACGGCAGAGAGCAACCCTTTCCATGCCCAGACACTTGATGGGAGATGATCACTTTGGCAGGTACAGGCTGGCAAGCTGAACCGAGATAAATTAACTAGGAAAGGTTAAATTAGAGTAAAATGAGGATTGCAGACCAATCTATGAAACAAAGTTGATTCTGAGCCAATGCCTCATTCTGTCTTCTGTGCTTAGTCATAGCTGCTTGGATGGCTCGGGATTAAGAAGCCTTTCCAGGCAGGTCATTGCTAATTGTTTCTTCAAAAATAAATTCTGATGTGATAGGATGAGTTAAGGTTGTGAACTATTGGAGAAGGACAGTGAGTGTCTTGTACAGAACTTTATTTTTAAAACTGTGTAATGCTGTATGTAGGAAGCAGAGAGAAGCTCACACGCACATGTGAAGGCCACCCTTGAATGAAGAGCAGAGGAAGAAAGGAGACTGGAGTGGGCTTCTACGTAGCCACCTGGACCTTCAGCCCATGCCCATGGTCCAGTGCATCACTGTCCTCCTCCCTCAAGGACTCAGAACAGTGCCAAAAGGTATCTCATGTTTCATGTTTCCAGCTTTGCTCTTTGGACAGGCTGGGGAGAGCAAGCTGTGAGGGACGGGGGGGTCAGGGCGGTGGGGTCCATCAGGATGCTGGTCAGGCTCTGGCCAACCCCCATGCTCAAAGCTCAGCCAGCTTGGGAAGCTTGGGGCTATAGTTGCCCAGGATCTGGTCCTGCTGAATTTTGGGTATCCCTGGGGATGCCTTCCATGACCTTCACCCTGTGGACTCCCCTGGGCTTTTTCCAGCTCATCCATGTCTTCCTCTTGTGGTCCCTCCTGCCCCACTCTTCTCTCGCCATCTCCCAGAGCATCCTGGCACAAAGGAACAACCTTGGCAGTGAATAACTTCCAACATCCTGTTGAGCCAGCAGCAGGTGTTTTGGATGGACCTAGTTGGTGTGGGGTTTTAATGGTTAAGACTGAAAAAAAATGGCAGTGTGATAGTGACATAGAAATGTTAACCTATTTCAATTATTTTGCAGTATGCAGCAAGGCAGTGTTACCTGCGGGTTGTTCCAGATCTCTTTTTTTAACTCTCGGGTAGTCTAATTGAACAATGCAAACAAACAGGGATCAACCCTATCCTGTATCTGAATTTTAAAAAAAAATCATGGATGTGTTTTGTCAGGATGTCTATTTGTTTTGGTATTCAATTACAGGGTTCATTACATAAAAATCCCTATAGCTATATTCCATCTTTTCTTTGCAGTATGAGACTGTGGTGAATAACTACATGCACGTCCGTGAGGCAGAAGCTGAGAGGCTATCTCGTTGCCTACAGTTGAGAAATAACATTTGGCACCTAAAATGGATGGAAAGTTGCAGTATTTTCAACCCAAGAGCCTCACACGTTGCTGGCCAGCCCCATGTCAACAAGGTGGGCTGCTTCCACAACACCACTTCACGGAGCTGTAACAGCCAGTAAAAATGGTTTTAATTGTCTGACAGTCTTTAATTTACCCCTTTGTTAGAGTGTTTGGTGTTGAAGTATTTTTTCAAGGACTTTGTGGTTGCTATAGATATTTTATTCCATAATAAGGATCACATGCAATGTAATCTTATGAAAAGATACAGTAATTAATTTGAAAATTGCCAAGGAGTCGATAAGCATTTAAAACCTTAATTACGTACAACCTCGTTTTCCCTTGCAGCTCATCAGACACGGTGGATCTGAGGGGGGGGACGGCCCTTTGCTGCTCAGGGCTGGTGTGGGTGTCACCTTTCTGCCACAGGTCAGCCCTGCCGGGCTCTTTGTGCCTCTCCCAGCACCCGGCTGGGCCACGGTGGGGGCGGATCCGGATCCGCCACACGGAGCTCGCAGCCACCGGGGAAGTTGTTCTTTAAAGCTCTGGAGAAATGCAGCGCATTTATCAGCTTTGAGTGGATATCATTGTGTTTATAACAGAGTGGAGGCACCATGCAATTTTGCTCTTGAAATTGGTTTATATAGATGACTGGTTGCTGTGAAGTGTGTGTCAGAGTTGCATGCAGCCGTTATGAAGTAGTACAATTGTCATCGCTTCTTACATGGTTGTTGAGAAAGCTTGAGAGCCCAGCTCAGTCAGCTGTTGAATAGATAACCCAACACAGTTAACGTGGCATACATTGTAAAGAATTACATGCCTGCTACAATGAGCTCTGGGCCTTTGGTATAGATAATAATCCTGGTGGGTGTACCACGTGTAGTGGCTGTCTGATCGCTCAGATATGACTGACGAAACATAAAGAAAAATGTCAGTTGGCTAGAAGAAAAATGCTGCTGTAAGTTTGTTTAAGGTTCATGTAAACGGCTGTGCTTTTGGATTTAACCCCGCGTCTCCCAGGGACTCGGCTGTCAGCCTCCATGTGGGTCTCTGTGTAAACTCCATTTTGGATGGCGTTAAGATTTGTCAGCTGCAATAAGGGCTTTGGCCATCTCATCCCGTCATGGTGGCCTTGTCTTCTCATTTCACAGCACGCAAAGTCCTCGTGTCAGTTTACATTTGCCATGCGTGAGCCTAACACTGCTAAAAAGGATGAGTCCTCGCGACTTTTTAAGTGCTGTGGCACAATTCATTTCAGGGGATTGAAGTAAGGCAGAATAATCAAGCTGGCAATATGGACTGGACTGGAGGAGCAGTAATTAATACTGCTAGCAAATTAAAAAGAAAAAAAAAAACCACCCAGAGATCTGCTGTGTAAAAGCTCCACAGCTGCTCACTACTCGAGGGGCTCAGACATTGGAAAGATGAAATGCGTGAGGAATAATTTCTGTGGCCTTCAGGCACGGCCAAGTCAGAGGAGGTCAAGGCCAAGACTGATACAGCTCTGGACTGTGGCAATGGCACCTAAAGCCACCACACCTTCCAGGAGGTTGCCTTGCCCTGCTCTCTGGTGACTATAACCCCCTGTGCTGCTCCTCCAGTTTGCGATAGAGCATCTGTGGATCACAAGGGATGGATGTTGGACTGGGGGTTGGACTAGATGTTCTCCAAAGGTCCCTTTCAACCCCTAACATTCTGTGATTCTGTGATGTGGACTGTGTGACTCAGAGGGCTGAAGGGGCTGGAGTGGCCACTGAGGTTTAGACACCCATTGCTTATGCAGTGCTGCAGGGGAAGGAGTGTTAAGGTCCTGCTGATCCTTGCACAAATGGATTTTTTTTGTTAGTTTTGTTTTTTTTATTAGGTAATCAATATTTCTTTAGATTGCTAGAATTCTGTGCGTCTATTCCTGTTTGGAGATAAGAAAGTTTTGCAGTGAGATGATTGCCCATGCTGAAACTGTAGCTGGCATCCTCGTGTGGTCAGCACACAGCTCAGGCAGCCGGCGCAGACCTGCCCTCACCCAGCCGAGAGCAGGGACCCACCGTGGTGACATCTGCCCATGAGACACTGGTGGTCTCTCTGTCCCTGAGGCACAAGTTTCAGAGGCTTCTCTTTATAACAGGACTTAAATCTTACCAGGCCAATTTGACAACTGGTAATTCATTTCCAGATGTTTTAGTATAATCATAGAATCATAGAATGGTTTGAGTTGGAAGGGACCTTAAAGATCATCTAGTTCCAACCTCCCTGCATGGGCAGGGACACCTCCCACCAGACCAGGTTGCTCAGAGCCCCATCCAACCTGGCCTTGAACACTGCCAGGAATGGGGCAGCCACAGCTTCCCTGGGCAACCTGTGCCAGTGTCTCAGCACCCACTCACTAAATAATTTCTTCCTAACATCTAACCTTAATCTCCCCTCTTGCAGTTTTAATCCCTTACCCCTTGTCTTCTTGCTACATGCCTTTGCAAAAATAATGTAAATAATTGTTTGAGAATTACTTTTATGCACCCAGGTGGATGCAGCATGGAGTTTGCTAGAAAGATGGCAGCTCTTTGATGCCATAGGTTGCATGCACTCCATGTAGGTCTATTTTAAAGACCACCATCACAGCTGTAGTGCTTGTGTCATGACAGACTTGGACTGTTCTAGGGTTATTTTAGCAAGAGCTGCTGCTGCACCACGTAAGGCCCTGCAAGCAGCTTTGCTTCAGTTTGGTTTTTGTTGGGTTTGTTGGGTTTTTTTTGCACAGCAGTCTCATACTGGTGCTTTATTTATGATACCAATAATACTTCTGTGCCATAACAGGACACTGTTATTGCGGGTTTTGAAGTATTTGCATTTTTATTTAAAAGTCTGAGCCAAGCAGCAATCTCGAAAAAAAAAAAAAATCTCAAAGTGAATAAATAAGAATTTGACAAAAAAGAAATATGCATTGTGCGCCCTGAAGGAGCTGAGAAGAGGAGAAGCTGGGTGCAGAAGGGACCCTGAGCTTTCCGTGGTGGTGGATGCAGTGGGCTGGGGGGTGGCCATAGGCCCCACCTTGCTCAGCTCAGGTAGCTGCTCATGCAAGGGATGCTTTTTGTCTGGGTTTTGATGTTACAAGGAAGCAAACTGTGTGTGTGCACATTTCATCTGGGGCATGTTTCTGAGCAAGCCTGGTTCCTGTATGGTGTGTTTCTGTCTTTCCTTCTGGAAGGGCTGCCTGGGCATCTCAGCTTTTGGTATTACAAATTCCAGGCTAAATATCTGGGCTGGGAGCTGGATGCTTTGTGCTGGAGGCTTTGTGTGGCACGGGAAGGGCTTGGGTTGAAGGAGGGAGGTGAGGGAAACCACGTACACCTTTGTACATTCTGGTATCATTCAATCCACAGCTTTGTCACGTGAGATGGGAAAACATCCAGCACACCCTTTCCCTGCACATGGAGGGAAATGCCAGATACAGCTCTTCCCTGCTTTATTGTTTTCTCTCAGTTCACGTGGCAGCCTTTTACTTTTCAGCCCCCCATTTATTGTCCCCAGAGCTCAGGGCAGCCAATGGAGCATGAGCTCCATGGAGCAGGACAGGGACCTGCTGGGTCTGGGCTGACCCAGCATCCTGCTGACACCTTGGGGCAAAAACAGTGGGAATCTGTCTATGTCAAAGCACCAGTGTGTACTGGGGCAGGTGAGAAGGGGTGGAAATATCCCCCAGTAAATTCTCCACATGTCCAGAGTACTGCAGGGCTCAGGAAATGGGTTTGGAGCTTTGGGTCTGAGGGCAGCACATCACGGCAGAGCAGGAAAGAAGAGAATCAGGGATTGGGGGTAGAGATGATGCATTTATTTCTTTCACCCCAGATTCCTCCGTAATATTTAGCCCCAAAAGCTCTCTGCTCATGGCTGTTATGTGTGGTGCTCCTCTCCCCAGGCCAGCCCTCCAGAGCCACCATGAGCTTGCTGGTATTTTCTTGTCATTGCAGCCAAACTTGACTCCTTCCGACTCCGATTTGAATGCTGTCAGTGCTAGAGGATGCCCAGAGCAGCGTGCCAGCTCTTCCTTTGTTTCCCATTAATCACAGCACAGGCTGTGATGTGTTTTCTGGCAATTTTTCAGCACTCTTGTTGTGTGGAAGTTACTTAGAGCTCTACTATAAGCCCTACTGTAAGACACCCTAAGTGTCTTCTCGATTTTTATTGTCAGGATGGGGCCAGTCATAACTTAGCTCCTTTTCTTGCTGTTCTCCTCCTTCCACCTCCACCCCCGTCCCACCTCCAACATTTTCTATTTTCTCTTTCTGAAAAAACAACATTTTCTATTTTCTCTTTCTGAAAAAGTCTCTTTAAAAAAATCACCTTTCAAGAACTATATCTGAAAGTAGTAATGAAGCTGACAGTCCACCTTTTGTTTTCTGTAGAAACATTACTCTTGAAGTAGTCCAGTCTTTTCCACTTACTTGGCCCAGGAAAGGGTTCAAAGCTCATCCTAGGAGAAAAAATCTCAAGGGAAAAAAAAAAAATCCGAACAGCCTCTATGTTAAATTCTAACCTTACAAAAAGAAAGCCTGAAAGAAATTAGTAGTGCTAAATAGTAGAAAGATAGCAGCAGAATGCATCATTTTACAGCTAAGGAATATCTATTCACAGAGCTGCAGGAGCTTTTCCTTACACACGAGAGCTGCCCCTTCTTTAAACAGCCAAATTGGGGCTTTCTAGTTTAGATTCTTGGAATTGCCCTCTGGAGGCACCTGTCTGTTCCTCTGAATACTTTAACTGAAATCAATAGCAATAGGATGTGGTTCAGTACTACACTGAAAAATGTCTGCCCTTCGTGGTTTTTTCTTGGTAATCTTACCATACCCTAATTCTTAAAATGATGCTAGAGGATTCCGTTTATATAGACACCCCACATATGTTTATGCATTTTAATATTACATCCTTTCTAATGGATCACATTCACATTTCTGACTCTAATGATGCAGTGTGTGCCGCACGAAATGCAGCAATTTTCCACAGTTTCTGTTGCTGCATTTTACTTACAGCACTCAGATTTCAACTCCCATTCACAAAGCTGGCACAAGCCCACTGAAACAGTCCAGAAAACATAGATTTAGATAAAGTCCTTAAGCTATTTGCTTGATTTTCTTAATATAGAAGGGGGGGTTAGTTTGGGGTTTTGGGGTTCGGTTTGGGGTTTATTTTGGCTTTTCTTCTACCACCAACTTAATAAAGATGTGCATGTAGCTGATTTTGGAAGTGGTCCCTGGAGCCAGGGTGGGAATTGCTGGCAGCCAGAGCCCTCATCCCTGCAGCACATCCTGATTCCTCGCCCAGCCAGCTGCAGCCGTGAGGCAATGCTCTAAAGGTTATGCTTCCCCGGCCCCGGGTGTGAGTGGGCATGAAGTTTGCTTTGCAGAGAGTACACACACAGTCTTGTTTAATGTTCAGGGTTCCTCTGTCGCCCTCCTCTTTGGAGCTGTTTAATGTTCAGAGTTCCTCCATCTCCCTCCTCTTCAGAGCCAGCGTCCTGGGCGACGCCGGGGAGGAAGATGGGGTGAGGGAAAAGTCATCAAATGGGGAATGCTTTGTAGAAATATATGTCTATATATATGTGCACACAATTATCTGTTTAAGAGAGCTGCCTGCCCATTCTGGGCAGCAGGCAGTGGTTCATGCTCGGGAGAAGGATTTGGCTTCAGGAGGGTGGGAGAGCTGCGAGCAGCCCTGCCCTGCACGGGGGTGAACTCACTTTTTCCATCGTTGCCTTTTTTCTTTCTCCCACCAACAGCCCCTCATTGCATTTATCCTCTCAGAAAGCTGGATTCTATTTGCAAGCATTGAAGATGGAGTTTCAGGTCTCGGTTCCCCCCATCCCCTGCGTGCGGGGAAGTCTCCAGGAGCAGAAGGTGGTGGGTTCCTCTGGCTCCTGCAGGGAGATGAAGCTCTTAGTGTCTCACCTCTCCCCTCTGATTAAGTGATCCAGTTCCATGGGAGGCAAAACTGTCTGAGCCCACGGCCCCTGGGAGGGACACACAGCACTCCAGGTACCAGGAGTTGTTGTTTGGAGCAGGAACCCCATTTTCTCAAGCTCAGCAGGCAAAGGCAATGCTCTTCACCTGCCTTCTCTGCTTTAACCTCAGAACTAAGGGCACACCAATATCGCATTACACAAAATATTTGCATTTCTAGGGCAGATTTAGTCCCAAGTGGAGTGGGACAGAAGTCCCACTACCCCAGCTGGCCACAGCCCAGGGATGCACCTTGGTCCCATAGTCCCAGTTCCCACGAGAGCACTCCAGCTCTGAACTGGGTGTCCTGAATTCTGCTCTTAAAACACAGACAAGGAATATGTTCTAGAAGCAGGGGCAAGAGAGCCTTTCTGCTGAACTGAGGGGCTGAGCTGGAGCACAGCTCCAAGGAAAATGAATTTTGCCTGGTGCTGGTGCACTGGTGCAGGATGCACACAGTGTAAAAAATTAATTATTGTGGCTCTGAAATCTGGGAACATATTGAGCTTTTGTTCTACTATGTTTTTTTCAGCTCAATGTTTTGGGGCTTTTGTTTTTCTCAGGTAAAGTAGTTTTATTTTGATAACTGTAACCAGCTCCTTTAGCTATAAATCCCCACAGTGATTACGTTTCTCTGCTAATGGAAATAAAAGGTGAGAGAACTAAAAATAATAATAAAAATACTTCAGATGTCTACACTTGAATTCAATTAATGCCTGCATCTTAGTCTATCAAACACTTGAGAGCACCACCATAAGAGGAAATATAGATATAAGTGCCTAAACAAAGTGGTCAACAGTTGCACAGCCCTATAAATCATGAATGTGCTCAAAACATCAAATTATCACTCTTATTTTCTCCAATTACATGAACTACTTTTCCCCTTAAAACCATGCAAATAATATTAAAGGCACATGAGTGACATTGCTACTGCAAGAGGCAGAAGGTGGGTGCTGGAGCAGGGGTTGGGGCTCTCCTCCCTGGCCTTGCAGTTTTGCAGAGTTGTGATTTGCTCCCCATGTCTGAAGGAAGCCTCTGAAAATTTGCCTGATTTTTTTTTTAAAGTGCAGATCCCCGGGGATAAGTTAGAAAATGCTTCAGTGCTTTTAAAAATAGCATTTTGCTCGAGTGGTGGCTCGTAGAAATGTATTTATTTATTTAGGGGGTCCAGGGTGGAGTCCTGCCCCTGCACTGCTTCCTCCAGGTCCTTCCCTTGCACCACACGCTCCCTGTTGCTCCTTGTTAAAAGCCATTTTGGTCCCTCTGTTTTCCTTTCAATAGCCATTATCTGTTAGACAAACTAAACCTCAAAGAAGGCCAGCCTCCCTTCACTGCTAATTGTATTGGTTTATAATTAATTCTCTCTCCAATTTCTCTGTGGCACCGAGGAACACATGGTCTGAATTGAAGGGGAATGATTGCTGGCATGTTGTATTACCTAAAATTACCTTGGCACAGTGGCTGTCAGTGCTGGGGCATCCAACAGCACCCACTGGAGGCTCTGGTGGAAATGTGGGTGTTCAGGGGGAACCTCCAAACCCTGCAGCTCTCCCCTGGCTGTGGCTCCAGCAAGGAGGCCAGGAGAGGGCACGGTTTCCCACACAGAAGGGAGGGATTATTCTTGTATTGGGTAAATAGTGCATTTCCCATCCTTAGGTACCAGCAGGCTGGGAAACTGTCTGATGTTCATGGCCTTGATGTTTGGCCTGCCCATCACGTTGGCTGCAGACAGCTTGGGCACTTGTCCTTGGAAAACATGCTTTCCTTGGCATATCCAGAAAATACATGGGAACAGAAATGCGTGTAGTTTTGTTCACAGCTGAAAAACTCACACTGCCCTGACAGTGGAGAAGCTGGAGATCTTGCTGTTCAACCTCGGACTTTGGACATTCTGAAAATAATTCAGGAGTCAAGGCTGTGACTGGCAATTTAACTTTGTTGTCCTGTCTTTTGGAAGACAGCTTGGGTATGAGCTCTGTCAACAGCTTTGCTGTGCCTTGTAGTTACAGTCTACAAGACATCTGTACCAGCCTGGGTGGGACAGGGATTTTTGGAGGTGCCTGGCATCCCCAGGAGCATGGGGGACAATTTCCAAAATATTTTTGTTAAGAAAAAATCATTTTGGTCTTAAAATGTGCATCTTTCCAGAAGAAAGCACCGTAGGGGCTGATAAAAATATCTTTGAAAATATTGTGTAGAATACAAAAAATACTTAAAAAAAATGACCTCAGCTTTTCTTTCTTTAAAGGCCAGGCTTGAGCACAGAGGGAGTGACAATCCTGGCCAGGGAGGGTATCACCTCCCCTCTGCATCCTTCTGTGATACCCGAGGGCTCAAATATTTTACTTATACACCTATACCCTGTGTCTGTGCAGAAGGCATTTATGTAGTTGCAAGTGTACACCTCTTTGTACATACATGTATCAATCACAATCTGAAGCTTCATGAGATAAATGCATGTTTGCACTTGGCAGGAGAAATGCTTAAATGTCACTGAAATATTTCTTACCTGCTACTAACAATTATTATTTTTAGTATGATCATTATGCAGTAGGGTACTTTCTCCTGGAAAGACCAGTTAAGCTGAAATATTTCTCTCCTGTAGAAAAAAAACAACCCACAAGTCAATACCTTTTAAGGTTGGGGATTTTTTTTTTTTCCCCATCTTATTCTTAAGTCCTGTGTCGTTGATTTAAGTATCCTCTGTAATCTGTAATTGTAAAAACATTTTGAAAAATTAAGATACTTATGCACTTGTATCCATTCGTTATTACTGAGGTGTTAAAATAATTTATTCCATTATATTAACAATCGCTTGATGCATCAAAAGATAATTTGCCATGTAATTTTGTTAAACCTGAAACTGCAGCATATTGTCTTGATAATACCATTAATATATCAAGAGTAAATAAAATGTTTAGTGGTAGGCACATTAATTATCGCCTTCATCTACTGGTGTTTAAAACTAAGAAATAATTAAATGTGCTTTAATAAGGTATGGATGTGGGAAAGCAGGATCATTTATGAATTGCTAGAGGTGCATACAGCTGCCTTTCCCTTGAGAGGGGGAATTTATGCCGAACACCCCACTGATTGTTCAGGAGGTAAAGAACCAATAGCTCCATGTACAGAGGTTTAATTTAAAGTGTGTTTCTCACTAGGCTGCTCACAACACTTAATTAAACTCTGCTGTTTTGGCAATGACAAATGCTGTAGTGCAGGAGGAACCCGAGTAGCAGTGACTGAGAAGCTTTCGTAATTTCTTTCATGTGCACTGGCAGCCAGATCCAGGTCAGGAGAGAAGGAAAGAAGAAAAGATTTATTTAAGGTGTTTGAGGGAAGTTGCCATTTTCCATGTCAATTCCTGAAGAAGGTTTTCTTGCGTGTGGGTTTCACCAACCTGGGCTTGCAGCTATGATGGCACCTGGCTATGAAAAACCATTTGCTGCTGTTTCCCAGCCTGTTCACCCCAGATGCTCCTGCTCATCCTGGTGGGCTCCTGGTTCAAAAGGTCCAGATGAGTGGAGGCTGGGATGTGCCTGGCTCCTCCTCACCTCACCCAGCCCAGCTCCTCTTGGCCTTGCTGTTAACACTGCCCTGGGGCACATGCTGCTCCCATGGGAGAGGAAGGTGATTACAAGCCATAGAGATAATCACCATTTCAGGCAGATTGTGCCATTTCTTATTCAGATAGATTTTTAAATAGACAAGTTTCTTTCAAGTCAATAATTAAAAAAAAATATTCTATTTTTATCACATTTCTGCTCTGAAATACTAACCTGAAATGTGTGGAAATGCTCTTCCCTGGATATTTTTAGCTTCAAGTCCTTTATTTTAGGCATACATGGACATAAATGGTATTGCATGTTAAACCACAGACTCTTCTGCTTTTAATTCACTGTTCCCCTGTACACCTGTCCACACAGTTTAAGAAGGCTAATGTAGATTGTCAGTAATATATAGTCTCGTTTAGCACTTGCATTAATAAAAAAAGCAGTGAAACAGCCATTGCTGATAATATCAGGGTGAGGTGCTTTTTTTTTTCCTTTCTCCCTCCGTGTATCCAACTATAATCCAGGGTGTTGCAAGGACACATCTTTTGGGAAACTGTCCCTTAATTTGTGTGTTGAAGCCGACGATTTCTGAGCCAAAAAGCACTAAGGTCTTTTGCACCGAAAACCTTTATTTCAATAGCAAATTAGTTTTAGAGAATGCCAGATAGGGCTTGTATTTCTTCTGTGGAGGTAAAAAAAAACAACAACCCAAAACAAAAACAAATCACCAAGGAGAAAATAATTTGGAGCATCTTCCTTAAGTCTGTGTGCATGGAAGGAAGGAGCAGGAGGGAGGCGAGCTGCGTTTAGCCTGTGATTGTGCCATGAAAGGGAGCCACACACATCTGAAAAGTTGGGGCTGAGCAGAAGCCTTTGCAGGCTGCAAGCCTGTATAATATTCCCTTTCATTTTCTGAGGGGCTCCAGATGAATTAGAGGCAGTGTCTCCTACGGGCTGGGGGTGAGCTCCTGCTAAGTGTTTGCCAGGCAGTGCTTGAGCAGCTCACAGCAAAGAAAATGGTTTCTCGCCGCTTTCGCCGGAGCTGTGAGCATGTGTCAGAGATGTGGCAATATTTATAAAAAATATCACAGCTGTTAAAGCTTTTCTCTTTTTTTTTTCTTTGAAGGGTATTTTTTATGAATTCGAATGTAAAGCGTTTTGTTAATTTAATTGATTTTTTTTCTTTTTAGTATGGACTTAAATAAAACCTCACACGAGTCCCCAAGGGTCGGTGGTTCTCTTTGATCTGGGCGAGCTCTTTCCCTGCTCTCTCCCATGCTTTTTCATGCCTTTCTCTCCTCTCTCTGCCACTTTTTCTCTGCCAGAAACTCTCCCGTAACCCTTTGCACCTGTCATGTGGCGTCCTGCTGCCTTTTCCCTCTCCTGCCTTCTCCCCTTGGTAGCTCTGAGAGTTCCCCAGTGTTTCTCCATCACAGGTGGGGAAAGCGTGGGGAGGTTTCTCTGGCTCTCCACCCTAACTGGGATCACCTGCCCTTGAATTCCCTCTCGTTAGCCCTAATTTTCCCCCTATATCCTTCCCCACCTTTTTAGGTAATTGGCTGGTGTGTCCATGCTGCCCTGCTCAGAACTTCTCCAGCAGTAGGAGCTGCTCCATCTCCAAAACCTCTGAGCTGGCTGGCTTCAGTCTCAGCTCCTTGCCCATCAACTGTGGTTCCTGAGCACATTGGAAGTATTCAGGTAAAACTTTCTATAATACCTTTTACTGGAGACAGAACAATTCAGCTGGGGCCTATTTACCCTCCCCATTTATTTAAAAGTCCAGCAATAAAACCAGCCCATGCTGAATGGTAAATAAAAATGCAGTGTAATTGATGAATGCCTTTTGGCAAATGCAGTTGCGTTTCCATGGGGTTTTATACATTATTGACACTGTCAGTGATTTCAGTGATTGTGGCTACAGCTGGGATATTATTATTACTGTGTTGCAGTACTTCTGTTGGGAGGCTATTGCGGAGGCACAGCTGGAAGTGCCAGTGGCATTTGATGTTTGTGACCTGCAGTAATTGTAGTGCTCTACAATAAGAGTTCATGAGATGCAGGGTGAAGGAGGAAGGGGTGGCCAGCACGGTGGCTGTGGGTGAGGGAAAGGGCAGGCAGGGCTTGGGAGGACCTGTATGGTTTTCTGTAGCTGTGTGACTGCCACTGCATCCAGAAGGCATGTGTGCCTGGTGGCAAATATCCCCAGGAGAGCCCTTCACCTGCCCTTTTCTGTGCCACGGCACTGGGAATTGTTCTACCCTGGGATGTACAGATGAATGTACATTTGTACATGTAAAAAGGCCTCGAGTTGTGCCAGGAGGGGTTTGGACTGGATATTAGGAACAAATTCATCATGGAAAGGGTTGTCAGGCCTGGCACAGGCTGCCCAGGGTGGTGGTGGAGCCAGCCTCTCTGGAGGAAATCCAAAGCCATGTAGATGCAGTGCTGAGGGACATGAGTCAGTGGTGGCCCGGGCAGTGCTGGGGTAATGCTTGGACTTGATGGTCATAAAGGTCTTTTCCATCCAAAATGTTTCTGTGATTCTATGACATTATGCTCCATTAAATCGTGTGGAATGTCCTTCATAGTCATCTTACGTGTGCCTGAGCCCCCCACAGGCCCAGGCTGCCTTGTGAGGGTTTTTCCTCTTCTTGTTTTTTAATCATACTAACTTTAGGTGGAATTTCTATCACTGCTGTGGTGCTCAGTATAGAGCTGAATGACCCTATAGAAAGTATTGCACTTATTGGTAAAATAACCTCTTTGTCAAATCTCTAGAATTTCCTGTTAAATGTATATGAAGTTTCATGGCATTGCAGCTCTCTGAACGCTCTCCTGTGTTTAACCTGCCTGCCCCACATCCCAGCTTCTGCCTGAAGCCCAGGGCTGCGGGTTGCATTTGTTGCAGTGACTCCAGAGTTGGTGTTTCATGGCTGGGTTCTGATTTTTCTGGGGTATCTCATGGGCATGGACCATGGTAAAACCACCAGGGTGACTGTTGTTCTGGCATGGGACACTCTGCCACTGCACTTAAAGCTGTGGCTTTAACATACATCCTTGCTCTGTATACATATATACTCTGCTTTTGAATCGAAATGTTTGCTCTGAATCTTTGGCCACTTTTCTCCCCTTCTTTCATTTTATCTCCTGCCTTTGACTGGTTACAGTCTCAAGATGTTTGCCAAATATTCTACAGTACAGCAAGAAATCCATGTTGAGAGATACCAAATTCCTGTTAGCTGTTAAGGTTGGAAGAGGTGTGTTAGGTAGCCCATCACATAAAGCTTGATAAAAATCCCTGAGTAAATGCCACAGGAACCCTCCAGGAATAGAGCCTTTAATCTTTAGATCGTCTAAAAGGAGCCTGGTGACATGACTTGGCTTATTGCAGAAAGCTAATTTCAGTGACTCTTGTGATATTGTGAAGATCCTCAAGTCCTTCGCCCCATCCTGTTCCAAGAGGCAGAAACAGGTTCTTGCTCATGAATTGTTTTTTTTCTCCCCCTGATGCTGAAATCCTAACAATTCCAAAGAAGTGGAAAATACTTGGGGGTGCCTGAGCACTTTTTACCTTTTCCAAGTGCTGGACGTGGCTGTTGTCTCCTTTACCCAGGGCTGGTTCAGAGCCTCCCTGGTACCAGTCAGCTTAGGGCGCCCGTGTCTGGGAGCTGAGGAAGGGCTGTTCCTTTTGTTCCCCGGAAAACAAGGTCCCTTTGCTGCTGTTTTAACATCCCTCAAGCCTGGGAAACAGGAGAGGATGGCTGCCTGGAATCATGGGTGAGCTGCTGGCTGGGAAAGCACTATCCTTGGGGAGAAACTGCAGCACACCAGAGGAGAGGTTTTAATGCAGTAGTTTATCTTAATATGGGCATCTGGATATTTTCTTTTTAATGGTATGAAGGGAAAAAACCAGCAAAGGAGAGACTCAGAAAAGTAACTGTGCTCCTATTAAAAACTGATGGGACCTGAGTACCTAATTCACAGGAACTTGGGACCTTTATTTTTCCCCCCTCTGTATTTTTCTCAATAAGTAATAACACTTGGCAAATCATGTATTGTTGCTGTTTCTTGCAATAACGTTTCATCAGTGGGGAATACTGAGAATAGCTGGTTTATGGAGTGCTGTGAGTCCTTGTGGTTCTGCACCTGAGGCACATGTGTCACCCTGGGCTGTGACTTGACCCTCTCTGGCTGCCTGGACTTGTGGTTGGAAGTCACCTTTGATGGGGGGGATCAGCGGTTTGGGGGGATTGCGTGCAGATTACCGAGCTGGCATAAAATAGACACTTTTCTGCCTAGTCAGGGCAATTCTCATCTGCTCCTGCCACTATTTCATCCCCGCCTGCAAGCTTGGGCACAGGCAAAGTCCTGCCTGTGGCTTTGTGGGGCTGCTGCTCTTCAGAGTGATGCTGCAGGGAGGAGGAGGTGCCACTGCCGCCCCCCTGCTTTGTTATGGACTTACTCATTTTGCAGAAGAATGCATGAGGGTAGGTTGTTTCTCATGTTTTAGAGGCAAACAAAATGAAAGAGTAAATATTCAGGAGGTGTAAACGCTTTAGTAGCTGAACATAAAATACCTCCTGTGGTAAAAAACAACTTAAAAGGTGTCAGCACTGATCTAGCTTGTGTGACCCACTGGGGTTGCTGAGCACTGCAGGAATGCCTGGGGCCAATCCTCTGGGTCTGGGGCGATGCTGGGGGGGGTTTGGGGGCTGAGAGAGGAACAGAGAGATGATCTGTACAAACTTCAGAGCACAGGGCTCTTAGGTCTTCTGCACCTATGGAACTAGGGGTTCTTTTTTGTCCCACATTATTAATCAAGTGGTACTAATGGCTACATTATAGCTGAGAATTAAATAAGTCGAGAGGAAAAAAAAACTTGGGGAACAGTGGATTTTTCTTCAGTGACATTTCACTTGCAGACAAAATATGGTGATTGATGTTCAGGTGCACTGTTGGTGTAATGCTGACTATTGTACACACACCCAGACACTTCCATCCACGACTGAGATGGTAGAGGGTGCACTGTTGATCTTGGTTTTTCCGAAGTTCAAGTTTTTAATAGAATAAATCAGACCGTTTATTGGTTCAACCCCCTGCTACCATGTGGTTAAGAAAAAATTGTGGTTTTTTCCTATCTGTAAGCCACTGTTTGTTTTTAGATATACAGACTCGGGAATGAAAAGCTAGGAAATGATGTGACAATCACCCATGCAGTATTGTCCTTTGGTGATCACTGTCTTTGTCACTTAACATAGACTCCTTGAATGCCAGTCCATGCCTGGATTGGCCGTGGCCAGGTGAGGAACTGGTCCAGCCCCCATCCAACACAGCAGAGATGTTGTTTGGCATCATGACTTTGGCACCAACTGGGGGCAGGTCTTTTGCCTTGGAACTAGACTCTGCAGCATCACATCTTCAAACCTTCTGGTAGTGCTCTGCTGCTCAATTAAGTTCAGGACAAACTTTAGGAACCTGTCATAAACACGTACCACTGACACATCTTATTTTCAACCAGACACTTCTAACCACAGCTGAGAGTTGTACTATTAGGAGGAGTGGGTGGAATTTCAGTGTAGGAACCTCCAGTTCCAGCACAAATGACTTGGTGCTGAGGGAGGCAGAGCCCAGAAAGGGGATCCTCTCCCCAGCCTCTTCTGTCTTCTCCCCAGTCCCTGGGGCAGCAGCCTTGGTGCTTCATCCATTTTACTAGGTTTATTTTATTTTTACACTTCCAAATTGCACATCACAGCTGCCTGAGACTGACTAGTAGTGCATTGAGGCTATTGCTGTCACTTTGGTGACAACCAAGAGAAACCAGTCCCAAGCAGGGAGCCAAGGTAAAAGGCTGGAGGGAGACTACTAGAAAGGTGAGATTTAAAAATTCAGGTTATGAGTTAAGTGCATGATGAAGAGGATGAGAAGGAGGTTTCCAGGTAAAGAAAGGTGGTGGAAAAAAGTACTTGCAGGTTGGGACAAGAGAGATAATTGATAATTAATAATTATAATACATTAAATTTAAGTGAATAATTATAATTAAATAATTCCTTCCTAATCCAAGGAAGAGGATCCAGGGTTGCAGGAAGCATGCACAGGAAGAAATGCAGGGCTGCCAGGACATCACTGCCTGATGGTGCAGCTGGGGAGGTCCACAAAGCCCCTGGCTTGGGAGGTGGGAGGGACACTCCTTGGGTGAGGGGGGCCTAAAGCACAGGGAGAAGTCTGGGTGTAGAGGCTGGGTGGCCTGGGCTCCCCTCAGCTGAAGCTGGCTCAAACCTTCATCCTGACTCAAACCAGGACACAGGGATATACAGAGAACTGGTGTGTGCAGGTGTTTGGCCCCAGGACCAATAAATAATGTGCTGTAGTCTTGCTGGTGCTGCTGGGCAATTCTCAGCCTGATGGTGGCAGGGGCAGAGGTGGCACCTGTGCCACCTTGAGAGATCATAGAATCACAGAATCCTAGGGGTTGGAAGGGACCTCGAAAGATCATCCAGTCCAACCCCCCCTGCCAGGCAGGGTCACCTAGAGCACATCACACAGGAACTTGTCCAGGTTTTGAAGGTCTCCAGTGAAGGAGACTCCACAACCTCTCTGGGAAGCCTGTCCCAGTGCTCTGTCACTCTCACAGTAAAGAAGTTTTTTCTGATGTTTATGTGGAACCTTCTATGCTCCAGTTTGCACCCACTGCCCCTTGTCCTATCACTGGACATCACTGATATCCAGTCCTATCCCACCTGAGCCCTTTAGAAGCAGAAATCAACCTACAGAGATGCCTGCTCTAATTTTGTACCTCTGGAACATAGAAAATAACATCGTTGTATAAAGACAATGCTCATCCTAGGTTAATTAGTTTCATTGAAGGGCTAATTAGCTCAAGCAGAGTGCTGTGCTAACACACCTGTATTGCCTCTACCAGGGAGCCAGGTTGGTTGGGAGGTCACCTGAAATTTCTTTTTATATTCCAGACTCAATTGGAGTTCATGTCTGGGTTCATTCTGAGCCTGGGAATAAAATTCAGGACAGTTGTTGTTTTATGTCAATTGGTTCTTATCTTCTTAATCTGAAACTTCAATGTTTGCCTGGCAGAAGCAGTTGGCAGTTATGAAAGGGCTTGTGCTTCTGTGGGAGAGGTGGGAATTTTACTTACAATTTTGGTGGAAGCAGAAGAAAGCTGTGTAACATTAACCTCATATCAAGACATAATCTGGGTGCTGAATGGATGTTTTGTGCAAAAATTGATAAACAGTTGATGGACAGAAATAGCTGAATCTTTCTTCTGCTGCCCTGGTATTTAGTTGACTATTTCCTCTTTTGACAAAGCACGTAAATTGGTGTCACTTTTTCAGGATTAAAAAAACCCCACAAAATTATTCGATTACATTTCAAAAATATTAATGTAATGATTTAATAGCAAAACTAGTTGTCAGTGAACTTCTAGGGGATGTCACCCCTGTTAAGGGCAAAGCATACTTTATAAAATATTTCCTGCAATAAACATAGCAAAGATGGACTCTGGTTCCTCGGCTGGTCTCATGTTCAAACCAAAAGTAAATATGGAAATATTTCCATTTCGCCAAACTAAAACCATTTGATCCAGAATCATATAGCATTGCTCTGGAAAATTTGAATAATAATAAGCCCTGCATGCCAAACAACATTTTTGAAGGTGCTGCCAGTACTCTCATAGCAGTTAATAAAGTACTCACAAATGATTCTGCCCACTTTTGTCCCAAAGAGGATCATATTTAATGCTCCATTTAATTTGCTCAAATGTCAGGGAACATCAAAAGGGGAAATTTATTGTATTAGTCACTGAAAGAGATATAGTAGGAGCATCATGCTATCTAAAGATGATTAATAAAAATAGCTATTGATTTCGCAAAGTCAATAAATCCAGCTGTTCAAATGATAGCGTTAGGCAGTGGAAGGGACTAGTTTAGTTTGTTTGGGTCTCTGCAGATCTATCTGCAGCCTTTGCCACTCTCCCAGCCAGGGAGGGCTGAGGAGGAGCTCTGCTGGGTTGTCCTCTCCCTGAGATCAGAAGCAGTTTTAAACTATAGAGGGGTGATTTAGGTTAGACATCAGGAGGAAATTCTTCACTGTGAGGGTGGTGAGACACTGGCCCAGGTTGCCCAGAGAAGCTGTGGCTGCCCCATCCCTGGAAGTGTTCAAGGCCAGGTTGGATGGGGCTGGGAGCAACCTGGTCTAGTGGGAGTTTTCCCTGTCTATAGCAGGGGATTGAACTAGATGGTTTTTAAGGGCCCTTCCAACCTAAACCAGTCTGGGATCCTGTGATTCTGTGATCACTCACTGGTGGGAGTCTTTGAACCCCAGCACAGACACAGTCTGGCTTGTTTTGCTCAAAGACAGGAGCAGAACCCTGCTCCACTGCCCCTGCCATCCTTCTGATCAGGGCTCAGGCTGGATAAATACACCCCTGGAGCCTGTTCCAGCTACTGAAAAGGGAGAGGTAAGGGGAAGCCTAGATAACCAGTAGTACAACTGCTACTTGTTTTTTGTCTCAGGCTTAACAGTGACCTTAACAACACTTTTAAATATTTTTATTTTTCTCTGCAGTTTAAGCATAGAAATGCTCCTTAGCCTTTTGCTCTGCCTGGCATCACCCCTGTAGTTCTCAGTTCTGGAGCTTCTTGCTGGTGTTTAGAGAGACAGGAATCTTGTCCCCTCCCTCTTCCAACAAACAGGGCTTTGGGAAAACGATTTCAGTGATGAGGTGTTTTTTTTTTTTTTGTGGATTGCAGCTTTTCCCTCTCTGAGTGACTTTTACAGGAACGAATTCCAAGAAAAACACCCTGGCTGTGTTTGCACAGTAATTCTCTCAAACGGCCAAGCTGGGCTCACTGCATTCATCTCCCAGTGGTGTAAGCATTGAACTCTGCCTAATACTTTTTAAGAAACCTAAAATAAGTCAGGATTTGACATCAGAAAGGGGAAAACACTGGCTGATTTCAACATTTCCCTCTCTGTTTATTTTCTCAGTGAAGCCAGCCATCACCATGCTAATTTTTCTTGCGTCGACAATGGGGAAAAATTAAGGATGCTGAGTTCAGTTTAAAAATATTTCTTTGGCTATATCATTTCTACATTTCCTTCCTAAACTCTCAAGCAGCTGAGATTCATTTGCAAAAATGGTCATTACAAATTTGCAGAGAGCACAGAGATTGCCACTGACAGCTAACAACGGGCATCGAGTTATCCAGATCTTTTGGTGAGGGAAGAAAAGCCTCTGTAATTTAAATACTAAGATCACTTACTAATGAAATGCAGAATGAATAATAGCATGGGGTAGATCATAGCAGCTTGGATGATTTCAGAGTGATACTGCTTAGGTTCTGAAGTTCTACTGTGGTGCTGTGATGGCAGTTTTAATTAACAATAGGTGAGCAGAGGCCATTGGTACCTCTTACAAAGAGAGGGACTGAGTTCTAGTGTGAGATGTCCCTGCCTATTGTAGGGGGGTTGGACTAGATGACCTTTAGAGGTCCTTTCCAATCCAAGACATTCTATGGTTCTATGAATTATCTGTCACTTGAAGTACTTCACCAGAGATGAGTTCAGAGGTCCTTGGGCCATCAGTTCCTTGCTCCCTGTCAGGATGGAGAGGGCTCCTTGGGTAGCCTGTACACTATAGGGGGAAGGCTAAGTGATCCCTGTGAGCTTCTTTGGTTTCTGATGGGAACTTTCCCTGTGTCCCCATGGGAATTGCCCAGCACTGAGATTCCTGTCAGCTCTTACTGAGCACTTGCTGTGGTCTGTAGGAAGCAGGAGCCTGGGTCTGGGTCATGTTGGTCATGAGCTGCTACCAATCTTCTTGCTTGGTCCCCTGCTTAGCCAGAGTTGCACAACTCCCTCCACCCAACACGACCCAAACCTTTCCAGGCTGGGTTGGATTTGTCCTTTGATATTTCTTCAGATTTTTTAAGGTCTTTTTCTTCCTTTTTGAGAATAGAAATTATTATGAGAAGCAAACATTAAAATACTCAGCCTCTAGGTCACAAGGTGTAGACAAGGCTGGACCCACCTCTTAAACCATCACAGTGGGATTGTAAAACACAGCCCCAGCCCATCGAGTTGGACCCAGCATGGCATGAAGCCTTCTGCTCCTACACCAGTTTTGTACCTTTATCTTGGGCATTCATCTGCACAGAGAAACCTTGTCGAATGCCTTTTTGAAAATTTAAGTATACTACATCTACTGAATTTCCCTTATCTACCATGGCAGTAATATCTTCAAAGGATGCTGGGGATTAGTTAAGCAACATCCAGCATGCTGAGAGCCATGCTGCTGTCCCTAATCACACCCTCCTCCTCCTCCTCGCCCTGCCTCCCTAGGGGAGGGTTTCCCATAGTTTTCCTTCCACAAATGTGAAACTCCCTGGTCTACGGTTGCCAGTTTGTCTTTTTAAAACAACTGAGCTGTGTTTGACAGGTTCAGGGCCTCTGTAATCTCACCCAAAAGTTTATGAGCTCTTTAAAACGTCCATTAAAGATTCACAAGTTGCCCTCCTCATTATTTGACATTACAATTTAAGCACATCCATTTTCCCATCATTTTAGGTGGGGTTTTTATTTAAGTTTTTCTCCTTCATGGAGGTGTGCTTCTAAATGCTCATTGTGGCAGCTGGTTTCTTGCTGCCAGAATGCCAAAGCTGGCAGGGGAGCAGGGAGGGGATGCGTGGGTATAAGACTGTGATGGGAAGCCTGGGGTTTTCCACAACAGTGACAAGCTCTGGATTGCCAGAAGGAATGAAGAACCCATCTTAGGGTAGCCCAAAGTGCTCCTCACCCCGGCCAGTCTCACATCTCCCTTTAAAGTACCCCCTAAACCTCCAGTGGAGCCCCTGAGGTGCCCACTGCTCAGCCATTCCCTGAGCTCTGCCATCGGGATGAGAAGGGAGATGGAGGAGCTCAGTGTGCATCTGGGGGGGTGGGGGGGAGGGAGGAAAGGAGGAGAGGGTGCAGGGCAGGGGGTCCTCCCCACAAAGGGAAGGATGGTGGCAGGATGGAAATGTTGGTCCATTATGCCAGAGAGCAGGTAATGTCTCCTACATGGGCATTAGTCTTGGGGGGGGTGCTGAGCCGTGGCTGCTGCTGAAGCCGGCACCCAAGGAGACTTAATCGGGTGGTGGATGGAGACATTAGTGAACAGGCTTCTTTGTAAAAGTGGCCTTATCTCAGACCTTGCATATGTACCGTGGGCTTCTGCAGTGCCCATGATAAGTAGCACTCCTTGTTTCATTGAATGGCAGAGTAAATAGTCACATAAAACCCATATAATTTGCTGGCTTGTAAGTTAAAGCCCCAGGCAGTATTACCACTTCTTTTGTCATGTCCCTTACACTTCTAGGACAATTCCGTGTCAAATTGCTCTACATTTTGCACCCTGACCCAGCCAGAGTGGAAGCCTGCAAAAAACTTACCATTTCTTCATCTTTTTTTTCCTTTTACATTTTGCACCTTATGAACCAAACTATTTTTTTTTTTGCTTCCAGAGAGCTATATGTGTCCCTGTAGCTTCACTGAGAGCACATCATTTCACCAGGGCTCGTCTATGTTATCAGAGTACAAAAGAAAAACATGAGTATTTGACTAACTTTAACAGTGAAGATATTAATTATTGAGCAGTGGAGGAGATCTTTCCTTAATACTGATGTTCAGGCAGATATCATATTTATCTTAAAGTACCCCAGAGCAAAGAACCCGAGAGGAAGCTGGTTACCTTTGCAACCATATTTATCATGTAAATAGCTCAGAAAAGGAGCCTGCCAGTTACATCTTTAAAACACAAAAATGCATGCATTTCACTATTTTGTAAATGCCAGAGAGATGCAGCATCCGTTGGAGTTAACGGTGCGGCACTTTTGTGTTCAGTAGCATGAATCATTAATCATGAGGCAGGCCATATTCTTGTACTGCTTCTGCTTTCATTACTTGGCCTAATTAAACAGTTCTCTGAACTGGAATCTCAGATTCCTCTGTTACAGATTATCATTAATTATGGTGAAAGTGCTCAGAGATGTTGGACTCAATTATATTCTGCTCAACTCTGGCACGGCGTGATTCATTGCACAGCCTGCTTTGCAGATGTACTCTTTTCTTATCTTGCACTCCCACTTTTGTAAATTGGGCTCTGCCAGCCAACAAACTAAGAGTTATGTGCTGCGTTTTCATTAAAAACATGTTGGAGGAGCACGCACCAATTAAGGATTCTGTATTTTATGCTGAACGAGGAGCTGAATGTCGGGTCTGGGGGTAAGAGCTGAGCGAAGCAGCTGAACCGGTGCACGCTGCCCTGGGCCTCCCTGCCTTGGGTTTGGGTCCGGGCTGTCCCTCCCCTCCACCTTGCCATGGTGCCACCTCTGCTGGGGGCTGGGCACAGCAGGCAGCACCACAGCCAGGGGATGTTTGCAGACACCCAGCCCCTTCCTCCACACCATCAGCCATTCAAGTGCTGCTAATAGCCCCAACAGCCAGAATTTTTTCTTGTGATTAATGTGAAAAGTAGCAGCAGCACATACTGGTGGTGTAACTGTTACTGCAGAGCCAGCCTTAACACCTCTTACTTCCACCTGACACAGTATAATGAATTAACAAATGAAGAAAACTCATGGTTTTGCAGGTTGGCATATTAAAATATTTTTATATTTTACATTGAGTCAAAATATAAAATTGTAAGCATCAAGAATAAAAAAATTATATATATCTGAAATGCATTGATGGTGCAAAAAAAGCAAAGTGTTTTTTTTCTCCTTTTCTACTTGTGCCAGATTCAGGCTTTTAGAAATCAGTGGTTATGCCTGCTAGCTGCACTCCATGAACACCTGTAAGGTGACATTGTGGTCAATTAAATCCCCTTGCAGTGGGTACAATAATATTATGGCAAAAGTGATGTGATGGGACTGGGGGGTGAGGGATGTAAACAGCCACGTGCCACTGCTCACTGCCAGCAGCCCTGAGGAGCACGGATGGGGCAGGAGGCTGGGCACTGCTCCCGACGTTGGGATCAGCAGTGGTGTTGTGATATCCCTGACGAGAGAGTCTGCAGACACGTTTGGGAGCAGCACAGACGAGCCATCCTGGCTTTCCTGCCAGGAACGCGGAGCTAACGCCCAAGTGAGCTGCTTTAGAGCTCAGCTGTTCATAAAGTAAAATAGATTGCAAACAAAATTGCTTATACTGCTTATACATTGTCAACATGTAAGTGTTTACAGATTGCGGGTTAACATGGCTTACATGAGAGAGCCCAGGCTAGAAAAATTTTAAAATTCAGCCTGTGGAGAATTTATATTCATCATCATCTTTACGCTGAGCACGAGATGTGTTTTCACTGATATATGATTAGCTAATTCACCTGCAGTAAGTGGATTTGTTTCTCTGTGTCAAAATATACACTGGATTTTATCTACAGGTAGATTGAAGCGGAGAGTTCTTGATTAAGTTATCAGGAGAGCAGCACAGTTTGTGCTCTGTGTTTGATTGCGATGACAAAAGCCTTCTAATACACAAATAATTGGCCATGGCACTGAAAGGGGTTCCCACTGCTTCACCCCAGCAATGTGGGCTCCAAACCCTGCCAGGAGGGAAGGTGAGCTTGGCTGGCTGCAGCTCCTCCCTGTTTGCTCGGACCATGGATGGGTGTCACCACCGGGCTGGTGGCGATGGGCAGGAGAACACCTGTGTCCCCTCCATGTGTCCCCTCCCTCCCTGCACTGGCACCTGGGCTTCCCCTCCATGATACTGAGGTGCTCCCATAGGCCTGGATGTCTGGGGGGGATTGGTAGCATGGACAGAGCCCAACAGAACATCCCCCTCTTGCCCCCAGAGTTGGACGTAGGAGCTTCTGGGCATCGCTGCATGCAGAGTCTCGTTTTCCACAGGAGTTGAGGGTTTTAATATATATGAAAATCAGCAGTCTTGTATCTTTGCATATGTGCCTTTTGTAATAGAATTTTGACAGATGGTGAGCTAGATAAATCTAGCTCCTTGCCATAGAAAGCCTTGGCTTGACTTGTGCTCTCCAAAAACTTGCTTTAAACTGCTTTTGCACTTTATTTTTTAAATATAGATGTATATTTTTTTTCCTGGTCTGCTTTTGTTTTTATTTTCAATGTGTCTGCCAAGTATTTCCACCCCTGATTTCCACATTCAAATTGCAACTGAGCTCTTATTTATTTTTTTATTACTATTATTATTTTTTTTTAGCCCTGTGCAGTGCATAATGCCAGTGACTTTGCTATTCTGCATGTCTCCTTATTAAAAATAAATATGCTACCCTGTCCCTGTTTGCACCGTCTACCATTCTGACAACAATCCCAACAAATTCTTACTATTTAAGGGTTGTGGAAAAAAAAAAAAACAACCAAGCACAACAAACCAACTCCAGCAGGAAGCAGTTTCCTCTCCTGCCAGCTCCAGCCAGACTGCTCATTGAAAATGTAATACACTGCTGCCATGTCACAGGTCAGCTGGCAAATGGCAATCTGAATTTTAAAAGGAATATGAATAAAATTCTGTTTTATTTTGAAAATGAACTTTGTGCCCTCCATCATGAATCCAATATATGTCTTAATCTTCTATGCTCTTGAAGCCTGCGGCTCCTGGCTGAGTCCTTTGACTCCTGAACCTAATAAGGAAATAGGTTGTTTTCTCATCCTCGCCTCATTTTTAGAGGGGCTGAAACAAACAGTCCTTATTTCAAATGTAATTGGCAAAGCATAAAAACATGTGTGTTATATAATTTTTAGGCTTACGACGGAGCTCAGCGCCGGAATGTTTTATTTTAAAATTTGATTAAGACGTTACACCTTTGGAAATGCGCTGTCAAGATTCCAAATGGGAATGTGCCGGTGGCAGGGTTTCGTGTTTACCTTGCGGCCGCCCACGTGCAGCCGATCAGGGATGGAAGGTGCGGGGATGCGGCGGTTCTCCCGCCCGGGGCTCGCCCGGTGCTCCCGGCACGGCTCTGGAACGGCAGCGGTAGGGACGGATGTGCTGCCGGGGGATTTCTGACATCTGACGGGCTTCTGAAAGGGTTTTTGTTCCGAGACGTTGGCTACACGGCCGTGCAGTGGCGGGGTGTGTGTGTATCTTTACATTTCGGGGGATTTCGGTGCTCGGCGCGGTGCCCCCGGCCGTGCCCGTCCCCGCCGAGCATCCCGCACCTCCCGCCTGCGGGGGTGCGCAGCCGCCGTTAGGAGGCCGGGTCCTCTCCTGGAACCTCGGGTCCTCTCCTGGAACCTCGGCTCCTCATCGCGTCTGTGTGACACCGCGGTCCCGCTGATCAGCTCCGGGAATTAATGCTGGCATTTGCCTCTGTGTGTTAGAAAACACCGGGGTGGCTTTTCTTCTTGTTGATTTGCTGTGCTGGCTGGTGGGGCAGGGTCAGACCCGAGAGCAGAACCAGGACTTCCACGAAATAGAGATGTTTTGGTTTTATTGAGCTGGGATACGTGATGGAAAGTTGACACTGAATTTTGGGAATTTCTCCCCAAATGCAGGAGAAAAAAAAAATCCCCAGGCCTGAGAGGGTATTAGACATTAGGAGGAAATTATTTAGCGTGAGGGTGGTGAGACACTGGCCCAGGTTGCCCAGGGAAGCTGTGGCTGCCCCCTCCCTGGAAGTGTTCAAGGGCAGGTTGGATGGGGCTTGGAGCAACCTGGTCTAGTGGGAGGTGTCCCTGCCCATGGCAGCAAGGTGGGACTTGATGATCTTTAATGTCCCTTCCAAACCAGTCTGTGATTCTATTATATATATATACATATATAGAGACGAAAAGTGTAAGAGATCTGCATTTGTGTGCATATTTTAATCTCTATAAATGCATGTTCATAAGCAAGTTGATGCTTTCCAGCACACCCAAGAAACCAACCACACCAGGTTTTCTGTCTTCCTTCTCCACAGCTCTGATCCTACAGCAGGTAGCCAAAGGCAGAGAGGGTGGGTTGGTGGAGTATGAGTGGTTTGGTGGCAGGGTCCCAGCTCAGCAGGGCACTTGAGCAAGTGTCTAGCATGAAGGAGTAGACTGATCCTCTGGGAGTACTCACAGGCATGAAGTGAAGCATTTGCTGGAGTGCTTTGTTGATCAGAGCCTAAATGAGTTTCCTGCAGCACAGCCCAGGGTTGGTTCCTGCACAGCCCCGCTGGCACGGTGGGATCTGAGGCAGCTGAACCTGGCAGAGCAGCATTCTCCCCTTCTGAAATACCCCCTCTGCTTTGCACCCCAAGCCTTTCTCCTGCCCTTGGCCGCCAGGTGGCTTTCCCACCATGTGCTTCCCCTCTGAAGGCAACATCTCTGGGGCTGTAGGGGGAGATACAGTGACCCAGTGGGTGCAAATGCCCACAGTGGCTGCCTGGGGCTTGGCTCACCCCATGGTTCTCCTCACCAGGTCCCTCTTGACCTGCTCTGTAGACAGCCAGGCTGTGAGGTGCCATCCCTTGGAGACTGAGTGCAGAGGTACCCAGTAGGACTGGTTCTACTTTTTTCCCCATTCTGTTTCTACCAAAGGGAACAGTGTTTTGTTTCCCCTGTGCTGCTGTTGAGGGCCAGAAGGCTGCCTGGAGGGATGAGGAGCAGCTCAGAAACACACTGGAGATGTTGACCCACCCCAGCTTAGGTGACCTAAGCACTGCCTGTGAAATGAGCACCTTGCTTCTCAGAAAGGGATGTGGGATTCTGGGGAGAGGGGGACATGTATTTTTTTTCTCTGCCTTTCTTCTGCATATTTTGGGACTCTGCTGTGACTTTTGGGTTCGTGTGATCCAAACATGGTTCATGCAGAACCATATCCAGATCTTTACAAGCAGCACATTGCATCCAGTCTTGAAATAGAGTTAAAATGTACTTAAATGTGGAAGCAGAATCCATAGTTTTAAGAGATGGTTTTTTTTAATATTTTTTTTTATTATTTATTTGTAACAAAACCTGAAGTCAGAAGTGAGGTTCTTGCCTGTATAGATTAAATTGAAAGACTGAGACAATTTTAATCTGCTAATCTCTGAGGGCTCCCTTATGAGACTTGGCAGAGAGGACGTTGGGAAGGTTATGTAGGAGATTATAGATGGTCTGTCAGGAAATAAAACTGTGCCAGGTTGAAAAGTCTCCTGTCAGCCTTTCCCTGATCCCATGTGCATGAGCATGTTGAAAAAAAAACACCCTGAAACAACAAAAAAACAACAATAAAAAAAAGCCACAGAACCAGCCAAAAACCTTGTCCTAGGAGCCTGGAGGGACTTTGGGTGGTGGTTGAGTTCGGGATGTGGATGGAAACATTGGGGTGAGACACAATAAACAGTGCCAGGGGGACTGTTGTGGTATCAAAGCCCCAGAGATCCCGAGGGATCCAAATTTGTCCAAAGAGATTTAGTATACAGGAGCTTATGTGGGCACTAAAACACACCAGAAGATCAGGAGCTGATAAGCTCTTTTGGAAGATCAGGGAATGAAGGCTCTTAGTAGACAGGGATCACTGGAAACATCTTGAATTAGCTTCACAAGTGGCTGTAATGCTAAATACCATATTGTTTGCAAGCAATATCGACAAGAGTTTTCTAAAATGCTGACCCTTTCAGGCTGTCTGGGTGCTTCACACTCCTAATTTCAACAGGTGGTGGACAGTCTCCCTTTGAGGAAGGTATTTTATTCTAGTCCAAACTGTTTTGTTGCCCAACAATGGTGTGACTGTTGCTGCATTAACTAGGTGAATCTTTGTCCTTTAAGTGGGCATGTACTGATTTTTTTATTTTTTTTTTTTAGTGATAAAGTATGTTTTTATCATGAGGTTTGCAACAGTGAGTGTGTGTGAGAAACAGCCTGTGCTGACAGGGCAGGGGCAGTGGTGTGAGCCCCATCCTGGAAAGGACCTTGTCATGGGGCCTTGTCTGCAGTGAGGTGCTCAGGTGGGGCATTGAGCAGGCAGGAGCACTCATAATAACAATAATAATAATAAAAAATACAGCTTCTTTGTTTTGTTTTTTTTGATAACACCTATTTTCAAATTGAAAAATACAAAGGAAAGTCACTGAGTTGGAGATTAGCTGGAATTTCCACAGTGCCTTGGGCAAGGCAAGAATTATGGCTGTAATATATCCAGGAGTGATGTAAAACATGGAAACCCCCCTGTAGCTGCCAGGCTGCCAGAAGGTCAGGTATTTGGGGGCTGGGGAGTGTCCCTGGGCTGCCAAGCAATGCAATTATTTCATTACCCATCCATCCCTCATTTAGAACCAGCTCCTGTTTGTGTTTGATTGCTTTACTGATAATGATGATGTTGAGAACGGCTGTGATGAGAAATTGCAATCAGCTAAATAGCAGCAGAGGTTCCCCCGGGGAAAGGGACTTCTGTAATGCCACGCCGGATTGTTCGGGGCTCCCACTTCTTTGTCTGGGTGACAGGGAGCCTGGAGGAAGGGAGGTGCCCCGGGCAGGCTGGGGTGGAGGTGCAGGACGAGGGTAACCCCCCCAGCAGGGCAAGCGGCTGCCGAGGTTTCCCCGTTTCTGTCGTTTCCCTGCGTTGGTGTCCCTGCGGGTACAGGGAACTGCGTCCGTACAGACACACCAGCCCATCTCCTGGGAAAGCTGAGGCGGGATGTGCGGTCACCTCATCTCGGGCGACATCCACCCCCCTGAAAGGTGCGGGAAAGGCTCGTGTTCCTGCACGGGTTTGGGATGTCTCCGTGCTGTGTAGACATGGAAGCACTAACTAGGTAGAGCAGCCTGCATCCTCTCCCGGCTGCTCCTGCAGCCTGCCGGACGGTTGCTATAGCAATGCCCGCTTTTCAGGACACCCTTTACTAAACTTCTCCCTTCAGACACCGAATTACTTACCGATCCTTCCTTTGTGCTGCCCCTGGCCTGCTCTGCTCATTGCTCCTCATCCCAAGGAGTGGGACAAGAATGGTGCTAAAGCTAAACTAGAAACTAAACTGAATTGAAACCTGTTGAGAACCTTTAAGAAAGCATAGTTTATTTTTTTGGGGGGGCGTGAATAAAAAGCTAATCTCATTAGTGAATGCAATTAAGCTCAAGTTCTAAAATAGAATTGCTTGTAGGTATTATTTAATAGTCGTATCCCATTAATTACTGTCCTTGCTTTGTAACTTTTGAAATCCTGCACCTAAAATACGTAGATGGCCCTGCAGACACAATGTGCTCTGTCCCTGGCAGCAGCAGGTCACCCCCGTGTCCTCAGCCTGTGGCAGTGCTGGAAACCACAGACACCAAAACCTGAAAGCTTCCTTTAATGGGGCCAATTCCCTGTCCTTGGGCTGGGAAAATTCCTGTTTTGTCTCTTGATTCTCCATGCTGTTTCTCCTGGACTGGCAGCGGGGTTGTTCTCACCTGCTTCCTGTTGTGCTGTGGTCACCACCACCACTTTGCACATCCTTGGTTCCCTGCAGGGGAGGAAACTCCAAGTTAGCTTTAGGGGACCCCTCCTGGGCAGGCAGCCCTGAGCAAAGACAGGGTTCCCAATAGCTTTCCTGGGAAGCTCGCTTGTACTTCCCCAGGCTACCTCACTGCCATCCATCTGCTGTGTGTGGCTCTGTGCCAGCCTCCTGAGTGGAAATAAATCCACCAAGGAGATTAAGGAGCTTGACAGTGAAACAGGTAATGTCACTGGAGGCTGTGTGCCCCGTGCCTGTGGCTGTAGGGAGGTGAGGTTGCCCACATGTCAAGTGAGCTGGCCAGCTGCCTGTGGGCATCCCTCATCCTTCCTAAGGAAGATGAAGCATCTAAAACACAATCTTCTGCAGCCTGATCCTTCTGCTATGGGACAGAGCAGCAGCCCCACTCGCAGCTCCCTTGGGCTTGCCTGAGACACAGCCCTGTGTTCTTTACAATGAGCCCATCACTCAACCAAATAGATTAAATGGCCTCAAGGATAAGGTTTGGAGAGGAAAAAAGCCCCAACAAACCCAATTCTGAGGATGCAGGAGCCAGCCTGGGGATGCTGGTGGGGAAGAAAGGTGGGCTGGGCACAACTAAGGAGTCCAGTCTGCTGGTATTAACAAAACAAATGTGTTCTCATCTTCTGCCTGTCTTCTCCTGTGCTTTCCAACCTTTTCTACTCACATGTATGTATATGCAATTGTTTTCCTGAGGAAGGAAGTGACACCAATAAGATTCTGACATTATTAGAAGTTCCCTGAAACAGCAGGTTTATGATCAAGCAGAACATTTAACCTGGGGATCCAGCACCCACTATGGGTTTGGTTCTTACCCTTGGGACTGTACGAAAAAAATCCACACTGTTAATGTCTGTAGAAGAAATAAGTTTGATGCTTCCTGCTTCTTCCACTTCTTCACTTTTCCTCAGTGGCTTTTACTTTTGTTATGGTTTTAATTCCGATTCCATGTAACACTTGAACGTGAAGGTGGTGTGAGAAATCTGCCTGGTGGCAAGTGGAAGCAGTTTTAGAAGACAAATCCTACTAAAGCAGAGTTGGAGTGTATCTCTTATTCATTTTGCATGTTTGGTGGCATCTTTTCACCTAGACAGTAGAGGAAATTCAAAGCAGGTCTGAAAAGGACCACGTACAGCCTGAGTTAAACACTCCCAGGAACTTCAGCCAAGTGAGACACATTCATTATACCAGAAGTAGCTGAAATTACATGGGAAACAGCTGCCACAATTGGCAGATTATGGTTCAAGTACTTGTAAATTTTTATGATTCTGAAATGTATATTTTTTGAAAGTGTAAGAAAAGCATCTCAGTAGCTTTGGAGAACAGTGACAGCGTTAAAAAAAACTTCCTGGTTGTGTCTAAGGCTCCACATGCCCGGGATGTGGCCCCGCTGCCCGACCCACTCCCCAGCAGCCCGGGGCGGGGGATAACCCAGGAGCAGCCCCTGGGCAGCGACAGCCCAGAGAGAATGAAAGGGCTGCAAGGATCCTCCCCCTCCTTCGGCAGCAGGATTAGCAAATTGGAGATTAATCCAAACCCCTCGGAACCTACTGGGATTCATTAGCTGAAGGTTTCGAATTATCTTCCAGGTTAAACAAAAGAATTTGGGTATTTTTGCATATCTCTCTAAGGTAGGAATCCTCCAGAGATTGTAGATTATCTTCATTCCGCCCCCCCCCCCCCCCCCCCCAATACATTCCTGTAACTAAAAATTGCTGGAAATAATTTCTGGAACACTTACCAGGGTTACTGAGAATGCCTGTCTTAAATAAGGATATTACACTTAATTAAGCATTATGCCTGTGGGGCCGAGCGTGTAAGGTTCAGCTGAGAAGTTTCAGGTTATATGAATTTCTAGTTGAATGCAATGGCTTGAGCAACTTTTCAGATTAGGGCTGTTGGCTGATGAGGAAATCTAAGATGTTTTTAAGAAAAAATACTGATATAACCTAAATGTGTATATATATTCAATTGTATTGCTGTGTTAAAAGTGAGGTAAACATGCATGACTCTTTAGTCATGCTTGGATGAAATGAGAAGTGTTTCCTTTATCATCACCACAATAAGAGGATTATTATTTTTAAATGGGGTTTTTTGTGTTGTTTTTTTTTTTATTTTTTTTTCTTCACAATTTCAAATTAGACTTTGATTGTGTGGCCCTATAAATAGAGAGGCACTTTTCTAAAGCCTGCTATTTATCTTAAAAAAAAAAAAAGGAAAAGAAAAGAAAAATCCCCCAAAGTTTGACTGACACTAATTTCCCGAACAAGATACCCTAGAAACTCCAGTTTATCTCATAAAATCATAACAGACAGGGTTTGTGATGTCCCCTCTGCAAGATTCTTTCTTCTGTCAGTTGATAGCATTTGAGATGACGGAGGGAGATGCGCCGCGCTCATATGCCAGCGAGGAGAACAGAAGCTGTCACCAGCAGTGTAATGTGCTGTGTATTATCACTCAGACTGATCCGGGGGCCTGGAGACTGTCATCTTTTTAGACTGTACAAGTCAACACAAATAAAACTGAGGAGGCAAATGATAATGTCTGAGATAGATCCAGGCTCATTCTAGCCATTACTTTTTATTCAAACCGTAGAGATGACATGATGTGAAAAATGAGCCTGTGTCTAGTTCAGTGCCCATTAGTGTGTGAGCACATTATCTTCCACTTTTCACATTGAATCTCCCTGTACACACCATGGCAGCTGCAGCAATGCAGCCCGGCAGCTTTAGGGGCTGTGAGCACCTTTCCTGCCTCAACGTATAGCAAAGATTGCCCCCAAAATGATGTACGGCGAGCACTCGGCATGCACTTTTAGGAATGATGCTTTCAGCTCCCCTTGCATAATATCCTCCTGCCTAGCTGGAGTGGCTGGAAGCCAGTCTGCCCTGGCTCCTCCAGCATCTCAAGCAGGATGGGACACATGGAGTGCTGGACCAGCTCTTGGGAGACCCTTCCCTTGCTTAGGGGGAAGCCGGGGGCTGCCCTTCCAGTGGGACTGCCCTACCTTCCTCCCCTTGTGTCATCCATCATCATTCCCAAAGCTGCCATCCCTTCCTCTGCTCCTACTGGGGAACAGGGCCCTCACACAGTCATGAAAGAAACATCTCTCTTACCTGCTGGTGGGGTGAAATAAATTAATTTCTCTTACTGCTCTTAAAGCATCATGTTGTTTTGGCCAGGGGTGGGTGATGGCACTGGGGAAATGTGCCCCTCAACAACTCAGTTGGCCACAGGAGCTGGCAGAGCTCAGCCCCAGTGTTCCTGTCTTCAAAAATAACAGGAGCAAAACTCAGCCAGGAACATGAATCACTTTCCTGAGGAGGTTTTAGCACAGTTGCTAACACTATCAGTACCCAAGTAAAATTCCTATTACACTCCTGTATAACCTTTAATTACCCCCACCACCCCAAAAATATCCCTCAATTACCTTCCGGGCAGAATTATGCATATTTTTAAAGTTCTCCTAGGGATATAACACTAAACGTTGGGTTGTTATGGTTCAGTGGTTTAAATTACAGTGTACTTAATTAAAACAGCGTAAAAAGCTGTCAGTATTCCATATAATTTGAAAGACTTTGATTAGTGATTTCTTTTTTTTTTTCTTTTACTGTTAGAGCACACTTAGCTTTGCCATTATAGTGTCATTTACTGGCACCTTGGTGTTGAATGATGCATCCTTTCATGGCACTAGGAAAAAAAAAAGAGTAAACAAGTGACAGTTCCCAGGAAAAGCAATGACAAGCTAAGGAGCACCCATCCTGTGAGAGACTGGGAGTAAATAGGCTTGACTTCTGCTTGGAAGTGTGAAATCTGGAAGTTAGCCATGTCTTCCTGCTGGGGCTGTTGGCCGAAGGCAACCTCTGGGTGATGGAAGGAATGATGGCAAGGAAAAGCTGGGAATGAGAGCCCTGGTAGGGATGGGGATGCCAGGCTGGGCTCCTTCAGTGACACAGAGAAAACAAATAAACCACCCTGCGTATATAGAGTGAAGAACAGGCTGCTGCTGTGTGTGTTCCTGAGAAGCTGTTGCAAGCAGTGTCCTGTCTTCCATCCCTAATCTGCCTGTGGTGCCAGGGCTCCCACTGGGGGGGGTCCCTGTGCAGGGAACCTGCTGGGCTCACACCTGTACATAGCACACTCATGGCACCAACAGGCAGGAGATCAGTCAGAATTTCTGTGTATTCCTCACTTGAGCAGACAGGATCAAAGCAAAAGCATCATGTTGAATCCCATTCCCATATCCCTCTGGCAGCAGTTCACATGGAACTAGATGCACAACGGGTGCAGAGTCTGGGGCAGCCTGCAAGGCAGCTCAGTGGGGCCTGGGGTCACGCTGCTCTCAGACCCCCCAAGCACAGCACGAGCCCACAAGTTCTCTTTTATTTCCAGAACTTCTTTCTGAGCTTTGGGAAGGAATCTTGTTCTCCTGCACAGTAGCTCTGCTGCCTGTTTGGAACACACTGCCAGCAGCCTGGCTGCTGTGAGACCTTGCAGTGGGAGAGTAGTAGTATGCTTAAAGACTTATTTTTTGTATAAATGTAATCCATGTTTATTTATAAACTAATGATATGACAGCACTTGCGCTGTGAATGTCTATATTTTCATCAAGGCTTTTTATTATGGCAAAACATGAAATCATAACTGTGAACAGGAAAATCTTGTTTAGCCACAGGCTAAACATCTAGGTGTTGATAGACAGTTAAACTCAAAATTGGGTTCCACTTTTTAGGTTATAGGACTAAGCAAATATTTTTTAAAATACAGATAGAGGAAAGCATATGGTCAGGATTCACAATGTTTCTTTCCAGTTCAGAGAATTTTCAGACCTATTTGCTTGCCGAACGTGTGCAGATGCATTCATGCTTGCTTGAAAAATTATCCTGTTTTTAAGTAATGACTTGCTGGTA
The DNA here is from genome assembly GCA_020745705.1 of Hemiprocne comata. NCBI lineage: Eukaryota > Metazoa > Chordata > Aves > Apodiformes > Apodidae > Hemiprocne > Hemiprocne comata. The sequence goes on from CM036591.1 coordinate 1,073,523, forward strand.
ATTGTTATCTCCTTCAAACTCGGGCTCAAGCACTTCAACGTGCGCTCATCCGCAGTGCCCGATCCTCCCAACAAAAGCAGGTTTATTTATTCCCTCTTTATGATGTTGCAAAAATCAGTATGTTGGAAAAATATCATTTGGTTGTCCTTAGCTGCTAGTATCAGAGATGCTTATGACAGGCAGAGTTGGACATGTTGGCCTTGATTTTTGGAGCAGATGCCATCATCTCCAGTGCACATAAGCACTGGATCTTCCCAGGGTCTTCCCTCCATGGCCCCAAGTCCACCCTCAAGGGGGGGGTGACCAACCTGGGGCACTGTTTCTGTAGCACTGCCACTCACCAGCCCCGCTGTGGGCTGAGCTCTGTGGCTGGAGGGGGGCCCCCACCATGTCAGTTTTGCCGACATGTTTCTCAAATTAATTTGTTTCTTATTTATTTCACCCAAGCAGTCTTGTTTTTTCTTTTTTTCCTATGTCTATTCTCCAATCAGGGCTGAAGAACCTTCAAGATACCATTTACTAACTTAAAAGCTGGTGCCTTAGGAAATAAGCAGTGAGTAGGTACAGTGAACCCCTCCATAAGGGAATAATGGAATTACTGAATGGTTTGGGCATGAAGGGGCCTTAAAGATCCTCTAGTCCAACGCCCTGCTTGGGCAGGAACACCTTTGACTAGACCAGGTTGCTCCAAGCTTCATCCAATCTGCCCTTGAACATTTCCAGGGATGGGGCAGCCACAGCTTCTCTTCGGCAACCTGTTCCAGTGTCTCACCACCCTCTCAGCAAAGAATTTCTTGCTAATATCCCATCTAAATCTCCTCTCTTCCAGTAGATTTTTTTCATGTTGCTTGGGGGTAGACCTGGAAGATGGCTTGCAGGTAGAAGTTAGCTCTGAGAAAGCTCCTCAGCATTCAGCTGGAGGAAAAGGACCATGGTGCTGCCAACGAGGCCAGATCCATGCACCCTACAGAGTCCATCATTACCACCTCGACCACATCTTTAGGAACAAATTACCTTTGAGAGGTTAAATCTTGCTTAAAAGTGTGTTAAGGCAAGAGGGGAGCGTGCAGCCCTGCCATCCAAAATCAATGCGCCGGTGATGAATCTTGAAAAGATTCTAGTGAAATGAGGCAGCTCATGTAATTATGGTTGTATGTTTACTGACACTTGGAGCACCCTGCATCACTGGGGATGGGAGAGGCAGTTTTGCCTTCCAAGATTTAATATGTAGGAGGGTGGTCACCTGTTCTAAAAGGTCTAATTGCCTGGGCTGATTCCCCCTTTAAAGTAATTTATATTGCTGAAAGGATGACTCCCTTAGGGGTATATTCTTTGAAATTGTTGCTAAGACAGAAAAGATTTTTGTGTGTGTGCGGTGTTGGAGCAGAAAAATTCTGCACATTCTCCAGTGGCAGCTGACCTGCTATTTTGGGAGCACCTTGCTCCCACAAAGGGGAACCTGGTGTCCTGGGAGAGGTCGGGGAGGATGGTGAGCAGGGCCCCCTCGGGAAGCTGCGGTGGCACCGGCAGCAGACGCTCTGCAGTGAATCTTAATTAGGCATATGCAGATAGCTCAAAATCTGCTCAAGATGGATTATCTGAATGAATACTAGTAAATTATCCTTTTATTATCCTTTTAGTGTCCGCTGGGGAGATTGGATTGGATAGCAGGCATCTGATACTTTTCCTCCCTTGGACTGAGATGGAGGAGCAGCAAGCCAGAGAGGGAATAGCACGTGGGGGCACTGGGGGGGGTAGGCACATAGGAGATGTCTTGGAAAAGAGGAGTGGGCTGCACCCCGCCAGGACACCCTGCAATCTGTGCAGCTGGAGAAACTTTGGGCTAAGCCATGGCTCACAGCAGGTTTGGGGGCTGATATTTAACATGGAAAAATATTAAAAGCGCACTTAATGGTCTTGGAAAACGGGCTTTGAAAAGGATATTCTAGGGGTATTGTGCTTCAGTGATGATTTGAGAGGTATCATGCTGCAATGTTAGTATTACCAGTGCCTATGGAGAGGTTTGGTCTCTTAAGTGGACACTAAATAGGTTGGACACAGCCTGTACCAACGTGTCCCACCTGGAGCTGTTTAAAATCACTCCAGGAGGCCTGGAGGTGTAACATGTAGGGTGGCACTGGGAGCCCTCCTGTGCCAGCCTGCTCTGCACGGTAGCTTCCTCCCATTTTACATCTGGGGAATAATCCCTGGGACATGCCCACAGGATTTTGCTCCGAAAGATTTTAATATGTGGCATCCCATAATTCGAGTGAGCTGCTGCTGCTGCTGCCACTCCTCTGCAGGCAGCTCCATATGGTCCTCATGGGAGGCTGCCCAGTCTCGCGCCCGGGATGGGAACGTCTCGCTTGGAACGTGACAAAGAGTTGAAGTGTAACTGAGGACTTGTGTCACAGCCTCAACAACCAGGACGGCGAGATTTTCCCAACTGGCCACGTGAAAATAAGAAGGGGGTGGGGGACAAGCTGAAATACTGACAGTCTTATTTCTCTTGTTCATGTGATAACCGTGAATCCAGCATCCAGCATATTTCCTGCTGGCAGTTCTTGGTGCTCTGCTCAGAGGCTTGCAGAATACACTGTGAACATCCTTCAAATTTGTTTTGGTTCTAGCCTTTATTTTTTTCATTCATGTTTCACAACCAGACTGTGCATGTGCTGGAGCAGGAGCCTCCCTCTCCACACACTGGGCTCGCTTGGCAGTGGGGACTGTACTGGGGACACTGGGATACAAGCTGTGACTGCAAGGCAGTGCCCAGTAGCAATGTCATCTTAGGGTCTCTGTGCTCTTTTCCCTGTTTAATTTGTAATTAACGAGGTGTCTTCCTAAATTCCTTCTATCATAAGCACGCAAAGAACTGTAGACCACAAGCTTTCCCATCCACACCAAAATGGCCATAAACTGGCCTGATTTCTGCTCCTCAGCAGCCCCCATGGTTTTGCTCCTTGCTCTTTCCTCAGGTCCTAGCACCTAACGGGCCTTTTCAAGCATGGCTTGAACTTTGGGTGCATCTCTGAGCCCTTTATTTCATCCCAATGTCTCTGCTCAACCCCCCCGGCCAGCACAACTGCTGGATTTCAGCTCCCCAACGTCCAGCCGTGCGAATTCCTTCACAGACTATTTATCCAGATTGCTAATTCCCTGCACAGATGGTTCTGCATAAGACTGTGTGGGAGAAGAGTGGCTTTTTAAGCCAATTAAATAGAAACCTTGTCCAAGAAGGATTTTCGAAATGCTTATGCATGTGAATTCATGACGTATTGTACTGTGTATTCTGGCAGTGCTGCTCCTCTCCATAGGAAGAGAGGGAGTGATGCACAGAATTTCCTTGGTTTGTTAAGGTCATTTCTGATTTATTTAAATTTGATTTTTTTCTTTTTTTTTGAAGAAAAACTCCTGCAAGAACCTCCCGTTTGGCAATATTGCAGAGTATTTTAGATACAGGAGGAAAAGTCTTTTGTCATTTCTGTCAATTAATTCTCCCTGCCAAGCTTTCCAGCCTGCTTTTCAGTATGTAAAGCAAGCCATGATTTGTTGGAAGACAGATGAGAGAAGGAGAGAGAGAGAGAGAAAAGGGTATTAAATTACATCCAAAGGGGAAAATACTAGCTAATAACATTAATACTACTTTATTATTACTGCAGCATTTGGGTTCAGTAATCCAAAAAGCTGCAATAAAAATCCACCCAGTTGAAGGCAAGAAGTCAACAGATGAGCACAATCCTGCTTGTTGCTGTTAATGAGGGCAGTGTTTGGGGTGGGGTGGGGGGTTAGCAGCAGGCATGGGAAGGACAGGGAGGTCTGGGCACTACATATCATAAGGGCTTGATTCCCTCTCCATCAAATTAACATTGACAACAGCAAAACTGATGATATTTGATGGAATTAAGCTTTGAGAAAATACTTGTGAAGTTTTAGGTCTCAGACATAACTTCTGCAAGAACACAGGCAATCTTGACAAGATGGAAATGGGCAAAAACCACATCCCATTTGGGGACAGGGCTGGACCCTGGGGTGCTGCAGGCATGTTGGGTTCAGGAGCCTGGCTGGGGACCATCTCAGGGACACGAGACGACAAAAATAAAAAAAAAAACCCTAGAGACCCCTAAAAACACTGAGCAAGTAATACCAGACTATGGCTAAACTAGGGATTAATCTTCCTATTTGTGGATATGTACTTCTTATTGAAGTGGCATAAATTATTACAAGTGCTTTATTCCACCTTGTAATTCCAGTCTCTCATGTGCATTTGCTGTGGCCAGGTGTTTTCTGTCAGATCCTGTTCAAGCACTGAACATGGCCATCTCCACATTTTGCCCCTCTGCACTTTCTCTAGCCAGTAGGACATGGTTAAAAGGTCATATGGGGTTGCTCTGCCTCTTGTGTGTATCTCAAAGTCGAGGGGCTTGTCAAAGTTTGTGTCTTTTTGTGACACAGACAATCAGTGGCTAATGCTCACTCCTGTTCACAGGTCCCTTTCTCTCTTTCTCCATTCCCTCATCCTCTATCTTTTTCTTTTCATTCTGTAACTTGGTCAAGGGAATGTCCTTTCTCTTGAAGACTTTATGGAACCCTGAAATAATAATTGCATAGTAAGATAATAATAAAAATGCAACCAATAACTGAGATGGCACTAATTGGGCATATAGACTGGCTTACCAAGAAGATTTATCACAGAAAAGGTACCAAAGATCTTTTTCTTTGGGTTTAAAGTCCATGCTGTACATCACTCCTGCAGTGGTAGACAAAGATTTACCATAGCAGGAGGTTTAGAATTAATAGCTTTCTGGCACAAAATTCATAATCTCGGTTCCTTTTAGCGTGGTGTCATCAGAGGAGGAATCCAGCAGATTCCTCTGCAGGTGATCTGAAGCAGATTTAGATCTATGGGAAGCAACTCCCACGGGAGCCAATTCCCACAAGAAATGTGTGAACATGAGTCAAGCCAGTGATGTGTGCCCGTGTTCTGCAAAACACGTGTCTCAGACGTTGCAGACCTGTTATACCTCAAGCCTTGTGAAAAAGTCAACTTTTGGCTCGGTGGGTTTGTGTGAAGAACGAGGGAGATGAGACGTTGTGCTTTGTGTCTGGGCTCATGGGCTTCAGGCAGCAGAGTCAAGTCAGGGGTTCAGTGGGAGCAAAGCCCATCTCCCCCGTGTTGCTGACTGATGTGTTCCCTGACCTGCACGTGTCCGTGTGACAGTTCAGCACTGTGGGATGTCCCCAAGCAGTGGGGCAGGTCCAGCCCATGCCCAGTGCCTGCACGGTGCCTCTAACCCCCTACTCTGCTGTAGAACACCCCTTGCACTGGTGTCTTTCTCCAGCCACCCACCACCAGCTTGAACAGGTTCTGACCTACACCAGTGACACCTTGCTAGGGTCTGACATCTCCAGCCAAGTCCTCTGCTTCTCTTCACAGTGCTGCCCAACAGCTCAGGAGTCCCCAGTGCCACCCCTCTGCTGCTGCCACCCAAAGACAGAGGCATCCACTTTGCTCCAGGGTTTCCTCTGCCAAGGAACTTGCAGTTTGCTGAGTTACCGGTTTCTATACTGCCTTTAGCTGGTTAAACTGGAGATTTCCTTCTACAGGTGGACTGGGTATATCTATCTTGTTCTTTCTTTGTCTCTGCCTTCCTCCTCCCCGCCCTTTTTTTCCCCCTCAAACATTTTGAGTCTTACATTTGTCCTGACCTAAGAAAATACTTCTTTCTCTCTTTCCTCTCACTCTCTCTGCCTCTTTCTCTCTTCTTCCCCTCTCTCTCTCTCTCTTTTTCTCTTTTTTAGTTCTCTCCTTATCACCTTTCACTCCTTCTTCTTTTTATTCCTTCCCTTCCTGTCTAACGTGTCATTTCCTCAGTGGAATGATCAAGATGTAGGATGTAGACAACAACACAAGGGTCTGTTGAACTGCTGTTACTTGATCACTGTGATTAGGAAGTGGCGGCCAGGTTGTAAAATAATTAACAAAGTAAAAGAATGACAGAATCCCAGCCTGGTTTGGGTGGGAAGGGACCTTAAAAATCATCCAGTCCCAACCCCCCTGCATGGGCAGGGACACCTCCCACTAGGCCAGGTTGCTCTCAGCCTCATCCAACCTGCCCTTGAACACTTCCAGGGATGGGGTAGCCACAGCTTCTCTGGGCAACCTGTTCCAGTGTCTCACCACCCTCACAGTGAAGAATTCCTTCCTAATATCTCATCTAAATCTCCCCTCTTTCAGCCTAAGGTCTGCTCTCTTGTGCTTCCCCTGGGGCTCCATGAGCACTCCTGGGGCTCCCATGCTCATTAGGAGAGGATGTCTCATTGCCTTTGGCCTGGCTTATTAGGGCTTGGGTAACGAATTGTCCACCTGTATACAATCTCCAGGTGGGAAATATGAGAGGTGGGAGATGAGGGCACAAAGGTTGGGGGTGGGAGCAGGAGCTGGACCTGGGCAGCTCAGTATTCAGCTCCTGAGCCATCCCAGCCATTACTCCCTGCTCCAGCAGGGTCCTGCATTACACATGCATGCACTGTGCCATCATTTATGGATGCCATGAGAAGAAAGCAGATCAGCTGAGTCTTTGGGAACAGGGAAGGCATATGACAAACACAAAAATTAAAACACTCAGGAATAAGGCAAATACTGAGAGTAAGAAGTGGGAATGAGACAAATATTGGATTAAGACAAATACTGCTGCAGATTCCAATGTCAATTCTGACAGTGATAGTGAAGTTTGGAGTGTGTTGACAATTGAAGATGAAGGGCTAAGACAGGAGGCAAAAAACCTTCCAGACTTCAGCCCAGTGTCATTGTATTATTTGAGTTGGTTGACCTAAATTACTAGGATATAACCAAATAAACTTAAACGTAGGCAGTGCATTTAAATACATGACACTCCACCAAATTAACTTGCATTTTTTATAACCAGAATCTCACAGATGTGGTAATTTTTGCCTGTCGTTCAGGATTTTTAGGTATAATTCATTATATTGGAGCATATTCAAAGTAGGCTACAAAAGCAATCCTTCTTATGCTAACAAGATTAATAATCTATTTACTGGAATGGAAAGTACAGGAACAGCATATGAAGAGAAAAATAGTAAAATCCATTTGTTTGAAGTGTAAAATGGTTAAAAAATTATTTAGAAGATTGCTGTGCCACTTCAGATATGACATACGAGAGTGACTGACACAGTCTGGCCTTATCCATTGAAGAACTGCAACTTTTCAAAGGCAATCTCATCCCCCCTCGTTGCAGAAGCATGCTGGATTTGGCCAAAGTCATGTTCTCTGAATTTTGTTTGGTTCTAGATCATAGAATCCCAGGCTGGTTTGTGTGGGAAGGCACCTTAAAGCTCATCTAGTCCAACACCCTGCATGGGCAGGGATACCTCCCACCAGACCAGGTTGCTCCAAGCCCCATCCAACCTGCCCTTGAACACTTCCAGGGAATCTTATTGTAGGAAAGAACTTGTGTTATGTTTATTATATTATATTTTTATAATATTCTAGATCTTATTATAGGAAGGAACTGCAGTTACTGAAATAAAACAGTGCCCGAAACTTAGAGTCAGGCTTTTCTGTGTGGTTAGAAAATTGTTGGAAGGATTGTATCATGCAATCTCTGTGTCAGGACACGCTCTCTGGCACAAAGAAAGGTGCAAATCTTGTTTGTTATAGATTCAGACCTTGGTGTTGTCTTATGAAACCTGAGGACAGAAAAAATTACTATCCCAGTAAGTGCCATTCCCAGCTTGCAATGTCATTAAAACCCCATCCCTGGAAGTGTTCAAGGGCAGGTTGGATGAGGCCCTGAGCAACCTGCTCTGGTGGGAGGTGTCCCTGCCCATGCAGGGGGGTTGGAACTAGATGATCTTTAAGGTCCCTTCCAACTCAAACCGTTCTATGGTTCTATGATTTGAGAAGACGTTTCAGTTGCTCTGTGCTGCCTGGTTTTATTGTGGTTTGTTGGTTTTATTTTGGTTTTGTTTGGTGGTTTTTTCCCCTCATCTTTGTTGTTGTTTTTTCATTACTACTACTAATTTTTATTTGGGGTTTGTTGGTGTTTGGGTTTTTTTTCTTTGTGAGGTTTGTAGATTTGTTTTTTACGCCGGCACTGCAGATGCTCTGTTTCCCAGCAGTGTGTAGCAGCTCTAGGTGGTCTGTCACCATATTACCCATTATTTTAGGAGTACTGGAAGGGAGTGGGGCTGTCTTCAGTCCTGCATCAGCCCTCACACAGCACCAGCACAGCTCATTTCTGGGGACAGAGCTGCCTGGGGAGTTTGCTCTCCCCTTCCCTTCTTCCACGCTGCCTCTCCCCATCACTGCAGCCACCACCTGGCAGAGCAACAGCTACAACAGGCGTTCATTACTGCTGGGAGTAGGGATTTTCTCCTCTCCCTACTCAATAATGACTTATAACCAGTTACTGCAGTGGGACAGGAGCAGGATTTACACCGTTCTGCCCTGGGGAGGGGATCAGCCACCCCACCCCACAGTCCTGCCCACCCTCCTCAGCTGGAGGGGTGGGTGGGATGAAACCGAAGGGGCTTCACAGGTGGATGGAGTTGCAGTGGGGAAACAGGGGAATCCTTGGGGTGCCAGCAGGCTTAGGAAGGACTCCCATGGGAAGAAGCAATCTTTTTTATAAGTCAGATATTTGAACCAGTAGATTAGGAAAAGAAAGAGAGACTATTGTGGTTTTTATCAGGAGATGGGGGGAAAAGGCTGAAAAATATTTCCAAACAACAGGATAATAGAAAATAAATGCAATATTCTAGACAAGTAGAATTCTTTTAATCAGAGACACCATCTTTTCCCATTTTCTGAAAAGTTGTTTTCTGCTGACAATTTTCAAATAAACAATGAGTATGGTACAAATATCCCTGTGCAGGAGTAGTAAATGAATAAAAAATTAAATATTCAAATCTCACTTATTTTCAATGCCAAAACAGACATATTTTAAATATACAAATTTTTCTGACCTCTCACTCAAGTGCACCCATATTCTTTCTTATGGACATCCAGTGGATTTGGTGGGTGTTGGGCCTGTGGGGTGTGTTTCTTTTGTAACAGGGAAGAAGCATCTATTCCTGCTGGAACTAGGGCAGAGGAAACGTTGAGTTCCTATGGTATGAACATTATTGTAGTGGCTCTGGTTGCCTTTGCCAGGCTCATGGGACTCAGCAGCATGAGATTTTGGGTGTCAGCCACAGAAATTACTAATCTGTCACAGAAAAGAATTCTGATTAATGGCCAAGATACTCCAGAAAAAAAAAAAAGTTATAACAGTTCTGCATGAAGGCAGGTTTTTTTAGCATAACTTTTTAAAAATCAAAAGATACCCTTGGGTTTTATGGGGCACACAGGAGAGTTACCTGCTTACCCTGCACTAGACTGCCTACAGCAAATACCTCTGTGCTAAATAAAAGTGTACCCTGGAACACAGGAGTAGACACTGAAAAAGCAGAGAGTGGGCATGTGAGTTTTGGAACATGTGAGTTTCTGGCAGTTTCAGGAAAGTTCAGATCTAGTCGTGAGTTCTCAGTACAATTTTTCACACGAAGGAAATCTTTAGTGCTCTTTGTGTAGATGGAGTGTGTTGAGTAAGTAAAATATATGGTTGTATGGATATTCTCTGACCTTCTTTGGGGCTGTTGCACAAATAAACTGTACAATCAATATAAATAATGTTAAGAAGTAGTCAAAGAAAATACCAATTCATAAACAGTTATATTAACTACAAGGATTTAAAGGAGGACTTTTGTGCCCAACAAGCTGGCTGCTTTCAGCTATCTAAATTAGTCTAATAAACTCTATCTCCCCATAAATCTTGTTTCTCCTTAATTAGGACATCACTGAAAAACTAAAGACACAAAAACTTCCAGACCTTGAGTGCGTTGGATTCTGTGGAAAGAAGAAAAAGGCATAAATAAGTACAAAAAGCTTCCTAGGAACAGTCAATAATAAATTTTTAATAGCTTTGATAAAGGTTTGAGCAACTAAAAATGCAGCAACAATAGTGGGAAACATCTACACGAGGTACTGCAAGTGAATGAGAAATTGATGCTATATTTATTAGACTGCAATCATCTTTCTAATATGCTTGAAGATAAATGGGGAGGCATTCTTTCAGCCAAAACAGCACAGCAGAGTGTTGCATTTGACATAGTGATTATTGATAGTGATGATAAAGTTCAAAACACCCAACAGTGAAAAACCCAAAAGCAATACTAAAGATGGTGGAGTGGAAGTGGAAAATTATGTGAAATGTTAGGGATGTTTCATTTCAGTACCTCTGCCTCATTATACTATCAGCAAAATGTAAAATACATAGACTAGATAAATGTCTCATTAAGTATTTCACTGCTCATTCTGGGTGCTTGGGAGTGTGCTTGAATAATGAAAAATGTAGAAGTACCTTTATCACAGGGCGATGGTGGCAGGAGGTGGCACTTTGTCAAAAGGTGTTGCTAATTCTCTGTATAGACCCATATTGTATTGAGGTGCCTGGTGTGACAAAGTGTTACCGCTACAGAAAAACAGGAGGATTTAGAAACATCTGGGGTGATTTGGATGTGGATTTCACAACAGGAGGCTAAGATCTGTGCCCTGTCAATGAAAAGCCTGAACTCATTTGGTCTTTGTGGGCTCTGAGAGCAGAGGGCAGGATCTGGGAGCTGGGATCTGGGATGAGGCAGGGCTGGTCCCCACGGGAAGCTGCCGAGGCCAGCACCAATGCAACACTGCGACACCTCCCGCCCATCTGTAAGGTGCTCCTTGAGAAGGAAAGCCTATGGGTTGCACAAAAGCAACTCTGATTTAAGAAAATCCAACGGCTCCATGTAACTTAAAGTTCAGGGAATTGCCTTTAGAGAAGTGATGGTGGTTGAGTTTATAGCTTGTCCAGTAAGCCTGAACTGGGAGAGGAATTAGATGAATTCCTAACCACGTGCACTACTTTCATCAGGGCAGTTCATGCACCTCAAATTCTACAGAGAATTGGTAGATGCATAATTTGCATGCACAGAAAGGATATATAAAATATATATAGAATTAATATAAACTCTCTATATATTTATACTATTGTGTCTAAACAGATACCATGGAAATCTTTGTTAGGTCAAAATGGAGCACGCACAGTTTCCAGCAATATTCTGTGGTATCTCATGATCAAATTTTAGCAGTCAGGGACATTCCCAAATATGTTCCTTATAGCTGCCAGCTCTGGGACAAGCCCACAGGGGCAGGGCTGAAGCAGCACTCAATGCTGGGCATGGTGTGTGTCTGGAAGGCTGGGATACTCACATTTTACCTTTAGCTTGGAAGAAAACCCACACCAAATCTGTCTTGCAATGTGTGTGGCATGAACACTGTTCTGCTCAAAGATACTGAAAACAAACAAACAAACCCCAAACCAACCAACAAACCCAACCAAAAAGCCCAGCAAACCCTCCTGCACACAAGGCTGTGGGAATGTGCATAAACATTAATAAACCCAGAGGTGGCCCCAGGGCTGGAAGTCACTCAGCAGAAAGCTCGTGTCAGCTGTGAGAGAGTGTTGGAAGGAGAGGAGCTGGAAAGTGGGAGTGAAAGCAAATACCATGTGTTAGAATTACAGAGAGCAGGGAAATAGGTATCCGTTATGCACTTTATGAAGATGCAACATGGTTTATTCTTCAGGGAATGGCATAATAATTAGAATTAATAAGATTTTAATGGTGATAGCCTAAGTGCCAAATCTTCACAGTGGGAGGTTTTAGTGCTGTATGCCACGGGAACATTTTCTACTGTGAACAAGCACTGTAGTTAAAATTACCCTATTACTACAAAATGGAAACAGACACAAGGTTTGCCTACTGTCAACTAGTCAAGACCCAGCACATCAGACTGAGCCATCCAGTGAATCCTGCAGGAATTAGTAGAGTTTATGGAAAAGAGAATTATTTCCTAGAAGCATGCTTTTCATAAGTATCCTGTAGGTACCCAGCTTTCTCAGATTTTTTTTTTTCCCCCTGAGATGTGCTTGAATAGAATCTGCATTCAATTTGTGGCTCTGCAAGGGACTGAAATAATTCAAGATTCTCAATTTATTTCACTATAAACACTCTTAGTACAGCTAAGCCCTTACATAGTGCTTCTATAAAAAAGTACTTCACAAAAGAGAGCAAGTATCATTATTCCCATTATCTTTTCTATGTCCACATTCAGTGTAGGTGGCACACGTAGCACAAGCTTTCCTTCTCTAGGAAGCATTTCTTCTAGATGCATCCAAACAAAAATTTTCCTTGCAGCAGCTGATACATTTAGCTTTCAAAATAGCTGTATTATTTTGAAATATTCTGATGTTTGCACTGGAAATCCCCCAAATGGGAAATTTTTATTTCAAATTTTCTTTCTTTCAGGGAGGCAAGTTCTAATGATGATCATCCAGCTCAGAGAGTGTGTGTCATTGTTATCCATCCACTGGGAAAGTGAACCTGACCTTAGACACATAGGGAAGTCCTGGAGTCCTAGGATCCTCTCTGGAGCTTTTCAGCACTGAATCCAGGTATATTCGATTCAGACCCTCTGGGGTTATAAAGAAATATTATTTACAGTAACGACAGCTGCATTTCCTGACGTTTATATCCATAAAAAGGAAAAGCCCTGCCCTGCTGTCCGGGTGCTTGGGGAGAGGAGGGGTACTCGGGTACCACATCGGGTCAGCACACCCCTCCTCTGCAAACCCGCGGGCAGGAAGGTTTGAATGAACTTTCCAAGTCTTGGGAAGGCCGATATAAAACAGCCCCGGCTGCGATAGTGCTAGTAGCTGCCACACAAAAAACTTTGCCTTTTTCACTGATTCCGATCAAAACTACTCTGCAACACCACCTAGTGCTGCCGGGACGCACGGCCGGGCCCGGCTGGAGAGCCACGGGATGTGAGCACGGGTGGTTTGTCACCTGCTGCTGCCACCACCGTGCCTGGGGTTTCTGGAGACAATATAGCCATTAGAAATTACGTCCAAAATGGCTATTCTTCCCTGGGAGCGAATGTGCTGGCGAAATGCAGAAGAGTTGTAGAAAGGTGGAAGAGTTGCCCAAGCCTTTTCATGCATCATCTGGTTAGGAGAATTTTCTTTTCTGTACCTGGAAGAGAGGAAGGAGTAACTCTCATTCCCTGAAGTGTCCATATGAAGTCTGCACAGTGACTATAGAGTCCTTTAAGCACCAGTTGTGTAACTGGTGTCTCTCCTGCCCTGGAAACCAGGGTAGGGTGATGGGTGGGTTTTCCTTACATCATTTCCATTCAAAAGTCTTCAAAAATTGGGGATATTTAGCTGAAGGTACTTCACTGAAAGAAAATCCTGTAGGAGGGGGTTTCTATAGGTGACCTTTTCTATAGGTCCCAGAGGCAGACAGCCCTGAGAGACCACCCCGATCCAGCCCCCATGCAGGGTAATGTAACCAAGACCCTGAACACACCCAGCTGAGTTTTGTCTGTCCTATACAGTCCCTTACAGAGAGGTGAGTGGCATCATTATTTTCCAGAGAGCAAAATTCAGTCTCTATGACAGGAGAAAGGTCTGTGTTTCCTCCAGCCTGGGCACCAGCCTGCAGGCACTTACTGTGCTACAACATGGTCATTTTAAGAACTAATGGGAAAAAGTAATTTCATGATTAAACAAAAGAAAACTTAAAATTTAAAGATTTGGAGTTTCAGGCCAAAGAAGGAATCAAATCTATTCTTGCAAGAATGCTTATGTTCTTCACAAAATCATCCCAGTGGTGAAAACCCCACCACCCTTCATGGTTTTGTAACCCACTCGCCTCTCAGGTTGTTGGTTGCTTTTGTGTGTTTGGCCCTTCTCCCTCCAAGCCTTTCTTCTCATTAGAACAATTTAAAGAAAATGCATTTCCCACAGGAAGGGGAAAAAAAAAAAGGGTATTTATGTGGCAAGAAAGATCTTAGTCCCCTCCACAGAAAATGTCCCAACCTGACCAGTCTATTTAGTTTCTCACACTGCTCACACACACAGCTGGTGATTGATGGGTGAGAGACCTGACAGAGGCAGCCATATAAACAGCTTGCAAAGATTAGGAGGTTGCTGAGAACATCATATTATGGAATTAGAGATTCCTTTCAGTGTGCTCTGGGACACCAGCAGCTCTTCACAGTCTCTCTCACCTGGCTTTCAAGGTTTGTCCTCCCAGGATCCAGACTGGGGAGAGGGCCAGGAGGAAAGGAGCCACCGTGCTCCTTACTGGGCAGGAGCTGCAGGGCACAGAAAACATCTTCTGCTGGGAACTTCCACATCATTAATGCTGTTATGATTTTGGGCCAATGATTGTTGGGAATTTCTCACCACTGAGATATGTAGAGTTGACACTAATACCAATGCCAATAATACCAAGATCATTAGGACAATTCTGAGGTAGGGTATATAAATAGTTTCCCAGTGGAGCAATAGAAACTAGACACAAAGCAGTAATATTGAGTGTTGCACTGAGGTGCTAGAAGGATGTGCTGTCTTGCTCTTCCAAAAAATATGGGACACTGCTATTTTTCTTTTTACTAGCTCTTTATATTGAAAAGCAACGAGGAGCCCTGCCATTCACCAGGATCCAAATGCTCTCTTGATGCTATTTCTTTCCCATGCACTTTACCTGCCATACCTGTAATGAAGATAAGGCCCAAGTGCAGTAAGACATTGCAAAGAAGAGAGGGACCTCACCTGCTGTCACTCTGCTCCACAAGATCCCCATGACTGTTGCAGCTGGGGCTGAACTGGGGCAGTGGCAGGGTGAATGCCCACATCTCCAGCTCTATCACCTCTCTGGGCAATCCTGCTTTGAGCACATGCTGAGGACCTCTTGTCACATCACTGCTTGAACCCTGGGTTAATACCTTGGTTCAACTCCGGAAAAGGTGATGGAACCACTCAACTAAGTTGAGTTTTCCACCAGGTGGGAAGTGGTGCTGGTGGTCGTTGGCTGCTTTACATGTGCTGCCAATTTGCTTAATTAGAAATCCTGGCTGGGCCTGAGCGAGCAGGATGGCTGTGGGAGCATCGTGTGGTGAGGACTGTGTGCTTGAAGGAGGTTGCCTCTAAATGGAAGCAGATGACACGAAGTGCAGAGAAATAAAGAAAGCTTTTGGAAAAGCAAGTCCCAGAGATGAGTGGGGAACCACGGGTGTTGAAGAAAAGCCTCATGCTGAAAAAGCAACATGATGGGTACAGCACTGGTGACCTGGGGAGGTCTGTGCTGGAAAGGGAAATAAGCCCCGTTCCAGACACACAGAACATGGGAAGTTACACATCAAAGGTGCTCAAAGAATCATATTATAAGGAAATATGGAAAACCCCTGTGAAATGCTCGTGTTCCCTCCTTCTGGTGACTGCTGTGCTGGACAGTACAGCTTGGGCTAAAAGGTGAAGCAATTCTGAGCTGACATAATTAAACTGATGAGCATAATTAATTCCCCCCTGTGATTACCCTGAAGGAGAAGCATTAATAGATGTAAATATGCTGAATTCAAAATGCAAGTGGATAAAGTGAGAGGCTGGGCTCATTGCAGGGGTATTTTTGTGGTGTGATGAAGAGGTTGGGCTCACCACGTGGGGCTCCCAGGCCAATGCTCCAGGAAGGCTGGGTGGACAGAGCTGCAGGGTGAGAGCTGAGCTCCATGTTGGTGGCCATGCTTTAAGGTAAGGGTATTTTTCTAGAGTAAGTGAATTTTTGCTTAAAACTCCAGCATCTTGCATTCCAATTTAAGACAGTATTTACCCAGGAAAAAAATTCTTCCTTAGGCCTATGAAGTGTGATGCCATGTAGCAACATTCTGCCTCTGGCTATACTGTAAGAAGAGTTATGTGACACATTTCAAATTCTAGCCCACAAAAAGAAAAGAAAAGGAAAAATGTCTCAAGTTCTTCTGTACAAGTATTGTCATGGAGGAGAACATCCAGTGTGCTCAGCAGATTTTCCTTCAGCACGAGTGGCTGTTTAAATTAGTATTACTTTGTAAGTGCTCACAATACTCTTCTCTATGCTCTCTCATCCATGCTATATCTGTTTACAGTTTCCCAAGTCAGTGTAGTCTCTCCTGTGTCATAGAATCATTGAATCATTTTGGTTGGAAAAACCCTTTAAGATCAAGTTCTACCATTAACCCAGCACTGCCAAGGCCACCATATCCCACCAGCCCTAACTGGAGCAGCCCCCAGCCCCCTTGTGGCACCCAGCTCTATCCAAGGGCCTAACTGGTGGTCCCACATGAGAAGACTCCAGGGAACTCTGGGAGGCAGGAGGGCTGTCCTTTGGGAAGGAGAAAGCACCCCAACCCTGCCCTGCTCCACCTGAGGTAAGGCAGCATGGCTAACACGTTGGCTTGGTTACTACAGCAGTAAGGCTTGCAGAAGATTGCATCATGCCAGGCAAAAAAGGAAAAAAGATAATTAAAAGAATTGCACAGAAGAAACTGTGCACAGACATGTCTTGAGGAGCAACGCTGGGCAATCTCAGCATAGACAGGGGAATGTTCCCCAAAATAGTCAGAAACGTTCCTGGTTGCAGGAGAGGGAGGGAGCATCTACTCTTCCTAATGAAGATGTGTCAATATTAATAAGGTGTGTGTGTCTCCCTGTGATCTGAACACACAATGTGTGGAGGAATGCCAGCTGCTGGAACGTCAAGTTCTGTGGCATGCACAGAACATTCCTCCTTGTCCCCAAATGTAAGATTTGCGAATATCAGATGGCAAAAACCATAAAGAAAGGAGCACAAAATATACTGATAGCTAATTTGACTAGTTATATTCTTTATTATGCTGTCTTTCTTAATGTAATGTGTCTCAGCTGCCATCGGGCAGGAATCCATTGTGAATAAGCTGTCAAGTTTAATTGGGCTATAGTGTGAAAATACATAAATAAATCCTTTAATAAATAAATAAACCCACCTCTCTCTGAGGCAAAAGGGAGTGGAATGTGTGCACTGAGCAAACAAGTCTCTTAAAAAGACTATAAAAAAATTAAAAATAAATATATATGCCAAGAAATATTTTAGAGGAAAACCAAAAGGAATGTTTTGGGTTTATGTGGATTAATGAAATCTGCCTTGGGATGCAGCCTTGAGTAAGGTTTCTGGGTCTCTTGTGGCAGACACAGTGCTGCATCTGCCCAGAGGTCCTCAGCTTTGGCAGGGTCTGCTTGGAGCAGCCCAGGAATAAAGCCCTGATGGGGCTGCAGATACACAGCCAGCCTTGTGCTCTTCCCTGTGTTTTACCTCCAGAGCCAAAGAGAAGCTGCATCATCACCGGGGAATCTTTGTGTGACACGATGTGTAGCCTGGAAAACCTCAAAGTCCCTCGTGGCTCTTCCCCATCCCATCATTTTCAGAAGGCAGAAGCTCTGCAGAGGGACTTTCAATCAGTACTGGGAGGTCCCTTGCACAGGTAAAAAGCAAAATAAGGACCATGTAAGTCTTCCAGTCTGTTAACATAGGAGTGCAAAAGAAACAAAGTCTGTGGGGAGGTGTTTTGTACAAAATAATTGTTTCCTCAGTTTAACAAGGTCAAATAAACCAGAAAGAGATAAACTTTCTGACGCGCTCCAGTTCACGTTGTTATGCATTCATCAATAGGCCTGTAAACATGATGCATTCATCAATAGGTCTGTAAATAAACTTTTAATAGTGTGCTGAGAGTACCAGGAAGAAAACAATGGTGACCATAATCACCCTAAACAGGATTTGATTAAGGCAGAAGGAGAGATCAAAAGGCAAAATTATAGTCTGATCGGGGTGAAATGGGACTGGAGTCATGTGTGTAAACTAGAGGAAGAAGAAAGGCAGGGAAGGTGAGATTGTGGGCAGCTTTGGGAGAAGGAAAGGGAAGTAAAGCCTCATTTTCCTGGGTAATACTGAAATTTGCTTGTGAAACCAGCTCCAGGAATGGCAGCTACCAGCAGTCATGGTAGCTGATGGCAATAATACCTGTGCAAGCTTGGAAATGAAAATGAACTCTTTAACTATGTGTTTGCAGTCTTTTATAAACTGGAGCAATGATAAAGTTTTAAATGAGCAGCTTCTGAGATGTGGTGAGAAGAGGAACAAGGAAAACTCTTGCTGAATTTAAGTATTTGGGCATAGAGATTGCTGAGAAATGAATATGCAATGCAGCAGGTGAGATATTCTTTGATATCTGCCTGCATTCTTCCTTGACCTACTGCATTACCCCTCAGCCTGTACTGTATCTACAGTGCAAAGACCCAAGACACCCTTTTCATGACATTATTGTGCAGAGGATGTGTTGTTTACTTCAATTCCTGCTTTGCTGCATGCAGATTTTTTGTACAGAAATCTAACTTTTTGCTACCACTTTTTTGTTGCTTTGTTTGGTTTTCCAATGGTCAGCACCACAAACCCAGTATTTCTGCCTTGCCTCCCTGCACTGAGGCAGGGCAATCTGGTTTGCCTTGAAAATCAGTGGGTTTTGCTTATCCACCCCCTCAATGTTTTCCATTTGGCCTTCTTTAACCCAACCTGGAATTTTTTTTTGGCTCTGGAAATCACATGCACTTGGGCATCTTTATCTAAGGTGTTACTGAAACATGATCCATTCCAGGTTTGACTCTGTTCCCTGACATATTAACCTCCTCCTGCGAAACTGAAACAACTCTCACAGTTTTATTGAGGAGACTTAATTTGTGCTTTGTCACCATTTTCTTTCTCTCAGCAAACGTGACTTTGGGTACCACAGGGTGAGTTGCTGCCGAGGCCACTGCAGCCAGGGTGTTTGCTGGTGGAGTCAGAGCTCGTCTTTCCATGGCAGGGCTGGATTAATCACTGGTTACCCAACTCCCAGACCCGGGAAGACAAACACATCCAGGGCATCTGAAGTGCTCCCTCTCGTTCTGCCTCTCAAGTAGCCCTGTACCCTTTGAATTCTCTGTGTGGGGGAAATCAAAGTGCAGAACAAACACTGTTTTGATATGGCTTTGAAGATGGTAACAGCATCTAGCAGAGGAAAAGAACGCTTTGGGTCTGCAAAAAAGCAGTGATTGACATGACACACAGCCCAGGAAAAGTTTACCTTTTTACAAGCAGCAGGAACCTCACTGAGACTGCTTTACAGGACCAAAACATTCCCAGCTTCTGGTGCAGTTTCCCCATCTTCAAAGCAACACTGTCTGTTGAGGCAAATGAGGAGCTGGTTGGATCAAGATCCCAACAGGGGGAATGTCTGTTTGCTGAAGGTTTCTGACTTGTTTGCCCTTGTACAGAGCTTTCTGGGCAGTCGCTGTGATGCTCATCTGAGGTGGCACAGCCTGTCTGGGCACTCTGGGAAGTGCTCCATGAGCGACAGTGTCAGGAACAGCCCTGAGATTCTGTGGGGGCTTCCTCAGGGGCTGCCACCTGGATAAAAGCTCAGGAGTAGGGTTTGGACAGACAGAAAACATTGAATCTATGGGATAATTGAATCATATCATAGAATCATAGCATACCAGGTTGGAAGAGACCTCAAGGATCATCTGGTCCAACCTTTCTTGGCAAAAGCATGGTCTAGACAAGATGGCCCAGCACCCTGTCGGGCTGAATGTTAAGGATGTCCAAGCAGGGTAATGAGATCTCCTTCATCTCACCTGACTGTGCACTGTCTCTAGTGGTCAGCCTTACCTGCCCCCTTGCTGCTCACGAGAGGGTTACTCCATGTTTGTAAAGCAAGTTTGAAAACAGGCACATCAGGTTATTTGTGTTTGCACTGGCAGAGACAAGACACTGGAAAAAAAAAAGGATGCCTGGGCTGAAATAGTTGGCTGTTGGGCTGTGTTCATCAGAAGTGTTTTTCTAGACCCTTGGATTGAAAAAGCATCATCCTCATGCAGGATGCTGCCACGTGGTGTGTCCATGTATTGGGGCACCCCAGCTCTTTACAGACCATCCATGAACCCCCCCATGTCTCGGTGGGACGGGCAGAGGCACAGGGGCTGTGTCCTGTGGGCTGTCCCACCTCCAGCCTCTGCCAGTGCTCCAAAGCACCAGCTGCAAGAAAGTCCATTTGCTATTGCACCAAACACAGAGGCAGGTTGGTAATGATGCTTTGAAATGGAAACCTTGGTTAAACATCTATACTGCTGTCTACAGCAGCCTCTCCTGTTCTGGTGAGGTGTCAGAGACATTGCAAATGTCCTCACCAACAACAGCAGAGGATGATTGAGTATCTTTGAACACCAGCTTGGCTGTGTCTTTTTTCTCCATTTACATCCTGGCAGTGAAAGCAGAGGTGCTGGGCTTTGCTGAGTGCTGCTCAGTCCATTTTGTCCTCCCAGGATTTCCTTTTCTTTCCCCAGTGCCCTTGGCTGGTGGCTGAGCAGGACCATGTGCTCTGTGAGCTGTGCAGGGAGAGCAGGAGGCACAACTGCAACAGCCAAGACTCAGGAATTTTTCCGTTGCCCATGGCAGGTTTCTGTCTGTCTTCAGTCCTCTTCTTCCCTACAAATTTACCCCCTTATGGATGGGAAAAATCTAACCTTACTGCTGTGGCTTTTGTTTGCTTGTTTGTAAAATAAGACAGCAATTCAGGGCCTGAGGTAAGAAATAGATTTTTTTAGTTCTTTAGAAAGGAAAAAAGCCATCAACAATATTTAAAATACTTTTAAAAATCTAATAAAAATAATTTCCTTCTTTTTTTTTTTCTCTTTTATTTATACACTGAACTATCCATCACTAGTGATTTGTCAGATTTAGCTCTTTTGTCTGTTCACAAGCTATCCATAAAATTGACCATATTTCATAATTGTTTGAGTGCTTCACGTGGCCAGAGCCGAGGCAGCAGGGGTTGTGAGATCCTTTCTAACAGCCATGGCATTGTGGAAGCCCCATTCCTGGAGGTGTTCAAAGCCAGACTGGATGGGGCTCAGAGCAACCTGATCTAGTGGGAGGTGTCCCTGCCCATGCAGGAGGGTTGCAACTAGATGATCACAGAATCACAGGATCAACCTGGTTGGAAAAGACCTTGAAGATCATCAAGTCCAACCATAACCTCCATCCACCCACCATAACCTTTATCTACCTGTTAATGCTTAAATCATGTCCCTAAGCACCACATCTATATTTCTTTTAAACACTTCCAGACATGGTGACTCCACCACCTCCCTGGGCAGCCTGTTCCACTGCCCAGACACTCTCTTGGTAAAGAAATTCTTTCTAATATTCAATCTAAACCTCCCCTGGCACAACTTCTGGCCATTCCCTCTCATCCTGTCATTATTCACTGGAGAGAAGAGACCAACACCCACCTCCCTACAACCTCCTTTCAGGCAGTTGTAGAGAGCAATGAGGTCACCCCTCAGCCTCCTCTTCTTCAGACTAAACAACCCCAGTTCCCTCAGCCTCTCCTCACAGGACTTGTCCTCCAGGCCTTTCACCAGCCTGGCAGCTCTTCTCTGGACCTGCTCCAGCAACTCGACACCCTTCCTGTAGTGAGGGGCCCAGAACTGCACACAGTACTCGAGGTGTGGACTCACCAGCCCGAGAACAGGGGCACAATCACCTCTCTCCTCCTGCTGGCCACACTATTGCTGATGCAGGCCAGGATGCTGTTGGCCTTCTTGGCTGCCTGGGCACACTGCTGGCTCATGTTAAGTTGTCTGTCAACCAGCACCCCCAGGTCCTTCTCCACCATGCAGCTTTCCAACCACTCATCCCCAAGCCTGTAGCTTTGCTTGGGGTTGTTGTGACCAAAGCACAGGACCCAGCACTTGGCCTTGTTGAACCTCATACAATTGGCCTCATCCCATCAATCCAGCTTGTCCAGGTCTCTCTGCAGAGCCTTCCTACCCTCAAGCAGATAGACACTTCCACCCAGTTTAGTGTCATCTGCAAACTTACTTAGGAAGGACTCAATTCCCTCATCCAGATCATTAATAAAGATATTGAACAGGACTTGACCCAGAGCTGAGCTCTGGGGGATGCCACTGGTGACTGTCTGCCAACTGGATCCAACCCCGTTCACTACAATGATCTGTAAGGTCCCTTCCAACCCAAAACATTCTGGGATTCTATCATTGCATGTTTGATGTTCCCAATCACATAATTTTGATTGGTGTGACTGGCCACCCAAGTGGCCTTGAGCCAAGTGTCTTTAATTGTAGAGTGGAGAGGTTGGCCCAAGCAGGTTGGGGGGTGTTGTGTGTCCTGGGGAGAGAGGAAGGAGGGGCCACGTGTGTGGCATCAACTGGAGTTTGGGCCAAAAAATGAGCACTGGAAATCACTGCAACAAAGGTACAGGAATCCTTCAAGGAGAGAATTAGTGTCATTCCTACATGTATTTTTACTTGCTGATCTTAATGATAACCAGTACCTTCAGGAAATCCGTGTTTTCATGCACTATGGAGAGAAGGAATGTTATGGTATTATGAGAAAGAGTGGGGAGTTTGGGGAAAGGAAGGAAAGGAAGTCAAAGGTAGAAATGGAGACAGGAAGAAACCTTGAGTAAAATTGAGAGTTGAGGATATCTTGCCACAGGGAAAAAGTAAAGGAGAAAAAATTGAAGGGCCTGAAAAAAACCAAAACCCCAGAGAACGTCAGAAATAGCTTCAGCTCCAGACCTGCCTATTCCCCATGTTCTCAGTTGGAGGCAGTGATCTGTGGACCAGAAAAAGAGCTTTTGCAGATATTAATATTTGACATTTCTTTTACTGGGGCACCCGAACTCCAGTGAGACAAATATGCTTTGTTACAAACCACATGAGAAAAATTTAGGTTCTTTCTACAAACTTCCATCTGTCGAGCTCTTCTCCACTTATGAGACTGTGTGTTGTCACCTCAGCTCACAGAAGTCTGATATCTAACCTGTGTTGTGATTGCTTCTCCATCATCTGACTTTTCTGAATCCTTGCAGATGTGAAGAGATTGGTGGGAGGAGGATCAAGCCATTAATATTTTAAAAAGTTCCTAAGCCTGGAGATGTTGTCCAAAGGCCTCCAGAAGTGTCCAGATGAGAAATGAAAGTCTATTGGTGTGGGTGGATAGTCTTCTGGACATCTCATAATGGTTAGGCTTCCATCCTCCTTTGGAGGTGCAGAGATCTGACATCCCAATGTTCTTGCAGGAAATTACCTTCCCGGACAGGTTGTCCCAGGGCAGCACCTGAAGCCACAGTTTCTGAGGGTTCAGCTCTTTTCCCTCCTGTTTTGGACACTCAAGCATTTTTATTTTACTTTCTTTCTTTGGCTTTTACTGTCCTCCTCACAGTCTGGGCATGACAGCTATGTCAGGAGGTAAAAGACAGGAGCCGTAATTTAAACTGATGTCTTCTGTTTGATAATGTAAGCCACTAAAGCAGATGCTGATAATCAAGATAATCAAATCAAGATGATAAGATCTGAGGGTTTCAGACACGCAGACACATTGAACTAGATGAGCAGCCCTGGCATTTATTTTGCTAACTTCAGGCTGGCCAGATTTCACAACCTTTTCCAGACAAATTATTTTGGGGCTTGGGAAAAAAATTGCTGTGAATAGTAAGGCTGATCCTTAACAAGGGTCTAAGCTACCCCTGAGCTGGTTAATCTTCTTTGACATGGCTCAGTGGAGGCAGAGATTCATTTCAGCATCTTCCCATAAGTGTTGGGGAAAAAAAAAGATGCTTTTCACAGTAGTTAAAAGTACAAGGTATTATGGGTCCTGGGGTGTCCCTGGAGTGTTCTGCCCTGGATGTTGCCATCGAATGAACTGGCAAACTTCTTGTTTCCAGGAGCTCAGCAATGCCCCTCACACCCATAGCACTGGAGCTGCCAGGCAAGAGCTGCAGACTCTGCTCTAGAGGTGAATGCAGGATGCACCAAGTCCCCTGTCACCCACCAGCCAAGAGCCAGAACAAAATAAACACTAGAATTTTTTTCTGCCCAGTCAGAAAAGCTTCATATTTTGGCCTTGTTGGTGAGTTATGGTCTGTTCACCAGCTTGATTAGTCTAGCACTTTGCCCATGAATCCATCAAAAATGTTTCCTTTTCTGATGGTGTTCACTGCCATGGATCTGCTGAAGCACAGGGTGGTGTGTGTCTGCACCTGAAGCAATACTGCACTGTACTCTTGGGGATCAAGATTGCAGCCAATAAAAAATACTCTCCTGAGTCCAGCAACCTTTGTCACCTGATTCCATTCTCACACATGTGCCCACACAACAGGATGTGGGAGGCAAGGAAATCTTGAGTCAGGCCAAAGGCTTGGCTCGTGTTTTCATTCAGGTGAGTCTTCAAGACTCGTTTTTCATCAGCAGAGTAATCTCATTATTTCATGCTTTGTAAATTGTATGTTGGAAATAACCAGTAAGGGAACAAATAGTCTGCTCTGTTTTCTTGCTCAGCACACAGGTATCCAGGACCATCTCCACCACCAGGGGAAGGATGTGTAGTGTGTGGGACATGCTCATCCACCAACACAGCAAATGAGTGAGGATCTGCTTTGCTCACGGATTGGCCTGAATACCCTGGTATGATCATTTATAGCTGTTTAGCATATACCAGGAAATGCTCTTCTGTATGTTTTGATGAAATAATGGAGCTTTCCTCACAGGAGGACTCACTAGAGGAGCCTGCAATTAGCTCCTGGCTGAGCAGGGAGGCCACGGTGGGCTCCTGCAGAGCTCCTTCTGCAGCCCTGTCTGGGCAGAGGCAGAAAGGCCAGATGCTCTGCTGGCAGAGACCAGAGTCACCCTGTGGCACTCAGCAATTCCACGGAAACCAGCTGAAGAACAGACCTGGTTTCCAGTTCACCATTTTACATTTTATGAGCAAATTCCAAGACCTTTTTAACTCTATGATTCTACCTGGTGGAGTCCCTTCTCCCAGCAAGGACTGACAGAGACAGTGTTGTCATCTTAGTTGCATGACATATCAAATATAGAGGAAGTCAGTAATGTGGGATCCTAAAGCTTGGAAAAAAAAGACCAACCAAAAGCCTGATAAAAGTGGTGTTGCACATGTCCTTCTTATCCCTGTTTTTGTCATTGAAAAACATTGTAAGTGGGTTTAGGAAAGTTTGTGTTAGCTGAGCTTTTTGGCTGGACCCGTAAGAGAAAACTTTCTGTATCTATAAAGACTCACAACTAATGAGAAATAAAATCAAAGCAATCAACAGTCTTCAGCAGCTTGTTTTTACCCCCTCCACCCCTTGAGTTACCCAGCAGGGTGTGCAGATAAGCAATGAGATGCACCTGCCTATCCCTGATTTGGGGATAGATCAATGTAGGGCAACCAACCAGATCTTGGCTTTGCCACCTGGTGGGCTGCCAGGTGCACTATAAATGTTATAGACCCAATACATCAGGTAGTCAAGGCAAGATTTCATCTTCAGGCATTTGCTCTGGATGGAAGGTACTGTATTGGTTTTGTTCCTATGGTTGTTGTGGGTGGCCAGGAATGACTTGACCTTTTGCCATATGAGTTTTTTAATACCCCCAGATAGCAGGTTTTATGTGAGTTCTGCCCTTGCTGTTTAATAGCTCCTGTGCTGGTTTAAGAGCAGAAAACAGAACTGGTATGACTTGAAAGCTGTTGCTTCTGAGCCTTGATCTTTCTTTGGCAATCTGTTGGGTGTCGGCAGCAGTTGTGTCTTGAGACTTCCAGCTTGGTTGTGAGTCCAAATGGACTAAGAGGAGATACCACTGAAGCTTTCAGAGGGGCAGAAGTTGGTTTCTCTTAGTTGGCTCTGTAATTTTGGTGCAGTTAGTGGTTTTTCTTCCCACAGGCACAATCCCAGATGATTAGCAATCAAAGAGCTGCATGGGAGTAACCTCAAGCACCCTGTTACTCTTCTCCTGAATGTAGACAAGTGGTACATGAAAGATATTTAACACTTGCCAAGTCTTGGCAAAGCCCCAAGATAAACATATGTAAGGGTTTTCAAGAGCAATACCTGACATGCTAGGCCAAATCCAAGCAGGATATTTCACTTCTTGTAAATTACATGCTGATTTCTTAATATCTCTGTTATTTATGCACTGTCTGAAGGTAACCAGAGCATTTAACTCTTTCAACTTGAGTGAAGTTATGACAGTTTGTCTCAAAAGCACAAAGAAGTGTACATACAAGGCTGTTCCCTGAACTGGGACGTTGCTGTGAGTTGATGTCTGCTTGGAGCCCTGCTATGGTGGTCTGGGTTTGGTGTTTCAAGAGGCTGGGTGATATTTCGCAATATTTGTTTATTATTGCCTAAAGTAAATCAACAGGGTCAAGGTAACAAAGTAGTGAAAAATACCATGTTCTATTCCAAAAAAATAGAAGTTTCATTTATGGTTTTTTGCTTGGTTTTTCTTTTTTAATCTTTATAATCTTCCCTTGAATTATGGTTGAACTTCAAATGATGAACATAAACCTGCACTTTAGGCTCCACTAGACTGCAGGTCCCTTCAGCTGAGACACTGAAGTCAAGCCATGGTTGTTCCTTTGATCTTCAGTACTTCTGAAATAAGGCTCACAGACTTGGAATAAGTTGGCAAGAGTGGCTTAGTTAAATAAATAAACCATCTTCTTGCTTGTGGACTTAACTTTGACCTGAAGTTTACTGGATTATAACAGATGTGGGAAAACGCACATGGGAGATGCTGGGTTTTTGCTTTGCTGGGCTGTTCTTTGGGTGACAGACTGAAATTTAAGGGGAACAAATCTTATGCAGTGACTTGGAAATTCTGTGAATGCCTTTGAATTAGTATGCATTGGTCACAGGTAGCACAGAAGTGTGTTAGGTGGACATCGGCCTGTCTGTGCAGTCGGCATAGTGTTGGTATTGCTGAGAAAAATGAGCTTGAAGCACCCTTTGTCTGGTGAAATCTGCCTAGGAGAGGTGTGGAAGAAGGGCAGGGATGTCCCCTGTGGCACAGCCCAGGAGGCTTGGTGGGGCAGTGAGCTCCCGTGGCATTTATTGGCTTGTTTCTTCCCCCCTTCCTGGAAATAGTTGGCCATGTTGTGTTGGGGCTGGCACGAAAACCTGTCCTGACTTACCAGGTTTGGAATTAGGAAGTTCTCATGCTCAGAAGTGAATCTGTAAGCCAAAAAGATCTATAACCATGAAGAGTGACAGCCATAAAGGTTGTATATTCAAAACTTGCGAGTTCATAAATATTTACACATTTGCATGATCACTGCTGGCAGCAGTTTGCCTTTGCTAGCTTAGAAGAGGCTAAAGCAGCTCAGCTGTTGGGACCTGAGTAGATTTGCACGGCTGTGAGTGAGGAAAATTGCTCTAGCTCTTTATGTAGATATTTTCTTGCTGTCTGGGGTAGGGTTTACTTTGCTTTATGGGGAATTGTTGCCTGAGCAGCCTGAGGCAGGTGGATATGTTCAGGGGTGATGCCAGGGGCTATGCTGAGCCCATGGCAGGGAGATGGTTAATTTATTAATGAGTTAAAATATTTTAGGATTTGTTCTTTCTTTGAGTAAAGAACTAGCTTTCTAGTAACTACAGCTCTTTGAGTGTCTAGGACCATCCTCCTGTATACCCTACACATCTGTAGGTTTTGAAAACAGAAATCCTACCTGCAGTGCAGGTTTCCAGGTGTCTGGATCTGCTGAGCTGTACCTGCCTGGCTCGTGGTCTCATCCAGGTCAGGTGTCTGGGGTAGGATAAAGACAAGACAGGTTGGATGGTATAACTAAAGGAAAGGGAGAGGCTAATTTTTTTTAACTGAAGCATCTTTCCAGGGATCCCCCTGGGCAAGGTGGAGTCTGTGCTGCTTGTGGTGCTCCCCCAAGGTACAGCCGCTCTCCGGTTGTCACTTGGCAAGCCAGCAGTGCACGGGTTCTGGAGAGTGTTCCAGGAAGAAACCCACAGCTTGTTGAAATTTGCATTATGTCATTTTACATGTGGTTCTGTCTCGTGCCTAGTGATGCAACGTGACCCTCCGTAACCCCACTTGACTCTACACAACAGGAGTGTCTCTGGTGCCACTCACCACGGAGCTCTGGGAAGGGGTGTTTGGGGCTGGGAAATGGCTCTGGAATGGCAGTTTTTGCAGTAGATACCTGCTAGGCTTAATTACATTTTTAAATTTTACTTCTTCTAAAGCATTTTGACTTATGGCATGATTTTCTTATTATATACAGAATTCCTAGAGTCTTTTATACTGAGCGGAATAAAATCAGTCACTATGGTGTTTTTTTCCTGCTTCATCGCTGTATCTAATTTTTCTGGTGACAGAAAATAGGGTCAAACTATTTAATGTAAATGTACAGTGATACCATTAACAAACATTACAGAAAAAATATGAAATAATTATTGCCCTTTCATAATTTTATTTTGTGATATTTTTTTCCTGGTGTGTGTGTCTGATGCCACTGCAGTGCCCAGTGCCATCACTGGGGCTGATGCTAACAGCTAACGTAGGCAGTTGGGAAGGTGTCAAATGGAAGGGCAAACACTGTCCCAGCCTCTCCTGTGGTACCTGCTGCAGTGCTGCTGCCTCAGTTGAGAGCCTGATACCCCAGCCTAGCCCCTCCTTGCTGTGGGCTTTGCCCCCCCTTGGCCCTTCCCCTCCCTTTGCCTGTGACCTTTAAATGGGAAAGGCCTCGATGGGAAGTCAGCTCGTGCTGCATGGGGCTCGGTGGTGGCTGCAAGCACCAGAGACACCTATAAATAAATAAATTAAGAATTAGAATAGCTTCTGATTATAAGGGACAACTCCATGTGAATCTTAATTGCTGTAATTGGTTCTCAGTTACTATGGTGATGGGTGGGTGCTCCAGAGATGTCTGTGATGGGTGAGGGATGTTTACTGGTGCTGGGATGGGCACTGCTGGAGTGCAGCAGCCTGGCCAGAAAATGCATGTTTACCAGCCACTTGTGCCTGGTGTGGAGGAAACCCTGTGTGTTGGCAGCCCCTGGAAACATGCAAATATTCCAGCTGGGTTTTCGTGTCCTTGGTGGGAACTCTGCAATGGCTTGGTTGGTGCAGCCATCCCCTCTCCAGGGGTGGCTGGTGCTCCAGCTGGCAAGGACTGTGCTTCCCAGGAAAACACTGCCTGAGCATGGCAATGCCAAGGTGGTGGCACTTATCAACTGGCATTAGCATGAACAATTCACCAGCTGATCGAGATGAGATAGTTGTATTTTATTTTGCCTTAGCACCTACCCCTAGTCTCTGCTCCTGGAATAAGGAATTACAGACTTGGGAAGGCTTCCTGACCTTGCCTCCCTGCTCACCGCTGCCCTGGGGGTCTATTTTTGGAGGACCCCAGCTCAGGTCATGTTGCTGACAGCAAGTGCATCTTGGGGCTGGCATAGCTGGGAAGAGTCTGCAAACATTTAAAGCTTTCTATATTAAAACAACTATTTTGAGCTGCACGGGGAAGTTATCAAACAACAGAACTGAAAATACTATTTTGTATAAGTGAGGATTTCCCTGCACATCCCTTTATTCTGTCCCTCCATTCCTCTAAGGCAGAGGATGACCCCACAATAATAATTTTTGGCAGAAAGAAGTTCCTAATGAAAAGCAAATTGAAGGCAGGAGCAATACTTCTACAGTTACAGTTTAAATATTCCCTACCCAGTTCAACATCAGGTGAGTCCATAGGTGGCTTTTATTGCTCTGCAGCTCGTGATAAATCTTGCAGCAGACATAGACACATTCAGTGTGTCTGAACAAAACTTGCATAACCTGAGGTAAACTGCAGCTTGGGAGTGAGGCTGGAAGATGCTGCAGCTTTGAACACGATGATGCAAACTTTGGAGGGTTTAGCAGAGTAAGAGCTGTCAGCCAGGGGAGCTGCAGCTGGCTTCATGGGCAGTATCAGAGCAGATTAACTTGTGCTCTGGCTGCAAGAAGCCATAAACAAATAAACCACAGGGAATCATCCCCCACCAACCGCCTCCTTGTGTTCCAGTATCCCAGGTGCTGTTTTGGGGCTGCTGCTCTGGCCCCTCGGCCACCCTGGATCAAACCCTTTCCCTTATCATCAGGGCTTCCAGCCCTGCAGAATGGCTCCCCCTATTCCCTCCCCCCTGACTTTCAGCAGAGCTCTGGGGAGTTGGAAAGCGTGAGGCACGTGCCCGGGCTAATAATAGCCACAGCAACTGAAATTTCCTTACAAATCAGGCCTGAAGTTTTGGGAAGGCACTGGCAGGGTTTGCTAGAGCAGAGACAGAATCACACAGAATCACCAAGGCTGGAAAAGACCTTTAAGATCATCAAGTCCAGCCTATGACCAACACCACCACACCAGTGTCTCCAGAGCCTGCTGCTGCTTGCTCAGGGTTTGGGACAAATTCCTGAGCCTCGGGTTGCCAGCTTTGGGATTGGGATCATACAGCAGCCTGCATGGAAGCACCAGACTGAGCAGTCTCACTCCCAAAGAGGCTGTTTTCCCTCTGACTTTTAAGACTGAAATTAGGGAGTAGGGTGTGGGGGCAAATACCAGAATTATTTTAAAGGCAAGCAGTAGGTTTATTTTTCTCCTGCTAGGAGATCAACAGTGCTGTTGGAGAAAAGGGAAAAGTTCTGCCCAGGGTTTGCGGTGTACCCAGGGGTTTAAATTCTAGGAGACCCTTTAAAATGGAAAGAAAAACCACAACTGTGCAAGTTCACTGCTGGATAAGAAGCTTTTGGGTAAATAAAAATAAAATCAGGTATGGAGAGCAGTGAGTTATGGTGAGCAAAGACATTTTTATTGTTCATAGATAAACCCAGCCGAAGCAGCCACGTGCCTGTCACTGGGGTCAGGCCACCACCTTGTTGCTATTTTTGTTTACCAACTGCACAATTCAAAAGCACGTGGTTTTCCCTGATTCTTGCACTGAGTGTCGAGCAGAAAGATTAAAAGAAGCAATTTGGTAATACATTTCACTTTGAAAGCTTCTTAACCTGGCTGAGCTCTGCAGGGATCTGGGGGTTGCTTTTGGGCTGGCATAACCTGTGTGCTGGGAATCCAGTGGAGTAAGGACCTTTATAGCTTCTAGAAACTGCAATTGTTAGAAAAGTGGCAGCCTCCTTCTTTCTTTTGCTTCCTAACTGTGCCAATAAATCTTAGTTTTTAGGGTTTTTTTTTCCTCTCTGGGTGCTCCCACCTGGAGCTGGGCTGGCTTTGCCCCCGTGTTGGCTGGTGAAGGGAGCCAGGCTCACTATGGAGTCCCTGTTTGCCTTCCCGGGAGGAGCCTTAACAAGTAATACCTCTCTTTCCAGCACACGATTCATCATTTAAAAGTTTATACCAAAGGTTTAACTCTGTAACTGCCCCCCGGCCCCTGTCACACTCCTCTGTTTCGAGGGCTGAACTCCGGATGCAAAGCACCCGCCCGGATCGTGGGGAGAGGCTGGTGCTGCGGGGTAGCCGGGCTGCCCGGCACAAACACAACACAAGATGATAACGGGGGGGGAAATAAAAATAAAATCCACCTCAATAAATGGGCAGGTTGAGGACGCCGTGGGCTGGGCACCGTGGCTGCGCTGCTCCGGCTGCCAGCATTTGCTTCCAGCGTCCCCGGGAACGCCAGGAATGCGGCGGGGAGGGCTGTGCAGTTCTGGTGGTATCTCCGTGTGCACACGGGGGGTGCCACATGCACGGAGCTTTGCTGGGGGTGGTGCTGGAATGCTGCTGTTAACCAGGCGCTGAATTAGAGTGATGTTCACCCACGGTTGAAGCCGAATTGGAAAGTCCTGCAAATTCAACAGTGACTTTTGTTTCTTTTTCTTGAATGAAATAATTGAACTTAGTCCCTGATTATTATTATTACAGGGCAGGGAAAGGACAATTGCAGAGGCAGCACCGGAAAACAAAGCTGCCGTTACGTGTTTTAATCCACTCGAGAAAAAGGGTTCTCAGACTTACTGAACTGGTCTTTTTACTCTTTTAAAAGGACTCATTTTAATTTTTCTTATTTTCAAATAGAAATGCCAGTTAATTTGATTTATAGTACAGAGCATTAATGGAACAGAATCATAAACCTGCTCCGAGCGCTCGTGGTGCGGCTGTTGCACGGCGTCCTCTGCTCTTTAATTAGCATGGAGCTGCTGGACAATTGTAGGCACTAGCAACCCCTACTAAAAATCAAATGCACTTGGTCCTGCAGAGCATTACCATCCAAATAAAAGTTTTTCTTTAAGATGGTCATTGATACACAGAAAGGAGCCCTCTGCTTTTTCTCCCCTCCTTAATTTTATTTTATTTCCAGAACAACGACAGCCAGAATCTAGCGAGCAATGTTTTAAGGGGGGGAAAAAAATCCTGGCTGTAAATGTGCACAATATTCCACATTATATACATGTCATTTCTGAGCACTGTTGGAACGAGGCAGTGTCAAATCTGTATGACAGATTGAGGTGAAAGCTGGGAAGAGAGAGCCTGTGAAGAAACAGCCCTGACTGAGTCAGGCACCCTATAGAATTTATCCTGCAGGCTATAAGGAACTGGTTTAATCACATAAAAGGAGGAGTGGAAGAGGGATAATTGTCTACTAATTTAGGGTTGGTGGTCTCACGGTGCCATCTAGTGCTACTGGACCTCGGGGACCCCAAGCCAGGAACCCCCTGGACCCCAGCTCAGCCTCTGCATGGATCCCTCAGCCTGTGTCCCCCCCCCCCATCCCCATGGAGGGTATTTGCCTGCACAGGGGGTCCCCCAGATGCTCCCTCAAAAGGGGCTGTGTCCATGCCCAGACTGGCCCTGGCTATTCTTCTCTGAGCTGGAAAAAAAAAAACACCAACACAAACCCTAAAAACTTCACAAATAATTGTTTTTTGCGATGAGGTTCCCACTGGGAAACAGCATAAATTAGCAGTTCCTATTGAAATGGTCGGCCTTTCTGGGTCAGTGGGTGCTCAGAGCAATTCTCTGGAGCCGGGAGCCTCAAAAGAAAGGAAAACAATGGTTTAAGTGTAGCTGGTGTGGATGCTCTTCCTTCTCGTGGTGTGTGCAGTGCTTGTGCCTGAGCACCACTGGGGCTTGTCAGAAGATTTATTTGGGACTGGAAGGGAGGATTACCATCAGGAGTAAGAAAGAAAAGGCTGGCAGTCCTAGCTGCCGAGGAGCCTGGGACCTGCATAGCAACCAGTGCAACTTTCTTTTATTTGTATTTTTAATTATTAAAAAAAACCCCTATTACTATTTTTTAAAGAATTGTGGAGTCCTCCCATATATTTTTTTCATTGTTCACACTCGGGAGTAACAATTTCCTAATAAAACATCCAAGCTTCACAGACCTGGAAAGCAGCTCCTGCATGACCTCCCTTGGGAGATGAAGAAGGTCCTGGCCTCTCCAGGGAGGATATCTGTTCCCACTACCCCTTTGCATCCCTCTGAAGGTCAGCTCATGCCACAGGAGCATTAAGAGGAGGGTGTCTGAAATGACCCCCAGTGCAGGTGGGCAGCCAGGGACCTTGGGCACCCTGAGCTGCCAGGGACAAAAGAGATATCAGTGCATCAGGTGTGTCAGTGAAGAGGATGAAAACATTAATTAATACATCTTTGTTAAAACTTCACATAATCTTCATCCCAAATTCTGGATAATTTGGGCAAAAGCAGGCAGCCATGATTACATTTTGGAATTTTAGGCTTTGCTCAGGGTTGATGTGGTGGATGGAGCTGCTGCCATTGATGACACCAACCGTGTGGTTGCATAAGAACTTCCTTGTGCTGGGTCAGATTTTGGGAGCTGAGCTATGGCTGGGCTGAGCTTCCAGTAGGTGGCTTGGCTGAAGACTCCTTCATTCTTTAAATTTATTTTTTAGAATAAATTATTATATTGATATATCTTGAAATTTTGAACAAATAGCACTGGGTTTTGGTTGGGTTTTTTTTTGTGCTTTGGAGTATTCATGTTTTGTTTTTTGCCTAAATCCATAGTGTCTGAAGTAAACACTCTGGTAGGGCTGAAATACACTGTTCATCTCAGGAAGGCTCTTGCATCCAAGGCTCTTCCACACAGAACAAAGGAAGTTATTTGGGTCTTTTTTTTGTGCCGGGGCCCTCTCCCAAGCCCTGGTAGTTCAGGCTGCATCCCAACCCCAAGAGTAGTACCTGGAAAACATGGATGCAAGGGGCAGCTGGGGGCTTTTCTGAGAAATCTGCCTGGGATTGGTAAAAAAGGAGGTAACAAAAACCAGCAGATCCCTACAAAATGCTTTGATTTCACCCAGATGGAATTTTTCAGTTGGAAAAATGTTCCATAAAAAAAATAAGCCCAAATCAGTCCTATAAATATGAATGGTTGACCAGCTCCGTCCAAATTCCTGTCGATGAGCTCTTCCAGTGAATGTTGTGGAAATAATCTTTACAGCAGCAATGCGATTGCATCCCAGCCTTCTGGGCTGTGCTCTTCTGCAGAGCAGCCCCAGCTGAGTGCGTGGCAGTGTTATTTAAAAGACTATTCTTGGAAGGAATAAATCACAGGCTCCATTAATCCATCCCGAGGTCAGGACGAGGCCGCAGCCGGTGTTTGGGGGCGCTATGGTGACTTCTTTTTGCTGTCTTGGAGGAGCTGGAAGGAGCAGAGTTTCTGCTGCTATTATTTTATGAAGAACTCCAGAGGTACTGCTTCCTCGGAGGGGTGGATTGATAAAACGATGTTTAGAAGTGCCCTTAGATTAATTAACGTAGCTGTAACAACTTTATTACAGAAACAGCAAGTGAAAGGCTGATATGTACCATTGCTTATCACGGAACACTTAAGCTACAGCTGTAATTGTTTATGTGAACATCAATCTTTCCCACAGGTTTGGACGTGGTTCAATTCTGCAGCTGTTTCACAAACCAGAACCATTCTTTCCCTGTGATCTTAATTTTTTGGTTCCTGCTATTAACTAACCTGGGGAAGGCTGACACAGGCTCACAGTGCAATTGGGCAGCCTGTGGATCTGGGATGTGCAGCTGGGTAGGTCCCTGATGTCCCTGATGGGACTCAGACCAGCAAAGTTTATTCATCCACTGTGCTCAGCACAAACCAGTCGTCATCCTTCAAGCCAGCTGTCAGCAGGATGGATCCAGGATGCAATTTCCTGGAAAAATATTTAATCATTTGCAAGAAAAGTAATTTAGATTAAGTCTGATGTTCGAGTAGATGAACTTGAACAGATGAAGAAAGCAAAGACATGTCAAGCACAGGGCTAGGGCTGTGTGCACCAGCCCAGTAAAAACAACTGTTCTATAGGGTGGATATGTTCACTCAGGGGTTACAGGGTCCTTCCCACGCCTGAACAAAGTTTTGGCTGAGAAGGGCTGAACACCCACTAGCAACTTGGCAGAAAACTAATTTGTTTTCTTCAAACAAAGTAATTTCCACCCCTGCCTGCTGTTGGCATTAGAGATCAGCAGGTCGAGGTGCCTGTCCTGTGTCACAGGTTAGCCTGGTGGCACCGTGCTGTTGTCACAGGCTGCACCAGGGCTCTGGGGACTCCCACGTGCACAGGGCTCCAGAGGCCCATCTTTAATCACTTGGTTTGTGAGCTGGGTGATCACCAGTGCTGGGTTCACATGCACTCTGTCCTTCAGAGCTGGGGTGTGCACTGTTGGGCATCACTGCAGTAAGGGTGCTGGAGTGGGCAGCGTCCTCTCCTCACCCTGCCTTCATCCCAAGCTACTTGCCTGTCTGCATAATCAACTCCTTGGCACCTTGAGTGTGCTGCTCAGTGTTCCTTCACTTCCAGCTCTCCTGGCTTGTCCACCAAAACCTTCACATTTGCCATCACCTCCATGGCCTCCCTGTCCCAGCCTTCCTGACCAGGCCTCTTCTGCCAGAGGTTTCTGGTGTCAGTAGGAAACTCCATGGACCCAGCTCCTGCTGGGCTTCCATCAGGTGCTGGCTGCTTTTTCTCCATGGCATTTCCCTGTCTTGTCTAACCACTTTTCAGAATACTTTAGTGGCCAAAGTTGTGTGCTTATGGCCAACCATGTTCCTGATGGCTCCTGTTCCCAGAGG
Source organism: Hemiprocne comata (assembly GCA_020745705.1). Lineage (NCBI taxonomy): Eukaryota > Metazoa > Chordata > Aves > Apodiformes > Apodidae > Hemiprocne > Hemiprocne comata. The sequence goes on from CM036591.1 coordinate 1,109,419, forward strand.
CTCATCCTCAGCTTTGTGCCCCCCTTCCCGCTGTGGGACCGTGTTGGTCCGGAGGGACCCAGGTCTGAGGCTGGTGGGATCTGGCTGTGGATCACACAACACAGGGACTGCCTCTTGCCAAGCAGCGCCCAGACATTGAAGAAAAAGTGTTATTTAACTTTTCGTAGCATCTGCTGCTTTTGCCCTCTAATGACGTTTCTTCATTGCCTCCATTTATTTTCATAAAAACAATCCTGAAGGACAGCTTTGGGAGGGAGGGAGCGATGCGGGGGGGCTGTGCCCTGCTGCCCACACCGGCCCCACTCCTGATGCTGCAGCTCCTTCATTCCTGGAGCTGCAGCTCCACCTACCAACCGGCCGGGAAGGTGCTCGGCCCTGCACAGCGATGGGGCAGGGGGTAAGGGACGAGGCTCCGAGGGGGCAGGGATGCTCCGGGATGTGGCCGCGGGGTCCCCGTGCATCCCCTTCCCCTTCCTGCCATCGCAGCGAGCTCATCACCCGTTTCTGGCTGACTACGGAGTCCTATAATTAGTCCATATCTCCTTCTCTTTTTCTTCCCCCCCCAGCACCTTTCCAAGTTCATGGAAGTTTTCCGGAATAGCAAGCTGTGCTGCAGCGCAGGCTCGGGCAGGCACACGAGCAAGTTGCTGGACTTTTTTCTTCCCCTAACGTTCCGGATTTTTGGGCAGAGTGTGTTCCAGCCTGTGCCAAGAGGCGTTACAAAGCCCCTCTCCCTGCGTCAGGAGCGCCCAGGCTCCGTGCCTTGGCAGGGCTGTACAAGCCTTGCCGCCCATCCCTGTGCTGCAGCAATCTGTACTCGGTGTGTTTAGCAGCTTGCTGCAACTTTTCCGTTCAGATCTGTCTGCCACCAAACTGCCCCGGGTGCTGCTCCTCTGCAGGACAGTTTCACTCCCCCAGTCAAGCCGTGCTGGTGTTCTGCTCTGCCAGCTCCTGCTCCCTGGATCTTGCTCTGAAGTTCTCTTGCTCATCGGAATAAACATGTAAACAATCTGCTCTGTGAGACACTGTGGAACTTTCTATACATTAAATAATGTAATTCAGTTTAAATATCAGTTCATTATCCGTTGCTTGGTAATAACTTTATCACTGGCAACTGATGGGAGCTGATTACGCTGAGTTGCAGCTCACTCTTATTAATTGCAGTTGATTAACGTAGTTTAATATTACAGATACCCTTTCTCTGCTGGTAGATTTTGCTGGTTTTCTGCAGCTCTGAATCCAAGGTTCATGGGGAAATACCTCCCTCTAGTGCTAACGTCTGTATTTCTTTGTGGAATCAAATCTACTGCCTTTGATAGGACAGATTTTTATTAAGTCTGATCTGGAAAGGGCTGAGATTGTTTTTGATGCTATCTTGTCGGGCTTGGATCATCCCACCATTCCTGAAAGGGCTGGCACTGCTTTGAAGTAAAATACCACGTCCTAGAAAGGCCAAGGGCAACGAAGGGAATTGAGATGCATAAAGGGAAACTTGGTTAAGATTAACACTTCAAGCCAAGGTGTGAGATATACAAGAGGCCAAAGTGGATCTGGAGGGAGAAAACTGGCGGTCTGCTTCAGGTGATCTGTTACCATTTAGAGTTCTCCTTAACTAGAGACTTCTCTAAGAAACTTGAGGAACACGCAGGGAGGAAAGGCAGGACTTGTCCTAGAGCTTTCCTGGGCTTAGCAGGGAGCTGGTGGGCTGTGGGCACCTCTGCCCATGGAAACCACCCAGACAGCACAGGGGCAGGTCTGCAGCTCCTCAGCCCAAAATCAAAGCAGCCTCTCCTGGGCAGGATGTGTGTGCCCTGGAGCTGCTCACATCCATGCCCAATTCTTGATTGAACAAACCCCTCCAACAACTAGCACAGATCCTCCTACTCCAGCCAGCTACTGTGGGTTTACAACAGGTTTACAACAGCCCCCCATGAACACCCTGGGTCTGCAGCTTGACAGTGCTTACAAACTTTTGGTATGGTCATTAAAAATGGGCTAATAGATGTGGGAGTAAAAAAAAACACGGAAGAGATGATTGTAGATGACTGTAGAGGGGCTGTTCTCTGCCATCAATTTCCAAAGTTATTTCTTATAGGGTATGAAAATGCTTGCTATCTTAGCACTCTAAGTTAAGTGTCTCAAATCTGCATTTAATTTGGATTTAATAACACCATTTTTCCTTCTGAAAACTCAGTAAATTATTGAAAGCATTTCTTGAGGTTTAGCAATTATTTAAGAGGTGCATTTACAGTAAAATAATTAACTCAAATGGCATGTTCATGGAAATAGTATATTTAAAACAAATTTAAATATTTGTTAGCAGAAGAAAATATTTTATACTGCTATAATTTGGTAATCTTCACATTCATTGTCTCTAAAACTTTTTAGTATCATTTAACAACTTGATGGAGAATTTTTCAAGAGCCTTGGGGAAAAGGCTTATGGGGATATAATAACAATAAGTGCTTTTAAATGTGATTCAAGTAATGCAGAATTAGGGAAAAAAAATAATGTGACTGGCTCCAGCTATAACCAGCCATCCCTGGCTTTTCTAAACTGTCCTGGCTCAGTTCCTCTCAGCACTGGAGTCTTCTCCCCCTGCACACTGCCAGTCTCCTCTCTCTGGGGCTGAGCTGTGCTGGTTGTGTGTTACTGCCAGGAAGGCAAAGACTATATTACAATTTTTTTAGTACTAAATACATAGATCTAAGGTGCAGGAAGAGCCATTGGCCAGAGGACAGTGTGCCCTGAGTGGAGGGGAGGCTGGCTGTGGTAAAGCAGGCATGAAATGACCTATTAGGAAGATTAAAATAAATGCACTTCAGCACAATGGGTATAGTTACATCATTACATTTATTGGGCTTCCCATTTATTATTAACATAGATATTTCCCACTGCTGCCCGCAGACCTAACTTAATTTCTCTCCTTTATCCTTTTAATTCTGGCATGTCCTTTCTTACTGTCCCTTCTGCTAATTTAAAACAAAGACAATTCTCACTGACAGAATTCAAATAGGTGTCTCAGGAATTGCCCCCAAAGATAATTCTGTGGGCACGGGGAGAGATGCTGAGCCCCCAGCTTTGCTATTAAGGCAAGTACCAAACAGGAGCTGAAGCCATCATGGTCCTGGGGTGGGACTGGCTGCAGAGCTCAACATGCACATGGGACAAGCAGAGAAGGACACTCAATGTTGCCTTAAGAAGGAGGGTTGGGATGTCACAGATGGCAGAAGCTGACTTTAAAGCATGAGGTGTCTGTGGAAATGGATTCCCAGGAGCTGTAGGAAAGACTGAGCCCTGGTGGGGGTGGGGGGGCACAGGAGGCTGCTGGTTAGAGGGTAGAAAGGGTTTCAGTCAGCAGGGTCAGCACGTGGCTCAGCACCTTGGTTCTGCTGCACATAATCCTTTTTTGCACTCTTTTTCTAGAAAAAAAAGATGGTATTTTGTGGGTTATTACTGCTAGAAAGCTCATTAATTCGTTCAAATGTGCAGTAACTAATTGCAGAAGCACCACAGTCAGTCATACAACATGGAATGTCTCCAGGGATGGGACATCTCTCACCTCTCTCGGCAGCCTGGGCCAGTGTTTCCCCACCCTGATGGTAAAAAATTTCCTCTTTATACCTGGTTTAACTCTCCCCTCTTTCAGTTTAAACCATCACCCTTTGTCCTATTGCTACAGGCCTTGCTAAAACCTTTGTCACTAACTTTCTTATAAGTCCAGATGAGCTCCTTACCCCATTTGAGGGTTTGTTGGAAACCACTTGGAAGTATTAATCCATGGTTGGGCAATTGCACTTGTAAAACCCAGCAACTTGACCCCAAAAGGCATTTTCCTGGTGCCATGTACTCAGACAATGTTTTGTGTGGCTCTGAGCTTTCTTTTGCATGTTTGCAAAGCCATGTCACTGTGGATCCGCTCTGCTCCTGGCCTGGTGACAATCTCCTAGCCTTTCTGCTGCCACCCAAAGAGGTTTTTTCAGTACTTGTTTGCAATATAGACTCCAAGACTTTTTTTTTCTTCTGAATTTTGTGCCTCAGAGCAGAAAGGTGTATGGGTTCACTGTGGGAAATTCCTGCCTGGAGTGGGACAGTGTGGTTACCTTTCAGGGAATGGGGTAGGTGCCATGAAATAACCTCTGTGGTGGCTCCAGAGTCCTCTGGGGCTGGTGATAACCCCAAGCTTGTGCTGTGCCCCCCAGAGGTGGGCTCTCTGAAATGCTCACTACCCTTCTCATGGTCCTGGGGTGTCCTCACAGCCCTGGCAGGTCTGCTGGCCATCATGGCTGGGAGGGGAAGGAGTCTGGCCAGGGCCAGGACCCCTGGGCTCCCCGGGAAGATGGTGGAGCAGCTGTGTCCTCGGTGTCTGCTGGTGCTGGGATGGCCTCAGGTCCCCCCCTGCTCACCTCCCCGACGTGCCACTGCGCTTCTGCCTGTGGGTCCGGAGACCTTCCCAGGGAGGGTCGGTCGGTGTGTCTGTCTGTCCCCCAGCTGCTGATGAGGACAGTGATTCCAGGGTGTCCCCCCATTGCAACCCGCTAAGGGGAGCTCTAACCCCAGCGATGAACCCTGAGCTAGGGAAGAGATTATTTTTTTATTATTCTTTTTAGTGGAAATCTTCCATATATTTGAATTGATAATTTAGTCTTTAGAGGACTGTGCAAACGATGCATATATTTGTACAGCTAATTTTTCAAGGCATTTTGGGTTGTGTTTTTTCATTAGTTTTGGGGGTTCCCCCCCCCCCCCCCCGGCCCCTTTTGGAAAAGAATGTAAAGGCTATGTTCTTTTGGAGTTTTAAACTTTATCTGGACAATGAAATGGCAAATTATGGGGGATAATCCTGTTTGGAGCTCCCCGGAGCAGAGCCAGTGTACAGGTCAGAAAGCTTTGCTCAGGAGTAGTGAGGCCATAACCCTACAAAGGGAAGCTGGTGTGATTTTTTCCATCTGTGGGCTGGCTGTGCCACCCAGGGACGAGGGAAAGGCTCCGGCTGCCTGCTGGAAGGGCTCCCGGGTGGAGTTACCTTCTCCGTGAAGCATTGGTCACCAAGCTGCTCTCCTTGCTCCCAACAAGAGTGTGCCTCCCCTGTTGTGGGTTTGACAGGTCTTTCCTTCTGGTTTTGAGGTTTGGCTGAAGTGGGGTGTTTGCTGACATTTATTCCACGTGGTGTTTGGAACAAGATGCAACTCGGTGCCTGGGATTAAAAAAGTGAATTAATTCCTGTATAGCTTTAAGGTGACATTGGGAACTTTCCCAACATATTAGAAGTATGTGTAGGAGAAAACAGAGCCAAGTCTGACTGTTCATAAGCTCTATCTGACAAGGAAGACCTATGGGGTGTTTGCACAATGCTCTTCATCCCCCAGTGAGTAATTAGAGCCCTTGATCTGCAAGGAAACATTTTTTAAAGGCTGACATTGAAGCTGGTTAAAGGTAACCACTCCAGGACGTGAGCACCCGAGAGATGGAATGCTTTAGGGCTCTCATTTTCCCTCTGCACGGTTATTCCCGGAGACCAATTTGGAAACGATGTTTGGTTTAGGCTGGTTTGACTCTGGGAGTGTTTCCGAGGCTGCCCCCGGCAGCGGCTCTGCAGCTCCGGCTCCTGGCACCTCCTGCAGCCGCCCGGGACCCCCGGGAGTGAAGGGACAGCCCCTCCCAGCATTCCGGTCCCGCTTGGCTCTGCCGGCACCGGGATGCCTCGTCCCGCGAGCCTGGGGCGACAAGGCTCAGGGGAGCTGGGCACTGGTCAGCCTGGTGGCCAGGAAAGCTGGTTAAACTCAGTGCGGAGCAGAAACCTGACCCAACTGTCCTCGAACACCATTTTTTGTTGTGTTTTAACGAAGCTCTGCATCCGAGCAGCCTGTGGGAAGGTGCAGGCTGAGCGTTTTGAGAGCAGCCCCTTGTGATGAGTCGTGAACACTCTGCAGACCATCCACACAGCACGTGTTCCCTGAGCTGCAGTTCCTAGGCTTTTAATTGACTTCACCATCATTTGTGTAAAACTTCGTTGTTGGTACTTGTACTGGTTTGTCAGATAATTGTTACGTTGCTGCCCTGGGAGGCTGATCCTCACCTGCAGCAATTGTGTGGATGGGAACAGAGAGAATGGAAACCTCAGATGCCCAAATACCTCAGATGCCCAAATACCTCATCATTCCCTTTGATACATCTGCCTGTCCCAAAACAAAGGTACAAGCTCATCACAGGTATTTGCAACAGCAAATAGAGAGGTTATCCCCTCTCAGCAGCGAGGAGAGGAGCAACCTGGGATGGTATTTGGGATGCTACAGGCTCAGGCCCTTAGCTCACCTGCTGCTAAATGCTAAACTCCTTGCCTGGTTATGTCCACCTGGTATTTAGATAATTAGCAGGTGTATCTGTGCACTGCTGGTTGAGAGAGAGATTAAGGGCAGGATATTGCTGTTAGCTCAGGGCCCTGGGGTTGCCTGCCCATACCTCTGTCAGGATTAATCTGTACTAACACAGCTGTGCTCATGGGATAATAACACATGGATTTGCTCTGCTGTTGGCAATTTGGACAGTCTGCAAACTCCACAAACTTCATGTGCTTAGGAATGGTTTCTGAAAATGCTTGGAAATATAACTACATAAAGCACAATTTAGGATTAACAAGGCACACCAAGAGAACAGGGGTGCAGAGCTTTCCCTGGCTGGTGTTCAGCAGCACGTCCATGCATGGTGACCTCTGGCCACTCAGGAGGGTGGCACAACCACAGCACCCGTGGCCCTACCAGGGTGTCAAAATGAGTGGGGAACACATGCAATAAATAGCAAGTCTTAAGCTTCTCTGTGTTATGGCACAGTCAGTGGCAGAGCCTGGTCTGGAGTCCTCCCACCCAGTTTCAGGCTCTGTGGCAGCCCAGGGCTGCCTGCACACGTTTTTATTTATAGACATATTGATAAATACAACTGAAAGGATATTAAGGGTCCAGAATAAACCAGAGGAGATTAAGAAATGCTGGGCTAGATATCATGCAACCACTTGTACAAGCAGGGCTTGGCCCTGCCTGGAGGTACAGGCTCTCCTGTTATCTCTCTGCTGGCCATGGCAGCTGGGGTTTGCTGGTCAGCACAAAGTGCCTGAGATAAGTGGCCAGGTCCTTCACATGCAGGATATCCTTCTGTCAGCACTTGGCCAGGGTTGGGTGACCTCTCATGGCCTTTGGGTTTCTGGGTAAAGGGGATGGGGTGTAAGAAAATGGCTTGTTTCTTGTGGGAACACCCCTGGTTTGTGTAACCCCTCCAGAGGGTCTGGGGCAGGCAGGAATAGGCTTCCCCTGCCAGCAGATCAGATGGATGGACTCTCAGAGCTGCAGCACGGGGAAACAGAGCTGGGAGTTAGAAAACAGGTTGATACCTCCTTAGCCCAATAAATATTAATAGTTACAGGTGAATTTATTTTTTTTTTCTGTTGGAACAACTTAAGAATGGCCTGTTCTTTGCTCCAGTCCAGAGGCTTTTCACACATGGTAGAAATGTGTCATTTGTTTCACAGGGTCATATTTTGTAAAAAGCAAGAAAAAATTTTGTTCTCTGAGGACCAAATTTTGCTTTAAACGTTCCTCAGCTCCAGTTAGATTTGGCCAAAACAAAGGCCAGCAGGAATGGAGCTGGGAGCAGCAAGGACAGCTGGGTCTGTCTCCCTGTCCCTGGAGCAGCACGTTGCTCGGTCACAGGGAAAGCAGCGTGGGCAAAAACCACCAGCCTGAACTACAGATTTTCCACTTGAACTGCCTTGAATCTGAGGACAGGGTTTGGCTTTGGAGTGTTTGAATTATGTAAAAGATAGATTTTTGGTTTCCTTAATTTTGATGGAAATGGCACCAGGCTCTGCAGGAGCCAGAGTTGCCTTCCTGCATCTCCTGCATTTTCTGGTAACTCACTTGTAATTAAGCCATATCAAAACTGCTCAAGAGCAGTCCTCAGAGTTATTTGCAGGGCATCACATGCTTCCTTAAGGGCTATTTTTGTGGCTGTTATCTCTGTACAAGCAGTTTTCTGCTCCCTGCATGGTCCATAGCTGGGGTGGCAGCAGATGTGTGGCAGGCATCCCCAAAGCCACCACAGACCCAGCTAGGGATGGGAACATGGCAGTGGTGCCAAGGGGACAGGTCTGGGGAACTCAATGTGATGCCCAGGATGTCCCCAAAGGCCTGGCAGGAGCTGTGCCAGCTGGGGTGTAACCAGTGGGGCTAAGAAAGGAGATTTTCTGTCTTCTAAGTCCCCCTCACCCACCCCTCTGTACACAGGGGCCCCTTCCCCTGGAAACGCCCTCAGACAGAGTCCTGCCTCAGAGGTTACACTAGGGTTGCTTGCTCCTTTTGTTGAAAACTACTTCTAATTAAAGTGTTGATCTAAAGTAAGGAAAAAAACAACAGAGTTACTGCCCAGTTAATTGTAGAACTCCCCCCAGACCCAAGGGTATATCCTCATCCCACTGCAACTGAGAGGAATTAATGGTGGGAAAATGGCAGGAGCTGGCTTGCCAAAGACATCTGTGGTGCTTTGGGGCTTGGAAGCTGGGAGAAGACATGGACTGTGGGCTTGCCAGAGTCCTATCCAGTTGGGCACCAGGCCTTAGGGCCACCCCTGTCCCTGGGGATGGGGAGGGAAGCAGAGCCAGCAGCTCAGCCCCAACCAGCAGTTTTTCACCAAAATACTGGCATTCAGGGCCATTTTGCAGTGTTGCAGTTTGCCAAATATACTTTTTTCTATAGGGAGGAATATTGCTGCATTTTATCTGATCTGTGATGAAAATAACATTTCAAAAGTGCTATATATAAGCTTTCCCCCCCCCCCCCCCAGTTACTAACTGGAGCAGCATTTTCACAGGGGGCTGGTGGAAGGATTCTGGGGCTTTTGGATCTGAACCATGAGCTTCCCATTGATGTGCTCACCAAAGGTCCCTCCAGGAGCTGTGCTTTGGCTGCTATAGAAAAGGCCCTTTTAAATAACAAGTTTTCTGGGAAGGACAAAAGGGGTGGCAGCTCTTCATCTATATTTATGTTGCCACAAATGCATGGCAGATGGCACAGCTTTTGTGTCTTCACACTTTCCCTGATGTTTAATTACAGGTCTATAAATAGCTGGGTTTATGACTTATGGTCAGATGCTCTTTCATCATGGTGGGAAAATAACTAATAACAAGCACATCATGAGAGCAGCTTCTTTCCCCCCCCTTCCCTTCAGGCCCCTGTAATGGTGATGAGATTTTCAGAGATGGGGGTGCTGCCAGGTTGCTGCTTGACCCTTCTCCAGCTGGAAGGTTTGTACACTAACTGGAGTGTTTATTGCACACAAAAATCCTGGATTTGATAGACTAGCTGGGCCCATGCACCCTTGGGTCTTACCTGAAAACAATCCATGTGGCAAAAGGCAAACAGGCTGGATATAAATCTAGTGCTTTGTTTGTAAAATGGCATTGCAGATTTTCCTGCTCTGCCTTTGGTCTGTAAACATCCCTTGTTGCCTGACCCTGGGAAGTCTCATTCCAACAAAACCTGCACCACCAGCCTGGCTTTTGTAAGGGAAAACTGCAGCCTCCTTGCTGTGATGTGATTTTTGAAGGGAAATCATAATTGATAGCTTCCACATGCTCACAGCCATGTGGAAAATATGGGGGGTTTTCTCAGAGAAAAAGCTTTGGACAGGGAAGAGCAAAAGGGTGGGAGCAGATTTCAGGCTAAGGAGCAGGCAGAGGGCAATCAGCCCCAGAACAGCTCGTGCTTGGCTGTTACTCCTCCTGCCTGGAGTGCTCTGCCATGGGAAGAGCAAATAACTGTAATTAAGGGAAATAACAGTCAAAGCATCATCTTCTTCAGACACCCCTCAGCTTTGTCCAATATATCATATTCATGCTTCATGGGGAGGCTGATTTTGGGCAGCAGCCGTGGTGCTGGCTGCTGGGGAGGAGATGCTGGGCAGGGGGAGCACGGGGGCTGCTCCAGGGAAATGAGCAGTGCTGGTGCAAGGGCCTTCAGGAAAAAAAAATCAGCTGTCAGGATAAAAGTGATGTAATGCTTGTGGGTTGTTGTTGTTTTTTTTTTAATTGGGGCTTCAGAGAGGTTGTGGAGTCTCCTTCACTGGAGACATTCAAAACCCACCTGGACAAGTTCCTGTGTGATGTGCTCTAGGTGACCCTGCTCTGGCAGGGGGGGTTGGACTAGATGATCTTTCGAGGTCCCTTCCAACCCCTAGGATTCTATGATGAAAAATCTGAAATTCAAGTTAAATGGGAAGCCAAATATGAACCTAATTTGAAACCAGCATTTGAGGTTTTCAAGCTGTTTTATTTCTCATCGATGTGTAAATGTGAACGTTGGGTAAAGCACTTGTAAAATCAGCTCTTCTGCTTCAGTGGCAACAGATTGTACCAAGAACTAACTGTTGGCACAGCACATGTCCAGTTAGAACCAGGGCACAGGGATGTCATCCCAAAGGTACCACATGTCCCTTGCTGTCTCCCAGACTGGAGCACAACCCCTGGTGTTTCAGTGCAGGGTGACAACTCCTGGGAGCAGGAACAGGTGGCTGCAGAGGGGGAGATTTGCCATTTAATGAAAATGCCCTCTGGACCGTGAGCTGCAACACACAAGTTTGGGGATTATATGTATGGGTTTGCCCACATTTACTAAAGTATCCAAACCTGAAATAAAAAAATAATTGAATTACAATCTCTAGGCAAGTTGGGGTTTATTTTCTCTGTTTTCCTGTAGGTAACCACAGAATGTTTCCCTGGGGGGAAGGAGTAGGAGGCAGGTGTGACTGAGAGCAGTGCATGCCTCCTGCTGTGCTGCACATCAGCAGAGCTTTCCCCTTCAGCTCTCACCTGAGCCTCTGCTCCTCCCTGGGCACATTTTGCCATGTGGCCTCTGATGAGCTCTTCTGTGCTGCTGCCCATGAAATTGATCATAACTCAGCTCACAGTGGAGATAAAACCAGTAATGCTTGGGAGCATTCAAGCTCTCGGGGATGAGTTAGTGGGAAAGACTACAGGAAAATAAATAATTCTCCTACCAGCTTGTGATGACAGGCAGTGAATAAGGCACAGACACAAGAAGGGTGATGTGCCTCCAACATGCAGTGCTTGTGTGAGGTGGACAAGATTCAAATGGGTCTGTGACTACATCTTCTGGGTGGCTGCTGTTGTAGACTCCTGGGCTCCCCGTGGGATGAAGTATGGGATCATGGATCTTGTCACCAGCTTAGCAAATCACCATGTCTTGGCTCCATTTCTTGGTCAGACCTGGCCAATACTTAACTTGTAGACATTGACTGCAGAATAATTATGCTAAATCTTTGTCAGAAGCAGGAGACTGTAATTGTGAATCCTTGGTAGCTGGGCCTGTCCTCAGGGAGCCCTGCTGATGAGGGAAGGATGATCTCTTGCCATACACATCTGGTCTCCTTCCTGCAGAATTGCAGATACATCTGAGTGTCTTCACAATACTGACTCATTTGTATTAGTTTGAATTTCAAAAACCTCTCAGATTTATTTTGCTGCTGCTTTTTTTTCTTGCTTTTTTTCTTTATTTTCCCCTGTAGTTTTTTTTTTTTTTTACTGCCCATAATTACCTGGAGCTGGTGCTTAGCTAACTGTGTGACCATGATTTTCTGGGCTTATATAATTATGTTCCTCGTGTTCCAGAAAAGAATCCACTTCTCTATTAAGCTAGTGCAGAGATTGTGTTTATTAGAAAACTGCAAGAAATCATATGAATTACTCCACAGGGGGGAATAGACAAATATTACAGTATTCTATTGAGTGAAGGTCTGCTTTGGGTAGCAACCTGCAGTATCAAACTCCTAAATTAGTGCTTGTGAGCATTGTGCCTTTGTGTGAGGGACCTAAGCCATGCCCTGGCGAGGTGTTGCCATTGCTTCCAGACCCTTTGACTCACTGGTCCTTGTTTAGCCAGTGCCTAGCAGCCTTCTATTGTGTCTTTTTTCATGAAAATACACTAAAATGTGGTCACTACTGTGCTAAAACAACCCCTCTTTAAATGGCAGTGTTGTGCTCCATGCCCTGTTTGGATGCCCAGCTTCTCTAACATACAGATAATGAGGAAGGATAGAGCTTGACTGCCAGCAATACAAATCAAAAACCAGCTTTCTTCCATGTAATTTACACCCAGAGCAGCATGACCCATCAGAAAGGTCATGTTTGAGGATGAGCTGCAGCAGAAAACCACAGCTGAGGAATAATATTCTCTCTAAGAAGAAACAGGAAGTGCTGAAAATGCCCGAAAGGTAAGAGAGTGAACATAAATTTTTGACTCTTAGCTTGATGAAATAGCTTTCTGGGAGACTGGGGGACACAAAAACTAACCAGAAGTTCATCTACCTCCCCAGTATATGATAAAAAAAAACCCCAAAACAAACCACAACAAAACACACTTCAATGCCTTTGATATGATTAAATTGCCTCCCTTTTAACGCTTGTCTCACCCTGTGACAGACACAGCACTGTTTGTGACCTCCATTTGCAGACTGCAGTTCATACCCTGTCAGCACCCGTGCTGCTATTTTAGGGGGCTCAGAGTGAATATTCAACTCGTGTCCGTGTGGGACAGATCAAAACCAGAACAATGTTAACAAACGAGCACATTGACGCAGCTTCAGACTCGACAAAGGGGGTGCTTGATCGGCTGCATAGAACAGCCCAGAGCTGGGAACAAAGCACAGGCACGAAACATCCCTGTGGTGATTGAAGTGACTTTGAAATCTTAGTCTCCTATTAATTACAGGAGGCCACTAATTGCATTGACCTGCAAACCTGTAATTCAGAGAGAGAGCCTTGCAGGATGCGTGCAGGGCTGCACGAACCAGGGTGGAGCGTTTGTTACAAAGGAGGCTGAAATAAAGCAGTTATAAATACAAATATCTAATACCTACAAGCACACAATAACCTCACCAGCAAACATATGTAGGAGGTAAGGAAAGAATCACTCCAAAGGCCTCGAGTGCTTGCTGGAGGATGGGCTGGGGGATGTTCTGGGAAGCCCAGCCTGGGAGGTGTGAGCACAGTCTGACACCCTCAACATACCTCCCAAAACACTAACACCCACCCCCCAAAACAGCAATTCCCAGTGAAGGGACCTGCAGACTTTTTAAAGAAGATAAAAGCTTTCTGAGCAAGATACAACCGAGTTACTATGGAGCAAGGATACGAGTTTAGAATACTTTTGGCATGTCATTTCCCTGTGCTGAAGCTCTGCTGTGCCCTTCCCCGGGAGTCACGCTGCTCTTACCAGCAAGTTACTATGGGCACTTTAATTTAGGCACAACCTTGGTCAAGTACAACCCTTTGCAAAGCAGGGAAAACAGTGAGGATGCACGACTGAAATTCAGAGGTCAGGAGAACCTCAAGTGCAATGGAATAGAGAGGTGACTTTTGAAGATGATAGAGTGAATGAAAAAAACAACAAAACAAACCCCACAGCATTAATAGAATAAACTAACAAAAAGAGTCTTTTTTAAAAGAGAGATGTTTTTCTTGAACTGGGCATTGTAAGAAGCAGTTTCTGCTGTACCACGAGGGAAGAAAAAAGACATAACCCACTCTGGACTTCTCTCCATGTTGTATAACAGCTCAGTGTTACCTGGTGGAGATGAGCACAAAGCCCATCAGACTAGAACTTGTTGCTTGATGATATTAATTAATGTCCCAGACATGAACTGACTTGGAAAACAAAATGTAATACCAGATTGCACATTGAATGGACCTACTGAATTAAATAATGACAACAGTTAGCTGCTGCTGGTGAACTCAAGAGTATAAATTAATAGCTGTGTTATTTGCTAGGTAATTGCCAGTGGTGACTATGTGTGGTGTGAGGAACACCACCTAGCTTAGGGGCTGGTAGTGCAGCTCACCGGAGCAATGCCATGCTCTGGAAAAATGATGGGACCTAAAGCTGGGGGGACTCTTTCTGACAATGCAGGAGATGGGAGAAGAAGGTTGGGTGCACCCAACTCGTGCACCTCTGCTGTGTCACCAGGCACCGCTCCTAACAGCCATCAGGGTATGGGGGGTAGGAAGAGAGGAGGGAAAAGGTGTCTAAAGTATGAGACATGAGACAAATCTACTGGTTTAGCCTCCTGTCTGATGGCTGAAAGATGGGCTGATTGTATTTTGACATGATGCCTTGCCAAGCAGTCCCTGTCAGCAGTGTCAGGCTCTACCCATCCGCTGCTGCCTCATCTCTGTCTGACACAAAAGCACTTCAGACCAGTATTATATTTAGTACAAACTCAGTCAATCTAATAAAAAGTGTCTGTTATGCAGCAGAGCAACCCATCTTTGATTGGGATTTGATTGATTATTGCTTTCCCTTAGAGAAATTTTTTTAATTGCCTTGTTAAAATAGTTGTTAATGTTAATTGGTCATGCTTTCCTGTTTTGCAAGCGCAGCCCAAACCGTGTGTCTTGTCACTGCTGTTTCTGCTTGGCAGCATTTCAGAGCCTGGGTGTTTGGGTCAAAGAAGAACAGCCTATGTATGTGTTTTTTTTTCTAAGAAAAATCAGACCACTAATTGCTGTGCTGGGTTCATCAGCGTGGCCAGTTGACATTTTAGCTGCACTGTTGGCTCTCTGGCTCTGCTGTTAATGACATCTCATGAAAATGCTGATGAGTTTGTAAGAGATGATCCTGCTTATTAAATATACTGATTTGCAGAGGATGTTGTGGAAAACACGTATTCCCTCAATCAAAGATAAATCTACTTTATGTGCTGTATATGGCTAATCAAAACTAATCAGGGCCAGATCTTTTGATTAGATTTTTTTTTACTGTTGTGGCTAAAATCAGGCTGAAGAAAACATCCTCATCTTTAAGGTAGGTATGTTCGTTTGATGTGGGCTTTGGGAGGGTTACCTGTAATGGTTAGGGCTGGATTTTGGATGGCTTATTTTAGCAATGGATTTGATAGAGGCAGCACCTAAAGGCTGGTGGATGAGGGCTGGACACATGGCTGACCCCTGGTAGGTGACGTGTGGCTGCTTTGCCAGTGCCTTGGAGGTGAGTTCAGTTGTGTGACCTGCTGAGTGTCACCAAAGGAGCTGGGTTGGATCTGAGGGCAAGATGTAATTTTGTGGACATTAGTGTAAAGGAAAATATATAACATGTTCAAAAAGGCAAGTGTGGACACGAAACTTAGCGGGATGCAAGTCCTGGATGATGGCACCTACCACATGATACATAACCTACCATAAGTACATAAATCACAGAATGGTTTGGGTTGGACGAGACCTTAAAGATCATCTATTGCCAACCCCTTGCATGGGCAGGGACACCTGCCACAAGACCAGGTTGCTCAGAGACCCATCTAGGCTGGCTTTCAACACCTCCAGGGATTGGGCTTCCACAGCTTCCCTGGGCAACCTGGGCCAGTGTCTCACCACCCTCACACTAAAGAATTTATTCCTAATGTCTCACCTAAATGTCATCTCTTCCACATCTAATCCATTCCCCCTCATCCCATCACTCCCTGCCCTTGTCAGAAGCCCCTCCTCAGCTTTCCTGGAGCCCCTTCAGGCACTGGAAGGTGGTCCAAGGTCTCCCCGGAGCCTTCTCTTCTCCAGGCTGAACAGCCCCAGTTCTCTCAGCCTGTCTTCATAGCATCACATCAAACACAATTGTAAAATGGGACATACTTGCACATGAAAATAAATTATAGTTTCTTTTCTCCCCCCTCTTTAAACTTGCAAGTTCTTAGCAGGAATGAACCATGAAGCAGTTTTGTCCAGGTTAACCTCCCCACTGCTGCCCTGGCCAGGCTGGTGGGTGGGCAGAGTCTGCTCCTCACTGGGGCACCTCAGCAGGAGACCATTGCCCCCACAGAGGGTGGGCACACGTTCAGGGACTATCAGGATCCTCAGCGTAGGGGAATCAGGTTTTTTTTCAGCCACACAGCCAGGGGAAGGAAGCTCTGATGATTTCCTGGGGTTCAGACGTTTCTCTCCTGCTGTTTTGTGCCACAGGGGAATTATCGTCTTGCCCGTAGGAGCCAGCAAACCTCCCAGCAGAATCACTGCAAGTGGAGCTGCTCCAAAAGAATTTATATCAGCCGATCCAATGAGGTGGTCAGGGCCTATTTAAAAAATACATATACCTCATTTTTCCACTGAAATGAAGCATAATTCACTCAAAGGGTTTGATTGTTGATTAGGAATTTTCTGGGTGTGGAGTACGTTTTGTCCTACAAATTAAATCTAAATTAAATCTACAGAGATTTTCACTAAATATCTGATTTTATCATTCCTAAAACATTTTTTATTTTACTAAAACATTTTCAGATTTTAAAATTAATTGGGGCTTGAGATTTTTTCTCTTTGGCAACTTATCTTGGTGGCCATTCTGTTTTCTACTAATCACCAACTCCACTAGCATCATGCATGGCAAATGCAAACAAAAATATAAATAATCCGTAATCAGACATATAAATTATTACATATATATTTATATATATGCACATATCCCTTGATATACCCATGTGGAGGGGTATCTAAATAGCAGAAGATGGTGAAGCACTATCACGACAGCATGGTACTACTTGGGAGGTGGGAATTACTAGCTCCTGGTATCTGGTAGCTCCTGGTAATGGGTATGGCTGTCACTGGCAGCCACCACCCTGAGATTGTGGTGGGACTGACCACTGAATCCTGCTTGGGAATGAGAACAAGACTTGAAATTATTTCTCTTCTATTTTTAATTATTGTGGAATCACAGACTGGTTTGGTTGAAGGGACCTTCCAAGGCCCATCCCCCCATGGGCAGGGACAAATTCAACCACATCAGGTTGCTCAGAGCCCCATCCAACCTGGCCTGGAATGCTTCCAGGGATGGGGCCTTTACCACCTCTCTGGGCAACCTGGGCCTGTGTTTCACCACCCTCATAATAATAAAAAAAATTAAGATGTTGCTTTTTCCTCGATTTCTTGAAATCTGTGAGAAGGTGTGTGGGTTTCCTGCCAGCCCCAGTGAGTGCTTTGGTTCTTGAGGTTCAGCAGAAACTTTTCTACCTTCTGTGGCCACTGCGGGTGCAAGTACCAGGCTGAGAGGAGGTGACACTTCATGGGTGATTAAAAAGTGAGATGGCAAGAGTTCCCCTCTTGCAGCCTGACCCCCTGCTGATCCCATCACTGAACTGGATGCTCCCCAGGGTGATGTCTCCTTGCAGCAGCATGAGAGGACATTGTCCCTCCTGGAGAGAAGGGAGGGAACATCTACATGCAGGTGTCTCCTTGGAAATCCAGGGGGACAACAGGGTCACCAGGACAGATACGCAGCAGGACATGAACGTTAAGGAGAAGTGGATGAGGCTCTTCCATCTGGAAGCACATCCTGAGCTCTGTGTGGTCCTGGAGAACTGCTACAGGCTTCCTAAAGCATTTTCTAGGCTGAAAACAATGGCCTCTGGTTGAGCAAGATGCTCCAGCACCTCTCAAGCTGAGGATTTTGCCAGGTGAGGCAATGACAATGGATGTGCAAGCCAAGAAGGAGTCCTCTGAAACTCCTGGTCCCAAAGAGGTAAACCCCCTGTTCTGTCCTCTACAAGGTCAGTGGTCACATTCATTGTCTTCTGCAGAGAAAAAAAAAACCCCAAAAAAACCAACAAAAAAACAAGCAGAGCAGAAAAAGAGTGAAATGCCCACAGGAACTGTCCTCCTGCTTCTCCAGTAGGATGTTTGAAGGGCCAGCACCTCCTGGCAGGGGGATGGTCCCCACAGGATGTCTCTCATCTACAGGCAGGAAGCTGTGACCTCTCGGAGAGGTGGATTCCAGACTAGCAAGGTTCAGAAAGGTAACAGAAGTGAAACATGGCATGTGCCAAGGGTTTAATTAAACAGGGAATGATGCAAAGTCCCTCAGATGATTTAAACAGTAACTCAGGGAGGTCTTCTCTTATAATAGGTAATTACCAAAACATCTCCTTCATATATTCCAAAGGAAAAAAATGAGTATACTCATCTATCACCTGGGTAGCACCAAGGTTTGTAATAAACACCAACTAGGCATTACCAGGGTGAAATATGGTTGCTATCTTCTCCACTCTTTAATTGTAAAAATGAGGCTTTCAAAAATCCATCTTGTTAGGTGTCTCAAAGCACAAATATTTAAAAATGTTAATTACCTCACACCAGTGTAAAAATACCTGTGTAGCAAAACTACACGTGGAAAGATGAGAGGACACATCTGCTATAAACAAAAAGCCAGCAGAGCACTGGTTAGCCAGCCCTGCTTGTACCTGCTCAGAGCAGAGGGAGCACACATGGGATTTAAAGGGGATAAACCACATTTTTAAACATAGATTTCCACTAGACAGCCACCAGTGATTTGCAATGTCTCCTTCAGGTCCTAAAAAACTGAGAAGAGGTAGGAACATTATTAATCTGGCCGTGAACCCCATGAGTTCAAGCCTTCTGCTCTGCTGCACACAAACCCAAGCTGAGCTTGGGGAGAATCATGCAATGGGACACTTCGTAATATTTCTGTTTGGTTTTTGTTTTTAAAGAGCTGCCTGGCTGGGTGGGCAATGGCAATGCTGCACGAGTACACAGTCATTGAGGTCCACTCCTTAAAAAAGCCACTAAAAATCAAAGAAGATCCCAGAATGTGGTGAATTACATTTCCAGTGCAGAAAACAGCCCCTTTGCAGTGATGCAGCCAGTGGTGTTGGGAAGTGATGCTCTGCTGAAGAACATGTTCATGATGCAGCTTTGGCCTTAACAAGGTGGGTGCTGATGGAGGAGGTGATGCTGAGAGGGGTCTCACCTCTGTGGTAGCATCAGCTCCTCCCAGAGGGACCCTGACCCTTGTCCTGATGGCTGGTGGCTGTGCTGTGGGACAGACCATGCCCAGGGCAGCTGCTGCCTCTGTCCTGGCAGGTACCTCTGCAGCCAGCCTTTGGACTCTCCCATTTTCTCAGCAGAGCATCTCATTTTTTAAATTAAAAAGTATTTAATGTAAATTTAAGGGAAATTGAATTGAATGCTTTGCATAAAGCACAATGAAGACTTGCACACACAGTTATTTTGCCAAACAATTATACCTGAATCTTTTTTTTTTCCCCTCAGCAAAAACAAATGTGGCTGTATAAAAAATATGGAAGTATTGAAATTTGACCCCCTCCTTATATTGCAGAACACTAATATTTTATATACATTCTGTACTATATTGCACTGGTGACATGACAACACTTGGATGTTCAGTTGCCAAAAAAACCCATCTTTTAATAATTTTCTTGTTGTTGTTGTTTAGCAGAGAACAAATGGGGGGAACAACAGAAATGGTGAGCATGTGTTCAGCCAAGTCAGAGTTTTGTTTCCACGTTAGGGAAATTTTTACTGAGGCTTCCCAAGCTCTGTCTGGACTCTGCTCCCAGCCTCCTCAGCATTCCATGCTGGAGCCTCCCCCGTGTCTACCACACCTCCTCTGTGGTGTTACTGCCCAGGGACACTCATCTTCAGCATCTGTGTCATCAATCCTCAGAGAAGCTGCTGGAAAGGGAAAATACAGCTCTGCCCCATTCCTGCAGGACCCCTTGAGAGGGCAGACTGGAAGCTGTGCCAGCATCCTGCAGGCTCAGGGCTCAGCCTCAGCAGCACCCCAATTTCTCCACACTAGCAGAATTTGCTATAGTGGTAACTTTAATCAGCTGAAGCTTTCTTTTTATGTGCTTTTTCTCCCTGTTTTGGAGCCTCATTAAAGTTGGCTTCAACTCTGTCTGGATGGCCCTGGACACCAGAGTGGATGCTGGCACAGAGGCTGGCAGAGCCAGAGGTGCCCAGCATCCTCCTCTCCCCACTGGTCCCTGCCTCTCTCTGCTGCCATGGGACTGACTGTCCCCTGTCCCACAGCTCCTGTGGTGACACCAGCCTCAACAAGAGCTGCTGCAATGCCAAGAGGCACACCACTATCCTCACTGGGCATGCATGAGCTTAAAGACCTTCCTCCAAGCATGAAAATCTCCCTTCTAGCATCTGCAAAGAGGGACTCCATGCATCACTGGTTTAGTCATAGAGCTATTCCCCAAACCATGAAAGTGGTGGTATCTTGGACTTTTGGCTGGAAGAACCAGCATCCCACGTGGGGAGGCTGCAGCCCACAGAGGAGAGCAGGGCTCTCCCCTCCTGCAGAACATGGCATTAGATCCTGCAGTTTTTGCCCCAACGGGGAAGAAGTTTGAGTGCAACAGCGGGGCCATGGCTCTGGGGGTGGAAGGGGCTGGGCTCAGGGGCTTGTTTCACCCCTCAACCCCCTGAGCTTGGCTTTGGGGGCTGAGCCTTGGTGGGTTGGACAGCTGGAGCAGAACAAATGAAGCCAGGTTGTATTTAGAGCAATGAATAAATTCCCTGTTATGAATGAGAGAAGGTGACGTGCGGGACCCACACTCTGCTGCAGGGGCTCCTCTCCACTCAGCTGCTGGGCTGCCTTGGAGAAGTAGGGCTCTTACTCATTTTTGCATGGTTCATCTAGAGGCAAAAAAAACCCCTCTATAAAGGTAAAAACCTCTTATTCTTGTACACAGAGTATGAGCAAAAAAGTTATAAATACCCAATGGTCTTGCATTTTCTCCTTCCAGTGCTGTCAGTCTGGTTTCCCTGGAGCGTAGGGACTGAACTTGGAAAGCATGAATGTGTGTAATTAATAAGATGTCAGCTGAAAAACATTGCTCTGGACTGCTAGGGAGGGTTGGTTAATTTGTGCATCAAAACTAAAGAACTGAAAAGAGAGGTATGATTACGTAGCAGTTGATTCACTTGAAAATGATGTATGTAGGAGAATTAAGTTATGGCCTGTCAGAAGAAAGATGTCAGGAAAGATTACAAAACACTTGGCTATTTACATTCGAAGTTGTCTGTAATCCCTAAGTTGTCTTCCCATGAAAGATGTATTTCAGGATTTCTCCTAGCTATAAAAATGTAGGAATGACGTCATAAATCAGGCCACGGATTCCCAGAGTTTGACTTGCAGTGGTTGGTCCATACAGGGATATTTTGTTCCAGGAAATAATGCCAATGAGTTCCCATGTCCTCACACACAAGCAGGGTGCTCTGACCTTCCAGCCTTCAGACATGGTGTCTGATTTCCCTCAGTGAAAACATAAAGCTCTGAGGAATCTCTCACCATGCCTCATTTTTCTGGTTTTCATTTTTCATGCTCCTGTCATTCTCACGTGTGACATGGACAGGATGGCACCATCTCTGCCCACACGTTGGGGACCAGCACAGCCACCTGGAGCTGCAGGCTCTGCTCACCTCTTCCTGCTGCAGAACATGGCAGCCACCACACCTGGGCCTGGCCCTGCCTCTCCAGCTCACCAGGGCCACCTTGTGAACCCTTTGGAACATCTCCCTTACTGCTTTCTCCTGGAGATCAGCTCAATCTCCTTTCCATCGAGTGGGACAAAGGCTGCAGCAAGAGCAGATACCCAAGAACCTGCTGCAAGCCCCTGGGAGGCAATGAAAGGGTTACTGCTTGTTAGCTGATTAGCTGAAATGCTAATTAGGAGCACGTGCAGCTGTTTAAAATCAGACCCAGGGGTGGAGGCAGCCATGAGACCACTGGGCTTCATCATTCAGGTGCAGTCCCTGCTGCTGGTGTGGGGCAGGTGAGTGTGCGGTGCTGGTGGGACATGGGGAGGGGAAAAGGGGCTGGGGGAGCTGAAGGTGGGGTCAGCTCAGCTTGGTATGGCCTTGGAGCTGGTGGCTGATGGTGGTCTTCATGTAGTTAGCCTGGTGCTGTGGGACTGGCCTGCCTTAGCAAGTGGAGGGGGACAATATTGTCCTTGGGGCTGAATAGAGGAGCACCTGGAGAAGGGCTTGTGCTCCCAAAGGCCTGTGTTTGCCCAGGTGATTATGGAGGTGCTGCAAGTCTTAAATCCAGGCCAGGAGGTGACCCCCATGGTGGCAGGGTGCCATATGCATGCAGTTCCCTTCTGGATCCTAACATCTACATCTGTAGATGTGGCACTTCAGGCCGTGCCCTACTGGGCATGGAGGGGTTTTTGTGGATTTTATATTGTTTGTAGTTTTGTGGGGTGTGGGATTATGGTTTTGTGGGGGGGGGGGGGTTGGGGGAGTTTTTTTGTTTGGTTGGGTGTTTTGTTTGTTTGTTGGGGGGTTGGTTTTTTTTTGTTTTTTTCCTTGGGTGGATGGTTGGACTCTGTGATCTTAGAGGTCTTTTCCAACTGTGACAATTCTGTGATTCTGTAAAGCTCTGCTTTAGTGGCCTTTCTAGCTTGTTTAATGTTGGAGACAAAACCCTTCTAATGGTTTTCTGTTACTAGAAATATTGCTGTGTGCCTTGCTGGTACTTGAGAAGCGCTCAGGAAACCAAACCCCACGTGAGAAGTTGTGTTGTAGCTAAGAGAGACATGCAGTGTAGCTTTGCATGCAGCTGTCAAAGCTGGAGCACTGATTCGCTTCACAACCTCATTATATGTATTTTTTGGTGGTGATTTGTAGTGTCTTGAGTGTACCTGGAGCTCTGCTGCCAAGGGAGCTACCTCAGGTAGTGGTACTCGGCCATTGCATGGCAGGTGGGGTGGGCTCTGGGCACTGCAGGGGGCTGGTGGAGCTGCAAGGTGAGAGCAAGTAACTTCTGGAGCTAAGGGAACATCCCTTGGAAGGAGGCAGGGCTGGAAGTGGGTGCCCAGCTGGGCTCTGCCAGGGTCACACACTGAAGTGTTTGTGCTGCCCCTAGCTTGGTATTTGCTGTGAGTCTGAGTAAAGGGATGGTGGGAGGAGACCTGAGAGAGAAGAAGGTGCTGCCAACGGTTAACCTGCTTGTGTCAGGAAACATAACATTGAACTTCTCAGCTTTGTGAAGGTGTAAGTTTTTGGTGTGTTTTTTTAATTTAAAAATGAAAGGGAAGATCACAATTTTTTTTTTTCATGTGCTCAAGTAAGTATCTGGGTATGAAATTCCTGCACACCTCAAGTTACACCTTTCTTGCAAGAGCTTCAATGTACTTAACCTCCTTTGCCTCCAAACCATGCTAAACACTTTATTCTCCCCAGAAACTCTTGTTTTAAGCCAAGCAGTTTAAGAGCTGCAGAAGCAGGGCTGAGGGTTCAGTTCTGCCTCCCCAGCCTCAGGGACAGCCTGTGCCTCCTACCAACACCTGAAGGAACTTGAGCAGCTTTCCAGGAAGCTGCTTTTTTAAAAAGGCTTCATGATACTAGAGAAACCTCTAAAAGTTGTGTGACTGCTCCAGGTGGCAGGACTTCAGCTTTGAAGCTGAAACCTGCCTGTTGGCAGTGGAGCTGTTGGGGCTGTTGCCTGGGCCAGCAGTGGGCATGGGAAGGGCAAGTATCCTAAACCTTGAGCAGTTCCAACCCCTGGTACTAAGACAAACACAGCTGTTCATGGACCTTCTCCAACCTGCATTGAAGAATTGCTCAATCTTCACACATACAGCACCCAAAAAAAATATGGAAAAATCTCATTATTTGGTAGCATGTGGAATCATTCCAATCAAAAATAGCTTGTCTGGAGTATTTGCTGAAATTTCCAGGTATAAGTTGAAAACATAATTACTGGCTTCATGGAAAAGATGAAAACACTGTTTAGGCTGGAGGAGATTCAATCTGTTGAAGTACATTTCAATCTCCATCTGATGCTAACTAGCTATCTGCATTGCAGATACAGCTATATTTGCATGCAGACCTGGATGTTGTCATCTCTCTTTCTGCAATTGTTTTGATTTGAAGTCCCTTGTACAGACTCATTAGCTGCCTAGAATATCTTAGTCTGTAAGTATCTCTCGGGAGGCAATATTCAAGATCTCTTGAGGGCCTCTGATTATTTTATACAAGTGTTTTTCCTGCCTTGGTGGAGCTTACTGTCTTGGTCACCTTGATTTAATCTAAAATGAATGTGGTCAGTGTAATGTAATTGGGAGGGGTGAGAAAAGGGGGAGAAAGAAATTTCTAGGCAATGCAAATACAGTTGAATATACTCTGGGAGTCAGAATAAAAGTTTGGACAGTTTACAGACTTCAAAAGCAAAGAGAAGAACCCTTCTCCTTCATCTGTATGGAAAATCATAAATAATGAAGTACAACGGATGGAAAGCTTATTATTTCTAGAAGTCCAGAATCTACTTGGGCTGTAATTATTTTAACCCCTTACTGTGAAGGCAGGACATTTCTGAAATATCAATATATGCCCGTAAGGGCTTTTCTGAATGCTAGCATGGGAATGATGGAGTAATTTTTCTGTTTCTGTAGCATTTGATCTTTGGTCTCTTGATCTTAAGATGCACTTGAAAGAGCATAGACTTTGGTTTTGGATAAACCTCTGCTTCTAAGATGAATTATTACAGTTGTGTTCCCCCTAATTCATGGCTGATTTGTTCCCCTTTCCCTGCTCTTTGGACATACATGCTGACAGGACCTCAACAAAAGGGAGCCCTGCACCAGAGCTGTAGCTACTGTAGGAGTCTGCTGGGCTTGGGGGTTTGGTTAATACCATGGTTGAGAAAATAACTGAAATAGTGAAGTACTTAAAATAGTTAACTACTATTTAAAAAAATAAATTATTCCAGTGTTAAATGATCCACATCCTTTCATCTTTATCAGTTTAACTTATTTCCCTGGTCTAGTCTACTCAGTGAAACAGAACAGGCTGATCATTAGTTTAGCCAGTGCTGAGGTTTGTTACCAACACTGAGTGAACTATCCTTGGACAGCTCTTGGGTCTTAAAATGGTCTGCAAACTACTTAAAAAAAACAAGTCTGGTTTTAAATGTGAACCTACATATATCCTCCCTCTTTCTGGATGAAGTGCTCTCATGCCAATTACAGAATTAAATATCTTCTATTTGTAATAGAATACATAAATAATATATAAACATTATATAATGTGTTATATAAATATTATTTATCTGTGTTTCTAGTAACATCTTGGTGTGAGGATCCTGGGGTCTTGCCCTGCAGCCCCTCTCACTTGCCTGAGCTGCTGCTTCGTGTTCCAGGCACGTGGGCTTCTCTGGTGGTGACCAAGTGAGGAGCCATTTTGCCTCTCTCTTGCCATGTTCTCCAGGTGCCAACATTGTAAGGAGATGAGTATTCAGAATTTGCTCTTTGTGTTCAAATCCCAGGATGGTTTGGGTTAGAAAGGACCATAAAGCTCATCTAGTTCCAACCCCTCTGCATTGGCAGGGACACCTTCCACTAGACCAGGTTTCTCCAAGCCCCACCAACCTGCCCTTAAGCACTTCCAAGGGTGAGGCAGCCACCTCTGTAAACAGCTTCTGTAATGAGAATTTTCTTCATGTCTTCCCTAGTGATTAACTCTGGAACATGGATGTTGGTTACAACTACCAGGAGCACCAGCTTAGCTGCAGGATTTTGCCCTGAGCTGTGCCAGGTCACAGACATTTGTGTACGTGTGCTTCATTACTGCTCCTGCCCAACATGAGTAATCAGATTAGCAGGAAGGGCCTGTGTTCATTAGCATGTAGTTCATCAGCTGAGTAATTAGTCTGTTAGAATATCCCTTTGATTCAGAGGGTGACAATTCCTGGTGAGCATCTCCTGTACAAATGGGAGCAGAGCTGGAGCAAACAGGATGGCTTGTTAGCACCAGGAGGGATTAAAGGAAGTGTTGGAGTTAATTGCAGTGAATCCCTTTTGTGGTGAGCTCCACCACTAGTGAGAGCACACGGTGACTGAGCCTGCCCAGAGAGCTCTGGAACTGATTTCAAGGGAGCTGCCTCTGCAGCCCAGCCCTGAAATTAGTTGTGCCTGTAAATCTCCCTTTTCAGAACTCGGGATCATACATGGATTGATGTCTGGTCACTTCAACAAGGCTGAAATGACTTTTACACTAATGAACTTCCTGGTTTACTGTGTATGTGTTCACATGAAAATGTAGCTTTGTGATGTTTTGACCTGCAGAAGGCTGAGCAGGAGCTGCAGATCTTGGGAGATTATTTGAATCCTTTGCAGGTGGCTGACTTTGCTAATAAAAATCTGCTCGTTCACTGTTTGAATAAAAGCAAACAAAACCCCTGGGCAGGACCACTGGGGTGGTTGCTCTGACCTCTGTCTTAAGGCCAGTTCAGCAGGACCGGGTTTCTCAGCACCTTCTCCCCTCTCCAAGGATGGAAATGTTGCCCACTCTATCCTGACTTTTGGCCACCCCCTTGGAAAGAGGGTTTTTTTTCCTTAATATATCTAATCAGTGTCCAACACTCTGGTTTTCCTACTTCCCTTTGCCATGCAACCCAGGAGCTGTCCTCATCTTCCCTTGCCCTCACCTGTGGCAGCAGAGGGCCTGGTGAGACACCACACCTGCTCCTGGGCCATAAAACCATCACAGTGGGGATGAACTGCTGAGGAAATGCAGCTGAATGTTGGGACAGAGTTCTTAAATGCAGCCTAAAAAATGTACATGTAGGCATTGATCCCTCTATCTTCTTGTTGTTGGAAATTTCTTGCCTGCACACCCCCCTTAATTAAAAAAAATGTTAAAAATAAATCAACAGAACTGAAAAATTATTCAAAAAGATAGCATAGTTTGAGTCTTGGAGAAGTTGCAGTAGTGCAGGGTGGTTTGTTTCTTTATGTTAATGAGATGGAGTGCAACCAGAGCAAACGCAGGGCACAGCAGCACCAAGGCAAGGTTTCTGATTTCCCAGTTCCTCCCCCTCTGCCCCACCTTGATGCTGTGTTTTCCACACCTGGTCGAAGGCAGCATCTGAGCTCTGCACAGCTCTGGTTTTGGGCTGGGTATGAGAGCAGCAAGCATGGGAAGCTCAAAACAACTTGACGTGTGTCTTCAGAGGACTTGATTAAAAGACCAAGAACCTTGATGTATTCTGCTCTTATTTACACTGTTTGTAGCCAGGTTGCCAGCTACAAAATGAAGGTAACAGGCTGGTAGGTACCAGCTGAAGCTAATAGGCCTTATAGAGGAAATTGTCATTTTTGCTGAATGTAAAGGGCTATTATCCCTTAGATTAAGACCAGCTAGTTGCAACTAATGAACTATATCCCACATAATGTGCAAGATGAACTCTTACTACTGCTATATAGACAGCTTTAGTTAATCTTCTAATTATTAAATGAAGAAAATTATTCCTAATACCCTGTAATTTTGTGGTCAAGCAGATAATTATCTGTCTTGCATAAAACAGTAAAAATCATCTTTGGTGTAAATCAGCATGTGCAGTTATTGACTGCAAGTCTGGATTGCAACTCATTTCTCTCTGTCCCTGCTTAACCCTGAACCAGAGCTCAGCTGCTCCATGAACTGGGTTTCTCTGTGGCTGCTGGTGCTTGTGGTGAAGTTTATCTGATCAACCTGAGTCCTGTCTTTTATTTGGGCAATTCCTGATGGGGCCCAACCTTTCTTCTTCCTCTGTTCATTCTTTTCTAAGCAGCCACCTCCTAGACATAAATTCTTAACACCCCCCATATATATATATATATATTTATATCTATATAAAAAGCATTATTAAGGTATTTAAAATAAACTGTAGTAATAGCTCTGTCCTTACAAACCCTCTCTGCAGAAGCTGCTCACCATAAGAGCTCTGGCACCTAAATATCACTGAATCATGCTGGGATGCCTAAAGCTTTGAAGTACATGAATGTACCATTGAAGTGTAGAATGAACTTTGGATCTTTGTGAGTGAGGAGGTGGAGCAGGGAAGTGACTGAGCAAACAAACTAAAACCAGCAGCAGCAAGTGTGGAGACCAACAACCAAACAAGTGCCACATGGGAGGATGTCTGTAAAAATAAACCAACACAGCCGAAATAGTTGTTCAAAAGATAACCTAGTCTGAGTCTTGGAGAAGTAGCACTAATGCAGGGTGGTTTATTTCTTTATTTTAATGAGATATAGTGCAACTGGAGCAAATGTGGGGCACAGCAGCAGTGAGGCAAGGTTTTCAGTGGTGCGTGGTGTACCAGCATGAAACGTGGACATCTGGAAAAAGGCTGTAGCTTCACAGTAACTTTGTGTGGGCTGGACACAAAGCAATCACTTCAGTAAACTGGTGTTAGACTAGTTTTTGGTGAAATGGACCCAGGGTTGAGGCTGAAACAGCTGACATTCAGGACCTGGAGTACTTTGCTACTCCCTGCACACAAGCTGTGGAGGTGGTTGGGGACAGTTCTGTATGTGCCTTGCATGGGATGTGTGTGCTTCATCCCTGTGAATGGGGCAGGGAGGAGGGTGGAGGCATCTGCTTGGGCCTTGGTTTAGGGAGCACAGTAGAAGGCTGCTGCTTTGGGAGCTTGGTTTGGGGAGAGGGCACAGAGCAGGAGCTGCTGGATGAGCTCACCCTGGTTTGCAAAGCCACAGGCCAGGCCTGCTGCCTAGGCAGCCCCTGAGCTGTCTTTTGTTTCCTTGTGTACAGCTGAGCCTGGGCTTCCATCCTGCAGGATTTTGGTTCAGCACAGCTCTGCTGTGCCAGCTCAGGATGCAGGCAGTCAGGCTGCCCTTCACAAAACAACCCCCACAGCACAAACTGCCAGGTTCTCCTCCTGCATGTTGACTAGTTCAACAGAGGAGGTTCAGGCTGGATATTAGGAAAAAGTTCTTCACTGAGAGAGTGGTGAGGCCTTGGAACAGGTTGCCCAGGGAGGTGGTGGAAGCATCATCCCTGGAGATGTTAAAGAAATGGGCAGACATGGTGATTTGGGGGATGGTTTAGTGGTCACAAGGGTGTAGGGCTGAGAGTTGATGATCTTGAAGGACTTTTCCAACCTTAATGATTCTATGTGGGAGAAAAAGGCAAATGGCTCTTCTGGGGTGCTTACTCCAGCGGAGAGAAGCTCTCCCTAGGTGCAGATGTCATGCTTGCTGATGCACCATGAGCTGCCTGGAGCAGCTTTGTGGATGATGCTCATTCCCTGGTGCAGAGCAGGAGGCTGGGGCAAGTGAGGAGAGCCCTTCCTTTGCAGGAGCTGGTTGGAGAAGGGGAGGGAAAGGCCATTTAGCTCAAAAATGAGCCATCCTCTGAATAAAGAGGGCTTTGGAACCTCCTGTGTCTGCAGTCAGTGGTAGGGCTCCAGCCATGTGTCCCACCACAGCTCATGGCAAGGTCTCCCATGGCAGATTGACCATCACCTCTGGGGCTCTCTGCAGCTTTGCCTCCCCCAGGTTTCCATCTGACTTCAGAAGCTGCTGGTGTTCTGGAGATGCTGAATGAGCACCTCGACTTGCACTGTGCAGTTTGGTCTCCTTTGACCTAATTTGTTCAGTTTTAGTCAGGCATCTGCTGACTTTATCCTTATTAAAATTTTATGCTGCTTATAAATAAGAAATGGGTTTCTAATAATAGTCACTGTCTTTGCTTAATTAAGGTATTTTCATTTAATGACTGCTGAATGGTTTTCTGCTTCCTGGTTTGTTTATTAACACCTTGTCTTAATGATTATACAGTTTGAGGGATTATGCTCAGGAGGAGGAGGAACTTTCTGTACCAATTGGGAGTCTCTGGAGACTGTGCCAGGAGTGGCCACAGGTTGGGAGCTCCCCAGGGCTCTTCTTGGAAATGAGGGGCAGATGCATCCCTGATGCAATGTTACTTTGTGCTGGGAAACACATGGTTTTAAGTGAGGTCAATTTGAAGGCAAGAAAAAAATAATTTTGGGATAGGGGTGTCCAGCTGGTCCGTGTCCTTGGAGGGGCTGCAGCCTCAGTGCCTGCTGAGCTGCCCCTTGATGCCAAGGTTTCCCCTCAGATCCTCCTCCCGTGAGGGAAAGAGCTATTCCTGCTCCCAGCAATAGCCCTGATGCCAAACTTGACGTTTTGTCTGACAAAGCCTGGTGATTAGGGGCCTTGTTTGGGAGAGCTGGCCCCTCTTGGATGTCTGTAATAGCACCAGGGAAGCAATTGTAATGCCCAAAATACCCTTTCCCCAGCCCCAGAATGCTGCTGGGCGGGTGCTTGCTGAGGGAGAAGTGACTCATCTTGGTACTATAAAAACAGCTTTTTGATGCTTCCTATTTCCAGTTGCCAACAGTACTGCAACTTTTATAGGAATGTGTTATTAAGAATTAACAAATGTAAAGATTTCTTTCCCAGAAAATACATATAACTAAATCCTTCCTGAAGGGAAGATGATCACCTACTGAAAACCTTCCCTTGGTCTTTGAGCTGCCTGGAGTGCAAAGTTAAGCGTGTATGTGTTCCCCTCTTCAATTTATTTCCTGATGCTTAAAAGTTTACTGCCCAGAGAGGGAAGAGATGCTCCAGCCCTGGAAACATCCCAGGTCAGGTTGGACAGGGCTGTGAGCAGCCTGATCTAGTTGAAGAAGTTCCTGATTATTGCAGGTGGGGTGCATTAGAAGACCTTTAAAAGTCCCTTCCAACCCAAACTATCTGTGAATGATACTGCTTTTTTTTTCTATATTAAAAGAATACTGCTAATAATGACAGTGGGTGTGAGTGGAGCCCAACCCAGTACAAGGTGCAAAGCCAGAGCCATCCCAGTTTGCTTTTGGTGCACGTTTACCCTGGTGCTGCTTGAGGGGTTCAGGGGCTGCTGCCTGCAAACACTTTTTGCCTCTGAGCCAGGAAAGATCTGTGTACGGAGTTGACTCCTGGTGGGTCCATGGCCCTTTTCTTTCCCTTTTTTTTTTTTTCCCCCTCCTGCTTCGCAGTGTGCAACTTTGCTAACAAAAGACTGTTAATTAGCTGTTGCTGCCTGCGTCAGAGTCAGTGGCTCAGGGAGTGGGAGGATCAGGAGCAGCCCCAGACCTGGCAGCAGATGCTGCCAGACCTGCTGGTGCCTGGGCAGGTGGTGACCAGCACTGGGGGATGAAGGCAAAGCCACCCGTGGCTTTAGAGACATGTTTGCAAATGGGGGAACAATATGGCATAAACAGCAAGCATGCAATGTTCCTGCCCAGCAGCACTTCTGTGTCCAGACCTGTGCTGCTGGCAGTGATTCCAGCACAATTTTGCAGGACAATTGTGATTTGAGATGCTTGAGTTTATTTAACGTTGTGTTCCTGAGCTGGTTTGGGGGCACTGGCTTTATTTGGTCTCAGCACTGATTTGGTGCATTGGCTTTTTTTGATTCCACTTTTCAGAATTTGCATCCAACTCCAAAAAAGCCCCAAACAGTCCCCAGAGCTGCCCCTGAGAGCTGGTGGCACAGCCAGACATAGCCATGGGGCTGGCTGGAAAGATGGGGCTGCCCTGGGGAAAATCTGGCCCAGGGTTGAATTTCTGTTCCTTTCTTCACCTAGGGATTGTACTTAGTGTTTGAGAATCATCCCACAGATTTGAGTGAGTTATTTGCTTTTGAGTGCAAGAATTAGGTGGGTTGTTTTGAAGTTTGGTTTTTTTAGAGAACACATCATCATCAACTTTTTCTTATTGTAAAAATTTAACCAAATGGTTGTGTTGAATGAGACTGGGAATCCTGAAACTTGGTTGAGATGGAGAATCCTTGCATGTAAAAAGGAGGTAAGATTTAACTGTTGGATTTTGCTGACAAAACATGCAAAGCTGAAGCAGTCATATGGCTGCTTGCAACCAGACTGGAAGCTGCTCTTCAGAGTTTGAAGGTTCTTCTCAAGTACTCCTTGATGCATCTGAGCCCTCACCCACAGGCCACACAAACTGCCAGGGACAGGAAGCTCCACCTCAACATGAGGAAAAACTTCTTTACTGTGAGGGTGACAGAGCACTGGAACAGGCTGCCCAGAGAGGCTGTGGAGTCTCCTCCTCTGGAGACTTGCATGACTTGTCTGGATGTGTTTCTGAGTGACCTGCTCT
Organism: Hemiprocne comata; assembly: GCA_020745705.1. Lineage (NCBI taxonomy): Eukaryota > Metazoa > Chordata > Aves > Apodiformes > Apodidae > Hemiprocne > Hemiprocne comata. The sequence continues at coordinate 1,141,198 of CM036591.1, forward strand.
AGGGGATCCTGCTCTGGCAGGGGGGTTGGACTCCATGACCTCCAGAGGCTCCTTCCAACCACGACCATTCTGTGATCCTGTGTGTCCAGCCACCCTGTAAATACAATGTTCCATGACTGCTGCATTCATATTTCATCTGGTTTCACCCTCTGACCATTTGCTTTGTTAGAATAAGGTATTGTTGATGTTCTCACAGGATGGATTTTGACCACCTGCTGCTGATCCTGAATTTGATGCAGAAATACCCTCATCAAAACAAAGCCCCCAGGAAAATAAAGTAGCAATTCTCAGACTTCTTCAAGTGAGTGTAGTTTAGCATGTAGATCAGAAGCAGTACTTCTAAAGGAAAACAAGTCTTATCATTAAAGAGTCAGGATTGCATATTTTAGTTGTGAAAACACAATTATGTAAACAATAAATTAGAAATTGCTCCCAATCCTGAGGTCCTCAGAGGTGCAGCTCCAAAGCCTGGCACTGGGGTGGGGGCAGCTGGACGTGAGGAGGTAACTCCAGCTATGGTGAGCAGAGCTTGCTCTTCACCCACCTCCCTTTGTTTTTGGAGGCAAGATGTGCAGCCCCCCTGCCTGTGCCCGTGGCTTCCTGGCAGCACAAGGTGCTCAGGCTGTAGGAAACACATTGCCACGAGGACCTGGGATCTGGTGAAGTGCCCAAATGCAGGAATTACATCATGTGCAAAATATGCCCCGTTATCGCTGCAGCACTTCGTGGTAATGGAACATTAAACACTGTCCTTTTGCAGCAAGGTTGTTTCTATGGCAACTGGGCAGGATTGCTGGGACCTGGCTGGCTGCTCTGTGCACCCATGCTGGGAATTCTGTTCGTTTTCATAGAACCACAGAATGCTTTGGGTGGGAAGGCACCTTAAAGCTCATCCAGCTCCAACCCCCCTGCATGGGCAGGGACACCTCCCACCAGACCAGGTTGCTCCAAGCCCCATCCAACCTGCCCTTGAACACTTGCAGGGATGGGGCAGCCACAGCTTCTCTGGGCAACCTGGGCCAGTGTCTCACCACCCTCACAGTGAAGAATTTCTTCCTAATGTCCAACCTAAATCTTTCCCTTTTAGACAGGCAGCGTGTTGCAGTGGGTGCAAGGGATGGTGATCATCTTGGAGCTCCAAACCTTTTTCTCTGGCACAGATGCCCACGTTCTGCCTATTTGCTCGTGAGAGTACTATGCAGTTTCTGGAGGGGAGAGAGATGTAAAAACTTGCAGTCCCATCATGGGCTGATGGTTAGCTGGTGGTCCTCATTCAACAGGGAGCAGTATAAAAGCTTTTTTAATGGCATTAAAAGGTCCTGATGATAAGAGTGAACTAATTAGCCAGTGCAGTATCCATGATGGGCAGTAAGAACAAAACTGTATCATTTTATTGTCTATTACTGAAAGAGTAATGAGGTTTTGGGGGTGTCACACTGCCACAATGGCACCAACTGCTGTTCCAAGGGCATTGTGCAATAAATATACAAAATATGTATACAACAACTCTTCCTGCTACAAACAGAAAATGAAAACCCCAACAAAAAAAAAAAACCCTCCCCTACTTTCTGTAGCTTTTGAAATACACTTGAATGAGGATTACTGAAGTATTGTGTATAAAATACAGTTCCTCTCTAACAAGAAATCAGAGATGTGGAGTGGTGCTTTGGTAAATCACTGCTCCCCTTGCTCGAAGGGCAGAGGAATCTGCATGATGTGGAACTACAGCTGGTTTTCCCCACGGTGGATACTTTATGGTCTTGAAATGGAATGTGAATTACCTGCAAGTATCTACTGAGCCTCAGCCTATGATCTGAATAAAACAGGGCAAATGAATCTTTCCCAAATAGCATGATTTAAGGTGCCTCCTGGAGTAGGGAGATTTCAGGCAGCTGGCAAAGTTCAAAGTGTGTTCATATGTACCTTTGCTTCTCTGCCAGGTTTTAGCTCAAATTATTCATGTAGGGTGGCTAGGGGGCTGGAGGTGGAGCTTGTCTTTGGGTGGTTTTGTCTCTTTTATGACAGACATAAGAGGTTTTTTTGTTGGCTGGGGTATTTTGGTGTTTTGGGTACATGCATTTCTATTAGTGGTCACAGCCAGTGCTACTCTCTGGTTAAATCAAACCTGCCCCATCCCTGGGTTGCAGTGATGGTGGAACTGGTCCTGGGTTACCCCGTGGGACAAGAGCACTGGATGTGGGACACAGCACCCAGCTCCCCCGGAGCAGTGGGAGTCCTGTGACAAAGCCATGAGGTTGTGCAATCTCTTCACAGTTATTCACTAATTAGACTCATCTGTAAGCCCCAAATCTCAGGGGATTACAATTATCCAGCATATTTAATGCTGCCCATTGTCCTCATGCTTTGTCCTTTTTTTCCTCTTTTTACAAACCTGTTACTGAATCAAGACAGACCTGTCTCTATAGAAACAGGTTCTGGGGTTTTCTGCAGTCATTTAAGTGTTTCATTTAATAAATGTTCTGAAATTTAAAGGCAGGTGGAAGATGTGATGAGGAATAGGGACTGATTGGTTACATAGATCTCAAAATCTGTGAATTAATGGAATGTTTTACACTAATGGAGGTGGGAAAGGGGAATAAAAATTACTGTGGGTTATATATATATTTAATCAACATTTTAATATACATTAAAGAATGGAAGTATTTAAATGACTTTTCAACCAATGGTGGCCATCTCAAATAACCAAAGTTGAATGGAAAATAATGCAGATTTGAAAGGGTATCAGTCTCTGACAGATTTATCTCCCTGCTGACAGTGTTTGCCCCTCTCTGAAGGCAATAGTTCAATATTTCTTTAGTTAAATCCCCTGCTCTGTTTATTACACTTTGTGCTGTCTGGAGTACTACTATCAGTTACCATTTCCTGCTCAGTTCCCAGCAAGTGCTGCAGTTCATTTCCATGGAGACTTCACTTCCACCCTGGGGGAACTAATACCAAGCACTTACTGTCCTTGGGAAATGGAGTTAGACCAGCTTGGCTGTTGGGTTGGCCTTGGAGCACACCCCCCACCTTGTCTGCACAGGGAGCTTGAGTTGCCTACATCTTGGGTTAGATATTTTTTTTCTTTAGGAAACACTCTTAGCAAGTAATAGAAATTCTAATAAATGCTTGTGCAGTCTATACTCTCAAAATACCCTGGAAAAATAAATTAATGCACAATTCTAGCTATGACATTAGCAGGTGCTGTGTGGGCAGCTGTTTTACAGAAACAGTAGAGATCTCTTTAATAGCATGATGGAAAGTGAAATAAAAAACCTGACATTTTTATTGCTGCAAGTGACTAATTTCAAAGTCTTCCTAGGCTGCATTGTCTTCTGCAGAAAGCAAGATCTCGTGAGAAGCATTTACATTATTGATAGTAAGGTCTAAAATAAACCACGTGGTAAATATTTAAAGCATTCAGATAGAGTTCACTCTAGAAGGAAGTTTCACCTGTAAGTTATGCACTGGGGTCTGTTTTATTTGCAGTAATGCAAGGGCCTTGCTCTCGCTGGCTTCTTCAGTAAGAATGCGTTATTTTTATATACATATTTTTAGACATTTTTAGAAAAGTCTAAAGAAAATTCAGAAAACAGCAAACCAAGGAACTCCAAAGCCTTCCTGACCTTGCAGCAGTCTGACAGTACTTGGCCTGAGCTATTTCCCAAATTACTGTTATTCTGGAGATGGGAGCTGATGATGTGACCATCACGGGTGGTTTTGGGGAGGCTGAAGGGCCCCTCTCTCCCTGGCTTTGTTCTCCTCACTCATTCCCTCTTGAAAGCCATAATTTCTCTCTAAGTGAGCTCATAGAGAAGATACTTTAAGTTTGGACCTGAAATCTCCTAGAAAATGTGTGCATCTCTCAGAATAATTTACCCAGAGAAAATGACCTTTGCTATCAAACTTCCATCTGTATTTTAGCCTTGAAATTACCTGGCTTGTACCTGTTGGATCACCTTGTTCTTGTCTGCAGAACTGAAGAACCTTTCTCCTCCTGTGAGCCCTTTGCCTTCCCTCAGATGAAACCTGAGTGCCTTTCACAACAAAGCCAGTTTTTTCTAAGCTCAGAAATCCTTCTGGCAGCTTCCTTCTGGCACCCCTTTGGATGCATCATCTTTTGCTATAAGCCAGAAAAACCTGCAAACTATTTCACTTCAAAAATCTGATCTTAGTGTCTATTAATGAGAGCTATAATCCTGTTTTTCTTTGTAACCTCAGAGACTTGCTTTCCTTTCAGGTGCAAACCTGCCGAGGCACAGCCTGTAATTGCTCCTGTCTGGTTTTGAGCATTCCAGGGCTTTTTAACTTTATATACTTTGGTTCTGTATTTTAACATAGAAGTAGTTGCTGATGGTTAATACAGTTTTTCTCTCTGATTGGTCAATAAGCTCCACTGGATTAGCCTCACCACCAGCACCACACATTTCTGCAGCACCAAGGTTGAGCTGGTCACAACAGCTCTGGCTCAGCAGCTCCACAACAAGTCCTCAGTGGAAAAGCCTCTTCTCACATGGCTGAACGTTCATGTGACAGGATGAGAGTTAATTCCTAGGTGATGGTGCCACCAGTGCACTAGCTCATCACCACACACAGTAGGGTTGCACATACCCCTTCCCAAGGACCTTCACTGGATGTCCAGAGGCTCTCACATCCTGGTTGGACACCCTCAGGCTGGGAAGTATCCACCTCAGAAACAGATATTGAACCTTGACCAGATGTCCTCTCTGACCCTGTCTGGTACTTGTGGAGATCTCCAGAGTTGTCTCCTATGCTGTTAGCTGATAGTTGCCAGAAACTGATAAGGTGAAGGCAATTTTAACCATATTGGTTATGAGGGAACTCTAACTTATTTTACTGCATGATACTGAATGTTGGGGGTATTCCAGTAAGAAAAGAAAAAAAAAGGCATTTCCATATGAAACTGATTCCTTATTGCCCAATTATTTTCTTGGCTGTCACTGAAAACATTAACACCTCTTTAGATTTTTGTTGTTCTCTGGAGGCTGCCTCATTCCTCATGTTCTTCTAATGGGCTTTGTGCACCTTGTTACATGTGCTGGGGTTTTCTTCACAGGTCCTATAAAATTTATCCAGGGGTGATGGTGCTGATAATATAATTGAAGGGTAACATGATGTGGTTTGTTAAACTGTCATCAGTTTCCTACACAATTAAGAGACCGAGTTTTTCAAAGTAACTTCCACAAGCCACAATCTTTTGACTAAAGTCCTGCCTGGTGTTGGGCTTCACTGACAATAAAGAACGAGCCCCAGGGCTGCTCCCTCAACTCCCTCACATACACACAATGGGAAGGGGAGGACAAAGACCAACTGGAAGCTCATGGGTCTGAGACTAGGGGCAAGGAGGCTTCACTCACTCACTCACTCACTCACTCACTCACTCACTCACTCACTCACTCACTCACCATTTATGGTCACTACCAAGGCAGGCTCAACTTGGGGAAAAATAATAATTTCACATGAAACCAATGCCCACAGGACACAGACACACACAGAGCAGGGCTCACATACGTTTCCCCTCCCCTCCCTTCTTCCCAGGCCCAAATTCCTTTGTTCCCAATTTCCTTCCCTCCTTCCCCCCAGCAGCACAGGGGGATGGGGATGGGGTTTAGAGTCAGTTCACAGGCTGGTGGTTCCTGCCACTCCTTCCTCCTCAGGAAGGATTCCTCACAGTCCTCCCCTGCTCCCCACAGGGTCCCTCCCATGGCAGAGAGGCCTCCACGAACCTCTCCTCCATGAGTCCTTCCCACCAGGTCTGGAGCAGCTGCTCCAGCGCGGGCTGCCCACAGAGTCAGGGGCTGCTCCGGGAACAGGCACCTCCCCTGGCCCGGGGGCTCCCACAGCTGCATCAGCCGAGTCCACTGGCTGCAAAATCCAAGTTCACCCCTCCTGGCACCCCCAGGGAATGTTCCACCACATTTCTCCATGAATGCAGGGGGACAGCTGCCATCTCACCATGGGTTGCAGGGAAACTTCTGCTTGGGCACCTTCTTCCCCTTCTTCCTCACCAACCACCAGCACTGCTCTGCTTCTCCAGCTCAGCTCTTTTCCCAACTGCTTGCTCTGCTCAGCTCTTACCTCATTTATTTTGTATGTTAATGGCAGAGGTGCATCTTCTGTCCCTCTAATGGCTCCTTGGCTGGTTTTGGAGCAGGGGAGCTTCTCCACTTCTTACCGGAGCCACCCCTGGGGCCCTTCCTGTGCTACCAGAAACCCACCAAAGCAAACCAGCACAGCTGGACTTCCACGATGTGGCATCTCCTTCAAATGTTGCCAGTTCCAGCCTGAATTTACTCTAGGCAGGTGCTTTTTGACTCTCTAAGATGTGACAGCAGGATTTACGTATTTTGTTTGCTCCTAACATACTTGAATGCATTGTCATCTTCAGGGAGTTAAAGATTTGCTTCTCCTAGTCAGTTTTAGAGAAGATGCTGCTCTTCAGCTGTCACCTCCCTTATATTCAAGAAAACTACTTGGAGTTAACCCCAGAAAGACTATACAAATAAAGAGGGGGTCTCTTCATTGAATTTCTATGTTTAAACACAGGTTAGGGTCTGCAGTGGCATGGACTCTGCCTTAGAGCAGGTTCCTAAGTAGCCTTGACTTCAAGCTGGGCTTGGAGTTGTAAGTGTGTCCTTCTGGTGGCACGTACAGGAGCTGTTAGATGGTGCTGTCTGGCTGCAGAGGTGACCAAAGGAAACACTGGAGAGTAGCTGGTGCTTGCTTTTGTACTCTAATTGCTGTTCTCTCTGCTGGATTTCCCCATAATCCCTATGATGGCTCTTGTTCCTGTTGTTCCTGTTGGGTGTTGGCCTCTTGTCCCAAGTGAAAAATGGTAGGACCAGATGAAATGGCCTGAAGTTGTGCCAGGGGAAGTTTAGACTGGATATTAGGAAGAATGTCTTTACCAAAAGAGAGGTCAGGCACTAGCACAAGCTGTCCAGGGAGATGGTGGTATCACCATCCCTGGAGGTATTAAAAAAACATGTAGATGTGGCACTTCAGGGCATGCTCTAGTGGGCATGGGGGGGTTCTCTGTGTTGGTGATTGGACTCTGTGATCTTAGAGGTCTTTTCCAACTGTGATGATTCTGTGAATCCCTGAACATCCTGCAAGTCTTTCTGTACCCTCTGTTTCAAGCAGAACTTCAACAGAAACTTCCCAGCTGCCACAGCCAGAGCTACACTGGCCTCTCCCCTTTTGGCATGAGAGCCTGACAAGAAAAATGCAGGCAGCTTCTAGTAGGAAAAGACAGATTTTATTTTATTTGTTCTTGTTAAAAGTAAAGCTTTTTCTAAGTGCATGTTCCATACAGAAAACAAGGATGTTAATGGGATTTCTTTTGTGACCATTTCATTGGTGGAGAGCCTCTCTCCTATCCAAGTAATTTCTCCTGTTTCTCATATCTAGAATTTAATGGAAACTTCAGACATGCATGAAGTTCTCTCTACATCTCTCAGGGAAGTCAGAGCTTTCCTTTCTAAAATCAATTTTCAAATATGCTTTTTAAAAGGAAGCACTTGGGTTTTGTTTGATACTTGCAGGCTCTGTTACAATTTGCAAGCTATCATTGCCTTCCCTGAAGGAAACAAATTTTGTTTGTATGCTTCTAATAGAGCTTGAAATGACAACTAAATAGGTTTGCCCTCATATACATTAGCACCTTTTAATATTCCAGACATTACAACATAATAGCTTCATAAAGTTCTTCCAATTAGATATAATTTGTGCAACTGGAGCAGGCAGAGTAGATGCAAATGATCAATAAACCAGAAGAGTTAAGATCATCCTTTGAAGTGATGCATCTCATTGAGTCGAGTTCTTCAACGATCCATTACTTGTAGGAGGAAAAAGAGGAGTGGTTAATGTCAGCTTTACCCCCCATGGCTTCTTGGAGGAAAGGAAATAGGTAAAGGAAAAAAAAATAAAGTTTAACAAGTCTTCTAATAGGCTGGTTTAGCAATTATTATTTCTACCACAATGCATAGACACTCTGAGCATTTGGATTCTGTTGTATCCCATAGATTAAAAAATAGGGAATAATATGTATTACTGTGCCTTGTAAATGAAGGGAAATAAAATTCACAACAGAGATCTTTACAGCTGGTAGTAAGGAGTCCAGAATGTACATCACAGTTTAAATATTTATTTCAGATGTGAGCCAGGGCACCAGCAGTGACAGACTTCCCACCAGGCTCACTTGACTTCCCAAATGCGAGGCTGAAACAGCCCACAAGCAGGAAACTCCAGCTCATAAAGCATCTATGACAAAATCTTAAGTCTTGAACTTTCTAGGTAATAGTCCAACTTTTAGCAATAAAACCTTTGAATTTGCTTTTGCTGGGGGATTGTGCTCACATTCCCCTGTGACATTCAGACATGCTGGGCTCAGCCATGAGCCCCATGCCTGTTCTGCCCTGAGAACTGCAGTAATTAAGGTGTCTGGGGGAAATGGTTGAGAGAAACGTTGTAACTAGACAAAATATATGTATTTTCAACAAATATGTTCAATTCTAACCAACAGGATCAATTCCCAGTTGTCCCTCCCCACTCCAAATATGACTCTTGAAGAACTCCAGTTAACTCCTGACTCTGCTCAGACCTTGTGTTCCTGCCCCAGGTCAAAAGCTGTTACTAGAGAAACTCCTGAGGGTGAGTGAGTGCCTGCCAGGCTCATAAGGGCTCCCTGAGGGCCAGCCTGTGCTTCTGCTGGTTAAGAAACAAACCCTGGAGAAGCTTTGTTCAGCCACCCTTTGCCAGGCTGAGCTCTGGGGCTCTCTGTCTGCCATGTTCCCCCTGCTGCACCCCAGCTCCAGCTGCTCAAACGGGTGTGAGGGGAAAGGGGCTCAGGAGATGCAGAAGCTGGGGATGCTGAGCACCTGAGACCATGGACATGAGGTCACATCTGAGGAGCCCTCCTCAGCCTCTGCCATCATAAGCTATTGAGGTACCTCTGGGACCACTGCAGGGCCATACCTGGGCAAGTCCCCACAGGGCTGTTCCCAACCCATCACCCGAATCATCAACTGTGGCTAAGCTTGCTCTGCTTCACAGGCAATATTGAAAATATTTTGCTTTCCCTGAGAATTTCTAGTTCTGTGTTTGCAGCCTTAATGAAAACTAATGATCACGTTGACAGGGAGCTGCTCTTTTGTCAGTCATTCCTCTGCAGACCCAGTGCTGGTGTGGCAAGCTGGAGTGGCACAACCTAAAATACCAGTTTAGGGTTATTTCAGGTCTGTTTCTGCCCTGTTTTGATGTGCCAAAACAGTTTGGATGGGTTTGCAGGGGCTGGTGTTGGAGGTCTGTTGAGGATCAAATGAAGCCTCAACCACTGGGCTTGGCACTGTCACCTTGTCAGCATGGTCCTGGATCAGGGAGTGGAGGAATATCTTCTGGTACCTGAACAGGTTTGAACGTGGGAACTTTACACTAGTTTTTCCTCAGTAAAAGCACAATGAACAGCTGCTTTTAACCTATGAGAAGAACAAAAGGAACCAAAAGACCCAAGTACTTTAATTCTTCAGCCCTAAGTGCTCATATTTCAGACCTATCAGCGTTGTATGGTTGTGTTTTGACGTAGTGGAGTGGAATTTTATACCTTTCAATGCACCACCACTTGTCAACTCAATTTTAGTTTTTTCTTCCATTATAATTTTTAAAGGGCACTTTATTTTCACCGCAGTAACTCACTCTAAGCACTGAAATGTATGAAATAATTTTGTTGCTTGTAAATGCATGTGTTATAGCTAAAGTGTTCCAAAACATGTCACAGCAGGGGAAAGTCCCAGAGTGGTTCTCTCCTGCCTGAGAGCACCTAATGCCTTTGCATTTGCTACTGCAGCACAACCAAGCCCCCCCCTCCACAAAATTAAATTTTGCTCCTTTTCCTGGGCACTGGATCATGTTAGTTGGTCCATGCTCAGTGCCATGCCACAGGGTTTCCTTGTCTCTCAAGTCCCAAAGTAATTTTTTGGGGACAGTTCTTTGGATTAAGCATCCCTGAGACCTGATATCCTTCTTTGGTGCTGGGTCCCAGGTGGTGTTTGGGGTGCTGTTTGTCTTCATCCTCTCTTCTGCCTTGAAGTGCAAGAGGTATTGGGCATGATCCATCTCTGATGCAACTACACAACCTTCCCTTTTTCCTTTCTCTCCTTTAGTTCCTCAGCTGAATCCTTTCCCTGTTTATTTTGCCTCCATCTGGCTCAAGCAGCTCATTATCCTGACCTTGGCACCACAACAGCAATGGTCCGTGTTCCAGGATTTAATGTGAGATAACACAGAGGCCAGTTGCCCACTTTACTCTTAAACTCTTTGATCCAGTTAGATACAATTTAATGGTTTCAGGATATGCCATGTCCCTTTTAGTGTCAGAAAGTAATACATTTCAAAGTGGACATAGCCAGGATTCTTACCTGCAGATGTCAGAGCCAGCCTGTGGCCTTCCCTCATGTAAGTGTCTTCAAGCTAATGTGAATTTTTGTCCAAGTGAGGACTTCAGATTTAATCTCCAAAACATCAGGCTCCAGCTTTTCCTCATTTTCCAAATAATGAGGTTCTTTGGCAAGAACAGGAGTCATCTGTGCATTGCATTGCAACAAGCTAACAAAGCAGTGTGTGTTTTTAAAAACATTAGCAACTTTTCTGCTGGAGGTTTTCAGCAGCTGTGGCAAGGAACCCGGCAGGAGCAGCCTGTAAGTCCAGTGCCTGGAATGCTCACCACACACTCCAAGGAAGATTATATGTTTTTTTTTAAATCTCTAAATGCAGTTTGTGATGCTTGAGGGTCAGGGCAACAATACTGCTAGGGAGAAAAATGAAAGAAAAGAAAGAAAACCTGACCCTGGAGCTGATGTGGTGCTGGGAGGGCTCCCGTGATGATGTGGGAATATCATTTTTAAAGGAAAGCTGGTTTGTTTTCCTGTGCTGGTAGGTGCCCTGGTGCTTGCAGATGCTGGGTGGCATGGCTGCCTTCTCCACCACCTTTACATCTGGAACAAATGCAATAAAAGTTAATTTAAAAGCCCGCAATGCCGCATCTGTCCATTTAATGGTTATTTAGTAGAAATAAATTCAATCTGGCACAACGGAAACAGCAGCAGGAGAATCTAAATATAGCAGTGGCAGCAGCAGGCCCCCGTGTCTCATTTTTTTCCAGCTGCCATGTTGGTTTTTAATAGGGCAAGAGATGCTGTCAGTGCTTAAGGAAGCTGGGTTGCTCCTCAGCCTCCCCCAGTGCAGCTGCTGTGCTGCTCCCTGTGTCTTCAGGGAGCTGAGGATGAACAGACCTGGTAAGAAAATGGAAAATAAATGGCTCTGTTACAGACACAGTGTGTCCAGGAGGAGCTGATCCACCTGGATGTGTACATGGGGGCTGTGGGAAGCAACCCAGATGTATACAGGGGATAAAGGAAACCTGCACAAAATGGAATTATGAAATAGTTCCTAACTGCTAGAATTCTTTTAAATATTTGTAGCTTACTTGCTATAAAGCATCCTGGTTTGTATCAGCACTAGTGTGGCCAGCAGGACCAGGGCAGGGATCGTCCCCCTGTGCTTGAATCCTGGGGTCAGTTCTGGGCCCCTCACCACAAGAAGAACATGGAGGGGCTGGAGTGTGTCCAGAGAAGGGCAGTGGAGCTGGGGAAGGGGCTGGAGCACAAGTCTGAGCAGGAGCAGCTGAGGGAGCTGGGGGTGTCCAGCCTGGAGCAAAGGAGGCTGAGGGGAGACCTTCTGGCTCTGCAACTGCCTGAGAGGAGGTTGGAGCCACAGGTCGGCCTCTTCCCCCAAGGAACAAGTGATGGGACAAGAGGAAATGGCCTCAAGTTACCCAGGAGAGGGATAGATTGGAGATCAGGCTAAGCCTGCCCACCACCCACCCATCCTGCACCAGAAGCACTTGGGCCACTTAGGTCCAGCTGAGCCCTTCAAAGGCTACAGTTCCGGACTATTAAGATAAAATAATTTTATTATCATTACTAGGTTACCTGTTGGAAGAAGAATTCTCCCTTCTTTGTGAAGGGGGGATTTCATTTCAGCTAAAACATTTGCAGCTCAATGAACAGAATTAATTTATAATTTGGCTGTTAATGTGTCCGCAAGCTCTCATGAAAGAAAAAAACCTTATTAAATGTAATCAGGTTTTAGGTTTTCATTATTTCTGCTCTAATAAACCCAGGAAACTATACTGCAGGAAGGCAAAGGCTGAGCAGGCTTTGGAGGGAGGGCTGGGAGTGCTCTGGCAGCCCAGGCTGAGGGGTGGGCTGGCTGCCCCCTCCAGCAGTGCTGGGCTCTGAGTTCCAGGACTCAGCTCAGGACAACCCTTTCTCCTGTGCACACACACACACACACACATATATATGGGTTTGTATATATAAAAAAGACACTTGATATCACTAAATACTAGTAATCAGAATATATTGTATATATATTATAACTACAATGCTAATAACATATAAATATGTATATTAAAATGCTGATGCTATTTACTAGCACTGCTCCTTTCCCAAGCAGCTGTTGATATTCAGGACCTTGCTCATTAGTTTCACCGTCAGAGCTGAAATTAATGACAGAGAGTCAGATATTAGGAAGAAATACTTCACGATGAGGGTGAGACACTGGGGCCCAGGTTGCTCAGAGAAGCTGTGACTTGCCCCATCCCTGGAAGTGTTCAAGGGCAGGTTGGATGGGGCTGGGAGCAACCTGGACCAGTGGAAAGTGTCCCTGCCCATGCAGGGGGGTTGGAACTGGGTGATCTTTGAGGTCCCTTCGCACCCAAACCAGTTGGTGTGATTTTAAATTCTCTCTCTTCATCTCTTGTCTCCCCCCTCCCCAGGATGTGATGTGCTGCCCAATGGGAAGGTGCCTGGGCTGTGCTGGGGCTCTGCCACACACGGGTCCCTCTCCATGGCTGGAGGACAATCTGCAGGGCTGGCAGGACAGTCTCAGTGGCAGCTGTGAGTTATGGGTCTCAGGCACCCACCCCGAGTGGCAGGGCAGGGCTGATGCTGGGTTCTCTCCCTCCTGCACGGACGTGCTTTCACACTTAGGGTCTTGCTGAGGAAGTTGTCAGCAAACATCTTGTTCCAGATTGTTCCTCTTTTCGTGCAGCTCCTTTTGGAAAAAGATGAAACAACAACAACAAAAGGCTTCTTTTGTGTCATACGTGAAATCTTTCTTTAAATGCCAAAAAGGATTCTTAAAGAATTTGGCTCACACGTGTGAACTGCAGGTGGAAAATGCATGTGATTAAATGTGTTTAGAAATTCATATGGGAATTTGAAACGAGTCTCTGCAGACAACAAATAAAACCCAAGCTACCGGGTTGCTGAGGAAAACCAAAGATGATGGGACCATGTGAACATACTTAATTGTAGTGAAAGGTTCCAATTACATTTAAAAATTACTTTTCATACTTGAATGCTTTTGGAAGAGCTTCATTTTCTTTAAATCCAGAACATCAGGCCGGATGCTTGAATCATCATGATTAGTCTGCTCTTACCCTTGACAACTTTCCAAGCGTCTTGTGGCACAGCAACCCTAGGTGCTGGCAATATCTGCTTCATGTGTTGGCCACGATGGTCTCAAATTCTAAGTCATAGGGGTGTGAGGTGGGCTGTGCTGTATCACCAAACCACCGGGGGGTTTTGTGGACGCAGGGTAATTCCCCGGCTGTTTGCACCTGGTGTTACTCAGCCAGGAATGTTTTTAATAGTAGTGTGTGAATCTGGGTTGGAAAAAGATATTAGAAAGGTGTTGTGGGCTTTGCTATCTTTCAGTGCTCCTGTTTCCATCCTTGTTTTTTTATAGCAAAGTGTAACAGTCAGAATGAATATTCTGAACCTGGGAAGATAATTGATCTTTTTTTTTTTCCCTTTACCCCGTAGGCAAGGAAAATTCCTGCACCATGTGTAGGACTGCTGTGTGAATGCAGGCTCAGAGGGGCTATATATCATTCATTCCTCTGCTAACTTCTTACTTTAATGAATGGGAAAGCCATTTAAAAGGGAGCAATACCAGGGCTGCTGCCTTGTGGGGCATCACCCTGGGCACCAGGTCACCCCCACCAGCTTGGCAAGGACAGGACTTACTCTTCTCTAAAGGATTCCTCTTGCTGCTCCTCCAAGGTCAGTTGTAATGCAAAAGCTTCCTATAATGTTTTTTTTTCCTTAAATATAATTGTGGATGTATGGAATATATATTTAAGTAACAGTATTGATGGTGCTTTGCTCTCTTCCTATGCACACACCCAGAAAAATCCAAGCACCTTCCATGTTGCCATCCCTGAAAACATGGTTTAAGCAGCTGACCTGCTGTTTTCAAGGATATGTTAAGGAATGGAAAAATGAAAGAGTAAAGACAAGTCAGCAAAGCTGACTGGCAGGCTCAGCAGTGACAGGGAGGGCTTCTAATGACAGGGATGTGAAAGAGGAAAGTCCCCCATGAGACAGGGAGGTGGGAGCCCGAGCGGCCGCTTACAGCCCCGCTGCTCCTGCCGGGTGGCTACTGGCACCTGTGGGACCTGGACACCCAACACCCAAAGAGCCTGGATTTGGAGATGCTTGGGTGTGAGTGTGTGTTGTTATACAGATCTCTGGATTCTCAGGGAAAGGGGGATGCTGAGCATGCTCAAAGTGCCCCCCCTCACAAGTGCTTCTTCAAAGAATGGCTGCAAGCCAAACCCTTCCCTAATCCTGGTCTCCCCTGGGAACCCCAGGAAGCTCTTTTGTCCTGGATACCTGCGGACCAGGGCATGTAATCTCCTTTTTGTTCCTGCTCTACACTGAATAATTAATTTCCAAATGCAATATGGGAAACACGGAGGATACATGGGGAGCTGTTGCCATGGCACCAAGGGCAGGCTGGCTCCATCCTTTCCCATGTCCTGCTTGGCAGTGACCCGAGCCCAGGAGGCTGCTCAGGGTCCATGGCTGGGCGACACCCCCAAAGCCAGGGGGGCTCCAGGGGTGGCTGGGTTGGTGCTGGGGGGATGTGGCTCTGGCCAGGGTCGTGCAGCAAGCAGGAGCTGCAGTGCAGCTGGCAGCTCCTCTGGGATCTGCAGCTCAGAACCAGCCTGAAATTCATCAGCGAGAGCTGCTGCGGGGGCTGATGTTGGGGTTTCTCTTTGCTCCCTCCCGCCCTGCACCAGCCCAAAGCTCATGCCTTATTTCTGTGCTTCCCACTGCAGCGTAGAGCTGGAGAGGGCAGGATGCTAGAGGATACATTCCCAGCCCCAAATATGGGATGGGACCTAAAATCCTGAACTATAAATAAAGTGCATCCTAGCAGTCTCTGACATGCTGGAGCGCGTGGGTCGTCCATACACAGCTAACAAATCCTTCTTCTGCTTTTCCATAAGCACATGTACTCCTCCACTCTGCCTTTTAAAAAAATCCACCTGGTATATTAGCATTCCTTCTAATTAGCATCAGCTCTAATCACAACCACCTACATAAAGACACAGTTCCACACCAAATACTGGGGAAAAGCCCTTGTACAACAAGCAACAACATTTCAAACTGGCCTGGCTGAGCACAATGCACCTGGCACAAATTTGTGTGGAGGGGAGGGAAGAAAAAAAAAAAAGGCAAGTACATGTAATGGTTCCTCATGAAATACTTGCTGCTTCTTTCCCCTGTGGGACAAAAATAAGAAAAACTGGGAAAAGGTTTTAGGAAATCTAGTAAAGGCTCATTAGTGTTTATTATATATTGATCACTTTTACCAGACATGTTCTATGCTCCTACCCTGTATAATGAAGTTATACATAATAATGTTAACTTAAAAGAACTTAGTGAAATATTGGTGAGCAATATCCGTGTAGGACTGAAAAATGGGGAACTTTAGAGATGTAAAGCTTGGAAAAGCTCCCAGTTAGCAGCACTCAGCAGATAGGGGTTGCTTGAGCTGATCCACCAAAACATGAATGCACAGGCAAGACACAAATAAGCCATATGAACAGGTAAGGCAGGGAAAGGTCTGATAGGAACAAAGAAGGTTGTTGGTCAGAATAAACAGTTTTTCCATCCCCAAGCTGGATTATATAGGTGTGTGCACCTATATGCATGTGTGTCTGTATCCTGCTTCCATAAAGATGACATTTTTAGCTATATGTGTGTGAGAATATCTAGATAGAGGACATTTCTTGTTACAGCCTCTTGTTACTCATTTGGAATCATTATTAACATCAACACTTTCCAAAGCAAAGTGTTTCACTGGAATGCTTAAACTTTAACCATTAAGTGTTACCTTTTAAAGATTGGCTGGATGTTCCATGTCCCATGAACCCGGTGCCTCACATCTGCTGTATGTGGATCTTCAGCAAGTGTGACCAGGAGCAGAAACACCCTGCTGGAAGGACACTGGCTTTGCTTCCTGCTTCGTTTTTGATCGAGTTCATCTTTGTCCCTAACTCTAGGTAAACACGGACATTTTCTCACCAAAATCCCAAACTCTCCTGCATGGTAAAAGCAGAGTTTCCCAGTCACTTCATGACTTCAGCACTTTGGGGACTGAGTAATGGTGTGAGTCACTTTTCTATTATCTATTTCTTATTTCTAGAAGTGAGGTGAGCAGTAAGCTACCACTTGGAAAGGGAGCACATTTAAATATTTCAATTCTATCTTCCCCCAAAGAACAATCCTCCTTGGCTGCTCCGAGATTGCTGGTATCAGGACGGAGGCATCTAAATATGCATTTAAATATTAAAGATTTGGCAGAGACATGATGATCTCCACTGTGGCTGCCAGCTGTGATGTGAATCATCAGGGAACAGGAGGAGAACCATTCGGGTTTTACTCCAGCAAAACTCGCACTCCAGGACATCAGATAATGCCGTGAATAGCTTCAGTTCCCAGAGGTGCTTGCAGGTGTATAAGGATTGGACAGTGGTTCCATTTGGAAACCCACCAACCCCACACCCAATGGAAAAGGCTCTCTGGTGGATCCCAGCTCCCATGGGCAGGGCTGGCCTCTGCACATTGGTGTGGGGGCTCCATTTGGAAGCAGCAGATTCCAGAACTATGGATGAAAGGGAAGTATTTTAGAAAATTAATGCCTTTTTCTTTATTAACTCACACCAAAAATCATGTTATAGCTTTGAAAACTCGTGTCTTCATCAGCCTCCTTCTCTATTACTATGCTGGACATCTATGGATTTTCCTGTTTCCGATCTGCCCGTGCCAATTGGATATTTCTGGCTTCACAAGACCAGCAGTGAAAAACATCTCTTTTTTTATTACTTTTTTTTTTTCCTCCCCCCCTCCCTCATAGTAATTTCTACATTCCTGGCTTCAGCAGGGTAACTATTATTAACTGTGCTGGTACAGCCTATAACTTTCATATGCAGTTTTGTCACAGTGATTTTTCACTGGCTCAAGCCTGTGATCTCAGCTGATGATCTACGGGGAATTTGATGCAGTATTTTTCATGCTGATAAGGGAGACCTTGCAGAGAGCAGGCAGCTGAAGGCAGCCAGGACCACAACACGTTTATTCCCATCTATCACCATAGAAACAGACAATCCACAAATGGTCCGTTTCTACAAAACCCGTTTGCAAGATGGAGCAGGAAGCAGGCTGGCTCATTGAGTGGCCCTTTGCACTCCGTACTGAGTGTCCTTGAGGGGAAAAGATCTGGATAAAGGTGGCTTTTTTTTCTATATATATTTATATACATAAATATATCTCTCACCTTGACACCTACACATGGGTGACGCACGGTGTGCACCCTGACAGGCCAGCCATGTGTCAGCTTGGCCTGGATTTCACTTGCACTGATCATCCACTGGTGACACCAGGGACAAAGAAAAATCCCCATGATGAGCCTGGATATGTATTTCTACATACAAGGTACAAAACCTTTTCCTCTGCTTTAGAGGAATATTTTGCTGAGAATAGGACAAAAGAAGGGGTGCTCTGCAGGAGCATCAGCGGTTTGCACAGCTACAGAACCCCCTGTCTCCACAGCCCCCATTGCACTGAGGTGGGCTAATGGGATTTGGGAATGAGTGTTGTTCCATGCCTGCCTCCCTGTGGAAGCCTGGCAGCTGGAATGGGAAGCTCCCAGGGGTTAGTCTGTCTGTCCAACTGGCTGGGCAGGCAGCCTGCCCCGAGGCAGAGCCTGGGGGATTGCTGGCTGTCTCCCTCTCCCACCTCAAGAACAGTGATTTTTTCCAATTATATTTAATATGCTAGATCCTAAAGATTGGAAAGGAAGTTCAGCTCTCATTAAAAATATCCTCCTCCATTAATTCTCTTTCTTGGCTCTTCAGAAGCAGGCTATATGCTCCAAACTACTCAAAAGGCAGCGAAGCAGAGAGCTAGAAATGTAATTCAAGTTTTCATCTCCTAAATCCCTTCCATTTTAATACTAAGATTAGGTATTTATGGAAGCAGCAGCAACCTGACTCCTACAGCAGTTGACCCAACCAGCCTAATAGCACTTCTTACCACAGCAATAATTACATTAATATTTGCTTATTTATATAATGTCCTGCCAGGGTGACAGACTTGCCTCCTTCCATCCCCTGGACCCTGTGCTGATCGTTTTTTTCTTTCATTGTAGAAAAAGGTCAGAATGAAATAGAGGGGGCCCAGCCACCCCCTTTGCCATTTTACCCAGAACTCTCTTTCTTTTCCTTTTTTTTTTTTTTTAAGAAAAATGTCAAGTGATCCATTTGACTGCAAATTAATTTACAGTCTCATTTAAATAGTGTTGTTTTTTTTACCCACTCAATACCCAAGTACCGGAGAGCCTCCACTCACGGGCAGTCCCCAAGTGTCTCTGCAGAAGGAAGCAAATGGCTCATGACTTCTTACCATGGAGGGTTCAAAGCCCACAGCAGCTCTCCATGCAGTGCTTGGAGAGCACCCAAAAGCGCCCGAGCACTTCCCACCCCCTCAGTGCTGGAAGGAGAAGGCAGCCTGAGTGAGCAGGACAGGGACTAGCAGCTACAGCAGCATGGTTTTTGCACATCCCATTGTTTACAGGTTAAGACTTTGATGTTTAAATTAAAGAAGACAATAGGTTGTCTTCACAACACCCAGACCTCCAGGGACTTAAAAACATTCTTCCACTACTGTCTTTCTGTTCCATTCACTTTGGTGCTGATGTATCAGAGCAGTATCTGACATTTCTTACAGACTGTGCCATTTCCTGAGGGCTGAGCAAACCAAGTGTGTATGCACAAGGAAAACTATAATATAAAATACATAAATTATGCAACAGTATTAAGGTTTCTGTAGACCCCGTGGTCTAGTCAAATATTGTCTGTGCACAGAATTGTAAATGACTGCTTATAAAATATTTGCACCGTGCAGGACCCGCAGTGGAGCTGATACATGACACCCTGATTTTATACCAGATACTTTAGGAATATCATATAAAAATTAAGAATAGGCCTTGTCAAAGAAACCCTTGCTTCTTGCTCTTTTTTAATATTAAATTCTAAATTATGCATTGGGAAGGGACCATTGAGTTTTCTGAATGTTTATCAATAATGCCTAGCATACATTTTGAATTGTATTTTGTGCCTCCTATGAAGCAATATTCCTTCCACAAACCCAGCAGAGTCCTTGTTGCTTTCCCACATTGCTCTGTGTAGAATTGTCCCTGTACAATGTATTCAATAAAGACATTAAATTTACTTATATTCACCATGGATATTAAACATGTAAGTTTGGAGCTGGTGGGAGGGAGAGCGAGTGAAGTTGAACAGTTCTCTTCTTTCTGAAATGGCACTGCTCAAAATTTCCAGAAGTCTTAAGGAATAAGCTAATATTTTAATTGTCTTACGTATCTCCAGCTGAGATTAATAGCTCTGTCAGCACATGAGGTGACGTGAGGCTGAGACACATGCAGGAGAAGGCAGGGCAAGAAGAACAAAGCCTCAGGGATTCCCTCTGCAGGGCCAAATCCTGCTCCTTGGAGTGCCTTACTGGCTGAGCTAAGGCCAGCAGGGCATGGTGATGGTATAAAGCAGTTGGATTAGGTGGTGGCTGGAGGTCTCTTCTAGCTGAGCTGTCCTGTGTCACCTGCTCTCAGCTACAATAGAAATGTCTCTCTGTACATGAAGACAAGCTGTTGCTCAGTGAAGCTGAGCATTGCCAGCTCTGCTGGGTGGGAGTCCCAGTTCATGGAGCATCCAGCTGCAGCCCAGCTTTAAAAAAAAATAATGATTCCTCTCTTGAGCTTTGGGGAGAGTGAGCTGAGCTCTGCTGCTCTTTGCTTTTCAGGGGGAAACCCACCTGAATGCAAAACTCCTGAGTCACTGCCTTGGCGTGTTTAACCACTGCTCCCCCCACACAGCCTGCCCAGCCCTCCCACATCCCACCAAAAGTCAGTTAAAGAGAAATCAATTATCTTCACTTAGAGCTTTTCATTCACTTACACCACAGGGAATGGCTGAAGCAGAATAAATGGCTACACTCCTATAAACATCAAGGGGAAACTGCATGTATGTGCTCTTTGGATGCACGGTTGTGTGCTAGGATTTGATGATCTCATTACTGAGACTGACCCACGTTGGTAGAAAGATGGAACAGCCAGACTGTTCATGAGACTCTGTGGTTTCTGGACTCACCTCTTGCAATGCTGCTGGCACCCGGAGCCGTTTGGTGCTTTATGTCACTTTGCTGCCACTTCTGCCCCGTGTCCCTGGAGGGTGGCAGAGGCATCACCACCTCAGCCACCCTGAGCAGAGACTCCAGCAGCCAGGGGATCAAAGCATCCAGACATCCACCAGCAGGGCTAAACTGCCACGAGACTTGGAAAAAACACAGCCCTCCCTTGACTCTCTAGCACGTTTCTTTCACATTGCATCAATGTACAGATGTTGCCATTTTTTTTTTTTCTTAGTAGCAAGGACAATTTTGTGACTAAAGGAATATGGAGTAATAGATCTGAGGAAATATGTTGAGTTTTTCCCATTAAGGGAAAGAGACACATTTGTATTGTACTCGTTAAAAGAAGAACAAAATACTGTCTCACACAGGAGCTTTGCTAATCAGTTTTAAAAATTAAATTAATTCAGTGCAAATTTATCAATATTGTCAATTAGCATCAAATATTTTGTATAGTTCCTCCTCCAAGCAGGGTGTATGGTCATGGTTATGTTCATCCTGAGCATCATCCCAGCATAGGACTTCATTTTGTCCCTGTGCTGGGACATGCATTCCTTTGGTTTTTCTTTGTCACTGATGGAGGCTCCAAGAATCGATGAAGGACTCGATGCCTGGAGCCTTCCCAGGGACAGGCTGGAGGATGCCAAGAGTAAAGTCTCCCCAGGACACTCCAGCAGCAGGCCATGTGCTCATCCTCCCTTCCCCTCTGTCATACACTGGTCCATCTGTCACCAGCTCTCCAGTGCACACGGCCCTTGGGGAGTGAGCCTAAAGAACCCAAAAAGCTTCTCTAAACCAACAAACATTTCAGACAAATAAATGAAAAAGTCTGGAGAGTGGGAATGGGCAATTAGCAACCAGCTCTATCTTAACTGCTGTAACTTACGTATTACAGGCACACAGACAGCACAGAATCTATATATTTCTTAGGAATTAATATGTAGTTATGGTCACACTATTTTCTTACCAGTATATGGTCTTACATCTCACACCCAGGTACACAGATGACCAAGCTCTGCTGAGCGTTTGCAGTCACCAGCACCTCTCACCCTCACATCATGCTCATGCTGCTCCTCAAACCTCCACCAGATGGGCAAGGCCATTACTGGGGCCACCACTGTGGGGCTGGGCTGGCTGTGGTGAGAACTGGTGGACCTCCCAGCACGGGCTGGCAAGCACTTCCCAAGCCAAATTGCATCAGTGGTTGTCACATGAGATATTCTCCTCGCTTCTCATTAGCATCCCCAGTCCAGTGGGGGGAAGTGACAGTAGCCTTGGTGGTTTCACTGAGCTTCCCAACTGCCATCACTGTAGGCAGGGTTTAATAGTGAGAAATTCTCATGACATTGGGCTTATCTCCATCTATCATGTGGTGGTGTCGTGATCATCATGAACAGCCCTACTGGCATGGGGGATAGATGACTCCACATGGTGGCAACACCTGGGTCAAGAGAGTCTCTTCCCCCAGGGAGATGCATGTGTGTCTGATGTGGATCTCTGATGGGTTACACAGTCAGAGGAGCCTCAGCCAGTGGATAGTTAATGCCTGGAGTCAAAACATATAACAGAATCACAGAACACCAGGTTGGAAGTGATCTCAAGGATCATCTGGTCTAACCTTTTTTGGCAAAAGCAGGTGTGATGCCCACTGAGCACATTGCCTGGTGGGTCTGAGGCCACATCCCCAGAAGCAGAACTCATGGGTGGACCAACAGCAGGACCAGTTGGGTATGACCACCCCTATTCTTTCCCTGAGGTGTTGGGGCCAGCTCTGCCCACAGACCCTCTTGGCCCAAAATCCTGTTTGATTTACAGTCAAACACCAAAGAGGCTGGTCTGCTCTACTGGGGAGAGAGCCCAGAGCCTCAGGAGCTTTCACTTCTTGGGCTGGATTGGAAGATAATGGTAAAAATTCCTATTACTCGGTGCAGAGAGAAAGAGCTCCCCAGTCCCTGTGCTACAGAGGAAACACATTTAATAAATCAATAAATAATAATACTGATAATAACAATCTTAAAGGTCTTTTCCAGCCAGAATGATTCTGTGATAATAATAGTGATAATAATAACAATAAATTAATAAATAACACATTAAAAATGCAAAGCTTAAAAATTCAGCAGGACATGGGCATATCAGGCTGCCTGAGCTCCAGAGCCTGTTGGTTTTCAGCAGGTACCTGGGGTTGGGTTCAGCCTCCAAACCCCCTCAGAGTACGGCTCAACTAAACCCAGGTTTTATTTTTTGCTGCTGTCAAAAGCAATTGGGAGACTGGGCTTTTGCACACACTACATGTGAAATGAGAAGCCCTTGAACAGCTTGAATAGCTAGTGATGAGTGATAAAAGACAAACACATTTAAACCCAACAATTTCTGGAAGTTTAATATAGCTTTAAATAAAACTGAGCTGGCAGTATTAATGGATACAAGAGTGTGTTAGTTTGTATAATCCAAATAAACTTGTACATTTATACAGTTATAGACTGCATGCCAGAAAATGCATTTAGTTTAGTCTAATTTGACTATGTACAATTTACAATGTAATTCAAGCATCAGTTCAGCAGTAGAGAACACAGACCGGCTGTGCAGTCACACACACCTCTTAGCAGAAGCATCAGGGCTGGGCTCAAATGTTCATTAGGGGGGGGAAAAAAAAACAACAAAGTGGCCACGCCAGGAAAAACGAAACATCGACCAGAAATAACTTCCTAAAATGAGTAACTAAAGAAAGTTACCATCCATCTTTGTACTTTCACTCTTAGTCATGACAGACACATAGATTGTCACCTCCACATACGTAACGTGTTGCAATACAATCCACAAGCCTCAGAAATCTTGTGTCCAGCAAGGACAGGTGCATATTTTTAATGAAAATAAATAAATAAAACTTTTCAATGAATCATAACTTAATATTTTTCCATGGCATTAACTGAATAACATTCAGGAGAGATTCCCACTGTTTCACATACTTTCAGATGATTTATCCAGGCTACTGCAGCCACCCCAACTGCTGGTGTAGGTGACAGCCACAGCCCCTCTCCCAGCCACCTCTTTTCAACCTGTAGGACACGCCCACACCACTCCTACTTAATTCAACCTTGTACACAGACTCAACCCAAAGCTTCCTACAGAAAAACACCTGAAAGTGGGACTTTGCAGTTGGCCAACCAAGGCACAGGGAGCCTGGCACCTTCCCTGGGGCTTTTGGGAGGGAGAATGCTGGTGGCCCCAGGGCACGGGTGGTGAACCACCACTGCTCTTCATCTGGGGACATGTCACATTGACTTTTCCACAAAGAAAAGTCAATCAGACCATGAGCCATCCCCCAAACTGATGGAAGAAGACCTGGGCAGCCTCCAGGTGGGACCCTGATGTCCCATGGAAGGGACACAACCTTGGAGCTGTGCTTTTGTACCAGAGCCACAAAACTGGTGGCACCAGCACCGCAGCAGCGTGCTTGGCTGGGTCATGCTCCAGCAGCATCCCAGGAAAGAGGTGATGGTCCCCCATTCACCCCAAATAAAACAAAGGGGTTTCTGAGGAGAGGTCAAACTGCTGGAGATCCTTCTTTCCAAACCAGAACCCTCTTCTCCAGCCTACTGGCAAGACTCATCACTGAGCCGAGGGTTTACCACACCAGTTAATGTTCTTGGCTCTCTGGTTTGGACTTGGTGATGTTTTTACTGTTGACACCTGGCAACTGTGCATGGCTATTTTTGCTGTCAGTCAAGGACTGGTAGAAGAATTAAGTGTGGTACAAAAATCACCGCTGTTTTACAAGACAACCTGAGGAAGTGTTGGCAAACTGGGGAAAAGAAGTCCAGATTTCAGCTCACCACACCAGCAACCTGCTCATCACGTGTGTGGAGCATGGGACCAGTACACCAGGAGCAACGTGTGTCCTTCCCTCCAACAGCAACAGGCAGAGGGTTGAAGCAGAGCCAAAGGTGTGAGAAGCATGCGGTGCCACTCCGAGTCATGGCAGGCAAGGAAAGCAACTTTGGAAGTTAGCATAAAGTCCTTGGGTGCATGACTGACAGGTCGTACACTGCAACTTCCAGGGAAAGCACTGCTGAGTTTCCAAGCCCATATTCCATGCCAACATTTAGAACAAAGCCAACTGTTTTCCTCTAAGTCCATCCAAGCTGTTGTTATTAGGGAGGCAGCAAAGGGCAGCAGGACAGTCCAAAGCCCGTAAGTCAGGAGTGCACATCCATGACTGCAGCTAAGTGTGCACCTCCTGACCCACCGTGTGCCTGCCTGGGACCACCGGGTTGTGGGCTCAAGGAGTTCACACACAGAAGATGTCCCACAGAGCCCTCCTCATGCCTGCCGTCGGCAGTAGCTTTTGTACCCGGTTGTCTGACAGTGCTGCCCATCGCTCCATCTCACCCAGACCTCCTCCAAGAAGGAGTCCCTGGGAAGCCATCACCACCTGGCCTCCAACCACAGCCACAACCACCACAACTGACCTCCAGCATTGTGGGGAGGGTGTGGGGCAGTGCAGGGTGCTCCAGCACCACAAGCCACGATGCAGGGGGCACCGGCACAACACCCAGAGGTGGATAAAATAAACCCAAACACAAGCACAGTAGGATATCAAACCAAACATTGATACAAAGTATTACTCATTTCCAAACCCACAGGGTCAACTTCAGTTAAGAACATGTTCAAACACTATTTTCACCACAGAGAAAGCAGCAAGGAGAGAGGCCACCTGCAGCGGGACTTGCCACAACTCCGCACAGCTCCGGCAACCGTCACCTCACTGGCTCCGGTCCCACCAGCCAGCAGAGCTAAAGGGAGCAAAACCCAGCACTGAGGAACTGGGGGAACTGGGATTCTGCCTTGAGAGCACAGTTTATCCACAGGGAACACCTGCTGGGCTTCATGGATTCATTTGGCTGTTTTCACCTTTAGCTGTTCTGCCAACACAAGGAACCGAGCACGTCCTGCTTATGTAAAGTGGTTTCCTTGCACGTATATTCAACATCATGGAGATTTAAAATAATGTTTACTAATTGTACCTAAAGGGTGAAGTTTATTCATTTATTTATTGTTTTGCCTCGGGTTCTTAATACAAGTTTCCTCTCTAAACAAGGCCTTATGAAACACATTTTTATTTTTTTCTGGTAGCCTTAGAGGCAAGAAGAGAAACCCCAAGAAAACGTTAAAGCAAAACAGAAACCAACAGTTAATTTAAGGCTAGCAGATTTGGTGTTTGGAATTAACTAATACACCTTCTTTGAAGGAAAAAAGACATGCACCATAACTACTTTGTTGAATGAAACATCACGAACCACATCAGAAAAAAAAGAAAAATTAAACATTTTCAAATCAAATTAGAACTTACCCTGCAAGTCACCCACTTGCGTGTTGCACCTACTACGTACTCTTAAGAAAGACAGGGGGAGGGAACGCCCCGTTCCGTATTTTTCAGAATATACAGTATAAATATAGTAGGAGTCATGCCATAAAACTATATGCAAAAATTGCACACTATTATTGCATGCGTGTTGGGATACATGCCAGCGAGCTTCAGCCCGCCCATCGTCCCGCCCTTGGCTCTCCCAGCGCAGCCGCCGCTGCCGAGGGGACGCTCCTGCCTGGCCCCGGCGTTGGGCACCCCATGGTGGGGACAGGACCTGCCCTCCTGCCCACGCTCCCCTGCCCAGGGGCAGTTCAGGCCCTACACGAGAGCTGGCAGTCCCGTCGGGTTATGTGAAGCGGTCTGAGTTCATTTTCCGCAGCTTGGGGGGAAGGTTCCCTTCCATCCTGCCGCCGCCCGACAGCTTCTGCAGCTTGGGAGGCAGGTCGGCCACCGACTGGCTGATGGGATCCGACATCATCTTGGTGGTTTTAGACACCAGTTTCTCCTCTGAATTCCCGGGGACCGAGCTGATCCGCTGGAGTTTCATGGGCAAATCCCCCATGCTGTAGGCCTTCTCCGAGGTGGTGGAACTCATCCTGAGGAGTTTTTTTGGGAAGTCTTCCCTCCCAGTTATTTTCTGCAGTTTTGAAGGCAGTTTTGTGCCAACTTCGTCAAGACCATCCAGGCCATCCACCGAGTTATTCCTTTCTTTGCTGTTGCTCACAGCGGGTGCTATCAAGGGAGAGGACATGAGCAGCATCTCCTCCTGCTCCTTCACACTGTACGGTGGGGTGGGGACCTCAAACGTCGCATGAAACTGGGAGTAATCGACTTTGAAGAACCCTTCCTCCAAGGAGATAACCGGGAAGAAACGATGACCCCAGAGCACCTCATCCTCAGTATAGGATGTCCTGGCTTGGCACGTCATCCCTGCAAGGAAGAAAAACTTCCACTAGTTATGGATGCACACAAATCTTGGGGTTTTTTTTTGTACATTTCCACGAGACATATTTTATGCTTTTAAATGTATAAAAGAGAAGGCATTGGGATGCTTATTGTTTACACACTGTAACGCTCAAGGTGAAAGGAGCTGGCAATAAAGGAAGGAATTTAACTCTTTCAGTAAGTCACATCTAAGGTGCTGCTGACAAAGGGAAACACAGGGGTAACTGATAATCCCAGTATTAAACTAGCAAGAGCCGCTAATTGTAATGTAAAGTTGGACTTGTCAGGATTCTAAAGTACTACTAACTTATCATAGAATCATTTAGTCATAGAATGGTGAAGGTTGGAAGGGACTTTAAAGACCACCAAGTTCCAACCTCCCTGCTACAAGCAGGGACACCTCCCACCAGCCCAGGCTGCACGGAGCCTCATCCAACCTGGCCTTGACCACCTCCAGGGAAAGGGCAGCCACAACCTCCCTGGGCAACCTATTCCAGTGCCTTATTCCACATTTACTTAACTTATTCCACATTTTCACCATGCTGACAAATGAGTACAAAACCAGACCCTACACCTTACAACTCGTGTGCCTGAACCAAGCCTCCATTAGTGCATCCCAACCCACCCCTGAGCAGCAGCTGTGTCCCAACAAATACATTTATTCCTCTTCAAGGGCTTCACCAGCATTCTGCTCACAGAGCTGGCACTGCCAGGCTGAGATCCATGCTTCAAAAAATAAGCAGGGAAGAAGAAAATATGACTAAGAGTCACAACCATGGAAAGCTGGAGGCTTCTGGCACAAATGCTGCTGCTGCTTTTTATTATCTTTTTTTTTTTTTTTTTTAATGGTATCTGTAGCAATCTGTAAATAGAAATACCCTGCCATTTTATCCTGCTATAGCAAACTGGGAACATGACATTTGGTTTTCAGGAAGCTAAATCCACCTCTGCAAACACATCCTCTGCTTGGCTGGCAAGAGTGCCTCTAAGTCGGGAGAAAATAGAAGGAGACTTCAGAAGGCACAAGAAAAACGACAGTGGGGGGAGCAGGGGATGGCGACGTGCCTGGTGCCATACAGCCAGACCAAGAGGATGTTATTGCACTTGATGTTACCACTAAGGAAATGGAAGTTTTCACTTTGCACAGAGATTTCTACTGCTAATACCTCCAAGTATATCACAAGACACAAACGTCACGGTTTTCTGCTTTATCTCTCAGGAGAAAAACACGAACCTGGGGGCTTTGTACAACTGTGTGGTGCCCACCAGAGCTCACAGCCCTGCAGGAACATTCCCTGAGGCCAAGCAATCCCATCTCCTGCCCACAGCCTCAGGCTGGACAGTATTTGATACCTCATGATCTATTTTCACTCGGTCACTGTGTGTTTCAGTTCTGTAAGTGAAGTGGAAGCAGTCACATACCTAATGGGTTTAGAAAAAAACCCTCAAAAACAACCTGAAATGTTTATTAAAACATGCTAATGAGAGTGAGCGATTCTTCCATCTGTGTCCCTTCCTCCCCAGCTGTTTGCCAGCCCTGCCTTCACCACGGATGCCCAGACCTTTCCCCTCTGCTTCCTCAGCCCTGACCTCCCCGGAAGACCTCATTAGCCCATGAACTCTGCTAATGATGCCTGCGAATGGCAGGAGCTGCACTTGGCCTGGGGTCCGTGGGGCCTGTGGAGCAGATGGCTGCTTAACTCTGCTGACCTACGCTTTAGGTAACAAATTGCTTAAAATGCAAATTTCTCTGTACAGGAAAGTTGGTAATTGCTGAGCTCGCTGTGCTGCAGGCTGAGCACGGGGGGGGAGGGAGGGGAGAGACACCTCCCCCCCCCCAGCATGGCCAAAGGGCTCCAGGGGACACCTCCCCAGCCACAGTGCACTGCTGGGGGCAAACCCCTTGTATGGCTTCTTTGAGGTGTCAATGCTAGAAGAAAGAAGCTTTATTGTAAAAGGTGTTCTATCCAATTGCTGTGGGGGAACAAGGGATGTGGGGGGAACAGACGTCAGCAATGCTGTCAGGGTTCAGGGAGGGGGAACAGCCCATGGGACCTGTCAGCATCTGCATTTACATCCTCATCCCATCTGCATCCATATCTGCATCCCCATCCCCAACTGCATCAGCATCCCCATCCACATCCTCATCTCCATCTCCAATCCCCAGCTGCATCAGCATCCCATCCACATCTCCATCCCCATCCCATCATCCCATCCACATCTGCACTCTCATCCCCATCTGCGTCCCTGTCCCCATCCCTAGGAGATCCCATGGCTGATGCTGTCCAACCAGGGCAATGCTAGGGCATGGGACCCACCACACGTGGGGTCAGGCCCCCCACCCCAAGCTGCTGTGCTGCAGGGGTATTTCTGCCTCCTCAGCTCTCATCCTGCCCTCCCCCAAACCCGCTGCTGCCAGCAGGCTTCCAAGGGAGGCATTTTATCCCTGCTTCCCACTGAAACATGTATTAACTGAATCTCAGGAAAATCAGCTTCACATTTTGTTCCATCGATGTAACCCCCTGGTAAGCTCACTGGAGAAATAAATACTTGCAGGTATACAATTTTTCTTCACAATCAATTTCTCTTATTCACTAACAAACCTGAGAGTGCAAATTATTTAACAGTCTCTCAGGATGAAGAGCAGGGACTAAGACGCTTGTCATCGCAGGGAACGCCTGTCACGCCAAGCAGCCCATGCCAAGAGGTGCTGATGTGCTCTGATAAGCCCTGGATCAAGAAATCGATTCTCAGGTTTGCTTCCAGCTCCACTGCAGTTCCCAGCTCTTCCTTCCCTTTCCACCTCTCAGCAAAGCCTCAGGCTCCCAGCTCTGAGCCCTGCAGTGCTTCTGCTACTGCTTCCAGCAGCCAGCACACACCTGCCCGGCTGTCACCATCTCCTCTGGATCAGTAGAATCACAGAATTGTGGAATCGTTTTGGTTGGAAAAGACCTTTAAGATCATCAAGTCCAACTGTTAATCCAGCACTGCCCAGGCCACCACTAACCCATATCCCTCAGCACCACATCTACACAGCTTTGAAATCCCTCCAGGGATGGGGGCTCCACCCCTGCCCTGGGCAGCCTGGGCCAGGGCCTGACAACCTGTTCGGGAAGAAATTGTTCCCAAGATCCAATCTAAACCTCCCTTGGCACAACTTGAGACCTTTTCCTCCTGTCCTATCACTTGTTCCCTGCGAGAAGGGACCAACATTTTCCCATAGTAAAAGCAGGAGCACCTGGGTGCAACCCCTCACCGACAGCCCTTCCTGATAACCACCCCAGGGTAATTTTCCACTAATTCATGCTAAGATCAATAGAGACCTTTGATTTTCATGCAGAGGTCGTTTCTTTCTGGACCTTTACAAAATAAAAAACAAAATGCATGGGCCAGTGCAGAGCCAGGCTGCTGATGGCCACCAACCAGGGCACTGCAGTGGCCGTGGGCTCATGACCCACAAGCTCTACCAGGGCAGGCCATCAACAGCAGGCTGTCACTACTCCCCTCCTTCTCTTCCTACAAAGGCTTTTCAGGTTTTTTTGCTTTATTCCCCTTCAGAAGTTATTCCTCAGCAGGATAGGCAGCCAGCAGATCCTGCGATGCCTTCATCATGCTAATGGGCCTGTTAAAATTTTACCAAGTTGTCTATATTATTAATATTCATTTAGCAGCATAAATTTTAAACTCCCGTTTGGAAGCAAACACGCTGTATGCAGTGCATATAATTAAAAAGCCATCCGTTTGCCAGAGTAAAAGGTTTTGATGCGTTCTGTTCATCACTCCTACCACTCCTCCCAGCCCCAAGTGCTCTCCAGAGCTGTGATTGCCAGGCACATCAGCAAAGCTCTGCCTGCACACACATCCCAACATCCTGAGAAAGAGCTACACTGAGGCAGATATTCCAGCATAGATGTCCAATTAACACCCCCTTTCTTATTTCAAAACCAAGAACATTGTTCCCTATATCCAAGGGCAGGGATTTTCATCCAGAAGCCCCCGCAGGGGCAAGCAATGGGATTTTGTCTGGACACCCTGCACCTGCATAAACCTCACTCCAGCCTATGTAGGACCACCCAGATCATCCATCTCTCACTGTCTCCAGGGATTATGTTCCTTCTGCAGACACAAGGAGCTGGCTCTGTTCACAAAGCATTATGAATAATAATTAGCTTTTGTATTATTATTATTATTAATATTAATAATAATAGCTTAAAGGAAGGCAAGGGCAAAGTTCTGAGGCTGAAATGGTGTTAGAGGTGCTTTAGCACTAGACATTATTAGAAATCTTGCTACTGATTAAATTGAGTCACTTACAACCACCCATAGTGATCTGACATCCCACTGCAGAGTCTGGCACACAATGCCATGGCCCACAGCACAGGAAAATCCCAGCTACACCTATTTAGGAACATTTTCCATTAACTTCCTGTTCCCCACACTTCCTTAAATAACATACAGCAGAGCAGCTCTGGAGGATGAGCATGGGTTAAACTGATGTATTTTTCTCCTTAAGTTTGATATGAAAGTATGGGTTTTGTTGTTTTGTTTTTTTTAAATAATTACGCCTTCCCCTTTCAGCATTGGCTCTACCTGAGCATTTTCTGGAGAAAAATGCATCTCTCTCTCAGATCATAAGTTATCAATGACAAGTTATTATTTCTAATGAGGTAGAACTCTTGGGTTTAGAGCCCTAGCCGAGCTGAAAACATGGATGCAATTATCCCACCTTCCACAAAGCAGCAGAGTATTTAAGCTTTTCTTTGTCCTGTCTCTGGCTGGTTTAGACTCAGTATCCCATTCCCAGGAAAGCCCAGTGAGACCCAGGGTTGTGCAAACGCTGGGACACATCTGACAGGGCCCGGAGCTCCCACAAACACACAGCACAGAGGAGGTTTGGTGCCGCTGGGACGACGCTGGGCTCAGAATTCCTGGCATCTGAAATCCGAGTACTTCAGTTAATGATCCTGGTAGCTTCTGGATTTGCTACAGGGTAAGGCCAGCTCCCCAGGAAGGCGAAGACATCCCGGAGGACAACGGCTGTTGCCACCAAACCCACCAGAAATGCAGCATCACCTTGCACCACCAAAGTCCTGCCCTGCGTATGTTGGCCACAATGTCCCCATGGCTGGCTCCGGGCTGCGATGGGCACCTCACACTGCGCTGAAGATCCAAGGCACAGCTGGATGTGGACAACCTGTACTAAATCCCCACGCTGGGTTCCATCAGCCTGAGCTCCACCACAGCCACCACTGGGGTTAGACATGGCTTTAGACATTGAGACATGTCCCAGAGTGCCCAGGGACACTGGCTCCCCGAAGCAGCCAGAGAATGGCAAAACCACAACACATCCCTCTGCTGCGACTCCCTGTCAGTGTTTAGTTGTCCCCAGACTAATCAGGGGGCAGATGAAGGACAAAAAAAATCTGTAAATAAGCACTTTGGCTAATTTTATCCTATAATAACCCTCAAATTATTTCTAAATGTCTAAAGTACCCAGATGGAGCTGGCTGTACTCAGGCAATTTCCAGAACTCATAATGTACTGCCTTGGAAAATATCACAGGGTTGCTGTTATTGATAGGGACCTCTTCCAGTTCCTCACAGGAGCTGGATGATCACTGACAAATCACAGATCACTAATAAGCTTTTAACAGGCCCTCCCCGTGGAAGTCTTCAGAGCAATTTAGGCATATGAAGGTTATATGGCTCCCTTCTCTCTCCAAGGTAATTCCAAGTATTTCACTTTAAATCCTTTTGTGTTTCTGAGCTGCGACTGGCTGGCCAAGGGCTGGATGTAGGGACATCAGGAGATGTCCTTCTTCACATGGCAAAGTTAACCTCAACCAGTCGGGAAAACAGATAATTATTTTGGCATTACAACTCACCAGCACATCGTCCCAATGGCACCACAAAGGGCATTTTGGCATCCCACAACTAAAGATAACCCCTCCAGCAGCAGTTACTGACAGAAATGCACACATATGCTCACGTTTTGTCAGATTTTTTCCTTACTAAGAGTCAGGGCACATTAAAACACCCAGACCTGACCAGGTCCAAGGGGCTGCCTCTGCCTCTTCCCTTCACATGCTTTACTGTGCATTTTTGGGGGTGTTCAGCTCCCTTGAACCTTTACAGTTTACATGTAAAGATGCAAAAATAGCTGTTAAAAACTAATCAGCCAGCAATATTAAATCAATTATGAAGAATTAAACTAATTTACAGCTGCAATCTAAGGCCTGTGAAGGCAAGAGTAAAGCTCGATATGAGACTTGATATAAAAATATACCTCACTCATCCTGCACTCTGGCAGGACTAAGGGGGATTTACTGCTGTAGAGAAAAAGGAGCTTCATGATCTCCACAGCAAGCTCTGCTCTTCAAGACTGGAGAATACATGAGGAGAGAAGCTGGTTTTATCACATTTAGCTACAAAAGAGCGTGATATCCTGATGTTAACACCTGGCCCCTGCCCCCCCTGTACCTGAAGCCCCAGTGGATGTCCGGGCTCTGGGAGGAGGCAGAAAATGGGCACCCAAGATTGGAGCTCAGAACCAAACTGAGGGGCAGGATGCTGGCAAGGTTCTCCTCTCAAAGTCCCCTCCATGGAGATAGGGCAGGTTGGATGGGGCTTGGAGCAACCTGGTCTAGTGGGAGGTGTCCCTGCCCATGCAGAGAGGCACAAAACCTGCCCACCTTGCCCAGATCAGGCAAGGACATGGGCTGTCACCTTCACAGCCACAGCCCCTCCATGGAGCTCAAGAGGTGAGAGGGGGGTGAGGGCACTGTAAGATGAAGAAAACAGTTCAGATTTCTGGGAATTGTGAATAATCTCAGTTCTTTCTTTCTGTAATGAGTGAAAAGATACACTGGCCATTTTGTTAGAATTACAGAATAGTTTGGGATGGAAAAGACCTTTAGGATCATCAAGTCCAACCATTAACCCAGCACTGCTCAGGCCACCACTGACCCATGTCCCTCAGCACCACATCTACATGGTTTTGAAATCCCTCCAGGGATGGGGACTCCACTCCTGCCCTGGGCAGGGCAGCCTGGCCCAGGGTCTGACAACCCTTTTGGGGAAGAAATTGTTCCCAAGATCCAATCTAAGCCATATAAGGGGGCAGGGTAAAGGTGCCAACTCCTCATGCGAGTGAGCATCGTTTCTCTTGAAATGTCACTCTGCAGCAGGTCCTTCTAGAACACGTCATGATTAATCACCCTTTATTACTGAGATCTTGAAATTGCCCCAACACGAGGAGGTCAGAGATTGAACAACTTAAGTGTGTGTGCACAAGAGAACCAGGGGTGCAGAGCAAACCAAGGACCACACTGCAGGCATCCATGCAAGAGTCAGACATCAGTCTCATAGAAAAATGTTAGTTTCTCATGGCACTGAATAGCAAACCCAGGCTTCTGCTCTGCTGCTCAATTTAGAGATGTTGTTTATGCTCCTGCACTATAAATACCTCCTGGTGTATCCAGACTGTGCTGTTCTCCCAGGAGCTATCTTGACACTTAAAACAGAGCAGTGACAGCCAAGGTATTTTTCTTATCAGCCCATCCTCTTCTCAGGACAATTTTTAATCACTCATACACACATAGTTCTCTGACATCTTGCAGACAGCTCATCTTGATGGACCACAGCTACCCATCATTAGCATAAATTGTAACAGGTTTTGAAAATGTCATAAAACCAGCAAGGCACCGCTGCGTTTATTAATACTGTTCCCGTGCAAAGGGATGCAACAGGCTCCTGTCAGGTGAGCCCACCTCCCCCCTGTTCTGTCAGCCACTTACCAAAAAAAAAGGGGAAAAAAAGAAAAGCAGCCTCGGCCTGCAGATGGCTGCAGCAGTGTCTGCCCTTCTTCTGAGAAAAACAGGACCAGAGCCTCTGTTACCTGAACAAAAGTGCCTCACACACATGGAATGCAGTGACAGAAGTTAATGCTGCCTGGGACTCTGGCCTGGTGTTTTTCTCACACCCAAAACCCCCCACATTGTTCGGGAAGCCTCTGATCCCTTCCCTCCACCTACGCGCAGTGCGTCAGGGCCGGGCTCAGCCCCTCAGCTCCTTCCTCTCCGCTGATTTTTTTTTTGCAGAGCCATCTGCCACGTTCCCCTTTTTGCATCATTTCCCTCCTACCGGGATGTTATTGAATAAGCTGCTGCTGCACCAAAATGGAAGTTTTTAATTCCCTGCTCCGTGCAGCTCTCTGCTAGGATGCATCGGGAGCGCTGCGGGAGGAAGGGGGTGGAGGGAGGAAAGGGGGGACAGTAATGGGGAGAGGCAACACACCCATTGTCACAGACTCACAGGATGATGGGGTTGAAGGGACCTTTCAAGGCCAACTAGTCCAATCCCCTGCAGTGAGCAGACACATTTGCATCTAGACCAGGTTGCCCAGAGCCCTGTCCAACCTGACCTGGGATGTTTCCAGAGATGGGGCATCTACCACCTCTGTGGGCAACCTGGGCCAGTGTCTCACCACCCTCACAGTAAAGAATTTCTTCCTTATTTCTAGTCTCAATCTCCCGCCCTTCAGTTTAAGGCCATTACCCCTCATCCTATCATTACAGGCCCTGTCCCCATCTTCCTTTAAGTACTGGAGGTGCTCTAAGATCTCCCTGGAGCCTTCTCTTCTCCAGGCTGAACAGCCCCAACTCTCTCAGCCTGTCTCCAGAGCAGAGCTGCTCTAGCCCTCAGATCATCTTCCTGCCCCTCCTCTGGACTCGCTCCATGTCCTTCTTGTGCTGAGGACCCCAAAGTTGGAGGCAGTAAATCTCCACTGGATGGGGATATTTCCAGGATGCTCATACCCAGATGCTATGAAGTGGTACTCTGACATCAAATAG
Source organism: Hemiprocne comata (assembly GCA_020745705.1). Classification (NCBI taxonomy): domain Eukaryota; kingdom Metazoa; phylum Chordata; class Aves; order Apodiformes; family Apodidae; genus Hemiprocne; species Hemiprocne comata. The sequence goes on from CM036591.1 coordinate 1,177,004, forward strand.
AGTTGTCTCTTCAAGTCCTGACAAAGTGCAGCAGATGTTCTCCAGAGCTCCCCCCCACCCTCACAAATCCTGTAATTTTTACTGATAACACAGTCCTGTGATAACTGCCCTCATGCTCATAGCTGATAATCTTTTCAAAACTTTGGAGCAGCCAGAGAAGGTTCACCACTGGTGGCAAAGTGCAGCAGAGGCCTCCCACTCCAGGGCCACAGCGGCCGGTGGCAGTGCTGGGAAGGTCGGGATGTCCTGAGCCACTTCCCCAACCCCAGCCTGGGCACTGCACACTGCATAAACCACTGGAATTCTGCACATGGAGACATGCAACTGGCAAGGGGATATCTTCAACAAACCAGTAACTGTTCCCAGCTCTGTGCTCCGCATATTCTTGCAAAGTAGAAGCATTTTGTTTAACATTTGCCTACGCATATGTCCTACCATCAGATAAATGATTTCTAAAAATAAAAATGAACACTTGCCAAAAAAATGCACATTTCAACCTAACATGATGCTGGAACCTCCCCACCTTGATGATCACTTGTCTTAACATAAGGAAAGGCTTTGTCCCCCCCCCAGAGATTCCCCAGCCTTGCAGCAAGCACTGGCTGCAGCCACGCAGGAGGACAGGGATAAAACCACCACTCCTATTGTTTCATGCCTGCTCCATCAATAGCAAACTTTCATTTTAAAAGCAAGAAGTTCTCAGTTATTCTTAATTAATACCAGAATAACTGTCTTCCCTTACTCAGAAGTAATTTCCCTTAACCTCCAAGCTACCTGAATCTCCTCCTCTCCTTCATCGCTTAATGAAAAGCCCTGGGTATCTGCCTCTGGGCTGGATTTCTCTTCGAAATGCAACTACAATTCTTCAGGCAGAATTGAAAAAGCTGGGTTCTGCAATTGAAGAAGCTTTGGCTCCACAGTGCAGCCGAAACGGCAGTGTTTTGAATTGTTGCACAATTTATCTGTCCATTGGGGATGTTGGGGGAGAGTCTCGAGAAGAAAAGATTGTGTTGTGACATCAGAAGAAAATTGTTTGTGGTCAGAGGATGCCTCAGGAACACACAGCAAGAGTGAAGCCTGAGAGAAGTCTGCCCATCAGGCAGGCAGAAAAGGGAAAATTAGACATTTAAAATAAAATATTCTCTTTGAATGAGAACATTTCAATTATGAGGCAAGAAACCCAAACCCCAGCCCTTCCTCCAGCAGCCCTGTGCTTCTCCAGACACCCACCCAGCCATATGCTGCTCAGCACCAAAATAGAGCACTTCAACCTTCAGGGCTTTGGCAGACCTAAAAAACTTGTCTGGAGACATATTTCGCATTAGAAACTGCCTTCCTGGGAGGGAGGAAACTCCTTCCCTTCATATTGAAAAGGACCATTTGCTGGTGCTACATGATATGGCCACACAGTCAGTGAGTTTTGGAGGAGGGAACCCGGCAGCCACCGGATCAGCACCAGCTCCTCCTTCCCAGGCTCCCTGCCTGTTTCCATGTAGGGGAATGGGAGATGTAGTTAAATATACCATCAACCTGGCTGCCAGCTTCTAAGCTGAAAATCAGGTGCCATTCAGTATGAATCAATGCATCAATGGAAAGAGGAAATACAAAACAGAGCTGTGTTTGGAAAGAAATTTACCTTGTTTAGTGTTGTAGGTCTAACTTGTATACTGGTTGAATATGTGCAACATTTAAAGGCAATCAGTTCATGCCCAGAGCTGTCCCAAACCAACCTGCTGCTGTCCTGGTGTGACTCCTGCTCCCGCCCTGCAGCCCCAGCTGCCCTGTGGCCACTTCAAACAGAAAAGTCAACCTGGGACCACCCCCCCCTGAGCCCACAAGCCTCCCATGGCAGAGGGACAACCTCGTGTGCTGTCCTCTCTAGTACTAGTATTTTTAACGTACGGTGATGGCTGGCTGCCCTAGTAATCCTACGTATCATAGGTATGGCAGGGCCAGACCCAAGGGTGACAGGGGGCAACCACGGGTTAGCCCCAAAGAGAGGGTCGAAGGGGACAAGTGACCTCCTGCTTTGGGCAGGGACTGCCTGCAGCAAACCCACCACCAGTGCCTGGAGAAGGGGCCTGCCTGATCCTGGCAGCCCTACCCACCCGAAACCCCCACTCCAGTGCCAAGGGACTGCTCTGCTCCTTTCTGAGAAATCCTGACAAAACCTGACATTGTGTTTAAACCCGCTTCCCTACCTACAGCTCCTTCACCTGCATCCCTCTATGAGTGCCTGTCTTGCATTGGAAACATTCATCATTCCCAGTTCCACCACCAGCCTCTCCCAGCCCGGTGCAGCCTCTGTCATGTATTCAAAATTAATGCACAGTGCTTAACACAAGATCCCTCCAGTGCTGGGGGAAATGACTGCCAGGCTGGACTTTGGGTTGCAAAAGTCTCCTCAGGAAACCAGACACACCTTGCTGCACCACATGGATATATAGAGACACCATAGATAGATTTAGAAAACACATTCTGCCCTTCAGCATAGTGCTGCATGGCCCTTGGCAGGAGAGTGGCCTCACAGGCTGCTGCAGGGACCCAAGCACCAGCGTCAACCATCTGCGATGTCAAGGATTACACTTTAATTACAGCAAAGCCACAAGAGCAGTAGTATTTGTACAGCTTCTCAGAAGCAATCTGCAAGAAAAGCATCCGTGTAAAGGCTGGGATGCTTTGCTGGGAGAAGCCAATGGCCAGGCAGGTGCCCACCCAAAATACAGTCTTAACTAGTGCTCTTAGTCCTGGCAGGTCCTGCAGAAAACAAGCCCAGCTGCATGGAGGCGAGTGGGAAAGCAGGCAGTACATCCTTGCAAACACACAGAGCTCATCAAGCTCCATTTCCTGAGAGCCGTCTCAGGTTTCCATGAAAATTGTATGTGTATATATGCCCAGAAATGCCTCTGAGGTTTCCAAATAATCAAGAACTTTCACAAGGAAAACACATTAAACCCCATCCTTATGCAGCAATTTGTTGATGGTGTTCCTGGAATATGTATGAGTGCATCCATCTAATCCAACTTTGATTTACATTTTGGGAATGTAACCCGGGCTCGGTACAAGCTCCAACAAACCTGCCGTGCTCCCTTTGATCAGGACATTTAACTTTCTGGTGCAAGTCAGATACTACAACTCCCAGCCGTTAGTGAGGAGACAAAACAATGTTTTTATTTGTATTTTCTCTGCAAAAAGCTCTCCCTTGGTGTGAGTCCCAAATCCCAGTGCCCACCACTGCTCCCCTTTGCTACCAGCTGTGCAGCCCCTGCCTGACCAATTGGCAATGCTGCTAACATAGACAGTTGGAATGCCCATAGTTTCTAAAGACATTCTTTAGCATTAATTAATAGAAATGCAATTGATTTGATTTTCCCAAGTGCCACGACTGAGCCCCAGGCACCTGCTGGGATATAACTGGCTTTTGTTTTTCCCATCTGAGCAGTCTGTGGCCACAAGGAGCAGAGAAACACGTTGCCTGTTACCTTGGGTTTTCAGCTTTTGAAGATACCACCATTAATCTCCAACTGAATCCCATACTAAATCCACAACACAATACCCTTCTAGCTACTAAGAAGAAAATTAGCTCTATTCCAGTGAAACCAGGACAAATGGTCTGTCCTTCCCTGTCCTCTCCTGTATCAGCCATCCCCCATTCTGCACAGTCCCTGGAGGAACCACCCATAGCCCCTTCTTGTGGGACCCTAGGGCACACAGACCTGGTGCCATCCTCTGGAAAGGTGATTCTTCCCTTACCACGGAGCTGGCAACTCCTCCATCCTCCTGGAGAAGCTGCAGCAGATAGTGGCAGGTGTTGGGGTGAAGGACCTGAAGAGATACAGGGACCTCCTGGCAGCCAGTTCCTTCTCTTTGAATTAATGTACTGGCTCAATGCTGCAGTGGTACATGTAAAGAAGATGTAAAGAAGCCTTACTACTTATAACCAACAAACATGGGGAGTTCCCACAGATTTGAGATGTGAAAACTAGCCTGCCCAAATCGAAGGTCTCCCCTCCCTATGTGCTGAGCAGAGCGTCGTCCTGTTACCTCCCGAACCTACTGAGCTCTGCTGAACTTTGGCTTCCCACTGGGCAAACTTCTACAAAAGCACCTTCGTGCATTCAGTCATTTTGTGTTGTTTGCTTTCCCCTTGGCAAGATACTGGACTGTTCTCTGTGGATTATACAGGTGCATTCATATCCCCAGGTGCACATGTCAGAGCTGTTCCTTCATTTGCAGCACCACCAACGCCCCCCAGCCCCATATTCAAATAAAGACACAAATCCCAAAATAAAACTGGCCCAACATTTCCTGATGCAAAGGCAGGAGAGGCAGATAAGGCTCAGAGTTATTGAATGCCTTTTCCTTCATATGGTCCCATCTTCCATGGCAGTTTATATACAGAGCACGGAGAAGATAATATAGCAGAAAATAATTTCCTGCGGCGTGCGCAGGAGTGAGGCTGTTAGAGCAGTCAGGGAAGGTTAATTAGCGACTATATATATTGCAGTGTGATGTCACGCAGCCTACTTGTTATTTTTATGTGCACCCCAGGAGAATAAATAAGCCACAACTCAGAGCTGTACTGTGCAAATAACCATATGCCTGTGAGGAGTTTCTAATTTTATATACAAACCCTTTTCCTTACATTCTAATTGCACTGATATTAACTCCCACTGGGCTGGTTTAGAAGCCTGTAGGTCTGGGCCCTTTTTGACATTGTGGGGAAAATCAGGACTTTTCTTTCTGAACATTTCCAAAGCGAGTCAGTATTTTTGACATTTCCTTGTGAATGTTGCATGGTATCCTTTTTTTTTCACTTCCAATCCCAAAGGTCCTAAACACTTTTGTTCCAGGAAAAGACTTTGCCCACAACTGCCCAAGAGCCCTGCGTGGGCAAGGAGGAGCTAGAGAGATGGAGGAGGAGGGTAGAGATGGATGGGCAAGACAGATGGAGGAGGAGGAGAGAGGCTGCTGGAAAATGTTCAGTTCACCAACAAATACTCTGAAAAAACAACACTACCATGGACCACCTTTTGGAAACGGCCTCCCCACTCCCCCAGTTTCTCCCTGTCATGATACCGCTGCATTCAGAAATTCAACACGCAGGCACAGTGCCAGGACTGTGTGAATTACCACTCTTTGCTACAGGAGAGTCACTTAAAGGTGCTGCGGGTCCTTCTTTTGAGAAATACAACTTCTTAACCCACTGATGGACACAAATCTTTGCACTAAATTATAAATGTGCTATTGCCATGTCCAAGGAGGGCCCTGCACCCCTGTGCCAACACTTGTGTTAACATCTAGAGTGTATAATAGCAAATACAAAAGAAGGAAACTGAGGAAGTTGTGCTCCCTTCAGGGTTTCCCTTCCACTGTCTCCCCTCTGAACACCCTCAGCTGTTCCAGCACCAAGGCTGCTGCTTGTCACACTCCTGTGCATCAGAGGACCCATCTCTATGACACAGGACCAGGTCCCCCCCCATGGGACCCTGGGCTGCACCCACACCCCCGGCACTCACTCCCACCCAGGTACTCCCCATTGAGGATGAAGCACCACAGTGCATCAGAGAGCAGAGAAGAGACAACCTCATTGGGTGGGGAATACCTTAAATAGAGAAGAAAATAAAGGAGTTTACCAGGTCCTGCACACACAGCCTTGTACCCATGTTGTTATAAACAGACGGTCAATTACACTTGTTCTCCATAAACTCCACATCCCAGCTTCTCATAAATGAAAAGTGTTCAATAAAAACCACCATTGTCCAATGTTTCCATAGTTCTAAATAGTAACATTAGGCTTAACATACTGAGTTTTGTAATAATGATATTGAAGATATTTTCCAAGCTACATAGCACAGGATGAGGGGGAACAGTTTTAAGCTCAAATATGGTAGATTTAGGTGAGACATAAGGAGAAATTTTTCACTGTGAGGGTGGTGAGACACTGGAACAGGTTGCCCAGGGAAGCTGTGGCTGCCCCATCCCTGGAAGTGTTCAAGGGCAGGTTGGATGGGGCTCTGAGCAACCTGGTCTAGTGGCAGGTGTCCCTGCCCATGCAGGAGGTTGGAACTTCATCTTTAATGTCCCTTCCAACCCAAACCAGTCCATGGACGTGTTCAAAAAACAGGTAGACATGGTGTTTCGGGAGATGGTTTAGTGGTTAGGGGTTGTAGGGCGGACGGTTGGACTTGATCTTGAAGGGCTTTTCCAACCTTGATGATTCTGTGATTCTAAATGATTCTCTGACTCTATGATACAGATGCTTGCATGGGGACCACCTGAATTAGTATTTGAATCGCAGGCTGCACGTCACGGCAGGACAACAGCTTACAGGCCACTATTCCGTTTCTTGGCAAAGCAAAAATAAATACTAAAAGCAAGGCCAATGTCACAGCCTGGGAGCTGGGTGACACCACGAGTGGCTGCAGGTACAAGCACTGCCAGCACAGCCTGGAGAGGGAAAATGGAAGAGCAGGGCCCAGGGAGAAGGCCGGGCAGGGCCACCAGGTGTGGGGAGCAGGGCTCTGCCCCCCCAAGCACGGCCCTGCACCGTGGCAGGCAGCAGGCGGGGGGCCTGGGGAAAAAAAACCCTCCTTTTGCCACACAAAGTCGGCAGAGGGGACTGCTTCCCTTGGGAGCAAGTGAAGGATGCCCTGTCAGCGCCTGTCGTTAGGATCTGCAGCTCTTCTTCTCTCTCTCCCCCTGAAGGGCTTGCATCTGCAAAGTCAGGCTTCCTTTGTACAGCTAAAAAACCAGTTAGATTCACACAAATGCAGAGCGAAGTTGTTAACTTTAATCACTCCCTAAGCCAAGTCCAGCTACATCTCAAAAGCCCTGGCTTCTGGCAGGAGCCATGCACTGATGGGACCAGATACTCTTCAGAATGCATTTTTTCTCCTTTCCATTTGCAAAATAATTAATAGTCCTTTTTTTTCCCTTTTTTTTTCCCCCTTCTATTACTTCTCTGTGCACTGAGGTATGAAAAAGCATTTTGTGCATTTTTCAGGCGGTTCTCCTTCTCTTTCTGGAAGCTGCAATGTTCCTGAGAGGAAACAGAGACAGGGTCTGCTGCTGCTTTTCTGTTCCAGCCCCTCATACAAGACGTGACACATTCATGCACTTCATGGACATGCTACAGCACTAACCACAAGCGGGAGCATCATTTCATGGAGCAAAAGCCTGCTCCCACCCCAGGGAAATAATGGCTTTAGTAGCCTACCCAGAGCCCCCAAAATCTGGCTCCCACAGCTGGGCCAGAGCCACCTCAGTGCTCAGGAGGAGCAATCGCCTCTTGCACTACCTGCACCTCCCTCATTATTCTGTTTCTGTTTACTGATGTTCTCAGGTTGATCTGTTCAACGCTAATGAGCAATTTGATCTCAATTAGAAGCCTCTCTCAGAACAGAGCTCTAATTCCAGCAAGTTTTGCTGATGAATTAATTACAGCGTAAGCTCAACCTTCTGCAGGAGCCTCTGCTCCCCTCAGAGCGGGGTCCCCTGAGCCACAGCACCCCCAGAATATTATTTACCTCAATGTCACTGTTAATGACACATTCACAGGGGTAATATACACCTGCAAACATACTCAGCGTGGAAATACAGGATGGTTTCAGAGGCATCATGGACCAAGCAACACCTCAAGGCATGTTTGCTAAGCAGGTTTTAAAGTCTTCCAGGTAAAAAAAAAAAAAAAAAAAAAAAAAAAAAAAAAAAAAAAATCAGTATTTTGTTATGTATGAGGGACTTAGTATAAAGCATTATCTGAATCTCCCACAGCTTGACAAACCTGGTCAGGTCTGGCTGCTGGGTGGTACCACGAGAAACAGCCACAAGCACTGGAACCTTGCACCACAATGTTGGCTTGAAAAGAAATATTAAATATAAATCTGAGCTATTTCATCATGCAACATTAAGTCAGCAATGTTCCACGGTGGGAAATTTCATCCCCATTACCACGTGAATTTAAAGCATCTGCAGCATAATGAGGGAGAGGAAAGGAGCCCCAGTGAAACACTATGAATCTGCTTCGCCTGAGGTTTGTGTCCTGCTAGATGTTTGCAGCTAATAGATGGGAAGTGTCGGGCTATGGAATAAAAAGGCAAAAAGGAATCAATAATTAAAAGGGCTCTGAAGGAAGATAGTTATATTTAGAGAGAGGCTCCAGGGTCTGCTCTCTGCTGGGCAATGCAGACCCTCGGTTGCTGCAGACAGAGCAAGGGCCCTGCAGCCACCACTGCCGCAAACACCTGAGTGCGCAAATGTCAGTGCAGCCCCAGGGGACATGGAGAACCCCGAGACTTTCCAGTGAAGTTTCTATACTGTAGACATCAGCAAGAGCAAAAATTGCCATTCTGAGGTGCAAAAATCATCTAATTGTTTCTCTTGGAAAAGCCCTTTAAGATCATCGAGTCCAACCGTTCACCCAGCACTGCCCAGGCCACCACTGACCCATGTCCCTCAGCACCACATCTACACGGCTTTGAAATCCCACCAGGGATGGGGACTCCACCACTGCTCCGAGCAGCCTGGGTAAGAGCTTGACAAGATCCTTGGGAGCACATTCTGTGTTACGTGGAAGGTGACAAATTGGAGACAAGGAACAAAGAAGAAAGAAACCCTAATTACAGTGCTGCAGAAGCCGACTGAGAAGCCAAAGCTGTGAGATACACCTGGTTTGGTCATGTCATGAAAGCTGGCAAAGTAGGCGTACATGGAAAATACTGGGAAGGATTTAATAATTTAAAGAAGACAGAAGGTTCACCTACTTTGAGGTTAAGGGAAAGGCAGATGAAATCTGTTTCAGTAAAGTGCCAGGCCAGGCAGGAGGGCACCCAGCAGCTCACACCCACTCCCACCCCTCAGGTGCCCCACGGCCATGGCGTAACATCACCTTATCCCACCCTGCTGAGCTGCAGCATCACTGCCAGTATGGAAGTGAGGGCAGGAACACCATAACCCCAAAGGATGCCCACACCAGTTTTTCTGTTTTACTGCTGTCGTAGCTTCTGCTGTCTCCAGAAACTCTGAGCAGACTATTGAGAAGACACCTCCCTGCCCCAACCCCAGTCTGGCTCTTTGCCAAGTACATAAAATAAGGGAGGCAACCAGTTCTGTTCCGCTTTCCACAAGGGCTTTTTTATGACTGGAGCTCATGGAACTATAAACAGTTCTTTCAGAACAGAAAAGCATAAACATGTTGAAGACCAACTTGGTGGTGTGAACACGGACTGCCCAAGGATCATTATGCAATGCATTACACAATTTGCTGGAAAAGGAAAACCTAGGGCAGTAAGGCACGCCATGGGATGGAGAGGCAAGCTCCTAGCTGTAGTTAGACATTAAAAGCTCATTTTAAGTATTTACCCCCATGGGCAACAGCTATTTAAATGGGAAATCCTGGGGGCAATGACTGCAACATGCACACCACCACAAAGCAAAACCACCAGAGACTCTCCTTCCTATCCCTGCCCACGTCTTTTGGGACATCCTAACGCATCTCACATCACCACATTTGTCAGCTTCCAAAATAAGTCCTGTGCACACGGAGGCAGCAAAGCACCCACTGCCTGCTCCATCCTGGCCAGAGCCCTAGGCCCTGTAGAACCAGCCCATCCTCTGACCCTCAGGCTGAAAACATCAGCAGCCATGAAAATCCTCCTGGAATATTTTGGCATTAAATTTTAAGACACAGATACTGATTCTTAGAAAGCCTTGCCATCTCTGGTGCCAAAAGGCTGCTTCTATATGGCCATGAAGAATTCAGAGGGGCTTGAGCTTTGCTTGAGCAAAGTGTGTTGCTCTCCTGAAAACACAGGAGGCAAAGAAAAAACTTGTGCCCTGACAGGTGAACTGTGGGGAAGGCAGGCTACCATGGGAGAAGAGAAAATTCACACCCAAACGACAACCTCAATAGCACCACTTTGACACACGATTTCCCATTAGGAGTGATGGTAGTAACATGATTTGAACAGTAAATCCAGAGCAAGCCACTTTAGGAACACAGCAATCTGGATGATCTTCATGCACCAAAACTGGGCTCATTTATGTTAAGAAAAACAATTTTAGTTCGTTATGTATTATTCCCCCCACTCCTTCTGGTTTTAAATATTCTTCTAATTCTTTTCCCTTATTTTCCTATGCCATTTCCTTCCTTCACCAGCAAAATACTTATTGGCACGTTCAAGCTCCAATCTGGCAGCTCAACTCCCAGAGAGGAATCCAGAGGATGCCACCAGCTACCAGCTCACTATGATTAACTGCTCCATGGCCCCAGGGCACCCTCGACCAGCCCCTCCTTTGGATATTCTGTGCCTAAAGACACAGCAGAAACTGGGGAGAATCTGGTGCAACGCCCACCCCTCTGTGGCTGGTCAGTCAAGGCTGGAAAATGGGAGTATTTGAAATGTAAGCTTTCTCTGTCATACCCTTAGCCATAGGAATGATAAAACACAGAGCAAAAATAGTTCACTTTCCACAAACCTTCTTCTAACAGAGCTAGAGGTTGAGGCTGGCTGTGGCTGCCCAGGCACCCTGCAGCTGGACACCTCAGAACCAATCCTGGCCCCTTACCTGGGGTAATGATTCCTAAGTTAGAGATCCTGCACTTCCAGGGCTGTTACAGCATTCATCACCACAGCTGGGAACCTGGTGGACATGCAGTTTTTAATGTGGGAGCTGGAATTAGAGCTCAGGGAGCGAGGGGGATGGCCCACAGGGGGGCCCAGGTGGGTGGGGGGCTGGGAATGCTGCTCTGTGGATCTTCACATGGAAAAGGGAAACAAATTCCATGCCCAAAGCAGCACATTACCAATTCACAGCTGCATCTAGGTGTCATCTTTATTACCCTTGCACCTTCCTACACTCTGAAGTAATAATTTTAACTTTAAAGTCGTTCCAACTCTTAGGTATTCCAGTCCCCAAAGCACTCCAGAAGCCAAAATCCACCAGAAACCTAAATCCACCTGATGTTCAAAACACAGCAGAAAGGAGGGAAAGCCTCATGACTCTGCTGGAGGAGCCCAATGCAAAACCATGACATGTCTGGTGGCCACAGCCAGCAGAAAGATTGAAAGGCCTCAGCACAGCGCAGGCTGGTCGGACACGGCAGCGTACACGTGTCCTTAATCACAAACAATTAGTCACGCCGTGTCCTCGGTGATTCATGCAGGAGATGGGAGTGCTCAGCTTCATCCTGAATTATCCCACTGCAGACACAGATCAATATCTTAATGAGGAGCAGAGGAAACCTTGCCAGAAAAATTGCTGCTTCAAGAGGCCACCTCACTTTTACCACCCTTATCAATGCAGTTCTCTCTTACCTTTTTTAAGGCCTGCTCAAATTAAACACGTGGCAATTCCGAACTGGTCTTGGGTGCCTGACTCCTGGGACTCCACAGCATCTTGTCCCACAAATTACACACAATCACAGAATTGCTGAGGCTCAAAAAGACCTCTGAGATCACCAAGTCCAACCTATGACCTAACACCACCACATGGGCTAGACCATGCCCCTAAGTGCCATATCCAGTCTTTCCTTAAATACTTCCAGGGATGGTGACTCCACCACTTCCCTGGGCAGTTCATTCCAATGTCTGATCACCCCCTCCGTGAGGAAGTGCTTCCTGATATCCAACCTAAACCTCCCCTGGTGCAGCTTCAGGCCAGGCCCTCTTGTCCTATCACTGGTTGCCTGGGAGGAGAGCCTGACCCCCACCTGACTACAACCTCCCTCAGGTAGTTGTAGAGAAATCCATAACGTTCTATAATGTTCCATAAAAGTTCCATAAAACCCACTCTCTGCCTGTGGGAAGGAGGCAGACCTCCCACAGCAGCCAGGACCAGCAGCAGCATCCCTGCCCCATTGTTTTACCCAAAAAGCAAGTGCCCAAGCTCTGGGCACAGGAACCCACCAGGATGCACAACTTTAGGTGATTACTTTTCTAAACCATTGCTTTTTTTAATAGGTATGTAGGCTTTTTACATCATTCGCTTAGCTCGAGCACAGGTCATTATTTTTTAATTGTTTTTAAGCTGGCAGAAGCCCTGCTTGCTCTGCAGGGGCAGAGCTGAGTGCAGATCATGTACATAAAGAACCCAAAAACTCCTTGCAAATCAGGGCCCCGTTAGCCCTCGGTACATTTAGGTGCATTTCCCATCTCCCACTGAGCACAACCCGATGTCTCTGTGCCCACGGGCAGCCACCCTGAGGGTGCTGCAGGGGGGGGGAACAGCAGTGTCCTGTGGATCTGCACCCCTGTGGGTGTTCCCTGTGCTTACACCAGGCTGCAAAAATCTTGGTACACACCTCACACCTCCTGATTAATGTCCTGCCAACAACACATGCATTCCTGGAATTGCTAGTGATATTTAAGTCATCTCCTGTTCAATTTTTATCAGTGGTGGGGCTTTTTTTGCCTTAACCATGCCAAGGCTTTGACTTTCTGTCAATATCCAGGTTTTCCAAGCACATTTGGTGCTGGCAGAACAAAAAACCCAAAAAGAAACAAGCAGCTCTGCCCCCAGAGAGTAAGACAGTTTATGAAGTTGATTTATCCAGAGATGTATTGATTGTGGGATTAGAGCTGGTTCAGCGTTACCAGTGTGAGCCCATGGCAGACACCATGCCATCCCAGGCTGGAACTCATCCATGCTCTATTCAGCTCCTGGATTTGCTCCATGCACGTGCCCTACCCATTGTGTTAAAATTCCTTCTGTTGTCAGAGATTCCTTCTGTTCCTTTCCTAGAAGGATTCTTTGTGCTAAGGTTTTGCAAAAAAACAATAGATTGAAAGAAACATGGCATGACGAAGACGCCAAGATCTTGGCACTGAGTTTTGTGTCCTTACACAACTGCAGTGCTGCCCAACACAAAAAATACTGATAACGTGCCTGGTTATCCCGTGTCCACACACAGGGACCCACAGTTCAGACATGAAGTCCAGACTCTCCTGGCAAAGAAACCTCAGCAGCACCAACCCAAGGCTTCACAGGACAGACCCGGACAATGACATTTGTGAAGGCTGATAACAAGAAATAAAAGCAAGTCGTACATACTCCAAAGGATGGGGTGGGGACACCCCAACATTCTGACTTGTCCTCTCTTCCGCAGTATTTTAGTGCCAAATCACCATGCTGGAGACATGTCCTTTCCAGCACATCAATGGGGTACATACCAGACTGCACCCCCACTGCCACCAGATAGGACATAACCCCCACAGTTCACATTTGGGGGCTCAAGGAAGACCAGGGCCTCAAGGAGAACCTGTCACTGGCTCCCAAGGTAAGGAGGGATGTGCAAGAAGCATCACTGGAAAAGTGTGCAGGAGCATCTTGTCTAGACTATGCTTTTGCCAAGAAAGGTTGGACCAGATGATCCTTGAGGTCCCTTCCAACCAGGCATGCTATGATTCCATGACTGATTCTAGAAAATAGCCTCATTTAGGGCACCACTGAGAGATGCTGAGGACACCACATCCCTCCAGGTCTGCAGGCTCCCGTTTTCAGCAGACCTGGGGCACCACCACTTCTTGTAGTGCAACTGTAAGCTACACTCCCCTTTTGCTGGGGGCTGACGAGTTTTGGCCTGACAAGCAATCTCTGCCCCGAGGTTTCTCCTGGGCAGAGCTCTGCCACAAACAGCACCTGCAGCTGTAAGCAGAACAAGCCCTGGGCACAGCACCACCCGGATGGGCTCTGCACCTTCCCCGAGCCCCTGACACATCTCAGCCCATCTGAACAGCCCAATAAATCCAATTATTCCAGAGGAAACAAACCCCAGATAAGCTCTCTAGAAAAAAGGAAGTGTCATTCAGCACTCAGAACACAGACACGACATCAGAAGGGGCCTCTTCTCAGGCTGGCAGAACATTAATGAGATTCAGGGACATTTAATAGGTTTTTTTCTTGGGTTACAATTCATGGTTCCTTAGAAGGGCAAGTGCATGAACCTCACGGGAGGGAACTGCTGGGAGCTGGAATATTTAGTTAAAAAAAAACCAACCCATTGTGTAGTGCTCTCAAGAAAGATTAGTGAGCATAAAGGTATCCAGGGAAAGTAGCAGGTATCCATGGAGAAGACAGCTGGGCATTTCTTCCAGGTTTTAGGCAGACAGAACATCTGCCAGGGGCAGGTATCCTGATGAATATTATTTAAACGATTAATAAATAATACTTCAGAGGTATCCATCAGCTGCTGACAAAAAATACTGACAACACCATTAATAATTTATTGAGGATAACCACCCAGAGGAAGTCTGCGTTGCCAGCTGATCTGACACGTTAACTAAGGAGAGGAAATCAGTTGCTGCACAGAAGTAATGGCTAAGACTTCAATACAATAGACAAAATAGTGTCTGTAAAGCAGAGCAGCCCCAGCCCCCCCTGCAGCTCCACAGCACCCTGGGGACCAGAGTCTGCAGGAGCTGCAAACCTAGCTCTGCTACCTCATCCTCAACAGCCACAGAGACAAGCAAGTCCCTGAACAAGAAAATGCAGAATCAGCAGACAACTCTTTATCTTAAGTAAGCTTAATGGGTTTAATTTCAATGTATCTGCTTTCTCCTATGCTTCTGCCTTTCCTTCCTCCAGCATCCCAGAGGACTCTTCTCTCCATCCTTCCCAAAGGGAGAGACCCACATCCCCTTCTTGCTGCACTTCATTTAAAAGGCCAAGTTGGAAGGACTGAGGTTAAAGAGGGTGAAATGCTGCCACTTATTTATTTTTTTTTCCCCCTAATGAAACAAACTTTAGATACTGGCCATGTATTTTCCCACCAAATCACCTCTCTCTCCCTAAAGCAGGAATTAAGATCCATATCCAGAGTGTATTATGGAATGCTTTACACAAGGCTCATTTTCAATGTGCTTGAAGACACATGTTCATGAACAATCTGCTACACAATTGTCTTCTATTGGTACCACTGATCTTTTTCCTACTTAGTGCTGGAAGCTGAATTCTTACTGGTACTCAAATGAGTTATTTTAAAGCGCTTGGGCACGTCTTGGGACTTTATCTGATGCCTTTCCCAAGATATTCCAGCTATGGTGAAAAGAGCTGGGAGGTCCTTCAGAAAAAGGAGGGCATCATCAGGACACTCCTTCCCTGCCTCACGGGCACGGCTTCATTTCAGAAAAATAACTTAAAACAAGTCTTAAGGGAGTGGGCTGCAGCAAGGGGAATGAAGAAAGAAAATGCACTTCTGTACCTAATGAAAGAAATAGATCTTCACAGGAGCATTCCTAAAGCATTCCTACCGTGGTGGTGAACCAGGAGATCTTTACCAGGACAGGTTTTCTCTGCACTCCAGATTTCAACTCACATCCTTGACATAACTAAAAAAGAATCATTTTGGTGAGAGGCTGTACAGGTCAGCTCCTCCACTATACTTAGATGCTTCTACTACTTAGAAATATTTTTATTACACTACGTTATCACCCTGTGAGCTGGCCCAGTACCAGCCAACAAAATGTGTGATAAGCACAAAAAAAGTAGGAAGAGACTCTCTAAGAGCTGAAACTCATCCTGGTGCCTTTATGTCATCAACAGCCTTGGGAGGGATTGTGGAATAGCGTCGCCTCAGATATTTCAATACAGAATAAAATACCTATAAAATTTTTAACAAGTTTTAGAAGTCCACAGAAGTGGTTATGCAAAAGTTAGAGAATGGAAAGTCTTTGTTAATAACCAAGGAACACTGAAAACGACCACTCATTTTATTCTCGGGAACACATAGAAATCTTTGACAGTTCAGATGCATCCTGGAAACTCCTGAAGAGTATTTTTGAAGTTTTCACTAATATCAACGTGAAATTTCCACTATTGCTCTTCCCAATAATAAATGGTAGTGAACCCTGCAAGAAATCTCAGCCACGCCTGAAGTGTGGGAAGTTTAGACTCCCTCTTCCACCCTTTCCCCCATCATGTCCTTCTAACATGCTCAAAAGAAAATTGCTACCTGGCTGGTAAAAGCACTCGTTGGCTGCAAAAATCCAAAGGAAACTCCATGCAATGAGGACACACAGATCCCCCAAGACACCCCTGGGCAGATCATTTATCAGCACTGCACAAGTGCTGGATTTAGGAAAATCCTCCAAATGATGCCATTGGGGCTGCCAAGGGGCTGGGAGAGGGGGCACATGGCACAGCCTCACCCGAGCTGCCCCAAAGGGGGGTGTGTACACCCTGACACACAGAAGGGTGGGAATGGTAAGTGAGGGAGTGCTTGGCAATGAGCACTTTGTGTCTCCAGAGCTGAATTCCCAGGAGAATGAAGAAAAGGATAAAAACCTTGGTTTGGTAACAAGTAAGATCTAATAGCAAGAAAAAAAACCCATCTGCAGACTGAAGGATGCTGGTGCTCAGCAGTGACTCTCCACGGGTTCCAAGTCCTGAAAAGGCACAAGGAGTTTTTAAAGTTTGAAAATATGAGAAATTCTCGTGCTGTGAAAGAAGGGCACAGGGCAAAATACAAACTGCTCAATGGCCTTGGTTTGCATCTCTGCAACACTAATTAATCTGGTTCCCAAAGTGAAGTCAAGCTAGAGGGGCTCCATCCATCCAGCTGCGAGCCTTTCCCAGGAACAGTATTTCCAGCTTTGCTTTTTTCACCCCTTGGCATCATTAAGTCTTTCTGCTGATTTGCCACAACCATCAGGCCAACTTCAAACCCAGGGGAAACACCCCACAAAGAAGTCAGACCATTGTCATCAGCTAGAAGGGTGCAAGCAAGGGCCAAAATGACAACAAAGTCATTTGATGCAAGTGAATGGCAATCAGCCACCCTCAGAGGAGGATTTTCATTCTTTGTTCCAAGTACTTTGCAGGAATCTCCTTATTTAGGAGATGCCATGCCCCACTGCCAGGTCTGGGCAAATAAAATGTCCCTCAGGTTCATGGTGGCTCAAATGCAGACCCTGGCACAACCCACATGTGCATGTGAGTTGGACAGGTCTTTAAGCTGGTCTTCTCACTGATCCCCAACAGCACCCTTGTGACTCCAGTACCAGGGCTATTGGAGCCAAAGCTTTTTCCTGTCCAGAAACAGGGAAAATCACTAAATCATTTATACAACTCAGGAGAGGCCGTGGTGGGAAGAGGACAAGGATAAAATTAAGATATCCATGTTGTGCTTAACTGAAAAAAAAAAAATAAATAGGAGAGAAACAGCCCAATCTGAGTGGTGTGGAGTTTTCCTACTGGTGTGTGAATTTCTCAGAGAGGAGCAATTTGGGTCTATCTATGCCTGCAGCATCCTCATGTCCCTGCCCACCAGTGGGTCTCCAGGAGCTGAGTATTCCCTGTCCAGCACTGCAGCACCAGAGAGCAAACACTCCAGGTATCCACCATCCACCTTTTGCTCCTGGAAAAAAAATTCCAGCCCTTTGCCTTCTGCACCTTTCCACAGCAGCTCCCACCTGCCAGGGGCTCAGAGTGTGCTGGCACCATCCTCCAGCCCCACCAGGGAGATCCTGACCCCCAGCACCAAGCCCACAAGGCTCCAGCTGCAGCAGGGACAGAGCTTCCACGCTCCTGGGGAACTGGGTATTCATATTTTTCCTGTTAAGCCTGTTTGATTTCCTGGAGGCACGGTGCAGATCTATAGCACAGATCAAGTTTTAGTGCTCCCGAGTTTTCCAGATGGTTGCACATGTCACTCCCCCAGAGATGACTCGCTCCTGCTCAGCCCTGCAATACTTACTGAGGGTAAAAATTGAACTAGATGAGCAGGCTGATGGCACAGGGCCCGTTGGTGCCAGCACAGCATCAGCACAGGAAGGCTCAAGCATTCCAGGAGGACGGGAGCTGTTTGATTAAGCGGGAACAAGGATTTTTTGCCAAGACATGACTTGTGATGAATCACCCATTACTCAGATTATATACATGGTGGAAGCAGAGCTCCAGATTCAAGCCACAATCGTTTTCCTCTCCTGTATCTCCAAAGAGATCTAAGGGGAAAAAGCAGAAAGAGCCATGAAGGCTTTTTGCAGTGGAAAATTCAGCCCTCTGGGGAGTTGTTGCCTGGCACAGCAGGGGGGGGACGTGCTACCCAGAACACGGCAGCTCCAGGAGGGATGCAGCTCCTGACACTGCTCCCTCCCACACCCACCTCCATACAGCTAGCACACCAACCCTTACACTTTTTCCCAGAACCTTCATTCTTTTCATTAGCATTTAAAAAACAAATGCTTTTTTCCCTTTTTTGGCCCAGCTGAGCCCTTTGGCTGTGCTGCAGCTGAGCAGCAGTGGCAGGAGGGGTAGAGGGATGCTGGGCAATGGCAGGAACTCCCAGTTGCAGCACATCCTCACTTTGACACTGACAAACGGGTCTGCTGCACCACCACCAAATATTGGTTTTTCCCCTAACAGATTTGATATAGTGGCAGCACCAGAAAAAGAACTGTTGAACTGCTAAGACCACAGGATTTTAAATGGCTATTTCATCACATTTAAGTTGTGCTTGGAAAAAAAAAATTTAAAAAAAAAATTTAAAAAAGGAAAAAGCCCCTTTCATGCTGCAGAACTGCTGGGCTGTCCTTTCCCTGTCACCTTCCCACCTAACACACCCTACTGGTGGCTCAGCACTACAACAGCAGTGGAATCTTCCTCCTTGGACATCTTCAGAAGCCATCCGAACATGGCCCTGGGTAGCCAGGTGTAGGTGGCTAGGCTGGAGCAGCAGGGCTGGACCAATGACCTCCAGAAGTCCCTGCCAACCTCAACCACCTGTGAATCTGTGATATTTTACAGAGAAGTGGTTCAGAAAGATGATTTCTAAGATAATTAAGCCATCGAGTTATCTCTGGTGAAAGCTTGAGATCCCAGTCCCCTCCCACCAATGCAGAAGATGAGAACTTCCCACGTCCCTTGCCAAAGACCATGACAAATAGGTCCAGGACACATGTGCAGGTCCACACTCCACCAAACCCGAGCTACCAACAGCTTCATGCCATCCTCACACAGACAAGCAAGCAAGGAGCCATCGATGCTGGAGTGATGCAGGAGTCTGCTCTGGACCTTGAGCTCCTGGCCCTACCTCTCTATCCAAATTTCTGCCCTGTCAATACAGTGCGACTGATGAACCCTAATGAACACCAAGATCTGGTCACAAAAACTACTTTGAGACTGAAGAAGGAGAGTGAGAGGATGAACAAGGTATGATTTATGAAGCCTACCAACTATCCAGTGGTGAAAAGTTTGGATTTTGGTTAGCTCCTCCATCAACTCCACGGCATTTTCCCCTCTCTTCTGTCCTCTGCCCACAACATCTGGCCCACATCTGCACAAAAACCCCAAAATCCAAATGATAAGATAAAAACAGAATAAATGGATTTTATGCTCCCTGTTTAAAGTCACTAAATTTGCACTGGGGGTTCTTTGAAGCCCAGAGACCTTGAGAATGATGCTGCACAGGTAAAACATTTTTCCACAGCCCTAGAAATTATCTACATCACATTAGCTTTCAGATCTGTATTACAGTTCTTTATTCACTCCAGTTGTTTCAGTTTTGAAATCATTCCCATGTATCTGTTTCTGAGAGAATCCTTCCTGTAGAGAACCACGGTTCCATAATTCCAACTATTCATGTTTCCAAAAGTAAAACCAGTGGAAAAGGCCTTTGATTCCATCTCTATTTATTTAATTAAGAAGCCTGGCAGGCTGTTTGATTTCTTTAATCAGAAAATGATGTTAAAAGGTTTCTAAAATAGCATTTAATGAGTTTAGAAAAATGGATGCACATCCCATTCCTGCCAGGGTTCTGCACATTCCAGGTTCTTATTAACTGTTCATTTATTTTTTTTAAGCGATTTCAGCAGCTTATCAGCAAGTCACAGGATCCTACAGCAACTGTGGAAGGATGGATGGATGCAGAGGCAAAGCCCCAGAAGGGGAATCCAGCCTAAGAGTCAAAACTTGTTCTCCCCACGAACATCACCAGGAAGGTTTGCTGACAAAGGAGCTTGAAATTCTCCATCACAATAATGTGCAAGCAGGACAATAGGCTTTGAAAATAAACGCCTTGAGTGTTCTTCAAAATTATATGTTATCATAATAATGGAGGGGTTGGATATATATAAAAAATAATCCTTAATGATTAGCAATTACCCTTATGAATCACAACCATCTCTGAGTTCTGAAAAGCCATCTGAACATCTCAGCTGTGAAACTCTCCTGTCGCTGACTGACACTCCCAAAACTGGAAACACACTGAAACTTGGAGCCAGTATGAGCATCCTCCTGTGATCCCAGGGGAAACCCCCGGGCTCTGGTGTTGGGATGATCCCAGAGCAGCACTGAGCATCCTCCTGTGATCCCAGGGGAAGCTCCCGGGCTCTGGCATTGGGATGATCCCAGAGCCCTGCCCAGGCAGGAGTCTGAGTCTGTGGGTCAGGCAGGAGGTAGGGAGGAGAGCCCAGAGCCACCCATGGGCACCTGCAGCATCCATGACCTCCTAAAAAACGCTCTGTCTGCTGATATATTTGCTTGTGTTTCCTAAAATAAAGGGCTGGCTGGAAAAGGCCACATTCCCTCTGGGAAGGAGAGGGGAGCCAGGCTCTGCAGACCCTGGTGTCCTTCCCTCCAGGGATGCACTGGGGCCACTTCCCACGTGTTGCTATCTAAACAACCTAAAAGCTGTAATTAAGGAGGGTAAGGAAAGCCTACCGAAATGTTTACATTTCCAGAAATTAAAATTTCAGTGACAAGGCACTAAATTAACTTAATCAAGTTGGGAGGCATCTATGAGAAACCATTTTTATATGACTTAATGAGAGAAGGCATCGAAATGGTGATTTTAATCAGCCAAGTGGGATTTTTAAGCAAGAAGATCCTGCTTAAACAACTCATTAAACTTCTGCAAAAAATCTTTACTGTCCCTGCAGACAATCAGAACAGGGTTTATTGTATATATTTACTAATTCTCTAAATCCCTTGCTAACATTGCATATCAAAAGTCAACAGATTAAAGCAGAGAAACAAATTCAAAGGAGAAAAAAAAAAAAAAAGTCTTCATAAGCACCTGCTCAAAAACACCAAGAGGCTCTAAGTCCTTCTCAAAAGACAGAGCTGACTTGGACCAAATGCTATTAGGATGTCTAAATTCCTATTTATTATAAATAAATATAAGGGCTATAGTAGGGGGAGAAATACTCAATATGTACTAATACTTTTTATAATTTTTAAGACACTTGCATCCTGACCCACCCCAGACAGCGATACCAAAGGACTGGAACAGGAATAAGATGGGAAATGGCAAAGTCACCAGGATCCTTCAGGCAACCCTCCCTTCCCTGGGCTCTCCTGGGGTCACTGCCCGAGGTGACGTGCCTCCCCGTGGCCCCGTGCCATCCCACATCAATGCAGAAATGTGACAACACTATGTCACAATGTGACACTGCTAAAGGCATTTGGAAGTCATGATTTATAGAATAGCTCGAGGTTGAAGCATTCCAAGAGCTTTGAACCCACCCCACTGATCCCTCCAGAGACTTCAATTCTCTCTCATTTTCCCTCTGTTGAACCAGAAGCCTGCATGTATTTTTCACAGGTCTTTCTGCCTCCTTCAGTTCCAGGCTAAAGGCCACTTCTGTCATGTCAGTACAGACAGAAGAAAAGCAGTGCTAAGGGCATACTGTGCAATAAATATTCGTGTTATTTATTACTATTTGCCTGCTGTCCAATTCCTGCTACAGGGGCTGCTCAGGACACAGGAGAGGCACAGGAGCAACTCGGCTGGTTCCACAGGACGGTGCAGATCTGAGCAGTATTTCCCAGCACCTCTCAGGCAGCCACAGAAAATAATTTACTTGAAAAACCAACCAGGAGTGTAGGCTGAAAGCACCAGCTCCCCCTTTAAAGCTGAAGAACTTTGATGAATATCAAAGCCTTTTCTGTTAAATAAGCTACAAATCAGCACTAGCAAGAGCCAGGGCCGGCCCCTGGGGCAGCCCAGGCAGGGGCTGCTCTGCTGCGAGGACGTGGAGAGGGGAGCAAACAGTGATTCCTCTGTGCTGCATTTCTGGGGTGGGTAAGAAAACAATTTATCTCCATGGTATTGATGCTCTTCAAGTCAATTTTACAAAAAAAAAAAAAAAAAAAAAAAAAAAAAAAGACAAGACAATCAGACAGCAGCTTTAGAAAACGGGCTGTATTATACGGTTGCTGAATGACTGTGTGTCATTTTATCAGATCCTCTGAACTGGTTGTCACATCAGGAGACATGGCACGGAAGCCAAGCAGCACATTCAGCACTGGGGGAGTGTTTCTCCTAAAACTGCTCCTCTGCTCAGCCCACACCTTCCCGCTGGGGAAGGAAGACATCTGAGGGAAATCACCACTTTCGTAGGGAAACATCAGAGCTGGAGTACAATGTGAAACTTGGCAAGTAGTTCCCAGGAAATGCCCTGCCAGGTGCCCTGGCCTGCAGCAGGACAGGGACACACACAGCAGCACAGGGACACACACAGCAGCACCCCCCTGTTGCAGTCTGTTTATTTAGTCTTATTTGGGGGGAGAAGACGGACTGTTCTCCACACCCCCTAAAACCAAGCATCGCTTTTACACCTAACCAAAACCAGCACCCTGGTTTCCAAACACCTGCGAGTTATTTCTGCTCTTTCCAGGCCAGCAGACACTTCAGCCTTGCACTGCACCCCTGGTACCACAGCCACGCTGCGCCGAGGGCAGGGAACCACCTTACACTGAGGAGGAAGAAAGCACAGACCAGCTTCACCTATGAAACAGCCAACAGAGCAAGCTGCAAATTGTTTTGTAGTATTTCTAATAACCCTCTTCAAATTACTGCATCTGTGCTGGGGTGGTCGTGGGCTGTTTGATGCAAACCATAAGTTAAGGTAGCTTAGATGGAAAATTTCTGCAACATATTACTTCTACAAAGAATCATAGTCTCACAGAGTGGTTTGGGTTGGAAGGGACCTTAAAACAATCCAATTCCAAGCCCCCTGCCATGGGCAGGGACACCTCCTTCCAGGAAGGAAGAGGACACCTGTTTTGCATAACCTGGCCTGGGAGTGATGAGCTGGAGGCTCCTGACCTCCAGCCAGCCCAGCCCCAGTGCTCACACTTCACAGCATCAGCCTCAGCTTCTCAGAAAACTGCCTCTGAATTAAATCCTTTTCACCTTTGCAGAGGCAGTCAGGTACATGTCCCCTACGAAACCCCTCCCGTTTTCTTGAGATAGAATGTACATTTGTAAACACAAACTGCAGCCATTTGTGTGCACAGATCACACGTTCCCAGAGCAAGACCTCTGTCTTGCCACATGTGTTTGGGCTTTAAAGTGAATGACAGGTGGAAACTGTAATAAATAACCTGCCAGGAGAGCACCGGGATGGAGAGAAGAATCCTGCCTTTCTGCAAGTTTGAGGCCTACTAAGTGTCCACCCTTCCTCTCTTTAAAAGAAAAAGTATCCTTCAGGTGAGATAGATTGCCCCTTCCCTCACTTCTGCTCTTGTGTTCCTAACCTGAGCCAGGCTCAGCAAAAGCTACTTGCTGGAAACCATCAGGCAGAAGTGCTGCAGCTTGTAAGAAATCCCCGGGGCATGTGCCAAAGGCAGTGCCACAAAGAACTTCTCCTCCTCACCACCACCTGTGGCACCTCCATCTCCATCTTACATGCGCTCACTATCACTGATACTGGTTCTCCTCCAGCTCTGTACTCTCCTCCCTTCTCATTTACTCACATTTTAAAAGATTTTTTTAAACTTTAAAACCCCTTCAGCCCTCCACATTTTATCAAAATAGAGCACATTTTGTTCTATTTTGCTCAATGTTCATCTCATCTTATAAAACTAAGTCACAAAATTTGCAAGTTTATCCGAGTTAGGCTTTACAGATCCAGAAATTACCACCTTTGTTGTTTTTTTTGTTCTATGTATAATGCCTAAGTCTGAAATATTGACAAAAATCAACTCCAAAGTATAAAAACACACCACTTTGTTTTAAAATTCTAAAGAGTAATTTACAAAATGCCTTTTCTTCAATTGTTTGTGTTTTAAATCAGTTCTGCTAGGAAAAAGACAAAACAACCTGGAGTTCTCTGGTCTGCATGTCAGAAAGCCTTACAGGAGCCAGCTCTGCAGGGAGCCTTTCTGGAAAAATCAGGGTTTTTTTCTGGAAATACCAGAGAGGATTCCCCCCCTGCAGCCCCCAGCCTCCCCGACTTACTGGGATCCTGCATCTCCCCTGGCCCAGGTGGGAGCACAGCTGCCAGCAGTGCTGCAGGAGCCCAGCAGGACCCATCCCACCACCACACCCTGAACCACGGCTGAGGATGGAGATGTCTCCTGCAAGGTGCATCACCTTGGTAACAGACACACTGCCAAAACCCCTCCAACATTTCCACTCTGTAGGAAAACATGACTTTGGCTATCTCAAGGCATTTGCAAAATGTGCCCGTGCCGTTGGATTACAGGGCACCCTGAGGACCCCAACTTTTCCAACGTGGGTGGTAAGACCTATGGGGTGACATGTGCTCGGCAGGGGATTTGCCTTCTCTACTCACCCGTCGTCTCCACGATGCCCTCCAGGATGACAACAATCTCAAACTGCTCCGTCTGCATGCTGCGCTGCGACAGGTCGTAGAAGGGGCTCTTGGCATCTATCACGTGGCAGATGGTGAGCGGGGACACGAGGAAGAGCTGGTCGGCCCCTGTGCTGAAGCCCACGTCCAGCTCCAGCTGATCGAGCGGGAGGAACTCGCCCTCTGGGGTCTGGCGGGACTAGACAGGCAGCAAGGGGAGAGACAGAGAGACAGATGTCACCCTGGAGCAGCCACTACTGAGACATCGTGACAGTATCCTGATGGCATCTCTGCCAGCGCTCAGCAGCACCCGAGGCAAACCCTGGCCCAGCCCCGTGGCCATGAAGCGGGTGTGTTTGCCCTGGGGGGACACCAGCCACCACCACCACCACCACGGGTGTTACTGCTTTAGTCAGAGCTGCCTGCTGGGGCATTCTACACCCCAGTT
The DNA here is from genome assembly GCA_020745705.1 of Hemiprocne comata. Lineage (NCBI taxonomy): Eukaryota > Metazoa > Chordata > Aves > Apodiformes > Apodidae > Hemiprocne > Hemiprocne comata. The sequence continues at coordinate 1,201,988 of CM036591.1, forward strand.
TAACAGCGGCAAAAACAAGTCCATAAAAATCACACCTAGAGCTGAAACACCAGGTCCAGGGCTCGGGCTGGCTGCACATCACATCCCTCACTCAGCAGGAGCTCTGCCACCAGCACAGCCCTGCCCAGAGCTCCCTCCCTGCCTCTCATTTCTTCTCCCCGTGTTACAGCCAGGCAGGAACAGAGCATTATATATAGCCCTTCCTGGTCACTACCTGTGTTATAGAATTTTCTGTTATTTGCTGCTCAGATTTTAAAAAGAAGCTTTACAACCTGTTGTGTTCATCACACGCAGCCAAAACCCCGGGTTAAATAACCACCTGAGAAGCATTTCCACCATTTCCCACATCCTGAGCTGAGGTGAAACTTCCCACATTGAGCAATGCCACTGAATTAAAATGGGATTTTTTTTTTTTTTAATAGGAGCATGATGAGGCTTGCAGGAAGCAGTGTAATCTTTGCTCTAACTTTTCCTGTTCCCATTCTCCTCGTTATTCAGACCTGCTGCTCTATCTGTGTAACTGGGGGGGGCAGAGGGGAAGATGTCCCATGGGACAGGGACCAGCACAGCCATCACCTCCGGACCATCAATGCTCCTATGAGGGACATCAGTGGCTCCCAGCAGATCACCTGGTGCTGGCAGCTGTGGGAGTGGGGGAGGATGCCAGGTGCCCCCAGGGTGTGGGGCACCCCCAGCAAGGGTGCAAGGGGTGCAGGTGTGGCTGAGCCCCCCAGACACGGGGGTCAGAATCATTTGGGAGCCAAAAGCAAAAAAAGCAGCAGACAGAGGAAAACCGGATTATGCGCCTCGCTTGGGATTTGGTTTCTATTTTTACAATTTTCCCTGAACGGTGGCTGGATTTGAAGGGGATCTAATCCCAAACAAACAATCGCGTGTTTCGCTGCCCTGAAGTTTCGACGAAGAAACGTGCATTAATTTTGGTGGGTGAAAATGCAGACTGATCACACCTGCCTGTGCTACCCCATCCCAGCACACACTGTGCTGCTAAACAGAACGACATCAGAGCCAAGAAACATCTAGAGCACATCTGCATAAACATCCTGTCTGCGGGGCTTTGTTCTTGCTGTAGAGAGAAGTCTCCTTTCCAGTAAAAAGGCAAAAACACCAGGAAAGCACCAAAGAACCTGCACCAGCAGGGCAAGGAGCAGCTCTAGGGAGGAACTGCTCCCTGCAGCCATCCCACCCCTCTACAGTGGTGTTACAGCCACAGGGGAGGTGAAGGCTGGCCCCTTTCTGGGGGGCACTGTCACTCTGAGGACACCAAGACCCCCCACCCACTTTGGCTTTGGGACAGAGAGAAACGGTGGCCTTGGAGAGCCAACACAACACAATTAGGGCTAGCAAGCACTGGGCTTTGTTATGAAGGCTGATGGTTTGGGGCAGTCCTTTAAAGGGCTGGCTGTAAAAGCTCTAGCTCCTCTGTTCAGGATTTCAGCTACCACCACTACAGTCCAAAATTTCTGGGCTTTACCTGGCACTTCTCCAGGGATGCTTCACGGAACACCCAACAGTACCTGCCCCTAAACCTCAGTCTGATCCAACCATCCAAAACCCTCCCACCCACAGTATCATGGAATTGTCTTGGTTGGAAAAGACCTTTCAGAACATCAAGTCCAACTGTTGCCCCAGCACTGCCAAGGCCACCACTGACCCATGTCCCTCAGCACCACATCTACACGGCTTTGAAATCCCTCCAGGGATGGGGACTCCACCACTGCCCTGGGCAGCCTGGGCCAGGGCCGGACAACCTCTTCCATTGAGAAATTGTTTCCAAGATCCGATCTAAACCTCCTGTGGCATAACTTGAGGCTGTCTGCTCTTGTTCTGTCACATGTTCCTTGGGAGAAAAGACCCACCCTCCCTGGCTCCAACCTCCTCTCAGGCAGTTGCAGAGCCAGAAGGTCTCCCCTCAGCCTCCTTTGCTCCAGGCTGGACACCCCCAGCTCCCTCAGCTGCTCCTGCTCAGACTTGTGCTCCAGCCCCTTCCCCAGCTCCACTGCCCTTCTCTGGACATACTCCAGCTTCTCCATGTCCTTCCTGTCTTGCACAGGGGAGGATGATGATGTGGGGTGAACTATTAAAAAAAGAAATTAAAAAAAAAATCCTATATAATTAACACCTTAACCGATGGAATAGTGATGAAAAAGAGAGTTAAATACAAGGCAGTACTTGAGGGATCCAGTAAAGTCCAGAGAAAGAAGCATGAAATAAAACCCTGACAAAAACCTCCCATTTCACAGCTGCAGTAAAAGCAGGTGTTGCATTATTCAGCTGAGAAGTCACATACAGGAGTTATGATTGCTTCTGCTTGGAGGGAATTGAGAGAAAGATTGAGAGCTAAAATCTTATAGATAAACCAAGCATTATTTTGCAGCTGCCCCGGGTTACAGGCAGCGTTCGACCCATGGCAGGGTGTGAGAACTCATCCTATTGACTGCTCTGCTATTCCAGCCAACACACTTGTCAAAAGAAATGACCTTGAGTGACTCTTCTGACTCAGTGTAATGTCAGGAGGAAAATACAAGCCCTGTAAGTTTCATCCGAGTTCTTCACAATCTCAGAGATGCAAAAAAAAACCCAACAAAAAAAAACACCTATGACAATGAACGAGTTTTGCACTATCTTGCCACTTCTAAGGCTTTGTATTTTTTTTTTTTTTTTCTCCAGTATGGTCTAAGCTTAGCAGGGAAAAAACGAAATTAAATTAAAACCAGTGTATTGGGTTTTCCAATTTTACATTGGTTTTCTGTGGAAAAAGCAATTTGGCAGCAAACCTGCGAGCAGCCCTACAATTATCTCTGCCCTCCTGGTTTCACAATCCACCTGCAATAAAGGTTATTTGCAAACCCCAGCAGAAACACTGAAGCAGCAATTTTCCCCCTGCCACATGCCCGGCCCGCACACCGGACAGACTGGCCGTGCCTGGCAGCATCCCCTGCAAGCCTTTTCTGTTTCCTCTCTTCCTTTGGCTGCCCAAGCACTGCTCCCCACCCACAGCAAAGGGAGGTATTTGGTAGGGAACATGCAGAGCCAGCTCTAACTGGACCCATAAAAAAAAACAAAAAAACCCATATTTCAGCGCCTTTTCTCTGTCCACACACAGAGCTCCTGCAGCTCCCACTGGCACACCTCTTCCTTGTCCTAAAACTCTTCCTTTTCCCAAGACGTGTGATGCCCCAGGACACAGCCCAGCTTGCTGTGTCTGCAGGGCTCCCTGGGCTCCGTGCCATTTCTTGCTATTTTTAAAACAGCTGCAAAACCTTCACCCTTCTGCCCCCCAGCACTGCTGCCACCGAGCCAGGACAAGTGCCACCCGACAAGCTGCTCTTGCGCAGATTTCAAGTCCGGGAGATTTTCTGGAGCCTCGCTGAGTTTTACGCTCCAACTTCGCAAATCCTTCCCAGGGCACCTCTGGATACAAAAAGGGCTAATTTCAGAATGTGTAATGGAAATTACTCATTTTGACTCTACTAAAGAGCTACATTTAATGTGACAGCCCAACCCCTCCCTGCGCAGGAAGGCCTCCTCACACAAGGCGGCTGGAGGGGTCACCGGGGGGCCATCTAATGACCAGATGATTACTTACCAGGCTAATTGCACATCACCCAATTTACCCATCTAAACATCTGGCGCAGGGAACACTCAGGGAGAGCTCCCAGCAGGGAAAAGCATAGCTGGTGATTCAAAAAGCAAAGCACAGGAATAGATAACTCCAGGTCAGCGGCAGCAAGAGCATCTTCACCCGTGTGGGTCCCCAGCCACAGCCACCACAGTCCCCAGCCACAGCCATCATCCAGGCACGGCAGGACGGAGGAATTCTGGAGATTCTTTAAATTCCTTGTTGCCCCCTCAGCTTGCTGAGTAGGCACTGCCCCTCCTCTTGGCCACAGCCTCCCCCCATGGTTCAGGGTGCAGGGGGGTCCTGTGGCCCTCACCCAACGCAGCAACGATCCTGCCTGCATTTTGCATTTTCCCCCGTGGGAAGCAGGGATTTGAGCCAAAACAGGGCAACTTCAGAAGCCTCCGGGCAAAAAGCACGTGTGCTTTGCCGGATCCAGGCGCTGCAGACGGAGGACGAACATCCCTCCCCGGGGGGCAGCCAGAGGGAAGAAAGCGGGACAGCCCTCCAAGTGGGGTGCCCCCAGGAAGGGGACTTCTGCAGAGCACCCACAGTGAGGGCAGGGCTCCCACATCCCCTGCCAGCCGCGGGAACATGCGGGATGCTCTGCCTGCGTCAAACGTCACCCGAGCCAGCCCCTTCCACCCACTCCACGCTTATTTCATCTCCCCTACAAACACACAGCTGCTGCACCCAGCCTCAAATACCCAATTTTCCCCAGACATATTGGGCCATTAGCATGATTTTTAATTGTCTTAACCCTGACATGCTGCTTTCCATGAAGTTCATGCACCGTAGACATGAAGTTCTGCCTGACTGGCCTCACTGCTGCCCGAAAGCACAGAAATCTAGCAGGAAGATAAAGAGCTTCCTTTTTGAAATGCGCACCAAGGAATTCAAGCTACAAAGTAGTCCCTTGTCAGAGAAATGCAGCATTTTATAGAAATACATAAATATGCATGTAAACCCAGTGCTGAATAGAAATATTCTGCCAGTAAATCAGATGGTTTGGGAGTGAATCTAGTGCCTGAGGGCTGAGCCTGAAGAGCACTGCAGGCACACGGAGGTGACTGCAGGCAAGAGTGAGGGATGGCGAAGCCAAAGGGGTGCTCGGAGGGGCCAGCAGCTCCGGGGCGGTGCAGAGGTGGGGACACAGAGGGGGGCAGTGGTGGCAGTGGGGGCAGGAGTAGCAGGCCAGCACTTACTTTGAGCAGCTTGCAGCGGATCTGCGCGGAGACCATGTGGCTGTTGCGGAGGTTGCCCACCCTGAACATGAGGGTGAGCTTGCCGTCCCGCATGGAGATGGCAGCGTGCTCGCTGAACATCAGGGTCTCGGCCCTCTTCTTGGGCTGAGACATCTTGATGAACATGCAGCCGATGAGGAAGGCGTCCACGATGGAGCCTAGGATGGACTGGAAGAGGAAGAGGATGATGCCCTCGGGGCATTTGTCAGTGATGTAGCGGTACCCATAGCCGATGGTGGCCTCGGTCTCTATGAAGAAGAGGAAGGCAGAGGGGAAGTTGTAGACGTTGGCCACACAGGGGGTGTAGTTGTCATCGTGAGCCTTGTTGAGGTCCCCCCGCATGTAGGCGATGACCCACCACATCGAGGCCATGAAGAGCCAGGCCACGGTGTATGTCAGGATGAAGATGAAGAGGTTCCAGCGCCACTTGAGATCCACCAGGGTGGTGAAGAGGTCCGAAAGGTACCGGCTGGTCTCCCCCCCCAGGTTCCCGTGCTGAACGTTGCACCGCCCGTTCTTGTCCACGAAGCGCTGCCGCTTGCCCCGGGGGGCGGCCCGGGGTGGGGGCAGCCCCCCGCCGCTGGCGGAGGTGCTCACCACCTGGTACTCGTCCCCCAGCTTCCTCCGCAGCGCCGACATGCTCCGCTCCGCGCTACTCCGCGGCCCGGCACCGCCCGGCCCGGCCCCGCCGCTCTGCGGGCGCGGAGCCACCGCTCTGCGCGGCCGCCACCCACGCGGAGCCGGCGGCAGGGGCGGAGCGGCCCCGGGCAGGGAAACGCCTCCCGCTCCGCCCCCGCGCACCGCACCGCCCCCGCGCACCTTCCTCCGCGCACCGCTCCGCCTCCCCGAGCACCGCGCACCGCCCTGGGCACCGCCCCCGCGCAACGCTTCTTGCGCACCGCCTCTTGAGCACCGGACCCGTGAAGGACCCTCCGCGCCTGCAAGCGCATCCCTCAGCTTCCTCACCCCGCGCTCCCTCTGTGCCTCCTCCTGCTCCCCCCGCTCCGGTGGGGCCCTGGGGAGCCTGCTGGAGGCGGAGGGGCTGGTGGGTAAGGGAAGGGGGGGAACATCCCGGCTCCTTCGTATTTCATTTTCTTTTGATTTCTCCCCACCCTTCAGTCCCTTCCCTTCGCTCAGGAACCGGGAGAAGGTTGCTCAGAGCGAACAACAAGGCCCAGGCAGGGCTGTGGTCACAAAGATAATTAATGAGGTTCAGAATCGGTGGTGGGGAGAGCAAAAATCCTACCAAAATCCTACATGGGAGGCTGAAAGTGTTCCTTGCTGTGTGAGTGGCAAAGGTGGGCGATGCCACCAGGTGAGGGCAGGTGTCTCTGGGTCACACGGCCAAGATAACGACATGGGGGATTTTGACAGTTGATGGATCTGGGCATCACTTGATTGCTGATCGCTGTGTTTGGTAACTCTGAAAATACCAGGTGCGTTTCAAAAGCACCGAAGAAAACCAAGTTCCTGTGTTTGGAAAGAGTAAACGAGATAATTAGGGATGATCAGAGGTGAAATAAGCAAAGAGCTGGTCAGCAACTGTTTGTCCAGCACTAAAGGCAGGGCTTGTAACAGCTCCTCAGCTCAGCTTTATGGAAAACAACAGGTTTTAGAAATAACCTGCTCTGCCCTTTGGCTGGGGGGGGGCTGTGAGGGGGCAGGACACAGGCATACGGTCCCTACTCACTGCTCTGGAGCCCCGGGGTTGGGAAGGGCTTGGGCAGAACCCCAGGAAAATGGTGGTGTGGTCAGCAAGGCTCCTGTGATGGACATCTGCAGACAACAGCAAAGCAGGGCTGGGACCAGGAGCATATCATTATCCCTGTGCCTGGCAGTGACACCAGTGCAGTTGGGATACTGTGTCCAGTCCTCCCATCCATCGTTCAACAAAGATGCTGTTTGTAATAATACACTAATTGTTCTGCTTTCCCACATTTCTGCATTAAGACAATTTTATAACAGCTTATATAAACCTCAGAATGTTTTCCCACCTGATATTTTCCTTTCTCAGTCTGTGCTGCCGTTGTGTTTCCTGGATAACCTTTCCATTTCCCTGCCTAGCAGCTGCTCCTGCTTTCTCCTTTCCCTGTGTCCTGGTGATTATCCAAATTGCCACCTTGCTTTTCTTCCTGCAATATATGATGAGTGTTGATTTTCCCACACAATTCATACGAATGCTGGATGAAGTCCATCCCAAGCCATGGCTACCTAGTGTTATGCCACCAAAAACCTCTGGTGGTCCCACTGGCCTCTCCAGCTTCCCCTGCCTGGACTCTGGCATTTTCCTTTCCTGCAGCCCACCCTGCTTTGCCAGGCCTCTCTCACCTCTTCTCTCCCATCCGTAGGCTACAAGTAGGCAAAGATTTTACATTATTAATCGGAATGTTATGGTTACAGAGCTGCACTAGTCTAAGGAGAGCTATTTCCTTCTAATTACTGAAATTAAAATCAAAATATTATTGCTCTTGGGGAGACAAGCAGATTGACAATGTGCTTGTGCTGTCATCCGTGGTGAGGTAAGGGAATAATGTGAGTGGAAAGGAAAATGACAGACAGTAAAAAGATGCCCTCCATCCCGGGAAGGATGGTGGCACCAGGCAGGCTCTGCCCCTGGGGAGTGTCCTGACCTCTCATTCCTTCTGGTGGCTGAGATGCCATCCACTCCATGCCTGCCTCTCAATTCAGCACAGACCTCAGCAGCTGCAGAGTTAGGAAGAAAAAGCCCAGAACACTTCTTCCCATCCAAACCACAAGTGGATTGATTTTTTCCTCAGCGATTTGGTGTTGCCATCGATGGGAACTGGCTGGGGGGAGGCAGCGAGGCCTGGCAGCCCCAGGGAACACTCATCGGGAGGCAGAACCACTCAGGGAACCCGTGTGGGGGTTTCCCATTCAAATTCAAATTGCAATTCGGAATGTTCTTGGGTTGGAGAACAGCAAATTCCACCGTGAATCATCAGATTAGTTCACAAGCAAATAAATGCACAGCAAACTGGGGAGCACAGCAAAGCAACTGCAGCACTGCTGGGCTCGTGCTTCTGGAGGCTGCCTCAGGGTGACCATGAGGACTGGGCTGGGTGTGAGCCTGACATCTGAGTCCCATAGCCTTGGGGATGGCAGAGGTTCACTCTCACCTGAACATCACCTTCACAGCTGCAAAATCCCCCCAGCAGCAGTGGGATGCCACCTGCAACAGAGACACGGGCACAGCCAGGGTGGGGTTTTGCGTCAGTGCAAAGGAATTTGTTTCCATCTATTTGCAGAAAGCACAGGATAAATCCAAATAAAAACCTGTGTGGTAAAAGGTAGTGTCAACAAGTACAAATGTTGTGAAATGCTGTGGTGGCCTACCTGAGGAGACCCTCTGGACTGGGAAGATCAACACCATGATCATCCCCTCCTGGTCACATTCAGCTGGCGGAACATCTGGTATATCTGACCTGTTGGAGCGAGTCCAGAGGAGGCCATGGAGATGATCCGAGGGCTGGAGCAGCTCTGCTCTGAAGACAGGCTGAGAGACTTGGGGTTATACAGCCTTAGAGCACCTTCCACGAGTTTTCTGCAGGTTTTAAGTGGGCTGCTGGCTGTGCTGAGGCTCTCCTCACCAAAGATGGATCTCCTGCAGGAAGGGGGCAGCATGAGTCGGCTGGAGGAGGCGTTGGGTTGCCCTGAACTGATCATCAGAGCTGTTCATGTGATTGCTGCACCTGCATTTGCGTTGGCACTTAGGACCCTCTGCTTTACTGATCAAGGCCCATTTGCTGCTTTGTTCTTCTGAGGTCACACACAAACCAACACCCAAAGGGGGAAAAAAAAAAAATTCAGCATTTTTTCATATGCTGCTCATGCAAACTCCTCTGCCCTGTGGGACAAGGTGTCAAGGAAGCTAAAAATATACTTGGGTTCAATAAGCAACATGAGAAATTGAGTGAAGGTCTGTCCTGGAGGAGTGGGCACATAGAGCCATCTCCAGTCGTTGCCCCAAGGCCCAGGGGCTGGATGCTTTTTCCATTTGGGAGTATTGTCACCAAACACCTCTTGTCCTTCTCCTCCCTGTGTCTGAGTATATCTTGGCCAATTCTGGGAAGCTCAGGGCTTGGCAGGAGAGATTAATAACCCAGTGGCTGCAGCAGCTTCTCCTTGTTCCAGGTTAAGCCATGGGTGAAGAAGGTATAAGCAGGGTTATTAAATTTACAGAGAGTACCAAACATAGAGGCAGTGCAAGAGTGAGGATAAAACTAGAATTGAAAATGTTTCAACAAACCAAAATAGAAATTTGGAATGTTTTTTTAAAAGTAAGAAGAAATTAAAAGTTCCAGACCTGGGGAGGAACAATCACCTTCAAACCAACACAGTGAAAGGGAAGAGTGAGTGCAGTGTCCCAGAAAAGACAGACAGCATAGCATACACTTCTAACTAATGCAGGTTTAGAGCAATAGTTCACCAAAAGGCACAGGTAAAGCTGGCAAGTTATAGAAAAATGTGTCTGTGTTGATCAGAAAATTAAATCCATCTTCATTTCAGATAAACACTTAAAGTAGGAATGCAGCAAATGTCTCTTTCTACAGAGAATAAATGGCTATTAGCTGGAGACAAGCACTCAAGTAGTCACTAGATTTCCCATCCGTGCTATTAGCAAACCAGCACTTCCCCATTTTTCCTATAAAAAAGTGGAAATCATGACAAAAATGCTCTTGCTACCAGAAGTTGTTACTGGGGCTGGAAATTTTTCCCTCTGATGGTCCAAGGTGCAGCTGCAGCTCAGCACAACACACCTACCTGCCCTGACCATGGACCAGCCCCTGCTCTGGGCTCCAGGAAATGCACCTGTGAAACAGCCTCACCTGCATGGCACTGGGAATCCCAAGGCTTTTTGTCTTGCTCTCTTCCTATTCCATCATACAGAAGGTCCCAAGGATGGGACCCCACTGGATGGGGACCTGGCACATCCTCCTGTCCTGTGAGCAGCTGCTCCCTCCGTGCCCTGCCAGCCCCAGCCCCTCTGCTTCTGGAGGCAGCCAATTCATTCCTCAGAGATGGCTGGAAGCATCCATGGATTCAGCCCTTTCTTCTCCCCACGGAGAAAACAAACCTTGACAGAGGCAAAAAAAAGAGGGGAAGGGACCCAGTAAAAAAAAGACCTTGGGTTTCCTCAGCGAAAAACCTCCAGAAGAAGGTAAAACACTCCAACCAACCCAACAAACAATAAAAAAACCCTGAAGCAAAAAAAAAAGTCCAGAGATTGTTCTTTCCCTGATCCAAAGATGTGATCATAAAAAAAAATAAACCATATTTTACTGTTTTGACCTGAAGAGGCCAAGCAGTTGGACCAGATGGTTGTTGTAGGTCCCTTCAACACAAATGTTCTGTTCTATTCTATTCTATTCTATTCTATTCTATTCTATTCTATTCTATTCTATTCTATTCTATTCTATTCTATTCTATTCTATTCTATTCCATTCCATTCCATTCCATTCCATTCCATTCCATTCCATTCCATTCCATTCCATTCCATTCCATTCCATTCCAGTGTTTTTTCATGGCTTCAGTTTCAGGGTGAAGACAAGCAACCTTGAAGAGACCTCCCAAGGCACAGGGAAGCACCAGAACAATGAGAAGCACCTGAGAGATGGTCCTGGGAGCTCTGGGGCAAAACCAATGCCAAGAGCAAAGAGGAGATATGGCACAAGAAGGTGGTAACAGGGACTGTGCCCTGGAGGAGCAGCCCCTGTCAGTGTGGCTGTGGTCACTGCTCTGCATGTTTTTCTTCCAGTAAATTAGTCTTAACCAAAAGAAACACAAATGTGCTGCTTTCTGCTTTGCATTGTCCTCATCCCTGGAGTGAATGAGTGAGGTCTGCCCCATCCCTGTGTTCCAGCCTCTTCCTCCACCAAATATTGAAAAAAAAAAAGACCTTAATTAAATCAACATACTGCAGTGCAGGCAAGAATGGAAAAAAATTAACTTGTTCTAGTATTAGAGCAAAAGCTCTTGCAGGGAATGAAAAGAAAGGGGAAAAGCTAAGCCAAACTGTGCAGCATTAATGCAGATTGGCAAATGCAGCTGCTGATTATTGGTTTGGTTGTGTTTTTTTTTAAAGTGTGATCTACTTGTGAACAATTTCTCTCAGCAACACCAGCACCCACCTCCCCTTGCACCACGTCCTTCTTGGTAGACTCTGGGAGGTTCTTTTGTTTTCTGCCATTCACCCAACACCCAGGAGAGGTGGAAGGATGCTGCCCTATTGCAAGGCCTCTGGTTTTAATGCCAGGTTGAGATGCCTCCATCCCAGCAGGTAAAGAAGCCATCCCGGGCTGATAGAGAGAGCTCTGCGTCCCTCCAGAGCGTTCACACCCAAGTGGTGCAGCACACGGCCCCGCTGGGTGGTGAATCAGAGAACCCCAAACTCTGCTCCTCTCCCATGGGATAGCACAGCTCTGAGCAGCAAGGTCAGTGAGTGCCTGGAATTATCCCAGGAGCCAGACCTGAGGGCAGGAGCACAGCATGGGGCTGGCTGAGGGAGGCAGGTGCCCACCTGAACAGCAATTCCCTGTTCTACCCCATCCCTAAGTGAGATCACACAGCGAGCAGCCACTCGCAGGAAAAGGGAGGGGTATGGAGCTTCAGCTTGCATGAGATCAAATATTACTGGAATATTTTAAAGCCACACTAAGAAGAGTGTATTACAAGGGCTTGCATTCCATTTACAAGGGGTTGTATTGCATTAGAGAATGGAGGACCAAAAGCGAGCTCCACAAATACCACCAATTCCTGCTAGGACATGTGTAAAGCCCTTCTGTGGTCTGCCATGAACACCCACCAATGGCCTGGGTGTCTCCAGCCCCTTGAGCAAAGAAACTCCCCAGTCTGTGCTGACCTCTGCTCCCAGGCTGCAGCCTCATCTCCAACTGGGACTTCTGCATTTGGCCAGCCAAAAATGCATGTGGTTCACACAGGCCCTGATTCCCCACGTGAGTTGGGCTGCCCAGCACAAGTGACCTCATCCTTGTCATTAGCTGCCATCCCACCACCTTGGGTCATCTCTCCCTTTTCCCAGACATAAGGTTACATGTGTGCACCCATTTGGGACAACCAAATAAATGTGGAAAGCTGGAGTTGTCTCATTCTCCAGCAGTGTTTAAGGTACCTACCCAACCCCCCCCATAACTGCATATGAAATCCATACCTCCCGAGGGTTTCCTCCAGCTCTGCCACGTTGGCTCCAGCAGTAGGATGCTCCTGCTCAGCCCTTCCACAGCTCACCCTGAACTGTGTGAGAGACAGTGGGGACATCTGACAAAATAAAAAGATTCACACAGGCTAAAAGAGAGAAAAAAGTGTGTGTGTGTGTGTGTTTCCAGCTCTTTGACTTCCTATGTAAACGTTTTTTCACAGTTACAGTGGCAGACTTGACCCTGGATCACTCATGGGCTTTTATGAGCTTCCTGTTTGAAGTTTCAATCATTAATTCTTCCCCGAATAAACTCACACCTTGTGAAAATGTGCAGTTAGTTCTGTTTCTGCTGGAATGTAGGCAGCTAAAAATACACCAAATTATTTCTGCTTGAAATGTCAGCACAGCCAGGTCTAGAAATTATTCCCTTCCCATCACAGCTTAAATAAACTACCCCGGGTCTTTATTTGGGAACAAAATTTTATTTGCTGCTGAAATCTGGGAGAGAAGTGGATGTAAACCCAGGAAAATCTTTATTCTGCTTTTTTACATCTTTCCAGTGTTACTGCATCCAGGCTGTAACCTGCCTGCTCTGCCACAGCCCCATCCCTCATCTCCTCTCTTCTGGTCTTAAGTCAGGATCAGGAGGAAAATCCAAATATCCCAAAAATTCAGTCAGGCTAAACACAGCTGAAAACCTGCTCTTAGCTTGAGAAAGAGCCCAGGCTGGGGCTGGCTAGGGGAGATCTGCACTAACCTTAGAGACTCATTGTGAGATGGAGAAGCTGCCCACTTACACTTGTTCTGATCCAAGGCAGGGCTTCCTTCTGGATCCCGCTCAGTTTAACCTAACAGCAATGGTTCTGCTCAAGCCTCCCGTGGCTCTTCTCCCAGGGAACAACTGAGAGACCAAGAGGAAATGGCCTCAAGTTGTGTCAGGAGAGGTTTAGATTGGATCTTGAGAACAATCTCTTCCTGAAAAGGGTTGTCAGGCCCTGGCCCAGGCTGTCCAGGGCACTGGTGGAGTCCCCATCCCTGGAGGGATTTCAAAGACATGGAGGAGGCCACAAAGATGGTCTGAGGGCTGGAGCAGCTCTGCTCTGGAGGTAGGCTGAGAGAGTTGAGGGTGTTCAGCCTGGAGAAGAGAAGGATCCAGGGAGACCTTAGAGCACCTTCCAGTGCCTGAAGGGGCTCCAGAAAAGCTGGGGAGGGACTTTGGACAAGGGCAGGAAGGGATGGGACAAGGTGGAACAGTTTCAAGCTGAAAGAGGGGAGATTTAGGTTAGATATTAGGAAGAAATTCTTTGCTGTGAGGGTGGTGAGACCCTGGCCCAGGTTGCCCAGAGAAGCTGTGGCTGCCCCATCCCTGGAAGTGTTCAAGGACAGGTTGGATGGGGGTTGGAGCAACCTGGTCCAGTGGGAGGTTTTACTGCCCATGCAGGGGGTTGGAACTAGATGAGCTTTAAGGTCCTTTCCAACTCAAACCATTCTGTGATGTAAAAACATACATGAACTTACAGCCTTCCTCGAGCAGAGTGGTTGGTGTCTACTCAGGTCCTTCAGGACTGTGTCATTACTGTCATGGCTGTTTCTGGCAGAAGGAAGAGACCCAGCATCTTCATTTTCTTGAACTTTTTTTAGAAGAAACTGTTCTTACCCTGGCAGGGAAGGGCTGGGCCAGCCACTGGGGACAGTAAAGGGGAATGCCATGTACCACAGCCAGCTCCTTGCTGCTCCCTGTTCCTGTTTTAGCACCAGACACTGGGAATCATGCATATTTTATGGACAACAACCCGAAAGCTCAGCCCCATCAAGCCAAGTGCTTCTTGCAGAGCATCCCACCTCCCCTGTGGAGGGACCAAGGAGGGCTGGGTGCAATGGGGTTATAAACCCAGCCTGCTGGGTCTCCCCCCTTCCACCTGGGGGACCAGGGCAGCCTAAGCTGACTTTAAATCCATGAAATGGAGTCTCAGAGTTTCTTTGACAAAATGAGGAACTTTTGCCTTGCTTGCTACAATGGTTATAACCACAGGAAAAATCCTAAGCTCTCTGAGCAGAACACGGGGACGCAGGAGTTGGAGACTTCAGGACTGTCTCAAAATCACTTGCAAACACAATGGAAGGGGAAGAAAAGAAAGCCCCTTTGTACAGTCTAGGCACAAAAGAGGGGAATAGAATTTAAAATGTACTGAACTGCTGCAAGAATGGTTTGGAGTATTGTCTGCTGAGGCAGCACTTCTGATAAGAAGCCTTTAGAAGAGCAGTGCTATGCTGGCAAAGCTCAGGGGCAGGACTGAGGCAATTTGTTAAGGAAATAGTTATCCCTCTGAAGCTCTGGCATTCTCCAAAACAAGAGCTGATCCCTTTTTAAAATGTATTTTACTCAAACACAGAAAAGGAGTCTGAGGGGAGGCCTTCTCACTCTCTACAACTTCCTGAAAGGGGGTTGAAGCGAGGGGGATGTCAGTCTCTTCTCCCAGGGAACAAGTGATAGGACAAGAGGAAATGGCCTCAAGTTGTGCCAGGGAGGTTTAGATTGGATCTTGGGAACAATTTCTTCCCCCAAAGGGTTGTCAGGCCCTGGCCCAGGCTGCCCAGGGCAGGGGTGAAGTCCCCATCCCTGGTGGCATTTCAAAGCCATGTAGATGTGGTGCTGAGGGACATGGGTTAATGGTGGCCTTGGCAGTGCTGGGTGAATGGTTGGACTTGATGATCTTAAAGGTCTTTCCCAATCAAGACAATTCCACGATGAAAACGGGCTGATGCCCACCAGCCTACACTACATCAGCTATTCTGACCTCTGCTATAACCACCCCTCCTTGCCTAGAACCCCACGAGTCCCTGTGGGAAGGCAGCACCACCGCTGGGTCTACCTGCTGGGGGGACACCTGGGGACACCCGGTGCTGCCAAAGCTGCTGCCAAGCCAGCCCTGGCACCAGAGGCCCCGTATCCACAGCCTGGCTCCCACCCACTGGTGCAAATCACTCCAATGCCAAGAGCAATATTTCATGGGAATGGGAGAGCTGGTGCCAAACCACATCCCTAACTTATTTCCCTTCCTCAATCCTGCCCCACGGAAGCAGAACGTTGTGAGACAGGAGGGCATGGCTGCTGTGCTCAGCACTGCTGGGCTGCCCAGCCTGGGCTCTGCAAACTGAGCAGGCATCCTGACACGGGAGCAGCTCCTGCCGTGGCAGGGACAGCCTGGCCAGAGCCCCAATTCCTTACCTGCCAGGTCTGGATGGCCAAGCCCCTGGTGATGAGCAGCTCATCCCACCAGGAGGGATGCTCTGCTGCACTGGAGCTGCCCCAGCATCCTGGCCGAGGGTCCTGAGCTACTGAGCTGGCATCCTGTGTAGGTAACACTGCTCTGCTGCTAAACGCTGCTGTTTTTCAAAATTAAATCATTTAAAAGCCATTACTAGGAATGTTTTCATGCAATATTCATTAGAGCACTTATCTCGGAGCTCTCTGGGAGCAAAGCATGTCACCTGCAACGGTTCCATTCTGCAAGCAGATTCCCTCAGCTTTAGTCTGACCTTCAGAATAAATTCCAGTGAACAATACCAGTGTGTATGAAACACAAACTATGAATGCAAAGCAGAATGAATGCTCTGGAAGATCTAAAAGACCCCAGGTCCATGGAGGATGTTTCTATTTTAGCCAGGAGTAAGGTGATGCAAAAGACAAATTCTGTTCAGTCTCACTTGACTCTTTCAGCTTTTTTCTTCTGTTTACTTTACGCTGGGCTAATTTACTTTAATTATCATGCATGTCCCCTTTCTTTTTTCAGAACATCAGAAAGCACAAGGTAAGTGGCAGAGGGAGCAGCACTAAGTGAGTACGATGCTCTAACCAAGGTAGAAACCCCTTCAAACCAGGGAGGGGGGGACATGCAAACTGCCCGACAGCCCTCAGCACCACTGATCCCAAGGTCATGACATCTCCAGGAGACCCTGAGAGAGGAAAGTGGATGAAAACCAGCTCTTGTGCTGCATGGAATGGCACCACAGATCAAGCAAGGCCTCAGCGAACTGATGCCTGGGTTTGTTGCAGCGTGCCCAGGGTCTGGGCAGAAGCGGTGGGACTCCATCCTTCATGGATGGGCCTGGAATTGAATTAACTTACTCTCCAGAGACAAATAATTCTTCTTTTTAATATTCAGCCTGCCTTTGCAAGGAAATCATGCTTTTTAGATAAAATAAATAACCACTAGTTGTTGTAGCAGGCAGGAATTAGGACTGCGTGAACAGCTCAGACGAGAGGGTAACTCCAACGTGCAAACCAAGTCCTCCATCCCAGGCTGCCATGCTGAGCTGCTGCCTCCGGGGTGAAACACTCAGCAGCTCCAGTGCTTTTGGTCTGCCTGGGCAGGGATCACTGGTGGCCAGGACAGCTTTGCATTTTTTTAAAGGCCAGGTGACTTCAGACCTGTGCACAGCAGGGACACTCCCTGGCACTGCCTGTCCAAGCCCAGCAGAGCTTTTGGCAGCTCGTGACACACAACAGCAAAGGGCATGTAGGACAGATGGACTGGAGAGGAGATGCAATCAAATACAACAAAACAAAACATTAAAACTACAAGCATGAACAATTCCACATCACTTATCTTTGCTAATTAAATCCTGCAAGTCTGCCTGGTGCCAGCCCTGTTGCAATACACGGTTATTTAGGGAAGTGCTTGTCCTTTGGTATTGATCTTTTCCAAGCCACTGCTGCAGTGTCCCATTTCCCCTGTACCAAGCTGCTGCCTCACATCCAATTTAGTGTCACGGGGCTGTTCTGAACACAGTGGGCCAAAAGCAATCCTGTGAGTTCTGCAGAATGGTAACAACAGCCAGTATTTTTAAGTATCCTGTCTTTGTACATCTGCTCAAGGTGGTGCAGTGAGCAGCTCCAAACCGGCCCAGGAGATTCATTTTGCATGGGGCAGCATCTCATCATGACAGGCAACAGATTTGCCAGCACTTGCAGGCAACAGACAAGACCAGGACAATCTGCAGATGGCCAAGGTGGTGGCAGACAGGGCCTTACCTTACGTGAAGCCATTCAAGCACAAAGGCAGGGCCAGTTTTTCACCTGAGTTAGTGGAATCTCTGCTTTTCCATCAGGCATGAGGCGAGCCAGGGGCTGGGCAAGGATGGGAAACAGGAGGATGTGGGGAAGCAAGACCAGGTAGCATGGGTGGCAACAATGGCAGCCCTAGGAGTCTTCACTTTCCTAGGAAAACAGACAGTAAGTAAATGAATAAATACTCGTGTTCAGCTTTGAATGATATCTACCTCCCCGTGTTGACAGCTCATTTGCAAACAATCTTCCTTTCACAACAGAGAGAAGCTTTTGGTACATCATCCCATCCTTACACAAATCACCTTGTGCTAAGCTGGGCCCAGGGTTGTTTTGGAGCATCACAAACACAGAGAACTGTCCCAGTGCCCCAACTCCTGTGCCTTTATTTCCAAATGTCCCCCTCTCGGCCACCCTCCCAGCACCTCTCATGCTTGGGGTGCCACACATGCTGCCAGCCCAGCCAGCCCCCTTGAATGCAGCCACCACAGGGCTGGAATTTTGCCCTACATTTTCAGCATATGCAAATCACATATCCAGCTTTAGTTACAGATTAAAAGGGCAATTTTGCCTCTTCCCAGTGCTGAAACGCCGATCTCATTAAATCCAATGATCAAATGATAAATACTCCAGTGTCTTCAGCAAGACCAGCACCAGGCTGACAGACTGTATTAAATAGAAAGCAAAAAACAGCACCCACATTTTTTGTAACTACAGCTTTACACCTGGAATTGCATGTAAATAGAAAGTAAGCATGCTAATTTCATCTTTTGCCTGGGAACTACATAGGGAAAATGGTCCTTCAGCCTGGCAGGGGCATGAGCAGGGCTGGGAATGCTGCAAATGAAAATAACTGCTGCAAACAAAGAGTTATGCAATGGACTCAGGCATTACACAACTTACTGTCTCGCTGCTGCTCAGCCCGGGGAGGTGGATTCCCTCCTGCACGCCTGGGGCAGCCGCCTGGCTCAGCTCCCCTGAGATGCAGCTCCCGGCTGCTGGTTTGGGCAGAGCCTGCGGCCCCGGGGCAGGAGATGGGGCTGCTGCTGCTGCCTTGGTGCCAGCTGAATCCTCCAGCAGCTCACCGAGGTGTTTCCAGGGAACTGGGGAGCGTGCATGGCTGTATCTGTGGAAAGGTATAGCTTTTTGCTCCTGCCGATAGACACTCACTGTTTTTCGTTAAAGCCTCCCAGAAATTCTGAAGAGATCCTTGGATAGTCACAGAGAGATCAATGAGAAATAATTACAGAACTAAGGGACTGACATGAACCCAACCAAACCGTGCTGAACCTGCTCTGATCTCCTCGAAAGGAGCTCAACTGCCCAGGGACAAGAGGGCAGAGGCTCACTGTGGGAAGGGCAAATCCACGAGAAAGGAAGCTAACGTGTTTTACCACCACAACAAAACGTGTACTCATGTGTACCTGCACATGCAAAACATGCACAGCTCTCTGCTTGGATGTGCTTAGAAACCTCAGTCTTTTTCAAAAACTTCCCTCTGAGGCAGCACTGAGGGATTAGGATCCAATTCTGTTTTTAGGAGAGACAAAAGTACTGGCATCATGAATAAACATTTAAGGTTTAATTTCCTAAGTCATAGTTCTCTTGTTTCCTTGCCTTATCACAGTCATGTTAGACTCCTGGAGTGTTACCAGGGGCCTGGCCATCACATCATCCAAAACATAATGTCTTCATTTTATTTTTTTTTAAAGGAGAGAAAGTTGGAGGAGGGGGGGTGGGGGCAGGCAGGGGAGAGAGGA
Source organism: Hemiprocne comata (assembly GCA_020745705.1). NCBI lineage: Eukaryota > Metazoa > Chordata > Aves > Apodiformes > Apodidae > Hemiprocne > Hemiprocne comata. The sequence continues at coordinate 1,220,877 of CM036591.1, forward strand.
AGAAATAAAAACAGACCCCAACCCAACCCTGTTAATGTGACAGGAGCAGAGCTCTGAGGCTGCCCCCAAGCTCTCAGCCCCTGCAGGTGAGGCAGGGCTGTAAGTGCCCTGTGCAATAGCCCCAGGAAGGCCAGCACAGGGCATGCAGAGATGCCCACAAACATCAATAAAAATGTGTCAGGAGAAGGTGAATGAATTCCATGTCCTTTCGGATGCTAGGGGCCTGCACATGAGTTAAGGCTGGCTTTGGAGGCACCTTCTCTTGCACTTGTTCCCTGCCAGGTACCAGGACAGCCTCCAGTGACACGCTCCTTCCAAATATAAAATATAAACATAAATAGATTTCAGTTGTTTCTGCATCTCTTGCTCCCTAATTTACCAGGTGTATTTTCCTGCTGCTGGTGTAAGCCCAAGGTTTGCCGGGTGCTTGGCCAGTGCCCAGGGAGCCCCTCATTGGGGCCTCAGCTCCATGAGCCAGAGATAACAGCCACAGGGATGGGAATGCTGATGGCACAGGCTGGAGGAGCAGAGGAACAGCGAGGGGAGCCTGCAAGGTGCTGATATTTTAGTTTAAGAGCAAAAGCACAAGGGAGGAAACACATGCCTCGCTAGCTCCTTCGGGTACTCGGAGCTTCAGAGCTTTCAAAACCATTTTTTATATTGCTTTAAAAGCATGGAATATAAATCCTTCCTTTCTTTCTGCTGCTGCATCTATGAAACACCAAAATCTTTACTATACTTCAAATGAAAATGATTTAAAATACACTTTTCTCCCATCTCGAACATGTTCTAGAAATGCACAGTTCACATTACAGCTCCGGGGATTCCATAATCACCATAAATTCTCATTCCTGCACATACAGGTTTGATGAAAAGCAAGGAAGCAGAGCCCTGGCAGGGAGGCAGCTGGTGGCATCAACACCAAACGTTCCAGGAGGAGGAGCAAACCACTTCCAAGGTCAACTCTTTGCATCTTGAAGAATGAAAAGGAAAAACCCAAGGTCATAAACAATATCCCCCTCCTCACTGCAGTCTCTGTGAAGGGCTGAAGAACTGTAGCAGTTCACAAAGCTTTGCTTGTTGTGGTTGTTTCTCAAAGCAGCCTTCAGAGACAGGGCTGGGAGGAGACACTGGAGTGGTTTGGGATCTCCAGTTTGAATCTGAGCTCAGCTGAAGTGGGAAGGGCTTTGCTGCCCATGCAGGCAGACCCAGCCCATATGTCCTGCCCCCCAGCAACCCATGGGTGAAACACCAGAGGGTTTCCTATCATCTCACCCATCACCCCCTCCCAGAGGTCTGCTGACCCAAAGGGAGGAGATCCATGCCCAGCACAGGGCTCCCTCCCATGCCAAGCAGGTCCCTGTCCCACCACCAGTACAGGAGGTATTCTCCAAAACCCTTCCACCTGCATGTGCTCAGCCAGCAAGGCAGGTCCGGCAGCCTGGGTTTGCCTCTGGAAATGTGGGGTTAAGTCAGGTGGGCAGTGACAGCTCCGAGGTCCTTTGAGTACCTTCTCTTGGTTGGGGAGCTCATCACAGCACCAGGGACACCTGGGAAACCACTTGCTCTTCTGCTGCCATTCCCATGTTGGACATGTTTGTGCTGAATTGTCAGAAGAAATTACAGCAAACTCTGGAGGTAAAAAATAAGAAGTAGGTAGTGGTGACTCTTGGTTGTTTTCCCCATGGAACCCCACCATCCCTGGGAGAGCACCCAGGCAGTGCCAGCATGGGGGTCCTGCTGCCCCCTGCTCCTCAGGGACCCCCAGACACAGCACCCACCCTCTGCCTCCAAACCCACCCATGACCCAGGGAAGACTTGTTTAACAAAACCACGTGTTTAGAGCCAGGTGAATGAGGAAAAAAAAGGACATTTGGGGACAAATAGTCCCAGGCATTCAATAATTGAGCCACTTTCTCACACTTGCTGGTCCGGGTTGTCCTGCTGCTCCCCCCAGGAGCTGGCTCTGGGGTGGCTGGGGACACACTTCTAATGTTAAAGGCACTTGATTATGCTCTGACCACGGATGTTCAGGGAACAACACTGAGCTGCTGAGAAACAACTGGCACCATCGTAAAAGCTGGTAAAACCACACTTCCTTCTTTTACCTGGTGAAGAAATGCCAGGGGATTAAAAAAACAAACAAACCAGATTTTGCACGATGAGGTGTAAGGCCCCTCTAAGAACAGGGCTTCCCACCGAGCACAACTTTCCAGTACATTTTAGATCCTAAGGAACTGCAGCTCACTGGGATATAGATCTGATAATGGTCTTCATTAAGCAATATTGTAAGGATTAAAAGAGGTGAGTGAATATGTTACTGATCCTTCTAACCACCTAACCATCAGAATCTCTTCTTCACACATGGCAAGTATAAAGAAATCTCAAAAATCTCAAAACAAACTCTCTAATCCGATCTCTAATCTTCACTACGTGGCAGTACCTCGGGCTTTGTCCCTTTTGCCAACTGAAATACAAATGGTTTCTTGTCGTAACTGTGGAGAGCAGCCTGTTCTTTCCTGGTCTGAAAATACCTTAAGTCAGGCTTGAGCCTGGAGCAACCTCCAACAGGCACATTAGAGTCTGCTCAGAACCAGCAGCATTTAAATACGTGGACTTATAATGTGTCTATACACACACACAATATCTAGATGTACACATCATTAGAGACAGAGAGCTCTCTGAGCTTACTCATTTGATGATGCCATTTAACAAGACTCACCAGGCATTTCCCAACCTTAGCATCTCCTTAGGTTTTTTTTTCCTCTTCCCTCAACATTTTCTATAGTTCTGTCTTGTTACATATCCCCAGCAGGTGCAAAGAACAGAGTGAAAAACTTACCCTGACAAATGGGCTTTTCTGTTTCCCTGAAGAACTTTTGACCCCCTCGCTGCACCCACGGAGCCTTCTCCATGGTGTGGTGGGATGCTTTCATCTATCCAAATTAACTCACCTCACCTCCTGATCCAGGCCAGCAGCACTGCTCCTTCTTAGGCTTGTTTTTTTTTTTTTTCCTGTGTTATAGAAAGGTATTTTAGAATTAGAAAAGTGGTGAATAAAATGAAGCACACTCTTCTTCATAGACTACATTACTTTTGGCAGGGAAAGGGCAGGGGCAGCTGTAGGTCAGTAAAACCAGGCTCCCCTGACACCACTTTCTGTAGCTGTTTTACAGGATGGTACGAGCTGGTCACGACCTTGGGAGGTCACTGAGCCCGACCTCCTGCTCACCCTGGGTTTACTGCCCTCTAAATGTTTATATCCTAGGTGAGAAGATTTGTTCCTTTAATAATACAAAATTGGGTATGACCCTTGCCAAATGGGAAAATTGAAGCACTTCCCAGTAACATCATCCCATCAAAGAGACTCAACCTGTTTCCCAGCTGCCCTGACTGTTGCTGAGCTCAAATGCTGCCTGGAGCCCACGGGGCTGGAGTGTGCAGGGGGGAAGCGACAGGGTTTTGAATAAATCCAATTAAATATCAATGCCAGCCAGAAGAAACTTGCTAGCAACTCTTCAGAAAGTAACTAACATTATTATTGTGCTATTAAGTCCTCCCTCGCTTGCATTTTGCAGTGACTGGACAGAGCTGGGGGGGCTTCAGTAGAGCATGGACATAGAGAGCAGAGAGGGCATGAGATGGGGCACATGGCTTTGGAAGAGCTGACATCCCCCCCAGGGCCACAGTGCCCCAGCCTACCCCTAGACATCTCCCAAAGACCTTGGAGCTTCTTACCTCATCTCCAGCTCCTCAGCAGCAGCAGGAGACACACACTGCAGCACTGTCCATCCACACCTCTGCAGCTCCTCACCTGTGCCAGCACCACATCCATGGGATGGTCACAAAACCAGGATTTGCCCCCCTCAAATGTGAAGGTCTCACCAAAGTCAGGACCTTAATATGCCCAGGGCACAACTACTCACTCCATTTTAGTTTATAACTGAAGCTGACAAATACCAATCTTCTTTCAAATGCAGCTTTTTCTGGGCTGGAAGCTAAATTCCACTTTTTGCTTGTTTTCCTTTTCCTCCCAGCACTTCCTGGGACTTAAGCACCTAAAACTTAAGTAACTGCTGGGGCAAAGGGCTTGAAAACAGGTTGTTTTAATTTTAGCTGTATAATGAGCCCTAATTATTAACATCTCTGAGAAACGCAAAAAAACCCCAAAAAAACCCTCTGTGTCTGCACTCATTACTCACAAATAGATTATTTTATGATTCATTTCAGCAATTCACATACTATAATTAACATGAACTCTGCAGTTAATTGCTTTTTTGCAAAATAGTTTAATAATCAGAGCAGAAACTCGACAGTCATTTTTCTAATCACACCTGTGCAAGGAATGTTTTATATAAACTGCAGCTCATGGGAAACAAACACACAAATACATGTAGAAACAGAATTGTTTTGGTTGAGGATGATCATTGAGTCCAATCATTAAATCCAGCCCTGCCAAGTCCACCAGAAGTTTCTGAAAACAACCTGAAGCAGGTAAACCTTGATAAAAGCAATTTATTTTTTTCTCTCTGTAGTTGCATGGGTGAGGATGTGACTCTGGAAGGACAGAATATTGTTAATGAGGCATTAATTGGTAGCACTTCTGTGATCAGTTGATCAAAGGACACTTGAACAGTGTAGAAGGGTGAAGTAGGTAACTCAAATTGCTATTATATATAAAAAAATCTCTATTATCTTCAATATTATCTTCAATATTATAATTTGCCAGTAACTCTAAAGTAATGCAGAAGGAGGCCATGTCACTTGTCACACTTACCACTTCGCTTAACTTTTTCTAAGGCTGGGCACCAAAAGGCTTGATTTTGTCCAGCAACTGAAATGGCCAGTAACATCTGGAATAATTCAGTATTGCCACAGTGGTGCTGGTGCCTCACTTTCTCAGGGATCACCTCCCTTCCAGTGATGACAGGAACTGATCCCTCCCTCTCAGTCAACTGGGGATTCATTTCCATCCGTTTATAAATCCTTTGTTTTTAAAATCATAGAATCACAGAATGCCGGGTTGGAAGGGACTTCAAGGATCATCTGGTCCAACCTTCCTAGGTGCTACTGTAGTTTATATGAGGTGGCTCAGCACCCTGTCAAGCTGAGACTTGAAACTGTTCCACGTGGGGGAATCCACCACTTCCCTTGGGAGACTATTCCAGTGTTTGACTGTCCTCATGGGGAAAAATTTACCTCTTGTGTCCAATTGGAATTTCCCCAGGAGCAACTTGTGCCCATCACCCCTTGTCTTTTCCATGTGACTCCTTGTAAACAGGGAGTCTTTTCCCTTCTTAACAGAACTTCACCAGCTGCTTCAGGATTCAAGATCTGACTTAAAGAAAGAAAATCCTCTGACCACCAAAATAAGACTAGAGCTCCATTGTGGATGTCCTGTGTTACCTCTAATCTACCACCATATTCTTTCTCTTCCTGCAGCTCCATCATCAGGGAATACACGACAGGACTGTCCAAGCTGGCCTTTCCGTGCCCTGCTGTAGGGAAAACTGGAGCAGGATTTATAGGGAAACTTCTTTCCCACTGGCTTGTATTTTTTGCCCCAAAAGATGGATGGCTAATGCAACATTTGGGCAATATCTGGAATATTGAGCCTCAGACACCAAGTGAAGGACAGCTAAACATGTCCACACTGACCCACGGCCACCTCTCCATTGCTCCCATTGCAGCAGGAAAAGCTCTCCTGCCTATTGCTGAAGCTGATGTGCAAATAAAGGACCCAAAAATAAAGGGGTACTAGTGGAAGCCTGCTTTTTTTTTTTCCATATAAAAAAATAAGTATGTACAGAAAAAGACAAATGCACCAGAATAAAACTAAACCAGTATATTTTAATCTACAAAAATGTATAAATATTTAAATGTACAGCAGAGAGGACCAGTGTACCATTTCAGAACTGTTACAACACTGAAAATATGGCATTCTTTATCCACCATCTACTTTTATAAATCTGTGTTCCCAGCACTCACTCAGTAGCCTTTCCCAGCACGTCCTCCAAAGCTCTCTGCCTCCATCTTTTTTTCCTGCTTGGGACAATACCAAGCAGAATTCCAACGGTTTTCAATACACTTTGCATTATCCCAGAGTCCCATGGGCCTTTGCTGAGCTGCCCTGAGGAAGTGCTTGCAGGGAAAAATAAAATAAGGGGAGAGGGAGGAGGAGAGAGGAGAGGAGAGGAGAGGGAGGAGGAGAGAGGAGAGGAGAGGAGAGGAGAGGGAGGAGGAGAGAGGAGAGGAGAGGAGAGGAGAGGGAGGAGGAGAGAGGAGAGGAGAGGAGAGGGAGGAGGAGAGAGGAGAGGAGAGGAGAGGAGAGGAGAGGAGAGGAGAGGAGAGGAGAGGAGAGGAGAGGAGAGGAGAGGAGAGGAGAGGAGAGGAGAGGAGAGGAGAGGAGAGGAGAGGAGAGGAGAGGAGAGGAGAGGAGAGGAGAGGAGAGGAGAGGAGAGGAGAGGAGAGGAGAGGAGAGGAGAGGAGAGGAGAGGAGAGGAGAGGAGAGGAGAGGAGAGGAGAGGAGAGGAGAGGAGAGGAGAGGAGAGGAGAGGAGAGGAGAGGAGAGGAGAGGAGAGGAGAGGAGAGGAGAGGAGAGGAGAGGAGAGGAGAGGAGAGGAGAGGAGAGGAGAGGAGAGGAGAGGAGAGGAGAGGAGAGGAGAGGAGAGGAGAGGAGAGGAGAGGAGAGGAGAGGAGAGGAGAGGAGAGGAGAGGAGAGGAGAGGGAGGAGGAGAGAGGAGAGGAGAGGGAGGAGGAGAGAGGAGAGGAGAGGGAGGAGGAGAGGGAGGAGGAGAGGGAGGAGGAGAGGGAGGAGGAGAGGGAGGAGGAGAGGGAGGAGGAGAGGGAGGAGGAGAGGGAGGAGGAGAGGGAGGAGGAGAGGGAGGAGGAGAGGGAGGAGGAGAGGGAGGAGGAGAGGGAGGAGGAGAGGGAGGAGGAGAGGGAGGAGGAGAGGGAGGAGGAGAGGGAGGAGGAGAGGGAGGAGGAGAGGGAGGAGGAGAGGGAGGAGGAGAGGGAGGAGGAGAGGGAGGAGGAGAGGGAGGAGGAGAGGGAGGAGGAGAGAGGAGAGAGGAGAGAGGAGAGAGGAGAGAGGAGAGAGGAGAGAGGAGAGAGGAGAGAGGAGAGAGGAGAGAGGAGAGAGGAGAGAGGAGAGAGGAGAGAGGAGAGAGGAGAGAGGAGAGAGGAGAGAGGAGAGAGGAGAGAGGAGAGAGGAGAGAGGAGAGAGGAGAGAGGAGAGAGGAGAGAGGAGAGAGGAGAGAGGAGAGAGGAGAGAGGAGAGAGGAGAGAGGAGAGAGGAGAGAGGAGAGAGGAGAGAGGACAATGGGCCCAGCTGGGCATTAGGACTCATTGGAGGGGAAGCACAGACAGGGAAAGCCATGGAAGCATCCCAACACATGGCTGCTGTTCATTCAACACCCTCAGTCACTCAGGAGCTGGTAGTTACTAGCAGGTTAGACGTGGTGTAGTCCCAACCAGCCGTGTTAGCTGCAGGGATGCAGGCAGGCTTTCAGCTACCTGACAAAATGCGAAATGTCCTGGATGGGCTGGAGGCCAAGAGACCCACATGGGTGTTCCAGCTCCAGGGCTGTCCCCAGCCTCCCTGGGTCACCAGGTGGTGCTAGGAGAGAAAAAAAACAACAGGGCTTTTGACAGTGTTTGTGGGTCAACTGGCTCTTCCAACCGTGCTGCTGATGGCAGCCAGCCTTACCACTTGCTCTCATCCCATCAGGGCAGCTCTTAAAAATCACAAGAACCAGCAATGCTCTTCCAGTGAACACAACAAACATGCAGCACTTGGAGAGCCCTTTCTATTGTAAACACCTCTTGCAAGCACAAGTCAATCCTCCCAACACCTTCATGAGATACTGTATAAAAGGGGAAACAAAGAGCAACCGATGGTTTGGGCTGTGGGTGCTGAACTTCAGACACTCACCAACAACCCATTTTTAATTATTTTAGCCCAAATCAGTTGTGAAGGCAACACCCAAATTCAGCACAGGAGGCAGGGGCTGGGGCCCAAGCACAGTCGCTCACATTCACTCACTAAACCCCACCACTTATCATCTCATCAGCATTTAAGGTGCCCTCACCATCACCACCCACTCTCCATAAATGCAGCTTTGTGTGAGATTCCTCTGGAATGAGCCCCCTGGGGATTCTGTATCCTTACCGAGGAGGTAATGAAGGATCCAGCCCCAGGAAGGCCATGGAAATACTCGCCGTGACTGATGTTCAGCAGGTACTTCAGTGCTTTTTTCTAGGCCTGAGCACAATGATGTCAGGCCACTCTGCTAGCATGCAGAAGACCTACAGCCACCCTTCCAAAGGCTGGCTGACCCAGTCAAGGGATTACACACTTTATAAATAGAATATTAACCATTATAATAATTCTAAGGAGAAAAATACTCTTTTCTTCAGCTGTTTTTGAGCTTGCCCCTCAAGCCTACACAGTGGCACATGGACTGCACTCTGCCTCCAGCTCTCAGCCACAACACCAGGAGAACCTGGTGCTGTGACCAGGCTGAGCAGGAGCGGTGGCAGCCTTCCCCCCGTGCCACTGGGGCCTCCCAGCAGGAACACCAGAGGCACCCAGCAGAGCTGACCCCCCCAGCTGTCCCCTCCCAGTGCTCCTGGATGCTGCAGGACCTCCCACAACATTTCCTTCTGCCATAACTCACAAAAGCCAAGTGCTTGGATACGTGACCTACCAGCCCAAGTGGCTGTGCACGTGACAAAAGCCCTTGGAAAGGAGATGAAAAAACAATTGATTCATATTTTTGCTACTCGGAGATGGGTGTTTGAACTTGTTTGGGATGTCTGCATGCTTTTTGAGGAAGCAGAATTACAGCCTTCTCCAGCTTTGAGAGCTTTCAAGCTATGGTGTGTACATTGGTAGCAATTTGAAGGGGAGAACTGGAATTGTCTGGCCCTCCCTGGAGCAGGGAGGCTGGCCTAGATGAGGTCCCAGCCTGAGTTACTCTGTGACACTGCAGCTCCCACACATGCACAGCAATCACTTTCCCACTTAACATCCATCTATTTTTCATTTAATGACTTGTATCGAGAAAATATGGATGATCTATAAATTTACAATACGTACATATATCTGACACTATTAATCCATAACAACCAGAGCATTATACAGAAAATATTGTCATTTTTAACAACTCAGTGCATAAACAGACCTTTTGGGAATTGCAAGTGAAACAGTGGGAAACCCTTCCACCACTGACCTGGGCTGGATTATGCCGTGGTTGGGGTTTAGGTCTCCTGAACACTCTGGGCAGTAGGAAGTTACAGACTGCTGTGGAAAACCTAGCCCAGCCCATCATGCAACAGATGCATTTTGGGGAGCCAAAGGAAACATCCCCAGGACATAGAGGAGATGCCACCTGTCTGCACAGGACCCTTCCCAGTTTCCGTGCTGCCGGCACATCCCTAATAACCACGGCAACAAAATGATTAAGCCACAAAAATATTAAAAATATAAATAAGCATCTGTCATGGCTACTGAAGCAAGAACATCTGGAGGCAGAGCAGAGGGGTGATCCAGTTCCATCCTCGGTGAGCAGAGGACTCAGGAATGGAGCCCTCGTGTTTCTCACAGGATGCAGGGATCTACGAATGCAGCTGGGGAAGGAGGTTCAGACCAAGGCTCAGTCTTCAGCAGTCCCAGTTTTTGGTGTCTCCATCCCCTTGCAGCCCAGCCACTGCTCCTGCTGCAGAGGACAGTTCACCCACATCTGTCCTCCTCCTCCTTAACACTGTTCCCGTATCTTTTGCTGCTGCCTCATTGGATGTAATTTCCATTTCTCAGGGCAGCCTTTGCTCAGTTTTGCTGCTTTTCCAAGCACCAAATCCCATTTTCTCCCAGAGCTTTTGTTCTGTCCAGCAACTTTGCTACTCAGGGTGGTTCTTCTTCCGAGTCCCACCTGACAGGGGAGAGCAGCAAATATCCCCACCCAGTGGCAAGGGCAGCCCAGCACCAACACATCCAGCCCAGAAGATACCTGCCAGGATGGTTCCCACTGCCAGTTAGTGTCCTGAGGCATTTTATACTGGGTCACTTCTCCACAGTGGTGTGTGGCACAGCAAACATCCTCCACCCCAACTTCTTTGATGCAGGGTTCACAGCAGTTCCTCTGGAACCATTTTTGAGCACATTTGTGTTGATAACAGCACATGTTCTGACATTTGCAGGCTCAGAGGAGTGTCTTTTGAGCAGTCACAAGTTTTGGTAGGGCACATGGAGAACTGCCACATCGAGGAAACCTCCCTGTGACTTTGCTCTGACAGCTGGGACTGGGAGAGGACTTCAGCAAGGAGGAAGAGGAGGAGAAGGAGGAAATCCCAGCAGAGGCAGTGGGTCTGCCCCAGCTTCAGGCACCCAGGGTCATGTTGCGGAGCAGCCACTGCTGGGAACGGCCGTCCCCGCACTCCCTCATGGTGGGAACCATCTTGTCCTCTTCTGATGGCTCATCCAGACACTGGTTGCTGTTGACGTGCCTCAGGGTGAGCTTCTGCAACAGAGAAGGGGAAGAGCTGCAGCAAGATAACCGGTCATTGCATTTTTGGTCTTGTTTTGGTATTATTCTAGCTACTACACAAGCCACAAGACAGGTCCTCATCCCTGGCTACCACTCATACGAGACCTCCACCACAGGGTGCCCAGCTCATCTTCTCACATGTGGCCAGGCTTCCCAGGGAGGGAACGAGGCCTCTGCTGAACTCAGAGACAAAGCAGTGACAGAGAAAAGTACAAAGTAAGTGCCAGGAAATACTGTTTCAAAGCAACCAGCTCTTGGATGAAGGAGCTCAGACCCCAGCAACCTGCACACATGGGCATTTCAGAGCAGTACATTTGCTAAGTGTTACAGGAACAAAGGCACCACGCAGATGAAGACTCTTCTATTTCCAAGACATTTTTTCTTCTTTGGGACACACATCCCTTCCTGTTCCTACCACGTGACACTGTATTTCTAAGGAATGAGAGAGCCAGAAGGGAAATATAACTTATTTCATAGAAATAAGTAATTGTCTGTTCAAAAGCATGGAGAGAACATGACCATAAGGAGATCCAGAGAAGTTAAACCTGAAGTTGTGCATGCAGGTAAAACAGGACAGGCAGAGGTACAGCTGAGTAGCTCATGTTCTCTCCATCGCTTCCTCAGGGTTGATCTGGGGGTTTCACACCCAAAATCACAGCAATTAAGCACACGCCCGTGCTACAAGTGTTGTATTTCCCAACTTACTCTTTCCTAAAAGGTCTTTCAATTCCTGAAAAAACAGTTAGCACTGTCATTACACCCAAGCCTGGCCATGCACCTGCACAGATGTGCAGAGGGCAGCTGTAGGTTCCTGAGCAGCTGTGGGACCCTGGGCTGGAGCAGGTGGGAGCTGGGAGCGATCCTGTGGGACAGCTGGGACAAACCTGGACCCCTGCAGCAGGGCTCCACAGCAGCTCCACAGGGATGATGGAGTGATGGAATCATAGGATGGTTTGGGTGGGAAGGGACCTTAAAGATCATCCAGTCCCAACCTCCTGCCATGGGCAGGAACACCTCCCACTAGACCAGGTTGCTCCAAGCCCCATCCAACCTGCCCTTGAACACATTCAGGGATGGGGCAGCCACAGCTTCTCTGGGCAACCTGGGCCAGGGTCTCATCACCCTCACAGCAAAGAATTTCTTCCTAATGTCTAACCCTTCTTTCAGTTGAAAACCATTTCCCCTCGTCCCATCCCTCCCTGCCCTTGTCCAAAGTCCCTCCCCAGCTTTCCTGGAGCCCCTTCAGGCACTGGAAGGTGCTCTAAGGTCTCCCTGGATCCTTCTCTTCTCCAGGCTGAACACCCCCAACTCTCCCAGCCTGTCTCCAGAGCAGAGCTGTTCCAGCCCTCGGATCATCTCCGTGGCCTCCTCTGGACTTGCATCAGCACTGCAGAGTTCTCCTCAAGACCTCCCTCCCACAGCCCTGGGAGCACCAGTACTGCTCTAACAGAATATCAACACCACTGCTTTAACTGGAGTAATGCAAATAAGGAGTCATTTTAGCAACTAGGGTCTCCAATGCAGCCTCACTGCCAATAAACACCATTTCTGTGCCTTCATAGAAATACAACCAACCAACCCAACAAAAGAAAACAAATTATGATCTGGTGTTCCAATGCAACTGCTGGGAAATGCCAACACTGCCAACAACCAATGGGGTTTTATTACCCAAAAAACATACACCTGTGCTGTGTCCCCGTGTCACTTCACCCTGCAGGTCACCCCCTGAACACTCCTCGTTTGTATGATGAAGATCCTCTCCACAGCTCCTCCCTGGAGATGCACTCTTCGGTTTAAAACAAACTATTACACAATTCTCAAAGAAAAGCCTGCAGATATTATAACAGATCACCAAGGGGCCATTTGAGATGCATTCAGTGATGAATATAAGGCATTTTTTTCCTCTAATTATAAGAGGAAAGAATTAGTAGTGCTAACAGAAGTAGCTTGTTTACTAAATAGCACTGCTCAAAGCATCACTGATTCTTCACTTACACTGTTTTAAGTGCAATTAAGCTGCTATCATTTTCTACTATAACCCAAAATGCAAACAAGTCTAAAAATGCTGCTGTTGCCTTCATCAGCTGTTCCTTTTATTCAGTGTATAATTTCATGCTAGATTACCATATCATTGGGATTTCCAACTGCCTTATAAATTGTTTTCTTTCTGTGTTCTATCATTATTTGTGCTATTACAAAAAAAAAAAAAAAAAAAAAAAGGAAAAAAATAAAAGGCCTAGTTTGCTTGGAAAACAATTAATTACTAGGCAATATGATGCTCACACAAGCCAGCCTACAATTTTCAGTTTGCTCAAAGGCCAGAGCCTGGGCAGGGGCACAGAGCTGCACACACATGGAGATGCACAGGAGTGAGCTGTGTATGGATGCAAACATCAGCTCTGCTGAGGGAAGCCTCTGGATACCTCATGGCAGAAGGATGGAGCACAGATCCATGCACTGAGAGAAGAAGGTAACATCATTGAAGTGGGGAGCAGGTAAGAAGTGAGAGCAACCCCCCCTGCATGTGCACTGCCCCATCCTGCACCCTGACACTGCCCAGCCAAACTGACACAGACTCATAGAATGGTGAAGGTTGGAAGGGACCTTCAAGATCATCAGGTTCCAACCTCCCTGCTATGAGCAGGACACCTCCCACCAGACCAGGCTGCACAAGCCTCATCCAACCTGCCCTTGAACACCTCCAGGGATGGGGCTTCCACAACCTCCCTGGGCAACCTATTCCAGTGCCTTCCTGCCCTCATGGTGAAGAATTTCTTCCTGATGTCTAACCTAAATCTCCCCTCTTTCAGTTTAAAACCATTACACCTTGTCCTATCACTGCCCTCTCTGGTGAAAAGTCCCTCCCCAGCTTTCCTGGAGCCCCTTCAGGCAGTGGAAGGTGCTATGAGGTCTCCTTGCAGCCTTCTCTTCTCCAGGCTGAACAGCCCCAACTCCTTCAGCCTGTCTCCAGAGCAGAGCTGCTCCAGCCCTTTGATCATCTCTGGCCCTTCTCTGGACCCTCTCTAACAGGTCTATCTCTTTCCTGTGCTGAGGGCTCCAGAGCTGGACACAGTTCTCCAGGTGGGGTCTCACCAGAGCAGAGCAGAGCGGCAGAATCCCCTGCCTTGCCCTGCTGGCCACACTTCTTTTGATGCAGCCCAGGACACAACTGGCCCTCTGTCCTAGAAAGGAGAGCAGGGGTTGGCACAATATTTTGATTCCTTTACCAGTTACTGTTTTGGAATTATCTGTTGATGATTTTAAATTATCTGTGACTAAAACCTCTAGGATTGAATTACTTATAATCGGGAATTTTCAAAATGAACATTTCTGGAAACTATTGTGCAGTTGGCATTACTGATGTGCCTTGGAACAGGAACCAAACCCTCAGCTATCACAGTCACAATAACGCTGACATCCATAGACCAAGGTCATTGAATTCACCTAAAATTAATTATAGAACACAATCATAGAATCGCTTTGGTTGGAAAAGATCTTTAAGAGCATAAAGATCTTATTATTATCATTAATAACAACTAATATTATATAATTTGATAACTCATATCATAGAATAACCACTAAACATACATACCAGCATGTACTTATACAATCATCTGAGAAAACAAGAAAGGAATTCAGTTGAGTTAATAGACAGAGAGCAGAGAAGCACTTTTCTAGGAAGAGCTTAAATCACTACATGTTACATTTGCTTTTCAATACCAACCTCCAACTGTTTGTTAAAGGAAATAGTCAGTGGGGCTGTAAAAAATGTTTCTAAAGACTTCCAGCCTCGTGTAGTTCCTTAGCATCCAGGTCTGCACGGGGCTGCCATTGCAAGCCTCCACCGTGGGCCCGCGGGTGCCATCCTCTATCCTGCTTATTGTCAGGCAGGACTGGGTGATTATGTGGAGGAATGTGTGGGTCTGCACGACAGAAAATGGGAAAGGTGAACAAAGCCAGTAATGACAAGGACACACACGGGGAAGAGCAACAGCCTGTTTGACTAGACAGCTACAGAAGTGAAGCAGGCAAAGCTAAGGGCACTCTTGTGGGAAGCACTACGGGGTAACTGTGCCTGGGGCTGCTCTGGTGCAGAATTGTAGGCAAACTGGACCAGCTTACACACAGCACACACACCCAGACAGCATGTCCATGGACCAAGCTTTGGTTTCCCAACCACCCTCTCACTGCTCTGCTTTGAGGGACTGGCCCAGCTGAGACCCCCTCATGTTACATCTGCCATTCAGATCCCCCCCAGAGCCTGGCAGCAACCACCACTGCCCCCACACAGCATGATCCGGGCAGAGATGATGTTCCACTGCAGTAATCCCCTGCACTACACACCCTGAAGCCCACTCGAGCATCCCTACCTTAAAAACACAATGAAATAAACACTTACATATGAGGAGGTAAGAATTTTTTTGCCAACTGTGACTTCAGCTCTGCCTTTACCAGGTGGCAGCAGGCAGAGCAAGCTGGGCAGGAGCTTCTCCTGCCCCAACCTCTGCCTGAAGCTGCTGGTGTAGGATGAGGGCAGGTGCCCGGGGATGGTGGTGTCAGCACAGCCCAGGGGATGCTTCCCCTGCATCCCAGCCCCTGCCCTTGCCTGCTCCCTGTTCCTGCTTTGGCAAGGGAAAAAGTAACGTACAACTAAATAAGCCACTCAAAATACCAAGAACAAATGTCCTTATAATGTCACTTTGAGTAACCAGCGTGAACATCAGCTCTTGGGTTTGTTTCACTCTGTGTTGTTGCTTCATGTTCACTCCTGCCTGCTTTGCTCTGAAGGGAACATAGGTACATAAATAAATTATTTCAAAATGTAATCGTCTCTCTATCTTGCATGTTTGTGTCACATTCAATGCCTACATTTAGTAGAGTCTTCACATGGATATAAATAGTACTAAGTCATGTACCAGACTCTCTCTCTGGTACATGAGTCAGTAAGTTTAAACTCTGTACCTCAGCAAAGCTGCACTGACTTCAGAAAATCTACAGTAATGGAGGTGAGAGATAATTTCTTCCCTTCAGTCACTTTATTAACCATCAGTTTCTAAGACAGTAATAAAAAACTTGCAATGTTTTCCCTACTCACTTTTATAGAACTAAGTCCTTTCAGATACATAGCAAGAAGACCACAATTTCTAGGAACAGTTAAACTATTGGCTATAAACTCTTGGGGTAGGAGTTAGTTGATTGCACCAAATCCAGCTGGTCCATAACTTTAAGAACAGAAATAGTCACAAAGCCTGTGATTGTTTGAAGGATGTAGATAAGTTGGTGAGATATTGATGATACAGAATCATAGAATGGTTAAGGTTGAAGGGAAGGGACCTTCAAGATCATCAGGTTCCAACCTCCCTGCTATGAGCAGGACACCTCCCACCAGACCAGGCTGCACAAGCCTCATCCAGCCTGCCCTTGAACACCCCCAGGGAGGGGGCTTCCACAGCCTCCCTGGGCAACCTATTCCAGTGCCTTCCTGCCTTCATGGGGAAGAATTTCTCCCTGCTGTCTAACCTAAATCTCCCCTCTTTCAGTTTAAAACCATTGCCCCTTGTCCTATCACTGCCCTCTGGTGATGCAATGTGTAGTTACATCATTTGTGAATGGAAATGAAAAGGAATGGTAGAATATGCAGCCAGCACCAGAAACAAGCACAAGAAACCATTCATGTAAACTGTCCATGAGCTCATGTGCTTCTCTGCCATCAGTCTTGATGCTGTATGTCAGGAAATGTGTCTTTTCTCTGCTCATGTCCCTGCTCCAGCTGCTCTGGCCATTCTGTGTAAAGCCCCACCAGCCTGACACCCTGCAGAGACACCTGAACACGTTGGGTTTGGAGCAGCATCTAGGGAGGGCACTAGGGTGGGTGGGTGGGCACAGCACTGCTAGGGAAGTGAGCCAGGGGCTACTCTAGGGTTTGGGGTTGCAGCCGTTACCAAACTTACCTCAAAGCTGTATTCCCATTTACCCACATACTGAGGGAAGGGAGGGAAAAAAAGGAAACTGGGGTCAAACAGTGTATCAAGAAACATTTTTGCAAAGACCCTCATCTCTCAACAGCTTTGCATGGTCACTGGGTTTACAGGCAAATAACTGTGGTTACACAAGACCAAACCCTGATGTCATTATTCACGCATGAGGAAATGAAACTATCAAATGTGACATATTTACATTATTATTTTCTTCCTGACATCATTTGCCTGTGTTACACAAGTTGTCCCCACACTGTACAGGCTGACATCTGCCTGGATGTCACTGGGAGACACAACCAGGTGAGCCAGACCCAGACAGGCTCAGCATGGCTCCCAGCCCCAGCCTGCTGGAGCTGTTTCCAGCCTAACACTGAACTCCTGCAAAAACATCTCCATCAAGGCCAGTGCCCCCACACAGGGGGAGAACAAACAACCCTTCAGCTAAAGTGGAAAACCAGGTTTCATTAGACAAGAAGCTCAGATGCTGCTGGAGCAGCTCTGACTCCAGCCCACTGTAGCTCCTGGATTGTTTCCTGCTCCTCCACCACCTCGTTTCCCACCCCCATTCCAAAGCAAATGCCTTATAAATATGTTACAAAGCACAGGCTGATAGGAAGCCTTGGAAAGCTGGGAAAGTCTAACTTGGCACATCCCATTGACACTGCTGATTGATAGAGCTGCCCTTGCAAGGTAATGGGCAGCTTGAGAAAGGGCCAAGAATCTTAATGAGCTGTTAAAGAGTAGGAAAGAAAAGCATTAAAATTCCATAATGGATAAAAAAAAAAAAAAAGGAAAAAAAACCCCAAAACAACAGCTTCTGCCAAGATGTAAAAACATTCAGAAAAAAAGTGCTCAAAAATGCTGCAAACCACTACAGCCTGAAGCCTAAAAGCCATTTTCCACCAGCACTGGTGAGCACTGCCCAGAGGAGGCAATTTCCACCTTCCTGGAAACACCTCAGCTGGGGAATCCTCAGGATCTGTCCCCTCCTGCTGACAGCAGGATCCTTTATTTAGCCTTCCCTTACATCCAGACTGTACCATCAACAGTTTTTGCTATAAGGGCTTCTTTTTAGACTATATAAATACTAGTATCAATATTGGGCTTTTTTTTTTCTTCTACAGGTTATATAAATATACATATAAATATATATGAAGTAATTTATACTAGGGGTTAAGAAAAAGATGCAGCTCAATGAAAACTGCCTTGTGGGAGCCAGCAATGGAACAGAAGGTTTGGGCAGCCCTGTGTGACCCGTGGGGCCAGGCCCAGAGCTACAGCCAGTGCTGGTTGTGACAAACAGAACGATGCAACAATCTATGTGAGCAGCAAAAAAATCACTTCTTGATTGCAAATGATTTTGTTTCAACACAGACTTCTACTTTACGTAGATATTAAAAGGTTTTTTTTGATCCTGACAAGGTGCATTTCTGTGTTTCTATTCTATTTTCCTATCTCTACCAAGAAAGTTCATTAAACTTGTTTTTAGGTGGGTTTTTTTGAGACAGATGTAAGAATACTTCAGCTCCCTGACCATTCATCTAGCTATCTGACAACATGACAGCAGTCCCTGCAAATACCAATTTAAACATTTTGCATTCTTCAAGGTGACAGCAACCCTTTGGGAACTACAACATTCCCTTCCATAACACGTGATGCATCCACCTTTTTCCATTTCTAGAACTAGGTCCTTTTCTTCAATGATATGACCCGTGGCCACCTGCTAATATTTAGTACCTCCTCAGTCACAACTGCTTTTGCTTAATTAAAAAGTATTTAAACTCAGTTCTGTGGTGTTTTGGGTTTTCTTCCAAAAGGTGTACAGACCCTGGCAAGCTCTGTGGTGTTTATATGACCTATAAAGACACCATCATGTCTGAGGACCTTTCTCACCTCTTTCAATCCATGTCACCTGGTGCACTAAAAAACCCTGGGGTGAATCCCACACCCGGGACAGCTCAGTGCTGAACCTGGGGTCAGTCCCTTGTTTCTCCCAGTGTAGCTCAATTTTGACCCAAAACCCAGATGCCAGTTCTCATCCTCTCCTTCAGCAAAGGGTTTTCTGCTCTGACAAACCAACTGGTACCTTCTGGTCACCACTTTTCCCCAGCATTTCCAGTTAATTTGCCTCTCAAGTCAAAATGTATTAATAATTCCAAGCTTTTAAAGCTTTTAGCACATGCTTCTGGCATAAGGAAAGGAGGAAAGGGGCTTTTTGAACAGCTTCAAACCAGCTGACCCTGGTACCTTCACAAATAGGGGTGAACACATTTGAGATCTACCTCATCACCACAAAATCTTCCCAATTTCTTCTTTATTTTTGGAAAAAATATAAATGCTGGGATTACCTAAGAGAACTGTAGCATTATTCAGGTATGGATACATTCTTGAAAAATACTTTCTGTGATTTTTTTTTTAATATATTTAAATTTAATAACTTAAACAGAACTGGAATATTATAAAAAATTTAATAATAGTTTGTGAATCAAAGAAAATTATCTGAAGTGTTTGGATGATGCTCTCAGGCACATTATGTGACTCTTGGGGTGCCCTACACAGGGACAGGAGTTGGACTCAAGAATCCTGATGGGTCCCTTCCAACTCAGCATATTCTATGATTCTATGATCTATAGATTATTTTTCTTACAATTATCTCAAGATCTATTTAGAAATCCTTCTTTGTGGCTATTTGCATCTCTGATTGTACCTCCAGATGTGGCCAGGGCACTCTTGTCCCTTAGTCTTAACTCCTAAAGACCTTTACCAGGAGCAGGGATGGGGTCTGTAACCCCCCCAAATCCTCCCCATTCTCATGCTGAGGGTTGGTTAATTCACTAATAAACATACCATAAATATCCACTCCCTCATCCAGGGGAAGTTTGCAAGCTGAGGTCTGAATGTTCACAGAGTAGAACTGTTAGCAAAAATATTCTTATGAATAAATAAAAGGTACATGATGGAATGGGCTGTGGTTTATGTGTGGGACAAACAGCAAACCCATTGTCCCAGAGATCCCTTACATAAAAATAAACAGTGTATTTCTTTTTTATGAGCTCCATCTAATGGTTGACTTTGTTTTTACACAGCTACTTAGAAATGTTCCATGCTGGATCTCTGAGGCTACACTTCAGAAACAAAGACAGTGTGTTTCTAATGCTAAAAGCAAAGGAGAGCAGATGGGGTCGAAAGAATAGAATCAATCATAGAATCACAGAATGTCTGGGGTTGGAAGGGACCTCTAAAGGTCATCTAGTCCAACCCCCCTACAATAAGCAAGGACATCTCACACTAGAACAGGTTGCTCAGAGCCCCATCAAGCCTGACCTTGAATGTCTCCAGGGATGGGGCCTCCACCACCTCTCTAGGCAACCCCTTCCAGTGATCCACCACCCTCACATTAAAGATCTTTCTCCTAATGTCCAACCTAAACCTACCCTTCTCCAGCTTGAAACCATCACCCCTTGTCCTATCATTCCATGCTCTTGTGAAAGAAATGGAGCTTTCCATGCTGAGAGGTAAAAGCAGTTATTCCTACAAAACGTTGGGAATGCTTTTTAGAAGACTACAGGTCTCTTAAACACATCATTATTTTTGTAGCTTTGCAGCATCTCTCTACCTTTGCAGCCTTGACAATGTGCCAGTGCTGATTGGGCATCTGTGCTCTGGGAGTAGCAGAGCAGTGCAAGTGCAGTGTGGGGAGATTCATTTTTGGTTGTTTGTGCCCAAAATAGCCAAGGGAAAGTGACTGGCAGCACGTATATACGTTTTGGTTTGTTTTTTTATCAGGAAGGATTGCTCTCAATACCTCTGGTAGAGAAAGGACATTTTGTGAGGAACTGTGCCTTGAGCCACGTGCATGGCTACCCAAGGGTGGGAGCTGGGGTGGGAGTAAGAGCAGATCCTGGTGGAGAGCTGAAATCCAAGCTCCAGAGATGGAGCAAGAATCTGCAGCACTGACTCCATGTCCTTGGCCACCACTCAGCACTACACTCCTTAGTTTCTCTTGGAAACAATTTAAAACTCATCAAAAATCAATTATCATCTGCTTGCAGGAATGAAACAAAGAAGGATGTAAAATCTGAAGGCTCAGGTAATAACTACAGGCATGAACAGCCTCAAAAATACCTTAAAAATATAAAAATATTCACACTTTTTGTGTGGTAGGACAAAATAATCTTCTTTACAAAAGAGAAATTTGGTTTAAATTCAAATGTTAAGCTCAAGAATGTATCAAAAGTTTCCAGATAACTTGCACCTCACTGGCAAGTCTGGGTGGAGTTTTTCTCCTTGGCAGCTCAGCATCATGCAGCTTTTGTCTTACCAAGACGTGCCAGAAAGATCCTGTCTTGAGGAAAAGGCTAAAATACCTCGGTGTGACTCTCACCAGGGAAAACTGCACAGGCCCATTGCAAAGCAAAAACTTAACTTGAATTGTTTTCATTCTCATCTGCCATTTCCTGCCTCGCTGAAAAATAATTATTTTGCTTAAAAAATACTGAGATGTTTACACATAATTTGTATTAATTTTACAAGCTGTCCTTAAGGCACCAAACTGCAGCCTCTGGGTTCTGGGTGCAGTCTGGTGGCTGAAGAAACCCAGAAGCAGCCACGTCCCATCCCAGGGCACTGTCAGACTGAGGTGACTGGGGTTTGGAAAAGGATTGAACACAACTGAAACCCAGAGTCAGTCTGTAAAGAGCCAGCAGAAATCATAGAATCATAGAATCCTAGGGGTTGGAAGGGACCTCGAAAGATCATCTAGTCCAACCCCCCTGCCAGGCAGGGTCACCTAGAGCACATCACACAGGAACTTGTCCAGGTGGGTTTTGAATGTCTCCAGTGAAGGAGACTCCACAACCTCTCTGGGCAGCCTGTTCCAGTGCTCTGTCACTCTCACAGTAAAAAAGTTTTTTCCGATATTCACCTTGAACCTCCTATGCTCCAATTTGCACCCATTATATATTCATATTAAATATTCTGGGAAAAGTACAAATGAAAAATAAACAAATCTTGTTTTCCACCTCACTTAGATAAAAAATGCAGAATGGTTCTGGAAGTCTGGAAGGCTGCCAGACACCAGCAGCTACCAGAAATGAGCTTTTTTTAAAAACAATAATGGACTTTTTCACTGAAAATGAACTTTTTGTGGAAACACAATTTGAACCCTGGCTGTTAGCTGAACTACGTTGCAGTCCAGAGCCTGTGCCAGGGCAGGAGTCCCCACCATGTCCCCAGGCTCCCCATCCCTGGGACATGGCCTATCAGGAGGAAGCCCTGGCCCCAAGGCTGGTTGGTGCTGCTGCCTCGGGTACCTCAGCATCGTACTCCCAGAGCTGGTTCCCCCTCATGTGGTGGCACTTCAGCATGAGGACGGGGCCGTTCAGCCTCGAGACGTCCAGGCACAAGTCGTCCGTGCGGATCTCTTTGTCGGCAGTGTAGGAAAACACCTGGAAACAGAAAAACTGAATTAAAAAAGTCACTAAGAAATAGCAAAGCCCTGACCACCCGCTGATGCGGGACATCCAGAAATTTCACTCCAGTTCCTCCTCCAAGCAGAGGTGGTGGTGTCTCGGATTGCACACGAGCTTCATGCAAGTTCCTCCACTAGTGAGCATCTGCTGTACATAGGAGGACCACAGACTCACAGGATGGGGTTGAAGGGACATTTCAAGGCCATCTAGTCCATTCCCCTACAGTGAGCAGAGACATCTGCAACTAGACCAGGTTGATCAGAGCCCTTTCCAACCTGACCAGAGATGTTTCCAGGAATGGGGCATCTCCCACCTCTCTGGGCAACCTAGGCCAGAAATATCATGTTTAGGAAAAGAAATCTGATGGGATCAAGCCCAGGAATCCTCCAGGCATACACTCAGTTTTACCTCCTTCTTCAATCATTCAAGATCTCTGAGAATCCCCTTCCAGTACGCTGTTTTGAAACTATTTCTGGAATACTAAGCACAGAAGCCAAGAAGGAATAAAATATGGGAGAAATTAATAAACAACCTAAAATAAGTCAAAATGACTGTTTATGCTATAACACGAAGCTGTGATATCTACAAACATCTCTAGAAATAGACACCTATTTGATGGGAGGGATCTCTCTCCCACAGACATGTTCATTTTGTTTACTAAGTAAAACATACCCTACTTGTCCAGTGGGAATATTGAGCACTCCCAAGTGTCACATCCTCAAAATTGTTCTTGGTCAAAGCAGACCTAAGATGGGATCAGGCAGCAAGAGATAACCATGTAGTGGAGGACCTGGGCTGAAACAACCATTACACAAAACCAGATACTATAACAACATTCAGCTCCCAAGCTACCATAATTAATATCCAACAGGAAAACCTCTTGGGAGGAGCTTTGTTTTTTCTTTTGAACATCTTCAATCAACATTCTTAGTTACTGGTAGAATACTGGACCTATCTACCTGCTGTCATGCTAGAGCTGGAACAAGGACCACAGCCAAATAATCTGAAAATCACCGATAGATTTTGTAGCATCGAGTCTCTCTCATTCAAAGTAGCAGTTTGTGTTTAAGAATCACTCCTATGAATATATTGTACGGATACTTCATCTTTTACTGTGCTCATTATGAGGAGATCTATCCATTCCCATCTATCCTGAAGCAACTTCCAACTGCAATTTTCAACTTATTGGTGTTTTTTACAGTGAACCTATTTGCAGCAGGCACTTTCTTCTAGCCTCAGAGACACGTTTTTAGCCTCCGAGAGACGTTTTCTTCTGTGTTTCATAGAAAGTAAATGCTTACATTTTGAAATGTATTTCCATTTGCATATTTCATCTCTGATAATTGCAATGCACTGCTCCATTATATCTGTTGAAATAGTAAGTGATGTCTGAATTAACAATTACAGAAGATGGGTTTGAAAAACATGCCGTCTTAAGAAAGAAAAATGAATGCTAATTAAGACGATGTAAAGTTATCAGGCTAGCATTTTGCTACCATCCATATTCATTATAGATATAATTATATTAATGTCATATAAAAATAGAGGGTGAGAAACAACATGTTGCATTTTATAGCTAATTAAAGAGTGTATTTCCCCACACATCGCAGTGCAAGACAGGAAAGGACTTTCTGAGCAGGACTCCAGTCTCCTGGTGCCCTGAGCATTTAATTTTTGTTAATATCTGTTATTAAAACATTTCCATGGGGAAAGTTTAGAGGCAGAAGAAAGTGCTGCAAAGCCAAAGCCCCATTAAAACTGGTGCTTTAGTGGGACTGAGACATTGGCCAGACTGAACTGGGAAGGGTGCTCCATGTAGCCCTGACAGCCCCATCTCTTCTATAGCACTGCTACTAGTGTGAAAAGGAACTCACCAAGGATTTCTCCTGATACAAGTCTGAGGAGCTAAGCAGGCTGTTCAGCACCAATAAAGTGCCAAGCAACATCATTAACTGGAAATCAGCTGAGTGGTCAATACAAATCTTTAGTTATTTATTTGTACCTAAAAATATGTAAATACCTAATATATAAATAAATATAAATATATAAAAATATAAACATAAATATAAATGATATAAATATAAATATAGGGGCTGCAACAGCCCATGGCTAGAATTTTCCTTTCCTGTTACTTGGTTGAACTTTATTTTTTGGAAAACAAGTTAGCCAGGATATTTAATCAACTCATAAGGCACCTAATACTATTGCTCATAAACCTTTATTTTACACTTCATTATGTGGAACTAAATCTTGAGGATGCATCCATGCAATCCAGGAAGAAGTCTGCCACAGAATAGAGACAGTTATAAACAGGACATAACTAAGCACAGAAGAATCTAATTTACTCTGTCAACCACTCTAATTATCTACAGGAGTCCCAAAGGTAAATTTTGAATTCACCTTTCACAATTAATTTTAAATATTCTAATACAAGCTGCAAGGAAAACACTTTTCCTCCCCTCCTGAAACTGTCTGCATGTTAAATGTTGAAAGCCACCTTAGGCAGAACAGGTGAATGGAGCTGATTCCATCACCACCCATAAAAGATCCAGGACTCTCACAATTTAATTGCCAGTTAAGCCCCTTTTGGGGCCAAAGACTTTGGTATTTTCCTGTTCACTCAGATCTCCTCTTTCTCCAGGCCAGCCAATCACTCGGGCATTTTTGCCCCTGAGTAAACCCTGAACAGCCTCACAGAGAAGGCACCTCCTCAGCACTTCCACCAGACAAGACTCTGGGAAGATGGGTGTCCAACAGGCAAGTCCATCCCACACCAGGGAAAAAGGGCATTAACTCTCTGGAGGAAAAAATACCCAGTTCCAACAGCCTCTGTTCAAAGAACAGCTCTTTAGGAAAGAAAAAAATAATAACGACCTGATTTCCATTCCTGATTCCATGCACATATGTGTTCTTCACCTCCCCAGCAGCACCCAGCTGGTGCTGGGGACTGGGCACTCATCAGGATGACTTGGGGAGAGAACAGCAATTTCTGTGGCCACAGCCCTGTGGAGACCCAGCCCTGCATCCAGAGCCTTTGGCATTGGACATATCCAGCCCTCTTTGAATTCCAAATTATTTATAGAACAGGTGGCAGCTTTTGCTAACAGTTTCTTTTCACCCTGAAGGAGATATTTAGACTACAGCCCCATAAACCAGACAGTGCAACCCACCAGGAGGATATTAAATCCCATCAAGGGTCAATCTTCAGTTCATTGGCTGACCTGAAGACATGCCCCTGAAAAGCTCATGGGATTCCCTGGAGCCACTCTGGAATTCAGGATCAGACTTCTTTCTAAAAAACAGGTTATGCCACGATCTTCAACGCCATGACAGCAACAGTCACATGAACCAGGGAATGGTACAGACACTGCCAAGACAGAAGTGACTTTCCCATCTTGTCCTCGATCCCTAAGCACCAGTACCAAGGACTGGTTTAACCTGGTGCTCAGCCGCAAGGAGTGAAACACTATAATTCAGAGTGATTCACTGTAACCCAGAAGAACACTGTCATTCCCAGCTATCACTGACCCGAGTCAATAGCTGAAACTGTACTAAATGCTCATCAGAATAAAAACAAAACAGGAGAGAAGCAAAGAAAATGGATTGACAGCATCTACTGGAGACACACAGAGTAACGGGAGGGGGGATCTGCAGGAAACCCTTTGGTTCAGCGAGGTGTCCAAGAGCTGTGAAGGAACTTGGGGTTATCACATTCAGAAAATGGCACTGGAAAACACACTGGGAACACTCCTTTGTGTGGATGGCATGCACACCTTCCTGATCTTCGCACTGCTGTCCTCCACCACAGAATCCTCTGTCCTTCTCTAAACCACTGTTACTCATAGAATCATCAAAGCTCAGACTGGTTTGGGTGAGACAGGACCTTAAAGCTCATCCAGTCCCAACCCCCTGCATGGTCAGGAACACTTCCCACCAGACCAGGTTGCTCCAAGCCCCATCCAACCTGCCCTTCAACACTTCCAGGGATGGGGCAGCCACAGCTTCTCTGGGCAACCTGGGCCAGTGTTTCACCACCCTCACAGCAAAGAATTTCTTCCTAATGTTTAACCTAAATTTCCCCTCTTTCAGTTTAAAGCCATTACCCCTTGTCCTACCACTTCATGCCCTTGTCAAAAGTCCCTCCCCAGCTTTCCTGGAGCCCCTTCAGGCACTGGAAGGTGCTCCAAGGTCTCCCTGGAGCCTTCTCTTCTCCAGGCTGAACACCCCCAACTCCCTCTGCCTGTCTCCAGAGCAGAGCTGCTCCAGCCCTCTGAGCATCTTTGTGGTCTCCTCTGGACTCACGCCAACATTCTTCTATCAGGGTTTCAGGTGCACTCAGCATTTTGCACAGAAACTGAAAGAAGC
Source organism: Hemiprocne comata (assembly GCA_020745705.1). Taxonomy (NCBI): domain Eukaryota; kingdom Metazoa; phylum Chordata; class Aves; order Apodiformes; family Apodidae; genus Hemiprocne; species Hemiprocne comata. The sequence goes on from CM036591.1 coordinate 1,247,238, forward strand.
CTGATTTTTGGCTCCACAGGGGTAGGAGGGTGGCGGGGGGGGGGGGGCATTGCTATGTGTGTGTTTTGCTGGTTTTGGTTTTTCATAAAGGATGGCCACCTGCACATCTGCAGTTGCTCCCACCATCTCCCAGTGTTCATTACAACAAGGTTACACGACGTTCCCCCTCCTTAGTGGGTACAGCCAACACTTGGATGCTGCATTTTACCTACCCAGGCTTCATCACTGCAATGTCCCACACATAATGATAGTCTTCCTGCACTCCCTGGGGACTCTTCCTGCCAATTTGAGGCAGCAGCAATTCAGTTTTCCCATAGACTCTAAAAAGAAGGCATCATTCTCCTTCTGACTGTGCTAAATAAAAGATACTGTTATTTAACATGCAGGCATGGCTCCTTTGTTCCCTGTTAATCACAGTTATTAGAGTGGTGCTGAAGATCACAGAGGGCTCCGTTGTGCTGCACCCTGAGCAAATCCAGGCTATTAGGCAGTCCCTGCCCCAAAGGTTTATCACCTCAATCCATAAAAATGATGTAAAGTCTGCAAGGGGAACCATAGCTCAGCAAAATGGGCTAACAAAATACAAGCAATAACTAGCTTTATTCGTAATGGGTCTGTTTAGAAGATGAAAAGCTACAGTGAAAGCCAAGTCAGGGAAGACAGGAGATTGTAGAAGGTGAAAAAGGCAGGAAGAGCAAAGAAGGGCGAAGTTACTTTCTGGCAGCCCCTTATGAAATCTAGCATTTACCTAGGATATTACAATTAAAAAAAATCAAAGCACTAAACTTCAAGTTCGTGCTGTGTTTCCTTACCCTGTGAGCTCTCTAGGGAGGTGGTCTGGTTTGAGATGGGCTGCACAGGCACTGCCCAGTTCCTCTTTTTGTGCATCACCTGGATCACTCGCATGAATAAACGTCTAATTGTCACTGAACTGAAGGTCTGGCTCTGTTCAATCGTGTGCACAAAAGGCTTTTAGATGACTTAATGAAGAGCTGTGGTGGAGAAGTCAGGTAACTAAAAATGGGAAATGTGGTTCCTGCCTGTGCCTGGAGAGCGAGCTGTGATCCAATGGCTCTGCTGCCATCCCCAGCACCTGCACCCTGCTCGCCCTCAGGGCACCCACCATGGGCCCCTCTGCTCCAGAGCTGGCAGTGATACTAACACAGGAAACATCCCTCTGTACATCCCACTGGAAACAGCTGCCTTCCATCACAGAAACGTCTCCCGACTCCAGCAGCTCACAAGTTTCTCTCCATTCCCAGGGGTAAGCAAATCCCCCTGGCATGCCAATAAATCCTTCCAGAGCCAGAGTTCATACATTACTTTTCTACATTTGGCTGCACAGAAAGTGCTGGTGTTTGAAAGGCACTTGAAAATACACACATTTATTGTGAATGGGAAGAAATGGAAGCTCTGTGAAACTGAGCAGTTTCTGAAAGATCCACATTATTTACAGCTAACTGGGGACAAAACAACCCTCTGGAAACCCTTCCTGTGTGCAGTCAGTTCTTTTTGAACTGTCACTGAGCACAAAGTCTGAACTTTCTGTAAAACACACTGCCAGAAGGGGCTCATGTTCCCTCTAAAACCTATAAAACATTATGTCCACTCTGATCTCACCTGCCACAGCTGCCCCAGGTAAGTTCACTCTGAGCAAACTCCTGGCTGATGCAATTCCACAGTCATTGAAAACAAATCCTGCCAAAACACTCCCCATCCCGCAGGAAAAGCAATGACCTTTCCACAGGATCCTCTCCCACATGGAGCTGCCATGCACATGAGATGCTGACAGCCTGGGCAGCAGAGGCCAGGAGCTCTGAGCTGCCTGGGGAGAGGTTTTATAGAATCATGGAATCGTTTGGGTTGGAAAAGACCTTTAGGATCAAGTCCAATTGTTAGCCCAGCACTGCCAAGTCATGCAGTCTTACCAACGTGCTAACACTTCCATCTCCTGTTTCAAAAGACAGTGAAGCTTGGGATAAATATGATGGACAGCCTTACCTCAGAAAGAAAGTGGGAGTTTGCCTCAAGATCCTGCATCTTCCCATCTTTTTTAGCAGGTGGGGCACTATTAAAAGCCACCCTCAACAAGCATTACCCAGCAGGTATATGGTCCAAAGACCTTCCTGGGGAGAAGTGCCAGCACTAGGTCAAGGTTCTACTGAGGGATCTCTCAGGATTTTAACTGCAGTGGGTGAAGACAAAAGCAGCCCTCTGCTCCAGGGTGTGTCAGGAACTGAACCAAGGCACCTGGGGTCTTTCAGAAAGCTGTCAGAATGAGGAAATGGCCTCAAGTTGTGCCAGGGGAGGTTTAGGTTGGATCTTGGGAACAATTTCTTCCCCAAAAGGGTTGTCAGGCCCTGGCCCAGGCTGCCCAGGGCAGGGGTGGAGTCCCCATCCCTGGAGGGATTTCAAAGCCATGTAGATGTGGTGCTGAGGGACAATGGTCAGTGGTGGCTTTGGCAGTGCTGGGTGAATGGTGGGACTTGATGACCTTAAAGGTCTTTTCCAACTAAAATGATTCCATGATTCTATGAATTAAGGGGAAGAAGAGGAGAAAGCTTCTCCAAAAGTAAAGCAAATCAAGTAGAGAAATGAGGCTAAACTACATTCAGAAAGGTGCAACTAGAAGGAGGAGATTGCACCAAGTTCTGACCAATTTCCAGGTCAAATCAGTGACAGGGAGAATGAAGACAGAGCAGGAGCATCCTGCCCGTTCCCCCTGTGCATGGTGGGCAGGAGCAGGCAGGAGCAGGCAGGAGCTGGCAGCCCCAGAGCCTGGCACCCACTCCCCATCCTGCCGCCATACACCACAGCCTCCCTGGGGAAAAGTCCCTGAATTACAGGGAGAACCCAACCTCACAGAACCCAACTCAACCCCGAGGAACCAGCTCTGCTAATTTGAATCTGAGGTGTCAGGATAAGCAAAACTTACTGGTGTTTATAGAGTGAGCAGGTAGAGACACCAGTGGCACAATGATTGCCAGGTACCCTGTTACTACTCCCTGTCAAACCCAGCCCAGGCACAAGGGAAACTCCACCTGCCACCACTGCTCCTATTTCCATGAAAAAACCTCAATTTGAATGAATATGTTTAGTATTTTTAATACAGGTTTTAGAAACAATTAATTCAGCCACAAGTCCCCCAGATTCTTACCCTTTTCACTTAAAAAGAGATTATTATTTTTTCCCCTGACGCCAAAAAAATAAATAATTAAAATTCATGATCACATTTTCTGCCGTGAGTATCTGAAGTTTAAATGCATTTCTCTGCAGCCTAAGCAGCAGGAATATTTTTAATATATCCAGCTGGATATTTCACTGGACCTACTGATATGCTTTCAAAACTTTCACCTGACAAAATGGCTTTCTGAGTCCTCCTAAAACTCTTGAAGCTTAAAATCTCCAACATTTTGGAACTTCCACTCATACGTTTCCTTATTGCTGCCTGTTTCACAGTGAACCAAAGTGTCTGTGTTTGAGCTGCAGTGACTGAGGACCACAGAGGGAATCCTGTGGCCATCACGATAAAACCAGAGGGTCCCCAGGACCTCCTGCCACCAACCCCCTGGCTGTACCTGCTGCATCCAACCCCCCAGACCCCAAAACAACTCCCCCCTCCTGCAGCAGCACAGAAAGGCTGGCGGGGGCAGCCACAGCTCCCCAGGAATTCACAGCTCCGGGTGAACTCAATCAGTTTTTCCTGACTCTGCTCTGCCTGTGGTTACTCAGCAGCAGCCTGAGGCAATTATTGTACAAATAATAACTCTGTTGTGTTTTTTTCCTCTTACCTGATTTCCTCCCATGCCGTGGCAGTTGAAGATGCCCACTTTCTCATTCTCCTTGCGGCCCATGTTGTCTAAACACTGGTTGGTTTCAACGTTCCTGATCTGTAGAAGGAAAGAGATGAAATGTTGCTTGGAAAAAAAAAAAAAAAAGCTTGAAATTTCATATTTGTGCAGGAAAATCACATCACTGTGGGGGAAAGTACATTGTCCATGCATCCAACCATCTGAATGTATGCTAACTTGCACTTTGTAAATGTGTCACACTCCCAAGAGAAAATTAAAATAATTACAGACTCATAGAATCGTCATGGTTGGAAAGGACCTCTGAGATCAAAGTCCAACCACATCAGCACAAAAAACCCCAAACACAACCAACCACACACCCCCCACCAAAAAACACCCATAAAACCCCCCCCAACCTCAGCCACTAGAGCATGCCCTCAAGTGCCACATCCACACGTTTCTTGAACACCTCCAGGGATGGTGACTCCACCACCTCTCTGGGCAGCTGTTCCAGTGCCTGACCACTCTTTCAGTATAGAAATTCTTCCTAATATCCAGTCTGAACCTCCCCTGGGGCAACTTCAGGCCATTTCCTCTGGTCCTGCCATTATTTACTTGGCAGGAGAAGCCAACACCCACCTCCCTACAACCTCCTTTCAGGTACTTTTAGCAGGAAGGTATAATGAGATTTTAAAAGACCTATTAAATGTAAGCACCACAGCACTCAAGGACAATCTCATGCAGTGCCCTGCACTGGTTTCTTTAACAAAGACAATACACTTTGACCTCTAAACAGTGCAAACCCAAAGGCCTGTCCAGGCCAGACCCTGTCCTTGCCTTCCAGCAGGGCTAACTCTGCTCCAAGAGACAAAACCAGAGCACGAGCAGCACCCAATGCCCACCCCTCCAGCCCGAGGCTCTGGGGCAGGTTTGTGACTGACCACAAGCTTGGGAGAAGTTTGGAAATAAAACTTTCCCTGCAGAATCCATCTGTCCCCTGAGGAGGCTTATGTGGCTATGGCAGCGGGGAGGACAACCCAGCCCATGGCCCAGCCCTCCTCCTGCCCCTGCTCCCCTCTCCTCCAGCACAGCCACTGCAGTCCCCAAACCCTACCCTAGTGATTAGCTCCAATGACAGTCCAAGCTCAAATCATAATCCCAGCCTTTCTTCCTCAATCACCTTTTTGGAGAAATGGAGTTCCAAGTATCTCCAGGAGAAAGGCAATTTATTTTTGGCAATCCTGTGATTCATTAAAACAGAGGACTAAAATGAAGAGTGACTTTAAAACTCACCTACAATTATGATGTCTCAGGTTTACAAAATAATTCTCGTCATGCATTGACTTTGTATTCACCATCAGTGATTAAAATATAAAAAAGAATATTCAGTATTTATCCCAGTTTGCAAATTTAATGCCCATTCTGAGGCATATTTTCATCCAACCTAGGAAATTCAAACCTAATCCAGTCATTGTACAGAAGTTATGCTCAAACTGGAACATTTAGTTGCAAACAAAGGCTTGGCAATCTTCAGGACCTGCCTGTTTAGTGCACAATGAACTTAATAAACTACCTGAGAACTTCAGTTCCATACAACTCCACCTTTTCGAAATTTCATTTTTAAATTGCACACTTCATTTCTAAAAGCAACAGACGTCTGTAAGTTGGCTGTGCCACAGCCAGACAAAAACCCCATCAAAACATAACACAACACTGGACATTATTTCTACCATGCTGAGTGGTGCAAGGGAACCAGGCACCAGCATTGTCCACGTTCAGGTCACACCTGCACACTCTTGCAGGAGGCTGTAAGTTAATTAAAGATGATTATCCCAAATCTGTCAAAATTATTTGCTCCTTTTTAACACCGTCCATACTACAAAAGCACAATATAATTTGAGGCCTGACAATGAACAGTTAGAATCATAGAATGGTTAAGGTTGGAAGGGACCTTAAAGACCATCAGGTTCCAGACTGCCTTGCATTAGAGAAGGATTTGCTCAGATTTATTCTCAAAGCTGGTTCTTAGCAGGTAGCAAAACCCTCAGCCCCCACCAAAGGGGGGCACCATGTGGGGACTAATGGTCCCAGCTGCACTGACAAGTCAGAGGGTTTGTCCTGCCTGAGGCCACATCTCTGCTGGGAGAGAGGAAAATGTCTGAGAAATGCACTCTGGATGTTTTAAAAATTGTCCATTACTGCTGCTGATGGTACCTGAGCTTTAGGTCTAAAACTCCACTTCCCTGCTCAACTGGCAGGCAGCAGCTGTAATAGCAGAGCATGAGTTTTAATTCACAGACCCTGCCTGAGTTGCTGTTTCCATAGAAACTGAGGCAGTGTTGGTAAAAAGGTGTTTTAATAACTATTTTATTACTTTCTCGTACTTTTATTTTCCAGTCTGACAATATTGTACAAAACCTTATTATTTGACACTTGTCAGATGAGTTCTTCCCTTGCTGTAAAACCATGTTTCACTTTATTTTGTCACGGTTAAACTGGAGGCCCTACTGTGGCTTTTATTTTTCACCACAATTGCAAGTTTCAATAGTAAATTACTTTCCTGGATGTAAAAAAGCCATTTGGTCGTTTGATTGCTGTTCTATCTGCAGCTATCTTTAAATCAGACCGGTTGGGAGCTTTGAAGAGCCAGCTTCAGCACAGCTCAATAGAGTATTTTTAACAGTGAATTCTCTGAATTTTAAAGAGATTTCAGTTCTTGGTGGTACTAGAGCTGTCAGATCATTAGGGATGTCTGTGATCCTGGGCTCCAGGCAGCCTCGCTGGAAAACACAGCATCAAGGAACAAACACATTCCTTTAAAAGGAAAAGGCAAAAAAAAGCTTGTTCTGCTCTACAGGTAAGTGGGAAGAGATGATGGCAAGTTTCCTTCAGCTACTGCATGTTATTTCATCATTTCAAAGTATTAGCCACAAACCTCACGCTTCCAAGATGACTCAGTTTAAAGGATAAATGTTTAATAGGGAACATTTGCACTCAGAATAGTGATGCTGCCTTAGGGAAGAGGTCGAGGAAACAGAACCTGCTCAAAATAAAGGACAACTAAGAGGAGGCACACGAGCACTTGATTCCTCTCTCCAGAACCATCCTCCCAGCAATGCCTGTGTTTCCACAGCCCTGTGATTGCCTTCCCAGAGCCCAAGGAAAGGGTTCCTACCTCACCCAGGGAGTAATAGCGCCGGGGAATCTGGGAGTCAGGATAGATGTTCTCCAGGTACCAGGAGAAGGGTTTACACTTCAGGTTTTCTCTCAGTGCTTTTCTGACGGATACGTCGCCGTAATCCACCTTAACAACACCTGGAATTGTTAAGAGAAGAGATGATCAAAGCAGGGTGTTTGTGGAGCTGCAGAGCACAACTCCCAGCTCCATCCCACTTGTCAGGAGTTCCCTTTTATCAGTCCCTGTTTGCTGGAATCATGGCACAGCGACGTGTGAGTACCTGTGCAGCTGCTTCACCACAGATCTTTACAAGCATTAAATAATTCATTTAGCAAATTCACATTTAGAAAATCACATTTTTTTTCTTTTCAGATAATTTATCCATCTGGAAAAGGAAGCACCACCGAACACCTTCATTTTTTCTAATTCCAAAACATTAAAGAAAAGAAACCCACGTCCACTGGCATTTTTACCAACCACGCTTTCCAACGCATCCTGCTGGTGCTCCCCAGCACTCTGTTCTGAGAGCAACAACTTGGTCAAGGCACAGCTATTTAATGATCACTCCCTGGGTGATTGCACCAGAGAGGATCCATTCCTCATCCTGAGAAACCTCATTACTACTAAAGGGACAAGATGTCACAGGTAAATTGCCACCGTGTCTGGCAGCTCCACTCCTACCATAAGGCTTTACATCAGAGAGCTGAGCCAGCAGCACTCACTGACCATCAGGGGTGGGGTGGGGGCCACACATCAGAAACAAGGCCACAAAGAGAAAAAACCCAGAACAATCCTCGAGGAGAGGGGAAATGTGTTAGACATCCCCTGTACGGCGTGTTTGTATTTCAATTCAATGAACATCCACTGCTGCCAAGAGCTAGGCAAGCTAGTCAGGCAGTTTATTTGCTTTCCCCACCATTCCTTGGACAGAAATCCATCATGCTGAGAAGAAATGTCAGACACCCAGTTTTACTACCAAAGAAAGGAAGGCAACGTACATGCAACTTCTGAACTTCCTACATGAAGAAAGTGCAACAGGGAAAAACCATTTCCATTTTCCACCCTCTCATCAAGCTGACTTTAGCAGGTGGGCATATGAGTTTCCCAGTTTAAAATAATATTGAACCAGTGACCAGCAACATCCTTTTCAACACCAATATACTGCAGGAAGGAGCTGGGCATCACAGACAGGAACAGAAAGGCCACTCTTAAGGTGCCTGGCCAACTTCAGTTATTGAGAAAGATAACAAAAAACCCAAACAATGGTATTCTCTGTAGCCTAATCCAATCTCATTTCAGATGAGAGCTGCCATAGAAAGCAACAGTGCTGGGCAAAGCATCAGGAACTGCCAGCACGCAGCTGAAATAGTCTGAAAGACTCCCAGATTTACAGCTCAAATCCATGCTCCATCTCCATCACCCTCTGCTTTCCATTATTTATGGGATCTGATTTTGACATTATCATAGAGGTGAAGCTCCAAGGACATCAGCCTGTTCTGCTAGGGAATCATGCCTTAAAGCACAAGATGATAACAGTTTTTAAAAAAATTCAGTACACAAGACCAGTAAAACTATTAATCACTATTAACAAAAAATTTAACTTACTTTGGATAAGCACACTTGTCTGCATTTCCTGCTCTTTACCAGTTCCATCTTTAACAAGTTATGTTTATGTATCATCATGCAATTGTAGGACATGATGTAATTCTAGGTAATTAAAACACAGGATACTCCACAAAAGGTCAAGAAAGGTGCTGAGATCACCCATGGGATCTGTGGGGACTGAGCTGGAGATGCAAGAGGAACAGGGGAAGCTGAGCTCGTGGCACTAGGCAACGTGGGCTGGAAAGGAGATGTGAGGGACAGGATGTTCCATCTGCTCTGCAGCACCAGAACAACTGGGCTGCAGGATGCTCAGAGAGCTGTCTGGGGAGGGGTTATAACATTCTGAAAGGACTCAATGAATTTTTTTATTTTCTCCCCAAGAAACAGATGTAATTTATCAGCCATTCTGCAATCAAGGAGAGGGGCCACAAAGTTTCATTTGGCTCTGTTGAGGGGAAGTATCCAAAGGTCAGGATTACAGTTATTTGATATTTTGCCTTTGCAAATGGCAATTTTTCTCTAATTACAACTCATGCAGCCACTGATTTAACTTACAGTACCTGAAGCACCAGGTGCCTACCACCTGTGCTTCCATCTGGAACCATCTCAGGGCTGTTCCACCACTTCGTGTCCATCTATGCCCACCCCAAAGGGACCAGGCGAAGCAGACACCGATGGGTCCCCACCTCTGGACTCCACGTGCAGGGAGGGGGTTGTGACACAAGCTTTGCTGCAGAGCATTTGTCATTTGCATGTTCTGACAGTGGAAGACCAAGTGTAGCCATGTGTGCTACACAGTACTCAGCTGAAAACATATTTGGTCTCAGAAAAGAGACTTCATTAAAATAAAAGTAAATTACATTTTTCTGGGCAAGTTTTTCCAGGCAAGGGGGAGTGGGGGTCTATGATTGTTGCCTCTTCCAGACGTGCACTACTGCTATTATCTGTGCTACTCAATCCTGATCTATAATTAAGCTAATCTTCCTCCTGGGAAGGCACTAGAAGTGTTTGGAGAAAAGCAGTATCTGTGTTTCGTGGTGCTTTGTACTGTGGGGGTCTGGTGAAGCTGAACATGAGGAAAAAGGGTATTAGCACAGTTCAGAGTCTGAGATCACAAACACCACAGCCTCCCCTGCGTGGACACAACACACTTTGATGTTGGAGTTATAAACCAAATCAGAATGGCTGTCTCTCAATCATAGAATCATAGAATCCTAGGGGTTGGAAGGGACCTCGAAAGATCATCTAGTCCAACCCCCCCTGCCAGAGCAGGGTCACCTAGAGCACATCACACAGGAACGCATCCAGGTGGGTTTTGAATGTCTCCAGTGAAGGAGACTCCACAACCTCCCTGGGCAGCCTGTTCCAGTGCTCTGTCACTCTCACAGTAAAGAAGTTTTTTTCTGATATTCACCTTGAACCTCCTATGCTCCAATTTACACCCATTACCCCTTGTCCTATCATTGGTCATCACTGAGAAGAGCCTAACTCCATCTCCCTGACACTCACCCCTTACATATTTGTAAACATTGATGAGGTCACCCCTCAGCCTCCTTTTTTCCAAGCTAAAGAGACCCAGCTCCCTCAGCCTTTCCTCATAAGGGAGATGTTCCACTCCCTTAATCATCTCTGTGGCTCTATGCTGGACTCTTTCAAGCAGTTCCCTGTCCTTCTTGAACTGAGGGGCCCAGAACTGGACACAATACTCCAGATGCAGCCTCACCAATGCAGAATAGAGGGGGAGGAGAACCTCTCTTGACCTACTAACCACACCCTTTCTAATGCACCCCAGGATGCCATTGGCCTTCTTGGCCTTCAATGAAGTTACCCCATGGGTTCACCAAACACCCTGTTCTTATTTTGTTTTACAATTCTTACAGGGATTTCCATTTCCACCCTTGGTTCAGCCCTGTGATCGCCAGCACAGGAAGCACAAAAAAGATCTGACTCAACCTCACACTTGAGTTTTCTGTAATGAAACAAACTTCAGCAAAATAAATTCTAGTTTTACATTTAAGTAAAACTTAGCCATAGAGGTGGGGAGTCTTTGCTGGGTTTGGCACGCTCACCTCACCAGGGCAGGTTTACCTTAAGGCTCTTCAGGTCTTGGGATGGCACAAGAGCCACCGAGCCCATGGTCCTGGTGCCCCCAGCACGGGGCCAACCCAGCTCTGCAGGGTGCTGCAATCCATCCCCCTTCAAGGTTAGTTCTCTATTCTCTCTCCACAGGCTCCTAACACATTGATAATACTCCCTGGCATGTTCTTCTTTCCCAAAGCTCCTCTATTATATATATCCTCACCTTGCACAAACCAGGCTGGCTCATTTATTTGCTCCCATCACACACAGCAATGCCAGCACAAACCCCTGCCTTTTCTTCCAGCAAGGACCTCATTGGCATGGACCTCCAGTTAAACCTTTATGTTCCCTTCTGCTCCATTTAAAACCAAGCTATTATGAATCAATACCTATTTATTGCCACTACTTACAAAATAATCAACAGGACTCAGAGGAAATACAAAAATAGTTAATGACTAATAAGGCTGCTGACACTTAAATAAGAGAAGGTAAAAAGTCCTCGGGTGCAAAAAAAGAAATGAAACATCACAAAGAGCTGCACAAAGGGCAGCATGGGAAAGAATGGATTAGAAATATCTCAGAGAAGAAGCAGATTGTTTCACAGAGCAGCAGATGTAGCTTCAAGTAGAACAAATTAAATGGCTGCAGCACTGCATGACACCTGTGTGTTTCCTCATGGACACGTCCTGCACATTGGCACACAAGGACATAGTTTCAAAATTGGCTAAATGAACCATTTCTGCACAACAAGGCATTAATGCACAATGATAAAGATGAAAAAAACTTCACCCGGAAAGAAACAGAAGTTGCTGAAATGAGAATAATTTTTTTTATCTAAGAATAACGCTTTGAAAACTTCATCCGAACCAGGCTTTAGCTGCCTTGAAAAGCCTGAGAGAAAAGCCTTGTTTCACTGCACTGCTGTTCCAGCCTGTTCCAAGGAAGAGCAACGTGCCCAGAGGCTGGTGCACACACATCCCCCTGCAGCTCAGCCTGCTCTGTACCCCTGGTGCCCCCCAAGGAGACAACCCAAGATCCAGGAGCCTGCAGGGATGGACACAGGGCAGTGTGAGTTTTGCTGGTTTTACTCCCCAAGCCCCGTTCAGAATCACGTTGTGTTTCACAGGATTAAAGATGGCCAAGTGCTAAATTACAAATGAGTTTGCAACACCTGGCTTGGCACACGTCACAGAGAAGCAGTGAGAACACTGGCTAATCATCTGGGAAAAACACTGGTCTCTGGATCAGCAGGGTTCAACCAGTGCCCAGGAGGATGCTTCTGTCCTGCACACCCTGCTGCCTCCTGCAAGGACATGGAGGCTTCAGAAACCTCAGAAAATAACAGATGTAATGTGACACCTGCCTCACAAGCAGACATATTCATTGGAAACACATGCATTTTCTACTTCGCCAAAACATTAATTGCTTGACATCTTATTGCTGTTGCCAAAAAACAGGGGTAAGTCATTCAAAAGTAAAACAAACCAAAAATGTGCACACACACAAAAAACCCCAACCCACCCCCTCTTCCTGAGAAGTTCTTGCATCACGTCATGGGTGACTTAAGATAAATATAGGCAGTGGTTTCATAATATAAAATAGGGCATGGAATGCAGATTCTGAGCTTTTAATGGGAGAACATCACCTGCATGTGCTTGAAGAAAATACACCTGCAATTTCTGACATAAAAAAATCTTATTGCTCCAGAAAATGAGTCTATATTGTCAATATTTCTGCAAATACAGCATTCCGTGACAGCATGTTGTTTCCTAAAGCTTATTCTAGGGCAAAGACTAAGGCTTTAAATGTTGTTTTACCCTATAAACCTACCTGTAATGTGTAATATTACCCAGATTTTGGAAAGAAATGCAGAGGCTAATTTACTCCTAGGTTGCCAATTTTGTCCAGATGCTAGAGAAAAAAAGTATCAATTTTACTGAAACAGATATTGATGGAAACACTATTATGGGTAAAATTAATCCTGCATTAAGATGGTTTTCCAGCTCATCTCTCAGAAAGGCTGAAAAGCAACCTCTGCCTTATGCTTTAGACACCCAGCACCAAAGACTGAAAATTAAGTAGCAGAATTACTGAGTTACTGCAAGAATTTTGACAGTGAAAATGTTTTTTCTTCTGAAAACCATAAACCCCTGCTAGGTTACAGCTCTTCTTTGGAAGGAAAAGCATAGAAAATGGAGTGCTCCTGGGAAATCCAGTCTTTTTTACTAACATGTAAGAGTAACAGGAGTGCAACCTGCACTACTGGGACTACAGCAAGGCTGGAGCTGATCGAAGTTATCAGTAAAAAAATCTATTTTTGTAGCTGGAAAAATTAATAAACACCTTCACAAAAGACTGTTACATTCATGCTGTTTTCAAATTTAAGAATTTGCTTTCTACTGACATTCATGGTATGAAGACTAGAGAAGAGCTCAGCCACCAGCCCCTGTGCTGTGGGGATCTTCAGTGGGTCTCATTCTGTGGGGATCTTCAGTGGGTCTCATTCGGAACGTCCACACACCCCTACACAAGAGGATTGAGTCCCAGCTCAGCAATTTTAGACACACAACAGGAACCAGCCTGTCTCCCCAGTGTGCTGCAATCCATGTGTGGTAGTACCTGCTGTCCCACTGTCAGGCCCAGTAGGCATCAGTTCTTTTTCCTATTCCACTTGTATGACATGTAATAGAAGTCTTCTTTCTGCTCTTCCCTCCCAGCTACCTTAAAGCCATTTGAGATTTGTCATATGCCCCACAAGGGGTATGGTTAGGGAAAAATAATCCCAGGCAACCCTGGCAATGATCTGCCAACCCACTCTTTACACTCTGCTTTATCACAAATTTAACAAAAACGTTCTTTGCAAATATCACTGCTATAAACGACGCAAAAGACGAAACCTGGATTTGATCTGTCATGATTCCTCCATGTTAATTACACAGGAGCTCTTCTGTGTTTGTTCCTCTACTAATGTCACCTTTCTCCTTTAAAAAAACCCAGGCTATACACAAAAGAGGGATTACAACTAAGAAAAAAGGTTTTAAGCTCCCTTTTGACTGCAGCTTTAGGTCAGGGCAGCTTTAATGAGCCAAGACTTTTGCCACAACTACAAGCCAGAAAAACCTAAATTCTCACACCTCCTCTCAGAAGTACCTTTGAATTAAATCGAACTAGATGACCCCAAAAATCTAAGTCAAACAACATGAATTCTCAAGGCAGCTGCTGGTTTTAATAACGCAATATTCAGCTAAATACTTGTATTTTGCATGACTCAGCCTGGCTAATAACTGTGTGCACAGCCATGACACGCTGACAGGACTCTGGCCACAGCTGCAGAGGGAGGGATTGGGGCTGGCAGTCCAACACCTCCTTGAAAGAACCAACCTGGCTGCTGAGGGGCACCAAGGGATCCCTCCCAAATGCCTTCCTGAGATCAACATCCCCAGCCCCTGGCTGGAACTGCTATTTTTATTACTTAGATCAGTAACAACAAATTCCAGCAGAGTAACACCAACCAGAAACGGGATCAGGGCAAATAATTTAAAATAAATAATTCATTCTGTTTCTTTTCCGCATTAGTCACTTAGTATTTTTGGTGACTCTAGACCATGAAGTGGTGTTTGAAGAGCATTGTTCATTTTTCGATGGAACCTCCCCAGCCAACCAAAGACTGAGGGCTGAATACCTGCATTGGAAATACATTTATTTTCCAAAAACTGACTCAGGACACACTTCAGAGCTTTTCCTTCTACAAGCGGTGCTGTCAGTCAAGTCATTCATGGAAGAGCTGCAGCACCCAAGTGGACCCCCAAGAGGTTGCCTGGACCACCCAGGATGGAGTGGATGGAGACATCATGACTTCCCTGGGCTTACCACAAGCCAGCCCGACCATCCTATTAGTCCAAGAAGGACTATGAGGTTTTCAATATCAGTGCTTTAAATACAAGCAAGGAAGCAACAGGAAAGAGGTAATTTTTGACTTAGGAAGCAACGAACAGCTCAGGTGCCCCCGCGCTGCTGCTCTTCTGAGAAGCGTCTCAGTCTCATGTGCGTATGGAGACAGAGAACATTCCTGGTGCTCCAGAGCCCCTCTGGGAATTCACCCCCATTTCTCCTGGGCAGAATTAATGCCTTGCCTGCAACTGACTGACCACGAGGAATTTCACCCCTCGTTCATGGTGCATTCAGCCCTACAGCTACACTTGAACAAGGAACTAAGGCAGGACCCTTGGCTGTGACGCTGAAAAATGTTGTATTAAACTTTGTACTTGTTTTCGTTCTTTCTTTCTTCCCCCCCTTCCCTCCACTTCCCTTCTCCCACCCCCCCCCACCTCCTTTTTCAGCACAAGGCTGGCCACACACATTTCACTGCAGGATCAGACCACCACAAGTTAAATGAACTTATTTTGGAATCAGTGCCCTTCTAGGTCTGGCAGTCCTCTAGCACTAAGATGCTAAAGAGGCAAGGGAAGAGTGAAAATGTTTATCAAGAGCTCTTACTTCCTAAATTGATAGAGTAATTATCAACCTAATTGTATAATTACACTTGCAAGGAGGCTTGCACATCATCTGCTGAGTAAATCTAAGTAATACACAAGCACTTACCCTGTAATCCCAAATTAAAACTATAAAGCACTATATTTAAATTCTCAATAATGCTTTAAATAAAGTGCTCAAAAAATAATGTCACTTTGCGTTTGAGCTTTACTTTAATAGACTAGGCAGGGCATGGGAATTGAATACTAACTGATTATTAAGGAGATAAAGTAGTTTAGCAATGCACTAAGCGTGCAGAGAAAGTGAACTATGATGTGCATTATCTTTTTCAGCTGACTGTGCAAATGCAGTCCCATTCTGAGCATGTAATTATTTCCATTCAGTGATTAGATACAGTATTTTAATGCCTGAATTGACATTACTGCCTACATTTAGGAATATACAGGCTGAGTGGAATGAGAGATGCTGAGACAATTTGAAAGAGAAGTGACTGAGGCTGCTAGGAATGGAGTGCTGGGTGCACACCCGTGCAAACCCACCTGGGTACACACTCAGGTGGTGGAAACAATACAATAAGAAGTGTGTTTCTGCATATGAGGAAAAGATGTTGGCATAATAGCAAAGAACTACCTGGAGTGTAACCCTGCACGGTTGATTTACATCAATTACACTGGTTTTTAATGGATAATAGTGAAAATATGAAAGCTGACTGCTAAATATACTAACAGAGATCAGCTATGATTAAGCTATCAGGTTTTTTTTTTCTTAGAGATGCCAATAAAAGACTGCTATGGAGGGAAGGGGAGAGAACTGCTGAAAACAAATGACTATGTAGCACCTGGCTCTGTAGTTTGACATTGCACTGGGCACATTTTGCCTCGCCAGGATGAGGTTGGCCATCCCTTTTTGGGTACTTTGCAGGAAAGAACACTTCTTGCAGTCAAAAAATTGCGAGGATTTGTACGGCTTTAGGAGGGAAGTCATAGAATCATTGAATCCCAGACTGGTTTGGGTTGGAAGGGATCTTAAAGATCATCTAGTTCTGACACCCTGCATGGGCAAGGACACCTCCCACTAGAACAGGTTGCTCCAAGCCCCATCCAACCTGGCCTTGAACACTTCCAGGGATGGGGCAGCCACAGCTTCTCTGGGTAACCTGGGCCAGTGTCTCACCACCCTCACACTAAGGAATTTCTCTCCTCTGTCAACTCAATCACCCAGCACCATCTTAACCCCATCACAAACAAGACAAGCTTCTGAGCACCACTGACATCAACTGCAACATGGGGAACGTGCAGCAACTCTTTCACTTTTCAGAATAAATTCATCTATTACTCTTATTTCCTAAGAAAATGACTTCCTTTAATCCCATTTTAACTGTATCCAGCACTTCTGAGATGTTTTTAAATGCTCCCAAATTATCTGTCTTATACTTTCAGGCTGCAGCCACGTTGCAGACTCTTAGTTAGGCTCCTGCAAAGTAAAACTCAAAATTCCTTGTCAAATGCAAAATTTATACTAAAACAGAGAGGTAAGTGTTCCTTGCCAGTACTTCCTTTTTTAAAATGTTTTTTATTCTAGGTTGGATATTTTAAAAAACTCTCATCCCTAGCTCACCTGAGCATGTAGCATGAATAAACAGGCAACCCACAGGATGGCCAAATTCAAGGGTAGCAAAAATAAGATGTTGTTCTTATCCACACACAGCTTCTACAAAGATAAGGGGAGCCATTTTAAATATGTCTACAGACTACAAAACATTTCAGATGGGCTCCCCTTCAGTGGAGTCATATTCTTACAAGCTGACAGCCTCAAGAAAGCAATTCAGAACTCGACTGACCAAGAATTTTGCCTCAAAATATAATAAATAGGCATGCACCCTAATGATGCTGAGATATATTTAACACAGCACCACGGTGAACAACCATTGGCTGCTCCGTCTCTTAGGACATCAGCTAAGAAATCAAATTAATCAGGTCCTGGAGGAGAACTGGGTAGATGAGTGTGCACTGCTAGATAACAGCTTCAGAGACCTCATTACTAAAATGCAACTTTCTTTGTTCTCTGACAGAACTATCTAGAGATCTGTATTTTTCAGATTAATAAACTAAGGGAAATGCGTGGCAGACAAAAGGATGAAAAAGCAGTTTAATAATACTGGGAACCATTGCTGACAGTTAGAAATGGCCTGTTTTAAAAAAATAAAAATCTACTATGAAGATTTTTTTTTCAGCTAAGATGTTATGAACTTCATTTTCTAAAACCCCAAAGTGCCTTTTCTCCTCCATTTGCTTCTTAATCCTGGGGAACATCATAATCACATTTTAATCATCAATTGATACGGCATATTCATAAATAACTTCAAAAAAGACCAGAAAATATCAAGGAGATCTACACTGAAACTCTTCCAGTGACTGAAACAGCAAAAGACATTAAGTTTTCAATTAAACAAACCTTATCCTGCCAACATCACAGTTACTGACCTCATTTCACCTTTCCATTTCAATAAAATTTTCTTTCTAGGTTCTCTATTTGAATTTTGTGCAAAGTTGCAAATGCTGAACTGTGTAAAGAATCATGGAATGCTTTTGGTTGGAAAAGTCCTTTAAGATCCTCCAGTCCAACCATTCACCCAGCACTGCCAAGGCCACCATTAACCCATGTCCCTCAGCACCACATCTACATGGCTTTGAAATCCCTCCAGGGATGGGGACTCCACCCCTGCCCTGGGCAGCCTGGGCCAGGGCCTGACAACCCTTTGGGGAAGAAATTGTTCCCAAGATCCAATCTAAACCTCCCCTGGGCAACCTGAGGCCATTTCCTCTTGTCCTGTCACTTGTTCCTTGGGAGAAGAGACCAACACCCAAAAGAGAGAGTACATTTGAAGCACTACATTTCTGCTGAATTGTGCTCATTTCAGAAGTGAATAGAAGTTCTGTTCACAGAAAGACAAATCATTGGAATTTCAACCCAACTTTTCTAATAGGAAGAAACATTTTCATTAAAAATTGTCATGACAAAACTCGAATCATTTTATCCTGCATTGACAGCAGAGTTCACACGTATTTAAGTGCTGCTAAGATGAGCTCCTTTTGCTCTGGCTACTTGAGGTCTCACCTGTCTAACCAGCAGCCAAAGGCATGCTCCCACCCAGACACCCCAGGGATGCAGAGGGACTGTCCCTGTACAGTCCTGCCCCCACAGCTGAAACACTGCAGAGTGGTTTGGAGTTCTGCCTTGTCATCTTCCCAACTTTCCAGATGGAGACTGCATTTTTAGAGCCACCTTGGCATCATATTATTATAAAAGAAAGAGCAAAAGGACCCAGCCGTGTGCCAACCCTTGAGGTGAGAAGCTATCTTGTCTCCCACTGAAAAGACCAATTCTTGCTGTAGGCTGTTTTAATGCAGGCTCCTGAGCATAGATTGAAGGCTATCTGTAACCAACCCTTCCTCAGCAGTCTGGCACCCAGTGGGATACCAGGCATTGCAAACACCACTTCCCACAGCAATTCCTCTGGGGAGGGAAAGTGGGGCATCACTTTCCTCCTTCCACCCAGGGAGGACATTCCTCTATCAATGTCCCTGTCAGCGCTTCCCCAGGGAAGTGCCAGACTGCTGAGGAAGGGTTGGTTACAGATAGCCTTCAATCTATGCTCAGGAGCCTGCATTAAAACAGCCTACAGCAAGAATTGGTCTTTTCAGTGGGAGACAAGGTAGCTTCTCACCTCAGAAACCTGCTGAGGAAAGGCAGGCGAGGAAGCCTGATGTTGGACACCCAAGGCAAAAAATGTTGCTGACAAAACCCTCCCTGCTGCTTGCTGAAACAAGGGGATTGTAAAGGCAGCACCAAAACTGACTTTCCTAAGTGATTCCAGAAGCTCCCCTCTAATGGAACAGGAAACCATCTGGAATTCCTGCCCAAGATACAAGTGCTAATGAGGAAACTTCAAAATGCACATTTTTGTACTTGTGGGCTGAGATTCACAACAGCTTCTGCCATGAAAAGATCTGCATGTTTCCAAATGCCTGTATTGGGCATTTTCTATCAGCTGAACCACGGGATACGGGCCAGTTCAGATGATGACACAGAAGTATTCATCACTTCTCCAAATCCAGAAAGCATCTGTCCATGCATCCATCCATCAACCTACCCATCTACCCATCCATCCATCCATCCATCCATCCATCCATCCATCCATCCATCCCCTTGGCAGAAGATGGGCACAGCAGCACCACAAGGAAAGCTCCCAGCAGTAGGAAGGATTAAGGCCATGCCTTACATCATCCAACACACTCCTCATTAACCACTTTGAAAACTGAATCTCAGATGTAAAATACCAAGACCAGCCAAGGTATGACATGGTCACTCCATCTCCACAGCACTGGGCAATGTGTGCATCCAAGAGATGCCAAGAGGTATTTCTTACTGCCACTTCCCTGAGTTTCTTTTTCTTTTAGTTGGGTGGTTTCAAATTAATCTATTGTGCTGGAAGTCTGACACATCATGTGGGCAAAAGAGCAGAGTAGGGGAAGTCCAGAGCAAGAGGATTGCTCCAGGTTTTGCAGAGGTGCTGGAAAAACAGTCAAGCTGGTCAAAGGGAGGCTTAAATTAGATATATTTTTCCATGGCCTTTTAATTTCATTTCTATATCTGAACTTCACCTTTTGCTCAGCACTAAACTCCTCACTGCAATAACTCAAGAATACCTCAGCAGAAATTCTGTGGAAAAAAGGATTTAAAGAAATAAAAATGAAAATCAAGGCCTAGATGGAGTCCTGCTGCAACCACAGGGACCCTCACTTAGAAGATCCCAAAACAAAAAGCAAAAGCAACAGCAGAGAGAAAGAGGGGGGGCAGGGAAGTTCTGATCCAGATTTTGGAGTGTTGCATTTAGGAATTTGAAAAAATTTGAAAAATTAAAGCATGACCAATTTGGAAGCATTTTTTAACTGAAATAGGAACATATTTTAGAAAACTATCGCTATTGTAGTCACCTTTAAATGCATTCTGCTACTATCTCATTTAAAATATATTGTATTTTAAATAGCCCTTAGGATGGTGCTTCTAGAGCCTGAGTCCACCTAAATGCTTTAAAGCAATTAACTCCTAATCTGCCCAGAAAAGCCTTGTGCCAAGGCAGCCTATGAAAGCCCAGAGTGGAAAGTGTTCACCACACATGCTCTGGGTGACCATATATTGTTGGTGCTTGCAGGCCTCATGCTCTTAAGAAAACCTTCTCAGGGTAAATTACTAGAAATGCATTTAGCTCAACAAGAAAACACAACGGGAACTTGGTATTAGGAGGCTGCACCAAAAAAAAGGAACTGAATAAGGGAGAATGGAATTGAAGAGTGGCTAATGCCATGTGATATATTTATAGTTTCAACTTGACAGCATCCTGCATGGGTTCTGGATTCACTTTTACATCATATTAGACACTCATTTATTTTTTCCATGTTTTTGCTTCCCTTTTGCAGGAGAACAGAAACCAATTATGTTCCCACAGCCAGCCAAATTTTCTGTTACGTGCCCTATTCCTTGAGCTTTAATTAGGCAGATGTAATCAGCAATGATGAAGGGACCCGACCCTGCCTACCTCACACAAAGCCCCACTTCCATCTTTAAGAGGACCCTGCCAATGTGGCTGTTTTTCACTCATGGGATGTTTATCCTCTCTGCTTTGTTCAATCCAGGACAAGTGAAATCCACAGGGCACTTCCAGCAGGAGTGGCATGGGATTTCCGTATGGTCAGCACTAGGAGTGATGACCAACATCAGCAGCCCTGCTCCTCTAGGCTAGGGCAGCAGCTCATCCTTGTGGTGACTCAGAAGAACCACAGACAGCAGAGGACAAACAGGCTCTGAAGGTTCTGATGGTTTCTGGAGATGCTGCTCTGCCCTCCAGGAATCCTGCTGCCACCCACACAAAACGTGTGCTGGAGAGGGATGGAGGTTCACCTTGCTGGCTCGTTTGGCTCTTGTTACCAGTACTGAAGTCATGAACATTTAATCTTTCACAGTTTCATCCTTCCTACTGGACCACAAAACCTCTCCTCATGGGCTGGTCCCTGGAGAGAACAGACTTACTTTTTCTTGAGCAGACCAAACCTTCCTCCTTAGATGTCCCACTCTGAGCCCTGTTGCCAGAGCACCACGAGAAGATGCACCTGAGAGGGTACTTCAGAGGACAGAGGACACCTGCCTGCACCTCTCTCCCTGGAGATGCAATGGCCCTTCCTTGGAGCAGGAGGCAAAGCCCTATGGACCCTTCTTAAAAACTCTGGGTGCCAAACAGACCTCTGCTTGCTGGGGATCATCAGCTGTTGACGCTTCTTTTAGGGTTTGTTTCACTCCTGCATCTTTCTGTTATATACACATCGATGTGTGTCTATACTTAGTGTATATCCCAGGTAGAGACACAGAAACATCTTTCTTCACAACATTAACAGGGCACTCAAGATGTGCACAGATATTTTTTTAATGGTGCTTTACATGTTTTGGCTTGGTAAGGGTTTTCCAGGGCAGACTCAGAGTGTTTTGTGAGCTCAAACTGTGACAGCCATGGGACACGTGTGACAGCCCATGCAGAAACCAAGAGTTTTCCAACTTCCCAGCCTGTCATCACACACTGGCACCTGATGATTGACTGAGCTGTCCTCAATCCCTGGAAAAACCAAAAGCACCAAAACAGCTTGTGGAAACAAGCAGGTCTGCAGCAGGGATGAGCTGAGCTGCAATAACAGTAAATTGTGCTGCAGATGAAACGTGAAACCCGTGGGGATAATAACCCAGTCTGGGGTTTATTTCTTGGTGACAGTGCAAATGCAAACTGATTCTTTTGCTACAGCATTTAAATGGGAAGAAGGTTTAAAAATGGAAGAATGAGAAGATTACCCCAGATACACATTAAAATACTAACAATAGCTTACATACTCTATGGCTACTCTCTACCCCAGATATTTTGTATAATAATTTCTAAATACTATGAAAATTAACTGGCTTCCAAACATGAGACATTGTATATTCTGGCTTTTGAACTGAAGCAATTTAGTTTTTATTAGCTACATCACTTTGAGGTGTCAATAAAAGTATTTGGAGTAAAAAAAAACCAACCAACACCACCCAGAATAGTTTTCCATTTTATATACAACTCTTCTAAAAGAAAAACAACATTTTAAAGTATAGCAACCTTATTTTTTAATTCATTTCAGCCAAATCAAATTAAATAAAACTGCTGGTCCTGATTTATAGAGAGAAAAGGCTTAGCTCAAAATGCCTGCTTTAGGAGGCTGGCTATGACCAAAGAACTACTTGCAATACAGGAGCAAGGAAACGCCCCCTGTCCCACCCCATTTTTCATGTATCTACCCCACTAAGCTCACTCATATGGAGGCCCCAGTCATCTGTAGATAAAAACATCCCCAGCTTTAATATAACAACGTTATTCCATCAAAATATTTACCCAGAACATAACCCTTAACAACTCTGTAAGATCAAACAGGAATATGGGGTTTATCTCATGTAATTGTATGATCTGTGTCATCATCTTGAATGTGCAAAGTGTGCTCTGCTGTGATGTAAATGAAACTCAGCAGTTAAAAGGAAAACTGTGTGTTCAAAAGAGCGTGTTTCTCCTGGGGACTGTGACTTGGCAGTGATGAGACACAAGGACGTGGGGAAGATACTTCACAGCACAGAGTCCTGTGCTCCAAAGGGCTCCTGCCCTGCCATCCAAGACCCAGAGCACCTCTGCTGTCCCTCCTGTGGACACATTCTGAAGGGACCTTCAGGGATCACAAGGATCATCTGGCCAAATTCTGCACTTCTTACACTACCTGGGTGACAGAGCTTTCCTACGTGGCCACAAACATGATGAGAAGAATGTTCTAAAAGGAAACCTTATGAACTTCAGGAAAGGAGGAGTCTTAACTAATATTTTTACCATGGGAACAAAATATAGAAGGTTTTGACACATGGGAAGGACACTCCCTTGAATTTTGAAAGCATATTTGCTGTTAGGTCTCAGATTTTAGTACCTGTACATGCATACATGTCTACACTTACCTGTACATGCCTTACCCTGACACCTGCCTTTTTTCAGACAGCTTTAGAGATCCTACGATGGGAAAATATCTTCTTACCTGGGGATATTATGTAGAAGAAGTCCTTGAACTCATCCATCCAGACCTCTGCCAGCCTCCTGTTGTTCTTGTTGATCACATGTCCCGTGCCTCCAGGGAAGGTGTAGGGTGTCGCCTTTCGGAAAACGTGCCCCACGTGCGAGCAGGTGACAATCTCCAGGGAGCCCCCACACTGCCAGATCTGAAACCAAAACATGCAGAAAACCTGGACTGAGGCAAACACAAAACACACCAGGTTTACAGCAGGAGGGACTCGGACAGCCCAGCAGCTATCTCCTGGTTTGTTTCCCCAGGTCACTATGCACCAAGAAATTCCAAGCGAAAGTTGCAGGGAAACAAGCAGGGGCACAACTCTTGATAGCAATGAAGGTGTGAAAGCTTGGGTGAATGAGACTCAAAGAATGGGTAGGGTTGGAAGGGACCTTAAAGATCTCCTGGGTCTGTGTGCTTACAGCATAAACAGACACAAACCACCACCTCACAGAGGTGTCATCCTGTAGTGGACTAAAGTTTGGGTAGGGAGACCATCTGGGTACTTGAATTTTCCAGGATTTCAAAATATTTAAAGAAACAGAGAGAAAAAATTACTTTTAAATATATATAAATATGTATATAGTTTTCAAAGCAGAACATGTTGATGACCATGCCATGCAAAGACAGAGCAGATCTTGGTTAGTATCACAGACAGCAACAGAGGGCAGCAAGCACAGGTACTCTGAACATCACAGAACCACAGAAGGGAAACAGATGCAAAATGTATGTTCTCTAGTTCCTATGCTGGTTGAGTATCATGAGCAACTAAAAAAAAAACCCTAACAAACCTACAGAAAAAGAAGATAATCTGATTAACTTCTCCTAGGTGTAATCTGTCCCTTTCCACTACTGGAGTCAAAATCTATACTCTGAGTAAGCTCAGTAAGTGCCTTCAACATGACTGCACAAGTATAAAAGAGTAATTTAATCCTGGACTCTAACACCCTGTTGTTAAGTGAAGTAATGTATTTTTCTGTCAGGTCACTAGAGTTTTGGGATGATATCCATCAATGTGTGTGATAACCTGTTCTGCAACTTCTAGGCTCTGAGAAGAACTAATGAAGGAACTCAAGAAGGCTGAAGGTCCAACTCTGCAGAAGTGGAGACACCACCTATGCTGCCAGATGAAGATTCCCATCAGATGCCTGAAGGATTACAGGGTCTGGCTGTTCTGCCCAAAATAAATCCTTTGGGATTCACATTCATGGACATTTTTGGCACCACCAAAGGTATCACCAACTGCCCAGTGCCTTCTTGAGGCTCATCCCACCCTCTGCTTTAGTCCCCTCCCGAGCAGCCAGCAGAGCTTCACCCCTCAATACCTCCTGGTGAGAAAACACAGAGCTGAAGGGTGTTCCAACCAGCAAGGCTGGTACAGTCTTACAATTAGAGCTCCTCAACACAGAGACGGGTTACCATAGCAACATAATGCAGATTTTATTTAATTAGGGCTAAACCCTGTTATGTAATTTCATTAGTATGCTCAGTGCTGTGCTCTGCTGGGATTAGCAGTGACAACATCAAAACATTCCTGGGTTCAACATCGTGTGTTTTGCAGCTCAGCGACAACTGGTTGGTGCAGGTGAAGCTCCAGGGGGATGGATGCCAAGGAAGATGCAGCCACACCAAAGAGGAGCACACAGTAAAACTGCAATGAACACTACTGGTATGGTCACAAAGCAACCTTGGAGTAGCTCACGGGACAGCAGAGCAGTGAGCACAAGTCATTTCAGGTACACTTGAACCCATAGTCTGTGCCCAAGGACCAGCATTTCCCCCAGGCTGCTCCTGCTCTCCCCCTCCAGCCACTCTCCCTGCAGGAAATTCCCCCCACGCTACCAATTTTTAAAATCTGTGTTCCTGTACAATTCTTAAAGCACATTTCTGGCTGTCCTTGGTACAATCTCCTATCTGTTACAGTTGTCATAAGAATTCGGGCAAACCTGCCCCCTGTTCCAAAGACAAGGACTTTGATCTTTTCAATATTATTTTAAAAACGCAAACCAATCAACCTTCCCGAGTATCCCCTGGGACAAGGACTGCTTTTCCAAAGTTTGTGTCATGGTGAAGAACGTGCATGTTCACTGGTGGTGCTGTTAGATTAACCATCTCCTGTGTACATGCACAGATCAAAGTTCTGGTGAAAAAACTCCCCAAAGCTGCCTGCAGTCAGAAAGTAAGTTAGCAGGTAAGCACAGGTATGTGAGATGAGTTCAGGTCTGCTCTGTGGGGATGTGGAAGTAATAACTGGGGAAAAAATGCTGAAAACTCTAATATCCAAGATCTCTATAATGGAATCAACTGAATGGGTGTATCTTGAATATCTTCCCTATAGAAATGTAAGAATCCTGACATGCAGAAGAATTAATGCAGTCCAAAGAAAGGGGAAAATGTTGTACACTTGCAGTGCAAGCAGCCACGTGTGTTTGGAATACAACTGGGGAGCAAACTGTGCTCCTACAATTAGTTCCTAGAGTGAAATGGCTAAAGAGCATTGAAAAGCAGAGAGGTAGATTTTAAATCTGTTTGCCAGGTGATGAGGAATTCCTATACACCCGATTCTACTCATCAACACACAACATTGATTTCAGTGCCACACTGCACTCCTGAAAATAACCTGGCAGGCAGGCAGCCCGTGCAGCACGGTTAACGAGGCAGCAATGCTCTGCCAAAAGCAAGTCCTCCAGACCAAGGGTCCTGCTAGAGCTGGACACCTGCATGTCTCTGAATGCTCTCCTACACCTCTGATTCTGCAGCTGCAAGCCAAGAACTCACCTACTGGAAAAGCTGAAAAATTGCTATTAATAACACTGGGTGAGCATCTAGAAAAAAAGCTTCATCAGTAGCATCTGGTCTCATCAGTGTTTGCATCAAGAAAGTGGTGACCTTCAGGATGTCACCATGCCCAGTCCCTCATCCCTGGGCAGCTCCTTTGGCTGCACCGTGTGGACTCTGTACAACGTGGTTGCCCTCAACACATTATCATAAGAATATTCCTATGGATCACATAGTCCCAGATTGGTTTGGGTGGGAAGGGACCTTAAAGATCATCCAGTCCCACACCTTGCTATGGGCAGGGACACCTCCCACCAGACCAGGTTGCTCCAAGCCCCATCCAACCTGCCCTTGAACACTTCCAGGGATGGGGCAGCCACAGCTTCTCTGGGCAACCTGGGCCAGTGTCATACCACACTACGTTACAAGTGAATTAAGCACCCTTGCTCCTTGTTGATTTACTAGACAGCAGCAAAACCAGGAATTCCAGGGACTGAGAACCACATAGTAATGTATCACACTTCTTAGGAAATACACATGGAAACACTTCCACTCTCTCATCTGCACTTCCAACAGCTGCCAGAAAACCAAAAGTAAACAGCATCTTATTCCTGTTACAAGGACTCATTTGCTTTCTCTTAGCCTTCTTTGGCCTACTTGGATTATTCTGAAGAATATTCTATTCTTTTTTTTTCCCTGATGGACAGATCATTTTTAATACCCTTTCCAAAGCTGTTTGAGCTCCTTCCTGACTATTAAGTTTTCAGGGCATCCTCTGGGAAAAAACATGTACAGAATTTACCAGAAAATTAAAAACGTTAAAGAAATGCTATAAATAAAAAAATATGGTAAATGTTTAAGAATAAATGAGGTTTTCATTTCCTAGAGAAGACTTTTTCAGCTGTAAGAGATTCCTGGCTCAACCCCAAAGCTAAGCCCCTCCTGTCTGAGGACACATCCAATACAACAAGAGCTCTAGAAGTGTCCTTATGGCTGACTCCTCTTACAGTAATTTCCCAGCCCCAGATTCAGCCTCAGTGCTTTCCTGACTGCAAGGAGATATTCCAGAAACCTGCTGGCTAACTGCAGGGTTGTCAGGCTGCTGCTGGAGGAACCTCCCCACCCCTTGGCACTCTTCCCTACCCATTTGCTGCCGATGTTTCACAGCAGACAGGATTTTAAACACAAAGGCCTTGGAATGTTATAGATCCAGCTTGATGTACTTGACTGGCTGGTTGGGTTGGTTTTTTTCCAGACAAAGGCTCTAAATACCCAAAGCACCATCGTGTGGCTGCCTGGCATCTCCATGGCAATCTCCCTGAGCTGGAGGCACAGTGTTTTATTTCTATTCTTGACACCATGCCCTCTTATTAGGCTGATGCACGCCTTCCTGGCTGGCAGTGTTTCTTGAAATTTGGAAGAATCTCCTGAAGACATAAAATAATGTTCTCTGATATGATGCCCCCCCAATTCATGCCCATCTTCTCCTTGCTCCACCCACCTCAGTCTTAACGAGTAACGTAGGAGTAACGGGAGAGCTGCTACCCTGTGAGAGCATGGCTACTGTTGGTCTTGGTCCTTCCACGTGTTTTGGACTGGGATTTCTAATTTAAAGCTGAAATGAAGATCTCATGATGGCATTTTCACAAAATTTATGTAAGTTAAGCCCATTGCTGGCTCACTCACATAACCACTGAATAGAATTTAAGTCCGTTTTGAAACAGGACTCCAGCAACAATTATTGAGGGAAGGAAAAAAAAAAAAGAAGAAAAAAACCCCTCCAATTATTACTTTTATGTATATATAGATCAAAATGATAAATTATAGAAGTGTTCAGGAACCAGAAGCAGAGAAACTGTACCAAAGGCAGAGGTACCAGGTCAACCTGCACTACACACAACCATCAACCCCAGATCCTCCTGGCCAGGAACCCCGATGCATTTCCCACCCAGCTGCCCAGAGCCAGAGCACCACTAGATGAAGACAGAACAACCACCAATAAATTGCTGAACACCTCAGGAAAGATTTTCAAAATATATTAGGAGCAAGAGTATGCATTAAGAATATCCTATTCAGGGCATTTCTTCAGCACATGCTGGAAGGCAAATACACACTGCTCACCTGCTGCTCTCCCCAGAAGATCAAATGCTTTCTGCCAAAATTAATCTCTTCCACCAGGGAGCAGGAAAAGGCCATGGAACTGTAAGTTATTTTATTCTGTTGCGCTTCCAAGGCCAGACAGCAGAATGATCAATGCCTGCACCTTTGTTAACAAAACCAGCCACTGCCAAAAGGAGCCCCACAGAGGATCAATTCATTAATTCTCCAATACGGACTCTTCACAAAAACCGCCTTGTTTCTCCCTTTGCATTGGAGCTGGTGTTCCAGGGATTAGCATTTTTACAATGCAAACCCAGTGTTCTTCGAAAAAGAGTGTTAAATATTTTAGAACCTGCACTAGTAAGAATGGGACCTTTCCACAGGAATGACCCAAAGCTGGTCCTGCAGAAGGTTTCCTGTCAGCGATAGGAAATGCCAGAAACAACCAATGGCTTCGGGGTTCCCCTCTGTCAGGGGTTCATGTGTATCAGCAATGCTGATCTTCAAACTTCCACAAACTAAGTGAGCTTCACTTGGCAGAAATCACACGCTCTGACACCCAGTGAAAAATGAGCAGTGGGAATACACTTTTTTTTAGATTTGCCTCTACGAGGGGCACATACGTAATGCTTTAAAGCAGCACCAGTCGCTCTCGGCTCCAGGGATCACTTCTTAAGATGTGAAAAACGAGCTTACTAACAGGCTTAAGGTAAAAATAAGCTCTTACATAGGGGCCTGAACACATCCAAGGAATATTTTTATGGGTCTACACACCAAAAAATGTTGAAATCCACTGATTTGGACCATTAATGCTTGTAAGAAGCAACTCTACACTTCCCTTTTACTGGAAAGCGAACAATTTCAGCTTATAGAAAAAGGCCTGAAAAATGCTTTCAAATTCTCAGTTGATCTTCTCTAGAAATACCTGCTTCACAAAAAATCTTCCAAGTAGTTTCTGTTAATAGAAAATAGTCCACCAGTCTTGGCTGAAGACAAAAGAGGGGGGGGGAAAAAGGACAGAAGGAACTCCCCATGATGTGCTAAGGGTACTAGATAGGCATAGCAGGGTTTATTTTGCATACTTACTTAAAATGCAGAAATTGTGGTACATTAGAGATGTCAAAAGTAATTTCCAACATCTTTTCTAACAATCACTTATCAAAGACTCAATTTTCCAATTTTCCTTTATGCCTAAAGGACAATTACTAAATGCATTTCACTCAAAGGGATTCATTCTTGTCATGGGCACCATCCTGATCCCACGCAGAAATACACTCACTTTTCTGCAGGATGGGACATTTCTCTAAGAGCTGAGTTCTCCCACTGAATAAGAAAAAAAACAGCCAGAACTTGCGAGTTCAGGACCACACACACTTCCAAAAACTTCTTTGAAAACATGTATTTGAATAAATATTTTTACACTATGCAAATGTGTCTTGTTTATGTCAGTTAGCATTTGCGCTGGCTCACAGAGAGCCTCATAACAGTATTAATAAAATATATACTATTTTGAAAGTGTAAAAAATTTCCCAACAGTGACAAAACGTTTCATGCAGTAAAAAGGATCAAAATTCCATCATGAGGCACCCCCAAATATCTTGAGAATTTAAATTAACCCATGATTTGCATGACAGCTAAAGCAGAAGCACCCTGCCCACAGCGTAGGAACCAGTGCAGCACAACGGGGTTTGGTGACAGAAAAAGAAGGAAAATGGCAATTACCCTAAAAGACATTTCAAGATTCTCACCACCCCAGATATCCATTCCTGCATCGTAAGTTCCTATCTCTTCAAAGTAGTTTCTGTCAATAGAAAATAGGCCACCAGCCATAGTAGGGGTCCTAGTTGAAAACAAACAGAAAAGAAAAAAAAAAAAAAAAAGAGGAAAAAGAAAAGAAAAAATACCTTTTGAAAGACACTGTGGAATTTATTGTGACACTACAGTACATTTCACTACCTCAGACATTTTGACTATAAATATATTCTATGTACAGCAACTTAAATACAAGCTACTAACAACAATAGCAGGGTTTGGAGTGCATCCTCAGGGAGAGCCCTGCCCAAGGGAGACCCGCAGGATCACTTCCTACCCACCACACCACCTCCCCAGAGATTATTTCAGGAGCATTGCAATGGTAAAGTGGATGGAATTTTGGCCTTCTGCATCCAGAACAGCAGTTCAAATCCAATCTGAAATGCTTAGTGGAGAGTTTAATGCCTCAGCTTTGCCTTAGAGGGAGACTAAATGTGCATAAAATTACCAGGCGTAATCTCCCCTAACAGGATTATAAATCCTTACAACAGGCAAATCCAGTCAGAGTGCAGCTTCTCTTTGTGTGTAGATGTCCTGTGTCCCTGGAAATATTTGTTCTGTGATTTTTCATCATTTAAAGTCTACAGGGGATGAGAAAGGCTCACCCCATCAGCAGGGCCCCAGCTCCATGGCCCCACACCAAGGTGTCCCCACACTGAGGTGTCCCCACACAAGCAGAGCTCTCTGACAAGGTGTCTGGTGACACACACCAGCTCCAGGGCACAGCTACTGGGGTTGAGCCCAACCAGGTAGAGCCTGCAGGGAAGGTGCCATGTGGGTGACAGTACCCATGGCAGCAACAGAGGGGATGTGGGTGTGGAGCTGCTGAGCTCCATCCTATGCCCACGGGATGGCCAGCAAGGGCCTCTGGCACCTGGACAGAGCTGCCAACTGAGCCTGGCTGGGCAAGTATCAGTCACACTTCTGTCCTCAGCTTCAAAACCAACTGCAATGTGGGCTAGACTGGGTTTTGAAGTCTAGACTGGGTTTATGAAAGCACACAATGCTAGCTCCATCATGGAATCATAGTAACACAGACTGTTTTGGGTTGGAAGGGACCTTAAATATCATCTAGTCCCAATCCCCTGCCATGGGCAGGGACACCTCCCACCAGACCAGGTTGCTCCAAGCCCCATCCAACCTGCCCTTCAACACTTCCAGGGATGGGGCAGCCACAGCTTCTCTGGGCAACCTGGACCAGGGTCTCACCACCCTCACAGCGAAGAATTTCTTCCTAATGTCTTACCTAAATTTCCCCTCTTCCAGTTTAAAGCTATTACTCCTCATCCTATCACTCCATGCCCCTATGTGTTCCAGTATAACCACACACAAACATGTCAGTAACTATGGCCTGTATGCAAAGGGTTTGATCACAAAGATGAACTCATCCATTCCATTATTTTATCTAGTAAACTGCTCAGGAAGAATGGTGGGAATATTTGATACTCTGTGGTCAGAGATCTGTGCACGTGCAATGTCTTCAGCACCAGTACTTCTGCCCCATTCAAGCTGTGTTTCCCCAAAGCTCCTGTGCTTCTGTGTCAACACTGGCAGGGAATGAGCTCCAAGAACTTATCTGAAAAGCAAGTCACCAGCAACAGAAAAGGGGTCACGTGCGATGCAGAATGGAGCTGGAACAGGGGCAGAACCTGAACCATGTGGGCACTCCTCAGATCTTCCTCAAGCAGCTGCTGTATGTCCTGCACACCAGATGAACTGGCTGACGCATCTGCTGTGTGCACCCTGCTTGGTGGTGTCACCTCAGGGCTGAGGTGGTGTCACATATGCCGTGCAGGTGCTCAGACCTGTTGTGCTGCACACAACCCTTCCTGTGGTGGCTCTGGCCACAGCCCCAGCCATAAGGACTCCTCACTTACCCTCCAACTCAACAAATCCAGGTAGTTCACCTGCTCTGCAACTATTTCTGCTTCTGCCAGAGCTGACTGCCATTGCACCAGACTCTGAGTTTACCAACACTTCATTTCTGTTTTTCACACAATCATTCTGGTTAGAAAAGACCTTTAAGATCATCAAGTCCAACCATTAACCCAACTCTACCGAGTCCAGTGCTAAACCATGTCCCTCAGCACCACATCTACACAGCTTTTAGACACCTCCAGGGATGGTGACCTCCCTGGGCAGCCAGTGTTTAATTACCCTTGAAGTGAAGAAGTTTCTTCTAATACCCAATCTAAACCTCCCTTGGTGCAACTTGAGCCCATTTCTTCTTGTCCCATTGCTTGTTACTTGGAAGAAGAGACCAACCCCCAGATATGAGCATTAGCATTTTCTCCCTGTGCTCCCAGCACTGCAAGCTCCACCAGTCAACTGTGTGTCATCTGGAGAGGGCTAAACCTGCTTGGGTTCCAAGCCACTTTGGTGCCCTCAGCCTTGCTGGGTCTCTGCCACAAACGATGCTGTTGGCCTGGAGCACAGGGAGCAGATGGGCATGGCCAGGCAGTGCCACCCTCCTGGCTGCTGCCACGGATGTTAAATACCATCAAGTCGGGGGAGAACATGAGAAAGCTGACTCTGCAATCCTTCTCAACTGAACTGGTTTTGTGCCAGACTATTACCAGTGCAAAAATACTATATTTAACAGAAATTTCTATTCTTGATTCCCCAGGAACTCTGGAAGTCCGTGCAAAACTACTTACACTGCTATAAAAAACTGCCAGTAGTTGGTTTATTCACTGACCTGACAACTGGCCCAGTTCCCAGAGGACTCTCAGCAATTCCAACATGTCAATGAGCCTGTGCCCAGCACAGCACGAACCACCCTCAGCTCCCACAGGCACTCACCTCCCACCCTCCCCAACCTCACCAAAGTGAGAAGTGCCACTGGTTCCAGACAAATAAAACCTTCCCCACTCCTGCCTGCAACAGAAATCCTTGTCCCCTGCCTCCTCTCCTTCCTTCTCCTCCTCTGCTTCCCTGGAGGAAGCCAGTCTTTGACTGAACGGTCCAGAATTGCCCATTCTTGCAAAGACTCAGTTTTAAGCAGTGTTTGAACCATACAGCTGAACTGCAGACATGGATCTGGAGTCCTTGGAAATGCCAGCAGCAACTGTTGCTGACAAACAAACAGCATCTTCCTAATAACTCACTAACTGGAACTGGAAGTGCAGAGCTCTGTGGTGTAAAATGTAGGTGACAACACACAGATATACACCACGGATCCTCCAGCGACTGCAACACAGCAGGCAGGGCTACTCTCTGTCATGGAAATTTAATGCTACACAGACAGATCTGCAGAACCCTCACTGTAAAAAGAGCTGAAACAGTAATATTCAAAAGAGCAAGGGTTCCTGGTTTCTTCCTCAGCTGTGCTCTTAATAGCTATTTTTTGCCTACATGGAGTCATGCTCACAACTACAGTACTATGCACTAATTAACTCTCATCACCATTCAAACCCACTTTCAATTTTATTTTGGACATAATGTCTGCTGCTCATTTCTGCAACTCTTGGCAGCAAGCAGGCTTCCCATCCCTGTGTATCTGCACTTTGAACTCCCCACCAGAGCAGCTGCACAGCAGGAGGGAACTCAGTCACCCTGGACCTGCTGCATCCCCCCAACACCATGCCTAGAGGCACAGCAAGGAGGTGCTGGCCCAGAGCTGCGCCCAGGGGGATGCTCAGGGCAGGTGCCACCCAGTGTCACCTCCCCAAAGCCACATGATGTCACCTCATCCCACATCCCCAACCTCCCTGTCCTGCACATCTGCTCCAGGGTGTCCAATAGACACAAGGGCAACACCATTCATGAACAAGGCCACTATGATATAGTTTGGAATCGGGTTTCTACACCAGTTTCCAACACTGCTGTACATCACTCAGGCAGTACCAGATGTAGTCAACTCTTAAGTATAATCAGTCATAATGAGATAAATACAATATGACCCTAATATTTCATCTTGCATTTTTCCTCTCAATAACTCATTTATACTTGAGAAAATATTTTCTAGAACAAAATATATATATTTAGTCTTTATAATACTAGCCTGGAGTGTCCTCAGCTTAAAAAAAAACCTAAGGGCAAGTAAGGAAATACCCACAGAAATGTGCTGTG
Source organism: Hemiprocne comata (assembly GCA_020745705.1). Taxonomy (NCBI): domain Eukaryota; kingdom Metazoa; phylum Chordata; class Aves; order Apodiformes; family Apodidae; genus Hemiprocne; species Hemiprocne comata. The sequence goes on from CM036591.1 coordinate 1,281,320, forward strand.
GAGAGACTGGAACTGCCCAGCACAGAAACACTTTATGTAACACCAGATGTAAGAGGTTTGTAAACTGATCTCAGCACAGACAAGTTTTCTGTTGCCGCAGGCAAAACCACAGAAGGAGAAATGAGTTCACTTGAAGACAAAGGATGCTCTGCCAAGTACAAATATTGTGTAAGGATTTTTCAGGGGAAGAAGAAGAAAATACTACTGAAGGGGGTTTAGGAAGCCTGCTGGCTCTAGCTGGCACTACCCACAGACAAGGACAACTGCACCAGGGCCCACCTGGGGAGGAACTGCCCTGCCCAGAGCCCCCAGGTTTGGCCATCCCAGATCTACCCACCTCCATCAGACCATCTGCAGGACACTTCAGCTTTAAGCTCCACTTCTGCACAGGGCAACCGGCCAGGTTTTGTTACCAGAGAGCCTCCGGGAACAGAAATGAGCTTCATGCTTAAAATAACCCATTTTGGCAAGGTTTAACAGTTCACAAAGTTTACAGAGGTGGAGGTTACTCCAGCTACCATCAGTGGAGGTTCCAGCATTTACTCTGTATGGAAACAGGGTAAAATCCTGAGGTGCCTCAGAACAGCACTGTTCAGACCAAAAATACAGACATGCCCATGGACACGAGCCCTGGGGGGTTGCTGTACCCTCAGAGTAAGAAATGTACCCTGGGAGCAACACCTGGAAGCCCCTGCAAGCTCATGTAGCATCTGTGCTAAAAGCCACCATTCAGATTTGGCTTCTGCAAATACACCTGAAAAAATACGTTTCCACTGATCCTAACGAACCTCAGAGAATGAAATATTTGACTAGAACAGCTCTGTCCCTAGAAACAATCTTTTCTCCAAGGATTTCTTCTAAATGTCCCCATCCTGTTCTCATTTCTAGTCTCAGTCCTAGCAGAGACACCCCATGAAGGGAAAGCTCACTGGTGGTCCTTTCACTTCTGAACATTGTATGTGTAAAAAAATTGTAAATACATTTAAAAAAACAATCCACCAAAAATGCCAGGATGTGATGAGCACTGACTTCCATCCTCTCTTCCCCAGGATGGTGAGTACAGAGGGTGGTTGGGGCAGGGGTGGCAGGACCTGCTGCCCAGGACCTCTCCCATCATCAGCACTGCCCACTTTCATCCACCACATCTAAACCAGGACTGTTCACAAAGTGGAAAGGCTTTTGGTACCTTCACAAAACCTGTGATTCCTTGGGGAAGTGTTGCCTTTGTGAGGCTATCCTGGGAAAGGCTATGCTGCTGTGGTGTGAGGTGACCTGGGAGAAAGCTAGGTAAGGGGAGGAGAAGAAAAGGAGCACAAGAGAAGGAACATCAGACTGGGGCTTAAGAGCCAGAAGAAGAAAATAAGCAGCTGAAGTGCAGGGTCTGGTCTGTGCAGAGCAGGAACAGCCTCCAGGTGTGGATCTGGGCTCAGAGCCCATGCTGCCCAGGGCAGAGCATCACCAACCAGGATGGGGCACCTACCATCCCCACCCCTCATCTGCCAAAAACACCACAAACGATCCAACTTTTCTACTGGCTGTTGGCATGAAAGCTCTTTTCCAGCTGCCTTGCATGACAGCTGGCACTGAATGAATTCACCTTTTCCCACTACATCTGGAGATTCCAGCAAAGGCAGATATTTCAGTTGAGTCCAAGGCCTAATTTGGGAATGTAAGAGTTCCTTTAGCTGCCCAGGCCAGCCAGCAGCAGCGTTTCACAGCTACCAACTAGAAAGCACCAGGCCCCTCTTCTGAGACTGCAGCAGCTTCTGCCTGGCACTGAGGGGGTTAATGGTCCCAGTGCACAGCCCAACACTGCCCATCCCCACCAGGGAGCTCCCAGCCCTAAGTGATCCTGACCTTCCCACAAAAATACAAGAATATAAACAATACACAAAGAATACATTGCATGGAGGGTAATTCAGAGTTTGAAAATGCATGCCTTCTGATTTTAAGTCTAAAAAGCAAAGGTAGGGATTTATCGATGTTGTTATGGAAGGTTAGTGTTCTGAGTGAAACTTTTGTCAAGTACATGGATTTTTAATGTAGCAAAAAGCAGAATCTGAGTGCAATGGTTACATTCCACATGCATGCACATGAACATGTAAGCCAATGATGCCTGTGTCCTACACTTATTCCATTGATTACAAAGAAAAAATACGAATAAAGGTATACTCAACCTAAATAATGTTTCAGGATGGGGAAAGCAACACGGAATTTTAAAAAAATGAACTCGCCAATTTGTTTCTAAATTTTTGGTACGGGTTAGGCTATTTTTATCTCCCCATTTTTGAATATTCAGCAGCTGCCAAAACCATTCTTATCTTAGCCAAAATACGATACTTTTTCTCTTTGGATGCAGAATCTGTGATTGGTTTTCTGACCCCACAGGACTGATGCACTGATGCTTTTAGACTTCTCTGTGTCTAAGAGCTGACACTTGAGTCTTCAGCCAGCACAGTTCCACACCCTCAGAGCTTCACTCTAAAGCACTCAGGGTAATTACAGGACATGTGGCACTTGGCATTAACCTCCAAGTCCTTCCCCCTTGCCCTGCTTGCTGACACCCATCAAACCAGGAGAAGCCCAAACAGCCCAGGCAACCTCCAGCTAAAAGCTGGTGGGAAAGCCAGAACACAGAAAAAGCCTTTTTTTTTTCCAGAAATAATTTTAAGAGTCAATTACACACCTGATTCTGGACTAGCTTTATGTACTACTCCATTTCAAGGTCAGGAATTTGCATTTCTTTGAAAACTCCTCGTGCACGGGAGGGCTGGAACCAAGAGGGCCTGGTGAGGGACAGGGCCAGCACAGCATGAGGCTCTGGCTCGTTAGGGTAATTAATGCCACCAATGTTAATGCACACCCTTGCTCTAGTGACACAGTTGCTGGCAGACCTCACAGCAGAGTGACAATATTTGAGACCATGAGAAAAAAGGGTTCTCCTGACTCCAGGATAGCATCTCCCCCTGTGCTAAGGACAGAGTCCTCTCCTGGGACCCCCACTTGCTGCTCTTGGTGGGAATAAAGTCTAAAACCTCCAGTCCTTCCCTGGCTCCAGAGTTTGAAGGACATAAAGTGACAGATTTTGGCCATTTTCTGGCACAAGTGATTTTGAATGGCTTTTCTTTACCCATCCACTGCCTTACCTGGAAGGGAATGGCAAAGTGGGGCTGGGGTTGCTGCCCCTGCCTTGGCTCTGAGTTGCCCCTGAGTTGGCTCCAAGTTGCCCCTGAGTTGCCCCTCCCTTTATCTGCCTGTTGCACACAGCAGGGATATGCAGGACTGGAATTCCTACCCCTTCACTCTGTCCCTCTGACAGGTTTGGACTTTACATTCACTTGTGAAAGCTTTTTATATTTCTTTTTTTTTAACTGTTTGTGAAGAGCACAGTAGCTATTAGAGCTGAGCAAACAACCCACTGCAAGTAATTTATTCAATTTGTTCTGTTTCAGCTGCATTTAAAATTTTTCTAGAGCTTTTGTTACAGCCTGTGGTTTGAGCCATTAAATGAAAGAGGTCAGGAATGATCATGGCAATTCAGGACACGCTCTTAGATCATTTTTGACTCAGTGAGCATGACTATCAATTTTATTTTCTAGGCAATAAAAGCATGCATTTAAGTCCAAATCATCATAATCAAATGCTTGGGTTCCATGTTCAAAAATGTGTATTTCAGAAATACGTTCTAATCATTTACCTTAAATTATGAAAAAAATCAGTAAACACAAGGTCAACGGGTGACTTGCAGAAAACAAACAGAGAGGGAACTTAAAAAGCAGGTAACATTTTGAAATACTGAGTGTTGCAAAGAAGCTATAAATGAGTTTTCTCAGCTCTGGTAACTACAGTACAGCATTAAGGATGGGTCAGACTTTGGTCTTCTCTACCCTGAACAGTGTGCCACAACTACCTGCCACATGTTCCCTGACACTGCAGCTAAATCTTAGGCATTAAGCATTATTGTCTACATAAAGAAGTACAGAGCAGAGTCAAACAGCACTCTGGGTTCACTCTCCTTACCTGACAGGCAAGGTCCTGTCCCCTTTCCTCCTGTCCATCTCTCTCTGGGGAACCGGATACCAGCGGAAGTTGAGTTTCCAGTTGAACCCTCCATAAGTCATGTCTGACCCAGCCATGTACTCAAACGTGTCATCGCTGATCACGTCGATAATTGGGCAGACAACTGTTTTCCTGGAGGAAAAAATATTAGTTTTATTTAAAAACAAAACATTTTTTAATGTTACTCTGCTGAATGTTGTGCTTATTTTGCGTCTTCTCTGCCTCAAACTCCGCTTTCCACTGCTTCGTGGAGGTTTTCTCTTCCAAAAATGAGGCCATGCAAAGTTGCCCTTTTCTGCTATTTTTGGTGGTGGCTGCGGGGCTGAGGGAGGGTGGGTTTGATCACCACGTGTGCACCCTCATCTCAGGGAGCACTGGTGAGGTGCTTCAGGAACACCAACAAATCCCACCCCTCCCATGCACAGCAGGACTAGGGCTGCCCAGGGGAAAAAAAGGGGGGAGGGAGAGAAAAAAGGGGGGGGAAGGGAGGGGAAAAAGGGGGGGGGAGAAGGCAGGAGAAAAAGGGGGGGGAGAAGGCAGGAGAAAAAGGGGGGGGAGAAGGCAGGAGAAAAAGGGGGGGGAGAAGGCAGGAGAAAAAGGGGGGGGGGAAGGCAGGAGAAAAAGGGGGGGGGGAAGGCAGGAGAAAAAGGGGGGGGGGAAGGCAGGGGAAAAAGGGGGGGGGGAAGGCAGGGGAAAAAGGTGGGGGAAGGCAGGGGAAAAAGGGGGGGGGAGGCAGGGGAAAAAGGGGGGGGAGGCAGGGGAAAAAGGGGGGGGAGGCAGGGGAAAAAGGGGGGGGGAGGCAGGGGAAAAAGGGGGGGGGAGGCAGGGGAAAAAGGGGGGGGAGGCAGGGGAAAAAGGGGGGGGGAGGCAGGGGAAAAAGGGGGGGGAGGCAGGGGAAAAAGGGGGGGGAGGCAGGGGAAAAAGGGGGGGGAGGCAGGGGAAAAAGGGGGGGGGAGGCAGGGGAAAAAGGGGGGGGAGGCAGGGGAAAAAGGGGGGGAAGGCAGGGGAAAAAGGGGGGGGGAAGGCAGGGGAAAAAGGGGGGGGGAAGGCGGGGGAAAAAGGGGGGGGGGGAAGGCGGGGGAAAAAGGGGGGGGAAGGCAGGGGAAAAAGGGGGGGGGAAGGCGGGGGAAAAAGGGGGGGGAAGGCGGGGGAAAAAGGGGGGGGAAGGCGGGGGAAAAAGGGGGGGGAAGGCGGGGGAAAAAGGGGGGGGAAGGCGGGGGAAAAAGGGGGGGGAAGGCGGGGGAAAAAGGGGGGGGAAGGCGGGGGAAAAAGGGGGGGGAAGGCGGGGGAAAAAGGGGGGGGAAGGCGGGGGAAAAAGGTGGGGGAAGGCAGGGGAAAAAGGTGGGGGAAGGCAGGGGAAAAAGGGGGGGAAGGCAGGGGAAAAAGGGGGGGAAGGCAGGGGAAAAAGGGGGGGGAAGGCAGGGGAAAAAGGGGGGGGAAGGGAGGGTAAAAAGGGGGGGGGAAGGCAGGGGAAAAAGGGGGGGGAAGGCAGGGGAAAAAGGGGGGGGAAGGCAGGGGAAAAAGGGGGGGGAAGGCAGGGGAAAAAGGGGGGGGAAGGCAGGGGAAAAAGGGGGGGGAAGGCAGGGGAAAAAGGGGGGGGGAAGGCAGGGGAAAAAGGGGGGGGAAGGCGGGGGAAAAAGGGGGGGGGAAGGCGGGGGAAAAAGGGGGGGGAAGGCAGGGGAAAAAGGGGGGGGAAGGCAGGGGAAAAAGGGGGGGGAAGGCAGGGGAAAAAGGGGGGGGAAGGCAGGGGAAAAAGGGGGGGGAAGGCAGGGGAAAAAGGGGGGGGAGGCAGGGGAAAAAGGGGGGGGGAGGCAGGGGAAAAAGAGGGGGGGAGGCAGGGGAAAAAGGGGGGGAAGGCAGGGGAAAAAGGGGGGGAAGGCAGGGGAAAAAGGGGGGGGAAGGCAGGGGAAAAAGGGGGGGGAAGGCAGGGGAAAAAGGGGGGGAAGGCAGGGGAAAAAGGGGGGGGAAGGCAGGGGAAAAAGGGGGGGGGAGGCAGGGGAAAAAGAGGGGGGGAGGCAGGGGAAAAAGGGGGGGAAGGCAGGGGAAAAAGGGGGGGGAAGGCAGGGGAAAAAGGGGGGGGAAGGCAGGGGAAAAAGGGGGGGGGAAGGCGGGGGAAAAAGGGGGGGGGGAAGGCGGGGGAAAAAGGGGGGGGAAGGCAGGGGAAAAAGGGGGGGGAAGGCAGGGGAAAAAGGGGGGGGAAGGCAGGGGAAAAAGGGGGGGGAAGGCAGGGGAAAAAGGGGGGGGAAGGCAGGGGAAAAAGGGGGGGAAGGCAGGGGAAAAAGGGGGGGGAAGGCAGGGGAAAAAGGGGGGGGGGAAGGGATAAATAAAAGTGTAAACTTCAGAGCCTATTGAAGGTGATAAGGACTCAAAGTCATGCCTGCTAAAAAGATGGGAGGCAGCTGGGGAGGGACACCCAGACCTTGTGACAGTCAAGTTTATGTCTTTACTGCCACTGTTACTCTTACTGTCAGTAATTAAAATCCTGCTGTAAGAATCAAAAGCTTATTGTGCATTTGTTTAGAAATTACATTTTGAGAAAAAATATTCGAGAATATTCTGTCTGCCTGACTGAAAAAAAACCAACCAAACTTCACCTTCAGATCAAGGCATTGTCCTGATTTCTATCCCACTGTGGTTTCTATTTCACCTTCTACTGGAGCAGAGGCAGGGAAGGCTGGAGGCAGCGATGGCCCCTACCTGTCCTCCTTGATCCTGGCCAGCAGGGGCTCCAGCCAGCCCAGGGTGCACTCGCAGTGGGCGTCCAGGAAGGTGATCACCTGCCCCTGGGAGGCTGCTGCTCCCCGCAGCCGGGCACGGATCAGGCCCGACCTCTGCTCCATCCGGATGATTTTGACGGAGACGTCCAGTTTCTTCACGTAATTTTCTAATGAGGCCTTCAGAAACTCTGCCAAGGAGAATCGGAAAAAGAGAAAAAGAAGGAGGAAAACGTCATGTAGGGAGAGGACAAGAGGGATTGGCTTTAAACTGGAAGAGGGGAGATTCAGGTTAGACATTAGGAAGGAATTCTTTGCTGTGAGGGTGGTGAGACACTGGCCCAGGTTGCCCAGAGAAGCTGTGGCTGCCCCATCCCTGGGAGTGTTCAAGGGCAGGTTGGATGGGGCTGGGAGCAACCTGGTCTAGTCGGAGGTATCCCTGCCCATGGCAGGGTGTCAGAACTAGATGACCTTTAAGGTCCCTTCCCACCCAAAGCAGTCTGGGATTCTGTGATTTTGTGCTTATTTTGAGCTGGGTTCAGTGACTCCCAGCCTCCAGCCTAAGGGCAGAGTTCATTCATCGTGCCCAGCTCTCCAAGGGCTGCCATGCACAAACACTGCCCTAATGGGACACACGTTTTGACATACTGAGAGGTTCTTTGGAATACTGAGAGCTGAGCCATGCAGGTTTCCTGCCACACTGTGCAGGGCAGCCACACACACACCCCCTGAGCATCTGAGCATCTCATGAAGATATCACAGAAATGTTAAATAAGTCATGATCAATTCCCTTGAATAAACCAGTGATCAGCAGTGAGTACAACATGATTGCACTTCTGCTGATTTGTCTGTGGTTAAATACAAACATGGCAATTTTTTATTAATTCCACCATTTGTGAACCCACAACTTTGCTTTTAGGAAAAAACTAGTTACTTGGGCTAAAGTCTTCCTCGTCCTTCTGGCACAGAGGGACAATAAACCCACTTGTTTTCTGATCCAGGAGCATAATCAGAGTTAAGCTAATGCTACACAGGGCAGAAACAAAGGATGGCTTAGCTTGCATCCTCTGTCCCTTGAACAGTGGCAGATGTATGGTGCATCTCCCATTATGCACATTTGGCTGCTCCAGGAAAATTTATCCTTCCATCCATTCCATTTATAGAAGGCAACGAGGTTCATCTGCCAGGAACTTGCAGCTTCACAAGCAGAATTTCTCCTTCTAAACCCTGGGGTTTAAAAAAAAAAAAGAAAAAAGGCAAGACCAAAAAAAAAAAAAAAAAAAGAACAACAAATATGAGGAAAAACAAGGGAATTGGCCCAGTGTGGACATTCAGGAAAAGCTGGAACAGCAAACCTGGGTTTTTTTAGAGTCCGTTTGGGAGACGCTGGGCGAGAGGCGCGCGCCCGGCTCGGCGCTGTCCAACGGGAGCCATGTCTCCCTGCCCTGCCTGCAGGACCCTCCCTCCTGGCACTAAGCCAGCCCAGGGAGCGGGGGGCTCCTCTCCCCCCAGCCCACCTCTCTCGCTGGCATCGTCCACCAGGATGATCTCGGCGAGCAGGCGGTGGGGCGAGCGGTTGATCACGCTGTACACGGTGCGGAGCAGAGTGCTCCAGGCCTCGTTGTGGAACACGATGACCACGCTCGTGTTGGGCAGCTCGTCGGGGTACACCTTGGTCTTGCACCTGCCAAAAAAAGGAAAAAAAACACAGAAGGAAAGAAGGGGTTAATCTTTAAGAAAACCTTAAAGAGCTCCACCAACGGGACAGCCTGGAAAATTGGCTCCAAGCCTGTTGAGCAGGACACATTATAGACCAATTATTGAGCTCTCAAAGCTCCCAAAAGGGAATTTCAAACCCTGTTTTCTTGCTAAGAAAACACAGCAGAGGATGCAGAGGTACATGCACCACTGTGTTCACAGCTCCCCTGGACTCCAGCTCTCCTCACTCCCACTTGGTACTCCAAGAAATCCACATGCAGCGTCTCCAATACTGCCCACAGACCACTCTGAGCTGCACACAGGGCACGGGCAGATTAATACAAAGTGTTTGGAGCTGTTACAGCCAGGTCAAATAAGTCTTTTATTGTAACAAATCCCACATTCTGTGGTTTGAAGTAAACAAGCATCTGAAACCTCCCCATCTTTGGCAGCTTCTCAAAAAGAAGAAAAAAAAAAAAAATCACTATTTTCCAGAACACTCTATAAGCCCATTCAGTGGCAGAGCAGGAGGTAAAATAATTTCACCTGTTTTTGGAAAATGTGGAAATTAAGGCACATTGAGCAACAGACACCAAACCTTCCTGATTTGGTGGAAGCTATTTACTTATCACAAAAAGACAGCCCAAAATTCTGCATATTTGTTCCAGATCTTGGACACATTTCAAAAATACAACCTCGCCTACATCAACCTGTCCACACAGGTCAAGCCACATCACCTGAACACACCTAATATGGATTATTAAAATAATTTGCACTTTTTTTGCTGTTTCACTACTGTATGATTTTTGTGGTCCAGGGAAAGCCCTTCCAGAAGGAACAGGGGAGCAGGTAGGTATGTTCTTCAGCAGCACACACACACTAGGGAATTAAACTGGGAGTAAAGTGAGAAGAAATCATGTACAGCTTTTAAGGTCATCTTCTTTTTAATAGCACTAATCTGAAGCTTCCATAAAAAACTCTAAATTGGTGAGTTATTCATTAGCATTTACATCCCCTGCATTCTCTGACTGTGACATAGGCTCAGCACATCACTTCTTGCCCTGTTACTTGAAAACTCAGCCAGCCCCAATGCAGAAGTTGCTCAGGAGCAGCCTCCTCCTGACAGAAAACTTCTCTTCAAGGGCCAGGAGAACAGATGAATAAGGTCACTGAAGAAAAGTCACCTGTCCACACAGTTTCATTCTTAAACATCATCTACCATAACAAAACTCCCTTTAACCTTTTCTTCTGCCTCACTGACATTTAAGGAAAACAAGATAAAACAACATTGTGATCACAGCTTTCAAAATGCAGGGTGAGGAGAGAATAGAGAAGAATACACAATATCTCTGGTTGCTGAGGCACAGGTGAAAGGTTCATGGTGTACATATATATACACAATGACACACATATATCTACACACATCTAGGTGTAATATGTGTATAACAATACACATATCTCTATATATCCACAACACATAAAAGTCACTGGTAACTAGATCTGAGAGCAGGAAGTCTGATGCTAATAGTGACTCTACCTATATAAAACATAGACCCCCCCCAGTCTTGACATCAATCTGACAAGGAGCACTGAAGCTTGCTGGTAGTCATCCCACCTTGACAACTTCAGCAATCTAATTAATGATACGACTACCCATCAATGATGATTTAGATTCAGACAAATAAGTAAAAGTCCTTCACTAATTATCATCCACGGCACCCTCTGCTTACCCAGAGGTGTCTAAAGGAGGGTGAGCCCAGCAGGGCAGTGTGTCCAAAGAAGGACATTTTGCATTTCTTTGTTTCCAGGGTACAGTAGAAGTTTTCCACACATGCAGAATTGCCCTTGGAAGGTGCCTTGTGTCAGCCCTGGCATCTCAAAGTCAGATACCAAAGAGTGACAAAGCCACAGGCTGTCACGCAAAGCTCAGTGCTGGTTATGCTCAGAGTTGTTTCCCAGAGCTTAACCTCATACTTCAAAGTATGTACAAGCTGGAATTTATTCTGCTTGTCCCATATTTCACAACAGTCGTTTTAGTTACATTTAGAACAGATAAAATTTTGGAAAGTGCATGAGAAGTACTACAAACAGTTGTATTTTAAAATACTCAGAAATGCATGTCAGTCATGAAATGAGACCAGTTAAACCATTAGAAAGTTAAACTGTTAAACTATTTGCAGTTTAACACTAATTTTGGAGTGCAAACCGAATACTAAGGAACAGAATGTTTATCATTGGGTAGTTTTGCCAGGATCTTCAGCACTTTAACTACCTCTCTTACTACCCTCCAAGGTCTCTGATGGTACCTAGAGAAGCTGAGGGCCAGATGAGCCGAGGGCATTCATGAAGAGGTCCATGTGCCCTAGGTTTGGCAGCAGACAGACCAACCTAAATGAGCAGAAATCTGATCAGAGAACTCCATGACCAGCATCCCTACTACATGCCCTTCTTCAACATTTTCACAATGACTCTGCATGAGCTATTGTACCATGAAGTGAGGAACCCCTCTCTTTTTGTTACATTTGCCTCTGTCCACACCAGAAGCCTCTGCTGCATGTCCCTCCTTAGCTTCACAGCCAATTACATGGTGAGATTATCCTCTCTGGAGGGGGAGCATTCAATTCCAAATCAGTTCATTCTGTCTGTCTGCTACATATGGTTCCCCAGGGACACCAAGTGATGCACAAGGACTCGTTGATCTCGCACCTGCTCACCAGCGACGAAATTAAATCCATTCAGTTTTTTAGATTTGGGTCATTTGATTTCAGCAGAAACTGTAAAAGCTGGTAGTTTGTCTCCGTTACACCATTAAATCCTTGTGCGTTCACAGTTCATGAGATGTTATTGCAGCACTCAGCCTGCCACAGGGGATGGTTAATCCAGCCTGGATGGTGAGTTGTGCCCTGTGCTCACCTCCACAACACGCAGAAAACCAGAGGGTCGGAAAACAGAGCGGCACTCCAAGAGGAGCAGCTCCACAACACATTTTTGTCTGTTTTCTGGGGGTTTCTGGAAAGCCACCTGTGCTACTGGGGAGCTGGTTTTGCAAAGCAGAGGCCAAGGGTATGACACTAACCAGGCACCAGCACTGAGAGCAACGGGCACTGCCAATCCCAGCTCTGACACCAGAAATCAGATCCCCTGAGACTGATAGATAGATTTTTGGATTGTGGGTATTTGTGTTTTAGCTACTACACAGGTACAAGTTTTTGGGCTCCCTCTAAAGCCACAAGCACAACATGGATTGCGACAACCTAAGTTATTTCGGCAATAAGCTGATTCTGGCCAGCTTGGCTGCAAGAGAAACATCAGATATGGGACAAAAATACATTGACCCCACCTTAAAGACCAGGAACATTTCAGGGCGGAAGCTCAAGGTGTATTTCATGTCATGTCATATTTCTGACAGAGTATTCCTTCCTTCCTCCCTCCCCTGGAAGGTTTTCACCACAGGAGGACAGTGACCTGAGGACCAAGTTTTAGAAAAGCAAACTGTGCACAGCCAAGAAGCCATTAGAGCTCATTAATTGATGAGTGTGTGTAACACAGCTGACTCCTGCACTGGTCATTGGGATGACTCCTGTTCAAAGCCATCAGTCCCATGCCAAGAACATTTACTGCTGGAATTAAACAAAAGACACCCTTAGCTTGTTGATGCAGCTGTTACGCACCCAACACCACTTCATTCCCCATGGATGAGGCCCAGTGCCCTGTTTACACACTTACACCCTTGCTGTTGTCCCAGGCCCGATTTCAGCATTTCCCAACAACCAGCAAGGGCATCACTCCCTGGGGAACCAGCCTCTTCCAGCTCAGCAGCTGAAGATGAGGGAGATGCAGCAAGGAGAGAGGCAGGAGACAAAGAGTGTGAAACACAGCCTGGCAGGAGGGGGGACTGCTCTGCACGGGTAGGTTGGGCTCCACCAACACACCTTTGCTCTCCAGCAGAAGCAGGAACATGGATTAGTTTGCACTAAACTCACTCCAAGCAATTTCCCTGAGTATTCCATTCGCTTTAGATGTTAAACAACAAAGATCAGTGATAGCACAACCATGCAGTGGGTGTATAATCACTACTCTGCTCTTAAAGTCATTCCCGTTGCCGTTCACAGGATGTGCAATGGGGAACAACCACCATCCCTACAAACGTGTGTCACCTGTACCCTGCCTCCCACCTCCCTCCTGGCTGCACGTGGCCAGGCTCCCATCCCAGTGCTCAGGTCCCCTCTTGGCTCATTCCCCTCTCTCAGATGCCCCCTCCAAGCCCCACTCCTGGCCAGTTTTCCTGCAGTCAGTCCCTCCACGACTGCAGGAACAAACCCACGGCTTCCTGCTGTGGATCAGCTGTTGCATCCCCCCCTATGTCCAAAAGTACCTTCCCAGGGACTGTCCCATGGGCTGAGCATCCAGGTGGAGCACAGCCCAGGAGAAGGGCAGCACCTCCAGGAGGTGCTCCACAGGCTCTGGAACACCCGTGTCCTCCCAGAGGAGGCTCAGTCTCCAGCCATTCCCACTCTGCAGGTGTCTCAGCCCCAAACACCCACCTCATGCTCTGCTCACTGGTTAAGTGTTTGTAAGTGCATGAAGGATAAAAACCTTCCACATCCCTTTACTGAGATGATGACAGTGACTCATGCTGCATTTTTTTCTAATTCAAAATGCACCAAGAGCTGGAGAAGTAACTCATCTGCTCCTCACCACTACCAAAGAGAAGGGCTCCCCGTGTGCATCCTGACACCGTTCCCAACGTGCCCCAATTGCTCAACATGCACTGACACCAGGAACGCTGCCCCAGGACCACCACTGCTGCTCACACTCATCAGCTGTTGCTTTATGAATACACATGAAGGAAATACAGCTGTTCTAATGTGAGAAAAACACATTTTGCAAGGTCAGGAACATAGAAACAGAGCAAGACTCTACGTATTTACCATTCTTCCCATTGGCTGTGTGCAAATAACATGAGCGTGAAGGGTTGCAATGGGATTTTATCCCTTCCAGAACTGTGCTGAAGCTCCCAGGGAAGAAATTCAGGACAAAAGATCATGCATGAAAGCAAAGTATTTGAAGGGGGGGGGGGGGGGGAAGAGAATGTAACTATTACATGCAATTTATTATGTAGGTTTTTTATATGATGCATTTGGGAACATACAGAACCGTGTTAAATGTTTGTAGTTTATATGACTTGAGGGATTTTCATTATTATTTAGTCGTTACCTTTTATTGCTTTGCTTTAGTGAAAGCAGAAAAGATTAACACCTGCACAGAAAAGGCTGGTAAGGCAGGTCCCTGGTCAGAATCCCCTGAGGGGATCCAGAATTCCAGGCACAGACTGAGAAGCTGGGAACACCGCAGGCTGCAGTCTTCAGTGCTAGGAGGTGGTGGGACAACAACATGGTGAATGCACCACTACCCCATATTAAATTAATAAACTCTTGACTTGCCAGGCACTGCATCTGTCTCTGCTTTTAATCCATATTCCTGTTCGGGTTAATATTACATGTGCAGCAGTGGCAGTGTATTTATTCAGGTATCTAACGTGTATTATAAAAATGTATTTATGTAAGCAGGTATGTACCCAGATTTAGTCATCTATACATACATAAACCCCACATATATGCACACATGAAACCTGAACTTAGCTCTGTGCGTTAGCAAGGTCTCTCTCCTCACAGAGGGGTATTTACTACTTACAGAATCACAGAATGGTTTGGGTTGGAGGGGACCGTAAAGATCATCTAGCATCAACCCCCTGCATGGCTAGGATGAACAGTGCTCTGGAATACACTGCTGCAGTACTAGATTGACTGGAATCAAGATTTCCAGCAGTACAGAGTATCCATGACTGTGCAAACACATTAATATGTGCAGTGAGTAGGTAACACGTCAAAGAAACAAGCTCCTCGCTCCTCCTTTGCCTTTGTGACACGTAATTTCTCCTTCTACACTTTTTCTCTTTTGCTTGAGCTCCTGTCTCTTTCCACACCAAATTCTTGCATTTTAAAATTAGTCCAGTTTAAAAACCTGCTATGTCATATCACAACCTGCTGCTGTATTTCTTTCCAGCTAATGATTGCCTTGAACATTCCCTGCTGCCTCAGGAACTCCCCAGCTAAGGGCAGGTAATGCAACCCCCCCACCACCCGAGGGGCCAAGGCAGGCACTTGTCTCTCAGGCACACCCCTCACATCCACCAGCATTGCTGAAACAGGGAACAAGGTCAGAGCTCAAGGCCTGGAAGTGAATCAAGGCATGAGCAACTTCTCTCCTAATTTCACAGTAATGCACAGAAAACCCCACCCCAAAGAGCAGTGTAAGCAGAAGGGATGAACTGACCACAGCGCAGCGAGAGCCTCTGCAAAGCCCCTGCTAAAAATGACAGCACTGCAGGTGACAAACTGCCAGAGCATCACAACTCAAAGTGAACTACATCAATAAATTCACCTTTTTATAGGTGTGGTTACATTCCAGTGAACTGTATACCTTGCAGTTATTTTTATTTAGTGTCACATCCACACATCATAGAATGGTTTGAATTGGAAAGGGATCTTAAAGATAATTTAGATCCAACTCCCCTGCCACGGGCAGGAACACCTCCCACTACACCAGGTTGCTCCAAGCCCCATCCAAGCCAGCCTTGAACACATCCAAGAAAGGCAACCAGAATCCACACTTCTCTTGGCTAGAGTGGTTTTGAAACCTCAAGTAGCCCAGGGGCAGCCAAGCACACCACTGGAGTAGCCCCGGCCAGGAGACCTGCTGAGACATCCTCCAGACCTGCCTGGAGCCAGGACTCTGGCCAGCACTTCTACAGACAACAACGTTTAGGGAGTCCTTCCATACCACAAACCTCCCTGTCAGAACTGTTAATTGTGCCACTGCTCATTTTTAGTTTTGCTTGCTAAAAATCACACCTTGGAGTATAAGTTAACTACCCCCAGTAAGCAGTTATTTATTTCTCGAGTAAGGGATAACTCCTGTACTACAAGAATCCTATTGCCTGAAACAGCCTCCTCCTACCCAGTTTAGATAAAATCTGGAAGTTGCTTGGGGAAAATTCAAAAATTAAATACACAGCACTGAATTATGACTAGAAGAAAAGACTGTCAGAGTGTTTGAATTCCCTGCCAAAAGAGCATTAATTTAAGCTGGGTCTGTTGTGTTCCCCGTTGCCACAGCCACATGGAAGTCTCAGAGCTGCAGAGTAATCTGCCTGACAGGTCCATGGAGAACTGCCTCTCCACCACAGAAACCACCCATTGTCCTGTCATGGACCCTGCTGCAGCATTTCCATGCACGCAGCTTTAAGCTCTGCCTTAATAAATGTACATATTATAAACTGAAATTCATGCCAGTGAAAGGTAAAGAGAAAATAATTGAACTGGCATTTCCTTCACTTAGAGGAAAGCAGAGCTGTGCTGGAACTGCATCTACACTGTCTCACCAAATTTTATTGTATCAACATACTCCAAAGCTAACCAATTTTTACACCCAGCAGATGATGGATGTAAAAACATCTTAGGCAAATTGTTCTCTGATGTTTCATTACAGACTATAAAGAGGTTTGCAGTTTGTAGGAGCCAAGACCCTTCACTCCCACCTGCAGCTATTGCTGTTCATAAAGCCACGGATATAGCCCTAAGTACCAACTCTTCCTTGGGGATTTTCAACCCCAAATCCATTTGAATATTTTAGAAGTTACTTCAGCAGCCATTTACTAATGCGTCCAAGTCCCTTTTGTGTTTGACAAAACCTATAATACAGACCCATATTATTAAAAGCAAAGAACATGGCGTAGAGGGGACTATTTCTTCTTCAGAGGACTCTACTAGAGGCCCCTTTGTACTTTCTCCACCTTTTCCAGTAAGAATCAAAGATCTGTAATGGGAATTACAGATCAGATTAGGCTTTCTGGGATGGTTTCTGTCCATTAATGCCATTCTATTTCCAGGGCCATTTTTTTATTATATTACTGTGGAATCTTCTTTGAAATTCACCAAGGCCACAGCACAAGTGATGAACAAAACCCTGGAAAGCTGTTGTGGTTAGAGCTGCCTTCAGAAACAGCAGCTAGCAAATGGTTAGAAAAGATATTCTAAGTGGAATTCCTCCAAATACACCAAGATGCTCCACAGCGAGGACACAATTTGCAAATGCCAATCTAGGATTACCTGGAAGTGAGACCCAAACGAGCTCCTCTCCCTCCCCGAGTTCAGCCAAGCTGATTTAGATCCTCTCACCACAGGTCCTGCCCCTGCCCTTGCTGGCAGGATGAGCAGGGACCAGTATAACAGGGTGGAAAGCGAGGATGGCCTGAAACCCCAACATTTATGGGAGAAACAGCAGCAAAGGGGAAACAGCAACAAACTTAATTATCCCTTTTGTTACAAGAAAGTACAGATGAAAGGCTCACAAAACCATCTGTTGACTCATTAACATATCTTCCAGGTTACTGAAGAATTACTTTTTTATCTTAACAGTCTTTAGCTAATTTGGGAATTGGCTTTGATGTTATACAGATTACCTGGATGTACTTTCTCTCCCTACCGACAGTAACTCTGGGTGATGCCCCCCCCTAAACAACATGGAAGAACTCTAAACTGTCATTTCAAAGTCATATCTAGCCAAAATTAATTCTGCTTTCTCCCTGAGCTTTCTTGTTCATAGGTGGTTAATAGTTTCTCTAGGCATAACTGTATCTATCTTTAAAAATAAATTAGCTTTTAGTTATATGAAGCTGTAAGGAGATAAACCTGGCAACAAAGGAACTCTTAGGTACTTTATTCACTACAACTTAGAGCTGGAAAAAAATACTAATACAACATTTCTGGTGCAAGACAAATGGATTAGATGTGTCTATCATGAAATAAAACAATTTACCCTCCTTTATCAGGGCTAAATTGCATGAAGAACAAATTCTGGTCTCACAAAAAAAATCTAATCAAAGCTTCCTGCCCCGTGACAGAGTTCAAGGCACTAAAGGATTTTCACAGGTGCTTCACAAAGGAAATTTTCACAGGCACTGATTGCCATTTCTACACTGCTTCTACCCAGAGCCTTCCCCCCCTCCCCATCCTGGGACCACTTGTCAAGGATTTCGCTTTGAAAAGCCAACACAAAACTATGGCACTGAGCTTAAGCCATGATTACTGTTTAGAAAATCATCATGTGAGTTTGTTTCTGATCAGAACCATATGCTCAAAGCTCATACACACACAGAAACACAAGGCAGCAGCTCAATTCAACCTAGGTTTCAGTAAGAAAATCCAATTATAATGGTTTAGCAATTTGTAGAACAGCACTTACAACCTTACTCATGCAGAAAAATTGAAGATGGATTTCTTCCCCTGCCAGAGAAAATACTTTGAAATAAAACTAAACAGTTCTATGTTGAATTAAATTGGGTTTAAGGTTTAACAAATAGCTACTTCAAATTAGACCTGACACTGATCAAGCTGGCCATTACCAACAGAACTCAGGCAATCCAGGGACGTTCTCTGGTAGACAACACTAGAGGGAATGGGAAGCAAGTCAAATGTTAGTGTGACAGGCACATTCATTAGCTGGAATTGCAGGAGCAGAGAGAGGAGGGGACTCAGTCAACATGCTTCCTTACAGCACTCGGGTGGATTCTGTGGTGTCCTGATGAGAAGACTTGTTCCTACAAAAGCCAGAGCAGGCTCCCATTGACCTCGTGGAGGACAGGACATCCCACCAGGTCTGAGCACAAACATCCCTGTTTGGGAGAAGGACAAGAGAAGAGACAGGTGCCTCATTTCCCAAAACTCTACAGGGAATTTTTCATTAGCCAGCAATCAACCCAGCCTGCTTTGTTTTCCTGCAACTCTTACAAGGACACATTTTTTTTGGTAGAAATCTAACAATTTTACTTAGGAAAAGAATCTCCCTCATCCCACAAACACAAGTACTGTGGTTGCAATCTAAATCCAGAATTAGCTCCCAGTCATCAAACATTTAATCAGAAACAAAACATCATAAAAAGTTTCAGGAGCTCTCTTTTCCCTCATGTAAAAAAACTAAGATTCTCTCAGATTTTTTTTCCTCCTTAAATACATCTTTCTTATTCAGACTCTGATGCCATTTACAGCCCCTCCACTCTGCACAGCACCACCTGGATCATTTGGAGGCACCTCAGCAGCAACGACTCCAAACCATGAGAGCCCAGGTTCCACCTGCCATGGTGGAGGAGGGCAGAAAGGCCTGATGAGCATCTTGGATCCTTACTCCGAGCCTGCACACTCTAGATTGACTCCCAGAAGGAGACACAAACGGCCGTGTAGACAGCAGCAGCCTTGGCAAAGCAAGAGTACACCCACGTTAAGAGGATGGGATAAAATTGCCCACATGCATGAAAAGTGCAGTGAGGATTGAAGAGGGAAAAGAATGAGGAAGGCCAGAGCAGGAACAGATGGAATGGATTCATTTTATATATATACAGTACATATAAAATACATATGGTATATACATTTATAACATATATAAAATATATCTATGTTGTATGTATATGCACAGCCCACAACAACTAAGTAGCCACCATGTCAGTGTATGATTTCCCTCTCCCTGCCCTCTTCCCAATGACTTTCCCCATAAATGTACTGGAGCAAAACTGAAGAATGAATTTCTAGAACGAGAAGTTACGACAAGGCTCTTATTTTTCTTGGGCTGTTTGTTTCTTATCGGAATTCTTATGTCTATTTGTAGACATTGATTTTCTACGTGGAGATAACAGTATAATGCACAAGCCTAGTCAAGATGAAAAGGCAGTGGGGAATGGCACCAGGAGATGCCACTTTGTATTTAGGCTAAAGCACAGTTGGGAATCAAACATTCTAACCACAGGACTAATGGGTGAGCTGGAGCTTTATTTACATTGAAGATGGGGGGAGGGAAGTTGGACACATCATTTCCTGCCCTACACAGGACCTGACCCCACTGGGAGCAGGATGAGGACATCACTGAGAAAACAGCTCCACATGAAACGTGCCCAAGACTGAACGTCGCTGCGTCAGGGCCACCCCATGCAAGAGAGGGAAGAGGAGCTGTGCTCAGGACTGGTGCCAGTGGCTGTGACTCCCTGCAGCCCCCGAGACCCCCGGCAACCTGACAGCTCACAGATCCTTTGAGGTGCTTGTGCAGGCAGCCAGGACCAAGAGTGAGACTTGGAGGCGTGGCAAACTTCCAGAGAAGGGCCAAATGCCACTTAGACACAGTGAAATGTTGGCATGTGATAGATACAATAGGAAGGTCAAGTGGTGCCAGGAGTTAATGAGTCCTGTATAAATGCTCTTGCCTCCTTAATCACTGGCATCATGACAAGAGTGGAGAGCAGCTTGGCCGCTGCCCAGAGCCCATCTGCAAACACCTCAGTGTGGTCACAGAAACACAGAGTCGTTCTGGTTGGAAAAGACCTTTATAAGATCATTGAGTCCCACCATTAACTCAGCACTGCCAAGGCCACCACTAAACCATGTCCCTCAGCACCACATCTACACAGCTTTTAAACACCTCCAGGGATGGTCATTCAGCCACCTCCCTGGGCAGCCTGACACACTGTTTAATAACCCCTTTAGTGAAGAAGTTTCTTCTAACACCAAATCTAAACCTCCCCTGGTACAACTTGAGACCATCATGCAGAGCTCCCCAGGGCTGATCCCTTATCCTGACCATCTTCCAGCAAAGCTTTGTCTCTCTGGCCTCAAGTCTTCTGCTGCATTTCGTGCAGCTGCTTCCCAAACAACCCACTGATTTAACACATTCCACCCTTGACAATACTAATCTTTTCACCTTCTCATGATTACTCATAACACAGCAGTATCCACAGCTATGTGGCCTACAAAAGGTTTCCCACTAGACAGCATGTCTAGCAAGAAGATATTTTTCTTCTATTCATCTGATCTTGCCACACAAAACTTCCCAGCTCCCACAGGAAAAACTTGTATTTATAATGTGAAAGACAGAGTGAGTTGGACACCCAGTGCAATTTGGGTGTCTCTGTGCCCCATGTCAATAAAAATGTCTTTCTGTCATAAACTAAATATATTAACCATAAAATCATATTCTTCCCTAATAGCAAAGCATTATAAATTGGCTTTCAGAGCAATTTAATAATCCCTAAAGACAAGATATGTACAGAAAGCATCTGTCTGAAGAGGAAAAGAAAATAATTTTTTTTTTTTCTAAATCCCATAATACTTTGCCGTTTCAACAAAGAATATATAACTTCTTTTCATCAGAGAAATGTACTTAAGATTTCTCTCAGTAGTAGACGGCCCATCTCCCTTAGACTGAGCAGGACTGTTCATTTATACTGGATATTAGGAGGAATTTCTTCCTGGACAGGGTTGTCAGGCCCTGGCCCAGCCTGCCCAGGGCAGTGGTGGTGTCCCCATCCCTGGAGGGATTTCAAAGCCATGTAGATGAGGTGCTGTTGGTGAAGTAACACTTCTACCTCAATTTTTTTGCAGGCATTTACAAATAAAATCCAGAGAACAAAGTATTTCTTTTATTTAAAATGTCACAGGAAGCTGAAGAATTTCATTTCAAAGCATAATAAGCAAGATCTCAGCTGAGTGACAATTACAAAGCAAAAGTAATGGGAGATGTTAGAAGACCTGACCACTTGTATGTATTTAGCTAGCTTGTATGTCTCTAAACTGTTATTTGTTGTAAGCTGCAGTGCCCATAAATCAGACCATTTATGTAGGTGGAGGAGAACAGAGAAAAAAAGTGAACTGGAAAAAGATAAAATTCAACCAACACCAGGTTTCTGTAACAAATTAGGTGGGAAAAAAAAGGTGCCCGTCCCTTAAAATTGACTTCCAAAAGTAGGGAAGTTTGGGCAACCCTCCACACATGCCTTGTCACTTACAGATTCTTAGGAAAATATCCCTTTATGCAAAAGTTTCAAGTGAAATCAAATGGGCTCAATAGTCTCCCCACCAGCTTTAACACTGCTACTGGGAGACAGGCAGAAATCCTCTCTGCTGAGAACAAGTTCTACAACAGACTTATAATTAACTTTTAAGTACCATAACTTGCTCCAGGATCTTTAGACTGCAATTGGAGTCCCCTATTTAAATGGAGATAAACTGGCACATTTGTACTTTCACACCAAATACACGTGTAAACACAAGCCCACTGTTGTGACTGGAAAAATTAACCTTTAAAATTCCATTTAAAATAATTCAATGGACTTGATGAAATACACCCCCAAGCAATTCCCCAGCCTCAGAGTCACCACACAGACTCCAGGTTTCACTCAAAAATAATGATTATAAGTTAGTAGACTTAAAAAACCCAAAACCTCCAAGAAACCCCAAACACAAAACTCCCTTCAGTTTTGATACTGCTGCAAAACATTATGAAAAATGTTCTATAAAATGCTGATTATTCCAGAAATATCTAGGGATCAAACTAAAAGAAAACTACATCCTGCTGGTAGGTTTTGGTATTGGTTGCATCTTCTGTTTAACAGTGTGAAAATGTCAATTTTTAAATAATACTAAAGATACGACCAATTGCCTTGGGGGCCCACAGGAAGGCTGGGGGGGCACTTTTTTCCAGGGTGTCTAGTGATAGAACAAGGGGGAATGGTTTTAAGCTGGAAGAGGAGAGATTTAGGTTAGACATCAGGAAGAA
Organism: Hemiprocne comata; assembly: GCA_020745705.1. NCBI lineage: Eukaryota > Metazoa > Chordata > Aves > Apodiformes > Apodidae > Hemiprocne > Hemiprocne comata. The sequence continues at coordinate 1,303,450 of CM036591.1, forward strand.
ATTCCTTAGTGTGAGGGTGGTGAGACACTGGAACATGTTGCCCAGAGAAGCTGTGGCTGCCCCATCCCTGGAAGTGTTCAAGGGCAGGTTGGATGGGGCTGAGAGCAACCTGGTCTGGTGGGAGGTGTCCCTGCCCATGGCAGGGGGTTGGGACTGGATGATCTTTAAGTCCCTTCCAACCCAAACCATTCTATGATTATGATTATCTATGAAATGCTGGACCAGGAGAGGTGGCACCATGAGACTCACCCATCTAATCTCACATCGGGCAAGCTCCGGTTGAGTGCAATCAAGTCACTGGCCATCAGGTTGAACTGGTTGATTTTGAAGAGCTCTTTCATCTTCTCCTGCTCATCCTTTGGAATGAGCACAGCCTTCCCCATCTCTCCAGGTCCTTCTTGGTTTCGGGAAATAACAGCTGTAAGGAAGAGAGCAAGATCCAACTTTTAGAGTGGGGGCGGCAGATTTTTTTAACATCCCTTGCTGAACTCCCAAAATTGCTCTGCAATTGTTAAAATTGTTAATTTTAAAATTATGTTCAAAAAGTAGTAACATAGCACAATTTTCTCTATGCTCCATTGTGAGGTTCTCTCTCTATCTGGATCTGAGTTTATATCTAGATCCTTTTGAAGATGATGAAAATCCCCAGATTTGTTCACTTGCAGCTTCTGGTTGGAATTCCAAGGCCAACAAATGATCATTCCCAGATGAACACCAGGATTACAGAGCACAGCACTGGATTCTCTGGGAGATTCTGCAGACAGAAAAGGTCTGGAAAACACTACTATAGCTACTGACAATATTTGAAGAACTAATTCTAACCAATTTCTTTCATTTAGTTTGAACTACCAGGCACATGATAGCATCATCCCATATATGCTAATGTATGTAAATAAATCAATTAGTCTCCAGTGACAAAAAATCCCCAAACCACACCATCCTGAAAAACAGAGCACCCCAACCCTGGCTGGGTTTTTTACATATTATTAGGGACTAGTTTTGAGAAACATTTGTACAGTCAGTGTGGCATTCTAAGGAAAATGATAGCATCATCTCATACAAGCAGACAAAAATAAAGAAGACAGACTGCCTTTTTAGAAGACAGTACATGAAAAGAAAGGAAACATTTCAGGTATACAAGTAATTATAATAATTATTCTAAAGTAGAATCTTCAGACACTCTTCTCTGACCACAGGGTGCAGCTCAGCAGCACAGGCCAGTTCCCCTCCCAGCTACACATTACCTAGATACTCTGTCAACCACCAGAACAAGAAACACCTCAATTTTTTCGTAAATTTACATTCACACTTTAAAAATCTGCCTCCTGGCTGAGGCTGATTAATTAATACTGATTAATCTGTCTTTGGTGATGACTGTCACTCCCCAGAGCAGGAAGAACTCGACCCCACCCTGTGCTGCAGCAGGTGGCTCACACACCCCGTCCTGTTCAGGCATTGATGCTCAAGGTGCTTTCCAAGCTCCATATTCCAACATAACAGTTTTATCTTCACGAAGGGATCCTCCTGGTTTTCTTTTTCTGCCATCACAAGAATTTTTCCTCTTCAGTATCAAAATTACTTTGAAAAATGTGATGCTTAGTATCCCAGAAGTTACTTACGAGGGCTTCTCTGCTTGCTGAATTAAAACTGTTCTTTTTGCAACAACAAAAATAAAAAAAGCTAAGAGAACAAAGATTTTTCTACAAAATGCACAAGTAAGTGACTTCTTAAGGAAAAATCTAGTAATTTTTCCAAGCCCATCAGACATTAGGGCTTGCTAGACCAGCCTAGTAGAAATTTACATAAAAGGCTTTCTTAAAGTAAATATTACAGACTCTGGGCACACAAATTTTGTTTCTACAGTTCCAGTTTATGTTTCTGTTGAGCAAAGAACATTTTACAGTATCACCTGACATTTTTTTATCCTTCCTTGTGATCACAAGTAGCACATTGCTATGCTGGTACAGGAAGAGGTCATTAGCTTTGGCTGTGATGACACATGGAGATGAAACTGCTGCTGGCGAGATGCTTAAATCTTAAATGTGGTGACTCCGAAGCCCTCTGCATCCAACACGATTTCCCCAGGATGACAGGCTCAGTGGACAACACCTTTTGTGATTGTCAGCATCGTCCTGGGAGCTGAACACACCATGGCACCAGCACTGCTGCACACCGGAGATGCCACCAGACACCTTCTCCACATCTGAGCAGACCTGCTGATTCCTCTCCCCTGGCTCTGAGAAAGGAATTAATGACTACATGGCTAAATACGATCCCTAATAGGCAGAATTTTATCTTGGAGACCACATCTCTCAGTCAAAACCACTTAGAAACACCACTGGCAAGCATGAGAAGATCCTTGCAGTGCCATGAGCTGCCTCTGAGCACTACGTGGCACCTTCTGCAGCCACAGGATCCTGCAGAATCCCTTGGGAACCTGCACTGCTCACATACACACACATCTCCTCTTACATATGCTACTAAATCCCTCTAGGAGAATATTTCAGAGGGTACATTTATGTAACGCTGTCAAAGGTTGACTCAGGATCGGCAATTAAACATAAACCCCTTGGGTTTAATGGCTGGTAATTAAATCCAGCTATGTCATCACTTCCTGGAGAAACGATGAGGCTCCTCAGGGACCACAACTTGCAGAGCTGGTCCCCCAGCTCCAAATGTTGCTGACAGAAATGAATTCTGCCTCCCTTTTGCTGGAAGAGGCAGAGGGCACAGATTTATCAAAACAGCAGCAGGGAGCAGGCTCAAAGAGTCAGGGAGACTGTTGGAACCAAGGAAACACAGGTGAGAAGCACAGAAAGGAGCTTGGCCAGTGTCTTTCAACATGAGAACCACAACATGAATGAAAAGGAAGGAATTCCACAAAAAATGGATGAATATGTCTAAGGAGACAGAGGAGTGATGAGAAGGTGAAAGTTTGTCCTTCGGTGGTATCCTTCGGTCTGATCATCTTTTGGAAGAGGAATTATTTGTTTTTCTGCCTCCAAAGCTGTACTTAAGGATCTGTACTAGCTCCAAGGACTGTACAGACCCTTTTGGGCAAGGAGAGGGGACCCTGGAGAGGGGACACAGGCATCCCGTGCCATAACCTACCATGTGCCACAAAAGCTGGAGGAGCACCAAGAGGCAGAGCACAACGAGGCTGCCAAACTAAATGTCTCTGAAATAGTAAGCCAGCATACCAAAATGCTATTTTGTTTTCTGATGAAATACTTTGGGATTGGCTAAAATTATCTTAGTGGCAATCTTCTCCTACAGGAGTAGATAACTTTTCATTAAAACAAGTTATTTAGGGGGGAAAAAAAAAAAAGTAATTTAGCAAGCCATTATTAGCTCAGTCATTATTATGACAGTAAATTTGCTGCCTCTCCTTGTAGTCAGCCAGCTATCAAAGCTGCATCTCCCTAGACCGTGTGGAATGCCATCGGTGAAGGGTCTCCTGTGCTAAGGCAGATGATAGGAAGGGAGCTGGAGGGGATGCTATGCTGCAGGGTAAGCTCACTGTGCATTCCTTCGAAGGCCCAGCTGGTTCCCAGTGCACCATTGCTGGGACTGGGATTCCACTCAGCCTGAAAACTTTCTTTTATTCTGCTTGAGAGCATGAGTTATATCTTCCTTCATCTGCAAAACTAATTCTCGTTACAAGATTGCCTTCTTCTATTGTTTACTAAGGTCCATCAGGATACAATTTCAAAGAGATTTTCCTGTCCTGATGTTTATTATAAAACTAATCAGAATCTCCTAAACAGCCTTTCTGCTCACAGCTTTTATTCAAGGTGCAGCGTTATCAGATTACATTTCAATCACAGCTCACACCTACCTGTGATGGAGAAACATCTTTAATTCTGCTGTGGTTAAAATTCACTGACCTCAATTTAATAAATCTTTCGAGACGACGCGCACGGTTTATGAATTAACAACCACGTACACGCTGGCATTTCCAGAGGTGCAGCTTGAATCCATACCCAAGGATCAGCTCTTTGGGTGTTTTCTCTCCCGTGTTTGAATAAACAAGTTTTGATCCCTGAGTCCCTCTATGAAAGTGTCCTCAGCCATCCCAAACCCAGCAGATGCAAAGCACCCAGCAACCTAACCATGTGCAAGTCAGGAAAAATAACTCTTCTCATCTTCCAAACAACATGTAAAATATTAATTTTATTAACCTACTACATTAATAATTTGGTTTACTTTAATTTTTAATTTAAATTTTAAATTTAAATTGATTAATTTATTTTAAAATATTTTCTACAGGAAAGCTGGAGAGGGACTTTTGACAAGGGCATGTAATGATAGGACGAGAGGGAAGGGTTTTAAGCTGGAAGAGGGGAGATTTAGGTTGGACATCAGGAAGAAATTCTTCACCCTGAGGGTAGTAAGGTGCTGGAATAGGTTGCCCAAGGAGGTTGTGGCTGCCCCCTCCCTGGAGGTGTTCAAGGCCAGGCTGGATGGGGCTTGGAGCAACCTGGTCTAGTGGGAGGTGTCCCTCCCCATGGCATGGGGGTTGAAACTAGATGATCTTTAAGGTCCCTTCCAACCCAAACCAGTCTGGGATTCTGTGATTCTACGTTTAAAATAAGAACCAAGTAAACATCACCAGGCTAGAGATGGCAGGAATATTTAGTGAATTAAGATCTTTGGAAATACTTAATTTGACCAAACTTTTCACAGAAGTGTGAATTTTTTTCTAGAACTGAATAGATTTGAGAATCAAATTAGGGTGTCAAAATTTTTCTAACACCAGGTGTGTCACCAAGGCTGGCTTTCTGAATGCACAAAGCCACTCCCAGCATTTCTACTGGATGAGCTCTTCTTTATCCCAAGCAAACAAACCCATTTTATTATTTTTCCAAATAGTGATGCTGTATTTTCACCACATTTTTAGGTTCTGCTTTACCCTCCTTCTAGGATGTACAGCACCCTTCATCAGCACAGCACCCTTCAAATCAAACTGTTCAGAATATTTCACAAAATACCCAATTTGTATTCAAGTTTCCATACCAAAATCTTTATGTAAAATGCATATACACACACACACTCTTCAATCAGAGAACATAAACATAACACAGAATCCCTTCATCTAAAGGATTAAAAAAAAAGCAAAGATCTGTTCCTTAAGTATTCAGAATGTATGAATGGTAAAGGAGGCAACAATCAGTGAGCACACGCTGCTGATTATGAATTACTCCACCTGTACTGGTGGTTATAAGCTAAAATGAGCACAGCAAGCCATTTCCTTACAGAGTACTTTGAATTTACTGTCAAAAGCACCTTTTCTACACAGCTTTTACACCTCTTTTCGATAGCATTGTGAAGATCATTGACTTAAAATGACTCAGCAGAGAGTAACAACTCCATCCCTCACAGTGCTAATGGAGAGAGAGGTCTTCACAAGCAGGGGCTGCCCAAATGATGCCAAAAATCATGCAAGTCCTCCAACTAGGAGAGGTCTGAGATGTTCCTGTTGCCTCCAGATTCTCCCCTACCCCACGATGTAAAGAGTTGGCTCACGCCCCCCCCCCCCCCCGCCAAATGCTGCCTGTCCCCAACCCCACCAGAAGATGACAGGGCTGTCACTTTTCAAAGGGCTTGAACTCACCTCCAGGCTCCTGTTTTAAATGATTTGCAATGGGAACAGGGACCTGAGGGGATTCAGGGATAGCCACGATGCTTGAAGCCAGTGTGGAAGAGATGTATTTCATTTTTCCACATAGAAATTCCCTGGCTGTCTATCAACAAGCTTCTTAGCAGGGCTGATTCATAAATACTTTGGGAGTGCTCCTGCTGCTGGTTAAGTCAAAAGTTTTAGTAAATACTAAAACAACAGGACACAAATCTTTGACTCCTCCTTTATTTGCTTTTCCTTTGTGCTGAAAAACCCACCTCACTCCTCCTCAGGCTTCCCCTCTGCTGGTACACTGTGCAACCTTCCAAAGTCACACTTCACTTTCCTTTGCTATTTCTGCCCCACCTGTGACCTGGCCCTGCTGATGGGTCTCCAGGGGCTGGTGGTGTCTCTCACATCCCTCCTCGGGCATTTGATGGAGTTTTTATTCACTGTACAGTTCCTTCTGAGCTTCAGGAACAGAGGTGCTGGCTATTCGAGTTCACAGCACCTGGAAAGGAACATCCAACACCAGGTTCCAAACTAGCTCCCCAGAGAAAGACAGGACATATGGAAAAATGATGAGGGTTTATAAGGCTGGAGTAACTGGGAAAATTATTTTTGCATACCAGATTAATTCACTTTCATGAGAACTTAATTAAAATACCATATTTTGATTAAAAGTCGAGATTTCTAACTTCCCTTGTCCATCTTCCCTTTCACAGAGTGAAGTGAGTCTCAAGCCATCATTAACAGCTTGTTGCCAGCCCTACAACCCTGAATGTTTCATAAGGTATCTGTGACACAGCCCTAAATATCATTTAGTGAGTTTACACATAATGCCTTAATCCTCAGCAACCATCAAAGCTCATTAAGTCTCTTTCCTCTATACTAGTTACATGAGATAACGCTAAGTCTGAACAGTTATTTTTTAGATATCAGAAACACTTAAGGGAATATTCCCCTTCCAGGGAAGGCTGAAGAAACAAATATTTTAAAACTACAAAGGCTGTGTTTTCCACAGCTCTGTCCTTACCCAGAGACACCTCAGCTGAGGAGGAATCAGCAGAGCCAATACTCAGAGGAGCTCCTGAGACCTAGTGCCACCTACACAGTGTGTCCTTGATGTGCCCTTGAGATGGCTTGTGCTTCAGCAAGCAGAGATCCCTGTCACATGTGCCCTGGAGACAGAAACTGCCTCACTAATTGTGTAATCTTTGTAAATAAGCTCCTTATAGTCTGGGTACCACCATCAGAAAGCCTTTCTGCTTTCAGCAGGGGTAGTTTCGGGGCAATAGCCACTGCAGATCTGAATCCATCCTGACAGCAGGACAAGCCTGAGATGCATGTAATGGTCCAGTAAAAAAGGCAGAAGAAAAATACTTTCACCCACACAATTACATATATTCACATACATTATTAATACAGATGTATACACAGACACATCTTAAATGGCAAAAGAAAGAGCAGGATGGCTGCATTTAGCTGCTGTCATGTTAATCCCATCATGGCTGCCAGGGACAGGTGACACACACCTCATTTCTCACAGGATTGTCATGGTTGTAAAGGACCCCTGAGATCACTCAGTCCAACCATCAACACAAGAAAAAAACCACCAAAAACCAAAACAGACCACCAAAAAAAACACCCACAAAACACCCCCACAACCTTGGCCACTAGAGCACGCCCTGAAGTGCCACATCTACACATTTCTTGAACACCTCCAGGGATGGTGACTCCACCACCTCCCTGGGCAGCTGTTCCAGTATAGAAATTCTTCCTAATATCCAATCTGAACCTACGCTAGGGCAACTTCAGGCCATTTCCTTATTGGGAGAAGAGACCAACACCCACCTCCCTACTACCTCCTTTCAGGTAGTTGTAGAAGGCGATGAGGTCTCCCCTCAGCCTCCTTTTCTTCAGACTTCTCCCTTTCACAAAGACTGTCCTAGCTCAATCTCCTCATCTTAAGAACTCACACTGTGAAAAACCTTAACAAAACAGAGACCTAGACTCCTCTTCTCTTTAAATCACATTGATTGATGAACTTGGAATTGCAGCCCACTTGTCATTATTTAAATGTAAGATGAGAGAAAGAAAATCAGCAAAGAACAGGGATGGAAGTGGATCTCAGAAGGTCGCTTAAGCCTTCCCCACACCACAGGACACAACTGGATTTAAAACATCCACTGTGGGGATTGCTGTTTGGTTTTGGTTTAATACTTGCTTTGAAACCTCTGAAGAGAGAGTTTTTACAGCCTTGCAGAGAAACCGAGATGAAATCCAAGCAGCAAAATAAGTTACGTGAATGATTCTTGTACCTTGATACACCTGAGGAAATAAAAGAATTTTCATGAGCTAACACAAAAACTGGACAACTGCTGCTCTGTAAGAATATTTAAGGGTTGAACACAGGTGGACAAAGTTAGAAGCACGTGTGGAAAACGGAGCAATGGGAAAAACCAAACAAAGCAGACAGAGGAAGTCAGGTGCCCACTGACCAAACCAAAGTCGGTGCTGACAGGTCAGTGCTCAACTTAAGAAAAAATTCTCTGACAAGCAATTTACAACAGAACTATGAAAAAAGGCAGAACAAACAATATGAACAGCAGAACTGATCTGATAACATGTCTTCAGGCCTCTTCCCATTTTTTACTATTATAACTCAATAAACCAAAACCAAAAAACCTCTCTGTTTTGTGACCATCTGGGAAATGCTTCCAGCAAACCACAACAAACCCTTTCCTAGATGAGGAGACAGGTCTGTCTGGCTTAGTACACTGCCTCAGAGGAAATGGTAGATCATGGCACAAAAGATAAGACACAGTTTTTGAAATAATTATTCCAGAGATTTCCCTGTGTAGAGGTGAGGCTGTCACCAGATCATCATGCCCCACAGATCACCATCACCTTGTGTGCTCCCTTTTAAAATCTATTTATCTTTTTGACAATGAACTGCATGACTTAGCTGAGCACAGTTTGCAAAGAAAAGAAGTGTCCCTTTCTATTTGCTTTGGATTTGCTCTCTCACATTTTCATTGGTTTCTACCTTGGGAGACAGTGAATCCCTAATCAACCTCCTCTGCCTATTGATGCCTTTACAAATCCTCCGTTTATCCTTTGCTCACTGCTTTTCCAAGCAGCACAATGATTTAATTTAGTCTCTCTCCACGGAGAGGCCCAACAGCACCTGAAATCCTCCCTGCCTGCCTTTTCCGAGCCACTGGTTTCACTGCATGAAACCAAGCTTGGTCTGAATCAAGCACCAAAACCAAAAACCACTTCTGTCCTTCAAGGGCAGAATTCGTACCCTTCTAGCAAAGCCAAGGAGGCTGCATTAACCTGCAGCAGAACTCTTCTCCTGTGCTTATCACAGACTCCCAGACTGGTTTGGGTTGGAAGGGACCTTCAAGATCATCCAGTCCCAACCCCCTGCCATGGGCAGGGACACCTCCCACCAGACCAGGTTGCTCCAAGCCCCATCCAACCTGCCCTTCAACACTTCCAGGGATGGGGCAGCCACAGCTTCTCTGGGCAACCTGTTCCAGTGTCTCACCACCCTCACAGCAAAGAATTTCCTCCTAATGTCTAACCTAAATCTCCCCTCTTTCAGTTTAAAACCATTTCCCCTTGTCCCATCCCTCCCCGCCCTTGTCCAAAGTCCCTCCCCAGCTTTCCTGTAGCTCCTTCAGGCACTGCAAGATGCTCTAAGGTCTCCCTGGAGCCTTCTTTTCTCCAAGCTAAACACCTCCAACTCTCTTGGCCTGTCTTCATAACAGAGGTGCTCTAGCCCTCAGATCATTTTTGTGGCCCTTCTCTGGACTTGCTCCAACAGGTTCATGTCCCTCTTGTGTTGAGGACTCCAGAACTGGACACAGTATTCCAGGTGGGGTCTCACAAGAAGACGCTTCTAGCAAAGCCAACGAGGCTGTGTTAATTTACAGCAGAACTCTGAGTATCTTTCAAGATCTTGAAACCAGAGCCATCGACAACCCTCTGCAGACTTCTACACCTCCTCACATGTGTGCACAGGAGCTGTACACACTGAGCACTGCTTGAAGGAGGCATCTGCACATGCCTCACGGGCTTCAACCAGCCCCATTTAATAGCTGCAACTAGGAAGGAGCAGTGATTCAGCACTGCTGCTTGTTCACTTCCTGAAGCAGACTTCAAGGATTTTTGAAGTGTGGTTTTGTTTGTTTGTTTTTTAAAAGAAAAGTCTATCAAAAATAGCTTTACCTCCAAGCACAAGAATTAACAGCTCATCTCTGCAATGACCATTTTGGTGCACGCGGGGATAATGGAGCTGACACGGAGCATGCCCACAAAGAATGAAAATGCTATTTTTCCAGCATTTTGCCTGCAGATATTTTTCATCATCTGTCAGCAGAGATAGGCCTCCTTTGGAAATGAAAACAACCCCCTCACACAAGGGCTTATTAGAAGTGCTGAGGTCTTTGGTGGAGTGGAGAACAGAAAGCACAAATTTCAAGATAAGAAAGGGGAAAGAAAAGCAGAGCCCAATAGATTTCCAAGCATTCAATTTATTTAACAACCCAGCACAGGCACTGCAGAGGGACTGCTGCACAAATAAGCAGGGCACCACTCAGAAGATAGAAGGACTCATCATCTGTGCTTTTGGTTGTGTTTTTTTTTTTCACCCCAAATGCTCATCTGCCTTGCTGATACTTCGATGGCAGCCCCCACACTTCTGTTTTGAGTAACAAGCCACTCTGCAAACCTAACTATGGTGTTTTGCAGAGGCAGAAGCAGCCCTTCCATGGGAGGCAGTGGGGTCTAGGCCCTGGAGCTGGGTCACCCCTGTGCACCCCTCTGTGTCCCACCACCCCAGGCTGAGCTGGGATGGGAACATCCCAGAGACCTGATGGTCTCCTTGGTGTTCCTGGAAGTGGACCCCAGGGGAAGCTGGAAATATCACATTGTTTTTCCATGACAGATAAAAACCTCATTTTCCCCCCCAAAAGCAATGATCAGACTGGAGAGCTTCCAAATTACCTGTAAACTGCAGGGACTGCACCCTACCCTCTGAAATCTCCCTCCAGGGAGTCCTCAGACCCCCGAGCACAGGGTTATGTCCCCCCTCTGCAGGGAGGAACCAGCCCACGTCTGCACAGCCCAAGAGAGCAGAAAACTCTTTTTTACTCAGGGTCTGATGTCAGCCTGAATCTCACTCACTCTGCAGCTATCAGATAGTCAGTCAGTAATGTGAAAGGAAATACTCCCAGCTTTGTATGAAACTGAGGAAATCATTACATTATTGCTGTTTGGAAAGTTAAAAATTATTAGATGGGGATAAAACTGATGTTAGTATGTGTCCTGGGTAGCTAAAGGGGTGCAAGCCCCATGCAATTAATTAGAGAGTCTTCTCAGACATCCCTGTACAGAATACACAGGAGATAAGACGTGAAAGGCTTATTGGTAAACACATCTCAGTAAATGGTAATCTGTCTCTAGTTGTGACAAACAAATTGAAACATGTATTTCACAAATGAACTTTGGATTGAAACAGGAATATATCAATTAAACAGGCAATACCTTGGCTGGGACCTGGAGAGCAGGCAGAGCAGGCAGCTGCCTGTCCGGCTGCCTCCAACAGCACCTGCTCTTTCCAGACCCAGGTTATGCATTATGCAGCTCCTAATTATCACTGCTTTGTATTTTAGTACAATACTAATAGGAGGCATAAAATCAATCCTTTGTGTCTCACCCTCAGAGGAATGTGGTGCAGCCCCGTGCTGGGGGCTCCCTGCCCAGGCACGCTGCCCAAACACACAGCTGGGCACACAGGGAGATGATCCCACCTTGGATGTACCCCAGCCCAGCCCCACTCTGCTGCCCTGGGCACCCACCCAGGGATGAACCGTGGCTGCAAGCACCTCCTCCACCCAGCAGGGAGGTGCTGTGGCTGTGTTATGTGCAGTTTAACACTGTTTTGCAAATCCTAGGAGCTTTCTCCCCCTGCAGCCTGCCAGCCCCAGCCACAGGCATTGGACTTCTCAGGAAAAGCAGGAGCCTGGACCCAGACCTCAGTCCTGGAGCATCACAGAATAAATCATCAAATGGTTTGGGTTGAAGGGACCTTTCAAGGCCATCTAGTCCAACCTCTAACCCCCCTGCAGTGAGCAGGGACATCTGCAACTAGATCAGGTTGCTCAGAGCCCCATCCAACCTCACCTGGAATGTCTCCAGAGATGGGCCATCCACCACCTCTCTGGACAACCTGCAATCCCAGTTATGGAGCTGGTTGCTGAGCATGATGAAAAGCAGCTGCAGGTGACAAACCCAAGCATACAAGCCCCACCTGCAGCTGGCTGCTGCTGTCCCTCAGTGCAAACAGCCCCACTGCTTAAAAAACAACAGCTTGTACCTCCCTATCAAATGTACCTACAGGACAAAATCCTATTTTCTAAGTAACAGTGCCTTGGTGTTACTAAATGTACTTCTGGTACAGTTTCACACCGGAGAACAGCAGGTTTTCAACTCAAATCAGTAACTTATCATGAAGGTGACAGAACAAAAGCTTTGGGTTTGTTTTTTTTCTTAACAAAACATTGTCATACAACATTTAATAACTTCCTTGGGTGTTCTTCCTACTGCCAGGCAATGTTCAGGGAAAATAAGATCACAAACACAGTTGTTCTAGGCCACGTCACGTTGCTGTTTGGTAACCATGCAGAACACAGTGGATCCTTGCTAACAGGAGCTGCACAGGAGATGCTCCATGGGCAGCCCATGCACACCTGGAAAGCCCCCAGTCTCATGTATGAAATGCAGTTCTGGGATTTCACTCTGGTTTGCCATTAAATTACTTGTATAACATTCCAGTTCAAAGCATTCTTTTCATTGCTTATTTTATCTTCTTTCCTTTTCCATTCAAATCAGGCTGCTGAGGGCACTAACTCTCTTTCCAGTGGTTTTGCTTGAGCAACAAATTCAAGGCTGTGCAGCCTGATCCATCCAGCCCTGCCTCCTGGTGCTGCCACCAGTGGGGACACACACCAGCACCTACCCAAAATTCAGGAAAAGCCTTGGCAGCCTTCCCTCTGACTTCAGAGGGAAAAGCACACTGAAGCTCGGGAACATTCCTGCTCCATCACCCAAAACACGTGTCCAATTTCCCTGTCCCCAGGAGCAGCCCTGACCTGCTGTGACACAGCACCACCTCTGTCACTGCCATTCAATTCCTGTCTGCATCCCTACCCGAAGCACAGAAACCTTTCACTAGTCAGGCTATGGGTTTTTTGGGGGGTTTTGTTTGTCTGGTTTTATTTTCAAACCTGAATCCTGAAAAATAATTCTCTCAGTGGCATCTCCACAGTGGATATAAAAATCTCAGTATAATCCTGATAATTTATCCCAAATAATTTGTTGCCATAAACTCCATGCAGAATCCAATATGAACTGAAGGATCAATTCACAGCCCTTTGCCATTTACATGATGTATCTCTGCTGCTCAGAACTACACACAGACTCATCTTAACCCAGAACATAAAGAATTCTAGTTTTAATTATATTTTAGTAATAAATCCTGTAAAGTTGTCATAAACATCATTAAATAGATCATTTGCTTCACTGTATTTCTCAACATAAGAGTTCCATGATTCTGAAAAAAACGAGTGTTGCTTTCCAGTACTAAAAGCATCACAACTCATTGTAACTTCTGTCATAAATACATTTATTTTTTAGCATTTCTGTTACACGTGTTGTCTAGAGATGTACCAGCCTGCAGTGACTCTGCTACTGACAGCCTCAAGGCAGAGAGCCTAAAGAGGGACAAGGAGCCCTGGAGTGAGAGGATAAAATCAACATCAGATTAAAAAACAAACAAACAAACAAATATCAGGATGGATGGGAAATCTACTTATAGGCACCAGCTGCCATGTCTGAGAGAGATCTGAAAGGAGGCACCTTGTCATCAAAAAAATACATGAACGTTCTTCATCAATTCATAAGAAACCCACACAGTTACATGATGCCATCTAAAGTTCAGAGGTCTCCAGTCACTGACCTTGTTTATTACACTGCAGTAACAGCTACTGCTAGATTTTGATAAAAACTCAAAGTCTAATTAAATATCATACGTATCCAATGCTGCTCAGAAGCATAACTGTTCATTTAAACAAATCAGCTGTAATACAAAGTTAAGAAACCACAGATACTGAGCAAACTGTTTTTCAAGAGCAAAAAAAAATTATCCACTCTAGCCCATCCTCTTCCAAATACCTAATTAGTTAATAAGCAATATCTTTTTGACTGTGACAATGAAAGGCCCCTATCCTTTCCAAAACAAATACAGCATCTCCAGGCATTGCTCCCTTGAATTTTCCACAATAATGACAAAGACAAAGAAGAGAGTGAAGCACAGTGAAAGCCCCAGTATCAGGTAATCAGTGAAGCTCTGAAAAGCCTGAGGAGAGACAGTGGGAAACCTCAGCCCCTGAAAAATCTCAGTAGCTGCATTATCAGCCCTGAAGGAAGAAACTGTAGATCTGGTACTCCAGTTCCATTGTCAAATGGTTTCATAGAATCACAGACCGGTTTGGGTTGGAAGGGACCTTAAAGATCAACCAGTCCCAAACTCCCTGCACGGGCAGGGACACCTCCCACTAGACCAGGTTGCTCCCAGCCCCATCCAACCTGCCCTTGAACACTTCCAGGGATGGGGCAGCCACAGCGTCTCTGGGCTCATGTCTAACCTAAATCTCCCCTCTTCCAGTTTTGATCCATTCCCCCTTGTCCACTCACTACAAGCCCTTGTCCAAAGTCCCTCTCCCAGCAAAAGCCAACGGGAAGTGAGCAGGCTGGGATCAGTCTGACAGGCACTCTGGGCCTCATCTCCAAAGCTCCTGCTGCTCACTAAGGGACTCCCTCACGCGCTCCCCCTGCCCACCACATGCACCACACCATGGGTGCTCTTCATAAATATATTTTATGCTGCCATGATGGCACTGCTTACACACCATGGAACCACTGCTTGTAGTTCTACCAGCCTGCACAGATCTGGGATAAACAGGTTTGTGAATGCAAGTTCGGGCCAGTTTTTGCTGCTGCAGTAGCACTTGGTGAATCTTAAAAAAACACCATCACCAACAAAGCCAAAAATATTGAAGTGAAAGTAGCGTAACAACTGTAAGATTAACAGTGACAGTCAAACCAGTCTTCTGCAAAACAAAATTAAGCAGATAGTAACTGAATGGAATGCAGGTAAGAGGCATTTCATTTATTTTTATTTTTTAAAGCTTCCCTGACCCCCTTGGCTGGCATTCTGGTGTTTTAAAGTGCCCTATAAAGTCAAACCACTGCTGACATACAGTTTTTCTATCTCAGCATTTTGTCTGCTTTCATTAAAAGGTTTCCTTTTTCCACATTCATGAAAAAGACAATGTTTAATAGCTGCCTGAATGTATTTACACTTATTTTCAGTAAATCTTTTACTACACTTTCCTCTTTGTTGTTACTCTTCTGTGTTTTCTTCCCGTAGGGCAGAACAACTCCATGTTTTCAGTCTGCCATGCTATACTTAAACAAGGCAAACGTCTGGAGTGAAAAACATCTTCAATTCTCTTCCTTGTTTTGCAGAAAGTTTTGCACATAAGTGCCCGGCCCCCTGCCCGGGCTGGGGGGCCAGCACCACCTGTCCACTGGGCCCCACACGGGATGCAGGAGGGATGCTGGAAACACCAACCTCCTCCCTCCTCACCCCCAAGCAACAGCAGTTCCTGTCACTCACTGGTACGTGCTACCGGGCTGGCTGGGTCATTAACTCCTGTTTCAGCAGCAAGATCAATCACTGTGCACAGAGGCTGTGTGCTTTGGGCTAGCCCAGAAAATGGTATTTCACTGGAAAAAAAACAGGAAGGAGCTTCTTTCTGAGGAGCCACTGCCTGGTGAACAAGCCTTAAGTTACTTAAGAAATCTCCTTTCTCCTTGAAAAAGTCATACTCCACACTAGCATCCATTTACAGATGGGGAAAATATTGGACTTTATTAAGTGTAATGGAAATTAAATACAAAACCTAATTTTTCTTTAACTAAAAGAATCATAGCTCAATTTCCCTTCAAAGAAAAGCTACTGAAAAGTTTAATATCATCAAGGAAAAAAACACTTCCCTGTCTAGGCCTGTTGACTTAAATCATGGTGTCTGCTTGGTAATAAATCATCTTTTTATGACTAGTTTAAACTCACTAACTTGTGCAGGCTGCAATAAGTTCTGTACAATCATGGCACAAATTACTGCAACTCAGGATTTACAAACAAGGGAAGATTGCCAGTTCCCACAGGCAGTCAATCCCACTGGTCTAGTAAAGGTCACCTTTGGAATTCTGGACTCTAAGTTGTCCATTTCTGGACTTTCATCCCATGACTGAGCAACTAACTATAAAATAATAAATAATAAATCAAATATGTACCTGTGATTCTTACATTATGGCCAGTGTAGCACAGAGTAACTGACTGCTACTTTTGTTCATTTGCAAAGTCACTCAGCAAAGACAGAACAAGGGGCAGTGATCACAAACTGGAGCACAGGAGGTTTAACCTAAATACAAGAAAATCCTTCTTTACTCTGAGGGTAACAGAGCCCTGGGACAGGCTGCCCAGGGAGGTTGTGGAGTCTCCATCCCTGGAGACATTCCAAACCCATCTGGATGTGTTCCTGTGGGATCTGCTGTAGGGGGGATCCTGCTCTAGCAGGGGGTTGGACTAGATGATCTCCAGAGGTCCCTTCCAACCCCACCATTCTGTGGTTCTGCAAAAGGAGCTCCTGACTCAAGCCACACTGTTAACCCAAGTGTAGATGAAGCAAGAGAGAGAAAAGTACCCAGTGAAACCCCTGGAGGAAACAACTGTGACAAAACCCTCACTTTTTTTGAACACACCGATTGTGCTGGTTAAAGCCAAGTTGTTCCAGCCTGGAACTGGAGCTGTTACCTTTCTCCTGGTGGGAGAGAGCAGCAACAAGCCCCCACTGAGCCCTGCAGAGGTTTACAGGGTTTGCACGGGGTCCTCCCCCCTCAGGCTGCTCGGTCAGCTGGAGATCACCACTCCCACCCTCCAGAGCTTCTTTTCCCTGTCCAAGGGTGTCTGAACTCCAACAAAAGCAATAAGCTAAGAGGAAACTATGGATTTCCACAGGGTCTAGAGCCTCCAAGGACACGCAACTCTCCCCTACAGGCAGGTTATGCTTTGTGCAAAATTAGACATTAGTCTAATTAGTCTCTTCCCAGCAAGAGGTAATGTGATCATGCACCAGGATTTGTAAGTAGGAAGGAAAATACAAAACAGCCGGATGCTGAAAACAACCTTGAAAGAAATTATCTCATTTCTAATTAAAGGCAAGGAGAAATGAAAGTAGATTCATAGCTGTGTGTTACAATTTTAGCATGGCTTATTATTCTGAAATACGGAAAAACATTTAAAGACTGTAGTAGAAACATGTAGAGAATCTATAATGGACTCCTGAAACAGCACAAGTGACTGTGGGGGTGCCATCAGGATACCTCCTGAGGAACTCCCATAGTCAAAAACATCACCATCCATTCCCACTCCTGAATTAATAAAGAGGCCAAAAAGGCCAAGCTGATATGAAATCACATCTGATTTGGTCTTAAAAGACAACAGGATGATCTGTAGTATAAAAGGTGCTTTTTTACCTAGCAAACATTACATTCTGCAGGTTTTATTATTTGCATCAAAGTTTAAACATCAGCTTTCAGGCCACACACATCCATCTTAATCCTATTAGAAAAAGCTGTCTAAGGATGAAGAAAGGACCAGATTATCCTTTTCATAACAGCAACACATCCCACCACTGACTGCCTTAATCCATCACTTCCCATCTACATACACCAGCCAAGTGAGCAGTCCATAGACAGGAACGAGTAAAGTTCAGCTAGTAGAGATTGCATCCTGAAGGTGCACAGGGCAAAAAGGATCAGGCAAACAAAAAATAAATATGTATGTCATTGCATTTTATCCCCTCTTCCTCTGCTGAAAGAGCAAAGTAGTACCAGAATGTTGATGGGAGTCAGGAATGCTGTAGTTTTTCATTTAGATAAATCCACAGGCAGAGTGTCTCCTGCCAGTGCAGCCAGCAGGAAAGGGAGCAGAGAGAAGGAAGCTTGCAGTGAGAGAGCAGGCTTCCCTCATTGCTTTTGCCTCTATTGATTCTCCTTTTTATTCCAACACGCCAACTACCCCACTTTGAATGGGCCCATTAATTCTGATCAATGCAGTAATTCAGCAAATCAAAGGCAGGTGAGATGCGAAATGCTCCGTGGTCACAGTTGTCTGCTCCCACAGGCAAGGACATACCCCACACTGAGGTTCACCTACCATGGCCAGGCTGAAACCATCTTCTCCTCCTAAAAATGGGGCAGAAGACACTATTTGCATGAATTTCAGGCAGAGAAAAAAAAAAAAACACAAACAAAAAACCAAACAAAAACTGCCCCCTAAATGCCAGCAGAGTTCACAGCAACCTCACCTCTGCCCTCAGAAGAGTGATCAAACTGCTTGAGAGGGTCAATGTGATGGGACACAGGGAGAAACATTCTCATCCTACACCTACACAGAGAGAAACACTTGGACTTGAGGGATCCAGACACTTGGGAGTGAGGTCCTGAACCCCCTGTAGCACTTGAACTCTACAAAAATACTAGCACAGGTAACACCACCATCACTTACTTAGATGCAGGAGGCAGCAGCACTCTCTGTGAACTCAGTAAGGGCCCACTTTGTTATTTCAGCAGAACTACCCACTGTACAAAACTATCCCTTAACTCTAATTTGTTGCTAAAATAAAGATAAGGAGAAGTTGAAGTTAAACAGCCACAAATACAGCCAAAGAGCTGCCATGGAAAATATGTCTGCTCTGGACTCTTGCCTAAGTTTAAGAGATGATGAATTTTGGGAAGATAAATACTCCTTTCTCAAGCTCTAGAACCTTCCCCATTTTGATATCAGACAAGCATCACCTTTTAAAAAGAAAAATATAGAACAAATGTTTATAACAAAGCAACTTCCAGCAGTCTACTGAAACAAGTTAAGCATGAAATTATGCCTTCCATTTGCACGTATTTTCTGTCCCATGGGTCACCAAGATTAACATTAAGAATACAGTAACACTGGCCACCCTCTCCTGAGAGCAGAAGAAAGCACCAAAATGCCTCCTACATTAAAAACTTCTATATTTACACCATTTCCCATTTCCTATCTGAGCAGGGAAAGGGCCTTCCCATACCACTTGCAGAGTCTGGGTTTGCAGAGGACAATTCCCTGTTAATTCCAGCATGCACAAAGATACAAGTTTGTCTCCTGGTGGGGGAAAAACAACAAAGGCTTCTTATTAGGAGGACAGTGATATTTAGATCTTATTAGACAGGCAAATGAAGTTGGGGTGGGATTAATTTAAATTTACCCACTGAAGACTGAGAAAGCCTTCCTGCAGCTGCCAGAGAGGGAAAGGCTCATCCTGAGGGCACCTGGTTCCCTCCAGGAAAATGGGTGGCCAGCAGTGATGTACTGCAGACCTTAAAAGGACTCAGTGCTGAGCTGCAGTTTAATTTTCTGTCACCTTCCAGCACACACTTGCTTCTTGGCTATGACAGGGAATAAAGGCAGGATACCTACTGCCCCTGGGAACAGTGTCTGGGAGGATTACAAGAGGCAGGAGCAGCAAGGATTGCTGTTTGATTACCAACTCACATCTGCCCATCGATTTTAAAACCTGAAGAGAAGTTCCTCAGCACACATAGAACCTTCTTTAATGAGAATGATGTGGCTGTCTAGAGATACCCAAAAAAAAGAGATTCTTGTAAACTGGTTTTACCTCCAATAAGCTTATTGTACTGAGGGCCAGGGAGAGGTTCCATTGGCTTGGCTGGTAGATGGACCTTTCCCAGGTCAGGCTGGGTGCTGGGAAAGCTCACCCTTTTCCCTCCAACTAGATCAGCCCAGCAATACAAGATATATGACCCTTCTTTACAGGCTCATTTCCCACTTGGGAGTCCCTAAGATGGGGGAACAAGTGCCAGCATCAAAATGGCCATGAAGTGGCAAGGAAAAATCCCACAGCCCGCCAAGAAATTGGAGGTAAAACACTAAAATGACAGACCTCTAAGGAGAAGCATTAAAATGACAAAGTTAAAATATTAACAATTCCACAGAGTATTAACCTAGTTTACAAAAAAAGTAGGGGAAAAAAAATAAATACATGAAGAATAACCAAAGAAAATTTGAAAGATTACAGAGGCAAAAATGAATCAAGTAAGACAGAAGAGGGACAAGGAAATGTGCTGTCAACAAAAACAAATTGTAAAACGCAAAAATAGAAACCCAGCAGTCAAAGCTGATCAGAGCTCAGAAGAAACAAACTTGAAGCAAAGGGAGTTTCCAGTCAAGGAATTAGCATGAGGGAGCACGTGTGTGGGCAAGCCAAAACAAAAAAAAAAAAAAGGAAAGAAATTTCTATACAAACTCAGTTTAATTATGTTTTAAACATGTGCTTCTGAAACTCAGTACAATCTATTTCCAGCACAGCATGACGGCTGCAGGAAAACAGACAGCTGGCATTTAGAGGATACATAAATATGTTTATTCTTCTGAAGAGGTTCTGTGGGGGTGTGACATCTTGTGTGTGTTTCAAGCAGTTATCTATGGCTGCAACAGAGGAGGGAACTGTCAGTTTTGTAAAGCATTAGCTAAATTAATGGCTGTGTTACCATCATAATCCTGGTAGCGCAAAGCATAGGGTCTAAAGATTAAAAGACTTCAAACAAATTTAAACCCCTCAGCTCCATAAACTACAAGTAACAAACACACAACAAATGAGAGTAATTACTTGTATTCCCTGAAAAGAACCCATTTAAGAACAAACATTTTCAAGAGCAGGGAAGAAATACTGACTAAAGCTGTGATGTCCAGGGGACTTTCACATACACACATTGAAATCAGGCACAAACAGGCCTGAATTATTCTTGCAGCACAAAGGAGCTACGTAGACTTGTTTCAAAAGGTTTCAGAATAGCAATAAAATAAAACCCAAAGGTTGAAAACTAAATTAAAATGAATTTAGATACTTTTTGTTTAATCAGAAGGTTAGTATTTTTCTCCTCACAAGAGCAGATAACATTTCCAAGCATTAATGAGCCTCAAACTGCTCCTGTAAGTCTGTAAAATATTATTCTTGGCTTTCAGGAGCTGGCACAAACAAGCCATGCAGGAATCCCAGCCCCATCTGCCCTGTGCAGCAGCAGCATCCAAGCACAGCCAAGGGGTTGCTGCACGTGGGGCTCCCAGAACCAGGGAAGGGGACTTTGAACAGGCTACACAGACACAACCACACCAACCCCATCACCCTGCATGATGCCGTGCCAAGACAGAGGGTTGATCTTCCTTCCCTGCTGCCCTGTGCTGTGGCAGGAGGTCTAAGCACAAACTCAACCAAATTCTCTCAACTCCTCTTGCAGTGCTTGATCCAAGCCACAGGAACATGGAAATGCAGAACACACCGGCGTTCCCCAAAATCACAGTCCTTCCCCACTGCAGCCAGGCACACAACAGACATCTACTGCCTTGCCTGCAGGGGGAAAGTTGATAATTTAGTCCAATTTCTATAGAACTGATGGGATCTGGTGTTTATTCAATGTTCCTGAGCTGACTGGGCAAACTGACTTGTACTTCCTTACCCTTTCTTGCCTTTGGTTCCCTTCACTAAGTTTCATGAATCTAGAGCCAGGAAAGCCAATACCTGTGGACAGTCCCTGCTGCTCTCCTAGCTGGGAATGTCTCAGCATTACAAGAAGGTTAAGATTGAAGACCTACATTACACAACTGAAGCAGGGTGACACTGTGCTCAGGAAAGCACCTTACCATGAAGAATCTGATGCCACTTTGGGAAACGACTTCAGAATGAACCTTTCTGTGCCAGTCCTGTAGCAGCCAACATACCCAGTAATAACTCAGAGCTAATGAGATCTAAAGACAGCACCACCTCGTGAAGAGATGGGAGCTCTGGGGCTGACCCCATGCTTTGCCCTGGCCTCTCCTCCTCTTACACACTTTGCTAGAGGACAGGATGGACAGAGGGACAGAAGGCATGACTCCAGAACTGCCAAGGCTAAAAAAAAGACTCATTCAGTCCTTCCCTGCTCTCCTCTAAAACACAGCACAGCTCTGTGCATTCACATGGTGACACGAACACCAGGTAACACACACAACACATCCGTCTGTTGCCAGGAAGAAAATTTCTTCCTAACAGATTGCCTTTTCTTTTTAACCTTCTCCCCATGTAACCTGGTGACTATATTATGTTGTAATAATTAATCCCGTAACAATTTAGCAAGTACAAGGAGCCCCTAATTGATAAACAGAAGGTCCATGTGCTGAAGAACCAGATGATAGGTAGATCACAAGAGTGCCTCCCAAGCCCAGCATGTCCCCATCCATCTGTCCCCTCCTGCTCCCTGAGCCACCTCAGCACAGGCTGGGCCAGTGCCCACTGTCCCCAGAAGCCACTGGAGGAGGTGAGGGAAGGTGGAATTAATGAGGAGATTATCATCAGGGAAACCCCAGCAGTACTTACATAGATCTCACTACTGGCCTCTCAGTTTGCAGGATAAAACCCAAGTTTTGTGTTTCCAACACAGCATTTACAGGAGTGCAAATGCTGTGTCTGCCACAACACTTTCTGTGGTGCTCCCTTCTTCCCATCTGTGGAGGGGGACACGGGCAGCTCTTCTCCCAGCCTGTCCATCTGCAGGCCTTGCAGAACCATAGAATCATTAAGGTCGGAAGATCATTAAGGTAGATCATTGAGTCCAACTGTAATCCAACTACCACAACCACTAAACTATATGCTGAAGCACCACATCTAAACACTTGTTGAACACCTCCAGGGATGCCAACTCTACCACCTCCCTGGGCAGTCCGTTCTAATGCCTCACCACTCTTTCACTGAAGAAATTTTTCCTAAAATCCAACCTAAACCTCCCCTGGCACAACTTAAACCCATTTCTTCTAGTCCTATCACTAGAAGATGCAGACAGAGCCAATAAACTAAGAAAGCCCTCATACCCACCCTATTTGCTTGATTTAGAGACAAGGAGATAACAGCCTTGCCTGCCCTACCAACTTCCACCCAACATTCACAAAAGGCATCCTTAAAAGCACCTCAAGCCTCCCCCATTTCAGCTTTGCACTTCAGGCAGGAACAGTAGCTCAACTGCACTACAGCTGAATTGTACAAGCATGTGAGAAGGTCTCCAGTGCAGCACAGCCCCCTCACAAACACTGGTGGACTATGACAAATTATCTTTGTCCCCCAGTCTTCAGCCCAACAGGTATCAGCTAAGTTGTAATTAGCAAAGACAAAACCCAGGAGGTGATTGGGCTGAACTCACTGAAATCCTGCCTGTGAGCTCCAAAGAGAGCTGGTCCCACTGCCAGATCTTACAACTAGATCTGCTGCTCTATAGTTGGACTTAATCTGCCATCTGTATTTTTTTCTTCATGCATTTATATCACTCCAAGATAAGGAAAAGCAAGCACCTTGTGGACTAAGTGCATGGTCTAGAACATGAGGGCAGAACCATCCAATAAATGCATATGCTGATGAATCTGCAAATTACTTTTGTAACTTGCTTACAAGCAACTCAAGTCACCTCCTGAGCAGGTTCTGCCATCACTGGAGACTTCTTTCATCCACAAGTCCAGTGCTTCTGCAAGTTTATTAGATAGCCTCCTCTTCCAAGATCTTCTTCCACTTCTCCATGACAGAGGGCTTCAAAGTGAGATGCATCCGTGTGAAAATAATTTCTGATGCCTGGACTTGTATTAAACAATAGGAACTACAGGCAGAGAAACCCTACAATGATAGCTGGGGAGGCAGGTGACAGTGGTGCAGCCCAGAGGGGCTGGGAACAGCATCAAAGGATGTGGGTGTGCAGGTATTTGTGAGCTAAAATTAGGGCTTACAAATAAAGCTGATGGCAGCATTTATCTACTTGCACTATTTCAAGGAGCTGTTTTAACTGCACCCTGTGTGATCATTAGGAAGGTTTTTTCCTGCTTTCTCCACATTTATGGTGTTACAATTCTGATTATAAAAGCAGTAGGAATTTGAAAATACAGAGCTGGGAGCTCCAAACTGCCACCCAATGCCTGATACTTTCCCTTGTTGTAGGTCTCCTCGGTATAATAATTCACATTAGCAATTATACTTTAATTCTGGCAGAAGGTTTTAATTATATCTTACAATATTATAAAAGATATAGACTCCTAACTCCTACTCTTAAAATTGCTGGCTTTTTTTTTAATTTTATTTTAGAAATGGCCATCTCTCCATTGCTTACAAAAGCAGGAGAGCAGCCAGGAGGACTGCTAGAGGTAGAAAACAATCAGGCAAGACCAGAGGAATGCAGCTGTCTGGCCTAAAGACATCAACTTCCCATCTTCAGACAGCTACAAGAGTGCTGCAGGTGGCAAAGGCAAGAGTGCAGCTGCTTCTTGCAGCAGAAAAGGCTCAGTTGAACCTGAGCTCCCTCTCTCCAACCTCAGCAGCTTGCCTAAAAACCCTCCCAGCCATCCCAAAATGCTTCTGTCACTCAAACGAAGCCATTTCTCTGAGTGTTCAGAAGCAGGTTGCTGCCCCTCCGTGGTTCCAGATGTCTGACCAGAAATACAGAAAACAGACCTTCAAACTATGGCCTTAGGTAAATGAACAAGAAAGTTGTAAGTGAATCTACAGCCAAAGTTCATTCTATAAAATACCCAATATTTAAGGTTTTATAAGATGAGCTTTCTACACTACCAACTGCAAGAATTTACAGTCACCACACTTCCCAAATGCGTAATTTTAGCACATTTTAGTGATTTATTTTTTTACTCCTTGTACCATGGCCTAGCATTGACAAACAATACACACTCAGGCCAGTTTAATTTAGAAGTTAAATTGGAGATGCATGATGTACTTGTGGGGAAGCAGTTCTTCTCTCTGAGACTTAACTGTGTCATCATGCCATAAAGTTCAACCCAAGATAAACAGCATTTACCACTGCAGCAGCTGCCTCGTCTAATTTGTGGTTCCAATCCTGATTTCTTTTTTTCTTTCCTTTTTTTTTTTTTTGTTAAGTACACCCTGGAAATGTCAGAGCAACTTCTGTACCTACAGAAAGTCCCAAAAGAAAATTATTTCAGGCATAACCATTAAAGACGACATAACCAGCAGTTAAAAGACAGTGTAAGAAAATCCCAGTGTCGAGACATCCTAATGCTTTCCTTTAACACCTGCATCTTCAGAACCAGAACAAAGCAGCAAGTAACATATAAGAAAAACTATGTGCATTTTCTCTGAGAAAAATTCTATCCACAGGTAGCCTCAAGCTTCCTAGCAGTTGTCAAATACAGTAAAAAAAAAAAATACTCCAACCACTCTCAAATGAAAGCAAATAATAATAATAATAAATATTTATATATCTATCCAAAGCCCCAGCCAAAGACAACCTATCCCTCTCTGCTTTCTTTTTGGGTGGATGCAAATGCCCCCAGCACTCTCAGCAGGGTGTGTAAGGAAAGTGACCTGTCACAGCTCAGCATCTGTAGCCACTCCTTCCTAAAACAGAAGAACTAAGGGATTCATGAAGTACAGCAAATGGAATATATACATAGGAATGCTTTTTACACAGCAGATATTTCATTTTCATTGTCTTGTCGTGTCATATAATAAGGATTAAAGTGCCTAACGCTCAGGACTAAACAGACAGCTCAATAATGAATACCATCACATACAGCATCCTTGAGGAGATTAAATTAAATGCTTGAATGAAACCTTTATCAGTGACACAGCTCTCTAACCTTCAAAACGGAAACAGACCTGTCAGAAAGGCCAACAAAAGCCTCTTCCCACCCCATTTTACTCAACGAAGCTGCTTTTACATCTCATCTTCAAGGAAACAACCCTAATATCTCACCTTGGCAGACCCCAAGGAACATGTCCCACCTGCCCATCCTGCCCAGGTCCCAGCAGGGAAGAACCATCCGGCTCCATCATGATGCTGGTGACAGAACAAGCCACAAACCCCACAAAAAAAACCACCCACGAGCTCTTTGCCTCAAGCAGATTAAAAAGCCATTCAAGAGTGTCAGCACACTCCCACCATCCACTAAATCTGCCCGTAGCAGAGTCACGGCACATTCGACTCAGAATTATTACTTCCACTGAGAAGAAAAACGAGGCAAATTGACATTTTATGAAGTTTAAAATAGGATAATATAATACAGTTACATTTTAAGATCATCAAAAGTGGAGCCAACTGCTGAACCTGCTAACACTAATCCATGTACACCACATTGAAACTTATGATTTCACTGGAGTAGCAAATAAGGAAGATTGCTGATACGTAAAGGCTAAAACAAGAGACTTTAACATGGTTAAATTATTCCTAAACCATGAAAGACTGACAAGTTTTTATTACAAAGGGCTCTTATCATTTAATGGAGAAAGCCTTTTATGATTGAAGCTTTATTTGGTTTTCAGGTAACACCATTGCACAAGGAATCTTGTTCTTGTAATTCAACACATTCTGGAGAGCTGCATTCTCTGTAGAATAACTACACAGGATGTCGTATGATGGAGGTCAGCATGGGTTTGGGTTTTGGTTTGGTTGGTGGTGTTTAGGTTTCTTTTTTTTTTTTTTTTGGGGGGGGGAGGGCAGGGCTGCTGCTTTGTGGGTTTTTAAGTGTTGCTTGTCCCAGTCCCTATCCACTTCTATGTACTTCAGTGGAGCCAAGACCCATCCCCAAGCACAGAATCTGACCTCCTGCCTGGCTCCACAATACAAACTTGGCCAAAACACATCTGTTTTGCTGAGACAGCATCACCTCTGTGGAGGTCTTGTGATGTTAAGTGTAATGAACTTGAGGACATTAGATTAAAGGATGCATGGCTGGAAAGCATTCTGTACTAAATAAAATCATATTACAAAATAAACAGCAAATTGGCAAATGTAAGCAGCAGCATCCCGTGGATTTCCAAAGTTAAGTGCATGGAAAAATTGCAATTCTGTACAGTCAAGCAATCACTACAGCAACCTTTAAATCACCACACAAAGAAGAGTCATCCACCATAAATAAACTGGGTTAATTTCATTAATTATTATCTTTAAACACTCCTTGCTCTTCATAAATACTCGCAACATTTTGTCCTCATAAATTCCTTCATTTCCCTCACCTACCAGACAGCTTCCATGTGCATCTATGTGGAGTAAAACCCCACCTACTTCTGCCTTTAGAAGACACTTCTCCACGAGTAGCTGGCTCCTCAGGAATACCTGGGGGCAGGATCCTCCAGCCAGCAGCTCTTCTGCCAAGGAGAACCTCCTGCAGAATCGCCAGAGGTCAGATGCTCTGGCCAGAGTCCTTGCAGGTGACTATAAGCAAAGGGTGTCACGGTGCTAGTTTTAAATTATCCTGGCACTGAAATAGGGCCACAGCACCTCTCAGCCCTGGCTGGCATACTCATGGGCAGGTACTTTAATTCTTTTGTGCAAGGCACAGCTTGGGGCACTGATTAAATGAGGTGAATCAACTGAGTAAATGTAGGATAAAATAAACCAGTGAAGAACATAAGCAAAGCAATCTATATAGAAGTATTTCCCTGTGCAAATTACTGGGTGTCCTGCACACAAGAGGACCTTCATACCCCAGCTAATTCCACTTTGTCCCAAGCAGGATTCTGGATTTTAAAGGACTAATCCATGAAGAACTCATTGCATGATGATGGCACAATACTCCTAAATAGTACACCTACTGTGTGCCATAATAAATGTGCTGTGGAATAGGCCTACATTTGCCACTTCCTCCAGGAAAATCTAAGCGAGCTATGATCACTGTGCAGAAGTGATTTATTTTGCCTAAAACTGGCAAAGAGAAAATAATCCTTACTTTTGGTGTATTAAAAAAGAATGCAGTATTAGTCTGATGCAGCCTTTGTACTCTTACAGTTTTAACACAAGCTGTACACATACATGCTCGTGTCTGTATGTTTTAAGTGCCCGGTTAAAATAATTAATTAAAAAATACACTGTAAGACAATCCAACAAAAATTCCAACAAAAATTCCAACAAAAATTCCAACAAAAATTCCAACAAAAATTCCAACAAAAATTCCAACAAAAATTCCAACAAAAATTCCAACAAAAATTCCAACAAAAATTCCAACAAA
The DNA here is from genome assembly GCA_020745705.1 of Hemiprocne comata. Classification (NCBI taxonomy): domain Eukaryota; kingdom Metazoa; phylum Chordata; class Aves; order Apodiformes; family Apodidae; genus Hemiprocne; species Hemiprocne comata. Next base: position 1,331,310 of record CM036591.1, read on the forward strand.
AATTCCAACAAAAAGGTGTTGGAGATCTAATCTGCTTTGTTTTGCCATGGGGAAAAAACCAATCACCTTAACACATTCTGCTCCTGTTACAATGTATTTACTAACACAAAAATACTCCAAATCCAGTCAACTCAAAACACTGACCTAGCAACAGGTCCTGGAAGGAAAGTCTCAGGAGACTCAATACAGCCATATACACACCTCCTGAGAACAAAAAAATCCAACACAGTTTTTATCCTAAGAGTGCAAAGAGAAGTTCTCTGCAAACACCCGTCTCACGCTGTGCTCAGCAAATATTTGTAAACAACAACTTTTAATCAGGTATGAAAGAAGTAAAACCTTGATGCAGGTTTTCAACCATTTAATTACTGCCCAATGCCAGAACATGTTAGAAATGGAGTTTGAGTAGAAGGAAACAGATGCTAAGCATAACTGTAGCTGTACTTCTGAAAGCAGAATGCTCCTTTCCAAAATAAAACACCCTCTAACAACACACCAGCCTTTCATACTTTAGAACACTCTGTAACGTGCCTTAGCAAATCTATTCCTTCAGCCTCATGTACCAAAATGTGTTGCTGAGCATTGCAGTTTCACAACATCATTTGACAAGCTGCTGTTTAAATTAATATAAAAGAACATTTTCCAGATTTTTTCCATGTCTCATAGTGCTGTAGTCTAAGTGTACAAGTAGGCACCCTGCATATAAAAATATTCTCCAGATGATTAGATTTTAAATTATCTAACAGTGAAGAGCAAGCTGTGCAACCCACAGAAAAGGAAATCACTGAAATGCCAAGCCAATGTTTTCCAGGAATAATGAGACAGCACAAGGACAGCTTTTTCTCCAGCTCCCTGCTTCCCATGGAAGAGAGGTGTAAGAAACTGCCCCATCCTCCCTGCTAGGTAAGAAAATGCTCACCACACACTAACACCATGCACAGTGCTGCCTTCATGGGTAAAGACAGTGAAAACACTCCTGTTGATTGACAAAACCTGATTAAAAAGGGGGGGAAAGTTGTGAATTAGGGGTCAGCATTACACTGATTCTTACAAGCCTATAACAAAGCTTTACTTAGAATTTAATTGTATTTCTTCATTTCTGTGTTTAAGATTACGAGACTTACCTAACCAAACTTCTGTTCCTCTCAAAAGATTGTTTGCTGGCCAATTTTTGGTAAAGTTTCAGGTGAGTGCTACCTTCCCTTGAGGAGAGGAGGAGTTGGTGGCAACATCCTGGCTCTGTCTGGATGGGGCAGAGCAGTGAGAGCAAGAAGGGAGGGACAAGGAGCTGCACTGGGTCGGGTCAGACCAGCCTGCTGCAACTGACAAAATTCAACCTCATGTAAAAAAAAAAATAAATATGTTTAAGAGGGAAGAGGAAGAAAGAAAAAATTGGACAGATACAGTTGGCATTGTAAGGGCAGAAAACTGAGCAATTCAGGAGTTAAATGTTTCCAATTTGCTTCCAACTTTTAACAGCGCTCGAACAATAAAGTCATACCATCCAATTCAAAAAGATTAATTTCCACATTAAAAAATTATTGGATTATATAATGCTTTAATTAAATCCAGGCAATATTTGTAGTGAAAAAAGTTTCCAATAAGTCAAGGAAGTCAGAAAAGGGACTAATGAGCAGGATCTAATTAGTGACAGCAGCTCCTCTGAGCATGGGTGTAATGACCTTGTGTTCAGCCTGCACCCACTGACCCCTCTATGGGGGAGTTAAAAAAGGGAATATAAACCTTCACAGTTGTAGGATAATACTGAAAGCCAAGGGTAACATACAGTCAATGCACTCTACTTTTTTCAAAGGAAACAAATCCACAAATTTAATAGAAAATGTGCAAAAAGACTTCAAGGGTTGAACTAGAGTCTTCTGAATATTTGCATTACCTCTTCCATGGGTATGTCTATGAATCCATGAAAAACAAAATGCTTTTCTGTGTATTTGCAGGTAATTTTTAGCTTGGATGAACTAATTAACTGAGATTTCATACATTTTATTTTGCTGTTTAGCTTCAGAAAAGCTTTCAGCTGTTTTGAATAAAACTCAGCATGGAGGTGTCAAAAGTCACACCGCTTTGATGCAGAAACTCTCTGTAATGCACCAGTGCCACACAACCTTGGCTTCAAATGCCTCCTAGTCCCTTTTCCATTAAATGATATGTCCTTTTTAGCCAAATACTGCAGGTAAATGACACCTTTCTACCCCAAAATACCAGATGCTATTATTAATCACATGAACACATTTTGCTGTATGGCAACTCGATGGTAAGAACTTGGTTTGGTTTTGGTTTGTTTGTTTTAATATAGAGTAGAATCCCAAGGACAAGAAGGATGACATTGGGATGAATTTCACTCTGATTCTTCAGTCTTTATTATGCAAATGAATGCTCACTTGAGCTTGTCAGATTTAGCAATCAAGGCCCTGGAGAATGTCTGTAGCTAAAAACTTTCACTCCAGCATACACAAATACTCTGCCTGACAACTACTAAAAAAAGTCTCAAAGGATGACATTCAGATTTATAAACAATCCTGGCTTGATAATAGATACTATGATGTCTAGTTATTTTTCAAATTCCATACTGTGCTAATACTGACAAACACAATGTTAAAGGTGGTACTTAGGGATGAAACAAATTACTATTTATGTCTGAAATTCCTCCAAATCATCCTGCTTCAGAAAAAAAAAACAAACAGCAGTCATAAAAATGGTGGCTTCAAGCTTAGCATAAAAACCACTTCTGTTCCTCTGCAAATTAGAAAAGTTGCAGCATATGACAAGCTCACTTGGTGTGTCACTTATTATTCCATACACCTTCTCCATAATCCTGATTGCTCCAGTCTTTTGCTGCATTCCTTCAAACCTACACAGAGCTCATTCAAGGGGAAAAACTCCTCTGCCAGGCTGAAGCTTCCAACAGCACAGAAGAGATTCAAATCTGCTGTGTAATTTGTAGAACAATATAAAGACTATTCCAATTTGGCTGGAAAAGGGCTGATGGCAGCCTCAGCTCCACATTTGTAAGGCTCAATTCTTTCAAACAGCCTCGTGTGCACTGACAATATTTGTGGAGATTTCCCCAAATCAATGAAGCTTCCCTCACAGCCTGGAAGTGTGGTGTCAATAGCAAGAAAGGAGGCATAATTTGTAGACAATATCCACTCTTAAAAGCTTCTGGTGATAAAAGTACATGAGGTTTTCAGGAATTCTTCTCAGTTTTCATAAAACTATTTTCTCCTGAGGTATTGATTGTCAATAAATTTTGCAAGCAAGTAGGTCTAAGTGGTGACAGGTACTTCGCGAAAAGAAGCTGATGCCTTTCCAGTCATCTTATGACTCCTCTGTTGAACACAAAAAAAGCAAACAGAAAACCTAAAAACCTTCAAAGCAGCTGGAAAGCGTTTTCTGCCATTGCCAAAGGAGATCCTCTGAAATTCTGAGTTTCTCTTAAACTTCATTAAAATGGCTTGAAGTTTCTCAACACAGCTAGAAGACTGGCTTCTCTTCCTGCCTTGCAATACATACCATTGAGCTATCTTGCTACTGGAATAATGGGTAGTGGGAAAAGTATGAGCTATAATGTGAAAGCAAACCACTCCTAGACTGCCCACAGGCACATGGACACAGTGTGGAGGCCCAAGCATCCTCACTCAGCTGGAGACATTCAAAACCCACCTGGACAAGTTCCTGTGTGATGTGCTCTAGGTGACCCTGCTCTGGCAGGGGGGGTTGGACTAGATGATCTTTCGAGGTCCCTTCCAACCCCTAGGATTCTATGATTCTATGATTCTATGATTTTAAACTGGCTGCCTCTCAAAGACAAATTGTCAAGTGCAAAGTACCCATTTCTAGATGGGATAATACATTTTCCTGCCTATCTTGCACATTCAAATACCAGTAGGGTCGTTTCCTTTTAAGTATTTTTCAATTTTTTACAGGTTCCTGCTTTGTACTAAAGATTCTGTATTAGTCCTACATCATTAAAACCACCAATATGTATCAATCTATCAGGGAAAGGAAATTGTCACCATTTACATGAAAACTATGTTTCCCTTGTACAATTAGACATAACAGCCTAAGCTGTTAGTGGAAAAAATGCTTACATTTCTTAAATATATGGAGCTCCAGCCAGGAAGATATGTCTATGCCCACACTTCATAACATCACAGACTCATAGAATGGTGAAGGTTGGAAGGGACCTTCAAGATGATCAGGTTCCAACCCCCCTGTTGTCAGCAGGGACACCTCCCACCAGACCAGGCACACAAGCCTCATCCAGCCTGCCCTTGAACACCTCCAGGGAGGGGGCTTCCACAGCCTCCCTGGGCAACCTATTCCAGTGCCTTACTGCCCTCATGGGGAAGAATTTCTTCCTGATGTCTAACCTAAATCTCCCCTCTTTCAGTTTAAAACCATTGCCCCTCGTCCTACACTTCATTCACGAGCTCTGCCCTGACAAACACACCTGGTGCCAAGATGGGAGTAATTAAACAAAAGTATGAAAAGTTTAACTGAAACCGCGGGAGAAGAGTGAGATAAACTGAAAGGAACACACAACAGTCCCACCTGAGAAGCTATACCTGCTAGGGCAGTCCTCTGGACCCAGGGCATCTGCCACCTGGAAAACCCTGAATAGGCTTGAGGAGAATAGCAAGAAAGTACCTGGATACCAGGGATAACATTGTCCATGTGACACAGTTTTTACACCTTAAAACAGTGTGGAATATTCAAAAGAAAAAGCAGAAATAAATAAGACAAAACCCCCAACAGTTTGTACTCTTCTCACTTAAAGCTGAAGGGTTACGTAAAATTGACAATATTTTATTCATAACTTTAGGATACAGGATAGACCCATGCAAACAGTTCACACTAATAATTCACTTCCAAACATCAACCAAAAAGCTAAAAAGAAATATTATAAAACCCTTAATGTGTCACAAAATAAAAACACCTCGTTTCAACAAATAATCCAGGGACTGACAACTGCAAGTTTCCAGATAGCTTCAGATGCAGCCTCACCACATCCCACCCCAGCCAGCCAACTTCTGGCAGCAAGGGACATCATCATCTCAATGTTGCCACTACCATCCCATTTTTCTGTCAGCTACTACAGATGGAAAGTACTTCTGACATTCCAATATTTCTATGTTTCCTGTCAACAAGCTCAGAGTGCAGTGTTCAATATCCACTGAACAATTCCCCTGGGTATTTGTACACTGAAACTCAAATCACAATTCAGCTCAGAAGACTGGACGCAGTAAAGCTGCTACAAAAGGATCCTGTGAGGTACAAAAATACTGAAATACATTTTCATACTGCAAACCTGCATTTTTTTAATTGTATCTACTTATTAGAACAAGTACAGGGTGCTTCACACTTGTCAATACATCAAAAGGTTTTCCTCTGTAGCATCCCCAACATTCTCACTTTGGTTTCTAACACAGCACTTGCTGAGACAGAGGAACTCTGAAGCTAAGGAAGGCATTATGAATGGCAGTGAAGTGTAAGAAAGGGAATATTGTTCATTCCTACCAACCTTTGAGTGACAGATTTTCTTATTATTTGGAAAGGTATCATAGCTTTTACTTCATTTCAACCTCAGAACTACTAACAAGATTTCAAAACACCACACACATCAGCAATGACTTTTTTTTTATCCCCTTGCCAAAATTTTAGTGAAGTTGTTACACTGAACTCTTAAGCAGTAGGGAAGCAAGGGGGGAAAAAAAAATCATAAACCTTTCTGGTGGCACAGGACCTCCCATTGGGTGGGGGAGAAGGAAGGATGAGTGAGAGGGCAGGATCTTCTCTAGGCTTTCCTCTTGAGCAACTTCTATACCTGAAGCCTGCACACCCTGTAAATACATCCATGTGGTCCTGTGTGTAGTGCCTGATACACCTACATACACACACTGTGCACACTGCACAAGTTCACTCTTACACCATGATTAGATTTTTTTCATTGAGTGTTTCTTGGGTTAAATACCTTCAACAATAAAGCTTGAGGTAAACCAAATCTGTACAAAAATAATCAGGAAAGCAACACCAAAGTGTGACAATGAAACCATGCAATCAGACATCAGGGGAGCTCACAGACTTGGGAGAACACCATTCCCTTCCTACTCTACTTTTATGGCAAAGGCAAGAGGCATGGACCAAGCTTGGGAAACTCCTCTCATGCAGTGGCCAGGACCTGCAGAGCTGGGGGAGCACTCAGAAACTTCTGGTGGGAGAACTGTGGGAAAATCAGGAATTCCAGACCACATGGGTGGTTATTGTTTTTTTCAGGAGATCAGAAATTACTAAGAAATACGTTTGAGGTTTTGGGGTTTTGTTTTCCCCTTCTTCAAAGGGAGGAAAAGTTTGGTTAGTATCTGTTAACATTCTGCCTTGCTCCAGGCAGTCCCCACAGGCATAGCCAGCCCACATCCATACCAACCAGCACACATCCTGCAGCAGAACAGAAACACCATTTCCAGGAGGAACAAATCCTAGCTTCAAAGATACTTATTCACCGAGAGCCATGCCAGTCCTTCACTCTGCCAAAGCAGCTTGGCAGTCTTTCTTCTGATGTCTCACATTTAAAATACCCAACAAGAAAGGTTAACGGGAAGGCACAGAACAACATTGCTTCCAGTCAGAAGTATCTGACAGTTCATCCTTGGATGGGAGTCCAGGGTGCTGGAAAACATGACATTTTCTGGCTGGAGCTGTTGAAGGCAGTGAGCACCACATCCCTCAGCAAGACAGCCTCCATTTATTATTATTGTTTTAAGTTTGCAATCAGAAGACAACGCCTGCTCTGCCAGTTTCCCCTCAAGCCTCAGAACTGCCTTTTTCTTCAACTGTGTGATGAAGATCTATAAATAAACTTAATGTGTTGTCACAATATCCAAATCAGCACTTTACATTTTATTTGTCAACAAATTTGTGACAAGATTTCAGTGCAATGTACACACTCACCCAGCCAGCTATTACATCTTTATGGTGTGCTATTAAAAATATTTGCTCCCATTGTGATTGCAGGCAGCCCAATGCATACAGCAATCTGACAGATCAACATGTTGCTATAGCAACCACCAAAATGAATGCCTTATTTTCTCAACTTGGCCATAACCCCAAACTTTTATTACAGCATCCAAATGTTTCCTTCACTTGCTTTACATGATCATAACACAGACCTTTTCTCTTAAGAAAGTGCACAAGTACGTTACAGCATTTGAGTAAATGAACCTTCCTCTCACACTGAGTTCTCTTCAAACCAGCATATTAATAATTTCAACTGATTTCACAACAAATCCTTGTAGTAGCACCTGAGAACAGTTAACAACGTGGAAACAAAAACTCCATATGAAAGCATTAGACACCAAAATAATGTTAAAGATTTGTCACCACTTCATGAAAATCTAAAACATGCGTTGACATGACAAAGCTGCATTAAAAGCATTATTCACGTTGCAGAGACAAGCACTCAAAATTACACTTTCATCTCATTACTCATACACACTCGTTTCAATTAATCACACTTTCTTTACAATTGCTGTTTCAATCACAGCACATCCTCCCCATTTTATTATTTAGAGCAATGTTTTACTTCCCCCAAGCTCACTACATATTTTACTCTTAATCTGGACAGAAAACTGCCAACAACAACTGTCTTCAAAGGCAGCTTTCCAAACAGAAACCACCACATTTAACTAAGAATTGAATGTGAAATAAAAGATTAGAGGTTTGTCTGCAGTGAAGTCCTTTTCCACTTCAAACTCCTTAACCATGAGTGAAAACCACTAAACAAACACAAAAAACCCTCTTTGGCTCCACGATGTGCTCTTCCCAACAAGATGCCTAGAGACTAATGAAGATCCTCCCTCTCTCAACCAGGCACAATAAACCCAACACCCTCCTGGCAGGAGAGAAACTGGGGGATGATGTGATCCTCTAAGAGCATTTGCCATTATGGATGGATGGGCACGTGTGTAGCCAACTGGATGGAAAGAGATGAGGTCTTTCTATTTTTCAGTTCAGATGCCTCCTCCTGTCAAAGGCAGCTTCAGGAGAGAAGCTGCTGCTCTGACACCAAGCCTGGCTGGCACACACTGCCCCATCCCTGCTTCTAGCCAGGCTGGGGAACTCCTGCCAGCTCCCAGCCCAAGGGATGGTGCTTTTAGTTTGGCTCATGTCAAGGAGCTGCAGGAAGGAGGAGGCCACAGTAACCACAAAACAGAGGTCTTGTGAGCATTCAGAATTACCTTAATTAGTGGAAAATGAAAATAAAGTTAAATGGGTAAGATGCCAGGCTGTCAAACTGCCTTGGCTTAGGAGTGGTCCGTAGCTTTCTGAACAGAGCAGCAAGGGCCAGCAGGTGCACTTCCTGGGAGAGTGCTCTACATCTGAGTGCTGCCAGAACACAGAGGAGAAGGGTCTTGTGGGACAGACAGCTCAGCTGACAGCTCAGCCCCGCAGATGCCTGCTTTCCTTCCCCAAAAAGTGCTGACCTTGCAGTGTCTAGGCCATCTTACCAGACACTGTATGATGAGGTATGTTGGCAAACAGCTACAGCGCTACACGTTCCATGATGTAAAACCCTTCTCGCAGCTCTCAGGATGACACACTGAGGATTTCTTCAAAAGCACCTCACTTGTGTGTTCCCAGAGCAAGGCCTCTGGAGGTAATAAGACTGTATTTACAATCACAAAGTTGCTGGAAGACAACAGAAGCAGTAACAAGAAAGCTCAAGCCATTGTTTAAATAAAAGGACCATGGCTTCAGCTTTTACATACCATACCTTCTTCATAAGATCCCTTCTAGTCTCAGAACTTGGAATTTAAGTGTTCCAGCATGGTTTAAACATTTCCTTCAGTGTCAGCTCACTGTGCTGAGAAAACTGACTTCCCATTTGTGCGTAACAAGAGACTTCTGCTTTTAATAAGAGTGTTTCTTCAAGCAGACCTGAAAGTGTCCTGTCCTGCCAGCTGTGAGTACTTGTATGTGTCAGAAGCACCATCTCTAGGAACATTGGATTGAACATGATCAGTTCACAGCACTGGAAGGATAGCCTTGGCAGCCCCCTCCTCTGCACATCTGCCATTCTGCCCCTTCCCTTCCTGGTGCTCTAAACAAGACCAGACACGGTCCCACACAGCCAGACCTTGAGAACCAGCTTTTCTGAAAGAAACAGACCTTGAGAAGTATTTGCAACAGTTGTCGTTGATACTAGCACTGAACATGACCTCAGCTGGAAGACAAACAGGAACTACACACTGCACCAACATGGAGGAGAAGAGCCCAAGACGAGTCAGAGCACCCAAAGACAAACCAAGCACTGTTGTCCCCCCTGTGATGCCGTATCCACATCAGGCTCAGGTTGTGGTGAGGGTCCCTCAAGAGGCAATACAAAACATCATGGATAATGTCAGAAACTAGGTGATAGCTTTGCTGTGCCTCCCATTGGGTCACTCTGAAGTCTTCATGCACACACCCAACACAGTCAGCATTATGGATGTCTGGCTTTCGTTGGGCTTGCCAACTTGTTTCTTCCCTTCAAAGCCCTGTTGAAACAAACTGCTGGCTGGTAGACCTTGGCTCTCAATGTTCTAATTCCCTAAGTCAGCTTTGGCTCCTGCTTTTGTGGGAAGGGACACAGAGAGGGAGGAAAAGAGAAGAGGACCCTCTCCCTGAACTGCTGTCTCCTACCAGGAGCTCTGCTAAGTGCTGCCCCATTCCCTTCTCCACTACACAACGTACATTTTATTTCCACCTGGTGAAAAGCCAGACCCAGCTTCTACTTAATGTGATGCTCTCCATAAAACCTTTCTCATAGCTCTTCTGAAATGGTTTAGGTGTGGTCAGACCTATTCTAAACTTCTTGACATTTGCTGCAAAACCTGAGTTTCCAGGGAAATCTCTCTGCTTCCAAGAAGCTTGCTGTAAGACACATGGAGCCTCGGGGAATGGGAAGGGACTGCAATCCTGTTTCTGGGTTATTCATTGCTCTTGAAATTGTTTCCCCATAACCTGTTTCATGCACGTGCTGGGAACTTACTCCTACATCACCTCCTCAAGACTTATCAGGCAAGGCTGCCCCAAGAACACTGCCTTAGGCACCCCAAGGGACGTTCAAACACCTCTGTGAAAACATTGGGAAAAAGCAGTGGTGACTCAAGAAATAAGCGTTGTTTCTTTCAACAGTGCCACAAAAATGGATGCAAATAAAGACAACTACACTGAAAGCCAGCTCAGGGTTGGTTAGGTGAACACTTGGGAGTTAACCCATACCACTGACCCAGCTCAGGGACAGCTCATTTCTGCAACACTCAGCTTCTGTACCTAGAGCACTGTGTCAGTTCTGGAGCCCCAAAAACAGAAAGGACTCTCCTCAAGAGAGTCTAGAGGAGGGCTATGAAGATGATCAAAGGGCTGAAGCAGCTCTGCTATGAAGACAAGCTGAGAAAGTTTGGAGGGTTCAGCCTGGAGAAGAGAAGGCTCCAGGGAGACCTTAGAGCACCTTCCAGTGCCTGAAAGGGGCTCCAGGAAAGCTGGGGAGGGACTTTGGACAAGGGCAGGGAGGGATGGGACCACAGGGAATGGCTTTAAACTGGAGGAGAGGAGAAATCCTTTGCTGTGAGGGTGGTGAGACACTGGAACAGGTTGCCCAGAGAAGCTGTGGCTGCCCCATCCCTGGAAGTGTTCAAGGGCAGGTTGGATGGGGCTTGGAGCAACCTGGTCTAGTGGGAGGTGTCCCTGCCCATGCAGGGGGGTTGGGGCTGGATCATCTTTAAGGTCCCTTTCAACTCAAACTGGTCTGGGATTCTATGATTGTCACTTTTACAGTGAGACATAAGAGGGGGTTTCAAGAGCTGTGCTCCAGCCTAGGGACTGGCACTGCTGACAGTCCAACACTTGCTGTAAAGGTGTTGAAAATCAAAAATTATTCTGTTAATCATTTTAAATGCAATAATTAGGGCTGAAAAAGGCATGAGAAGTTTACCTCTTTCAGCTCTCAACACACCATTCGACATTAGCAGAATCTTTCCTCTAATTAATGATGAGGGTGATGGATTAAGTGATTTCAAACCCTGGATTACCGTGTCCAATTTAAATTCCTATTAGTTTATTGATTCTTGTTGTGTCTTTTTTAATATCCTTGAGGAAATCCTGTAATTATGTTGCTTTTAATGTTTACAGATAATCCGCATTCTCAATTAAAGGTATTCAGAGACTGACAAATACACTCTTAATAAGCCAAAGGTGATGGCACCCACACAGGTACTTCAGAGCAGAAAAGCAGCCCTACACTCTATTTCCATCCTCACAGCATGTACTGTAAAGAGATTTTAGGAGTCTGCTGCATTGCAAGATACAGAAGTTTAAAAAAACCTCTAATTACTGCACCAGAACACACTTAGTTTCAGCAGAAATAAATGAAGAATTTTTGCCAAATCTCCATAACCAAGTGAAAAACTACTCTGGGTTTTTTTAATTTTTGAACTGGCATGGCAGGACAGATGACTACTTCATGGAACAAGAAATACCCAGGACATGGGAAAAACCCGAAATCAGGCAAATTCACTTTTCATTTAGTGGACTGGAAGAGAAGCTTCATTCAAGAGCACACACAGGTATGTGGAACAGTCTGTACAGTGTTTCAGGTCTGTGGAGGTACCAACACAACCCCCACAAACTACACACAAAGTTACCAAACATTCAACATAACTGCCCAGGAGAAAGAGGGGATTTGTTGCAATTACTTATGCAAGTCACTGTTTAGTGAATTAACAGTTCTCATCTACTGAACAATATCTTCCTAAAACCAAAATCTTTTAAATGAGAATGTCCAGTGCTTCTTGTTTACTGGAATTGCTGTACTGTAGGTCCATATGCCACCAAGCAGAGCAGAGTTGTCTCTGAAGGAGATGTTTTTAAAGTGTATAAAAACTGGCTTTTTTTTTCCTCCCGCACCTTTTACAAAACCAATCAAAAACTTTAGGATAAAGCAGATTAACTCTCCTTTTTCTTGTTTTGCTACTTTGTGGCAGAAGCCTTCTAGAATTCCAGTAATCTCACAAAAAAGACACGCAATCAATTTCCAATAAAACTGTGCCAGTGTCCCCAAACAATTACATACAGCATTTTGTAAAAAGCTTTATAATCAAATACTCTTCTGGGATCACGCAGAACATGCATAGTATAGTAGTAGACTTGAGGCTTTAAAGTAGAAATAATGTTTTATATTCAATATAACTTGTTTCTCCAAACTGAGAGCAAGAAGAGGCACTGTTGCTGCTTGGATTTCTGTGCAGAAACCTCACTTCCCTGTAACAGGCACAGCACATAGAGTTCATTAATGTAAAAAAAACAAGTCAGCCATTTCAAGTGGTCAGATGCACCGGAATACTTCCAAATAGAAGCTGAGTATCCCATAGCATTGGGCTGACCAAAAAAGTGTCAAAAAGGTGAATTCACACTTGCAGTTCCAGACATTTCCATTTGAGTGGCAGCAGCAGGGACAGTGGGTTCATGCACTTTTATTTTTTGTTTTTTGCCCAGATTGATTTAAAAGTTGTTAATGCTCAAATGAAACCACTCTAACATTTCACCTTTTTCTTGATAAATTACCCAATCATATAACAAAAAAATGCAACTGACTGAAGGACATTTCAAGAAATGTAACCAATGTTTAGATATTTCCAGTATTTCTATTTCAAAAACCACCTATGGTTACTTTTCTGCACCTGACAGGATAGGTAAAATGGGTTGTTTTATTCATGATACACAAGATTCTTGCCTAATATTTGTTTAAAAATACAGTACCTCAATGACATAGGAATAAACCCCACTATGACAACACGCGATATCCTTTTTGTTTGGAAAAATAACTGAGTTTTTCATTATTATTTTTAACATCATGTAGCTATTTATATGATTGGAAGGTCAAAGTGAAGCCTTCTGAACACTTTTTGAGTGTCAAACCCATCACTGAATGGTATTTTCACTTCAAATTATCACAAAGGTATCAACTCCACTGAACCATAACCCCAAAGCTCATTTAAAAGGACGAAAATTATTTATCCTGTAGACAAAACTGAGGACCAGTAGTTGAACAAATATATATTTATGAAGAGAGGAACAGCACCAGACAATTTTTGTCTATCATCAGCAGTAAATGTGAAAAAGCAGCTGCACTAGTTCCAATTAACCTTGTTCCAATCTTATTAGGGATTCAAAGTATCTTCCTTCTTCCATATGCTGAGCCTAAATGCCTTAAGAACAGCACCTTAATTTACAAGGAAAAACAAACACCTGTACTTCATCAATTTCTGCTCCCTCTTCATCTTGTGAATTTCCCACAGGTTCACAGCCTTTACTGCATGCAGGAGTCAACCTCACAGCCTCAACAGGTTACTTTCAAGTTCATTGCAAGTACTAAACTACAAGTACTTGTGCCATGTGGCTGGACAGAGGCAAACAGCCTGTCCTGTGAATCCTGCTCTGGGAATCAGCTATTACCAACTCAAAAACCCTGTAGCTTCTGTCAAGGTTCAGTTTTCATGTACCCCCCTTCAGTAAATTACACTGCTAAAATGTTTGGAGTGAGACAAGGATCTCTGCTCCACCTGCATTTGAGACTTGATCCTCATGTTTTCATGTGGTGAAGGGAATGAAGTATCTTCTAAAACTCTTTGTTTCAGCCAAAGCTACGAGTTCAAAAGCAAGCTTACAAGCAAGTATCTTTCACAAAGGAAAAAAGCAGCACAGAGCATCAATTCTCTCATAGGTCAAATGACTTCTGATAAAAGAGGTCCTTAATATATTTACTTTGGTTTTCCCTTCCACATCTTGGAGACATTTTGAATCAGTTTTGCTGAAGAAAACATACAAGACTCAGGCTTCATTCTGGCAAAGGTCAAACACTAAGATAACTGAAACTAATTCAGAAACCACTAAAGCACTACAGAAACAAAGTACTTCAGATCCTAGTGTTTTGTCTGTTTGAATTGGAAAAACAATTTAGAAAGTGCAGAGAAACCAAGATGAGACCAAATACTTTAAAAAACATCATCTATGACCTTCAAAGATCGCTTAGACTTGGCACTTACCCCTGAGAGCAGGCAGCAGAGACCTCTCTTTCTTGTCATCACATTTATTACACTCGCTGAAGTAGAGAAGCAGAAAGACATCCACGAGCACCCACATGAGGGAAGTGGCCAGAACCACCTTGCAGTAAACAAATCTCCTCATGGCTGTACCTGGGTTCTAGCTCACCCGCTGAGGAAAGACAGCAGCTGCTGAGGTGTATCAAACTCCCACAGGTAAGATCCAACATGGAAGCAACGACCAGCATCCCACTGCAGGCAGAGGAAGAAATGTCTGCATTCAGTGTTTCAGTTCACAGATTAACAAGCACCCACGGTCTGAGCTGAAAAACCACAGAATCGTGGAATGGTTTGAGTTGGAAGGGACCCTAAAGATCATCTAATTCCAACCCCCCTGCATGGGCAGGGACACCTCCCACTAGACCAGGTTGCTCCCAGCTCCATCCAACCTGCCCTTCAACACTTCCGGGGATGAGGCAGCCACAGCTTCTCTGGGCAACCTGTTCCAGTGTCTCACCACCATCACACTGAAGAATTTCTTATCATAGAATCACAGAATGATTAAGGTTGGAAAAGACCTTAAAGACAATTAGGTTCCAACCTCCCTGCTATAAGCAGGGACACCTCCCACTAGACCAGGCTGCACAAGCCTCATCCAGCCTGGCCTTGAACACCTCCAGGGAGGGGGCATCGACAACCTCTCTGGGCAACCTATAGGAGATGTTTAAAGGACTGGTTTCCTTCCACATAGGCAGGTATTTGCTGTTTCCTACCATCCTTCTAGGAATCCCAAATACTTTGATCTGCAGAGTCATGGACAGTATACATACTTTGCCTTTATTTACAAACACAGGACATTTGTATAAACCTTCCCCTCAATGTAACAGAAATGTAACAGATTTTCACCAAGATTACACCAAAAGACATCACGGCAGAGCTACCAACAGCTCTAACCCATGCTCATCACTTCATTGAACATTACAAATGTATTACCACAAAGAGAACTGAAATTTTCATTACCCTCAAATAATGTGCTTATAAAGCTATTTCACATGTGGCCTCTGAACATTAAAAGCATCTTATTTTTTTTTTCTTGCAGAACAATCCTGAGCACCACCTTGCCAGCACCAGAGAGGCCTTGCAAAGATGGTTGCAGCCACTCACCCTATGCAGGCTCTTGCCTGCAACAGTTTGGTCAACAAAAGCTAAGTGCACACAGAATTGTAAGTTAGATTAATAGCTTTAAAACCTTACACTTACCATTATGAGCTGCATTCCACAGTCAGGCTGGGAATTCTGCTGCAGCCATGCTCCCAACACACCATCTTAGCACTGAACTGCTGGATAACTTCCCAAGTGCCTCTAAAAGAAAACAGAAGGAAGCCCTTATCACTTGGCTGGCTCCTCTGAAAAAATCAAGTTCCTTAAAAATCACAAAAAGCTCTCATAAATGTTGTCCACATTTTAAGCTATGTTAATTAAAAGTAATTTTATCCATAAAACTTGTCTTAGTTCTGAAAAAAAAAAAAAGGAATGATTATAACACAGTTTTTCAAATTGTTCCTGAAGTGCTGCTTTACTATGTAATAATTAATAAAGTTTTCAATCTGTCTTAAATATAAAAACAACCACCAGCTCTTTTTCTTGCTGAAGTGATTCACAGCCAGTTAATTTAAAAGTTCAAGGGCTCATGAATAAATGTTTCAGGTTAGCACAATTCATTTTCGTGTTAGTCAAGAGCAACAGTTTAATTATAGGAAGAAAATTACAAAGAAAAAACAAGTCCATAAAGCTCTTTATTAGGAAAAAGAAAGGAGAAAACAGCTGGAGTGTTAACCCTCCCCCGGGCAGCCTCTGTCACATGGTGGCTGTCACTGGCTTTTGGAGTGTTGAGCACAGGAATTACTTGTTCAGCACCAGCTGAGATACAAAGGCACCTCCTCTCCAAGCTCTTAATAATACAGATTTTTTTTTTTCTTTATCACTTCTTCTTTTAGTATAAGTGAGTAAACCTCCAGAGGGCACCAGTCATTGGTGGTTTGACTGGAAAATCTTCTCTTCCCAGTGCTGTGCAGTTTTTAACCAGTCTGCCCAGGACCCACTAAATCCTGCTCCCCCACCTTGGCTTTCTGTGTCTGAACAGCTCCGGGACAACAGCCTGGGGTAAAGTCAGCAGCAACGATGGCAAACTCCTTTCTTACCACACTTAGCTCCTAGGCTCCTCCTAACCTCACCTCAAATCAGCTTGTATTTCAATTTGGGTTTACTTGAACAAATAAAATGCACAAAGATCCATGCAGACCAAATTCCAAATGGATACACATCCATCACCAAGCTAGGCTAGCTGATCTTTTCTTCAAACAAGTGGCTGAGCTGAACTGGAAAAAAAAAGAATCACCATAGTTTCAGGTAGAAAGACTTTTTCATAAAATAAAAATGTGTAACTGGGAATTTAATTTTTTTCAGCCTAGTTCTGTTTCAAGATGGAAGTATCTCCCCTCTCCCTTTCTTCCTCTTCCCCGAATCTCATATTTGCACAAAAACCTCAGTCATTTCAACTAGCCAAGACAGCAATTTTCAGCAAGTACTGGAAATAAAAACATACATGCAAAGCCAGGGCTGGGCCATTCCACCTATTCTTATAACCTAAGACCCCTCCTCCAGACCTCGGTAGAGATGAAGCTCCTCAAAGAACAGGGGTTTTAACTAAAATACTGAATAACGAGGTTTTCAGGAGGAGTAGGAAAGTAAATATGCTGCAGTTCTGAGCTACCACTTCAAGAATTAAGCTAATTTGAATACAGTGCCTAGCAGCAACAGAACGAGGGAAATTCCTGCCCCAAAAACCTGCAGTTTGGCAGTATTATAAGCAATAAAAGCAGGGGTTTATAACAGAAAACAGTATGCAAATTTAGAAATCATCTGCATTGCCAGCTTCTCCTAAAACTGCCACAATAAAATGCTGGGGTAGGAGAATGTTATGGAGGTTGCAAATCCAAGCTCTGAAAAACTGGCAGAATTTAAGATAGCTGCAAAACCTTGACTTGCCTCTCTCATGTACTAAAAAAAGGAAAAAAACAAAAACCCAACAACCAACCCCTCTGCAGAGCTTGCTTTCTCCAAGTGCACACAGCAGACCAGAGTTGGTAAAATGAAGCAATTGTTCAGTATTTCTTCTTGTAACTCACCACTCGGCCCCGTGCCCTCTCTATTTCATCCCAGCCAAGCCACACATGGAATGAACAATGTTCAATTTTCTCAGGGGCTCAAAGCCATGGCATTCATCACTACTGAATCCAGTTGCCTCAAAAGCTTTTAATTCATTTTCAAAACATCTCTGTAAGATTAAAAAAAAAATATATATATATATATATATTATCCCCCCTGTAGAAACAACGGGTGCACAGACAGACTTAGGGAAGCATTCACCAGCTTTGCTGCCCTGGTTGATGTTCCTGGAGTTGCACCCTTCCAAGTTTGACATGTAGCCCTGGTTAGTGCACTGGTTCAACAAAAGCCCCAGTTCTTGGGTCAGTATGTTCCTACTCCCAAAGGAGAGGGCCCAGCCCCTAGGTCTCACTTGCCTGGATCCCTGGAAGCCATCCCTCCCCTCCAACACCACTCTGGCAGGGCCAGCATCCATCCCACAAGAGCCTGTCCCTGAGCACACTCCCCAACACTTACAGCAGGGACAGAAAGGTGAAAGGTGCCCAAGTGACAGAGTGGTCTGTTAACTGATCAGCACAACCTTCACGTCCTGCAACTTCATGGGTTAAAAGTATTAAAACTGCAAGTATGCTGCACATCAAAATTCTATCTCAGGTGCTACCTGAAAGCTTCTGGCCAGAGTAACACCTTTCTGCAGCACTGAACAGGGCTTTTTGTGACATGCCTGTTGATTACCTTGATCTGAGCTCCTTCAAGGAGCATCCACCTGTTTCACACACCAATGCTTTCCCCCAACTGCTTTTTGTCTTCACACTTTATTAGTGAGACTTGTGGCAATTTCAGGCTCTGTTGTGGAGTTAAGAGACATCAATTGATCAATTGCAGCAACGAGGGGGGGGGGGGGGGGGGCAGAGTAGGAGGAAGTCCAAGACTGGCATTTTGAGCACTACCCACAACAACTACATGCAGAAGAATTTTAATAGAATTTTTATCACCACACATTTTCAAATGGCTAGTTTCTGTAAACCAGTATGAGCACATCCTCAAATGGCCCCTTAATCTGTTGCCAATCTTAAGACTCAATATGAATTAAGTGTCCTAATCCTCAAGCAAGACAGAAATAAACTGTTTACCAAAGTTCCTCCAAAGAAAACCAGAAGAACTGCCCCATTTATCACTCAGCACTTTTACTGATTTATTATAGAAACACAGTTAGAGTCCCAGAGTCCATCTACATCCTAGAGCTGTGACTACATCTTCCAAATTTATATCAAAACTACTGACCTCCACCTGATCCCTCAAACCTGTGAGACTGCAACTTGTGCAAAGCAACTGGTGTTAGCCAGACACGTCCCCAGGAACACCAGAACTGAGTAACGACGGCTAGATGCTTAGGTAAGAAAACATACAGACTGCAGATATTATTATGGAAGTACTGTTCCAAAACAGAACAGCCGATTTCTCATGGAATTAAATGTAAAATAGAGCTGAACATCATTTTTCGAGTCAACACTGATCTTAATGCCAGCTGTAAAAGCATAATGAGGTGCCTACAGGAGCCAGGGCAGCCTGATCTACCGTGTGTTACAGGAACAAGCACAGCACGTGAAGAGGAATGCTACACCTCCTTCCTTTGCCAGATGTAGACACATCTGCATGCACCTCCAGCGGGCTGCGGTGCAGCATCAGGCAGCGGTTGCCTAGCAACGGGGGGGGGGCGGCTGCTCCCCGGGGTGCCGGGCTCTGCCCAGAGACCCCCGAGCTGCGCAGCCGCTCCCCCTCAGTCCCCCCAGAGGCAGAACTCCTGACCCCAGCCTGGCTTCCCAGGCCGCAGGGAGGGGAAGGGATCCGTTTGCTCTGCTGCCGGGGGGGGGGTTGGTCCCGGCTCCACCAGCCTCCCCCGGCTGAGCGGGACCGGCTGGCAGCGGAGGGGAGGCACTGGGCAGCACCCACCGGCACACCCCGGAATCCCACCGGCACCCGCAGGAGAAGGCGTTCCTGCTGCCTCCTGGTCAGCACACACTTCAACAAGGTTCCCCACGAGCTAGGAGAGCTCCGAGCAACAGGACGATGGCAGCAGGGCCCGGCGGTGCTGCCTCCCGGGCCCGGGATGGAGCCCAGCGCCCCAAGCACATCCCGCTTCGTGCTGCGGTGAAGCAGCTCATCACGGGTGCAATGCTTCACAGCTGAAAAGCAGAAGCAAGCCCACCTGCTCCTGATAACCTGGTGCTCCTACGGGTGTTTACAGCACAGATTTGATTAAATACCACTCATACAGCTGCACATTGCCGGAGACTAGTCCCCCAGTGCCCCCCAAAGCACCAAACTACAAACAGAACTGCTCCTCTCTTCCTTCACATCTGTCTAAACCACTGTGGGGGGGAAGGAGGAAAATACACTAATGGGGGAGGGGGCAGAAAACTGCCCTGGTCGACCTTTTGGGGTACACATCCATTACCATATACAGCCCCTGGCTGGTAGGCACATTAGGAATATGAGTAGGTGGATGATGGAGTTACATTGCTGCTCTGACTCTGGTGGTAATTTCCTGCCTTTTCATTATTTAACTGAGCATGCTGCATTTTCTAGAGAACCTGTTATTTGTCATGTAGACCATTGTTTTAACGTATGCAACTCAACAGCTCGGTCAGCACTGACACTGATCCTGTCTGACATCTCTATATGTTAGCGAGCATCTGGAATCCACAGCTTTTCAACAGCCTCACACACACTTGAAAAAATTTAGGCTAAAGGCAAAGTAATAGAAGCCTCAGGATAGCCATAGATACTGTTATGATATTGACCACAAGAGTACTGTAGATGAGAACACCAGGTCATTTTATGAACCAGTTAATTCAGACAAATTACTGCTGTTGACAAATCCTTGTTATAATGCAACATTTGACACTCCAGTGATGTACATATTAATGAACACTGAGCTTGGAGGAGCAGCAGAATGCTTAATTTTAAAAAATGAATGCAACTCAGTAGTAAAAGCATCCATCAGGCCCTCCAGTGAAGCAGGACTTCAGCCTTTCAGACCCCCAGCATTTGCATCTGACTCCTGCAAGGAAGGGATGGGCAGGTCACCTGAGAAGCAACCAGAAAGTTCAGTGGAAGAAATTCCCCAGCAGGAATAAGAGCGATCACGAGTGTCTTTCCACACCTAAGGAAGGCAGACCAGAGCTCAGCTCATCTGAAATCTCAAGTCTCCAGACTTCACCTCTAATAAATCAAAGGATGAACGTGACCGTTTCTTGTAGCTTTCCTGGGATTCACTGAAGCTGCAGGAGTAAAACCAGACAACAATATTTAAGTGTCAGTCACAGCAAAATTTGGCATGATTATTTTTGCCAGTCTCTGCTGCAGAAGTGGAGCTCAATGCAGGCAGCTCTGCACCCAATGGCAATCGGCCAGCACAGACTGACAGAGCTCCAGTCAAATGCATCCCTGCTGCCATGGAATGGGATCCAGCAAGCTGACTGTGAAAGCTTTGGGTAACATGTGCTACATTGCATTAGAAGTTAAGTTTACCCAAGTTGGTACGGGAGCAATTATCATTTAAAAACTGAAAAGGAAAGCTTGTTTTAGATACTATTAAGGCTTGCAACCCTATCTTCCTCAGGCATACCTTGATTTTAAAATCAATACATTTAAAACATACTTTGCCTACAAAAATCTTACTGCTAGATTGATCTAACCAAACCTTAATTTATACCATACTCTCAAAAACCCAATCATCATTTAATACCATAAACAGTTTATTAATTCATGTACAGCTATCTGAAAAAAACTTCCAATGCTAGAACTGTCAGTCTCTGAAATCAATACAGGAAGCTCTTTTGCGTTTAGTAAGAAGAAAAAAAAAAAAAACAGGAAAAAACCAAAAGGCAGTTATCTCTAGTTAGAGCTACCCAGTGTTTTGTGTTTTAAGAATCAGTTTCTCCCTCTCTCTCTCCTTTCCTGAAATAGGCTGCTTGACATTTAAAAATAGGCCTATTCTTCATTTTAAAATGCATTTCCATGACTCAGAAATTAAAGTGGAAAAGATGAATTAATTCATCTAACC
Source organism: Hemiprocne comata (assembly GCA_020745705.1). NCBI lineage: Eukaryota > Metazoa > Chordata > Aves > Apodiformes > Apodidae > Hemiprocne > Hemiprocne comata. The sequence continues at coordinate 1,352,646 of CM036591.1, forward strand.
AAACTTCTTTGTCATAAAAGTCTACCCTTTATTTTGTGTTGTGTTGTTCAGACTAGAGTCAGGCAATGACTAGCACCAGTTTCTCCCATACCTCAAACACCACACTGCCAATATCCAGACAAGAAAAAGCTTTCTGTGTTCAAAGCTACCTCACTGTAAGCCACTTAGCTTGCAAATGATGGCAAATTCGTGAAGAATTTATCAGGGTTTACTTCCTCCTGTAAAGTCCACGCCTTCAGGCTTGTGCTAAACAGGCTGTTTCTACCAATGTGTTGGCACAAAGCACTAAAAATGTAAAGCCAACTAAAAATCCACAAAACTCCCTAAAAGCATGTGGGCATAAGCTCAATACCCAAATACCAGCAGACAATCCTGGGTGCTATAATGCACTGCAAGTGCACAGAAGGGCAAAGTCCTCCTCCTTCCTTTTTCCCCATTCTTCCCCCAAAGCACAGCCCATCTAGTAACAGATCTAAACAAATGAGAGGGCTTTGGTCACCAACCTTACAGGTTTCTCCATCCCTTGTCAGTCAGAGTTGGCATCTCCTGTCTCTAACCCACACTGCTCACCCCCCCCCGGGTGACAGGCAGGTATCCCCCTCCAAGCTGCTGTACCACCTCATCACAGCTCATTAGCAGACCAACCTGGCTATATTTAGTCTGTTTTCAGATGGTGGGTGCTCTCCCACACACCAGGGAAATTAGAAAGTAACAAGTACTTGAGTGGTATTGACAACCTGACAGATCCCACCCAGAACCAGTTTTCTAGCTCTTCAAACACGAAGAAAATGCTGGAGCAAGCCAGGCAGTGACACAATAACCAGGGGAAAAGCTACAGGACAAGTATCCACGGAAGAATACAGCCCAAGCAGCTGCACCCATGTGCCAGTGCATGTCCCCAAAAACCTTTGACAAAGGTTTGCCAGCACAGATAACACACATTCGACAGGGACATATGACCAGCTGCCCAGCTGTGCCAACACATTCATCATCAACACTGCACTAAGACCAAAAAATAACCCAACACTCCAATTGCACTAATCCTGCTGATTAAATGGTAAAAGATGTGTGTGTGAAGATAACACCACAAACCCAAAACTTTACACAGCTGGAACCAGGTCATCACTGAAGAAATAACCATTGCTTTATCTAACAGTCTCCTACACAAGTCCTCTTTGTAAGAATGACTCTTCCCTACACTGCATCCCAAGAAGGGCAGTGCCCTCCTGGATGCTAAGGCCAGGGCACCAGGCCAAGCACACAGCAACCAGAAGGCACTGCTGACATGAGCTGGGAGGATACATTTGCCAAGGAACACCACTACATTGATGGAAAGCATGTATTTCACTCATTTTGCCAAGAGAAGGACTTGATTGTCTTGCCTACACACCAAGGCCAAAGGAATACCTTCATAACACTGGGAAAACGGAAGTCCCTCACTTCTTCCAATCCTACAGAACAAGTCTTGAAATGAACAAAGTCTGTGAACATTAAAAAGGCTATTTTTGACAACCACTAAGTTGTCACATCATACCCTAACTTAAAACTGATCACAAGAGAATTTGCGCTGTCCAATTCTCTCTTTTTTTTTTTAATTAATCTCAAAGTTTTTTAAAAAGCAGGTTTGTTAAAAGTGGACAGCGCTCACCATGCTTGATTAAAAAAAAACCAAACCAAAACCAAACACAACCAAAACAAATCATATTTGCCTATGTTCATAAAAGTGATGTACAGCCAAATGGAACTCAGCTCTCAGGAGACGTGTGTTTTCAGGAAGAGCATTTTCTTGAATTCACCTGCTAATGTACAAAACCCACTAGAAATGTGTCTTACAAAGAAAAGCATTACAAAGTTTCCTAGTTTCTTATCAACAAGTGATTCTATTTTTTCCTCTTTGGCCTGAATTTGTTTGTCATCTGACAGCAGGGTGAGGTAGTTCTCTCCTGTGTTTTGCCTCAACCAAAACTACTGCACTTAACTTTACAAGGAAAGTAAATGCAACCCGATTCTGCACGCTCCCAAATAGAACATGGTCATAAGCTTGATATAGAACGCTTTTTACAGCTTACTCTCTCACACTAATAGGGACTCGGGGGTATGGAGGGTGGGAACTGATGTGCCACCTCTCTCTTCATAAACATTCAGGAAGAACGACAGGTTTGTTTCCGGGGGAGGCAGGTGTTAACAGACAGAACCCCCAGAACCGTGTAGGCTTAAGCGCTCCCCTTCAGTCTTTATTCGTGCTTGAAAGGCAGGGTTGTTTGCACTCGTATTTTCTTAAAGCTCATCCGCAGTCAAACAGGAGACCGCGAGTCTGGCTTTCCACCCTGTTCTCCCGGCTCAGCATCTCCCGGCAATGCAAATTCACCCCGGGGAGCTGGCGGACACCAACCGCCCCCGGTGTGAGCCCACCGAGAGGCAGGTCCAGCACACGCTTTGTTTCTTAGAGAACTGCTTCGGTGAAGCAACCGCTTCTAAACCTCAAAACACTAGCCCCAGGAGAATCCAGACTGACGCCGTATCCCACACTCTCAGTTTAATGCCATCCAAAACACTTTTTATAAGCAAGCAAGAAAAAAAAAATCCTAAAGCGTTTGTACTAACAAGCTTAGCTAAAAAAAAAAAAAAAATAAAAGATAAAGTGCCACTTTTCAAGTTACAGCCAATTTTTAACTGTCCTTATTAGCCTTTGCACAGCTTTGCTGATGAACACAGAACATCAAGATCACCGGTCACCAGATGTGCCAACAACCAAGGGCACAACGCAGCAATTTATTATTTTTTTTTTAAGAAGACTACTTGAAAAACAATACAACCTTTAAGGCCTCGTTTCTTTCCTCAAAGTCCAAGAGACATCAACCAGCTAAAATAATCTTTGCTTCTTGTTTTCCTCTGCATAATTCTGAACATCTTAATCTCTCGTTAATCTTATTACTGTTTCCAGCCACCCAGGAGCATCCAAAACATAATCAGCCCATTCTCATTTTGCAACAAAGAAGAAATAACGACAGCTCTAGCAGGTGTTTGTGGTTTTTTTCTTTACCATTTCAGATTGATAAAACCTCTTCTCAGAAACTGTAAAATATAAACTTTATTTTCTGTTAGCTCGGAAGAAGTTGTTTCCCGATTCTTGGGAGAACAGTCGGCACTTTACAGCGTGCCAAAGAAAAACCCCAGCTTCAGAGCAGCTGTGCCAAGCTTTGGTTTAGCTATTTACATACAGGCGAAGCGAATATCAGCGGATAGCAAAATCCTGGCGGCGTTTGGCACTACCAGCTCGGAGCATCCCGCTCTGCTGTGAGCGGCGGAGACACAGCCTTGGGAAAATCGGCAATAAACCAGGCTGAGGGACTTCCAGGGGGCTTGGAAACCGACAGCTGAAATTTACAGCCCAAACCGTTATTCCATCTCTACTGTAAATACACTCTGGCTGGAGTGTGCCAGTACACTTACATCTTTCCTTGCCATCTCAAAAAGCGGAAACATGATCAGTTCATGAGGGAGAAAGCGGCGTGGCTGGGGCTGAACCACAGCCTGGCACACAGCGCTGCCGACAGCCGCTGCTTCGGGTCAGTCTGAGCCCTGATTTAAAACCTCTCCACCACCTAAAACCCACCTGGAATCCTAAGAACGGCAGCGGGAATGGGATACGGGCAGCTTCATCCGTGAAGCGACTCGCTCGGTGCCAGCTCCCTGGCCCCGCTAGATGCCCCCCAGCAGCACCCCCCAGTGCCAGTGCGGGGTCCCCCCAGCCCCCGGCAGCATCTCTAGTACCACTGGTAGATCCCCCCCGGCCCCGGGCAGCCCCCTCCGACCCTCCGGAGCTGTGGAGGGCGGCTCTCTGGCGGACCCGCCGACAACGCCGCGCACTGAAAGTTGACAACCGAGCCGAGGCTGAGGGGAGCGGACCACCCCCCACTCCTGCCAGGTCAGCACCCCCGGGACCCGCCTCCCGCCCCAGCGGGCGCCCCCCGCTCACCTGAGGCGGGACGCCGAGCCCCGCAGCGGCGCCCCCGGCTCCACGCTCAGCTGCGCCGTCGCCCGCCCGGGGCACAGCGTGGCGCCGCCGCTCTCCTCATCCTCATGGCCAGCGAGGCGAGGCGGGACAGCGGCCCCAGGGCGCGGCAGGGGCTGCGCTGGGCTGGGCTCCGTGCCGCTGCCTCGCCGGGTCGGTGGCCGGGCGTCAGCCGCCGCCTCGCCTCCGCCGCGCCGCCTCCAATGGCTGCGGCGGGGCGGGCAGCGCCCGGCTCCCGCGATACTTGGGTGCTCAGCCCGGCGGAGCGGGGACTGGGGAAGGTGGGTGTCCGCACAGCGGGTGCGACGCCGGCCTCGGCCGAGCGGGGAGGGAAGGAGGAGCGGGCAGGTGCCGGGAGGCGGCTCCTCGCCTGACAAATAGCGGCTGCCGGAAGCGGGGCGGATAAGGGGAGCGTGTGGTGCCGGCAGGTTCGCGGCATGAGGCGGTCCGGCAGCCCCGGGACACCCCGGTTTCGCGTCGGATCCTGGTCCTGGAAGCAGCTGCCGTAGCCGGGCGGCGGCTTACCGACCCCCGCTGACCGCCGCTGTGGGGGCAGGAGGGGAGGAGGAGGGCGCAGGTCTCCGCGCCGGGCCCATCCCAGCATTGCCCGTGTGTCCCCGTTAGCCGGGTGCGCTGGTAGCCTGTTAGTCACCAGGGGATGGAAGCGTGGAGAAAACGGGGGAAGGAAATCAGGAAAACAGGCACAATCCCTCAGTGATATCAGCCTGATGGAAAGTGTTGATACTGCGGGCCGGTCAGCAGGTGATGCAGGGGGCAGAAGGTGATGATGCCAAACGAATTTTCACCAAGACCCAGCGCTGCCCTGCAACTCCAGCCACTCTTGGTCTGTCACCAGTACTCGACAGCCGCCAGGGTGGCAGCTTGATCCAAGCCAAGTCACCCGTCTGTCAGGCTATCCACGGTGGCTCTTTTTAATGCTTTCTCCAGTTTCCTAAGGGGAAGCACATGTGCTCCAGTTACTCCAGGAGAACCCAGGCAGGCGTCACCCTCTGGTCTCAGTCCCGGTCACCAGATTCTGCAGGAGAACCTATGGCACGTTATGGTTACATGTCATAGAATCACAGAACCGCTTTTGTGGAAAAGACCTTTTAAGACCACCAACCGTTCACCCAGCACAGCCAAGGCCACCACTGACCCATGTCCCTCAGCACCACATCTACATGGCTTTGAAATCCCTCCAGGGATGGAGACTCCACCACTGCCCTGGGCAGCCCAGGCCAGGGCCTGACAACCCTTTCCAGGAATAAATTGTTCCCAAGATCCAGCCTAAACCTCCCCTGGCACAACTTGAGGCCGCCTCATTTCCTCTTGTCCTATCACAAAATGTGGCATTTCTCTATGAAAAAAAAAATAATAAATTGAGTAATTGTTACTGAAACGTGTGCCGTGAAGCAGATGTATTTCACCATTCTTCAGGTAAAATTCAGAGGAAGTTTCTGCCACCTCTCCCAAAGAGTCTTTACATCCTGACAGAGGAGTGCTCGCATGCACATCCAGTAAAGATGGTTTTTCAGATCACCCTGCACAGATCTCAGAGGCCCTCACCCTTGTATCAAAAGTGGCAGTATGTTTTCACAGTGCTGGCTGAAATTTTAGGCTGAGAAACCTCTTGGCGCTTTATATTTCTAGTCACCCTTACAACATAGTTAATAAAAGCATTTTTAACAATAAAAAAGCATAATATTAAAAATCAAGGATTTGATGGCCTTTTGTTTCTCTTCTTAAGACACACCGGAATATTTTTAGCGTTTCTTTGGGGTACCAGGTGTGTTCAGTGTGTGATATATAGCCTGTTAATTAAATGATTCCTGGGGTAGGCTCAAGCGCAGCAGAGAACTCAGCCTAGTGCCAGAGTGCAGGACTGGAAAGCCACAGTTCCGTGCTTCGCCGAGGATGAGCGAGTCAATTCCTCTGCATTGCAGCTTTCTTATCTCTAACCTCGCACGGGCGTTGGAAGCCTTAATTGCTTCCTGGAAAGTGTGTTAAGATGCAGAAGTGGGTGTTGCCCGGGGAAGTGCAAAGCATCCTTTCTTTGCTCATTTTTAATACTAACAGTAGGATGTTTGCTCCAAGTAGGAAAACATGAACTATCAGTGGTAGAAGAAAAACAGCAATTCACAGAGTTTGGCAGCCTTCAAAGAATGCCCTCCCGCAAAGGTAATAAATACAAAAGAAAGCAACATCTGATGGCTGCATTTTTCATTCAGTCCTACTGCCCTGTTAAATTCTGGGCTGTGCCACCTGTTTGAAGAGCAGGGTAAAATACTTCAGAGCTGTTTGTTGTTTTTTTCTTATGGAAAGACTTTTTTTTTTGCCAACTGGCTAGTAACCGTGCACTGTCATAGAGCAGAACCTTCACTGCTCAGTCTGACTTTCCTTTTAGTTCATATTCTAGACAACTGCTAGCTGTATTCAGGAAAATAAACCAATGTTACCAAGATACTTACTTTCCACAAAGTCCTAACAGTGCAACCACACAGATCGTTAAACTAGTGTATAAAATGTATTTTATGTGTCTAAAAAAATTATACTTCATTTTCCCCTCGTTGTTCAGATCCAGATTCCTCTGTACTGGCTGTTACTCGCCATGTGCTTACCAAGACTTCTCCTGTCTTTGGCATTATTTGTGCCCTGATGTTAAAGATGTTGATCCTTCACAATTTTGGATTATTTCAGTACAAGTGGTGTGTCTTAAGCAACTCTGCTTCAGTCATGTCAGTGGTTCTGCAGTAACATCCCTAGTATGTCTGCTATTATCTTCTGGTTTCCTTATCCTTCAGTGCATCATGACAAAATGACACATCAAGCCAAGGAAAGACTTTCCTTCCCCAACTTTCATTATATGGCATCACAGTTTTAGTGTCCTCTTCAGAATCATGTATTCCTGACAATTTAAGAATGCAAAATAAAGCCACAGAGGTACAAGAATGAATAAAACATGCAAAGGTGGATACACAAACTAAGTGTATGGCTTGTGTGGTGTCTGTCTACACACTGGGCCCACAGTGACAAAAGGAATCCATTTTTCATGCAAGAACTCCATAATACCTAATGCATAATGGCAAAAGGCAGATGAGAGAAGAATGGCTGTGCTTGCTTGAATCAGAGGCAGTGATACGGAGAGGATGTTTGGTAAACAGTATAACAAGTAGCAAAAATATATAATTCTTCTTTCGGCAGTCTGTGTTTCCAGCAATTAGCAGCATGGAGTTCCCAGTGTGGGGACTGCATTCAGACCCATCACATGTAACACCTATTTATAGATCCTCTGTGAATTTATCTTAACATCTCTTTTAATCTGTTTTGACTTCTGGTTTCAACTACAGCTTGAGCCATAGGGTTCCAAGATTAATTACACATTTTGTAGAAAAGTAGCCCCACTTTACCTCATTAGCTGTAGGCTTCCTGGTTGACATTCTTACTGGGTGGTCTTCCATCCACCTAATTGGAGCAGCAGTGGACAGTCATTTTTAACAATATACTTTTTTATGACATCTGTGATTTCACAGGCTTCAGTCTTTCTTCTCCCTTAGCCTTTACAGGCAGAATAAAAGTCCAGGTCACTTTGGTTTCCCCTACACAAAAGACACTCCCCATCTCCAATCATGCTCATCTTTCCCTATGCTTCTTTTGTGGTTTGGTTTTTGGTTTTTTGTTTGTTTTGTTGTGGGTTTGGGTTTTTTTTACTGCCAGAACTTTTCTTTTTCCCTCCTAGAGAAAACAGGAATGTAGAAGATCCCTTTGCTTTCCAGAGAGGTAAGTGGTATCCCAGTGTGACCTGCACAAGCTCATGTCTGCTCAGCTTCCACAGGCTGGAATTGAACAGCACTTAAATAAAACCAGTGCTTTTTCACAGCAAGTACTTTTAAACGTTGTGTCCCATTATTTAAAATATATGTATTGTTGTGTTGTATTCCTGGCTCTCCTGAAATATCTACCATGCCCTTCTAACCAATCTGTCATGCCAGAAGTTAACCTTCTTTTATTTTTTTTTTCTGTCAGGTGAGATTGGAGAAAAAAACCCCGAAGTATATTAACTTCCTAGAAGAGATCCTTTGGCTGGTGTATGATCTTATTCAGAAAGGAAAACAAAGCTAAAAGGACAAAGCCAATTCGTTTGCATCTGAATTTTACGTCAGTAATTACACAAAATACACAACTCTTTCCTACCACTTAATAGAAATAAAAAGGGCTGATAGATAACTGACTGACAGTTATTGCATGTGTACTGCCTCTCAGGTAATTCATTGATTATTTTTTAGGCAATAGCAGCCTATACTGTTCTCCTTACTCAATTTTATTGCTTTTGCTCTATTACCTTTTCAAATGCAGAACCACAGGTAAACCAAATGTAACTATTCATCAGCCCCATGAAGTACCATTTATAACCCTGCAGCAATCACAGCTAATGTGTCAGTTAATCCCCCCACGCCTCCTCTGCCCCAGCCTTCCCGTGCCACTGCACTGCCTGGTTTTACTGTTGGAAAACAAATTGGATAACCTTTGAGATAAATTTCCCTGCCCTGTATGGGAAGGTTGAAATACCCTTGCATTTAAATACTTCATGCCCTGTACTCCCTTCATGTCTTGAACACAAATCTTGGAGCTTTTTTTAAAGCAGGGTATGACACTTGGTCCACTTGTCTGATGTAGTAGGTGTGTGTGATGATAAATTACTGCCTTTGGCAGGAGTTCAGTTACTTCAGACTTCAGTTTCTTCAAGACTCGTAGACAAATGTCATCTGGGCTTTGTGATTTAATTTTTTTCTTGCACATCTTAGTAACTGCCTGTGTCTTGCCTTCCTTATTTATAAAGGGTGAACCTCGTGCTGCTTCTTGCTACTCCTGTCGTTCTACAATCATTTACCTCTGCTTCTGTTTTCCTAATTAAAGAACACATTAGATTTCCCTGGTAATGGGAGTGAAGGAAGGGCATTATCATTAATACTGCTCCATGTTTTGTTTCTTATTTAGATGCATCAGTCTGCCTCACATTCAAAAGGATGGGTAAGATCAGTAGAGCTGGAAAACTATAAAACTGAGTCTAAACCTTTACGCTGAATTTGAGTCTCTTTCTACAGCTACAGATGCAGAAAGAATCTCCAGTCTCAGGGAGGTGTTTGAGCCCAGTGAGAAGTCAGGACTGAACGCCCTGCAGCCTGCTTTTACCCATTGAACCAGCCTGTGCTGGAGATGAGCGAGAGCATTTCTTCAGGTTCCCCTGGCTGCTGTTTGACTGTGTGCATACTGGAATTGAAACTCTATTAACTCTGTACCAGTTAATGGTGGTACAAATAATATTCCAAAATTGTTTCCAGTTTGAGGGTCAGGACAGTCAAAAGGACACAGGCAGTTTTGGATTCAAAGCACTCCTGATGCAAGAAAATATTTGGGAAAATCCTTTGGCTCTGATTTCAAAACACTGATATCCAAAATGCATCTTCATTTGGAATTACCAGAGAATTAGTTTTGTCATCCACCTATTTCTTCATGTTTGATAAAATTTCATTTCAGAAATTAAGGATTTCTAGCTTCCTTTCCCTCAATGCATGTTATCATTTATATAACTGACAGCTTCAGTTGTTAAAAGCAGAATGAGTTTGGTTTTTTTTCCAAGAAAGGGCTCACATCTTTCTGACATTTATTACAACTTTATTACTTCTCTACCCCTCTCAGTGAAGCTGTTTCATTCATTGTGGGAGTGTCTGAAGTGCAGATTTTCATTACCTGTGACTTACCATTAATTTTAGGCCAGAAGTGGTTTCATTTTGGCTGGTGGTTAGAAACAGGAAGGACACAAAAGCACATGAAGTCAATTAAGCTAAGAAAGCTCATTTGGAGCGCAATGGGAAAGTTAAGGGACCTTTTTTTCCCCTGGGTGATGTGTCTACCTTTGCAGATTAGAGAAAAGGCAGGTTAGTCACTCTCTTGATTTACTTTAGAATAAAAATCATTGCCTAGAATACTGAGTGAACTGGTTATGTGACAAATAATTGTTTTACTTCTGTATCACCATTGTGCTGATGATGTTGACGTGGACAATGGAGTCCTCAACTGAGTGCTTAATTGAGCAGCATCCCCTGTCCCAGACAGAAAATCAAATTCTGAAGGACATCTCTGTACCTGCACACAGATGCTACAGTTGGGTTGTGTGTTCTCCTGTGGGAGAAGAGGCCATCCCATGCCACTTGGTCTCAGTGCCAGAAAACAGTCCTAGGTGAGTTTAATGTATTAATACAGGTGAAACCTTAAGAAGCCTTCCTCCAAGTCCTAAACGCACAGTAAAGATCCTCAAAAATCAGTATCCATAACTTTTGTTGGGGAACAACAGTTGCAATCCTAGCCCCTCAGATCACAAAGCTGAGCTAATTTAATAGATTTTCCCATATGTCAGGCAGGATTTGGTGCTCTGTCTAGAAATGCATCAAATTTCCATATTTGTTGTATTTTATTCTTACTCTCAATAGTGTTTCAGATGTCAGATGAAGATCTACTATCTTGCCAAACCTCAGGAACAATTTTGATCACGTCTACTCTAATAATTTCTCCACCTTGTTCATAGTAAAACTGACATGATAAAGACATCATTTTAATAAAACAGTTTTCTGTCAACATGATTTATCCTTTCCCTTCAAATGATCTCCCTTTTCAAAATTAAAATTTGTGTTACTAGCATTGTCCTATTATTTTAGTTTTTTTCCCCTTAATCTATGCTTCCAATCTCTCTCTGCATGAAGGGCAAACTGTACTCCACTATCTTATATAGAAACAATGCTTTATGAATATTGCAAGTCATATAAGTTGCTTTCTAGAAATAAAAAGTGTCTTGAGTTCACACCATAAAACTGCCTTTGGGATTCCAGCACATGTTCTCTTGGAACCCTCAGAGGCATCAATCAGAGAGATTACTGACTTTTTGCTCTCAACTCAGAGGGAAAATAATGCTTTACAGACTCAATTAGAGTTCTTGAAAATAAAGTAAACCCATTAGAAATGGCAGCCTTGAACAGCAAACAGGACGTGATGGCAGGAGCTTGATCTAGCTACGTGCAAGTCATGCTTGAAACAACTTGTAAACCACAGGAGAAATCATTCACACGGGGCAAAGGGAGGCTGGCAAACCCAGGCACATCTCAGCTACTCCCTCAACAGTGAAGGAGGAAGTTTATCTTCCCTTGAGATGGCAGTGGCTAAATGCAGTTATTTATCTGGATTATTTTTCTCATTTTTGTTTCATGGGTGTAATTGCCCGTCTGTAACTCGGAAGTGAACAGAGCATTCTCTTTAAAATCAAGATCACCTTTCTTTTGACTGTGAACCAGATGACACTCTAAATGTACTTGCTGCTTACAAAAGAAAAAGCTAGCAATAAATACCACTTCATAATTGGGTGTTTTTTTGGGCAGATGCTGCAGAGGAGACATCATTTTGTCTGGTTTAGCAGCACCTGAGCATCTCTTTTCACCTGGACTTGGCACAGAAGTTGGAGGGCATGGGTGATGCTGCCTGCTCTCCAGCCAGAGGGGCACTGCATAGATCAGTCATCCAGGGGTGCAGGACCTGGCAGGAATGATCAGCTCTGCTCCAGGAGGCCTGGGTTGGTATGTTTGGTCACCCCAGCATGAGCTGCATGGAGACAGTCTGCTGGCAGCAAGGTCTACAGAGCAGAGCTGAGCTTTTACACATCTTAAACACTGATCAGAGGCAGGTTCAGGACCCAGTTACCCACAGCATCATTCTGCCTTCTTTCTGGCTCAATTAATGATTATGTACAGAGTGATTTGGCTTGACTGGGATGGACTGAGAGGGCTTTCCTTCCTGCCTCATTAGCCAGCAGGCTCCCAAGCTCCCGTGGGAAACAGGAGCTGCAGGTTGAAGTTCCCTTGGCCACAGGAGGAAATTCAATCCAAGGCCTCACCTCCTGTGTGGGCACTGAACTGGGACTATGGCAGAGACTCCTCTCCCTGCCAAAGGCATCTCCAAAACCACACTGAAACTCACAGCCAGTTCTCTCCTGTATCACGTATGAGCATGTTCATGTGTGCTAAACATTACATTCCTGATTTTCAGACTAATATTCATGGAGTGTGGTTTGAGAAAACTGCAGCAATATTTTAATCCATAGTATTCACCTGAAGTAGCTGTTAGGTATTTATGGCATTAATTCAAACTTAATGGCTTTCTGCCTAGGGAAATCTTTCATTTTAACAACACACAGATCCCATCCAAGGGTGACCTCATTCATATTTGGAAAACATATATTCTATACAGTGTTTTCTGGGGGTTGGTTTTGCTCCTGTCAGTAACTGCTGCCACATTTTAAACAAGATATCACATCTTCATGTGTGCAACAGCAGCCAACAGTCTTCTTGGCTCAAAAAAATAAACCACAAGAGTTCTTACTTACAAATAAATGAACAGTCATTGCACATTGTGGTGTAAACTCAGTGTCTCGCGGCACATTTGCATTTCCTCCATTTAAATGCAGAGGGGGTTGGCCCTGGTACCTACAACAATAACAGAAATATCACTTGCAAAGAAAAGAAGTGTTCTATAAAAGAACCTAGATTTCCCCTCGTAAATACTCTTTCCAAATGTTTTCCTGAGGCATTACCCAAATGTCATCTGCATTGCTTGCAGAATTTCCTGAATTAAAGAACGCGTTAATGTGGTTTAATTTTACAAGGCATTACACAAATCCACCTGAAGTTCATTGAAATCTTTCTTGTGGTGGGAAGATGCCACCCACACCTTGGGAGAGCATCTGCTGCGTTGTGTCAGCCTCCAAGCAACCTTCAAACCTGGAAGTGGCTTAATTGCCTCCTTCAATGCTGCTGTCACAATTTTGCACATGACAGAGCACCTGAGGGTGCTGTCAACCATTCACTTTTTCCTACCTCAGGAAAGGTTTGTAACTCCACCAACAGAAATAGCATCACTTCCTCCTGCTTCCCTGCCTACACTGACAAGAACAATGTGTCTGTGTGTAGGTTCACTCCTACTGAAGCAGCACCTCACTGAGAGAGAGCTACATTTAAGTACAGTTGGGTGCTGGGGGTTAAAATCAATCTGGAGTCTGCATAATAAAAGGATTTACAGAAGTTGAGCTCTATAACAGTGCCAGTTTGTGAGCAGCTGCCCAATTCAAAGCTTATTTCATACTTTCTAATAGAATTATGAGAGCTCAACCCCTGAAAGGAAAAACCTTTCTAATTAAGTTCCTTCAAAACAGGGTGCATTATTTACACCTGAGAATTGGTTAGCTCAAGACTTTTTCTTCCTACTCATCAATTAATTAAAGTCAGAGGACAGATTCAACACTCTGACATCATCTGAAATCATTTATTCCATGTAAGGCTGTCTGCAGCTGGCCCTGCTGGACACCAGCAAAAGTGACTGGAATTCCAAGGAGTGGATTTGGATGGAAGATGGATGAACTGGTATGGAGTCAAGCCACACTGGGTGGCTCTGCTGGGTGCTCTGGCAGAAGAAGGCTGTGTGGGCCACTCACCCTCTTACTCCCATCCCCCAAGACAGGTTTGCTGCTATCCTACTTTAAAAAAAACTTAGGCCTTTCTGGGGTTTTATTCCAGCTGTTTCTTCCTTTTAAGATGAATCTTCCTATTTTTCACTGGCACTGCAGAATCTCAGGGTGTTTTTCTTCTCCTCTGGTATCAGCCCCATCAATATTTTCCCACTTAGACTCCCACTACAGCCAGTTGATCCCAGCCCCATTCTATTTGTTGATCAGTTCTGATTTGAAGGAATGTTGTTTGCATCTGAACTCGAAATTCCATTTCCTACCCCAATGCTTTAACATTGTTAATGCTTTTTGTCAAATTTTGTCTGGTTTTGGGGAGACAGGATAGACATTTATACATGTAGAAGGAAAATTCCCCAATCTGATCTCATTACAAAAATGCGAGTAGAGGAAGTGTCTCTGAATATGTAAAAGATAACTTAATATTTCATTTCCCATAATTTTTGCAAGCCTTTTACATCATATGCATCTTATTATCCAAGTCCTCCATCTCCCCCCAGCTGTTCTGACAATTACAAGAACACTGCATGTTATGACAGAAATTTATGAAGAATTCTTTCACAAATACCATTCCTTTGTCGATTCTTGAGATTAGCATTTCACACCATGTCCTCCTCCTAAGCTTACTTTCTCTATTTCCAGTCTTTGAAGGCTATTGACATTTCCTTTTTCCTCAATACCCCCTTTTTTTCATTTTAAGGGAAAATATTAATCTGATTTGTGCTACATCTGAGTGCCTCGTTTCATATCTCTGAAAAATAATTATCACTTGGACAATGTATTGATTTGAAATAAAATTATTCTGGTCCTCTTTGAATTACCTTGTGGTGTTTTCTTTCACTGACCAACTTTTAAAGATTAGCTTGCACATTGAAGTAGATCATTGATGAAAATACACCACCTTAGTCATACAAAAAAAATCCATGTTTGTAGAATTGTAGAATCCCAGGATGCTTTGGATTGGAAGGGACCTTAAAGATCATCTAGTTCCAACCCCCTGCATGGGCAGGGACACCTCCCACTAGACCAGGTTGCTCCAAGCCCCATCCAACCTGCCCTTGAACACTTCCAGGGATGGGGCAGCCACAGCTTCCCTGGGCAACCTGGGCCAGTGTCTCACCACCCTCACAGCAAAGATTTTCCTCCTAATGTCTAACCTAAATCTCCCCTCTTCCAGTTCTAATCCATTACCCCTTGTCCTATCACTACAAGCCCTTGTAAAAGTTCCTCCTCAGCTCCCCACCTGTTTTTCTTTTGCCTTCCAGGTTTATTCTCCCTTATATCTGACAACCACATCTACATTTCCTTTCTGCTATCCTTTTTTTATTGGATGGCTTCAACAAAAATAAATCCTAATTCCAGCTGTGATTAAACTCATCTTCTAATTGACAGAAGCTCTTCAGGTGGCATAGCTAGAAGTACAGAATAAGGTCCTAGCAACATATTCCCATTACTGCACAGAGTGACACTTTGTGGGGTAATATTGCTCTGGATTATTTATATGGTTACCTTTTACATTCTGTAAAAGCTGCTTGATGCTCCGTGTTGTTCTGAATTGTGTATGTAGGCTGTCAGTCTTGGAGAAGTTTTATCAGGAGTTCACTGCAGTTGGTGGCTCTGGCCACTAATTCTAGCAGAATCTGCTTTCCTGAAGATCTCTCCAGCATGGTATCCCTGAGCAAAACCAGGCAGAGTTTGTGGATGGCTAAAATGATAGCCTGCAAGGTATGAAGGAAATAAAAGCCTAAAAATAACAGACAAACCAGAAGATGTCTGGTAGAAATATTATGTATAATTTACTCTAAGATGAAGACATAAGGAGATGCCATCCACTGAGTGAGCATCACCTGAGTATGACTCCTAGAAAAAACAGAAAGAGGAAAAAAAGGGGGCTTGAACATACTGTGTAATCCAATGAAACCATTTTAATCTGATGTGACTAGTCCTTTACTGGAAAGGACATATGTAAGGAAATAAAGGAGAATTAAAAATGTATCTTAAGATGCTAAAGCAGTAATAGTGTCTGATGCATTCTTTTGTCATATTTTATAGGTGTTTTCATTAAAACCTGTAACATTATTCACTAAAATGATGCAAAAACTAACTGCAGTGTGTGTCTATCAAACGACACAGTGTGTCCCTCAGTTACTGCTCAGACCCCAGCAGAACAGTTAAATGGGAATGTTCTGGGCAGCACTGCAGACACCACCATTAACACCATCCCCTACTGTTGATTCATCACGTTACAGCTCATCCTGCTTGAGCAGTAAACCTGTGATCTAATTCAGCCTGCACTAGTCATATCCTTGTCTCAAAGAAAGAGAAGAAATCAGCACATCACTTCCAACCCAACTAACCATATCATGGAATGGTTTGGGTTGGAAGGGACCTTTCAGATCACCTAGTTCCAACCTTGTTTTCCGTAGCCATTTGTAAAAACTAATGTTAAAATTAAATATTACAAAAAACTTCTTCAGGTTTTAAATAGGTCTACTTCCAGTTTTAAATTTCCAGCCAGCAATTAAATATTTTGTCTTCAGTTGAGTTAGAGATGTGCCAGCCATGAATGGTATGTTAGTGAAAGACCACTTAAAGACTTAATATACCAATTTTAGCTATTTAATATATAACCATTTTCCCAATGCTGTACTAATTTTGTAATGGATTTTTACATCTGAAGCATGTCTATTTAGCAGCAGACAAAAAAGCCACTGATTCATTTGTGGAGAGAAGCTGTGATGTCTTTATTGAGCCTAATGCAATGTTTTAGCAGCACAACAATGAACTTGGAAAAGATTTAGAAACAAAACTGGCAAGTCTTTAATGTTTACACAATAGACCACATGAAAGACTGTACAATCTGGAAAAAAAAGCTAAAACTTTTTAATAGAAAGAGACAAATCATTAAGAAATAACCTAAGTAGCATAAGAATTCCTCTTTATTTTTTACAACAGAGAATGAGATCACAGAGGTTAGAAGTTATCATGCCAACAGCACAAGAGAGGGGGCACAGATATTTTTCAAAGCTGTGTACTAATAAACTCTGGTAGTTAACATGTGGCATGTAAGAGATGAGCTGAGAGAGAATGCAAAGATCAGACAGTCAAAGATGTAAAAACTGCAATTATCTCACAAGCAGGCAAGTTGCAAGAGAGCAAGGGGATGGGCTTAGACACAGGGGTAGAAAGGAAGTCATTTTGTAGGATAAAGACTGTCTTGAAAAGCTAATGTATTATCTGTTCAGGTTGTTATTACAGAAGAAACTGGAGAAATCTGTTTTCTTTAAATGTAACAAAGGCAGACAATCACAGTCTGAGGAACATCTAATGTGAAAAAGCAGAGGTCAGGTCAGACTGGCCAAATTAAAGTGCTGTGTAACTCCGTGGCCATAAAATACTTTAAGAGATCTGTAAGAACCTAGGGAATTACAGATAAAAAGCTGGTAATAAAAACCTGAGATAAAAATAATGTTGTTAAACAACTAAGCTTTATACTTGAAAGCCACTGGCCAAGTCATCTTGTTTACATCAAATACTGCTCTTGAAATGAAAAGGTTTCTTGCACAGCAGCAGAACAGATGATAGTAAAGGAGATCCAGGTGACAACATCCTGCAAAAGTATGCAGGAGCCTAATCATGGAGGGAAAGAATGCCTCTGAGGGAGATAAGGAGTCTTAATATTTAAGCACAGCAGTTTAGGAGAATAGCAGACCAGACTGAGAAATACGTGTTCTGACAAGTACAGCCTGAGCACTGCTGAGACCTTAAGCACTATTCTCAGAAAAAGGACCTGGATGCCATTGTGCCCCAAGCCCTGAAATACCTGTGCCAACTGGATTACTGTGACATGCAATGTTACATCTTTAAAAATACAACACAGGTAGCAGAATGGTCCAGGGTAGAAAGCACAACTGGAAAGAAAGATCACAGACTGGATTGGGTTGGAAGGGACCTTAAAGTTCATCCAGCCCCAACCCCCCTGCATGGGCAGGGACACCTCCACTAGACCAGGTTGCTCCAAGCCCCATCCAACCTGCCCTTGAACACTTCCAGGGATGGGGCAGCCACACCTTCAGAGGACTATTTAACCTAGAGCTTGGCTCACCTCTAGAGGCATGTTCAAAATGCAGGTATAAGGAAGCAGAGAGGGGCAGGGATCTTCCCTGGCTACCTGTGCTGTTGGCATCTCTTGAACAAAGACCAAGGGTGTTTTGAAAGAGAAACAGCTTGCAAAAGCTGTGACTGCCCCAAATGAGTGGAAATGAATGAGCATGTGTTCACCCACTTTTCACCAATACTCACTTAAAATATCACATTTTGAAGTGTAATTATAATTATCTAGGCTGGTCTCCAGCTAGAACCAAACTCTTCCGATTTGTGCCTTTCCCTGATATAAATATCAGCTCAGTAGGAAATCTGTAGCATACCCAAAATCATCATCATCTACGATTCAAGTAAGAGAATTTGTTTCCATCTGCCTACCTAGGGTAATATTTATCTATTCTATTTAACAATTAAAATAAAGGTTACAAGAATAGGATTACCAAGCGAGGTTACCGTATTTCGTCAGATTGTCTAAAGTGGCAGAAAATGTGAACAAAGCTTAGGAAGAAAATGTACAGAAAGAAGACTGTATGAACACTGAGTTTACCTGCTCAGTTTACCCTCCATCGGGCAGAAAGGTTGATAGCTGCCAAATTGTTTGGCATTTATGTGATGGACTTCATGGCTGTCTGTTTAGGGCCTCACTATTTACTTAATTTTATGGATGTGTGCCAGAAACTGAAGGGTTTGAGATTGGCTTGTAAGAGAAGCAGAGTTGTTTGTTTTTTTTAGTTGTACAGTTGTAATTTTTGAAGATCTCTCCAATAACCTTTTCTGAAACAATCATGGGATGGAGTGATGATTACAGACGCTGATAGTCAGAAGCATGTCAAAATGATTACACAGAAGAAATGTAACAAACATGACACTCAGGACAAAAAACAATTCACTGATGACCTGGAAAATCAGCTGAGGAGATTAAGACAAAGCAAGTCAATATATTCAACAATGATGCACCATAGGTGTTTTAGGTTAAAAGGCATCTTTGGGCATCTAGGATGGCAATCCCTGATTGTAATATGCCTCCAAATCAGCATGGGTGCCAACCCCTGAGTTGCACAGTACAACTCCACACCAGACCTGTACAGAGAATCACCAATGTACATTGGCAATTAAATAAAATGTAAAAGCTAAGCATTTTGATTTTTAAAACTCCTCAAATGACACTACCACACACACAGCTTCTTGGAGGGTTTTCCAATCCCTATTCTGTAATTTGCCTCCAGGGCTGGGGGAAGTTGCAGACTGCAGTTACCTTTCCTAGGAAACAAAGCCAGAGCACAGAGCTGAGGTGAACAGGAGCAAAGCCTGAACTGCTCTCCACGTGGCTGGATGCTGCACAGGGGGTCAGGACCTGACCCTGAGCCAGAAATTCATTGGAAGGAGCAGTGCCAAAGGGACACCAGGACCCTGTATTGATCTTTGGCCACAGCCTCATCCCTGCCCTCACACATCCCTGGACCTCTCTAGCTCTCCTTGTAGTTCACCTTGGCTGCAGCACTTCAAACTGAGCCCATGTTCAAACCCAGCTCAGACCACAGTGGCAAGCCTGGCCCCTCCTGGGCCTCATGGCCCTGTAGAATGGGCAAGGTAAAGACAAGGGTCAGAGCAGAGGAGGCTAGTGTCAGTTTTTGTGTTTTCTGACCACTAATGTTAGAGTTACCAAACTGCTTTTGTGCTAAAAGCAAGTTCTCCAAACAGAATCCAGCCAAAAGGGGTTTCTCTTCAACACCTTTGTTTAGAAAATGAAACGAAAAAGAGCTAAAAAAATACTAGCAGCACTGACAAAGAGACAACAAAAATAATGTCATGGTCACACTATTGCATTTGAATTTGGTGAAATGGTTATTGAGTGTTTTGACTGGTGCCTGCTTTCTGTGCCTTGCTGGAGAGCCAGTCCTTCAAAATGCTTCCTTTCTGCCTGGGGAGAGTTTCCTTCTTGTTTGTTCAGCCCACTGGGTTTGTCTGAAGCACTTGTGCTCCAGCACCTTCCAGCATCATGACTGCAGTGCCATGGTTAAGATTGAGAAGGCATTTAGTTCTCATTCTGGGTTTTCAGGAGCTTAACATCCTCTGAACAAATCAGACTTGGGATGCAAATTTCTGCACCAGTTCTGAACCCAGCAAAGAGCTACTTGTTATGTCCAAACTCTGCTACAACTGGGGTGGGTACTGAATTTTTACTCCCCATGCTTTGAACATGTTTATGGAAATACTTTTGCCTGTCAGAATGCATCCTTTTTAATAATATGAACTTAAAGCATGACAACTTTCAGTTGCTTCCTGTCCACATGAAAACAGAACTGCAAAGCATGGGAGATTTGCAGAAGGCAACAGAGTGGTGCAGGTTCTGGGTGACACAGGTGCCACCCCTGCAGCTCCAGACAGTGCCATGAGCATGCAGAGCTCTATGTGCCTGTCACTTGGTGTTACCACAAATGGCTGGTGGCACAATTCATCTCAGCTGCTCCAACTTTTCCTTCCCTTAGTGTGACAAGCACATTGAGGAAAGGCAGAGCCAGAGTGTGGGGGCTGCACAAGGGTCTCACCCTGCAGCTCCTCCCTTTTCCATAGATTCCACAAGTGACTCCAGCCAGCCATTTGTGGATGGCCCACAAAGCTACCTTGAGGAAATGGAAGGAGAAGAGCTTTAGTAACACATTTCAGAGCACTCTGCATGGTCTACATAAGAAGTCTAGGAACATCAGTCCCTTTGAGCCACAGTTGACCTTTGTGAACTTCTCCTTAAGTACTTTTTCCTTATCTGTAAAACAGAGAAGAGCACTTTCTTAACCCCAGGGATGCAAGAGCAAATACAAAAGAAGATTCTAAGTGGTCATTACAGTCTCATGTACACACAAGCCTTTCAGACATTGCCAGGACCTCCTGCCCACCAACTTGTCTACAAGCTCACAGACAGATAATATGTCAAAGGTGTAAGAATGTCATTTAGTCTCCATGCCATGCCCACTCAGGCACTCCTTTCCAACTCTGCCTACAGCTAAGATTTGACTTCACATAGGGTAGGATCAAAGAAAAATCTACTGCATTATAAAAGAAGAGCCATAGACACACAAAGGGTCTGTTCAATTCAAATAGTCCTGTAAATTGAAGCTGCTTAGGTAGCTAAGGATGAGGTTAAACTATAGATCAATGTAAGCAGAGAATCTGAGCAGCAGGCACATTGGATAATGTATGGACAGTGTGTCCTGGGCAATGTTAGTGGGCTAGTAGCATAAAATGGGAGAATGCCAAGGGGCCTTTATTGCAGTGTTTTGGTAACATGCCCATGGAGAGCAGGACAGCTGAACAAAACTTACCAGCTCTGATAGTGCACGGGCACAGTTACGTGCCAACACGTGTATATGGAGATAAACTGATCTATTAATTTGGTATAAGATGTTGATGCAAAAGTCAAGAGCAGAGAAAATATATCCCAGAAATTTTCACTCAATTCCTGGAGTTCAACACTTCTGCCAAAATATCAGCTGTTGAACATA
The DNA here is from genome assembly GCA_020745705.1 of Hemiprocne comata. Classification (NCBI taxonomy): domain Eukaryota; kingdom Metazoa; phylum Chordata; class Aves; order Apodiformes; family Apodidae; genus Hemiprocne; species Hemiprocne comata. The sequence continues at coordinate 1,373,827 of CM036591.1, forward strand.
GCAATAAAGCTTCCAAATGGGAGGCATTTTTACCAGCTTTTGAGACATCTTGATGGATTTATTACCACCCTGATATGACAGGTTGTACAAATGGCATCCACAGGATATAGATACAAATGCTGGACATCCCTCTCCAGATTGATTTCTGCAGCTTTTCTGCAGAGGTTCATAGAGACAGAGCAGGAGGTCACAACCTTCTGCCACCCCATGCATGCTGCTCCCTGCACAGCCTCCTTTTTTCACACAGTAACTGTAGGTAGCTTGGATCTTGACAGCTGGAGGGGGTGTTGCTGCAAATCGGTGCTGTTTGCCTGAGGGTGAAGAGTAAATGGATAGTCATATCCAGCTACTGAGCAATCCCTGAGGAACCAGGTTCCATCAGTACCTGGAATGCCCTCAGAGCAAACAGGGACACTAACAGCTAGTGGCTGTTGTGAAACAAAGAGGGCTCTTAGGACTGTTTGCTAAGAAAGCATGGAATATAAAGTTAAATTCACACCAAAAAAACCCCAACAGATTTGATTTCATGTCAAAAACAGACATGTCATGTCACATACAGACACCCAACAATGAATGATCTTCTATTTGACACTGCAGGTTATTCCAGATCCATTTGTGCCATATCCCTGCACCAAAAGGCCTCACAAACCCAGCCAGATCCACTGCTTTTATGCAAAAGCAGTAATTTAATTAACTTGAAATATCAATTTGATAAACAAGAGAGGAATAAAAGGTTGGATCAATGCAGGCTGGAGGGAAAGAAAAAGTGGGAGTAAATATTTTCATAAAGATATGAGGCAAATTGAACTGTAGATAGCAATGGTAGGAAGGAAAAGATAATAGAAGGGAAAGAAAAGACAGACAAGCTCTCCAGAGAGGAAGAGATAACTGGCCAGTGGAGAGAAAACACTGGGGAAGAAGGTAAAGACAAGTGAAGGGAAAAAAAACCCACCCGATCTTTCAAAACATGCATTATCAGGCAGAGACAGAAAGGCTGTCTTTGGAAAAGAGACTCAGACATGAAGTAGTCACAGGAGGAGACAGAAACCCCCAGACACCTAACCTAGATAGGAAACTGAAACCCAACGTGGAGGAGGCAGAACAGAAGACAACAAAAATAAAGCTGAGAAAGAATTCTGATAATCTTTTCTTCTGACATTTTCAGCTAATGAGGCTTACACTTGGGCTAGCATGTGTTTTTCAGTGTATTTCCTAAATCTTGTGGAACTTCTGGCAGAGTGACTGGGTGGGAGGTGACAGATGACAGCACATCTTGGAGGCCCCTTCTTAGTCCAGATTGTGAAATTAAGCTCTCCAGACAAATTCAGATGCTCAGCATCCTTGTTGCAGGAAAATATTAATGAATTTGCAGCACTTTTCAACAACTAGTCCAAGAAATCTATGCTATAGCTAAAGTTTGGTCTGTCTGTCTAAGCTTGGCCATGTCAAAGGAAAGCAGAGCCAGCCAGATGTGTGTGTACAGATAGATCCAAAGATCCTAGAGTCATTCATGTTGGAAAAGACCCTTAAGATCGAGTCCAACCTTAATAGACAATTTTATAAACATCTTCTTGATTAAATGGGTAGTTTCACCAAGTGAAGCACATCAACAGTGTGATCTCCATGGTGCTATGAGTGGTACCAGCAACACAGGGGCCTTCCAGTGTCTGAAGGTGCTCCAGGAAAGCTGGGGAGGGGCTTTTCACCAGAGAGGGTGGTGATAGGACAAGGAATGATGGTTTTAAACTGAAAGAGGAGAGATTTAGCTTAGACATCAGGAAGAAATTCTTCACCATGAGGGCAGTAAGGGACTGGAATAGGTTGCCCAGGGAGGTTGTGGAAGCCCCATCCCTAGAGGTATTCAAGACCAGGTTGGATGAGGCTTGTACAGCCTGGTCTGGTGGGAGGTGTCCCTGCTCATGGCAGCGAGGTTGGAACTTGATGATCTCTAAGGTCCCTTCCAACCTTCACCATTCTATGAGTCTATGACATGACCACAGCACATGGTCAGCATGTGACAGAAGTGTGAGATGGGCAAACAAACTTGTCACCTCACAGAACATTCTGGCCTTAACAGGTCTCATGGGAACAGGCACTTGAACTTTGGACAGGAGGGTTCAGTGCCAGCCATGACATCTGAGCAACAGAAAGTGTTGTAAACACAGCCCCAAAGAGGATGACCACAGCAAAGTCCAGCATAAATACTTCTCACATCCTTTCCCAAATATAATATGGACAAAGTAGCACTGAGCATAACCACAAAGGATGGGTTAAGAAGCAAGAGTGAAACACCTGAACCAGGGAACATCTGAGATGATGCAGAGCCAGGCTGCACAAAGTAATCACCAAAATGCCAGGGCCACCCAGCAAGAGCTGTGAGGACTGCTCAGTTTGGTGGCTGGTTCAAAGGAGTGCTGCAGTTTTCTTGAAAGCTTGTCTTTTCCTGGGGTTGGAGTGCAGCACTCAGGAAGGAGACTTGCCAGCAACTGAGAAGTTACAAAGAATGGTCCTTGCCTGGGTTTCCAATGCCAGCCCAGCTGGCACCTGGGATCCCAAGCAGAGCCTTGGGAACCACAACCTCCTGCAGCATCTCCCCTGGGTAGGTGACCCTTAGCTGGACTCAGGTGCTAGCCATGGAGGAGGAACATGGTGCAAATTAGCCACCATCATGAGAGAGAGGGGAGATTTAGGTTAGATATTAGGAAGAAATTCTTCACTATAAGGGTGGTGAGGAACTGGAATGGGTTGCCCAGGGAGGTCATTGATGCCTCATCCCTGGAGGTTTTTAAGGCCAGATGGAGGTTTTGTGCAGCCTGGTCTAGTGGTAGGGGTCCCTGCTCATGGCAGGGGGGATGGAACTTGATGATCTTTAAGGTCCCTTCCAACCCTAATGATTCTATGATGTTTACTAAAAATATGTCCTGAAATCCATTTGCTGTGGGGTTATAGCCATGCTGCATGGTTGCCTTTTCCTCAGCTGGACAACAAGGGAATGTCTGCAAGGAAATAACAGAGAGCACTTGGTCCAAAAGCAATAAGGAGTATGGAGAGTGTACTCCTGCTGTGTATCCAAATATGTTTGTAAAATAAGCCACCTTCCTTGCCCTTTCTAAGCTCTAGCAGAGGGACCTGATTAAAATAGTGTTGCTTTGCTTGGGAAGTGTGATACAACTATAAAAATGGAAGGTCTGGTGAAGTTATAATACAAATAATTTTTTGCAGTGGCTCAGAAAACTCCATTAGCTAAGTATTTCTGCCACTTCTGTTTTATAACCCATAAACCATATTCATATTAAAGAAACTATCACATGAAATGGAATTACAGAATGTAGTGTTGGTGGTGCTGATTTGTGATCAATAAAACAGGGCAATTCCTTCTTCTACAAGACAGCCCAAAACAATCATGGTAAAATCCAACAGCTTCCAACAATCACTTATTTCTCAGAGGAGTGAATAATGTTTGAGAGAATTCTGCAATATCATAGAATGGTTTGAGTTGGAAGGGACCTTAAAGATCATCTAGTTCCAACCCCCCTGCATGGGCAGGGACACCTCCCACTAGACCAGCTTGCTTCAAGCCCCATCCAACTTGACCTGGGACACTGCCAGGGATGGGGCTTCCAAAACTTCCCACAGAGCAACCTGTTTCAGTGTCTCAGCATCAACAGAGCCACCTAAATCACACTGGATCTCTCAGCTAGGAAAGCAGGAGTTCCCTCAAATCCCATCACTCTCTACTGAAGTCAGAGGAGTTCTCTGAATATTGACAACTAAAGCCATGAAACTTGAAAGATGCACCTTCCCCTCAGCCTGTGTCGAGATTAACATTTGAAATTATTCAGATCTCACTTATGTTGCAGAGGGATTTTGCATTGTGTGATACAAGTTCAGCTACCAATGAGATAATCTAATAAAGCACCAATTTGGTTGATGCCTTTGACCTCAGCCCTTGCAGGGAGGCTCCAGGGAATATTTTGCAGTTTCTGAACTGTACCCACGTGCACCAGGGAGGAGAAGTTTTTTAAAAGTATGTTTAGAATGCAGGCGAAGTCTTTCATGAATGCTAGCACAAAGCATGTTTAGGATCAGGAACTTTAGCTTGCCTGTTCACAAAGCTTTATAACAAAACAGCCATTTCAAGAGAAATGCAAATTCTTTCAGGAATTAACTAAAAAGAGATTATGCAGATTTTGTTCATTAAGCCAGAACAAAACTGGTCAAGACTTAACTTCAAAACTATGAGGCAGTTTTGCTATTAGTTTTTCTTGGAGAAAGATACATAGGAAAGACTTTTTCAGGCAATTACTTGAATAGATTCATTAATCAGCAAGTAATTTTGAACAAGTTCATCCACTGGAAACCTGCCAGGCACCCATCTCACTCTGCTGCTTCATCAACAAGAGCAAGAAGTTGGATTTATGTGAGCCAGTGAAATAACTGCTGTATTAATGTTAAGTTCCATTGATCTAGAAACAAAATTAACTATACATTTTATTTTTTTTTTAAGTTATTTTGTCTATCTGGGTGGCTTAATTTTTTTTAATGGAACCTTTTAGAAATGGTGGAGAGAAAAGCACTTAAAGCTCTATTTGGTAGTACAATTCATAAGTGGAAGCATATATTACATGTCATATAAATGACTTTTTTCATTTCCTGATCTACATGAAGCTAAATGTTTGTTTTGATGATTGGCCTTTGCACAAAAAAGGCACTAAGTCAGCAGCAGTGAATTATTTATGAGACCTACTTTAATGTGATTATTCTCTCAGGGCCTTAAAAAAAAAGCCTTGGCCATGGTGCTGGTTTTCAGCTGAGACAGCACTCAGATCCATGAGGCCACTTTTCCTTCTCATTTTTGCCCACTGTGCCCCCCCAGGAGGAAGAAACAGGGGTTTCTGCCTGAGAAGTAGGGAGGCTCTGCTCTCTGATCCTTTGTTAAAATACAAAAATTACCGATTTTCTCCATTTTTGTGATGTTATAGTCTGGCTTTTGGCTTTGCAGTACTGTTCTCTCCCTGGTCCTGTGCATGCAGCCAGTGCTGCAGGAGCATTTGGATACAGTGCTGGAAAATGCAGGGAATTCACTGTGCACTTGGGACACTGCTCTAAAAAATATTATCATTCTTTAGAAGTATAAATGCACAGTTAATGTACTTATTATACTAGTTCTGTACAGACAGAACTGGAAACTACTCTCAGCTGTGGATACAAATAACCCTGGGATAATTTTCAAGACTATAAAGATCAATGTTTTGCTGAGATTAGAAAGCTCCCGGAAACAGCAAAAAACTTGAATGTGCCAAATAACCTTCCCTTGTAACTCGTTGCAAGAAAATGCATTCTAACCTCTGGAGCTGCCACACAAAGAACTGCTGCTTGTGGCTTCAAAATGCTTATTGAAAATGGCAACTGAATTAAGACACAGCAACACTAAACACTGAAGGTTTTCATATGCAAGCTGAAAAGGCTTGAGCTGCTGCAATTTTGGTTTAAAAAAGTATAGAGAGTAGCAGAACTTACTTTAAAGTCAACCTTTTTAGTGACTCTTAATAAAAATGCATTTTTAATGCTAATTAAGAAGATGAAATAACTCAGTATTCACTTTCTGGCTCCAAATGCTTGTTCAGAGGACTTCAGTTACTCACATAATTAAAATTTAGGGTATGTTCTCTCATGTGTGTCCTCCTTCATATAGGAATTAAAAATTAAAACCACCCGTTCATTGTCTGGGTGTCCATGTCCAAATAAATCTCTTGTCCCTCATTTATTTTCAGACAAGGAGGTTAAGCTTTTAAGCAGGTTAAGGTTTATTTTTTTCATTTCACCAAAGATGCTATATTCCTGTGGCACTTCACTGTGGAGCATGGAGAGTACTAGGGGGGTGGTGGTAAATAACTCTTCTGCACAGCAGCTTTCAGGGCCTCTGACACTTAACACCTTGTTTTTTGTAGCTCCTGGGCTGAACATTCGGGAAAAATCTTCACTAATTCAGCATCTGAAAGGAGCTGATCCAGCCTCACCTGGACTGGGAAGTTCTAAAGTAATTTATTGTAAACTTTTCTGCAAAAATGTTGATATTTCTCATTTATTATATACTAACAATACTGGCCTTGAACCTTTACCAAGCTGTATGTGGTCTCCATCAGTCTGTTCCCCTAGAACAAGCAATCAGAAAGCCTCACCTAGACCCACACCTTAGCTCTGCCCTCCATAGATTCAACACCTGAACCAGAGCTGGAAGTGTTCAAAGGCAGCAAACCCTGGGGAGCTGGGACAGCAAGCAAGTGGGGAGACAAGAAATCCAGCCTGGTCTGGGCAGCAGCTGAGCTTGGCAGGGATGGATAACTAGTGCTGGGTAGGCTGGAGACTGGCACCAGGCTGCCCAAGTTCTGCATTGCTGCCAGGTTGTATGTGGGAATCACATTGCATTAAAAACAGGATCCCAGTCAGCGAATCATGGAATCTCAGACTGGTTTGGGTGTGAAGGGACCATAAAGATCATCTAGTTCCAACCCCCCTGAATTGGCAGGGACACCTCCCACCAGACCAGGTTGCTCCAAGCCCCATCCAACCTCCCCTTGAACACTTCCAGGGATGGGGCAGCCACAGCTTCTCTGGGTAACCTGGGCCAGGGTCTCACCACCCTCACACCAAAGAATTTCTTCCTAATGTCTAACCTAAATCTCCGCTCTTCTAGTTTTAATCCATCCCCCCCATCCTCTCACTCCCTGCCCTTGTCCAAAGTCCCTCCCCAGCTTTCCTGGAGCCCCTTCAGGCACTGGAAGGTGCTCTAAGGTCTCCCTGGAGCCTTCTCTTCTCCAGGCTGAACACCCCCAACTCCCTCAGCCTGTCTCCAGAGCAGAGCTGCTCCAACCCTCCCATCATCTCCGTGGCCTCCTCTGGACTTGCTCCAACAGCTCCATGTCCTTCCTGTGTTGGACATCCCAGGCAGTGCTCCAGTGAAGGGCAGGGCTCCTGCAGGAGAGCCAGGTGAGGCTCCACAGCCCATTAAGCAGATGTGCAAAGCAAGCACAAACTTGCCTCTAGCTGTAAAATTTCATGTCCCTCTGTGGAAATCAGTGTACATATGGTTGAATGTTATTAATACCCAGTTTTTACAAGCTCTAAGTTTTATTCCTGGGTTTTGCATTTTCAGGTCTCTGCTCTGATTTCAGAGCCCTGCTTTAAGCCCTCCACAACAAGCCTGGCTGTTAAGGGCTCACACAGCTCTGTGGTCACCTCCTTAGAGCACCAGCACGGTGGGTTTTCTCACAAGGAAATGATCTAGTCACAATTTATCACAAACAGCAACTCAGCACAGCAGTAGCCACCCATCCAAACCGACCCTGGAGCTGAAAAAAGCTCTGACCAAATGTGCCTTTTTTTAAAAAAGAAAAGCTTAGAAGACCCCGATGCTGCTGGGAGCAGCAGCAAAGGTGTTAACAGGAAGGTGTAAACCCTGAGCAGGGGATTAAAGGAGATTTCTTCACCAGTGTAAATACTGGAAGCAGCTATACGGGTTGCAAGAGGGAAACAACACTGTGTAAGTGATATGCTGCACTAGAGAAAAGGGGTCAGGGACATTTTGTCCCCCTGCAGAGCCACCCCCAGGGGATGGGGCCACTGGCTCTGCCCCAAGCAAGGTCCCCAAAACCTGCCTTGCAGCAGGCAGAGAGGATCAGCAACATTCAGGTATTTTGGTGCCTAAAGCAACAGTTCCGTGTCCAACCTCTTCCCAAAGTCCCTGCTTAAGGTTGCAAGGGAAAACCAGAGAGATCCTCAGCATTACACATCCCAAAGTGTGTCCCTGCCAGGAACAGTCCCAAGTGATGCTCACTCAGAAATACAACCACTTACAAATCAAAGTTGATATGCAAACGAGTGCATCCATTAGTAATGACTTAAAAGCAACCTTAAAGGATTTTTCCCACTTAGATCCTCTTGCACTCTTGTCTGTTTCCTTGAGAAGCTATTAAGGTGTGAAAAGTGTCTTTATTTCACTATGTTTTAACAGAAAGTACTGAAAATATCACATGGCAATTTTGGGGGGAAGGTCTGCATCCAGAATTCCCCTCAGAATAGAGTGTGTATATTGAAACTTGCAGGCAAGTGTATTTTAATCCCAGAGGCCACAGCTCCCTCAGAGGTTACCAAGGCAGACACGGACAGATTTCTGTGGTTTAAGCCCTGCTGAAAGCCACCTGCAGGCGATGTCCCCTCGGGGCTGAGCCCTTGTCCCCTCTGCCGCAGGGACACGTGCTGCCCAGGAGCAGCTTTTCTCCAGGAAGGCTCCGAGCTTGATCCCAGCCCAGCTAAGCCCTCCTGGCTTACCCGTAATGCCTCCCGCGACCCGCTTTGCTGGATAAGCCTTCCCACTGACGTCTGCCTCTGCTTTTCCTCACCCAGCCCTTGGCAGCAGCATCCCCAGGGGCCAGGCTTCACATCCTTGCCTTCCCAGAGAGCCCAGGGGGGGGGTGGCTCAGCCTCCCCCTCAGTGCACTGGTTAAACTGGTTTGAGTTCTGGTTGCATTCAGGGGAAATATCCCCAGTTGCAGGCAGGGAAGGCAGACGACAAAGAAATGCACAGGTTAAACTTAAAACATGCTTTTCAAGCATTAAGGCTTTTTTGATTTAATTTTTAAAGTTCCACCCCCACATCAGCATTTGCAAATCCTGTGCTGAGACCCAGGATTTTTACTGTTCATGTTTCATATTGATTTCACTATATCTGATGGTTTGTTTCTTTGAGCATCTGCCTAAATTTTGTTACCGCTTTCTGGACCATGGGTTTGTTTCTTTATGGGAGCTGGTTGCCCTCACTTCTGTGCTCTCCATCCCACTGGGAGAGTCCCCTCCAGCATCTCCAACACTCCCACATCCCCCTCCCTCTAATGCTCTGGGAAGCCCTCCCCAAGGGACCTAAAAACACAAGGCTACAAATTAACATTGCCTAACATCAGCTTCTGCCCTGCTGAGTGCTGGTGCATGTTAAAAATCCTTTTTTCACAGTTATTCTGGAGGGAAACAGAGGTAGTGAGGTTTTAGGGGTTATTTTAAAGTCCATCAACCCTGAGACTACTGTTCATCTGGCTCCGGGTTCTCACAAGTCATCCCCCAAAGTAACCCACCTCCAGAATACCAGATGCATTTGTTTGTCAAATTACAGCCCCTGCTTCGGGTGAAACCACTGCCAATCTGGAACTACACGTGCCAGGATGAAGTCTGGAGGAGAAAGAGGACAGCCAGCCCTGGGAAACATTTCTCCCCTTCCCTTTGCTTTTTTTTCTTTCTTCTCCCAAAGGTAACTTTCCATCATGACCATCAGTAACCGAGCCTGCAGATCCAGCCGGGTGTGTGTGAGCCCCAGACAGCCCCCAGCCCCCCGGGGTGTCACTGGTCCCAGCCCCCCCAGCATCCCTGCTCCAGCCTCGGGCAGCCCCAACCCAACAACCGGGGCAGAAACCGGGAGCAGAACAGCTCCCTCACGAGGCCCACAGTAATTAGCGCTACTGAGTTAAGTGCTGAGGATTAAGCTGGCTAATTAGCACTGGCACAGCGCCATGCTGGCACAGCCCTGCTCCATCGGGGGCCTGGGTTAATGTCTTTATAGGAAGGTGAGTTGCTTCTTGCACTCAGTGCTCCCAATGCCCTTGTTCTTGTTCCCAGCCAAAATCCTCCTCCAGCCACCTCACCCTGCCACTTGGATACTATTTCTTTTCCACATCCCAGTTCTTGCAAGACTCAAAGAAAATGTCTAGAAACCTTCCAGAGCTTCAAGTGCAAACCAAGGAAGAGCCTTAGACCGAAGTCAACACAGACTCTGAGCAAGAGGACAAATTCCTCTGCTACAGCTCCACGCTCCCATTATCTACCCCTGTGTCATTCCCACTCAAGCCCAAGCAACTCAGTTTTATTGGAATAAAGCCACAGAAAGTACATTCCAGAGTCACACTGGGCACACATCCAACTGCCAGCAAGTGCCAGCCAGAGAGCTGCACTAACCTCCATGGTAACATCGAGTTCACAGAGAGAATTTGGGGTAGTCAAACCAAAAAGATTAATGTTGCAGGGTCTTCAGTGCACGTCTGGGGAGGGACAAGCAGCAGCACCATGGGACTGAGCTGCTCAGTCAATCCAACAGCAGGGGCTGGTGCCACGCACTCCTGATCCCTGCCAACCTAACAACTACTTTACAACAACAGGAAATAAGCTAAAGAAAATGCCATGAGTTACTGCTAGGAGGTGAGCATTTATCCAGTTTACACTGCAGAAACAGGTCACACCAGGTCTCAGCACCCCCACAGCAGTGGGACTCCACAGGAGAAAGGTCTCCAGTGAAACTGATCTATGATTTGATGGGAATTAGTTGTGAGCATGCACTGGAGATCCAAGGTCTCCTGTGCTGCCCAGCTCCAAAGGCTGGTAGGTCAAAAACAGTACAACCAGAAGAAACTGCTTTTTGACCCTATGTCCTGCAACTCAGAAAGGAAACTTGGTTCTATAAGAGAAAAATCACTGTTGTATCCATGGCAAACAAAGGAGTTTTTGCAAGATCCATTTTGGAAATGGTAGATAAGCAATTGATTGATTTTCTGCCTTTTTTCCCCAGAGACAACCAATAACTCACCACAGATCCCAGCTTATGGATTCTCTGAAATACTATACTAAGAGAGGTAATCTTTTTGTGGGATTGGCATTTCCGATCTTTTTGGAAAATGGGTATTTTTACTGTAAAATACCCTTCAAATATCTGAGTTCTCAGTATATGACAATCAGACTTCCTGAACAGGGCAGTATTTTAGAGGGCTTTATTTTGTCTGCCTGCATCTGTTTCAACCAAGTGAAAGCCTTTTTCCAGAATATATTTTCTGCTACTGGCTATCTTTCATGGGGTATTGCAAGTGTAAATTCATACATTTATAAGTAGGGGTTTTATTACTTTCAAGAACACACCTGAGAAAACATAAAACCTGCAAGATCCATAGGGCCACAGCTGCTGATCCTGATTTCAGGTCCCAGTTCCCCAGCAGAGCAAGCAAATCACAAGAGATGCTACAGAGAGGGACTCTGATTGAATTAAACTGGTGGCTGCAGTTTGAAGGAACAAAGATAGACCATAAGGACATGATACTGATTGTTAGGAGCATTGTGACCATCTGTGACTGCAGCTTCATCCAGCCCTGGGCTTTGATTGAAACAGAGGAAGATACTAAAGAGAAAGGTCTAGGAGAAGGGACTTCAGTTTTCTTCACAAGCACATTCCAAAAGAAGACACCCTCATCAAGGAGAATTGGTAATTCTAGTTTGAAGTGGGCACATGCAAACCCAGAGCAGGTCACTGCTGTGCTCCCAATGGAAGGGCTGTCCCAGGAGCAATCCTGTACACCCTGTACCCAGCAGGACCTGAGCCATGGGACCAGGCTCTGCCCCAAGGGGCATGGGACAGATGGTGGGACAGGCTGTAACATGGGAAACCCTGGATGCAGACTGGGAAACACATTCAGCCAAAGGGCAGCCAAACACAGGAACAGATCCCCCCTCAAGGGATTATTTGCATCCAAGAGGTTTCCTACTTCTATTGCACCTCTTTCTTGATCGTTTTGTATTTGCAGTGGACTGGTTAAGAAAAATAACTGAGCAAATCATAAGGTGAATTGTGAATTCCTGAGAGATGCAAAGACCTGGATTCTCTGCACAGAGTCATGGCCTTGCCACAGACAACCCAGGGGAGAGGGGACATGTTTCCCAATGCCATCGAGTGGAAGAGGCCTAAAGCAAACCCCCACCTCCTCCTGGGACTTCACCTACTTCATGTTAACTATTTGCATAGATCAGCCAGGAATGTAAGGTTTTACTTAAGCTAAGGAAAGGCTTTGTTATTTCTACAAATAAAAGCTGTGTAGCATAGCACAAAAAAATGGAAAATGCTTCAGTAAAAACCCAAGAAAAGTGGGAATAATTTCCCTGTTTCCTGGTCACCCCAGGTGCTACATTGCTTTCATAGGTCACCCTGGAGTGTGGCTTGTGCCCTCATCTGCAATCCCTGTACAAGAGCTCACTTCTGCAGGACTCATTCCAGCCTGGAGCCAGCAGCACTTCCATGCTGATCTGCCACACATCATTTAGTGCAATTAAGCATGGTTGACAATTTCTTTTCAGGAAAGCCTGCAAACAAGGCAGGATAGGAGAACAAATAACTTTTCTGACCTAGCAAAGGCAGTTTCCCTGAGGCAGCGCAGCAGGGCCAAGTGTGGATGCTGAAACAGGAGGCAGCTGCCAACAGACATTCCCACCCCTTCCTCCTCAGAAATGCAAACATTCCCACATACAGGGCAGGATGGGCACAGAAAATCAGTTTTCCAGGCATTTGAATTGAAGGAAATTCACCTCCCCCCCATCCCCACGCTCAGACCATTGAGCAGCAGGTGATGGGGAGATCAATCCCTCTTCAACCTGGTGTGTGGTATCAGCCACCTTGACCTGCCAATTTGCACCTTGACCTGCCAATATGGGATGTGCACAGCCAGCAAGCTCAACGAAAGCTGATAAATGCAGCCAAGTTCTCTGATTTGCTGTGGGCTGGGTACATCTGGAATAACTTGAAAGGGTCTTTGTCTTCTAATGCTTTAATTAGTTATCCTTCATTTTCATTATTGTGACACCATTCCAATGCTTCCCAATACAGCTAATTTATAGCCAACAAAACAGTAGCTTTGAAGTTAGTCAGCTGGTGGGATGGAAGAGCTCCAGCAAAAGCCTGCTTCCTGTAATCTTCTTCTTGGCACATCTCTGCAATCCCACGGGACTCAATGCATTTTGAACCTGAGTGGAAGTCAATGATACTATGAGGATGACTTCAGAATAACTCTTGCTCACATATACTAATTCTGCATTGGCTTCAGGCCTCTTACTCCCATTCCCCTCCTCTCAGCTATCATGACATGACCCACCAGGAGCTGACAGACATCAGAAATCCCAGATTTTCCCCCCAGAGGAGAAGATGGTACCTCAGGAAACCTTCCCTTTGCAAAAGGGAAAGGGACTTTACCTCCCAAGGCTGCCAGAGGTCTTTAGGGCTGAACAGGCCAGGCCAAGAATCTGGAAAGGCACATCAGACTGGGATTTTCTCAACTTTGTTTATACACACACCTGCCTCTGCACACAGAGCAGATCTACTGAGTCATAAAGTTGACTTTAGAATAACTTAGTATCTTTTACCAAAATAGAGCAAGCATTCCCTTCTCCCTTATTCATGTTTTATTTAAAAAACAAGGTTTAATTCCTGCTTATACTATTTGCATATTCCAGTAGGATTGCCAGAATAGCCAATATTAAAGGTATTCATCCAGGCAGACCCACAAAACTTCCCAAATAGAAAGTTTCCACATGAAGGTGTCAGAGCTCATTGTTAGACCTTTGGGGCACAAACATACCCACAGCAGATGAGAACTCAGGAACTACCTGGGTAAGGCAAGCAATCCCAGACTGCTTATACCAACCCTACAGATACTGAGCAAAATCCCCAGAGGGAACAGAATTTACAAAGCCAGTGCAAAAGAAACTTTCTGCCTGTGTGCTCGCTGGCACTGCTGCTGGAAAATGAGGGCCCCTTGGGACTGAGAAAGTCTCACGTACCAGGCACTTGGGACATCATTTGCTTCCATTCTGCAATCATTTTAGAAGAGCTCAGTGCTTTGCTTGATGAGTATTAATAATTACAGAGTCTCTCATGATATTGCTTATCAGAACTTTTTTTATTCACTTCTAAAAAATAAAAACCAGGGAAAAAAATGCAATTTTGATTTAATATCTTCCTGCTCAGAATTTCTCGTGCTCCAGGAGCATTGTGCAAATGGAGCACACAGGCACAGGACACCTTTGGGGAGGCACTGGTTTTGTGGAAAAACACCAGTTACCTCCATTAATATTTTCTACCTGACTAGAAGCAGCAGCACTGATTCCTTTCACCAACCACGTAACTGGAGAAGAGCAGCTAAAACCACCTGACAGACCACCTCAGTTTCCTTCTTTCATGCTCTCAGAATAGCTTGCTGGAAAATAAGAAAGATCACTAAATCCTGAACCAGTTTCATTTCAAGGCTAGAGCAGTGTCAGCAGGATTAAATCCTCCTGGTCACAGTTTGGGAAGAAATCCCCAACAGTCTGGAAGGTGTGAAAAATGGCTTATTAACCCCTGGGCTCACTGCAACCCCCGATCCTGCTCCAGATGTGTTCAGTGTGTGCAGCTGAACAACTGGGATGCACATAGTCCAGCACACAGGGAACTGGGCATGAGAACCACTTGTATATTAAAGGGCATTTTGAGCCATTTCCTTCCCAGCATGAAGAAGGGTAAATTGTCAGAGGTAGCACACAACTGTTACAGATATATACTCCCCACACACAAACACTGTTTAGAAGGAAAAAACAACACTTCTCCTTTTCCCAGTCTGAGCCACATCCCCAATACCAGAGCCTGGGATGTGCTCATTCCACAGGAGGATCAAAAAAATCCTTTCCCTATGGACCAGCTGCAGTAACAGACTCTATACAAAAAAGTTTCCAAGTCTGGCAGATTTTATATATCTAATATTTTACAGAAATTTGTCTTCACCGCAGAAGGCTGCCTGGGGTTGTGTGCAAAGCTTGCAGTCAAATAATTGAGCACAGACTGAGAACAGCATTAAAATCTGCTTTGGATTCAGGCAGAGAAACAAAAAAATAGCAAGGTGTCTTGTAAAATGAAATGGAACATGGGGGAAGGTAAAAGGTGGCAAATAAGTCTGTCATTAAGAAGATGCATCATGGACAACTATCCAAAGAGACAGAGTAATTCTGAGAAACTGGTAATATTCCCAGTTGTCCCGGAGAGGAAAACCTCATTTTTTCAGACCTGGCGTGACAATGGTAACATCCACAAAGAGCCACCCTGAGAACACTGCATGAAGCCTTATGTCAGAGCCAAGAATATTGGTGTTAGACTTCCAGAACATGGAAAATAGGCACCAGGACAGCCCCTGTGATGCCCTGCAGCAAGCAGCTGAGGAGGACACCCATGTTGGGCGCTAAGGATGGCAGCCCATGGCAAAAGCAGCTGTATCTGGATTTTCCAACTTTCAAGCATCTCTCTGCAACACCTAGGGGCGTTTTCACAGGGCTTGTGTGCACACCCCCTTGTACTCCCCCTGTCAAACCTGCTCACTACAGTCAGCCCTGCCAGAGACATCTCAGTTTCTCCATTTATTCTACCAACCTTTTAAAGCCAAGGGTGCAGGAAGCAGCTGAGGGCTCTGCCTGCACCAGCCCACACACTCCCCTGGTGCCTCGGGGACTGGCAGTGGGGGACAGAAAACCCCCTGTGGGTCCCCCAGAACAGCCAAACTGCCTGCAGGAGTATGGAGGGGGAAAGCCACACTGTAGGTGGTATTATATAGCTTTAAAGTCTGTAACATCCCAGACACACTTCCATCAGTCTGATGAAATTATGCTCTGTTTTTTAAACAGAGGAGAAAAATGTACCAGCACCTGACATTGGCAGTGAAAGAAACCTCTTCTCAACATCTTTCCCTCACCAGCTTTATACTACTCAGTCCAAATGTTTGTTTCTTTTCCCAAAAATTCCTCCCCTAGCAATTGTACACGATTACAAGCTTTTCCCTGACAACCAGACCACTTCAGCATCATGGTTTGAAATCAATAGTACTCGTGTGACTGATGATTGGATACTAAACCTAATATAGCCCCAAAGACTTAAAGGTCAGGCATCAAATGCTGTGTGATTAAGTAAATCTAAGAGAAATTGCTCTTTTGTCTTATTCTATTGACTACAGGGCGTTTTGATAGCATTTCTGTAGTCTGGCACTGTGTCTTCAGTGCACATTAGGTTTGCTAAGGAGCTCTGCTATGAAAATACTTCAAAAAACCATTCCTGCTGCCACCACAGACTGCTGAAAAAGTTCTAATCTAGGAATCCAGAGAAATGGCACAGGATTATGTAGTGCCCATCATGGCTACTTGAACATGAGAAATCCAGCAGTGGGTGTTTACCCAAGCACCTTTTCTTGCCCACTGCTCTGCTGCACTGAGGCCATGCCAGCCCCACCACTTCACAACCCTACATGGCATTTGCTTCATTATTTTTCACCCTCATCTACAAATTATACAGTTTATTTCTTCATACCTCTCCCACCTCACATCCCAGGGTGCATCCCAGACAGCAGCAAGATGCTTTGGGTCTCATGGCACCACCCAACATAATTAACACCCTTAATTGCTTCCTACCCTTGATTTCAGGTGTTTCCTTGGAAACAGCTCTTCAACAGACAGAGACATCCTCCAGAGAGAGCAGAGGATTTAAACCTGTTAGCCCCAAAGCCAGGAGCCTTGGAACTGGTAACACATGTCACTTGAATGTTGCATCCATCTTCATACAGGTTGGAAGCAGAGGGAATGAATTCCTGGAGATTAACAGACACAGGGGACACTGCAAAAGTCACCCTTCATATTTCAACATATTTAATTAGACTACACCACTACATTTGCCAGCCAGGATGGTAGTTTGGGTTGAGCTTTCTGATCATTCAGAAGTGTCCAGCATTACTTTTCTCTAAAGCAGTTTCCTCACCAGATTCACTGCTCATGTTTGGCATGACCTGCTGCTGCTGAGCCCACCCAAGGGCTTTAGGCAGCAGTTTCCCTGACAGGAGAAGCAAGGGCTTGTATCTGAGCTTCAGTAAAGCATTCTGCCAATGCTAGAGAGGAATGAAGTACCAAAGGTGGGAGGTAGGGATTGCCACTGACAGCATGGCATTGGCCACAATAATTAACTGGGCTGCACCAACGAAGCAAGGAGCTGGAGGAAGGTTTTCAGGGGGATCTTTCAGGATGGACTTTGAAGTGCTCTCACATAGCAGAAGCAGACTGACAGTATTTGAGGGAAATCAGAGGAGGATTAGGAGAGATGTATCATGCAGGCACCAATAGCCCTGGATGTTGCTGATTTCTAGAATGAGAGCACAGCCTGTACTCTCAGGCTGTAAGGTAACGCCGTGAGGGTTTATTAGAAAGGTTGCTGTTAAAAGCTCAACAATCAAACAGCTTGAAAAGGCAGTGAAGGGGAAACACTAGTTCACAGCAAACAATTAGAGAAGTGCTCTCAGGAAGGATGCTGAGCATCCCCAGGACCACTTTCTTTCAACTGTTATACAGAATAATCTCTGCTGCCTGACATGAACTGGGTCTGGTGCTGGATCACAAGTTTGACGTGAAAGCACAGGCAGGATCTTCCATTTAAAAAATGCACCCAACCTTTGCCCCAGTGGAATGGATAATCCTGGTCAGCCTGTAACAACGTGAAGTGACACATGATCTGGCCACAGCAAAGTGCAGAGCAGGGGAAGCCCTGCCTGGAAGGATGAGACTGAGCCATGTGCCAGGCTCATTGCCACCAGTGGCAAGGGACAGGATGGCAGGGGGAGAGCAGGGCCTGCACCTTACCCATTGGGGGCACAGATTCTGTAGGGGAGAAATAATGGACTTTTTTTAGTGATTAACCATTTGGGGAATTAAAAAATACCCCCCTGAGAGTGAAAATTAGTTTCAGGTAAAAATGGAAATATGAAGCCTGTAAACATCTGTGCAGCCAAACAAATACACAACTGGAGGAGAGTGTGCACAGGTCTCCTCTGACCAGCTGGTACCCATCTCCTCCCCAGGACAGACACCTGTCTGGCTGTCCTGAGCTAGGACAGGACAGCTTTAAGATGCTGGTTGTGAATGGTTTGCTTGAGCTATGAAAGCCCATTGCTGTGTGCCTTTGCACTCTGCAGTCATGACTGTTTGGTAAAGGGTTTTCCTTTGCTCTGAGCTAAACCGAGGGAGAGGAGTTTGTCACTGGAAGGGAGTGACAAGCCACAGCCCCGGGCCCTGGCACTAAGCTGGGCTCAGAGGGCAGGGTACAGATGCACAGAGGAGCCTCTAGTCTGAGCAGGCTGCACAAGAAAGAGCAGACCAGCACAGACACAGGCACTGGTGCCAGTATCACCAGTAGGGCACCGCTACAGCCAAACTGGGCTGCACCAGTCCCAGCCTGCATCAGCCTCTAAGTTAGAAACAGCTTCCCCGTGGGCAGGCACATCTTTCACTAAGGTTTTCAAACGAGCTTCCAGAGGTGCTTCTGATCTACAGGGCTGGGATCCAGCACTGGGTGGAACCTGCCCAGCCCCAAAACTCTTGTGGCCACAGCCCAGGACAAGCTGCCCCATGGCCACTCTGTCTGCCCACACCTCAGCAGCTCAGCCAAGGGAGGTGCCACCAGGCTGCTTAAACCCCTTTCAGAAGCCCTATAAATACACCCTGTCACTGCAAACCGTGGGCATGAATCGTGCCTTTCAAAAGGACAGGCAATCAGAAGTGTTGTGCAGCCACAGGTTCCCTGGAGCTGTCTCCAGCAGTCAGACACAAAATGCTCACCTTGACAACTGAAACCTTGAAACTGTGAAAGCTTTGTAGAGCACCTTCCCTTCTGAAGAAAAGTACCAAAAGTCATCAAAACTGAACTTGGGGTTATGAAAAATAATCTTTACATCAATTGTCCCAGTGTGTCATAGAGCCTGGTTCAGTCTCACCACAGGCAGGCATGGAGTAACACTGAGCCACTAAGCACCAATTATTAAAATTATTGCCTTGTGAGCCAAAAATATATATTATGAAGCTATCTTAAAATTCTCAGATACTGTGAAGTAAATTAGTTGTTTCCACAGAATCCAGTCCCATCCCCAGTGAAGGCATCAGGAGCAGGCACAGCCTGTGGAATTGCTGTCAGGTAGCTGATGGAGCAATCAGC
The DNA here is from genome assembly GCA_020745705.1 of Hemiprocne comata. Classification (NCBI taxonomy): domain Eukaryota; kingdom Metazoa; phylum Chordata; class Aves; order Apodiformes; family Apodidae; genus Hemiprocne; species Hemiprocne comata. The sequence goes on from CM036591.1 coordinate 1,392,671, forward strand.
ATGAGACAAAGCAAACCTGGGGATGCTCCTTCACCCACACCACGTGTAAGAACAAAAAGAGCAGCACTAAGCTGATACAACAATTACATGTATGGGTCTTAAAAAACCTCAGTTTTAAAGCAAATAAACCTTTGTCTCACATAAATCCTATACACATGAGTTGAAGTGACTGTTTGATTTTTAATTTCATGCTTTAATATTTTAGCCATTTCACACAGATGTAACATTCACAGTTCAAAAACCATACAAATACACATTTTTTCCTGCTGAGGTGCACAGAAAGCTTGCTTTCTTCCTAGAGTGCTGACTTGGTGCTTATAGGACATCAATTCAAATGAAGCTAAAGCCAAGTACTTTTCATCTCAGGGCCTCAAGCACATATCAAATATTATTTGCACACTCTGACACTTCTTTATAAAGCACAAGAAGTACATGCATGTGGAGAAGAAAGTGGGGAAGAAAGGCAAAGCCACAGCTGCAGGTTTGCAGCAGTGATACAGGAGCCTTGGCTGCAGCTGGGCAGTGCCAGCAGATCCTCAGGCACAGCACCAGGCTCCTTGCCCTGCTCCCATCCCAGCTCCCCCCACAGAACTACCCAGAACCAGGCACTGTAAAACTAGTTTGAAGAAAGAGAAGACACCCAAAAGCACAAAGATCCTCTCCCACCCCACTGCCCTCACTCAAAAAATAAATTAATTAGAAAATATAGCTCACACCTTTCATTTCACACTGTACCTTCAAGATCAAGACCACTCCTTCAGCACCTTCTGAGACAAGCAGCAGGCCTGGCTCTTGCTCAGAGCTCTGTTATTTATAACCCCCCCACACCTTGTCCTGATGAGCTGGAGGTGAGAGGGGCTGATCCTTGGCACCTGGCTCAGTTTCCTTTGTTCTTACCTCCCAAAGCAAGTGATCACTCCAGCCAATTAAGCTAAAAACTTCATTTCATAGCTTATACATTTAAAAAGTGAATAACTATACCATTCTATACTACTTTTAGTCCATACTATAAGTGCCAAGACTACAGGGAAAGCAACGTGGTGGCAGCCAGGCAGAATAACAGGCTTTTTTACTGACCCTTTCTAAAAACCACCACCACACGCTATGAAATAAGCCCAGAGCTTTGCTACCTTATCCTGTGTTTTTAGGCACTGGGGGAGGGGGCTTAAGATGTGAAGGAAAACAGTGATTGCATGTTATCAGTTTCTGTCACAGTTTTAGACTCGATAATATGAACTTGAAAAAAAAAAAGTTGGTTCATATTGGTCAATATCTTCCCATGGATGGAATTTGCTCCTTCTCCACAATTGGTTTCACTCTCGTCCTACCACAAACTCCTAAGCCAAGGCAGCAGCATATCCAAATACCCAAAGCCTGCTCTGTGGTGTGTTCATCCCACTCCTGTGGGATGTGGAGCCTGTGAGCTGGGAATGTCACGTTCAGGGATGAGTTCCCAAAGGGCTCCTCCTTGCCTTTGTGTGCTGCACACCAGGAATGAAACACGTAGGAGTGTGACCCAGCACGGGGAGATAATTAATCCTTATGAAACAAAGGTGTAATTGGAACCTGGTATTGAAATTAACTTCAATCATGTTGCTATAAATTTTTGGTAAAAAGCATCACCAAGAGAAGAATCATTTTAATGAAAGCAACCTCTGAGGTGACCTGACATCAGGGGCACTGCAGGAGATCAGCCAAGGCGTCTTGAAAAATACTTCTGCAGTTTCACTCAAGGCTTTTGGCCAGAGACCCGGGTCTTGCTCTGCTGTTTGCCCCTGGATTAAAAAGAAAATAAAAACGAATGACCATGCTCCCAGTGTGGCCTTTGTCACCAGAAGCAGAAAGTCCTGCTGCCAGCACACGGCAGCAAGCAGCAGGTGACTGTCCTGCCCCGTGGTGCTCAGCTCCATGTTTTCAGCAGAGGTTTTGCTGGAGAAACTGTATTTCCCCTCTGAGCAATGCTGGCCATTTTCTGCACCAGTTTGCCCCAGCCTGGCCCCAGTCTCCTGTGCAGGAACCACCCAGCCCTGACAAGCCTGAGCAGGCCACAGAGATGCCCACACCAAGCAACCACAGAGTTAAAAATATTTAACTCCTTTCACCCAAACCCCAACGTTTTTTCCTCCCTACTTCTTAAATTAACCTTCCTGCATTTCAGCTTATTCAACTCCCTAATTAGCCAAAGTTTTTCCTGTTTGAGCTTGAGGAAATTGGTTTAATTTAAAATAATTTTGTAGTGCTTATTTTAAGCTCCCCCTCAGAAATAATTTTATTAAAAATGTGGTTGAAGTCTTCCCATTTAAATGCTAATAGCAGTTTAAATAAAGTATCGTTGGTCAGCTCCTCCTTCCAGGCCTTGCCCCTGAAGGAGCAGCACTGCTCTGCACCTTGAGGAGCCTGCAAAAGCTGTTTTAAAAAAATGAAATAAATGTTCTAAATGCCTTTGCTGACGGCCAGCTGCTGTCCTGGGTGAGAAAACTACTGCTGAAGTCCACTTCATCTTGGAGCAAATTTTAATGAGCCGAGAAGGATCTGTTGCAGTCCCATGGGTCCACCACTCAGGTGGTGGACCTCCAACTCCTCGTGCTCAGCCAGGACAGTGTTGGCTCCACTGCTTCTCCACTTTGGGATGTCTCCAGCAGCTCTCTTGTCCTGCCAGGGAAGGAGGAGCTGCCAGACAGGAGCCTCGGGGCTGGGGGAAGCAGCAGGAAGGCAGAAGCCATTGCTGGAGGCCAGACCTGGTGGTGATACCACCAGCATCATCCCTGTGCCATGACCCTGGGCTCTGGACATTTTGAGGAGTGCTCTTGAGGAGCATGGATCCTCAGGAGGTGCACCCCAGCAAAGCACCTCGGGAGTGCTTCTGCACACTCAGGGTTTCAGGCTATAAAATGGATCCACCCTCCTTTAGCTCCGTGACCACCAGGTACACGTGGGAATGTCTCAAAGCTGTGCCAGGGAGGTTCAGACTGCACATGAGGAAGTGTTTATTTACCAAGAAGGTGGTCAGACCCTGTCTCAGGCTTCCCAGAGGGCTGGTTGGTGCCCCAAGCCTGGCAGTGTTTAAGAGGTTTTTGGACAATGCCCTTAATGTTATTCTTCAACTTTTGGTCAGCCCTGAAGTTGGACAACGAGATCATTGTCGGTCCTTTCCAACCAAAGCCACTCAGTTCTCCATCCCATCCTACCAGGGCCTGGCAGCAGTGCCCCCTCAGCAGCCATACCCCTGTTCCTGCCATCCTCACGGGGAACTGAGGCAAACCCTGCAGACTGAGGGGGTCTCTTTTCTTTCATCAGCACTTACTGCACTTTTTATAACAAAATGGAGGAGAAAGAAGTTGTGAATGTTTATACTAAAAAGCCTGGAGGATCCTGTTGTGAGATATTAGCTCTGCTGTCTGCATGGGTCCTCAGCTGGAGACCAGGATGAAAGAGGTACTGCTACAGCCTTTCTTCACAGTAAAAAGGAAAAAAAAACACAACTCATAAAAAGCACCTGTCTGTTCCCTTCATTAAGCTCACCTGATGAAGGCCTTGGGGGAGCTGATCAACATGAATATTTTTCCACATCTAAGTAGAATAAATATACTTAAAATCAGTCACCAAACGAGAGTGTATTTATAGCTAATTACCAGTGGAATAGACCTGGAATGGAACAGAGTGTGTTTCATACACCCCTTGACTGGCATGTTTTATAAATACACAATTTCTCACTTCTTCAGATAAAGTCGTTTGAAAGACTGGATGTTGTTTTCATTGCCTTGATCCAAATAGAACAAATTAATTTAGTAAGCAAAGTGAAAATGTAAAAAAAAAAGAAAACAACCTGAAAAAAAAAATCATACCTGTAGTCTCACCAGAGGGGATCTCCAAGCACTTATCAGGCACCTTCTCCAAAACAGAGGGCAGAAACTGGAGCCTCCAGTTTGCTGTGGGGAGGTTTGAACTGGGTTACACATACCTTTAACAGCTGAACCATCCTGTGATCTTCAGCCCCATCAAACCCTGATGTTTGGACAGGATACAGGACTATCCCCAAGTCTTTCCTGCCTTCTCCTCCACATGGTCTGAGGTAATCCTCTCTTCCCCTTTCCTACAGTTTTACACTGATCAGTGAAGCATGTGCTACCTCCAGCATCCATTGGCATGTGGTTAAGTCAACTCATAAAATCCCAGACTGGTTTGGGTTGGAAGTGACCTTGAAGATCATCTAGTTCTAATCCCCTGCCACGAGCAGGGACACCTCCCACTAGACCAGATTTCTCCAAGCCTCATCCTACCTGCCCTTGAACACTTCCAGGGATGGGGCAGCCACAGCTTCTCTGGGCATCCTAGGATGGTAGTCTCACCACCTTCACAGGAAATAATTTCTTCCCCATATCTCATCTAAATCTCCCCTCTTCCAGTCTGAAAGCATTCCCCCTCATTCTGTCACTCCATGCTGTTGTAAAGTCCCAGCTGTAGGGACAGCTACACCAGGATCAACATGGTCTGCTCACCTGGATAGTGACTGACCTCCAAAACATCTTGTTGGATGCAGGGGAAGCCATGGTGACATTTAACTCATCCAACTGAGGACCATGCCATCATACCTTAAGCCCACTATGACCTGGCAAAATGGGGCTGTGCTCCTTGGTGGCCCTCGGTGGTCCCCAAGCTGAGGATGCAGAAGCACCACTGTTCCCTGCTGAGCTGGAGCTCTCTGCTGCCACGGATCAGCTGCCTCTCCTTTGCCATCCCTCCTCTCCCTCTCCAAAGAAGCATCAGAACAAAGCAATAATTTTCCCTCCTGGAAACTCCCCACTTCCAAGGCCAGGAGCCTTGGGAGGGTCCCTGCCCGCTCACCTGGGAGGGCAGCAGTGGTACTCACTGCCAGGCATGGCAAAGCTTGCTCTTCCTGGGAGTGGGAGATAAGGGGCGATGTGAATGCCCACGGCTACAGATGGGCCTGGGCAGCCCTTCGGGATTGCACTTGGAGATGCCCTGGTGTTATCCACTAAAGGCAGGATGCACACCTGCAGTGCCCAGGGACGGGAAGGTGCCCTGCACTGCACTGGCATCTCGAGTGCTAGTACGGGGGGAGGGACTATTCACAGGCGCTCCTCTGGGGGCAGGTCGGTGCTGGCTGGGTCACAAGCTTGGGGAGAGAGGTCCATGAGTGTCGAGTGATGATAAAATGCAGTGTTGGTGTGGACTGGGTGGGAGAATCACTGCTGGCTGAGCTGCACCACCAGTGCTGGGGACTCTCAGCATGCCCAGCCAGCACACAGGCTCTGCCCAGCAGGAATGTCTCAGCACTCAGAGAATAAAATGTCACAGTCATGCAATATCCATCACAACCAAGATCCTGAGCAAGGATGGATCTGAAGATGAAGTGCAGGAAACAAGAACAGAAGGAAACAAGACAGCCACCATCTCTCCTGCAACTCGTCTGTTAGGCTCAGAGCATAAATGCCACCTCACTTCACGTTACATTGCTTTGTAGGGCATTGGCAAGGCCACACCTTCAGCTGCCTGACCAGCACCTTGAGACAGTTGCTGCTGCCAAGGGAGAGAAGTAAAACCTCACGAGTACCTGGGGCACCTCCCCTCCCAACTCACTTGGCTGCAAAGGCTCTCTGAAACCTTTCGGCTGAGCTCAGGCTGGAGTGTCACAGTGAGTCCCTACTTCACCTCGCACTCTTCTCAACCATCACAGTATTGAAGAGGTCACCTGAACTTCATCAGTTTTTTGTTCCTGTCGTAGCTTTGAGGCCAACACGTCACCCTCCTCCATCAGCGCCGGGCTCCAGAGCCAACGGAGGTGAGCAGGGGCTGGCAGCAGCCAAGCAGGGCTGCGGCTGGCGCTCCCAGGAGGTTCGACAGGAGATCTCTGCCCCTGGAAAGGAGCAGCAGCAGGAGACAGGGCTGCACGCAGCCGTCCTGTCCCTTTCCGTGCCCGTGCCCCTCTCTGTGCCCATGTCCCTTCCCATGCCCTGTCCGTGTCCATGCCCATGACCCTGTCCCCATGTCCCGTGTCCCTGACCCTGTCCCCATGTCCTACGTCCCTGTCCCAGTCCCGGTCGCAGTTCCCGCCGTCTCCGCTGGGTGTCGCTGCCGGCCCGCCCATGGTGGCCCCGGCCGCTCCGCTCGGCCCTGCCCGCGGCCGCTCCCCCGAGGCGGGGTTCGGGGGGACGCAGCACAGAGCCGGGATCCGGCCCCTCACCCCGGAGCCAGAACAGCGCACGGGCCCGGGGGGCACGTCCCCCTGGGCAGCAGCGTGCCCTGGGATGGATTTTGGGGGGCATCCGTCTCCCGGGCACCCCTGTCTCCGGCCCTGCTAAGGCGGCTCCTGAGGAGGGGGTTTGCAGCCCAGCCCCTCAGGACAAAGGCAGGGCTTGGCCAGCTCTCCCCTGCTCCCACCAGTGTCTTAATATTGGTTCCTGGAAGCCAGTTGCCACCTCCTTGGATCCAAAACACACACCCCTATCCCATCCTATTTCTATCCCATCCTCATTTCCATTCCCTTCCGTATCCCCATTTCCATCCCCATCCCATTCTCATTTCCATCCCATCCCCTCTTGCATCCCCATCCCACTTCCATCCCATTCCCTCTTACATTGCCATTCCCATCCCATTCCCATTTCCATCCCATCCCCTCTTGCATCCCCATCCAATTTCCATCCCATCCCCATCCCCATCCCATCCTCATTTCCATCCCATCCCCATCCAATTTCCATCCCATCCTCATTTCCATCCCATCCCCTCTTGCATCCTCACCCCATTTTCATCCTCAGCCTCATCCCATTTCCATCCCTATCCCATCCCCATCCAATCCCATGCCCATCCCCATCCTCTCCCTATCCCCATCCTCAGCCCAATTCACCCACAAACCGGGGGCTGCCCCAAAGGTGCCTCTAGCACCCCCCTCCAGCCCTGCTCCCCCAGATCAGAGAGGGTGTGATGGCTCCCTGGGTGAGCAGCAGGGCTCTGCAAGGCCAGCAGTGCCCTGGCTCCCAGGCTCAGGGTGAGGAGGAGGGGAGAAACACTGCCCGGGGACTGGTTTCTCCCCAACTGCCACATACACCACACAAAACCCACCCAGGACACTGGACCCCATGACCTCCTCCAGCTCCGAGCACTACCAGTCAGCACCGGGTCGCTGCTTTGTGCCGAGCACTGCCAAAATGAGTTGTGGTTTTCTCTCTCTCCTTTTCTAGATGTGTTTTCCACATCAAAACATTGTAAATGAGAACATTATTTCCCGTCCCGTAGCTCCACAAAACGGTCTTTAAAGCACTGACTATTTCTTGGTGCCTTCCTGTCTCCAATTTCCTACAGACCTGGAGGAGGGGGGGGAAGAGCAATCCCTTCCCTGAGCAAGTACTCTGCACCCACCTGACACTGCACCACCTGAAATCCATATCCCCAAAGCTTTTAGCAACTTTTTTATCTAGGCAAGGTGAAACACACTTCACTCTTCAAGGCTATTCCAATTCCAGTTTGCAAATCATAAGAATAAAAAGAACAAAAACAATGACAGGAACTTTAGGAGGTTAAATTGCACATCTTGCCTCACCCTGCTGTTAAATTACAGTAGGGAGGTATGGAAACATACAGTTTTGCCTGTGCAGACCAAGGCTCATTCTTTATATTGCTTCCTTGTCACAGAAAACTGCTAAAGATCCAGTCTCAATGCCAATAAAAGGCACCACAGACGTGAACAGAGATCGTGTTCTCCACCATTTCTCCAATTCACAGCTTTTGACACACTCACTCTGCATTATGCTGGCATGTCCTGGTCTCTAACATGGGGCTGCTGCTGCCTCAGGGCATTATGAGACCCACTTGTTAGAAAATATTTCCAAAGCACTTGAAGTTTAGGATTTGGAAATGATTAACGCACAGGAAACTTGCTAGCAGCCCACAGAGCACACGTGGGCATGTGGATCCAGCTCTCCTGACTCTCAGCCACTGGCTTTTCGGGGCAGAAAGCATACACAGAACTTCCCAAACGTAACTTAGGGATGGGAACCATTTTCCTGACTGCTGCTGAGAGGTGCCAAGAGCTGGTAAAAGGAGAGGAGTGTGGGGGGCAGACCCTGACCCACACTCCAGGCTCTGCACAGCAAGTGGGGAAGGCAGAGGAATTACGTGCTGCAAACAGGAGTCATGGGGAGTTGGAACATCTCTTCCAGCATTTTCCTCTGGCTAAAGTCACTGCCAGCACTCCCATTGCTAATTAGAATTAATACTATCTTCTTCCTCCAACAGTAAAAACAAAATGTTCTCATCGTGTCCCATCTGATAAGGCAGCAAAGCTCATCCAGCACTGCCTCCTTGTAGGTGGGCTGCTCTAGGCAGACCACGCCAACCATGCTGGGCTCTGCAGGGAGGGGACCTCGGGTGGGGACTGCCACCCCCAGAGCTCTGCACCAAACGAACGGGGTGCATCGAGACCAGGACGTGAGTAATGGGCTACATCTGGGCTCTGGGTGATCGTTTGTGAGCAGTTAACAAAATAGCCACCACACTAAGATGAATTAGCTGCAAGAGGTTCCAAAAACATCGTTTGTCTGTGCCTGGCCTCAGCCTCATCTCTAGTTCATTCCCATGAGGACCAGCCCTGGATGCTTACGGTGCTGAAGGGCCCTTGCACCCACCCTGCTGTGGCCAGTGTTTGCTGGCAGCCCCTGGCAGGCCCCGGCACACAGATTCCTCTGGCTGTTTGTAATAATTAAATCTCCATTCAAGCAAAGACAGGGCAGGGTTAACGATGCCACCAGCCACCTGCCGGTTCGCAGCATCCACATCCTCCCCAGTAATATCCCAAGTCACCTCTGGGCCAGAGCGCAGGAGTGACCGTCCTGCCCACCACCGGCGGCGCCGGCAGACGCACACCCAAACCGTGGCACCAGCTGTCGGGAGCTGCTGCCACCCTCCATTTACCCCCTAAACCTCCAAACCGTAGGTGGGGCAGTGGTGCCACCAGCAGCATCAGGGCTGGGCCCTCCCCTGAACATCTGCTGAGGGGGAAACGAACTCCCCCCCACCCCCCATCCCCAGGCACTGGGTGCTTCTGGGGAAGCAGCCTCGGTCCCCAGGATGCTCAGGTGCATCCCTGGGGCTGGGGATGTTCCCAAAGATGACAAGCCACTCATATATAAGGCCCATGCCCCTCACCCACCGGGAGGGCAGTGGGGTGCAGTGGCAACCCCAGGGTCACACGAGGTTGCCACTGCCCCTGTTGGCACCTTTCCCAGGCATCGCGGCCTCCAGCAGCACATGGGAGGCAGAGCTCTGGAAAACTCATGGAGTCAGGCAGTGGCTGAACCTTCAATAAAAACAGACCTGGGGGGGTGCTTGGAGAGGGTGAGGTTGAACCAGCTGAGCCCACGTGCCCCAGAGGGCGGCTCTGGCTGTTCCTACAGCCCCAGGGACACAGGCTGTACCCCCTCATTGCAGAAACCTCCTCCTTCAAGCCATGTTTCCCAAGCCCCTCTCCCTAGGAATCCACCCCTCACAGCTTGCTCCCTTAAAAGAGCTCATCCCTGAAACCCCTTTGCCAAATACCACTGCCCAAAATCCACAGGCAAAAATTCTGCTCCCCCAAAACCCACCCCTAACCCCACTTCCCAGACCCGTTCAAACTGGTCCCTCAGGAATCTGGTGCCCTGGACCCGCTCACAGAATCCGAGCCTTGCCCAAATTTGCTTCTCAAACCCCAATCCTCCAAACCCCTTTCTCCACAACCCGCTCCCCCAAACCCACCGACAAAATCCTCCTCGCCCAATCCTGCTCCCCAAACCCCGATCCCCAGAACCCCCTTCTCCATAACTTGCTCCCCCAAACCTGCTCCCTCAACCCCCATTCTCCATAACCCACTCCCCAGAAACTCCCCTACCCCTCTTCCTCCCTCGCCCCCTCCCTCCCCAAAGCCTCTTCCCCACTCCCAAACCCCCGTACCCTCCCCAGCACCGTCACCCCCCCAATACCTTCTCCTCTCCCCCGCCCACCCCCCGACTCCGCTCCCCACCGGGGCGGAGCGGCGGGGCGGAGCGGAGCGGGAGGGGAGCGCGGATCCTCCGCCGGCGCGGAGCATCGCGGAGCAGCATCGCGGAGCGGCTGGGGGGACGGCTCCGGCGCGGCCCCCGCCTGCATGCGGCGGCGGCGGCGGCGGGGCGGCCGGGCGGGATGAACGGCTCGGCGGCGGCGGCGGGCGGCGGGACTGGGACGGGGACGACGGAGGGGCTGCTGGCGGGGGCCCTGGAGCTGGAGCGGGCCCTGCGCTGCTGCACCCCCGCCTCCGTGGTCACCGACGGCGGGGAGGCGGCGGGGGACGAGCGGAGCCTGTACATCATGCGGGTGGTGCAGATCGCCGTCATGTGCGTCCTCGCCCTCACCGTCGTTTTCGGCATCTTCTTCTTGGGCTGCAACCTCCTCATCAAGTCCGAGGGGATGATTAACTTTCTGGTGAAGGAGCGGCGGCCGTCCAAGGAGGTGGAGGCGGTGGTGGTGGGACCCTACTGACCGCCCCGACGGCCCGACGCCGCGGGAAGCCACCGGGCCCGCCAGCCCCCAGCGCTGCCCACACCACGACCCTTCCTCCTTTGGACAAACTGGGCTTTTATCTCCTTAAAAGCAACAGCGAACGAACCCCGAGATCCCTGGTGAGACCTGCGGGGGTGCCCGGCGTTGTGCGCCCCCCCCCCTCCCCAAGCCCCCGCCAGCCGCCCGTCCCGACCCGCGGGCTGCCGAAGTAAAACGTGCTCTGATGGCAACAGGTCTGGGGTTTCTTATTTCCTTCGCGGTCAGAAATGCTTCCCCCTCCCCGTCCCGGGTGCCGCGGAGGGGACCGGGGAGGGGCCGGGCTTCCCGGCCATGAATCCGCCGAGCTGGGGCCGTAGCAGCCGCCCCGGGGCCCGTCCTTGCAGGTTTTTGCCTTCCAGCTGTGCTAAAACTTGTATTTTAGATTGCTTGTTGAGCCCCTCTCGGTTGCACAAGGCTGGGAGAACGCAGTACCTGGCTCCCTGTGTGGGCGGGATGTGCCATGGGGACACGCAGGGACCCTGCTTCCCCCCGGGATTCTGGCTTTACCCAGATAAATAAACCTTCTATCCCCGTCTGTACCCCCCTCGGTTGGGTTTGACTCTAGAAAACCACTATCTATACTTTTCCTTAATCCACCTGGAAACCTCACCAACAGGTGACTCCCTAAGGGAGGGGGAAATTTATGCTGGCATGGGATTCTATTTGTTTTCCTTCATCCATTTCCTTTATAGGGATAACAGAGCATCTTTCTATGACAGGTTTGTGTAGCTATTTATCATGTCCCCAGGGGCTTGGACTGGTTGCTAGTGATAAATCAATACGTCTACATTTGGAGGAGTGGAACTGGCATCAGGACTTTCCAGGGACCACAGCAGCAGGCTGGGGGCAAAAACGGCTCAAGCAACCTGCCTGTGAGGAAGTATCTCTCATGAGACCTGAAATCCTGCAGTAAGACTGTTAATTGTCAGTATTTTTAATGCTGATAACAATCAGGAAGTTTTCTGGAGCAGCCACGCAGACTTCAAGCTGCCCAGTTTTTTCCTCAGTTTATCTCTGAGCTGGTGTGAAGTGGCCAAGGCACCAAATAATTCTAGATGTCTTTAGGAGATGTTATTGAAAGTTTCCATTTTGATAGACAAGGTGAGACTCAGCGTTGAGAAAACACACCTAAGCTAGGAGGGGATAAATAAAGCTGGAGCCTGAGACAGCCACTGGACTGCAGATTGACTCTTGGTAGAAAATTAGGCAAAACAGAGTATCCCAGTGTGGTACAGTTCCTTAAGAGGAGCAGAAATCTCAGCCATGGACTCACGCACTTACAGCTTCATTTAGGGGAAAGACAAAGAACAGATCTGCCTGTTCTCTGGGAAACAAATATGCCATGGACTTTGTCATTACATCAAAATAAATGTTACTAGCCAAAACTCTCCTCCTTTCTTTACCCATTAGTACTGTAGGAACATATTTCAGATAAAGCAGAATTTTAAGGCAATACAATAAGAGGGAAAACTCCTAATACAGCTGTTTCAGTCATTACAAAGCATTCCCAACTTCTTAATGTGCATCACTCCGTGGTATTGCAGATAACACAACCATTCCCATAATCAGACTTGCCAGCTCACTGCACGTTTGAACACTGTTGAGAGCTAGGTTCATTAGGCATGCTTTATTAACTATGGGAAACACTTGAAGTAGAATACCTTTTGATTAACCTTTGCCAGAAGCCACAGCTTTTTCCAACACCAGGAATCAGAGGCATGGCAACCTCCTGGTTCTGTAATAAAATGGCAGAATTTTCAAGCCCTGTCCAAGAGCATTCTGTGCCTTCACCTTACAAGGCACAGAGCCCCTACCCTAATAAAGTCCTTCTGACTCTTTAATCCCTACAGAGACACCTCATTTTAGGCAAGGAATTGTTGAGAAAAGAGTTTTTCTGACTTGGTGATGCTGAGATGCTCACACACATCCAGTCCATCAGCTTTACTTACTCTGTACCACGGGGATTTGGGAAGTGGTACAGACAGCAGGAGGGGACCCAGGGTATTTTTAATCCATCAGTGGGCAGGAGGATGGCAGCACGGGGAGGAAGCATCGCTTAGACACTGACAAGGACTCCAGCATCCACCTCATCCCCACCTTGTACAGCATGGATGGAGGGGATTGCTGGCTCTGGGAGTGATGATCGAGCACACGCCTCCTACCTGGTCCCTAGGAGCTGTAGATACCTCCCTGCTTTATAAAGCCAGGCCTTCCTGCCCAGAGCATACCCCTGTCCCTTCCAGACACATGTTAAAACCACCACCTGCACGTTGGAGGGGCAGGAACCTCATGGTGAACATGGCTTTCACACATCACTGCACACCCCATTCCAGGGACATTTTTGGAGAAGCACCTAGGAAGCTGCTAGGAGAGCCCTGGTCTGTGGTGCCAACAAGCAAAGCCCCGTCAGCTCCCAGAACACACCGATGACAAAATCTACCTTGCTGCAATGGTGAGGTGTTGGGAAATGGTTGTATGTTGATCAGACCTGTGTGGATACCCAAACGGGGGCTCCACCACCTTGTAGTTGGCTTGAAGATGGTATCAACAGCTGACCTGCTCCTTTGTATATGTCACTTGTTTATTTGGCTTAAATGTTTATCACCAAAACTGGAGGGGCCTTTTGTTATGTGCATTCCTGTGTCTTCATAATGCTTCCATCCATTAACTTCCCAGAGGAGCAGAAGACCACGAGAGTGACTTAGTAGACCTCACCAGCTCTCAGTTGTTGCTGTCAGACTTGAGCTCTTCCCAAGGAAATTTCTGATGTTTAGTGACTGCTGGAGGGGGTAGGAGTCTGCAGCAGGACCTCTCCCAGCAGGGCTCACACTGGGACCTCTCCCTGCAGCCTCTTGGTGACTGCTTCAGAAAGAACAATGCCCAGAAAATCCGTGCAGCCCCAACCTCAGCAAATCCCTAATGTGGCACTATCTGCAATTCTTCTTGACTATTAAAATTAAAAAAAGCTCAAATCTCACTTTTCTTAAGTCGGGGTTGAGGTAATCTCACTTTAGGCTGTCTACATACCTAATTACCATCTTCAGAGTTACACCATAGCAGCCCTAGCCTAGAATACAAATAGCAGTGCCCATGCAGCAGAACTTCAGGGCTCAGCCCCTTTGCTCATCTTCCAGTGTGCAAAACCCCGGAGCCAGAGCTCCTTCTGGGCAGGAATACCCAGCAAACTCATCCCCAGCATGCCTCAGGGCACCAGATTTCTCTGCTGGTCTTGTCTTTTCTCCCAGTTAGCCAGGAAAGTGTCCTGGGGACACGAGAGAACAGTTTTCACCCTTTCAGCCCCAAACACCTGCTGATCCTCCAGGACAAAAACAAAAAGGCATCTTAATCACTTCCCAAAAACCCACTGAAGTGGTTCAATGTTTTCAATGGGATACACCGATTAAAAACACTCTGGCACCCTCAATTGCTTTTAGATAACCCTGTGAATGTTCTTAGGCTAAATTTGTCGAGTTGGCTGTACAATTTTAATTGCATGCTCACATCTTTTGGGGATAATAATCACTGTCTGAAGCCCAAGGGAAAGGTGCACCTTAGCAGTTCAGACAGACGCAGGTACAGGGCTTTATTCCAATTTCATATTCAGGCAAAATTCACATGGATTTATAAAGCAGTGTGGCTTTAATAAGGAAATTAAGATCCTACTGTTCATTAGCAGTTAAAAAACAAACAAACTTCACTTTAAGTGACAGGCACAGATTTATGATTTGCCTTCATATTTATCACTTCAATAGCCACGGAGCGATGCAGCACAGCCAGCACGGGGAGCTCATCACGGGCAGGAGCTGGGAACCCTTCATGGAAACGTGTTTCCTAAAAACCCTTCCTGTTCATATTCAACTAGGCACCCTATTAGAACACGCAGCCCTAGCTGCGCTTCAGCCCATATTCATTATCGTTAATGAATGAGTCATTAGCAGTGCTCCTCCCTCCCTGCCAGCTCCGGTGGTGTGTGTGAATGGATCGCGCTGTTCCATTGACTCGGCAGGCGGGGACTGGGGCTGCTGGACCGGGACAGCTGACGGAGCCCGGAGGGACATCGCATCTTTCCATTCTTTTATATCGTAATCCAGCACTCTCCTCTCCGTATTAAGGTTTAAACTTGTTTTCTAAAAATCTAATTCTCTGCCAGCTGCCCCTTAGCAAGCAAGGGCTGCTGCCCATCACTCTGGCAACCAGCTTTGCTCCCAGCCAGTTGTGCAGCTCCACGTCTCCTCACCGTTACTGGCACAGCGGTGCAGGCTTCTGGATGGCAAGAGAGGAAAGCTGGAAAGCAATGAGAGGTGTATGAAATACCGGGAATGGCAACAAACTGAAACTTATGTGAAGGAAAACTTTCTTTGTTTTTAAAAAGCATGTGGTTAGTTGGTGAAAGCCTTCCAAGGTCTGAGAAATTAGGTTTCCCAAAAAAGGGGTAGATGTTCATCAGGAAGATGAGGGCACCAGCTCTTACGCAGGTAGGGAAGGCACAGTGCTTTGGGAAGAGGCTGAAGCACCCAGGGGCTTCAGCCCAGACACAGTGGTTGGATGGCTGTGTGCAGAAACTATTTTTGAAGTTGTTAAAAGCACCTGTTGCCCTAAGGCTTCAGTTTGCTCTTGCTCAAATGCAAAATTTTATCAGCACCATCTTCTCCCTTCCCTCCTTCACAGCATCCAACCCTGGTGCTACTGGTGGCCGTACAATTTATCCTCTCTGCAACATGTTTGGGGGGCCTGCTTTCTTCTGTGGGACACCTTCATTTTTTAATGCCAAGAATTAGAGACTTTTTAACATGAGGGACCAAACACAATCTCTGAGGAGAGAAACCAGAGGCAGCCTGAGCTCTTCAGGACCGAATGTATCCATCAATCTGGCCACGGGCAGCTCGGGACCTATTCTGCAGTTATAGAACATATTTTTAGCACATGGAAAAACAGTGTCATGAGCACATGATATGAAAAATACACAAAGCAATAGATCACTTTTATGTCCTTTATTCTATCACAATCAGGTTAGGATTTTTCCTACACCCCCCCCCCCCCCCCCTTTGCTTGCTATTTTGGAAGTGTCTCCAGGGAGCCAGGCTGTAGGAACGTAATGGCCCATCAAGTCCATGGTGGCTGCACAAAGCAGCCACAGCAATACCATCTGCCACATCAGAGGAGGTGGAGTGACATGGCACTGGGATGGAGCACATGGAGTGACATGGCACTGGGATGAGGGAGATGGAGCAGAAATGAAGGAGAAGGTGCTGGTGGGACCTTGTGAGGGCAGAGGAGCTGCTGTCCTGGGTCCAGCCCTGGTGATGGTGTGTAGCACCTGCTCTCCTTTCATTACTGCCACCTCCTCAGTGCAAATTCTGTTTTCTTTCTTTAATTTTAGCTACTTTAATTTCCTATTTATCACAGCAAGCACAGACAGAAGGAACCAAACACACCCATTTAAGCTGACGTTTCACATGGGTTTAAAAGAAAGGAGCAGCCTACTTACATGAAGGGATAACACAACAGACACAGAAGAGCAGCAGGGATGTCTTTTTCCTCACTGCCTTGCTGGAAAGGCCAGGTCCAAGTTCTTCCCCAGCTCTGGGAGCTGAAGTGATGAGCATAAGGGTTCACTCACAGACACGGTGCCTGAAAGAAAGTTAGAGATGATATTGCAGAGTAAAAACCATAAATGTCTATGCACAGGAAATCTCAGTTTTGTTTTTTGCTTCATTCCTGATCATACCATTAAACAAATAATACATTTCTTTTCATTATTTTAATGAAAAAATGGGTTGTTCCTGGATGATGAAAGCTGGCTTGTAAATCCCACTCAGAGACCACCGACAAGCTGGGAAATGAGAGGAAGAGCAGCAAAAATCCTCAGGCTCCTGGAGAAACTCCTAAAGAAAGAAACGCACATTAAAAGAAAAATATACAGTCTTGGACAAAGAAATGGAAACAAGAATGCAGAATGTGTGCTACACATCTACAGGATAACCTGATGGGGCAGAAATTATTTTGGAGATGAGCTCTATCCAGAAAACAGAGGGTGGGCTGGAAGAGGCCGGGATGAAATACAACAATTTTGCTGGTTTGAAGGAAAATCTTGAAAATTAGAGATATTGGGCTGTGGAATATTCTCTATAGGGAACCATAAAAATTCTTTTATTTACAACCTGACTCTAAACTTGAGAATATATCCCCTATGGGATATTTCTGCATGTTCAAGAAGCTGGATCTGGTCCTCTCATGCCAGCTCCCCACCACTGTCTGATGAAGTTGGTTAAGCTAATTGCTGTGTATGGCTGAAGCTGTAGGAAGCAGAAGTGTCAATCATGCTGTAAATACTGATTACATGTGAGAACTACTCAAAGGTTATCAAGCAAAGCAAACGAGCTGAGTTATGCTGGGCATTTCCAGGAAGCAGAGAAAGAAGTGTTTTCTTTACTGCACCTCCTGCAGAGCTCCACTGGCTGTTGGACAGTGAGGGAGAGGTTCCAAAGCTGGTCAGGTGTTGGGGTGTGTGTCTCTAATGCAGCCCCTCAAAGCTGTCCAAATACATATTCAGTGCCCCACAAATCCATCTGAGCATTCCTTAAAATCCCTCCATGGTTCATGAGAGCTATGTCTCCCCTTCCCTGTGCCAAATAGGGATGCTGAGCTGCTAAGAGCAGGTGTCTGGGATGGAGAAGCTCATGGAGGTTAGCTGGAGCTCTCCCTCCCAGATGAGCCTACGTTGCCATCACCCACCAACCACCCCTTTGTCTCACCTCTTGTTATAAGAGGGGGGAAGGTTGGGCTGACACTGGTTCATTTGCAGAGATTCCACATCATCTACTGAACCTCGCTCCCCATCCACTTGTACCAACATTAATCCCATCTGAAATAATCCTGAATTCTGTGGGACCAACCTCCTTGGCATTCCTCTGCCATACTAGAAGAGAGAAAAGCATGCATCATCCTCAGTAATGCCATTCTTTGCACACTTCATGTACTTGCTAGCACTTTTCCTCCTTTTCAACTGGAACACCGTGCCCATTTTTATACATAAATAGCACCCTGAATTTGAACAAAGCATATCCACAGGATATTCTTGAAGTGAGAAATGAATTACCTTAGGAAAAAAACCCAGAGTGTTATTGGAAAATGGAGCACAGCAGGTATTGGCTAATGATACCTAAGATTTGTCATATCTTGGACAGAAAATGAAAATACATACATTAATTAAAAGCAGCCTTTAGGGAAAATATTATTAATTTTGAATGAATGAATGCTAAAGGCTTCCAGGGAGATCCATGGTGGAGATCTCACAGGGGCCTCGGAACACTCTGTGCATGGGAGAGATGGGCAAGGCTTCAAGATCCTGACTAAGCACCACCATTTAAATAGACCCTGTTTATCCACCCTCAATGGATAAATCCCAACCCCATGCTCAGCCCAGTGGTTTTCTTGGATGTAAGGAAGGTGGATGAGGGAAGAAAAGCACAGTATTATATATTCTACCTAAGATCTGTCAGTGCTGGCAAGGGCTGCCCGTGGCACGGACCATGGGAGTTGAACCATGTGGGTGGGAAGCATGAAGTTAGAGCATGAGGAAGGTTGCTGCCAAGTATTGACCTTCTGTCAGCTGAGAACTAAGATCCTGGAGTCTTTAGAGCACTGTTTTATTTTTAATTTTCATTAAAGGCCTGTACTGTGCAGGGATGTTGACATCCCATCGCCACCAGGACTCAGCACCACACACCATGTATCCCAGCCTTGTAACTCAGTTCCAACCTTGCTGTCCCACAAGGCAAGGAGGGAACAGCTTCCTTTGTTCCTCAACAGTGCTGCAAGGATTCCTTCCTCTAAATGATTGAGAAGAGGGGTTTTAGCAAGACACCAGCCTCCCAGGAAATGGGAACTGCCATTGGTTCAACCTAGTGCTTTGAGATGAAAGTCCTCAGATAATTTGTCCTGCTCTTCCCCAACCTAAGCAGGATCGATAGCCCTGGCTCTCACAGGAGAGCTGGGGTGCCAGAGGCAATCAGCTTCTGGGGGACCATGCCAGGTTCCCAGCCAGGAACGTGCTGCTTCATTTGTTCTTGACGTTTTTATGTCCAAATGCCAAATGCATCCTGACAACCCCCACGTGCACAGAACGTGCAACACCTTGAAACAGTGGGAGCCATCATCTGTCATTGCCATGCTGTCCCTCAGAGCCTGAGTGGGCTCATCCTCATCTTGGACTGCTCCATGGATGGCACCAACCATGCACCAGGAAGGTTTCACCCCAGCTTGCTGGGATACAGTGCTCCATCAGAGAAACAACCAGCAATTTAACAGTAAAGTGGGAGTATTATTGTTTCCAGAAGATTCAAACCCCCCCTTTTTTTGGGCAGCAAAGCACAGCAAAGGGAGGTTGTCACTTCCAGAAAGTTGCATTTCTCATTGCATGGTCAGGATGCAGTACATCTGAACCGCCCTGGACAGGTAACTGATAGTGCTTGGAAGCTCCCCAAAAGGAAGTTTCCACCATTTCCTTGGATAACCCATTCCAGATTTTCCTATGATCTCACCTCAGACACCCTGACTGTAAACTGCCAGTTTTCCATGATCCATCACAGCAGCCTGGGGACTTGACGATCACGCCCCTCCTCATTCTGCATGCCAGCCATGGGATGGAAAAGCAGAATCACTTCTCACCTCTAATCCTGACATTTCTTTGGACCTAAGATTTCTCATGGGTTAATTCCTATATGGCAGAGAGGTTTAAAGGAAACATTTGCCTTGCAGTATCTCAGAAATGAGGACAGGCACATGGAGGTGGAGATTAACAGTGGGACACGGCACTGAGGATGACTCCCACTGTAGAGGAGGATTCCCATCCTTCCTCTGCCCCTGCCATGGTACCTCCTTCTCCCTCACTCCTTGTTGCAGGTGCCCAATCCTCCAGCTGCAGGAGCCCTTTGTATATTGGAAAATCGTGAGCACTGGTGGGTGTGGAGACAACTGGATGTTCCCATTTCTTTCCCACTGCCTCGCTGAAGGATGAAGCCCCAGGGCAACACACTTGGCTGTTAACTCACTTCAGCAGCAGAATTCACTTGTGTTGGAACATCCCCCAGAGCCATCACTCTCCCAAGGAGCTGTGTCTGTTACCAACACCTCTGAGAAGTCAGCCAAGCAAGGATTGCTGGGGCAGGAGAAGGAAGCAGTGACAGATTTACCTGCTTAAAAGATGTATGGTTGTCTTCTTCAGAAGATTCCAATCCAAAAATTGGTGCACGTGGAGGTAAGTACCTCTGATTTACACTTCCACAAGCCTGTGAGCATTGGAAAAAGCTTGCCAAGGAGCAGTAAAACCTTTGTTGGAAGTGGTAGTATCTTGGTAAGTGTGTACTGGAATAGAAGTGTTTAACATCACCACCTGTGTACTCAGGTACCATGGAGAGACCAGTTTCACCACTCTGTCCTTAATTAATTTAAATTAGCTTGTGTCTATAAAAATATCAAATATGGCATTTGGTTTGTTTCCAATCTGTGGAGATTCAGAACAGCTGTCCCAATGGCTCATTATCCTCCAGATTCAGAAATTACATGTTTTTTTTCTAAACATGCCTCATGTCACTCATGCTTTTCTGTCTTTCTTACTCTAGGCCCTGGACTTTCTTTCAATGAACCAAAATACATGGTTTTGGATATGCAACTGTGCTTACAGCACTTACCTGCACCTCTGCCAACTAATCAGGGTCGGTTTTTACATTTGGGATGTTAGAACTGGACATGATGTTCCAGCCACTGCCTTACTGGAGCAGACATGGAGGCAATGACCCCTCTGCCCCATAAATCTATACAGGTGTATGGGTGCCAGTTGTTCTGCTGGTCCAAATGTCACATGTCACACCTACCTTCAGCTGATTCCATTGCAGGGCCACACAACTGTTTTCAGAGTCCTGGTTCCTGGGCCAGAATCCAAGAGGCTGAAGGGCAGCCCACGTTCTTCACCCTCATGTACATTTCCCATGAACAGTATGAAAATGCACATTGCATGAGAGGTGGAGTCTAGTTGGTAACTTCTCTCTCATATAAAGCCATGTGGACCAGCAGCAGTTGCTTCGGCCTGTTGTAATCCAGGATTTCAAAGTTTTGCTGCTCCCCTGTTGTACCTGGGATGGAGGGATGGAGGGATGGAGGGATGGAGGGATGGAGGGATGACTAATACAGCCCTAATTAGCAGGGTGCTCCTTGCAGTCTCTCAGAACACTGGCACAGTGTTAAGTGTGAGATGTCATTGTACAACTGTGGGCCTCTCCAAGCAGGCCAGAGCTTATTCAAGTGACATCAGGAGCCCTTAGCCTCTTCTTTTACATATTTCCACAACAAATTTGTTTAACTTTTCTGCCTTCATTCCCCATGACTAACAGCTGTGTCGCTCCTACCAAGCAATCCATTAGCACCATAAGACAGCATTATCTTTCACCAAAACTCATTTTAAAAAGCCTTGCAGCAAGCATTTCTCCTTGCCATTTCTTTTCCCCTTACTCCTTTTTTTTAGCAGAGTGACAATTTTCCAGTTTTACAGTTTTTTTTAATTTAAGATAGGCTTGTAGGTAGCTGTTCTCTCTCACCCTAAAGGTCAAGATCATTCTCCTACAGTGGGTTATGTGGAAAAGGTCCCAAGAGTAGTCCTGCAGTCTGTTTGGAAAGGAACCCTGCCCACATTGGCCCTCTGGCAGGCTTGAGGCAGACCTGTCCCTGAGGAAATAAACCATACAGAGAATCAGTCTGGTTTGGGCTGGAAGGGACCTTAAAGACCATCCAGTCCCAACCCCCTACCATGGGCAGGGACACCCCCCCCTAGACTAGGTTGCTCCAAGCCCCATCCAACCTGCCCTTGAACACTCCCAGGGAGGGGGGTTTGTCCTTCAGCTTTACAGCAGCATCCACTCTGTGCTTTCTCACCTCCAGCTGCTGCCAGTCTCCATCTGCCTTCTAGGGAAGGTGAAGACAACACATCTGGCCAGTTGTGCACCTCTAGGCACCCTCATGCTGCCTTAAACGTGCCCGGTCACTCCCCTGCTGCATCTGTCCTGAACGTGGCACTGGGTTCACAGGTCTGGCTGGAGCTATTCCTGATCCCCACAGCATCTGGAGTTCTGTGAACAAAATGCTCCCTGGGATCATATTTGAGCACTGAGATTAATCCACGTCTGATACTTCCCTGATTCTCCAGAGCTGCAATTTAGCATTGCAGCTGCAAAGCAGGGATGACACACGATGCTGTTTCCTATCTCAGCAACGTGCAGTGGTTAACAAGATCTCTGTGATTATCTCAGGAAAATTGCATTTTTCTCTTTCCAAATCTAAAAGAAAAAACTGAGGAGAAAGTAAGAATATCGTGGATTGCTTATTAAAAAAACCCTAAAACGCAACACAAAATTTGGACCGTAATTATGGAGCTGTGTTACACTCTCCTTCTAATTAATATTTTCTTCTCTTCTGGAACATATTTAGATAAATGATTGATAAGACAGAGACTTTAGTCCAACACAGAAATGACTTAATGAGGCTGTCCAAGAGGCATGCTGCATTGCTCTAACCACTTGACAGGACTGTAGCACACAGCACCTGTAACAACGTGCTGGAGGCAGAGTTCATTTGAGAGCCATCACTTCTGCAGCCACCTGAGTCCAGCTGACCTCGCTGACATGGTGAAAGCCCCAGCACAAAAGTTGTGTTTGGAATAGAAATCCAAACTGGGAAAGTGGAAAAATATTAAAGGCAAGTAGTAAAACACCTCCCACAAGTAGGATATTTGTCATTGAGAGAGAAATGGTGGACCAATCCAAAGGTGATGGATAGTCACACTTATGTACCAGGCACTCTTCCAAGGAGTAACAATCCTGGAAAAATTCCTTCTGGAGAGAAGGATGTCTATGGCATAGCCCTGGGTTCTGGCAGTGAGTCATCTTGCAGGGCAAGAGGAGAAGTGAAAGGGTCTGAAGGAGTCTCCATTAGTGCTCCGAGAGCCCAGAGTGGCAGGCCTTAAATGGAGACAGGACCAGGGGTGGATGTGCTCACCCCAGAGGGCTGGGAGCTTCACCTTTTATAGCTGATGGTGCCTTTGGCCTCTCTGAGAGGCTCCTACTTTTAGCTCCTCATTTCCTCTGCATCGTGAAAATAAATTACCCTGGAGAGGTCCTGTCAAATGGAAGGTGGAAATCAGGAGCATGGGTGTCAGAGACAAGGTGTCACCTCTGTTCTCTGAACTGGGGCTCCAGATCACAGCAGCATCTCTGGCTGTTCCCTAGAAATTGTCCAGTTCCCTACAAATTTGTCCCCAGTCACACCATAAGACCCCCAACCCTGGGAAGCCACCTCCAGAGCTTCAGGGTGCAGCAATGCCCCAGTGGTGGTCCCTCCAAAGCAGGATGTTCTGTTGTGCCTTTTGGATGTTAACATCTGGGATGAAACCACGTGTCTTAATAGCAAATGTAAATAGACCAATTAGGGTAGATATGGTAAAGTCTAGGTAGATCCTCTCTAAAATAATGATTTATTTCCTGTACCCCATTCCTGAAGGAGCAGAGTTGAATGTTTGTGGCAGTTTTGAGCGATGCTCCCAAGAGTGAAGGCCCTGGGAGGCCACTGACACTTCCTGCCATTTCTGCTCTCACTTTGGCATTTTTAGTACTAATTAAAATCTCACAAATTAAAGTATCTCCATGGAGCATGGAGCACCTATAGCTGGCAGTGCATAAAAAACTTTATTTTGGCTCTCCTTTATTAGCTTTATCTTGCTTCTCCTACCCAAGCTTCTGGGATTACCAGAGAAGCTCTTCTCATTGTCCTCTGTCTATGTGGGATAGATCCACCCTGACCAGTATCTTGACATTTCAATCAGGTGAAATGACCTGACCTGCTCCATTGAAAAGTACCACTGGTACTTTTGCTATTTTAAGGGTATAAATAATAAAATAAATAACAAAAAATGAAGCAGGTATGTACACAGTTAAAATCCCAAAAGCTACACTGCTGTGGGGCAGAGGCTGGAGCCACTGGGGAGGTGCTCTGATGCAACCCAGGTGGGTGTGGAAAGGAGCAATGGGAAAGCTGTCCTGGGCTCTGTCATTTGGAATCATCCCCTGCTGACAGCAGTGGGCACAAAGAGAACAAAGATAAAAGCAGTTTAGGCACCACAGCTGGCCCAGCATCTCTCTGGTCCTGCCCACTGCCTCCTGACCAGCTGTGTCTTCTGCCTCCTGGGGCAAGGACCTGTGGGAGTCATAGAAAGGTTGGAAAGGACCCTTAAGATTGTATCCAACTACTGAGGTCACCGAGTTCCTCAGGAACTTCCTCCCCTGCTTCACCCATCACACAGCCTGAGCTGAAAGTCCTTTGAGGCCCCAGCAGGGTCAGTTTGGGTTGATGAGGGACCATTTGCTTTCAGGGTAAAGCTGAGGGGGGTGCAAATAGCAGGGTATAACCAGGGTGGGGAGGGCAAGAGAAGAGAAATACAGGAAATAGTCTTTTTAGCTCTCAGTTGAAGTTCTGAGCAACTCCAAGGACTTACCGAGGTGCTCCCACTGACACTTGGTGAAGCTGATGGTTTATGGGAGGAGGAAGTAACAGGGCATTATCTCCCTCAGGCAAACTCTGAAGCCTCTTCCCCAGGGCT
This sequence comes from Hemiprocne comata, assembly GCA_020745705.1. Lineage (NCBI taxonomy): Eukaryota > Metazoa > Chordata > Aves > Apodiformes > Apodidae > Hemiprocne > Hemiprocne comata. The sequence continues at coordinate 1,416,885 of CM036591.1, forward strand.
GGATCGTAAGGAAAGCAAAACCCTTAAACCAGCTCCTGACCGTCTCCTGTGCACCACAAAGGAATGTGCCAGATGAGAGCACTGCCAGGCTGGAATAAATTGCTGTGTAAGGACAGACACTGTGCTACAAAAACAATTCATCCTCTGCTTATGTTTCCATTCTCCCTCCAAGTCCCAAGGCACATTAACAGGGAGAATTAATTTGGTTCATGTCTTTGTTCTTCCACTGCCAAATGATGAGTCTCTGCATTTCTTTTTCATCTGGTGTTTCTTTCCAATTCAATAACCCACAATAGGTGGTGAGAGGAGTGGGGGGGAACAAAGCTCTGCTCGGAGCTTTCCAAAGGGGCTGTTCCTGGGGCAGGAGGACAAGATGCAATTCAGACAGTTAAAGGCATAAGTAAATGAAATTGAAATTTGTAGCTTTGTGAGATAATAATAATGATGATAAGACATTCATTTAGAGAACAAGAGTTGGCTTAAATATGCAGAAGGGGCAGATTATCAGTCTGTGCAACATTTTCCCAGGTAAAGCTGCTGAGACTAATTCATAACTTTACAGATGAACCTGTCACCAGAGCTGACACTGCAAATTAAATTCCCTGTTCCTTCTGCAGCCACCCAGACACCAGCCTTACTACATCTGTATTTAAAATAGGCTGTTGCACGGAGGGCTGAGATAAACTGCTCAGTGCATTGGTAGCAGCTTCCCACCTACAAATCTTGTCCCCTCCAGTCTGGCCAGCATTGTGGTCATCACACCCAGCCCACAGTGGCCCATGGTCTGGGTGGCAAGTGGCCAGGGTCAGCCTCCATGCCACAGTACCATCATTTGCAGGGTGCCCCCTTACAGCTGGCTGGTCCTGCTGGAGCAGGAGGTGGCTGGCAAGTAGTCCTGCCACCAGCCACTGTGCAAAAACAGTGAAATTAAGGAATATAACAATAAAAACCTATAGTGTGTCCAAATCCTTGATGCTAAAGATGTAACGTTTGCAAATGAGGAAGGCACTCTGTAAGGAAATGTATTTGGGAAGGGGATTAGGGTAAAAAAAAAGGGTTTTTTTTCTTCAAGTGGTGTTCTTGACCTGCAGAACTTGCTACAAAGAACACTTCAATGCACTACAGACTGAATTTTATGCATCCACAGGCATAAAAATGCATCTTCACAAGGTGGGTGGCCAAAGAGAAGGATACGAGGTTTGAATTTTGCTTAAATACTCTTGCTTTTCTCTACTGCTTTGTCCCTTGCCAGCTGTAGATTGACAAAGCTCCATTTCAACTTGTGCAGAAAAGCATCCTGGCTTGGCAGAAGCCTGCACCCTGGAGATGACCAGGGAGCAGTTCTGCATACGTGCCCCTGCCCCTAATGTCCTCCTTTTCTAACTAGAAACGTTGAAGAATTCAGAGAAGTTCTACTTAATTCTATGTAATCGTGTATTATAAGTTAAACACTAGCTGCCAGTAAATAATATTTCAATTATCTGGGCTCAGCAACTGTACTTCACTCATATCCCTGGGGTGCTTCTTCCTTTCACTTGATCCAAAGAGCAATTTTGGGGCTAACAAGACAACATATGGGAATCTTGCACTGAAAATGGCTGTGCTGCTTATTTTCTGTGCTTCAAATATCTAATAAGTGCTAAACAATATTCTCTATATTTCAATAGCAATTTGGCATTAATAGTTATCCTAGGTAAATAACAAAATTCCATGTGCCTGCTGCGACAGAGAAATGGAGCCTGGTGACACTGGGATGAGTGCAATGATGAGCAATTTTGGAGTCACCCTTCAGCTGTAAGTGACAGCTCCAGGGGACTGGTTGCAGCCAGCAGCAGACCAGGTCACTCAGTTACAGTCCAGAGGAACAGCTAATGCTCCTATAAACTATTTGTCACCCGGAATAACAAGCAATTTGGAAGGGATTAGGTTTTACTGCCTGACCCATAACCAGCAGTCCCTGGACTGTACATCTTAAACAACCAGAAAACAGAAGGAGAAAGGATCTCTGAACCACTTGTAGCTGATTTTTAAAAGGTGCAGTTAGATGAATCAGTTTGGAACTCCTGGGGCGGTTATCCCATGGGAAGCAGCCTCACCCCTTCCCCAGGTCCCACACAATGAATAACATCTCCTTTCCCTCCCTCCTCCCCAGCACCCAGCTGTACCTGGAGCCATGGGTGCCTCTTCCCAGCAGCTCCCCAAGATCCAACAGCATCTGAAACCCAAAGGTCCTGGTGAAGGAAGCCCAAGGAGTGGTGGCTGGACAGAAAATTCCCATATTTATGGAAATGGGATGTTTCCAGGGGCCCTTCCAAGGCTGCCAACTCATATGGAAATTGTGACCGTTATTAGTAACAGCAGATGGACTCAGGTGCTTTCTGCTGGAGGTGAGTGTGCACAAGACATTGTCCCTGAGCACTTTTTCCATAATTTTAAACAGGCTAAAGAACATGAGAACAGCAGTTTTCAGCACAGGAGACAAAGGCAGCTGCAGCAGCTCCCTATGACCATGAAACCCCCCAGCCTGGGCTGGGCAGTGCAGCTTAAAAGCTGCAGCAGTGTGGAAGGAAACACCTTCTCAGGGTCATTTTCCTTCAGTCGCATCTTTCTGCTCACAGAACTACTAGGTGGAGAGTATCAGGTGACAACTGACCATCCATATAATTTCCTTTCTTAAATTAGCTCCTGTGCTTTATCCCTCATGATGCACTTCATCCCTCGGCTCACAAACTCCCTTTGCTACTCAGAGGTCTATCACAAACCAATCAAGTCCAGTGGTCTCCTTGTTGCATCTCTGGTGTGTTGTACCTCAGCCATTTGGCAGCAGGGAGGCACCTCCTTTTGCAGCTGCCTGAGGTTTCCAAAAGGCTCATGGAAACAGAGCTTCCTGCAGTTCAATCTGCATTTTCAGAATCAACACTGAATTTGCATGAAAGAGGAAAAATGTATTTTGCCTAATTAGAAATCATTAATTTGAGGGAGCAGATGGAAACTGTTTGTGAGAGAGAGACCTTGAGTTTGGTCCTGTGGAGGACACATTGCACCTGGACTAGACAGAGGTGTTGGCTCCTCCCTGCTGCATTTGGGTAAACTCTGGAAAAGGAGCTTAAGGCACTTAGACACTGGAGTGTTGGGGAAATGTATCTTTAACCTGAATGGTGCTTTTGAAAACATCCCCCTACCATCTCAGGCAGGGCTTTAATTCCTCATGGATGTGACAGTTAATGATGCAGCTGCTATTACTACCACCAGCCAACCCTGGAGAGCAAGAAGATTCATTCTGTCCCATCCATGATACATAATTACTTCGTTGGTCTCTAGCAGTTTTGTAAGAACAAATAAACTGGCTATTTTTGACCACTACAGGACCTCACAGCTTCCTACAGTTGCATCTGTAGGACTGCCCTTGTCTGAAGGAATGGGGCTCCTTTGCTGCTCTTGCAGTTGGGTTTCTGCCCCTTTTTGCTTGGAGACGTTGGAATTCTCCATGGACCACATCCACAGCCAAGCTTAAGAGCTCGGATGTTGATTTTTTAATTGCTTCTGAGAAAGTCAAGAAGTGAGCATGTTGCATCCATGACAACAAACATTTGCATCAGCACATCTCTGTAAGGTTTTGGGATCACCACAGGTTACAGCTGCCCCATCCCTGGAAGTGTTCAAGGCCAGGCTGGATGGGGCTTGGAGCAACCTGGTCTAGTGGGAGGTGTCCCTGCCCATGGCAAGGGCTTGGAACTGGATGGTCTTTAAGGTCCTTTTCCAATCTAAACCAGTCTGGGACTCTACAATTGTCTCTGGATCCCACCTCTTCTTCCTAATCAGACAGGGAAGGTGTGGTGCTTGCAGAGCTTGGTGCAAGACAATAATAATAACAACTCAAAATAGAAAATATTCTCCAATTTCAGCAAATTCCCTGCCACGTTTCAGCACAAATGCCAATATTTCCATTTTGGAAAGAACTTGCTCACTTGATGCTCACTCTGTGAGAACTGGGGTGACGACAAATCCGACCCCGTAACCGTGCGTCTCCATCCGGCGCCAAGCACGAGCACTGGGAATATATTGTCTGCTTGTTCTCATCCTTGCATTTTATCCCCACACCAGGGCAAAGTGCCCTCTTCCTAGGTGGGGGGCTTCTTTCTGTCTGGTTTTAAGTAATCCTCACAGTCTCTCTTCTTTCAGTTTTGGAATACAGAGCCTGAGTGTTGACAGGAGCCAGTGCCAGGCAAGGAGCTGCCAGGGATTTGTCTGCAGTTTCTGAACACGCAAATCGGTTTTCTGTGGCTACTGCATGAATTGAGTTAAAAGAGAAAATAAATGAAACCAAGGAGGTTTGGGGGAGGCTGGAGGCTTTAGTCATATCTCATTTTTAACTGAAAAATAACCTGCTATTGTACGCTCTTCAGATACGGATTAGAAATTGGCCAGGATATAGAAGAGAAAATAAAAGATGGGAGATCTTATGACAGAAGAAAAATGAACAATACAAAAACCTGCTATTGTCCAGTTCTCCCAGGGAGAGCAGTGGCCAAGCTGTGCTTTCCGTGGCTTTTTGCTGAACATAATGTGATTTCCCAGGCATGTTGCTCTCTGATAACCGCGGGTGAAGTGTTTGTTTCAGAAAAAATCTGTATGGTCAGAAAGCTCTGCACAAGAAAAGTCATGGAAACTGATGAGCAGTGAGGGTGGAGATGCTACCTTGGCTGCTGGCATGGCTTTCTGAAAACTTCCCTGTACTAATTATACTGAATTTTATTCTTGAACACACAGCCCTGCAGATAGCCCATTATAAATGGAATTAAAGATCACAAATGAGGAGCTGGTTCAAGCCACCCCTCCTGAGCGCATGCACAGACACAGGGATGAAAGAGGAGTTTTTTGGGAAAAGCACTGAAATCCAAGGTGTACCTGCCAGTTTGGTGCCTGGGCTCAGCCTCAGCTGAGGAGGAACCAGAGCTGCCCTCATGAAGCTGCCTCTTGGATTAGGGCTTCACATTGACATCTCTTAAGCAAAACACACCTGAAATCTCCAGGAGACCCCCCTGAGTTCAAAAAACCAAAGCTGGTTATTCAGGGCAGGGAGGGATTGTCTGCACCCAGGGTCAACTTTAAGCTCAGGTTAGCTTAAGTTTAACTTGAAGTCACCCAGTCTCCTCACCATGTCTTCTCACCAGTTGTAATTTCCCATAAAAGGTGAAGTTCCCCCATTTCTCCTGAAGCCCTGGACCCAGTTGTGGTTCACCTCCCCAAGCCATAGGACAGTGCAATGGCCAGCCATGCCTTCCTCCTCATCCTCCTCCCTCCCAGCTGCATCACTATCTCCAAGGTCTCATTTAGAAATCCTGGACAATGATTCAGTCTTCACATATAATGTCACGAGCAACCTGAAAATCACCAAAGAAATGATGGAGCCTAATTTAGACTTACTCCTAAAAACTCTCCTGCTGGACCAGACCACTGTTTCCTCTTGGCCCGAAAACAAAACCCACCAAGTGCAGGTTTCTCTTCCCTTCCAAAGGAGAGATTTTAGGCCCCAACTTGAGCTGTGGCAACACTCATCCTCATCTCAGCCAGAGCAAGAAGTCTGAGCAAGGGAAGGTGCAGCACAAGCAACTTTGGAGAAGATGCTGCAGCAAACAGTATATCAGATACTGTTTTCCTTGATTCTTGTTTTTTAGTCTCTCTTCTCTTTCCTGCCTTGCAGCAGACACAGCATGACCAAGGAGCAAGTCTTTTCCTGATCTGAGCCTTTTTGGTGTCCTCCATCGTCATCTCCAGTCACAACCTCATGCAGACCAGTGCAAGCCCCACATGTGAAAGGTCTGCCAAACCAGAGACAGAGACTACAGGCTGGTGGGACCAGCAAAAATGCACCCCAAGGCTTCAGTTAACTCTGGACTGAAGCCTGGGTCCTATTCCTTACCTAACAGAGGAGAAAGCTCTAACTTCACTGAAGTCCAACAACTTCGGGAGGACTTCTCCATAGTCCTCTGACTTGAGGACTTCTCTTACTAGCAGAAAGTGAGGTAGTTAAAAGCATACGACAATCTGGGAAGTTTGTACACAGAGATGAGAAAGGCCATGCTCACATGGAAAGGGAGAAACCACAGGCCAGGATTTTCTAGCAGCAGGTGGTTCTGCCCAGTTGACAGCCTACCTCCCTCCACCTGCTGTGAAACTCTGAATGGAAAACATCTTGAAAATATCAGAACAGTCACATTCAGGCTGGTCTTCACCCAAAAGCGTGCCCATCATGGCCAGAAAACTCACTTTGGTGGTAAAGACCATCAGCCAAACCCAGTCTCGGTTTCTTTGCTTTAAAGAGTGGCTGCATTAGTATTCCATCAGTTTTCCTAAGGCATTAGGTCTGGAAAATTTAATCCAAAAACGTATTTTGGAAAATGAAGGATAGATAGAAATAATAGATATCCAATAAAACACTCAAGCAGCCTGAAGACTGCCTGGACAACTGGAAAGTTGTTGCTTATAGTTTTGTACCACAACTTATTTAAACATGCTGCTCAGTTTCAGAAAACAGCTTCTCCAGCAATAACACTTATTTTTCAGTAAAGTCCAATAAGTATTTGATGAGTATCATAGTATCATCATTCTGGTTGGAAAAGACTTTCAAGATCATCAAGTCCAACCACTACCCTACCTCTGCCACGTCCACCACCAAGCTGTATCCCTTGGCACCACATCTAATATATTTGAATTGGTAAAATATTTCAAGCACTAGAAATTCCTCAGTGAACTATTTTCTTTTAAAGATTAGAATCAACCATTTAGTTAAAAGGTTATTTCAGAAAAGATCCAAGGTCACTGGCAAACATTCTGAATACAATCAACTTTTTAGTTTATGATTTTCCATCAAGTGTCATATTTTTAAATTTAGCTGCCTGCATTTTTAGAAATGCAAACCAGCAGCTCCAAGGGACTTCAGAAGGATGGCAGCAACTCTTGGATAAACCAGCAGAAAATTACAAAGACATTGTCTACAATCCATTAGGACTGGAAGCATTTCTGGTCTGTCATCAGCCAGTTCTCCAACAACCACACAAAGGAGACAACAAAATGCCAACTGTGGATATCAGCAGAGCGTTTCCTTGGTGATTGCAAATACACAAAAGACTTCCCTTCCCTCCACCTAATATAAGCAAATATTTAAGCCTATCAACTGATCCATAAAGATTATTGCAGCTGAAATGAGGCCACCTTATTGATTTGAAATGGTAGGGCCATACCCAGAGAGACAAGGTGGGAGTGCACACCCCTGCCAGCAGCCCAGCAGCCTTGGTGGCTGGTTTCCTGCTCACAGCTCCACCTCTGCTTCCCTGCTCCCGTTGGTTTGGAAGATGGAAAGCCAAAACAGTCAAGGGCAGAACTGGGAAGAATTGCACAGACCCAAACCAGGAGAAACTAGGCAGGTTCCTGTTTGAAAACTGAACTTCCCCAGTGCTGGACACCAAACCAGATGAACATTTGCAGAGGAAGAAGAACAAAGCTCATCTGGAACACAGGAACTGTTTTCCTCAGCTCTTGCTGTGAGGGGAGAGGGTTTGTTTGCTTGCACTTTGATTTTTCAACATTAAACTCACAGCCTAGTGTCCCAGGCTCTAATGCAGTGCTGTGGTACCTCATAACCAGAGGGATTCATGCCAAAGAAGAACAGGTTGATCATTTTATCTGAAGGCAGCAAAATCTGTCCTGGCCCCCGCACCAAGGGATTCCATCTCCTGGAGGGAACATTCTGAGCAGCTCATTGCTCAAGCACAAATGTGCATTGGCACGTACAAACACTGGATTGGGGTTTATTAAAGATAATTATTTCTTAAAAATAAGTTGTACATCCCATGTTTTGTCTTTTAAAGGACACCAGTGCCCTGGAAATGATTTGTGAATTGCTTTTACATCCCTTGGCTACGAATCAAAGGGAGGAAACAGATTATGTACAAAGATTAATTCATAAAATCAGAGAGGGAGAGGGAAGACTACATGATGGTGGAGGCAGGGTGGATGAACACCATGCAGGGTCCCACTGTTGGGGCCCTGGTGTCCCCCTGCTTTTGGGGTGGAGTTGAACCCCTAGAGCCATGCCAAGCTGGGCCCTCTCCTTGTCCCATGTGTGACCATAGAGGAGGCAGAGCCCCTGAACACCACTGCCAGCAGCCAGCCCTTGCTCCCATTCCTCAGCCCTAAGGAGGAGGGGAGCAACATGAGCTCATCTGCATGAAAAACATGTTATTCTGCTAGTGAAGGGAAGATGGATGAGGTCTGGTTTGTTTTGAGCCTCTATCAGTTTAAACGCAAAACCAAAGTCTATTATTATTATTGCCATTTTTCTGAAGGGTGTATTACATTTCAGCCATCCTACATGGTGATTTAAAATGAGACCTCCATCTAACTTTAATTAAAGAAAAAAACCAACACAGTCTAGATTTGATGGACAGCTACAGCATTGGATATAACCTTTCACTGTACACACTGAAGATGACTGGGGCAGGATTCATCCAAGCCCACACGCCCTCCTCACACCACCCCCACAGGAGATGTACCTGCTGCTGTGTTTGCTCTCACCGTGTCCTGGCTGCAAATTCCTCCAAGGGATCAGATGCTTTTGCCATTCCTGGTGCTCCTGAGTGAAGCCTGTGCACGTGTCAGGGGTTGGGGACACGTCGGCATGGTGACCATCAACTCTTCGGAGACTTTGCTGGGGATAATGTCTGATCTCCTGGTACAGAAGTGCATATACTTATTAGGCAGATGCCATCTTAACATATGAAAAGTGGGAAAAAATCACTGATATAGTCACCCAAAGACCCTTGCAGGGGCAGGTATCACAGAATCCCCTTGATTAGAAAAATACCTTCAAGATCATAAAGTCTAACTGTTAGGTAAGGTTTCAGTACCCAAGTTTACCAAGTAGTGTAGGAGTCGGCCCATATTAACTCACAAATTTCCTTTTTTTTTTTTTATATATTCCTTGATCTGTGCCTTTCCTGGATATTTCTGCTTGTATCGTTCACATTGGATGTTGTAAATAAATGCTGTTGTGGCTGCCCCATTCCTGGCAGTGTTCAAGGGCAGGTTGAATGAGGCTCTGAACAACCTGGTCTAGTGGGAGGTGTCCCTGACCATGGCAGAGGGGTTGGGACTGGACGATTTTTAAGGTCCCTTCCAACATAAACCAGTCTGGGATTCTCAGCCAGTAGCAGTACCCCACCAGGCCCCTGGAATTCACTACATCAGGGAGCATGGCTGGGTCCCAGGAGCTCCCTGAGAGCTTCTCAGGGTCCATAAAAAGAAATAAAGAGAATATTTGTGTAAAAATTAACATAGAACCATAACAGACTTTATATTGCTAAGTCTTTCCATTGACCTTCTCGTCAGCCTGAGTGTGGGGTTTTGACCAAACCTCTGTCATTCATATTCAGCCCTTCCTTTCCTTTTCCTCACTTCATCTCATTACTTGCATTCTTTTGTCTCAAGAGTCTCTGGCTCCAGCAGTGACCTCCGGGCCTGGCCATGCTGCCCAGGCTCCCTGTGACACCCCAGTGTCTCCTGCTGCTTTGGGGCACCCAAGGAGCCAGGTTTCCAGGAGCAGTTCATGGCAGGAGCTCAGCGTGTGGCACTGCCCTGGCAGCGCATCCTGGGCACACCATGAAAGGCCTGACAGCAGCATGGGATAGGGCAGAAAATGGGTTCAGGGTTGCCAGGTTGAATTAAGGACTGAAATAGTCCATGCCTGCAGCAAACTGATTAGTGCCAGCCCACCCAGAAAATTCCTCTTCACTTTTGGGTGATTAGGATACTTTGCTAAGCCTTCCAGTGGCCTCCAAAGTCCTACTGAACCTGTAGGAAAAAGGAAAGGACTGACCGACTGGAGCAGGCTTGGTCTGTGGGAGGGTGGCAGAGCTCAGCTGGTATCCTGAGCCAGGGCCCTAGGGCAAGATGAAAGCTACTAAGCAAATTTGCAAAGATGTAAGTGCCTTCAAGCTGGTTTTATGGAAAAAAATATCTCTTTAGGCACACAGAAACAGACGCAGGACAAGCAGCTCTGTCTTTCCAGCACAGCCCTATGCCACACACTGCTTGTATTTATCTTACAAAGAGATTATTGCCAAGTACACAAGTAAGATATTAGCTACAAGTCTGATTTTCAATCCTTATCATGACCATTAGTTACAAAATAATAGCAAGTGACTTATTCTAAGTGCTTGGCACAGGCCCTGTGGTCTGTGGGCAGGCTGGATGGAGCACTGAGCCCAGGGTGGCATCTCCTGCAGGTCGCTATGGCTGATTAGTTCCCTAATTCCTGCAATTATTAACCTTAATGAAATTTTGCTTGCTAATAGCTGCATAGCTATTGATTTTTAATTGCTTTTTTTGTGCCTTGAATTGATTAATATCAATCCTGAAAGGCACGCACAGCAGAAAGGGTCATTTGTCGTTTGCAAATTAACATGGAAACTAAATGAACCCAGCAAGGAGCTGGGAAGAGGGAGCTGCCAAGGACATCTGCCCACCACCCACCCCAACTTCAGGATTTTTGAGTTGTCAGTTTTGCTGTGATTTGCATTTCTTTCAGACGTGGGAAGCTGAGGGACACATGGAGATGCTGAGGGGTCTGCATGGCCATGGGGTCACTGTGCTGGTGACACTGTGCATAAAAAGTCTTCTTCAGCATCAGTCCAAGAAATCAACAGAGGGAACTCACCATCACCAGTTTGCATGTATAGGGCTAAACCACTGTGAGCATTTGTTGGTGTTCCCCAAGCACCTCTGAATCTGGCTGAAATAAAGGCAGCACTTCAATAATTCTCTAATTAAAGTAAAAAAAAGATTAATTTCTTTGTTACGTGTCCAGAATGTTTGTTTGTTGTTTGTGGTTTTTTTAATTTAGACTAAGCAGTATCCTCAGGGGGAGCAAGAGGTGGCCTACCCAGTCCATAAACAAAACCCTGAGCTTAAAAATTGCTCACACATTGGTATATCCTCTTCAAATGAAAGAAGTATCAGGTTAAGCAGAGGAGCTGTGCTAAACAGCACAATTAGAGAACAGATAGAGATTAATTTCTAATAGCAACCAGGAGCAAGGGAGGGCTGGGAGCAGGACACAGCCTTTCTCCTGGGTAGTCACCAGGCTCCTCCCCTGGACAGTGACAGGGATGGTCCAGGGCATAGAGCTGGTGCCACTTTCAGTCCGGTGGCTGTTCCTGCTGCAGCCCTCACCCACAGAGAGCTGCAGTGCTGGGCTTTGACCTGAAGACCAGGTCAGGACAGGACACCTTCACCCAAATCTGTACCATTTTCCTGAATCTCACAGATGTGATGTCTATACAGGTACCATTTTACCTCCTGCCTCCCACCCTGGGATGTCCCAGTTATGTTACTTCTGTTGCTGTGCACGAACAAGGGGACCCTGCTTGCCTGCAAACAAACCCCAGACTTTCCAACCTCAGGGTTTTTGACCACCAGACCTCCAAAGAGGACAAATGGGATCGCTCTCCTGCCAGCAGGCAACCAGCCTCCAGGGTGAACTCTCCATCTTTCCCTTAAGCATCGTGTAGGGAAGCAGGGAAGCAGGGAAGCAGGGAAGCAGGGAAGCAGGGAAGCAGGGAAGCAGGGAAGCAGGGAAGCAGGGAAGCGGCTCAGCACCCCTCTCCCAGCCACCCACCCAGCATCACCCCCAGTGCCCAGGTGGGTGTTTGTGCAAGGTGAGTGGTGGCTGTGCCCCCGCCGAGCCCCAGCCTGTTCCACCCCCCTGGCACCGGTGGGGGTTGCCATTTGCTCTGGATTAACGTCCTGCTGGGGCACATCCCTCCTCCCATCTCGGCAGCAGCTTGGGGAGTCACCATCCACAGCAGCTGGCATTTCCCAGGCTTTAGCATTTATGATTTTTTTCCTTTTTTAAAAAAAAATGAACACACATAGAAATCGTGAGTCCTAAGGCAGAATATCCTTACCCAGAGCATTTCTGCTCCAGCAGCCTCCCGTTGAGGGAAGGGATGCTGCTTTCCCAGCTCAGTGCAGATCTAGATCTCCCAGCAGAGAGGGGTGCAGACCAACAGGCAGCAGAAATTTCTGCTTGGCTTTTTCACATACAAAAAAACAACTTTGCACACAGGACATGCCTGTGAGGTGGTTCACTCCCAGCTGGGGCTCTCCCATATAAACCAAAAAACATGGAATCCCTTGTACATGAGAGAGGCAGGAGGATGTCACAGCCCTTTAGAATTTCAAAGCTACCTGTGCCTTCTCCATTTGAACCAATCCACAGTAGGACTCACTTTGCAGCTGACCAAAGCAACACACCTGGGGAGAAGCAGGAGCTTCTGCTTTTTGAAACAGGGTTCTTCCAGCATTTGGGATTGGATTCCTTTGGAACCTGCTGGGAGGAATATATGGCCTGGTCATAAGACATTCAGTTCCCCAACTCTACTAAATCTTGCTGAACCCTCCAACTTCATAAAATGGAGATGAAATTTAAGAAATCTTACAGTAATAGCTGGCAAGTTACTACACATAAAGCAAAATTTTCAATCTCTGCAATTCGGGAATTTATTTTCTTTCTCAGGCCTGTAAGATTAAATAAAATGCATTTTATGTTCCCCATAGATATCAATAACTGTGTCTTTCATTTTGACTCTTTGGGCAGGAAATTCTTAATATTCAGAAGTCTGGGTCAGACAGGATTTCCAGCTGTCTCTGGAGATGACAGTTTGTGGGGGTGCAGGGGGACCAGCAGCACCCTTGGCCAGAGTCTGCAGGTCCTGCTACCACAGATGGTCCTGCTGGCCCCAGGCTAGCTCTGCCCAAGTGAGGCCTCCACTGCTGGAATGGCAGATTCCCCCGGGGCCAAGCAAGATGCAGCTTTTTGTATTTTCCAGAGGCTGTGTGACACTGCTCTGCATTAATGAGCTTCTCAGAATCGAGGCACTTGGATGTGTCATTCTGAGCAAGCATCCTGACAGAAGCCATGCCAGGACCAAGGCTCAGCAGTACAACACAGCCTGCCTTTTCTTCCTAGAATTTCTCTACTTGCCCAGCATTGGGTCACAGTGAGGGCCACCTCCTGTGGTGGCTGCTGAGCCACAGCCAGCCCATGGCTGGGATGCTGCAGGATGGGGGGACTCCGAAGGGACATCCCTGCCAGAGGAGGGGCTGCACATGCAGCCCCCAGCCCTGCAAGGCTGGACCCCATCCCGGGCACAAGCTGCCACAAATCCAGGCACCACCCAGCTCCCAGGCGAGCTCTCATGTCCTTGGAGAAGATGTTCTGCTTGTGTCACTGCTGTCCCTCCCTCATCTGCTGGCTGTAGGTGGTGATGCTCCTGTCAGGAGGTGCAGCACCGAGCAGCTTAACCCTGCCAAGGAGCAATAGGAAGAGGAAAACCACCGTGGTGTGTGGTCAGCCATAGCTCACATACCTCCAGCTGTGGTCTCTGACTTCCCTTCCTAGGTGTCCATCCCCAGCAGAAGTTCTGTGGCAGAGGGAAGTAAGGAACTAGCTGCTGTAGCTCCATTTTCTTCCCAAGGGGCAATATTCCCTGCAACACCCCAGTGCTTCCAGGTCTGGGAAACAGGGGCACCCTGCAAAGCCAGGCACAGAACATTGGCACCCTTTTATAGTCCCCCAAATCAACATCAGTAAAAAGAGCAAGGATGGGAGATGTGCACACTGGGGGGAAAACAAAACAAGCAGCAGAAATCAAAACAGAGAAGGAGAAATGCTGATGCTGCCCAGCAGGTGCCCAGCCTATGGTTTGCAATTTGGAAATAGCAGGGAGATTTTTAAAAAAATGTATTTCCCCATGAAAAATGAACTTCTCATGAGCTGGAAAAGAAAGTGAACCAGCAGACAAAAGACAGGAAATGCTCAGCTACAGTAAGCATAAAAGACAGCAGGTTTTATTTAATCTTCACAATGACTGGAGGAGACTGACCTTCATCTTATTAAAGTATGAGCAGATCACTATGGTTGTCAAGAGACTTTAAATTTATTAGTTCTTCTGGAAAGCATTTTGAAGTGAATTTCTGCTTCACTTTTAGAAACTTAGGGTTTAATTTCTTGTAGAAAATAATTTCTGTTCAGTGCCAATTTAGTTTGTGCAGTCAGATATTAGGGTTTTGCTGCTTTTTGGGCACATGTTGCTTATGGCTCTAAGAGCAGTGGATAACATCAGTCAGGCTTCAACATCAAAATTTGTCAGGCCCAGGAGCCCAAAAGTGATTTCCAAGGTGGGCAGCAGAGCCATTGAGCATCAGAAGCCAAGGAAGGTGACTCCTGTCTTCCCCTGGGATGGGATTAGTGCTGGGGGAGCAGCCCAAGCCTGAGCTCCAGTCCCAGTGGCTGCCACCCTCCAATAGGACAACTGGGGAGAAAGTAGGTGCTGAGGACCTGACATCCAACCTTTGGGGGATACTTTGAGCAGTGTATCCAGCAGAGCTGCAGCACCACAAATTAGTTAAATGAGGCGGCATTTCCAGGAGCATCTCTGGTACCTTCAAGCCTTTCCTTCAGGAGGCATTTGGGTACCCAAGAGCTGTGAGAGCTGGCAGCATTTAAAGGGCATTTCTACCCAACACCAAGAGAGAAAATACCTTGTCAGGAGCATTGCCAGCCCAGGTAGGGGTCATCTTCTGCAAAGGCTCTGCACCCCTGAACCTCTTGGCTCCGCTCCTCAGAGGCACTTAAGAGCCCTGCTCTGGCCACCAAAACAGATCCATTTTGGAGCTGGCAGGGACCCTCTGCAGAAGACACTAGGTGTTGGCTGGCTGAGGCAGCTGCTCCAGTGGCCTGGCCTAGCCCAAGGTCCCTGGGACTGTCCACCTAATGGAAGTCTGGGATCAGGCCAAGCTCTGCTTTTCTAGGAATTTTACGGCAGAAACCAGAAATACAAACCAACAGTGATGGAACAAGAATGAACGTTGATTAGGATGAGAGCAGCTATTCAGCACTGGCTCATCCCTGTGTTCAAATCCAGGCCTTTCTCCACTGTGCCACACTTAGCTGGAATCACTCAGTGATCTTTAAGGTCTTTTCCAACCAAGGTGATTCTGTGATCTCGTGAAATACCCATCTTGAACCTGCCTATTATGATGAAAATTTTGTTTCAAATGACCTCTTATCATAGCATCACAGACCCATTTTGGTTGAAAAAGACCCTTAAGGTCATCCAGTCCAACCATTCAACCAGGCCTGCCAAGGCCACCACTAACCCATGTCCCTCAGCACCACATCTTCATGGCTTTGAAATCCCTCTAGGGATGGGGACACCATCACTGCCCTGGGCAGCCTGGGCCACGGCCTGACAACCCTTTTTGGGGAAAAAGCTGTGTCACCTGCCAAGCAGGTGATAAAGGCATAATTTTAAATAATGGATTTACTAAACTATGTCCCCAAGTCATAGTTTGCCAAAACGTGATGGTTTCTCTCCAGTGCCCTTGGTGGAGGTTGGACTTTGCTGAAAGGTGCTAGGAGAAAAAAGGGGTTTGGGGAAACACTAAAGTTGTGGGTACGCAGGAGAGTTCCAGCTGTACAGAAGTTCCAAGCTGTTATAAATTGGTTTAAGCATTCCATAAAATTTAGTATGTTAAAATAGTGAATGGATGTTCATTTTGCAATGAGCTGTAAATACAGCACTGTCGATATTAATCATCATGCAAACGTACCAGCAAGCTCTGACTTTAATATATGCATTCAAAATGTGACAAATTTTGCTTCAGATCACAGGTTTTGCCAGCTGGGCATTCATTTGAGAAGCTCTACTTCAGCACTTTGTCAAGCTATCTGTTTATATCATGATCAAAGCAGGTGGGGCAAAGTGAAAAATGGAAAAATATGTTTTGAAACTATTTCTCCTCCAGCTGAAACCAGCTGCTTTCTTCTCAAATGCAGCTTTACCACATGCCTGCCCCGTTGGGGAGCCTATGGATTTCATCCCTCCCAAACATGTAATTTCCCCTCAATGAGAATATTAATTAATTTCTTAGGTCCTCAACTCTGTCATGCACACACCCTGCTCTGGAGAGCTACATATTTCTGGCAGAAAGTGGGTTACAAGTCTGGAATGGTACAGTCTTAATTTTAAATTTTTCTATTCAATGTGATTTTTTTTTCCTCCTCAGGAGCTCAATAACATAACTCCAAACAATTACACAGCAGAAGTGTATTCAATATAAGCAACGAGTTGAATATTTGACTCCCCTGCAAAAACGTGGTGTCATGTAAAACAAAGCTGCATGGATCAAGGTGGGTGCTGGATCCTTGGGCAAACCCTACCAAGGGCACAGCCAAGGAAAGAGACAGGTCTGGCTTTTATGGAAGAGCAGTCTGGCAGCATTTACTGCCACGCTGATCCCAGATGAGTTCTGCTACTAGAAGTAGCTTACAAAAAAAAAAAAAATCAATCTTACAGACACCAAAATGTAGATTTCCAATGAAACCTCAGCAGTGCGTGTTCACCTTTCCCTAGAGACCAGCCTGGAAATGGATCCTGCAGCTCAGGACAGTGGCCAGGGAACCTTGGTGCTGCTCAACCAAAACCTGAACCCCTTCAAAAGCTACACAGGGGTGAACTCTGCCAACCTGGCTGGGTTTCCTTTCCCTTTTTCTTTTTGAAAAAAACTCAAAGCCACCTTGAGTTTAAATATTTACCCTTTGATCTGAAATGTAACAGTTTTCCTGTGATGTTTCATTGTTTTATATTCCCTCTGTATGTTCAAAGGCTGAAATCTAAATAACTGTCACAGGAAATGGCAACTTCCTATGTATTACAGCCCCTAATATTTTTTGTCCTTCCCGTTGCATATTCAAGCTTACTGTGTGCTGCACTCTCTGGGGTCTGCAGGTAAATGAGATTTAACTTCACGTTTAATGTAACAAATTTGCAGATGATACCATAATTTACCAGTATTTCAGAACAACAAGCCTGGCATATTGCAGCACCACCCAGCTTTTTAAAACCCCCCTCCCATAGTGGTAGGCTCACCCCAAAGTCACAGAATGGTTTAGGTGTGAAGGGACCTTAAAGACCATCCAGTCCCAACCCCTGCAATGGGCAGGGACACCTCCCACTAGACCAGGTTGCTCCCAGCCCCATCCAACCTGCCCTTCAACACTTCCAGGGATGGGGCAGCCACAGCTTCTCTGGGCAACCTGGACCAGTGTCTCACCACCCTCACAGCAAAGAAGTTCATCCTAATGTCTAGCCTAAATCTCCCCTCTTTCAGCTTGAAACCATTCCCCTTCATCCTGTCACTTCATGCCCTTGTCAAAAGTCATTATGTCAGCAGAGAAAGCCACGTTCCAGGGGGGCCCTGCTGCCACCCTGCCCCACACAGACCAGGCACAGAGCCTGGCCAAGGGGTGAGGTTTAGGTCTAGGTGGGTATTGGCTTTTAGACACATTTTCTGTGTGCTGCTTGGAGCTAGGAGGGGAGAGGTGATTGGGGTGAGATGTGCCTCCTGCCAGGGCTCACTGCCCTCCTGCTTGTGTTCCTTGTCAAATGGGGAATTAGGGTCAGCACCAGGTTTGTGGCTCATCACCATTGCCTCTGCATCAAACCCCTTCCCCAGTGAGCCCTGCTCACCACCGTGGCCATATCCACCTGGCCACAACCCCCCCCCCACTGCTGCCCTTCCTTGCACCTCCATTCAAAACCGAGCAGCGAAATTATGAACATCTTCCACCTCCAACAGCAACTCTCAGGGTCCCCCTTGGCAGCTACAAAAGCTGCCCCAGGACTACACAGAGACAAACCTGATGGGGCAGCACGAGCCACCTCCAAGCACAGAATGGAGAGATTTCCCAGCGAGGGCCTCCCTGTCATAGGGAACCAGAAGCAGAGAAGGCAAAACAGCAAATAAAACACTTGCCCTGATCATTGGGAGCACCCAGTCCCACCCAGGATCCCCAACATGGCCCTGAGAGATCCCAAACAGCCTCTCTCTTGACCAAAATGATAAAGGGGATGTTTTAAAGCTGCAGAAGTGATCAGAGGGTGGGCACTGGGCCAGCAGAGCATGGCCAGGCCGGAGGAGATGGAGGTTTGGTGCCTCCAGGGGATAACACAGATTGGTGACACGCAGGTTCTGAAGTGTGTTGTGGGTCCTGGCTGTGGCTGGTTGATGGTAAATAAGTGTCATCTGCAGGAGCTCAGGTTGGAAAGGAAATAAAGCAAAGGAGGAAGGAGTGAGAAGGAGGATTTGGGGAATAAAGTGGGCAACTAGGTGGAGCACAAATATAGCATCAAGTTAGCTTCTGGAATATGTCGTGCTTGTTTTACATCAATACTCCTAAACAGTTAATTTAGCTGCAGAGCAGCAGTTACTGCCCTCACATGCAGCTCCTGCATGTTGCCACGTTTCTGCCTAAGCAATATTTTCAGGTTTTGGGTTTGTTTTCATTTGCAGGGGAGGTCAGGGCCAGCATTTGCTGCCAGGTGATGCACAGAGCTCCAGCAAGCACACAGAGATAACCCAACCCTCCTGTTTCCTTCAGCCATATCCCACTTGGACATCTGCTTTCTCATTCCTGTTGGCATTTTTTGATACCTCCTTCTCCACTGGCTACCCCAGCACATCTGGGGAACCCCACCATCACCTCCAGCAGCCCCTCCAGGATGGGGGGCACCAGCCTCCTCTTCAAGCCATTGTTTTCCACTGTAAACAGGCAAAATAAAATCCAACATCAGGATCAGCATCTCACAGGCTTGCAAAAGCTGAGATGGCCAAGCCTTTGACTCCTGCCTGACCTGGCCAGGTTTTCCCTCTTTGATTTAAACCCATCTTGCCAAGAAACACATCTTTGCCTGGAAGAGAGGAAAAAACCCAAACAAACCAACATGTCAGGATATTCCTAGGAGCCACTCTGTGGATCGTGCTGTTGTTCCTGGACCCTGGGAAAGTATGCCTGAGCAAATGTGAGCCTGTGTTGTCCAACCAACTCAGCTGAGAAATGTTATACACCTCCAGAGAATCAGCACACAGCTATTGACATTAAATCAAACTCAGGGGGTTGTATTTCACACACTATAACGCTCAGTTGGAAGTAAAATGCTATTAGATGGACTGAACATAAAAGTGTACAGTATAAAATATTTCAACGTTTGCTTCATTTTGCGTATCTATTATTAGAGTCTAAGCAATTGAAAAACCATTTTTCTGGAAATAAAGGCACAAGAAATATGCTTCTCCTTGAGTGATGTTGATGGGGAAAAAGAAGCATTAGGGAAGGCAGAAGGAACAGCTGTCACTCAGACTCCCCTGTTCCCACCTCTAAGTTAGGAACCAATCAGCTTTTATTCACTCTATTTTTTCAAACCACTTTTCCTCTAGGTTGAAAATACCACATTTCTGATACACAAGCACTAACTGCTCAGGCAATATTTACCTTTTGTCAGGCCCATCTATTTGCATACATACTTCTTACTTTTTTTTGGTTTCTGTATTATCCTGCCACACACCAGAGAATGAGCTGCCAGAAACAGGGCGCAGGCAGCTGCAGCATCCCCCCCAGCAGCAACTTTTTTTTGTATACATGCCATGGTCATACCTTTGGGAAGGATCTACCTGGTGGTTTCTGCTGTCTGAACCTATTCCAGCAGGATCCAACACGTAACTCCTGTAAGGAGTTGGTGGAAAATTACCTGGCAAGTGCCAACCACAGTGGTGTGCATGTGTAATCAGGGAAGCAGGGAGAAGGGGAGAACGGCATTCTGGAGGAGAAGAGAAAAAAACCTGCATGTAAAATCTCATTAGGTGCCTCCCAGAAGAGGCAAAAGGAGCTTGGCAGCAGAGCCCAAGCAGGAGGCTCCTGGGGAGCCCAGCTGCTGGCATCTTGGACACATTCCCACTGCAGAGTCAGGCTGTTTGCATGCAAAGATCCTGGTGCAGGCTGTCAATGCCCATGACGTGCCATCCCACAATCCAGATGTCATCTCCAGACACTACCCAGCAGAGTAGCAATGCTCACAGCAGCACAGAGCTGGCTGGATGGTAATGTCCATCCTTCACTTCCCACAGCATTTTTCCACACCCCTTTACTCCTCAGCTCCACCAATTGGTGGGCAGGGCTTTGAAATTAGGGACAGGTAAGGGAGCACAGGTCGGAATAAAAGGTTAATGCTATTCCAACATCCCTCCCAAGGAGGCAGTGAGGGTCAGCAAGTTTTTGACGTGCCCTCTTGCAGGTTTTGAGGAGCTGTGTCCCTGCTGCAGAGGCAACGGTGATGCAGACAGGACCGGTGAGAGAGGAGGATCATCTCCAAGGGTCATGGTTCCAACTATCACAAATGCAGCCGCTGAAACCAATCTAATTTAACTGCTAAATTGAACATGGTTACTGCTTCAGGGACCTCTCTGAAGAGCAAGGTAAAACTGTCATGTTTCTCAAAACCAAGAAGATCTGCAGCAAATTTGAAACAAGAGTGCAGAAGTTAATTATTACCCAAAATAAGAACACTCAATAATAATGCCTAAGTTGGGTTTCTCCTTGTTTTCCACCTGGGAGCAGCTTGAAAATGAGAACTTTTGCATAGTCATTACAGCCTACATAAAATCTGTGGGAGGAATGCCAGCAAAAGGACCAAACAAGTACCAAAACCTTCACATTTATGTACACAGATAGATCAGTGGATTCAGCCAAAGGATTTCCGAGTTGTTCTATTAATAAGTCCTTAATACAGAGTTATTTGGTTTGGGATATCATCATTAAATGTTATTACACAGGACTACAATACCAATTTAATGGCATTTTTCAATTCATGAAACACAGCCCAAGTAGTCAATAAATAGAGCTGAGACCAGGAGAAAGGCACGACATGGAGCAGAGCTGGTGGCCCCAGGGGCAGCAAGACCCCGTGCAGGGATGTGGCATCTGGGAGCATGCTGTGTAACTCCATCCCCAATTCCCATCCAGCCACACTTACCCCATCAACTGCATTTCCCAAAAATATAGAAAAAGCCAAAACCTATTCCATACATCCCCTCAACCCCAGCTTTGATTTCCGTGCTCTTCCTCCTACCTAAAATAGCAGCCAGCAACACCTCATTTTAAAAACAAATAGTATTTATGATATTTTTAAACTATGCCTTGGTGCAAGTGGTTTTGATCTAAATGAGGCTTGTATGGATTTAAATGTAATCATTACAAGAATTAAATCCATGGGTTATATGGATGTAACCAGAGCCAGCCTCTGCTCCTGGCCCTCCTGTGCTGCAGTGGGAGGTCTGTGGCTTGTTGGTTATGGCAAACTCGAAGGAAGCTGATGAAGTCAGTCATCTCCCTGCTGCACTGGTCCCAGCTGTGAGCTGTGTTGAGGAGAGATGGGTGCCCAGAGGGGAAGAGAGCACTTTAGCCAGGCTGGCCATGGAGGACAGCCACCAGGACAGCCCAGCTCAGAACTCCAGCTACCACAAAACAATTAAATGCCATTTTAAAGTGGCTTATTTGAACCTATTTTTCCAGGTCCCCCATCCATGCTAAGGGAAGACTTCAGCTCTGTCTGCCAGTCGCTGCCAGGCTGGCCAGGATTCTGCACAAACCACAGCAAAATGTTCTCAGTTATGGAAGTACCAGATTAATTCAGGTCAGTGCCCAGTGAGAGGGTGTTATTGAAAGACCTGTTTCTCCTATTTCTAGGCAGAATAGTCTTTTCAACAGATATTAATATTTCCTATTTAGCATTTTGAGTTTTATTTCCTTTTTAAAATACTGTTTATTTGGAAAAGCCTTAGGAACAAAGATCTTAAAGGTCTTTTCCAACCCAAATGATCCTATGACTCCACAAAGATCTGGCAAATCCCACTTCTGCCAACGGGCTGATTTGAGGAAAAACATGGCCCATATTGAGTGCCTCATGGTGCCACAGATTGGGTGGCAATTTACTGTAGCATGAGATAATTGCTTGTGACAAAGCTCTTCTGTGTGTCAGCATGTAATGCTGCTTCCCGGGACAATTGATTTTAGAGAGGGAGAGAACTGGAATTTATGTAACAGCAGGATACAAGGGCCTGTCCCTGCACTGTTCAGATCTCCCAGGTTCTCTCTGGTCTTTCACATCCTCAGTTTAGCATAAAAGAAATGAAGAATTTCCTTTATCATGGATGCCTTTTACAGTAGCTTCACCAGCTCCTCAAGGGAGCAACACGACATGACTTTGTGCCTGGTGAAAGAAACTGATTTTTCTCTCTTCCCTGCCTTGAGTTGCACAGAAAAATCCATTAGGTTTCAATACTGCTGTAGGGCAACTGTTTTTTCCAGGGCACACTTTGGTGCTGCCCTATCACTCTGGAACATCCTTGCTTCCCTTGGGTGTTTTTCACCATGACTGATGTCTATTTTACACAGAGCTACCACCCCCTGACCCCCCCAGCACCCAGCTGCAGGCAGAAATGCCTCCAGAGCTCTGCTGCTTCTGAGCTCCAGCAGGACTTGGATGGTGAGCCCTTTCCTGGGATGCCCCCCAGAAGTGGGATGGGGCAGATAAATTACTCTAAACATCACTGATAAGTCCTTGAATTTATTATTTATTAGTTTTTAAAGCAGTTGAATTACTTTAAATCACCCTTATTATTCTCCTGGAAGTCTCATTTCATGTTCCTCTACCCAGTCACTTCTTTCCCCCAGTTACCCTCTGGTCCCTGCTCTGCACCACATCCCCTCCCCACTCCTATTCCAACCAGCCAGACACAACAGGGACCATCAAGAGGAAAACCAAGTTCTTCACCTTTGGTCTGCAGGAAGTTCAGGTCCCAGACACAGTCTGCCTGGGTTCAACACAATTTTGGAGGCAGACTGCCACCACCGTGGGTCTCTCATGTCCAGCACTCCCACCCCTGACTTTCTCCTTCCTTAATTACTTTTTAAAGAAAATCCTGAAGTTCAGTAAGAATTTCACAGCCACTCCAGCCTCCTGATGGAAAAGCCTGAAGATGACCATGTTAAAACTTAGATACACCCTCACATAAGAAACCAGCCACTGCCCAATGTATATTCCTGCTGTAAAAGACCACCAAGGATGTGAAAACCACTGTCATTTGGGTGGGAAATGGTCCTTCTTGAACAAGGACTCACCTCCTAGCCATTCTTAGCTTTCCAGGCTGTGAGGCCATCTGCTGGCATGGGTATCTGGGGGCTTCTCATACCCCCAAATGGGGCAGCTGAGGGATAGCAAAGTGTTCCTGGCCCAAGATGTGTCTCCTGGACCAAGCTCAGCACCCAGGGCAGCACGACTGGATCAGGGTACATTGATAATATAACCCAACTGAAAGTTATGGATTAAATGAAGCATTTTAAAGACACACACAGGGGCAAGATTATGGCTAATGGATCAGAGGCCACATGAGGATACCTGACTCAAAAAAATCCCCCAGGCTCTGTTACTACTAAAGATACAGCCTTTAGGAGCATTTCAGAGGTACAGACTTCATTAAAAAAAAGGCCACCAGCCTGGCAGCAAAAAGCTAGAGAGTCATCCACCACCTGGCATTTTATTTTATCTTTTAAATTATTCCCCCTTTGTGTTACCAGCGGGGTTCACTCCTCTGATGCTTCTGGACTCCTTTCTCCTTGATGAATCCAGGTTTTGACAGGTTTCAAATTTGAAAGTCCAATTCTTCCACCAAGAGCAGCAAATAAAAATCAATGGCAAAGACAGCACATTGAAAAGACCACAGATTAAAAATAATAAAAAAAACCAACAACTCCAAATTCAGTAATGTTCCTCTTCCAGAGAAAAAAAGCAGTCAATTCCCAAGAAAGATTGCATTGTCACTGCCAGAGATTTGTTTTAAAAGGGATGCATGCTGCCACCAGCAGCTTCCCATCACCCAAGGTCTTTGCTTGTTCCTGATAGAACATAAGGCAAAAAAAAATTACCCACAGCAAGCTTAAAACCTGCATTTTTAATATCAAAGTCTGATATTAACTTCAGATTTTCCATTCCTAATCTTGATCTAAACACCTGCACAGAATACATTAAAAAGAATCTCACAGCTATATATGTTCAGATGCAGGTTTAATGAATATCATTTGATACAAGTAAGAAAACCAGATGTGATTTTTTTTTTCATCATTTCTATCCGTCTTGCCTTGAAAATTTTAAGGACTTATTAAAATGAATTTTAATTTGGTTTAAATCAAGGTATGTGGACAATCTGGCAAACTGTTGCCCCATTAAGCACTGGACATAGTAGAGTTGGGTTAATGGTTGGTAGAGTTGGGTTATGGTTGGACTTGATCTTAACGGTCTTTTCCAGCCAGAACACTTCTGTGATTTTGGGGATGAGGTTCAAAACACACTTGGCTTGGTGTTTGCTGGCAGAAAAGACTGAGTCTTTGCTAGTTTTGAAAAGTCTGACCTTTCTTCCCAGTGCAAAATGAGTATCATAGAATAGAATAATAGAATAATTAAGGTTGGAAAATACTTCAAGATCATCAAGTCCAACTGTGCACCCTACAACCCCCAACCACTAAACCATCTCCTGAAACACCATGTCCACCTGTTTTTTGAACACCTCCAGGGATGGTGCCTCCACCACCTCCCTGGGCAGCCTGTTCCAAGGCCTCACCACTCTTCCTGTGAAGAAATTTTTCTAATATCTAATATGAAACTCTCCTGGCACAACTTGACCCCACTTCCTCTTGTACTATTGCTGGTTAAGAGGGAGAAGCCAACACTCACCTCACTACAACTTCCTTTCAGGTAGTTGTAGGGAGCAGTGAGGTCTCCCCTCAGCCTCCTCTTCTCCAGGCTGAACAGCCCCAGCTCCCTCAGCCTCTCCTCATAAGACCTGCTCTTCAAGTATGAACACTTATTGCACAAGTGGGTCCTAAAGGATAACCAGAAAGTTGAAACCTCAAAGTGATGAACAGTCACAATTGACTTCTTCCTCAACTCAAGGACAGCTTGAAGAAAGAATCATGGGAAATTAAAATGTATTTATGTAAACTACCTAAATACACCCCAAAAGGGCTTATTCTGCCAGTGAGGCTACAGTCTTACCCCAGGGAGAAACAACAAGACCTCTGGCAGCTGCTGAACATCGAAATGAATTTTCTATCAGAAGGTGACATGAAAACACCCAGATAATGGTCTTCTGTTGAGCATAGGAATCACATCAGCCTCGTTAGAGCTGCACAATTAACTTGAAAACCTGCAGATATGACAGGTTTACCCCTCGCCCATGGGATTTGGAACAAGCTTCAAACAGAGACTAACACAACAGCCAACAGCCCAGGGACAGACTGAGCCTCTCCATCCCTCAGGTGGGATCTTCACCAGTGGCTGATTGCTCCTTAACCTGCCCCATCCTTCATGGGAGGGGCTGAATACACCTGATGGAAAATCCTCTGTGGCCATGGAGCCCTGGCTTTCTGTGCTGCTCAGGGTAACAGAGTTGGGTGCAATAATAAAACTGAAAACCCCACCACTAGACTCAGAAGCTGAAATAAGGTCTGACATCCCTTTGCATGATTGTTTTAATTGGCCAAAAGTTACATCCTTCCATGCCTTTTGTTCAGCAGCAGCTGTTGTTTATGGAGTTGGAGATGACAATTTAAAGTTTTTGTGCTATGCTCAGAGAAGCCCGTTTCTTCCTGAAGTGGTTTCATGCCCTTTAAGGTCTGGAGGAATCACTACAACAACTTTACAAGGCTCCTTGTGAACTGACACCCTGGTAACTCCCCCAGCACCTGCCCCAGCGGTACCATGATTTGTCTTGGAGCTCAAGCACCTTACAGTGGGTTATCTAGTCCTTCTTTAGAGACTTGGCAGTTAATTACACTCAATCCTAAATGCTCACACTGCTTCTACCACAGCATTTACATTTTTCCCACCATTTCCAAACAGAATGGCTTTCTGCACACTCAAAGCCCTTTTCTTTATGCCAGTATCTTCTCATTTTACCTGAGTTTTTCCCCTAACGAGAACATTCATATTTAAAGATGATGTTAAATGAAGATTTCTTTAATGGAAATAATGTGGGCCACTAAGCAGCAGTTTAGCAGCTTGTAAAAGGAACAAGTGGGAGAAAACAAATTGTGCTATTTTAAGATCAGCTTTCTGTGCTGCAGTTAAGGCACAATTTAGTCTTATGATAAGGGCAAAATCTTCCCGTACTGCTTGGAGGTTCTGAGAAACAGCCAGATGACTCTACCAATTTCCACCCTAGTCTAATTGCAAGCCAACTGCATTTATTTTGAGTATTTAATTTAAATAGTCACAATTACCTGAATGGGAGCAAATTGGACCTCCAACTCTCACTGCTGCCACGCTAAACCATGAGCAGGTCCCTGGTGACAACTGCTGAAGGCAGCCAGGAAAAACTCAGTTTGTTACCAGTGGGGTCCCTGCCTCAGTTTGCACTTGTACAACAGCACAAAGAGTAACATCAACCACCTCACAAAAACAAGAATAATAAACCCACCCACAAATTAGAGGTAAAAATATTATTTTAAATAACTAAGCTCAAAATTATGCATGGTACTCTTGAACTTTGTGAATAATTAACATTTCAGTTTAGGAGCAAGAGGAAGCAGACCATGGTAAAAATTGTTTTATCCCTGTACAGATAAATTTTTTTGATCTGAATGTATTTTACTGGGAAAATAAACATTTAAATTTAGACTTAAACTACTGGTGCTCTCTGTCCTTAAGAACAAATTGTTTCTTTTTCTCTGGCCAAAATTTCCCAGCCTTTCCTTAATTCTTTAAATCAGTCCAGTATCTGTTGAATTAAATGAAATAACTTCAATTCTATTTTTGGTTAACTGATCTTTAATCCCATGACTAAAACTAAATTCTCTGGTCAATAGAAGCCAAATTTCCATAAGGAAATTGAATGGATTGCTACCCAAGGAAGCTAATGCTTCCTCAATATCAAAGCACAAAGCACAGTCACTGAAACTCTTTATCAAAGCACAGTACTTCTGGCCAACACCTTTTTGTTAAAAGATTGTTTCTGTGGGTTTGTGATGCAAGAAAATCAAGGGCCATAGAATTCTAGACCGGTTTGGGTTGGAAGGGACCTGGAAGATCATCCAATCCCCTGCAATGGGCAGGGACACCTCCCACTAGACCAGGTTGCTCCAAGCCCCATCCAACCTGCCCTTGAACACTCCCAGGGATGGGGCAGCCACAACTTCTCTGGGCAACCCGGGCCAGTGTCTCACCACCCTCACAGTGAAGAATTTCTTCCTAATATCCAATCTAAGTTTCCCCTCTTCCAGTTTGAAACCATTCTGCCTTGTCCCATCACTCCTTGCCCTTGTCAGAAGTCTCTCCCCAGCTCTCCTGTAGGCTCCCTGAAAGAAGATCCTCTCTCCACTGTTTGCAGGCATTGTCCACCCTCCCAACTATCATTTCCTTATGGGAGGAGATACATGCTTAAATCCTCCTGGTGCCCATGGCCTTTTTTGGGATGAACCTTTCATTACTTCCATGGTCAATGCCAAGATGAAGTGATGCAATTGGACACAAAATCCCCCAAACTGTCCCCAGTTTTGGGGGCCCTGGAGCATTGGAGCCCTGAGGGGGTTGGGGTACAGATGTCAATCCCACTTCTCCCCCCCAGCCTTCTTGGTTATAACCCAATAAGGAGGTTCCCACAGGCAGGATGGGAAGTGATGCAGATGGCTTCTCTGCCTATCATTCATCACCTTATTGGAGAGAGGGTTACACCACACTGTGGCCTTGGGTAGCTTACAAGACAATCATAAAATACAATAAACTCTTTAAAGTGCTTTTCCTGCCTCACATCCCAAGGCACTGTACAAATAAGATTTAGGAGATAAGGTCCATCCTGGTTTTATGAGGAGAAAGTGCAGTAAACTGAGACTGAAAAAAGCACCGTGACACCAGCCATACATTAAAGGCTACGTGGAGCAAGGACAAGGCTGCCTTTTAAAATGTATTTCAAGTCCTTTCTCCCCCCCATCACTTTTTCTTTAAATATATAATCCAGAGAAAAATTAGGAGCCTGCCATAACCAGCAGGGGATTGCATGAACACTTGGACAGCATGAAGCATCTGCCTGCAAAAGCAGCTGCTCAAATCTGGCCATCTTCCCAGGTGTAAAAATACATTCTTCAAAAATTGTCACTCAAGTCTCAGAGGGCAGAGAGGGGTAGGTACGTAGGAAGAGGGCTGAGATGCTAACTAGAAAAAATAGCTTTATTGACTTGATCTGTATTAAGGAGAAGATGACCCCTAAGGGCAGCAGACGCACAGCACCATCCGGAGATGGGCTTTTTTCAACTTTAACCAGCTTTGCAATGAGCAACTTGGAACATCCTTGAGGAGACTCTTGGTGTTTTGATGCCACCATGCAGAGCAGCAGGAAAAGCCAGACAAATTAAATTGTTAAGGCTTAAAAGCCCATATGTGGGTTGTGATGCATTTCTTTTGCAGGAGACCAGACCAAAGATATGAAAAAAGCCCCTCAGCCTCCAGTGGATAAGGACTTAGAGTATTATTTTGCAGCAGCTTACAGAGTGAGAAGGGAAGGAGGGAGTAGAGTCTTTTGGACACAATGGATAAACAAAACCAGGTGCCAGAAGCAGAGTCTTGGGGACGGGAGCTGCTCCAGCACAACTGCAAAGGTATCCTGCAAAAGGCCGGGCAATTAGCCCAGCCTTAATTAAGAGCAATGACAATACAAGCATCAGTCGTGCTGATCCATATCTGTCAGGGGGTACTTAGTGCTCTGAGCAAAAGCCAGGTGTGGAGTAAAAGACCAAGATGGACACTGAGACACCTCCCCAGACTGAGCACCACCCCGGCAGGGCCTGGGGCAGGGGTGATGCCACAGGCACAGAGCTTCCCTGGAGAAGGTCACACCACGAGGGCAAAAACACACAAATGAGTACAAGAGGTTTAGGGCAGTTAGTGATCAAAGGTCAGGACAGAGCAGCAAGTTACTCAGCAAAACCCAGAATTTAGGCTCCTGTCCCCTGGCAATAGCCAGGGTTCATGATATTTCATGGAAACAATTATCTTTGAGAAATACACACCTCTGAAATGGGTCTGAAATCAGACTGCATGTCCAAAGTAGATAAGGAAGAGCTGAGACAATATTATCCTCCTGAAAATTAATCTTAAGAGAGTCATTAATTTGCAAGACAAAAATACAGAAGAGCTGGGCTGGGTTAACCATTTTTCAAAAATGCTGAGCTGCAGTTTCCTACCCAGCTTACCCCTTTTCAACTTGAACTCAATGTCATGTTAGATTTTAATTAAACACAATGCAGAAATAAAGCACGTGTGAAAACACTGATCACCTGACACCTCCAACACAAGGTTTCCCCAAGTGCAGAAGGATTTTGTCTGTCACCATCACCTCCACAGGCAGGTTGGAAGCTGTGTAGTGAGTTGATGTCATTAAGGGTGAAAGATCAGGAAGTATATTTATTCCAGAGAAAGAAGGAATCAGGTCTCAGCCTGGAGATGCACATCACATCTCCTAAAGAGTGACACCTAAAAGCTTTTGCCATCTATCCCACTCCCCTCATGCTGCTCACTGCAACTTTTTGTCATTTTTCCTTCTTCTTTTTAACACCTAGGGCTTTATGACATAGCCACACTGTAAACCAGGTTGCTAAGGTGATCCGGATTGAGAATCAACATATAGTAATCAACAATAAGCATAAAAATTAAGAATAAGAAGGGAGAGGCCAGTTCCAGCCTCTGGGAGAGATGCTGCTCTTCCTTGCCCACCACCATGGCCCACAGGTACAAAGCTGCTGTGAACTGTGGGATGCAAAGGGATAAACTGGGGTGAGGGGACAGGCCTGATCTGCCAGAAATATCCTCAGCCCTGTTCACTGCCACAGAAAGTACCACATGTCGTGTTTGTTCACGTAATTTCACATTTAGGAGCAGATTCAAAAGCAAGTTTCCTAAGTCAGAGCTCGAGTTCCAGATTAATGACTTGGTGCCTTCTACTAACACAACCTGCCCAGCTTGGTTTCTGCTGGGTAATGGTGCCAGCCCTCAGCCACCCCAGCCACCTCCTGCCTGCAAGGGGCTGCATTTAGGATACATTCACCTTTCCTTTCCAACTCTCCAAACCCAGGCTGAAGCAGAGCTAGCAGAAAGCAGATTAGATTTGAAAAGAACCTATTTTTCTACAAACTCAGACATAGGAGACTGAAATGGGAATAACAAAAAGGGCAGTAGAGCAGTAGGCTTTCATTGCTCTCCCAGGATTTGATTTATATTGCAGCTTTATCACATAAATAGCTCAGAAATATGTGTAAATACAACTTACTATTGCACTGTGAAACTAACCAAGCAAGAAAATAAAGCCCAGCACGTGATCAGAGCTGCAATACATGTTGGTATTGCACCACTGAGAGCAATTGAAAGATTGGTATTTATTCCTGTCACTATATAAGTTACATCTTGGGAGAAAAAAAGCAAAGTAGAAGACCTTGTAATAAAGCAGAATTTTGTTCTGACTACTTTATTACTTTTAGAGGTGAATAAAACCAGAACACTATGTTTTATTTTCTGTATTATAATTTGACCTTTTTTTACTAGAAAAGAAATAATGAAATCTTTCAAATCAGTCTATACACCTAAGAACTGTTCCCCTCCTACAGTGTTTTCCTTTTAATAGCATCCACAGGCATTACCCTCCTGACTGGCTGCAGGAGCATGACATGGCAATGTCCCCACTATCCCCTGTGAATGGCAAGGTCAGCTTTGGCCTCCACCCTTCACATTTACCACAACAACAAACACCAGCTCAAGTAGTGCTCTGTTGCTACAGACACCTCCTTACACCTCTACTGAACATGACTTCTCAAGGTTTTAAGAAATTATGGGGAATCAAAGAGCAACCAACATATTTAAACCCAAATACAAGCCTGGTTTCAACTCTGAGTCACCTTCAAAGCCAGAAGTCTCCAGCACAAGCCCCTTGCAGGGATATTTACTTGCAGCCCAAACTCCCTCATTAAGCAAATCAATTCATATTTCTCTGCTGCTAGTCCAGAGGGCTTTACCCAAGGAATGATGAAAACCTCACTCAGGAACTTTGTTATGAGCCATTTGTTTTTAAATTAAGTATTTCTTCTGGATACATAATGCTTTCAGTCATAAAAACTTACGTCAAATAACACATTTAGGGAGGCTTGAATAGTTAGGGGAAAACTGGATCACGATAGCTAGATGTCTACACCCTTCATGGAAGCTGAGAGTCAAGGCTGTGGGTTACCTCAAAAGCCACATTAAGTAGATTAGGACTCTTGGATTTGCATCTATATTTGATTTTTGGTCACAAAATGGTGAAATAAAGACAAGAAAAGCGAAGCGAGAGGTATGTAGAGATTAAGACCCACTGAGGTGCAATGTTTGACACTGACTATATGTTCTCTGGTGGATTCACCAGATCAGCCTTGCATGGTTGGGACTTCACCACACCACGTTGCTTCCAGAACAGCTCAGGGGGTTGGTTTTGTTTCAGAGTCAAATACACAAAAGGCAGCAGGCACATCCTGAATTAAGGGATTCTTCCTAGCCTGTTTCCCTTTCTAAATTGCCAGCCTGTTGGGAGCAGAGGTGCAAGCCTGACAAAGGATGCTCTGTTAGACCAAGGCTGGACCTGGCTCTATACTTTGGACCTGCCATGGCAGCAGGAGGAAGGTTAAAAGCAATCAATTGCAGACCCATTTGCAGACAACACAACAAAAAGCAATCAATTTACCTGGGTCCTCTTGGTTGGATGCTCGGAGACTAAAAGCAGAGTTCAGAACTGAGTTTTATGACAGCACAAAACAACACGATAGGGGAGAGCCCTCTTTTATGGCCATAACTTTTAGCTGGGTAAATCAGATATTTAAAACCTGAATTGCTGCTGTCAGGAGTATTTTCTGTGCCAGATCAGGGTCTGCCAGCCCTGCCATAGTTCAGTATTAACTCTCTTCCTTTCATTTTAAGCTTTTGAACTGTCTGCTTGGCATTGTACCTTTCCTTTTGAACCCCCAGCAGATGTGTCTTGTCCCCCTGGGACACTGCAGAGCTGCTGCACAGTCCCAAAAGCAGGTGGATAAAACCCAGAGATCACAGCACCCATCCTGCTAGCACCATGCTGATGGAGAGGGGTGGGTTGAGGGGCCCACAGCACTCCCAAAATCCCACTTCACACCCCCCTGGGGCAGCAGGGAAGGCTCAAGCAGTCCCCAACAGTCACTGCCTGCATCCAAACCCAAATATTTGTTGTTTCCAAAAGATAAAGGCTGCTTTAGTGCTCTTGTAAAAGGCAGGAATTTACTCCATGGGTCAGAAATTATAGTCTTTCATGGGAAAAGCTCCTTTCCCTACATACATGCAGCACCATAACTGGTATTAAAACAGAATTGGAGCATCCCTTTGGCAAAGCAAGAGAACATTAATCACAGGTGATAACAGCCACTGTCAGCCACGTAACAATCAGGGAATTTTGTTACCTAAAAAGAGGGACAGAAAATCAATATATTCCTCTAAAACTGGCCTCCTATCCCTAACATGACACTTTTACAGTACCTCATTCTTTGTGTTTCATGCCTAGATTGAAGGATCATTGCTAACCTTGTGTGATTGGCTTAAAGGAACAAACTTCCCCCGACAGCTCAGCATGGCACCCCAAACCAGGCATCCCAGCCTTTCTCCCACCTTTGCAGCCTCTCAACCAGTCACATCTAGGTGCCAGGTGGGCACACGGCTTGCTTGGGACCAAGACTTGGAATCAGCTATTTTGCAACAAAACCTAATCCAACAAGGTGTAAGAGCACATGGACATCGTCTCCTACTGATGTGAAATAACTTACAATACATTAAACCTTGCTCAAAAATCATAACAGCACTTGAGCACCTATCTCCTAGGTGGTCCAAACACACCTCTTGACTGCAAGTAGGCCCTGAAAGGGCAAGGCAGCTTTTAAAGCTACTTCTTGAAATTATTCCCTTAATTAACACCAATTAAGTACCCAAAGCCAGGGTAGCAAAGAGGAGTTGCGCTCTCAGCACACGCTCACCAAACACACCCACACACATCACTTGGTTGCTCATCCATCAGCACAGTGACAACATTTCCAAGGGAAGCAAAATCCCCAGGATAGGTGCAGAGGGAAGAAATCTCTCCCTGTAGCTCACTGGGACTCATTAGGACACTTTGTGCAGGGCTTTACTTGTATTTACGTTGAGCGATACGTAATTCTATAAAATGGAGATGCCTATTGACTCATTCCCACAGCTAAATTGAAATGAGAATACAATTGTACAGAGCTCAAGTCATTTAGTGCATGTAATGAAGCTCTTTGGTCTTACCCTTCAAACAAACAACTGTTGTAGCATTTCCAGATTTGGTCTGATGAGTTGCCAGTCAGGTTATTCCTGCACTGGAGCTCGATGAAGAGAAGGGTTGTGTTTGTAAAATTGAAGCCCCTGCAAAAATCTGACCCACAGAAGGAAGATTATTAAAGTTATTTAACAAATGGAATTATTTTGATCTGATAGGGACATATCTTCAGTGCCAAGATTGTGTAGAGGAAAGGGCTTCTAGTCACTCCATTGATGGCCCTTTTGCAATCTATTTTTGTGGCACCAGAAGTGTTTCAAAAGGTGCCAACATTGCCCTCTATCATTTTAAGGGAAGCCAAGAGCTTTTCACCAAGCCAACACAGCAGCAAGAGACTGGGTGCTATCTAAAAGAAGCTGCAATGGTAGAAGGTTATAATGACCTAGTGACAGTGCCTGTGGGCTCAAATCAGAAAGGTGTGCTCCACCAGGCTGCACAAATACCACAAAACAAACCTACCATGAGGAAGCTAGAATCAAAAATAAATATTCTTAGGGTCGACCACATTGGGTTATAGCTAGAAGTACAAAGGAGCTGAGAATCACTTTTTGCTGTCACAAGATGCTATTTAACAACTTTGTGGTTTTTACCTGCTGAAGCTAAGCTTGGCAAGAGTCACATTTGCTGATGACACAGCCTAAAAGCAGGAGGGTGACATATCCAGTTTCCATCATCACCAGGACAAGCCTGGAGCCCAATAGTTTGGTGTAGACAAGTGCATGCAACAGGGAACCTGGAAATAACTTCTTGAATTACCAAAAACATCTATCTCCTGCAGCTAACAGCAGCTCATGTACCAGCCATCCACGGGGCTTGCTGGGAGCCACTGCTGGGAAGTTTCCCACTTCCTGCAGACATAATAGTGGGAGCTGACAATCTTAAAGGTCTTTTCCAACCCTAACGTTTCTGTGATTTTGGTACAGGTTGCCCAGAGAAGCTTGGCAAGGCCAGGTTGGATGGGACTCGGAGCAACCTGGAAAGCATCCCTGTCCATGGCAGGGGGGCTGCAATTAGATTATTTTTAAGGTCCCTTCCATCCCCAACCATGCCTGTGATTCTGTGTGATACGATTCTATGATTCCATAGCACTAAGAAGATTATGATCAAGCCTGACTTGTTTTATAACATATTTTTCATTGCACACAGTGGGACAGGGCCCCTACAGACAAGAGTGATGGGAATAACCTGAAAAATGGCAGGAGGTGGCATTTCATCTTTGTGGACAAAGAGCCTTGGAGTTCCCTGCCCTCTGGCTGACGACAGCCCCTCATTCTTCCCTGGAGCCCTGCCTGGTCTTCAGACACCAGTATATGAGAGCTGGACAGGGGGAGCATAAAAATGCCAATCAGTGTGCTCAGATGGGGCTGCAATCATGTGGCTATTTTTAGTTTGACAGAGCACTCTGCCTGCCTGCTGGGTTCAGCAGAACACCCAGCAGTCCTCCCAACAGGCTCCATCACCACATCTCATCAACAGCCACCTATGGCCCCACAGGAGCCACCAGCTCTCTGTGGCACCAGCACCCTGCTCATGGCAGGGCCCACCTCCCACTGGGTCACACCAGAGCTCCTCCCCACCCAGCCACCTCCTCCTTCCCCAGCCTCATGTATTAGACAAGAAAGCCAACCCTGAGCAGTTACCAGGATATCTTTTCCCAGTGGCATCAGGCCAGCAGATCATCAGTCCTGAAGCCATTTATTGACACAGGGATGGGGATGTGTGAGATGGACACTGCCCTGCAGAGCATCTTGAGTGCCATCATGCCACCATGGCAACCATGATCCCAGACACCCCACGCAGCCCCACTGCAACTGCAGCTACCTGAGAGGAGGAGAAGGAGCCTGGTGGGGTCAGCATGGTCCTGTTTTCATCTGAAGATCTTGGTCACATTTAGTAATTTTATTTGTGGTTTGAGATATTGCTCCTCCACACAGCAGAGGCCTCAGGGAAACTTCTATTACCAGAGAAGTTTTTTTTTTTAAATCTGTATAAACTTTTCTCTAAGGAGAAAAGAAGGATATCAAGGCATAGACCTTTGCATAAAGTCCTTTCCTAGAAGGACACTTGGATGTAGGAAAGCTTGTTGTTTTGGAAAAACACTCTAAAGGGACAGTTTCAAGTGAATATTAACAGAACAGAAAGTGCTGCTCCAAAGGCAGCTGGGACAGGCTCTGCTCCCTCCTCCTCAATGAGAAGTCTATCCCACTACTGTTTCTTCATCCCTCACCATTTCTTGGGTAATTTGAACTACTGAAGAGTTCCAGATAAATTCCTGGTGCCTTGAGTCTCTTTTCTTCCCTCTCCCCCTCCTTTCTGCCCCTTAATGTCCTCAGACACCCAGGAATAAAATCTCAGGATTAGGACCAGAGAAGGACACAAGGAGAACAGCAAGCAGTCTTAAATAAATTGCAGTTTTAAGAAGCTCCAGTCTGCTGGTCCTTCCTGAACATCCCTGCTCCCCTGATCCTGGGATGGAGCTGCAGAGGAGCTCAAATACAACAGAGAGGGGACAGGTGCCTGCTGAGCAGGGACATGACCTGACCATGCCCACCAGCAGAAACCATCGATCGACATTCGCACACGATCAATGATGCTGGTTAATGACTTTGAGTTCCTCTGTGAGGGGGAAGTTCATTAATGGATGGCACACATCACAGCTCCAAACAGCAGAGCCAACAGACCCAGGCAGCAGTCACTCTTTTGATAGCCTTAGCCATGAAGAAAACCTTCCCACAACCAAGAACACTCATCTTGAGCTCTGAAGGGACTGTCCCTCCCAGAGGTTTCTGTTGTGAGGGATGTGGAGTCATGGTGTGCCCAAGGATGGGGTCCCTCTGAGGACCTGAAAGACAGACACCATTGGGACACCCATTCCACCACTGAGACTTGCCAGAGGGACCCAAGATGTGGCTCTGCTCTTTGGTTAGTGCTTAAAGGGGCATGAAAATCTTTGTCATGTCATAGCAGACCTGTGTAACAACTCCACTGAAAGGCATGTTTAATGAACATGACTTGCTCATGCTTTTGAAATGCACCTGCAAAACCACCTAGATTTAAAGAAGGAAATTCTTCCTCCTTTTTCCTCTCCCACACTGCAGCTCAACCACCAGAGGTCTGCAGGGCAGACTCATGGCTCTGGGCCTTGCACCCCTTGCCCACCTCCCCTCCTGCAAGCACAGCTCGAAGCAGTGAGAAACATGATGGGCAGATGACATGAAATCAATATAAACCACCAGTACAGAAGGGGAAAGACAAGGGAAATCAGCTGTCACAAAACACTTGCATCAACCAAAATCAGTGGGTTGGACAGGAAGGGCTTTGGATTAGGAAACACTGTCTGTGCTGAGCTTCTGGGAAACAGTCCTGGGTGCTAGAGATGAGCTGACTATATCCCTGCAGACTTGAAAAGAGCACATTTCTGAAGATTAATATTTATCTTATGGCAAAGGATGCAAATGGTCCCCCCATCAATGGGGAATCCCACCCAAGGACCACACAGATGCTACCAAAACCAACGATCCAGAGCACTGTCTGCAGCAGCACCCAAACAAACAGCACCAGCACCCACAGCAGGGGAAGGTGGGGAGGACACAGCCAGGGCTGGCAGCAGGGTGGTCCTGTCACAGGGCCATGCCCAGGGACCATGTGCCACCAAGGGACAGGCACTCAGGACACTGGGGCCTGCTGTTCCCAGCAGGAAAAGCCAACTTGCCACAGCAGCACATGAAGGGACACCTTGAGACACTTCTCCTCAGTGAATTCAATACTGGTATTTTTCCTCCTAATTATGCATTTTGTCCTACCTTCATTGCCCTTGGGTTTCAAGGACAGCAAGAGATGCATAACAAAACATTGTATTATTTTATAATCACACATTCCAGAACACTAATTGGATAAATTACAGTTCTTATATCAGTCAAATGGACATTTCAGTTAGAGAAGTGAAGGTCCATAAACCTACCAGTGTACCCTGTTATTTTAGTGACAGCTTCTAGAAATAATCATTTCCCATATTTTCATTTCAGAGGCCACAGTGTAATTTGTGTCTTGAAAATATTTATTCCGGCCTCTCATAAAAAAACCTCTTATTTGACAGGTAGTCCATCAGAAAACATTTTCAGCTGGAAAAATGTCATGTGTCACACAGCGACCCTGAGATCCTGACCTGTAACTGTTTGTTTCTCAGTCTTGTCAACCAGCACCAGCTCATTCCATGGCCTGTAAAAAGGTCTTCTCAGGAAGGCAAAAGTTCTTCTAGGTTGCTCAGGTTTTTTAATCAAGGTAGAGCATAAAAACGCTCCCTTGCTCCTTCCCATCATTGCTCAGTTTTGATTTTATTCTCTAAAAATCTGCTCAGATCTAGGCCATGGCAAAATAAACAACTAAACTGAACACCCTGGGTAATTTTTCCCTTCCCTTCCCAGAACAATCCCCTTTCACATTAAAGTCAAACACGCTGATCATAAACCTTCTTAACCCAGACTGAGGAGACACTGGGCAGGATCAGATAAAAAAGACCCACCAGAGTTTTATTTGCCAGCACATCTGACAGCCCTGAAGAAATACTGACCAACTAAGACCTGAAAGACAAAGAGCATAAAACCTTCAAGTGAATTATCAAAGTAAAAAAAAAACCTTACATGGATGGAGAAGTGTCTCTCTCCAGTTTGCTAATTAGCAGTAGGTGTAGGTGAGTTATTGATACAATAGTCTGGATTTTTAAGTGTAGAACTATGAGGGCTGGGGCTTGTCCCTGTTTTTTTACAGTCTGGGTGACAGAAGGGAAAAAAATGTAACTATATATATGTGCATACACACATCCCTGAAATTCTCAGATAGCTACAAATATAAAATGCTAAGCTTTTAAGGCTTAAGTTAAGGAAGCTTTATTTTTCTCTCTATTGATCTAGAAGTTTTCAGTGTGAATTTAGTTCCCAGAGGTTTGGTTATGATGATTAGACACAAAACTCCTTTGAAGCTGGTGAAAATCTCTGCTTGCTCAAGAAAAGATGTGATCAGGCCTATGTAAAAGTCACCCCTCTGGAAGGTTTCCATCCCTGCAGGCACATTGCCTTTTTCTTCATTTCCACCCAGCCTGCAAAGATCTGCTCAGAAGAGTGATGGGGGATTAGCTTTGCAGACAGGACATTTCATTTGGGTAAGCAACAAACAGTTCCGTGTGTGTCTCTGAGATTGCCAATTAAGTTTAAGATATTATTAAAGAATTCATAAAACTGGGAAGTCTTTGCCTGGGCGAGGCAGGGAGGAGGCGAGCTCGCAGCATCTCAGGGCTCATCAGGGAGATAGATGAGCAGCAGTGGGAGATCACTCCAAGTGCTCATTCCTAATCAGCTCCCAAAGCCTCATTTGCAGGGGGAATTTTCCATTTTGGTAGCTGTGCAAAAGGTCACACCTTTCAAGGGAGCCTTATCAGAATAAAAGCAGCAAATAAAATGCCAAATTCTGACACTGTAGAAGCTCACGGCAGTGAAAGCTGCACTGGAATAGGTTGCCCAGGGAGGCTGTGGCTGCCCCCTCCCTGGAGGTGTTCAAGGCCATGTTGGATGAGGCTTGTGCAGCCTGGGCTGGTGGGAGGTGTCCCTGCTCATAGCAGGGGGGTTGGAACCTGATGATCTTTAAGGTCCCTTCCAGCCTTCACCATTCTATGATTCGCCACTTCCCCTCTGAAAAGGAAATACACAGATGTGACCCCAAAACTCAGTGTCCAGGTCTGGAGCACAGATGTCCCAAAGCTAGAGAGTTTTTTAGAGTTCTGGCAGCCCCACAGGTTAAAGTTGCTTAGGCTGAAGCTCACCTGCAAAGGCGGTACAACCGGTGCAAAGTTTTGCAAAATATTGAGGACATAAAAGGAGCACTTGGGGAAAGGTTGTGTTGGCAACAGGTGTGTTTCCTCAACAAGGGCACAGAGAGAAATGAGGGCAAATTAGACGGTGATTAACTAAACCAGCCCCAGGGCAATGGAAACAAGTTAAGGAGAGCTGGTCCTGCCAGAAGGGAGGTGAAGGAGCCCCTGCCCAGCCTGCTGGATCTCACCCATCCTTCCTGCCCCTCATACTTCAATGCTCTGCTTCCATTAGATCACCAGAATTGTTTATTCTCAAGCCTGAAAGGATGTGGAAATTTAACAAACTGATAAAAGGGCTTGATATTGTGAACATCATCTTAATAGCCCAAAATACAAACTTTCTAGAAGCAACCACTGGGAAACCCAAAATACTTCCCAACGAATATTTATCAAACACTGGGAAAGAGAGAATTCTATAGTTTGGCAAGTTGTACCCTCTAACTTTGAGAAAACAATTCTGCTTGTATTTCTCAGTA
The DNA here is from genome assembly GCA_020745705.1 of Hemiprocne comata. NCBI lineage: Eukaryota > Metazoa > Chordata > Aves > Apodiformes > Apodidae > Hemiprocne > Hemiprocne comata. The sequence goes on from CM036591.1 coordinate 1,456,572, forward strand.
CAAAAATAAACCTGCAACAGCAGAGCATTGCCTCAAAAATGAGCAATTGCCATCATGTCATTAGGGTGGTTTGACAAAGCTATTTATCTCCTGAAACATAATGAGGAAACTTTGCATTTGGAACCAAGATGGAGAGCTCAGCTCCCTGATTACACACCACAAACCCCTGCCCTGCCCACAGCCAGCAGAAACATCACCCCCAGCTTCAGCACAGCCATGGCAACAGAGTCCATCAGGGTTTCTGGAGACCAAGAGTGTCATGTGCTAAAGGAAGAAGCCTGAAGAAAATTTTATTGTACTGGCATTTGTTGTCCCTATCCAAGGAAACCTTAATGCTAAAGGTTGGAGCCCTGATGTCTATGGTTTCCCCCAGGTTTACAGGATTGATGAGCTCACAGTGTCTACATAAAGCAAAAAGCCAGTTTACCTTTGCATATAAAATATCACTGAGGACTCATCTTTGCTGATCTTTGTCCACCCACCAAGGCAACAACCCAATTAAATCTATTCCCTCAGCAGTGGAGCCAATCCCATGTTTCCCAACAAAGTTCAAGTGTGGAGGAACACATTTCTCAGCCCTTATTTTTAGCCTTATAAAAGAGGCAAACAAAGCTGCATATCTTGCCAAACCCCTCTGCCTATTGCTCCTAGGCTATTTGCTACTATTAAAACAGCAGCCTGGTAGTATTTACTCTTCTAAAAAAAAAAAAAGAAAAAAGAAACATATGGACCACAGAGAGCAATGAAGTGTACACAATGGATGCACTTTAAGACACTGGAACAGGTTGCCCAGAGAAGCTGTGGCTGCCCCATCCCTGGAATTGTTGAAGGGCAGGGTGGATGGGCCAGGAGCAACCTGATCTACTGGGAGGTGTCCCTGCCCATGCAGGGGGTTGGCACTGGATGATCTTCCAGGTCCTTTCCCACCCAAACCAAATCTAGGATTCTGAGTGCTGGATTAGTCTTTCAGGTGCTGACAGAAACCCAACATTAAGAGTTCCTCTCATGCTTTGTTAAACAGCTGAATATTTTCCAATTTTTATTCCAATTATGTTCCACTGAAATTAGAGCTGGGGAGAGGCCCACATGCCTTTCGAGCAGCTTGCCAGAGGCTGGTGCTCCTTTTAGAGCTGTGGTTTGTTTGTTGTATATAACAGCAAGATTTTCAGATCATTTTCCCCTCATTTAAAGCCTCAGCTCAGCTTGAGCATCTCTCCCCTCCCAGGCCTCAACCAGATCTGCATGCCAGGTAGGTTAAGAGACAGCACCAAGTTTAATACATTTTTAATGATGACAAAAGCCCCAACAGGCCTATATATTATGGGGGAGATTGTGTTGCTATATTTAAGTATTATTTCGCAGAACCACAGAATGGTGGGGTTGGGAGGGACCTCTGGAGATCATCTAGTCCAACCCCCTGCTAGAGCAGGATCCCCCCTACAGCAGATCCCACAGGAACACGTCCAGGCAGGTTTGGAATGTCTCCAGGGATGGAGACTCCACAACCTCCCTGGGCAGCCTGTCCCAGGGCTCTGTTACCCTCAGAGTAAAGAAGGATTTTCTTGTATTTAGTTAAACCTCCTGTGCACCAGTTTGTGATCATTGCCCCTTGTTCTGTCACTGGACAGCACTGGGAAGAGTCTGACACCACCCTCCTTGTCCTGGACACCTCGCACTACTCTGCCCACATCCCATCAAAGCAGCCATCACCACAGATGTCACACCAAGACACATTTCAGTCTTACTCAGCTACAGGGATCATCTCCCCTCATCCCTGCAATGCTACTATCATTACAGGAGGTCAGAGAGTAAATCCAGACTGTGCCACGTGTTATTTGTAGCCCTTGTTCCATTCAGAGGGAACAAATACCTTACTCAGCTACAACTCACAGACATTTAGCAAACAACACCACACTTTTCTGCCTGGTTAATTTTGAAAGTAAGGATTTATCTTTTGGTTTAGTCTGTAACATGTCTGGCTGTGTTTGTTTTATCAGGCTCTATGTGGCCAAGAGAGCTGAGTAAGTACAATTACCCACAGCACAGGGGGATGATAAACTGCATCCTGTGGGCCTTATTCAGACAAATTCTTCTGACTTTCAGAGAACATTTTGACCAAGTAAGGCATCTGAAGCAAAACTAAAGCTGTGCTATAAAACTTACAATGTCATTTCTGATTCCAGCGATTTTGCAGTAATTAGAAGATGACACACAAACTTAGTCTACTGTTGATTTATAAGAACTACTGCACATTACAGCAGGAGAAGAGAGTTTCTTATGAAGAGGTGGCCATGGAGGTGATCTGAGGGCTAGAGCAGCTCTGCTCTGGAGACAGGCTGGGAGAGTTGGGGGTGTTCAGCCTGGAGAAGAGAAGGTTCCAGGGAGACCTTAGAGCACCTTCCAGTGCCTGAAGGGGCTCCAGGAAAGCTGGGGAGGGGCTTTGGACAAGGGCAGGGAGGGATGCCATGAGGAGGAATGGCTTTAAGCTGAAAAAGGGGAGGTTGAGGTGAGATATTAGAAATAAATTCTTTGCTGTGAGGGTGGTGAGACACTGGCCCAGGTTGCCCAGAGAAGCTGTGGCTGCCCCATCCCTGGAAGTGTTCAAGGGCAGGTTGGATGGGCTCGGAGCAACCTGGTCTAGTGGGAGGTGTCCCACTAGAATAAACTCCTGTAAGAAAACCCTATTAACTCCCCCTGTCTCTCAGTACAAATCCAAATCGGGCTGGTGGGTGAGAGGCAAAGCAAGCTCTAATTGCCTGGGAGCATCCCTAAAGCCATTTGCCCAGACCTCTTCCCACAGCAGCTGAGCCTTCGAGGGGACCTGCTTAACAAGCCTGGGTTGAGATGAGAAAGGTGAAGAGCATCACCCCCTCCCATTTCTAAGCCAGATTTTGGAAGGGAGTAATCCTCCAGATTTCTGGAGGATAAGCACAGAGGAGCTTTAGATCAGAGTAATCACTTTAAAGTGTGTGATTTAGCTCCATTAGAATATTTGTGTATCAGTGCCCATAAACACACCAAGCTGCTGATTTATGGAGAGTACTAACACACAAGAATCCCCCTTAAAACAGGGAGGCACCAGAGGTGAGGGAGATGGACGGGACAGGTTGGACCCCCAAATGACAGCAGAGGAGGAAAGTTGGACTTGATGATCTCAAAGGTCATCCTGCAGGTCTTTTCCAACAAGAATGACTATGATTCTATACTGAAAGAGCTTGTAGACAATGCACAACTGATTACAACATATTAGGCTCAAATAAACAGTTTGCACATTACTTCTTCAAAGACTCAAAGGAAGAGATGCTCAAGAGTTTGATGATCTGTTCAGTGGTTTCCCAAGAGGAGTCTGGGGCTCAGCCCACACTAATGCTTCTTAAAGAGGTTGCATGGACAGAAAAATTTACCTTTCAAAATACAATCGACTGGTTTTAATCTTCTCCAAGCATTTTGTATTTCAAAAGTCAGAGTCTGTCCACTGGACCGAGTTAGGGTGTTCACCCAAACACTAAAATACCACGGAGTGCTGGGATGGGGCAGGCTCTGGTTTTGACCAGTGGTCCATGGAGCTCTCAACACAGGATGTAAGCACCTTGGCAGGTCATCCTGGCCTAATGTGAGCTGCTTGTCCATTACCCAGGGACAGGCTGAGCTGAGCAGTGTAAGGGAAGGATTCAGATTTTGCATTAAGGGAAGGGTAAGTTGTAGAAAAATAAGAACATCAACAATTCCTGCTCTTCATACCCTGTGGAAGCTGGCATTGCTATAGCAAATCTCCAGGTATTTAATAACAATTTTAGACATTCTCATTTCAATGTGTTCCTCACAGCAAAACCTCATGTTCCCCCAAAAATGATCTCAATCTGATGTTTATTTAAATTTCCAGTGCTTTGCTGTTGCTTTTCACATCCTGGTAAGTTCTTCTGTTACCGACCAAGTCCTAATTCATTTAACATCAATGCTAAGAAATGATCCCTCCCACCAGCACAGCCTCAGGTCCAATAATTCCCAGCAGGAAATGTTAATTGAACAGCCTCCTGGCCAAGACAACATTTGATTTTTTCCTTTTTAAAACCCATCAGCATCTGCAGGTGTTTTGGCCACTTTCTGGGAAGCAGTAAAGGGAAAAGTGCTCCCATTTCAGAGAGACATGTTATCTCTGGTGAAGAACCATCTGTACAACAGGAAGCTTGTTACAAGAGGGGGAGGTGAGGCAAAGTGTGATAATGAAGGTCTGGTCACCTGTAGGCTGTTCACACAGACTGAATGTTGCTGCTCAAAGGAAGCTCAATAAAAGCAGAGAACAGGCAAAGACAAAATGCAAATTCACTACACTGAAAGCCACACAGATCTTAATCTCCGAAAATGTATGTTATTTCTGCTGTATCCTTTATTCTTCACCAACTCAGGGCTGATGATATCAGCTCAACTTGCCAACAGATAGGCACCCCTATGAACAATGCCCATGCAGAGACCTAGAAGCAAGGCCACCAACTCAGAGGAGATAATCTGAGATAACATAAAAGCAATTAGCACAGCTCAGCAACATGCTGCCTGACACTTCTTGTGTTAGTGTATCCCATGATTTTCTTAAAGAGCAATACACATTTTCTGGAGCATCACATGATATAGTTGATTATCAATCCCAATGGAGAACAAAAAAATATTGATCATTATGCTGAGAAAGTTCAGTTGCATCAAAAGTTAAGAAACAGCTGAGGTTTCCCATATATAAGTAGGAGAAATTGTTTCATCAAGTATATTTAAAAGATGCAAACTGAAAAGACATAATACTCTTCTGTCTTACAGAGGAATCACCTGAGGATCAGTGGTTGATTCCTCCCCCCACCTCTTCCTCTGTCTACAAGCTTGGATCACTTAGATCCTAATGTCCCCCTCCCAAATTCCAGTTCATCTTCAGTGACCACAGTGGATATCCAAGATGTGCTTTACAATGAGAATTTCACCTGATGTTATTTACAAGGGAGGTAAATAAGGTACTTTTGGGGGTCCAGCACAACATGCACCACACAGATGGGGCTGTCCCATCCCTGCAAACAGCCATTCCAGCTGGGACACTGCTTCACAGCTCCGTGTGTTCAATGAGGCTCATGCTCAAGGCAGAGGAGCTCCAGCCATGCAGGACCACCTGCCTCAAAGCTGACTTGCAAACCAGCACAGATCCTGCAGCACGGTGAGGTTCAGCCCTCACCCAGCAGGCACCCACCCATGCCAGGCTCCTCTGGGTAGCAAAATGCTCATCTTTTATTTAGACTACTCAGCTCTCTGCCCTCAGACTCAAAATGAAAAATGCATGACTTATTCATGGTATTTATTTTTCCTCTGTAAGTATCTCCTGTTTTGCCACAAAATAGATTTGACCTTAAACTGAAATACATTTCAAAGCTTTGCATCTTCAGGGAAGTTGAAGAGATGAGACAGTTTTCCTGGGAAAAAACAGAGGAGAGAAACTGCTTAAGTATTCAATTGACTCATGAAACTTAGTCATTAGAGCTGATCAAATATAAAACTGTGAAAAGACTGAAACAAAAGTAGTCATATGCCTAGGAAAAGCCTTCTCAGAGACATCTAGTAAGTCACCTTGTAACTGCTGTAACACACATATGGTGCCCAACAGATATGTAAGTGATCTTGTTTCTGGTATTTCCAGGGAGGTTTTCTCTGCCAGCCTACCCAACCCAAGCCCATAATGCCCCAGGTGCTCCATGGCCAAGCTCAGTCCCACCCAAATCTGGCTGCTTTCAGCAGGGACTTCAAAACAGAAATGCTCCTGCAGCATGTTTTTTGTATCTGCTGACCAAATTCTAATAAAAGCCTGTTTCAGCCAGAATTCTTATGCCTGACTCTGATCTGACAGCACAACAGGCTGTTCTTGTTTAATTTTTCCTCACTTCAGATTTTATTTTATTGCTCTCAAGAAGCATCCAATGGATTCCTGAGAAGATACAAGAGTGCTGCCTAGTCCTGGAACAGAAACGTGCCAAGGGAGTTGAAGAATGCTGCTTTCCTCCAGGTTTAACAGAGAGCTGCATTTAGCACAGTTTGCTTCCATGGCCCATTTATCCTTGGGACTTCCCAGGTACAAGGGTGCCAGCAGACACAGTGGAGGACAGTTCAGCTAAGATCCATTAATTCACCACCTTAGACATTACACAAAACTTGGGTTATTGCAGAAGAGCACAAGAGGAAAAAGCAGCAGTTTATCACCTTGTAACACCTTCCTTGCAGGTGTTCACACCCAGGACTTCAGGGGAATCCTGGACATTCACCTGAAAAGTTGCCCAAATTTGAAAACTCAGCGGGTTTTGGCTAAAGCTGTTGGTCCACCAAATTGAGAGCCAAACCCAAATGATATTAGGTAGAGCCTGTGTGTCCAGATTAATTTCACAGAATCACAATATTTCTGGCTGGAAAAGACCTTTAAGATCATCAAGTCCAAGCATAGACACAACTCAGCCGAGTCCAGTGCTAAACCATGTCCCTCAGCACCACATCTACACAGCTTTTAGACACCTGCAGGGATAGTGATTCAGCCACCTCCCTGGGCAGCTAGTGTTTAATTACCCTTCAAGTGAAGAAGTTTCTTCTAATACCCAATCTAAACCTCCCCTGAGACCATTTCCTCTTGTCCTGTTGCTTGTTACTAGTGAGAAGAGACTGACCCCCACCTTGCTACAATCTTCTTTCAGGGAGTTGTAGAAAGCACAGTGGTCTCCCCTCAGCCTCTTTTTCTTCCTTGTGTGTTTCCCCACGATCCTCAAAGGGACCCCACAGGGCCCAGCCCCCAAGAGGACCCACCCAAGAACTACACCACAGGCAGCAGAACAATTGGGCAGAGGAGCTTGGTCACTGGAGAGATGACTGATCCCAAGACTTACTCAATCATTAAGACACAAGGCACCACAGGGTCTTTCCCACCCTATTTTGCTGCCAACTGGGGTGCAGGCAGCCCCAAGAGCAGAACACAAATTCAGCCTCCCTCCACAGATATTTCCATCCAACATTTACCAGCTTTAAAGCTTTCCCTCTCTAGTTTGGAACAGAGTTTAGAGGAGGAAAGAAAGCATCTGGGGGTGTTCTGGTGATCTCAGCCTTTCTGGAAGCCTGGTATGACTTACATGTGCTCATTAAAATACAAAAATAAAAGATGCTTGTTATCCACACAGACCAGCTAGGTAGATTAAGCACCATGTCCCCTCAGTCATGGAAAATTGACACTGCTAAGGCTCAATGCATCCATCTCAAATTGCTTTGTGAATCATTTTCCCTTCTGGGGAATTCAGAGAAAAAAAAAAGCAGCAACTACACAGCTATTTTCTGTCTTTTTTATCATTTCACCATTGCCACCTGCTGTGCAATATTTTATGCTCCATTTCTTCCAGTTAGACTATTTCTAGGTGAAAAAAGGCAATTTATTTTGTTCAGGTATGGGAAGTATTTATGTATTGTTCTACAGTGATGGGCCTCTGAAGTCTGAAGAGCAGGAATGCTGGTTGAGCCCAAGAGACATCAGCTCTACAGGCAGCTGATGTAACGAGCCCATCACCATTCCCACTGTTTTCCTCTAGGAAGAGGGATCTTCTGCTTGATGATTTCAGGAAAACAGCATGGAAGACAGACTTACATGAAGCAAGAGAGGAACATGCTTCAGTCCACAGCTGTTCCAAAACAGAGGCTTTGGAAGATGTCACCAGCCCAGGATGTTTCTCTAAGCCACAACCAACTGCAGCCATGGATTCATTTTCCCCTTTCAGTGGCAGCAGGACCAGCAGTTGCAAGACTTCCTCCTGCTGTTATGTGGAGCAAAGCTCCAGGGCTGCACTGATGTCCCTTCATTTCCAGCCCCAGTGATGGATCTGATGCCTGAAGCCCAATTTTCTTCTTTTTTGGACTCCTACCAAAACAAACCCCAGAAAGACTGTCACTTCCTTTATAACTTCAGAAGAATTATTACAGCAGCTGCTAAATATTCTGGGATACAGATATGGTTCCTCAAAACTACACATTCATCTTTACAAGAGAAACCTAATGATTTTTTTTCCCAAGCAAATATTAGTCTCAAAAATTCAAAAGCATATTTTATTTTACAATAAATAGCACTTTAAACATAACCCCTGCTCAATGCACTTGGTGTCACTAAAAATAGAGGCTGCAGGGGCACTCTGTCTCTGGAATGGCATTATTGTGATCATCAAGCTCTGAGGAAAAGAACTTGAGGATGTTGGCCAATATAAAACTCAACATGAGCTGGCAATGTGCTCTGACAGCCCAGAAACCAACAGTGTCCTGGGCTCCATCCCCAGCAGTGTGACCAGCAGGGCCAGGCAGGGGATTCTCCCCCATCTGCTCTGGCAAGACCCCCTCTGCAGCACTGGGTCCAGCTCTTGGGTCCCCAGCACAAGGACATGGGGTTGTTGGAGCAAGTCCAGAGGAGGCCATGGAGATGATGGGAGGGCTGGAGCAGCTCTGCTCTGGAGACAGGCTGGGAGAGTTGGGGGTGTTCAGCCTGGAGAAGAGAAGGCTCCAGGGAGACCTTAGAGCACCTTCCAGTGCCTGAAGGGGCTCCAGGAAAGCTGGGGAGGGACTTTGGACAAGGGCAGGGAGGGATGGGACAAGGTGGAACAGTTTCAAGCTGAAAGAGGGGAGACTGAGATACTAGGAAGGAATTATTTGCTGTGAGGGTGGTGAAACACTGGCCCAGGTTGCCCAGAGAAGCTGTGGCTGCCCCATCCCTGGGAGTGTTCAAGGGTAGGTTGGATGGGGTCTGGAGAAACTTGGTCTAGCAGGAGGTGTCCCTGCCCATGGCAGGAAGGTTAGAACTGGATGGTCTTTCAGGTCCCTTCCAACCCAAAGCAGCCTGGGACTCTAATGCAGATGCCCCCACAGCCCTAGCACAACACAGAGGGAAGGAGTCACAGTCTCAGCACAAACTGTCATAGCTTTGCAGTCATTTAAACAGATCCTTGAAGGAGGGAATCCATCTCTCCACACACTTCATCATCAAGGCCCACATTGCTATAAACATTTGTACACATTTCTCTGGAGATACCCATATCCTGAGTAATGACAGACTTTTACTGACCACTTACTGGTGCTGTGCTGTTCACTCAGGTTCTCCAGTTCCTGGTTCTTCCAGAAAGTAGCAGGAGAGTTGGGTAAACTAGAAAACCCTTTTTACTGGCACAGCTGATGTCACCCACCCCCTTCTGCTCACACCAGGGTCTTAATATCTTTTATATTACTGTCTAAATGATCATCACTCAGCAGTCAGTATTAGACTTGGTTGGGTTTTTCTAGGCAGGGTCTTCCCTTACCTTCCCAGGGCTCTAATAGCAGGCTCTTTGAGTCCTGGCTGACCAGAGGGAAAGTGTTCACCCCAACCCCAGCACTCAAAAGACCAAAGTTTGCAGAGGACCTGGAAGCAAGGGATCACCAAAGCCTTCAGTTTGGCCAAAATCAGCCAGAAGTAGTACAAAAAAGGCTCTGGGCAAGACACTTAACCCTCAAAAATTACTGCAAATTCACTTAGGATTTCATTAGTCTAGCTGAATTTTTTATTTTTCTGCCTCAAAATAATTTAGCTCACAGCAGGTGAGAGCCAATGCTTGCAATCAAAGCAGGGGAAGGCAGAGGCTTTATTGCCTACGTACCAAAGTGATAAGGAAATAATTTGAGATAACTCCAGTAGGGTGAAACACATGGATGATACAGGATTTGACACACCCGGCGTTTACTGAAGAGAAGCTCATCCTCAGAATTATATTTTCATCCTTTTGCTTGCAACCAAGCAACAACCTCTCACACATTGAAAAAATGAAGTGTTACAGTGCAAAGCAGTGCTGTTTGGTTTTTTTCTAACTTTTGACTATTAGGAGGACCATTTGTTTTGCACAATTCCATCATTTTCACTGCCCTCTGTGACCCAAAGTTAGCCAAACACAATCTTTTATGCCTTCCTGCCACTTATTTTCAGACTGCTACAAACATTTAAAGGTCACTCTCAGCTGTGTCTGAGAAAGAACACTGCTCTCCAGCTCTGCCTCCCCTTTGTCAGGGGCCTGATATTTCTCAGATAGAGTCTGCCTTTTGTGCCCCCTGTTCATCTGCTCTGCTGCGTTGTCTCCTTCAGTGTCCCCTGTGTGTTCAGCCAAAGCTCAGCCCCAGGGTGGTGGCCATGATCTTTGCTGGCACTGAAGGAGCCAAAGCACCTGTTGTGCTGAGCCACCAGGCAGCAAAGTACCAAAGAAACTAAAAAACCCTTTCTGAAGGTTGTTGAAATCAAATAGTTTTTGTTGGAAAAAATCTTTAAGATCGAGCCCAACCATTAACCCAGCACTGCCAAGGCCACCACTAAACCATGTCCCTCAGCACCACGTCTACACAGTAAGCCTGATCCTCACCAAATCCCTGTTCCTCAGCAATATGGGTATCAGAATAACTTGAACAGCAAGCCCAGGGGCATATCAAACAATAATAATTAGTAATAAACAGTAATAGCAATAAAGAGTGTTGACCTTTAACAGGGTTGATAAAAAAAACCCTTGAAGTGAATCAGATGATTCCCACTAAGTTTAATTGGATTCACATCAGTCCCAATCTGAAAAAAGTTATCCAAATGCCACTGAAACCATGATAATCTGCCTAAGCTGGTCCCCTGGGCAACAAATGAAAGACCAGACAGTAATTTACAGAAGGCTGTTTTCCCTCTATGTATCTCAGCTTCCATGGTGTCATCTTCATTTCACTCAAAATAATATCTAGAAAACAAACAGCTGCCTGTTTGCCTGGGACCTGCCTGTAGATTAGTCAATTTTGCAGCACAACTTTGTTGTAGGGAGGTTTTGCAACATTCTGCCTTCATTAGAATCAGTTTTCCTTCTACCCCTTTCCTTCTCCCATGCAGGTCATGGAACATCTGAGATGAAAATATAGTAGTCCCTGCAAATGTTTTTCCTCCATTTGTGAAGTTTATCAAAAACATTTGGATCAAAACAAAAATATTAGAGTTTGCCTTTAAACATCTATATTCTCACTGTCCCTCAAGAGGCAGTCCATCCACATGGGCTGTGTTGGGGCTGGAGAAGCACAGGAGCACCACACACCTACATGCAGCTCCTGGGAGCAGCAACCAAGATGATGTTCCTCAGCAACTCTCCCAACACCTTCCTCCTTGGAATCAGCTCCTGCATTTTCATCACACTATTACTGATTCCCTATGGACTACTTGGGAATAGCAGATACTCATTTGCAGGAGAAAGATCTGCTTTTTGAGCACCCCTCATCACCTCTTATGGTATTTTGCCTTTCAGCACTAAACTGCCTGTGTTCTCCCTCATGGTAAATATAGGAAATCTCTTAACAGGAAATAAACCAAAGATAGATGCCTGTGTTCCACATACTGCTGACAAGGCAACAACAGTCAAGATACACCTGGGACAAGAAATGCAAATTAACTCTGGAGGTGACCATTTCCTTTGATGTTTTCTTCCTCATCAAGGTGCTGAAAATGCTTAATGCTTGTGAAGCACTTTGATTATTATCATTTTTGCACAAAAACAAACATGTATGTGCTGCTGCAGGTCTTGACTTTTCCATCAGTGAGCCTGGAGACCTAACAATTCTTCCAAGTCATAAACCATGGGACAAGTAGGTCCTTTGTTCCAAAGGACATTTGCATGAAACCCAGATTCCAGTTAAAGCCTTGATCTGTTCCTTTTCCATTTGAAATCACCATGCCCTGTGATGTCACCATGCCCTGTGATGTCACAGCTGGTTGCTACAGAAGTTAATTGTGCCCCAGGCACTGAACTCACTGTGTACAGACACTTCCCATCAAAGAGCAGAGGGAGCTTAACATCAGCCACACAAATATTATTTAATCTACAGGGTGACAACGTGTGGAGGTCCAGGGAACCTAATAGAATCCAGATAAGTCTTTTCTTACCACAAAAAGGAAATTAGTGTTGGAGACTTATCTTTTGAAAAGCATTGCTCATTTAAAGCCCAAGTCCTCCTCCCCAGTAGAAATCAAAGTATAATCACCCAAGCGTTCCTGTTAGAGGCAGAAAGAACAATGCAGGGACCAAACTGGGGCCAAGTCAGATACCAGGTTTGTGGGAGATCACACAGGTGTTGGCAACCTGCTGATGAGGTCAGAATAGCACCTCTGCTCTTTCAGAACTCAAGACAAGCATGAGGACATCTCAGAAGACCTTTTGCTCTGCAGAGAGGAGCAGCACTGCAGCACTATCCCACCTGCAGCCTCGGGTCTCCCCCTGGAAAGCCCTTGGGTGTTACAGGCAACCAGGTTTTCCTGCCCTTACTGAGCCTAAGGGAAACAGCTTCATGAGCTCCTGTTGACAGGAAAGTTGGTTGTAATGAGTACAAAACATCTCATTTACACCTGCCTGCTGCAGAGTTGCAGCTGTAACAGGCCAGAACTGAGAACAGTGTCCAAGCATTTGGTTAGAGAAATGCAGAATGTTGCCTGAGTCACTGTAGAAGAGACCTTATCTTGCCTGGAAGCTCAAGATGCTGCTTGAAGCAAATGCTCTTAGCACCAGCCAAAGAGTCTCCTGCATCTGCCTCTCTCAATTTACTGTTCTGGGATATCAAACTCTCACAACACTCCACCTCTTCCAAGTACAAAGGAGACAGGAAAGTTTTGACAAACCCTATGGAATGGGAAAAAATATTTTTGCCAGCAAGAAATGCATCTACCCTGTATAATTAAATTGATACCTAATAAAACGTGCTGATAACTTATTGCTTGGACATGCTGTTATTTAAATAACATTTCTGTACATGTAAATTGGCAGCACACTCAGATATAAGATTTCTATTTTTCATTATGACTTTGTGAGTTTCCTAAAAGGTATTTTAGGAAATACTGCACTGCCTTGCAGAAGGACATCCCATTTTGGAGACGTGCTGAATTAGCCTCCAGTTTTATCTTGTGGAACATCAAATCCTGTTTTACAGACTCAGTCCATTACAGAGGTGTAAGGAAGTCAGCAACAGAAAGACAAAGGGATCTTCATGGCCAGTGAAATAGCAGGGGGAAAAAAACTGTTTCAAGAGATCCAGTCTGCAGTTGTATGTTCACTGAAGACTCAGATATGCATTAAAAAAAAAATCTTGTTTCATTATAAGCTGCACTTAATTGCTATGCATTGGGTTTTCAAATTGCTGCAAACGAGAGACAGAAATCACAGATGGGAACTAAGGAGCACAGTGCAAATGTCACATGTCTTTGGTATAAGGCAAATCATATTCATGTGTGACCTCTCAAAACAGCCCAAATCCCCAAGCACAGCAATCCCAGCACCAGGGTGGAATGATGAGCTCAGCACAGCTGAGGGCTGCTGCCAGGGGCTGGAAGCTGGAGGTTGCATGAAGCCTTTTATCCCTTTTGTGTGCCTGTCTCAGCCACAAAGCTGTCAGGGACTCTTTAGATTCAATTAAGGAAAGGCTCCAAAAACAACCCCTTCCCCTGCAGGTAACCCATCCTTCAGTCCCTCCATCTGAGCTATTAGGAACCTGCAGCTTCTCCAGGACAGCTGAGCCTGGCCAGCTCAAGCACAGCCTTTGGTCCCAGGATCAGCCTTTGCTCACTCCTGCCAGCAGCAGCTTGTCCTCTGCAACAGGCTTAGAGCAGAGGCTCCCAAGGAATGGACCCATGACCTCAAGACATTTTCCATTTTAACTTCTGATGTCATTCATGTCACCAGGTCACATCCTTTTCCTTTACCCAAAATAAAGGGCAGCAGGTTGTGACCATCTCCGTGATGGAGCAGGGAACTAGAGCTTTGCTTTGGAGGAGGCAGCCTGGGAGCAGAGGGGCAGACAGGCTGACAGCACAGACACCTGCATGTCTTTCTGTGCAGGTGTCCACCCATTCAGAGCCATCTTTCAGCATCTCATCACACCATAAATAAGAACCTCTGTGGTTGCTTTAACCTGCAATGTTTTTAAACAGGTTCCCACCAGCCACACCGCGAAGGCACTCCTCTCAAACTGAGCTTCCACACAGGACAACATGACCTCTTTTTACCCAGACCTTCTAGGAGGACTCACTAAGTGGAATTTGCAGATCATGAAGTTGTTTTTGCCAGAAAAGACCTTGATAATCGTCGAGTCCTACTGTTACCCCAGCACTGCCCAGGCCACCACTAACCCATGTCCCTCAGCACCACATCTACATGGCTTTGAAATCCCTCCAGGGATGGGGACTCCACCACTGCCCTGGGCAGCCTGGGCCAGGGCTTGAAATGACAATGTTTGATCCAATGCTTGACATGGCAGTGTGACCCAGCTGGCTAACAGCCTACTCCACTTGTCCTCCTGCCAAGTGCCCACCCACATTCCTTGCTTGCTGCAGAAAGTTACCTCCTAAGTACATAAAGTATCTCAGCAGATATTTACCCCCACCAATACACAGAAGCATTCCTTGCTGGGGCATAAATGGAAAAAATTTGCCACAGCATTGGGTTGCAGAGCTTGCAACACACACAGGAAAGCAGTGCCAGGCTGCAAACTGTGTGGCTTTACTCCAGGTTTGTCATGCATGCTGGAAATGACACCTGGTAGCTCCAGGTGCTGGGTAGACAGTCCTGGTAACTCCCTAGTCCCTGATGCAGGAACACAGCAGGTGATTTATTTTATTAGTTCAGAAGTCAGCTGTAGTTAGCCAGGGTACATATTGGTAACAGAATAAAGACAAAAACCACCAGCAGTAACTTCTGCTCCCTCCTCACCCACCATACCTGTGCCCTCCCCAATTCAGCATTTCATCCATCAGAGAGGATGCTCCTAAATACTGCATTTCCAGTCCCCCTGAAGTTGTTCACAAATTTAGCTGCTCTCAGTCTGTCAAACCCCCAGACAAAAGTCAGCTTTAAGGAGCAGCAGCTCTCCTGGAGCTGAGAACAGATGAAATCAAGCACAGAGAGCTCCTGGCACCCCAGTGTCAGGAGAGCAATCCATCCCTCATCTTCAAGGGGACCCAGATACCCTCACTTCTACTGAAAGCAGTCATTGAGGTGTCTTGTTCTTTTAAATACTTCCTAATTACATGTTCTGAAATATTGCACTCATTTCACACAACCTCTCTTTAAATCTTATTCCCCCAATGAATTGACACTAGAACTCATTCCACAGGAGGCACAGTTGTTTGAGACAGCAGAACAGACACAAGTCATCTCAGCATCTCCTCAGCACTCCAGAATCCAGCTGCAAGGTTCACCATTAGCAATAAGATGGGTTAGCACATGGCTGCAAATAATCTGGTCATTAGCAGCATGGGAGCTTTCTGTGGAGCATCCAGGAAGCCTACCTAGGAGGACACAGGCTTTTCCACTTTTATCCCTGTCAAAAATTATCCCTGTGAATAAATGAAGCCCCAGAGGACTTCACAGGATGAAGCAGTGAATTAAAATTTAATGACACCATTGTAGCTGAGACAATTGCCAGCCTCTGCCTTTGTTACCAGAAAGCAGGATATTACATGGCAAAAATAAAACATTAGAAAGAGTTTATCTTTCATGAGTTGGCCCAGAAATTGGTCATTGACAGGAAAACTTACAGGCTTTGCTCTGTGAAAGAGGCCCCCCTTCCATTGCCCACCAGGGATGCTGCAGAAATAAAGAAATAAACCTCTGGGTTTGTGCCAAATCTCTTCTGATTTTGCTACTTTTAGCAACTTTCCAGTCATCAACACCACTTGTTTAATGAAGAAAAAAAAATCGAGTTCTGTACAACAAAAACACAAGACTATCAAGGCCAAAAAAATCCCCAGAGCCAGAAAAGGCCACCAAATTCATACTGAACTAGTCTAAAGAAAAATAATGTCTCAAACTATAATTCTCATCCTTATTAGGCAACACAGACTGCAACAGCTGTCACACCAGGATGAACACAGAGGTAAAACTCAGGGACAAAGGGTGAGCCACAGGGCAGCATCATTTGGGGAAACAGTGTCTAATAACAGAATTGGGCATAGCCCAAATGTTGAAGTACTAACATGTTTTTCCCCCCTTAAACTCATGATGTCTTCCTTCCCTCCTGCTTCCTAATATTTTCTTCCAAAGCCAGTCATGCCCCAACCTGATAACTTACCCTGTCTAGACAGCATCATCCTCCAAGCCCCCACAAAGAGAGAGGTAAAGCCAACCTGTGCCTTCAGCAGTGTTGGTTCTGAAGCCCACCTCAGAAACACTAGCCAAGCTAAGCTCCTCCATGGCCAGCAAACACCTCAGACTCTCCCCAGCCTGACTTATATGGAGAGGAGCTACTAACAGGTGGAGGTAATGATCATCCCCAACCTCCTCCCTGCCAAGCTGCCTCTGGGAAGGATGATATTAAAAGCATTTTAGTAATTACTGAAGCCTGATAGATAATGCCTGTGCTTCTACAAAAGATCCCTTTCCCCACTTAGCCCTGGGCTGCCTTTCCTACCTGGTGTTTGGAAAACACCTGGTCCTGCTTCCTGCTCTTCCCAGCTCAGTCACTCAAAAGGATACCTTCATCATCATCTTCCATAATTTTTCATCTTAAGGTGAAAAATCACCACATCCAAGATGCCTGAATCTTCAAATTTGGCAAATTCACATGGTATTTGTGCAGGTGATTAATCATTAGCAAACAACTTGTTAATTAACATTGCTGATTAAAAGCTGTGAACACCAAAGCTGCACCTGCTTTCTAAATTGATCTCCGTTAAAGTGTAAATATTTTATCTATACAAGATGGGAAAACAGAATGTCACCAGTGTTTAATCTGTGCTGTTCATTACAGATTTATATTAACCTTTAGAAAAGCACTGACTACATCCCAGTGCTCAAGATGAACCACTCTTAAGAAGAAGACCAGAGTAAAATAAAAATGGAAGGATGGTGCTTTACTGAAGAGCAGAAGATGATGATGACTATACCATTGCAACAACCCTAAAACTCCAGTTGAAGTAGGAGTTTCCTCTGGCATCACATTGTCATGCAGGTTCAAGTTAAAATTCTCAATCTAAATAGTAATGTTTGGTTTTCACACAGAGGGAATAGTTTGGCCAAACTCCCAGGTGATCATCATAGGCCACCCCAAAGCAGAAATCCCTTCACTCAGCTGAGGTTCACACAGCTGAAAACTTCACAGTAAGTGCAAAAATACACAACTGCCTAAAGCCAGGAGATTGTAAAAAATGAGTTAGGAATAAGGCACACAAACAGCACAGGTATATTTTCATCCTTTTCTCTGATAGCCCACCATCAAACTGGCTCTCAAAATAAGGGATGGAAACCAGGGAGGCAGAGGGAGGGCAAGTAGCATTTGCCAAAACACCCAAAGCCGCAACAAGGCAGGCTATTCTATTTGTCAGTATTTCTTGTTATTAAATCAATAATCAAGCACATATTTCAAAATCCAAGCAAAACCATATTTTATAGCATCTATAAAATTACACTATCAATATGAGGTATGGAAGAAGCTGATACAAAAAAATGTTTCATGCACAGTGTCTAGATGTCCTTGCAAGTGCAACAGCTGCTCTGTGCTCAGCCTGGGGACACCCCGGCCCTTTGGCTGTTGTTACTTCTCTCCCTGCTCTCATATGACTTGACAAAAGTGAGGGGTGGAGAGACTGCCTGTCGAGGTGGGCACAAGCTGGCAAAGCAAGGCACGGTTCAGGATCCCTGTGAGGGTGCAGAATTTTGGGGTCTGACCTCATTCCCAAGCGATTCCTTCAGTGCCCATAACGATGAAGAGAGGCAGGAGTGAGAGTGCGGAGTTGGGAGAGGCTAAAAGATGCCTGAAAACACGAGCTGAAATGAGTACTATTGCCTAGTACATTATCTTCCAAACCCAAAATGGCAAGAGTTTTACTGCATAATTGCACTTTTATTGTTTTATTGCTCTCATTAAGAAGAGCAGCCTTTCTCTCATGATTCCTTTCTGACTACTTGTCTCCATTGCTCCTGGCTTCTGGCCTAAATCCCTCATCCAAACATTTCTGCAGAGCAACTGGCAATGGTCTGAAAATAGCTGGCTGGTCCCTTGGCACGTCCCTTCCCACTGCCTGGATCTTAAAGCCCTTCTAGAAATGGCTCCATGTGCTCCAAGAGAGGCCTGAGCACTGGCTACCCATGGAGCCCCTTGCTGGAATCAGCATGAGGAGGTCATTGCCAGGAGGAAGGGAAATGGTCCATGCAAAAAAGAAAGTGGGAGGATGAGACCACAGGACTATCAAACATGTGAGGCTTCTACCTCTTGAAAGTTTATTTTTGCTTGACTCCACAGCCATCAAGATATGTGCAGGCAAAAGGTGGTTACGTATCTGGATGTCCCAAAATCCTGTGGTCAGCTCAGTTTGTGATTTTACTCTTTGTTTATTTTGGTTTTAGGCATGTTCCCTTTGGTGTGTGTCCATGCAGAGCTAACTCAAGCACATGTGGTATCAGATGTGGTGAGTGGCTTGGGATTCATGCACTCAATATGGAGTAAATCTCTACTAGGACTAAAGTACTCCTGCTTGTACAAGGGCAAAATGTAAACCTAACCTTCACATATAGGTGTGTCAAAGACAAAGCTGACCTGCTGTACCAGGCTGGTCATCCAGTGGCCTCAAGTTGCACCAGGGGAGGTTTAGATTGGATCTTAGGAACAATTTCTTCCCCAAAAGGGTCATCAGGCCCTGGCCCAGGCTGCCCAGAGAAGTGGTGGAGTCCCCATCCCTGGAGGGATTTCGAGGCTGTGTAGATGTGGTGCTGAGGGACATGGGTCAGTGGTGGCCTGGGCAGTGCTGGGGTAACGGTTGGACTCAATGATCTCAAAGTTCTTTTTCCAACCAAAGATTCTGTGATCCTATGAAGGAAGATATGACAACAAAGGGAAGAAAAAACTCTCACCCACAAGTTTTTGGATAAGGTCACAGTCTGAAGTCCCCAGTCCTGCAGTCAATGACATGGGATTTCAGTCAAAATCAGTGGGATTTTGTATAGTTTGGGCCAAATGATCCAATCCTTTCTGGAAGGCTAGGCACCAAAGGAGCAGGAATCACTGCAGTCCCTTGTAGCTGAAGGTGCAATGCACTGGTAGGAGCATTTGCAGCCCCTGCTCACCAGAAGAACAGTTGTCACTTAGCTAGGTATCATTTTACATGAGACCCAGGACCAAATTTGGATGCACTAATGAACAAATAAATTATTGACGCTAAGTGCATGACTATACTTGTTCCATTAGTCTGGAGGGTTAAGCTTGCCAGAGGAGATGAAGAATCACAGTTTGTCTTTGGAGGGCTCATTACCTGTGGCACAATCCAGTTATTTAAGTGCAGGTCACACTGACTCCCTCTGCACTGTTTGCTGAGGAGTTACGTGCATGCGTGAAGAACTCATAAAGTTAGACCCACAGGCTGCCCACTTCATAAGGCAAAGCATGACCTGGTTTTAGAAAGTTCTCCACACCCACAGCACTTTGTAGATTTATTTCTCATAAAAGATGGTAGATTTAAACCCTTGGTGACCTCCAAGTTGTTTTGTGCTCGTAGGGTTTGAATGGCAGAATGAACAGACTGGTCTTCTGTGGAGGTTGGCTGTAAGATATGGAGGTCAGGCACATGGAGATTGAAAAAAATTGGATATTGTTGATAGAGTTAGGATGTAAAAGTTAGGGTAAGGCTACTAGAAATAGTAATTTTGACAGAAAACAACAGGAGAGTGGTTAAAATCACTCCTTAATAGCACTGGCTTCTTTGGAAGCTTTGGGTTTATACACAAGGAAGGGTTAACAAAGCTGAGCTCAGGGGCTGAGAAAAGCAGAGGCCACCAGAGATGACCACCTATGGACAGAGCTCCTGGGGAGGTCCAGATCCTCATGGATGGCCCAGCCCTCATCCCAACAGCAGTCTCAAGTGAGAAGGTGCAGTGGATTGACATGATCCCCCACCCCAGCTGGAGGAGCCATAAGGAGATTTGCCTGCAGGAGTGGGGCTCAGGCTGCCCTACCCCTGCCAGGAGGCAGGAGCCAGAGATTTCAGGGCAGACTAGTCAGCACCAAAGGAGGGTAATCACAGAGATCTCCAACTAATCCATGCAGACATCCCACCTCCAACAGGAGCCACAGATTCCAGGGCAGACTAATCAGCACCAAAGGAGGGTAATCACAGAGATCCCCAACTAATCCATGCAGACATCCCACTGCCAGCAGGAGCCAGTGGCTAACTCAGCTGGCACGCAGGTTAGCAATCAGTGAAAAGAGAAAATGTTACCCAAGGACTTGAGGAAATTGTCTTCATTTTTAAAGCAAGATGGGATTTTTCAAGTGGGGTCTAAAAAACTAAATTGGAGCAGATGGGTCCAGCTGGTAATGAGTTAATGACTCAGAAAAGGTAAGAACAACAGCAGCTGAAAAGGGAGGAACTGCCATGTTTTGTCTTCTTTTCTAACACTTGAATTTCTGCAGATTCTAACTCCAAGTGTTCAGACAAAGTCACCCTTACAGTGATTAACCACTTTTCCCTCTGTTCTGCCCCAGCACCTCACCAACTAGCCTGGCTAAATCTCCCCTTAACATCAACCTCACATACAAGAGGGTCAACCCATCCCTGAGCAGATGTCAAAGTCATTCAGACTCAGCCATTAGTATAATCAGGCCCAGACTTGAAAGTCTCAGAAGTCAAAAACCCTCTGACCCAGAGTTGCCTTCCCAGGAGAGTATCCCTACCTGCTGTAACCTGGCATCCCTTTACACTGGCCCACAGCAGCACAGTGGGTACACAGGGCACGTGTCAGATCCACATATAGAGGGTTTAGGGCCTGGATTGCTTAGTATCTTAATACCTTCAAAGCATCACAGACTGGTTTGGGTTGAAGGGACATTTCAAGGCCATCTAGTCCAAACCCCCCGCAGTGAGCAGGGACATCTGCAACTCGACCAGGTTGTCCAGAGCCCCATCCAACCTGACCTGGGATGTTTCCAGGGAGGGGGCATCTCCCACCATTTTGGGAAACCTGGGCCAGTGGCTCAACACCCTCAGTGTAAGAAATTTATTCCTAATATCTAGTATAAATCTCCACTCTTTCAGTTTACAATCATCACCCCTTGTCCTATCGCTACAGGTCCTGCTAAAAATTTGTCTCCATTTTTCTCATAGGTTCCCTATAAGAAGGTTATTTTACTGTGTATTTTGTTAGATTTATTAATAGAATAAATCTATTTGTATATTTTAAAATATATATATTTATATAATAAATCTTCCACTGGTCTAGTGGGAGGTGTCCCTGCCCATGGCAGCGGGGGTGGAACGAGATGATCTTTAAGGTCCCTTCCAACCCAAACCAGTCTAGGATTCTATTAACTGTGAAGACACTCACAAGGAGGAGGTGTGAACAACTCCACAGGAAGAGCTGCCTGTCACCAGGAGCCCATAAAGACACAAGGCTATATAGGGAGTTGGAGAGCACTCAATATTAATGCACATGGTATTACCAGGAGCACGTGGAAACACGCAAAGCAGAGATGATTTCCTGACACGCAGAGGGGGAAGCAGGAGAGAGGGCAGCAGCCATGCTGAGATGCTGCAGGGGATGAGCTGAAAGGATTTTCTGACTCCCAGCCAGGATATTGAGCCCTGATATACTTGGTCTTGCAATATAATATTTTAAAAGAGCTGCTCCAACGTGCTTGAGAGCAGGGAAGTTGATATTAAGGGCATCAGTCAGGAAAGCAGCAATGCATTATTCAAAGAGTTTCCTGAGCATTCTGATCTCTACTCAGTGCCAAGACAGCTCTCCAGATTTTATTCTTTCAATTTAGTACAAAAGCTGCAAGAAAGGAAAAAAATGGAGTCAATAACCCAAAGCTATGCTCTCTGCCACTAAAATGAAAAATCAGAAAATACAGAACACCAAACTTGTAAGTCATTTCATGCCCTTTTCTTAGATTTCAAGTTCCCTGTGCCTGTGAATGGCACACAGCTTTCCCAAGAACTCAATAATTCATTAAGGACTGGTTTGGACTTTGATCAAGACTAGTCATTCTTATTTGATAGCCCAAAGCCCACAGAGACAGTCCTCATGAGCTACAAGGCAGTGTCAAATCCCAACATCTTTAATAACTCCTTGAAAACAACAGCTTTTTTTGGTGATGTCAATATGTTCAAAGCTTTCCAGTTGGGTGTGAAAGAAGGCAAAATTAAACCCAAACCAAAGGGCTCCTTAAAAGCCAGCACTGAAAAATACTACAGATGGAAAATAAATAGTCATGGAATCATTTTGTTTGGAAAAGACTTTTAAGATCATCAGTCTTAAGCTGATCCACCAGAACATGATCCAGGCAGGGGGTCAGATTTATCAGGCAGTTCTTAGACATTCACTGATTGCAAAGGCATTTAGATTTTCACATCTTAACCCAAACTGTGATATTAATGCAGCTCTATTGTATATCCCATATGATAATATTTACATGTACCTTGTATATATTGTACTCTCATGTAAAGGTGTATTCATGTAGCTGTGTATTAAATCATTCACAACAAGGCTGAAAGTCTTTAAAATTACAAACACAGGGCTAAATTTAACAGAAGCATTTGTCTCCACCATTAAGTCAGCTGGCAATGCAAGCAAGAACCAGACTGTGTAAAGGCACACTGGAACCCATCAACCCCACAAATAAAAACACAGAACGATAATGGTGCTCAGAGTGGGAAGAACTGTGAAGCCAGAGCAGGCATCTAGGTCACCTCATGCCAGACAAACCTCCTGCCTGCAATAAGATATTTTCACAGCCAAATACTAATTGAATCCGTCAGCCAAGAGAGAAGAGCTCCAAATAGTTGTTCTGCCAGGTGTTAAAGTTTCTAGTTGTGCTACGGGTCTGCAAACCCAAGTGCCAGGTCAAGCAGGATCCTGCATGTCCACAGGCAATGAGGAATGGCAGGAGGAGGAGAGCAGGGAGGCTGAGCAGGGATCAGAAAGCAGGGAGCCAACACCACCCAGAAGGTGGCCCAGCCAGCTGGCCAGCTGCTTCCCTTTCAGTAGGAACTACATTTCTCCCTCACTGGATTTTTTTATGTCTTCATTTCTTCCTGTCCTGGGACTGGAGACACGGACACCACAGCTCCTGGGAGGTGCCTGAAGCCACACACTAACCACCAGGGAACAGAGGCAGGAGAATGCTGCTGGCAGACAAGCTGCATTTCAAGGCAGGTCAGTCCTGGCAGCAGGAGCAGTGGGAGTTGTGTTTAAAAGGCTTGGATTTCTCTTCCCTCTGAGTATCATGTGGTTATGCATAATGCTTCTTCCTCTCCCAACGGGAGATAAGCTACACACCCCCACTAAAGAGCAAGGCTGGGGTTATTTTCACTCAGAGTGAAATAGCAGTTCCCACAAAAAATGGTTTTGCTGTTCCACTTGCAGGTTTCTCTGATGCTGCTTCATCACACACAGAAATGACAGAATCATGGAATCATTTGGGTTGGAAAAGACCTTTAAGATCATTGAGTCCAACCATTCACCCAGCCCTGCCCAGGCCACCACTAACCCATGTCCCTCAGCACCACATCTGCACAGCTTTGAAATCCCTCCAGGGATGGGGACTCCACCACTGCCCTGGGCAGCCTGGGCCAGGGCCTGACAGCCCTTTTAAGGAAGAAATTGTTCCCAAGATCCAATCTAAACCTCCCCTGGCACAATTTGAGGCCATTTCCTCTTGTTCTGTCACTCATTCCTTGGGAGAAGAGCCCAACCCCCCTGGCTCTTCCTCCTCTCAGGCAGTTGCAGAGCCAGAAGGTCTCCCCTCAGCCTCCTTTGCTCCAGGCTGGACACCCCCAGCTCCCTCAGCTGCTCCTGCTCAGACTTGTGCTCCAGCCCCTTCCCCAGCTCCACTGCCCTTCTCTGGACACACTCCAGCCCCTCCATGTCCTTCTTGTGGTGAGGGGCCCAGAACTGACCCCAAGATTCGAGGTGCAGCCACACCAGTGCCCAGCACGGGGGGATGATCCCTGCCCTGTTCCTGCTGGCCACACCAGTGCTGACACAACCCCAGCAGTGTCCTTGCAGACAGCATGCAGGGAGCACTCCTCACACTCTCAGATGACAGGAGGAAATTGCAGGGAAGGAAATCCTGGCACATCCCAGCCTTGTTTCTGACCTTTCCCATCAGCTGAGCCAGCTCTGCTCCCAGCCAAATGTCCCAGGTCCCGTCCTGCCTGGCACCAAGCTTCCCCCAGCCCAGCTGCCCCCAGGGGATTTTCTCCAGCTCCATGAGGTTCAGTGATTTCAGCACTAAAGGCATTTTTGTCACATGTACAGGAACTGTAGCCGTGATTTCACTAGGATTTGGGGAAAGGAAATTAGCACAAGTGCATAGACAGACTCTGGCAATACTTGAGGAAGCAGTCGCCTGTTGCTGGCAGGTCTTTTGGCAGCAGAGCTTGGAGCCAGGGCTCTGAGGAGCACCAGGAAGGCAGCATGGCCCTGGGATGGCCGAGAGATCACGAGAGGGCACAGAAACCCTGCATTGACAAAGGCTGAAAAATCCAGACCAGCTACACTGAGATTAACAGTCAGGAATTAATTGTGGAATTAAAAACATACCCACCCCGTGCTTTTCCCTGTCCTTGCTCCAAGGAAGGGAAGTGCAGGTAAGGAGCTGTCTGCGTCCCCCTGCAGACCTGGGTGGGCTTGGGGAGGTGTCGGGGGCTTGGAGGAGTGGGGGCTGCCTGAGCCATCCTTCTCCTTCCTATCCCTCCTCTTGGCTCCTGAGCAATTAACCTCCAAGTGCTGATCAGAGTGTGGATATTGCCCAGGATGTGCTTTGCCTTTGTCCTCCCCTGAAGCCAGGATGCAGACAGAGAGCCCCAAACCCCTCTTCTTCCCAGACCTTGACCCTCATCTCCCCTAAGGGGAGGCAGCTGCCAGCACCACATTAGTTTTTCTCGAATGTGTGGTGGCATCAACACCTGGTAGAAGCTGACACCTCTGCCCAGGTAAAGTGAGTCCTTGGCCACTGCAAATGCTGCACATCTGGTGACAATTCATTCTGCCACCACCATACAACACATGGGATGAGACGAGCACATACAGACTTGTCATAGAGAAGGAAAAGGACCGAGGAGACAGAAACTGAACAGTGGGACACCAGCAAAGACCTTCACTGGGGAAACATCCTCTTGAGGACTAGCAAGGAGGAACGGTGTTGCCAGGCAATGCTGTGGGGCCAAGGACAACGGGAGGGAAGTGGGGCTGTACCTGTTCCATGCCCCACAGTGGTCACTGTTGGCTTTGGCCCTTACATCATCGGGACAGTGATGGACAAACAGCCACCATGACCACCACCACTTGAAGCAGAACTCAGCACAGGCAGTACACATCGGCATGGCCAAACCACACCTTGTCACCTGGTCCTGCAGGGGACCTGGTGTGTGGGGACATTGGCTTTCTGTATGTCAAACACCACAGGAGGATGTATGAGCCTAAATGCTCAGACCAGCCTGAGTACATAGCATAGAAGAACTTGGAGGTGCCCAAAGATGTGTTTTTTGGAAACTTGTTTATGGCATCTATGCACCATCAGCCAAGTTTCTTGGATCACATTCTTCAGTTCTGCTATGCAAAATCCGGCCAAATTGCACTTTCTGAATCTCATTCCAAGAGTTTCCAATCAGTGAAGAATTTAAACTCAGAGTGGAAGAGCCAGGGATAAACAAAAAGGTCACATCACTGGTGGTTTTTTGCTTTCTTGCCATTGTAATTAAAAGCAGCATTACAGCTCTCCCATAAATGAGCTCTCCAGAGACAATATTTCAAAGGTCCCAAATGATTCCCTCTGTTGGAAGTGCTGGTGATGGTCCAGCTGGAGGAGAGCAGCCGTGCACCCAGCCCCACTGGTCCCAGGAGCTGGGGAGGGCTGTGGGAAGCCCAGGTTCCCTGATGTGTGCTCACACCCCCCTACATCTATAGGGTAGGCAAGACCTTCCCAATAAAACCAGCACCTGGCACCATTGAAATGAATTTCCTTGCTCATAAAGCTGACAGCAGGGCTGACCTGGCCTTGGAGCTTGGCTCTGACTGTGTGTCTGTACCAGGCTGGGAGGGAGAACTGCAGCTGAAGAAGCAGCAAGAGCAGAGGATGTCACAGCTCAGGGTGCCCCATGTGCTCTGCTGCTTGACTTGCTGTGTCTTCTGACCACTTTGACACGAAAACCAGCAACGTGACAAGAAACCCACCCCCAACATCATGGTTGTCCTTGAAGATGTGAGCTGCTGTTACCAGATTAAATTAGGACATAACTCCCTGATAAATGACACATGGTAACGAGCACCACGAATGACAGCACCACTCAGACCACACAGGTGCTCCAGATGTGAACTGTTAAACACAGGCAACGGGGAAGCTGTTCTGTTCTTTAGATAATCTTCAAATAAAGCCCAGATGTGACTGTGAGTGCTCTCACTTCGTAGCATAGGCTCCTAATTTGTAGATAAATGGCTTTCTGGGGGATATTCATCAGCAAACAGATTATCTCTGCATTTGTCCCTTTACTCATGTGCAGTTCGGAGGGAATCACCAACAGGTTTAAGAACAGTGTGAGCAAAAACTCTCCAGCCCATCCATTGCCATGAGGGAGATGACAGGATGCTATTCATCTACCTCCTCTCATGGATGTCACACAGAGGGGCTTCTCCCTGAGCTGGAGAGAAAATAAGAAGGAAAAATATGTAAGGGAAGAAAGGAAAATAAATCTTTCCATGAAGAATGCTCTGTAACAAAGGTGATGGGCTGTGTTCTTCTGCCAGGACCCCGTGTCCAAATCCTTACTCACCTGTGTACACTGAGCTGCTCTAAAAAGCAAGGATGGTGGAACCAGAGAAACATGGACCCAAGTCCCTATCATTTTGCCCCCATTTCTAAGCCCCAGGGATGCACATGGAGCTGTTTTCTATCCCCGCAAGGTGCCCTAAACATCAGGCTGTGGAGGAACCCTGGAGACCTTCTTCCAACCACTTCTCTTACAGTTGCACACCACAGAAATAAACATTACTGGGAGATCTGTGCCCAGCTCTCACAGCATCCATCACCTCCAGGCTGCAAGTTGCTCTTCACCAGTCTGAAGTCCAATCAGACAAACCAATCCCAACAAGGAAAGACAGACATCCTGCCACTGAATGCTCTGGGATGTGGGAATTCCTGCATCTCCATCTACCACAAGTCAAGAGTTGGGGTTCTCCACTCTGCTCTTCCCAACCACTGAACCACTGCTGTAATGGATCTTCCTGTTGCTGTCAGCTCTTCTTAGAGGTTGTCTGTGGTCTGCTCCCATGGGCATACTCCAAGTTCCCAGTCCAGCTCCAACGCTCTGCAGATGTAGTTCTCAAGCACCAGGAGCCTGAGAGACAATGGAAGTCACCTAAGAAGATTTCAAATGTAAGCAACTTTATGCCTCACGTCATTGTAACAGCAGTTACACTGTATTTGTTAGAAAACAAGTTTATTAGGAACTTTAAAATCCATTCACATTTTGAAATGATGAATTTCCACCATAAATTCCATTTGTGTGCTGAATTCTGAGATGACTGAAACCCAGCAAGTTATCATAGAATCATAGAACTGTTCAGGTTGGAAAAGACCTTTAAGATCATCGAGTCCAACCTTATCCTAACCCTATCACCCTATTTCTGATGACCCACCACTAAACCATGTCCCCAGGCACCACATCCAGATGACTTTTAAACACATTCAGGGATGGTGACCCAACCACCTCCCTGGGGAGCCTGTTCCAGTGCCCAACAACCCTTTCTGTATAGAAGTTTTTTCTGATATCCAACCTAAATCTCCCCTAACACAACTGGAGCCCATTTCCTCTTGTCCTGTCATCAGTCACCAGTGAGAAGAGACCAACCCCACTCTCACTACAACCTCCTTTCAGGTATTTGTGAAGAGTGAGAAGGTCTCCCCTCAGTCTCCTCTTCCCCAGACTAACCAGCCCCAGCTCCCTCAGTCGTTCCTCACAGGGGATGTTTTCC
Source organism: Hemiprocne comata (assembly GCA_020745705.1). Classification (NCBI taxonomy): domain Eukaryota; kingdom Metazoa; phylum Chordata; class Aves; order Apodiformes; family Apodidae; genus Hemiprocne; species Hemiprocne comata. The sequence continues at coordinate 1,484,600 of CM036591.1, forward strand.
AAACCCCTCACTAGCTTTGTTGCCCTTCTTTGGACCTGCTCCATCACCTCAATGTCCTTTTTGTATTGAGGTGCCCAAAACTGAACACAATACTCAAGGTGGGGCCTCACCAGTGCCCAGTACAGAGGCAGGATCACTGCCCTAGTCCTGTTAGTCACACAATTTCTGATAGTCCCTGAGCTATCTAAGTGTGAAAGATCAGCAGCAGCATTTGCCCCAGAAAAGACCTTCTGTTTCCTATCAAACAGTCTGATGCAATCCCCTTCTGACATCCCACTAAAAAGGGCCACTTTCCTCCACCTTCACCAAGGTTTAAGACACCATTTTAATATCAGCCCAGGCTGGTGAACTGGAGAGCACGACAAGTGAAGGAGATACCCACAGGGATGGGAGGATGTTCCTCATCTCAAAGGAACTCACTCAAATTGTTAAAGGGATTTTTTTGCTAATCTGGAAACACGCAATTCAGCAATCCTTAGATAAAGGACAGCTCTGCTTTTCCTAAGGATCAGCTGCTTCTTTTAAAGAAGCTGCAGTTTAGGTGGAAAGCACATCAAGCTTTGCCATGAGTCTTTCCACTTCTCTCATTTTCTGCTTTTGGTTTTCTTCTGTTACCTACAAATACATTTTATGTTTTATTGTAAGATTGGCCATGTTGATGGAATTTAACCTGTTGCTTTTTAATTTCCTTTGGTTTAGATTCTACTGAAGAGATTCCATGGGGATTAACAGCAAAGTTTATAAGAAGAATTAAATTTTAGGGCATTTATAACTGAGAGAGATAAAATTAAAAGACACAGATGTAGGTTTCTTTTCCCAGGGACCGTAGCCAAACCTGACTGCAAAGTTCCTCAATAATAAACCTGTGTTGTTTCCTCCTGGTATTTACAGGAACAGGGAATAAGAGAGAAAATCTGGTTATTTTTGTGTTACCTTATGTTATTGTCTATGTGAAGCAAAGGAACAAACAACTTTTGGTGGTGATCTCTCCTATGAATAGTCTTTCCCAGGAACAAAAAGGATCCAAAATAAATCTCACTTTACAGGTGGATCATGCACATCTTAATGCCTCCATAATTCACTGTAACAGTATCAAATGATTAGAGCAAACACAATTTGATACTGCTACAGTGAATTATGGAGGCATTAAGATGTGCATGATCCACCTGTAAAGTGAGATTTATTTTGGATCCTTTTTGTTCTCCTCAGCCCAAAAACTTGCTGTACATACTAAACAAGTCCTAGGGCTATTAAAGGGAATGAGCACGAGCAGGAGCCAGGCAATTAAAAATAATTCCAGTCCTGCTTAGCAAACCCTGTGAGGTATTTTCAAGGTAAGTAACATGGGCAACACCCTCATGCCATTTAAATCAACAGGAAAATTCCCAGACATTGCAACAGCTGAGACACAGACACTTTTTTTTTTTTTCTGTTTCCAGTAATTTCTTAAGCAATTCTTAAGTAATTTTTCAGTAATTTCTTAAGTAACTTTCCAAGCAATTAATAACTCTCGGGTGGGTTTGGCTGGAGCTGCTGTCAGTGCAATTACTGTACACCAGGAGAGATCAATCCTGACCATGCTCAGAGTCACCTTCTCAGGGCACATTTGGACTCCCCTGGGTGATGTGGCCACCCAAGCTGGCTATTAATGACTCCTCATGCAGCCAGTTCATTAAGACCCAGAGTAATGATCTTGCATGGATCTCCTGTGGTCACACTTGGCCTTTGGGCAGTAGAACACTAGTCCTGGTACATCGTGGGGAGACACGGTGAGCATGACACCTGTGTTACCAGCTGAGCCTAAACTGGGATGCTATGGCCTAAAATGGGTGGAACAGGATGCAAATACTGCACGTGTCCCTCAGCACACGAGATGGGGACTGCAGAGTGACACTAGTGCTGCTGTGTCCTCCAGCACAGCTGAAGTCCCTTTCCCACCACTGCTGCCTCTCACCTCTGCCCTCCCACAGTCTGCTCAGCTTCTTTCTGCTTTCTCTAGTTCCCCCTTGTCCTCCTCCACTCCATGAGATCGGTGTGGCACCTTTTCCTTGGTTTTGAGGGATGAGATCCCACCTGTGCCTATTTGGGTCTGGTGTTCCAAGGGAGCAAGAACTGCTCAGAATATTCCTCCTGCAGATGAGCCCACCCTGAGCTGCCTGCCATCAGTCCCCAGAAATTATAACTGTCATTCTCTGCAGTGAGTATTTGGTATTTCACTGTGATAATCTGAATTCCCTTTTGCATGAGCAAAAACAGAGCCTATATTCTCTGGTGTAAAAAATCCAGCACACATTTACCATCTCTGGAGCTCAGCGAACTAAGAATGCTGCTAGAGCACCAAAGCAGTGAGCTGTTCATTACAGAAAGCCTTGTCAGACACTGTCTGAGGCATTTTTGGATGCCTCATTTCCATCACAAGTTAATCCTTGTCGTAACCTGACTTTCTGATTGTTGGCTGTAGGATTTACCAACCCAGAGAACATCCACTCCCATCACATTGATGACACGGAGCTTTTGAATCAAGCATCACCAGTTTGCAAGGACTGCAGGGTTAGTTATCTGTTCTAAATAGTTCATTGCCAAAAAAAATAGCAGGTAGTTCCTGCAATATTGAAGGAAGAGGTAATGAAATGAACACCCTGCCATTAGCAGAGGAGCTGTTTCAGAAAGGGTGATCTTCAGGAAGTTCAGGGATAGCAACTGTGACCATCCCATCTGTCCAGCTCAGTGGGTGAGACACAGACTGCTCTGATATGATCCAGAGAAATGACCATTAATATCAGTGTATTCTGTTAATGACCATTAATATCAGTGCATGCTGCTAATGAGCACTAATATGGGTGTGTGCTCTTGACTTTCACATCACATTTCACATGCTCTTTGAAACCAGGCTAGTGCTTTATCAGCCCAGCAGGCGAGGTGGGTTTGGGTGTACAGGTTAGAAAATTCCACTGCCCAGAGGCCAGATGTAGAAGAGGAGTTTCTGAATTAAAAAAAAGTCAATCTGCAAGATAACTTATAAATAATAATATTGATCCAGCAAAAATGGAAGAGTTAAGGGGAAGGGAAGGGGAAGGGGAAGGGGAAGGGGAAGGGGAAGGGGAAGGGGAAGGGGAAGGGGAAGGGGAAGGGGAAGGGGAAGGGGAAGGGGAAGGGGAAGGGGAAGGGGAAGGGGAAGGGGAAGGGGAAGGGGAAGGGGAAGGGGAAGGGGAAGGGGAAGGGGAAGGGGAAGGGGAAGGGGAAGGGGAAGGGGAAGGGGAAGGGGAAGGGGAAGGGGAAGGGGAAGGGAAGGGAAGGGAAGGGAAGGGAAGGGAAGGGAAGGGAAGGGAAGGGAAGGGAAGGGAAGGGAAGGGAAGGGAAGGGAAGGGAAGGGAAGGGAAGGGAAGGGAAGGGAAGGGAAGGGAAGGGTCTTGTCTTGGTTTCAAACTGAAACAATGTTCTTGATCTCGGGTACAAAATCTACTTCTTTTACTACATTCCAGAGCAAAGGGAAAACAAATCAAACATTTTTGTTTACCACTTCCCAAGAAAACTGTTAGTCCCATTGGTTGTTCTCCCCACCCAGGCTCTTCCAAGCCCATGGGCCAGTGACCTGCTGGGCTTCCTGCCTGTGAGCCAGGAGCTGGAACAGCCACAGCAGTTGCCAGCTACTTCACAAGCTTGTTGTGACCATTAATTACACCCTAATTGCAGAGAGCTTTGAAGATATTATTGTGTGAAGAGCAGCCTTGGGGAAATAATTTAATAAGGATATATAATTCCAACACAAAGCACCACTTCATGCTATTTTACAGGAGTCAGTGCTAGAATCTATTAAATGCCAGTGGCACAGATGAATCCCTTCTTCACATTAAAAATGGTAATATATTTAGATAAAAGCCCAGAACAGTAGAGGGTTTTGTTTATATTTATATATATACACACATATATATATAAAGACTGCAAAATGCATTTTAATGACTGAGACAGATAGTTTTTAAGTCATTTTGGATTAACAATAGGATTCTGTCTTAGCTGCCACTAAGAAGATAAGAAGGAAGTTTGTTCACAAGGCTTTTAAAACTATTTTTTACTCATCATTTCAGACCTTCTCTTTGATAAAATAAACACAAAAATATAAAATGAATGCTGCTGCAGGCTGTGGTGGAAGGCACACACTTCCTTTACATAGATTTCCCCACTAGTGCCCCAAAAGTAAGTAAAATAGGAGAAAAATTAATGTTGCAACAAAGAACCTGTCTCTAGGTCCTGCTGTGGCTGAAGTGAGCACTGACAACAGGCTCTGTGACAATATAAGGGACCTATGAACTTGGTCTAGCAGTTCATGCTATCACATCTGGCAGTAGAATGACATGCTGTATTCCAGCAAGAAAATGCAGAGAGTAAAGCTCTCTGGGGGAGGATTCAGGTTAAGCTGAGCCTTCTTGCATGCAGATTGGTATTTGTTCTCAAGATTTTGCAGTAGCTGCACTGGGTATTTTTTGCAATGCATTCTTATTGCTTAAAAAACAAACCAGAAAGTGTCTCAAAATAGACACGCACAATATCCACTGCTGACAAAGCAGGACCTGCTTTGAGTGGCTGGAGGAGCAAGAAATTCTCATCTAGTTTGCAGTGAACTTGCACAGTTCCATTGATAAAGAAATTAGCTAAAATAGCATTGCTTGTTTCACCTGCAGCTTTTGAGGAGGGTTTGCTTGCTCTCACAGGGTGCAGTTAGTTACAAAAATGCAAATGAAAACAAGTAACAAGTTTGGTTTCCTTTGCCATCACACTCCACCTTTCTTAATGAAGGGTGATTGAGGTGTTTGCTTTAGCTGGACGCTGCTGAAACACCTCACCAACCTCAGCTCCTCTGCCTAATCAGGTTGTGCTTCTAAATTAGTGAAAGAAGAGAGAGCAAAAATTTCTCTCTCTTATCTCCGTTATGAGACATAGAAACTAACTGCTCAGGGACAATAGGGCTATGAAAGATCAATTTTTTCCTCATGTAAAACCAGCAGGGACTCATCTGGTGTCCTCAGACTGAGCAGTTCTCCCTCAAAACCCCAGCAGCTCCCTGAGATGTGTACTCAGAGCTCTCACTATTTTGAAACATGAATTAATATTTCCCTGGTCAAGAACTGGCTCTCGGATGCCAAGTGTGATCCCAGTTAATGAATTCACAGCAGCAGTGGCTGGAAACCTGCACACAGAAATGCTGCAGCATCAGCTGCTTTTCCAGTGGCTATTCTTTTATTCCTTCCCAAGAGAACTCTTTCCCACATCCACTGAAACCCAAGGCAGGGAGCAGAGACTCCATAGGCAGCATCCCTGGTTGTCATACCTTCATGACAACCATTTTACCCTCTCTGCCTCTTCTCCATCATCTCACCTTGGTTTTATTTGGTGGTTTTATTTGGCCTCCTATAGCCCCGTTCCCTGGCTGTAGCAGAGGCCAAGTGCCAGGAGGGCAGAGGAGGAAGGATGGGATCAAAAGCTCAGTCTAGATTTCCAAAGCCACCCTTGCACCCACAGTATGTGTGAGCATCTGAATAATTCATTGCTTGGGATATTATAACACAGTTTTTGTAGGTCAGGGTTTTCTGCGACAGACGTTTAGCACACACCAACTGTTTTAAATTGCTACATGGAGTGAAATTTAATCCAAATCTGTGAATTATTGGGAAAAGCTAAAAATGAACTTTAAAAAAATCCCCAGTGGATGCTATGCGTGCTCTAGGAAATCCAGAGAATTATTTCACACACTGTATAGTAAAGAAATAGTGAATTACCTCTGAATGTTGAGGATGTTCAATACACATCCAGGGGGATGACATTGTGTAGTGACTGGGGCCAAAAGATCATGTTTCAATCCACAAATGAGTTAAAAAGAAGACAGAAGGGATAATGACCCCTCTGACCTTGTTCCAGTGACATGGAGTTGGGCATATCACCTGTCTGTGCCACCTGCTTCTGGGGGCTGGGTGGTGAGAGATGTTAAAGCTACAGAGAAAACCTGACTCTGCTCAGAGAAGAGAGCACGAGGCCCATGTTGGGGATGGACTGTGTCCATCAGACACAGCCACAGAGCATAGAGCACCCTGGAGTCACACTGCAGAAGGCTCCAAGCACTCAGCCAGATACTTCAAGGCAAGCAGATGGAAAACTGAAGTGCAGAGTGTCTGCCCAGTGAGCCACACTTCATAGGGTCTTCAATTCACAGATCCTTAAAAACCATCTCATTCCAACCCCCTGCCATGGGCAGGGACACCTCCCACTAGATCATGTCGCTCAGAGCCCCATCCAACCTGCCCTTGAACACTTCCAGGGATGGGGCAGCCACAGCTTCTCTGGGCAACCTGGGCCAGTGTCTCACCACCCTCACAGTAAAGAATTGCTTCTTAATATCCAATCTAAATCTCTCCCCTTCCACTTCAAAGCCATTCCCGCTCACCCTATCACTCCCTGCCCTTGTGGCTTTGTCCAAAGTCCCTCCCCAGCTTTCCTGGAGCCCCTTCAGGCACTGGAAGGTGCTCTAAGTTCTCCCTGGAGTTGCTCTTTGCCAGGCTGAACAGCCCCAACTCTAACAGCCTGTCTCCAGAGCAGAGCTGCTCCAGCCCTTGGATCATCTCCCTGGCCTCCTCTGGACTCCCCCCCACCATCGCTGGTCTCCTGCACACACAGTGGAGGTTTGTCTCCACCACCCCCCAGGGCAGCACTGCCCCCTGACAGGTCTGGCCTCTGCTCTTCCAACTGCTCTGCTAAATTTTAAAATGCATTCCATTCAATAGTAAGTTTCTGAAATAACTGAACCAGGAGGCCCTGCAAAATCACATTGACTTTAAAATGCATTAATTTTGAATACTTTAATAGCAATAGTTAAAGCAGACTTGAAAGGGGAGCAGCAGTTTGTTTTTCCACCCATGACATTGACAGCTGGAGGAGGAACAGGACAGACCTTGTTTGACTGCTTTGTATTACAAGAATAAAAACTTGGCAGAAGATTCCACAGACATGGCATGCATGAATACAAATGTATTTTTATAGGTTTTTAATTTGAGCTGTCAGTCATAAAACACCTGCTGCCATTCTGGCTGCTTTTTAGTCACATCTTTGAAGAAACCTTCTCTGATTGTCACGGTTTCCCTGCAAAGCACAAAGTGTAACTGGGCTGCAGGTGGGGCTGGGGGCCAGGCAGGCAGGGGGAGTGATGGCAACACCTTTCCCAGTGGGATCTGATGCAAGGGAAAGGTACCAGGACCTGACCACCAGCCTCAGTCAAAGGCAGCTTGATGCAGCTGGAATCCATGCCCAGGCACTTGAATAACAGCAGAAAATCCAGCACACCCTTTTCATAGCGTGGCAGTTCACCCACCCAAGCTGCTGCCTTTGAAATAAGCTCCTTTTGCAGATCAGCCTCCTCATTACACAGGGACACTAACACCACTTCATCTGTGTGCTTTTTATTTTTCATCCTTAAACCATAAGAAAGCAGCATGTGATGAAGGGCAAGCACACAAAGGGCTGGTCTGTGAGAGAATCAGGCACTTTAGGCTAGTATTTATCACTGCTGACCAAAGCTTTGCAACTCCTCATCCTTTGGAGGAGCTGAGCTTCACTGGGCAGTGACAACAGCAATCCATGGAGACACTGAGAGGTGCAGGATCACACCGGCTTCATGTGGCACCAGGGGGATGTGGATGGCATGAAAGGAAAGTATGAATATATTGCAGCACTCTCACTTCCTTCTGAACTTTTCAAAAGACAAAGTCTGACTCTCCAAGAATGCACCTCCATGTCCATTTTCGATGAAACCCTTTGGAGAGCAGGACCTGGAGAGGTGCCCAGGTTCTGGATACCAGCAGGATTCCACCAGATCTGTTTTCACCACAGCCAACAAGGACACCGGATGTTTTGTATAGCCATTTTAATTAACAAAGTTAATTTCCAAAGTAACACAATTTAAGGAGACCACTTTACGTGCAACAGCTGAAGAGAGTTACATCAGACTTTCTATCACCCAGAACAACCACCACCACCACTGGTGCTGGGCAAAAGCCCCCAGGCCTGCCCCATGCAGAAAGCAGCAGGGGCTTGAGGAACTCCAGACAAAAGGGCTTCCACCCAAGGAAAACTTCATGTGTTTCAGGGTGGACATGCTGAGCTGCTCCACCTGCCCACAGCATTCGAAAAAGTATTTACCAACAGCCCAAAAATATTCTGACACAACACAGGTCAGAAAATACAGGTTATTGACACAGTTGGTAGGTCTACAGAGTTTGCTGTGCAGTGCAAAGGAGAAAAAAGAAAGCCCTGCATTTGCCAGCAGCTCTGTGCACAGCTTCACACGTGCAGTCCCTCCCACAGACATTTGCTCTCAGGCAGAAACAGGGTCTGGGGACAGCCAGCAGCAGTGGCATTTGTCAAATCCAGTATCAGCACTGTTAATTCTTAAGAATATTGACTTTGAAATCTTACCGATCCACTTAGAGGTTAATGTTTCTTCACAATTCCAGTTACAACGTACAACCAGGTTACATTTATCAAGCCAGACTTTATTCTGATAGAGTCTACTAAGTAAATTGAGTGAAACAAACCAAATTCCACCACCCCTCACTGCACCATGTGTGCCTGGCAGACTTGTTCTTCTAAAAGCATGGGGGAAATTCTGCAGAAAGGGTAAACAGTTTCATATTCTTTGTAAAAAAAAAAAAACCAAACAAACGCTGTAACAGTTACTTCTGCAACTTTCAGTGTGTGTACATCTGCCAACAAATCCTAAAATACCTGAATATATGTAAGATTGAAGTGTGTAAGAACAGGGAAGCTTTGTTATCCTTTGTCTCTTTGCCAGAATGTTCTCCTATCCTTAGTGCAATTGCTGCACATTGAACAATGGCAGCACTTCCCTGCAGGGAAGTACAGCATCAAGTAGTTTATGCACCAGATTGAGGTTGCTTATAAAAAACATGGGAAAGGATATAAAATCAGGTAGAAAGGAGATCCTTTCTCTGAACCCAATAAAAATGCTTAAATAACTTCTTCCCTACAGTGTTAAAAAAACCCAAAACCAAAACCAGTGCTGTAGAAATAGCAGAGAACCCAACTATTCGACTATGTGAACTAAATTGCTGATTTTTATCAGGTATAATTTAAACAGCAAGAGTAGCAGGGAAAAAAAATAGTTACTGGACTTCATTAACATCTTTAATTGCAAATTAGTTTTGTTTCCTTTTCCTTAAAGTACAGCCAGAAGCACAAAAATACTGCAGAAAATCAGAAAATACCTGACGGGTTTGAAACCCTGTCTGTTTTTCCAGAAGATAAATAGTCCTATTTTGTACATGAGCATACGCCCCTTCTCCTTTTTCCTTCCACAAAACACCCACTAAGTCCAAGGCTTCATCTTCACATCTGAAATACAGCAAATAAACTCTTATATTTGAAGACCTAACCATCATTCTCTACTGGATTGATTAATGATGTACAAAGAGCTATATAACCCTCTCCTACAAGGACAGGCTGGGAGAGTCAGGGTTTTTCAGCCTGGAGAAGAGAAGGCTCCAGGGGGACCTCATAGTGGCCTTCCAGTGCCTGAAGGGGCTCCAGGAAAGCTGGGGAGGGACTTTGGACAAGGGATTGCAGTGAGAGGACAAGGGGTAATGGATCAAAACTGGAAGAGGGGAGATGTAGGTTAGACATGAGGAGGAAATTCTTCACTGTGAGGGTGGTGAGACACTGGCCCAGGTTGCCCTGAGAAGCTGCGGCTGCCCCATCCCTGGAAGTGTTCAAGGGCAGGTTGGATGGGGCTTGGAGCAACCTGGTCTAGTGGGAGGTGTCCCTGCCCATGGCAGGGGGTTGGAATGAGATGATCTTTAAGGTCCCTTCCAACCCAAACCATTCCATGATTCTCTATGCACAACAGAGGGCAAACTCAGACACTTTCCAGCGGTTGGGCATTCCAAACATCTCCCACATGATTTATTTTTTTTTGTTGTGCAATAAGAGCAGAGTTCAAGCAGCAGTTTTCCCTTCAAGCTGGGGACAAATACTGTCTCCTCTGCTGACTCCTTTTCTTGGTCAGCTCGACCCTTTCAGTTGCACCAGAGCTGCCCAGTAGGCTTCAAAAGTCTCTTCTGGGTGGTGATGGGGAACAGAACAGAGAAGAGACAAACAGAAAATGCCCTCATGCCACAAGTCCTGTTTTATCAGACATGGAGCTAAAATATCCATCATCCAAAGGCTTTGAGGATTAGAGGAGTGCAGAACTCAGTGTGGGTGCTCCAGCTTACAAGGAATTGCTGGCTGTGGCCACCACAGCACCATGAGCAGAGGAGCACAAACAATGGACCCAATGGGCATGGAGACACTTTGGAAAGCAGAAAAATTTGGATTATTGTCTCAGAGCATCCCACAGCAGCAGTGGAAGAGGCAAACACAGAAAACACTTTTATCCAAACTGAAAAATGTTCTCAGATTTCTACAACGTGCCCTAAATTTAAGCTCCTCATTGTCAGATGCTTTTGTTTCCACTGGAGCTACTGTGGAGCATAGCAAACACATTTAAAATGAAACTTGACCAAGAAAGCACAAAAGAAGAGACCTTTGCATGAAAACCTTATCAGCACATTGACAAGAACAAATGTTAATTAAACTCTCCTTCCACCGTCTTCCAGACAGCTGTAGGATCCTCATTGAAACAATTTGCAATCATTTCAGCTTTTTAATTTAGAGACAACACTGCCAGGAGGAACCTTGGTAGAACATAGTCAGGACCCAATCTCCCACACCATCGTATGCTGTGCCTTCAGATGCATTTTCCATATTTATCATGTCTCCTCCCTGAGGCCCTGCGGAGTACTGGCACTCCCTGCTCCTTCCCAGTCTGGAGCAGAAACAATAGCTCTGATCTGCAATCAGGGCTGCTGGGCTGCAGTGGGGCCCTGCCAGTGCTCTGAGATGATGACACTAATTGAGAACTAACCTTTGCATCAGACAAGTTTAAGCCACAAACTCTTTGGTGCAGGGTTCAGGGAGAAGTTCCAGTTGGGAAAACTTTTTGGTTTTGTTTTTAAAAGTAGAAAAAAGTGCACTAGTGCAAAAGTAGGAGTCCTGAAACCAAAACGTAATTAGATAACAAAATGTAATTTTGATTAGATAACGAAATGTGATTAAATAACAATGAAAGGTCTGTCTTTGCATTTACAAGTGCCTGAGCCCAAACGTCCCTGTCCCATCGCTGCTCTGGCTGCTCCGGGCTTCGCTCCAGCCTAAAACAGCCATTTTAGTGCTCCTAAGTACTAGGAAAAAAGATCATTGCCACATTTGCTGTCCACCAGTGATGAAACAGCTCCATCCCCACCACCCTGCTCATGTGGGATGTATTAGTTAAGGCTGCAGCAGCGCCCTGTGCAGTATTTGTACACAGGAGGCTGGAGAGCTGTCCTGCTGTGGGACCTCTGCCTTGGGAGATGTTGGAATCCAGCTGGACAAGGGCCACAGCCAGCTGAGCTTCAAGGACAAACCCACCACAGAGCTGGCCCTGGTCCAGGGACCCCTTTCTTCCTCAAGGACATCCATCAACACTTTCTGAAAACCTGCAAGAACTCTCCAAAATTGAGATTGCTTTAAGGAGCAAGAGGGAAACAAGGAAACAGGAAAATTGCTGCAGGACTCAGGCCCAGCTCGAGGGAGCAGACATTGCCAGAACTAAAATACAACATATTTTATTTACATTTTGTATAGAATAATTTATTTGTGCAGAAACCCTTTAAATATACTTAAATATTGAACAATTCTTTGAGAACTCTTCAATAATCATGGTTAACTCTACAAGAAAAAGCTTACTTACATTTCTTACTGATGACAGCGAGCTTTGCTTTGTCAGGTTCGTCCACCTGCAGGATCAGCTGGTCACCAGGAAATCCCTCTCCTCTAGAGCCACTCTCAAACACTTCTCCAAGCCCAGATTTTGGACAAGGTGACAGCCCCATGGGTTTCTGCTCCCCACAAAAATGGACAGCCAGCAGAAGGTGCTGTGGAAGGTGCTGGCTGTGGGATGGGCTGGTTTGCTCCCCAGGCTGCTCCGACTGCGAGCACACCCCGCAGCACAGCAGCAGGGCAAGCTGCAAAATGTATTAAAATTGTTGGCATCGTTTAAAAAAGTTGCCTCTAACAGGTTTTTCCATGGTGCAGCAGGAAGAACAGTGAGGCTGCTGAATGGTGCCAGAAGCAAGCAGGTGTAGAGGTACCATTTGGTACTGCCAGCCTGACTCCCTTTCCCGTTACACGCCGCACGGATTGCCAGGACACTTGAACACGATGGGGAAAACAAGGAAAAATCCTTCACAGCAATGCAGGCTGAAATGTTCTTTTTATAAAAAGGTCTCCAAAGCAAGGGGTAGGGGCAGCAAACATTTATGTCAAAGTCAAGGCCAGGATGGGGCTTGGAGCAACCTGGTGTAGTGGGAGGTGTCCCTGCCCATGTAGGGCATTGGACTTGATGATCTTTAAGGGCCCTTCCAGCCCAAACCAGTCTGGGATTCTATGCAATGAAACATTAAACCAAAGTCAGTCATTGTAAAAGCCATTTTCAGCAGAACAGAAACACAGCGGGATGGCCAGCCAGGAAGTGTTGGCTTCTTTCCATTGGATTTCTGAAAACAACCTTTTTCATTTCCTCATTATTCAATTCTTCAGGCGTATGCCTGTGTAATTAAAAACCTTTATTGAGTGGCTGTGGAGAACATCCCTGTGGAGATGGTGCTCCTAACACCTCTGGGACACAGCTCTTCCCTGTCCCCAGGACACTGCAGGGAAGAAACCTGCTTTCCCTGTGTGCTGATACCTCTGCCCATGCTCACCTTACTCCTTGTGTTCAACATCAGATTCACATACTAATTTTAGTTCTTTTGTTCCTCCCATGCTATTATTTGCAGGATTAAGTAGCAAATTAGAAAACACCCACCATTAAACACTTTCTTTTAATAATCATCTGTAGTCTCAGTGACTTTTGTTCTCAAAGGTAAGCCTGAACCATTCCTTATGATGGACTTGGGACAGGACTCACTGGGAAGTGACAGCAGGAGATTCAGGTAAAGCAAACCCACACAGCCCCTCCTGCTGGGTGATGGCCCCTTTCTGGAACACCAATCCTCTGGTTTTACATCTCTGAGGGATTCATATCGACTTCCTTAGAAACCTCTGCACCAACCAATGACTTCCACACCGACTGCTGTGGGAAGTGCCATTCTAAAAAAGTGAACAGAAGTAGCAATCACATTAAGCTCCTTTTTCTGCAGCCTATTGGGGGTGGTAAAGCCCACTGCCCGGGACCCACAGACAGCAATTCAACTGTCCATAACAGCACTGATTCTCCTCCACTGACCATACTCACTCCATGTTCAGCCACACATGTTCAAGTCAGGGCCATCAGAAACAAGGAAACACATTTTCACCAGAAGCCTGATGAACAACATTCCTCTGGCTGGCAAAGCTCCCTTTACCCTGATTTTCAAGCTTGAACTCCCAGGAAACCATTACCTGTGGAGACAACTTCCTGGATCAAATTGATTCCTTTCTCAATGCATGAAGAAGTTTCCCTAAGAAATGAACTCCAGGAGTGAAATAAGGTGAGACTTAGTGTATCAAAAAAAAAAAAACAGATTTCAGGCAGGACTGGCCACACTTCAGTATGGAGGGAGGTGCATTCCCACAGCTATTTCCAAATACACCTTCTAGGGTGTTTGTTCTGACTCTTCCTTCACCTTGACATGAACTTGAAAAGCTGCCTTTGGTTTTCCCTCACCTAAAAACCTTTCCTGCTGATAGGTGCTCTGAAGTGAAAGAAACAGGGAGACTGTCCAGGCATTTCAAGATTTCTCTTCCTCCTGCTAATGTTGTTTGTGAATTAATTGTAGCTCTGTTGCCCTTTAAGCTTTATCCCCACGCTTTTATGTTTAGCTTCATTAGTCTCTTTAGAAGATATCTCAAACAGGCTCCAAAGCCTTCCACTATAGAAAACAAAAATCTCAGATAACCTGAACTGCTATTTTATTCTGACTTCTCTCACACATTGTTTTGAGGTTTTTTGTTTGTTTTTTCTGCTTTTATTTCCTATATCTAAAGATTTCAAAGGTTTGTAACTGTTGGTTGAGGGGGCTGGATGCTGTTAAGCAGATGTTATTACTCTCTTCATTTTTAACATTTCTCTTGAGAGATTTTTTTTTTTTCCAACTTTAATCCTCTCTTAGGACTTCAGGATTTGTTTTTCAACCAATAGTCCAGAGTACATTTTTATTTCTAGCACTTGCTAGGAATGAAATACAGATTATTTGTCTTAAATCCATGAATTCATCAGCTGTACAGCAATCGGATCAAGCACCAAGCATCACAAATCTATGTTTCATTGCATGTTTTTTTATGAAACAAAACAAGGATTAAGTGGGATACACAATTCTTCTGCACAAAATCCCTTATTAGCTTTATCAAAATCAAGTCACTTGCACCAAATTTTAACTAGGAATCTACTAAAAAGCAAATCAAGTGGGAAAAGTCCAACATTAATGACACAAAACCTGCAAACACACAAATTACCTGTTCCAGATTGAGAATTCCCCTGGGAATAACACACATGCACAGAGCCATAAGCTACCCAAGGTGAAGATCTTCTCTTTTTCTTTCACTTGTCAAAGATTTTTGCTTTGCATTTTGCCTTAACTTTGCCAGGACTGCCTTGCATCCTTCCTTGGGCACTGGGTTTAGGATGTGATGCTTCTCACTGTGCCTGACCCCTCAACTCTTCCCTTCTTGAGCTGGCAGAGAAGTAGGGATTCACGTCCTTTCTCCAGAACCTGAGTTTTTCAGGCTCTCAAATTCCACAAAAGGATCTGAGGAAATGGACACCTCCAGGCTGAAGATACTCAGTGGAAGACTCAGACCCCCCAAATGTGACACTTCATTTCCAGAGGCATTCCTGCTCCATTGCTTCCAACATCTACAGCACAAAGTGCTCCCTAGAAAGGATAATTCTCAGCTTCAGACTTTCTTCAGGAAAAAAGTTAGACACACTCTTGTTGCTTTTCCCCATGTGGGACTGATCTGCATCCAGCCTGCTCCTGGCCTGATGTTTTCCATGATGGAAGTGCAAGTGGAAGCAGAACACAGCCACGACAACGTGTCATAATGTAGCACCCACCACCAAATACAATCCCACACCTCCTAAAGCAAAACACACTACAGGAAAATGTGAATACATTTTTCATAGACTAAAGAGTGAAAATTAACATTATTCAGAGGAAGAAATAAGCTGCAAAGAATACGTGTGGAACAGGGGGAAAAGCTCCTTACAGCTCTTTTCAGAAGAGACAAGGGTTACGTGGTGAACAGATCTTACTAGAAGATATCAGACATCCCTGTGACTCCTGGCAAGGAAAGAAAAACAACCCCAAACAGCCCCGACCACAACATCAAAACTGTATTTTAGAAAACAAAATCAATTCAATTGTTGAATAACTTATGAAGCTCTAATGGAAAAAATAATATAAATTCTTCTGTATAACTTAAAGCACATCTATTGTGGAATGAATCAGACCCACCAGCAAGCCCAGAACATAACCAGCTTCATGCAGAATATGATTTCACCCCTTTTTATTTCTTTATTTTTAATATCCAGAGAGATTTCTTTAACTCAATATGTTTGAAACCAACAGTTCTAATCTATCCAGAAACTAAGACTGTAGTTGCTAAGGTAACACTACCTTTAGACAGATCTGCTCTTTGCTTCATATGCCAACATTTGAAAATAATTTCCCGGTGCACATGAAGCAGGACAGAATTCTAAATGGCACCGTGAAATTAAAAATATCGCTCATATTTTTTCCTTAACAAGCTGCTCCTGGTTTATTAACTGAATCCCAAGACAGACAAGCTGGAAGCTTCACTAATCTTTCCTTTTTAGTTTCGCCGTCTGACAGCACATTCTGTGTACAAGCCCTCACCCTGCTGGCCACACCACAGACTGTCCTGGAAACCGCCGCGTTTCCAAAAAACAACCATCTACACACAAAGTGACGGGTGTGGAGGAAACGTCCGAGAGTGATTTTGTACTTAGTTTATACCGATAAAGTGTAAGTGCATTTTTAGGACCAAAAATAAAAGACCACTGTGTATTTAAATATACTCTAACTAGTAGTGCTATCATCTCATTGAAAAATAAACTTAAGCAGCTTCCTACAAACTCTGGATGTCAAAAGCCAGATGTACTGGCAGGGATTTTCCTACAGGACCAGAAAGGAAGGAAGGTAGATAAGTGCACTGTCAAAACATAAAAGAAACAATGCAGAAAGTTTAAATCTTCAGGGAAAAAAAAAAAATACTCAATTTAGACTTATTTTAGGCTGCACCTGAGAGGCAGAGCTGGAGGATGGAGGGGTGAGAGGGTCACAGCTTGGGGAGGAAAACCTGTGAGGGTGAGGTGCTCACACAGAGGGCAAGAACATCTTTCAGGTGTTCTTGTTTGGGAAGACGTGCCCCAGAAATGAGGAACTGCTCCTACAGCTGATAGCAACCACCACCTCAATCCACCATCAATCCCAAGGCAGAAAGGAGGAACTCAGGGCAGACTGGGGAGAGTGGGGCAAGACCAAAGAAGAACTGGTTTGGACAGGAAGAGTTTTCCAGCTCACTGGGATGCTTTAGTAGCACCATTAGTTCTAGACACCAAATATGAGGTTAAAAAATTAATTCCACCATGGCAGAAAAATCTGGTGAAGTGAAGACCATTTTATTTAGAGACTGTTAATCTAGGCTCTGCTAGAGGTGCAAGGATCATGTTTACAGCTTTAACCCTAGTTTCAAGGTAAGTATGAATTTTGTAAAATAGTGATTGAGGAGCTATTCCACCCAGAACAGTGTCTCCACCCTGAGGGGGCAGAGTCTGCTTGGGGTGGGACTGAGAGGAGGAACAGCTCTGCCTGTTCAATGTCAACAGTACTGCAACACCTGGCTGAGTTCTACCCTGCTGGTAACCCCCCCTGAGCACTTGGGAGGACATGGCCACAAACAGGGTGGAACTGGCTTGCTTCCCTGGGCCTGGGGGAAATACCCAGTTCAACAGAAAGCATCAACACACACACCAGATGTGGTCCCCAGAGCAGGTCCATCACCTGGTGGGCAAGAAGCCAATCCACACATGGAGTGGAGAGATTTGCTTTAACACCCAGCTGTGCCCAGAGCAGGGGGTGTTGTGCCCAGAGCAGGGGGTGTTCCACCCAGCAAGCTCAGCTTCCCCAAATGCAAGTGCTGGTTTTATACCCAAAACCGTGAGAAAGAACTTTCACTCTAACATTATTCTACACTCACACACCTGATGGGTCACTAATCCCCCACTTCCATTTCAAGTGGCAATGCTCAAAAATGTCACTACACCTGCTCCAAGAGCAGGGGGCTTGTTGTTAGCAGGGGTCCCTCTGGCCCGTTGGTGTGAATGTTAATATGCTAATAACTCATTAATATATTCATATGGTGATTTCAATCACCCAGTGTTCTTCCTCAGTGCTCCAGGCTGTCCCCAAGCCAAGCTGTGGGCAGAGCTTCTGTCCATCCCTTCCATCTGTCCTGCAGGTGTCCTGCAGGCCTGTCTCAAGGCCAAGCTGGTGACTACTTAGGGTGTGTTTTTCTCTAATTGGAATCTGGTTTTGTCTAATTCTTACTGTTTCACTGTTATCCAGGCCCTGTTTTTATTCTGCATGTCCCTTATGTTCTCTTCCATGTTAATTTTTTTTTCCCCAATGTGATTTTTTTTTTTCCCCCAAATTTTACTTATTTCGATTAATAACTGACATCACAGAGATACCAAATATATTCCTGACCAGCACACCTTTATTTCAAGCACTGAGCAATGTAAAATCACCACATGGGATGCATTCCTTCCATCCACACACACATGAACAGGCAGACATGCATGATACAAGCTGATTGCATGTTTAATCTCTTATCCACAACCTGAGAACTACAGTGGATATTCACAAAGAGTTTTTCCTTGACCCCACAATTCAAGGAAGATTAGAAGTCAAAGGGTACTCGCTCCCTTCCATCATCAGAGCACCCTAAGACATCCAGGCAGAAAATAGGTTGGTCCCAAACTGGGACCCCAACTGGGAGCCATGTTGGATAATGGTGGAGGGGGGTGGAAATCAGGCAACACCACACCGGTGCAAACCCAAAAGTCACATCCCTGAGCACCCCCCCCTCTCCTCCTGAGGGAAGACGATGTAACAGACCACACGCAGTGTAAATAATAACTTACTACAAGTGTTGCAATTATGGGAAGTTCCACTTACAAGAGCTACATAGTAGCGACAGAAAGACAAACAGAACATCCTCTGACCAATAAAGAAGGGAGCAGGTCTGCCAGCTTTTTTCTTTAGTTCCCACAGAAGTTATTTCCGGGAGGTTTTGGCAACAGTTTTGAATTGCAACTCTCACTTTAGCAGTAGGTTATCTCCCAGTGAGAGTTGTTTAAGTAAGAAAACAAGTCTTTGTGCATGGCAGCACGAAGACAACAGCGCCAGGTTTTAAATTCTGAAAAATTCCTCACTCCCCAACTTGAGTTTATCATACAGCAATTTTTTAAAATGAATTGTTAGTCTGAACACGTGACCATTACAACTCAACCCCAGAAGCTGCCCTCTCTGCACAAGGAACACAGGTACAGTAGCTGCTTCCTCAGTGCCACAGCTCCCTCTGCACCAGCTTGTAACTAGTTCTGATCATTTCAGGTGAGGAGCAGATCCCCCAGGGCTGTGAGATGTGTGCCCCAGGCAGAGCAGAGACTGCCCCCTGCATCTCCTGAGCTAGGGACTCCTGAGAAGTTCCAGACAGCATTTCCCTGCTCTGCAGCACCACCACACTGACAAGTTCAGCTTATCCTGGGCTCCAAGTCCTCAGTCTCTTCCTGCATTCTGGCTGCATCAGCAGTTTCCACAGCTGGAGCTCAGCAACCAACCTGCAGCACAGCTCAAGTGGGGGCTGCAATTAGGTGGCACAACAAAAAATTAGAAATTATTTGGGTTTTTTCCACCTTTACCAGCCCTCCTCCCACTCTGTTCAAGGATCTATCTCACTGAGGGCATGCACAGACAGTAACTTTGGTATTAAGTATTTCTTACATACAGTTCCACCTGTACATTCATGTTAGATTTTGTATTTACAGAGTTTGAAAATAATCTGTGCCTTTCACACAAAATAAATTAGGTTTCGATATCTAAATGTTCCCCCTTGTTACGGGACAACAAATTGACTGGCCAGGTTCATTCAGTGTAGAGGGAAAGCAGCAGAACAAGTAACACTTTTTATCACCAAAGGCCAAGTTCCACCACATGAATGTCACTAGAGGAGGATGATCCTGTCATGGGGTCACAGGGATCATGGCTTTGGATCTGGATAAGATCACATCTTACACAAATCCTATTAGTCATTGCATGGGACTCAAGACTACTATTGAACACATTTATCTTGTGACTGGAGCCAGGCTCCTGTACAAAACACTCCCTCTTCAGGAGCCAGCACACTTATTGGTGGGATCAAAATCCCCCAAACCAGCCTCACACACTATTACCTCTAACACCAAACAGTTATGACCTTGATGCAATAAATTAACTCCTTCCACCAGACCAAAACCTTTCAGTAGGTATATTCTTACAAAAAGCTAGCTACATACCATATACCAAAAAACCCCAAACCCAGTTTGACTCAGTTTTGACCATTTTATTGAACACATTTTACACAATTTCAGTTCAAGTTACAAGTGAGTTGTAGCAGTGGGTCAATTTTCAGCTCTTCTATTTCTGGCCTTTTTGCTCCCTCTTCTCTCCCCATTTCCAGCACTGAAGCTGTGAAGAGGGCAGAAGGACCAGGACAATTACTGTTGCAGGACTGACAGAAAGGCACATTTTGATCTGAAGCAGGACAGAGAGGGGAAGGAAAGAGAAGATAGAAGGGAACAGTGCAAAAACGGTGTTTCAGATAGTCTGTTGATTCATGTCCAGTTCTACAAAACCAAGTTTATATTAATAAAATATGGATTCAATAAACATGCTGCACAGAACTGATGAAAGTATCAGCACATCTGCAGGGTCACACCTCACCAACTGAGCCTCTCCTACTTAATTCTCATTTGAGGTGGCAGAGCAGGATTCCAAAAAAGAAAAAAACCTCTAGGTTTTACCACAAATCTCCTTGGAAAAAGTCAAAGGCTGCAGTGCTTGAAGAAGCCCTAACTTAAGCTGTCTTCCAAAGGATTCTCAATGACTGTCTACCTCAACATCAGTAATTCGACGTGCCCTCAGCAAACTAGCAATTGTAATTCAAGGCAGGACACTTCCAAGGCTAGGCTGGATGAGGTTTGGAGCAACCTGGTCTAGTGGAAGGCATCCCTGCTTGAAGGCCCCTTCCAATCCAAACCTTTTTTATGATTCCTTCATTGAACTGGAGAAACACAGCGCTGCACACACAAAACCTTTTCAAGGGATAAACCCCACATACATGGTGCGGATTTCAACCCACGGAGGCGAGAAAACGACCCTTAGAGCAGGGCTACCCGCCCCTTCAGCCACACCAGTCCCAAGCGCGGCCTAAGAGCCGGTCAAGAGCGGTTCTAGGGCTCCTCCACGGGCCCACAGCGGCGCCGAGGGCCCACCTCAGCCGAGCAGCCCCGGGCCGGCCACCCTCAGCCACGGTTCAGGCAGCGGGAAGAGTGGGCGGGTTGGGCCGGGCAGCCCCGAGCAGCCTCGGGCGGCCCTGAGGTGCTTCCTCCCGCCATGGCGCCCGCCCGCTTCCTCTGAGGAAGCGCTACCACCGCGGGCCGCAGACGGGGGGAGGCTCCCGCAGCCCCGCTCGGCACCTACCAACCCCGGCACGGGGGAGGGGGCGGACAACGAGGCCGAGCCTTCGAGCCGGCGCGTACCACCTGCCGCAAGGCGGAGGGGAGGTCGGGCGCCACCTCCTGCTTCGCTTCAGCGGGTGGTGAAGAACGCGCTGGTTCCTCCCCCCCTTCCTCCAGACGCTGCTGGTGGTGCCCGGCTCCTAGCGCCCCGCCCCCGGCCCACGTGAGCCCTTTCCCAGCGTCCCCTCGGCTCGGCCCCTGCCATAGCCGCTTCCCCCCGCGCCAGCTCCGCGGCCCGGTGGGCCCGCGCCCCGTTCTCCCGCCAGCCAGCGGCCCGCTGTCTTCGGGAGGCACCTCTGCTCGCCGCGGTTCCGGCCAGCCACCTTTGACTTCGCTGCTCCCCCGGCGCGGGAGCCTCTCTTCATCCGCACGCCTCACTCCGGACGCTGAGGCTAAGAGAGGCGGAGAAGAGCTCCGGGCGGCGGGGCCGGCAGCCAGGATGTCAGGTGGGGACTCGGCAGCGGCGGCGGCGACCGCCTCCCCTCAGCCGCTCCCGTTTTCCTTGCCGAAGCCCCCTCCCCTCATGCAGCTGACGCCGGGGGACGCCGTCCGCCCCGTCTCTTCCGCCGCGGACCAATCACCGAAGAGCACCCGACTGGCGGGCCGCCCGGATTGGCCGACGGGGAAGCCAGTCAGCCTGCTGGCCCCATTGCTCCCGCCCCGCGGGGAGCCCGAGCCACTCATGCCCTTTGGCCCCTCGTCGCGGCAGCCACTCAGGGGGCGGCTTCTTGGCAGGTGCAGCGGGGGTAGCCTGCTGAGCCCCTCGATGCGGCCCGGCGGTGTCGACCGTGGTTCCCTCATGGTGAGTGAGGGGTGGGGGGGGAGCGGGTTGGCTGCCCCGGTCCCGCCACAAAGGGCCGCAGGACAAGTCGAGATGGCCCCGGCCAGAGGCCGCCTCGACTTGTCCGCGGCCCTTTGTGGCGGGACTGGCTTTGTGGTGTGCACGGACGCTGGGTCGCTGTCGGCTTCCGCCTCCGGTTGCTGTGGAGCCCCGCGAATGGCTGTGGGGCTGAGGGGAGTGGAGGTGAAGCCGGTGGCGTGCCGTGCTACAGCTGGTGACAGGTCCCTCAGAAAGCAAAAGACAACGTGGTTACACTCTGAGAAAGTTCTGAGGTGACATTGTACTGCCTCGAAGCGTTTGTTGTCCGAGACACAGTGAACAGCTAAGCTTGTCACCGTGTGTCTAGTCAGAGTGAGGGATGTTGGGGGGGGCAGGGTCAAGTGTTACGCTCAAAAGTTTAAAACCTTTCTAATTGGCTGAGATTTCTTAGTGTGAACTGCCCATTCCCACCTTCAGAGTCTTCTAGGACAGAAAAATCATAGAAAATTTGTTTTTTAACACATGAAAAGTAAGTGTTGCTTAGTTTTTTCTGCTAAGGACCCTTCCAAAATGATGTTTTGGTTAAGCATAGTTTTCATATTAATAAACCAGTGCACTTTTCTAACATAGTTCTGTATGTGTATGTAAGACATGGAGGGACTGGAGCATGTCCAGATGTCACGGTTTGGCACCGAGTTGGAACACTCTCGATTCACCCCCCTCCCCCTCCTACCCTAAGGTAGGGAAAGAGGGAAAAAAATGAGAAAGAGAGGCCTTCTGGGTAGAAAAGTGAAACTTCACCCTGGCTCAAACCAAAACACCAGAGAAGGGCAGTGGAGCTGGGGAAGGGGCTGGAGCACAAGTCTGAGCAGGAGCAGCTGAGGGAGCTGGGGGTGTTCAGCCTGGAGCAAAGGAGGCTGAGGGGAGACCTTCTGGCTCTGCAACTGCCTGAGAGGAGGTTGGAGCCAGGGGGGTCGGCCTCTTCTCCCAAGGAACAAGTGACAGCACAAGAGGAAACAGTCTTAAATTGTGGCAGGGGAGGGTTAGATTGGATCTTGGGAACAATTCCTTCCTGGAAAGGGTTGCTCAGGCTACCCAGGGCAGTGGTGGAGTCTCCATCCTTGGAGGGATCTCAAAACTGTGTAGATGTGGTGCTGAGGGTGTGAGGCTTAGCAGTGGCCTGGGCAGTGCTGGGATAACTGTTGGACTTGGATATCCTAAAGGTCTTTTCCAACCAAAATTATTCTATGATTGTAGATGCTTTTTGAAGTGAAATACTTTCCGGGGTTTATCTTAAGGTACTTCTAGACCTGTTGCTTTTGACAAGAATGAAAGCTCCTAATATCTTTTGGTAATCTTGAGAAAATAAGAAAAAACATCCACATCCATTTTTGTTCCAGCAGTGTGATTGAGCCAAGTACTGGAACGGCAACAGGATTCAGGGCTGGTGGTCAGTGTAGGAGCTATTTCAGACCTGGACATCAGCAGCAGGAGATACTTTGTGTCTCTAATGGGCTTTGTGCCACAGGGGTACTTGCCTTAATTGTAGCTTTCTGGAAGAACATGCAGAAATAGTTGCATTCCTATAAATGTAGCATGTTTTTCTGTGACAAACCATAAGGTTATGGGGCATTGTTTCGGGTATTTGTTGTTTTTTTTTTTTTAATTTAGCTGTTGGTTTTGAAATTTTAAATGGATTTTTTAATTCTGCTTCACAAGAGGCCCTTGGATCAGTGGATGACCTTGCCTGCTGTTCTGCAGCATCGATCTAAAAGAGCCCAAATAATTTCCAGCTTGGTGCTGAGCCTCTCCTTGTTAGGAATGCTTTTCTGGAGGGTTGGGTTGTTGGCCTGGTGCTGATTTTTCCTCCCTGATTGCTGCCTTTCAGATGGGACACCCGGGCATGCCTCATTATCCACCCATGGGGATGCACCCTATGGGGCAGAGACCCCCAAACATGCCCCCGGTTCCGCACGGCATGATGCCTCAGATGATGCCCCCCATGGGAGGACCACCAATGGGGCAGGTAAGGCAGTGGTACAAGGTCTGGTTTGTTTCCTTTCTTCCCATAATGGTGTCAGGTACTCCCTGAGGTGGGTAAGTCACATACAGAGCTGGCAAATGGTAAGGTTGATAATTTGGGGTATTTTGTGCCACAGTTCCTATCTGTGCAGAAACCCTTCTCACGTGTAACAGGTAATTGATGCACCTCATTGTAACCTTCATTGTAAATAGCTGTAGGCATGAATCCAGATTTGCCTTTTAATAAGGCTTTTTGCTAGTTTCCTTTATATTTTGAGGAAGGTTATCTTACTGATAAACACTAAAGACATGAATTAGTGGCTCTTTTCAGAGGTAGAGAACATCAGGTGTCTCTAATTCTTGCCTAACTCATGTCTACACAGATGAAAATCATAGGGCAATGCAAGGGAAGAAATAACTATGATTTGAATGTTTGCAGAATTCCTTCTTGAATCCTAGGGAGGGGTTTATAGGTCTGTGGATATACACTTGTTGCTGCTCTTGTGTGATGGAAGAATAAACTTGGCCATTCAGATTGGCAGGTGTGAAGCTGGGCTGGCAGGCAGAGCAGCCAGAACCATATCTATGCTTTTCATCAATTTAAAGCTTATATTTGGAGTAATCAAAGATCCTTTCCCATGTGGTTTCTCATTAAATTCTGAACTTCTAAAATAAACAGTTATCTTTCTGGATATAATACATCCTCTAGTGATATTGCTCGTGATGGTGGTTTATGTAAGTAGAAACCCAGTGTCACCAGCTAGACCAGAGCAGAAAGGTTAACCCTCTGAGGACAGCCCACAAGGTCACACTGGCAACTCGTGTCCTCCTTTGCAGCACCTTGGATAGATTGTGTCTGTCTGTTTCTTTTTTTCTTTAAACTGGTGTAATAAAGGCTTGGTGGGAATTTCTTGAGCATGGTTCAGCCTATCAGAGCTTCTGGTGTTAAAATACTGCAGTTCTAAAAGAGGAGGAGGTTTTGACCATTAGCATGGTAGGTAATAGCATGAGGGTGTGCTCATGACAAACTTGAGTAGCAGTTCTGTTTTCCTCTACTGAACAGTTCCTTTGTAGCTTCTGTTCCACTGCTCTCCCTCTCATGTATTGGATGTTTCAATCTCTAGTGTTCTAGTGAGCACTACAGAGAGCTCAAGACTTTCTGGTAGATGAACCAGCTAAATGTAGATCAGATTAGGTAGATTAGCTCCAGCTAAATGGAATGGAAGAGAGAAGGCTGGAGGCTTGGTGACCCTACAGCCTGAAGGGTGGAACAGGATGGTGATGTTCTCACACCAAACTGTTGTGCTGGAACTGTCAGCCCATGCTGGCTTGTATCCTTCAATGATAAGCTCTTTCTTCCAGCAGATACCAGAGGTTTATTTGTGCAGCTTTGTGGAATGGGAATTCTGTAGCTTGTTTTCTCCTTGCTGAGGTGAACCCCTGCAGGACAGGTACTTTGCATGGAGAATAGCCCCGGGTCAGCATCATTCACAGGATGCTCTTTTGGAAATGAATTTGCTCTCATTCCCACTTTTCTTTTCCTTTGCTGACTTTAGGCTAGTGTTAAGCAGAAACCAAGCAGTGTGCAGGGTTTCTTCAGGACCTGAGCCAGGGCTTTTAAGAAGTTTCACCTGCTCAGAGCCCCCGTAGTTGCCAGTAGCAGCGGGGCAAGGGTGCTTTCTTCTCCTGCTTCTACAGGATGGCGAGGGGCCGCCTTCCAGTCTTCCCTCCCTCCCTCAGCCTCCCAAGAAAGCCTTGTGGATTTGAGGGTGGGGCAGTAGCCCTACCACATCCCTCTCTCCACACAAGATGCAAGATGAGGAGAGTGGTAACCTGGTGCTCCCTGAAGATACAGGGGGACGGGGTCACTTGGCCAGCCTGCCAAGGACCAGAAAGGTAAAGGGGCATAACTGAAAGGTTGAAGGGGGTTGACTTCTCCAGACCTGTTTGGGATGAGTGGCCAAAAGTTCATGCTCGTAATGACCTAAATTCTATCTTTTGCCCATTTTTCTACTTTTTAATGGCTTATTAGTTCTTAAAAGCCAGGATTGGCAGGAATGATGGGAACCATGAGAGCTATTAAACATTTTTTCGGTGTTATTTTTGACATCTTTTCAGTGCACCACTTCAGTGATGCATAACTTCTGCATACCTATCCCTCTGAGACTATAACCACAAATATTTGGGCAAAAGCTAGCTTATCTGAGTGGCAGTCCTGGGGCTTTTTTGGTCTCACCCAACAAACTCAGATACAAGTCCAGGCTCAAACTTCATTTCTGTAGTGTGGGGTGTCCCCGTTACCCAGTTCACGTTGTTCCATGGCTTAATATTGTATGTCTATATTTAAGGGTTGTTGTTTTTTTTTCCAGACCTTTAAAAAGAGAGTTTGAAATCAGTTTAGAGCTTTCATCCTGAAATTTAATAGCTCTCTTAATCTTGAAGTTGTTTGCAGAAATTCATTATTCTAGTGTCCCTGTAAAGTGTTTCTTCCTTTTTGTGAGGTAAGAGGAAAGGGAGACAGGTTGAAAGTTGTCAAAAAGTGTGAGCAGAACTAATCCTGGATTCTGAGTTTGTTTAGTTTGTTCCCGTGTGTCCTTGGAATTCTGCAGAAATCTTTCCTAACCTTTCTTTTTCCTGCTTTAACTTAGGATTTCAGCAACAGCTTATTAACAGATCACACTACATTTGCTCTTGTTCTTTTGGAGTTTGAATGGTCGTTTTTATTAATATTTCCTGTCAGTCTTTGGAATACTGTAGCCACATTGTTCCTAATGTCCCTTTTGTAGGAGTGTAATAAAGGGAATGACAATTCTACAAACCCATCTTCCTTCTTGGTGCCAAATGTTTAAGGGTTTTTTGGGTTAAAAACTAGTACCAGGTAACTGTTTTAAGTAAGAATAGAGGAATACTTGTATTTTATGTTTAAAATTCCATAAAATATGTCTGAAATTCAATGTAATTCTAGATGCCTGGGATGATGCAATCAGTAATGCCTGGAATGATGATGTCCCACATGTCCCAAGCTGCCATGCAGCCTACAGTTCCGGTGAGTTTGTCTCAGCTTTTCAGGTTTGTCTCAGGTCTTTGTGTCAGTTCCTGTTGTTAGTTGTGTGTGGGTGCACCTTTGTTTTTGTAATTGGGTTATGGAGAAGGTGCTGCTAATTGTGGTGAAGTTTTATCTAGCTCTTGACTTACTGTAAAAAAGATCTCTGAGAGAGGTAGAGTGAGTGATACTTGGTGTCCTGTGGATTTTCATCACTCTTTAAACTCTTCTCTGTAGCTGTGTCTGCTTTTCCCATCTTTTTTCCCTCTGGATACTGCTTCCTGTTATGCCTCTCAGCCTCCTCCCTTGTCCTTTACCTGCCTGTAGCTCTGCAGGAGCCAGGGTAAACTCTGGCTGTTGGGAGGGCTGATTGTCTGACCACTATGTATCTGATTTTTCGTAAAAGTTTCTGAAATTCAGCACATTTGAGATACTGAGTAAAGCTGCTGAAATTGGTAGAGGTGTGGAGAAGTTATTTGGGTGGAAATGGAGAGGGGAAAAGTGACCAGGTGTTACAGATTAATTTTCTCTGAAGAGGAAAAGGCTACATTTCTTTCCTATTAATTTAAATCTTTGAAAAGATTATGTTAACTGTAGGAGATCCAAATAAAAACACTTCAAACCACTTAAAAAAATAATTTATTTCTAAATTTATTTTTGTACCATGCAGACACTACATCCCCGAGTCAGGTTTCATCCCCACAGAACTTGGAGTTTTTCCAGAGTACTAAGCACAAAACCTTTGTTTACTGATGTTGTTGATTATTTATAAAATAAGTTGGTTAATACTCCACTCTTCATTAAGGGTTTTCTGAGTTTGAAAAAGTAAACTTAGGCACAAGAAAAGAAACCTGTCAGAGGGCTCTGCTTGCTGGAGAGACAGATGTAACTGTGGCCTTGCTTGCCTGACAGTACTTGTGCTCATAGAAATACACATGTGCACACACAGCAGCTGGAATTTTTTAATATAGAGAACTCACCTGGTTTAGTGGTGTTGGATAATAGAAAACGTGATCGATCCAGTGTTATTTCTTTTTTGTTTAACAAATTTTGGTTTTTATTTGATGAGTGTTTTGTTAATAAAGTTTGTAGAAGACAGCTGAAAGAGAAAACCGAGCAAAAGATCACAGAACCACAGAATGGTGGGGGTTGGAAGGGACCTCTGGAGAACATCTAGTGCAACTCCTTGCTAGAGCAGGATCCCCTAGAGTGGGTCACACAGGAACACGTCCAGGATGGTGTTGAATGTGCCCAGAGAAGGAGACTCCACAACCTCCTTGGGAAGCCTGTTCCAGTGCTCTGTCACCCTCACAGTGAGAAAGGTTCTCCTCATGTTTACATGGAACCAACCTCCTATGCTCCAGTTTGCACCAGTTGCCCTTAGTCCTATCATTGGACATCACTGAGTAGAGCCTGGCTCCATCCTCCTGACACTCGCCCTTTATGTATTTGTAAACATGAATGAGGTCACCCCTCAGTCTCCTCCAAGCTAGAGACCCAGCTCCCTCGGCCTTTCCTCATAATGGAGATGTTCCACTCCCTTCATCATCTCTGTGGCTCTGCACTGGACTCTTCCCAGCAGTTCCCTGTACTTCCTGAACTGAGGGGCCCAGAGCTGGATACAATACTGCAGATGTGGCCTCACCAGGGCAGAGTAGAGGGGGAGGAGAACTTCTCTCAACCTACAAACCACACCCCTTCTAACACACCCCAAGAGACCACTGGCCTTCTTGGCCACCAGGGCACATTGCTGGCTCATGGTCATCCTTCTGTCTGCCAGGACCACCAGGTCCCTTTCTCCTACACTGGTCTCCAACAGGTCAGTCCCCAACCTATCCTGGTCCATGGGGTTGTTCTTTCCCAGATGCAAGACACTAAACTTACCCATGTTGTATTTCATTAAATTCCTCCCTGCCCAACTCTCCAGCCTGTCCAGGTCTTGCTGGATGGCACCACAGCCATCTGGTGTGTCAGCCACTCCTCCCAGTTTGGTGCCATCAGCAAACTTGCTGACAGTGCCCTTTGTTCCCTCAGCCAGGTTGTTGATGCATATATGGATTAGCACTGGTCCCAGTACTGACCCCTGAGGGACTCCACTAGTCACAGACCTCCAACTAGACTGTCCCATTGACCACAACTCTCTGACTTCTTTCCTTCAACCAGTTCCCAACCCACCTCACTCCCCAATCATCCAAACCACACTTCCTCAGTTTAGCTGCGAGGAGACTGTGGGAGACAGTGTCAGATTCACTGAAATCAAGATCAGCCCCAACCACTGCACTAAACCTGCAACCTGTATTTTTGCCTACAGAAAAATAAAGAAGTTGGCAGAATTATTTCAGTTGTTAAGCTTTTTCCTTAGTTTGAAAGAATTTCAAAAAAGGGTGTCTGCAAGAGCTGTGGTTACTCAAAAGCAGTTTTATGGGTGCGATGCTAATACATCCAAAGGCTCGTGCTGCATAATTAGAATAATTGTGTAGAATAATAGAATTACTCATTTGGGAGATAAAAATGGGTGCTGGAACGCAGGCAAGGGACCCCCTCGGGGAGTTTGGTGTGTATTTTGCCTTTCTGAAAAGTAGCTTGATGTTCTAATCACTCTGTTAAGGAGCAGGAGTGATGAGGTGGGCAGTGGGAAGCTAGGAATCCATATTGAAGGCAGCAGAGCATTTTGTTGCTGAAAGGGCTTTTTTGGATACCTACTGTATTTATTGGTGGTTTAACTACAATTGCACTCAGTGCTGAAATGTCTGTTGCTTGTTTCTGCAGCCAGGGGTGAACAGTATGGATGCCCAAGTAGGTAAGTGGAATCAATTTATTACTATTTCAAACTGCTTAACCAAAATTAGGTGACATATTAAAAAATAAATCGTATTTTTTCTGTAAAATGTGGTTTAGCATTTCAGTAGCTGACGTCTTCATTCATTCTGGGAAGCTGGGTTTTTTTCTTTCAAACATTGATTAATTAGAATCTTCATAGAGAAAAATAAAGTGACCAACCCCTTTTAAAATTTATTTTTTTTTAATTTTATTCTTTAGGTGTTACACCTCCTGGAACTCAGGTATGTGAAAACCAAAGTTCTGGAAGATTGTGATGGCAGTGTGGTGTGGTGCATACATGCTTTATGGGTTTAGAAGAAAACCTTGTATCTCTTTTTTTTTTTTCTTCTCCTATGGAGCTTCTTTGCTTATTTGACTGTCAGTCTGTGACTAATGTCAATAGCCAAAGTTTCCTGTTAGTTCCACTCATTTCTGAGCATTGAAATCTGTTTCTTCTAGTGTGCAGGACAGTGAGATGTTTGTCGTGATGTTGTTAGGTCTTTTTGTCCTGCCTCAGCAATAAAAAGAGAATAACCTGTATAGTTACCATAACAATTCTGAAAACACAGTGTAATTTGAAGACTATCAAGTACTAACCTCAAAAGAATGGTCATGACCACTTCAGTTTTGCTGCAGTTTATCTTAATTCCCCCCACACCCCCCCAAAATCCTGATGTTATTTGAAATTTGCTTTTGTTAGTGTCACCTTCCATGTCTGGGGGGATGTGGCATGAGTTGGTAGCTTACACAGGGGTAAATATTGGGTAGGTTGCACGGAAGGTGGTCTGACAGAGGTTGAACTTGGACCTGAGAGAAAGTTTCTCCTCAGCCACATCCAGTAACTGGAAGAGAGGAGAGAGGGGTAAAGCTGTGTTCTGCCAGCCCTGATTTCAGAGACTTGATATAAACTGGTGATAAAAGAGCAGTTGAAAGGTGCTCCTGAGTTCATTCTTGACTTCTGAAGTCAGAAGCTTCTCAAAGGACATTTTTTTCTTCATTTTGAAGGCAGGGTATGCTTCTGGGCCTTCCTCTTGAAGCTGTTGCAGTCTGGTCACCTTCACTTTTGCTTTCTGTTCTGGTGGTACCACCTGCCCTGGGTTGCTGAGTGGGAGAGGGTGCGAGAGACTCCTAATAGCTCTTGTCACAAAGAATTACTTTCTTGAAAACAATACTTAAATGTGTTTAGATTTTAGCTTGCTGTCTTTGCTGCTGAATTTCTTAGTTTATTTAATATACACGTTCAGAACCAGCCATTAACCAGCATGTCTTTTCAGAGCTCTGTTTTGTTTCGCCCTCAGACGACACATCCCGTAGTTTGCGCAGCCCAGCAAACAGCCACAACCAACAGTTCTGTTAGTGAAGACCACTCCAAACAGGTTTATCTGCTTTCCACTTGTACTTCACTGTTTCAGTGGCTTTCGATGGCATCTTGGCCAGCAATTACTCTTCATCATTAATGGTATCTTTTATTTTTCCTAGAAATCTACGTGGACAGAGCACAAATCACCTGATGGAAGAACATATTACTACAACACTGAAACAAAGCAGTCTACCTGGGAGAAGCCAGATGATCTGAAAACACCTGCTGAGGTAAACTAAATTCAGAGGAAGGTGACTGTACTGTGTGTGTTTGTGTGAATTTACTAGCCTAATTATCATGCAGGAGGATAGCTGTGTCAATAGATACTTTCTTTGTCCCCTGGGAGCAAACTCTTCAAATAAGAAATGTTGCAAAAAATGTGTATATTGCACTTCTTATGTTGGTAGAACTCGAGGCTGCAAAATGGACAAAATTCTCAGCGTTTTTCCTCAATTTTTAGATACATTTTTCTTATTAAAAAGATAGCATTCTGTAATATTTAGTTAAGTGATGTTTGTTTTTTCCCTAGGAAGGATTTTCCTTGGAAATTAAATGCCTTCTGTTCCTTCATCCTGAGTTAATTTCTTGGCATAGTGTTTCTTGCTGTGCTTTTAATTTTAAAACACCATTGTAAGTTTAATTTTACGTTTTGTTTTCTGTCCATTAGCAACTGTTGTCTAAATGTCCCTGGAAAGAGTATAAATCTGATTCTGGAAAGCCCTACTATTATAATTCCCAAACGAAGGAATCACGCTGGGCAAAACCCAAAGAGCTGGAGGATCTTGAAGGTAATGTGAAGAGCAGGGGGGTGGCAGTGAGCTGGGAGCTGTGCATAGCCATGAGTTTGGCAAAAACTTGGTATCAAAGCATGGCAGTCGGCCTTCTTTTAGAAATGAAATGTACTGCCATCAGCTGTGTGTAGTAGAGGTGATGCAGCCTGAGCTTTGGGTGGAGCAGCCTTGTCTCCTCCTCACCTTCCCTCTTTCCATTAAAGCCTCAGTTCTTCCCTGTGTCAGTGACGGCAGCATCAGCTCCCCCTCGTGTCCCTGAGCGGGAGCGAGTCAGGATGTGACAGGCTCGGTCAGGGCTGTGGGCACACTCTGCTCTCCCTGTCAGCGCTAGGTGGTGCTTCCAAGGCTTCATTTTAGGCCTTTGTAGGGTTTGGCTCTTCCTGAGCCACCAATCCTTTGGCAGCCTTTAGGAATTTCGGGTTTGTGGGGGAAGACAAGAAGCAGAGGGGGGTGTCTGTAATAATCCTCATTCACCTGGAAACCAGGGTAAAAGGGTGCTGGGCCTCTCTAATACAGCAGAGCTTATCACTGAGCAAGACCTGCATTTTGTTTCAGTGTACTGGATAAATTTTGAAAGCAGTAATTGCTGAGTATTTCCTACTCAAAGCAGCAGTACTGACTGTCTGCTGAAAGCCAGAGTTCCGTGTGAAGCTTTGCTTAGCTGTCAATTTGCTTTTACTTTTTGACAAAAACTACCTTGAGAATTTCTGTGGCAAAAATGTTAGTAATTTTGTATTGCCCTTCTGTATTGCAAAGGCAGAATTCCCCTCTTATACAAATGTCATGTGATGCTGTGCTGGTTTTCACTTTTAGCATGGTTTTGTGGGGTATTTGAAGGTGATGAAAAAGATCTACAAGATTAGCTGGGGTAAGAAATGAGTATTTTAAAAAAGGAATACAAGGAATAAGCACCAGTGACTGTTAGAATAAAGAAGAAGGAAAGATCTGGTTCAGTAAATAGTCTTAAAAATAATAGTAAAAGTTAAAAATAAAAGTAATAGTTCTTAAAAATAGTCTTTGGAATCATTATTTTAAATGAAGAAGTTAGTTGTTGTTTATATACTGTAATCTTTCTTTAATGGGATTTCTAAATTTTGTTTTAGTTTTAATTCATTTCAGTTTTTAAAGGGCACAAATATTAAAATTAGTGATAGTAAGAAAAATATTTCAAGCTGTGCCTGTATTACATCATGTTAACAGTGAAATCTTTACCATGCATACATAAACTGTTTTTGAAGTTGTATTTTAATGCGTTTCTTCCCTTTCTCCTCCAGCAATGATTAAAGCTGAAGAAAACAGGTATGTTTTTGACAGTCTGCTACTGTTTTTTACATCAAGATGCTTGTTTCTTAAAAATGGAATCTGGCCCTTGAATCTTAAGACATTCTCCTTGCAGCTTTGAATTCCAAATAATGGCTTAATGTATAAAAACTCAAAGAGTGTGTTCTAGGTCCCTTTGTAACTGAAGGGATTGATACACAGTTCCAGTCAAGTTTTTATTTTCTCCGAGCCAAGATGGTTTTGTTTTCTTCTGAGAAGTCTTTGTAACTGTACCTAGACCTCTCATTTCCCACTGTATTAACTTGATTAACTTATTTAAACAACGGGTTTCTCTAAACCACTAAGTTGTCTCATGCTTGTGAGTGACTGTCCCTGGTTTTGACCCCTGCAGTGTCAAGCCTGATGAATCGACTCCGACGACGGCTGCTTCAGCTGCTGAGGCAACAAACACAACCACCACAGCCACAACTGCTGCTGAAACAGCTGCAGCTGTGACCACCACCCCTGCTGCTGCTGCAGCACCAGCAGCCTCCGAAGGGGAATCTGCTGCAGCCTCTTCTGGGGCAGAAAACGAGAGTTCTGGCACGGCTGCAGCTGAGGAGCAGGGACAAGCAACTTCTGCACCTGCTGGGCAGGACCAGAGTGGAGAAGCTGCAGCTAATGCAGCAGATGACTCTTCCAAACAGGAGGCCTCGGGAGAGTAAGTGAAATTACAAAGCATGTGGCTTTGCTGCAGTTTTGTGTTTCTTCTAGGATCTGGTTTATCTCTAGTTGTAGGTGGCCAGCCTGCTTTGGCAGTGAGCTGTTTCCTCAGTGAAACGTGAGCATGAATCACAGAATCCCAGACTGGTTTGGGTTGGAGGGACCTTAAAGATCACCCAGTTCCAACCCCCCTGCATGGGCAGGGACATTTCCCACTAGACTAGGTTGCTCTCAGCCCCATCCAACCTGCCCTTGAACACTTCCAGGGATGGGGCAGCCACAGCTTCCCTGGGCAACCTGGGCCAGGGTCTCACCACTCTGACAAGAATTTACTCCTCCTTCATGTCTCTCAGACACAGGCTGGCTTTTGGTCAAGTTTTAGCTGAAGCAGATAGATAACCCAGAGAATTACTGCTCAGTGGTTTAAGTCTTGCTAAAATATAAGCAATTAAAACCAGGGTCTTAGGATGGAAAGAGAAGAACAGTAAGTAAGAAAAAGAGGAAGAAGTATTAAATCTCTTTTTAGAAAAATTATTGCCCTCCCCTTGCCAGCCCTCTCCCAAAGCTCCTAAACTCTACACAGGACATGAGTGGCATTGAACACTCCATAGATTTGCCATGGCTCTGAGGGTTTCCCAGGGTAACATTATATGCTTACCCTGTATGTTTCCTCTTCCACAGACCTGTGCAATTGGCTGTTGTTAGAAGAAAATGCAATGCTAAATACATCTTCATCTGTTCCACCAGCAATGAGATCCTTTGGCTTTTCGTAATGGAGAATTACGTGAAGAAATAGAGCTTCTGATTTTTATCATTCAAACAACAAAGAAACATGCTGTGAGGGACTATAGCCAGCAGGGCATAATTTAGGGCAAGAGGCCTATTTTTAGGGACTCTCCTTTTAGATTTTTGTGTCATATCTAAATCAAAATATTCCTGCTAAATGTCAGCATTACTTTTAATGAATAATTTCTAGGTGACTTGGGCAGGTAGCCGATTGCATAAGAGAGAACATTTTTCTGCAATAATTTGCTTTTGTTGATCCAGGTGTGTGTGGTGTCTGTAAGGAAGAGTCTTCAACCTGTGGTGTTTCTGATGTGTAGCATGTTTTTCCTTGGGTGTCTGTTTTGAAAATGCAGTCTCTCTGACTGTGGTGGTTTATGATTCTTCAGTGGCTCTAACTTAGGCAAACAATTGCTTAAATAATAACATCACTGATTTTTGTGAACAGTGCTGCTTCAAAGAAGGAGGACGACGATGCCCAGCCAGTTAAAAAAACCTATACGTGGAATACAAAGGAAGAAGCAAAGCAAGCATTTAAAGAGCTGTTAAAAGAAAAGGTATTTCAGTCAACTGCTCTTAATGCTTAAAAGAACTAAAAAAAACCTGCATTTGCCAGAAATTGCTGGATCTTTTTTTGTGTGTGAAGAATTAATTTGTCTCTGTTGTGGAAGACATGGTTGTGTAGTAGACAAACTTACTGTAGAAATGGCAATAATCCCCAAAGTACCTTGTTTCATTTTCCTTGTTGACTGTTAATATTTATTTTTTTTTAATTATCACAGAGAATGTTTTCTAAACCTCAAAAGCTCAGTGCTTTTTTTTTCCCTAAGGGCTGTTTTGTAAGGAATTGGTTGTTGTTGGATGTTGATTCCAGATCTAATTAGTTCATGATTTAATGTTTTCACAGCGAGTACCGTCCAATGCTTCTTGGGAACAAGCTATGAAAATGATCATTAATGACCCTAGATACAGGTACTGCTTCATTCTTTCCTCCTTAAACTTCTAAACAAATCCTTGCCATAACTTTTAATTATTTAATAGATACTTGTGCATTTGTGAGCATGTTCCATTGTCAGGGAACTTTTGTTCCTTGCAAGAAATGCAAGTCCTAGGCTTAATTTTTCATTCAGAGACCATGTGATTCTTTGGTTTTGTTTTTCTAATTTAATTCCCTTTTGTATAATTGACTTTGTTGTTTCCTTTTTCTTTGGCATGAAGTGCTTTGGCAAAATTAAGTGAAAAAAAGCAAGCCTTTAATGCTTACAAAGTTCAAACAGAGAAAGAAGAGAAAGAAGAAGCAAGATCCAAATATAAAGAAGCTAAGGAATCCTTCCAGCGTTTTCTTGAAAACCATGAGAAGATGACATCCACCACAAGATACAAGTAAGAGCAGTATGAAATGGAGTTCAGCCTTTTTAGGTTGCCATGTTAATAATAATCAAATCTTGCTCTTGGGGAATGCTAACCTTAGTGTGTGCTCAGCCTGCAACTCACATTTTTTAACTGTTTCCTTTGTTTATAAGAGATAAAAAGGTGGCACAGAAAACATTTCCCAAGAGAGAAAATGAGGGTGATCTCCTACAAAAGCATTGCTACTTATAAACCAGTTCATGAATGGTACTGTAAGCCGATGGGACAGTTTGAGCTGATGTTCACCAGTAAATGGTTGTATGCTTTTTTTTTTCTTTGCTTTGTACAGAAAAGCTGAACAAATGTTTGGGGAGATGGAGGTCTGGAATGCAATCTCTGAGCGTGATCGTCTTGAAATTTATGAAGATGTCTTGTTTTTCCTGTCCAAGAAAGAGAAGGTAACTTTCTTTTAAACTTATCTTTTCACTTGTTATCTATAAATTAGTTTATGGCTCTTAGGAAGGAAATCCTGCAAGCAGTGCAGTTCAGAGTGTTGTTCAGGGACAGTCACTATGTGAACAGCAGGGGAGGGATCTGCAGGAAAGGCCTGGAGAAGCACATGAGAATGTTCCTGTTACATACTGCATATGGGTTACAGATCAGCTTACCCTCTCTCCAAAGGGAGAGAGAAAAGAAGGGAACTATGAAACACTATGGATAGGGAGCTCCAGTTTGGCAAGTTGTGGTGGGTCCAGGGAACAAGGGAAAAAGCACTGATGGAAACCTTCAGAACTGTGACTGGTTTTGTTGAGGTAAATTTGGAGACATTGGTCTTTGTTTCTCTAAGTACAGTACATGAGGGGTATGGGATGGAGTTAGCAGGCAGAGGGTGATGGCCAGGTTCTGTTCCTGCACAGCACACAACTGCAGCAGGGGGACTGACTGCTGCAGGGTAACATTTTGGAGAGCAGAGTTTCCTGAGAAGCCACCTCTCTGGCAGTGGCAGGCATGCTGGGAGCAGCTGGCTCTGGTTACCTCTCCCTGGTTCATTGCAGTCTGCTGGTGGGCATGGGCAACCCCTGGCTTGTCTGGTGTGGCAGATACCACAGCAGTTCCTTTGAAAGTTCTTTGTTTTTATTGACATTTTGTTGCTAATTTTGCAATGTGCTTGATTGCTAGTGTGCAAAAATGGCATGTAGGTCCAAACGGTATTGCATTGCTTTTCATGTAAATGAAAGGTTAGGTTTGTGTTTTCTGGGAGGACAGACTTGAGGGGTCATGTGTTTTTGTCTATACAAAAGTAACAAAAAAATATGCATTTTCTGCTCAGGAACAAGCCAAACAATTACGGAAGAGGAACTGGGAGGCTTTGAAGAACATACTAGATAACATGGCTAATGTCACTTACTGCACTACTTGGTCAGAGGCTCAGCAGTATCTGATGGACAATCCTACATTTGCAGAAGATGAGGAACTTCAGAGTATGTAAAACGTACATGTGTTTCTTTTGGAAGAGGGGATGGATTTGTCTTCAGCAGTGGAGGCTCCTGACTGGGTCTGGCTTCCTCTTGCCTAGCCCCGAGCAGCTGCAGCAGCTGCTGAGCAGCCTGTGTAAAGGATCCTGTCTTGTGCAGCTCCTAGAAAACAGAGTCAGCTTCACAAACCATGACTGAGTCATCCTAATGACAAAGCAAAGGGTGACCTTTTCGTGGGGGATTGAACTGACTTGGGAGTTGTTGGCTTTGAAATCTGAAGTAGTATTTGACAATGTAATCTGTGTTGCAGATACTTGCACTGCCTTCTGCTAGAGTGAGGCCCTGTGTTTGCTTCCCTAGGACAGGGATGGGTTTGCTTTGCTGGAGTAAGAAGGCAGTTCCTCCACTAGGAGCACATGTTTCTTACAAACAAGTCGATGCTGTGTTTTCAGAGCACTGTGTACACTGACACAGCTGCTAAAGCATGTGACAGAGTGCTCTGTGTTCTCCCCTCTGGGTTTTTAAGATACCTATGGTAGTGTGGGGAGAAGCACCAGTGCTCACCCTACTTTCTCACAGAGGCTGCTGGGCTCTGGTTTGGCAGGGATCATTTCTGCAGGCTGGGGGGGCTGGGTTCTGCTGCTGTGCAGATCATCTTGTGTGTCAGTGCTCTGGGGAGCTTCCCCTTGCACAGCCACTGGCCGTTACCTCCTAGAAACTGTCTGGTGGGAAGAAATACCTGATTTTGACTCTTGTCACTGCTGTTATCTGTTGCTAGACATGGATAAGGAGGATGCACTGATCTGTTTCGAGGAGCATATCAGGGCACTGGAGAAAGAGGAGGAAGAAGAAAAACAGAAAAGTTTGCTTAGAGAAAGGAGGCGGCAGCGCAAGAACAGAGAATCCTTCCAGGTTGGTGGGCTTCCTTTCTCTGTCCTGGCCACGCCACGTGGTCAGATGTTCTGACAATTCTTATTTCTTGGGGAAGGCTAATGGGTGCATGTCAGCTGTCAGGGCTGTGGCTTTTTGTCTGCTGTGCCATACATGTTTGCCAGGAAGCTGCAGGAGTGGGGGAAAGTAAAAGGAAATGGATCTGAGCAGAAAGGAAATGCAGTGGGAGCACTGTAGATGGTGGAGGAAGCCAGGAAGAAATTACAATGTGAAAAACTAATTTTCAATTGTGTTTTAACAAAACTGGAGTTCCAGTTATCAAGAGTATTGATTCCAGCTGTTAGCTAAGCAAAAGTATGATGAGTGACAAAACATTTCCATTTCACTTGTGTTTTATAGCTATTTTTAGATGAGCTGCACGAGCATGGCCAACTGCATTCCATGTCCTCTTGGATGGAGTTGTACCCAACCATAAGCTCTGACATCAGATTCACCAACATGCTTGGTCAACCTGGTAAGAACACTGTCTCTTCCAGCCCTGTAGAAAGGAAGGTACAGGTCTTGGATTTGGGGCAGAAAAGAGCAGCTTTGTTTGTATATTTGCTAAATGTCTAAAAAATGCAGCTCTTTTATTAGAGCTAGCTTTTGACTTATCTAGTTTTTTCATCAGGATCAACAGCCCTTGATCTTTTCAAGTTCTATGTTGAAGACTTGAAAGCACGTTACCATGATGAAAAGAAGATAATAAAGGATATCTTAAAGGTGAGAGGGGAAAGTGCTCCATTATGGGGCTGCTTCTTTTAATGCCAAGTGTATCATTCAAGTGAACTCTTTGCTCCTGGGAGGTGGGATTTCAGTTTGTGTTAATGTCATGTGCCTGAGCTCCTGGCTTGTCTGATGCCATAGAAGCAATTTTCTTACAGGATAAAGGATTTGTGGTGGAAGTGAATACATCTTTTGAAGATTTTGTTACGGTCATCAGCTCAACTAAAAGAGCTACTACTTTAGATGCAGGAAATATCAAGCTGGCTTTCAATAGTGTAAGTATGAATAGATAGCAGTGCTCAAACTTATAAAATCTCTTGTCAAAACAGGAACTGGCATTTATTTTCACTCTATTGCTGTGGCTGCTTTCATAATATTTGAGAGAGGTGCTGTGCTTTAGAGCTGCTTATCCTCAAATCAGTTCCCAAAAGACAGATTGCAGAGGTGTATCTTTCTTGGAAACATAAATGTTTCAACTTAGGAAATTCTGTGCTGGGAATTAAGGAAGGTTCTCTCCTTTATATTTGACTTTTCTCGTGAGGTATTTTTGGTGTCTGTGTTTCTGTAGTTCTGGCTTGCATGATGTATTAACTCTGTTGAGGGAGGGACTGTTGCCAAGGGCTTTTAGGGAGGGGAGAAGGGGGAATGGATCGAAACTGGACATTTAGGTTAGACATTAGGAAAAAAATCATTGCTGTGAGGGTGGTGAGACACTGGCCCAGGTTGCCCAGGGAAGCTGTGGCTGCTCCATCCCTGGAAGTGTTCAAGGGCAGGTTGGATGGGGCTGGGAGCAACCTGGTCTAGTGGGAGATGGTGTCTCTGTTCATACAGGGGGTTGGGACTAGATGTCTTTAAGGTCCCTTCCAACCCAAACCAGTCTGGGATTCTAGGATTCTCTGATTCCATTTTAGATTCTGTTTGAGATCAGTAGTTGCTTGCTTTAAAAAATAAGCAATTGATTAATTTTCCTGTATGCCTAAGTAGAAAACTCCAAAGGTGAACTGCTGGGCTTCCCAAAAACTGCATTAAGCTGAAGTCTTTCTGAATGGTCTGTTTTGATACCTTTCAAATGATCTCATGACTTGTGTGTGGTCTAGCTGCTAGAAAAGGCAGAAGCCCGGGAGAGGGAGAGGGAAAAAGAAGAAGCCCGCAAGATGAAGCGGAAGGAGTCTGCCTTCAAGAGCATGTTGAAGCAAGCTACTCCTCCCATCGAGCTGGATGCTGTCTGGGAAGATGTAGGTATCATCACTGAATTAGCAAAGTCTCTCCCAAAACCCAGAGCAAGCTGCTGCATGCTAATGCTTTTCCAAGTCAACCTGGATTCTCTGAGCTCTTAGTGGCTTTGGTGTAATGCAGCTCAGACCTGGAAAAGTCATCTGTAGACCTGTAAGAAGTCATGTCTTCAGTAGGATTTGATGTGGATAACTTGAGTCATAATTCCATTTGAACACAATTTAAAACAGAACCAGAAAACCCTTAAAGCTGACCAACAAACACCACCACCCCCAAAAAATAATCACAGAAAGCCCCCAGACTTAGTTAAAAGTCTGTAATTTTGTCCTGGTTAAGATAACCTTTAAAATCTGTCCTCCCAAGCATGCTTTGTATCAAGAAGCTGGCTTTAAAAAGTTCAGCTTTGTAAGGACAATAGGAAATGGGCTCCAGTTGTGCCAAGGGAGGTTTAGATTGGATATTAGAAAACAATTTTCACTGCAAGGGTAATTAAACACTGGAATAGGCTGCCCAGGGAGCTGGTTGAGTCTCCATCCCTGGAGGTGTTTGAGAGACATGTAGATGTGGTGCTGAGGGCCATGGTTTAGCACTGGACTGGGTACAGTTGGGTTATGGTTGGTAGAGTTGGGTTATGGTTGGACTCTGTGATCTTAAAGGTCATTTCCAACTAGAAAGATTTCGTGCTTCTGTAACTGATCGATGGCATTTTCAGCCAGTGGAATCCTATCTCCTTTATCATTATTGCTTTTATTTCTGAATGGCTGTATTTCACATTCATATTTCATTCCCATTTTTCTTACAGATCAGAGATAGATTTGTGAAGGAACCAGCATTTGAAGACATCACTCTGGAGTCTGAAAGAAAAAGAATATTTAAAGATTTCATGCATGTACTAGAGGTAATTACTACTTTATTTTTTCCTGGTTAGAGAATATACCAAAAAATTCCTAGCTGATTGCCCTTAAATTCTGTGAGAATGGAGAGGGATTTACCAGAATTGTACTGATTCCTGCTGCAGTGGGCATTATATGTTACCTAAAAGTAATGGATATTCAAACCTCATCTTGAAAGTAAGCAACTGAAGGAGCATGTTACAGTTATGTGATGTTATTTGATAACATATTTGTTCTTTTACTCTGTTGCCCTACAAGCCTTTTCAGAAGTTAGCATCAACATTCCCTGGTTTATTTTAGAAAAGTGGTTTATTGCTGTGATTTCATACAAGAAGTGATGGGCTTGGAAATAGAACTTGTGCAGTATTTTTACTTGCTACACATCTGGAACTTGAGGAACATGCTGAGCTCTGCAGATGTCTTTTTTTGTTTTTTACTGCAGCCAGTTCTGCTGCTGTGCCCAAGGAGAAGGATGTGGTTTGGGTTCAGTCTTGATTTTTGGCTGGGCCATGGCATGAGTTAAGCTGCAGCAGTTTTGACCAGTCATTCTTGTTGAATAAGGAGCTGGTTTTCCCTAGGCAGTGAGATCTGATTTTGCAGCACGTGCTCTTTGGGTTTTTTGTTTCCTTTTCTGCAGTTTGTAAGGAGTTTTTAAAGTGGCTTCATTTCAGAGTGTCACATTTGGCAAAGGCAGGCAGTGTGTCCTAGGTCATCTCCAGCAGGGGCTTTACCTGGGAAGCACTGGAACAGGGATCCAGGCAGCAGAAGCTGTGGGCAGCAGAGCCTAAACCTGTGTCTCCTTGCTCCCAGGTGCTTGTTGGTACAGCTTTCATGTGGCAAGACTGGGTTTGGACACAATAAATGTGTGGTTTATTTTTTTCTTGTCCTGGTTTAGTGGTCAGGGCAAACTAGAATTGCTCCCTATTAACCCCCCTCCACCCTCCCAAGGGACATAAAAGGGGAACAAGGAAGAGAGACTGAAAGGTTGGAAATTGAAACTGGAATAAATTTACTGTAACACAGAAAAGGGAGTAACACGTGGGGGGCAGAACAGATCTATAAACTTAGACACAGACAAAAGGGATCTCGATGATGGCAGGAGGAGGTGGGTGAGGGTCCCTTGGGGCAAGGCTGCCTCGGGAGAGGGGCCCATGGCTCCTCACACCTGATGGAGCTGGATTCTGGGGAGCACCTGGAGAGTTGAACGACCTCTGAGCAGTAGCAAGGAAGAAGGCACAGGAAGAAAAAGGGGGCTGAGCTTCCAGTTCTCCTGGCTTGTATAGAGGATGGCAGGAGGTGGGAGGGAATCCTGACCCCTCCTCTCTGTTCTGACCCTCC
This sequence comes from Hemiprocne comata, assembly GCA_020745705.1. Lineage (NCBI taxonomy): Eukaryota > Metazoa > Chordata > Aves > Apodiformes > Apodidae > Hemiprocne > Hemiprocne comata. Next base: position 1,527,093 of record CM036591.1, read on the forward strand.
CGGGTCCTTCAGGGGCCTAAAGACCCTCCACTCTCTAGTTCCTCTTATAGGTGTCAACACCCTGCCAGGCCACTTAAAACCACACCACCACTGAGAGCCCTAGATGCCTTTGTGGCTGATGAGAATCACCCTGGCAGTTTCTTGCTGTGTCCTGTAACGTTTGCCTTCTCTTGTCCTGCAGCACGAGTGCCAGCATCATCACTCCAAGAACAAGAAGCATTCTAAAAAGTCTAAAAAGCATCACAGGAAGCGATCGCGTTCCCGTTCGGTGAGTGTTTCATGGTGCCTTAAAATCCACTCCTGTCACTGCTGGTGATCCTGTCATCTTGCTAATCCCCCTGGGTTTTTGTACCCCAAGGGCTCAGAGTCCGAGGATGATGACAGCCATTCCAAGAAGAAAAGGCAACGTTCAGAATCCAGATCAGCCTCCGAGCGTTCCTCCAGCGCAGAATCCGGTATGGGATCCGTTCGTTTGCTTCTAACTTAGTGGTGAGGTTTTATTGCTGGGTCTTTGTCATGGCACTGATTGTGTTTCTTCCCTTGTGTCTGCAGAGAGAAGTTACAAGAAGTCAAAAAAACACAAGAAAAAGAGCAAGAAGAGAAGACACAAGTCTGTAAGTGCAGTTGACTTCTTTTGAGTTGGCTGATGGACAGCCTGACACCTGATGGGTTCAATAATCCTTCTAGGTGTCTGTGATGATCCAGCCAGCTTTGTAAGAGGGACTGTGTGAGGAGGGTACTGTTAATGTTTAATGTTAAACCATTTAGGACTGCTGGATGTGGGGGTTTTAACTGCAGCCAGGCAAGCAGATGGAAAGGGCTGTACTAGTACCCTGGTGTTGGCTGTTCCTCATGGCAAATCTTGGCGTTCTCTCTCCCTGGGGGAATCCCAGCCACCTTTTCCTTTTGCCTTCTGCTGAGCCTCATTCCCTGTGTTACCGTGTGAAGATCACTCCCAAAACGCAGAGAAAGGGACCAGGTTTAGGAAGGAGACATTGTCCTTTATTGCAGGTCTGTACACAGCTGGGTGCTTGTTTGTTGTCTTCCCACAAATCCAGCAGCCCAAAGGAGATTTTCCATGACATATTTATACAGTTAGTAAGTTTCCAAGTCCATCCTCCCTGTAGTGACTGGTCAGGGATTTACACAGTGTTATCATCTGGTTACATCACTATCTCTACACATGCTCATCACCTGGGCAGAGGTCTTTATGACCCGGGGGTGTGATTTTTAGTATTATAATGACATTATAATGAGCTGAGTTCATCTAACGGACACAATATCACAACTTCTGCAGCTCCAACTGCCCAAGACTGGTTCAGCCATCAGTCTTCTTTATTTTGGTGGTTCTTTATCACCCCCTGTGTTCCTTAGTTCCAGTTATCTGTATAGACCTCAAGTCTCCTCTGCCAAGTTGGTGATGTACATGACACACTCTCTGAGCCTCCTGAGGAACTGCCTTCCTCAAGGCCTGGTTACTGCAGGATGCCCTTGCTCAGTGCTGGCTGTGGCACCAGCTGTGTGCCTCTGACTGTAGTTTTCCCTCGTGTATATTTGTGCAGAGCACATCTTGCACAAAACAACCACAGCATTCTGCATTCCTGAGGTCTTTTCCAGCGCCTGTGTCTGCCCGAGTGTCAGGGCTGTGTCAGAAGCTCTGACATGGAATGCACTGGGGCATCCAAAGGACCTGCAGAGCAGAGGAGAGCTTCCACTCTCTATCACTTCAGGCCAAAGGGTGTTTTTTTTCTCCTGGGTAAAGAAAGCAGTTTGAGTCTCTGAACTCACCTTGGCTGCAAAACTCTCAAACTGAAGTAGTCTTCTGTAATTTATGAGCAGTGCCCCTCTGTGGGCAGTGTTCCCAAGGAGGGGACAGTGACTGTTAGCCCTGGGGTCAGATGTGAGCACCAAAGGGCTGTGACACAACCAGGGTCACATCAGCTTAGCCACACTGGGAGGGAACGTGGCATAAAACCACAGCTGTGCCACCTGATCCCTCACAGTGAGGTTAATGCCCACGATAAAAGCCCAGCAGCTTTAAAGCATTCAGGTATGGCCAAGCAGCCATCTGACAGAAGAATGTTTCCTAGATTTCACCCTCTCCAGAGATCTTGTGGAACCAATGGCATCTGTGCACAGAAGAGGTTTGTTGGAGAGGGCATCCAGCATGCCCCCTCTGGGCATGCAGGGAGACTGGGGAATGTTCTGTAGGGAACAAACCTCTCTCCTTTGCTTTTCACATCACTTCAGTGATGTTTTTTCAGTGCTCATTTCTACAGTGCTTAATAGGATGTGCTTAATTACTAACTGCTTTAAGTATTATTTTCTAACATGGTCTGTATTTAAATGAAGTCAGACTTTTCTGAGGTGTGGTTATTCTGCAAATTAATATTTAAAATATTTAATATCAACATTTCCCCCTGTATTTACACAGGATTCACCAGAGTCAGATGTTGAACGAGAAAAAGACAAAAAAGAAAGAGAGAGAGATGGTGAAAAGGACAGAGCTAGACAGAGATCTGAATCAAAACATAAATCTCCTACTAAAAAGCGGCCTGGAAAAGATTCTGTGAGTCTCCTTGTTTCCTCTTTATCTGCTGCTTTGGGCTCCATGTACCAGCAGGGTGCTGTGGTGGGGTGCTTTGTGTAAGGTGCTAAAGCTCTGTTCATGTTTTATAGATAAAAAGGGCCAAGTGCTCAAACAGAGCTGTACCATACGGGTCATGTTCCCTCATTTAGTGGCTTTTTTATTGATATGTGAAATTGCTGTTGGATGAAGTGCTCCTTCTTGCTGCTCACTGGTGTGAAGTAGGAGTGAGGCACCTTGTTCTACAGGCAGAGCTGCAGCCTGGCCTGTGCTGTGGGCACAGTCGTGTTCCTGACTGAACTGCCCTTCTCTTTTCCAGCCAGTTGGCCAGACTGGGCTCAGCAGAGCTGGGCAGCACAGCTGGTTAAACACTGGAGGGGCTGTGGCACCATCCCAGAGCACTGGGAAATCCCAGTGGAACAGAGTTCCACAATCCTTGCACTTGTCAAGCTGGGGAGTCCTGTGGGAGCGTGTGTGTGACTGCAGCCCTGCTCTTTGCTGGGGAGCTGCTGTGTGTAGCTTGTTTTGGAAGGGGCTCAGAACAGCATTGTCCAAGACACAAAAAGGGTTCGGATGAAAAATACAGATTTCTTTTGGTCTGGCATCTTTGGGATCTCTCTGGGGGGAATTACTTGCCCTGCTCTGGTTCGTTAGATTGTGGTGGTGTCCTGGGTAACGCCCCACGTGTCTCACCATCCAAGAGGAGATGGGAGGACACATGTCTGCTTTTTGTATCTTAAAATAAGCTGCTGTGGCCTCCAGATGCCTTTGAAAAAAACCAGTTACCCTGGTGTAACGCAGCGGTGTCTGTTGAGAACGTGAACTGGTGTGGCTCAGCAGACAGGCTGCAGCAGGACCTTGGCTTGGCTGGCATGTCCCCCTGTCCTCCCCACTCCTCTTGGCCTCCTGAGCAGGGCCTGGAGCAGCCTCCTGCTCCACATGCTCCCAGCTCTGTCCCTGCTGAGAGCACAGCCTGGAGAAGAGGTGGTGCTGCCACTAACCCTCCTTCTCTCTGCAGGGGAACTGGGACACCTCAGGCAGTGAGCTGAGCGAAGGGGAGTTGGAAAAGCAGAGGAGGACTCTTTTGGAACAACTGGATGAAGATCAATGAGAACATTATTTATACCAAATATGTTTACATTGTGGCATAATAAAAGAAACCAATGTCTAATTCAGGACGTGGGTTCCGATCTCCTGAGTTCCATTGTTAAACAACAGTGGGTTGTAATTTTACCCCACCCATACATTCAAGTACTATTGTTGTGGGCCTGGCAGCAAACGTAGAACAGTGAATGAAATTCTGAGTGCAGAGGTGAGAGGGGACAGGTGCTCTGCTCCCCAGGGAGGGAGCACTGTGCCAGGAGGTCTCTCCCTGCACACCTGATCCTGGCTGCAGGCCCAGGGGAGCGTTGGCACCTTTCTAGGCAGCTCTGAAGTATGGTCCTTCCTAGGAAGGTGGTAACGCTGCTGTTCCTGGCCAGGGTAGGCAGGTAACATTTTCATTTTTAGAGAGATTTGTAATTAATATAGTTTCTTGTGGTTTAATTTGTTTCATGGATTTGTTTTCATTTTGGAAAGGGGAAGGCAATGGAAGGGGAGGAATGAATCTGTTTCTTGATCTGTACTGCAAATACCCAGCAGGTGTTGGGATTGCTCTGTTGTCAGCTGTGTCACTGGCCAAACCCACCTTGAGCTCTTGTAGAAAACAGAGGACTTGATTTCCCACCTGAGACTCTGAGTCCAAGGACTGTCTGAGAGGGCATTTTCATGATAAACTTCCCAAGCCCTGGAGCTGCTGTTGGTGGGGATGTGAGGAGCCAGCTGCCCCTCCCAGCCCCCTCCTGTATTCCCCCAAACCCCACCTGGGACACCCCACGGGTGTGAGTTCAGCTTTTATCTTCACATTCAGAAAAGTTACAAATCAAATTGTAAATGAATTGAAATGTGTTGCCTTAAGCACCTGCTGAAGAATGTACCACGGCCTCTGCTGGCAGCCGTGTCCAGGACAGGGATGTTCCCTGGAGCCCAAGGAGCAGCTGAAGCCCCATCTCCCATTTGCCCCTGGCCAGTGGAGGTGGTGGCAGCCCCGTGTGGGGACAGGCGGTGGCTGCTGTGGGACGTGCTGGGGAACCTTGCTTGCTGGTGGGAATATTTTTGTACATTTTTATCAGTTATTAAACCTTATCTTCTAGTGTGTGCTAGTATTTATTTCTAGTTTTAAATCCTCTGCACAGCTCTGATAAATTGTCTCCTGCTTGTTGGATTTAAGCTCACAGAATCTAGCTGAGGCCTAGGTAGAGTTCAGCTTCCCTTTCAGTGCATTTGTCCCTAATACATGACCAGCTGTTCCTAGTGCATAAATCCCCCAAATTCATACAGCATGTTTTCATGCTTCAGATGTCTTAAAAAATACTATTTGAGATTGAAATTAGTCCCATGAAAGACAAACTGCAGGGGCCGCTGTACTGCCCGAGGTGCTGGGGGGTGTCACAGGATGCAGTGCACAGTCAGTGCTCACCAGCCTCTCCTTGCCCATCACTTTGGGGAAAAAAAAAAAAAAAATCCCAAACCACCCGAGTTTGGTCAAACAGGACTTGGGGCAATTTTTTGTATCCAGTGGCAGGTTCAAGGTCAAACTCTGGGAAGAGGGCAGGGGCTTTGTCCCAGGTTTCTCCCCCATGGCATGTAGCTCTGCCCAGCAGGGCAGGCAGGTTGGTGCTCCCAGGACTAAGTGTAATCAGCCCAGACTTTAAATATGCTTTTTTTTTTTTTGTTAAGCTTGTAAATTCACTTTCCTGGATTTGTATTGTAATGAAGTAGCCAGGCTCGAGTGGGAACCAGCCCAGTGGGTCAGAAGGATGACCCTCAGCACAGGGTGAGGTGGGTTGGCCCTGGCCAGCCCAGCCCATGGACCCCAGGTACCCTGGGACAGGGCAGGCTGGTTTGCAAACACAACACAAACGTGCAGTACTTTGGTGCTGCCTTGCCTGTGCCTAGCTGGCATAACGGGAAAAAAAATACGTTTCTAGGTAAATGTTACCTTTAAAAGGCCTGCCTTTATTTTTCCATAAAAAAACCAAACAAACTGCAAATGTAAATTATTCTAATGGATTTTTTTTTTGTTATGTCTGTCTTAAACAAGAACTGCATCATAAAGGGCTCCCTGCAAAACACACCTGGCAAGGCACAAGGCCTCGCTGAGCTCAAAAGCTCTATTCCAGCCTTACATTTGGAAGGATTTTTAGCAGGATTGGTTATTTTTGTGTGGTAAGGGTGTCACAGTGTTTAACTCTGCTTGTATTTGATGTGTTGTGCTCTGCACAGCCTTTTCCAGCTCCCTGTCCTGTGTTGGGTTGTTCCAATCCCAGCCTGGGAGTTCCAGCTCTCAGGCACCCACTCCTGCATTCCATTGTCATTAACTTGTTAAACCCTGCACGAAATTAAATCTGAATTTTGACTTAAGTATGAAGTTTTTCTCTTTAGGTTTAGCCCTTAAATATTAGTACTGTTGTTTTTTCCAAGTATTTATGGTAAACTTCTAACAGCCCCTTGGGCCCCAAGAAGGGGTTGGGTTCTGCTGCAGCTCCTGGTCCAGCAGGTCCATGGGCTGGTACCTTGAAGGACACATTGAACAAAAGCAAGATGAGTGATAATTAAAAAAAAACCCACCACCACCCACACCCCAAAGCAGCACCCTGCTTTCTCTGCCACTGCTGAAAGCTCCAGGTGTTCATCTGCAAAATACAACCAACTGTGGAAAAAAATACGCAAGTGACCCAAAAAAAAAAAAAAGCAACACCCAAACAAAAACCCCCTCTGGATGACTGTGTAGTAGTGTAAATAGTTTATTTGATCTTATGCCAGGAACAGACCAGGAAAGTAACATGAACTGCTTTTATAAAACACTTCTAATATTGCTAAGAAGCAGGTCTATTACTAGAAAAATATTAAAGAGAACATGCCAGCTTTATATTCTAGTTGTATGATCATTTTTGTCTTCAGTTAAAAAAACATACCTGTGAGCTGAAGAATGTGAGAGCTAGTGCTGTTAACCCTTTGCCTAACAGCTTATTACATTAATTGTCACATTTCCTTAGGCAGGTTAAGGCTCTTCTGTCACTGCCAGTGAAGAAGGAGGCAGGTTGGCATGTTCTCTTTAGCAGGTCAAGTACACGTTGCTGTAGATGCAAGAAGGTGGCAGTTTTTAAAGTAAACTTCCTGTAACTAGGTAAGCAGAGGTCAATGTGGTAACTTTGAGCCCCAAACTGTCCATTTAGTTAAATACAAAAACAAAAACTATAAGTTAAAATAACATTCAGATTGTATAGCACAGGCTGATGCATTTGTTTTTTTAAACAATATTTACAATATTACCCGGAGGCTAAAGTGGGAATAAAAGAGAAGTGTAAAAACCATAAAAAACTGCACCAATTTTATAGCAAAATATCTGTACATTTAAAAACAGATTATCATATAACTACACATTATCCAAGGGGGGGGAAAAAAAAAAATGGGACCTTCACCAGTGGTTCACATAAGCACAACGTAAAAGAAAAAGAACTTCAGTGGTTAAATACTATACAATAAATTTTACAATTAACATATTGATGCAATGAGACCAGGCAAGGTAAAAGCTGTAAGCAAAACGTATCTTGGGAAGTACAAACTTCTCTCCAGTCCAGTTCTTCATGTCTGAGAAGAGGGCCTTGCTGCTCTGGGATACTGGGGATACTGGTGCAAACTGGCAGCTGGGGGTGTGTGGGGGGGCACCATGCTGCTCCAGTTGGTCTCATCTCCCTTTTTAAGCTTTGAAAATGCACTGGATAACCTGGAACCTACTGGGATTTTGAGGCTGGGCTTCACTGACCAAATGATCCTTAGCAGGGAATTTGGATTGTCCAAGGAACCTGGAGTGGGGTGTTAATCCTAGGGAGCAGGGCACGGGCTGATCCTCTGCACGAGTAACTGAACTGCAATGCTCCTCAGAGTCCTAATACTGATTATGGAGATGTTAATACCTTAGTGCTAATTAATAAATACTCTGTTATTCCAAAGCTGCCTCTAGCTGAAGAACACGGTACAGACCTTAGCCACCCTCCTGGGCTGGAGCCTCCACGTCTGTCCCCCCCGTGCTGCACCACCACACCCCCCAAGGTGACAACTCCTGGTCAGTCCCTACACACCCTGTGACCACCCATGTGTGTGGTATCGCATCCTGGCTCCAGTGCTGCATGGTGGGAAAGGGTACAGAGCTCTACTTGGAATTGTTTCCACATTACACACAGAAAGCCCTTAAATGTCTTCCTTTCACAAAAAAAAAACAACCACCCAACAAGAGGCAGGAAGTGCAGCTGAAGCCAAGACTCACCCCTTGGTGGACAGCACAGGAATGCATTTAAAAGCTGAGCACGTCCAAGTGTGACCTGTTCACACCCAGCTGGGATGCAGGGCAGGTCCACGGGAGACCAGTCACTACACTTCTATAGAATCAAACCAAACTAAACACCTAAAAGCAACACGTATTTTACATTTTGGTTAACAATACTGAATATTGTATTGGTGTAAAAAGATACCCAATCAAATTAAGTCCTATTGCTTTGATTAATTTGAGCAGGTACTTCAATTTTAGGCACTTGTTAGCTACAGTTGAGTGGAGAGCCCATGGCTGACGTTCCTATGCATTTTCTAGGTCTTGGAGCCCTTTAGAAGGTGAATTTTACTGTTCCCAAGGCTGTAAATGGGTGGCAGAACATGGAGCTCACAGGGACAAGGTCTCATTCAAGCACCCCCCCCCTTTCCTCGACACCCACAGGCCTCCAGCTCACATGGTTATCTCAGCACCGTTTGCAGAGCGCAAGTTCTGGTCATCAAAGCGCCGGCGGACGCTCCTCCTCAGCGCGTCGGCCCGTCGGTACGGCTGGTTTCGAAGATCTGCGGAGAGGGAAGCGGGTTGGTCAGCACGCCCCGAGCACCCACCTGCACCCACACACACCCGCACGCACCCACACGCAGGCCAGACAAGGAAAGGTCCTGCTGGAAGCCAATCAAAGCAGCTTGTGTAGGAAGAGGAGAAGAGACTTCACCCCAGCGAGAGCAGAAGGGAGCAAATACTGAGGTGCCCTCGTTCTACGCACCCAAGCAGCAGGTAATACTGGTGAAAGGCACTGAAATGCTGGTGAATAGACACGGGGTTGTGCCAGCAAGTTGGTGGGAACATCTCCCTGCCCACTGGTGTTCATTAACATCAGCCAGGAAGGCAAGGTCAGCTGGACTCAGCCTGCTCCACCTCTGCCCTGGGCCTGCTGGCAGCCTCACCAGCGCTGGCATCAGCTGAAGGAGGTTCCTCCAGAGGATGGAGCTCCCAGGGGAGGTGTGACCCAGGTACAACAGCACAAATGTTTGGCCCCACAAGGGCAGGGCTGCGTTCCCTCTACACCCATTGATTTAAGAGGTGCCCTGAGCACAAGCAGCTGGTACAGGAGCACACAGCTCCAGCTGCCCCTGTCCCACTGCTGCCCAAGGGACACTTTGTTGGCCAAAGGCAGCAGTGAGGCCACCCACCCCCCCCCCCTTCCTCCTCACCAGCAGCAAAGCCTGGCCAGACCCTGCTGCAAGAGCTAGGGAGGGAAGAGGTGGGAGGTGGGAATACTGAGCATGCAAGGGGCCAAACAGTGGAGGAAGCTGGAGATGGACGTGGTGATGAAAGCCTGTGTGACACGTGCTGTGACATGTTACGATACAACGGGCACACTTGGTACACCTGACAATGCGAGTTAAAGTATTTCTCTCCTAGAAACCAAATTTGGGTTGGACTGGGCAAACCCTCCCTCAAATTTCCTGGATGACTTGTGTCTTGTTTAAATACAACCCCCAAAGTCCTCAGCTCTTGGTGTGCCCCAGGAGAAGGTGATCTGCTTAAGGCTGCCCTCTCCCACCTCCATGCGTCCATCTCTCATCTGTACAGGACCAAGATGGGGGCAGCAGAATATCCAGGGAACTACAGGGCTGAAACAGCCTGGGGACCAGACTGCCTGTCTTGGGATAAACTTGGAAGAAAAAGGGCCACACTGGAGGGGAATGGAGATGATCACCAGCCCATGGCCTGTGGATCCCCAACAGGGTGAAAATACAGGGTCTGTCTCCACAGGCCTTCAGGCTCTCACCAGTATTACACTCAGCCACATCTACCACCAGGCTGCCTGGCATACAGAGAGAGGAGGAAGCTAAGTAAAAAGTGATGCTTGCCAGCTCTGTGTATCCTCCACCACCGGTGTGCTAGAAGAAATCCTTACCCTCGAGTGAACATTTGGAAATTTAGTGATATTATTCTTCTTTAGGGCTAAACAGAAAAAAAAACAAAAAAACAAACAAAACAAAACAGAACAAAACACAAAATGATGGTTAAGTTAAAAAATGGGATGGAAAATGAAAAGCAAGTCAACTCAGCGTTCAAAACTCCCAGGCACGTTAGCCAACAGAGCAAGAGGGGTGAGGGCAAGGCCAGGAGAGGGGTTAGGCAGGAGAGGAAGGACAGGAGGGCCACCCCCACCTCTCGCTAACCAGATTCCAAGCTGCTTTGAAGATTGGCTCCAGGAAGGTAACACAGCAGTTAACTCGAAAGAGCAAACAACCGTCGCGCTGATTAACGTTTGCCATTTTACTAGAAGCATTCACAAAAACACACACTGCAAAGGGGAACACTGTTGTCTTCTTAAGCCACCGAGTCCTTAATTCAAGACAACAGTGTTAACAGACATGCTGCTTAAACACACCCTCCATACACTTTACACCACAAGATGTAAATTGCTCAGTTCCATGTCAAGCTTTTCAATGTCCCAATTCCTGGGGTTCTGGCACATCACATTTCCCCAGCTCCACTCCTCCCCTCTCCCCACGGCTCGTGCCCCAGCACTGCACAAAGTCCAGGTGACCTGAAGCTGGTCAGTGCCCAGTAGACATCTCTGGTTTTATATGGAGGAAGTTGGCATGGAACTGCAAGAAGTTAGATACGGATGTGACTGAACGAGGAAAGGTTTGATGCCCTCATTCCATCCCGTCTCTCACATGCAGACACACATGCAGGTGCTGGTTAGAAAGTCTACAACAAAACACTCCTGGCAAAGGAGGGATGTTATGACAGACAACCCGGCCCAGCCAGAAAGCAAACCCCAGGACAGGCCCCTCAGCTCATGCAGCCCCTGATTTCTCCTCGGCACACAGCTGAAGTGTCACATGCATTTTCCAGAGCTGGCCTGGCAGACAGAGGGAGATCTGCAGGCCAGAAGAGATGGCACAGAAAAGCCAAGTGAAGTGTCACTTTCTGACTGCGGGCCATTTCCCCAGCCTCGTGAACTGCAGGAAACCTGCACCACATCTGCCGTGACTTCCACCACTTGCTGTTCTATGGCATCTGTCAGGAGGGTGAGAGATGCCTTTGGAACGCAAAAGCATCAAGTGCAAAGTCAATGGGATGGGATAAAAAAGTTACTGGGACACAAGAACATGCAACAGAGGTGACAGAAGAACAACTTGAGGCGGACGCTGGACATCACTAAACACTCAACATTCACATGATCCTGGCTGAGATCCGTACAAACGGAGAAGTGTCAAAAAAAAAGTAATCTACAGCAACCTTTCTTTTTTCTAAGAGCATCAGATGTGAAAGAGGAATAGTTTAGTAATGGAATTCCTCAGTGAGAACAGGTTCGCAGAAGAACCGAGAGCCCCGCTTGGCGGTTCGAGCGGTAAAGGGCACAGTCTTCAGCACTGCATGGGAATAACAGCCAAACAGACAGACAAACAGCATCAGAAGCACATCCATGGCATTAGTACAGTGTTAGTGCTCCATCACCGACACCCAGGGATGCTGTGGCACCCGCTGCCTGGCACCACTGCACGGCAGCAGGCTTGGGAAACCAGGCCACTGCCAGCCCTTCCAGAAGTATTTCAGACTTTACGTGGCTGCCGGGGGGTTTGAGGGGCTATAGCTAAATGTGCTCCAGAAAAAGGGGGTGTCAGCCAGTGCTCCGGGTCAGCAGAGCTTTCCTGCACATCTGATGAGGCACTGAACAAGTGAAAGTGACACTTTGGACTTTGATTATTCCCATACCACTGACAAAGATTTGGTGAGACACTGGAACAGGTTCCCCTTGTGGAAGTCCCATCCCTGGAAGTGTTCCAGGCCAGGCTGGATGGGGCTTGGAGCAACTTGGTCTAGTGGGAGGTGTCCCTGCCCATGCAGGGGGGTTGGAACTAGATGATCTTTAAGGTCCCTTCCAACCCAAATCATTCTGTGATTCCATGATCTCAAGTGGGGCCGTACTCAAGTGACCTCAGACTTGCTGTGCTTACCCCTTTATTATGACACGGCTTTATCATGACATTGAGGCCCTCACAGACATCTCCATCACAGGAAATACCAGGCACAAGCCCATAGGAAATGTTTAATTTGAGTCTGGCACTCTCTCCACTGGATTGCTTTTCGCATGTGGATGGTCTCCTGCCACACGATCCGTCTCTCCAGCAGAGCAGGAGAACCTCTTTAGCAATTAAACAAGCTTCCAGGAGTTGCAGAAGCAGTAACAGACTAGATATTATATCAGCCCTGCCCTTTAAATAAGGAATATTATCTTAGGAAGCTATTAATCACAGTTAAAAAGAGTTGTGAAAGCTTCAAGCATTTCAGCCCCGTTATCTAGTTGGGCAAAAACTCCCTGGCTTTCCTTACTGAGCGGTGAAACAGCTCTCCTGCCCTCCTGCAGGAACTCATGTGAAAAACATTCAGGAGCAGTAAGCCAAAGAAATCTGGCCCAAAGACCTTTTTTTTTATTTGGAGCTTCTGTGCAATGGAAGCAAATGACTGCAAGGCTATCACAGTGTTGAAATCCTGTTCCTTCCACAGCACAGGTGAAGAAGGGGCAGTAAAACCAAAGTCCTGCAACAAGAGCAGCTCTACAGATGAAGATGCTTTGACTCCTGAGCAAAATGCAATTTAAAAGAGGGCTCTTTTTTTTTTTTTTTTTTTTTTTTTTTTTTTAAATCAGCAGATACTTGCACCTGATTCCTGCCTGCCCATCTGAGAAGCAGTTAAAACCAGAAGCAGTTTGGGGTCATAAATCATTTCACTTTGACTAAACGATTGGCTGTAACTGTGCAATAATGTGCTGCAATTACTGTTAGTACATTTTAATGAAAATGTAGCTTCTTAATAATGTTAATCCGTCATTCATTCCATTCACAGAGGGAAAAAAGGGTTCCTGGGAAAGATCTGCACAGACACGCATATCCCCACCAGAGCATCTGCTGAGACCAGGCACTGAGCTGGCTGCTCTACAGATCAGAAAAGGAGAATGTCCCCAGGGGCTGGCAGGGAAGGACCAAGGGACCCAGCGTGTGTCCCAGGTCTGAGCACACAGCTGTGGCAGCAGGTACCCAGAGGCAGGTCACTGGGGTTGGTTTGTGACACACCCTTAGCAAAAGCTTCTGTGCTTGAGTCACATCATCTAAACAGCATCCTAAGCTGTGCTCCAGGGACACTTTTTTTAAGAACATGAAGCACTTACAACAGCTACTGGCATACACACGTTGTTATCCTTTGGGAAAGGGCCTCTGAGGTTACAGAACAAAAGGTGTTTTTACCTGTTATAATGTCTTCAATAGCACCATCCTTCCCTTCGTACACATGCCTGTTATCCTTGACCTGCCGCCGCCGCAGCTCTGCGATCAGCTCCTGCTGCTGCCTCTTTGTTTTATGTGAAGGAGACTGAAAGCAAAGAAGAGAGGATTTGTAAGGACTGACCTCCAGCTCTCCTGATTCTCTCTCTTTTCTGGGATGTGAAAGCCCACTGGTAGCAATGAGTAAACAGTAACTGCCAGTTTTCTGCCCCATTTTGCAAGATTAGCAAGACAAAGGTGTGTGGTTGCTTCATGTCCCACGGAGAGGATGGGCAGAGGCACAAGCTACCCTGGCTGCCAGGCTGCTGCTTCCTCTGCTTGTCATCAAGCCTTCCCACCACTCGGAACTAGAGTTCCAAGCTCTTACCTCTGAAAGCATGAGGGGAACGAGGAGAACAGGCTTTCCTTCCGAGGGAAAAAGCCTGGCTGGGATTGAAGATCCCAGCTCCAGCCGCGGGAGGCAGCACCAGCCGGCAAAGTGGCTGGTTGAGAGCCTGGGGAACTTCTGCCAATCTGCAGTGCTACCTCAGGGAAAAACCCACCGGGAAAATTCCTGTAAAATGGTTAAGTGGGGCTCAGTCCTGCTGCCATGCTCTGACAGGGAAGGGTCTGGGAAGGGTCGTTCCTTGTCCCTGGAAGTGACAGGAGTCTCTTCACACCCAACAGCAGCAGGGGTTAACAGACACCACGCCAGAGCAATGCAAAGCTGAGCTATGGCCATGTGGACAAGCTGACTTTCTGTCTATTCAGTTTTCCTGAACCAAAGCAGCAGAACCACACACTTGCACTCTATTAGCTTTCTCTGGGTCTCTCCCCAAAGGAGAAAACTTCCAGCCACTCGATTCAGAGTCCAACTCTAAGTTGGGCAACTGAAGTTCTTACACAGAGCTGAGGTTTCTAGTGGGAAAAACACGTGGACGTGATGGCTCCTGTTTGTAAGATGAATCTGTCTCATACCTTTTGGTCCTGCTGCTCCATCAATGCTTCTTGCTCCATAAGTTTTTCCATTAAGGCCTGTTCCTGCTTTTTTCTCAACTCATTCTCTTCTTCTGCTTGCTATTTATGACAAAAAAAAAGCACAGGTTGTAGCTTCCAATTGCTATAGGGAACCTAAATATTACAAAGGAGTAACACTATCAGTGGCTACCACGGGGCTTGCCACAGAAGCCAGCTTAGGTGTAGCAATTTAGCTGCCTCTGAACAGTCTGAAAGACCTGAGCTGGGAAAGACCTTCCCAGGTCGCACAAACCATCCTATCCCTGTCCCAAAAGACACAGGTTTAGGGTTAAATGTGTAAGCTGCAGCTACCCAGTCATTCAATTTCTGAGGATTCCTCCAGTTTCTCAGACAGCTGTGTTCTCTTTCAGCCCTGAAAATAATCCCAGAACAACTATTTGTGCTGGTGTTCCTGTGCTGTTGAGGATGGTGTCAAAGCCAGAGGGAGCCCCAAGCCATGCAAGTACCACATCGGGTTCAGAAGGACAGAAGAGGAGAGGAGGATGCTCCTGTTTACCTTGTAGGCCTTCACAAACCGGACAAACACTGGGAAAAAGACCGAGGGAGGCGTCGTCTTGGGATTCTCCCCAAAGTACTTCACAGCATCATCAAAGGCATCCTACAAAGAGCAGGGATTCACTGTGCTGCACAGATTGCAAGGTTCACTCACCCCCCCAGTGCTGCTATTCACTGTAAAGGGTCTAGAGCTCCTGTGCTCCTGACAGCCTTGGCTCAGACCAGCACATCTACATTTAGCACTTGAACTCAGGAATGAATCCACGGCCTTGCTGCACCTTCCCCTCCCTGCTGGGTACGTAAAGCAGTGACATGCTGCTATTCACTGTGTCCCTCACACCCCCCTGCCAAATTCTGAAGAACAAAGGCATACCTGGGCTATTTTGGCATCATCCTGCAGTTTCTTTAGCTTCCCTTCGTTGCTCTGAATGAACTCCTTCAGCATGGTGTTGTGGTCATGCATGGTGTACTCCCGCTTCGTCAGGTCCAGGCCCCTCTGCAGCTCCTTCACGTCCAAGAGGACGTTTTCAAGAGACACTAGGAAATAAAACAAAAATGCTGCCTTGCTCCTGCTCTGCAGGCACCTGAACCCACAGCTTGAACAATTCCCCACAGAGAAGTGTCCCCACAACCCATGCGTGGTGTGCTGTGAGGTCCCTGGTGTGGCACATGAGGGGACAGGCACAGGAGGGTGACGGTACCTGCGGCAGCCTTCTCCACATAGTGAAGTTCATTGTAGAAGAGGGACACGTGCTGGTACTTCTCCTTGACCACGTTTGAAATATAGTGCAGCAGGGTCTGCTTTCGGTCCGTTGACTTTGTTTCCAGGAGCTGGGGACAGAAGGACAAAGAGCCTGCTGGGTGGAGGAGCAGCAGCTCCAACAGTGTGACTTTAACTGCTGTCTGCCTTTCTCTGGTGCTTCTCCATCTGACAGGGATGGCTGTAAAAGCTCATTTAAGTCTTTAGCGGGTGGTTTTCAAGCTGTGGTCTGCAGAGCCTCTGAAGACACAAGTGCCTTCTCCTAAGCAGCCCCCCAAAATAACAATCAGCAAAGCCACTTGCCCCGTACAGGAAGAGTTTCCCACCCAGTCCCCAGGAGGCACCTCAGGTTCACTTACCAGGTCTAAACTCTGTAGCTTGAATCCATACACAGCTCCTCGCTTACTGCTGTTCATGTAGTTTCCAAGGGCCAAGATGATCTGCCAGGATGAAACAGAGCAGAGCATGAATTTTCAGGTTGAATCCATGAGGCTTTGGAAACCTCTGGAGGAACAGCTGGTGTGTCAGCATCCAGGGGTGGTTTCAACACACATAAGAGGACATGTCGGTGAGGGATGGAGCTACTGAATGTATCTAAAACCAGACCTACCTCCAGGATTTTCTTAAGCTTTTGGGATGACTTTATTGAGACAGAGGCAGCTATTATTGCGTGAAGTTGCTGCAGGTAAACACAGGAAGGGCTTTGGTTAATGCATGTCCAATGCAACAGCAAAATTAACATCTCAACACTCCCATTTGGAAAAAAAACCCTCGTTTTTCATCCATACCATGGGCCCTAGTATGAATGTTATCCTGCCCTGACACATCAGGATTCTGGGTAATTCACCAGCACCGCAGATTTACCACACTCAGGTGTGGTTGGGTGAAAGGGTATTTACATTCCAATCCTTATGGGTGAGAAAGATGCATCAGGCTGAACGGGACACACTTCACAGAGCCAGTACTGATAATGACTTTCCCTGACGATACAAACAACTAGATTTTAATTTAAACCAGTTTTAAACTTCTACAGGGTAAAGAAACAGGATGGTATGGAGCAGTCCAGGCTACAAGCTGCCACACGAGTAGCACCCAGGATCCTGGGGTCACTGATATATGAAAATATAGCTTAAAAAACCACTTCTTCATTTGTGTGTTTCTCATTCTGTCCCCATAAAACTCATAATCAGGCCCTGGCATTGAAACCATCCCTCTGTTGTGTAAGAATTCAAATCTCCATAACCTTCACCAACTGCTTGGTGGCTGCAATGCCCTTAGCAGGAAGCCCCGGTGTCCCCAGGGGTGTCCCCAGGGGTTGTCCCTCACTCACCGGGGTCAGCATCTGGATGCTTTCTGCAAAGTTGCCTATGAAGGCCATGATGGTCATCTTCTGCATCAGCCTCTCGATCTTGCTGAACTGCATCATGAAGCGGTCCTCGTCCGACAGGTTCTCGATGGGTTTCCTCTCCCGCTCGTAGAGCCGCAGCACCTTCACTTCGTTCTCGGTGGGCAGGAACCGCATCAGGCATTCAACAAAGTCCACGGGCAACGTCTTCAGGTCAAACCTGTGGGACAGAGACATGTAGACGTGGTGCTGAGAGACACGGCTTAAGCACTGGACTTGCTAGAGTTGGGTTAATGGTTGGTGGAGTTAGGTTATGGTTGGACTCGATGATCTTAAAGGTCTTTTCTGACCAGAACGATTCTGTGATAACAGACCAGAAGTGGTGTTACGACCAGGCTCTACACAAAATAAGGGAGAAGGAACAGAAGTAAGACTCTGCTTCTCCTGCTGCTCAGCTACAGACAAGCCTGAGTCAGTAACACAATGAGGAACCACAAAGATGCTCTGAAGGTACTCCTGCTCTTGTTGCTCTGGCTGGGGTGGGGGGGCACGGACCTGCACATGAAGATGTGAACAAGGTCACTGCTGCTGGGCACCTTGGCTGTGTTTCCAAAGATGTGGTCACTTCCTCACCCCTGTCCACGGCCACACCTCACACTGATCAGGGCAGGCAGGTGGGGAGGAGCAAACAGCAGCCTTATTTAACTGGGCTGGAGCCCCATGAGCCCCAGTGGCTGAACCTGCCTCTCTCTGCAGCAGGTGTGGGTCACCCTCCTCACCAGCCCCAAGGTAATGCTCGTGCATCCAAATTTTGGAGATATTCCTTAAAGGGGAAATGACAGATGCTTGTCATGGCCTGGAGTCCCAGGTGCAAGGGCTCACTGTGGCTGTAGATGAATTAGCTTCTTCAATAACAGAAGTGTTAATTGATTACACCTAAGTAGTGATACAGCAACATGAAACTGCAAATTTTTCATTTTAGTTCAGGGGAATCTGATTTCTGGGAATTCAAAATGGTTTCATCCTTACTCCTGCAGCTTTTCCAGATGCAAAAACATTTGCATCAACTGCCAGTCCAAAACCATTCCACTTACCAAACCCCACAGTCAGTCTCAAGCACCATTTCTTCTCTGACAAGTGCTTTACTTACACGTGGATAGCTTTGCATATTTCATCTGCTGTCTTTCCAGCTTTTCTTAACGTAATGGCAAGATTTTTGGCTCTGTTGGCATCCAGTAACGTGACTTTGTTGGACCCTTTCTGAGTTATCTTCTGCTTGCTTGAAGTAAGATCGATGGCTGGACCTTGGGCTTTTGTTTTGAATATTTCTTCAAATTCATCTACATTTAAATCCTAAAAAGGAATGAAGATGATTTATCCCTCCTGCCAAGAACACTAAAACCTGCACCACGCGGTATTGTCTGTCCGGCCTAAATCCTACAGACTGGACCAGCCATTTTTAGGCTGGGAAAAATGAATCTTCCTCATCTTGGTTGATCTGTTCTGAACAAACACACACCACAGGTATGCAGCCTTACAATGGACACCACAGCTGCCATCCCTTAATGCTCAGCCAAGCGCTCCCGCTGACCTTTCTCACTGGGCACCAGGAGCCACTGGTTTGCCAAGATAATTGCTGGGATCTATCCCTGCAAAGCCCGAGGGTCACTTGTGTTACAGGCAGAAGTGGGAGGCAGAAGGCAGCAAGCAGGGCTCATACCTCCAGGATCCTCTCGTCATCTATTTCATTGAAGACCGTCCCATTGATCTGGTTGGGTTTGAGGGCGACCCAGTTGAACACCGGCATGCGGAACTTGGTCTTGATCGGCTTCTTGATTTTCACAGCTAAGGACAGCAGAGCAAAAGAAATAACAAATTCCTAAAATGCTGAAAAACTCCCAACTGCAGCTTTTGAGTTGGCATTTTAGCATTGGAGGAACAACTGGCCAGAGATGAACTCATAGAATCACAGAATGGTTGAGTTGGAAGTGACTTTAAAGAGCATCTAGTCCTAATCCCCGGCCATGGGCAGGGACACCTCCCACCAGACCAGGTTGCTCCAAGCCCCATCCAACCTGCCCTTGAACACTTCCAGGGATGGGGCAGCCACAGCTTCCCTGGGAAACCTGTTCCAGTG
Organism: Hemiprocne comata; assembly: GCA_020745705.1. NCBI lineage: Eukaryota > Metazoa > Chordata > Aves > Apodiformes > Apodidae > Hemiprocne > Hemiprocne comata. The sequence continues at coordinate 1,546,108 of CM036591.1, forward strand.
TCTCACCATCCTCACAATAAAACATTTATTCCTGATGTCCAACCTGAATCTCCCCTCTTCTAGCTTAAAAACATCACGCCTTGTCTCACCATTCCCTGCCCTTGTCCAAAGTCCCTCCCCAGCTTTCCTGGAGCCCCTTCAGGCACTGGAAGGTGCTCTAAGGTTTCCCTGGAGCTTTTTCTTCTCCAGGCTGAACACCCCCAACTCTCCCAGCCTGTCCAGAGCAGAGCTGCTCCAGCCCTTAGATCATCTCTGTGGCCTCCTCTGGACTCGCTCCAACAGCTCCGTGTCCTTTTTTGTTGCGAGCCCCAGAACTGGACACAGCTCTCCAGGTGGGGTCTCACCAGAGCAGCCCAGAGGGGGACAATGCCCTCCCTTGATCTGCTAGCCACGCTGCTGGTGATGCAGCCCAAGATACAGTTGGTTTTCTGGGCTGCAATTATCCCACTGGAAAGCCTGGAAAGATCTTGCTGCCCTGCCAGGCAAACCGCGCTGAGGGGCTTCCATCCAGCCCTGCAGCTGCTCCAGGCCCAGCCTCTGCAGAACCTGACTGAACACCAGAGCCTGTGAAAACTACCCTAAAGGAAATGTGTTCTTACTTTACTACCACATGGTGTCTGGAGGGATTTAAAAGCCCAGGCTATTTTTAAACTCTACAGAAAATGGAGAGAGTGGTTGAATTTAACCCTGTCCTGCTGGCTGCAGAACCCCCCTGCTGCGAGCTGATGTACAAAAGGCAACACAGACCAGGTGACAAGAATTTTAAAAAGCCCTTTGGCAAGGATTTGGTACAGGGAGCAGCTCCTCCCACCACTGCTGCAATGGGCAGTGCTGCTTCTCACCAGGTAGGGCTTTTAAAGGCAGAGGGGTGGGCTGCAGCACATGTGAGATCTAACACGGCTGAAATACCAGATTTCATCTTCTTGTGTTATGCAGAACCAGTAAATGGTTTAGTAACTTCCACAGAGAAGCTATCAACATGCAGACTGACTACTCTGGTTAATCTGTGAACAGTGTACAAAAAAGCAACGCTGGAGCAAGGAAAACAGCTTTTCTATTCCTGTTCCTAACAGGTCTGGGAAGTACATGAATATTTGTGTAATTCAGGTCTCATTCCTTTGTCTCTTGACAGCGATCTTGCTAACAGTGTGCTGCTCTGTAGAGATGCTCCATTTTTTCCCCTTGGTTTCAGAAGCTGGCTGGGTTCCCAGGTTGCAGAGCACTTGAGCAATTAATTGTTTCACTTTCCCCTAACGATTCTGTATGTATGCTGTTACCTATGTGGGGGGGACAGTCCTGTTGTGGAGCAGAGCTGGAATGCTGAAAACATTTCTCTCCCTTTGTCATTCCACTTTGAAAACAAGAATCCAGTCGTGTGTCCACGGCCCTTTCATGCTCGTGCTCATTTTGCAGGGACATTGCAAAGAATAAACTACTGGCAAGAGTATTTGGTTGAAACAAAGAACCATAAGCGAATAAGGGGGAACATACACAACATTCAGCTGTGTATTTTGAGAATTATTTTCATCCAACTGGAAGACATGAACACACGTGATCAACTTCTGCTCATCTAAACTAAAGAGAGTTTTACTCTCTGTTTAATTAATATGGTTACTTCAAAATAATTCCTCAAATAAAAAGAAAAAATAGCTTTTTCCATCTGAAATACCCATGAAAGCAACATTTTCTCTTTCTGCATACATTAGAATAGATTATTAACTGCTCCTGGGTTATGTCAGGACGGGAAAGGAAGCTAACTGCCCCCTGGGCCTGCTCCTGATGCAGCTCATCAAAATCTCTTACAACTTCCTTCCCTTCCTCCTCCATCACTGAGCCCTGGCAAGTCGTGCCACTGCTGGGGATGTGGTGACAGCTGGGGACCAGACCTTGTGGAGGGCACTGGCCCCGTTGGGAAAAGCCTGTCCTTGGTGTGACTGGTGCCGAGAGCGCAGCTCGAGGGAGACTCAAAAAGAAACTGCCCATCTTAACTACTTGCTGAAGTGCTTTGCTGAATCAGGGCCTCCCAGGTGCCCAATCCTGCTGGGCACCAGCATTCCCAAAGCTCCACTGTGCTCTGGCTGTGTCCAGGCTCCCCCCTCCCCAGCCACCACCCCCCAATCGCCCACACAAGCCCAGGGGCACACGCACAGGCACAGCACAGGGGGAAACACGGGGAAGTGGGGGAATACTTAGCAGAAAGCAACCTACAGAAGAGCTTGATTGGCCCGTCTTACCAGGAAGCAGGAAGAACAGAGAAAAAAAAATGTTAGTAATGGTCAGAAAAGCAAAATTTGTTATTTCACTGACTCCCCTCTGACCCAGAAGGTTCTTGCCCTCAGAAACGCTTCTTTCCACACAGCACTCGTATCAGGAAAAGGCATTTTCATTCTGCTTCCCTCTCCTAACCCACTGGAGAACAAAACTTCCATCCCACCTGCCTCTGGGCATCTCACCCACCCCCTAAGGGAGAAGCTGGGCTGCCCTGGGTGCAGCTCAGAGGAGCCAGGGTGGCAGCAGGGCTTGCTCTGCTTCCCCTGTCCCCAGGAGCACCCCGCAGCAGCTCCTGCGCTGCCTTGGCTTCGTCACACACCCTGGGACCCTCTACTTCCATGATGCTTTTCACTTTCAGAGGAAACTTTAAAGGCTGGAATACTTAATCAGTTTTGGTTTATTTTAAAAGCTATTAATCCTAGCTCCTCAGTCTCTCTTTCTGGCTTCATATCATGTTCTCAAGATTTCCTGGGGGGCAGCAGCACGGTACCAATTAGCACTTACTTGCTTGGCACATGTCAGAGAGCATAACACGTGATTAAAGGCAGGCAGTAAATTTTTCTTCCTTCCAAGAAATCACAAAGAGTTTGCCACTTTTTTTGCACACATATTTCTTCACCAAGTTCTCAGAAGAAATCAAAACCATGAAGCTTTGCATTTCTTTCAAAACCATATTTTGTTTCCTCAAAGCCAAAAAATGATCATGCTGGGAAAATATTTCTGGCAATAGCTTCAGTTTGTCTGAAGAAGCCACCTCTTCCAGACCAAACCAAAGTGTTTGGGTTGGTAAATGTTACAAACCCCTCTAAGTATGGTATCAGTAAGAGATAAAGGGTGTTATTTGGGTGATTCAGAGCAACAAAGTCCCACCTTGGTACCCTGTCAGCCCTAGCCCTGACCTTGCCTTTGTTTTCTCTGCCAGCCCTCGGCAGCACACCAGGGAGGCACAGGGGGGTTTTACCTGCAAGTCCTGAGTTGAAGACCACGGTGGGAGAGGCTGTCCCAGGCAGGGGGGGTGCTGAGGGTGGGGGTGGTGGGGGCAGTGGAGCCACAGGAGCCGTCTCCAAAGCTGGACCTGGGAGTGGAGGTGGTGGTGGGGGTGGTGGGGGCGGCGGCATTGGCACCGACACAGGACCATTTTGCACTGTGACATGAAGGAAAAACAAGGCATTACTGTGAAAACCAACCAAAATGTCATGAGCACCTGCAGGAAAAGTCACAACATCCACCTCGTCCCTCACTATACATCTCCTCTCCACCACTGTACTGGCCCAGGTATTTTTGGACCCTTCATCAAAGTGTATTAACTCAGGAGGAAACCACCCTAAGGAAAGCAGCTGGTATTTGTATCTCTCAACTGAAGGGCTGAGAAATGGATCAGATGAACATGGGAGCCACCCATGAGTGAGAAGGCAAACACAGCAGGGGACCTCAGATGCTGCAAGGTGTCATTACAACTGGAGGTGGTTTTGTCAGTGTAAGGCTACTGTGACTGTCCCCCAACAAACTCCACCTCCAGCTCCTGGCCAGCCCATGTCTTCAGGACAAAACACTTCTTACCTGCCTCAGATGCTGCTTCTAAGGCAGGCAGAGGTGGTGGAGGTGGTGGCAATGGTACTGAAGATGCAGCTCCAGCCACTGGTGTGACACATGTACCAGCCACAGCCTCTGAGCCTGCCGGTACCATCCCAGAGGCCAGAGCAACAGGAAAGATAGAGATGTCACCATCCCCTTTCTTTTGGATCTTAATGGTTCCCTGCTTCTCCAGTTCATGGATCTTTTTCTCCAGTGTTGACTGTCGCTGGATGGCTTCTTCTTTTTCCTTCACCATTTTTCTCAAGGTGTGAACCTGGGTATTTGCATCCTTGTAGATTTCCTGAGAGTGCAACAGAAATGGTACTCACCAAACAGAATACCAACAACAGCCTGACATGGGACCTGCACCAGGCTCTAACTAACCATGAGCTTTGGCCCAAGCCTGAAGGACTCCAGGTCCACCTCCGACAGCCCTCTGCAGCCCACCACATGTGCAAAACTCCAAACATGGATGCTACAGATAAGCTGAGTGATGAGCTGTACCTGACTCATTCACTGATTTCCTGGCAAAGAATTTCAGGTCCATCTTTGAGTGCACACACTAGTAATTCTACTTGAAATCTGCCCTAGGTTCAAAATTAGGAAGCCAACAGAAGTCACTTGGCCCATTACAAGTGTCATTAGCTCCCAAACACCAAGCACACAGGAGATGGCCCCCCTGAGGCGTGGCATCCAGCCAGAGCTTTGCCACTGCACTTACCCGAATCACATCCAGTTCTTTGTTTCTTTGCATAAGTTGTTTTTCCAGTTCCACAATCTTCGCCATGGCTTCATTCTCCGTATCTTGGAGTTTCTCAGATAACTATCATTCAAAAGAGAAACAGATCAGAGAAGTGGATGACAGCAGTTTTCTCAATCAAAGTGTCAGGAATGACATTTTTGGAGCAGTGGTACATGTTGTATAATCGCTATTCCAACAAACACTGGAGCCTTTGGAGAGAGGAAGGGTTCCTGCATGTGACCGCTACGTGCCCTGATGAAGGTTCTTCTGATGATGGATGTTATCCTTCAGCTATGACCAGCAGGTAACATGGTTGGACCACAGCCATGAACCTGTCCAGGTACGAAAGCCTACTCTACAATAAACCCCTTAAAATGCAGGTATTTCATACACACTAACTCTGATCTGAAACCCCAAAACCCCACAGAACACCACGGTGGCACTGATGCAAAACCAACAAATGCTGGAATGGTGGCACCCATAAAATGAGGCTAATTTGATTAGTAATGAATGAAATGGTTTAATTTTTTTTTTCCCCGTGGTCTTTTGATTTTTTTTTTTTTTTTTTTTTTGCCAGCCCCACAAACGTGGGATCTGAAAGCCCCACTGTCCTGGCTGGCTCTTTCCATCACCACCAGTCACACTGACCCAGGCAAGACTGCAGGGGTGGTGAGGTGGCACCAGCTGCTGTGGTTTTGAGATAAAACTGTGCCTTGATGGACACAGACATGGTGTGTCAAGCCCCCTATTAACAAGGCAATCCTTTATGAGGAGCTGGGGGTTGTGTCAGGTAGGACAGTAAATAAAATGCCAAAATAAGACATTTTTTCATCAGGTCAATGAATGGCTTATGAACAAACCTTGGTAGCAAGTGGAGCAACCATTAACTAAAACATGCAGAGTATGAGGTTCAAAATATAGCATGAAAGCACCCAAGAAGTTTACCTGCCTGAGGTCTCCTGAACTGCTTCATTTGCCAAATGAATTATTCCCCCAATACAGAAGCCCAGTGGTACAAAACCTTCTGCTGAAGTAAATACCCCAACGGTTCAGCCCAGTGGTGTCCGTGCTTCCACCTCCCAAAATGGGCAGTGGCAAAGCCCACACCCCGAGTGAGCTCTGAACTACTTCAGAGGCAAAGGTGACAAAGTGTGGTACTAACATGGGAAATGTTTTCTTCCAGTTCTTCAACTCTTTCCAGGGCTGCATTCTTGGTTTCAGCATCCTCCAGTAAAGCTCCCACATCAAAAACATTATCCAGGTAAGCCTGAATCTGCACCTGCAGCTTGTCGCTCTCCGTGTGTTTCAGTTTCTGCAAACCCAAGAAGACATGGGGGTCACTTGGCTGCACAGCCCATCACAGCAGGAGGGTCACAGACAGCAAACAAAGGAGACCAGTGGGAGCTCAGGCCACCTCCACCACTCAGGAAAACGCTTTGCATTTAACATTAGATGGGTCATAAGTGAGAAACAGTCATTTTTGAAGACCAAAATAGCCAGAGCTTTCCAATAAAGCTGTGCAGCACCCTACCTTCTACAGAGGACAGTACTTACCATACAGGTTATTGCAACAGAGGATACTGCTGCTGTCCTCCATGCTTGCTGCTTGACTGACTGTGGTGAGCTCTGACTCCACCACCTGGCTGTGGGATGGTGCAAGGTGGATGGCTGGTGGGGCTGACCCTGCTGTGCCCATGGTGGCCACCAGCTCGGTAGCCAGGAGGCAGAGGTGAGGCCACTACTTGTGTTTGGGTTCAAAGCAGCCACACGGCCCAGAGCAAATCCTCTGATTGCTCTCACTGACCTCACTCTGGGTTTGCTGTGCTCAAGATGAGCAAGCTTTATCTCAAAGATAACATCAGAGCATGCTTTGAACCTGCTCTGCCTGCTCCCCATGGACTGCAGGGTCTGTGCCACTCCAGGACCTCAAACAGACATGCACTCAGCATCTCCATGTACAAATACTTCCTGCAGACAGCAAGAACCCCCTCTCCTGGTGACTGCTGAGCAGGAGTCTGCAGGGACAAATCAATCCCTCATCCACCCCAGCTCTGTGTGCACTCCCAAGGGCAGGAGAGAGAGAAAAATGCAAAAGGGGAAACCAAAAAGCAGCTCTCTTCTGCAAGAGAGCATGTCCCACAGGATGTCAGCAATCGCCTGGCTGCCAGGAGAAAACTCCAAGGAGGTTTTTTTCACAGGGAGATGGAGGGGACCCTAGTGGCAGGCAACAGGAGGCCTGCAGCCCACAGCTGGAGCTCAGGGACGTGGCACGGGTGAGGAGCACTGCGGTTCATCCTCCCTTTGTCATAAGGCAAAGCTACCGATTTAGCTCCAGTCTGTAATTGCATCCCTTGCAGCTGAGTTTTCTTCTGCAGGGGTGGCTCCAGGCCACAGCCCCCAGCCAGCGGCCAGGGCACTGCCATTTTAGCAGAGACTGTGGGACAACCCTTCTCTGCCCTCCCCAGAGCGAGGGAGTTTAGGGAGGTTTAAACTAGGCTGGGCAGTGGTGGCACTGGGGAACGTGGCATGGACCCTCCAGGGCCCAGCCTGCACCCCCCTGGAGAGGTCAGCACTGCTGGGGGAGCAGTGAGGTGTGGAGGTCATAGAATCACAGAATCATTTTGATTGGAAAAGCCCTTTAAGATCAAGTCCAACTGTTAGCCCAGCACTGCCAAGGCCACCACTGACCCATGTCCCTCAGCACCATGTCTACACAGCTTTGAAATCCCTCCCTGGGAAGCCTGGGCCAGGGCCTGACAACCCTTTCCAGGAAGAAATTTTTCCCAAGATCCAATCTAAACCTCCCTGGAACAACTTGAGGCCATTTCCTCTTGTCACATCACGTGTTCCTTAGGAGAAGAGACTGATCGCCCCTGGCTCCAACCTCCTCTCAGGCAGTTGCAGAGCCAGCAGGTCTCCCCTCAGGCTCCTTTGCTCCAGGCTGGACACCCCCAGCTCCCTCAGCTGCTCCTGCTCAGACTTGTGCTCCAGCCCCTTCCCCAGCTCCACTGCCCTTCTCTGGACATGGTCCATACTCACATCCAAGTACTCATCCAGGCCGAGCTTTGTAAATTCATACTGCAGGTGGACTCTGAAGTTCATGTCCTCCACTGAGTGGACCACGATGTTGATGAACTGCATGCAGGCCACCTGCAAGGACAACCTGGATGTGAGAGGAGGCAACGGCACGGCCCGGTCAGAGCGGGCTCTCCCAGGGCCCCATGGGTCCGACACGGCGGATGACCACATTTCTTTGCCATGACTCCAAGGGGAAACTGTGACCTGCTGTTCTGCAGGGTTTTTCCAAGCCAGTACTGGATTCAGGCTTACGGGGTGTTTGTCTGCTGTGATAAAGGCAAAGACGGGTTCCAGAAATTAAGTCATGTCTGCAGAGTCTACCTTCACCGCGTGCCGGTGAATGCTTTCCACGCCAGCTCACGGGGCCAGACATCACACAAGCACTCAAGCTCTTAAGAAAACAATTGTCGTTTCTGCAACGGCCTGTAAAAGTGAGATTAATTTTGCAACTGGAACCCCCAGCTTAGGAAACGGGACTTTCACAAAAGGCGCTTTGTTGTTTGCAGAAAGTGTATTTCCAAAGCTGTGGTTTGGTAACTGAACAGGGGACCAGACCATAGGAGTTGGCATCCAAACACATCCAAGAACAGGGAAGGAAAGGGAAAGTCTCTGGAGCGAAGCGGTCGCAAGGAGAAAGAGCAGTCAGGGAAACCTCCTGCAGAGCAGCAGGAACGGGGCTGCAGACCCCAGAGCTTTGTGCTTTCCTGCAATGTAAGGCACGGCCAAACCCTGCTCTGCATGAGTACCCCCAACCCTCTTTCAGCTCACAGATGACCACGTCTGTCACGCTCTGACCTGCTTTAAGAGAGGGTTTGCCTACTCCTTGCTGAGTTTTTCATGGGCATAACCCCATCCTGCCAGCAATGCTGCAGCAGGGGGAATATCAGCTTCTCAACATCTACTGAGATACTTCCTAGATTTCTAGAATGAACCTGAAGACACAAAATCAAAGCAACATGATTTTGCCTGCTAGACAAGCCTCCAGGAGACCCTGCGTCTCTGGGTCATTTTATGGGAAGAAAAAGCTGAAGGCCACTCCTCTGGATCATCAGATTGCTGCCAGAAATTGGCCAATTCTCTGTCCTCTGCTATAGGGCCCAGAGGATAAACTCATGGGCAGGCATCTGCTTCATGGTGGCCCTTGACTACAGGTCTGGCCAGGATGCCCTGGGCTGCTCTTCCCAGCCAGAGCTCCCAGGAGTCGCTGAGCTGCTGTAAAAACTGTCCTGCCTGAACTGCTTGGTACTGCCCAGCTTTGGAGCTGGGACCACAGGGACACAACAAGCCAAAACGGTTAAACAAAGGTCAGTCAAAACCTTGCAGCTACATCTTCTCCTGTAGATCCTGACCAGCTTTAACCACTCTGTTTCCAAAATTACTTTAACTCCAGATAATGTCAAGTTGTGAGACTGCTAAAAGAGATAACGCCAAGGAAGAGAGGAAGGAAGATGGTCTAAAGACTCATCCAGGACCTCCTGTGATGCCTCATCCCCACCCATCTCTTCCACAAACAACCCAATCCATGCAGCTGGAAACCTAACTCCATGTTTTGAGTCTTTGCAGGACCCTTTCCAGTTCCCTTTGCCGGAACCCTGGTTCCTCCTAGTGCTAGTCTGGCCTTCACCAGCTGAACCCTGCTGGCTTGTCCTACCACCCAGAGCCAAATTCCCCTCGTTCAAAAGTGCTTTTGTTGTACTTGCTTTGGCTCTTGCAACTTTAGGGCCAAATTCTCATTTCCTTTCTCAGATCCTTACATACACAACTAAGGAATTTATCAAGTCAAAGAAAACCAATCTAAGAAAGTTGCTTTTAAAATGAAGTAAGTCAATGTCAACAACAGGAACCTTCTCTAAAACACTTCTGCCTTTTTGTTGCTTTCCTCCATGTCGATCCGTGCAATTAACCGCAGCCCCTTCCAGCTCCAGCTTCCCAACAGCTCTCGCCTTCTCCATTTAGGGCAGTGTGAAAGCCAGGTCCTGCAGGAATAGCTCTTTGTTTATGTTCAGTCACTGCAACTCCTTGAATTACTCGAGCTTTAACATTACATCCTGGAGCTGGGGCTCCAGCCCTGGCTTTCTCCTGTCCTGTGGAAAGGAGCCACGTCTGCCCTGGGCACACCCTGCTGCAACCCGCAGGTTCCCACAGTGCCTGAGGGTTTCTTTTGCACCTTTAACAAAGATGAGGGATGATTTATTTCTTTTTAAAGAGTGGACAAATCCCACAGCTCACAGCACGGTGGCTGGTTGCACGGGGCTGCCACCACCTTGCCTCCAGGCTTGCACTGAGCTGGGCTGTTCTCCTGCTCCCCAAGTCCGATTTACCTCACCCTGTCAGCACAGGAAAAATGACTTAGGGTCAGGTGTTGAGGACTGACAAGTCTTTCTGTTAAATTATAGACTAAATTGTATGTACATCTGAGAATACCATGACTACCAACATGTCCTTACTGGGACTGCAGTAATAAGGAACAAAACCAACTGTGAGATGTCAGAAGGTTACTGAGAGCAGCTTGCTAACTTAAGTAAAACTGCAGGGATCACTGTAACTTCTTTTTTCCATTTTCAATGCAAGGAAGAGGCCACCCTTTTCACTCCTTTTTATTCTGCTGTCCTCTCTAGGGTGTGAGCCTGTCCTGGCCATCAGGCCTGCAAGCCACTGACACTGCAGCGTTCAAAGCCTGCAGGAAACACCACACTGGGTGCTTTAACACCCAACTCCAGGCAGAAAGAGGTCTTTTAACACAAAGTACTAAAACAGTATAAAATGTCACGGATGCTTAACAGAGGCCTCAACAGACAGGCCTGTGTGACCGGGTGGAAAGCCCTCCTGCTCTGCTCTCACCTCAGAACAGGGCCAGGTCAAGGCCTAGGCACTGAGCACGAGTGCTGCAAGGGAAGGCAGCACTCACCATGCCAGCATGCTTTCTAATTAAAAACAGGCCTCACATTTCTCACACTTCTGACACGAGCACTCACTTGCCTGAGAAGTATTTCTGCTATCAGACACACAATCAATCAGCTAGCTCATCCTCACTGCCAGGCCACTGCCTTCCACGTGGTGCCAAGGTGCAAGCTGGCGCTTGGTGCCTGCAGGTGCCAGCCAGAGCTTCCTCTCTTGCCCTTCTCTCTTGTGCTCCAGGGGAAGTGGATTTGGTGAATAATCATGCATATGCACATTGAGGAACCAAAAGTGGTGCAGATGACTGCTATATTTATCAGCAGATAAGGCCAGACAGCAGCTGCAGTGAGTCTCTCCCACACTTCCCTGTCTGTGGCTCGCAGGATGTTGGCACACGGACAGAACACGCAGCCTGATGGTGCAGAAGCTGCTGCTTCACCACAGAGGAACAGCACACACCACCAAAAGGCCACTTTCCTCTTACCTTCACTATGGGACAAGGCCTTTCCTGAAGAGAACTGAATGGAACGGAAGCTAAAAATGAAAGGCACATGATGTAGTTTGGAATATTAAGGAGTTGTGTTGATGGTAGGCCAAGGATCAGAAGGCAGATAAACGTCTGCCTGCGACAGCAGGACCAGACACAGTAAACACTGAAACCCACGTTTGCTGATGATAAACAGCACTCACCATAAAGTCTATATTGTTGTCTTCGTTTCGGAAGTGCTCCATCAGCTTCTCAAAGCGCTGTTTCTCCCCGCACACCTACAAAAGAAAGTTAAACCACAGCTTCAAAGAGAGAGCATGGAAAACATTCAAAAAGCACCTTATCTGCTCACTCAAAACCTCTCCATCCAGGTTTCCCCTCTTGTGAAAAATATTCCTCTTCATGACAAATCCAGCTGAATAATATTATGTGAGCACCTGCACTGCAAGTCTAAGGGGTCAGGTACAATTATAACATACTTCTTTGCATCTCTTTTTCCCCTAAAAATGTCATCATGCCCACTGGTGGCACAGAGGCAGCAGAGCTATGCCAGGCTATGCCACAGGAAGACTCGGTCGCTCTCACACTGCAGGAGTGGCTTTCCACTGTAATATAATGTAATTAGGAAGAAGACCAAATTACAGGGAGGAAAACAAGAAAATTATCACCGGCCAAATGAGGAGTGAAATACATCAGCATAACTATCAGCTGGTCAGAATTACAGAGCTGTAACACAGGGCTGTTGGCAGGAAACACAAGCAACTTGAGGGAGAAATAGGATCAAAGATAAAGCAGGTCTCAGGATATTGCTTAAATCTTACAACTTCTCACTAGCTTCTCTGGCTCAGTCCTGCTTTTCTCAGCACAGAAATGCCTTAGAGCAATCCACAACCAAATCACAAAGTATTAAATAAGCTGGACAGGGGAAGGGAGCAGAGGAGACCCTCAGGAGGTGCACCCACCTCCCCATCCTCCCTATCTAGCAGCTGCACCTCCTCTCTCCCTGGTGCACTGTTCAGGGTAGTTCTTCTGGCCCCACATGAACAGACTACACCAAACACCGAGGCCGTAGGGGCAGGAGTCAGTGCTGGATTTTGGCATCAACGTGAGCAGTGAATTCAGGAAGAGCACAGACATGTTCTCCTGGACAAAGCCTAAGCACCTGGGTGGGCACATCCGTGCACAAACAGCGTTAAATGCTGTTCCCAGCTTCCCCCTCCTCAGAGACTGTTTGCAGAGAGACAGAAGAAGCCCTGAAAGAACCTGTTTTGCTCTTAAAGGTCCAGAAAAGCAGAGTCCAGTTACCTGCAGGACTGAAACTTCCCTTCACAAAACCCTGGGTGAGCCAAAGATGCTCCTTCCTTCCTTCACCAGATTTTACCCAAGTGTCCAGATGTGCTGGGTGCCACTGATGAGGAGCAGGGGAAAAGCAGTGGGACCTCCATCCCAGGCTGTCCTGTTAGGGTCCACTAGCATCCAAGCAGCACAGCCCTCCGAGACATCCGCTGCTGCCCCCTTGGCTGCCAGCTCATGGCACAGCAAGTATGGGAAATTAGCCAAGGAACAGTTATTAAGGATTGGTGGAAGCACCAGCTGCTTCTTCTTTAAAAACTAACCTCTCTGGGCAGGGGCAGATTCTCTGTACACACTTCTGTGTTTGTGCACCCCACAAGGAGAACAAATCCCCAACTGGGGTTTCTAAATACTCCCAAAAAGCAAGTTCTTCACAAAGTATGCATTATTATTACTAGTCCCAGACCAGCTTCCTCCTGCTGTGTCTGTTTTACAGCACGTACCTATACAAAGACTAAGGCACCAAGCAGACCTCGCTGAAGTCACACAGAGTTTGGTGGGACCCAAACTGAGCTATCAGGAGATCTGTGAGTGCTGGCCGGCTGGGTGACCTCTCACCACGCTTTCTGCTGTCTGTTGTGACTGAATAAAACATCCTTGTGGTGTGTGTGACACATCTTCTGCCACTCTGAAGCAAAATTGCCACAGCTGGGTTATTATTCAGATATTTGTGGTCAGTACCTGACGTCAATGGGAATTCTGCCACTGGTTCTCTGTGAGAGGAGGGGGACACTGGTTACAACGAACTATTTGATAACAACACCATCCATAGTTGTGGCCACAATCCCACAAGTTGCAACTAATGGGCCTGGTGCAGGCTCAGCATCTCCTGCTGGCACAGCCTCTGGCAGGCAGGGATGTTCAGTGTTTCCAGTTGAACCTTAAGGACTCACAGGGTAGAATAAAGACACCTGAACACCAAAGCATACACCCTTGTGGAAAACAGATGACACTTGTTGGTCAAGCAAATTGTCATGACCTTAAACTCAAAGGGCTTGGCTCTCTTTACAGCCTATGACATGAAAGTGGTTTGGAAGCATGAAATGCTTTTACATGGACTGCTCCACCAGGCTCACAGAAGGCCCACATTAAGGTCTAAGATAGACTGAAAAAAGAGTTGAGACAGATCGAGTCTTGGATGGAGCAAAGTCTCCTAGATGTTGCCTGACCTGCAGCGGTGCAAAGGATGAAGCAGGCCTGGCCTCTCTGCTTAGCAGAGGTGGGGTCCCTGGGACACAGAAAGGACAGATGGGTTTGGGGAGCCATTGCCATTCAGCTTCAGGCTGGAAATCTGCACCTCAGTCGGGGGCTTTTCTTCAGGAGCAACCCTCAGACATTCTCCCTACAGCGTCAGCAAGTGCCTTGCTGGGAGATCAAAGCCCAAACACTGCACACACGTTGCTGATGGTTAGAGCAGCTCCAACAAAAACTGTGAGCCCCTGCCTCCCAGCATGCTTGCTTTGCAGAGGGTGGCTGAAGAGCTGGCGTCACTGCTGAAGAGCCTTGGGCTCTGCAAAGCCACCAAATGGCCAAACTAAAACCCAAAATGGCCAGGAGCACCCTTGGGAAAACAGGGTGATCATCCCAAGCATTTTGGCATGATTGCCCTGGTTTCACAAGGATGCATTGAAGAGTGATGGGGTGAGCATTTAAAAGGTGGGATGTCCCTCCTAGGGCACATACACTTTTGTGCAGAAGCAACATGTCCTTCAGGAGGAAAAGAGATGAAACTCTGAGAAGAGGCTGGCCTCCATCAGGAAAACCCAAAGAGAAAACCAGAATCTGGCCAAGTTTCAGGAACCTGCTGGCACTGTAAGGATCAAAGGCAACAGCTGCCCACTGATACAATTTGATTTTGGAGGCGTATGCTGGGCCTGATCCAACCCCTGCTCAAAGCAAACCCAAGGAACCCTCTCCTCCACATGCACCACAGGCTGCTTAGATGCACTCGTCCCTACATTATTACCCCAAGCCATTTTTTTCCTGCTATGGTAAATGGGGTGGTATTTAAGTTCAACCAACTGCAAATTCTGCCAGTGCTCTCCACACTCTTCCTTCCCCACTGAACAGTTAAGAGTCAACATAACAAAAGGGAAAAGTAGGTTTGTCTACAACGCTGAGCTCCAAACAATCGTGTCTCTCTTGTACCCACTTCAGAAAAAATGGAGCCGACTGGAACAAAATCATGTATGGTGCAAACAACCATAACAATGGTGCATAGGATCACTCCACAATAAAAGCCAGAAGGATTGACTTCTGGGAAATCTCATGTAAACCATTCCACATGGATGAGAAGAGCTGACATAAACAACTACAAGCCCCTTATGGCTGACTAATTAAATTAGGGAGCAAGCCGAAGTGACAGAGCCCTGGCAGAGGATTGCCAGTCCCAGGACACACAGAGCCCTGGCAGAGGATTGCCAGTCCCAGGACACACAGAGCCCTGGCAGAGGATTGCCAGTCCCAGGACACGAGCAGCCCGGGCTGGGTGGGACACAGCAGCTGATAGCAAGAGAAAAAGCAACAACAACCTGTGGCTTTTAGCGGCTGCTCGTGAGCGTTTCACACTATCATCAGATGAGTCAGTGCTGGGAACATGTGCCTTGCAAGAGACAGCGAGCTGCCTTTCATGAAATGATATAATTTATCCTGGAAGATTAAAGAGAGGGAAGCTGGAGATGAAGCCTACAGCCTGAAGATTGGCCAGCGTCCAAGACGAATGCTGAAATCAAATCCCACCACATAAAACCATATGTTGCCATTTATATTTGAATAAATTTCCAAGGTCTGTCATTTGAAAGCATGGCTGGGACTAAGAAAGGCTGACCTTTCTTTTATTAGTATTATTCTGTGCAAGAAGCAAGATGAAACGGGTTACCACAGCTAGAAAAAACCTCTGACTCTACTTAGGCTGTGAGAAGAACCTTTTTTGGTTTCATTAAGCCCACGCCATTCTAGAAGAACAATGTGGCTTTATGGAAAACCACCCACCAAGGGTCCTTTCTCTGGAAAGGCTTTGGGTGCTAACCAAGTAAACCCGTCACGGATCTGTTACAAAGATTCAATATAATCCTATAAGGAAGCAAAAGGATCCGTTCTGAAAAATTCAGTGATTATTATATCCATATCCACCTGGCAATGCTCTCAGGTCATACAGTTCACTTCCAGACCACCCAAGAACAAAGTTCAACTCGTGTTGCTCCTGCTCATGTGCCTGGATTGCCGTAAGATGATCCAAAAAGGCATCCTGGGCAGACAGCAACAGGCAACAAGGAAGTCTTGGAAAAACTAAAGACGTTTTCATGTGCAGTGTCAGGCAGAAAGTGAAAATCTGGCTGATGGAAGCCCATCCATCATCCTCCCACCTCAGACAGTTATTTACCGACATGGAGCACCGCCTCATTCTGTTGGAGAATGGAGCTCATAACTAAACCTCACCACAAGCAGATAAGAGTCTGCTCCAGATGGAGATGGCAGGGAACACAGGAGGCATTTCAGGCTCCAGAGCTGCAGCTCATTGGCCACCGGTACAGACAACCAGAGCCAGCTGCCAGACCACTATCTCCTACCACTACCTCCTGCACACCTGGAGGAGTGATGCTCCCACACCTGGGACACAGTGCCCTGTCCAGACACAGCAACTGCCTGCTGTCACCACCCCGATGTCAGCACAGGGGGAGAGAGGAGGACAGCTCTGAGCTAATGACATGGAGTCCTAGAGAAGACACTACTAACCCCACCAACCCACAAAATGCCCCTTGTGCCAGGCAGCAGGCAACATCTGGAGCTCCCGAACACCTACAGGAAATGAAATCCTTGTGGCTGCGTTTCCACTCGAGGTGAATATGGTCAAGGCAGGGAAAACAATTCTATGCAGGGCCAAATTTAAGATACCTAAACCTTAGCAAAGGCTTTGCAACACAGGACATTTTCTGGCTGTGCAAATGTTAAAATGAGCATCTCCCATGTGTTGCCCAAAGGTTGTTTTCAGCTGCTCCCTCCTCCTTTCGGTCCCTTTTTGAGCCCTAGAAGAGCGAGCAGTGGTAGCACCATTTTCCAGCCAACGTGCCCTGCACAGCTGAACGTAGCCCATAGGGGTGTGCTGGTAGGCACAGCCTGATGCATATGCAGCCCAAAAATTCATGGGACCCTTTGTGAACCTTTTCTCCTGCCTGTGCTCCTTTGTCCAGCAGCACAATGCTGGCTTTCTCTCCCCCACAACAGCCCACTGTGATCAGCAGATCCCACCGCCGGCAAGCAGCACGCCACAGGGACACTTTGTTTGGACTGATGGTGCTGACATTTTTGCACTGTGCTGAAGAACAAACCATCAGTTTTCCCATAAGTTACTGGTTAAGTAAACAGTTATTTAATAGTTAATAGGTTAAAACACCTTTTGCTTCTCTACCAGCAGGGTTAAGGCACTCTCAAAATACTGCTGCAGTGCAAAAGACAACCAATGGATTTACATTTTCCAGCACTTGCAAACAGTTTCTTCTAGCACTGAGTTATTACAATGGCCCATAAGAATAATGCAGAAGTGCTGTTTTCAGTGCCACCCATTCATTACTCAAATAGGGAAATCTGACTCTGAATTAAGCCTTGTGAAATTCGAGGGCTGAACAATATTGTCTCACTTCAGCCAATTAAACTGACGTTAAATGACAACAGGAGGGAGTGCAGGCACCCCGGACCCTGCTCCTCTCCCCTCCCCTGGTCTCCCTTCTGTTATGCTGAAGTTCAGATACTGCTCAAAAATCTTCTGGATTATCTGAATTCCCAGTTATTTTCTGGCGTTTCCTCTTGCCTCGGAGCAAAGCAAGGTGGTTTCTTGAAAGGTAGAGGTCATCTTAGGAAAGGCACCTTAATTCTGTTTTTATTTTTAAATCCTAAAATTATTTCCCACAGGGACAAGCACACAAGCACACACCCACCTTACTGAAGTCAATTATTCTGGTATGTGCTTGTATAATAAGCAATTTAACTGCTTGGCTGGATGAGAGCCAAAGTCAGGAATTGTTCCCTGCAGAGAGCCAGGATTATTTCTGGCTGGCTTTCTGTCTCACTACAGATCCCAGGCAATTCTTTTGCCTCCTTGGTCTGGATCCATTTTAAAACTACTATTGGACTTATGTAAAACAAAACAAAAACCAAACCAAAACCCAAGAGTGGCAGGATCCTCTGGTCTTTTCCCAGAAATATTTAGCTGTTACTAAAGTAAATTCTGCTATGTTTAAAACAGAGATTAATGAAAAGCTGCATAAGGATCTAAGATTTTGCTCCTCAAAATGTTAGTGCAGAGTGCTGTGAAGTATATTCCAAACCTGTCGCTTTCAGATCTTCACTAAAACTGAGGAAATGGATTTTTGCAAAAAACCCACCATTCCCTTGTAACTTTGCATTATGCAATCCCATTAGTGCTGTTGGGCTGTGACTTTTTTCATCCTATCTGTGACCTTCCTGAAGCTACTCCCTTGTTGGCTGCTTCACTTTCAGTAAATTAAAACCATGTAAACCATGTAAATAAAACAGCTAGCTACAAACACCACAAGTATTTTTCATTTTGAAGCAAGGGCATAAGTGAGTTGGAGAACAGCTCTCTGCCTCAACAAGCTTTAATTCTGTCCAACTGGAGCTTTTCTGTTAATTCTGTTTCTGGGTGTTCTCAGCAGATTTCCTTGGTACACCTGCCCACATGATTCCCGTGCCTTAGCTTGGAGGAATCCTCACTTGGGTTTGGTGATGCCCTGATAGCCTGTGACCAAACGTGCAGTCTCTGAGCTGGGGAAGGGGTTTATTTTGGGTGGTGGTACCATGGGGGGGGGGGGTGTGTGTGTGTCTCACCACCTGCTTCCCAGGGACATCCCACGATGCCACCCAAGCCCCGTGCGCAATTAGGCTAATTCAGGTATTTCTGGGGATAAATGATGCACTAAAACCTTTGCCTACAGGTTCTGCCAGTGATGGTTTCTACAGCTAAAGACAAACAGGCTGAGAGGTGCTGGCTCTGACTGTAAGCAGAAGTTCCTTAAAACTAACCCATGAGTCAAAGGTGTATCTATATATTCACACATTAGCAGGAAATTCTTGGCTGTGAGGGTGGTGAGACACTGGCCCAGGTTGCCCAGAGAAGCTGTGGCTGCCCCATCCCTGGAAGTGTTCAAGGGCAGGTTGGATGGGGCTGGGAGCAACCTGGTCTAGTGGGAGGTGTTCCTGCCAATGCAGGGGGTTGGAATGAGATGATCTTTAAGGTCCCTTCCAACCCAAACCATTCCATGATTCTACGAAGTGTATTAGAAGTACCCACTCAATGGCAGGGATGATTAAAAAAAATCTCCATCTGCAGAATTTTAAAAAGGGTAGAAATTCGGACCCTGGGAACTACCGACCTCTCAGCCTCACCTCTGTGTCTGGGAAGATCATGGAACAGATCCTCCTAGAAGACATGCTAAGGCACATGGAGGACAGGGAGGTGATTCAGGACAGCCAGCATGGCTTTACTAGGAGCAAATCCTGCCTGACCAACCTACTGGCTTTCTACAATGGAGTGACTGCATCAGTGGACAAGGGAAGACCTACGGATGTCATCTATCTGGATTTCTGCAAGGCCTTTGCCACGGTCCCCCACAACATCCTTCTCTCTAAGCTGAAGAGATACGGGTTTCATGGGTGGACTGTTCAGTGGATAAGGAATTGGCTGGATGGTTGCATCCAGAGGGTAGTGCTCAATGGCTCGATGTCCAGATGGAAAACTCTGACAAGTGGTGTCCCCCAGGGGTCCACACTGGGACCAGTGCTGTTAAATATCTTCATTAGAGATATTGAAAGTGGCACTGAGAGCACCCTCAGCAAGTTTGCTGATGACACCAAGCTGGGTGTCCCTGCTTATTGTAGGGGGGTCAGACTAGATGACCTTTAGAGGTCCCTTCCAAGCCAAAACATTCTATGATTCTATGAATCTCATCAACATGAAAACATCCTTCCTTGATAAGCGACAAATTAACGAAGGAGTTTTGGTCACAGGAAGATGTCAGTGAAATGACAGAGAGCAAGGGCAGCTTTGGGTGCTCCCTTTGGGTCCTGAGTGAGTGGTGTGTGGCCCCACTGTGGTTGAGGCAGCACTGTCTCCACACCACGGCCCCTCTGATGGGCAGATTCACCAGGACACTGATGTGCCTAAACTCCAGCCTCCATGAATCCAGGACAGCATTCCCAGGAAACAGAAAGGGGAGTAAGCAGTGGCACAATAGTAAAACAAAGTTTTATTGCTGGTAGTAAAAGGCAGCAGCCTGAATCTCTGCATCCCCACACGTGTAATCACACTGTTAACGTGAACTAACTACTCTGGGTAAGCACTAGGGAAACATACTTTGTTTTCCAACAGAGCACTCAGCCTGCTTCAACTGGAACAGGGCATGAGGTCTTAGCATCTGGTCTGAAGCTCTCAGAGCTCCCCCAAAGCCACCTTGTGGCTAACCTCGCTCTCCTCTTCTTCCCCTGGCATTCTGCTGAAGTGCATTTGCTCGTCCTGCAACTCCACTCCCAGGCAACTCGGATACAACCACGTAGCCAGTTCTCACAGATCCATGGAAACAAGCACAAAGGGCCAGGCACAGGGCTAGGGAAGCCCACTGGCAAGTGGGTAAAGGCAGGGTCATGGCTGTGCCACAGAGCTCCCCCAGCCAGGGCTGCACCAGCCCCTTCAAGCAGCATCTGTCTCTGGTGAGAGGTGCTGGGAACACAGGTGAACAAAACAGAACCAACACCAGGCCAGAGAGTAGCAAAAAGATACAGGAATAGAATTGAATTCCAGACTGGTTTGAGTTGGAAGGGAGCTTCAAGATCATCCAGTCCTAACCTCACTGCCATGGGCAGGGAAACCTCCCACTAGACCAGGTTGCTCCAAGCCCCATCCAACCTGCCCTTGAACACTTCCAGGGATGGGGCAGCCACAGCTTCTCTGGGCAGCCTGGGCCAGTGTCTCACCATCCTTGCCGTGAAGAATTTCCTCCTAATGTCCAACCCAAATCTCCCCTCTTTCAGCTTGAAACCATTCCCCTTCATCCCATCCCTCCCTGTCCTTGTCAAAAGTCCCTTCCCAGCTTTCCTGGAGCCCCTTCAGGCACTGGAAGGTGCTCTAAGGTCTCCCTGGAGCCTTCTCTTCTCCAGGCATAGATGAGGTGCTCCAGCACCTTGGATCATCTCCGTGGCCCTCCTCTGGATGCAGTCCAAAAGGTCCATGTATTCCAGTGGGTTACCTGTGGCCCAGTACCTCCACAAACTTTGTCCCATAAACACACTCAGAACAAGGAATTTGTGCAGAGT
The DNA here is from genome assembly GCA_020745705.1 of Hemiprocne comata. NCBI lineage: Eukaryota > Metazoa > Chordata > Aves > Apodiformes > Apodidae > Hemiprocne > Hemiprocne comata. The sequence goes on from CM036591.1 coordinate 1,566,837, forward strand.
GCAGCTGGAACATTTTCCTTACAATTCCAGATTCATTCCTTACAATACAGACAAGGATTTCACTGTAACCGCTTCCTGCCTTCCGGCAAAACTAAAACATAAAATGTATTCAACAGCTCTGCCACTCACTGGCTTTCAATATGGGGCTCGTGTTCCCTGCCACCAGGAACTTTGCATAAAACACCTGTCTCTCCTTCCATCCATCCCAGCCTTCCCTCTCCTGGTCTCCATTCCCCATCAGTACCAACAGTTCTGGATCTTCTTTTTTGCAGGCCAAGCACCCTGCAAAGGGAAACAACCTGTGCACAAGAGTTAATTATTTCAGCTGAGATAAGTGGAGAAGAATAATTTTCAAGGGACAGCTTAACAAAACAAACCGTCCTCCATTCGAACATCCTGAGCCCAGCCAGAAGAAGATTGGCCTGTGAAGTCATTTTCAAATGAAAAGGCATTTTCTAAAAGAATTCTTGACGAGATTTAGATCAACTGCGGTTTTCCAGACCCTGAGAAGCAAATTCTGTTCTCATTTACATCAGAGCAAAGCTCAAAGCCTAACGAAATATTTGATGCTCACCCTGATGTAAATGAGAGTGGAATTTGGTCCGAAACATCCTGTTTTCCCTACTGACTTTATTACAGGGTGAGTGTTAGGCAGGAGTTCAGGTTTCCTTTGAAGTTACTATATGGCAAGCAGATAGAGTGGCAGAGATCTAGTTTGACGAGTCTAATCTGCCCTAAATATGCAGAGAGTGTCTGATGAAAGAACCCCAGAGGAGCTGTGGCAGCCCTGCAATGCATACTTACAGAAGCCACACAAATATTATTAAGTTTACGGTAATTTAAATTGGAAGTGTACTGCTAGAAATCCAACCCTCTGTACTCCACATGCCAGCAACTCTGAGATTTGTAATGTACCGATTGAGTGAGTTATAAACGTGAAGATTTGAAGCCATCACTGAAAATTCACCCAGGAGGAAACTGGCAAACAACAGCACAGAGCAAGAGAGAAGCAGCATAATTAGAGAAAGAGAGGGACAGCCAAATGCAGAACTGAGAAAGGTAAAACCCTCTCCTTGCACACCCCCTTCACTCCACTGTAACAAACAACTTGATCAAACACAAGGAGGAACGGAATAAATCAATCATGGCAGACAAACCAAGTGTGTTACACTGGAATTTCTGAATGCCAGCAGTAGAAAAGAGAGATGATGGAGCACTTGGAAGAAAAGAGAAGGTAAGGAAGGTAAGGAAGCAAACAGGCCCTTGCCCACCCTTTCCTGTGCCAAGCAAAGGGCCTGGTTAAGGAGCCTCCCAGACCATCCCCACCAGGAGCATTTTGGCTGTAGTCATTTGCCCAGCTCCCCAGTAACCCCTCACACCATCCTCCCTGATGAGTCCTGTTTCTTCTATAACAGAGTAGTAATAAGCCAGAAGAATTTAAGCCTGGAATAAAGACAGTGCTTTTTCCTATTTAAAACACTTCTCTCCATGACCCAATTGTTCTTCAGAACAATCTCATCGGCATTTGCTTCCGTGATTCCTTCATTTCACCAAGGTGCAAACAAAGAGGCAGATACTAGCAGCTTGCCTGAGGCCACAGATGAATAAATGAAAGAACCAACCTACAATTCCCAGTTCCAGTCCTGTGCCTGCATTAAAGGACTGCAGACCTTTCCCCAGCTGGAAGCAGAAGGTCTCATTTCCATATTCTGGCCATCCCTTCCGCTGGTGGAACCAGACTCCATGGTCACACCATGCTTCCAACTTGACTTCCACTTCACAGCCAGGGAAGCCTGGCCAGCAGTGCCATTCCCATCACCTCTGTCCTTAGGTAACTTGACATCCACAGCACAGATCACACCTAGGACAGGTCTGGTCTTGCCAAGCTGAGCTTTCTACAACAGGCCCACACTGGAGATGATTTCAAACCTTTGGCTCTGTATAATGATGAGCACCTCAGAAACACAGCTACTTGTCTATGACATGCAAATATCTGCAGTGGATGTAAAGCAGAGATTGGTATCTCCTCACCAGAAATAATTCTCCCCCCAAAAAAAGTAAAAAAATTAACAACTTGGCTTGTTGATCATCTGCATTAACCCACTTACAGCAACAGCAGCATTAAGGAAAAACAGGCTACATGTTTATACATAGTCCAGTTGGGACTCATCAAGTCTAACAATTTTTGAGCTGGAAAGTCTACATTAATTTTTTCTTTGCTAGCAAATCCACACATATATTCAATATTCAAAACAAACTAGAACAGCAGCTTCCTAGGACTTGATTTCCCCACTATTGCTTCTGAACCTTCATAGAATGTTCCCAAATCCCATTATCCACCATATGCAAACATGTGATACACCTGAACGTTCACACCTATGAAGGATGCTGGTTTGCCCCACTGGAACCAACTGGAACCCCTGTATTCATTTCAGCAGTCAGTGTTACACCACAGAGACTGGATTGTGAAATTTTGTCCCAAATAAAGTTCCTACTGATAGTGAAACCAGAAGTTTTGCATTCCAAGCAATTGGCTCTGAAAATGGGAGATCTAATATGCCTTCCCTGGCTGTTTCAGAGACAAAAGAGCTGGAGTAAAGCTCTCAAGATCTCCCATTAGCTGTGCACTTGAGGGACACAGCTTGACTGACCAAAAGGTAAAGGGAACAATTCACAGTCTGGATTCCTCTTGTTGGGATTATGGCTCTTCCACACAAACATGAACAAAATGATGACATTGGCTCCACTGTCTACTCATTTGTAGATTGAAGTTACTCGTGGAAAATCTGCAGCTTATGGAAAATTCTTACTCTGGGAAATCTAGCTGGAGAAAGCTCTAGCCAATAGTAAGAGAACTATCAAGATGTGCACTGAATTCTAGTAAAGCAAATAACATACCTCCTTAAAGTTATCAAATGCAGATAAAATGATCTCATGTCCTCCTCTGACGAGGCAAACAGCTGCTAAGAGTTCTAAGACAAGGGCCTTCGTCCTGTGAAGAACAGAAACGGGGACAGTCAGTGACCACCACCTGCTGAACCTCCTTCTTTCTCCCTGGTTGCAAAATGGATGTGGTGCCACTGGGAGAAGGAGTTTGCATCCCCCACATTTTTAATCCCTTGAAACTAGTAAACCTGCAGGACGCTGAGCATCACCTGATCCAGGGCGTTGGGTCTCTCCCAGGACCATGCAGTTTTCCCCCCCCAATTTAACGCTCCTCAAAACATGCAAAAAATTGAAATCACAAGCTGTACTTGTGGAAATTCAAGCAAACCAAAGGCAGCTGCCTCACTCTGGCAAAGGCACAGCACATCAGCCTTCAACAGCATGTCCTCCTGGAGAGCTTCCCTCTCCAGGAACCCAGCGAGGAGGCAGCTTCCCACCAGGCAGGTCCCTGCACGTCGGCCACCTCAGCTGTCTTCACCACAACGCAGCCCATTTCCTCTGAGCCCAGTTTTTAATGCAGGTGCTTATAATTCAAATCTGTATTTTTCCTGATACAAATCTGAATTATTTTCTACGGTAACTTGTATTATTCATAGCCACACAAACAAAAGAAAAAAGGACGTGGTTCACTGCAGTAAATCCCAGATGTCTTTTCCCCTTTTGAATCAGCAATCTGGGCAACTGATTGACAGCAGTGCTAACACAGGCATGTTAATGAGAGAAGACAACAGGTTACTGAAGAAAAGCATGCAGCAGACCCAGTGGCACTCCAGTATAAATAATCCCCAGTACTTTCTTACAGGGTTCACATAAGGCAAAAGCACCAACCAGACTTTATGGCTCTGAGCAGATAGTAAAATCATGCAGACACATATGAAATTAGTCTCATGCTAAAGCACTGACTCAAACCAGATGTTACAGAAAAAGAAATACCTTTTGGCTTTCAAAGTGTCAAGGTTATCTTTGGAAACCAGATAAAATGTTCACTTTCCTAGGAAATTTTAAATGTATCACTTTCAATTCTTACTCATAAATTAATGTTTTTCCTGCCACAAGAAGAAGAAAATCCAAGCTCTTTCAGATGGGATCCAGGGGTTCTTCCCACAGATCTTCAGTGACATCCCCTCCAAGGGTGAGCTATGAGCTGGCAGGGGAGGGTACCCTCTGAGCACAGAGCCCAGGGGGTGTCCAGCTCCCAGTGCCACCAGAGCAGAGACAGGTCAGTGGCATCTCTCTGGGCACAACCAGAGGACCAGGGTCCCTACAGTCACCCTCCACCTGGCCTGGGGCACTTAGCCCAGCAGTGTGGTCGGTCTGAGGATGGGCTCAGGTCTGCAGCAGCACTTGGAGCTGCTGCTTCCCTTTCTGCACATCTCAGCCAGCCCTAGGCACCCCAACCTCCCCTTTCTTCAAAAGTTATGATGGGGCTAAAACAAAAAGAAAGTAGGTTTTGAACAGCACCAACATTAAGATTTGCCTTCAGGTTATTTTGGCCACATTTGAAAGTTTTTGTTGCTGGGTTTTTTTTAAACAGAGATCTAAATAACCCGCTTCTTTCAAAAATGAAACCTTTAGGCTCTCTTTTGATCAACTGATTTCCAGGACATCAAAAATGATAAAAACAGTAAACTTCCCATATCCTTCCCGTTTACCCTGTGCCTAGGCTTGCTGACCTAGGGCTAAATGAAAGGAAGGAAGGAAGGAAGGAAGAACCTGCTTCCACAAGGACAAGGTTTCAAGCAGTGTGCTGTAAGGCCAGTGGACAGCCAAAGCAGAGGCTAGCTGTACACACATCCAGTCTGCTCTTCAGTTCTGTCTCATCCCCTGCTTTTACCTTGCAAACATCAGTATGTCAGATCTGGTTTCGTTAGACATGCAAGAGGTCCTCAGCTCCAGGTTTTGCTGGAAGTGGCCGCCAGGGTCAGAAGTGTGTGTGGGGAGAGGAGGGGCCAGCCTGGCAGCCAGCAGCTCCCCTGTGCAGTTACACCACTGCTGCTGTGGCTCAACAGCGACCCGAGCAAGAATGAAACCCTCTCTCAGAGACATTCAAACCTAAGGAGCCCTCAGACAAAATCTAGTTGAGAAGATTTGCCTATTCTTCAGGGAAACCCCATGCTAAGCTGCTCATTATCAGCAGGGTCCTCTTGGCACTGCACTAGAGCTGGACTGCTTCAACAGCACATTGTCAGCTGAAGGGCCAGTAGCTCCTGAGGCCAATGGAACTGGATGGCAATTGCTCACCTACTTGCACCATAAAACAGATTTCATCCAATTCAGAATGAAGTCAGTTTTTTTCTACAGGTTCGTGCAGAAACATACCCTTGAAAATCCCTTTCCCATGTCCTCTTTACTTACCTACTTCAACTTTCTAAAAGCAAGTACAGCCTACCTGGGGTTCTTGTTGTTCAAACTTAGTGCAATTTCATTAACGGCGTGTGGGTGTGACATGACCATATTGAATCCGTACTGAAAACAGAAGGGGAAAACACAGTTTCAGCTTTGGGACTGAAACGATTAATGTTAAAATCCTACAAATTACCTATCTCTGACCAGATCTGGCAGCAGTCTTTCCCAGTGCTGGCAGGAAAACAAAACGTGGAGCTGACCGAGCCAGCCGGCACATCTCCATCTACCGCTGTGCCTCACAACCCCTCTGCCACTAGCAGTGTCCAAAGTACTTGGTTAGGCCATCTCAGCGAGCAAATGGGGGTTCCAAGAGCTGCTCCTACACCACTGCCAACCCCTCTGCTCATCATTTCCTCCCTCCAAGCCCTTGTTCATCCCATAAAGAGGAATTTGCAATTCAGCTGTCAAACCCACTCCTTTTCCAGCCTGCATGCTGCTCTGGAGAGACCGCAGCACACAGTCACTGCATGAGTACTGCTGGCTCTGCCCTCCCAACATGAAAAGGATTGCTTTGGAAAACACTGCGTTGGTTATCAGCACAAGATTGTGCCCTGCATCCTTCCCATCAGAGGTAAGACACCCTGTTAAATCCCAGGGAGCTGGTATTCCCAAGGGAAGAGTTCACATACACAGCTGTGTTAGAAACACCAGGTACGACCACACAACTCATGAGAAAGGTGTTCAGCACAGCCTTTCTTTGAGACACGTAACTTTTAGCTCTTTTAGCAAAAAATCCCAACTCTCTGAAGCTACCTGGGCATGCCATATGATCCTAGCATCCCAACGAAGACAAAAGGAACTTGTGAAAGTAAGATTAGCTTTGGTCTAGTTTATTGTTTGACTTGCAGCTACTGCAATTGCCTTGTGATAAGCACGTAACAAGAGCAGAAGTTTGGATTCTCCATCAGCATGTAGCTCTTCTGAAAAATTCTCATCTTTCCTAAGTGTTAATACTAAATTCTGAGACAAATTATAACCTCAGTTGTGTAGCAGTGTGCCTAATAAGTTAGTGCAAAGTGAGCTCGCTGCTGCAAACAGGAACTGCCCCAATATGCACATGCTCTTATCTGCCATCTGTACAACATCATCTGCACAGGCACACAAGGACTGTGTTCCATTGCCCAGTGAGTAAGAATTTAAACTTTCATGTCAGTTTTACCTCAACAATTCACCACTAGCCTTCTCCTCTCCCCTCCCAACAACAAAACCATTGTGTGGTCTGAAAGAACCAAAAGGGAAGTACCTGGTAGTTCATTATGGCCCGTAAACACATGATGCAGACATGAACATCATCTTTTTTACTCACTAATCTGGAATTTTTTAGTGTTCTTCGGCTTGGCAAGGTGTTATACCTGCAAACAAAAAGAGCACACATCAATCACAAGGCTGGTTTTAGGTGGTAAGGGTCAAGGAATGGAAATAACTCCTCCACGGGGTAAAAATGCAGACCTCTTTCAGCTCTACCGAGCAGATGACCATGTGGCAACAACACACGTGCAAATACAGCAGAAAAAAGGTGGTGGGCTGTTTGCTTTGGCAGCATAGGAAGCCCTGGATGCACACACAGCTCCATGTCTGCTGGCCACCCCTGGCCACCCAGGCCAGCCCAGAACACGAGCTGCTGGTCCCAGCCCTTCCACCCACTACAGCACAACTCCTCCAAAGCCAGGTACCTCCATCTCTCGTGCCATGCAACGGGCAAAGAATGATCCCAACAGAGGTATTCCAGATGTTCTTTTCCATGCACTTTACCCCGCAGGAGCAATGACACAGGCTTGCAATGGAACTGAACACTCGTAGGCACCAGCACATGCATTAATTCCCACTGCATTTCATTGCAGAATGGTGCTTCTCTTCTGTCCTGCAGCTGAGCTTTTTGAAAGCCCTCCAAATTATTTGAGGAAAATACAGCCCTTAGGAACTTCCCTCAGAACAGGGGCATTAATTATTTTAATTGTAACCCCTAACTGGTAAATCAACCTTGAATTCAATTAAGTAAGTAGATGGAATAAACAGAAAGGGGAATCTTTAACTCTGTCATTTCTATGGCATCATAAATGGAAACCACGTTTCAGCTCTTCCTGAGAAGCTGCTTCTTTCCTTTGAGAAAAACTTATTTCAGGAGCTGAGCCCAGGAGATTGGAGCCAAGGAGACAGGCTCCACGTGACATACATGTATGTCCAGATACATATGTGAAATGGAGTAGGCAATGAGAGGATTATGATTATGGTCAAGAAACACTGACAGTGATGCAGTAAGTGCTGCCCTGGGCTGATGGTGTCCACAGTGCCCTGGTGAGCCCTGGGGATGAGCACACAGCACAGGACAATGGATTTGGTGTTACCACACCTCCCTGCTCTCCTCTGACTTCCTCTCCGTATTTTTAGTGCACTGGGGACATTGTCCTGTTTATTGCCAAGGCCAAGTTCCTTGTCCAATTCACACTACTCACTTTGTTTAGAAAAGCAGTGCAGCTTTTAAAATCAGTGAGTAACATAACTCATGATGGTAACAGTAATAGTAAAGATCAATGATAAACACATGAACAAACAATACCAGACTCCTTTATTCTGACTCACTAGCTCACTCTCCAACACTAAGAAAATCCTTGCAAATGCTCTCACTTTAAATGCACAAACCAGAACGAATCAGGTGGTAGGATGAAGGGTCTGGGGGTCCCGTGTGCCCTGACAGCTCACAGGCAGTGAGCCTGGAGCACGCTGCAAAGCCACCCTGCTTCAGGCTTCAGCAGTTCCTTCCCTTTGCTTTCATTTTCCAGGAGCACCAAGATGAAAGAAACCCCAAAATTCAAAGCAGAATTCAGTCAAACTGCTTGGGTTTTTTTTCCCCATATATATGAATGCATAAATCAGCTCTGGGCACTCCAGTTGGATTTCAGGTTTGCAGGAAACATGACCTAGTTCTGCCTGAGAACAGCGAGTGGTTAAAGCACCAGAGCTGGATTTTGGGGACCAGATCCTGAGGAGGATCTTCCTCATGTCCCACACCTCCCTTCCTGAGGGAGAAGAGGGGCAGTGCATCCTTTAATTGGGAGCCCTACAGTACATGTGCACTGGGAAGTGTAGAGGTGCCACCAGTGCTGGCAGGAGAACATGTAACCCCACCACACCAGGGCATTCCCATGCATTCATTTCACTGAACATGAAAAACAGGGCAATAAAAAGATGTAAAAGTCATTTCTAGTCATACAGAGATGGCTCCTACAATGACTTCTCTCCATTTTAAACTACTAAAGGCTGGATAAATTATTTACCTTTAAATTGTAAATAAGCAGAGTAATGACACCTTTATCATGCCACTGGTAGAAGAAAAAAAAACAACTCCTCCTCAGTGCCTGGTGCATCAACTCAAATATCAGAATTCCTGCAAACACCTGACAGTTTTGTCAGCTGTAACGAATGGGAGCAAGTCTTAAAATTAGTAAAAGATTACCACAAAGCCAGAATTTGGCACTTCCAGCCACCTGGGGATCAAGGGGACCAAGGACACCTTGCAATACAGCAGGACCACAGAGCATGTTGGGTTCCTCTCCCTGGAAACTCAGCCTGGGATCCAGCCACCCAGACAGAGTTCTCCTGGGCTGAGAGATGCTCCCCTCATGGCTTTCCAGGCACCTCGTTGAACCCCCACCCCACAGAGCAGTGCAGGCACCACAAGGGAGGTCTGAGGTGAAAATAACACTCACCTCTTCTGAAGAGGTGGAAAAGACCCACAGAAACCCAGCAAGGGCTGTGGACATCCCATTCGGCACCACCTGCCCGCAGCCAGGAATACTGCTGGCTGGAAGCCTGGAGATGTGCACTTGGAGGATTCTCATACCAATGACCAGCCAAATGGGCAAAGTCAAGGTTCTACCCTCTTCCCCCACCCCAGGATGACCCTCTCCTCTGGGACACAGCCCCAGCCCACCCACAGTGCTCTGTGCCCTGTCTGCAGCTGCACTCCTGCCTCCCCACCCTCCCACATGTCCCTGCTCAGTGCTGGGTTCCTTGGTGAGGCCACCAGTGACATTCAGAGCCCGCAGATCTTCCACCCGTGGTCATTTATGATCAGGCAGAGAAACAGGTGCAGAATAAACAATGGAGAGCTGCAGTGCAGGGAAAGTATCTCCAGCACAGATGGGATTCTACCCTAGATTTAGATCTCTTCCCTTCAACAGATGCAAATTTCTTCACACAGACACGAACGCCAAGAATTAATGAGGATTTTTTCCTACAGAAACTGTTTTACGACGACTCTGCACACTGGAACTAAGGTTTGAGATGCTTGCTCTGTATTGGCAGCAACTGCAACGACCCCTGATGTTATTTGTTTCCTTCCCAAAGGCAGGGCAGCCCGGCAGTAGCTCCAACACCTCCCCTCACAGGACGTGAGCCAAACCAGGGTGGATGATCTTCTTTTGCTTTTATTTCATTTCTTGTTACCAAACATCAGGCTGATCCGAGCATCTGGACGAATTGTTGGGTTTGATTTCCTGTCTGCTGCAGGTCAAAGATTATGTCACCAAGAGTATATTTATCCTGGTAATTAAATTCAGATGGTTCCTCTTTTCTTTCCTCCGCTCCTCCTTTAAAGAAGAACCATAAACCCTGACTTCTGACAGCAGCAGAAAGCCTGACCACGTGCAAGCTCCTGCAGTGTGTAACTCTCTCCTCCTGCCAGGCACCAGCGGTGGGTTTGGGATGTCACACGAGGGAGGGAGCTGCTCCACAGCTCCCTGCTCCACAGCTCCCTGCCTTTGCTGCTGGAGGATCTGGTGTTTCCACAGCCGGGACATGCAAAAACCAACAACCTCTAAACCCAACAATTACTGGTTTATTAACAAATAACTTAATTCAGAGCTTATAAATGTGCCACCATGACACCTCTGGAGACCAGGCTGCTCTTTACCCACCAGCCTCCTACAGAAAGGTTGAGATGGACCCTTCAGCCCAGCCTGAAGAAGTTAATTTTGCTAAACTACTGCTGCCCCCATGTCCACTTGACTTTGCTAACGTGATCAGCCAGAACTGGTGAAAATGTCCCATGTGTCCCAGACTCATCCAGCACTTTGTACAACCAAGACCTAGAAAATGCAACATGTAAAGGTGTCTTCGGGTGCAAAACAGCTCACACTGACACTGAAGACCCAGATAGGTAATTAAAACACCTACAAAACAAACAAGGATATTGAAAGTAAATAAAAGCCCTGTTCCACCATGATAACAGAGCACAAATCTCAATACAAACTCCTGCTATCTCCACCAACTTCAATGGCAGGACTTTCATCCTTAAAATGAGGACTCATGCCCAGTCCAATGGTGTAGACTTCTACTTCATTGCATTAACAACAGATACAAATTACACCTGGTTTCTCCTATCATTTTTATCTCATTAACTGCTAAAGAATATCACACCCTCATTTATCTATGCTGGTTCCCTCAGAGTAGGAGCAAGGAGAGCAGAGGACAGCCCAGGGTGGACCTCACCACCCCCCTGGCTGCTTGCCCAGCTCCACGTGGGCTGGGACTCCTGGTCTTGGTGGGTTTTGGACTGCATTTCAGCCACTTTGTTGTTGCTGGTTTGGAGGCGGTGGTGTTTGTCTTGCCAATGTCCTTCTCACAGCAGAAAGGGACTTTGGAAGATGAAGGTCTTGGAGGTTCCAACAAGTTTTGAACTTCTCTGATCTCCTCTTAGAGAGAGTTGCAAGCTGGGTCTGCTAGAAGTGGGGACCCTGAACTTGCACCCCTCTGCAGGTGATGAGGCCCAGGGAAGGAAAGGTCAGGAGCCTGTGCTCAGTGGTGGTCCCCACAAGCACCAAAAGGAGCTGCATTTCAGTCCATTTATGGAACGCATTCAAAACCCATGCATGGATTAAGACACATGTGCCTGGATCACTCTCTTATTGCAGACTCCATGGATTTTGAAGAAATGAAGTTTCTCAGTTCAATTCACATAAAAATTGAAGTATTTGACTCGGAAGAAAGGGAATTTCTAATGGGTTGGGACATCACAAAGTCTGCATTAATATTTATCTGACAGGAGAGTCTGACTCTCATGTGAAAGTAATGCTCTTTCCTTCCCAAAAAAAAGCAGCAATAAAATCCCCCAAGGTTCATCCCCGTTTTTATCCTTCTGCCCTCATGTTGGTGTTTGCTTCCCAAATCCCTGTGCCTCTGCTCAGAAAAAAAAAAACCAACCCTCAGTTTCCAAGGAAACCCAGTGAGCAGGGAATTGGCAGGGTTCAGCGCTGCTAAAAAGAGCTCTGGGAAGCCAGTTAAAGTCACCATGAGAAGCAGTGCCTCAGCCACCAAAGGAGAGGACAGAAAGCCTCTGTGGTCACCACTGTCCCACTGGACGAAGCCACAGGGCTTGCCAGGGTGCAAGGGGCAGGTACAACCCTGCCAGCACTCCCCAGTGCTGCTTTGTGCTTCCCTCCTCTTCCTCATGCTAGAATTCAGTGCGTGCAGCCCAAGGCAGCTGGGACCCCTGAGGGCTGCAGCAGGGGCACTGCTCCTGAGCCTGGGGACAGGCAGTGCCACGACACTGCCACACCACAACTGGGAAAGGGACGGTGTTGGAGCTGGCAGGAAACACTGTCTGCCCAAATCTTCTTGCTCTTGTAGTAAAAAGGAATCCAGCACAAATCTGTTCTCATTTTTCATGGTGCACTGGCACGGCAGGGGTGAGTCCAGCTCCTGAATTTTAAATTACCCTGTTAAGATTGTCAGCCTTCTCCTTTTTCATCCAAGAGGGAGGAGAGCTTCCTCCTTTCTCTCCATTTTAATGCTTTTATAACAAATACAGAAGAGGAGCTTCCACACAGAAGGACGTGTGGCCTGGGACCCTGCATGTCCCAGACACATTGTGTGCCCAATGACACAGCAGGAACCTCCTGGCTTTGACCAGACATGCCACCCTGCACACCCTCCTCATGTGATGAGCACCTAGCTTGCTCTCAGGAAAAGATTCTGTTTCAGTTAACTAATATAATATATATAATATAACTAATAACGTCATCTACCTGCATTTGTGCAAGGCATTTGACACTGTCCCACCCAACATCCTGGTCCCCAAACTGACAAGACATGGACTTGACAGATGGACCACTCAGTGGATAAGTAATTGGCTGGATGCTATGAAGACAGGCTGAGAGAGTTGGGGGTGTTCAGCCTGGAGAAGAGAAGGCTCCAGGGAGACCTTAGAGCACCTTCCAGTGCCTGAAGGGGCTCCAGGAAAGCTGGGGAGGGACTTTTCACCAGAGAGGGCAGTGATAGGAGAAGGGGCAATAGTTTTAAACTGAAAGAGGGGAGATTTAGGTTTGACAGTGGGAAGAAATTCTTCCCTGTGAGGGCAGTAAGGCACTGGAATAGGTTGCCCAGGGAGGCTGTGGAAGCCCCCTCCCTGGAGGTGTTCAAGGCCAGGTTGGATGAGGCTTGTGCAGCCTGGTCTGGTGGGAGGTGTCCCTGCTCATAGCAGGGAGGTTGGAACCTGATGATCTTGAAGGTCCCTTCCAACCTTCACCATTCTATAATTCTGTGATTCTATGATATTTACTAATTATAAAAAAACCCCTTCTTAAAAACTTACCACCTCCTTTTAGCTTTTTTTTTTTTTCATACACAAAGGCACCAGCTATTGAAGAGTACCACATTTTAAAACACAGAAATTTGTTTATGAACCACAAACCAAAGATGCTAATTCCATGTAACTGTGGGACAGTGTCTGCCCAAGTCTCCTCAGTACAAAGATGGCTCTGCAGGCAGGAGGGGGCACTTGGTTGGCAAACACTGTGCTAGGCTATGTTTCTGTGCCAGTTTAGGACTGTGAAGTCTCTACTTGTAATAAAAAGGATGAAATAACATGGACAACAGCTAAGGGCTGTATGTCTTAGCTATGAAACCAACAATACTATTTGTAATATGATGAATCTCATTTCACAGTAAAACACACTCTATTTTCTTTTAGAAAACCCCACTCCAGGGAAGCGAACTACACTTTGAAGTTATAATGTGATAACCACACGTTTTGGAGGCTGAAAACTGCCCCCCTGATGCTCAGGTGGTGGCTTTCCCAAGACGTAGGATTACCAGATTATAAGGCATGGGGAGCAGTGCTGGCCACGTGGCTGCCATGCCCAGCTCCAGAACCTTCCACTGGGACTTACGAGATTTTCCGGCTGGAAGCCTCATCAGCAGAGCACCAAGTGAAGCTGCTCCAGAGGCAGTTGGCTGAAAAGCAGCTCTGGTGGCGTTTGAACTGAAGTTGCTCAGGCAGAGAAACCGATCTGATGGTTGGTGAAAGGTGGGTGAGAGCAGAGGAGGGGAGGAGGTGAGAGAGAGAATTGGAGAAGGGTGTTTGGAAGAGGGAGGGGAATGAAGGATGCAAGGAAGGAGACATTGAAATGGAAAATAAAAAAGGGAATAAAGGGGGACGTGAAAAAGGAAAAAGGATGGAAGGAAATGAAGAGAAAAAATGTAAGAGACATGTAATGTATCCTGACTTATGCATTTCTACTGTAACTAATGTCAAGCATGCCTCCCAGAGAGCTGGATCAGAAATCCTCCTGCAAGCACAATCCTCTGTCACAGTAATTAAAGACTGAAGAAAACAAAGCCCACTAAGAACACCTTTGCAACATTTAAAGAAAAAAAATCAACTGGTCGAGTGATTTTGCTGGACTCCACAGCCTGTATCCCTTTCCCAGAACTGTGTGTCTGTCTCCTTCTCTCCACTGCCTGAGTTCTGTTAACTGCATCTTCCTGGGACCACATTCCCTATGGCTGTATGTGGGAGGCACTGAGCTCACACCAGCTGAAGAGCCAACATCACCACAGACTGACAACCAAAACTGAACCTCAAATGGCACATGTAGGAAAAAGCTGCAAGTCCTCACTGGCTCCATCTTTTTTGGACTCCTTCATGCTCACAGTACTACGTAAGAAAACTCCACAAAAGCAGAAAAAAAAGTCAAAAAGTGTATGAATAGACTCAGTGCTCTGAGCTGCACCCCCAGGTAACAGCCCTGCTAGTCCAAGGGTGGTGCTTGGGAGGTTTTACAACAGTGAAGCATCGAAGGAATGTAACAGGATTGACTGCCACTCAGTCCTGGGAAGTGATCCTGCCTTTTCCACACGCTGAAAAGAACCCCAGTATTTGGAAGGAGACACTTCAATAGTAACGCCTGGGGTGGTGCCAGAATTCACAGCAGGTTTGAAGGATGGAAGTGGCCTTTAAAAAAGAATAGTCTTGTTCATAGCAGCATGGAAGGAATGTGCTGCTAGAAGAGACCTTTTTGGACGAGACACCAGATGGGAGCCCCAGCCTGGCTGGGTCCATGGAAATTTCAAGACACTCTTTGGAGAAGAGGAATTGCTTCCCCTTTGCAAGCCACATGGTACCTTGATGGAAACGTATTGTGCATCCTTGGATGGTTCTGCCACTGCAGAGGGAGGCAGAGTCATTCCTGTCATTTCCTCTACTGCTGTGTAAAGCTGCCCCTGTTCCTAGCTTAGCACTTCTTTCCACCTCAGAACCATCAGCACAATGACACGTTGCCTATAGATGTCAAGCCTAGACTGTGAAAAGAGGAAAAAATACTCCAGTTGGAAAACCACACTGACTCTCATCCCTTGGGCACTCCCTGTTTGCAGGTCACCCCCTCCCTGGTTGAACTCCTTACCTTAAAGTGGAGTGTCTGCCAGAGCGGGAAATGCTGTTGCCAACTGGGGAGGGTAAATTACTGCCTCTGTGCAGGTCCTCAATGGATCGGCTCCAAGGTTTGGACTTGTCCATCGAGTTCTCCACATTGTTCTCCAAACTCTCAAAGTCAAACCTGAACAGAAATAGGAATTGCAACGCCGGGTGAGACAGAAAAGATGCACGTTGCATCTCCCTCCCAGTGCAGAAAATCTGGCGCAGCTAGGCACACAAACAGACCATTTCAGAAGGATCAAACAGCTACAGATTATTCCACTTCAACGTAACATAAATACAACATTGGCTGCTTTGCTGATGAATAGCCCTGCCTTGAAGGAAAGAGGAGGGAATGCTTGAAGCTGTCTCCACTGTATTTCAATAAACCAATATGTTCTGCAAGGACTAATCCAGTTTCCTCCATCAATATGTGACCCAGCAGTTACGCTGCTGTAACTGGCCCTCACCAGTCTCCCACCATATGTAATATATTACCATAATCATTACAGATTTTCTTTGATTTCTGACTCATTGCCCATTGTACTGCTATTTCAAGTAAAAACTGCTTGTTCCCCTTACAGCTTTTGAGGTTATTACTCATGTTCACCACGTTAGAGAGGGGAAAAACCCAGCAAGCTAACTTGCGTACATTTGTACAATTTTAGGAAGAAAGTCTTCACACAAACACTGCAGTTTTTTCCAGTGTCAGTAACAGTTTAAAACATGTAATTTTCCTTCATTAATTTTATTGCAACCCCACGAAAAATCTCCTTTCTGTGCAATGATATATATATATACACATCTGACAGCATCTTTTCTAGAAAAAAAAAATGTCAACTCCACTCAGCTTGAGCTCCTAACTACAACAGCATCTTTAACCTACTGCTTCTTTTCTTACCATTTTATACAAACATTTTCTGCTACAATATCCTGAAGTGAAAGCCTGTGGATACCCAAAACCAGATCCTCAGCTGCACACCTATTTCAAACTGTGTGATATGATGACTAATGAAAGCTGATTTTCCTGGGTTTTTTTCTAATGGAGTGCATTTAATGATTTATTACCTAAATGATTAAATCTGACTCCCAGCTAAGCAGATGTCAGAATTGCAAAAGCTTCTTTTATAGTCTCCCAACATGCAAAATCACCTTGAGATTCCTACTGGTGTCCTGCAGCACATCTGCTGCACATGATGCCAACACCTTTGCTTGCCAGGAGCCTTGTGAGAAGTGGTTCATGTGTGGATGTTGCTCTGAACATGGTGGCAGTACCATAATTCCTTGGGGTTGGGCACTAATTGGAAATCTATTTCTAAGGAAGCCTGGATGCTTCCACACATTTGTTGAATGTTTTTGCACTGTACCTCTAAGACCAGAGGCCAAAGCTATAAAGTGTGTCACTACAGCCTTAGATATAAATAATCTCAAGACTTTTAGGCTTTTTTTTTTTTTTTTCACTGCAACTCATTGTGATCCAATGGTCTTGGATTGATGTTCCCATTTTCTCTGCTCTAAGATACACCCATAGCACTGTACCAAGCTGCTGGCAGGAAAGCTCTGCTAGAAAAGCCCCAGCATTTCCCTCTCCTGCTCTGAAGAGGTGGCAGGATTCCTGCTTTGCCTTGCCAGCCCAGAGAGTACCAGGCAAGTCTTACTTACGTGACTGCATACTGTGCAAACGACAAGTACTCCACCAGAACATCCAGGCCTTTGTTTTCTTCATTCAGGAACTCCCTGACCCATCTGTTAGAAAAATCATTAGAAGTCAGAGCGTTTCACAGGCTTTGAGCAGTTACTGGAATTCTTGTCAGATAAACTAGAGACAGATTGGCTGTGGGAAGGGCAGCACTGCTGAGCAAAACCTTGCCTTCTCACCCAGGGAAAGAGGACCTGAAAAAGCCATTTATTATTTAAAGGACTTTAAAACAGGGTCCTTCAGAGGACTTTACAAACATACTGAAACAAGCTTTTTTGCAGCACTATGATGGGAAACACATTCCACCCCCCAAAAAAAAAAAAAAAGCATAAAACCCCCTAAAGCAGGGTCTGCATTGCTCAGAACCCAGACGTTTGCTCTTCCCAGTACTGAGCTCTGGAGCTGGGAAGCTCCAAAGTCAGGCTCATCCATCCAGGGCACACGCCACAGTGCCAGCTGCCAAGCAGTGGTTACAGGACCCTCTGTAACCCAGGAGTCATAGTGACCTGGTTTATATTTTTCCATACCCTGATCTCTGGAAGTCTTTCAAAAGCACAGCGACAAAAGAGTAATAGCATCAAAGTGAGATCTGACATCCTGGATGTACATTTAACAGTCTTTTTGCCTTCTTTTTCTAAAATACGCTGACCTATTACTGTGCATTTCAGCCCTTGAGAATAAGGCAAAATAATCTTCAATTCAGAAAAGCCCATTGTCTTCCAAAGCTTTCAAAAACACAAAAATGCCAAGTAATGTTTGAAAATCCACACCTCTGTGGGCAAACCCAGGTGAGCAAGGAGCCTCAGCACAGCCCCAGCTCAGCTCTCCTCCAAACCCCAACCAGGGCAGATAAAATTCCACCGGGAATGGGTCAGGTGCCACTGGAAAGAGTGGGGAGTCTGGGCTCACTCTGCCTCCAGAGCCTCGCAGCTGTGCATCCCCTGCTCTCAGCAGAGTGGGAATTCATGACCTCCCAGTTATTTTAGTCTTCAGGCTTTAAGTCTTTCACTTTTCCCTGCTAAAATAAACAACCTGGCATTTTTATAAAATGTGTTTTGAAACACATCTTTCAGCCAAGTGAATCAAATAAATAAACATTGGTCTCGTCAGCCTCTTTTATTTAGCTGGTGCACCAGCGCGGTTCCTTCTGTGCACCTGGGAGCTGTCACAAATCTGTAGAGCAACCTGCTTCAGATGCCCTAAGACTCTGGTGGGGAATCCTTTGTGTTGGAAAATGAAGGAAAACACGGCAGGAGACAAAGCAGGGGTGTGAGAGAAGTTTGGTGAATGGATTTGAAGTGGTGCAGCTTGCAGGAGGGTCCCCTCTCACCAGGGTCCTGGGGACAGTTCCCACAGAGAGAGAGCGGCTGTTCCTCCCCAGCTTAAAATGCCCTAATTTACCTTAAATAAGAGCAGCATCCTCAAGAATCGATGTAATTGAGCTGGATACAGTGTGTGATCACGAAACAAACTGCTAAAGAAACCTCCCTGGCTGATGTACCAGTGCTGAACCACCTGCTGGTCCTGAGGCTCAGAGCAGAGAGGGCACAGAGGTGCAACCACGGATGGGACGGCGTGTGTGATAAAAAAATGGAAGTCTCTGGCCATTCTTTGACTTTTGCTGTTTGGAAGTAAAATCCTGGCAACATTTCTCACAGCCAGGCTTCATGAACTGCATCATGTTAAAGCTGTAAAACAGCATGGGGGTTTTTTATATATGTATTTATAGCTGCAATACCATATTACTATTCTAGACACAACCACGCTGGCTCCCGTTCTGACTGACTTAGGCCGAGCTGAAGTTGACTGCAGCCTTTTCCCAGCCTTCACAGAGGTGTGGATGGATGAGCTATATCCTGAAAGGATTAAAGCTGAATTATTTTCCTGAGATGCCCAGCTATCCCTTAACTGAGTCCTTGAGGCTTTAACAATCAATCAAGTGGTATCACCATGTCGCATGCAAAGAGATATTTTCTCAAAGACATCCATCAGTAGATATTAAAAAAGAAGAATCTTAGACCAGAAGTCATAAAGAACTCTTACCCAATGTGATTTGTTCTTAAAGAAATTTCCAGTTCTCGGAGTACTTGAGTAGACTCTTGGACTCGTCTTCTGAATTTCTGCAATTAAGTGAGAAAGCAACATTAACAATTAGACCCACGTGATGCTATTACGCAGCGCAGACTAAATAAATAAAACACTAAGGTAAACTGAGAACCCCTCTAAATCCTGAGGAATGCAACAACAGTGCAGCAGTCAACAAAAACATGTGCAGAAAAATAACTTTTCTCATGCACATTTTTGAATTTCTAGGATTAAGAAAATTAAATGCCTGTAAATGAACAAACATTTCTTTATAGTACGAGCTTTGTTTCAGTATCAAACTCTCCACTGAGAACTACAGCACTTGGCCTTCATTCTCAGCCCGGTGCTTTAACCTTGCTTTTGCCCACACCCACAGCAAAAAACCTGCCCATGGAAATGTACTAAACCACCTGGATAAATTATTCTGGAGCAGTTGTTTAAGTTAATTCTAATTTGTGAATGAGGTAAATGAGAGCAGAAGTGGATGGATGATGACAATCATCTTGGAATTGCAGTACTTAGCAACCAACTTGGTCATCAGTTATCACACACACAGACTTGATGTATTTGGAAAGGGCTTCTAAAGGTTCAGGACACAAGTGATGCTGCTGCCAGTAGGACTATGGTCTGAACACCAGGGGAAAAAGGGTTTGTTCTCAGTGCACTACAATAAACCCACAATAAAATCAAGGGGACGACTCAGCAGTTAATAATTTTCCTGAGTTCATTTACTGAGGTGAAGATGATGAAAGGATAGGATTTACCTGGCCTTGCTGGCTTATGTGAAAATTAGCAGCTGCATTCTTCAGCAGGACTTTATCGCATGCTAGTCAGCACCACTGCCTTACCTGAGGTGAGCCTAAATCCCAGCTCAGAAAGCCACTGGCAGACTGAAATAGATGTCTCACTGTAAAGTCCTAGTAGACTCAAGGCGCTATTAATTTTTACTTTGAAATAGGTGATTGAGATCTGACATACAGTTTCTCTGCACCTCAGTTAATTAGCTCCGAGTACAAAAACACAGTGCCTTCCCTCACTCCTCTAGAAGTAAAGGTACAATGCTGATGTACCAAGAGGCAGATGGGAGAGGGGGGTGGGAGGGCACAGCAGCAACAGGCAGCCTGTCCCCTGTGCCCCCCATGGGCCCACTCTCCCCAGCAAGGCCAGGCTGCTCGCTGCAACTGGGCTCCAGGAGCCACCACACTGCCATTTCTTCCAAAATGTGTCATTTCAACGCTTTCGTTTGCCTGTTTCACAACTCAGCTTAGATGAAAGGCAATTGTTTTCCTGGGAAGAGCCATGACGACCCCGATTACAAGCCAAAAAGCACATTTTGCAGCAGTGTTTGGAGCCACCTTCTCCTGCCCACACTGGGGATAAGCAGCAGCAGCAGCAACGCTGACACGGCTGCGATGACAGCAATAACCCTGGTAAGAGGAGCTCTCCCCACAATATCTTGCATCTGTCCAGGAGCCCATCTGTAAATCTTTCCACCATGCAGCCCAGGCTGAGGAAAGGCTGCTGGTGATGCAGAATAAGGCAACAAAAGAGAGGAACTCCATGGAGTTATTTTTAGACTCCTTCAGTTTTGTCATTTGTCATGGGACTCTTGCAGTGGTATTAATATAAGAAAGGCTTCAATGTGTGCCCCCAGAGTAACCACAGAGCAAAGCCAAACACTGAACCAATTTCAAAAACCCTTCAGGAGAAAAAACACAAAGACCCCTGTTCACCTTTTTTTTTTTTTTAAAAAAAAGAAACAACTATAATCAGCCACAGGCAAATTTAAAGGTTTCCTACTAAATGGTTTCTTACTCCTTGTCAGAGCCTTCAACAAGAGAAGCACTGTCAGAAGACATTACTGCAGCCTTGCAGACACAAGCCAGCCATGGTGCATGGGAAGCAGAGGGAGCCCATGCCCCTGGCCAGGATGGAGGGGCATCTCTGCTGGCTGGAGCCACCATCCCTGTGCCAGGATATGGATTTTACCACAGGCACCAACCTCGGCTCATTGTACAGCAGCACAAAGCAGCCCTTGTGCAGGACAAGGCAGAGCCAGTCAATGGCAGGACCTGCTATGCTCCTGCTGCATCTTTCTGTGTTTTTTTGAAGGCTATTATAACTATCAACACAGGATATGAGCTGATACCCAGACTGGTTAAATGCCAAAGGTCCCATGATGGTCCTGGGAATGGGATGTAGGTTGGCTGTTACTCTGGAATGCTGGAGGCTGTTGCTAAGCCTGTTGGAGCGATGCAGAAATGTAAGAACACAAACACATCCCGGTACAGAAGCCTCGCTCAGGGATGCACAGTGTTCACGTGAAAGGTCTGTGTCTTTCCTGAGTGATTATCAAGCTATTTTGGACAAAATCCTACACGGAAGCATGGATGAGGCTCTGACATGTAAATACACCCCAGGCCACGTCTTGTCTGCACAGCCCTGCAACCCTGGCTGAGACCACAAGTGAGAGGCCAGCTGTGCCAGCTGCACTGAACTGCTGTCATGAAAACCTCCAGAGAAAAGGACCCAGAACTTCACTACCCTCTTCACAGGGTGAGAAAAGTGCCATCCAGCAGAGCTTTTATTCACCACCAGCACTCCTCAAGTGGAAAGCCAGACCTAAGTACAGCTCAATGATCATTTGTCAGACCATTTACTGAAGCTAAAGTTATGAAACAGGTTGCTTCATGTGTCAGACGGTCCTTTTCCTTGCAACCTCTGTTCTCCTTCCTGAGCTGCAAAAAACACAGCAGCTTTCCAATTTCTCTTTGCTTCTCTCTGCAGTTTGTTCCATCTCTGAGACTCTTCTCAGAGACTTTTATGGGGCCTTTTACACAAAGGCAGGAAGGAACTCAGACCCCAGGACCATCCTTGTGGGGGAATGAGGGACGGGTGAGAGGAAACAGGAGGCTCCTCACCTTCCTGGTTACAGCTGGGTCCAGATAGCCCTTCAGCTTCTGGATGTACGTGTGTGGAGGATTCTTCACTTGAAATCTTTCCTGTGAAGGACACAAGAATAAACATCAGCCCTTTTATAACACCTTCTGTATTTACTTACTATACATATAAAATGCATGCACACACATATCTATTTAAACAGTACATATTTATAATATTGTTTTGTATATACATATATTCATAAATAATCTATGCGTATACAATATGCATGCAAATAAAATATATTTACATGTACCTTGATATTCTGCAATTTGGTATTTATATAGATGTGTAAAAACAGACCTTACATATTCAATGACAATTTTGAATTCTAGTTACACATACAAACACACTCATCTGAAACAACAGGGTTTCTGCTGGTCAGGAGTACTGAGAGGAAAGAGAAGTGTCAGAAGGCGTGTCCATGGTTGATTGAAAGCCATCACCACAAAAGCCAAGACACCTTTTTCATCACTTGGAACAAACCTAAAAAACATGGGGTTTTTTCTCTCTACCAACACTGTTTGCATGGGGAGAGCACTGGTGGTGGAGCTCATCCCAGCAGCCCACAGCTCCCAGCGATTCACAAGGTTTCCTTCCACACCTGTATCACATGAGGGCAGAGCTGAGGGATCTCCAGCACGGTGAGCAACAAGCCAGCAAGTGTTACCAAGGACACTGTTACACTTACCAGGGACACCACGGACCAGATGTCCATCCCCATCCCACTGAGAAAGGCTGGGAAACACCCTGTGCCTCTCCTCCCTGCTTAGGTTGGAGTCTTACCAACCTCATGGGGGGGACAAAGGCAGGTTGCCTCGATGGTTGCTCTTCCCATGTGAAACACCTCATTACCCACACCTGCTTGCCTGCTTTCTGTCCTACACCAGCAGCGTGCCTGGTTTCCCTTCCCCATCTCACCCACCTGCTGCCACCCCAGTGCCATGAAACTCCCACTTGCCTCCAAGACTACTTTCCCCCCAAAGGTTTCCCAACACCCAACCTTGCAGGGGGCCATTTGATCCAGCACCAGCCACATTCAGAACTGAATTAAAGAGTCTGGAGACAAATACAAGGTCTACAAAATTGGTATTCTGAGAGCTGCTTGATTTTTGCTTCCTTTTTTAGCAGTTGCACAGCCAGCTTCAAATTTACTGTACAAAACTGCTGTGAAACATGCTCTGGGAGGACTCTGCTGAGTCCAAACCTGTTAAGAGCATTACCAAAAGTTCTGATACTATTTCTATCTTGGAAGAATTTTAAACTATTCTGCCCTTTCCCTTGAGGAAAGATCTCATAACAATTTCCTCCTAAAATTTCGCGTTTTATAACTGATATCTGAAACCTCCCTTTATTAGGTCAGGATGCAATTTTGACTACATTATCTGAAAGTTATTTCATAATGACTAGTACAACTGCTGCCCAGTTACCAGAACATACTGTCTGAACACCAAAAGTTGTTCCTGTTATTATCTTGCTGCTTGCTGTAAAAAAAAAGTAATTCATCATGGTCAGAAGGAAAAAAATGAACTAAAAAAAAATCTGCCCCGTGGTGCACAGAGCTCTGTAGGACAGACAGCAGATGTTTCTTTCCTCTTTTACAACTCCATTTTTTTCCATGCACCTTTAAAGTGCAGGCAAAACACAGTCCTGGAACTTGGCATTTCCTCTTTATCTAACAAACAGTTCAGGAAACACGGAGTTCTTGGTTGCCAGCTCCTCTCTGGCCAAAGTGACACCAGGGGTGTCTGTCCCCCCACCCTCGCCCAGCACCATGCCCACTGCCTGCCCTGCTCTGGGCTCTATTGCCATGGGTGCTTGGAGCCAGGCTCAGCCCTGCCAGCCCCACGGGTCAGACAGGCCCTTTCACACCCTTCCAGTTAAATTTGCTGTTAACTGGAACTGTTGTTGTTGTGCTGGGAAAGGCAGATCCATGGAGTTACAGGCAGGTTTGGAAATGGTGTGCCAGGGCTGCAGCACTCGGCTCCACCAGCACAAGCAGAAATCATCTGCCACATCCCCAGAGGTGTGCAGTGGGCAGCCCCAGCACCCAGCTCTTTGGAAAATGGGAGCACGAACACCCACAGATGTTGATAGGGTCTTGAAAGGAAATTTAAAAAAAAAAAAAAAAACAAAACCAAAAAAACCCAAAAGCAACACATAAAATACATCAGTGAATAGCAGCAGAGTAGAGTAGAGTAGAGTAGAGTAGAGTAGAGTAGAGTAGAGTAGAGTAGAGTAGAGTAGAGTAGAGTAGAGTAGAGTAGAGTAGAGTAGAGTAGAGTAGAGTAGAACACAATACCATACCATACAATACAATACTGCAGTTGGAAGGGATCCACAACAACCATCTGGTCCAACTGCCTAAGTATCATAACTGCTAGCTTATTTTTTGCAATTTTATAGCCCTCTGTTAGGCCAGTTTCTCAGTCAGACTTACAGCCCCCTCAGGATGCTGTGGACTGTGGCTTTACAGTGGCCATAAATAGAAGTTATTTTGAAATAATTTCCATCCATGAACCCACTCGAAAACTTCTTCCCACTGGCAGATAGACAAAAAAAACATGTTCTGTAAAGGAGAATCTGGCCCACCATAGAGATATCTGGACCTCAGAGACCACCACCATTTCTCATTTTCCCCCTCAACAGTTCTGTATTAGCTCCAGAGACACTGCAGCACTTGAATAACCATGCCCTTCTCTACAAAAACCCATGGAGGCAGAAGTGTTTTCACTGTGCCACTTGATAACCACGTCCAAATACTCCTCTTTGCACCTGCAGGTGATGGGGGGAACTGGTGGAGCACCAAGCTGAAGCTCCACTCCTGAAGAGTGGTGGGTGATGTGAGAGCACCAGGGAGCCTGCTCCTCCTGACAGCAGAGTCCCAGACCAATGAGGTCCACAGCAGCTCTTGGATTTATTCCTCCCCAGTTTGGGGGTTCTCTCATGCTGATGTAGCACTGCTGGGTTTCGACTAATCCTCCAGAGAAGCTATTTTATTCTTATGGATTTAATTTCTCTAAGTAATCAGCCATCATCTGCCAAAGTGACAGGAGCTTTTCCTAACTGCCAGTTTTCCTATCTGGAGCCTTCAAAATGAAATGCTTAAAGAGGCTCGAGGAGGACATTTACTAGTCTGTGATGCACATACTACATTTTTGTTTGTTTTCTGAGAAGCTAGCTGTAATTATGTATTTATGTAATAATCTCTGCAGTGACTTCATTAAAAATGATGCTGCTTATCACCGTGTAATGGATTATTTGGGTTAAAGGATTTCAAAGACATTATCCAGGAACAGCAGATACCAGCAATGCTCTTCTCTTAACTAGCAACCAAGAGCCTGGTAAAAATCTACTAGTCCTGGGAACATTCTTATAGCCCCTCAAAGTGTTTTTTTTTTCTGCTTTGAAAAGCCACAAGAGATCAGCCTTTAAAATTGCCCTTTCCTGGCTATGATTACTTGTCTCAGTCTATCCAGCTTTGACTGTTTGATGTGAGAGGCTGTCCCACCCTAGGCTGCAGGGACCAGGGCTCGGTGCTGTGCAGCGACAGCCGCCCAGGCTCCCTGACGCCTCCGGGACACCCTAAACACCTGCCTGCAGCCATCCTCCTCCTGGAGACCTGGGGCTCTGCCAGAGCTCACAGGGGGTGGGATGGCCTGGTGCTCATCCGACCAGCATGACTGCAGCCTGGTATTTCACTTGCCATGAATGCTGCCAGCGACCACACTGGCCAGCCCACGTCCTCTCAAGGTCACAGAATAGAATCATAGAATAGTTTGAGTTGGAAGAGACCTTGAAGATCATCTCTTTCCAACCCCCTGCATGGGCAGGGACACCTCCCACTAGACCAGGTTGCTCCCAGCCCCATTCAACCTGCCCTTGAACACTTCCAGGGATGGGGCAGCCACAGCTTCTCTGGGCAACCTGGGCCAGTGTCTCACCACCCTCACAGCAAAGAATTTCTTCCTAATATCCAATCTAAATCTCCCCTCTTTCATCTTGAATCCATTCCCCCTCATCCTGAAACTACCTGAAAGGACATTGTAGAGAGGCAGGTGTTGGTCTCTTCTCACAAGTAAATAGTGATAGGACAAGAGGAAACAGCCTAAAGCTCCACCACGGGAGGTTTACACTGGATATTAGGAATTTTTTTTTCTCTGAAAGTGTTGTCAGACATTGCAGCAGGCTGCCCAGAGAGGTGGTCGAGTCACCATCCCTGGATGTGTTTAAAAGTCACAGAGATGCGATGCTTGGCGATATGGTTTAGGGGTGAACATGGTAGAGCAGGGTTAAAGGTTGGACTTGATGATCTTAAAGGTCTTTTCCAACTTAAATTATTCTATGATTCTATGATCTTATAATTCCATGCCCTTGTAAAAAGCCCCTCCCCAGCTTTCCTGGAGCCCCTTCAGGCACTGGAAGGTGCTCTAAGGTCTCCCTGGAGCCTTCTCTTCTCCAGGCTGAACAGCCCCAACTCTCTCAGCCTGTTTCCAGAGCAGAGCTGCTCCAGCCCTCAGATCATCTTAATGGCCTCCTCTCGACTTGTTTCAAGAGCTCTGGTCTTGGAGGTCCTCTGGACCTTCCTGTAGAGACAAACACACTTCCCAGCTAACATCAAGGCACTGCTGTTTACACATAATCCACTTCCCTTACGTACCATAAATAACGAGTTAAAAACTGTTGCTTTTTCCTGTCTGCTCCTCCTCTCCACTTTTGGCAATTCACAATCACTCACTGGCCAAATCTGCTTTCAAAATAAGAATTTATATGGCCAGGGGCTTAACACTATTTGAACAAGGAGGTTGGGGATTTTTACCACACACATATAAAGTTTTAAATCCCTACTTGAGTCTCCAAACTTCACTGAGCAAAAAGCATAAGCCAGTGGTTGACATCACAACTGGGACACGGTGGCTTCCCCTCCTGGTTGCCCCAGGTCTGGGATGTTCAGACACAACAAAGTTAATAAATCCTGATGAAATCTGCTTTATCTGCACTATGTGACTCATATAAGCACCAACACTATCTACAGCCCTGAAAGGAGACAGGCGCAGACCGGCAAGAAGTCGACCCTACCTTTGTCAGCCACCTAGAAAGCAAACTAACTTAATTTCCCAAGGATAAAAGGCCCTTTCTTACTTGAAAAATTGGTGAGGTTCTAAGCCAGAACAACAGACAAGCACAGAGAAGCAAACGCAAAAGCCAGCAGCACCAGACCAGAGAGCAGAGAGGTGACCTGGTCCCCAGCACCTCCCCTTAGGGTAATAAATGATAAGAATTCAGGGATAAAGCTGCAACGGGAGAGCACAGCACCACTGCTGTGCTTCTTTGACCAGCAACCTCCAGAATCATGATGGTTGGACTCGATGATCCCAAGGGTCTTTTCCAACCTGAATGGTTCTGTGATTCTATTCTAATTAGCACTTTCTTTTCCTGATGGGTATAAACAATAAAGAGGGGGCTGGGGGTCTTATTTCAGCAGCAAAGAGGAACTGCCAGATTTCTACATTTCCTCTTCCATGTGATCCTACAATGAACACGACACATCTCCTGTTCTCCCAAAGCTGGGAAACGTATTAATTCCGTAACCAGGAAACTGTGGCTTTTCCAGAGATCTTTCACTTCCAAAAACATTCTGGACATTTTCTGCATTAGTGACACACGTTATTATTATCATTATTAGCCTCGCTAACCTGTTTCATTCTCAGGATTCATACACATCAGGTAAGCACACAGCACTTCCCACTCCGCACCTGGGGTTGTCAGGAACCCCAACAGGGACCACCACAGCTCCATGTGGTTCATTCACAACCAGTTCACAGTCTACAATCTCATTAAAATAAAATAAAATAAATGTCAAGAAGCTGGCTCCCCCAGACCTGGCTTACAGAGGGGAAGGCTGCCTGCCATTTTCCCTTCACAGAGCTCAGTGAACAGTGGCAGAGGAGGAAGGGACGCAGAAGCAAGCCTGGCTTAAAGGGCGTGAGGGTGTGTGGCACACGTCTTTCACAATTTAAGCTTAGTGATTAACATTTTTGCCTCATTAAGAGAACAATCTAACCACTACAGTCCACGGTTGTTGAACCTAAGTGTAAATGAAGACAAGTCTGAGAGTCCCTCTGTGGTTTCAGCAGTTACCCTTCTCCAGGCTACCCCCAACACTGTCTTTTTGACAGCCTCATGTCACACCACCAGCTTCCTGAGCTTGGGCTCCCCCTCCACCATGCTGATTGCCCAGGCATGGAGCCCAGGATACCCTCCCCTCCCAGGAGAAGGCCACATGGACAGCATGCCACAACCTTCTCACCTGGGGCCATGTTTCCAGCAGGGCCTGTGCCTGCACACTTCTTAGTCACAAGTTGAAATAAACCCTGAAGCAGAACATGGTGCCCAGTCAACACACCACGCGTGGCCTTGTCTGAGGTGCAATTACCCCCACCACAGGCACGGAGGGACCCGAGCCCCAGGAAGCCAAGCAGAGGGGTGAAAAAGGACCCCTACTGGGGAAGCTGCTGGGGAAACCCATTACCATCCCAGCGAGCTCCTTGCTGGCCACCAGCCTCCAAAACAGCCGGCACCTGTCTTCACTAGGAGTTTCATTAGGAAAGGGAGAGAGTTCTACAAACACCTCAGTGAGGATATTTTGGATGTAAAAAACATGAGTTTCACGTTGAGTCCCTTAACTCGGTATTCACGACAAACACCTCCAGTGTATCCAAAGGTGCAGGCACGGTGATGCCCCTGCCACAGTTTGCCATTAGAGGGCAACGAAGAACTTTGTAAGATGGCCCCAACCCCGTCCCTCGACATCCTTGCCCTCTCTGTAACACTGGATAAAGTGGCCTAGAGCACATCAAAAGGGTGGCCATGCTAGGAAACTGCATCCTATTCCCTGCCCGGGTCCTTCCTAACAGTCACCCCCCAGCTGACCCACCGCTTGGGCCTCTCGAGGATGGGCCACAGGAATCCTGGCTTTGCTGCTCTTCTCTTCCTTGTATGCTAAGCCAGAGAGGTGGGGAGCAAGGTTTCAAGACACCAGCAGCAACACTCGGATGACTTGTGAGGTTTAGAGGTGAAGGAACAGAAAACACCACATGGGGTGAGTGCCCTACAACGAGTCCAGCAACCCTGAAGACATTTCACTGGATTGGGAGCAATCCTACTTGTGGCAGATGATGATGATGATGATGATGAGAATACCATTATCATCAGACTGGTAGCTTCTCACTTTCGTTAATCTCACTTCTGCAAAAGTGGGAGTTCTTTTTGGGGGCCAAACTCTCTCCTCTAATATTCTCAAAATATTTCACAGACAAATGACCAGGGTCTGCTTTACAAACTGTGTAGAAAATATAATTTAAGAGCAATCTCTGGGCTGTTTTGCCTTTCAGATATAAGTTGGAAACCAGCACAGAAGGGTAAGAGTTAATTTCTTCATGCTGTTACATTAATTTACATCCTCAGTCCTTCACTAAGCAAAAACAGGTGAAAATGCTGTAACGGGTGATGTCAATAGAAAATAGCAGTTAAAATTTGCATCCACACTAAAAAAAATGCATTCTGTACCAAATGTATTCCTGGAAGTACTTTGAGCCACGCTCCGTAATTATGTGGACAGATATAAATATTTCACACCCCATATGCTGCCTTATGGTGCCTTTGCAGACACCTGCTTCCTCCTGCTGTAATTCATAGAAATATATCATAGAATCATCCTGATTGGAAAGGACCTTGAAGATCATCAAGTCCAACCACAACCTAAATCCACCTTCCATAACCTAATCTACCCATTCAATGCTTAAATCATGTCGCTAAGCACTATATCTAGATTTCTTTTAAATACTTCCAGGGATGGTGACTCCACCACCTCCCTGGGCAGCCTGTTCCAAGCACCCACTGGGATGCCAGGAGGGCCAGAAGCTGCCACAGATACACAGCTCATCCCCTCGGATGGCTGGACCATGAAAGGGTGGCCCAATGTCACCTCCTGTCCCACCGGGACCGTCGCAGTGCTGGTTACACTCACCCTGCAATGCTTCCCTACCTGCCCTGGCCAAGCCATGGGAAGCAGACTCATCCCAAGGTGAGGGTGGAATCAGGGTTGTGAAAGGAGCCATTAAGATCAGCGATTGCTCCTGATTGCCAATTTCCTTCACTGCTTTTCCATCTGCTCATCCCTCGTATCTCGCTGTGCAGCACAGGAGTGAATCAGCAGCAGCTGCAGGCTGGGAAGGGTGGATCCACGCTGAGGTGGGAGTTTGCACGTCCAGGCTGTGATCTAACTGCCCCTGCCTGTCATCTAACTGCCCCTGCCTGCCCCACTGCCAGCTGGGTGCACAGACAGCACCCAGGCTCCAGCACGGAGCTCACACTTAGCCCTGCATGCTCTGAGGGTGCACGAGCTAAGCAAACATCCATGAGACAAATCACTTGCTGTAGATTAAGCAATTTGTTCAGTGTCTCACTAAACTGAAACTTTAAATAGCTTTATGTTCTCAGCACAGAAAACCCATGGAAAAAAAAAGCAAGTAACTCATTATTCAGCTTCAGTTTAAGGGTTTTATCAGAGGCTCCACCACTGTAACAGCTAAATAGGAGAAGTCCCACAAATCTATTTATTAAAATGTTCCTGACCTCACAGCACGACTGAACCTTCTGCCAAACTCCCATCCTGGTACTACTGTGTTTACATTTCAAGGAAACATCCTACTTTCTCAGTCCTGGATCAATTCTTCTCATTAACAGTTACTTCTGAAGTTTACAGCAGAACCTGATGTTGCTGCTGGCTCACAAACGCACATCCCACCTTTTGCATGCTTCACTTTCTCTAAATAATGCAGTTTCTGTTCATTTGTCACAGCAGAGCCAACCTGTTAATTGTTCCACGTTGCTGCCAAGTCTGCATGCCACAGCAGAGCTCGCCCACAAAAGGTGCCTCAGCATATGGTGCTGCTTAATCCGAGGTTGTTGTTCAGCCTCTGGAGGCATTCCCAACGTGTGCTCCTGAAGGCAACAGCTGCCCCCAGCCGAGATGATGGCTCGTGGTGTGGAAAGCCAAATACTGACTGGATCAGACCGTTCATTCACATCACACAGGTCAAGACAGATGCAACTCAAAGCACCCGATGAGAGGTGATTGCAGGTTCAGTCTCTTCAAGTCTGTGCCACACAGAATAAGCAGCACTCACCACCCAGAGGAAACAGGCACGTAGGTGATGGTGACAGCAGAGGGGAAAGAAATGTCACTTCGTGGCAAAAAAGGGAATTATTATTGCAAGGCTTCTGCAAGTTGTTACCAATAATGGAGCATAAGGCCAAAGAAACGAGTGTTTGAGACTATTCAAACACTTGTTGTCCTCTGCAAGGCCCCTTTTTAAGCCCAGTGACAGTGCTGACAAAACCCAGCTGGTGTTCTCAATGGGAAGTCTGCCAAAAGCCCTCCTGGCCACCCTTACCTGGTCACAGATGAGCTCCCACTTCTTCTCGTTGTCATACTGCCGCAACAGCCGGGCTTTGTCGGGCGGCAAGTTCATCGCGTTCTGTGGAGAAAGAGAAAGCAAACGTGAGGGACCACAGAGGGCTCGGGCTCAGGCAGAGTCAGACATGAGCAAACCAAGGCAACGTGGCTGCAGTTGCTTTAATTGTTTTATGTGAATTCCTGTTGACAGGGTTATTTGGAAACATTCCCTCTAAATGTCATCTTTGGCCCCAAAAGCACCAGTGAACCACAAAGCACCGAAGGGCAGGGCTCGGTGCTGGGCCATGTTGAGACGCAGAGGAGGAGGTGAGTGACCAGAGCTCAGGACCATCGGGAGGAGAGGATGGGGCTTCCCCATGCTGCTCTGTCACAGCATCCCCCTTCCACCTCAGACAGGTCCCCATGGTGCCCCACATCCTCTCTTCCCTTCTCCTGTCCCCAGCTGAGCACACTCCTGTGGGACACACACACTCCAGCTGTGGACTGGGGACTGCAGAATGCCTGTTCCCTCCAAACAAGATCCTGGAATACCATTTTATTTCAACAGTGGGACACTACTCAGGTTCTTAAACATCACAGCATGCATCACACAGATCCCAGAGGTAGGATTGCTGCTGCCCATCCTGACGTTGTGCTGCTTGCACATGCAGATAACGATCCCAAGACTGCAAATGACAACCTGCAGGATGGAGTCAGAAGGCAGGGAGAGGCAGCAATTAGATGATGCCTATCGTTAGCTGGCTCCTTTGATGTCAGCTGAGATCCCTTTCCACAGGCAGTTGTCTGGGCTAGGGTGGCACAGGCTGGCTACTCACTCCCGAGGCAGGTTTCCCAAGAGCCATGTCTCTAAATGTGCAGCATAACTGTCGTGCTTATGCTCCTGGAGAGCCCAGGAACACCTTGAGAGCTTCACAAACACCAGGTCTGGAGAGCTTCCCTATCAGCCCAGCAACAAGGTGAAGGCGCTGAATGGAAAACCCACTAAGCACCTCTCCAGCACCTCTCCAGCTCAAATTCCCAGTCCCACAGAGCTACCCCCAATTAACCCTTCAGGACCCAGCTCCTGACCCAGCTCCCTCACAGCTGCAGTTTCACATTTCCCTCTCAGTGGGCTTACTCGAGCAGCCTGGGCTGGAAACCGGGTGGGCTCGGGCGTGATCCCGGAGCAGATGTGGCATTCCTGCCTGCAGGCAGTGACAGCGGCGAGCAGGCAGGGCAGAGGAGTCCTCAGAGGCTGCTGCAGCCACCTGCCTTCTAGGAACAGCAGCTCACATCCTAACACTGTCCTTCCACATCTCCGGTGTGACAGCAAATGCCTCTCCTCAGCAGTGACACTGCGGACCCCCGAGGGACCCCTCTGGTGCACTTGTACCTCGTGGTCCATACAGAACCTCTGAGGGAGGCAAGGACAGCGGGGGGTCCCAAGCCCATCTCACTGTCTGCAGATGTATTTGCTATGGTCCCACAGACCTTATTTCCCCCCAACCCAGCTGAGAGCATCCCCAGCTCCTGGGGATCCCCTCCGCCGCCCTGCTGCTGTGATGACTGCTCTTCCCAAAGCTTGTTTTCCATCAGATAACAAATACTCTTCCTTTTGCTCATCTGTGCTGTCATGTTGTCAGTATTTACAGGCTGTGATGATATCTGTGCTTGATTCTCCTCTCAGTCTCTCACCATGTACCTTATCAGTTCTACTTATCATTTTAATGCACTTCTTGGTATTTTTCCTGGGGCTTTTTCAAGCACCATTGCTCACTTCTGAGGATGCAAACATGTTTCATAGCTAGGCTAAACCTCAGCTGTAGGAAAAGCTTCACTGTGTACCTGCAGTACAGCCTGTGTCTAACTCTGATCTTCTTACAGCTAATCAGCTTCCCCAACCAGGCTGGCACTCGGACAAGCAACCTGCCTGGAAACCTTTGCAGAATTCAGTCATGGCAAGAGTTCAGCACGGATGAAAGCCCGAAACAGGGAAAACAAGACCCAGGCAGCAGGTTCCAGTGATCTCATTTTGAAACGAATTAAATCTGATCTAATTCTGAAATGGGAACTCCTCCGCTGCGCGTCGCTTGGCTGCACGCAACCATTTCATGTACTGCAGCAATCACTGCCATTCACTCCAGATACCCCCTGCCCTGGTCCAACAGGGAAAATTATTTATGAATGCATGGTGTGCAACCAGGTTCAAATCCCTGCATGTAAACAGTGGGTGATTTGCACTTACTTGCTAATCTCAGTAAGAGATTTAAAGCAGTTTTGAAACCTACTTGTGTTCAAGTCCTTGACCACGCTGTGGACAGGACCCTCCCTCCACTGAGGCAAACCACTGCAGGTCACCACCCCAGCAGCCCCTCCAGTCCCTTCCTTCATCTCTTCTGGAGGGAAATGGGAAGGAAACTGCTACTGCTGCTGTCTGCTGTCCCTCTGGCCTCATCATTCACGTGGTAAGGAGGGAATGTGCCTGGACCAGGGCTTTTCATGCTGGCAGAGTCAGTTTGACATTAACTTTTATGTTTTATACATAAAACAGTTTGAATGGCTTTCTTAGCAACT
Source organism: Hemiprocne comata (assembly GCA_020745705.1). Taxonomy (NCBI): domain Eukaryota; kingdom Metazoa; phylum Chordata; class Aves; order Apodiformes; family Apodidae; genus Hemiprocne; species Hemiprocne comata. The sequence goes on from CM036591.1 coordinate 1,600,641, forward strand.
GGACCAAATTGCACCCATTTACTGGAAACGACAGCAAGAGGTTCTCACTCACAACCTGACCCTCCCTGCCTGCCATGCAGGTTTGTTTTGCATCACTCACGCCCCTCTCCCCACCTGTGAGAACTCCTGAGTCCCCGGAGCTCCTGGTCCTTCAGCTTGGCTCTCCTGCAGCCCCCAGACCAGTGCCCCAGCACACCTGACCCTGCTGAACATAACCCTGAGCAAAGGAAACAAATAACCCTTGTATCTTGGTACAAAATAATGCAGGTGTAGATCACATCTTCTCTAAAACCTGGACTAATGCTGTTCTTCAGATGCTCTTACTGTCAACAACCAACCACCCCCTGCTGGAAAACTAGTTTCTAAACCATGGTATTTTTTACTTAAATGGGAAGCAATGTATCTTCGTTATGCTTATGCATGCTTATACCACCTGGCTTTCTGGAAGCCAAGTGTACTACATCTAATTGCATAACCTTTAGCTGTTGCATCAGTAACTATGGCAAAGAAGGCTACTGAATTGGCTTGGCTCAGTCTGACTGGTTGCAATAGTTTTGACTCCAGTCACCACTAACCAGATGCATGAGCAGTCTGGAATTCTTGTTCTCTGTGGATCAGTGAAATGACTCACAAATGTCTCCTGGCCACTTCCAGCTCTTACAACTATGGGCTTCACACATACCAGCATTTTATAGCTAACTACGGGTCCGTGGCCTGTGATGTCTCTTGCCATCTTTACCCTAATTAGAATTCATGCTTTGAAGGCTTTTGACAGCATAACTATTCCACTCCTGATACAATCTAAATCCCTGCTGTTGCCAGAAGGGATGGCCCCACTCTCTCCTCTCCTGCTTGTGTCCCCAGCCAGCTTGTTCCCAGCTTGTTCCCTACCGTTCCCTGTGTCACCACCAGCACTTGCGTAGCTGGAGCCCTTTTCCAGCAGAGCAGACTCTGACCAGCTCAGGAAGAAGTGCACCTTTACACTGAATACCCATCTTCCATCAGCATCTCATCCTGGGCCATAAAAAGCCTTTTCTTTTAGTGGCAACAGCAGCTGAAGCAGCCCCACTGCCTGGCACCCCACAGCTCTGCACCCCCATGTCCATCCAGCCCCCCGCACATACCTGTATGGATCACACTGATCATCACCTGGATTAAGAATAACTGCTTCTGGTCAGGCTATTTGTCATTCCAGCCAGTGCCATGAGTCCAACAAGCTGCATGGTGGCACGAACTGCAAGGCTGCTGGGGCTGTGCCACAGCTCCCGTGCTGGACACGTAGCAGCCATGATGCAACCTCCCTGTGTGTGAGTTTTTGCCTCTCACACCCTGTCTTTACCCCAGGTCACACAGCCCTGTGCACAACGCTGATGCCCACCAGTCCAGGCTGAGCACCTGCATCCAGGTGAGCTCCACAGCTCTGCTCCACTCCCTCCTCCCACAGATTCACCACCTCAGGCAAGCAGTCCCACCTTCCTCACCATGCTGCAGACTTCCACTATGTCACACAGCTTCTAGGGCTGAGAAGCAAACCTGTGGCACACCATTCTGCCTCCAGGCCTGCCAGGTGATAGGAACTATGTGGACACCAATGCTCCACAGCCTCCGAGTGAGGATTCCCACCCCTCAGAAGCTCCCACACAGATCTGGAGCACTGCTCTCCAAAGTAACTGCAGCTAGATCCTACACAGCATCGTGCTGTCTGCGAGGGCTGGTTTCTAATCATGTTTTGGCTCCAAAAACACATCACTTCTCTTTTTCCCCACAAATTCCAAAGTTATTCATGTCTACTGCTACGTGCCAAGCAATATAGGTAAGGTTTCCATTCCATTTGCTCCGGGTTGGCGTTATGAAGCTAGAACTTCAATTAATCACAGTAGCAGATGGAAAACAGGGGGAAATACTAGCAGACCTACAAAATATTAAATTGCTCAACAGTTAAAAATAAAACCGACAGTGCATCAAGGAAATATATGTATTTTTAACCTGTGAAACAAAGCCCAGCTCTGTCCGAACTGGCAGCCCCGACAGCATCTCTGAAGCAGGGGCCAAGATGATTTGGCAGTGGTGCTCTGCACCAGGACACCTCAAGATTTAGCCTCATCCCCAGGAGATCATTTCAATTCACAACTGACCACATTCTGCACCATCTACTATGACCAGCTGGCTTGCTGGTTGTAACCTTCTTATCTCCATCCTGCACAAGACCCCACAGAAAAGCAGTTTCAAGTTAGGTTTTGAGTTGGCAGAGCACCTGAATTTACTACAGAAACTGCACAGCCTCCATTTCCACTTGCTGGCACTACAATCTATTCTTGTAAACCAATTTACAAGAGTTGGGCACCACCACCACAGTGATCAGCTTCACCCTTGGCCTCAAGCCTGGTCCTTGGGGGTCTGCACATCACCCCCTTCTACAGAAAAAGGCAGCACTGGTTTGGCCCACAGAGCCCCTGCTGGCCACCTCTTGCCAGCATTATCCAGAGAAAAAGCTAAAATAGCAGCCCACATGCTGCGGAGGGATAAAGCACCCACCTGGCCGAGTTTATTCACATGACAGAAATATCACAACTCCCAGCAGCATCTGTGGTTTTGCTGAGGAAAGGACCAGCAGGTAACTGCAGGTGGCAATGGCAGACACGGTGACACCAGCATCAGCCCCGCACGCAGGATGCTCGTGGTGGGATGACTGAGATGTATTTTTTCTAAATTATTCCTCATCTTAATGAGAATTAGAAGGCTCAGTGTTTTGGCAACTTCACTGACTCAAAAGCATAAGCATTGCTAATTAATAGCATTAGGCTGTTGCTCTTTCTCATTAATCTTATCATCTTTAAGTCCAAATCCCTTTTATTTATGAATCATGACACTAATGTGCTAGCAACAAACATGACAGAGTCCTCCTGATCCATTTGTTCCCATGCACGGCCCTGCATACATTAAATAAGACAACTGGAGCACATGTATCCCTAAAATAGGAGATGTTTCCACCAGCCTACTCCTCTCTGCTGGGTGTTGATGGAAAAAGCCAGCCCTGCATCGCTCCTGCATCGGCAGCAAAGCTCAGCCTGGTAAGGCAAGGAGAGCCAGCCAGTCCTGTGACCTCCAGAGCTGGAGGAAGGCAGCATTTAAAAGCCATCTCAGCAAAGAGTTAAACTTCCCACCTCCACAACAGCACTGTTAACTTTACATGAAATAAAGGTATCCCAAGAAAATGTTATGTGCCACTACAGCACCTCCGGGGTGGCAGGGAAGGGTGCAGGTTCATCCCCTCTCCTCTACGAGCCAGGGCACAGGAGCTTATGGTTCCCGAAACCTAATTAATAGAATCATGGAATGGTTTGGGTTGGAAGGGACCTTAAAGATCATCCAGTCCCAATTCTCCCCTGCCATGGGCAGGGACACCTCCCACTAGACCAGGTTGCTCCAAGCCCCATCCAACCTGCCCTTGAACACTTTCAGGGATGGGGCAGCCACAGCTTCCCTGGGCAACCTGGGCCACTGTCTCACCATCATCACAGTGAAGATTTTTCCTCCTAATGTCTCACCTAAATCTCTCCTCTTCTAGTTTTGATCCATTACCCCTTGTCCTCTCACTACAAGCCCTTGTAAAAAAATCCCTCCCCAGCTTTCCTGTAGCCCCTTCAGGCACCGGAAGGCTGCTATGAGGTCCCCCCAGGGCCTTCTCTTCTACAGGCTGAACAACCACGACTCTCCCAGCCTGTCTTGGTAGCAGAGGTGCTCCAGCACTCAGATCATCAATTCTCACCTTCTCCTCCTGCCCATCCTGTGATTGGGATTATTCCTGACTTGCACTATTACCAGAGAGACAGAAAAACAACCTTGGGTAGTTCTTGGCTTCACAACAGCATTGATGAAAAAGATCAGGGCTTTAATGCATTTAAAACAATATTCTTGGCCCTTGTAAATTAGATTCAGATTTACATAACGACATCAAAGCTCTGCTGGTTACTCCAGCAACTGCAGCCTTCAAGGACCCCCTATCCTCACCTGGAATTTCCTAATCTGAGCTTATTGTCCAGCTCAACAGTTAAATTTTTCAATTCCTCACTGAGTTTCACAACAGCCATGTCTACTGCATTTTGCCTCCAGCTCTCCTGGTTTTATCTCCACTGTCTCCAGCACAATGAGCTGCAATCCTAATTTTTTCTGCATTACAGTCAGGGCTGTTTTAACACACAGCCTGGACTATTTTAAACTTTTATTAGTATCTAGTGAGTTCTTACAAAGTAGATAAAAAATTCGTTCTTAAGTCAAATCCATACCTCCCACCTTCCTAAAACTGAGACAGAGCAGCCCTCTTCCCTGGCTAGAGCAACCCTGAGAATGAAACTCCAGCTCCTGAGTGGATCCAGGTTTACTTCTTGGCACTGTGAGGTGCCTATGTCTCCCCAGAAACCAGGATCCAAAAGTAACCAAGTGTCAAAAATAACAAGAAGATAATGGAAAGCAACACAACGTGCAGTTGATAAATATTCATAGACATTGATACTGTCACCCTTGGTTGTCAGGTGTGTGTCATTTGTAAATGTTTGTAAATGTTCCTTCACGTTCTAAATTTAGTCAGTGTGAAAACAAACCAGTTTATAATGCTATAAAGAGAGACCTTTACTGAACAGAGGATGCACAGGCAGCAGCAAGCCAGGGTTTGGTACTCATCCTTTAAGGCCCGAGCGATGAAGGACAACTCGCATCTAGCCAGCTCCTGTCCTCTGCAGGGATAACCATCTCAAGAGGAGACTGTGGCTGTTTGATGCTGACTTGGGGCCATGGAGCCAGCACAAGTGAGACAGTGAGACCTCCTTATTCATCCCACTCATAGAATCCCAGACTGGTTTGGACTGGAAGGGACCTTAAAGATCATCTAGTTCCCACCCCCTTGCCACTGGCAGGGACACTTCCCACTAGATCAGGCTGCTCTAGAGGAAGGTGTCCTCACTTAATTTTCTTCTGACCTGAGGTCTACTAGAAATCTACAACATCTAAACCCTTAGCACAGCATTCTTCATCTCAAAACACTTTGCAGGTGAAACCCACAGCAAACAGATCACCCAACATTCCAATGCAGGAGGCTGGTGGCAATCAGGTCTGTTTAGCCTGGGGTAAAACTCCATGAGAACTAGACCCCTGCCCCAAACTCACTCTCACTGGAGAAGGTCAGCTCACAGCACTGCTCAGGAGGAGACCCCCTAATCCTGCCCCCAACTCTAACCCTTTCTGCAAGGGAAAGGAAGAAAGAAAAAAAAAAAGTCTATTGCTAACTTCAGTAGCTGCCTACTAAAACAACCCTCGGTATTTCTGTACAGTATTAAAATTTAGTTCCAGGACCTGGTCTGTAAAAAAGCCCTAAATATTCTTCTTTTTGCAATTTTCTCTGCTACTTAACTTCTCGGTCCTGGTACGTTGAGTTTATTTAGGAGAGCTGGAGGCAAATGAAACAATCTCAAAGTTCATTGACTTTAGGATAAATCCAAGCTAGGCTAAAATTAAATGTACTTATTGTTCTTACTGCACGAGGCCCTTCTCCTCCCAAACACACCCAGGCTCCGTAGGGAGAGCACTGTGACAAGCAGAACCAGCCTCACCAGCACGGGGTGACCTCCCAGGAGTTGCAGTGTCCCCACACAGAGGACAAGGCACATGGGGGGTCACCACGGCCCAGGGCTGTGGTGGGGATGCTAGCAGGGAGTTCATCTTCTGGAACATGGCTGGGAAAAAACAAAATTCTTGAACTCTGTATCTGTTATTCCCTATGGAATCCAGATGTTCATCTCAGTGGGCCTCACAAGGTCATCCAGCAACTTCTGCTTTACACATTGAAGGGGAGAGCTAGGATCCAGGAAACTGCTGTTAGTACCTGTGGTTCTCCAGCAGACAAGGAAGGACTAAACCATCCAGAAATCCAGCAGCAGGGAAGGGTAAATACTTCTTGGGAGGTCAGTCACCTCCTGGGTGTTTACAGAGGAACAGCCCGCCTGGCAGCAGCTCTGCTGGCAGCACATCAGCCCTGAGCTCTGACACAACATGGCCCAGAGATGTCCCCAGCCAGAGAGCAGAGGGGTCCCTGCCCCACATGGCTGTGGTGGATGATGTCCACGTGCAAGACTGATGCCCAGAAGCCAAGAGGCTCGTTTCAGTGCCTGTGTTTTACCCTCACTGTGGTTCTCCACGACTTTCCCCAGCTCCTCCGCATCTGGCCACGCTCATCCCGCCTCCTCTGAGCTTCCACGTGCTGCTTTTCACTTCTTTCCACTTCTCTTCTCTGCTTTGTTTTATCAGCACTGACGTTTGCATATTTATAATAAATTAGCATTTAACTTCAAAGCTCTTCACAGAGGTTAATCCCCACACTCTAAATACTAGCACGGGCGCTGTACAGATGAAAGCACCGACACGGAGGCATTTAATGCTGCCGTGCATGAAGCTGCAGGTGTGAGGGGGAATCCCAGCATTTCCCCCCTGCCCTTCTGGGCTTTTCCCCTGGGTGAAAACCCCTTTGGCTCCACGTGGGAGCATGCAGCGAGTGGGATCTTGCTGGACAGTCACCATGGCCCTGATGCCATTGCTGAAACTCCTCTCAAAGGTTTTGGTGGCCAAGGATGACTGCTGCTACCACAGAGCTGTTGGCCCCATTCAAAAATTCAGACTCGGCCTAAAGCGTTTCCCATTTTGGAAAAGCTGAAACCTCATTTATTCACCACTGAAAAATAGTTTCATGCTACAAAAGCTTCAAAGCCCAACTCACCGCTGACTCACCCCGCCTGGAAGATTGCTCCAAGCAAGCCCTGAGGCTTTACTAAATCATTCAGAGGCACTTGCGACTGGTAAGGCAGGCCACAGAATCCCAAATTAAAGCTGTTTTAGTGAAATGTCTGAGGAGGTGTCTTCCAAAGAGCCAGAATATATACACTAAAGGCTGTGTTCAGACTTGCACAGATTGTGGTCAGTCCACATGGCCAGACGGGTCCTCGCCACACCTGAGCATCCCAGTAAATATGCCAAATATGCCAATAGGTTTTGGTTGTTCTCTTGTACTTCTATTCGGATCTCATTGGAAAAAAAAAAAAAATAAAAAAAATCAGAGGATCCTATCCCCTTCTGACCTTGTTCACTACAAACCCTAGGGAAATTAGAGCAAATGTTGCAGAGCTCCATGCGCAACCGAACTGCTGTTCATCAGTCACTCTGTTGAGAAGAAAAATTAAAATTAAGGGTGGCAGCACCTATCAGTGGCTGCCAAAAACCATCTGCCATCTGTGCACGCAGGGTGACTGCAGAATCTCAGCAGAAAAGCAGCTGCAAAAAGCAGTTGGTTCAAAGGCCACGTTCTTCCCAAAGGTGTAAATCTCACCTGTGAAATAAAGCAGTGCTGCCCAACAGCCCCTTGGTCTGCAGGGAGGAGAGCCAGCCCCAAGCACCCTGTGGGAAAAGCTGCAGGGTGAGGGGATGCCATGGGCAAGGAAACGAGGTGAGAAGGATGCTGCCTGCACACTTCCTGAGCACTGGGGAGCACCATTTTAAACCGCATCCCCCAGGACAAGAGAGGTTGTTCACAGAGGGTGGGTGTGTGCAGGAACAACCCTGCCTGCACTTGGCTCCAACAGTTTGATAGATATGAATGCACCTTTTCCCCTGTACACACATACACGTATGGATATAAACACATGTAATTTATTCAGAGTGAGTTTCTCATGCCAACGCCTGCTAGGATTTGGACTATTCTGTTTTAAAGTGCTCACAGAAAAAACACAAGGCAAAATTCAAACACCAGCAGTGCACAAACATATGCATAAAAGTCCCTCGAAATGGGAATAAAATGTGGTGATGCACGTGGTGGGCACAAACTGAAATTCTGGAAATAACACTTAAAACATGAGAACAGACTAGGTCACAGGAAGGGTGGCTGGTCACTCCAGGGGGGCAATGGACCCAGCCATCTCCATCTCCTCCACCTCATTGTCACCCACAGGCTGGGACAAGGGTCCTGAGGGGACACAATCCCTCAGCAGCCCTCACATAGGGACCCCCTGTTGCAACAGAGAGGCTCCTTGCCTGCCCCAGCCCACCCTTCTGCTCCTCCCTAACCTGGTACACATCTAAAACAGACAATGAATAAAACCTAAAAGCAAATAAAACCCACCCTGACACCATGTTTCAGTCCTAGAACCCAGAGGAAACTGTGTAGGTTGGCAGCTTCCCTGATTGATGTTGGGCTAGAAACAAAATCTTCATTTGAACAATATTAAGGACTGAATAAACCAAGAAAAATAAATTAACTCAGGGATAAAAACCCTGGCTCCCATCCTGGTCCCAGGTTTTATGTCTCTGATGGATGTCAGCACGAGCCCCCCTTGCAAAACCACATCTCAGACGACTCCTCTGCTTCTGAAACAGACACGAACTCACTGATCAGGTGCTCAGAGTTCACTTGAGCAGAAGGAGCCTCCAGTGCCTGTTCTGGTTTTCCCTGTACATAGCTGAGCTCTCTGCTCCACCTGACAGTCCTCCCATACTGCCAGCAAGCCCACGTTTCTGCACTTGCTTCACGCAGCCCAGAAGGGAGCAGGTAAGTGACAAGCACTCTTTAAAAACTGCAAATTATTTCTGGCCCTCTTTTCTGCACTCAAGTAGCTGATGAACAGCGAAAGGAATTTACCTGAAGGTTTGTTACACTTTAAAATGTAAGCACAAGAAAAGGCTCTCATATGCCAAGCTTCAATCCCCAGTGAATTTATAAAGGAAAGTTATAAACTTTGGTTTATACTGGAAATACTGACAGGTCTAACTACTGCAGGCACCACCACAACTCAACAGAAGAGGTGTACAGGAAGCCAAAGTAAACCACAAACGTGTCACTTTCTAGCCATAATGAGAAATACTTCATGCAGCAAGACTGCTTTGTCTTTTACTCCGTTACAGCTGACCCCTCAGGCTCCCTGACATTATGTCTGCCTGGGCTGGCAATAAAAGGGTCAGTAAAAATGTTTGACACACAAGCACACACATATACACATGCACATCACATGAATATATTTAAGTGCCTAAAAATTACGCATCTGCAAACCACCAGCCCTGGTATTTGCTGCTTCACCAGCCATGTTTTCATGTAACCTGCTTGAAGGTTTGGGTTTTTCTCATTGCCTTTCAGTGTCTCAGTGTTAGGCTCTGAGTATTTGCCCAGTACAAGGCATTGGGATGTGACTGAACACTCCCACGTGGCCACTAAGCAAACACCTCTGCCTTTGCCACCTTTCTTCCCTTCCTAGAAAACCTGTCCTTGTTGGGCACCAGCTGCCCTTGCTGTGTCCTGATCCCGAAGGTCTCACCTGGGCAGCCTTCACCAGGAAGCTCCCACTGCCTCCTCCTCCTCATCCTCCCTGCTGGAGGAGGCCGTTTTGCAGCACTACAGATGTCAAGCTGAACCAGACAGCAGTGTTTATGGAGCACATGTGCCCTGCCAGACAACTTGGCATGAAATATAAATGAAGAGCTGCTGCAAGCAGGGAAATGGCCTCACGTGCTGGGCACTGGTTTGCTGAAACGCCAGCTTGCTGTGTGCAGCTCCTTGCGCCAGGACACACACTACCCTGACCTAAATGCCACCACAATGGTGCATGTGGGCTGCAAAAATACTGCCCTGCCTCTCACAGAGCCAGAACTTCCTACAGCAACCTGGTCACAGCACACGTTAGTCTGTGCTAAGCCAATGGGAAGTGTCCTGGCCATTCCAGGGCATTCCATTCCATGCATTACGTCACTCTCCATCACTTCTTTATCCGAGTATTTATTGCCACAACAAGAGCTCCTGTAGCAGGCAAGCAGAGCTCACAGTGACCCCAGATCCTACAAAGCCACCAGCTCTTTGGTTAAGTAAATGAATTTTTATGAGCATAAACTTTCCTCAGTCATCCCACATGGGTTTAACCCCAAAGCCTCAGGATGCCCTTCTCACTACGAGCAGCATTACGGAACAGTGCAGACACAGCTGACCCCCTCCATCCCAGTGGTGTTCCATTTGTTCTCCTCCCTGCAACCCAGGATCACAGTCTGGCAGACTCAGCTGGCCGTGTGGCACCCGGAGGGTTCTATCCATATGGAAACTCTGCTGAGCTCCTGGGCACGGGACAAAACCTCCTCGAAAAAGCTCCACTTCAGGAAACACACTGTAGATGTTCTTAAGCGCTTTTACTGCAGCCATCCCAAAACCAGTCCTAAAGGTAGATACTAGACCAATAAATGTTTGACCTTCTCCATAAAAGCTTCTACTAGGTTGCTTTTTCCAAATAAAGCCCTAACCACAGTTTCTGAGCTCCTGCTTATGATCACCATGCTGAAGTTTCCAGCACTCACCAGAGCCACTGACACTTCACAGAGCTCCACTTTCTGTGGACAGTTGCTAATTAACTTCTAATAAACTCTCTCAGTGAGTCAGTGAGTCCCCTACACACATTCCCTAACACCCCACTCAGACATGAACCCAACAAAGTGTTGTTAATGCAGAGACTTCAGCATTAAAATTACTTGCTCAAAACGTATGCGTTGGAAAAGGATGAGGCAATTCTGGTGGCTATTTCTAATCTCTGGAAACTTCCCACCAGTACCACACAGACATGGATACCTACACACAGAAATGCAGGTTTAATTCTTTTTATGTGCTATGTACAAATAGGTAAACCTGCTCTGTGTGTTCAGTCAGGGCTTAACTCTGTGCAGGTGCTGTACATAAATGAAATCTGCAGCACACCCGCTGCAATGCATCATTTCTTTTTTTGTTGTTTTTCCATTCTTAGTTTCATTTTTTACAGCAGGACAAAAGTTATCATCTGATTGCTCATCAATAGGCTGGGCTAGGACATAGAAAAGTCATTCCCCAGGGGGCCTACCCCAATGTGCTGGCTGCTGGGTTTTTCTCTAGCTCCAGCCATGCTCCCAGGGTCATCTTTCCTAGTGATTCCCACAGGATTTCACCTGATGGTAACACATGTACTACAATGGCCCCTGTTTATCCACAAATACATTTCTAATTTAATCTTTTAATCTTTGAGATATTTCACCTGATCACCCTCCAAGACACCCACTTCCTAGTTTTTCCAGTGCATGAAGACTGTAAACAGAGGAAGCTCACCCTTCATCAAAAACCCCTTTGATGAATGTTTATAAACTATAGAGCAATGACAGAGCATTACACTGCAATGCCCCACACGTGCATCTCCTGCCTGGAGCACACCAAGGATGCTGGCTGTAGCAGGCAGCAATCACTTGCCTAAATATTCTATATCCTATCCTATCCTATCCTGCTGTAAATATCAGTGTCTCTTTGACCTGTTAGGGACATCCTGGAGTTCCCAGGGCACCAGGATGGGGCAGGCAGGTAGGACACAGGACTCACTGTGCCCTTGTGGAGCAGGAGCTGGAAGCCAAGCAGTCACCCACAGTGCTTAAAAAGACATTTAAGTGACCAAACCTCTGAGTCCTCCTAAAATGGTCTGGCCTTGTCTGCACTCCCTACAGCCCATGGCAATGCTACCAGCTCCCTGCTGCACCTGGAAAAGCTCCCCCCCCTGCACGCTCCTGGCAAACCTGACAGCTCTGCTCCTCCAGGCTGTTGGCTCCAGCAAGGGGACATCATCAGCTCACACTGGCTGAAAAACCCACCCACTGTGTTACAAGCCCCTCGTGCTGTATCACTGGGGTGAAAAACTCAGTCGGGTGACAAGGAGCAGGAGGATGTTGCACAACTGTCCAGACAGGACGTCCTGGCAGAACCAGACTGGGATTCCTGGGAATTACTGTCAGGCTAATGGCAAATACCTCACCCCTGTGAAAGAAAGCTCAGAGCACACAGCCCTGCCATGCCCCTCCAATAATACTCTTTTGATGGCCTTGACACCATAAAAAACAAAAGACGAGGGGAAAAAAAGGAGCCTAAGTGGTCTCATGCCTTTCCAGAGGGCTCTGCTGCTCTTGAAGAGCCCCAAACTAAGCATTAATGCTCTCTGGATTACCCCATTAAAAGAGAAGGCCGTTTGCAGAGGTTTCTTAGTATCTCTAAACCTGAGGAGAGCAAGGGGAGGAGGACAAGGGACTGCTCCATGCCTCCCCTATCACTGCACCCCAGCCCAGGGAGAGGGCAGCCACACCGACCACTCGCTCTCTCACTGAGGTGCCACCTTGCCAGGCTGGCTCAGGAAATGGCTGGAAAACAAAAAGCACTGCCCATTTCCTTTATACAAGGGTTTGGATTTATTTAAGAGGTGACCGCACCAACACATGAACCCTCCCAACTTCCAGGAGGCCCAGAAAGAACTGCCAGCAGCAGAAGGCCTGGGGATTTTTTATGGATGCACATGGGCAGCATGAGCATCTGCAGAGGCTGCTTGGCAGCAAGGAATATCCAGGTATTGCTGTCCCGGATCTGACCTCCCCTTTGGGACAGGGCCTAATCAGAATCGGGTCAAGCAAACGGGCTTGGATTTCACTGATGACTTATCTGTATTATTGCTTTTGCAGAAGGGACATGAGGGGTCTGCACGTTCTCCCCAGCCCAGAGTTGCGTGCTGCCCATGCAACAGGCATCCAACCACACAGGCCCAGCAAAATCCCTTCTCCTAGAAAAACACCCTTCTATCTTTTTCTATCTTTTTAGCAGATTTCCTCCCCTGCTCCTTGGTGCAGCAGTCACCCAGTAGCAACACGTTGGGCAAACCCAGGCTAATGCCTCCCCTCTCTTTCTCTCCAACACATAACCAGCATTTCCTCCCAAAATCACCCCTAAAGTCAGTTATCCAGTCTGGCACTGCCAGGATGAGGTCTACCAGCAGAGACCTCAAGCCAACCTAGCTGTCACCAGCTACCAGCCAGCTCCTTGGGGGCAGCAAACCAGCCTCCAGGCGCTCCACAAGCGATTAAACCCTGAGCTCCACATGAGGAGGCTGCGTGGGTTTGTGTCCATCAGCCTGTGAATCCAGACACTGAATGGAGAAACCCAGTTTGTAAAATACCTCGAGCACACTCCCTAACTTTCCCCGGAATACCTCCAGGGAGCAGGGATGGGATTGCCACAGGGAAACCTGAGCAGGAAGGCTCGGCAGCACCCCGAAACTTACTCTACATACCTGCTCGTCCTCAGCTTCTTCAAGCCAGAGCTGCTGTGCTTAATTGTTGACTATTAACTGCCTCTTAATTACCTAGAGTCAGGGTGGTTACGGAAGAGGAAGCTGGATTCAATTACACTTCACACTTTTTGACTAAATAACCAAGGACCTTGGCTTGCAGATGCCAGGCAGAAGGAGCTGGGCTGGCTGTCAGTAAACAGAACAGACTTGAGCTTAAAAATACCGGAAGAGCTGAAACCAGCTATTTGTAAAGAGACTTTTTTCTGGTAACGAGCATATTTTAGTCCCTGTTGCACGCTGTGTAATTCCTTCACCCGGAGGCACGTTTATTTACCACCCGTTCAGCCTGCGACACACCCCGGGTGGCACCTCCATGCAAGGGCATGAGCCCGCCTCAGTCAAACCCTGGCTTTTAATGTCTAAGTCACTCGGGTGCACACGGCAGCCTGAGCTCTTCAGAAGCCCTGAAATGAAGATATCTTTGTTAAATCAAGCTCTGGCTTTCCTTGGCTTCCCATGCTGGAGCTCAGGCTGCCCCTGGGATGGTAATTAGGGTACAGGGCTCACACCAGAGCGGAGCACAGCGCTGAATGAGAACGAGCCTGGGCCCCAGCAAAACCACCCTGCCGTGTGTGACCACTCTGACCTGCAGAATTAACCCCACACCAGCACCACAGCAACCAGCCCCCAGCTCAGCACTGGGACAAGATGCAACTGGCACAGGCTGAAATACCTCAGACTCACAGAATTGTAGAAGCATAGAATGGTGAAGGTTGGAAGGGACCTTCAAGATCATCAGGTTCCAACCTCCCTGCTATGAGCAGGGACACCTCCCACTAGACCAGGCTGCACAAGCCTCATCCAACCTGGCCTTGAACACCTCCAGGGAGGGGGCTTCCACAGCCTCCCTGGGCAACCTATTCCAGTGCCTTACTGCCCTCACGGGGAAGAATTTCCCCCTGATGTCTAACCTAAATCTCCCCTCTTTCTGTTTAAAACCATTGTCCCTTGTCCTCTTACTACCCTCTCTGGTGAAAAGCCTCTCCCCAGCTTTCCTGTAGGCTCACTTTGGGTATTGGAAGGTGCTCCCTGAAGCCTTCTCTTCTCCGGGCTGAATAGTCCCAACATTTAAAAAGCCAAACAAAAAAAACCCTTTTATACAGTAAGTATGATCCAACACTGGCACAGGCTGCCCAGAGAGGTTGTGCAGCTCCCCTCCTTGGAGGCCAAATGGGACTCAGCTCCAAGCAACCTGCCTGGTGCTGGGGCTGCACCAACTCAGCCCACCATTGACTTGCAAGAACCACCACAGGAAAACTGAAAGGATCTGCTGGTGAGGGGAAAAGCTGCACCAAACCCACAGCAAAGCATGTTTTCTGTCAGACAGACCCAGAGGAAGTTTCACGCTCCAGGTCACAAACAGCCTTCACCCTTTGTTGGAGTTGGCAAGGAAAAATATATTCTTCCCAGCAATCATACTTCCTTATCCTACTCACACTTCATTATCTTTATCTGCAAAAACTCAAAGATGCTATTGCCCAGGTCCCTGCCAGGTACTTCCATGGCTGACAAAGTCTCAGGGAAGGAATGCCAAAAAAAAGTCCAATTCCCATGTATGATTTCAGATCTACTTGCATATATATGGATGGTGTTTCACCATGATACAGATCCCACAGTGTAGTGTCACCTGCAATGGGGTGTCACCAGCAGCCCCATCCCCACTTGGAGACAGCCAGGCATCCATCAGCCAGACACAACCTTCCAGGGGGCTTCAATTCCCCGGCTGCCTCTACGAGTGTCTTCTCAAACCCTGATGGGCACCAGGGCTTACTGGAAGACTGTAAATCCCAGTATTACCAAGGTTGCAACCAATTGCTCCTAATAATGCCCCTTGTGGACATATGCTCAGCCTTCTGTCATTAAACACAAAGGAGGCTTTGAAAGCAGAACGGAGCCAGCAGCAGTCCCACAAACAGAATTTCACACTCCCAGTGTAAAACCCTGCATGTGACCAGAGGAGCTGAGGGTGCTGCCCAGCAGTACTCCAGGGCATCCTCACACCTCTGCCACAGAAAATACAAAAGAGCCACAAAAAGGCTGAGGTGAAAGCTTTCCAAAACTCACCTGCTTAGAATTAAGCACCTAAAAAAAGGAGACTCAGCTTTTTGGACCCTGTGGTCTCCAGGCTATCTGCTGGGCACGTCTGGTTATGGAACAACTGAAATTCAAACCTTACCAGAAGGAGTTTGGGCTGCACGTTGCTAACGTGAATTGCAGTTTTCCTGTGGTCAGGTTACTTTCCATATTATGAATGGCACTGGAAACTCGAGCAAGCATCATAAAGTATGCTTCAAATAATCACTGTGCATTTTTATAAATGGGAACAACTCCTGGCCCTCATGAGGAGCAGCAGGACCTACCACATCACTCAGTGTTTTTCCTGTTTGTATTAACACCTCAAGGAGGGTACGTAGGTGAGTGCAAAGGAAACCCCTTCCTTAGCCCAGTGCAGCCCTTCCCCTGTGCTCAGCAGGCACTGCTTGAAATTCAGAAGTGCAGGGAAAGCCTTGGAGCACCTGCAGCCCCAGGAACACTGCACCTACACCAGCCCCTCCGTAAATGCCCAGGGGGAAGATCCACAGGGTGAAATCAGGGATGGGGGTGGGGGGAGAATGGGGGACCACCCCAGCCTGCCTGAGCATCCCCAGCCAGCCCCAGGGCAGAGGGCCAGGATGGCAGGGGAGGCTGGCTCTGCTCCTGGGAACAGCACGCAGCAGACCCACACTGAGCACAGCACGGGCTAATTAGTCTTCCTTTTCTGCTAAGCTAATGAGGGTGGGAAACGAGCACTGCACTGTCACTGTGATGTCTATGTTTCAAGACCGCCAATGTGAAAGTTTTCCTGGCTTGAGCTGCTCAGCTGAGTAAAGGACTGGGATAAGTTTCTTCTGCGTGGCAAGAGGGGATGGGTCCTCACACCTCCAGGGACAGGCATGGGAGAGAAGCAAACCTCTCTCTGTGTTTCAAAGGATGGCAGTAGTGAACAGCAATTAAATGTGCCACCCTTACACACACGGAGCACCGCTTAACCCCAGAAGGGAGGAAAAGTCCTGTATTTGAGACATAATTTCCTCTATACCATGCATGGATGGATGCCCAGTCGAGATGATTTTCCTACAAAGGTGCCCCAACTGAGCTGGAGCACAGTGAGAGCCAGGGCTACCAGTGAGGAAATCTATTAAACACAGCCAACCAAACCCCACCAACCAAACCTCACGTAAAAGGAGCAGTCAATTTTACAACACACATCTTCAGATTCCCTTTGGTGGGTGAAGCCTCTGCTAGCTGTAGAAGGCCAGTGGCTCAATCTTGGTATGCTTTTGCATAATCCATTTGATTTCCATGTTTCTCTGAATGTGTTTTAGCCTTCCAAATAATGCAAGATAAAGCCACACCTTTAATCCCTCCTAAATGCCTACATTTTGGAGGAGCTGATGCTGGTGTGTGTGACAGGAGTACACAGCTGCTCTGCAGAGAGATGCTCCCAGCCAGATCAACCAGGAGAGCACAGGGCAGCCCCGGGACATCTTTATTTCAATCCTTAAAAGACGCTAGAGCAGGAACCCAGGATGGACAGATGAAAGGAAAAGCAGGAAAGCAGAAAGCCTGCTTTCCACAGGCTTTGTTTGAACTGCCTTTGAAAATTATGTGGCATCAACAGGGACTTTGCAGTAATGATAATTGTTGAATTGGGCCAGGACTAGGACATGGCCTTTTCCTGCACTTTCAGCAGCTATTTGGGGGGATCTGAGCTGATATACTGGACTTCAACAGCACTTTATTTTATACTGCTAAGGCATGAATTTGATTGGATGGACAAGGACTTATGACAAAAACTCCCCACAGTTCAAAGAGAGAACGAAGTCTTAAATTTGAGCTAAACAGTGGAAACTGATTAGCTCAACAGCTTCCATAAAAATATCTATTGACAGCAGAGTTTGGTGGGATGAATGATGTTGCTGCTGTGGATGCAGGTGTACCAAGGAAGGGAGGCACTGGGCAGCAGCTCTAACCACCAGCACGGCACCTTCTGACAAGGGATGGTCAGCACTCCCTGCCTTTCAAATCTACACAGAATTCGGGGAATTCAACCCAAAACCTCAGACCCAAAGTCACCTGAAGGCTGGGGAAGTTTGGCTGCATGTCCAAATACAGAGGTCATCTGTTTCTCTAACAAACTGAAGTGCTGTGATTTAAACACAATCAACTAAGCAGATGGTTGAGTCGGGGTCCTGAGAGTTCCACCACAGGCCCACCTCCCCAAATGCCCCAGGCACCAGAACATGCCATCTTCTGTCCTGCTGTCTGACACTGACTCTGCTGACACTCCCAGACTGGGTGCAGGCAAAGCCAGTGAACCAGCCACACAAAGGACTCAGCCACAGCTCCTGCAAGTGCTTGAAAAGCAGGTTTTTATCCCACCCCCAAAGTGAAACAGTGATGTGCACAAACCCCTGCTTGCTTGACTCAAGAGCTGTCAGTCTACAAAGGACCCACAGAGGAACAAGAATAGTGGCTGGGACTGCTCCAGCTGGGAAATGGGTCACCGAAACAGGACTTAGTTCACAATTAAAACCCCTGCATTAATTAGTCTCCTCGGAAGGGCAGAAACCACCAGCAGCAGCGGTCAAGCAGTGGAGCAGCCACCTTTCCTGCCAGCAAGGCATAAGATGAGCAGAACTCGTGTCTGCAAGCAGAAAATAATTTGGCATGAGTGCTGGTGATGGGACCCAGCCACCTTGAAGACCAGCAAACACCTCCACCGCCAGTGAGCTCCAGCTGCTGGAGGTCCCAGCAGCGAAGGAGGATGTAGGTAGGGCACTCAGCAGAAGGCAGCCAGGAGCCCTTGCCCACAGGCAATGTTTACACCTCACAGTCACTAGACGGGAATTTGGCTCAGGCCTTGAAACAAGATTTACATCCCCTGAAAGAAATACCAGCCCGAAGGAGCAGCAGGAGTCTGAGCACCGACCCCAGCATTCCCCAGCACAGGAATTTCTCCCCGCAGCTGGGCAAACCTCTTACTTCTATGCCATGCCATCTAATGAACGAGGCTGTTTTTAATGGGAAGTGAGACAATGCTGCATGGATAAAAGACAAAATACTGCACGTGCGAGGGGCTTAGCACACATCCAGGCTGATCTGAAGTGCAGCACCCACAGGGGAGTGCGTTGGGTGCACTGTTCCTGTGCTCACCCAGCTAATGCAGCCTTCATTTTGCAGATCCCTCTAGTATTTTGGTTTTGCCTGTAAGATTATAATGTAATCAAGACAGAGTGTCTGGAGCCTGAACACCTTGCTATTTTTTTCTTTAAGGCAGCAAAATAACTAAAACACATCTGGTATTTAGAGAAAAACGTTTCTTTTTTGCTCCTAGGTGCCCACTGCTCTCTGCCCCAGCCCATCACCAGCAGCCCAGGCACGCCGAGGCTCTGCTCTGCTTCCTCACCTGCCTCTCAGCTTCCCCATCCTCCTCCTCAGCTCTCACTTTGGGAAGGAAAACAAGGATCCCTTCTGGTCCAGGGCCAGGGGAACGCTCCCTCCCTGCTAACAGACCGGGAGGTTTCACTTCAGGGAAGACTGAGGCCAAAATGTTATTTTTATAAATATTTTGCAAAGCCTAATAACAACAGAAATATTAAAAATATTTTTTCCCTCCTATAAAGTGGCAATTGAAACCTGTTGTTCAAGGTTCCCTTGTAGCCCTTGAAACCCAAACAACTGGAGCACCGCAGGCAGAAATGCAAACCCTCTCTCTGTAAGCAAGTTAAAAGCAAAAAGCAGGCGCTGACCCGGCTTCTGTGTCCAAACACGGGCAGGAAAACAAGCACAGATAAAAGAAAAATAAAGGATGGAGAAAAAGGAGCGGTGGAGCACCCAGTGTCGGGGGGGAGGCAGGTGGGTGGCTGGAGCTGCTGTGCTTGGCTGCAGCCAGACCCTCTGTGAGGCAGGTGGGAACACCCTCTCCCGGCTGGACACGGGGCTCCACCAGAGCATCACAGAGCAGGAGGCCACATGGATGTGACAGCAGCGCCCGGGCACCGCATCCAGGGCAGGATGCCAGAAGCCCCAAGCCCGTGCCAGTGGCTGCCATGCTGTGCACTCGCCCGCGCCTGCAGGACCTTGAGTGTCTTCAAAACACTCTGATTCTCCTCACCCTGGCACGCTTTCTTTGGGAGCAGTCTCCAGCACCACCCCTGTTCCCAAAACAAGGCTAAGCAAGGTCCTGGATGATGCTGTGGGGTGACAGCGGCCAGAACCATCCCCAGCATGCCGGGATGCCGGGTGGCCACAGATGACGCTGTGCGTGAGGCTGCTCAGAGCCACCAGGGCACAGTAAGGCTGCAGGTCACCTTGTCTCACTCCATGAACATTGAACACAGACTTGCTGTGATCTGCAGGACTGCAAAAGTGTGCCGGGTGCTCACACAGCTTTATTTCATTTTGCTTGATGAAAAACCCTCCCAGGCTCATACCTTGCCCCTCAGCTTTCAGCCAGGAGCAAGCTGGCAGGGCCAAGCTTCAAAACCTGGAAGATCCAGGGTTGCTGCACCAACACTAGGGATAGCCACAAGTGCAGAAGCATGGCCAACACCACTGTAAGGACAAGGAGAGGCAAGACTGACCGAGGAAAAATGGTAAAGGAAAACAACGACATGGAATCCTGCTTTCTCAATGCCTGTTAGAGAAGGTTTAAAAAAAAAACAACTGCTAATGTAGGCAGATGAGTTTGGTCCTCCTTCAAGCCACACTGCAGGAAAAGAAGATGGCAAGAGAGAGATACCAGCACCGATAAGGTTCACCCACTTTCAGGCCAGTTTGTGCACTGTACTAAATATCCAACACCCAATTAACCCCCATCACTACCGGCCAGGGCCATTTCTTTACAGGCACCAGCTTCAGCTTCTCCTAGTTCTCAGCTTCATAAATGAATGCCATGGGGCAAAGCTCAGCCCCCTGAGGTGAAGTTGCAATCCTGCAGCACAGAAACGAACGTTTGCCTCAATTTCTTGCCCTGGCTTTATTTCCTGGTGGAGCTGGAGCTGCAGGGCATGCTCAGCTCCCTGAAGGCTGCAGCCCTGCCCTTGCAAAGCCAGGTCCCTGCTACCAGGCTGTGCACACACCAGCACCAGGCAGCTAAACAAGAATATAGCCCATCCTCTGCAAACAAATGGTACTTGACTACCCCTTTGTCTGAAGGAGCACCGATTTGAAGCCACTCACTCATTCCAGCAAACTCTGCCTGCCCTTGGGCCAGGCAAGAAGGAATTCCTGGATACTGCTTTGCCCAAAATGCCCACTAGCAAAGTCGCTAGGAAAAGGGAACGTAAACATTTGGAGGCAAACGTTATGATTTCAGAGCAAGTATTGATACCATTTAAATGGGTAGTTTTACTGCTCAGTTACACAATTAATACCAGTTAAAATTATGGGCTGTTGGTTTAGAACAAGACAGGGAGAATTACAAAGCCAGTGTGAAACCCTCCGAACACCACATGCATCTGAATTCCCATCTGCTGGGGCAAATGCAGGATCTGGCTGGGTAATGCCCATCCAAACACTTTGCCAAGAAAAACACAAAGCAGCCAGATATGTTAGAGTGCTATGGGATCAGAAAAGATGATCAATTCCCAAATCACATAACTCAAACCATAATTAAGGCTTCTTCCAGGCAGCCACATTCATTTCGAAGACACCAGGGAGCTAATGGTCACCAGTCTGCAGCAAACGACTTTTGCAGCAGAAGCAGGGACCCCTAAGCAAAGCTCTCCTGAGCAGAACCCCCAGTTCACTGGTAACATACTTGATACTATCACAGATGTGGCTACGCTTATTTACACTTGCAAATTCTTTCTGCTAGAGAAGCAGCACAGCAAACTGAAGAAGGTCCACTGAGAAGAACAGCTTCCAGCCTTTCACCCCACAGTCTTAAAGTCGTACAGCTGAAGAAGAGCAGCTACATGCAAAACAAGAGCCTGTACTCTTTAAAATGACAAAGAAATACAGGAAGACACACAGGATCAGACACAAAAGGTCACGTTGGATCAAAAAAATAACCACCTGTGGAAGAGGAGAACAATACAACTCTGTTCTTTAATGTGTTTCTTGCATCTCCCTTCGTGCCTCTGTAACAGGGCTGTGAAAACACCTCTCTCAGTGTTCCACTACTACATTTTTAGCAAGTGCTCTGAGTGTTCAGCTTAAAGGTAATCCTTATTACTGAAACCAAAAAGGAAGCTATCAGATCACTTCTGGAAACAGAGCACAAGGGGCACTGCTTCATTTTAACTGGAATCAGGAATCCAGCACTGCCTGAGCCAGCAGACATGGACCCGAGGAGCCAAAACCCCACACTCTGATCTGGCTCCTCGGGCCCCTGCTGCTGGTGGTGGTGATTAATCAGGTTGAGCAATCGAGCTCTCCACCACCCTAAGAAACACACGCCTTTGTCCAAAAGCATTTGTCAGAAGAAAAACAGAACCACCCAAAACTGAACATCACTCAACTACTTAAATAAGAGAAAGGGTAAGGGAGCAGCAGAAGGCAGGGGTGGAGATCTTCAGCAGCAGCACTCTGTGTTCCCCTCAAACTAATGCATGAAAAAGCCAGCAGATGGATTTATGCAGCGTGTGCTGCAGTCAATGTTTATACCAGCCAGAAACAGTTTCCCAACCAGCATGGGCTGAGCTGACAGTGGGAGTTATGCCACCCCCTGATACCTTCTGTGGAAAACCAGAGAAAACACCTGTGTGCTGAAAAGCACCCAGTGCAAACGGGCTGTGACACTGCTGCAAAGCTCTCTGAAAGCAGGGTCAGGAGTACCCATGTCTGTAAGGGTAAAGACAGCTGCTGCACTAGGAAAAATAATTGTATGAGAAATCACAGAATCACAGACTGGTTTGGGTTGGAATGGGAACTTTAAGGTCATCCACTCCCAACCACCTGCCATGGGCAGGGGCACCTCCCACTAGACCAGGTTGCTCCCAGCCCCATCCAACCTGCCCTTGAACACTTCCAGGGATGGGGCAGCCACAGCTTCTCTGGGCAACATGGGCCAGTGCCTCATCACCCTCTTACAGTTTAAAGCCATTACCCCTCATTCTGTCACTCCCTGCCCTTGTCCTAAGTCTCTCCCCAGCTTTCCTGGATCCCCTTCAGGCACTGGAAGGCCACTATGAGGTCCCCCTGGAGCCTTCTCTTCTCCAGGCTGAACAACCCCAACTCTCTCAGCCTGTCTCCAGAGCAGAGCTGCTCCAGCCCTCTGATAATAACAAAGAACAGAATTGCATGTGAATCTCTAAATCTGATCTTGGTTTCCCTTCCCCACCCCAGACCACCAGCAGCCAGCGGGATGCTGGCAGACTTAAAACCCCGTGTTTACGGATCCCTAAAGGGCAAGATGCTGACGACCTCCAGAACATGCTATAAAAACATGAAGAGCAGAGAAAGCCCCAGCCTGTGCTGGGACACCAGGTACCTGAGAAGATGCTTATTCTGCCAGTCAGGCAGGATCAGGCAGAGACGAGGTCATTAGTGTGTGTGAGGGATAGGGCAGCTCCCGGCGCAGCCGAAGGCTGAGGTTCCAGCCCCTGCCCAGGTACCTGCTGCCAAGGACGTGACTTTGCAGTGGTGAGAAAAGCCCAGTGGAGCTTTCACAGCCCATTAGCTGAGCCAGCCCGTGGGCTGCAAAGGGAGCAGGGTGAGCTGCAGGGCGGCCGGGACTGCAGCCCGGAGTCCAGCTGGACCTGAGCTCCGTGCAGATACACCCATGGAAACCTCACTCCAGTGAAATCCGGGCGTAGCCCGGCGGGGATTTCAGCCTTCCTGCGCTTCCCATCTTCTCTGACAAACACTGTCTCTGCAGAAAGCCAAGCATGAGGGCAGAGGGCTATTTTAACAGAACATGTTTTACCAATTAGGACCTCGTGATAGCCATCAAAACATCCAACAAACACAGCAAAGCCATTCATAAAGCTCAACACACCTATCGGGGTTTTACAGATACCATCTCAAGCTGCGGGTCCTTTCTTCTCCTGGCTGCAACACTGTCATCAGAACCCCTTGAAGTCTGCCTGAATGGCTTTAATTAATTATAGTCCCCCTGTTATCCCAGTCATACCATTTCCCCAGTTAGGTATGTTGAAAACTTCATTACTCTGTTTCATCCCAGGATTTTCTTCCATTGCAGGTTTCCATACACAAGCTCTGCCATGGCCATTTTCTGCTCCAAGAGAGAGAAAAATCTCTGGCTGCTGAGAGCTGCCCTGGGAGGGAGAGGGCTGCCTTCTGCACCAAACCCCTCTGGGGCACTTGGCAAAGGCTGCCAAGGGAGGAACACGAGGGAATCAGAAATAATGCAGAGGTATTAGCATTGATCAAGGCTTGTTGGGATTTCATTTAGCAGAAAACAGGAACCATTCTGTCCATTATTAAAACAAAAACTCCTTCCCACCCTGTGCTGTTCAACCCAGCAGTACAGGCTCACGGAGTTGGACTCCATGCTGGCAGCCATGGCTGTTTCTGCCCTGGCCATGGGAGGACAGTGTCAGAGCACAGGATGCTCCTTGCTTCCATAGCTCGGGCATGTTAGGGACCCTTTCTAAATGCTTTGATGGTACCTCAGTAAAAATTACTAAAATGGCAAATGTCCTTGGGAATGCAGCATACAAATGAGGTCAGGACAAAACAGGACTCTGATTTCTTCCAAAGTGAGAAGACATTCCTTATGGAGTTACAAAGATTTTAAAACTGATTTATACTGTCTTTGCTGTCACCTGATTTCAGTGTAGTATGTATGTATCAGTATTTAGCTTATTTTTGTCCTTACTGAAGCCTGACAGTCTAACTGAACTCTTTGCCTCAATTACTGGTAGATAGAGATGGAACAGCCACCCATCCCACCTCAAATCCAAAGTATCTATGACAGGAATCCACGTCAGCATGTTCCTCTGCTGATTTCTTGATCCAAGCTACATCAGCCAAGTTCTTGCAGCACCTATTTCTCAGGTGAACCTCTGTCCAAAAAACACACCCAATAGTGACCACGCAGTTGTGAAAAGCCACCAGGTGTTGTGACAGCAAAGCAGCTGTGGTGCCTGTGGTGACAAATAGTACAACTGGCCACTGGGGCACAGCAACAGGGTGCAAACCCCCCCCCTTAAAACGCAGCAGTAAAACAAGCTCCGTAATTCTCATCTATGACACTGGACTCTGCACACAGCCACTCGTTGCAGTTGTAGGGTTCTCTGAGGCCCCAACATTTGCAGCTAGGCTGGGGAAGAGGGGCAACACAAGGAGGATGCCCAGAGGGGTCCCAAGAGGGAGCTCAGTGTAGGGGAGGAATGGCATCCCAGGGACCCATCCTGAACACCAGAACTAACCCGGAGGGAGCTCCGGCTGTGTATTGAGTTATTTTAATGCATTACTAATAAAAAGACAGAGGATTTTCTCAGGATTCAGTAAACAGTCTTCTTCTGCCAGTTATGCAAATTTCACGTATATTTGTCTTAATAAACTTGGCCAGCCTTACCAACCAAAAAAAGCCCAACATCTCGATTGTATCTGCCCTGTCCCGGCTGCTCCGTATGAGGGGATCCGGAGCCAAAACCCCGCAGGTGCCTGGGTGTACCTGGGAAGTGCTGCCCGTGCTGCCCCCCACCCCTGCTCGGCAAAAACAAGGCGCCTGTCGCAGTCCAAAGTTCCAACCACCATACCCCAACACCTTCATCACCTTCTG
Organism: Hemiprocne comata; assembly: GCA_020745705.1. NCBI lineage: Eukaryota > Metazoa > Chordata > Aves > Apodiformes > Apodidae > Hemiprocne > Hemiprocne comata. The sequence goes on from CM036591.1 coordinate 1,625,574, forward strand.
TCTGCCTTTCAAAGCTTTCGCTCGCTTCCCCCCAAGTCCTCCAGCACAGCTCCTCCTTGGCAGAAGCCATTCCTGCTTTCCTGAGCCACTGAGCTCACCCAGGAGAAGGGACATGCCTCTAGACCCTTCCTTCACAGTCCTGTACCTATGGAGTTGGACCATCTACAAACACAGAAGGGGAATGGACATTTCTTGCACCAAAAACCCCACCTTCAGCCCCAAAATCCAGTGGGAGCATTTTTGTTCCTGGGGGTTAAGCACAGGACTGCAGAGCTGCTTTCATGGGAGTCCAAAGGAGTTCACATCCCTGGAAATGTGTTACTGCAGTGGTAGAGCCCAGGAGCTCCTGGCAGCCAGGGAAAATCTGGTATGAGGTAGTGCTGAGACAGAGGTGACCACAGAAGGTATTTGTAACAATCCTGGGCCGAGAAAGAGGACAATGACCCAACACCTTGCAGACACTTAAGTGCCATCTCTCTGATCAACCATGAGACTGCTCTCTGCCCTGGATGATCCACAGGAGAAGACACATCCAACATTCCCCCAGGCACAGCTCCCAAAGTCTCTCCCTCCCCATCCTGGGGCAGGGCACTGCACATTCAGCTGAAATGCCAGCGGTGGCAGCAATGTGACACAGCTCTTAGTGGAGCTGGGGACCAAACGTGAAGCCCATCATCTCCAACACCCTCCAGGCAAGTACCTGCATGTGCTCCCCCTTCCCCATGGCAAATAACTCACTCTTTTGAAAGGCTCTGACACTATCTATGTGTTAAATCATGACTTCATTACTCAATTTTCATGCAGAATTTACTTGGAAATGTATTATATTGATTTCCTGGCACACGACGCGTGTTGAAATGGGCGTTGGTATTAGTTTCCTGTCTGAGTTGTTTTAAGCCAAAGTACAAAGTCTCATAGTCATGCTGAGGTTCACATTGCTGATATGTACATGCCACGATTTAAAAATAATGGGCTTATTTTTGTTTAAAAAAAAAAAAATCACTAGAATAACTTGATGACATTTGTTAGGGTCAAGAGCTATCTAGCAAATAGCACATGCCAAAAACTCCCATGAAAGTCAGCAAGAAGTCTTTGCCATCCCGGGCATTTCCCCAACCACCACTTCAGATGAACACCATGCCCTACTGTGACATGCAACAACTCACTCCCCTGTTAATTCACTTTACAAATCTGCATTCACACATCCAATGGAAAATCTGACTTGTAAGATATGCCAAATGAAACCTTTTGGAGATCAACACAGCTGCTCCCTGGAGCACACCTACAGCAGACAGGACCTGGGGACTTGGGACTCTCCTTCTCTTCCTGTCCAAGGAAACTTTACAAAACTCACTTGAATGTGCTCCAGGGACAGGACCAGGACATCCTCAAAGGACACTCAGCTTTCAAAGTTGGCTGCTGACCGGATCTGTACTTAAGAACTTAAACACACGCCCTTGGGAAAGGAAAATGCTTATTTAAATGATCACATATAGATTTAGGAGCCTATCTCCACATCCCAGAAAGTTTCCTTAATTGCTGATGAAGTAGTGGCCAAACTGTTAGCAGGAGTGACAGGACTGACAGAAGAATGACCCATGGACCTACAGCAATAGCAGAAGATCCATCCAACGAGATGTATCCAGGGACTGGACATCCACTGCCTTGAGGCTGGGTCCTTGGAGAACTGCTCCCATCCTCTGCTCCTTCCAGCTAAACTCCCTCTTAGCCCCAAAGTGCCACAGACCTGGTTAAGAGAGCCCAGCAGAGTCCACCACTACCACACGTGCCAAATGCAGGCTTAAAACATCTTTCTCCCACTCATATTTCTAATACTAGCTCTCATTTTGGTGGCCTAATCTCTAAGTTATTCTTTGCCCCCCAAAATGTCTTTAAAAGAAACATCAGCCAAAAATGCTAAAATTCAAATCATGAGCAAATTTTTCACCTCTTGAGAAAGCACCAAAGTGTAAAACTCCACGAAGACAGTGTGATCATGCAGGTTACTAACGAAAACATCAACAGGGGAAAAAAAAACAAACCTTCTTAAGATTCATCTTTAATTAGATTTGTTTACAATAGCAATAGCAACGTTCTGGAGATATTCTGGGAAGCCTCCTGCCAGAAGTGATTTACCTTCCTCACTGGTAAAGGTCAGGCAGGGTGCAGATCTAGCACTTTCATGGACATCTGCTGATGCATCCGGAAAACAAAGGAGGAGGCAGGAAAGGCTGGAGTCAGCCAAACCCTCCAAAATATGTTATTGTACAAACAAATTTTTTTTTTTGTGTATCCCAAGAACAATAAAGTAAACTTGGCTGGGTGTGTTTCAGGGCTTATTAAAACTGGCAGCTCGCTCTCCAAATCCTGCTTTTTATTATTGCGAAATCAGGCTGGGACTGAAGGGTGATGTCAAGCTTGAACACGCTGGGTGAGCGCAGCAGACGGTGTGGGTGTAAGGGAGAGCTGCAGCAGGGGCAGACTCTCCTTCCAGACCCTCCCCGAGAGCCTGAACTGCACAGGAGTTATCCATGAACTAGAAAAAATCATCCCCGTCGCCGCTTGTGTATGAAGAATACAAATTAATTACAGCAAAACAAGGGAGTACCTCCAAATAAAGGGTAATTGTCACTTGAAATTGTTCGCATCTGTTGCATGCCTTTCATTCTTGGATCAAAGCTCTTTATGAACCTGAATCAATTAAGCTTCACAAAGCCTACGTGAATCATGCACCATTTTATTAATATTTCTTCAAGCAGAGCATTTTGCCCAACGGAGTTTGAGAGGAGACACACTACTATTCCTTTGAAGATTATTTAGTTATTCAGGATCACTGAAAGTTCTCTAGGATGTTTCAAAAAGTCATAAGTTTATGTTGAAAGGTCTGAAAACACTGGGTACTGTTGCAATCCAGCCTCATGCCCTGACACCATCCAGGGAAGGTGTCTTTCTCTCCATTTCTTTCCCACAGTTAGACCCTATCCTAAACTCTGTTTGCATAACTAATCATCACACACAGGTTTTGTTGCCTTAACAATCCTGAAGGCTCTGCAAAGTGTTTTAAAAAGTCAATGTCTTAGGAGAGCTCTGCTGTAAAGTGGTGCTGAGTCCCCTTTGGATGCTGGGAGCTGCACGGTGGGCACCAGGGCAGGGCCAGCTCTGGGGGACCATCGCTGGCTGCTTCCACTTGGCCACTGCCACTGGGTGAAGTTTCCACACCTGCAGCACCAATGGCAAGAACAGAACTGGAAAAGCTGACCACAGCATCCTGCACCTCCACCAGTGCACAGATCAATGAAAACCCGAGGGACCTCGGGGAAAAATCAAAAAACAAGCACTATAAATATACACTGGTTGTATCCTTGGGTGGTCTTCTAAGAAATAGGGTCTCCTTTGAAGGCAGTGAGACTAGCACTTCTTGGCTGGCTGTCAAACACAGAGTTTACATGGAATCCCAGACTGGCTTGGGTTGGAAAGATCCTTGAAGATGATCCAGTCCCAACCCCCTGCTCATGGGTAGGGACACCCCCCCCACCAGACCAGGTTGCTCCAAGCCCCATCCAACCTGCCCTTGAACACTTCCAGGGATGCAGCCATACCTTGGATACTAACTACTACATTAGTTAGATCTACTACATTAGATCTAATTAGTTAGTTAGACTAACTACTACACCATTTCTTCAGCTCTGGAACATAGCTGGGTTATAAGAGCAATGCCTGGCATGCACCTAAATGTGCTCAGGAGAAAAGCAACCCCAGTAAGTCAGAATAAAGCAAAACTGCTACTCTGGAGCACACCAGACCCAACACCAGCACAATGCATTTCCTCCATCCCATCGCAACTAACCCCGATCACCTCGTTTCTACCCTGTTGAAGAGAAGTGCAAGAAAAGCATTTCAGTTTTCATGCAGCTCCTTCCCACACGCCGTGAGCGCACAGGACACACAGCTCAAGTGCTGCGTCCCAGCTGCTCCATTAGGTAAATCCTGTAAACCTTCCAACCTTCTTGGCAGCCCAAAATCTCAACCCGTTTGATCATTTGGGTCAAAGAGAAGACAAAGGGTTGGATTTTTTTTTTTTTCTCTGACTACAGGGCTCTTATTTTGTTCCTTTTTCAATAAAATACCAGACAAAAACGCCGACAAACCCATTTTGAAGTGTGAACAAAATACTCTCCTGTTTTGCCATACACTAATACAAAAATGTTGCATATACACCCACACAACCCTCTCCACCCCTCCTGGGTTCAGAGCCTGTTCCCACTGAGAATCCAGAGGAAGGGACTATTTTGAAATGACACCACTTTCTATGAAAGCAGAATCTGGCCCAAAATCATTTCAGCCAGCTGCTGGTGCCATGTGTACATATTTGCAATGGTAAAGTAAACAATTACTTTTTGGACAGAAATCAGAATAACAATTTTAAGTGAGGCTTTTGGCATCCTTTTATTTAGCTGTTAATGCAGCTCAAATACAAATCTGAGGTTAAAAGTCACTGCGGAAAAGAAAACTGGAAAAAGGTAGTAAAAGCTTTTTTTAAGTAAACCTGTTCTGGCAATATTAAGAATATTGCATGAGGATACTGAGCTCTGCCCACCACAGGCTGGTGCCTGTGAACCCTCTTCAGAGGCAAGGTACTGGATTTATCTAGTAGCACCTGAAGCTTGTGGTGTTTATAAAGGTTATGTCCTTTATAAACACAACCCTAAAGTCCTGTTGCCCTGTTACTGCTATTTATAGAGTGCTTTTCATCCAGGGAGCTGAAACCTCTCCATGTACATTCACTAAAGAAGAAGCACCACCTCACAAGCAGGGCAGAAGATGCTCCTGCTCCCAGGAGCTCAAAAAACCTCCACAGCAACTTGCAGCTGAGCAGCTTTACTCATCCAAGGATGACATTTGTGCTCTGCAACAACCAACCAACGCAATGATCTGATGCAGCTTCACCAGGAATTCATTTGGCTTTTTATGATGACTGCTGTTGCTGCTTGAGCTCATTGTTTCCTCAGCTAAGACTAAAATATTGTTCCTGACCCCATTAAACTGCCATCTAAGATGACAAAAGGTGAGGAGAAGGTAGGGAGCAACCCTAGGCTCCTACACAAATGAATTTGAAACACTCCTTCTGAACTGGTGAGCCACTTGCAAGATAAATAAATGCAATATGCAAAAAGACTGTTTAGCCAGCTTGTTGCTTTTAGGTGTTTCAGTGGCTCATCAGAACAGATTTACATAAAAAATTATAATCTCTTGGGCTTGTTTCTGTGTTCCCTGCTCTCCATATACTTCCTTTTGAAGTCACTGGGAATTTTCCCTGCGTGGGATTGCAAGTCAGGCTCGTCGCTAAGGGACCTCTTCCTGCAAGACACCTTCCAGCTCACACAGACACAGGAACTGCTCCGTGAGGTTATGACTCGTCTTATGCAAGATGGGAAGTGGCCCTTAAATTATAACCAAGCCTGGAAACGTGTACAAAGCCTGAGCAGAGAATGGAAACCCTGGCCATTGAGAAGAAAACAGCCAAAATCCCTCTTAGCTTCAATTAAGCGAAGATTCCATTGCCTGGGTCTAACATTTTATCTTTTTACTTTCCTTATCAGACACAAAAAATCTCCCAACAGTTTGTTCTGTGACTGTTCTTCATTACAGCTGTTCTTGTGATAAAGTTTCCTTTATTATCTATGGAAAATTCTCAGTATTCCAATACTCCAGGCATCACAGAACTCTTGGAGGCTTCGCTCTGCCTTCAAAACACACACTACCTTCAGAAACCCTCCCCCAGTTTAAACCCTAGAAAAGTGTGTTCAGCCAGTGGTTGTGTATAAAGCAAAGACAAATAACCTCTGGAGAGCAGGAAGCTGGATGCTGCGGCTGCTGCACGCTCCAATTCACACAAGCCTGTCCTACACCCACAAGAGCTTTTGGGTCACGAGTTCAGCCCAAGAACCCTTTCAGTAACTGCAGTGATCAAGCAGGTGAGGGCTGTGCACAGTATCTCGCCCAGCAGAAGAAGATGGTAAATGTTTCATGCTAAACAGCACTTTTTAAAAAGCACAGAGCTGCACACAGTTCCCCTTCGGGTCCCAGCAAGATCAGGCACGCAGAAGCTGATGCTCTGCTGCAGACCTGGGGATGCTGCAGAGACAGCACAAGCTGTGGTGGCCAGAGTGGAGAGGAACAAGGTTGTGGTGGCCACCTGCCTCTTTTAGAGAGTGCCTGGAAAGGTGGTGGTCACCAGTCCTGCACCATGGAGTGGCTAAAGAGGACACAGCAAGCACAGTATCTGCCTCTATGCACCACAGCCCGTCAGACTTGTTTGGTCCATGCTAAGGCACCTGGTGTGAAACCATCCCAGAGCAGGTCTCCTCCAGCAGCACTCACGGCCACAGCCCTACGCAAGGGGTGGAGAGCAGGGGGAAGACAACAAGCTGTCAGCAGCAGTGCTGAATCTGACACCCCCGAGGGGAGATTTAGGTTAGACATTAGGAAGAAATTCTTGGCTGTGAGGGTGGTGAGACACTGGCCCAGGTTGCCCAGAGAAGCTGTGGCTGCCCCATCCCTGGAAGTGTTCAAGGGCAGGTTGGATGGGGCTGGGAGCAACCTGGTCTAGTGGGAGGTGTCCCTGCCCATGCAGGGGGTTGTAACTAGATGGTCTTCAAGGTCCCTGCCAACCCACCTTCAGAAAGCCCAGGTGCATCCAGCAGTGCACCCAGCCCCCCTTCCCACAGCACTGCTGGCAATATCCAAACAGCATCTGCCCTGCTCGCCCTCAGGGCCCTGCTTCTCTCTCCTCCTAATGGGGACTGGTGAAAATGGTTCCTATTGATTTGCTTCCCACATTAATTGTTTAAAACCTTATTGCTGTGACATTTAAAACCTACAAGATAAATAAGAAATAAAAAAAAGGAGGGAGAGGGAGAGGGAGAGGGAGAGGGAGAGGGAGAGGGAGAGGGAGAGGGAGAGGGAGAGGGAGAGGGAGAGGGAGAGGGAGAGGGAGAGGGAGAGGGAGAGGGAGAGGGAGAGGGAGAGGGAGAGGGAGAGGGAGAGGGAGAGGGAGAGGGAGAGGGAGAGGGAGAGGGAGAGGGAGAGGGAGAGGGAGAGGGAGAGGGAGAGGGAGAGGGAGAGGGAGAGGGAGAGGGAGAGGGAGAGGGAGAGGGAGAGGGAGAGGGAGAGGGAGAGGGAGAGGGAGAGGGAGAGGGAGAGGGAGAGGGAGAGGGAGAGGGAGAGGAAAAAAGAAAAAAGCCCTCTCAAAAGTGCTGGGTGTGTCTGCACTGGAGCTGCACAGCAGAACTACTGCTGACATCTGTGCCACCACAGACAACCCGAGATTCCATTTTATGATTTCAGGAAAGGCCAGGGAGGGAAATCAGCAACTTCCTTGGGCATCTTTCATGTGCTTTTTAATAAAAGCGTGGCAGCGCGTGTCCGGGGAGCGGATGGGAGCCATCTGAAGGCGGCCACATCAAGCAAGGACGGCTGCAGCTGGTGGAGTCCACAGCAGAGCCATGAAAAAGGGCCAGAAGAACAAAGAGGGGAACTTTGCTTCCCATGATGGAGTTACCTGAGCTGCACAGTGACTGGGAGCCCAACCTCAAGCAGAGCAGCCACGTGCCATGAGGCTTCTCTGAACGATGAACACAAGGGAGAGCCTGGGACCACCGTGTCCCCCTGTCACCCTGCAAGAAACGCAGGATATGGACACAAGTTCTGAGCATAATGGCAAGATTTTCCTGATTTATCACTCCTCCTTAACACCGAGCTTCCTGCAGCAGCCTTTCATGCATACACAGCATGGGTTTAAGCATTCCCTGCAGGAAAATACATTTTCTTTCATTTCCTACACTTTTTTTTTTCTAGACTATAAAGGGACAATACAAACCATGTTCCTCCTTCCTTCCCTGGGCAGTTCTGTCACACTGGGGTCTCCATTCAAAACTAGGGAATTACCAGAGGAGAAAAGCTTTCATAATGTTTCGGTCACTTTCTCTTCTTCAGAATCAGTCCTTTTAGTGACTACAATCCAGCACATCACTTGCAGTCTGTGAAAGTCCTTTTATTTTCCATGGAATTCAACAGCTTTCAGGGAAAACATTTCCTGTACTAATTCAGTACCAGACTACAGCAGCTTCAATAATGATAATGTCTTCTTTTGTAGATGTCTGTTTTAAGCACCTGTTTACAACTACACATGCAGCCCTTTTGCTCATGTAGCACTTGGGAGCTTCAAGGCAGATGATGAACTTCAACATAGATGATGTTGAAGCTGACAGAGCACAACAGAGAGGATGCAGGTTCACCTCTCCTCTAGACTTACCTTCTCCATATAGATACATAACTCCGAGGTCCTTTGTGGCCAAAGCAGGGGAATGAGCACATCCAGCATCCACCTCCCCCATGCAAGACTGATACAGCCAAACCTATCACAACCCTGAGTGCCTGTTTCTCCCCCAGCCACAAGGGGCTAGTTCAGAGGCAAACAACCCCATTACAGAGCAGAGCAGGAGAGGAACACCCTCCCTTAGCCCGGGGTGGGCAGTTCCCAGTGGCAATTGCAGCCCAGCTGGAAGGGCTCAGCATCTAACATGATCGGATGCTTTGAAAATCCAGTTGCTCATTTACTACTTCAATAGGAGCTGAGCTCTTTTGAAAATCTAGTCCTGACTAGCCACTGAGCTTTGGAAAACTGGTCCTTAATCTCTCCACATCTTGGTTTCCTCACCTTTAATTAAAAGGTATTTAATATATAAACCTCCTCCACCAGGGCTCTGTCAGGCGAACTGCGCTCAGGTTCTCTTCCCGGGAAGGATTGTGCAAGTGTTACTTTCAGGGATTGAACAGTGGCATGGGTCAAAAAATGTGTGGTCCTTAAGAAGAAAGCCAAGGGGTGCAGCCCACAACATACGTTGTGCACAGGAGACTCTTGTTATTTCACGGCCATTGCACAGTAAGGCCACAGGCAGTGGGGTAAGAGTCTATTCATCCCCATTCCCACAGCGTTCCCTCAACTCCTCATCATGTCTGATGGACATGGAGCAGCAGAAGGTCTATATATACATGTTCACAGTGGTCACAGACAGTCTTACCAGTTGTCCAGCAGTTTCCAACAGCAGGGAGAAGAAGCCACGGCTGAGGTAGGAGGCCTGGCTAGTGCATCCACCGGCCAGGGAAACGGATGCAGATATGGATTAGGTCACTAATAAAACAAGCCTTAAATTAATCCCAGGGAGGATATGCATCCCAAGCACAAAATCCCTGCACATTCTGGCGCAGATGAAAATCTCTCCCCGAGAGGAGTTGTGCAGGAAAAAGCAGGGATGGGGGAGGGAGGAGGGACTGGGGAGACTGGTTATCCCTGGATCCCGCAGCGTAGTCAAGCAAGGTCACCTGCGCCAAAGCTCGGAGTCTTTAACCTCCTCAGGCATGAAAATCGCTACGTATTCTAACACGAAGAAATGATAAACGCACACACACACCCCACTAGCCTACCAGCACGTGAAAAGGCACCTCTGATGGAAGGCTGTGCACTTGTCTGGGGATGACTGCTGCCGTTGTTGTCAGCAGTGACCACATCCACTTGGCAGGAGCCACGGCACTGAAATCACTTTCCCCCGAGAAGGGCTCTGCAGGCAGCCCTCAGCAGGGGTTGCTGTTGCAAGAGTCTCACAGCTGGGTGTTCTCATAAAGTGTGGGTATTTTCTGTCACCCTTTCCTTACCTGAAGGACTTTACCCTCCTCTGGGCACCGTGCAGCTCCTCAGGCACCAGAGCTTCTCCTGCTGCAGAAATTGACCCAGATCACACATCCCTGCTGCTGCCCCAGCAGGTCCCCAACACACAAAAAAACCCCACACCAGAAGCTGAGGTGACTCACAGGGCTCATAAATTAGTAATCAATTAACTGTTACAGTGCTATAGCTAGCTACAACAATTACACATGCAGTGTGTGACCATCATACCTAGATCTTTACCTGGTGTGAAGCAGTAACAATGCAGTATAACAAATGCAGCGACACTGATTCCCGCTAAATGACCAGCTGTCCCAGAAGGGTAACCCGTATTTTGGCTCCACAAATACCACAGACACTGGGAGATGTACTTTGCAGCCCACGCCCAGCTCTGAAACCCTCTGGGGCTTTCCCTAGCATTGGAACCCCCCTCAAGGTAGTGCCCAAGTCCCAGCTCCACAGAGCAGCAACTCCAGAAAAGCAGAAGAGTTGAGTAGCAAGCAGGCACGGAGGAGATCCCAATGATTAGGTGGATTCTGCCTTCAAGTGAAGCTTACTAAAGCAATTTAAATAAAAACACAACTTTAAGCCAAACACTGAATTGTATGATAAATATAAACACCCTTGGCTTATCTCTGCCTTTTGGCAGGCAGCCACCAGCCTGCCAAGGCTGTCCCACGCCTCAGCCAGCGTGGGTCCCCATCTTCCACAACTTTTGTTCCCTCCCTGGAAGTGTTCAAGGCCAGGTTGGATGGGGCTTGGAGCAACCTGGTCTAGTGGGAGGTGTCCCTGCCCATAGAAGGGGGGTTGGAACTAGATGGTCTTTAAGGTCCCTTCCAACTCAAACCAGTCTGGGATTCTATGATTCATTCGTGAGTCAGGAAAGCAAGTAACTTCCTTTGAGTTTTCCATAGAAAACACTGCACACTTATTGATTCCTCCCTACGATCCTGCTGGTTCCCACTGTGACCAAGCACTTAGTGCCTCCTCACATGTCCACGTTAACCCATACTCTTCCTCTTTATCCTGTATTTCTGGCTCACAGTAGGGCAGGCCTCTCGGGGGCTGCTGCAGAGCAGCCCCAGGGTGCTCAGCCTGTCCCTGCTGCCAGCTCCCCACGTGGAGGAGTAACTGCAGGCTCAGGAATCCAGCAGCAGAGCGTTTCATAGGGAATAACTATTGTTTGACACAGGTGCTTCCAGGGCATCAGCCAGCTCTCCACAGGAACACCAGGAATGCTCAGCACTGCCCAGGGCAGGGTCCCACAAAGCTGCCCCTGCCAAGTGCAACCACCGCAGGGGATCAGCCCTCTCCTGCTGCCTCCATATCCATGTGGGACTGGCCCCAGGCAGTTGGGAAGCTTGCAGTGCCCACCAAAGTCTGGTCTGTAACCCCAGCTCAGGGCCAGCCCAGCACCCGTGGCAGGGCCTGGCACTCACAGTGATGGGGCAGGAGGGGGCTCCCCACGAGCCATATGTCCAAACCACAGCTTTGTGCCCTGCTTCACCCCTCTGTGCCTTCCTCCCCAGGGTGCTTATGCCTCAAATCTCATCCTCGGAAGCACCACCCTCTCCTCAAGGGCTGGCACCAGGCACATGTCTGCCAGGCAGCTCGGAAACCTTCCTACTCTCCTGTGAAGCAGGGCTGGTGCTCCATGCACTCACCGAGGCCGAGACAAACCGGAGGAGGAGTGGGGATGGAGCCTCCTTCCCAGTTCTAGCAGCCAAAAGATAAAACTGCCTCTGGCGCCATACAGATCTCAGCTGATGGAAGACACCACACCCAGCTCCCCGCAGGCTTGATGGCACTGCAGAGCTGGCCAAGAATCTCTATGTATGAAGCATCCCCCTTCGCAAGCCAGATCTTTGTTACCTCTAAAATGGGATTTTCACTGCTTTAATTCTTCCCATAAAGTCACTTCAGTTCTCATCTATTTCGAAAGGAGCGATTATTGCTGTTGCTTCAAGGTTAATAATATTCCCATTAACAGCGAAGAAACCAGGGAAGGTTTTTCCTCAAATGTTACAAGTGGTGACAGAAGCACCATCAAGTCATAGCCTGTCTTGTCTTAAATGCAAAGGCAGAATAAAACATGAACCTACAGCTGAGGTTTATAGGAGGAACGTGACAGTTTCCAAACTACCCAGTAAACCCTTAAGATGCTTTTATTGATTCTTTCAAACGTTTTTACACCGAGATTCACAGGCTAGGAGCAGAGACGCTTGCCTGGGACGTTGAGGAACCTCCACCCAGCTCTGCCGGGGCTGCCTGGAGAGAGCCTGCACGTAGCCCTGCACAGAAGCAGAACAAACATCTGCACCTCCCAGTTTCTTGGGGTGTCCACATCACATCTCTTGGTCCAGCTGGCTGCTCCCAGGTGTTGGAATGGGGAGAGGCAGCAGGAGCTCCTCGGGCTGCAGCACAGCTGGCACTGCCAGCAGACTGGCATTTTATCCCTCCCTTCGAAATACGTGCAGGGACCAGGACATCAATACTCCTTTTGTAATCTCCTCAGCTGACTTCATTCCTAACATATATCTGAATGGAAGAAATTAAATTACATGACAAATCCATGACATTTCACATCTGATGAATGCTGAGGAGAAGTATACTCACTGGGATGAATTACGTTTCATCGCTGCCAAGCATGTATCTCAAGGAAACTGATAGTTATTCTGCCAAAGGGTGGGGGGAGACCAGATTCCCTTCCTGTCTATAAATATTTTTCTGCTGCTCTGCTGCTTTAAACAGAGCTCTTCCAGATTTCTGTCGGAGGAAAGAAGAGCTGGGGCTGACTCTGATGCAAGCCTGGAGCAACTCCAGTGAGATCAAACACGAGAGCAACACCAGAGCGAGGGAAGCATTGGGCATAACCCACGCACACAATCTCCTCCCACTGCTCCCTCCCAAAGCCTTCACCCAAATCCCTTCACCTGTCTCACCAGGCTGCCAGTGGGCAGCCCACAACCCTTCCAGGAGCCCCGGTCATGGGGAGATAAATCTGTACCATCCCACACTCCAAAGGTCTCTGAGGAGGCTCCAGGAGGCTCCCTGGACTCTTGTACAGGACCGAACTTGCAACATCTGAGTGACAGGTGGTTGGTAATCCAAAAAGAGGAAGCCTTAATCTGCCTGCTGCATTTCTGGAGCCTCCACAGTCACTTCTACAATGTGCAAGGGAGAGAAGCCCAGCAAGATTCTCAATGTTTTCTCCAAAAGGGAGGTCTCCAGGTCATATTTTTAGAAAGCAAGAAAAGAAACTACTATGCAAACACTGGAGGCTTGTACCTTAAATCTGCTCACCAGATGTGAACTTCAAAAAGTCTCGAAGTACAATTTAGCTGTAGAAAAAAGCTCTTAAAGTCCTGTGCTGTGTGCATCTGACCTACATCCTGGCCTCGTTCTTTACTTCTTCAGCAAAACTATTCCTTTTTTCACTTGACCTCTGATTGTTTCCCGTTTTATCCCAAAGGCTTAAAAGCCATAAGAAAGTGCATCGCCAGCAATTTACAAGCAAGGAGGAGAGGCATACAGCTCAAAAGAAAACCCTTAATTTTTCTGCTATACCCTCAAGGGCTGAGCATTTCCCAGGCAGACATCTAGAAACCCTCTACAAACAAACCCGAGAGGCTGTTTGGGCCCAGAGGTAGCTGAACAAAGGCGGCACTCACTTGGTGGAAGCACTAGGCTGGAATTTTCTCCCCAGGTACTCTGAGCAACACTTAATGGCAGGAGCATTAATGTCTGGCCCATTCTTCCAGCTTTCTGCAAGACAGCTGATAGCTTGCCCTCTTTAGATGTTTACAGTCATGCAGCCTTTCTATCTGCCCTCTCTGCCACCTCCTCCAGCCTGCTCGCCGGCTGTGGGACTGCTTCATGCCCACATACCACATTCATAGCTGAGATGTGTGCTGGCAGCCCAGAAACCAACCATGTCCTGGGCTGCATCACCAGCAGCATGGGCAGCAGGGCCAGGGGGGGGATTCTGCCCCTCTGCTCCACTCTGGTGAGACCCCCCTGCAATGCTAGGTCCAGTTCTGGGGTCCCCAACACATGGAGAACATGTTTGATTGAGTCCAGAGGAGGCCACAGAGATGATCCGAGGGATGGAGCAGCTCTGCTCTGGAGACAGGCTGAGAGAGTTGGGGATGTTCAGCCTGGAGAAGAGAAGGCTCCAGGGAGACCTTAGAGCACCTGCCAGTGCCTGAAGGGGCTCCAGGAAAGCTGGGGAGGGACTTTGGACAAGGGCAGGGAGTGACAGGATGAGGGGTAATGGCTTAAAACTGTAAGGGGGTGGTCAGGCACCAGTCCATGTTCCCCAGAGAAGCTGTGGCTGACCCATCCCTGGAAGTGTTCAAGGCCAGGTTGGATGGGGCTTGGAGCAACCTGGTGTAGTGGGAGTTGTCCCTTCCCACGGCAAGGGGGTTGGAATGAGATGGTCTTTAAGGTCCCTTCCCACCCAAACCAGTCTGGGATTCGATGATGATTCTACATACACAGGCACATCAAGGGGTGAGCAAAGGTGAGCCCATCCCCATCCCACCCACACCACCATCACCTCCCTGGCCCTTTTGCACATACTGCAGGAAGTTATTAGTGCCCAGAAAGGGCTTCCCAACACTAAGCAATGGCAAGCCTGGAAAAAACATGGCACGAAGCCACACAGCTCATCCAAAACAATCTTAAAACCCTGCAACCCAGCACTCGGTGCCAGCCGAGGCTATAGATGTGCCACTGACCCAGTGACACGCCGCTGGCCCCAGCGTGCCGTCACACCAGCACCTCCTGTGACAGCAGATCCTGTAAAGGAATGTTCAGGGTGCTCCCACAGGGAAAACCAAAAGGTAAATCATGAGAGACTGCATTGGCTAATGCTCCTGCACTCTGGGAAAAGGACTCCTGCAAAGTAACCGGAAGATAGGAAAAAAAAGACGTTTCTCTCCACTGGAGCCATATTCCAAAGCTGTCTACCCTCCCCCCCATCTTTAATGTTTAAAAGAACATGTGTTTTCTGGATCATTTGCAATAAAGGTTTTCAATGTAAACCATTCAGTCACAGCTCCACAAGAACAAGCATTGCCAAGCCCCAAAAGCTGTATGTGCAGCTGGGCTAAAGGGAAAAAATAATACTCATGTTTTAGAAAAGCCCTCCCTGTTTGTGTTCCTTCCTCAATATCATCAAATACAGCAGCAGCAGAAAGGCTGTGCTCTTCTCACGCTCCACAACCTCTCAGTCTTCAGTAGTATCTCATGGTCTGATTTTTGTCCTGACCCTCTGTTGAGCAGGAGGAGCAGAGATGTCCTCAGGTCCCTGCCAGCCCCAGTGTCACTGCAAGTCCCTGAGCCCCTGCAGCCTCGGAACGCTCAGAGAAAGCCACGGGCTGATGTTTGCATCCCTCTCCAGACCACCAGCACTGGCAGCACCAGGACACAAAGGGGTTCACAGCATCACTGGAGCTTAAATTACCTTTCTGATTTGAGGGAGATGTCAGACATGAGTCCCAACTGTGCAGCTCTCAGCCTACATGTGGTTATTGTATTGCAGCCCTCACTGAACACTCCTGAGTATCCAGCCTGTGCAGGACTTCAGCAAGGTTTGGGTACTTGGCCTTTATCAACCTGAGACAATAACATTTCCCTTTCTTTGCTGATACAAGTTTTAAAATGGAAGATTTGTTCATAGCAAAAACAACAGATGAACCTACATACACAAAGACAAAACTGCCTCTGGAATAGTATCAATACTAACCTGCTTTCTCTCTTATTTTCTGACAGTAATGTATCAGCCTTACAAGCACAGATGCATGCTTTATGCTTTTGCTTTTTTCTTGCATTTTATGGTGACAAATTCCAGGAGCAAATCTTACAGACAAAGGCATTCCACTGCAATCCCTCCAAACTGAGCAGAGTTTATTTTTATTTCTCTAAAACCATACAGAAGCAGACACTTACGTACCACCAGGAAGGGTCTTGTATTTCTGAGGAGTTACATCTTTATTATTTAAGTCACATTTTTCTTATTTGCCAAAAATCAAGTGTGTGTGCTTCCCCAGGCACTTAAGAGGGAAGGAAGGATAAAAATTTAATCAAGACACCTTGTCAGGAGCAGCCAGGTGGGTGTACTGTCTGCCTGCAAAGTCCTCTGGCAGTGACAGTGGCACTTATTGTCAGGTTGTAATGATGCATTTTTACACAGCCTGAACCCGGCACGGGCTCCCAGGAGGACAGGTTTGACAGACACCAAACACTGCTCCCACATTACACGCTGCTTCTGGAAACCCAACTGTGAGTCTGACCCTGTTCTATAGCCTGCACCAGACCCAGCAAGCACTAGCATCACTGCCCCATCTGTCCCCCTCTCACCTCACTTCAAACCAGTGACATCAGTGACAACCCATACACAGCCAGGAGCAGCAACGCTCCACAGAGCGCGCACACATGCTCAGCTCCTCGTGCCATCATGTTTTCCTTGAAATCCTGGCCACATTTCAGCAGACCCCCTCATCCCTCTGCCCACTTCTCCTCCTCTCATTAGGAGGATCCATATCTCATTCTCACAAGAACTGGCATCAAGTCACCAGCACCTGTTGACTCAATGGCACAAGGACAGAAAGGAGCCCAGGATCCGCCAAGCTCTCAGTGGAAACACAGACACACACTCACTGGTCCATCATCATACAAAACCACAACAGAAGTGCTAGTCTGCAGGGGAATTTTTTTTTTTTTTAATGAAAGAGCCCTTTCAACTCCAGAAGGTATGACAAGGAAGTAAACACTCACGTGGGTGTAAGAAAATAAAGCCTTTTCATTTCAGCAACACTTAACATAATCTCTAAAACAACAAGAAAATCCAGGCGCGCTTCTGCTGCTTGGTACTTGGCCAGTCAGAGGTTTCTCAGCATGAGTGGGAAGGGGTATCTGATACCTGCACAGATCCTGCACCCCTCAGGTTCCCTCTTAAAACCCCCTTTCTGCTCTCCTGAAGCCACCAGAGCTACACCTACTGACTGCAGCTCTGGGTTGACTTTAAAGCATTACTGAAGTCTTCTGGAAAATTTGGGGAAAAAAGGTCACATTGTGTCTCTCGTCTCCAACTTATCCAGAGACACGTGGGAAACTGGTCTCAGCAGCTCCAAAGCCAAGTGCTCGCTGCAGACCTGCAGCACTTCTGCTGAGCACCAACACAGCATCCCAGCAGGGCTCCTGCCCTGGCCTCTTCCTCACCTCAACTCAGGATGCCAGATCTGTGTCTACTGGTGCTCCAACAGCCCCAGCATCTCCTGTGGGCTCTAGAGAGGGTGCAAGATCATGATTTGGGCCATCATAGAATCACAGAATGTCTTGGGTTGGAAGGGACCTCTGAAGGTCATCTAGTCCAACCCTCCGACAATAAGCAGGGACATCTCCAACTGGAACAGATTCCTCAGAAGCCCATCAAGCCTGATCTTGAATCATGTTGTTTGAAATGTCACCTGCAGCTGGTGGGGCAATACAGGGCTGCTTGGTACAGCCTTTAAGAAGACCTTCTACATTGCTGTCTCTGCTCTGCCTTCAGACAAGGGCAGGGCAAAACCCTGAGCCACATCGCTCAGGGACCAGGAGCTACAAGACGAAACAACTGAGAAGACACCACATCACAGCTATCAACAGTAACAAAGGCTCCCTGGCCACAGAGCTAATTAAGGAATAATTAGCGATTTTGACCTCCAGTTACTGTATGATGTGGCAAACCCAGTCCACATTCACTGGAGCACCCACCCTCCCCTGGGAGCCCAGTTTACCAAGCTGCAAAGACACAGATAACCACTCCACTGAAGAGCCTAATCAAACCTGCAAGGGGGGTCATTTAGTCACTCACTAATTGTCGTTCCAGGCAGCAAGGGGGACTTTTTCATTGCAGCAACCTCTAAAATCCAACAGATTTCCACCAAAAAAGTTAGCTTTCATGACCAGCTGAAATCCCTCCCCTAAACAAACACATACACAAGTGAACACGTGAGCACATGTTTGTGCAACCCTGTCAGAGCCAAGCAGTTCACGTCTAGAAGCACCCAAAAATCCAGCAGCACAAAAGCCTCCAAAGACACTGAAGAATCCACCAAACTGTTTTCAAGTCACTTAAAGTGACTTACTTAAAGGTCCTGCATCCTGTGACAACACATCTTTAAAAGCAGCTCATGCTTGAGCCAAACACCCACGTCAGAACCCGCTGTCTCTGCAAACACACCCCCAAGCTTTGATGCATTTATACACTGCTTAAATAACACCAGAAACAGTGACTTCTGCAGGAGCTCTGGTGCAGGTGGAGACTTGAACATGAGCCCAGCTGCCCATTTCACAAAGGTCTGATTCCAGATTTTCAATCTGACTGTGTCATTCTCGTCAAGTTAAATCAGAGTGCTTCCCTGAATCCGGGCTAATATCACTTCTGCTCTTTGCTAGCATGTTTGGATGTGCAATCCACATAATTATTAGAGATAATATCCCTTGACTAGGACAATCATACAGAAATTAACATTCCTAAGTTCACTGTTAATGGTTCCCCAAAATACATTTTTTTTTGAAAGGACTACACCTAGTACACCAGTAGTAGGGCTTTGCACTAACATTTTACTTATAGTAATGATTTTGCACCTTACAGTATCCACAGCAGGAGGGTTGGAACTAGATGATCTTTAAGGTCCCTTCCAACCCAAACCATTCCATGATTTTGCATTCACATCTTCTTTTTCATCCTCAGGTCTCTAAATGTTTTATTAAAATGGACATGTGCATTGCAGTATTTCCTGAATTTGAGGGGAATGGGGGAAGGTTAAGCTTGCTTTATCCTTACAGCTGAGATTTATTAATATGTTCACATCCCAGAATTTTTATAGGTCCTCAGGTGTAACTGGGACCAAGGGTGTTCACCTCCCAAAGCAGATACCCAGATACAGTGCCTGGATTTCCCACCTGCCCCTGGTTCCCCCTGCACCCCCAGCCACATGGGATCCCCCTTCCCGAGGTTCAGCACCAGGACTCCCGGCACAGCCAGAGGGGGGCAGCTCTGGGGACAAGAATGTGTTGAGGCAAGTCTGGTGCTGGAGGTGTAATTTCTCAGAAGGAAGAAACTCCTGTGAAACGCCTTCCCATGAACCCAGGCAGGTATTTACAGTTATCCCAGCACAAAAAATGCAAAAAGTATATGTTCAGACATGTGGTCTGACTTGGAAGCTCCCAAGGGTCTATGGTGCAATTCTGGAAACATGGTTCAGGAAAGATGTTACTCTCCTGGCATTTTTTAATACAATCTTCTTTTGCTGATCCTTAATTTTTAGTTAGGACTCTCTTTAAGGAGTAAGTGTATCTGGTAAATGCCTCCGAATCCCAGGCAGTTCAAAATAAAGCATTTTAATCATCCTCTTGTTCATTTGAAAGTTACTGACTTGTTAGGGGTTTTATTTCCTTTCCAAGCACAGCAAACTCACTTCATTAAATTCAATGAGGATTCAACAGGGAGCTTTTGTACCAGCATCTATAAATTACCCCTAGTAACAAAGAGGAGCAGGGAAGGCAACTGAGCCAATTCCTGCCTTGCTCCAGTATCCCCCACATCCCTGGGATCTCTGCACAAACACGAACGTCTGGAGCAGAACAGGCACAAGTGGCTGTGGGTAGCTTGGGATGTCCTGCAGCCAACCCACCACCACCACAGCTCTGATGTTTTCCCCAGACCCCAGCCCATCTCCTGGCCAAATCTTCACCATCATCACACTAAAGGGATGCAAGACTGCCCAAAGTAGCTCCGCCCATCCTAATGTCTCATTTTATCTCCTAGCTCCCAAAAGATTGGTGCTGCTTTCTCCAAGACCCCCCATTTCACCTCTCTAAAGGCAAGAGCAGAGAGGTGCTCCAAGGGCACGAAGCGGTGGGACTGGTGAGGAGCCCGGTGCCAGCAGCACACTGCCAGGAGGGAGGCAGCCCCACGCAGGGGGCTCCGTGCCCACCAGCACCAGTGTTGGAATGGCAGGACTGTGGGTCCTGCCACAGCTCTGCCAGCAGCCTCGGCACCACCAGACACCCACACACCCACCACATCCATCAGGCACGACCCAGCAGGAGAGGCTCGACTCGGCACAGAACCCAGCAGCTTTCTGGTGGCCAAACAGCAACAAGGTCACAACTGCTGCAAATCCCCTCCTGCTCTTCTCAAGGAACTCAGATGCAAAGTTTTGGGCTTTTTAAAAATATCTTAAAAACCTTATGCCATACAAGGCATAAGGGTAACACCTTCCTAACCAGCTAAACAGCTATTCCTTTCAGGCTTCAGAGCATCCCACCAGGAGAACCTGCTGCCCAATATTGATCTTGTGCTCACACCAAGTACCAGCACCTTTGGAGACCTCACATCTGCAAAAGCAACCCTAGCATAGAGAGAAGGGTTCTGCTGCTCCCAGCCCTGCCCAGGGCACGTGAGATACCTACAGGGACACGGGCAGCACCCACAGCTCACTTGCTTTGGAAATAAGGCATCAAAGAAGCAGGACAGCATCCAAGGCGAAAGGTGCAATTCCAGGTTAATTTGCATCTATGCAAGTCTGCACCCAGGCAGGGAACAGGATTTAGTCCATGCTTTTAAAGCCATTCCATTTGAAAGTGACAAACGTGTATCCCAGCACCTAAAACCATGCCCCTAAATACAGGACAACAAATCCAAACACATACACAAACGTGAACCAAGTCTTAAGCTTTCTCCCAAGCTTAGGAAGCCCAAACCAAGAATGTGGAAAGAGCAGTGTAGGAAACTGTTAATATCATGAAATTGCAAAATTTAAACATATAGCACTGTTTGTACTCTTCATTCCTTGACCTCCCCGCTTCACATGCATTTGCACGGCGTACAACAATAACAGGGCAAGAACACTAACCAGATCTGCGTGGGATAGGAATAAATTTGGGTCTGAAATGAGGGGCATCTGTTCTTCGTAATGGCAGACACCAGAGATCCATATCTGCCAGCCAGAGCAAAAGCAATAAATGCATAAAATCATGGAGAGCCATACTGTTACATGCATCCAGCCCTCCTGACGTCAGTGAAGCTGCCTGTAAGTTAAGTAAAACCAGAATTTGACCATGAATATATACAGAACTGAACATAAACTAAACATAAACTGAACCCTTCTAAAGAGCCTGTATTCTGCTAAAAAAGAAAACACAGGAAATACAAAGGGTGAAACTGATTACTCAAGAGAAGCTACCACAGGGACAACATTTCCACCCTTCCTGAAAATAAATCATAAATTGCATATACACAAATATAAGTCTTCTGCAACGGCTAGAAAATAGAAACCTTTCACACATATCTCTAAATGTATTCTGTAGTGCTATGGTTATAAAATATACAAGGATATTATGAAAAAAGTATTACACTCTCCCATCATCTGTCATGTCCTAAAGAATGGGATAGCATGTTGCAACAGCCTGGGAGAGAGGCTGACCTCAAGCCATTGCTGAGACACACACACACAAAAAGTAATAATAAAGTGTGCCTGGATTCTCTGGGCAGTATTAACTCACACCTTGATGGTCACAGGCAAAGGTGGCCAAAACTGACCATGGCACAGCTCATTCCACTGTAAAACTATTCCCAGATAAAGGATTGCTAAGCACAGGCTCACATATACTTAATAGAAAAGGCAAATGCCTTTCATTCATTCTTGTTGAGTGCCAGCAAGAAGAAAAATCCCCAACAGTCAAAGTGATATTACTAACATATTTCAGAGATAACCCATTTAGGGTAAGTGCTTTTATTACCTGCTGACACCAAACCCCACTACCCCTCCAGAAAATTGGAAATAACTTATTCATTTGCAGCTTGCTCATGCTCCAGGATGGCACCAGCACCTTTGCTCCCCAGCTCCTCCCCTTGGCAGCTGACAGCAGCCCAGGGCACTATGGAAGGACCCCCAGGAATGTGCCTATAGATGGCTGATAATTGCAAAACTGGCTGCAAGGTCAGAGCCAGGTGGCTGCTCCAGCTGGTGCCCACCACCAAGGCAACAGGAAGACAGCTCGGCCACTCACCCCCAGAGTTTTTCCGTGTAATGTGGATTTTCAAAGTCACTGGGCTGGCACACGGCTCAGCCGAGCTGTTCCCAATGAGGGGGTGCACAGCCCAGAAGGGCCTTTGGGGACACAAGCCACAAGTTGCACCTAAGGATGCCACAAAAAAAGATGTGCCACGCTGGCATGGGAAAGTAGACATGGACCCCCTGGAACATCACGGTGTACAATTCCATGGAAAAGAGAAGAGCAGCCATGCTCTGCCAGGAGAGCTGCACAGCAGCACAGCAGAAGACACACCTCATCCTTGGAAGTGTTCGATGGGGCTGGGAGCAAACTGCCACAGTCTAGTGGGAGGTGTCCCTTCCCATGCAGAGGGTTGGATCTAGATGGTCTTTAAGGTCCCTGCCAACCCACACCAGTCTGGGATTCTGTGATTCTATGGTGTGAGTGGTAGGAGAGGGGAAGGTGCTCCCTGCTGGGCACGGGAATGTCACTTCTCCCTGCGCACTGCGGTTCTCTCAGCTGAACAGGTATCATGTAAACCAAACACCACTAGACAGAAATGTGTCTTAATGTCAAAAAAGCTTTATTCAGGGTTTCATTTCTTTGTCAGACCTGTATTTCCTCTCTCTCCTCCGTTTTATAAGAGAAGGTAACAGCAGCTATTACTATCACTGTGTCTAATGACCTGCAAATCTTTTAGTACTCAACTATATTTTTCCATTTTTTTCCTTTCCTTCTGTATCTCTGGTGATGACAAAAGAAACTGAAAAGTTGCTGGGGGCGGGGGGAGGAAATCACTGCAAGCTTGGTATTATCCTTCAAGTTGTGAGAACTGCCTTAAAAAGAAGGGGGAGCACTCACCAAAATTCACCCCCCAAGCTGCAGAGCTGGACTCAGCACCCCACACGACTACCTGGGCTGCCTTTGCTGGGAGGATTCACTCCTGAAGGTGCATTAACACTGTAACATTCAGTGGCAGGGGGAACCACACAGATTTTTTGTAAAAATATTATTCTTAAATGCATCTAGAGTTCCCTGAGGCCAGAAGACTGCAGGTACATCCAGATCTAATGTGCCAGCCTGACAGGAAGGTTTGAGACCTGGTCTGGCAGGGAATTTGCAGAAGGTGTGCCTGTACCTGGGTACATAACCACAGGCTATCCACCCAAACAGAGCAGGGCTTAGGGGGCTGTCACGTAACACACAGATTAGGAAGGTGAAACCTTCCCAGATTCCTAGTTTCTCTTTGTTGAGCAATAACAGCAGAGCTTTCCCACCACGCTCAGGGAAAGCCGATCAGCTGGACTAATCTCCAGTGCACCCGCCGCCTGCAACAAACACTGCAGCAGACATCCTAAAAACACTAGTCCTAGGAGAGTTAAATGAAGGGTTTGGAGAGAAAAGCTGAGCTTGAAAGGGGAGCAGAGGGAGAAAAGAAGCCTGGCATTTCACAAAAAGAAAAGGGAGCCAGAGAGACATGCAGTCTGAGGCTAGGAAAAAGGCCATTGTCTGCAATAGCTGTTTGTTAACTTGCTGTCATGTGTGCTTTTGGGTCCTTTCTTGCCCAGATAGACTCATTTATTAAGTCCATCCAAAAACACTTCTGCAGTGCAAGCTACTCACAGGTTCGAGGTACTAAGACTCAACATGAACTTCTTTCAGCTCAGGGTGTTTTGCTTTACAAAAGCAGCTGAGAGCGAGCCAGGATCTCAGTGCAGCCAGAGGAGGGTTTGCAGCAGAGGAAGATTTAGAGAGGGTTCAGTGAACAGATGGCCAGCTCAGAAATAAGGCCTAATTAGGGTGAAATTTTTTGTCCCGAAGTGTTAATGGCTGAAGGACAGCAAAATATGCACCAGACTACAGAAACACTTTGAACTAGGGTGGCCTCACAGTAGCTATCACTAACACTGCCTACCAAAGAGAGATGTCTGCCCATGTCATACTCCACTTGAGTGAAATCACCTTGATTACTCCCACTTTGCGCAGAAAGTCTGAACTTCAATTAAATTAATTTACTTTATGAGAACGTCCCATTTTCCTGATTAACACCTTCCATCTTCAACAATAAGCACCTTCCAGTAAAACCCCTCTCTCAGTGCTCTGCTGGGCAATTGCTACAAACAGGCCAAACCAGATAAAGCTCCACATCAGTGAAAGTGTGGGTAGTATTTAAAATAATGTCTTCTCTTTTCACTGCATCTCATCCACCTACAATCCTCAATTTTTCTTAACTTGCCCTTAACCACTTGTGTCCCATCTTCCCTAACTGCATTCAGAAACAAGACTGTGTTGCTACTCCCTGCTGTACACTTGAGTCTAGGCAATGATTGCCAAAAAACCACAAAGAAAGATTGATTACAGTGCAGAGTCAATTAACAGCTCTCAGTAACGATCATTTTGCATCGATAAGCCTGGATTTGGGATTGCTGCTGAGAAAGTTTAAGAAACTGAAAAGTTAAAATCAATTTCGTGTCTTTTAATATGTTTTAGCCTACATAAAAATATTTGCTGGAATTATTTCTGTAAAAAATGCATTCAACTGTGTTAACTACCCACCTCTACTACCGTTCTCAACTAATGCCATAATAAAAGTGTTAGTCAATCAACTCTGAATTGTGTGCTTATATTGATGCACATATTCCTACATCAGTCCAAGTTTGTCAAAGCACAATACCTTAAAGGGCAGGTGTTGTGAGAGCCAAAAGCACCCAGCAAATGGGAGGGCTGACAGAGCCTAAAAACATCCCAGCTTTTAGGGCTCCTAAGCTTTATCAATCCATGCCCAAAATTAATGACCAGAAAGATTATTATTGCTGCTTTTGAGTTGTCATATGTCAATAATGCTACTGCCTTCCACAAAATGTATGGAGATTTATGATAAGAAATGTAGCAGGGAAGAGTATTGCTGGGAGTTGTGCTGCTTAGCTAAAATATTAGTCATTTCTGTAAGTGTTAATCTTTTGGAAATGCTGGGGAAGAGAAGCCTTTGTTCAGACAATACAGGCAGAAAACACAAAGGTCTGTTTATCTGTTTGTGATTCAATCACATCCTCTCACTGGACGGGTAAACTGCATATTTCCTCACTATTGTATTGCTCTCACAGACAGCTGTTTGGTGCTGCAGCATTCATCACCAAGCATCCATGGCACCAGCTCAACAATGCAGCCTCCAAAGAAATAAAAAAGACCATTTTTATTTTCCATAGTCCAGAAGTTAACCCCAGCTGAGAAATACAGACAAGCAGCATGATTCATTTTAAACATCTGTGGGCCAGAGCCATGCTTCTTTACATTAGGCTGTGTTGAAACTGGTTTCCAACCCGGTTTCTTGGCAAAAGGGGCAGGACAGCCAGCTCCAGCACTTCCTCCAGCAGGAATGGTGCAGCTGAGAACTGTTTGCCTTGTAGCTTCACTCCTTCCCAGCTCCCAGCACGTTGCCAGACGTGATGCAGTCCACTAATGCCTCTCTGCAACACCCTTCACTGTGGTAATACAGGTTAAGGCATTTCTATAAATTGAGAAAATATATTGCATTTTCTGCCCAGACATTTGCAAGAAGCCAAGCAAGTCATGACTGTCCCTTCATGGGCAGGACATTCCTGCCAGGTACATCTGGTCACTCCTCCCCAGCCAGGGTGTCATAGAGCTGAGTGAGCCCGAACGCTCCAGGCTACTCTGAGCCTGCAGGACTGACTGTGCTATAAATAATCCTTGCACTGAATTACTGGAACAACTAAATTTTAATTGGGTAACCCAGGAAATTACTCGAAAATTATCCTCATTTTTCTTTGTAAGCTGCTTAAGGGACATGCCAGTAAACCTGTGGAGTATTCAACGGGGACAGCCAGGGGATAATATCATCTGCGAGCAAAAAAACTGGATTCATTTAGACAGATGAGGATTAAGATATGGAAAAGTAGCTCAGCCAAAAGGAGTCAGATACATCATAAAACCCTCTAGGAGGAATAGCAAGCTGTGAGTCTCTCAGCTGGGCATGACCATGCCACGTGCAGGGGTGTGGTGGAGAGGGGAGAGGACCACCGGAAGGCAGGTGGCCAGTGGGTCAAAGGAATGTGCAGAGTAGAGGAGCCTCTTCAGGAACCACACTGGGTTTACCAACCACCTTCGATCAAATGAGACTGAGGTTATAAAGGAAGAACAGAAGGTCTGCAACCTGCTGGGATGTAGGATATGAATAGATAAGAGATGCCACACACAACAGTCAAACCAAGTTATTTCATCATCAGGAAGGATTTTACACAGCTAGAGATGGCAGATGGCATCAGAACAGTTAGTTCAGAAGTCCTAGTGATTCTCCTGGCAGAGAGGTGAGGCAGGGAGGGACTGCAACACAGCAGGCTCCAATTGGGGGGGGAAAAAAAAAAAGAGAGGGATATACCCCCATTTCTTTCTAATTTTTTAGGACTGTGAAAGGGTGGCTAAAACAAATATACCTGAGAAATTCAACAAAACAATTGTGAATCTTTTTCTAGACTTCTCAAATCTTAAAATAAGCAGCTGAAGTTGTTGCTACAAGTGCTGAACAACTTAAAAACACATAAGAGGTCCACCTACTCACAGGTTATTTACTTTTGAGAAACAGCTGGATTCCCTTTTTTTATTTTCTTGTTTTTAAGAGCTTTAGAATATCTTGAGAGCAGCCAAGGAGGAAAAAAAAAAATCCTACTGATGCATGCTGGTAATGATAATCACTACTGGATAATTTAATGGAGAAATGTGCTCTGTAATTAAACAGCTCCTCCCTCACACAAACAACAGTGCTCCCCAGTGCTCCTTTGCCCCCAGGCTGGGGAATAGATTCATTTCTCCAGTGCAAGAGCTGGGGAAAAGCCCACAGCCAGGGACTGGCTCAAGGCTAGTCAGATAAATGTTAAAATCCTAATGAAAATTAATAACCCCATTAAATTAAAAAAGGGACATGAAAAACGCAGAAGTATCTGGCCACAGCTGTATTTAGCAGCAACCTTTTTGGTCCTTCCTAGAGCAACAGGTATCACACCCAGGCTGCAGTTACTCTCACCTGCATTTTGCAGCCCTCCAGTGCACAAAACCTGGCAAGAAGCATCCCATAAAGAGACTTGCTCCCCCCGGTTTCACTCCCTGCTCCTTCCCCAGGACCAGATCCCTTTTCCTGGATTACTTCCTAGAAAACAGATTGTAGAACTCTTCCCCTAAATACCAGCATTTAATATAAAGCCTTTTCATTTAATACCCAGCATTTTTTTCCAGGCATCTGTCCCTCATGAATCCAAGCAATTGGCTGCACCTCTGGTGGATTTCCAGCTCTAATACTCATATGTTCATATGAAAATAACACTTTAATTAGAAAGCTGAAAGTCACTCTCTAAATTACACATTTTCAGAGACAAAATCTCATTTGGTTTGATGAGAAACATCACTGACTTGGGGCAGTATCTTTCTGACCATCCCAAATGCCTTGCACATTACTGTCAAATTACCAAAAACCTACTTGCATTTTTAGCACTCTAGTGCTAAAAATGGGACAGTGCTTTGTTTCTCCTTGGATTTCTACTCCAAGTAATTATTAAACTTGACCTAGCAGAATGTAAGACTGCCTGCTCTCAGTCTTTATTTGGAAATTAGCAGATCCGTTAGCTGTCAATTAGCATAAATAGTTCTGTTCCAAGTACTGTCTCCACTGCAATCAAACCTCCTAACTCATTTTCAGGATACTAAGAAGAAAGGGAATACATGAACAATGCTCTATTTTTTTTCTATTATTGAATTAATCTTATGCATAAATACTGGTAATAGAGTTTATTAAATCTCATTTGAGGTTTTCCTGGCTTCCCGATTCATAAATTAACCAAAATTACTTGATGTTTAAAAGAACAGCTTTTGAGGATTCAATGTATGAAATGTGATAACTATCTTTGGCCTTAACATCCTTCAAAGAAAAGCTGAGGTTCACACACAAAATGATAAGCACTTTATCTGCAACACGTATCATCAATCCATTGAAAGCTGAAACCAAGTTACTGTCCAGACTGACCTGGGGTATAAGGTATATTCACTAGTACATGAACTTTTCTAACCAGCTGGGCAGAAACTCCACTTCTAAGTAATTTAAACTAAAATTCCTATATAATTCAATGGCTTCATCATTATTTAGAAATCTCTTCCACTGGTAATTGCTTGAGTGTTAATGCAGTTGGACTGTGCATCCGGACTGCTCTCCTGCAGAATTCTCTCTGGCATTTTTCATCCATAAAATTATACCCAGAGTGTGACCACCACACACAACATTCCAATAACACCTTTTATGGAGCAGCAATGGACTTGCTAAAGTACCTGCCAATTTGTTTTTGAAGTGAAGACCCTTATATCAGAGACCTTGGACTCTGCTTTACAATTGCAGCAGCGCATTTTAATGAGCAGCTGAAGTGGTCAGGCTGTCACCTCCACCTCCAGGCACTGCTGCCCCTGCTCACAGAACACATGCAATGACATTTATACCATATGTGATTGAAATGGAAGCACAAGCAGAGAGGAGGCTGGAGGGATGCAGAGAGTACGGGCACTTGAGCTCCTTGTTTCTAAAGGAAAAGCCCATCCTGGCAGAGGAACCCGGCCATTCCCAGCCTGTCGGTGCCCCTCCTATGTGTTGGCCTGCCCTGCCTCACAACCCCCCGCCCCACAATACAACACTGACTTCACTAACAATATGAACTAACAGACAAAAAGCCCCACGCTGCAATTTCTCCAAGCCACAAGCCCTTCTGTGAATCAAGGCAAGTTCTTGACACAGGCATCCCTGGCAGCAGGCTGCGGCGAGGCCCCGATGGCTGGGGACGCACACAGGAGGGCAGCAGCTCAGGCTGGCAGCAGGGAGTGATCCCAGCACAGCTTCTGCTTCCCCACTGCTGGCACAGGCAGGACATCCCGCCTGAAAACCTGCATTCAACTACCAGACAGCTTGGGTACCAGACTGGTACTGAAACAGACCCTGAACACCCTCTGGGACCAGGGTCACTGCATCCCAGCAGCCTTGTGGCATCTTCTGATCCCAGCATCCAGTTCACTCCATGCCTGCCCCCCAGGGCAGCAGAGGGAGGGCAGGGGGAAACCCTGCGTGCCCTTATCCCTGAGCAGGGCAAGCTGTGCAGGCAGAGCCCAGTGCCAGGAGACATGTCAGACTGAAACAGCACTGCTGGATCCTCATGAAAAATTACTACTCCCTGGCACACAAGCTGTGAAATAAAAGGCTGGGATTTTTTCTCTTTCCGTGCCCCTGAAATAACATATGCTTCTATCTGGTTGTCAGTTACAACATCTACTTAAAAAGAAAGAGAAAAATCTGTCTGTGCTGTCACTTTATTCATTGGATTTTTATAACATTACAGCTTTTAGAAAGGAAGCTTCGAGCAACTACACTCAGGGCACTCTGAGAGCTTTCTGAGTAAAGAGACCTCCTCATCATCTGGAACTTGTGCACCAGATTTTCAAAACTACTAAGCTGTTTCTGACATACCCCGTGCTGACCACAGAGGCTCTGGTGAGGTGGAACATCATTCCTGAGTGCTCAGGGCTGCACACTGAAGAAAACTTATGCCAACTTTTAGGACTGGTTTAACATCAGAAAAAATACGCAGTGTTAGAACTTAAATATGTTTTCCAGATGGTTTAACTAATGAGTAAAAGAACAGTGAAAAACTCTATAGATCCTAAATCGTGTATGACCAAGATTACAAGTGAAATGATTATTCATGTAACATAACCTCTGTGCAATATGGTGCTACCACAAGCCAGGGACTGAGAAATATCTGGAAAAGATGTTGCATATTAAAACTAAAGTTTATATTTTCATATAATCTGAGGGCTTGAGCACTTCACAGAAAGAAGAATCCAGTTCCATAATGCTATAGAAGAAAATCTACTCTTAGAGGTTTATAAGTATAGTTATTGTTTTATCTAAAGTAAAAGAAAAACTTTTCATTTTGCAGGAGCCCATATATAATATGCCATATTCAGAAACAAAGGTATGCTATTCCTGTTACGTAAGGAAATATTGCTAACAGCCAGGAGTTGGTTTCACTCCTGAATTTCCAATCAAACTTGTGCTTGCAGTTACACTGAAGTCCATCCTGCTAGGCTAACACCACCATTTATTACTCTGTCCTTCCCACCAGCCTACCCAGATGCTTTTCACTGTGACAAGCATTGACTAGTTCATTGAAGTCTCTATGTTGGGTCTGTCTCAGGCTGAATATTCAACCCAAAATGCTGCC
This sequence comes from Hemiprocne comata, assembly GCA_020745705.1. Lineage (NCBI taxonomy): Eukaryota > Metazoa > Chordata > Aves > Apodiformes > Apodidae > Hemiprocne > Hemiprocne comata. The sequence continues at coordinate 1,655,616 of CM036591.1, forward strand.
CATGTATGTTTCTAGTGCAAATCTTCTCTAATTTAACAATGAAGACTGCTGTAGACTAAAACTAAAAGAATACAGGCCAAATTCTGCCCTCAGCTGCATCAGTGAAGCTCTCAGAAAACTGTGGGTATTTCACCTTACACATCCAGACAAAAAGGGGAAAAAGCTCAAGCATTTGTCTCATCTTGTAATGCAGAGAATTACACACTTACAAGGAAAACATGATTTTTGACCAAGAAAGATGAGCAGAGATCACCTCTGGAGTCCACCAACTTCTGATAAATTTCTCAGGTTAGGACAAAAGATTAGATGATTCTATAATTTCCACCTACAAACACAACCACCAACAGTCCTCATTAACCTAGATAAAACCTCTTGCAAGTTAGTGCCTTTTGCTGCTCCTCACCCCCATCAAAACCAGACAGAGTCATTTTAAATAAACTAAGGGCCCAATTCTTATCCCCCCAGCATGCCTCTGGAAGTGGAAAAGCCTTTAATGTCAGTGAAATCAGGCCCCATGAAGGTACTGAAAGCATCTTGCAGGAACATCAGTGGCATTCAAGTGAAAAGCAATAATCCCCAGATGTTTTTTAAAAGCCACACTCTTCCGAGGGCAAATACCATCAGATCAGGGGAACAACATTTACTTCAGCTGACCTTCTTGCTCACACATGGAGTGCTCAGATACACAGTGTCTCCCAGCAATTCAAAAAAAATTAAAAAAACCCACAAAACCATTCAGTATTAACCCATATCCATGTGTCTGGTCACTTGTAGGGGACCTGAGGGACTACTTTAACACCAGGATAAGCCTGCAGGATACAGACCTGCACTGGACAGAGCCCACACCTGTACCAATGCTTGTGCTCCCTGGGGATGGAGCAGCAATGACAGGCAATTATCCTAAAAAGAAAGGACTTGTCATTTGATTTCTTGTTCAGCTGAAACACTTGGTGACATTTTCCAGAGATCATAATGTGACACAAAAGCAGAAAAAATGGCACCACAGTTAATTTGCAAAAACGCACACTGCAGCAACACACACCATGAAGACAACGTGCAAACACCTCTGGTTTCTCATGGCAAAAACACAGGGACTGCTCAGAAAGCCTGGCTGTTTGGTAAGCTACAGGATGTTGCAGCCCAAAATAAAGAGGATGAAGAGTGCAGAAGTAATCCTACTGTGATAAAAAAGTAGCATCATAGATTGCATCACTTATCACAGGACATGGGTCCTCAGCTGACAGACCAGAGAACAGCATCAGTGAAGAGATGCTCCAACACCACTTCCTCAAACCACTGCATCCCCTGAAGAAGAGCATTGCTTCCCACAGCTGTGCCACCCTCCTAGGCACCTCATGGGGCCAGCAAGGAAGAGCTGCTTCAGCAAGTCACGGGACAGCAAACCCAAGCTTTTGGTTTTGTTTTCCCCCCAGGCTTTATCATTACGATGAATTTTTATTCTATATTGTTGACTTGCTCCTTGGTGCCCAAACACAAAGCATCCAAGTTCCCTTCCTCCATCCACCACCAAGTGCACAAACAAGACAGAAACAACAGAGTTCAGCCTCCTACTAATGCAAAAAATGTTAAACTGTGCTCTCTAATGAACCGTACTTGTGCATGGCATGTTGATATTTCCCGAGCCACATTCCCTCCCACGAAGCTAGAAATGCCTTCAAGATAACTGAGGGGAGACGGAGCAGGCTGCTCTCTAAGTTAATTCTTCAGCTGCATTTGAAGTGTCCTGTCCACATACAAGCCACACCTGCAGTGCAGTTAGGATGTCCTTCACTTTTCTAACAAACACACTGAATGTGCCAACTCGCCGCCCAGCTCCTCCTCACTTTTCCATGCGAGACCACAACACTTCCCACATTACTGCATGGATCCACAAACACAGCACAGCAACCCAAGGCCAAGTCTGTATTTAGGCCAGCGCTCACTAAAATGCCTTTAAGGTTCCCACATGGGTACTAAATGAGGCTTGAAACCCCCTTGAGAGCCCTGTTGGGTCTTCTCCTGCTCCATAAGCCTGGCAGTTCAACAGGAGCAAAGGCTACCCCACCAGAAAGCACTGCTCGGTAGATAGAAGATGCCACCTGGTAAAACTCCTGGAGCACAAAATGCAAAAACAAGACTTGAAGATCTCCATCATGATAAAAAGTCTCCATCCATGGCAGTAACAGGGATGCAAACACCATCTTCACTGAGGACCAAACTCCACTCTCAGCTGTGCGCAACTTCTGAGAAGTGCCTGTGGGAGCAACATGCAAAGACATCTCCAGGGTTGGAATCTGGCCAGGAAAATCCATAAATCTACTGATCCGCTCTATTTTAACCACAACCTAAAGCCTTTATTGTTACTATAATTATTATCGTATGCTGAGGTGCTCCAATAGCTGCTGATTCCCACTCCAGTGAGGAAAGGGAAAGTTTCAACCCAAAAATTGTTAATCAAGGGAATAAGCAGAAAACTAAAAATCTCTACTAACTGCAAGAGGAAGAAGCAGCCTACAGCCAGGCCCCCGGCACCTTGAGTAAGTAGCAGCAACTTGGAAACCAAAATTAGGTCATTACTGAATGCTGGAGAGTCAGAGCACAGGGCTTCCACAGCGCAAGGGCAGACGTGCCCATGGACCTGCTATCACACCACACAAGGTCAGCCACGCTGAAAGCTCAGCAGGATAAAAGCAGCCACATTCAAGGCCTTAATCAGTGTTTTGGCTACGCTGCTTTGCGGTTCAGTGAAGGCTCCCTGTTTCTCTCAAGTATCTCAGTGAGAAACGTCCTCTCTGCAGCAGAGCATGGTGCTCAGGGATCACCAGAGCAGTCCAGCACGGCTCTGCCACGAGCCACCAGCCCTGCTACCAAGAGTCAGCTTGTAGGTTCACCTTAAAAATACTACAACAGGTACTCTTTTTTTCCTCTTTCAATGCATCTTCCTGCCTACTTACACATACTGCCTGGTTTGACTGAGTACAGGGAACTGTGCCTTGTGGCAGGAACACAAGCAAAACTCTGCTCTACACGGACTGTTGCACCTCAAGGATCACCACTTCCTCAGAGCACCTAGAAGGGATCCAGTTTAAGAACTGACTGAATGCCTCGCAAGTGTGTCTGGGTAGTTTTCACTCCACTTGCTAAACAGAAAGGACAATTCACCTTAAATACAGATTTGCCATCAGACAGAAAATAAACATTAGCAAAACCAAACAAACAATAGCTTTGAGCTTTCTAAGCAAGAGTTCTTTCCCCTTTCAGTTGTGCAGCCTTTTGTCTCTGAGCCAACCAAGAATTCAGAGAGAATTTCATGTTTAATCAATTTTTGACTCACTCACATTTGTAAGTATCTGAGCTCCTCACCTTAAGTGAAAACCCAGGGTGGTCAGGAGGCACTGACTGCCCTCTGTGATCACTGCAGTACCTGAGGACTCAGCAGCACTACCAGCAGGTGAGAACTGCCAGCTGGCCTTCCTGCCCTGCTCTGTGAAACAACAAATCCATCTGCATCATGCTTGCTGGAGAGGGATCCTCCTGCTGCTGAACACGGAAGGACTCGGCTCATGTAAACACTTGCACAGTTTTTTTATATTCTAATTGAAGCACTTAATCTTCTGCCAAAATCCTTCTCTAGTACAGAGAAAGCCCATCTGCCTTCTGGACAGACCTTTCTGGTCTGACCTGGATTTACAGGTGTACACACAGCTTTATTTCTGGAAAACACCTCGGTTGCTCACATACCAAGCGATGGCCTAGAAACAGAGCTGGGCAACTGTGGGAGCAACACGGTACCAACAGTTTGCTGGACAAGCTTTGGCAGTCTCACTGCATGTGAGAGACCTAGGAGGAAAGGTCCTCAGTCACCTACCTGATCATATCAACCTTCATGTGTGCTGATCTGAAAGGTCATTTCATTTTAATCTGTACAAAGTCCGAGACTCAGCTCCCTAAATTCCTCTTCTCCCATTCTTTTGCCATTTGATCCGAGTCAGCTGAACCTCTTATTTTTCCTTAATACATTCAGCACAGTAAATATGCACAAGGAAAACTGTTAGCTACCTATTCCAGGCATTACAGGCTCTCATACAAAAGGATTAAAAAAAAAAATAAGCATTTTGCCCCTAGTCTTTGGTGTAAGCCATTCATCTGCTCACACATTTCTACATTAAAGAAGAAATCTGTTCTCTACTGATAGAAAACAGAATTAATTTCCAAGTCAAGATGGTTCTTCAGACCACCGCAGCTTCCTTTCATCTTTGCTTTCTCTCCTGAAACCAGCTCCACCACAGCTTTGATACAGCCTCCACTTCTCCAAAAGAGAGGTCTTCTGCATGGCCCTGGTGCTGCAGCACTTCACAGGGTGGGCTGAACAGACTGCAGCGCCAACCAGCTTTTTCAGACTGCAGCATCTGTGGATGAATATAATCTCTTCCATCTTCATTTGGACTCACAGGCCAATTATCCTTGAAAATAAGCCTTGCAGGCATCAAAAAACCCCATGTTTCACTTCATGCACATGTGCATACGTGAAGAGGGACAAAAACCTCATCTCACTTTTAGAACACAACAGAAAAATAAAAACTGGAAGAGAAAGCGAGAAGCAAACAAAACCATTAACTCCATCTAAACCAGTACAAAATGAGATTTTTTTTAAATACATCAAAGGAGAAAGACACCCTGAAACACCAGAAAACAAACAAAGCTTCTGTGTGACTGAGCTAGCCAAACAAAAGACTTTAAAAGAAAGCTGACACGGATCTGCAAAGGTGACTTCAAAGAGCCAAATGCCAGCTGCCAGGTCCCCGAGTCCCACACTCACTGGAGAGAGACCCAGTGGGCTTCCCAATGTGTCAAACACATGTTCACAGGGGAGAGCAGTCAACGTTCCCATTTTCTTTCCCCAGGAGTTAGTTGGGAGACATTATTTCTAATCTGTGCCCTGTTGCTCAGTTTTGGGGGGGCTCACAGCAATTCAGGCTTTCCTTTCCAAAAGGTAGTGAGCAGAACTCTCACTTGGCAGCACCCTGAGGCTTCTGAAAGATTAATGGGTAAAAAAATGCTGTAGAGAAGTTCTTGTTTTATTTACCAAAAAGAGTATTATACATCTGCCACACTTAGATACTCATTTATGTGATCAAGAGAACAGACATTTATATTTGAAGCTCTGACACGGAGCAGAACTGCATTTTCCCAGAGATGCTGCTGCTTCCCTGTGCGCCGGGGGAGGATGGCAGAGGAGATGACAACTCTTCCACTATTTCAGGGAGGTGCAGTTTTTACAGAACAATATTCACAACAATTCATCAGAGTTACCTCTAAACTAGATGCTACCACAAAAGGATTAAATTACCCAAGCCTTCCCAGCTCAACCCACAGTGCACTTCAACAGTTATCACTCTAATTGACTTATTCCCTCTACCTGAAGAGTGTTGCTGGCCACCAAGCAAGGCCTTATGCAAAAGCCATGAAAGATAAGCCACCAGCCAAGGTCTCTCGTAGAGCTGGCACACCAACCAAGCCCACCATCCTCAAAAGTACGACTACACTGTGCCATGGTGTGCTTACTACCAGCAGCTCCCCAGGAAAACTACACTGTATTTCCCTCTGACTCCAGGTAACACGCCTGCCTATGAAGGCAGAACACAACTATTTAGATTTGCAGTATTAGGCTTATTATGTCTGAGAGAAGAGACAAATACAACGTTGACCCAAGGTATCTGGGGGGCCATACAGATATACAGAGAGGCTCTCATGTACCCGTGCAACATCAAAGCTCTTCTTTGACCACACTTGAAGTTAAATATTTGTGATAGTAAATTTATTTGATCTTCTGTATTTGCAAGGCTCACAGAGCTGGGCAGAAAGTCCTTTGAAGCACTCCCAAACACACTAAATTATTGGAAACATTTGTCAAAAAACTGCTATGTGAACTCTGCCAAGCTACCTCCATCGCTTCCCAGACCCTTCCATAGCAGTGCCACCACCTACCTCTGCCAGAACATCTGCCTTCAGAGCTGCTGGAGGTAGACCCATGTTATTCATTTGCCTCTCTTAGGAGATGGAAAGCAGAACGAAAGGACTCAGCAGAGGGACATGCCAGAGCATTAGACGGATTAACAACCAGAATTTCTAGATTGAACAATTTGCTTCTTCATTTTAATTATTTGCTTCTGAAAGACTTCAGAAACTTTGCCAATTCATGCAACTCTCTATTCTTCACTTTTGGCCTCAACTGTACAGTCATTTTGCAGACAAACAACTAACAGATGTACAATCTATATTCACCCCAAGTCCTTTTATAGTAAAATGACTTCTGGCCAAATAATGTATATTTTAAAAAAAAAACACAACAAAAACCCAACACTCAACTAATTCTCATGTTTTAAGATATCACCCACAACACCCAAACATACACTAAAAAAAACCCTAAGACTTCTCAGCTGCTCCTGAAGGCCTCAAGGATCTTCTGTCCAGGAGCAACTTCTGCCCTCAGCCAACATCTGCACAGAGGAGAGCAGCCAAAAACAGACCCCAAACACTGGAGCAAGGGCCATCACCAAGCACTTCTGCTCACTGGACCAGGATATGACTTCTGAAAGGGCAGGAGGCCACGGCTCACACTGCTTTCAGCACTGCCCAAGCGACATGGCAAGAGAAGTCACATCTGGAGAGGTTTTCCTGAGGATCCTTGTGACATGGGAGCTTTCTCCAGGGCACAGCCCGGGCTGCGCTGAGTGCCGTCACCCGAGCAGTCGCAGCACATGGCAGGAGAGTCCCCAGGGCACACAGCCACAGGGTGCCTGTGCCCTGTGTCCCCACTTGCCTCTCCAAGCTCCAGTCGGGAAGCCGTTGGGCACATTTCCAGCTCCTGATCAACTACACACAGTTGCTCTCAAGAGCTGCAATGCAGAGTCCTGGAGGTCCCCGCATCGCACAGCGCTCATCTGAGGACCATTCATTGCCAATACAATACCACTATTGTGCTGCTTTATGAATATCCTCCCCAAATATATGTTTAACGATGCACAGTTACAGAAGACAAATACTTGTGTTGTTAGAGATCCCATGGTAATTGAAAACCAACACACGTCAATTTCGACAGTATGTTACTTGTAACAGAGTATGGGCAAGTTATACATTATCCAAGGCTTTATGCAACACTTGTGAGAGGCAGTAAGACACTATTTTAGGAAGAAGCAAAGCCAGGGGACAAAACATTACTTCTATTTTCCAATGTATCCACATAGAATGTTGTGCATTTCCCTGCCCGTGCAGGGGGGGTTGAATCTAGATGATCTTTAAGGTCCCTTCCGACCCAAACCATTCTATAATTTTGTGATTACTAAAACTACAAAGCAGATGATCAAGGTCAAAATTGCAAGTGAAACTATATTCAGTTAAAAGAGGGGTGCACATCATGTACCTTCCACCTTCCTTCTACAGATCTGGCAGCCCTTTGCAGAAGTCATTGGGAACATGGCATTTCCCAGTGACAATGCTGTGTGGGCAAGGGCACAGCCCTTCAGGGCCAACTGGTGTGACTGGATGAAGTCCAAGTGCTAAAAAACAGCCTGTTTTACTACACTGACCCTTCAGAATTGAAATTGGCAGGATGTGATAAACAGGAAATTGCTTAAAAAGCAGTAACAGCAACTGAAAGTGCTTTTACCTGACTAGCAGGCTGAGGCCTTCAGCGACAGTGATGCTGCAGCTCCTTAGAGCTGGAGGCCCAAGCTAGATGTTTTTAATGCAATCATAAATCAAATTGAATGAGTTGGTGTCACTTACTTCCCACACCAAATTCCCAAACGGAATCTTCCAAACAAATAAAGAAAACAAACAATATTTCAGCTCAGTTTGTCTAAAATGTGACTGCTCACTGTGGAAGTCCTCCAGCAGCTGGGATGGCCGCTCCACTGCTGCTGTCCAGAAGCACATTTCATAGAATGGTTTGGGTTGGAAGGGACCTCAGCTATCATCTAGATCCAATCCCCCTGCATGGGCAGGGACATCTCCCACCAGACCAGGTTGCTCTCAGCCCCATCCAGCCTGCCCTTCAACACTTCCAGGGATGGGGCAGCCACAGCTTCCCTAGGCAACCTGTCCCATTGTCTCACCACCTTCACACTAAAGAACCTCTTCCTAATGTCTCATCTAAATCTCCCCTCTTCCAGTTTTGATCCATTACCCTTTGTCCTCTTGCTACAAGCCCCTGTAAAAAGTCTCTTCCCAGCTCTCCTGTAGGCCCCAGATTTCTCCTCTCAAAACAAGCAACGTATGGTCTTGCTCATCAGCTAGTTTCAAGGTCTAATCTGCTCATTACCAAAGAAAATCCCATTTACCTCTCCCAGCAGTGACACAACCTTCTGGAGCAGGGCATGCTTCATCCATAAGTGCTCCTGGGGGACTAACCATCACCCTGCAAAGCTTGTCTGGAACAGCCATGCCTTCTGCTGCCATGCACCTCTCCTGGACACAGCGCCTGGAAAGGACCAGGAAAAACAACTGCTTCTCTCGAGGTTTTCATTATGGCTTCCTGCACTGGAAGGTATTTTGATCCTGATCATATTGTGCTTAATGCAAACTCAAGAGGCAGCTCAGACGCTTAAAAATAAACTGGTGCCAAAGAGTGTTGCTGCATTAGCATGTTTTGCATAATTCATCTCATGGTGCTGTGGAGAGCCCTTCAGCTCCCGCTCTGTGCAAGGTCACGATGGCAGCACAGGCACATGCTCCTCTACAGCTTCCTCCAGAGAGCTGGGCATCAGTATTCCCTGTCCAACCAAACCAAGCCAAGGAAGAGGTCTGCAAGTAAGGCACTGAGTGCTGCTGTGACTGCCACACCTGTTTCTCCTGGAAGACCACCACTTGAAAACTATGAGCAGGACAAAGAACTTAGTATTTTTTAAATCATTTGAAATTTGCAGTTTCTGTTCTCTAAGAACACTCTGTTTAGGAGCACTCTGCTAGCACCTTGACTTAAGGGGAGCGTAAAAAGAGTCAAGTTGATGATGCCATTTCACATGAAGCTTCACCTCTGGTTAGGCACAAGTCAGGTCACCAACATTTGCCTTGCATAGTGGAGGACATCAGCAAGCCATGGTGTAAATGGCACTAAACTCCTCCGAGGGACACCACTGACTCCTGACAGCAACTTGTGCAGCAGGAGCTGCAGCAAAAACGAAGAGGTCAGATTAACTTGCCCAGGCTACGAGTCACCATGGGGCTCCAGTGTTGATGTGGGACCATCACATCTGGACATCAGTAGTGACGGTGCTAATGGAGCAGTAACCTGCCCCACGAGACCCTTGCCCAGCCACTCAAGAAGCTGCTGCTCAAAAGCAAGTGTCATATGTTGCAGAAAGACCAGTAGTAGGGTCAGCAAAGGAAAGCAAAAGCAAAACTGGAATCAACTGCAGGGATTTTCCAGTTCTCAAACCAAACAGTGGGCTGTATTCATTCTCAGTTCTCTGTTACCGAGTCGGAGGAAGAAGAGGAACAATGCTGAAAAATGAACAGAAATGCTGAAAGCTCAAGACTAAAAATGTATTTGGGGGAAAAGGCAGGAACTGGTACTAGGTTTGTCTTTTAGTGAAACCCCAATAACTGAACAAAAGATCAGAAAGTGAATGTCAAAGCTTTATTTCACTTCAGGATATACTCCAAGCTACAAATAATGAGCAATAAACCCAACTACTCCTGTAGGGTCTTTCACTCCCATAGCTGAGGAGTGACAAACCAAGATGACAGATTGAAACCACCATTTCAAACAGACGGGCAGGGGGAGGAAAAAGTCTTTTATTCAGCAAGCACAGGCCTCAAAATGAGAGCAAAAGACTGTCAAGACCCTGTTAAAAACAGAAGCAGGGTTGATCTGAGATGAAGCACCAGACTAGTCCCTTTTGCAACTGTAAGGAGCACCCAAAGCCCAGCAGGGAAAAATACTTCCTCCTTAAGCAGCCACCCAAGCACAGGACATGGGCTGATAATTAGTACACATACCTGCAGACAGCTGGTTTTTTAGAAACTATTTAGACTCTATACAAGTTGCTTGAATAATGTACAATCTTTGCTGAATGATGCAAAAATATAATAAAAATAAGTTTCACCAAATCTGGACTTATTTTGAACAAACATGTGAGGGAAATCTAACATTTTGTTTGGTTTTGTGTGTCTGTTGCATTTAGCTAATTGGGGGCAGTGGGGGAAGTTTCTGTAGGCTTTACCACCTTCTCACACAACAAGAAAAGCTGAAAGGATTTTTATTTTTTTTAATGAAGACTAAAAGCAAACTCCGGTGGCTCTAAGTTGTTCAATAGTCAATTAAAAACTATTCAACAGCTACCGTTTTCTTTAAAATCATCTTGTAAACTCTGAATTTCATTTTGTCTCCCCCAGATTCTTTCCCAAGCATCACCCACTACCCAGTACAGCAGCAGAGAACATTTAACACCTCAGGGACAAGTTTTGCATGACCTTGCATGTGAAGACAAAATAAAAAACCCTTTATCTTGCACACAGGGTTAAGGAAGTTGATAGAGATGCTTGATAAAGCTTCAACACACCAGAGGAAAGATGATGGTGCAGGTTAAGCACGAAAGCAGGGGCTTTGCTAGCTCTGTGCTCAGAATTCAGCACCTGCAGGAGCAATCACCCCAGAAGCCCCAGGGTCTGAAAGGTGGAAAGCAGGGTCTGTACTGCAGAAAACCCCCTATGCACACATAAAGGAGAAAAAGAAACAATCCTGCCAAGTTGATCAATGTGAACATTTCTCACCCCATTTTGTTTTCTGCCTTGAGAAGTTGATTGATCTGTTGTTATTTACCTTAGATGGAAGCAGAGCAAATTGCAAGGAAGCATGACACGATGATGGGTTTAAACAGCACAGGAAGGATTAGAAAACCTCTTTGCCATCATCACCAGAACTGGGTTTGTGGACCAAGGCTCTCAGACCCACCCACGATGCCCCTGCCCAGCCCCTTCCAGCAGCTGCCCTATCCTGAGACCGCCCCTTGGGGAGAGGGTGCATGGGCATCAAACAACCACCCCCCTCACCTGGGTCTTCTGACAAAAACCTGACCACTTTCTCTTGAGCTATTGGGAACTTATGAACACATAACACCTTCAGTTTGACAGAATGGGTTCACACCTCCATCATTACAACCCAATAAATCAATTACAGCCCATACAAATCACATTTTGCATGGAAAAATGGTACACAGAAAAATACACGCACCTAGATCAGCTTAGACTTTTTTTTTTTTTTAAGTCTTCCAGGTTTCCAGGATCTGGACTTAGTTTTAGGAGTGTGACAAACTTGCTAGTAGCTAAATACCCACCATAGTATCCTTGTATTCCAGACACTCAAAAAAAGTTTAACAAAAATACTCTCCTGTGATGTCTAGGTGGAAAAACTTTGAAATGCAGTCTGCTGATTTACAAGGCAGCTTGACAGATGTGTCACCACCAAGCACTACTTCACTCTGGGAATTTAACCCTTCAGAAATATATATATATATATATAACAGTGGGATATATTAGATTGTTTCTTCAAGCAAAAGGTGTCATGGCTCGAATCATATAAATGAGACCTCCAGGAAGCAGTGCAGTGGCAGAAGCCTGTCAGAGATGAGGCCTGGACAAGAAAACACAACAGCTCTTTTCAATATCTGAATTTGAAAAATCTCCTTGTCCTAAAGGTGGTTCCTAAGTCTAAATTAGTGTCTCTCCACTTCCATAGTATTGCTTTCCATTTCAACAAAACCAATACAAATTACACCCGATATGAGAGTACAGGATCTCAACTGAAGTTTGTCCCAAGAGAGTTCTGTTAAATTGAGGAATTTCAAGAAGGAACCCAGTGCCCCACCAGTCCCACCAAAGCAAGGGAGCTAATACCACCTCGCAAGTATCTCCTGCAACCATGTCACGCTCTTTAATGACTTGCAGACTCTAAACCGTGCATATTATAAAACAATGCATAGTATATTTGATAGAGGATTAGGAAGAGGAATGGAAAACAGCTGGGAAATGTTAGTGTTCACACTGAGCTTTCAAATTCTTTAGGAATAGACACTAAAACTCCCTTGACTGGTATGGAAAGCGATGCTCTGACAAAATCCACTGTGAAGAAGGGAATTCTAGCAGAATGAAGAAGTTCCTGTTGGCAAAGCCTCGCTTGCAGTCAGGAGAAGCAGAGCTGATGCCCTGCCTCCAGGTAGGTACCAACCCAATACACCAAGGACAGAGCACAGGAGGGCTGGGCCAGCAGAGACATCTCCTCCCTCCACGTTCCCCTCGCCCTTCACGTGCTTCCCTTCATCCGTAGGACCAGGCACAGAAGACTCCTTTGTAAAATGAACTACCACTTGGTGGGGGTAAGAGGATATTTCGTGTTAACCTCACCGCAGATTTGTAATCCAGCAGTCAAATTATGTCAATCACAGCTCATTAGGCAACAATTTAACCTGCCAACTCTGCCCTGGCTGCTTCCTCCAAACCACGTGTCATTTGCAAACGTGCAAGCCCGTTACCAGCTGAGAGGAAGACCACCCTGCTGGAGGAGTGGGGAAGCCTGGCTCTTACCCCTGCACCTCCAACTCCAGGACTCGCCGCCTCAGATGGCGGAGCCACAATGTCTATGGACACGTTGGGAGCTCTTGGTTTGCACCAGCACTCACACACACTGAGCAACGGCTTCCTACGGAACGAACAAGAGCTGGTGACCAGAATTCATGATTTACACACATTTGCCCCATGTGTCCCCGTAGGAGAAAGGCAGGAAAAGAGTCCAACACAGCTGAGGAGGAAAAGCAAGCATGAGGAGGAAGGGGCAGCGGCAGGAGGTTCCTGCAGACGTGCACCCAAGGGGCTGTGCCAGTGCTGGTGAGCTCACAGACAGCGACAGGGGCCAGCTCCCTGTTTATCCAGCACCCCTCACGGGCAAATCAGGAACTTGGTGGCAACACCACGCCACCACTTCCCTGGACGTTACACTCTTGCATACACTTGAAACTAAGGGAATTATTTCACATGTCCTACCAAAAGGGGAGAATCCACATCAGTTTTAGGGGATGGCATAAACACAGAAACCTGGATCTCGCTCAGGTTAACCTCCACATTTTCCTCTTCCAAGTACATCCCATGAAATATGATGTCTTTCTGAAACACACAGACAGACCCTGGTCCTCACTAGCAGACAAGCACAAATCTCAATGCAACAAACCAGCCAGGGAAGCTCATTTACTGCACCAGCCCCAAAATCAGTACCAGGAGACAGGCCCACAGGGAAAATCCCCTCCCACTATTTGTCCAACAGACCAAGAGGTGTGAGGCAGTCAGATGCAGCAACACTGTCCTTCACCTCGCCAGGTACCACCGCACCCATGCCCAGCACACCCTCAGTAACTCGATGGCACTGGTGCAGACTGGAGGAGCACATTAGCACAGTTAGATTTGAGAGCTTCACCAAAAAGCGTGACCTGGAGTACTTCCCATCGTCTCCTGCAATTCATGCACCCCAAACCTCAAGGAGCAAGGCTAACCAAGGAGGCAGGAGGGTGACTAGGTGTGTTTGAAGTGGACAAACTACTTCAGCAGGGACCTTCCTCAAGACTAAGGCTGCTGACAACCCAGCAAACACACACAGGCATCTCCTCCAGGCATCATCCCTCCCCTGGCTGAAGGGACCACATTGCTCCTGGAAAAGATCAGGAGAGTATATTCAAAGTGGGTAAAAAAAACAAACTAACAAAACCAACAAAAACACAAACAGTGGTCAATGTCACTGCAGTTGGGTAACAATGTGAGGAACCTCTGCTCTCCTCACAGACACATGCATGTTTTAGACGACTAGAACTCTGCGCTGGTTTTGCAAAAGGACAGATGAATAAAACTTCAAAATGCTTGTGTGGGGCTGCCCAGAGGAACCTTTCCCATAGGACTGCTCTCTGCACACAGGAACAGAGAGGATCTGCTCAGCGTGATGACCACGTACCCACACGTGGCTGCAGCTCAACCAAGCTGCACGTTCATCAATGTCAAAAACAGTCCTGGAAATTTCATTAGCAGCATGAAAATTGCTATTGTCAGCAAAGCCCTTCGGGACCTCACCAGGGCTCTCCGAGTACACGAGCAACGCTTGTGCCAGGCTAATTTCTTAAGACAGCGTGTAAAGAAGGTGAGATTTAGTCCTATAACCTTCAGCATCTCCTTCTTCATACTCTCATCTCCTGACTAATCCTCTCTCCATACAGAAAATATTCCTCATCTTTTTTTCCCCCCCCCCCCCCGACTGCCATTCCTTTCTCATTAATCCCTGCTGTTCTTCTGCCTACCCCATTCTGGGGTTTAACCAGTGGCACAGTCATCAGAGCCACAGAAAAAATAACAAAATAATAACAGCCTACAAGTTTATTCTTTCATAAAACGGTCAGATATTTCCTGGAAGCTGCAACAAACACCAGTCATCCCTGGCTGGCTCTGAGAACAGGCTGAAGGCGATTTTTGGCTGTTTCAGCAGTGGTGTTTGGGCCCCATCTTGCAGCTCCTCCCGACGGGAGCAGACCATCCAACACCCTGTTTGTACAGACACATGTCTGCACAGCCTGCTGCCCCCTCCAGCAAAGCTACAGCACCCATAATCTGACCCTTAATTTAAGTCCATCTTCTAAAAAACAGATGTCATCCACTCCTTTCCAGTACCTCAAGAAATTACAGGCGTGGTCCTGTTATCTCCCGTATTTATATATCTCTAACGCACTCTGCTTTCCCAAGTTAAGTCTCTTCCTTTTACTGATCCAATCCATCAGTCCTAACTGAAAACCACTAATTTTCTCCCACAGACCACGCGTAAGAATTAAGCCAGGCACCCTTTTGGCAGGTTAAGATTAATCAAGAGACACTTTTCAGCAACGTGCTGCTTCTGGGTGCATCTCCAACCAGTAAAACAACCACGGGTTTCCTCAACAAGAGCAATGTGAGATCAGCCTTTTTCCACTGTGCCTCATAATCGTACCATCTCACTCGCCATTTGGCTCGTCAGTGGGGGTTCTTGACTGAATAGGCTTATTCTTTTCTTAGACGTGATAATCTAATTGGGTCTAACCAGAAAATAATCCCCAACACACACCAGTTTGTGAATCCTCGCTCAGCACCAGGAGTATTTCAAACACCAGGGGGGTTGCTCCAGTGTCTGACAGAGCAATGTCTCTGGCCACAGCTCTCCTCGCTGGGCTCCACATGGCCATCCAGGAACGCAGGGCGGGCATGGCACGCACATGGGTTTCATCCACCCTCCTCCTCCCCTCGCTTCAGCTCTTCACACCGCTCAAAAGTAAGAAGGGCATGGAAGAATTGATGCGTGGTGATAATCTACTTAGCTTGTAAGAAAACAGGACTTTTGCCCAAAACACTCCCATGCAGCACCAAGGGATGTACTGCCCTTCCTCGGAGAGCTCTCCTGGGAAGGAGACCTCAAACACCAAGTCCGTTGTGCTACTCAGGTGAGGGGGAAAAGAATGAAATAAAACCCAGAGCCCGACAGAAACGCCGGCAGCCCCAGGTGAACCGCAGTGACCCGCACACACGTGCCGGGGAGATGGGGACTGCGGGAACAGTGTGTCCCGGGGTCCCACCGCCCCGCAGCTGGCCAAAGGGTGCGGGGCCCTTCCAGCCCAGGCTGCTGGAAGCCGCCAGGCCGAGGCGAGGCCGCACCAAGGCTCCCCGCAGCCGCCGGCTCCCGGCACCGGCCGGCCCGTTCCCCGCCGCTGGCTTCTCTCTCCCGGCGGTTCCTCACCGGTTCGCCCGCGAGGAGGGGACGGACCTCGGCGTGGGGGAACCGCCTCGGCTCGGGAGAAGGCGGCTCTTTGGGGGCTCCCCAGACAAAGAGCCGCAGCCGGCGCACACGCCTTGCCCCCGCTCCGCTCCCCTCTCGCCCTCCCCCGCCGCGGCACCGTCCCGCCGCCTCCAGCCGGGCCGTGAGGTGCGGGCGGCACCGCCCCACCGAGCCCACCTGTACCGCCGGCCCCCACCGGGGCTGAGGGTAGAGCGCGGCGGGGCAGCTCCCGCTTCGGTCTCCCAACTTTTCCCCGATTCCCGGCCGCGCATCAGCCTCCCCCCGCGCACGCCCGCGGGCCCTCCGCAACTCCCCCTCGGCCCCTCCGCCGAGGGAGGCCGGCGGAACGCGGCGCCCCTTCCCCGGCGGCCCGACCCTGTTCCCCACAGACAATGGGGCCGGCACTCACCAGGACCACGGCGAAGCGCTCCTCCAGCTCTCCGGGCTCGGGCATGGGCAGCTTAAGGGGCACGCTGTGCGCCCTGAACTCCGTCTGCTGCGAGTCCACGCTCCCCGCGTTGCCCATGGCGGCGGCGGCGGCCCCTCCGCGCTGCCTCCGCGCTCCGCGCCGCCGATCCAGGCGGGCTCCGCGCCCCGCGGTCGCCCTCTAGCACCGACGGCGGAACGCCGCGCCGCCGCCCGTCATGGCTCGCCGCCCTCGCCCTCCCCCCGGGGCGGGCTCGCTCCGGCTCCAGCTCCGGCTCCGGCTGCGGCTCGGCGGCGGCTCCCCCGCATGCCGCCCCGCGGCCGGCGCGGCCCGCACAAAGCCCCCGCTCCGCCCCCGGCCCGGGGCGCTCTGGGACTCGTAGTCCCTCCACCGTCCGGGGGAGGGCCGGCGGGGGAAGGGGCAGGCTGCCGACTTGCCGGGGGCCTCGTGGGCCGGGCTGGTGGGGGCCGGAGCGGCCCCTCAGCGTCCATTTTAATTCACAGAGCTGGGCCGGTCCCCACCGCCTTCCCTTTGCAGGCCTCCGCCGGCCTTGCCCCACGCCGGGAGCCGGTGGGGTCTGTGTCTGCCGGGGCAGAGGGGCCCGGGGTGTGGGTCTCCACAGCCCTGGTGCTAGGCTGACAGACACTGCGGCTCGGGGGCCGCTTGGCTTCGAGTGGCAGGGCAGCTTTGTGCCGCACCGAGGGGCTTTCAAGGCGTTGTGGCCCTTCTCGCCTCCCCAGTAGCCCACAGCTGGATTTACTGAAACCGGGGCAACGGGATGGTGAATCTGCACAGGTTCGGGGTCACGCCACCTGAGCAAATCCATACCAACGCCACTTCGGCGCAATTGGGAGGATCATCTTTCTCCCAAGTGGGTCAAAGCTGCTTGCTCTACAGATGTTATTTTCTATGCCTTTATGACATGGAAAAAGGTCTCTCCAACGCAGTGTTTACACGTGGTGGTCATCAAACCCAGACCCTGTTAATGCTTTAACCTGGGCCGTGCTGCAGCCCCAGCACACGTCACCTCAGCACCTCCTCCAGTTAAAAGAAAATTCTGAATCTCTGCTGGAGATGGTATTGACCCATTTGCTGACAGTGATATCTGTTATATCTGTTTCATTCTCCAGTTCAAGACCTAATTCCCATCACCTCCTTGCCAATCCATATCCCTTTGTCCTATATTAACATTCAATTATCCTTCCAGAGAAGAAGGATTTTCACTCAGCTTTCACCTTCACCACAACATCCCTCCTGCTGTCTCTCCTCCTGGTCACCTCTGCCTTTAGTTCGTCCTCGCTCCAGCATCCCAGCGGAGACGGGGGTGTGCATGTGCACTGCTTTGGTGCTCAGCATTGTGCCAGCCTCACAACTACAGATAAAATTACAAACACCATTACAGGCTTTCAGTGATTATCTGAGAAGTTCTGCTTTTTTGCTGCCAGCTAGTTCAGGAAATTCAGTACATCTCATGAATCAAGCTACAAGATGATTTACTAATGCTGTTGCCCCAAGCAATGCTCCATGGGTGCTGGGGAGGATGTTACCCCAGGGACAGGTCAGAATATCACACAACTGCTTTGTTAAAAGCCTAACATTCTTGCAATATCCTTAATAAACCAAGTTTGAAAACCCTAGACAGTTCTTGGGAGTTAACAACAACATTATTGTTGATAGTGAAGGTAGTAGTAATAGATACTTTGTCTGATGTCTTTTATCTAAGTCTATCACAATTCTTTGCAAGATCAATCAGTTAATTAAGCTTCACAAGATTGCTGTGAGATAAGGGAGCACTAGACTATCATGATAACAGCCAGGGGTCAGGGTATGCTGAAGACAGTCTCTATCCAAGGATCCTTTGCTCTCCCAGCCCTGTGCTGAGCATTTGCCACTTTCCAGGCTCGTGTTGCAGAGCAGGACCTCAACAACACCCCAGAGGGTTCCCCGCTGCCTGAGGGTGAGCACTGCAAACCCCAATCACCCAACCCTTACCCTCAGCTCCCTTCCAATCCCAGCAGAAAACATGGTGCTTAAGCATCCCAGACACAAGTTGTGTGGTGTAGGGAAGTGTTACTTGCTTTATGTTGTGTACGGGAAGGTGAATATGACTCAGCTTCACAAATAAATTCATATTTCACCATTAATTACCTGCAATTACAAACTTATTCCAACCTGAGGAGTCCCAGCATTTGCCCAGTCAATAACTCCCACCATGGAAGCACTCACTTTGTTTTCTGAATCCAAGGGGAAATCATCTTAGCATCTCTAAGTCTCTCTGGACAAAGGGAAACTTTCGGGGACCGGGAGCCGCTGCTGGCCGCACATACCTGGGAAAGGTTGGGATAATTGCAGGACAAACTGGATTCTTTGGTTTACATTTCGGCAAGAAGCCAAGGGCAGGTCCAAACCGTGCTATAAGGCACATTCAGCTCAAAACCAGACTTGCAAAGTTTTTAATGAAACTAACCATCCGTACGTGTGGCGACTGTTTAACATCAGTGCAGTAGTGCAAAGGAAAGGAATTCTTCTAAGAGAACTAGAGGATTTTTGAGCAATTTGTTGTAGTCTGTAACTGGGATGTTGACATTTGCAAATGCTAAAATTAGTGTGGTAGCATTGCTGAATAAAAAAGCTGCTTAGGTGGCTCACACTTAAGCTTAGGAAATTATTCTAGGATAAAAATTAATAAAAGAGACCTTAGTTTTTACATTTATTTATTTAAACTTAATAACCAGCTACACAATGCAGTATTTACAGACCTCATCCCAGGCACGTGGGCGAGTGACACTGGGTGATGCCACCAAGGATGTCATTGTCTGTGCCAGGGTTAATGGCTGTACCAGCTCTGCAAGGGCTCCGTGCCACAAGTGTGTGTGGAATTTCACTGGGGAATGAGACAAATACTTCTCAGCCTTTACTGGAGCTAACTGGTCCCTCTGTTCACCGAAATCCCCACATTAGAACAAAGCTGGAAGTTCAGGGCTGAGCCTTTCTTCAATTCCCCTGAACCAGCATCTACTTCTCTATCTATGGAAGAAACTCTGAAGGGAAAAGAAGATCATTTTATGAACACTCATTTTCTCCAGTGCTCAGCATTTCCAGACAGAGCCTGAGCTGACGTGTCAGTGAAGTTCCAGCTGATCTGATATCATGTTCTTAAAGCTGAGGGTCAGTGTCAGGCTTTAATGAATAGCCAGATCCTGGCTCAGCAGTGGCAAAGGTGCTGTTCATTCATAACAAAGATGTACTGCCACCATAGACGCCACTGCGAGAGCTGAGCGCTGTGCTCTTCAGAAGAGGTTATTGATTGCAGCACATGAACAGCTGCCCTTGCCTAGAAGACTACAGAGGACTTTTTCTGTAATAAATACAAAAATAATAATAATAGACTGCTTTCTGAGAACAGCCCTCTCAAGGAAAATCAGCATCTGCAGGGATTGCCTGATGATGGGAAATAAAAGACTTGATAGCCTGCTATCCTCATGCACACCCACTGCTAAGGAAGAGGCAGTTTCACTTGGGTTCATCCTCTTTTACCTAGTGCAGCAGATCTGCTATCTACTTCAGTGCCTATTAGTCTTTTATTTATAGCAATTTCCTCCAAGTACCAGAAACCTGCCTTATCTAGCCTCAACAGATTGTAGAAATAAGTTGCAAAATCATGGTCAGGACTGTTAGCCTTAGTGTTCTTGTGGGTTATCTTAGAATGGCATGTCTTTTGATTGAGTATTAATTAAATACGAATCTAAAAAACACCCGGAACCTAAAAAGTTTCCAGTCATTCTGAAGGACCTTACTGATTTCTGGCTGCATTGACACCTTTTCTGCAATCAGCTGTACCTCAGTACCTAAAAGCTCCTCGGCTTTGATCCTACCTTCTGCCATGTAGGTGGGCACGTCTGCCTGACTTCTACTAGCTCTTGTCACGCCTGTGTCCACATCCTCATTGCTCAATTGCTGCTTCTGCATCTTGTGCTGAGATCTGAGCTTGTGATAACAGATGGAAATGCTCAGTCCCAGCACACCGAGTTATTAGGATCACATCTTATTAGCCCTCTGATTTTTCTCTGTCTGCTAGAAATTAAATTATTAACTTTGAATCTGATTTCCTTGCAGCAGCAATGCTTCGGTTTAACTGTGCTGACGTCCTTGGCCTTACTCCCAACACTTGTAGCTCAGATGCAGCTTCATCAAAGCAAACTGTGATGTCAACAGCGATGAGATCAGCCCTCAGCTTCTGCTCAGGACCACTCCTCCACCAGCAGCAAGCACTCAGTATCACACCCAGATCTCCTACGGGAGGGTGGGTGGAGTTACACCCACTTGATCCAAGACCAATTGATCCTTTCAGTCTGGCTGCTTCTTTCCAAGGCACAGGGACACCTCCGAGCCTGTGGCACTGGACTGACCAGCCTGTGTGCCAGCCCAGCACTGAGTGTGTGGTGACACACGGTGACAGGCAAGAGGGTTAAGTGCAACCTACCTGATAGGGCTTTTTCTCAGCTTTGAGAAGTGCCACGTGGAAATATTTAGCATGATGATTTTCCACCTTTCTTCTGACTTTTGATTTGTTCCTTAAAAATATACAGGCTTAACTGGGAAGCGAGGGCAGCGTGGCACCAGGAGAGCAGGTTGGGGCTGTCACTAGTGCAGCCAGTGTGATTTCCAGAGGAACCTTGAGCAGATGAGTTCAGTAGAAAAGCTGCAGTACTGGCAAACAGCCCCTTTTCTGTCACTCCTGGCTTACTGACCTGGATTTCAGGGAGGTGAAGCCAGGCCCCCAAACTCATTTGCCATTTCTCTGTGGGGCCCACACCTGGTTTTTCTGCCCATCCACCAGGTTGAAGGCAGAGCTGTGGAGTTGGCCTGTCCCACCTGGCTGGCTCAAGGGCAGGGCTTGGACAGAGGGTGTTATCTGATGGCATTAGGTGGGGACCCAGAGCCTTACATGCTTGTGCCTGGTCCTGGCTGCTGCCACCTGTCAAACCCAGCAGGGAGGCTGGTGGGCAGCCCGTGGCAGAGTGGTCTTTTTTTTTTTCCTCCTTTTCCCTTTTTTTTCCCCTATGCAAAGGAAAGGGCGAGCAGTTGTGACCCTTTCCCTCACCCACAGAGGGAAGCCTGGTAGGAAGAGCTGGTGCAGGATCACAAGACCATGATGAAAGTGGTCTGATTTTTGCAGCAGCTTTTTCATCAGTCCTGCCTGGACTCTCTGTCTCACAGCACCTTCCACCTCCACAAACATGCTGTGGCTGCACAGGTTGAGGGCTGCGTTTAAGGGAACACATCTCTTGCCTGCAGAGCCATCCCTGGATGTGTATGCCACCTCACTGGAAGTGTTCCAGGCCAGGATGGATGGGGCTTTGATCAATCTGGTCTACTGGGAAGTGTCCCTGCCCATGGCAGGGGGCTGAGACTATCTGATCATTAAGGTCCCTTCCAACACAAACCAGTCTGTGATTCTATGACCCAGGTGGCCCTCAGTGCCACCCTATGGTTCAGATGGACCTTGGGGAAGGATGCACATGGGATCCCCACTTTCCCATGTCCAGCATGGACCAGCATTACTCCAGCCCCAGGTCAGCACTGGAATAGCTCCTGGAGAAACACCTCCAGCAGGCCTGGTTCCCTCTGCCTCCCAGCAAGGAGCAGAGGAGGAGTTCTGCAGGCCATCCTGCTCCATCCTGCTGGACAACCCTGGATCTTGGCAGGCAGGGGCCGTGTGGAATCCTGTTCATTTTTAAAGTTGAGGCCACGCTGTTTCAGCAAAACTGGGATTGTTCTCCTCAGACAAGTGCAAACCTGCCTGGCACCGTGGGCTGCTGAGGACCCAGTCCAATTTATTTTTAGCAAGGCACAGAATATTTTTCTTCTCCGGACAGCTAATCTGAATTATTTGCTACAGTTTGGAGAAAAAATCAGTTACAGGAAACAGCACGAGCATTTGTTCTGTGGGATGGAGTACAGAGAGTGTCTGCTTTTAAAACATATCCCCAAAAGAGGCACTTCCAAACACAGGATGCTCACTCATCTGTTACACTTCTTCAATAAATTAATGCCATTTAAGGCTAAAATTGTCCATGTGCTGAAAATGAGAGGGCACAGATTTGTGATCCTCCCTCAGCCTGGGCATCAGAGAAACTTCCAGGACTGCCTGGGAGATACTTGGACAGTGCTGGGCACATTTGCTGCTGGGCTGGGCTGCCCAATGGAGAAGGTGGGCTCTTGAGCAGGGTCTGAACACCAACTTGTGGCTCAGAGCCTGAAAACTCACTCAGAAGAAAGCAAACTCTCTTCAGGGAAACCTTATAGCACCTTCCAGTATCTAAAGTGAGCCTACAGGAAAGCTGGGGAGGGACCTTTCACCAGAGAGGGCAGTGATAGGACAAGGGGTAATGGTTTTAAACTGGAAGAGAGGAGATTTAGGTTAGACATCAGGAAGAAATTCTTCCCCATGAGGGTAGTAAGGCACTGGAATAGGTTGCCCAGGGAGGCTGTAGAAGCCCCCTCCCTGGAGGTGTTCAAGGCCAGGTTGGATGAGGCTTGTGCAGCCTGGTCTAGTGGGAGGTGTCCCTGCTGATAGCAGGGAGGTTGGAACCTGATGATCTTGAAGGTCCCTTCCAACCTTCACCACTCTGATTCAAACAGCAAGCCAGCAAAAGCTGAGTGAAGGGGACATGGGGACACAGGGCACCCCACAGCCCTTGCCAGCATCAGGAGCCTCCAGCTCACAGCAGTGCTTACTGGAGGAACCCCCAGCACATGCCCTTCCAGACTGGGATGGTGAGAAGAGCCCATGATGCTCCCAAACAAGCTGTGGGATCTCCATGGTCAGGCTCATGCCATCTCACTCACGAGCAAATGTAACCCCAGTGTTATTTTCTGGTGTGATGCACCCTGGCCGGGAGGGAGCCCATTCATGATTTATTGGCAGGAAGGCAAGCAGACAAAACACAACTTCTGAATTCCCAGAAAGGCAAAGAATTGTAAATGCTAATGAAACTGAGATAATGGAGCAGAAAATGATGGTAGGGAATGAGTCAATATTTAATAAAGCTTATATCTGAGTGCAAAGCAGCACTTTCTGGACTGTGATGGAGACAGAGGCGAGACTAGATGCATATCTCTGTGTCTATCTGTCAGCTTTAAACTGGCTGTAAAAACTGTAGCCAGGACAGCTTAGCTACATTTTTTAAGATGAGTGACATTTTCTAACCTTTGTGGACTGTTGTTACTGACTGCAAAAAGATTTTTCTCTTCTTTCTCTCCCCAGCAGAGTTCCCGGTGTGTGGAGCATAGGGGCTGTGGTCCGGCCTGCTCCTCAGCCCCCAGGGGCTGGTGGCTCCCCAGGACAGCCAGGGGACAATGCCAGCCTTTGTACCCATGGCAGGGGAACAGCTCCATGTGCTTCCACCCAGGCTTCCAACAGGAACCCCGCACAAGTTTCCATTGTCTTTCCACCAAAGGCTCTTGACAAAGAACTCCTGAGGATGGTTAGGCAAGAGGAATAAAATTAATTTAATTTTTTCAGCTGATAGAAGCTGTTTAGAGGCCTTAAATGGGTTTCAGAACTCATGAGAAAAATATGGATTTCAATTTACAGGACTGATTAATAACATTTGTCTCCCAGCAATGCAGGGGGAGGGTTTGCAAGGGCGGGTGTTGGGCAGTCACTGGAAACACCTTTTCCAGACCTTGCCTTTTAAAGCCCATTTGCAGATCTCCCCAGCTTTCTGTGTACACATGTACAACTGGTGGAAGCTCCCCCAGCCTTGAGCTCCCCTCATGGGGGCTGAGCTCACTGAACAGATCTAGCTGAGGATGTCCCAGCTCACTGCAGGGAGGTCAGAGCAGATAACCTTTAAAGGTCCCTTCCAACTCAAACCATTCCATGATCATGTAAAGATGGGGTGTGGGGTCTCTGTGTGTTGCTGTAGTCTCTCAGGTCTCATCTGTGTGTAGGGCCATTAGGAGGATAAATGGTGGCACAGGCTTCACAGGTGGGATTTTCACCCAACTGGCATGGCTGTCTTCACCTCTGAGGGCCTGTTTGTAGGGGACACTGGTCTGAGATTCATCAGCCTCAGCTGATGGCTTTTCCAGGAGCAAAAAGCACTGCCATGTGAGCTCAGGTCCATGAGTCTGGAGTTCCTCAACTGCCTGGTGAGCTTGCTGGCACCTGGACACCTGGGCAACTCATTGCTTCACTCCTGACCCATGGCTGGCAGGCAGGGATGCAGATGGGTCCATTTCCCTTCAGGTCCTACAGTGCAGCATGTTGTTCTGATGCTAAATTAAATGCAAGGTCAACAATGCAGGTTTTCCCATAAAACAAAACTTTCCCCTTTCCAACCAGCTCTGAACATCTCTGCTTCCGTTACAAGACAAGGGCAACAGGAGTTCACACTGAATTATTTACTGCCTCAGTGAAGCAGGGGACTGAAGGCAGGCAGGCTGGCTGGCTTTGGCTGAACCCAAGCAAGAGTGAAATGATGTTAGATGCAGGGAGCGTGAAGACGACTTGCTGCATCTTTAATAGGTTTTTCAAGAAACCAGCTGTGAGGGTTTGGAGATACCAGCTGAAACGAGTTCCAAAGTCCCCCTCACTTTCTGCCCCTGGACAGCTGTGGCTGATGGTTACAGGTGTGTGTGTGGTGACACCACCATGGGGACCAGCACAGCCTTGGAAAGGCACATCCCAAACCCTTCTGTGTCTGGAGAAATGTTTGTGGTGTTGGTTAGCTGGGGTTCAGGGACATGTCCCCTACCTTAGGGCACCTTCTGTGCCTGCAGCTGCACCAGCCAACACCACAACACCAGCTTTGCTGAGCTTCCAGAGGCGTGGGGATGGAGCAGCCCTGTCCTGGCTCACACCTGATCTGTTTCTGACTAAAGCCAGGAATAAAGCACTGAAGCCCAGCTCTGGAGCCCACCGCACGCTCTCCCTGCTAACCAGCAGCAGCTGCACAGCCAGAAGGGCTGCACCTCCTCCTTGACTGTCTGCACTTGGGGAGCCAAGGCACAGCGCCACCTCCCTGGGGACAGAGCCACAGGACAGAGAACACACTTCTCCCCGTTGCGAGGAACATGATTAACACGCATTTCCTAGAAAACCGGACGGGCTGACAAATTGAGCCTCCTCTTTGCATGGTGTAAAACTCAGGCTAAACCAAGACGTGTGTGTGTGTCCGTGCCTGTTGTATATTTTCTGAGACACGTGCCTGCATTTGCATGCATGTTAGAACAACAACCTTTTTAATGTTCCAAAGGAAATGAAGCTGTTGCTAGAGAAAATATTTTACAGATGGGTAGCAGCCACTTCATCCCTCTGGCTGGTGGTTGAATGCTTGCATTGCAAATCATATCATTCAGCCACAAAACCAGGCCAAGCTAGTAATTATTGTTTGGGATGCGAGACAGGAATTGAGTGTGACCAGTGGCCATGCAAAGTGCTAAGATGTGTGTCAGAGAAAATGCTTATTCGGGAGGATTTTAAGCAGTGTCCTGAAATGGACTGCATCAACGTTATCCGAAAGCCATTGAACGGAGCCCGTTTCCATACATGATTGCCATCCCATTCCTGCCGACTCAGCTCCTCTTTGTTTTGCTTCTCCTTGCTAGCTAGAACAGAGATGCTGCAGTGCACGATTGGGTGGGTGACCTCAGCCTCAATGCCAAATGGATGACTAAAATGAACACAGAAAATACAATCCATTGTCTTCTCCCTGAAATGCCAGCTTTGTTCCACGTGGGGCTGCTGGCTTATCGGGATAACCCCTTCGATGCTGCACTGGGATTTAAACCCTGCAGTCTCAGCCCTACCATTAATTTAGATTTTTAAAAAATAATGGTGTCATATAAGGGCTTATTTTGCACCTTGCAACTGGCAGATCAAGCGGGATGACAGGGTGGTGCAATGCCACTCACTGAAAGCAACTTGTCCTTGGTACACAAAGCATGCACAGTTTGGTGCAAATCCACCCAGAATCAGGTGTTTTCATCTCTGGTTGTGGCTGAATCTGTGGGTGTGGGATGAAGAATATTTTTTTTAATGTGTACAAAATTCCAGTCTTCACAATCACTGGGCCAGGATCCCTCCAGAAGACAGGCAGAGCAGAAGCACATTGGGTATTTTATCCAGTGTCTGGGTAGCAGATCACTTGTGTGGTGCATGAGACACTCTCAGCTCTCTCTGTGTGAGCTCAATTCCAGCAAAACGTTCCAGGCTGTGAATCCCACACAGCACTCAGCACTCTGGATCCAGGCACTTAAACCCTGGGGAAGGGTAAAAGTCAAACCATGCCCTCCTTTTTTCCTCTTGCCCAACCTGAGCTGCTGTTTGCTGGGCAAGCAGCCTTCCCAGGTCCGTATCAGAAAACCTCATCTCTCCATGGGCTACAAGGGACCCAGGCTGGCTCTGTGCTGGGGAGGCCAGTGCCAGAGATGGAGGCAGAGGGACAGGAGGAGTGGTGAATCACTTGGAACAGAGAGATGGAAAAGATAGGACACCTCTGCCTGGGGACACGACAGAGGGCTTGTGATAGAAGTCTGTCCAATCATGGGAGGTTGCTCACTGCTTCTCAAAAATTATTCAATTGTGGGAATCGAAACTGGCTAAATTCATGGGGGAGAAGGCTTATTCAGTGGAGCAGTGCAGGTGCAACCTCAGAGTGGGAAGGTCCCATCCCTGGACTGCAGGATGCTGGAGGTGGCAAATCCCAGGGCAAGAATATCTCTCTTTTGTATACATTTCCCAGTATGTCCTCTACTGGCCACTCCAGGGACAGAAATCTCACTGGACCTTTGGTTCTCCCATCTTTTGAACCTTAATCTCTTTTCCAGCTGAAATCCCTGGCTGGTGAGTGTGGAGAGGGAACGCAGCCCATGCCGAGAGGTTGGGCAGGGCCGGGCTCTGTCCCCATGTGTGTCCTTCCCTGCCATGGCTGCCAGGTGGGAACCAGCCAGCCATTTCAGAGGGACCCAAAAGTGGCCAGGTTGGGCAAGACCTCAAATTACCATCTACCAGGAAAGAAGCTCTATTACCATTACTTGTAATTCAATGAAACACAGAATAAAATACAGTGTGTCTATATCAGCCAGCAGAAGAATTGATAAAGCATTTTAAAACATGTTTGGGGGTTGGTGCAGGTTTGTTCTTGAGGATTTGATCAAAAAACACGTCCTTGGGCTAGTTTTAGAAGGAGCAGGGTGTAGCACAGGTCCCTGTCTGGTCTGTGCTGGGATCTGAGTTCATACAGCCATGTCTCGGGCCAGAACCCAGGGCCAGTCACTCTTTGTTTGCACAGCAGGGAGAACCCTCTAAGGTACATGTCCTTCTCAATGTCCACTTATTGCCAGGCATCCATTGAATAAAGCTCTGGCTGTTGCTAAATGCAGTAGGTGACATTTCAGTCCTATGGGTGTTGCTGTGATTTCCCAGCTGTCTGGAAGCTCCTCCAGCTCCATCACTCAGAGAAGCACAGATGCACCACCTGCAGTCAGATGCTGCTTGTAGGGATGGAGCTGGGCTCCTCCCTTGACTCCTGTCAGATCCCCTGCTTGCTTCTCTGCAAGCCTGGGAGCCTCACTGCCAGTTTGCTGTTGAATTTTCCAAGTGCTTTAACACATGTCTAGCAAGATTGCTATGAGGTCCCAGAGAGAGCACGTTTACAGCAGCCTTTTAAATGTGTGTGAAGGGGGGGTTGAGGGGGTTGAGCTCAGGGGTGACGATCTGCATGTCCCTCTCATGAAGGCTTCTGCAACACTCGGTCACCAGATACAGCAGATAAGAGGGCTTTATGCCAGATAAGCTGCTGCTGTGTTGACAAGGACAAGCACTGGATTAAAAGCAAGGAAGATACAAGCTTTGTAGGAGTGGCAGAACAGGGGTGAGGAGTCCAGCTCCCAAGGTGGGCTTCCAGTGCATGGCTGTCCGTCAGTCTGCTCCTGTTATGCTCAGGACAGACGTCCCTGCCCCCATCCTGCAGCCCAGTCCCTCACTTCCAGGGATTATCCACAAAAGCAGCAGAGGTTTTTGTGCACCCTGATGCCCGAGGGCTGGGCAGGGAGTTGCTGCTGCTCGCCCACCTGGCTGCTCCCGGCCGGAGACACCCCTGCTCCCCTGGAGATGCCAACCCATCCAGGTCCTCGTTTAGGAAAAACAAGTAAATAAACAACCAGCCCACACCAGAATCCACCCTGGCAAACTCCTCCCATCCTCCCTCTGTGAAAAGTGGGTTCAGAAGAGTCAATGGTTTTTCATGATGTGGGTGTGATTAATGAACTTAATCACAGGATACTTTGATCCATCTCTTGTTTTTAAAGGATAGTAAAAAACAAGAAGAACTGCTACCCTTTGTGCTTTTGTAATTTTGTTAATCGTGGAAACCCGTGAGACTTTGGCATAGTCAGCACTTGCATGCATTATAAAATGTATTTGCAAAACACAACAACACTTGCTTTTATATTCTGAAGCCAGCGAGCATATCCTAGTTGGCAGAAAGCTCAAAGGAAGTTTCTGAAGACCCAAAAATCTCACAGGAATTTAATTAAACTTTAATCTTGGTAACACTCATACATATCTGCTTGTACAGTGTCATCTGCAAGCAAAGCTGCTTCACTATTTATGTCTCTGGGTTTTCTCGATGGAGTTTGCTGGCCACTCGTCATCATGGCTGTCCACATCTTCTCCCACAGCCCAGCTGGAGATGATCCTGCTTCAATAAGTCCCCCAGGTCCTCTGCTTCCCTCTCACATCTCAATAGAATGGGGAAAAATGCCCTTTTTGAGTGCCCCGGGTCACAGGGTGCTGGTGCACCCTCCTGGTCCTGCCCAAGGCGCTGCTGAAGGAGCAAAGTCTGCAGCCCGAGCAGAGCCATTTACAGCTCATTTGGGCTGTGTTGCTGGTGGAGCTGCCAACGGAGGGGCCACCTCTGCTGCCCCTGGCATGGAGCACACCTTGCTCAGCAGCACCCACCAGTGCCACCGTCCCCACTGCCACTGGGGATGGGTGGCACGCGCTCTGCCAGTCCCCAACGTGGCCGAAATGCAGATCCATCACTTGTCCTTGGCCTCACCTCTGCCTCTTGCCTGCCATGTTTAGACACTTTCAGCTTCTTTGGAGACAATTACAATTGTTAAATAGGAACTAGATGACCTTTGATGTCCCTTCCAACCCAAACCGTTCTGTGATCCTACAAACCCCTCCAGCTAGGCACAGGGTTTTTCTCCCTGTCAGGAGCCAGCCCTGTGTGCTGAGACCAGGCAAGACACCTGAGTAAACCCCAGCTGATGTTAGCAGGGACCCAGCAGTGCCCCTAGAAAGCAGACAGAACATTTATATAAAAGGAGGAAACATAGACTGGATTTAAAAATTACACTTTTTAAATTAGTAAATACTTTACTGAAGAACAATTTCCATTGGCGAGTACATGATTCCTCATTGCTTGAGGGATTTAAAACCAGACTGCTCTCTGCTCCAAAAAAGTGCTATAAGCAACAGTTCTTTGCTTATAATGAACTGGAAATACTGGCAAGTCTCCATCTCCTTCAAATATTTTCCCTTCTATCTTCAGAGGTTAAAATAAATTATTCTGAGATGTAACAGATGCAGAAAGCAGTCAGTGATGTTCTTCTAGCTTTTTGCACCGAGTTTTCTTTCCCCCAAAGACTGTAAGAAGCAGCAATGGTTAATGTTTGTTCCCTCTGACCCAGGGCATCCCCTGAGGTGGAGCAGCTCTTTCCAAAGTGTGGTGGTGGGACCTGCCTGATCTCCAGAGCCCCGTCCTGTCATGAACCCTTCAAGCCCCACGCAAGGTAAACTTCATTGCCTGAGCTGCCAATCATGCAAATCTCTCCTGCATATTAGCACTAGTATTAATGAAGCTACTAGAAAGCCTGGCTGTAACCGTGGAGTCCTTCCAGCAACCTTCTGTGATACATTAACATCAATAATTGCAATAATGATGGAGGTTGGTCGGTAGGCAGGGCCAGGTCCTGCCCAGAGTGTGAGCCTCGAGTAGTTCAGCTGAAGCCCAGAGTGGGACTTTGAAGCAGTGGGGGTGCAACTGAAACAGGACATGTAATGCCTTAGCCACAGACCTACTTCACATACCACCTTTTGAACAGGATGAGGACTTTTAGGTAGTCACCAAATGCATGTGAGATCCTGTACGGCCCAGCAGCCACCCCAGCACCTGCTCTCCTCCATGGCCAAACCAGCCAATCCCACTCCATGTCCTGCAGAAAACGTCACGCAACTCTCTTTGTGGAGCAGCCATGAAATAATACATCTTTAAACATTAAGCAAACTCACGCAATGCATTATTTCAACTTGTAACTTACTCATTATACTCATTTTTCAAGGTTCTGGCAAGGGAGAATGGCTTGGGTTTGAACAGGAGCAAGAGCCAGGAGGATGCGAGGGAAGGCGTTCCAATGACCCACCCAGTGTTTGATGGGGAAACACAGGGTGTGAGAAGAGGATAAACAGGAAAGATTCGGGGATGCCAAGAGGTCTAGATCAGGCATTTGCACATGCACAGGCTTCTCCTGTAGAGGCAGTCCAGGGAAACCCTCCACCCTGCTCCTGGGCTGCAGCAGGCACAGCCTCAGCGAGCCCGGCCTGGCAAAGCGCGGTTATGCCGGCAGAAACAATGATTTTCCTCTTAATTAAATCACTCCTGATAAATCAATGTCCTGTGGAAACTGAGCTGGCTGTGCCACTGGGCTATTTCACACACACTTATCCTGTGTATATATTCCAGCTTGGATGTATTTAGAAATAAAGGTAAAACACAAGATGGACTGTGTGAGTTCCTGGAGATGCTCACTGGAGGCTGGAACTGGGAGTGTGTGGGATGGCTCAGTACACAAAATTGTGTCTGTTATAAAGAAAGATTTGTGATTTTTAGAATTAGAACAGAATCACCTTAGGGTTTACTGTTACAAAACACAGTAAAATGTGTAGAAGTTATAAATTAATTAGCCCTGGCATCTGGAGGAGGTCTCAGAGCAGGAGGATGTGGTTTGGGCACAGTCAGGATGGGTGACACTCACCCCTGGTTTGTGCCTTATTGCTTTTCCAGTGGCGCTTCATCCACAGAGGAGAAGCACGTCAGATGTTTTGGGGAAGGGAAATGTTACGGTTCTCGCCCTCTCCTTTTTCTATGTGTAAAGAAAAAAAATCAGGCAGTTGTGAGGTGAGCAGCCCTGGTCCAGAGCCAGGGGAGGCAGCAAGCAGCCTGCTGTAGAGGCAGTCACCCCAGGAGTGTCTCGCTCCGTAGAGGTGAGTGAACCGGGAACGTCACCGCTCGGCCGCGTTCTGGAGTCATGGCTGTGGTTGCCCATGAGTGAGTTCAAAGCTGTAACCTCCTCTGATGACATAAACAAAATGGGCAGCAGCAGCCTTTTTGTAATTTAAACAAGTCCTCAATTCCCTTGTCCCTCTTCCTTTTTTGCTATTTTCTTTTTTTTTTCTTTTTTAACCAACGCCAGAAGCCTTTTCTGTAGAAAAATGAGAATCACTGATGGCCAACCCACCAGATTTGTGCTTTGGTCCGTGTCCTAATGGGGTGTTAGCATTGGCTGCTGCTGCAGCAGTGGCAGATGGCTGCCCACCCTGGCTAGTTTGCATTTTCCCCAACTCAGCCACAGTGCCTGCACATGCCCAGTGTGCCTTGCCATGGGTGGCCAGTTTTGGCTTGCCAACTCATTGCTCCGTACCGAGCGCCCTACACCAACTGCAGTGCAAGTACTGAGCAGGAAATATTGCAATGGCTCTTATCAAGGTTCATTAATTAGATTAAGCTGTAATTATGTTGCCTTCTATTATGTTGCCTTGTTCTCCATCACATGGAGTGCTGGATGGGAGCTCTGCTACTGGTTGTCCACCACAGATGGTGTGGAGGCTTATCATCCTCTGCCTTTGGCCCTGGACGTGCATGAAAGACACGGACCTGCTGGAGTGAGTCAAGAGGCCACAGAGATGATCTGAAGGCTGGAGCAGCTCTGCTCTGGAAACAGGCTGAGAGAGTTGGGGTTGTTCAGCCTGGAGAAGAGAAGGCTCCAGGGAGACCTTGGAGCACCTTCCAGTGCCTGAAGGGGCTCCAGGAAAGCTGGGGAGGGACTTTTGACAAGGGCAGGGAGTGACAATGAGGGGGAATGGCTCAAAACTGGAAGAGGGGAGATTTAGGTTAGACATAAGGAAGAAATTCCTCACTATTAGGGTGGTGAGACACTGGCCCAGGTTGCCCAGAGAAGCTGTGGCTGCCCCATCCCTGGAAGTGTTCAAGACCAGGCTGAATGGGGCTTGGAGCAACCTGGTCTAGTGGGAGGTGTCCCTGCTCATGCAGGGGGGTTGGGACTAGTTGATCTTTAAGGTCCCTTCCAACCCAGAACAGTCTGGGATTCTGTGATCCTTGAAGGAATCGAGGGCACTGAGGTCGAGCACTCCTCAGGACTGGAAAGCCCCCAGTGGCTGGACAAGCAGCTCATGACCACTGAGTCATGTACGGGTTCAGCCCACTCACCCACCGCTGTCCCCGGTTAATTATTGATCATCCCGCTCTCTTTGCAAAGCGGCCCATGAACAACTCCTAAACTTCCCCAACACGTTCCCGTTTGGTAAGTCCAGCCAGGGCTGGCAGGGGCTGGCTCTGCCCCAGGCAGCTCACTGGCAGCCTCCCACCAACTCCAGCTTTCCGGCTGCCAGACCATAAGCAGGAGGAGGGGAGACACTGGATCCATCTCAGCTTGCACAGTTGAATCAGCGTTTGGGTGAACGGCCCCACAACAAACACATTTGCTGTAGTTTCTGTGCCATAAAGGAACAATATCAAACTGAGCTGAATTGATTCCCCATGTTCCAGTTAATATTTAGGAAGCTTTGCCCTGTTGCCGTGTGGATGCAGCACAAATAGAGAAACAAAAGGAGGAGGAGGTTAGCTAAGAACAAATGAGTTTTCCATTTTTAAAAATTAGAAAATAAATCTAGGAGGGCTTTTCTCAACTGAAGATAAAATGTGCTGGGTTTACAGCGATGGAGGGAATTCTGCGTTTTGAGCTCCCAGGACGTGTGATGGAAACACTATTCCCAGGCCACATGTGTGATCTTGCCCTCCTCAGTGTCTCCTTGAATTTAAAATTATCTGTTTATGAGGTTAGAAACAGTTTGGCAACTTATTATTATTTTGTGCTCATAAATCTTTTTTCATCTGAGGATCTCAGGGTAGTTTATAAACATGAACGAAGCCACAAAACACCCAGGCAGGGCCTCTCCTATCATACTTGTCCAACAAGTGTGAACTCACAAGCAGCTCGCCCAGGTTTGCACGGGAGAGGACAATGCCCTGCAATGTGGGGTGCATAGTTTCACTCATCTTGTGGCAGATTTGAAATGCATTTAAAAAAAAAAAAAGGCAAGACAGGAAAACTGAAGGAAACATTTTCTTGAAGACACTTAAAGTGGGACATTCAGGCAATCTTCTCTGACGCAGTGTGGATTGCAAACCACACCAGTCACTGTGGCAGGAGCATCCTGGATCCACCAGGACAACCCTCTGTGCTTACACAGCAGCACAGCAGGATCCTGCTGCCAGGTGGGCACACACCTCGGAGCAAGGGAAATTTCTGCTCCCCATCACTCCCAAAGGCACCATTCACACCGTTTGGAGGCTGACCCTGGAGGAAGCTGAATTGTGTAGAAAACACCCCAAAAGACAAGCTGCTTCCAGCCAGAGGGGTCAGGGAGCAGGACCAGGGGCTGCTCTGGCATTTGTCCCCCCAGGAGGCCAGCTGCCAGCCTGTTCCTAGCCAGCATCCCTGGATGGGAACAGGCAGGTACTCGCCTCTCCTCTGTCACACTTTTGCTGTCAGTCCCAGGAACATCTCCTGAGCTTTCCCCTCTGAAAGTGCCTCTCAATCCATCCTCCAGCCCTGCACCCCTGCTGCAGATCTTCTTTAAATATATTACAGGCGCTGAGATGGGGCCAGGACTGTGTGAATCTTTATTTAAGTATCTCCCACTTTAATCATGCTGTTGTTGGGGGAAAAAAAAAAGTGTTTGATACATTTTATACCATTTAGGAGAGGAAAGGAGTGGATGGGTCAACGCTTAAAAAAAGTACAGGAAGTGCCACGTTTCAGGTAAAACTGTAATTTGCCAACAATACTGAACACAGCTCCGCGAGGGAGAAAAAACCCTGACGAAACAGGCAAGGGGTTAATTTTGCCCCGCTTGCTAACGTGTCTCATGACCTCCCCAGTCTCTCTTTGACATGGCTTTGTTTTGATTTGTTCTGTTTTTCTGTCGGAGCCCTGGAACAAGCCTGGCAGCACAAACCGGACACGTTTTGTAATTGGGAATCAGCTGATTGCTGCACATCCATTAACTGTGCACGAAGGCGTAGGTGTCGGGCACAATGACTGCCTGTCTGGGGTGTAGCTGCTGTGCTCCGTCCTCTCCTCTGCTTCAACATCCGTACAGGTGGTTGTATGTCTTCAGAACTAATTAAAAATGTACATTTGCATATTCTAGACTGTCTTGTTAATGATATATGCTTCAAGGCACAGCATGTCTGGAGAGTCAGACTTGTGTTAGGGTGAGTATCCCAAAATAACGTGCAGTCTCGATACCGAGTTCTGAGTATTTGCAGCCACAGCTCTGAAAAGCACAAGCCAGACTCCTAGGAAATTCTTAAAAATTATTTTTTGGGGGGTCTGTCTGTCGTGGAGGAGTATAAAACCGGAGTTGTCCCAGTACACTGACTGCAGTGCCAGGGAGGGAGACGCAGACAGATCCAAGCCTGGTGCCTGGTGGCCGTGCCGGTGATTCCCACTCAGCGCCCAAAGGCGGCACTGGAAGGACACTGACTGGGACCTGGTGAGAGGGAGCAGCTGATCCCAAAGGGTGAGGCAATTGGGATTGCCTGGTGGCCACATTCCTCCCTGGCAGACATTTATCCAGACACTGGGACATGGCAGGGAGACGGTTTGCCTCCACTGGGGGGGCAAAGCTGTTGACAAAACCTGGGATTCTGGTTTGGTATCTCCTGACGTATGGGAGGGGGCACAGGAGCTCCCCCCAGGACCCACCACTGAGGCAAATTTACTGGGTTACTGGGGTACTTAACCCCCACACCAAACCACTAATTTCCTCCTGACTGCTGGCTGGAGGGGACGGGTGGGTGGGTCGGTATGATGGTCCCAGCATAAGCCCAGCCCACCTGCCCCTGACGTGCTGCTGGGAGGGAACAACAAACGGGCAGGAGCTGTTCCACCAAGAAGCCTCAGCACAGAGGAGCTGCTCCACCACAGTGAGCCCCAGGGTAGATGAGGAGGTGATACCCCAGCACCACATGTTCTTGTCCAAGCTCCCACCACCAGAGACACTACAGGCACTGTGCATTCATGTACCACTGCAGAGTGCTGTTAGCATCCCAAGAAGCCTACCCTGCTGGAAGAGCATCTCCCAAAGGTTCACAGACCAAGGCCTTAGCAATAGTACTGTCTTCGTAGAGTTCCCTACTGGAGGAAGGGAGTCAAGACAAAAAAGTCCCATAGAAAAAGCTCCGCCGGGGCCAAGGGGTGTGCAGGGAAATGTCTAAGGGTCAGGTCTTCTGGCTGCTCCAGAAGCAGTTACCCATTCTACTGGCTCGACCCTGCCCTGGCTGAGGCTCATTTTTTTGCAGGAGGCCCCAGGGCAAGGTCCATTAGCCAGGTCCTTAGCCATGGAAATTGTCCCTCTGCATTTGGGTGATCATTTGATTTAGACAGTGGGTGGGTGCTGTGTGTGAGAG
The DNA here is from genome assembly GCA_020745705.1 of Hemiprocne comata. Classification (NCBI taxonomy): domain Eukaryota; kingdom Metazoa; phylum Chordata; class Aves; order Apodiformes; family Apodidae; genus Hemiprocne; species Hemiprocne comata. Next base: position 1,691,671 of record CM036591.1, read on the forward strand.
AAGTGGGGAAAAGTAGGATACATCAGTTTTTAGCTACCTAACCTCTCCTCCTCTTTAAAGTAAGGAAGAACTGTGTAACAACAGGTACAAGAAAATAAAACCCATGATTAGAAAAATAAATGTATTCCAGTTAACAGCAACTTGTTTCCAAGCGTGCTGCAAGAGCTGCACATGAAAAAGTGTCTGAGATGCTTTTATGAGGAAACTTGAGTGCCTGAGCTGAGTAACAAACGCCAAAGAAAACTTAACAACAATGAATCAAAGCCTTCAAACAGCAAGGGTATGCTCCATTTGAGCGGCATCAGACTGCGTGTACAGTAAAATCTGTTATTAAAAACACTCCAGCTTTGCCATGCTTGTTTAATGCAGCCTCGTGTCTCATTCAGGGGCAGGATGGATGCAGTCAGTCCATCTGCTGAGCACAGAGCTGTAAAACCACGGAGCTGTGACGCTTTGCAGCGCGCGCTCCTCGGCCCAGCCCCACCTCACAGCCAGATCAGAACAGAGGGGGACAGAGCCCTCACCTTCATCTTGAAATGCTTTACACGGAATTATTTTCAGCATTTCTGTTTATCCATTTTTTCACTGCCTGCAGGACTCCTGCACAGGGCACCAGGGGAGAGCCCGTTATAAAAAGAGGGGAAAAAATGTCAGTAAACCACAAAGTAAACTAGAGGGCAGCTGGAAAAACACCGTGGAGCCAGGCAGCCACAGAACGGAGCTGGGAGCCTTAGCAAGTCCCTTCACTGGGAAAAAGCTTCCCAAGATTTACCCAAGTTTTCTAAAAGCAACCACTTTGGGCAGCCCCCATCTCCAGGAGCTGCAGCAGAGCTCAGATGTGTTGTCCCACCACGGCCAGACAAATAAAATGGAGCAAAGGCAGACGGAGACGCGTGACAGTTGATTCAGTACTAAGGTGAGAAAAAGGAGGTTACAGGATTTAAGAACTGGAGAAACTCTCAGTTTATCTGCATGTGCAGCTGCTGTGGTTATTGCACCACATGTGATCCTGCGGAGGGGAAGGGTGTGGAAGTTAATAAAAGGGAAAACTCATTGTCTGGAATTACACAGAACTCATTACAACTTTCTGTTTCAGCCAGACAACACTAGTGTTTATTGCGTTTCTGTACAAATTGATTCCTCCTTCCTTTTTAAAGCAATTAAAACAAATTAGCGCTGTTTGTATTTGGTCCGATTCATTAGGTGAAATTGTAAGTTTCAGTGTAATTAGTAAATTTAAGGCTGAGGGAAAGGCGCTCCATTTTGCCTTAAAAAATGTGGCAAGAGTTTCCATTTCCAGCAATCAGCTCGGGATGGGGAACGATGCGAATGTGAGACGGCGGTGCCACCTGCAGGCTGCCTCCAACCGGGAAAACGGGAACACGGAAACTCCATCCCAGAGCTCGTCATCCGCTAGTGGAATTTAATCATAAAACGAAAGCGCAGCACATTTGACAATACCATCATTGTAGACCCCAGATGATTTAAAAAAAATGCTTCCGATGTACAAAACGTTGAAGAAAGGTGTACTCTATCATTTTTGGAGAAACGTCTGGGTGTTCTTCAATTAACACTCCATTTCTAACCTCTAATTCGTTCCAAAGTAAGCGAAAAAGCATTTTGCACAAGTCTAAGTGAAAGTTAAGTATATTTTATACTTGCATATCGCAGATGAGGACAGAAATGTGGCCCCATAAATTTGAGGTGACTGGGCAGGGAAATACCAGTGAACTACACAGAAATCTTTCAGAAATGTTCTTGTGGGTACTTTCGAATTCCTACCGTTTAACCGAAATACAGGCACTGCAAGGCTGCTGTGCCTCACTTCTCCAGTTCTCTCGATGAGGAGCTCACAGATAGCCTCTAACGCACTGACTCTACCGTGACGGTGACTAAGGCTCACGGCTGCCCCGAGACATGGCGCTAAAACGTGTGACTGAGCATATTCCAACAAGCACATGGTCCTGGGGACGAAACTACTGACTCACACAGCGAGTGGAATGAGGTCACTGGAGGTCACATTACTCCTCAGAAAAAGCAGGTACACGCAGCTGCAGCTTCTAGCTCGCAGGTTCCTGCAAGCAACCGTTGCCAAGAGCCCACAGCAGGTACTGGGCCAGGAAGCCCTCCCGGCTGCTGTAGGGGCTGTACCCCTCAGCTTCGTATCCCCCAGCCCCACTCCTTACAAGCCCTGCCCTCACTAAGCCATACTCCCCGTGCCAGCCATCATCTCCTCAGCCAAACTGCCCTCACCCAGCCCCGCTCCCACAGCAGCTGCCGGGCACTGCTTCCCCTCCTCACACCCACTGAGCCAGCAAAGCCCGTGCCCTCAGGCAGCTTTTAACATCGCGTTTTGACACCAGCGGCTGCGCGCGGCGTAACGTGACGGGCGAGACCGCCCCCCCCCGCAGCCACCGCTTCAAGATGGCGCCCGGGACGTCCCGAGCAGCTGCCCCCGTCCCACCCCGGCCCCGCCCCTCCTGGGCGAGGCGGGGTCTCCGCGGCCCCGCCCCTGCGAGGCCCCTATCTCGCCGGGCTGCCCGAGCGAGCGCCTGACACCGCTGCGCCGCTGCTGCGCCCGCTGCCCGCCCCGTTCCTCCCCAGTCCGTCGGGCGGTACCGACTACCTGCCGTAACCCACGCCTGAAAGGCTCGTTGTCGCGGGGTTTCTGCGGTGTTTCCTCCGTGACGTGGTCAGGCGCGGCGGGACAGCCTCGGGGGCCTGAGGCAGCGGTTGGGCTGCGGCGAGTCAGGCGGCCGCGGGCCGGGGGGTCTCGGTTGAGGAGCGGGCGGTGGGACGGGCCTGCCGAGATGCCGCTTTTCGCCCCCAACCCCTTCGAGCAGGACGTGGGTGAGCGAGTGGGATGGCGGGGAGGCCGGGGGGCGGCGCGGCCGGGCTGTCCGGCGGGGCCGGTGTCTGTTGGGCGGCGGCCTTCTTCTCCCTGCGGCGGGCCCCGGGCTCCTGAGGGAGAGAGAGTATCGACGGCCGGTGGTGGGAGCCGCCGTTCCAGGCCTGCTCGGTGAGCAGCCGGCCCCGGGGCGCTGGCAGCTGCCGGGAGTGTCGCCGCGGAGTTTTACGGGGAAACCGAGGGGCTGTTTGTCACAGGATTAGGGGTGCCCAGCGCCTCCGAGCCGCCGGCCCAGCCTGCCCTCTTGGGTCTCTGACTCCACAGAGAAGTCGAGCCGGTCGGGTGCTCCAGCCCGGCAACCCCAGGCATTCTCTAGCCCCGTTTGCAGCAGTATAAGGAAGTGTTTCGTGATCAGTCATCCTCTAACTAAAGTTTTACAGCATGTCGTGGTGAAACCCAGCTCTGTTAATGTCAATGGGGACCCATTTTGATGCCCTGTCAGTACCCGATACTCAGGCATCTCTAGAGGCTGGTTTGGGGGTGTCAGGTTAAGCCTGCGCTAACATTTCTTCCCATTACAAAAACGTGAGGCAACCTTGCTGGAGCTGGTGCCATCGACAGGACTAAGATGATGACTCAATTGTTTTGTTTGGTGCTTCTGCTCTGTCTTGTGCTTCCTTGAGCATCAAACTTGCTCTGTGTGGGTATTCTGCTTCTTGTTTTGTTTTTTTTGTAAGCAATGCCTATTCTGAATCGAAGCCATGGAAAAAGCAATTAAATTAATCCAGGTACCAGAGTCAGATTTACGTTTCTTGTTACACTGGGACTCTAGGTAAGAGAAGAATTCAATATTCTTGGGTTTTTTGTCAAGGCTGGGATGTATACAGATGGAAGAGGTCGTTGCAGGTTCACTATTCCCACACCATCTCTCTTTTGTTGAGTATGAGTGGCACTGTTTTATAAATGTGTCTACACAGTTTGTGTCATGGGACCCTTCCTTTACTTTTTGTCTTCTCACAAACTGTTGTGAGATTTTTCACATTGGCCTGTGATTGAAATGAAAGTAGAAACATGCCAGACCAGCTACATATAGTCATTTCAAATACCTTGGGAACTTTTCTGTGTGTTTTGGCAGCCTTATCTTTCACATGGCTGTAACTGATGTATTTGCACAAGTGAAGGCTTTTTGAACTGGGGGCAAACCTAAATGCTGTGAGAACTTAAAGACTCTAGCACTCCAAAAGAGGCAGGCTGTTCACTTGTAGCTTCTTACATTTTGCCTTAAATATACTCAGTGTAACTTCCTGTACTCACTGCATTTAAGCAAGTGCAACAGAATAGGAACTTTGTAATTATTGAGGCTAAATCTTACAGTCCCTTGCCAGGAAAAATCTGTTTGCCATTAGAAGCTTTTTTAAAGTTTATTATTCCATTTTAAATTTAGACCACCCAGAATATCAAATTATCAAATGTGATGACTGTGCTTTAACTGGCTGTATTTATGCAAGTGTTTTTTCACATTTTTAATCTGCATCTGCCAGGATTTAACTACTTAACATTTTGTTTTCCATTTAAGAAAGGAAAAAAGGTACATACCAAGAAAACAGTTGAGCCCAGCTGATGGCTTGATGCTATGGGAAGGGAGAGATCCTTTTCCATGGCCCCATCCTCCCAGGTATTGGGGTATTTTTTTTTATTCACCATTGGGGTGATTCAGCTGCTCTTGGCAGAAAACTAATCATCTGGGACTGCTCTTTTTTGGGGCACCTTTAGGACATGTGGATGAGCAGGCTCATGCTTTGCCACACCTGTTTCTGCTTTCTTGATTCTAAACCCACGTGTTTGTTTTCAGCAGAGCTGCTGCTTTGGTTGCACTGGCCATAGTTGCAGTGCACTATGGAATAGTGTTTCTTTACTCTGTTTTTCTTACCAAGAAGGTACCTCAAAACTTCAGCTCTTCAGAGTGTGAGAAGCTTTTACATTTGCTGTGCAGATCTATTCAGAGTTAGTTCATATGCACTTGCTTTTTTCCCAGCGTTGTCCTTCCTCTCAAATAACCTTCATCTCTTCAGTAATTTCTCCTCCAGCAGAGAACAGGCCTATTCCCTTTCATCTTCTGTTTAGTTAGCCTTATTGCCTAAGACTGTTGACACGATCAAGGGAGTAGGAAGTATTTTTCTGTGCAGTTTGACCAGCATCCAGAACTGTTCACCAGATCATGGCTGGTTCATGGCTTGCACAGCAGCATTTTGCTTGGCTGAAACTGGTCACTGGGGTGTTTCACTCTAGGGTTGTGTTTACCTTTTTGGGGCTGTTTTACCTGCCTGTGGCCTCTTGTGCTACAGCTTCGAGTACTCATTGTTCTTCTCTTGTTTCCAACTGCTCAGCATTTAGTCTCTAGGAGGAGGTTTTATTGAGTCTCTGAACTTGCATTTTGTCCTACTAACTGTACCTTTTCCTACCTAATCCAGTCCTAAAGGGTTCACAGATCTCCTTATGTTATGTTTTAGCCTTTTATTGATGATACCTTCCAACTTTGCACCAGCTTCTCTGTAAGACCCTTACTCTTTCTGTTAGTGTCAGCCAGGATATATTAATATTGATTTCCAGACTGATTTTTGAGGCATTTGGGGAGTAAACTCTCCCCACCCTCATTCGAGTGCCTTACTTGTAGAGTGATCCAGAAGCTGTAGCCAATAACTTGCAGGTGGCATCCCGTGGAACATTTCTCTGCAATCTGCCCAGCTGAAGTTAGATAAGGCTTTGATAAGATGTCCTTGCCTAGAAGAGTACCTGCTCTTGGTTAGAATTTGTTTCACCTTCATCTCTGTAATAATTCTTGTGTTCACTGTTTGGTCTCAAGTCTTGCAGTTGTTTGTGGACAACCTATTTGGAGTGTTGCTGCTTGGCTGGGTTTTTTTTGTTTATATTTTTCACTTATTTTTATGTAGGGACTATATTTTCCAGTCTTCACACCGTGGCTTTACCTTAATTTGACTGATTAAATTCCTAAATTCTAAGACTGCATTTTTATGGTATTTCTTATTTTTAGGATTATTTCTGATCTGCTTCGCCAGCCCTATCTTGATTAGTTTTTTTAATAGGTCATAGCCTTTTAAAGTTGTATTATGAGGGATATTCTTTTCTATAATAAGTGACTGTTGGTAATTTTGGTGCTTTCCAGGCTCTAGAGTACAAATCTCTGCTGATCCCTCCCCAGTCTTTCCAATGTTTTTCTTGTAGTTTGCTGGTTGTTTGACAAATGGAATTGTTTGCTTCTCAGATTATTGGCCAATTGACTCAATGAAACAAAAGGTCAGAGTTGCTTTTTAAGCAAAACGTGTATCTTAAAGAGCTTTCTCAATGAGCTGGATTTCAGAAAGTTATTTTAATAGTCCACTTGGATCCAGTTTTTTGTAGAATATAATGTTCAGGGGCATGAATGGGCCCTGGGATCTTGCCAAGTAGGGCTGCCTTTTCAGCAAGGAGCAAGTGGACCATGCAGTGTTACTGGAAACACAAGTCATATGACTGTGGTGTCATCATGTCTGTAATCACTAATTAAATCAAAGCTAGAATTTTCTCATTTGGCTATACAAAGGTGAAGTAAACAAATGAAGGTGTGAGAGGTTGAATTTCTGTTTTCCATCCATGTGGTTCTGCTTTAGCGTCTGAAAAAAACAGTCTGGAGTAGTCCTCACAGTTTTTTTGTCTTTCACCTTTCATAGATGAACTGTTTTTACATGCTTAAAAGGGCTCTCAGTAAAAGCTGAAATATGTGCAAATGAGGTTTTATTTCACACGGCTTCAGGGGCAAATCAGTCTCTAGAAAACTTTTATTTTGGTGATCAGAGTCTTGAGCAATGCCATCTCACACTGAGAAGTTCTTTGTGCTGAATCAGTGCTCAAGTGCTTGTTTTCCTCTGTTTCTAGCCTAGAAATTGACACAGGTAGAAAAAAATGTCACCTTCTAGTGTGTGTTTGTTTGTTGGAACTGCCACGTTATTTGGCATTGTTGGCAAGCCTGGCTCTAGGGAATTCAGGGCTGAAATATGAAAATATTTTGGAGGTTTGAAGGTCATAGGCAGCAGGGAGGTAGGGCTGTCATCAGCTTATGGGGTGCCCAAGTCATGCTTGGGGAATTTGGGGGGGCTCTGAGGATCTCTGTTCTTTTCTTGCTTTCTATATTCACACGGGTATTTTAAGGTTACCTCGGCTGCTCTTGCAGGTTCCCTTGCTTCTTGCCACTGGGAGTACAGATACCAACTCGACCTGCCTGCAGAGTTCCCAGTGCTGTGTTAGAAATGGGGTGTGTTGCTTTTCCATTTGCCAGCCTGAGGGATCCCTTGCAAACACAGCAGGCCTCAGGAGAGGGGCTCTGGGGGAGCTGCAGGGTCTGGAGCTGCAGGGAGCTCCTCAGGGTGTTTCCAGGCCCGGCAGAGGGAACGTGGAGCAGCACGCTTAATTGGGAATGCAGATCTTTGACATTGTGCCAGCATCTTCAGGGACTGGGGACTTTTGTTTGGAAAGATGTAAACAGGGCTGCTTTTGAGGGTTGCCATGTGTTGCCTGGTTGCAGTTCTCACAGTATTTTTCTTTTTTCCTTGTCTTTTGGTGTTACTCTTTCCTTTCTTGTGAAAAAGGGGAAAAGAGCTAGTGCAGCTAGGCTGGAAAGGGTGATGTTCAGCTCTCCTTTTGGATGTTGTGTGGTAGAGGGAGGGTCCTGAACAGCTTCACTTTAGCATGCTGTGGTGAAACCTTCTTTTCTAGAAGAGCTGGTGACAGTGCTTTAAGGCAGTAGCTTGACAAGCATTTCTTCTTCTGGCAGTAATACCCATAAACAGTTCCCATCCCCTTCCCAGCTGCTCATTTTAGTGCTATCTCCTCTCTTGTGCTGGCATAGTTTTTCATGCAGCTGCATGGCAAATCAGATTGAGGAGCTGATCCAGTTAAAAATGATTAATTAAGTTTTTTGAATTCTTTGTGGGTTTTGGAAAATAGATGAAGCAACAATTAAAAAAAAAAGCGTATTTTGCTGTTATCATTATTGCTATTAAAAGTAAGCTCAAGCTAGTGTTTCTTCATTAACTGGAAGACTACAGAGTATAAGTAATAGCATTTTTTAAAGTTCACATTCTCTTAGCACTAAAAAAAATCTTGGAAGATGCATCCTCCCACATCTGTTTCTTCTGATCAAAGTCCATGTCTCAGCATCTGTGAAGTAGTTATCCTTCAGGATTATCCATCAGCTGGAGCTGATGTTAAGCAAAAAAACAGATGCTGTTCAATTTGTCATGCTGGCAGGGAAGCAAACCTCAAGCAGTTGTAAGAGTTTGCTGTAGGGCAGCCTTCGTATTTCCCCTGGAACCATGTCTGCTCCTGGAAAAGGCTGCATAGATACCAGAGGAGGGAGTTTGCAGTTGAGATGTCTCCATGTATGAACGTGCTGGCTGGGGAGAGGAGGAAAAGCACAGGAGCTGTGAGTAAGTAGCACTAAGCATTATGGTAGCTGTGACCTTCTTCAAGGTGTAGAAGGTGTGGAGTTGAGAACGTCTTGGTGAAGCCTGGTGAGCATTAAGCCTTCCTGTTGGCCGAGGAAGAGCTGGTCAGGGTGGCATGGGATGTCTTCTGTTGTGGCAGGCAAAGCTGGTCATTGTTTCCTCAAAGAGCCCGGGCACACTTCAGTGTATCCTCTGGCAAGTGCTTCAGAGTTTTTGTAGGGGCAGAAGTGACACTCGTGTCTACAAAACCAACACCATAACTGGAGGAGAGCTGCTGATGGGTCCCAGCAGGCTGAAGGAGCTAGTGTCCCACAGAGCTGCACCACTGCTCCTTCTCTGGCACTCTGTGGGGAGCCGCACGAGAGCGGGCACAAAGCGAGGTGCTTGGCTTCAGTGGTGACACTGCAGGGACAGTTGACAAGCTTGCTTTTGACTGCCTGGTATATAAAGTAATTTCAATTTTTCTAAGTATTTTTGTGTCTGAGGATCGATGTTGGTTTGGTTCTTTGCTGTGACACTTCAGAACAGAGCACTTTCTTACTGGCGGATCAGATTGGTGTGTCTCCTCAAAGCCTCTTACCTCTGTTTTGTGGGTGTTTCAGATCAGGGTGACACCAGGCAGTGGGATTAAATAATGTGTCCAGCCTGTTTTCTAGGCACAGGTGCTGTTTGTCCTTGGAGGGCTGGCTGTGTGTGCACTGGTGGCTGCTGGCTTTTGATGAGATGGATTAATTTGACTGACAAGTTTTGACAGGAGGATTCACACCACTGGGGATGGAGACATTGCAGAGCTTTGAAAAAGTAGTTTTAGCTGGCAGAACTTCATAGGAAACACCAGGCTGAAGTTGTGTGCACCAAGCATTGCATTACCCTGTTCTCCTGGGATTGTTCAGTACTTAAGGCTGACATAGCCAGGAGATGTGCATATGGGGGTTGTTGTGGTTTGATTTTTTTCAATAAACTGAACGTTAAAGTGTTTAAAATGGCAGGCAGTCGTTTATTTTCAAGAACAAGCAATGAATTTTGTGTTGGTCTCCAAAAAAGTATTAATACACTTAAAACTTAACAATTCTGTCCTTTCTGGCCAAGTTTTTAAGAATGTTTGTGTTGTAGGAACATGGATTTGCTTCCCTTCAATAGCCTTAAACTTGTGATGATAACCTATGGCCAAACCTGCAAATTTCCATTCCTCCTCCTTGATCTGGTTTTGTGTCTGTAACAAAAGGGTTTTTTGGGGCACTGTTGGATGCCATGCTTGCAGTTTCTTTGTGGAAGCCAGTCTGCTGAGCCAGCCTGCCTATTGTTGTAACTTCTGACTGTAAAACTAAGTAGTGAAGCTGATTATCAGAGAAGATGCTTAATTGCACACTTGAAATTGGGTTTATCCTGTGGTAGTATTGCTGTCAGCAAACTGTAATTTTGGAACAGCTCCTATCACAGAGCACCATCACATTAATAGTGAGTGACCATTATGTTCTGCTTTCATCTGCTAAATAGTCTTTAAAATACTGGATCCTAAGGGGATTTGGTGGCTTCTCTTTCTGAAGTAAAATTCTGTAGCAGTCCTGATGGTGCCACTGCTGTGGTTGTGAAGTGCATTCTGATGGGCTCAATATATAACATAAAAACCTAGAAGCACTTATCTTTGAATTTAGTTGAAATATTCAATCGGCAGGTTAAAATTAAATCCTAAGGCAGCAAATGTATAAAATACTTAATTTGCTGTTTATAAGCTATTTTAATAGAACTGTAATATTTACATGTGATTTAAATAACATGGCTCTAATAAAAACTTAAAAGGAAAGCACAAATAATTAGCATTAAGCCTTATCAGTTAATTTATAGAATTATATGCTGCAAATATTAATTAGGGATACATTCTTTCCACAGAGCAAGTCTGTTTTTTTGTTGCCCCTTCTCTGTTCTTCATTAATCCTTCCATGCCATTTATTTTTTCTCAACACTTGCTGAGTGTGTTTAGAGTTCCTGAAAAATCTACTAGAAAAAAAGGAGTAAGTGTGTTGAATGAGGAGGTGGTTTTCCTTTAGATTCCTAAAGAGTGGGGGTTTCTTGTTGTTTTGGGTCGTTTTTTCTTCTTGGAACATCCATGTGAAATATTTAATGCTGTGTAAACCTTAGACCTTGAGTGAACTCTGAACTCGGGCTCTGACTTCAACCTGGAGTAACTAAACAAACTGTACAGAAGCAGTTTCTCTTTCATCATTTACAACATGACGCTTCAAGAGCTGTTTCTATTTTCAGAACTTTTAAATCCTTCTCACATCTGTTAGTCCAGTGCTGAAAACTGCACACAAGGCTTTACAAGAAGCAAGGATTGGTGCTCACCTGTTGGAGATGCCACCTCTCAGTGTTTTGCATGGGGAGTCTCCTCCTCTGGCTGAGAAAGTGTTTGTTGACTAGAATCTGAAGGGAATAGGATGTTGCACTTAACCTTGTTTCTCTTTATAGAAAAAGCTACAAATGAATATAACACCAGTGAGGACTGGGGGCTTATTATGGATATCTGTGACAAAGTTGGGAGTACTCCCAATGGGTAAGTAAGCTGTGCCTCCACATGGCAGCGTGGCAGTTCACCTTCAGAGGAAGAAAACCACCATTTCAGAGAGAACGTGTCTCAAAATGCTGGTCCTTGTCAGCTATGCAAAAGGCACTCCCAATCTGACACCTCTGCAGGCTCTACAAATACATGGAGTTGGCTTTAAAATTCTTTGAAAGAAACGTTCCAGCAGGATTTCTAGTAGAGCTGTTTGTGAATGCTGAGTGCATTCCAGTGTGTGTGGAGTTTGGCACAGCAGGCCAAGTTGTTCGTGTTTCATGATCTTGCATACATTTTGAGAAGCAACTGTGCCAGCAGGAAAAAGTGAACTAGTTTCTGTGCAGAAAATGATCTAGCTGGGATGGTTAGCTCCTTGTGATGAGCAATTTGTATTTATTCATCAGGAAGAATGGGACTGGGGGAGAAGAAAAGGGGAAAAATGGGGATCAAGACACTGATCAATTGGAATTTCTTTAGCCTGAGGGGGTAATACTGAAAAATAAGTGGTAGCTCAGTGATCCTTTAGTGGCCAGAAGTATGTGCTGAATTTTAAGGTAAACTTTTTGAGTAATAACATGTTTTAAATTTTGAAGTAAACCTGAGTTACTGCATAGGCTGAGTTCCTAAGTGAACTTAGAATTTTTGTCACTTAGATGTAGTGTTTCAGATTACTACACTGAGAAAGTTTTGGGTTGCTCTTTATTATTATGATTCATTACCTCCCATGGGGAATAATAGCAAATCTATTCACTCTGGGAATCTTTAGTCCTGAAGGAAAAAAAAATGTAGAATGTCCTTTTAGCCCTTTATTAAAAATCTGTTTTATTGCCAAAAGACTTGTGTGGAAGGAGCTGTTATTGGAGCTTGTGTTGGAGCTCCAACTTGTGTTGGAGGAAGGGAGATGGTAAAAAAATGTAGGTGGTTTTAGTTTCATTTTTAAGAAAATTACACATGCAAATTATATAACTTAAATCTAAATATATATTTTTGTCTATACAGTAAAATCCTGAATTCTGAATTGGTGTGCACAGAGGAGCTTCTGGCTTCATTGCTGCCAAAGGGAAATTAATTTGTGTGCACAAAACTCTACTGTGAACTAAAGGTGCAACAAGTGGGAATGATCAGAAAATTAGTTTCAAAATGTGAATATAGATGCAGTTCATGATCTTGTTTACTGTAGTGGCATAAAATCTTTCTCACTACTGTACACACAATGAATGCATCCAACCAGACAGCTTTTGAAACAAACATCTTCTGTAATGTCAAAAGTGAAACAGTTTTGGTTTCACTTCTGCACAGGCTTTTTTAAGCTTTGCCAAAGGTTGCAAGTCCATTATGACTTTCAATTAACAGAAGAGAGAATTTACATTCAAGAGGGTTGGTTGTCAGATATTTCCTTATGTCCCTTGTGTGATGGATTGCTGGTGACTCTGATCTGAGCAGTGATCTGGCTGCAAACTAACGTGCTCAGTTCCTTGAGCTCCTTGATCCAGGCACTGCCTGACTGCTGAAGCCTCAGTCCAGGAGGGAAGGAGACTGCATTGCCACAGGCCTGGGACAGGAGGTGTTTGGTCCACACCTTTCATCAGGGCCTTTCACTTGTGCCTGCTTCAAGTGACCAGGGAACCAGAGCCTTGGTGGTGGAGAGCAGAGGTTGTTGGAGCTGGGCTGGCAGGGGGACATTCCTGTGCTCTGATAGCAGAGCAGCAGCAGCATACTGCAAGGGACATGGGCTGTAAAGACACTGGATTACAGAGAGGTTGCATGTTTTAGAGGTTCAGAATAACAGTGTTCATGGAGCCTCACAGATGCCTCAGCCCATGTAGCTCGTGTGTGCTGTTAATGCTCATTTAAAGTATGAAACTCCTTAGGGTAACATCAAGAGTGCTCATCGTTATTCTAGAGTTATCTCAGATTGGGTGAAACAAATTATAAAATCTGTGTGTCCTTGTGTCTTGAAAATGGGATCCAAGAGCTGATAACCTGTGAGCATGATTTGTGAATTAAATCCATGGAGACCCTTTACAGTAGCCAGTAAAATAACCACTTAACTTAATCATCACTGCTCCTCATTCTATTTTTTAAATGTAGAGATTTCTTCCTTTGTCTATTTAAAATCCATTTCCTCAAACTAATGGCAATTGCTCCCTTTGTGCCCTGTCAGCAGCTTTATGGAAATGGAATAAAATGGCATCTGTTCCAATCCAGTGCACATGCAAGAACAAACAAGTTAAGTGTTTTTTTCCAGACTAGCTTTGGGAAAAGTTTAGGTTAGGTTCCTTTTTTTTTTTTTCTTCAACAGACCCCGTTTTGTTTGCTTACAAGTGGAGTATCTGGTGGCCTTCATTCTGCAGGCCATGTCAGTCACATCTGTCACTAACAGTTTCTTTGTTCCTGTTGCAGAGCCAAAGATTGCCTTAAAGCCATCATGAAAAGAGTGAATCATAAAGTTCCCCATGTGGCTTTGCAAGCACTTACAGTGAGTAGATGATGACTGTTTTCAAAAAGCTTTGTATTCTTTCATGTAACACAACTATTAAATCTGTACTGAGCAGTAAATGTGGTGCCTTTATATATATATCTTCAGTACAAGTCAGTGAGAGTGTGCATGCTGAACAGAGGACTACATCTAAATTTTTGAATGTATGCTTTTATTTTGCCTTATTTTCATTGTTACACATTTTCACAATTGTATTTCTCTTGTCAGCTTTTAGGAGCCTGTGTATCAAACTGTGGAAAAATATTTCACTTAGAAGTGTGTTCTCGGGATTTTGCTAGTGAAGCTCGAGGTATCATAAATAAGGTAATTTCTTAATAACATTAAGTACTGGGGGAGAATTATTTGGGTAACTTCTTTGCTTTGTCTCAGCATAGCAAAGAATTGGCAAAACTCATGTTCTGGTTCATATACATTTTCTAATTTTGCTGCAGTTGCAGATACAGCTGTTTGTCTTATCACTGTACTTGAATTTTTACTATGAAAACATATTAAAGAAGTGACAGGCTGATAATACCTACTCCAAATTCTTACAAAATTACCTGATCAATTTTAATTAAAATCTGTGGCTCTTCCTAAGCTCAATTAATTTGATAATGGTGAAGGCAGTTTGTCTTGAGGAGAGTTTTTATTTCGCTAGAATGAAATTTGTGGGCTGAAGTGAAAAGGGAAAACTGTGAGAAAGTTAAACTACATTTTTACAAGGAAAAGAATAAAGTCTTCAGAGAACTTTCTTACTTTCCAGAGATTCTCAGAATGCTGAATAAGGAGGTAGCCAAGGAAGGAAGACCTAAATGGTTAGGGTCAAGCAGCTGATGGGATCTGGATGTAATGAATAGGATAAGCAGAACAGCTTTCCCCTAATTACTGCTCCAGTTGAAGACAAAAATGGTTAAAAAGAAGTTAGTCTTCAAATATATGGGAGGCCTGGAATCATCAGAGGTGGAGCAAAGCAATTAAGGAAACTAATAAAATTGCTGGGAAGCAAAATGAGTTCACAGCTCTTCTGTTTCTCGCTTTGTATGGAAAAATAGGTCTTGAAGTCCTCCCCTTTGTTCTCATTAGTCAGGGTCCATTCTGAAATAGGACATTGACCTTCATGGTCTGACAGCACTTGTGGATTTAAAACCAAACCTTTAATCCCATTGAAGAATGGTCTACTGGAGCATAACTTATTTTGTCGGAGAGTACTTATATTTTACCCCTGTCCCTGGCCCACTTGGAGGAGTAATCTTCAGAGGGCAGATAAAATTGTAATTTCTGCCTTTTCTCCAAAAGAAAATTAGTTCAGGCAAGTGCAATAAATGTCTGTGTGCTGATGCTGAGCCTATCAAGCTACATCTCTTCTTTCAATTAAATGCACGCTTGAGCCCAAACCTGTCCATGTTCTTACCGCTCAGGGTGATGTTTTCATGTGAGGCACAGGCTTAGGATGGGATTTGGAGCACACTCAAGGGGGAAGGCCTGGCCCTTTGCTGCATTTGTGCAGTCCAGGCAAACCAAGGGAAGCAGCTGTAGGTGAGCCCAGCAGCCCCAGAACCCTTATTCACCAGCAGGTATCTGAGGTTGGTTTGGATGCTTTGGGTTCAAACTATAGTCTTTTCATCAACTGTCAAAAAACCAGCAAGTGTGTGATGTCTGAAGTGCTTTGGTCTGTGTTCTACCCTCGTAGTGTTGATGTGACCTCCACATAATATTAGCTGCTCTATTGAAGAGTTGCTGGTTTTGCTCTGATGAATTTTTCTAAGGCTGTTAGATGATTCCAGGTTGACCAGCAGCTGATGTTTGGTGTCACTGAGGTGTGCTCTGAAGGGTGTTCTTTAGCCATACAGTAGAGCAATATGTGACTGGCCTGCTTTTCCACAGGTGGATTATCACTTTGGGTGAGGCTGTTAGTTTGCAGTGTTGAATGAAGTCAGTGGTCCTGTGTGGATTTAGAGTAGCCTTAGATCCTGTGGAGGAAGGGGAGCTGTAGAGGCTGTTTCATGCAAGAGGCCAGAGAAGAATGTGGGAGCCAGGGGAATTGCAGGCAGAGCGTGAACTTGATCCTGGTTTGCCCCCACTCCAAGCAAATACCTTCCCTTTCCAGGCTGTGTCCCTGCACCTCAGTTCCTATCTGAGTGGCATGGTACATAACTGCATCATTCCTGTTTTGTGGGAGATTCTGGTCAAGGAGACATAGGTACATAGGTATGTATATACAGAGATGGTACAAAGATCAGATTTTTGTGAGGTCCTGTCATCTGAGGAGTCAACAGGGAGAAATGTGTTCTGGCACGTGAGGAGAAGACAGCAGAGATTGTAAAAGGTAGAGAAGGAGAATGGTCTCAGGTGAGATACTGTCTTTCCCTACAAGACAAACTTCTGTGCTTGGGAGGGGAATGACTACAAATTAAAAGTAACAAAGATAAAAGATAGGTAAAATATAAGGTTACTAGCACAGAGGTGCAGAAAAGTTGGAGCAAGAGTGGTAGGTAGCCTGAATCTCTCCAAAACTGCTGAGGTGAAAATGTGGGTTACATTGGAAAAGTCAGAAAGTTTGTCAGTCTTCTTCCTTAACCACCTAAAATGGACTCCACTGAAATAACAACAGTGTAGGCAGGTGAGCTGCCTGCAAGCTTTGGCTGTGCAAGAGAATTTGACTCAGAGGATTGTTGTGATGATTGGAGGAGCCCAGATTTAACATGATCAGTTGTTTGGTAGAGTCAGGGAAATCTGAACTGCCTGCAGTGTGTTGTTATTGCTTTGAGGTCTGTAATGGTGGTGGAAACAGCTATGCCAGCTTTCCAATGACAGGGTGATGCTCCAGAGGCTGAGCATGGTATCTCTAGTATCAGAATCAGTGTACAAAAAAAAGACTATATATCCTAGCCTCTGTGTTCCAAATTTTCTTTACAAATTGTGAACTATTAAGGGTGTTTATAGTAAAATGGTTTTGGTAACAAAGTTTTACTCAGAGGGAACAACTGTTTCTGTTCATTTTGAGGTACAATCCTCCTTTTCTGTGCAATTTTCTCTTCTAGGCTCATCCAAAAGTATCTGAAAAGCTAAAAGCTCTAATGGTGGAGTGGTCGGAAGAATTTCAGAAGGACCCACAGTGTAGCTTAATATCTGCAACTATTAAATCTCTAAAAGAAGAAGGTGTAACCTTTCCTGCAGCTGGATCGCAGGTAAAAGCTGGTTCAGGGTGGGTGGTGCTGTTAGTGAGCACGTGGCAGTGGGCACGTGAAGAGCTGTCCTAGTGAGATCTTTCCTGATCAGAGAAGAGCAGGATCCTTGCTGTAGTTTGCTTCCCTTCTTATGCTGAGGTTCACTTCTATTCATTCTCCTTTTTTATATCCTTGCCTTCCTAAGAAAAGTAAGAACAGACTAAAGGTTATTTCGTGATGCCCTTATGAGTCGCTTCATTTTACATCCTTCTTTTCTTCTGATCATTTTTAGAACTTCATTGAGCTGTCAGCACCTCAAATCCAAGCAATTCTACACCCACAGTTCGTGCTTGGTGTTTCATGGTTCTAATTGCTGACATGGAGCACATGCCTTCATTTTTCTTGACAGAGCCTCACTAAACAAAGGACAGTCTCTGGAATGGAGACACTTTTGAAGATCTGTGCTGTGCTTTCCTTTTCCAAGTCCCCATTTCTTTTTCATGCAGTTACGTGTCCTTGCCAGGGGTTGTCCTGGCTCTGCAGTAGCTGGGGGGCACTCCAAGCCCTAACCTCACTCTTTGTGTTTTACTTCTGGGAGTGTATTACGTCTAATCATCAGATATGATGACAGGTTTTTCTTTTTCCTACACTTTATTATTGGTGTTTCTAAATATTTTCATGCTAAATGATGAGTCAGGTGAAGATAAGTCCTGAAAATTAGAACCACGGGTTCTATTATGTATTCCTTACATGAATTTTACTTTTCTCTGTATTAAACACAGAAGGGTTTTTTACTTTTACAGTCTTTCCTTCCTCCACAAAGATGTTTTCAGTTCTAAATCTAGGATATGTGTTGAAACATATGGAAGATCTAGAGTACTGGCGACCAGTTAGGCTTCCTTGCCTACAAATACATATTAAATGACATCTTGATGTTTTTACCTCACACACTGCACTTGAAACAAGCCAAGCTGAGGTTTATTAGTGTCTGCTGAACTTACACAGGTTTGTTTTCTAGGACCATTGAGAAGTCCTGGACACAGTTAGTGTCTGAAACTAGGTTTGTTTAGGAAGACTTCCTTTTTGGAATGAATAATCTAGGAATGATTTCACTGAGCTGTTGTGGAGACTCATATTATTTAAATCAGCAGGTCTCAACTTGATGTCCATTTGCTCTTCCTTCCCCCTGCCCCACCAGCAGAGGCAGAGGGTGGCTTTCTGCTCTGGTATGGACATCTCCCCTTTTCAGCCAGTCCAGCTGCTGCTTAATGACAAGGGACTCCAAAGAGCCCTTCTTCTCTGGTGGAGGACAGAGCAGTCATTTAAATGAGTAGTCTCACTTTAATAAATGAGACTAAAATGATTCTTTAAATTAGATCAGTTACTTAAATTAGATCTGATTATTTGTTTTGCTTTGTTCCTTGCTGAAAACAAAATAAAACCTGGCTGAGTTTCTGAAGAGTGGCAGTTTTTTCTTCTAGAAGGTCATCTTGATTCAGTAATGAAATGCTGCACTGAGGCAGCTCACCAGGAACAACTTATCACTGATTTTTTAAAGCATATAATTACAGAGCTTTCTTTTTAATTTGTAACCTGAGCTTACTCTATTGTTACCACATTTGCAGGCTACCACAAGTGCTGCTAAGAATGGCTCATCATTAAGTAAAAACAAAGAAGATGAAGATATAGCTAAAGGTAAACTGCTAATCACAGCCTTGTGCTTTAGAAGCTTTGTTAAAATGCACAGAAATAGGAAGTTGTACTCACTGCTGCTGCATAGGATTGCAAACAAGGAGGCAGCAGGTTGGGAATCAGGGTACTGTATCATTCAAGGTGTTGTCCTCGTGGCTAAGGATTTGGGGTGAGGTTTGTTCTTCCCCATCACGCAGCCATTAGCATTGTGTGGTGACTGCTTTCTCTCCACAGAGCTTGGTCTCTTCCCTTCTGCACCCACAGGTTTTATTTCAAGCCTATATTTTGTTCCTTTAAAAAAATCAAAACGTTTAAATGTTGTATTCTTTTTCCTCTGTTGCATATAGTTGTTGTTGTTGTTCAGAAGTGACAGTGGAGAATTTATCAGTGTTTCTGGGCATGCTAATGATGCTACTGACATTAATGTGTGCACTGCTTCAAGAAATGGGCTGTACTGTGGAGAACAGAGGGGTTTTAAAATATTCCATAACTTGTGCATGGTTACATCTGGTCTTTCAATCCTGTTGCAGCACAGAGTAAAGCTGCTGAAATGTGAAATATAGTTTGGAGCAAAGATTTTCAACCTAAAATATGAGAGAAGCAGATACAGAACATGTTTATAATGCAGCCTATAAATATTTCTTACTATGATTAGGGAAGCAAACTGCCTGTGTATACAGCAATAAAATACACAACCTACTTTTTTTCCTCCTCTAACTGTAGCTATCGAATTGTCCTTGCAAGAGCAGAAACAGCAACACATGGAAACTAAATCCTTGTACCCATCTGCAGAGGTTCAGCAGAGCAGTCACAACTCGAGGAAGGTCCGAGCTCTCTATGACTTTGAAGCTGTTGAGGACAATGAGCTCACCTTCAAAAGTGGAGAGATTATTTTTGTTTTGGATGACAGGTATAATATACTCTGCCCTTATTCCAGAACTATTGTTTTCTTACCATAGCAAATTTTTCCTCTGATGCTTTTTTACCCCACAGATTGTCACTCTGGCCTCCCCCAAATCCCTTTATCTTCCACTATCCTTTCCATACCCCAACCTTTTTGGTTCAGGGAGAACCTCACCATGTTGCATTGGGTATTTCATGCTGTAGGTTGGGTCCTGTTTGTTTGTAGTTTTTTTAAGATAAATGCTAGTTGGCTGTAAGATATGTCACAAGACATGTTTTCCAGGGCTAAATTCCAGCTCCTTACAGAAATTGTTAAATCTCTGGCTGTCACGTATCACATTTGCTAAGAATAAAACTGAAGAAAAAAACCTGAAGATAATGATTGTTGTAATCACCTTTGCCCCAAAGATAGCCAAGAAGCAGAACTTCTTCCCTGCTAATGATTTTTCTAATTCAATAGATTGTGAGAGATAATTATATTTCACACAGAATCACTTAGGTTGGAAAAGACCTTCAAGATCATTGAGTCCAACCATTAATTTCTACTAATGTTGGTCCTCACTTGTGTGCTTCTTGAGAGCTTTTGGATGAAGCTGTAATGAACTATCATCTAATCAGGCTACAGGATTGAAGAGTTGTGTTCAATTTTGAGTGGCTGCTACTAAGTGATTTTACTTCCCCTGGTCCCTCCTCCCACCCCTCTGCCCCAGCTCCTGTCTTTGGCTTTGTTCCTCATCTCTGCCAGTGTTTGCCTTTCTTACCAGATACACAGGGGAGCAGTGCATTAGATATCACAGGTTTTCTGTCAAAAGCCCAAAATATGTCCCTGACATGAGTATTCATGTTCAGTGTTCTGTAACACATCTTTATTTCCCCAGTGATGCCAATTGGTGGAAAGGTGAAAATCACAGAGGAGTAGGACTGTTCCCATCTAATTTTGTGACTTCTGACTTAAACGTGGAACCCGAGGCAGGTAAGTTAGCTACTGAAAGCTGACAGGTTATTTTAGAAAGGAAGGCTTATGGTAGAACTACTAATTGGCCCATCAGCAAAATAATGTCCTGAAACCAGCCCAAGGCAAGAACTGAGAGAGAAAAATCCTGCCCTTGTTTCAACAACACTGCAGCCTGATTCTCTTCTGAGTTGTTACCTTCTTCCTGTTACAGAAATTCAGTTCCATTTACCACAATTCTTTGCCAGTAACATAGCACAAATGAATCCAGGAACTTGCCATTTCAAATGTCAAACCTCTTTTCAGACATCAGACCTAGTACAGAGCAGCGTTCATACCTGTGTCAGTGGTTTGTAGGTATCACATTGTGAGCTTTATTCATGCTGATGATACCAAAATAAATCTTAACACTTAGGACTTGGCTAAAAGGAGCTGTAGATGTGTTGGAGGTGTTTGTAGATGCTGGTATGACTCCAGAGTCTTCCCCTTGCTGGGCCTAGGTTCATACTCAGGCTAACAGCCCAAGGGAAGCAGCTTGTCAGAACACTTTCCAGGCAAACCCATTTTCCTTTCTCTGGCAGCTAGGCACGCCACTGCTTAAAGTACTTCTTCAAATTTCTCTCTCATTTAAAGAGACAAAAATGTATATTTCAAGTTAGCAGAGTAACACAGCTGCAGAAAAGAAACTAATGTTTGTTCTTTCAGCACCTGTGGATAAAAATTCCGTTCCTGAGGATACTGCAGAAGAAATTAAGAAAGCAGAACCTGAGCCAGTTTATATAGATGAGGTATGCAGTCACTTTCAATATGAAAAAATTACTGAGATTTTACATTGGTTGAAACATTCTTTTGTTACTGAATGTTAGCAGAGGAATATTTTTATATAAAGGACTTTTCTTTTTTTTCTCCTTTGAAAATTGGAACCATCTCTGCCATGCTTTGGAAACTACTGTTCTCAATCTTCTCTTCATCTTTCAGGATAAGATGGATAAAACACTGCAGGTACTTCAGAGTATAGATCCTACAGATTTAAAGCTTGATTCTCCAGATCTTCTAGACTCAGAAGGTACTTAGAGCACTAAGTTAGCTGTTTTTTGTATTTCTTCTCACAATTGCCTTCTGTCAATTGAGCTGGCATTTCTTTTGCATTTATTTTAAGCTTAGAAAAACCACGTTCTGTACTCATAGTGTGCTGTGCCATAGCTTATGTCACAGTGGGAGCTGTATGTATAACTGAATTTTCTAATAGTTGCCAAGCCAACTTCATGTTTAGCAGAGTAATTTGCATAACTTCCAGCTAGGGCTCAATGCCTGATCTTTGCAAGATCCATCCACCTATCAAAGCTCTGCTTGAAATAAGCAATTAACTTTGTGTCACATTTTCTCCAAAATCCTGCTAGGGAGGTGGGGAGAGAAAGCTCAGCTGGATCAAGAGCCAGTTAGTTCCAGGTGTGTTGTAACAGCTGAGCGTGGTTTAGAAAAGGAGTGTTCCTAGGGTGGTAGAAGTGAGGGTGAAGGGAGCTCTGCAGGACAGCAGGTCTGGATGCATTCATAGGCAGTCTAGATTGGATATTCCAGTAGGAGCAGAAACTCAGACCTTGCATAGTGCAAGCAAAAATGCAAACTTTTCCATGTTTTCCATCAGTGCTCTTTTGTTGGAGAGGGTAGAGGGAAGGAGAGAGGATGACAAAGCAGAATAACCCAAGTGTTTTTCCTGGCCGTTGGGGCTGGAGTGATGGGACACACCTGATAACCAGGTGCACTCTCCAATTCCATGTGCTTTTTTGGTGTACTTGGATAAAGTATTTTTTGGCTTTAACTTTTAACATTTAAACTTGTAATTGCACAAGACACTAACTACCTTGACACTTTTGTCTTCACAGATATTTGCCAACAGATGGGTCCAATGATAGATGAAAAACTAGAAGAGATAGATAGGTGAGCCACAATGCAGCTCCTGCATTAGTTACTGTGATTTACTTGAAATTGTGCCTTTGTATTATTTTTTTGTACTTTCCCTTTTATCTCCCAAGCTAGAAAACCTTGCAGGAAAGAAATGCTTGACAAATCTACCTTTATTTTTTAACACTTAAGCACCAAGGTCCCAGTGTGTGCACTAAGATTTGATTGCTGCTCTCCTGGGTGCACT
Source organism: Hemiprocne comata (assembly GCA_020745705.1). NCBI lineage: Eukaryota > Metazoa > Chordata > Aves > Apodiformes > Apodidae > Hemiprocne > Hemiprocne comata. The sequence continues at coordinate 1,713,919 of CM036591.1, forward strand.
TGACTTAGTGCTTTTGGACTGTAGCCTTTTGCAGTCTGTCTGGAGCTTGGTATGTCCAGTCTGCTGCTAACTGTCCCCCAGGACAGGGACATCTGTTCAACAGTAGCTTCACATCTTCCCCCTCAGCCTCCTAGGGATATTTGAGGGTGAAAAGAAAAGGTAACTGGCCCCTGTGGAGCTGCCTGCCTTCTTGCAGCTGGGGAGGAGGAGGTGTTCACCACCTGGACTCTCCTTCCAGACCCATTGGTGTAGGAAACTGGTGTAAGGAGCAGAATGGCAGTGTTACAACATAGATCTGTAAGAAATCCATCCCCTACCTTGTCAGGTTTTTCTCTTGCCTATTAAAAACTGCTTAATGAACCACCTTTTTGACTAGATGTTGGAGAAACTCAGTGTTTGCACCTATTTCTTTTGCAACAGAAAACATTCGGAATTATCTGAATTGAATGTGAAAGTTCTAGAAGCCCTGGAGCTCTATAACAAACTGATGAATGAAACACCAATGTATTCAGCCTACTCAAAACTCCACCATCCTGCACAATACCCACCTACATCTTCTGGTGTTTCAGTGCAGGTCAGTACTCCTCTCTGGAAATAGACATGTTCCTAATATAGATTTCTATTAAAAAAGATGACAGCAGAAATGAAGCGTGTGCTTTCTTGCTAGCCTACCAACAAGCTGACACTGCCTGGTGACTTCTTACAGCCTTGAGAATGCACTCCCATGTAGGCACTAGAACAGAACCCTTCCATCTGCAGTTACCTGCTTGTGCAGTAAGCTACAGTAGTTAGTTTTGCTGTACTTCCCAGGAAGCTGCTGTACTTCCCAGGGAGCTACTGTACTGAAAACATGGAAAGATTCCTTCCACGATTCATTTTTTTACAGTTGGAATTGTCTGCCTCAGCAGCTTGGTGGGTATTCTTGCTGTGAGTCATGTCCTCAGGCTTCAAGTCAAATGTTTACCCTCTTACCTCATAGTGGGGATGTGAAGGAACTTGAATATTGGTGCATTAATCATGAGTGCAGTGTACTTGTTCTAAATAGAGAAACACTAGTCTAGCTTTAGCTCTTTTTCTCCCCTTAAGAAATGAAAATGTTGTATTAGGGGGTGGAGTTGCTCAAAACTGTTTAACAGTATCTCCAGTGTGCCATAAGAAAACAAAAATGGAGGAAAAAAAAAAAGAGTTTTTTAAATATTTGGAGAAAGCATAGAATGAGTGTTGTTACTTCAAGTGAACTTTAATGTTAATTGTTCCGTGGGAAAAGAATAGTTGCCATAGCAACTGCTAGCTCTGAAAATGTCAGTTAAAAGTAATTCCGTGTGCTTAACTCCTGGTAACAATGGAAAATTCATTATATTTGGAGGGTAAAAAGTAATTTAAGGCAAAAGGCAGCTGGAGTTTCCTGTTTCTTCCAAGATGCATGCTTCCAGTGGTGAGAAACAAGCTAATGCTAACTGTGCTGAGCTTAGCACAGTCACTTGGTACAAACCTGATCTGTGTCCATGGACCAGCCAAAGTCAAACCCAGTGAGCAGAGTAGGCTTCTGTAGAGGAAGCATCTTATACCACTTGTTCTGTCTGCATTTTGAGTGAAGACTTGCAAAATCTGAAACCAGACATGCAAGAAGCCCAAGGTTTTGCTTTCCTTTTGTGTTACAGTCTTAGAATATTCTTAACGTTTTCATTTCTGGAATGTGTTAAATAACAAATGTTGTGTGATGCCCATCTTCCTACTCAACTCCATGCATCAAAATATGCAAGGATTGAACGTTTTCAAGACAAGCCAGATTAGAGAGAGAGAAATCAGGTTTCTGGGAGGGGCAGAGGCCTTGTATGTGACACAGAAGGTTGTTCTTTCAGATGTTAATTGCTGACCTTGTTAGCAGGGCATTTCTGAAAAAGGGACCTTCTGGTGATACAAAGGTGCCTATTTCAAACACCTTATGAGAAGTTACATGTTTTGGTTTTAAAACCTTGTTGGAAAATTAATTGATGTTCATTCAGCCTTTGAACCCTAACGTATCTGATCTGAGCAGTGCTGTTCTGTGCCACAATTTACTGGTACTTAGTTGAAAACAAAAGGTACACAACGCTGTTTTTTTTAATTACAGTCGTATCCTGTACAGCCACCTAGTGGAAACTACATGGTCCAGGGAGTTCACCAAGTCACCATGGCCTCAGGTTACAGCCTAGGACCTGACCAGATGGGGCAGCTGAGGTCTCTCCCTCAAAGTATCAATTCTTCTGGAGCAGCTCAGCCAGCTCAAGCTGCATATTTAAGGTATTGCTTCAGCCAACTGTTAAATCACCTTCCTGGTGATGTTACTGCTTGTCTGCAGGTTGTGTGTTCTTGGGGTGTTTACAGCAGCACCTAATAGTGTTGGATCACTTTGAAAACACACAGATGGCTTTCAGACTAAGCAGTGTCCTTATGTTCAGATCTGCTTATCAGAGAGATGAACTTGTCAGAGTGAGGTTTGTTTTGTTTGTTGCAGCCCAGGACCAGATGCTGTGCTGACCCAGCCCTACGTGAGCCAGCCCCCCGGCACAGCTGCCTACCCCCCGCAGCCCCTGCCAGTGTCCCTGGACACAGCAGCCTACCACAACAGCACATCGAGTTTGCCTCAAGGACCAGCTTATCCCGTGGCAGTTCCTGCTCATTCCATTCTACAGCAACCAACAAATTACCATCAACAGCCTCTCCTTTAAAAACAAACCAGCTCGTGTTTCTGAACCGATGAGTACAGGTTGCCTGACCTAGTGAATTTTATGAGGAGCTGTCACTGATAATCAAAATACATTTTCCTTTTAAGTAACCCCACCTATTGCATTAGGGTGATGCAGAGTAAAAATATGCATCAGATCTGATTGTTAAGTATTTGCATAAAGACAGCTGGTGGTTTGAAATAATGTCAGGTGACTCTGGGCCCTTCTGTCAGTGGTTTCAAGAAATGCCACCTGTGAATCTTAAGTTAAAAGATTGTCCAAAAATAATTTGCTTTTGAACACGTTTATGAAAACTTGATGAAGCTTAACCCTCACTGCACGCTGCTCTGGTTCTGCATTGCCTCCTCTGGTATCTTACTGTATTCCTTCTGTCCAGGTGGCCTTAGGGAATCCCTGCTGACTTGGGCACCACCTTCCCCCCAGTGCAGGGGCATGTGCTCTGTGGCACTGGAACAGCTGGAAGAGAAAATGATTTGATGCTGTGGCAGTGAGGGCCATGTAGCTGCAGAAAGAGGAGAAATGAGAGTTTTGCAGTGCTGCCTGTTAGATTTTGGGAAACTACAGGGACCTCCTGATGTGCTTCTCTTGAAGAAAACAGGTGGGGTGTTGCTGGGGCTCACTGGCATCTCCTGGCAGAGGTGGTTCTGTGAGCACAAGCCTCCCATGCCAGGGCTGCTCCCGGGGCTGCTCTGGGGCTTGCTGGGCATACTGGGTGCTGAGCCAGAAACTTCTGCAGAGTCTCTCTTCTTTTCCTTTTTGGATGTATCTAGAAGTGAAGGAGTATTGTAGTTCCTTGTGGTAAAGGAGGGGCTGAAGAATGTCTGAAGAATGAGAATCTGCCATGTTCCCTTTGGAACGGGGAGCCGAGTGGAACAGGAATTGTCTTTATGGGACCAGGGGCTTCCTGCCTCTCTTGGCTTTCTTTTCTCTGCCACCATTTCCATGTCTAAACCCTGACTGCAGCCAGAGAAACTGTTACACCGTTGGAAAAGGTGTAGTTAACACACTGTGTAGGCAGAATGCACGTGCTTGGTGAGTGGGACTGTGCTCCTCGATTGCTACAAGGAGGAGCAGGTGCCTGTGGAGAACAGAGGTGTCTGGAAAAGGGGAATTGCCTGGGAACTCTGGAAGCAGAGCACTTGGTGGCTGAGAAAAGAAACCTGAGCATTTCTTCCCTGATGCACTTTTTTGGTGGGTGGGGTTTGTAGGAGAGGAGCAGATAAACTGAATTATTTTTCAGGAATGTGGGGTTTCTTTCTTTTATTGTTTCAACCTCTGAAAAAAAATCACTTCATTCTCCTCCTGTTTACCTGCTCACTTTAGCACAGCCATATTTATACCTGTTTTAACAATTTAATGGTGAGTAATAATCTTTAGATTGGGAAAATAATGGAAAATAATGGAAGCAAATTACTGATAAAAAGATCTTGATTAAGTGCATGAAACTCCCAGGTGTCTAAATAAGTAAATTTTGTACCAAACGAGAACTGTCAGCTTGGAGGCTGTTGTTGAGCAATAAAAACCACCCTTCATTCAGCACTACCTCCATTCCTTTTACCTTTCATTTAATTATTTAGTATCATCACCTTATTCATTTGGAGCCTCATGCTTCTGCAGGATGATATTCAGTACCTCCTCTTTAAACCATTTTTTTTAAATTTAAATTTGTGCAATTGGAAGGAAGCTTTTGTCTTTCCTTTTGACATTACTTTAATTTGCCTTCATCCTTCCCCCCCCTTGAAGTCGTTCAGTATAAATAACACATGTTGCAATACTGAAGCATTTTGACAACTTGTTCTTTAAGAAAAATAATTATTTCAATGCTGCTCTTCAAAATTCTTATTGTTTTGAGACTTTTTTTTTGTAAGAGTTGTTAAGAATGTAAGAGTTGACTTTGTTCCAAGTTGGTGTGTGGTCAGACTAAACCTTGTTGTCTTTTATCTAGATCCTCCACGTTCGTTAGTAAATTGAGATTAAGGTAGGTATTTTTATTGGATTCAAAGCTTTGGTTCAACAGAAATACTGAGTATGTTAAATTGGGATGGTTAGGCAGCTGTGATTTGATTACATGCAGTTCATTGTTAAATATAAATCATGTATATTCTCATTTGTCTGGGATTTTCTACACAGCTACATCTATGTGTACCGTTGAAGCCTGAGATTTTATAAAAGCAGGATTTGTCATTTTGTCATCTCTTATATTCCTAATTCTGTGATATGCAACTTGTAGATAGTGTAAAATAATTTAATTATTATTAAAATAGTGTATTTAGAGGGTTTTGGTGTTAATAGGATCTGTTTTTTCTCTTCCATACTTCTATACATGATCATATTTATTTTTAAGGCCTGATTGTAACTGAACATGCTGCCAAAGGATTTACCTAACTTCAGATTTCTACGTGAGGTTTCTACCTGCTGTTTTATATCAGGAATCGATGGTAGAGAACCTCTGCTTTTTCATGTCAACTCTTAATGGTTAACATAGAAATTTGTGCGACTTTATAATGAGAATTTTATTGTAATATATTTGTTCGGTGGGTGTTGGGAAATACCAATACTAGATCAGTTTTCTTCTAGTATGAGTTGGCAACCTGTTCTGTCTAAGTTATAGCCAGCTGAAAGCAGCAGTTGGGCTTGTCTGTAGCATCACCACGCAGAGAAGTGTTTGGAGAAGCTCTGGTCTTTCCTACAGCCTGGGTGTGACAAATGCATCGTTGGTTTCGTTTGGTTCAGAAATTACAATGTTAAACCATAATTGTTTTTGTGACAAGCAAACCTCTGAAGGCATGTTCTGTGTTGGTTTCACTTCAGGGTTTGTTGGTAGATGGTCATGGGCCTGTGTCATTCTTTTGAAGGCTGTCCCTCAAAGGGGGGCTGAGTGGGCCCTGGCTGCAGCTGCAATCTCTTACAGGAGTTATTTTCTGATAGGAAGGGTTGGGGTTTTTTCTTATTTTTATCTATGCATCTTTTCTAAGAAGTAACAGGCACTACTCTTGCTTACACTGAACACTGTGATGGGTCTGTTGAATGAATGAATAACTTTTTAGAATTTATGGCTCTTACCAGTTAAATTTTAACGGAAGCTGACTCAAAATGTTTTGAATTGGTGAAAATGAAAAATGAAGGAAAGGAGATAGAGCTGGGGCAGGTTCTGAGCGTGGCTGAGCTGGCACAGCTCTGCTGCCTTCGCCACCATGGGAACATCTTTGGGATGGCCAGCAAGGGATGTGGCCACCTACAGATGGCAGCCCCAACTTGGAGCTCAGAGCAAGCTTCTGTGTTGTCTGGGGTTTGAGGGGAGCATGTCCTGCTTAATAGATGTATCACAGTTCTTACAGAAAATTATCTCAAAGAGTTTGCAGTATTCAGAAGAGGGGATTTGTTCTGTTGGAGTATCCATGTGGCCTCCTGTCTGCAATATGTGTGCATTGCCTTGTGTGAATAAAACGTTTGTTTAACAAGCCTGGCTGAAGAGTCTTCTGTTCCCCACGCAGCTCAGTCCTTGCCAGGAAGGTGAGGCAAGAGCTCTGAGTGGTCTGGCCATCGAGCTGCAGCCTCCCTGGTCCCCTGCCCTCAGCCTTGCTCCTGTGTGCAAGCCCATCCTGGGCCACCAGCCCAGCCACCTCCAGCTCCTGGTGTTCCCACACGCCATCAGCAAAGCCAGTGCTCTGTTGGAGATGGTTATTCCATGGCTATGCTGCACTTCACCTCCCACCAGCTCTTCTGCTGGGACCCAGGGCCTGGTGCCTGAGGGGCAATGACTGGGCATTAACTGCTGGGAAATGGAACAGAATAATAACCTTACCTAAAGTGGGAATATCCTGTGCCACAAACCAGGAGGTGTTTCTTCAGAACACAACTACATTGCTCTTCACATCTGATTTTACTGCACTTCTTAAATAAACTTATGGCTTATTACAGCTTCTCATGGAGACACTAAACAAACTATCCAGAGATTTCTAGCTACTCCAAAATAAGAATAAACCCTTGTGCTTTAAAGAGACCTTCTCCTGATGCTGTGAATGGACACCAAAAAAGTGCAAGCAGCCTAAGGTACCTGAGACCGACTCTGCTAATAGTTACTCAGATGTAAATTGCTGCTTTTACTCGTTATTTGCAGCCCAGAGGAGTTCCTGGCCCCCATGGGTTGATTTCAGGTCACTTCAGGCTGCAAAGCTAAATGTTACAAAGCCCTTACAAAGCCAAAACATTTAATGAATTACTGGGAAATGGTTGTTTGGTTTTCATTTCGAATCTCAACCTAAACATTACTGCTGAAGTGAGACAATGATGTGTTAGTTTTCTGGACAGTATCTGAACTGGGGAAGTCAGTCAAATACTTGGTCACGCTAAGGTCAATGTTTAAAATAAAACCCTTCCTCGTACCAGTTTAATGGTTAAACTGAATATAAAAATAATCCTAATTTAGACTACAGCATTCGTGACCCACATTCCTCTTTGACAAAGAAACCAGGCTGCCTCATTTCAGTCACGGAATGAAAAGAAAAGCCGTAGTTTGTATCATGAAAATGAAATAAATATTTGCTCTGATGTGGTTTGGGCCTTCACCAGAGGGGTGTGTGTGCTCAGAGCCTTCTGGTTTACAAGTGAGATCCGTTCAAAGATGAACATGTTTCTGCTCTTACTCATTTCAGTGGGAGGTGTAATGTGCCTGGAGTTCAAGCACAGGAGTGGGAAGCAGGAAATCCAGGTCCTGCTTCCAGTTCTTCCCCAGATTTCCTCAACTTCAAACAAAAATCCCTTAATCTCCCAATTTATCTTTTTTCCTCTCCACCTTGGAACTCCCCGTGCTCTTCATAACTGGTTGTTGATCTAAAATCAATGCTGATCAACACTGGGAAGCGTTGGGTGTTGCAGTTCACGTGGTCATGGCAGTTGTGGCTCAGTTTCAGCTTAAGGAGGTTAAACCCAGCTCAGAGGCTGCTGTTTGCCTGTTGCATCTGTGGCTCCTCTCCAGTCCATCCTGGTGGGATGCAGCAGGAACATCCTGTGTGGGATGTGGAGAGGCAGGAGGAGAACAAGGGTCACTAGTGCTGAAAACATTGCTGCAGTGAGAGTGGTGGTGATTGCTGTAGTTTGTGGTTGGCTGTGAAAACCAGACACCTGGTTGCCTCTCATGGAGGTTTCTCCACGCTGGGGACAGCAGGGCCTGGGGTGCAATACTGGGCTGGAACAAAGTGGGTGGTTTCACTGAAACCCACCTCCTGCCCTTCATCTCCGGGGGTTTCCTTCCTGTGTGCCTGTCCTCAAGGTGGCAGCCACCTGGGGCCAGTCGCCCCCACAGCTGGGTTCATACAATCGTTTTGGTTGGAAAAGTCCTTTAAGGTCACCAAGTCCAACCGTTAACCCAGCACTGCCAAGGCCACCACTAACCCATGTCCCTCAGCACCACATCTACACGGCTTTGGAATCCCTCCAGGGATGGGGACTCCACCCCTACCCTGGGCAGCCTGGGCCAGGGCCTGACAACCCTTTTGGGGAAGAAATTGTTCCCAAGATCCAATCTAAACCTCCCCTGGCACAACTTGAGGCCGTTTCCTCGTGTTCTATTGCTGGTTACTTAGGAGAAGAGACCGACCCCACCTCGCTCCAAATTCCCCTCAGGGAGCCGGAGAGAGCGAGAAGGTCTCCCCGCTCCCGGGCTGAGTCCTTACCTCACCCGCTCCCCCCGGTGCCACCCCCGGGGAGGGGGGCAGGCGTGTCCCGGCTCCGCCCCGGGGCTGCCCGGCCCCTCCCCGCCCACCCTCGCCCTTCCCGGCGCTCTCGCTCGGCAGCAGCGGCGAGCCGGGGCCGGGGCGGAGGCAGCCGCCGATCCTGGCCGCCATGGCCGCGGTGGGTGCCGGCCGGGGGCTGGGGGCTGTGGGGGGGACTGTGGGGAGGGTGGCGGCGACACGACCCTGATGTCTTGGCCTCCCCCGGGGCAGGTGACAAGGGGCACGGCGACACGCCGCAGCCGGCTGAAGCGCTCCGACGGCAGCACCACCTCCACCAGCTTCATCCTGCGGCAGGTGAGGGGCCGGGGGCGGCGGGGCCGGGCCGGGCCGGGGCTCTGCCGACCTCCTTCGGGCGGGGGGTGGTAAACCACCGCGTTTCGGGGGATTTTGGGTGTCGCGGGCTCCAGCTGCGGGGACTGCAGAAGTTGTGGCTGCTGCCCGCCCCCTCGGCTCCCCCTCCTCCCCAAACTCCCCGGTTTGGGCGCGGGTCAGAGCCAGGCTTCAAACTGTCAACCCAGCCAGCTCCAGAATTAGGAGAGGGGGCCTAAAAAACCCGCCTGAAGGCGCGATTTATTCCGATAAACGCACATATTGTGTTTGCCTTTGGTTCCCGAGCTGCAGCTTGTACGTTGGGCTGATTTTCTGGTTATTCCCTGCAACGCTGAGGGCAAGAAATACACTTTTCTTCAAGAATGGAAGCTGAGCTCTCAGTGAGCTTCTGCCTTGGAGGAGAGGGTTTCTGAAAAAAAAACAACAACAAAACAGTCGGTTGCAAAGGTGACGAGAGCATCAGCGTCTCTGGCGTGGGGCTTGGGGCTCGTCAGTGCTAATTACACAGCAGCCCAGCTTCCCCTGGCGCTGCCCGACCCGAGTTATCCACCGGGATGGAACCTCCTGCTTAGTCGCCCTGTGCTATTTCCAGCCGTACGTTCCCGCCTGCCAGCGATCCCTTGGGAAAATACAGACCGGCATCCCGAGCCTCGCTGAAGCATCACTTTCTCTCCTACAAAACGCTTCTTAGCGTATTGGTAATTTTGCTCTAAAAGTAAAGGAGGTAGAACATTTTGTGGAGTATTAGCCTCTGTCTCACACTCCTCCCCCCCGCGTTCCTCAGTGACTTTAATAGAAATTTAAGGAATCTGAAGGAAAGCAGAATTGGGTCCTTGACAAATTCAAGGACACTTGTCATGCATGGAAGCGTATTTTGCTCAGGACGTGGAAGTTGTGGGGTTGGTCTGTCAGAGAAGGAGGTGTAAATAACCAAGGGAAGCTTTTTATGGCTTTGTGGGGTCCCATTGTCACTGCTCCAGCCCGGAGCAGAACCACAGCAGTGTCTGTCTGGCTGTCCCTATTCCCAGGACGAGCAGAATGAGATGTGAAAGTCCCAGTGTGAATGTGATGTTTAGTGTGGTCTGAGCCGTGTAAATTAGAGTTGCAACATGGATAAATACATACAAAGGTAGTTGTAGCCTGTGTCAGGCTGTCGTGGTGGTTCAGGAGATGTTGCAGGTGGCTCTGGGCCCTTCTTGGAGACGTCCTGGAGAATCTTCCAGCTTGTGAGAAGTATTGTTGGAAGTGGTGGGTTTTGTGCCACACTCACACGGAAACTGAGGACTTGCCATTTAGGCAAAGGGAGGGTTATTGGGGTCACCCAGAGCACTCTGTGTCTCGGGGAGCCAGGATGCCAGGTGGGATTTTGAAAGTGGGCCTTGGGAGAGCTGCTGTGTGCGTGGAAGAGCCTGGCTCCTCACACAGAAGCTCTGGGTGTCACAGCTGGGGTTCAGGGATGGCACTGCAGCCCTCGCTCGCTCGCAAAGGATACATCTTTGTTTGCTGTGAGTCATATTTGTTGTACCTTTTCCTGTACAAACAGCAGAAACTCTTCTACTTTTCACAGAATCACACACAGCGCTGGAGCGGCTCCTGCGCTCGGCACTTCTGGAATGTCTCATATCTGAGGACATGGTGTGCTCTGCAAGCACCCATTTGTCTCTTTTCTCCTTTGGGGAGGATGGGGGGAGTCACTTTTCCCCCTCCCGAGGGGTTGCTTGACACAAGGTAATACATTTGAGGGGCTTTGCCCAAGAATTAGAGGAAAGTCAGGCACCAGTGCTGCCTGCACCAGCATCTGTCTGTGCTGCCCTGCCAGGGGACGGTGCTGTCTGGGCTGAACCTGCCACATCAGGATAATTTCAGCTCCGTGCAGTACATAGTGAAATGAATTGATCCATACTGGAGCCAGGTTATCCCAGATGAGAAAGGAGCAGACAAATTGCTGTCACTTTCTAAGGTGATGTTTGAGATCGAGATTTAAAGCAGCAAAAGGTGCTCAGTGATTTACTGCCCTGCAGACACAGAGCAGTTCCAGCTGCCTGGCGTTCCTGTCCTCTCCTCCCACTGTGAGGTTTTCCTTAATAACAGTCAGGCTTTAGGAGCAAAAGTGGAAAAAAGAAGTCCTAATAGCGGGGATTAACGTCAAGTAACATTGAGGTGGTTGTCAGTATAATTTAAAAAAAATTGAAATTCTGTCAGTAAGATTTGCCATGCGTGTCCCAAAAGAGTCTTAAGTCTGTTGTAGATCTTGTATGTGTTAAGAACTGGGCAGCAGCTTCTTGATCATGTCCAGAATACAAAAGGCAATTTTATCCTTGCCTTCCTTTTGTGTCGGGAGAGCTGCGTGTCCCCCCGGTTTGAACCTTTACTTGATTTTTCATCATGTTGCATTGAGGTTTTGGTTTCAGTCCATTGGTCAGTCTAATTGAGTAAGGGGAAGATGTTAGGATCAGCTGTTGAGTTTGCATTTTTGTCAACACCACATGGTCATAAGCAACGTCCCCTGTGCGTGTCAGTAGGGGCAGAGCTGCCTGATTCCAGCATCACCATCCTTGGGCTGGTGGAAAAAAATAAGGTCCCGGAGTGACCTGGGGTGCAGGAGGTTCCCAGTTGTTGTGTGGGCACCTCTGTCTGCAGAGTAAACCTGGCGCTGAAGCTGTTAAGTGCAGTATTTGAGCAAGGAACAGCCGTACAAAATTGTTCCTCTTACGTGGCAGGTGCTGCTCAATTATATTTAAGAACCCCCTTAAGGGACAGGAGTCAATTGTAAGACAATAAGTAGGTCAGCTGAAAACATATGCTTATAATTGTGCACAAAATGCTGTAATAATAACTCATTCTTGTTTTCTTCTGGAAGTTTTTCTGTTTCCATCACTTCCTTTGACACGGTGTGACTTGGGAGCGTATGCAATTTATTTATTTGTTTTTTTCTTTGGCTTGTGGTAGCACCAGTTCCACTGCTTGTGATTTTGAGTGGGATTTGTTTCTCTGAGGCAGGTGAAGTGACCTGTGAAGCACAAGAGCAGCCACCTAAAGGTCGTGCTGGAGCATGACTTCTTGTCAAAAGGAAGAGCTGTGGTGGGTGCTCCGTGCCAGGGGCTGCAGCTCGAGGTGTGTGTGCAGGGGCAGGGCCTTGTGGTACGATCTTGAAACACTCATGGTCACGGGTGGAAATCCTTTCCAGCTCACACCAGAGGCTTCAGGCAAAGCCACCGGGTGGACCTGTGAAGTCCAACCACATTTAACTTTATACAAAATTATATTTAGACATGCAGTTTATTTCTGGAAGTGTGTTGCTTTATTTAGAGATAGTTGAAGTTAAACTCAGTTTTATTTTAAAACACAGTTACAGCCAGGGTTGTGTCTCTGGCAGTGCTTGTGCCTCCCCCTTTTAAATATCATTTTTTCCTCTGTGGTATCTAGAGGGAAAGAAAAAAACCCCACATTGTCTGTCATTAGCCCAGCTCTGAAGCTGTAGCAACTTTTAAAAAGGTTAATGCCACTCCAACCAGGAAGAAGTAAAAACCTTTCAAGAGCTTTGTTGCCTTCTTTTCAGCTGGGCTTTTTATGTGTGTGGAGGTGGGGTTGTGGGGTCCTTCCTGCAGGACCAAGTGCTGAGCGTTCCATCCACATTCAGGGATCTTCTTGTTGAGCCAAGCAAAGCCAGTGGTTGGTCAGGTTTGGGAAGCTCTGGGGGGTGCCTGAGCTGTGTTTGTCACTGCTGAGGTCCCGTGGCCGGGGGGGATGGATGCAGTGCCATCCCTGCTGTGGAGCAGGGCCAGCCTGCCCATTGGCTCTGGTGGGTGTTGGCTTTATTATGGACTCTGGTGCTTCCAAGAGCAACGTGTGGCCTGCTGTCCAGGGTGGAGTTTGTAGCTGATGTTTTTTGCTGGCTGTCCTGCAAAGCCATGATCTGAACTAGGAGAAAGCCACAGTTGGACTTTGCTCCTCAGCGACGTATGGAGCAGCTTCAGTGACTGTTTCTTAACAAACTTTTTAAATGCCCGTTTGATTTTATTCAGTTTTGGGTTGTTTTTTTTCTGTTTTTTCATTTTAAAATCATTTTCCTCAGAGTGCAATGAGATCTCTTGAGATTTTGGCCTTCTGTTACACAGGTTTTCTGGCATGCAGGAAGCGGAGGCTGTTGGGTGGTGGTGTCCATTCCAACCCAGGCCTGTGATGAACTAGGCACTTCTCAAAGTCAGTCACTGAGGAGATTGATAAAACACATGTCTGCAAAGGAGCTGGTGAGGATTCAGTAATTTCCCAGGATGAGCTCAATTTGACGATGAGTCATTAATTTCTAAAATATAACTTACAGTCACGGAGTGTGATTGTTCCTTAGACACAGGGCTGGATGGTTCTTTTTTTCCACACAGCATTCAGAACCTGTTAAAGCATTTGACAGGTGAATAAAAGATTCAGCCCTTTCCCCCAAGAACACCAGCCTGGCCTGCACCACACAGTGACATTGTTTTAACCTGCCTTTCTTCTTAAATCCAGGTAGTTAGTTAATACAAGAGTTGCATCTTTCAAGTTAACCCGTGCTTAAGAGCAGTTTTAGTTTGTAAATTTACTTTGTAAATTTAGTTTAAATCAATAAATGTAAAGTGAGGTGGGCTTGAACTGAAATAAATGTCCCTGGACCTCCTTGCTGTGGTAGGGTCACAGCCAACCATGCCTTGCTGTGGTGTCCCAATGGCCATTTGGCTTCGAGCCTAGTTTTCTCTTGTGTACAACCCTGTGGAGTAAGTTTACAAAAGGTCCTATGAGCTTCAGAAGAAATCTGAGCCACCACGGCTGGATTTGTCTGTGATGGGTTGGAGAATTTTCATGGAGCTGTCTCCTGCCAGCTGGAGAGAGGCTGTCGGACAGCTGGGTTTGGAAGAGGAGGTCTGTCATGACCCTTGGGGAGGCTGGTAGTGACGGCTGTGATTAGGAGAAACACTGAGATGGTAAAGGCTGTGAGATAAAACCATGCTTTGCTACCACTGTGTGTTCCAGTGATGGAGGGTGATGTGTCTGAGCAGCTCCCAACCATCAGGCTCACCAGTGCTGATGACTCCTAGCTGATGTCTCTCCTCTCCGTAACTTCCTACAGGATGCTGCCTCTGCAGATTAAGTCAGAGTCATGGGACATGCACCTGGTAGCTTTTCCAGAGATGTCTTCTGATGGGGCTTGAGAGGCTGATGGACTTGGAGCATGTTCCTTCTTCTTGGCTACTCTGTTGGTAATAGCTGATGGCATGTGGCTGTCACACCTACATGTGCACATCTGCCTTCTGGGAAGCTGCCTTGTCCCACCTAATGGTGTTGCTTTCATCCCAGGAGCCCTAAAATCCTGCCAAAATCCTGGTTTCTCTTTGACGACTGGGAGGAGGAGGTGAGTGAGGGACAAACTTCACAAGGTTGAAGTCACAGCAGAAGGAAACTTAAATGGACTTTTTTGTCATAGAACAAAGAGTAGGAAAGTTGGCTTCTCTCCTTCATTCTGCCACCGCTTCCCCCAGCCCTGAAGCAGCCAGCAGACTTCTGTGGGTTTTGTTTCTTCAGCTGGGAGGCAAGTGTGGCTCTGTACCTCTGTGTCACCAGGAAGCTTGAGTGAATGTTTCTTAGTGTACTAATTGAATCTCAAATCATGTTCCAACTTAGTGTTCTGTTACAAAAGGAAAAAAAGATGTTTTTTGGTGTAGTCTCTGTCTGCAGGCAGCTAAGGATCATGATTGCACTTCAGAACAAGAATTACCCCAATTGGTTGGCTGGTTGGTTTGTTTTTGTTGGAGCCATCTACCAACCTTCTGGGCAGGTTCAGGGGATTATACTCACACTTGGCTGTTGTCCTCACCACTCCATGAGCGCACGTGAGGTGGAACATGATCCATCTCCTTGGTGTGCCCAGGCTGGGTGGCTGCAGGTGGGTCCTGGTGCCCAGCAGCAGCTGATAAGATCGTCAGGGATCTGTAAGGTGGCAGCTAATAAAGTTACTGGGCTCCTTCCTGTGTGTTTGATGGGCTCCTTGGTGTGTGGATTCATGGAAGTCTGAGCCGTTGAAATTTGCACTTTAAAAATTTGATGTCCTAGTCTTCAGCAGATGTGCTGACCAGCTTATTGTCTCCATGGTAACGAGGTTTCGTTTTTAAAATAGCCTAAAGTCACAAAAGAGAAGTCAGATATTAATAGCATCAGCAGCGTAGGTATGAATAAAAAATAGGATTTTGGCTATTCCTCACCCAAAATTTCTAGTATTTGGGAGTTGTCTGTCTCTTGGTACATACTGTGGGTGTTTGTTTAAATGCATTTTTCTAGTGTGACCTATAAAATGAATTCTCTTTATTCAAGCAATGTTATTACAATGGAATATTGACATGATTCCAGCAACGCTTGCCATACCAGTGTCACACCAAATGCACAATATTTAATAGGTAACCATTAAAAATACATCTTTAAAAGTGTGCATGGTGTACAAGGGTATGGAAGCAGGGTGCTCCCACTGTCCCCCTTCCTGTCATGGGGAGATTCCATGCATCCCACCCTACAGCTGGGGCTGAAGGACCCTGGGCAGCTCCATCCCCATCACCCGCCGCCTTCCGACAGTCTCACTGGTATTCCCACCCCCCCCAGTATTTTGCTGTAGGGTCACAGAATGTGCAGAACTCCCGTGGGGTGAACTCCATGCACTTGGGGCATTTGGGGAGGTTTGGGGAGCTCTGCCCACCTTGGCCCCCACACAGTTTCTGTGGACGCTGCTGGTCTGTGTCAAACGCAACCTCGGAGCGATTGTCTGTGCCGAGTGTGGAGGAAGCAGGGGTGATTGCATGGGGTTCCAAACCTCTTTTTGGGAAAGTAGGTGCTTGTTGCTTTGAAAATAATTTGGTAGAGACAGAAATAGCTTTTCCCTGAAATCCTTAGGTCTTGGGTGACCCACAGAGTTGGAAAGTTTAGCTTTTCAGCTCCTTTCTGTTGGTTTCAGGGTTATATGGGAAAGCCCAAGGGGTGTAATCTTCAGAAGTCTGCTTTAAAAAATAAGAAGGCAGAGCCCAGGCAAAACAAAATTTCAATGGGACCTTCTTCAGCCACTTGGGATGTCAAAGAGACCGCCCATTAAAGACAGCTCCTGACTAGCAGTCAAATGTCATAAACACGATCGAAGGTGATGTTGATAAGTGATGTCAGATAATCCCACAATTGAGAAAAGCTGTCAAAAAACATGTTTAGAGAGTCTGGGTAACAAGGCATCTCTCTTGTCTGGTGTATTTGTACCTCAAATACTGTGTTCATTTTATGGTCCCCCACCACAAGAAGGACATGGAGGGGCTGGAGTATGTCCAGAGAAGGGCAGTGGAGCTGGGGAAGGGGCTGGAGCACAAGTCTGAGCAGGAGCAGCTGAGGGAGCTGGGGGTGTCCAGCCTGGAGCAAAGGAGCCTGAGGGGAGACCTTCTGGCTCTGCAACTGCCTGAGAGGAGGTTGGAGCCAGGGGGGGGTCGGGCTCTGCTCCCAAGGAACAAGTGATGGGACAAGAGGAAATGGCCTCAAGTTGCAGCAGGGAAGGTTTAGGTTTGATATGAGAAGAAACTTCACTGCAAGGGTAATCAAACACTGGCACAGGCTGCCCAGGGAGGTGGCTGAGTCACCATCCCTGGAGGTGCTTAAAAGCTGTGTAGATGTGGTGCTGAGGGACATGGTTTAAGTACTTGTCTTGGTAGAGTTTCATTATGGTTGGACTTGATGATCTTAAAGGTCTTTTCCAACCAGAATGATTCTGTGTGTATTAATTTTTGGCTGCTTGTAATGGAGTCTCCAGCTGTCCCTGGTGCTTTGGGGTGACATGGGATGGGTGATAGATGGGACTGGTGTGCCTTCCTCCATCCCTCTAACCAAAAGTGGAAGCTTTCTTGAATCACAGAGAGGAAAGATTGAGATTCCTAGATTCCTTCCTGCCCTGGTCCTCTGCCCCTGCAGGTCACCTGTGATGAGCATAAATCGAGTTTGTTTTTGCCCTAACTGGCTGTGTGACCTTTCACAGATGGCTTGTCAAAGGCTGTGGTTCCTTGAGACTTTTTACAATGATCCTCACAGTTTTTGGGAAAAACCTTGTTTTCTTCTAAAGAAGGGATTTAATGTCCTTAAGCAAGAGTCACTGCTGGATACTGGATCCTGGTGGCTTGTGTTGCTTGGCTCTGGGTTGTGACATCTTCTCCTGCACACAAGCAGCAATATTCTGGCTGTAATCTCCATCTGGGTTCATTTGCGTTCTGCTTCTGCTGTCGTTTGTATTTTTATGGTGGTGATGCTCCAGACTGATGGTCTCAGTGCTTAACTAGCAACTCTTTTCCCCAGTTTATATAATCTGTCATGTTTCCCTTTATCCGTAGGGACAGCAGGAACCATCCCCATGCCTCCATATTTCTTTAGATTAACACACTTCATGTGTTTTGATATGCTGTGCAAAATTTGACATCCTGAGTCAAGTGATGTAGTAGAAGACTTCAGGTCAGCATTTTGAAACCACCTGTTTCTCTGAAAGTCAAGATAATCCTTTTAATCGGGATAATCTGGTAGATTTGATCCAGTGATATTCCATTCATTCTGCACCTTTCACCTCTAAGAAGGTTTCCAGGGGTTTATTCTCTGGGAGGAAGAAGAGGCAGAGAGCTGCAGGTGGGCAGCCCTGTAGTGGAATTCCCGTTGGATCTGGGCAAAACATGTCCTACTGAAGTTCTCCTCCTGCAGTTACTATCTTGCATGGGGGATTGTCTTCCAACTGAAGTTGTATAGCTCTGCATTTTCTGGCAAAATAGTAGATTCACCCTGTTTCATGCTTACAAAAACTAGTTCTTTATTATTATATGCATTTCAAGAGGATGCCACTTGGGACATCCCAGGCTCTCCTGGCTGAGAGCATCCAAGGACAGCGTGTGGTGGCAGATAGGAGGTGGGATCTGAGCACCTGGGACCATCACCCTGCTGCAGCCTCGCAGGGTTTGGTGGGTGACCTGCAACCACCTCAGACACCTGAGTTTAAGCAGGAGAATCCCATCCAGCATGTCAGGGAGGAAAACCTAAGTGAAGCTCCTCACTTGTGAATTCAGTAAGTCTTGGCAACTACAGGGTTGTGTGTCTCTTTCTGAAGAGAAAGGTAGATTACTTCATGGTTTTCCAACTGACTTATATCTTTGATTTGGATTTTGCTTGCCCTAAACCTTGTAGTGAGATGTATTCTTCACTTCCTTCCTTGTGGGTTCAGTGGTACCTTGTCCTGTACAAGACCTTCTTGGTGACAACATGCACACCATACATGTTCTACTCCAATTTTTGTGAAGCATTTTGGGGCCTTTTATGACAAAGGCACTGTGCTTGTGAGTAGAGGTTTGGTACCAGGTGCTAGTTGAAATAAAATTCTGCTGAAATTGGGCTGCACGTTCTGCTGAAGCATCTTCATGTGCTATGGCCATTGTTTTTGGATTGTGCGTAGAAGTGAAGGACATATCTATAAATAGTGCAGCAAAGTGGTTATACTTAGACCTGGATATACCTTTCCTCTGCCTCCCCCAGTTGGTGTGACAGGTTGGGTGCTCCTGAGCCCTTCCAGAGGCAGGTTCTCCATGGGCAGCTGGCAGCACAGCACTGGTGACAGGCACTGAGCTGCAAAAGGGGTGGTTTCCTCTGAGATACAGACGACGTGGAGGTCTGGAAGGAAACCTAGTCCAGATTCAGCTCTTACCATAAACTGTTGGGCCTGATCTGCTGTGCCTGGAGGGGCATTCATTCCTTGGGTGATCTCTTCTTAGCAATTGAACTGATTTTCCCATTAGGAGGCATTTCATAAGCTGGTGGGTTGAGGTTTTTTTCCCTCTCTTAATCTTATAGTGATAAAAGTGACCTCGACACCAGACATTTCTTAGGGCTTAATGACCAGCTGGGGATATATCCTGAGATTTATTAAACATCCAATCAGTCATTAGTCTTCAATGTGCCTGGGAGCAATTATGGCTTAAATATTCTTCTCCTGTTTGGCTTTGGTCACTTCAGGCTATTAGGAGCATCTTTGCCTCCCTCTGCCCCCTCCCCACTTGTTGGGATCATGGGGAGGAAACATCCATCCCACGGGGCAATAACAGGAGCTGCTCCAACGCACTGGCTGTGCACGTATGGGGTGTGGGACCTGGTGTGAGGTGGGAGAGCTGCAGGTGGTGGTGGTAGGGGGGGATGGCAGCAGTAAGGAAGATTATCTTCACATTTCTGTGGACTGTGATCGGAGGAGAAGGAATCCAGGACTGCCAAATGTAACCTACTTCCTCAGAGAAAAAGGTCAGGTCAGAGACACGGAGAAGTGAAGAATGAGATGGGGTTAAAAGGTGGGATCACAGCTTTTTAGTTCAGTAACTATTTAAATCTGACTAAGGACAGGATGTGGGATTTTTTGGGGGTTTGCTTTTTTCCTGGGAGTGTTGTTGCTCTCTTGATCTGACGTTGTGTGTGTGTCACACCTTGTATTTCTCTCTTAAAGCTGACAGTGGACTCGGCATGTTGTGACACTCGCTCCCCAGCTGATGAGAGCTGCCCAGTATCAGGGATGGCAGCCAAGCCATGGGAGGAGATGAAGAGTTTAAAAAAAAAACAACCCCAAAAGATCGCCCCTCAAAAAACCCAACTATAAAACCAGGGGCAGAGAGAAAGGTGAGAGAAAGTAGAGAAGCGGGGAAAAAGGAGAGAGGAAGAAAGAAAAGGCAGAATGTGGCTCTAGCAGGTTTGAAGAATGAAAAGGATATGAACTAAAAATGTTAGTAGTGGCTTGCCAGAATGGGTGGCTCCTGTCTCACTGTTGTCTTCTCTGACTTTATTCACCCCTGTTCACAGGTCTTCTAGAAGATTTTCTCTTTTCCTTCAGGGAGCAGCCAGATGTGTCCTAGCCACGCTAGCTGGTGGCATGGCAGCTGCTTCAGTTTTCATCCCTTTTTTTTTTCCTTTATCTTTTCTTTCTTTTTTCATCCCTTTTCTTCTTCTTTCTCCCTGTGAAGTTAGGGAGAAGATTGGTAGAAATACTGGCAACGAGGTGACAGCAGGAAGGCCAGAGTCATCTGTCCCTCTCTGCCATGTGATGGCCTTCTTGAGGGCACTCTTTGATGTCAAACCTCTCCTGTTCTCTTATTTTCCAAGGTATTTTCCCAGGCCTGGGATGCAGGCTGTAAGGCTTCTGTGAGGCACTGAGGTTTTTTCCAGCAGTCTTGACTTCAGCACATGAGCTCCTGTTTTTTTCTGTGATAATGACAAGTTTACTCAGGGATCAAACCTGTCTGACCAGCCTTAATGTTGAGCCCCCAAACACCAACCTCAAGGAGAGGAGACTGATTAGAAAAGACTGCTTCACTCTTAGCCATATTCACTAGTCAGGAGGTAGACAGCATTTGCTGTCAAACAGATGATTTTCAGAGCCCAAAAGTACATACAAATAAAAAGTCATTAAAAAAACCTGATGTAAGCATTGCTGAGCAGAGCACACCCATCTGCTTGCCTGAGTACCCAGGCCCTCCTGCCTCTGAGTTTGAAAATGAACTTGCTTCTCTTGGTACATGCTGGAATAACTGTTATGTTGGCTGATGTTGTCTTCTAAGGAACAGTACAAAGAGCAGAGGTGTGTCCCTGCTGTGCAGTGTTCCTCCTTCCTGATGTGCCCTTGTGGCCAAGAAGGCCAATGGTATCCTGGGGTGCATTAAGAAGAGTGTGTCCAGCAGGTCAAGGGAGGTTCTCCTCCCCCTCTACTCTGCCCTAGTGAGACCCCTATCTGCGATAGGACAAGGGGCAATGGATGCAAACTAGAGCACAGGAAGTTTCAGCTCAACATGAGGAAGAACTTCTTCACTGTGAGGGTTATGGAGCACTGGAACAGGTTGCCCAGAGAGGTTGTGGAGTCGTCTTCTCTGGAGACTTTCAAGACCCGTCTGGATACATTTCTCAGTGACCTGCCCTAGATTCTGTGGTGGTCCTGCTCTGGCAGGGGAGTTGGACTTGATCTCCGGAGGTCCCTTCCAACCCCTAACGTTCAGTGATTCTGTGTCCTC
The DNA here is from genome assembly GCA_020745705.1 of Hemiprocne comata. Classification (NCBI taxonomy): domain Eukaryota; kingdom Metazoa; phylum Chordata; class Aves; order Apodiformes; family Apodidae; genus Hemiprocne; species Hemiprocne comata. The sequence goes on from CM036591.1 coordinate 1,734,775, forward strand.
TTGTCAGATGTGGTGGTACAAATGTGTTCCTGATGTCCCCAGGGCACGGCTCGGTGCAAGCTTTGTTTCTCTCATTAGTGCCAGAGAGAATTCTAATGAGAAATAATACTCTCTCATTATTTCTTGCCTGTTGACCAGCTTCTTGCTGAACAACTGGAACATAGTTAATGATCTCCCCATCTTTGCTTGGAGGAAGGGCTGGTTGGACCCCACAGAGGCTGTGCTGCTCCTATGGAACATCAACAGCTGGGCATTCTGCACTCTGTTCAGCCAGCTGGGTCATTGCTTCTAACCAAGCTTCTATTCTGTGTGTCAGATTCATGAGGAGTTTGTTCTTGTCCAAAGCAAAAGTGTTTTTTAAAATTCATTTAATGCACAAGGGGCAATGATTACAACCTGGAGCACAGGAGGTTTAACCTAAATATAAGAAAATCCTTCTTTACCCTGAGGGTAACAGAGCCCTGGGACAGGCTGCCCAGGGAGGTTGTGGAGTCTCCATCCCTGGAGACATTCCAAACCCATCTGGATGTGTTCCTGTGGGATCTGCTGTAGGGGGGATCCTGCTCTAGCAGGGGGTTGGACTAGATGATCTCCAGAGGTCCCTGCCAACCCCACCATTCTGTGGTTCTGTAAGGTTTTTTCTGCCCTAGACCATTAGGAGGTAATTGAGCAGCTTACATCCCTCCATGATAAATATCCTGATATTTTAAACTTCTGCACAGTCTTGTGCTTTGGGTCCTCTCTGAGATGAATGCTGGTGGTTTAGGAAGACTTCTGCATTCTGTTGTTAACCGTGGCCACTGAAAATGGAGTAACTGGAAAAAGTCACCACACAGCCAACCTCTCACCAGGAAATGGCACCTCCCCTGTTCTCTGGACCACAGCTCTGTGCCAGACTGGCAGTTCTTTCACCTGTAAATCCTTCACCTTCCTTTTTGCTCTTTCTCTGATGAGAGGTTACCACTTCCAGGCAGGAGAAACAGGAGTGTGATGAATTACAAGCCGGTGTAATTTATGCAGAAGCAGTGTGGGGGAAACTGCAGCCCACTCTTGTTCCACATAAATTATGCATGTACCTCCTTGAAAATAGCTACAGAGGGTGTTCAGATTTTTTTGGCTAATGAATCATGCCCTGAATTTCTACAGTACAGACATTGACTCAAATGTCTCCCTTTTGCCCCACCTTTATTTTTAGATCATCTGTAAACTTTTGCTGAACGTGCAGTTCCGGATGTTTATTTTCCTTACAACAGACCTGTTGTTTGAAGACCCTGTGTTGGAAAGGGGCTCCTAAATTTACTACTTCTCCCAGAGCCCTCCCACATGAGAGTTTACATCTTTTGCTTTGGAGATCTCTGAAGAGCTCCCTTGGCTGTCGCAGTGAGGATTTCTGGGAATAAATGTCTGCTTGAGAAGAGAAGCCTGCTCTTGTGTGCAGTCACCTCCCTGCAAACCATGGCTGTAGGCATCTTGGGAGATGTCACCTTCAAGCCTAAGTCATGGGCAACACAAAACCTTTGAACCTGAGCACAGGAATGTAGAAGCTGCAAGCAGTGCATGAAGAAAGCCAAGTATGATGCTGTGCACCATGTATTTGGTTGCTGTAATATGTAAATAGAATATTTAGCTGTCCATAAGCTAGTGAAGCTTGGGGATGGTTAGAGGAACATTGCAGGTAGCCCTAGCCACTTGGTGTAGTAACTGGGGAGCAGCAGGGTCGTGGTCTGCTCTTCTCCTTCACCTCGGGAGCAGTGGCTAAGCCAGAGCTCCCTCTACGAGACAGCAGCAGTAAGAACACCAACCAGCAGGAAGCACTTTTGCAAGGGCTTTGAGAAGGGTTTGGAAGGTAAAGAATAGTTGTTTGGAACCTGAGAATCTGGAACAGCTTTGGACCTAAAATCAGCTTGCTACAAGGATGCAGAGTGTTGTGGAAAGAACAAGTCAAAAGAGAAGTGTGATTTTTCGTGACAATCCAGGTGTGGGTGGCCCAGCGTGGGCAAGCCCAGGGGAGGGGGTGGCACGTGGCTTCAGCTGGAGATGTCAGGGAGAGGAGGCTTTGGTGGAGAGGAAGGTGGGGACACTCCTGGAAAGACCATTTTGTCATGGATGTGGAAAAAGCAATATCAATACGCAGAGGAGAGCTACTTAGTTTCTTTTGTTGTCATATGTTAGGAGCCTGCCTAGGATATATATAGTGATCTCATATGTGCTTTCTTGAAGATTTTCCTGTGTTTTTTTTCCCTGTTTTATGTTTGTTTTGTTTTTTTTTTAAACACAGTTCTTTTTCTTCCTTTGATGTATCTAAGCAGACAGTGATTGCATGTTTGGGGCTAAATCTCTTTTGCCTCTGTCCTGCTCTTGCTGAAATTGGAGAGTCTTCCATGTGCAAAGCATCAGCTAAGAACACAAGCAGATTTTTTCCCTTGTCTGCCCTTGTCAGTCACCTGGAGTTTGTTTGCTGCTGCTGCACGTCTACACATTGATAAAGAAAAAGCATTTGTGGGAAATTGGCTTTATCCTGGCTCAAAACAGGACAGGCACCAAAACCACTTTGGTTCCCAACAGAAAAATGAAGCATGGTTGGCCTAGGGGAGTGATGTGTGACCTCAGTTGGCTGGTTGTATTTCAGAAGTGATGTGGTTACAAGAAGTAGTTTTCGTATAGTCTGATCTTCTGGGTAGCATGAGGCTGATAAACTCCTCCATTGATGATCTGTGTGATAAAACCAGTGCTAGGTCTTGCAACCTGACTGTCAAGGGCTCCACGTGGATGGATAGTACGCCGTTTGGATGGGGCTTGGAGCAACCTGGTCTGGTGGGAGGTGTCCCTGCCCATGCAGGGGGGTTGGATCTAGATGATCTTGAAGGTCCCTTCCAACCCAAACCATTCCATGATTCTGTGATTGTACTAGACAGTGAGAATAATGATCTCTTGGAGTTGTTCAGTGCTGTCTTTCAGGTGGGGAACTGCTTGCCACAGGGTGCTGCAGGTGCAAAAGAAACCCACCCCAAAATAGATCAAATCCAAAAGGGAGTGGACAAACCAGCAGGAGGGAAATCTTTTCACAGGCTGTCAAGTACTTGGCTGTAGCTCCTGGCTCTGGGATGGAGCCAAATCCCAGGTGCTCAGAGCACACGGAGGTATGCTTGCCCCTTCCTACCCCCTCCCTGGAAGGGCACTGGTACCAGTACAGGCAGGAGACTGGGACAGGCAGGTCTTTCATCTGCCCTAAGGTGGCTTTTCTTCCCTGTGTAAGAAAGACATTTTTTGATAACCCAAGTGAGCTGCATTTCGTAGCTCTCTTCTCAGGGCAACATGTTCAGAGCTTTTATGATTTGTGTCGTTCTTTGCTGGACTCCTTCTAATTTGCACACCCTTCTCCCGGTGTGGGTAATAGAAGATGGCATATCCAGGGATGACCTCAGCAGTGCCCTACACAAACCATGCCAGGTCTCCCCCTGGCTACATCATGTTCTGTTGTGTGTGTTTGTTTTGTGGTTGTGCTCAGGCCCCCAGGGCTGCGTTTCCCGGGGTGGTGGAGCTGCTTATTCAGCCTCTTCCTCTCCACATCCCCCGCAGTGTCATCTCAGAGTTTGTCTCCAGTCTCACACGGGCAAGTGCTGTCTCTTGAGGGCAGAGAAACCTTTCATGTTTCACACAAAAACCTGCACCTGGACCCTGCACTCCCCCTGGGCTTGATACGTTGGGCGATTTTGTGGCAGTTCCCGTGTAATGGAGCATTTTAATATTCCTGGGCTGGGAAGGGGTGAATGTGCTCTGGGCTTGCACCACCCCGTGGCCACAGCATCTCTCCTTACAAACACTTCAGTAACTTTCAGCAGCAGCTTTTCTGAGACCTACCCACTGTTCTCATCTCTTTTGGGCTCTTGATTTTTGGCCCTTTACCAGAATGTCAGGCAGATCTCAATCAAATACCAGTGTATCTGAAACTAAATGTTATCAACCTGTTTTTAAGTGTTGTCCAGTGAAAACCATTCCAAGTCTGTTTTATAGTTATTTCCATTATTTTGCTAATTCTCTTCATTTCTTCAGGTATAGTGGTCCACCTCAGGATCCCTTAATATGTTTTGGCAATTATGCCTGTAATGGGGATGGACTTCTCCTAGTCCTTACAAGTTCCTAAAATAAAAAAAGCAACAGCCAACCTTTAACAATTCAGAGAGCTCTTCTGCCAATTTCACTGATATCTTCTCTGATTACCTAAAAAGTAGTAGATGTTGTTTCACTCCTTTCCTAGTTATTCATAGAGGGAAAAAGGGGTTGATTACTGTGCCATGTGAAAACATCATATTGCTTATGTCTAGGTACAAGACTAGTTTTTATTAAGTTAGCCATCTCTTTTCTGCCTTGGGGCTCTGTTGCACCACACCACCACCATTACTACTTTTACTGTTATTAAAGCTACACATGAAGTTGTTTTTGCAATGTGTTTAAATTTCTGTTCTCAGCATATGTTTAAATTGCTTTTCAACCTAAGTTGGCCAATTTGTGTCTTTGCTCTCCCTTCCAGCCCTAAGTTGTGGATTGGGAAGTTTCAGAAGGTTTGGCTTGAGTGTTCCCTGCTCCTTGCTCTTCAGGTGTGTTTTGCAAAGGCAAGGAGGGCACAGCTCAGGGGATGCCAGCCATGGCCCTGGCACAGCCAGCCCTGCCTTGGGCACATTGTTCATGGAATCACAGAACTGTCAGAGCTGGAAGGGACCTCTAGAGATCATCCAGTCCAGCTCCCCTTCTAAAGCAGGATCCCCTGGAGCACATTACCCAGGACTACATCCACGAGGATTTGGAATGTCTCCAGAGAAGGGAATTCCACCTCCATGGGCAGCCTGTCCCAGGGCTCTGTCACCCTCCTAGTAAAGAATCTTTTCCTCATATTTCAGTGGCACTTCCCATGTTCCAGCTTGTGCCCCTTGCCCCTCATCCTGTCCCTGGGATCTACTGAGCAGAGTCTGGCTCCATCCTCCCTGCACCCACCCTTAGGTACTTGTAGGCATTCAGAAGGTCTCCCCTCAGCCTTCTCTTCTCCAGGCTGAACAGTCCCAGCTCTCTCAGCCTTTCCTCATCAGGGAGATGCTCCAATCCCCCAACCATCTTTGTTGCCCTCCCCTGGACTCTCTCCAGCAGTTCCCTGTCTCTGAATACTGAAGTGCAGACCCTGGAAGAGCACTAATCTCACTGCTAACCAGCATTTAGAAAGCATTGTGTTAGCTCCCAGCATTCATTCTGTGGGGTTTTGGAGCTCAGCTAAATATGGCTTTTAGAGATGGATAAAATTACTGTACACAGCAGTTTCAAGCCATGTTTTCTTCCCATTCAGTTCCATTATTAGAGTACTTACTTGCTACAGTGTATTTTAACACAATCACAAACCAAAATGCACTGTGCAGATGGCTACTGACTCTCTTACCATTGGACTGTGCCTGTTCATTAGTTCTGCTGTGTTCACCTACATGTTGCTGTTTTGTAGGAGGAAAAATGTTCCCTTTTATACCTAAAAAGCAACTTCTTAGGGTTGAATGAACTCACATTATTCCTATGGAAACAAAATGCTGGGCAAAGGAAAAAAAATAAATTCCCAAACATCATTGGAAAGTTGTGACCATCTGGGGGGTGAAGCTGTGTAGGTTTCATGGCTTGAAACTAAAAGAGGGGAGATTTTGACTGATATAAAGAAGAAATTTTTCATGCTGAGGGTGGTGAGACACTGGCCCAGGATGCCCAGAGAGGTGGGAGATGCCCCATCCCTGGAAACATCCCAGGTCAGGTTGGACAGGGCTCTGGGCAACCTGATCTAGTTGCAGATGTGTCTGCTTATTGCAGGGGGTTGAACTAAACGGCCTTGAAAAGTCCCTTCAACCCCAACCATCCTGTGATGGTCTGGCTGTGTGTTCACCTGACCATGGTAGCAGGACACAGATGCTGCTGCTCCTTGAGCAGCGACTCCCAGGGGGTCTTCTGTGCCATGGGTGGCATTGGTGACCGTGGACATTCCAGGAGCTGGCTCCCCTCTGGAGTTGGGAGCACAGCTGTGCACTTACTGATGGCAACTCCTGCTTCGTCTGGCTCTGATCCTGCATCTTCTGGGACCAAACATCCCTGGCTTTGCCTTGGGACACTTGTCTCCATGCTGAATTTGCCACTGAGGTTTTTTCTGGCTGCAGCATTATTATTGTGGTTATCTGTCCCCAGATCCAGTGACACCCAGCTGAGCCAGCAGGTCAGCTTGAAGTCCAGCTTCCTTGTATGAGTCTGACATTTCTAATAGACCGTGTCACCCTAGATACTCTTGGTTAATGGACTTCTCTGAGGTGTCTGTGGTACAGTTCCTAACCAACCAGCTCACCCATGCCATGGGGGTGTGCTCAGGCTGCAGTGCCCAGTGCCACGTGCTCTGTTACACCCTGTGTAACTTACTGGAGGGCAGTGCCAGAGCCCGAGCTCCTCTGCCCAACCTCCCTGTGTGTCATCCTGGCCGTGGACAATGTGAGTCGAACCCATCCAAGCCCTGCCCGTGGCTACAGGGGAGCAGTTCCCTCCAGGAGGCACCATCGGGGCTTCTGTGCATGAAGGGGAGTGGACACAAAGACCTTGCAGTAATAATAATATTGCAAAATGTAGGTTTTTGATAAAAAGAAATCCTATGTCTTCCCTGTAATGGGGGCTAGGGCCATTTGGGCCACCAAGGCAGAATTGTGGGGTGAAGGCTGGGGCAATGCTGCTGGCTCATAGATCATGCATAATCATGTTCATAGAATCATTAAGGTTGGAAAAGACCTCTAAAATCATCAAGTCCAACCATCAACTCAGCACCACGTCCACTAAACCATGTCCCAAAGTGCCACATCTTCATGTTTCTTGACCACCTCCAGGGGTGGTGACTCCACCACTTCCCTGGGCAGCCTGTGCCAGTGCTTGACCACTCTTTCATTAAATAAATTGTTCCTAATTTCTAATCTGTTCTCATCCTCTGACCCTTGTTATCCAGATCTAATGCAGGACCTGAGCACAAGCAGCTGTTGTCTAAAACAGGACTTTCTGATGTAGGCTTCAGAAATGCTTTTAATTGTTGTTGTTGTTGCTGATTTGCATGTTGTGTGGTGCTGGAGGTTGGGAGAAGACCTGGCTGGAGCTGGGTGCTTCTTTCTTTCTTAATATTTCAGGCAGGATCAACCTGGCAAATCCTGGTTCAGCTGGTGAGCACAGTTTTTGAGAGGTAAATGGGAATATAGTCATAGAGGGTAACTGTGTCATTGTCATCCTCTTGATGGACTAAAAGGTATTTTGTCGCTTATCAAACACACAACTCCCGTTTCTTTATAATCTGAGATAAAAATCATATAAAAATACTTCTCTAACACTTCCACAGAGGGAAAGTGCCGGGTGTCTTCACACAGTTACTTGCCAGGAGGAGCTGTGCTCCCAGGTGGGCTAAAAACCTGCCGTTCTGGTAAAAGCCACAGGGTGGGGATGTTGCTTTAATGCTTCAGTCCTTGAGCACCAAGTTTGGAGTCCTCAAGTCTGTCTGTCCTTGTAGTCATTTAAATGTGATCTTGATGCTGTTCAAGTTCTTCAACAAAGAGCTCGGCTCAGGCACAAGCCCAGGATAACTGTATTTCCCAAGAGCGGCTCCTGCTGATTTTTGGGGAGTAATTTGCAGTCTGGATGTTCCAGAGCCCTGGGACAGGCTGCCCAGGGAGGTTGTGGAGTCTCCATCCCTGGAGACATTCCAAACCCACTTGGACATGTTCTTGTGGGATCTGCTCTGGGGGATCCTGCTCTAGCAGGGGGTTTGGACTAGATGATCTTCAGAGGTCCCTTCGAACGCCCATCTCTTTGTGATTCTGTAAGATGCCAGGGTTATCTCCAGTGAGATGCCAAGGTTATCTCTGGAGAGAGTAGTTAGCTGGAGATACAAGGAGCGCTGCTTCCAGGGATTTCTGATTTTTTGTAGCCTGGGTAAGGAAAGACACAAGTTCTTGCTTTGAATTTACATGTGCAGGTGTTGGGTTTGCTGCATGCACAAGACAGAGCAAACATTCAAAAACTACAGAGCATTTGTTCTTAAATGAAATACTTCCCAACCTGTTCCTTCATGGCCATGTACACGTCCAAACCTGCTCCTTCACGGCCTTGTACCTTTCCACGTGAGAAACACTCCGGCCTTTGCCAAGGCAGGCTCTGGCTGTCCCCTCACAGAGCTCCCCAGCTTTGACTCATGGATGCTGACACTGCAGCTGCTGCTTTTCTCTTCTGACTCAGTTTCTTCCCCTTTGGATCTAATGGAGATCCTAATGACAAGGATTTTGCTTTTCAGTACCTCTCAATAAGCACATGCAAGCAACTAATATGTCCAGTTAACTCCGTGTGTAACAACTATATATATATATATATTCAAAGACACTTTAAAAGGTGCAAAACCAATGGGTGCTGTGCTGTCTGTGGCATGTGTTCTCTGAAGGGGAGGTGTGTTAAAAAGCATTTTCAGTGAATAATTGGTGTTATTTGTGTGTGCAATAAAAATGGCTTCTTCAATCCCACCTTTAGGGCTTGACCCCTGTTCCTATGCAGATCTTTCTCAGTCCCAGGCAGGTGTAACCCCCTTGTCTTCATGCTGAGGGCTCCTTGCAGCCTGTCCCCACGTTGTTGGTCATCTCCCATTCATGGCTGAGTGTCCCACAGCTAATAAGTCCAGTGCTCTGCCCATTTGCCCAGTTAATAATGTGTTTTAGACAGTTGACATCTCTACCAGCAGCTGCCTGAAGCTCTCAACCTCCTAAATCTTTACTTGCAAAACCCTGTGGTGTTTAAGCCACTGATGAATGGGAGCTGAGGAATAATCTTTGGATTTGCACTCATCCCTATGTGTCCAAGCATTCAGCTTCTGTTTTTCTGTTTACACCACGACCAACCATTTAATCATAGGATCCTGGAATGCCAGGTTGGAAGGGACCTCAAGGATCATCTGGTCCAACCTTTCTAGGTAACACAATAGTTTATATGAGGTGGCTCAGCACCCTGTCAAGCTGAGACTTGAAATTGTCCAATGTGGGGGGATTCACCACTTCCCTGGGGATTCTGTTCCAATGTTTGACTGTCCTCATGGGGAAAAATTTGGTTTTACCCCAAAGTGCTTCTTGATTTCCTTTCGCCGCGTGTGCGGCGCGTTGGTGCTGAGCTGACCCAGCTTCATAACAGTGTTTGTCCTGAGAGTGAAGGAGGGGAATTACAGCACACACTTTTAGAGAAGAAAACTGCATCCTATCAGACCACAAATATACAGCTGATTTACCACTAAACCTCTGTGCCTGAAGCTCCTGAAAGCAAGGGGCTGGGATGCAGGTCTCTCCTTTTGCCTGCTGTGTTTAGCTGACGGCGATGGGATATGCTGATGTGCTTGGATGTATAAATACCCACCAGGGTATTTGGGGTGGGGAGCTGGGATGTAGGGTGGCACTGCTGAGATTTAGGGTTCTGTACATTAAAAACAGGTTCATTTTTTTATAAACTATGAGCTCCTGGCTTTTCTTCCAGATTAAATCATTAAAAAATAATTGGTAGAGGCTGCCAGGTTTGCTAATGCAAACGATGCTGTTTCTGGGGAGATTTAGGTTGGATATCAGAAAAAAATTCTTTACAGAAAGGGTTGTTAGGCACTGGAACAGGCTCCCCAGGGAGGTGGTTGGGTCACCATCCCTGAGGGTGTTTAAAAGTCATCTGGATGTGGTGCCTGGGGACATGGTTTAGTGGTGGGTCATCAGCAGTAGGGTGATAGGGTTAGGATAAGGTTGGACTCGATGATCTTAAAGGTCTTTTCCAACCTGAACAATTCTATGATTCTGCTGTTTTGGTGATACAAAATAGTGAGAAATCTCATAAAAACAGTACTTGAGTGGTGTACTTTTCCCAGGAGACTGCAGGCCCATCCCTTGATATGCTGTACTGGAAGCTCTTTAATAGGGAAAGGAGGTGATTCCCACCACGCTGTGCTTGGCATGTTGGTGGGGAGGGCTCCCTGCCTTGCTTTCCTCCTGGAAGCTGAGGGAGGAGCACCCTGCTGTGTCTGATCACCCCCAGCACTCTCCGTGTTTCACTGTCTACTCTGGATCAGCTGGTTTTGTTGTGGGGTTTTTTGTGTTTTATTTTTTGTTTTTTGAATCCAAGCTCTCTTGCCCATGGACAGTGCACATGGAAAGCAGCAGAGGAAAAGGTCTCATGAGGTTTTCTGCCTGATGACTTTGTTGATTTGTAATCAAACACACCCATCCATGCCCTCACTGCCCTGGGTTACAGCATGGCCTTGAAGTTCAGAGTAACGTGGTGGCTCAAATTCAGGAATTTATTGCTTTGGGTACCAACTGGTCCCTTCAATAAAAGGTTATGTGACTGGGAATTCATCAGCCCTGTTGGTCAGTGCTTTCCAGCTGTGTGTGTTGGTATGTTTTTAGGACACACCGTGGCATTTCCAGCATCTCCTGGGATAGGGCAATCTGCTCTCTGTCTCCTGGGCTGGGAGAACTGGGCAGGCTGGGGAGCACCTCAGCACTGGCTCATCCTTTGCTTTTGTCCTCCTGGAGCCCCAAACACAGTTTGCTGGTGTCCACATCTCTGATTTCTCTGCAGACATTGTAGAGGACAGAGAAAAATCTTGAAGAAGTTCTAAAGATGGAATCATTTTGAGTCATGAAAACACTAATAAACACTCCTCCACGCTTGTGGTGTTCAGGCTCAGTTGTTCTCAATAATTATAATTGCTTTAATTCATCATATTTTGTGATGGCTTGTTCATTAAATCCTGAGCTTCATGAAAGCTCCAGCTACTGAGTCAATCTGGTAATAAATAGTAAGATAGTATTTGGCTGTTTGCACAAAATTATGCAGCAATTATGACGAAACAAATTCATTCAAGATCCTGCCAGTTACCATGGTAACCCACGCACAAAACAGCAGCATAAGACCACTTAGGAGAAGAAAACCAGGTTTTCATCCCTTATTAACTGATACATACTGTAGATTTTGATAAAGGAGTCCTTAAGATGGAAGTGCTTCCCTTCTTAATTGCAGTCGTGTTGTACCACTGTGAATCCTCCTGAGAAAATGTGGAGTGATCTTGCTGGGAGCCTTCGTGGCAGATGGGATGGGATGGGATGGGATGGGATGGGATGGGATGGGATGGGATGGGATAGGATAGAATAGAATAGAATAGAATAGAATAGAATAGAATAGAATAGAATAGAATAGAATAGAATAGAATAGAATAGAATAGAATAGAATAGAATAGAATAGAAGAATAGAATAACCTTCTGCTTTGCATAACACGTGCTGTATATTTTTGACTTTTCTCACCAACAGCAATTAGTAAGGGAGGACAAGTGGCTTTTCCAGGCAGAATTCCCAGGTTAGCAAGGCAGCCTATTTTTAGGTGCATCTTGAAGGCACAGCTATTAAGTTCCGTGCAGTGTTTCCTGGAGCTCCAGTTTGTAGCTCTGGACTTGGTGAAACTTGAGCTGGATGATCAACTGGATGAACAGGATCTCATGCAGGTGTCATCTGTGAGGGTGTGACAACTGCAAGAATTTAGGGATTGGGAATTGACTCCCAAAAATAAAGCTGACTTCAGTTGTTATCCAAGTAGCTGTTTGGGTTTACTTTATAGCTGTGTGTATGGTGTGCATTTGTTTTAAAGAGGTTTTTAAAGTGGTTTGCAGCTGTGATTTTTCCCCAGTTGTGTTTGCCAGAAGCTTTTGACTTAAAGCTGAGATTTTTTTTTTTAAGTGTTGTTCTTTCTCCAGAAATTGAGGTGTTAAGGAAAGCATTTGATGTTATAGCACTTTGATGTTATAGTAAAACTGACAGACTTTCCCATCCTGTTAATATTTTACTCATCATTGGGGGAACAATATGAGCTTTATTCCATGAGTTACACTCCAGTGTAACTGTGGAGGAAGGTATCAGAGCATCCTGGTAGTGCCTGGGGGACTTTTTGATGAAGACCATGAGCCCAGCCTGTGTAGACCCAGCAGAGAATGATGTTACCTGCAGGAGAGCTGGTGGTGGTAGCTCTGATGTGGAAGGCTGTGGCAGGGGCTTTGGGGATGCCACCGCAGAAGGTGATGTAGAAACCCCTCCCCTGGCCCCACAGTGGGCTGCAGGTTCCCGTGGTGGAGAGACAGGCAGGGAATGGGGAGAGGATGGTAGTAGTGAGCCCATGGTTTTCATGCTGCCAAGCAACTAGAGTCTCCCCTGGCAAGAAAACAGCTGTAAAAGATGTGGCTCTTCAGAGTGGCAGAAGTGTTAGTGCTGGGGACATCCCATGAGCTAGAGGAGGGGGCACAGGGCAGGCCAGGGGACCATGCTGCTGGGGGCTGGGGTCAGCCAGAGTGCTCAGCCTGAGCCCTGGGAGGAAGGGAGCCAGAATGACCCAGGGCTTTAAAATAGATGGTGGAAAACATAATTGTTCCAGTGGGAGGAGAACAGGAAGGATATGGTTTCTCTGTTGACTACAGAAGATTAATTCAGCGGCTGCCACTGGTGTATTTTATTTATCTGTCTGTGACCAGTGAAGCAGAGCAGGAATGCATTCTCTCTTTCATGTCCTCCAATTCTTTTATTTGCCAGCACGTTCCCCAGCAGCACAGAGGGTGGGCTTCTGCAGGGTGCTGCTTGAGGCAGTGGTTGCCCAGAAGATGCTCAGTGAGGCTGAGATGTAGTTGTAATCGATGAAGCCTTTGAAAATTGGCTTTTGCATCATGTCTTAAGACTTGAAACTCAGGTTCAGGGAATGTTTTCACTCTGCCCAAAGCACTGCTGGGAAAGCTGGCTCGCCTGGACTTCCTCACTTAACTGAAACCACATGGTGCTCTTCTTCTGGAAAGATTCTTGACATACTTTCCTCCCTTGGATTTGGTTGATGAGTGACACAGGGCAAGCATAAAGCTGCTTGTCCCACAATACACTTAGTGTGGTGCCATTTCCTCATCTAGCAGGTCATTTTAAGTGATTTGTATTGCTTTGTAATAGCAAAAGCAAAGTAGCAGTTTAGTGTTCTCTCAAAGACTGCAGCTTCTCATTTTCTTGGGTTGCTAGACCAACTCCAGCCTGGGCTGGTAAGCATTTTTGTCTTGCTTGTGCAGGTGAGCCACCAGCATCCTGGCCTGCATCAGGAATAGTGTGGCCAGCAGGAGCAGGGAGGTGATCGTGCCCCTGTCCTGGCACTGGTGAGGCTGCACCTCCAGCACTGTGTGCAGCTCTGGGCCCCTCACTACAGGAAGGACCTTGGGGGGCTGGAGCGTGTCCAGAGAAGAGCCACCAAGCTGGGGAAGGGTCTAGAGAACAAGTCATACAAAGGAGTGGCTGAGGGAACTGGAGATGTTTAGTTTGGAGGAGGCTGAGGGGAGACCTCATCACCCTGTACAACTGCCTGAAAGGAGGTTGTAGGGAGGTGGGGGTTGGCCTCTTCTCCCAAGTGAATAATGGCAGGACCAGAGGAAAGGGCCTGAAGTTGCCCCAGGGGAGGTTCAGGTTGGATATTAGGAAGAATTTCTTTACTGCAAGAGTGGTCAGGCACTGGAACAGCTGCCCAGGGAGGTGGTGGAGTCACCATACCTGGAGGTGTTCAAGAAACATGTAGATGTGGCACTTGAGGGCATGCTCTAGTGGCTGAGGTTGGGTGGGGGGGGTTTGTGGGTGTTTTTTGGTGGGGTGTGTGTGGTTGGTTGTGTTTGGGGTTTTTTGTGCTGATGGTTGGACTCGGTGATCTCAGAGGTCCATTCCAACCATGATGATTCTGTATTCAGTGGTCTGTCAGAAATGCTGACAGTCAGAATCCAGGCCTCCAGAGCTGGTAACTGCTGCACCTACCAGGAACTGACACTTGTTCCAGGTGTTGGACTTCAAGTCTCAGCAGAGACCAAAGACAGGCTGTTTGAAAGGAGACAATGGCACAGCATGAATACCTGTGCCCCAGGTGGCCATAAGGTGCTTTTCCATTCATTAAATGTGTTTAAGGGGCTTATGAATGGGTTGCCTGTAGTGTAAACTACCTGTGGGGAGGATTCTGGCATCTGACAATACTTTTGGGCTGTTTGCTGTTGTGGTTGGCAAACCCTGCCTATGAGTCTGCTACAACAAGACTTTTTTTTTTGGGAAATAGCTTCTCAGTTTCTTAAAACCGGTGGTTTAGTCTGCATTATGGATGTTAGCAAGATGGAAGAGAGTTCTGGGATCTTATGTCTGTTAATGCTCAGAGAGGAGAGGAGGAACTGTCTGCAGGGAGAAGGAATATTCTCATTGCCCCCACATCACTGCTCATTGAAGATAAAGGCAGTCAAACATCTGTTTTACAATCTGCATAAAGACATTTGGTGTTTTAAGATGTTCTCATGAACGTATCAGACCCATCAAGCCTCACCTTTCGAGCTAGACATTTACCATTGAGGGCATCATTCAGCTCTCTGCTCTGCCTTAGTCACCTATGCCCGTACCACCTACTTTCCCACCCCCAAGTTTTAGGTGGGTTCTTCAAAAGATTAATAAAACTGCATTAGCTGAATGAAGAACAACTCAGGGTTTTCAAATTCAGTGGGGAGAGCGGGTGCACGCACGGGGTGTGGGAAGGAATGAGTCCACTGACAAACGAAGCTATGAAATCTTCAATGCTTGCTTCCTGCTTTTATGGAAAGTATTGAAGGCATGTAATAAAAAGTCTTTTCTTTTCATTTTTTTCCCCATGAGTCAGTCTGCAGGGCTGCTGCACTGGACTGGGGTTCAACTCCTCAGCTATATGATGCTGTGCATTGACACCTGCTTGGAGGACCATTCCCTGTTAGAGTGGGTGGTGCTGGGCTGTTGTAACCTCTATCTACACAGAATTTGGGCTATAACATGTTTTTAACATTGCTGCTTCCTGGACATCTGCAAAGGAATGACATCTTCTTACCTTCAGCAGGTGATGGCAGTGCCCCCCATGCAGGGAGGAAGTGCAGAAGTGGTTCACCCTTAGACACTGAAGCAAGCCTGGTGCCCGTCTGCCCGGGACAGGGATGGATCCAGGCAGCTGGCAAAAGGGGAAGCAGCAGCAGGTTATGTTGAGGAGGAGCTGTGGAGGGAGTGATGAAGATCCAGCTGTGCTGGAATACCAATACAGCATGTCAAGGAGCATCACACAAAGGTGGCCGAAGAAGCAGGAAAATGCTGATTCAGTGTTCTCTCATGATGTCTGTGTTGCTTTTGTGCTCCAAGACATGCAGTGCTCCAGCCTTTGTTTCAATCAATTCCCCACTCCCATTGGCCACTGGACTAAGCACTGGACCCTCCCTCACCCTCCCATTAGGCAGGATTAGTGCTATTCCTGTACTTCTCATGGTGGACTTTCCCTGCTTCATTTTCTTGTCCATGCTGTGTCTTCAGGTTTCAGTTAACTCTGCAATTATCTAGTCATTTTCTCTCTGTGTTTTTGGTCAGGGATGGTAGCTGCATCCTTCCTTCTCACTTGCTCCTGCTTCCATTACTTCTGCACTGTCCTACTTCCATCCCACCCAGGCCTGGGCTGGAACCCCTGGGCTGAGTGGTGATCCAGGCTGAGTGGGAAGCAAAAGAAGCTCAGCTGAGTGGGGAGAGGTGCTGTATCATTGAGAGGGGTAAAGCAGGGGGTGAGAGGGGGTGAAGCAATGTGTCTCCCTCCGAGTGGTGTGGAACTGGGGTGAGCATGGCAGACCTGTGCTGTCCACCTCCACCTGTGGTGAAGTCAAGATCAAGTCAAGAGCTGGTAGGAGTTGATGCAGAGGAGTTATAACTACAGACTCTGAATCTTCCAGTGCAACAGAGTTCTCTGAGAAATACACCGAGTCTGAAATGGGTGATCAGAAAGAGCAGTGGGTTTTGCTGGGTGCAAGACAGGGTAGCTTTTGGGTGGGCTACTCCTGAGACAGGTATCTGGTACCTTCAGGCCATGTGTAGACCTGGAGTGGTTGCTGCAGCTTGTGTTGCATCGTGGTCCCCAGATGTCTGGTTAAGAGGGGTCAGAGTGAGTGATGGCTGTGTGCCCAGGAAGTGGTGCAGCTGGGGAGGAAGGGACAGGGAGACTGGTGGTGTCCAGGTGGATTTCATTTTGATGTGACATTGACCCGAGGGTAGGAAACACAGCTGTGGCTAGGAGCTGGGAAGCACTTCCTTGTCCTGTAGCACAGTCAGACCCAGAACAGTCCCAGAAGTTCCTCAGGAGGACTGCTCTGTGGCTTGGGACTTAGTGCTGCCATGGTCCCTTGCTGGGGCTACCTGCGCCCCTCCACCATGGTCCTGTTTTGCCCAAAGCCTAGGGACTCTGGAGGCCCAGCAGGTGGGGCACCAGGTGTTGAACCACACCATGGCTGCCCTGGGTGGACTTCAGGTCTGGGTGCTCTGCCTGTGTGAAATCAGAAACCCTGGGAGTCCAGACCTGCATCCCATAAAACTGCTGGGCTTTTCAGTTTCTTGATCAAACATTCTCATTAGTCTTGAAACCCTCCTGTTGGTTGGCCAGCCACTGTCACACTACCTGTCAGGACACAGGACTAATTGAAAGAGATCTGGGCAGGTTATGAATGTGGGCAGAAAATAAAATACTAATCGGCTGCAAAAATGCAGTCTGGAGGAGAGTGATCCTAAGCACACATGGAACAGATGGATGGTGAGAAAAACAAGGCCAGAAGTCCTCTCACAAAGGTGAGCATAAAGCATGCGTTGGGTTTCTCAGAAACATGTCTTTTGTTAAAGCATGAACGTGCCATTTTAATGCTCCAAATCTTGTCTCTTTATTCAATTAATTAGAAAAACAGAGCAAATTTCAGTGGCATTTTGCCTAGTGAACTGCCAATACTGTACTGAGGAAATAACTCTCTTCAGTAACCTTTGCTCAGGTACTTCAGAATTAATGAAAGCAGCTGTCCCCAAAAATCAGTAGATGAAAGTCTCTGAACAGAGCTCCCTAATGGTAGCTGTCAGCAGCATTTTAATGGTGAGGATGATTAAACCTCTGGAGCAAAGGGAAGTAGTGGAGTGTTCTGTCCTTGATGTCATCAAATGGAGACCAAAGGCCTTCCTGGGAGCTGCTGTTCACCCAGGATAAATCACTGTCCTCACACAGGTTTGTAGGTCTCAATTAAGGTGGGTGGTGAGTAAGTGAAATTCTTCAGTTTACGATGTACAGGAGGTCAAACTCAATCCCTGCACGCTGACCATCTGAGTGAGTCCTCTCCTGGTCCCTGGGTGAGGCTGCTGTTGGTATGGCAGCGTACCCTTAGGGCTGGGGATGTGGCCACAGCCCGTGTAATCTGGGCTTTTCCCCTCAGATTTGCCCAATTGTCTTTCTGTCAAGGTCAACAGAAGTGACTTCAGTCACTTCAGTACTTCCCAGTACCAGCCAGGTTTGGAAAGCCATCCTAAACCCACAGGTTCCCAGGGGCCACATTTCTGCCTGTACAAGTGATGCTGGAGATGAGTGGAAGCTCCTGGTGCACACGCTCCAGCTGCAGAACACAGCTCGGTGATCTGGCTGCTCTTTCTATCCTGCTGAACCAAGAGGTGGCAGCAACATTCACTGCAAAGACATCTGACATCTTGTACTGTAGTACAATATTCAATAGCAGTAATGAGGGTTCGAGTCATCATTTTCTTTCCAGTCTGAACTGGAATAAAACCAGGTTTTTAACACTGCACCAATGTGTCCAAAATAATGCTTAGGAGTTTCTGGTCTAGACCTAAAAGGTGGGGTTACCTTTGGCTGCACAGTCAGTGAAGGAGCAACCGTATTTGAATAGAGTGAATATGAGTCTAATCTAGTGTTCTGTCCATCATTGCAGCTAATGACAGGTATTTTGGGGGGGGATAAAATGCAGTGGAAAACAGGTAGAGAAGCTGTCAACAACATCAGGTCTCTTCCTAAGCCCTTCCCTGCCAAGGGATCAAGGCTGAAAGCAAAGCTTGACTAGATCCTTTCAATTTCTGCTAAGCAGAACGTGTCAAGCTACAGCACTTGTAGTATTCAAATAAATGTCCAATCCTTTTTTTTAAGGATAAGCTTTACAAGAGTTTTTGTTCCATCATTTATTTTAATAGAGTCTGGAATTTTCCTCCAGTTTGGATAAATATGTCCTTTTATAAGTTTTGATTTTTATTGCCTTTTTATTCTATGCTCCCTCATCTGGATATAGAATTAGATTCTGACAGCGTAAGCTTCTGATCTGCTTCTCTATTGCTCATAATGATTATAGGCAGGGAGGGCAGAGCTGCCATTATTTATTATTCTCAAGACTTCCAATTATAATATTCTGTTTTCTGCTTCTAACTCTGTCAAGCTTAGCTGTTCAAGCTGAATTTTTTCCATGCTTGCTCTCAACTGACTTCATTTCTTGTGAGAATGGTGCTATTGTAATGGAGACCTTTTTTTGGACCACAGCAAATACTAGACCCTAAATATTGATCCTTCATGTATTCCTGTCTTCTTTTTGTTTGTTTGCTGTCTCATAGGCAGCTTTAGATCAAGGACAGAGCTTTCCTTTCAGCAGTCTATTTAGGGTTTGGGGTTTTTTAAAGCAGTCTCTGCAAAGCTGTTGTCAGAGGCTGGAATAAACTAATCATTCTGGGGTTTTTTTTAAGCATGAGTGCAGGGTTTGAGAGATTAGGGAAACTACATGTCTAAAACCTGCATGAAATAATCAGGGGGAAAAACGTAGCTGTGTAAGTGTTTAAAGCATCAGAAATTAAGCAGCTCTGATCAAGCTTCTGAACTAAACGTGGGCTTTCCCAGATTTGCATCCTAACATCATGTGCACTGGTGCATCATTTCAAACTGGGAATTTTAAAGGTTGACCAATGGGCTCAAACCCCTTTGCCTAAAAGCTGAGAAACAGGTTCTGTTTTACTCCATTTTAGTAGCTCCTCATGCATCAAACCCCTGTTACATGGTAGGGCTTTTCACACCTGTAGCATGAAGATGGGCTCTGCTGCTGCAAGGACTTTTATAATTCTGCTGGTTCTCTTCTGTAAGGAAAAGGCAGAAGGTATTTTTAGTCCTTTCTAACTGCCTCAGGTTTGTAAAAGGATTCACACAGTGCTGCTGGCGTGCGGTGTGTTTTGAGATGCTGAACGAATTAAGCGAGAGCTGCAGGTGTTTATCACCCTGAGCAGCACAGATGACTCAGTTCATCCCAGATTCCCATCTGACTTGGGAGGTGGTGGTGCCTGGGGATCCCTGACCCCATGTCCTGTCCCACAGGACCTGTATCTGCTGGTGCAGACCCCACCTGGCAGGAGGTCTCCCTGCAGTGAGGGTAGAGTGTGGAAGGAAGAGGGGAGGCCTACAGGAAAGCTGGGGAGGGACTTTTGACAAGGGCTTGTAGGTAGAGGACAAGGGGTAATGGATCAAAACTGGAATAGGGGAGATTTAGGTTAGACATTAGGAAGAAATTCTTGGCTGTGAGGGTGGTGAGACACTGGCCCAGGTTGCCCAGAGAAGCTGTGGCTGCCCCATCCCTGGAAGTGTTCAAGGGCAGGTTGGATGGGGCTTGGAGCAACCTGGTCTGGTGGGAGGTGTCCCTGCCCATGCAGGGGGTTGGAATGAGGTGATCTTTAAAGTCCCTTCCAATCCAAACCATTCCATGATTCTGTGATTTTGGCTGCTTGCTGTCTGGTTTGAGCCATCCTACCTAGCACAGAGTGGCTGTTGGCAAGCTTCACCAAGGCCCTTCTTCTTCCTCCTGGAAATGGTCCTATTTGTTTCCTTCAAGGAGACTCACAGTAAGAATTACCAGTGGAAGGGAGTGAACGTCTCAAACAGAGGCACATTCAAATATGGTGTAGGATAAAGATAATAAGCAGCCATCATTTTCAGAATTTTTTACATAGATTTAGTGTCTGCTTCTGGATGGTGAGAATGCCACAAATTGACTGTTTCATCAGGAAGGTAAGAACAGGCCTCACGGAGACTTCACAGGAAAGAATTTGACTTCCTTAAATATACAGAGCCAAATCCTGCAATCTTTGTTTTTCTCATCTTGGTTCCCAAGTATCCTGACTAAGTATTTAAAGAAATCAGGTTGGAAAGTGGTTCCTCACTCACTGATCTGTTGTTTCTGGATCAGTTTCTCCACTTGTCATGGAAATCTACTGAATGAACTGAAGGGTTTCCTCTAGTCCCTCGCAATGAAATGCAAAGTGCTGTGTGTAGAATATGGTAATTTGACTGTAAAGCATAAGAAAATGCAATAAAATCAACAGGCTAATCAAGCCATCCCTGGAAAATCCCAAGGAGAAGCAGCAAAGTATAGATAAGTTGTGCCATGTTTGCCTAGTTTTATTTTTTTTTTTCCCTTTTCTCCTTAGCACTAGGACTTCCAAACACTTTGTCTGACTCCTTTTAAAACACCTATTTACCAAGTCCTAGTCTAAGTTACCCTAAATACAAAATATAAATTGTGACTTTACTAGTTTATCTAAAGAAAAAAAAAATCTCCGGTGAAATAATCTTTTTTACAGAAGCTAAAATTCCTTTCAGCTAGCAGGGTGGTCTGTCCAGCTCCAACTGCTCTGTCAAGGCTTTGCTTTGTCTAATGATGGCTTGAATAATTTTAATTTATCAAAAATACATTTCAAGTAACCTTTTACTGAATGGTTACTGATAACAGTGTGTTGGATTCGATGATCTTGAAGGTCTTTTCCAACCAGAATGATACTGTGATAAAACTACAAATACTTGAATGTCTTTGGGAAATTGACACTGACCAGAAGTTTTCTAGGCTGCATTTCTTTTATAAGATTGGAAAATCTTTCTGCTTATTGCTCTGTATCCTCTGTGACATGCTCCATCTCACCAGCTTGGGGTTTTGATGAACTCACTTAGGATAGTGGTGTATTACAGCCACCAGCTAACACACACCTTTGTTAAAGTGGTTATCAGATGATGCTGAAGATCTGGAGATGATCCACTCGTTAACCAAAGGGCTGTGGCTGGGTGGGATGTACCTGGCATCCCTACACTTGCCCAGTTCTCCTTCCCCATTACAGGCTCCCTGCAGCTTTGCTTTCATCCGCCCCAGGGGGAGGATTGTTGCTCTCCAGTGTGTGTGTCTCAGTGCTGCTGAGGCTCTCCAGAATGCAGTGGGGAACTGGGTAAAATAGCACCAGCTTCCTATAAATCTTGTAATTGGCTTTTATTGGTAGTTTCCCATCACTTCAGCAGTTGCAGCCTGAAGTGGCATAGAGCAACACTCAGCATCAGCACTTAAGGCAGTTAAGAAGATTGATTAACATTCATAGGAAAAGAAGAGGAGCTTAAAATAAGAAAGAGAACAAGTGCTTAATCCTTTGTCCCAGATGGTTTTTGGCATGAAAGATAAAAGTGTGTATCTTCTCTAGAAACAGAACCCCCCCGTCTTCCTTCCAACAAAGAAATATGGCACAATTCCAGCCATAAAACCACTTTGTCTCTTTGGGTGGGTGCCTGTAGCGTGACTCGGTATTCCGGACCTCCAGCCAGCGGCAGCCTGTGGATGCTGGGAGCTGCTGGTCGATGGGAGCTGTGCTGGAGGGAGAGCTCTGTGTGGTCAGTGTCTGTGAATATCACCACGACTGCTCAGCTGCCCACACATCAGTGCAGGTACTTCAAGTTCCAAGTTGTCCACAGGCAGACCCGTGTTGGTGCAGTGGGCTGGCTATGGGCGATATCCTGCAACATTTTGTAGGTGATTTTGGACTTGCTTCCCTCAGTCCTGTGCTGCAGTGGAAGCCACAATTAGAGCTAGGTTGAGTTAGTAAAACCTCAGAGCACATTCATGTGTGCCTTGGGAGATGGAGATAATCTACTCTTCTCCATCAAAAACACTCTGGAAGGCTGTAGCTATGGTTCTGAGCTCCCCACTGCTCAGCTTCCTGCAGATCTCCATAGTGCCTGCAGGAAAGAGAAGTTTCACAACCAGTTAAATATAGAGGATACCTACCGATATATCCCACTTACCTCTCTCATTGTAGGTGCTTTAAACCAAGAGAAAGTGACAATGAAGTCTTCACACTCTTTTTAATTATAGCAGCCTTTATATAACAGTGTCAGATAAATGTGTTTTAGAATAGGTGGCACCTCACTTCCTCCAGAAGAACTGTCAAATTAGACCCTACCAGACTAATTTATTACTTGAAATTCAAAGAATTAAAGCATGCCATCCAGCAGTCTCTTTGAATGACACCTTCACATGCGCAGGTTCCTCTGTGCCATGACATACCCCAAACAGCACATTGCTTCTTTCTTTTGAAATATAAAGACACATTCAGCTGATAGCTTCGAGGACTACCAAATACCACAGATGTCATCCGGTTCTCCTTGCTCATGAGATGCTGGAAAGCAGGGTTAGTGGGGATCTCAAAAGGTTATTTTATTTGTACTTCCACCCAAGGCAGAAGCTGTTGTTACTGAACCAGATGCTTATCTAATCTATATTATAAAACAGGGGAGGAGAGGGAGAAATTGCTTTAGAGGGAGAAGGGGTAAGCAATTGGGCTATGCCAAATAACTTAGAAGAGTGAGGAATTGGACTCCTTTCAACTGAGAGAAGCAAGTTCTGCCTTAGGTGGATTGCTGGAGAGTGCTGACAGTCCTTTTCCTTTATATTAATTAAATATATACTCGGGCTCTTTTGCTGATTTCAACAAGAGCAGCATTATTTGGGGAAGAGCAATCTTCTTCAACAGGTCCCAAAATTCAGGCAGTGGAAGATCCAAACCAATGCTTACATTTCATCTGAAGCTGGCTGATGGAGACTGCGGGTTTTGGAGAGACTTCAGCGTCTATAAATCCACTAAGCAGGAGTGGGTTCATATCCAAATGTGCAATTAACGTAACCACTAATGTTTTTTGTTAACATGCCCTTGCCCACTGTCTCATTACCCCTTAGTAACGTTGAGAGTCCAGGATCACAACCTTGCTGTCAGGGCACCAAGAGAGCCATAAAGAACTTCCCTCCTTCTTCACCGAGTCAGTGTTTGGGTTTTGTGGCTTCAGGGTTAATATTCCTGCCGATCCCTGTCTGTGCCACAGCAGCAGGATGAGAGGCACCGAGGCTTGCAGTCCTGCTGCACGACTCACAGGGAGTTTGTAACAGCCAGATCCCAGGTGAAAGTGAAATTTGTGGAAGTACAAAACAGAGGGAAGTTGCTGACTTACATCCTGGCTTTGCGCACTGCGGTGCTGAGGCAGTTACTTGACTTGGCAATCTAGCGACTGTGCATTTATTCAAATAGCACTTCAGTGTGTTTATGCAAATGGTTCCGTGCTACATCTCCTAGAAGAACCACACAAGTGCTGTCATTTGATTGCGTAATCATCAGATGGGGCTTTAAATAAAATTTCCTATGGTTCTGTACAAAAGTCATGCCCTGGGAAGAACACTGTTCCCACATTTGGATGGCTCAGAAATGACTAAATAATTGATATTCAGGAATATATTGGATGCATGTCTCAAAGAGGCCTCTTTTGTACTTCAGAAAGGGTTGCTTCTAACAAAAAAAAAAAGAAAATTAATAATCTCTAGTGGCATCAGAGTATTTGGAGGAAGCCAAGTATTTCAGAGGTCTGTGGGATGCTCACAGTATTCTAACTTCCAATCCCTTGTCATCCCCTCATCCCAACCTAAAATAGGGTGCAATAAGGCATTGGCTTTAATGTTAATGCTGGCTCAAAATGCCAGGAGCAGCTTAATTAGCATTGAGCCCAGACTCCTGTGTGGCCCCTAACTTCAGGAGGAATTCTTTCTTTGAAATAATTCCTTGGGTTTCCTTGTGTGGTTTCCATTTCTGCTCAAGAAGAGTTTTTGATAGGCCTGAAGGGGCTCCAGGAAAGCTGGGGAGGGACTTTGGACAAGGGCTTGGAATGAGAGGACAGGTGATAATGGTTTTAAGCTGGAAGAGGGGAGATTTAGGTAAGACATGAGGAAGAAATTCTTCACTGTGAGGGTGGTGAGACACTGGCACAGGTTGCCCAGGGAAGCTGTGGCTGCCCCATCCCTGGAAGTGTTCAAGGGCAGGTTGGATGGGGCTTGGAGCAACCTGGTCTGGTGGGAGGTGTCCCTGCCCATGCAGGGGGGTTGGGACTAGATGATCTTTAAATTCCCTTCCAACCCAAACCATTCTATGATTCTGTGATTCTATGAAGATGACATGTACTAGAGTCTGTCTCTGTGGCCTGAAGTCATGGAATTCTCTGCCTAACAATATCAGATCATCTGTATTCTCTTTTGGAAACGGGCCAGGGATGATTTTGATCCCTCAAAACCTTCAGTTAATGTGTGACACGTCAGACCGTGACACCCTCATCTGTTATTATAGGTTGTTTTTTTTTTAAGTTCATTTGAACCACTCTTTGGGAAGCTTACCTAAAAAAGATGAAGCTTTTAACTGTCTCTCCCTGTATGCTCTTTCCATTTTGCCTGTGCTAAGCTATGCTGTAAGTTGAAACCAAAGAGATTTGACTTTCTGGAAGCCAACAGAGATGATCATCCATATATCCAGTCTAACACAGTGTCCCTCACTGTAAAAACGTACCACGCTTTTACTGAGCAATGCCCAAACCCTAGCAGTCAGGTATAGATACCTGCAGTACAGGGAACCATGGAATAGTGATGGCTTATCACTGAAATCAACTTGGAGTTGTTTTCCTTAGCCTGTATATCCACCCCTCTGCAAAGCTTCCTTGCTCCCTGTTTCCAAGCTCCATCCAGCCTCCTGTTCCTTCAGTACCTTTTGAGAGCCTGATGACTTTTCAGACAACTTCTGAAGAGCCAGGCATCTTCCCCTCTCACTTCAGTGTGCTACCTCTGTTGGTTTGTGTTGAGTGTTTCTGGCATCAATTACCTCCTAAGATTCAAAAAGGCTTTAGAGTTTCTATATGTTACAGGTATTCTTATTTTTGCATCTTAGGTACATGCCTGGGAAGAAAAACCTTGAAGGATGTTGTGGGACTGTCCCTTATGTTTAGATCTTTTCCAAGTACAATTCCAGTTTAATGAGCTGTGTGTGTTTTTATAGCATCTTTTAGGAGCTTTTCAAGTTGAGTCATTAAATACATATTTTTAAGGACCTCAGTGTATTAAAAGGACACTGTGAAATGTAAGTACCGGAAATCAAATAGTGATTCTCCTGACTTCTGAATTAAATTATTTCATTACAAATTTACGTGAAGTTCAGGAACCTTTTTTTTTTTTTCTCCTTGTGATTTCATGGCCTTTTTTATTTTGAGCTGACAAAGGATTCTGATACTGCACTTAGAAATTCCTCCTTTTTCTAAATTTTAAGTCTCTTACCAACAATGTATTTATTATTTAAATTTGTAACATGGACAACATAGGAGAAGTAGTAAATTGGGAATAACACTTAACATAGCTTTGGGGAAGCTGATGAGATTTGTAAGAGATTGTGAATACGGGGACAATTAACACCTTTGGCTTTGCTTCAGATGTCTGTTGGATGCTCCCCAAGTGGTTAGTGGTAAATTTTCAGAACTAAATTAAGCCTTTGGAAGGAATAATAGATGAAGCAAACGGAAAAGACAGATAGGAAGCGTTTGTGAACACAGAGATGTTGGGATCCGGTTGCACTGAAGATGATATTTAAAATAGTTGTTTTAATAAGGATAGGAAGTAAATTGTGAATCGTTTTCCTGTGATTCTTTTTTAATTATTTATTTACTTTTTATCACGTAGGGCTATTCTCTAGGGTTACGCTTGCTCACTGCAACTTCTGATGTTCTGGGAAGGAGAAACATTTAGTGCTTCAGCACACGAGATGGAAAACCAGGACACAAACTATGTGAAGAGCTGGCTCTGCAGTTTCCTCACTGTGTGACTGACTGTTCAGTCATTTAGCTCCTCTGGATGTGGTTTCTTCACCTGTGGAAGGAGGTTTGCCAGTCTTGTCAGTGCACTGTGAGGCACAGCGTGTGAGAGTAGCTGATTGTCCACAGAAACTGACAGTTACTTGAAATGCGAGGTGGAACCAGAAACTGCAGTATTAGCGCTCCAGTAAGACCCATTTTAGAAATTTGTTCATTAATTTACTTGTAAATAAGGCCCCATACTGATGTTCTTTTCATTCTTAGCGTTCAGGGTTTGGTTGGGTTGTTTCCAGACCTTGGAGGGCATGTGTTTCTTCTCCTCAGAAACGAACCGCTGTTTTCTGGGATTGTAGAGAAGTGAAGCTGAGGGGAAGGGAAGGAAGGGAAGGAAGGGAAGGAAGGGAAGGAAGGGAAGGAAGGGAAGGAAGGGAAGGAAGGGAAGGAAGGGAAGGAAGGGAAGGAAGGGAAGGAAGGGAAGGAAGGGAAGGAAGGGAAGGAAGGGAAGGAAGGGAAGGAAGGGAAGGAAGGGAAGGAAGGGAAGGAAGGGAAGGAAGGGAAGGAAGGGAAGGAAGGGAAGGAAGGGAAGGAAGGGAAGGAAGGGAAGGAAGGGAAGGAAGGGAAGGAAGGGAAGGAAGGGAAGGAAGGGAAGGAAGGGAAGGAAGGGAAGGAAGGGAAGGAAGGGAAGGAAGGGAAGGAAGGGAAGGAAGGGAAGGAAGGGGAAAAGCCCCCGTTATTAGCCTCCCCTCGCCTCCTCCTCGGGCACCCTGGCAGGTGGCGGCCCCGGTGCCCGCAGCCAGCCGCCGTCGTTGTTTTGTCAGGGCCGGGGGCCGTGAAGCGGCTGCCGGGGCGGCGGGCAGGGGGCAGCGGTGCTCGGGAGCGCCCCGCGCGGCGGCGGTAGCGCCGCGTCGCAGCCAATGGGGCGCGGAGGGGCGGGGGGGGCTGCGGGGCGGTGCGGCGCCGGCAGGGGCACCTGCGGCGGCGGTGGGCGCGGGAGGCGGCGCCGCGCGGCTGGGGCGTCCGCAGCGCTGAGAGGGCAGGCTCGGCGCCGCCGCCAAACAGGCCTCCGCCGCTCGGCCCCCCCTTCCCCTTTCCCCTCCCCCTGCGGCTCCTAACAGCGCCGGTTCCGCACCGAGAGAGGCCGCCCGGCGTCAGCGGACCTCCATGTACGACAATTTGTACCTGCATGGATTTGAAGACTCGGAGGCGGTGAGTGCCGCCGCCGGGGAGGGGGTGCCGCGGGGGCGGGGAGGGGGGCCCGCAAACACACCCCCTCGGGCTTTGTTACCGGAGGTGCCGGTCGAAGCCACCCGAAATGCTCCTCCGTTACATAATTTGGGGGGGAACAGCAGTATTTCGGGGTCCCGTCGGTCACCCGCGCTTGTGCTGCCACAGCCACGGGCCGGCGGCTCCTGGGGCCGGCAGCTCCGGCTGCTGTTCCCGTTCCCGTTATCAGCGTAGCCGGGAGAGCTGCTAATGACACGATACTCGGTGCGTGTTTGCCAAAACAGCAGCAGAAGTTGCTGCGCTGCCCTCTCTATCGCACATACCCTCGTCAGCCGGTCAGCGTGGGCGCCTTGGGGATGGATGAACAAAGCAGAGGTGCAGGTGCCGTGGTGGCCGAGGTCACCATCGGAGTGACGGTACCGGTACTGCCCAACAGAAGCCGGGACAGGTTGGTGTTGTTCGCTGGGAAATTATCACCCCCTCGAGTTTCCAACAGCCTTGCCGGGAAACGGGTGACATCCCTCACAAAATGGTTCTCTTGCAGCACCGAGGCCCCCCCGATGCCGTGGTCAGAGCATGATGCCCAAAATAAGAAGCGTTTGGCGGCGGTTTGTCCGAGTGGCGTGTCTGTCCGGCGGTGGCTGCGCAGGAGCCCCGTGGGGCAGAATTACTCGGGGCAGGGGAAGCTGCTGGCATCGCGGCGGCGATGAGCACGCCGCTCCATATTAAACAGGGGTCTGTTACATAAGGCGTTGTGGCCAGCTCATAAAATACACAGATTATAACATAAAATAGAGTGTACGTCAGTGCAGACGTATGTGTGGTATGATGTGGTATCCCCAGGAGAGTGGACAAGAGCCTGTGTCGCTTCAGATGAGGCTTTTTACTTGCCTGACAATGAGGTCGTATCAGTCTAGGACTGGGAGGTGTGATCTGACTGCGTGTTGCCTCACGCACCAGCAACTTGTTTTAGCATTCCTTTATTTCCGAGGGAGAGGAGCCACAACTGTGCAGAACTGAAATTGAGTAATGCAGTGCACCATGCTGAGAGGAAACTTGGTGTATTTCAATCCTTCAGAACGATGTGTTTGAATTCCTTCAAAACTGTGCTTCTTTGGGTCAATTTGGAAATCCCTGTCTTTTCAGTGTGCATGTGTTAATTTGTGTTTTGTGTTTTCTCTCGCTGCTGCTTACAGGCTGCCATGCCAAGTGCATATGAGTGTGTTGGTTCCTTTAGGGATGTGTTTTAGGATCCAACTGGATGTTTTGTAAACCAGGCGTTTGTAAGGCAAAGCATGAATTCTTGGGAACTGTGCTCAATGCTGAATCTGTCTTGTGATGGTATAATGTCTTAGCAAAGTATAAATACACTCTTAAGAAAACAACTTTAAAAGTATAGTAGCATGACTAAGAAGGCTAACTTGCTGGGTCATGGTTGCTGTAGAAGATATGTTTTATTTATAAAAGCCAGATTTAAAAGAGAATACACATAAATGTCTGATGGGATTCAAGGGTGCTTCTGAGATGCTTAACTCTATGTATTTCAGTAAAGTCCCATGGATTTCTTCCAATAACATGGTTTGGGAAAAGCAGTTCAAGCAGTTTTAATATCAGCAGAAGTCCAGACACCTACCTGTTACACAAACATCTGTGTTAGGATTTCTACTGTAAGAGTCGTGTTAGTATCACAAGAGAGGAACTTTCACCATCCACTTTAAATGACTGGAATGAAGAAGTAATTTCCAGGCTCCTTAATACTCTATTAACTAGCTGATGATAATGCTGTTCACAGCTTTTATGATGTTACAGTCTCTTAGTACTTGTGAATGTTTTTGATAACCTTAACTTCTGGAATCATGAGAATATGTAGGAATCTCAGCTTTCATTAACAACAAAAAATCCGAAAACCTAAAAAATAAACCACCAAACCCTAAAAGTGATCTCACAGTCCTATGGGAAAGCTGGAGGCTGTAAACCCCGAAGGCTCAGACACAAAGCAGATAAAATCCCCCAAGTGTCTGCTTTATGCTCCTGAACGACTCACTTAAAACATTATACCTTATTATTATTTTGGATTCTGACTCATGAATTCAGAATGCCTGCTGAGACAATACTCTGGCAAACAGGTAGTGTGATGGGTCGTATGATTATTACTTTCAAGCCAAAGAGAGCCAACGTGATAGAATTGATACAGTGAAAAACCAATCAGGGCTCCAATACCAGTTCCCTGTGGTTAAGAGAAAATAACTGTGAGCATGCAAAGATTAAAAAAAAGGCCTGTGTGGTGTTCTGGGTTTCAGGAGCTGGAAGGCGTAGCCCAGATGTTGTGCAGCTGGTGAACTGAAGGAAGCAGGTTGGATACTCTGTGTGCTCTTTCATTCCCTGAAGCACTGGGAGATGTGTTCGAGGACTTGTGCTCCTTGGAATGCTTCTAGCATAAAATAAACCTTATCAAGATGAGTCATTCTAGTACAGTAGCATCTTCCTAAAGTAGGCATTTGCCCTTATAAAATCCATACAGCAGCTTTCGGTAGTAAAGGCCTGATATTCATGGCAAGAAAGAAGAGCTTATGAATCACTGTGTTTTTTACCCCAGTTTTCATTATTTCTCACGTGAACCATGTTCACTCTCTGGAGGAAATCCTGGTGTGTGTCCCAGGTAGCAGAAAGCTGTTGCACCCTGGTGGACCAGCACTGTTCACCCAGAAGGTCTGTCCCAACCTCCAGCTTGGAAGGCAGCTGCTCTGGGGTGAGCTGCTGTTGAGCTGCTCTGGGCACTCTCCCAGCCAGGACTTCAGTGGAGATGTGTAGGAGCTAAAGCTGTGCCTGGCTCTAGGGGTAGGGCCAAAACAAAAACCCACTCACCCCCCTTTGCTGGGGTTTGTGTCTGCGAGGTACCGGGAGTAGCTGGTGGGCTGGGCTTATCACAGCCAAGCTGTTCCTGTGGGTGAAAGCAGAGAGAGGAGCTGCAGTTGTGCTCAAGGGTTAACCTTTGTGGAGCTTCACTGGGCTGAGGTAGATGTGTGTTGCTGAGTGCCTCTGAACTGCTTCAAGCTAACCTCGTGCTGCTGCAGTTAGAAATCAGCTGAATGGCACAGTGCCTTCAAATATCCATGTCAGGTTTTTTTCAGTAATGAAACTCTACCCATTAGAAGCCCTCCGTGGGCATGTCACGTTTTAATTGGCACTGGAAGGAAAGGTGAATGATCAGTGCATGGCACTTAGAGTAAACATGCTCACTTTTGGAAAGGTACTATAAAATCACACCATTTAAAGACAGGGAAGCTAAGGTATGTACTAAATGTCTATGTGATCTCTTTTGGTACCGATACAGATTAACTGGTCAGAGAACACTCTAGGAGATGTGTGGAGGTGAAATTTTCCTGTTAAAACCAGGATCAGACATTACATTTTATAACACTAAATAGATATATAGATGATTTTTAAAATCAAAGTTACTATTATAGTCTGTATGTGTGCATATATATAAAATATATATTTTTATTTATGTATATATAAAGACAGGTTGAGTGTGTGCATGGGTATTACAGTCCATTACCAGCTGTGATGATTAATGTGGAGTAGATGATGCGCTGCCTAGTGTGAGGCTTTTTGGGGAGGAAAATTACACTGTTGAAGCTGAAAAAAAACTACCAGTGATTGCAGACAAACAGTAGTTGCCATGTTGAAAAAAAGAGATGCAGAGATACGGAAGCAAAGAGCTTTTGCAGACACAAGTGCCATTGTAATGTACATGTGAGGTGCAGGCTTTCAGGTGATGGAAGCTGCATGACCACAGAGAGAAACACCTTCCCAGTGAATACTTTTTTGCCTTGTTTGTTGCTTTGCCTTGTGATTTTTGGGACTTGTGGAGCTTTTTTTAGTCCTGTGTGTGGTTCTAAACAGGGTCACCTTTTTGGGAATGGAAGCTTGTTTGCCTTGTAAGGAAGTATGCCTTACGTTCTTGATAACAAGAGAAGAGGACGTGAAAACCCATGAGCACAGAGGGCTTAAGACAATGAGGTCCATTAGATACGAAAATAATACTGTTTTACTTTCACAATTGTGATCAAGTGGATGTGTGTCTGTTCATGGCAGAGAAAGATCTGAATGCTGCTTGATATGTCAGTCCAGAAGTTCCCAGTGCTCTTTGGTTTCAGTAAAGACTCCAGCTTTTTCAGAAACAAACTTCAACAAAACCTTCCCGTGAGAAATGGCATTTTCTATAAAATGACAGTTTCCATTAAAACAGCATTTCCTCGAAAAATTCTCTCCAGGAGTTAGCAACAAGTCCCCTCTAATGCAGAGTCCTTCCCCGCCCCAGCAGCTGCTGGGGAATGACACCCGTGGCAAGTGAGCGTCACCCTTTCTGCGCCTACACAGCTATCAGACCAGCCCCTTTTACTTTGTTTATATTTATACCCCCAAAGCACCCGTTTCACTGCAACACCTGAGCATGTGAAATGGCTGTCCTCACTCCTCACAAGGTGTCAAGTTTAACGCTTGTCAACGTGTGAGAGGCTTTATCTTCTGTACTTGAGCGGTTATCAGGGCTGTTGGGAATAGCTGCCTTTGGAGAGGGACTTTAAAGTTCAGCTCTGTTTTGCGGGAGGTGAAGGAGCAGGGAGGGAGCAAGGGGTGGGCTGGCATGGGATGAGCCTGGTGTGGGATGAACAGGGGCCTGGCTGGGGAGCTGGCTTGGGTGAGAAGCCCCTGTTGCATGGACAGGAGGGTGCTGTGCAGTGTCACTGCTCAGCCAGAGCTGGTGACAGCCTGCAGCACCCTCTCCGCGTGCCTTTCTGCTTAGTAATGCCAGTGTTGCCCATTCAAGTCACTTAAGATGGCATTTAATTTCTGCCTTCTTTTTGGTAGGGAAGTTCATATCTAAATATTAATTAAATTTCTGTGTGTTACCTCTTTGATCTCTGAAGGAAAAGGAAGAGTGGTCATTGCTTGCTCTACACATCTTCTCAGATGTCGTAGGTTGAGAATAAGAAATAAAATGTGTATTTTTAAGTGTTTTTCCTCCCTTTGCTACTACAAAGCTTTTGCAGCTGGTGCAGTTTTAAAGCCCTGTTGTGTTTGGTTTACTTTTACCCTGTTCTGCAGTATTGCTTGTGGTAAGTGTAGATCCATGCAGAAGCTGCAGCCCAAAGCACCAGCCCACTGTTTACACTGCAGGTATATTTAAAGTGGCAGTTTCTTACCCCTCTCCAAGGGAGAGGTGCTGGGTGGGCTGTCCTGAGAAGAGGTGATGCCTGCAGAGCATGTACACTGGGGCTGCAGTGGTGGGCAATCACTTGCACACGCCTCTGAAATTCATTCTCTGTGCCTGCAGAGTTTGTCATCCCTCTGCCACCCCAGAGCCAGTTACTGTAGAGTTCTGTAATACCTGATGGATTTTGTGGAACATCTTTGTAGGGGCAGCTGAGACCAAGCAGGAGGCTTCATACAGCTGTCAAATGAAACCTGGGGCTTCCAACGGGGTCAGAAGGGTTTCAGTGATTATTGGGTGCATCATTTCCACAGGTGCCTTCTGAAATTTTCAAGCTGAGGATGGCAAGCTGGTAGTCTGAATCTGATTGTCATTTGATATGGTTCGATGGATTTTACAGGCAAGGATGAAGGCTGCTAGTGAGAGTCAGTGCCTTTTTTCTGTCATGCTTGCCAGCAGGGCTCTCTAGTGGTGGAAAGCCTGGCAATATGCACCCTCTTTACAACACACAGAGGAGTTTTCGTACTTGCAAAATTTTCACTTGGTTTATAGGTAAAATTAATTATAGGGTAAGACTGCCCAGGGAACATGCTGAGTACCCAGCCATACAGACAGTCTGTGAGATGTTGAGCTTTCTTCATGGTTGGTGACACAAAGGGAAGCAAGGTGAAGACTGCTAAAGTCATCCTTCTTTGGGAGGTCTGCTTTTATAAGGCAGCAGATGGATGGTCTCATAAGACCCTCAGTTGGGCTGATCATCAGTAGGAGACAACTGGATTTCCTTTCTGTTACCCCTCAGAGAGACCTGGGGTGTGTCTGTGAACTGAGGGAGCTGTGTTTGCAGTGCCTTCCGGTTGTGGAGGACACGTGGCTTCTCTTCAGGCGTAGTTGTTCTTTGTTTCTCCATTGGAATCAGTTAAGTTTTCTAATGTTTAATCCAAAAAGGGTGAGTAATGTCAGGACCTAGTCATTCCAGGAGCGTTGGCCTAACTGCTACCCATTATCTCCTTGCTGCTTGTTTATGTCGGATTTTTAGTTTCAAAAGTGCTCTAAAGTCTGTCTTGACCGGGAACATACTCGGTAATTCCTGATAAAAAGAGATTATCCTCTGCCCATCGACTCTTCTGACCTTTCACTGAGACTTGGTTTTTACACGGTCAAAGCGTTTGTGTGTTTTTGACAGTTTCAAATGTGTTTTCGTTTCTGTTAGTTCTTAAGAGATTGCCTTGACTAATGAATCATCATCTACCTAACATTTTTCTTTTGTATAAAGGGCTGCCTGACAGGGCTTGGAAAGTTATCTTGATTTCTGTTTTGGGGTTTGCTTGGGTACTTTTGCTTAGGTTTTCCTTACTCAAATGTAACAGTAGCTATTCTTACCACGTGTCATGTTTTGTTCTCACGTGAAAATGGTGTTCCATCTGCCTCTGATCTTCTGTTTGGTAAATGTAATGTTCTGATTTGGTAGTGCTGTAGGCAAATGAAACCTTCAGTAGGAATTGTAAATAATGTTTATAAATCGCTGCCCGCTGTTCCATGGAGGCACTTTTTTCAGCAAAAATACATTAAAATAAAGCAAAAAAAAATAATACAGCTTCAAGTCACCTGAACAAAAGAAACCTAATGAGCAATAGCTGACAGGGCATGTTTTTCAATTTCCACTGAGAGTGAGAGCTCACCTGATGGGGATAGCGTGTGTTTAGTAATATTTGTTCATATGAAAGATTAGGATGTGTAGTTAACTGTGGCTCTACCCATGGCCTTTGGATTCCTTCTGGAGAACTCTTGAATGAGTGTGGAGTGCAGCTGAAATGACAAAGGCTTCTCACAGATGTGCTGAGCCTGGGTTGCAGATGGCTTTAGAAACTTCCCAGTGCTTAAGGAATTGCTGGTGCTAGGGAGCATCAGCAGCTCTGCCTGGGCTCAAGGGCATTGGAGGGAGCAGTGTGGCTCTTGGTGCTGAAGGAACACATCACAGGAATAATAAATAACAAGGGGAGAAGCTTAACCTAGGATTTGTTGATGTCATGGCTTGCTTCCCTATCTTCTTAAAGCATGTTCTGCTTGTCAGACACTGAGCTGGTAGATGTTTTTCCATTGAGTATGCATTTACAGCAGTAGTAGAGTCTGGTTTTTAAAACCAGCAACTTACACAAATGCAGATTACTGTACAAACAGGATAAGCCTGACAACTGTCCATGGTCATTTGGAGTCCAGTAATTAATTTCAAGCTGTTATTTAGTTGGCTGAAGGCTGAGTTCTGTAGCAATTGCAGGTGGTGTCAAGATTTGCTTGTAAACTTTCATCAGATCCTGGTTTGTATTTTTCCACAGTGCTTTGTTGCTAATT
Organism: Hemiprocne comata; assembly: GCA_020745705.1. NCBI lineage: Eukaryota > Metazoa > Chordata > Aves > Apodiformes > Apodidae > Hemiprocne > Hemiprocne comata. The sequence goes on from CM036591.1 coordinate 1,769,430, forward strand.
TTCATGCCAACAGTGAATTATTTTCAGTTCTTTAGTGTCTCATTTTGCCATGTCCCTTCCTTCTTTTCACGTGTTCAACATGGGCTTACATTCAGGTGCAGTATGTGCTTCTACATGGGGCACAGTGAGGAGGTTAACAGCCTGTCAGTGGGCACAGTCCTTGTCTTTGCCTGGGTAGCTTCCCTCTTCCAGAGGTCCATCACTAGTGGGCATCTAGGCTCTCTTCACTCGTGACACCTTTCAGGTCACAGACCTGTGCATGCCAAATGAATTCAGCAGCCTGCCAGTCACTCCTGATCTAACGCCATCTAGATATGAAACTCTTTAGGAGTGTGGCTTAGAGGGAACTTCTCATCCTTTGTTTCATAAATCAAAGAAAAGAAAGACTGGACTGGCACTTCCTTGCCCCATTAAAGCTTACTGGCTCTTGTGCTGGAGCACTGGTTTGTGCCCATCTTTTTCAGTGTTACTGGGCAGCAGAAGGGATTTCTCCTCTGGAAAAAGACACCAGAGAGCAGCTCTTGAAAAATGAGGGCTGTGGACATGTGGGTGGGTTATAGGAGAGTACCTCTGAGCACAGGTTGGCAGTGTAGTTTAGCATGTGCTGAATGACTTCAGGACCTCCTGTTCCTCTCTCCTGCATCTTTCATTACCTTCCCTTCCTCTGAGGTTCTGTCTTTTCTTAACTTGGCTCAGTTCCTCACATACCCACGTGGAGCAGATGATGGGTTTGTGTCTATATATACACATACATATGTGTATATATATATCCATATGTATATAGAGGGGGTTGGGCTCAGGAGGTCCCTTCCAACCTCAGCTCTTCTGTTACTATCTGAAAATTGCAGAAGGACTTTCAGAGCAGAAAGGGAGGGAAGAGGGGGTTTCTGTCCAACAGCAAGTTGGGATGACACTGTCTTGTGCCCTACTATCTATCTTTGTCTGGCCCACGGTGCTGATCAGTAAGATTGATTTTTGATGTGGAGGATTACTCATATGTCCAGAGTCAGCCAAGCTTTTCCACGCAGCACGTGGAAAAGAGAGCTGGAGGAAGCCAGAGGTGCCTGATTTTGTGCATGCACAGTGCAGGATGCAAATCTGCATTTTCTGTTTCTCTCTAAAGCTAGCCTTGTCTGAAAGGGGTTTGAGTGTTATGAGGAAGGGGCTCAGAAGGAGCAGTTAGGGGCTACTCTGCTCCTTAGGGCTGTGAGCATTTTAGATTTCATAAGGGCACAGAAAAGCAGAAAAACCCTGGGGGAAGGGGACAAGGGGCTGCTCTTCTCTTTTGTTTGTTTTTTGTTTGTTTTTCTTTCCTAAAAAGTCAGGTAGTACAAAGGCTATGTAAGTTACAGAGATGGAGCTGTTTGGTTGTGGTGTTTCACCAGCATGGTGAATGCAGCCTGGCAGGGAGTTGATTTATTACAGGGATGAGGAAGAAATCATGAGGAAAAAACACTCTCTATCATCTTGCTGAGTACTGAAGTGGTGAAGTGTGTGTTTGAACGAGCTGCTAACACTTCATATAAAACTTCACAAGCCTTTCTATTTTGACAGAATTCTGCTTATACCAAATACATTTTCTCTGAGTTGTTTTCCCATACTGGGACATTTCCCCACAAATTGACTCACTGGTGGTTCAGCTGACTTGTGCTTTCTCCTTCCTCCTGTGGGCTGTTTGTCCTCAGTACAATGGCATTACAGTTAGTGATTGCATTATCATAAATGCCGTGTTTGCTTTGAAAATGTGTTGCTGTAGATGCTGTACTAGGTGCTCTTGCTGTGTATGAGGCTGGAGGTTCTATTATGGCCACAAATGACCCTTTTGCACCTCTCACCCCTGTGGGATGAGCTATAGGGTGAGGTGTCCAAGGCATCCTCCCAGTTACCCCTTCCTGCCCACTGAGCCAGCTACAACCTGAAAGTTTCTGGCCTATTAGTTCAAGTTAAACTTACTCAGAACCTTTCATCCTTTAATCTCATACAATAAGAACTCTGTGAATAAAATCCTGTTTATAATGTTTACCCACCTTTTCTGCTTCTTTACAAACCTTTCCTTTCCGTGAGGGATTTCTTGACAATATTTTTAAGCCATGTTCCTTCTGTGGTAGGTGTGTCCCCTGAAGAATGTATCTCTCTTTTGCCTGGAAAACTTGCATATTCTGACAAATAATCAGTTCATCTCCGGGATACCATGATAAAATTTTAATTTGCAGAACAATCAGTGGTGATTTAATCAGGTTCATGACAAAACAAGCCCCAGAATCATTCTTGAGCAGAGAAGTTCAATTATGACCAGAGAAAAACTCGTTAAGCTAAAAAAATCCAGTGGCAGCTAGGCCTGCCTTTGTCAGGAAAGGCTGCTGCAGTGTGAGAGCCAGCACCAGCTCCTGGCACCAAGGGCTGTGTCCTGAACACCATGACAAAAGCTCAAGAATGAACCTGCCACACTCCAGGGATGACAGATGATACAGAAAAATGTCTCCAAGTGACACCAAGCTGGGAAAAGAAGTAAACGTGATCATAGAATCACAAAATTATTTAGTTTGTGTGGGACCTTTAAGATCCTCAAATCCAACCGTTAACCCAGCACTGCCAAGGCCACCACTAACCCATGTCCCTCAGCACCACATCTACACAGCTTTGAAATCCCTCCAGGGATGGAGACTCCACCACTGCCCTGGGCAGTCTGGGCCAGGGCCTGACAGCCCTTTTGAGGAGAAAATTGTTCCCAAGATCCAATCTAAACCTCCCCTGGCACAACTTGAGGCCATTTCCTCTTGTCACATCACGTGTTCTTTGGGAGGAGAGCCTGACCCCCCCACCTCCAACCTCCTCTCAGAGCCAGAAGGTCTCCCCTCAGCCTCCTTTGCTCCAGGCTGAACACTCCAGCTCCCTCAGCTGCTCCTGCTCAGACTTGTGCTCCAGACCCTTCCCCAGCTCCCTTGACCTTCTCTGGACATGCTTCAGTGCTGACACAAGCTGTCGACCAGTACACCTTGCTGATAGGCAGTTGTAATTAAGTGTACTTACCAAAGCATCTGTTTGGAAAAGTGGGGAAAAATAGTTCTCAGCGTATTTGTTTTCAAAATTTCTGACCAGCTATGAGAAGTAGTGTTACCCCCAGTGTAGGCCTTATTAGAGTTAAAATGTTCTCTACGTGTTTTTGCACACCATAAACCGGGAATATTGAAACTTTGCACTTTTTATTGATCTCTTATAAGAAAATGAACAGCATGTTGACAGATTGAAAAACAGACAGATGAGTTGTAGTATGCCTCCCTACATTTTTCCATGCTGATTTCAGTTGCCTGTTATTTTTTACCTACTGTTGTAAGGAGTAGAGTGGTAGGAAGTGTTTTTCTACATTGTTGAATAGCTATTGTGCTACACCCCAGAGCGGATTCGTTTCAGGAATGCATTAAGTAATCTTTCCCTTTAATAGATTAGGTCTACTATATGTAAACATACAGTATGAGTGGGAGTGTAAGAGAGGCAAAGAGTCTCAGAGTGGAATATTTTCTGTTATACATTTAAAATTCGTAGAGTGGTGGGGGATACATAGGAGTTGTTTTGCTGAACAGAATTAAGAAGTTGACTTAAGGTTTGAAACTTGTCATTGAATGTCATTTCTAGTGCTGATGCTGCCACTAGATATAACTGCTGAAGATGTCTTATCTATTATAATATTTAAGAACCTTGTTACATTTTTTAGCTGCACTGCTCTGTTCTGAATATATATATATTGTTGGCTCGGAATCAAATTTGCAGCTTTCATTGTAAAACCTTTCAATCTGAGTTTTAAATGAGAGGTGTCCCGTGCCTCCCCCCTAGCTCATTTAGTTACTGTATAGGCTTATGAATTTTATGAATATAGGCAGGAATTTGTACACAGGGTTTTGAATGATGTAGCTCCCACCCCAGCCCTTGAGAAAGCAGCTTCCCTGGAACTTTGGTCTGTCTCTGTCCAAACACATCTTGGTTCTTTCAGGGCAAGTGTGTCCCCAGTGGTGACCAAGTTTAAAGTTACAGTCATGATATCTAAGGGATGATTGTGGCAATCATTTTAGTATGCAGCATGCTCAGTGCTTGTCTATTCCTAAGATGCTGGGGTGAAACACACAAAATCATTCTATTTCCACAGACTTTTTGTTGTCTGCAGGAGGAAGCTTCTTATGCTGGTTCTCTGCATGCAAGTGATATCCGCCAAGTGGGAAAATGCATTCAAAGGAATGTAACTTTGCACAGATGCTTTGTTTCTTCCTTCAGAAGCAAGAATTTAATGTATAAAAGATATGTGGAATCCGTTTGGCATCAGAATGGAACATGTTACATTCCTCAACAAAAAAAAGCCAAACTAATAAAGCTAGGCTGGCTGCCTTTCTTCTGGATGGTCTGATCACTCACAGATAAAAAAATCCTAGTCTGTAGCCTCAGAGTAACAACAACCTTGTAAATAAATAAAAACTCTGCAGTGTTGTTTTGCTGGAAACTGATCGGTGGAGAGGTATGTCTGAAGTCATTACAGCCTGCTTTTCAGGCTGATTTTGCTGGGGATTTTCAAACCTATCTGGCCTAAATAGAAATTACATGTGGCCATTAACTCTGAAATTTGAGGCCAGAATGGAACTGAGGGATGAGAAATAAATAAAGAAATAACCAAAATAAGAGCCTTGGTTTCAGTGGAGATAAATTAATGGATTTCAAGGAAGCGCAGCCCAAAAGTCCTGATTCCTGCTCATTTTTTTCCAGCCATTAAATAATTCCTCCTGTTGGTTTTGTTGCCCAACTGCAGTTGCTGCATTTATTTAGAACAACAACAACACAAAGCTGCTTTCCAGCAGCTGGAAGGTTAACCAGCTTTCCTCCATCAAACCATTTCAGGAAGGAAATCAGCAAAGAGGTGTCCCACGTGGCTCCTTGCCTGGCTGGGTACGTGCTGCAGTCTCTGGAGATCCCAAGAAGCATTTGGGTTGGGTTTGGTTTTTGTTTGTTTAATTTAGTTTTGCTCCTGTCTCCTAGAGCAAGTCCCTGTCTGCCTGTGCTCTGAATTGCAACAGTGCTGCTGACACAGAGCCTGGCTGCAAGAGGTTCTGCTAGAGAGGAACTGTGTCTTCCAGGAGGAATAAGCCAGATCCTGCTCTCCTCTGGTTTTCTCTCTTTCAGCAGCTGCTGTTACAGTTCCTCCTGTCAGATGGGAGGGAGGTGGCCAAGCTGCAGGAGCAGCACCCTGCTGGTCTCTGCTTTGGGAAGATGGGGTGCAGGGAGGAAAAGGAGTCGTTTCTCAATTGCTCAGCAGTTTTTCCTCTCTTACTTATTTGGTACCTCTTACTAGTTTGGCAATTTATTCGTATTTCAGTCGTGTGGCTTGCACAGCTCCTTTCCAACTTTGAGAGTGACATAAAAGCTGCAGCATAGATACAGAAGGAGCTGTGGTAGGGCAGCAGGACTGCAGCTCAAGAGTGGTTCAGATAGAAATGTCAGCAAGGAACAGCTTGAATCCTGGCTGTGCCTGTGATGACAGTGTGCTTGCTCTGCAGTTCCCTGACAAGATGTACAGTGGAGTAGGAACTTAAGAGGAGCCCAGGGCTTCCAGGCCCTTTTTCTGGAGAGGAGGTGCATGAAGTGTGCCTCCCAGGAGAGGGGAGAGTCTGGGCATTGGCACTTTTCACTCTGCTGCATGTTGCTGGTGCATCTGGGTAAAGATCCTCCCTTAGGAGATTGCTGTGGGCAGAAGGGTCATGTAAATCCTCAGTGGGACTGAAGGTGAGTGTGCATACCCCATGTGGAAGTTCTCAGCCCTTCCATACATACATGGACACACAGCCTGTGCTGGGGTGCCCGTGCTGGGGTCAGAGCAGGCACAGTGTCACCTCCCTGGCCGTGTTTCACAGCTTGGCTGTGCTTACTGCCTGTGCTCTGTAAGGCTGAGGGAGAACCAGGCTGTACCTGGCCTCTGCCACCCCAGTTGTCACTGCCAGCCCAGTTGTCACAGCCAGGAGAAGCCTGCTGTAACAACAGAGGATGGAGATGCTGGGTGCAGGAGAAGCCTGCTGTAACAACAGAGTGTGGAGATGCTGTGAGGTCCACATGGAGCTAATGGCACACAGAAGGATTTACAAAAGGGACCAGGGGAGAGCTCTTTAGTAATTGAATTCTCCTGCAGGTTTTGTGCTGAGGAATGTGGGAGGTACACACCAGCCCCTGCAGCTGAACACGGACCTGATCCCAGAGGAGTCTTCAACCCTGCAGCTTCCAGGGAGCAGGCTCCTGGCATGGAAAACTCACTGCCAATGCCCAGAAAGGATGAAATGCAAAACATTTAGTTCATGCTAAAATGGGCTAAAGAAAATTTGAGTTTAATACAAGCCTTTCTTTCCTGCCAGCAGCACAGGGCACTTGAACTTGGCAGCAGGTTTTTCTGGAGCACACAGGGCTCTTGGTGACCTGTCTCCTGTAAGGGGTGCCACAAATGCATTGAAACTTCTAAAAGCAATGCCCGAGAGTATGTCCATCCCCAAATATCTTCTGTTATAGGTGGTGAATATGACTGTTGTGTGTGTTTAGGTCAACATCATGTTATCATGACGTTGAAATATTTTATTAAAGCAGCTGCAATGAGTTGAGGGCTTGTCTGTGCAGCATGAGCAGTTTGTCTACCTGAGAATCAGGCCCTGCGGGTTTCACTTTGTTTAGCCCAGGGCAGAAGGGGAACTTGGGAAATTCCTGAAGTTCAGCTGACTGGCCTTTTGTTCACATCCTTCCCTTCATCCTGCTCTTTGGAAGTGCAAGAAATGGTTTTGCATGTGACTTTGGTGAGATCTGTACCTACCCAATGGGTACTGACTGGGAGTAATACCAGCCTAAGGACAGTTACGAGGCAGCAGGCACCTTCTGTCTTCTGGCCTTCAGTTTCTTGCTTGTGACTTTCATATTCTGGTTGATGATCTTTGAATGTTGTGGGGTTTTCTTCTGCTGGATATTTTTCTGTACCTTTGACCAGGCTTTGACCTCACTCAAGCATCATACCCATTCCCTGCCTTTTTGGTTACGTTTCAGTGCAGATTTATAGGGCACTGGCGGAACCCTTGGCAGCAGTGACATTTTTTTAACAGATGTGCCTCTTCTAGAATATCCCAAAATAATGGCAAAAGCTTTGGATCAAAGTAAGCATTTTAAATCTTGTCAAGCTTTTGACAGATTCCATTCCTGACAAGACCTTTTTTTAATTCTTCTTTCAGCAAAGAACAATATCCAGGTGGTTAAAGTTGTCCTGTCTGCTTCTCCTGTAGATTTGTGGCCTTCCAGTGCCTTAAGTGCCTACAGGAAAGCTGGGGAGGGACTTTTGACAAGGGCTTGTAGGGAGAGGACAAGGGGGAATGGATAAAAACTGGAAGAGGAAAGATTTAGGTGAGACATTAGGAAGAAATTCTTTAGTGTGAGGGTGGTGAGACACTGGCTCAAGTTACCCAGAGAAGCTGTGGCTGCCCCATCCCTGGAAGTGTTCAAGGGCAGGTTGGATGGGGCTTGGAGCAACCTGGTCTAGTGGGAGGTGTCCCTGCCCATGGCAGGGAGGTTGGAACTGGATGATCTTTAAAGTCCCTTCCAATTCAAACCATTCTATGATTCTATGATACATGAGAGAATTTTGGTGGAGAAGTTTGTACCACAGAATGAGATCTTCAGTGTCTTTCTCAGTTATTGCTTTTACCAAATCAAAGAGGTTGTGGGTGTGAGTGATTCTTAAAGGATTTTTTTTCTTGGTTGAAATGCTTATTGGATGCTAGTAAGAAGGAATACTAAACTATTGTTTCTGCTAAGCCATTTAATTAAGAACCTGTTTTGAGATAATACTGGAGGCAGTTATTATATAAAAGAAAAAGGATTTTGTCTTTGAGTTTCTGATTTTTAACTCTCTAACTGTCAAATACTGTTGTACTATGTAAAATTGAAATACTTTGTCATAAGCTCATGGTAGTCATAAGAATTTGGGATAATCTGGTCAGACCATGCTATGTATAGAAAAAATATTTATGATGTCTAGAGTTTAGATGAAGCCCAAGGTTTGGCTGCTGTCTCTTCCTGGATTTGCATCTTTACCTAGCATAACTTAGCACCTTCCCATTTATCCCAACAGTGAATATATGGAGAGACTATTGAGCCAGTGGCATTCCGAGATTTTTAAAAAATCTTTGATATCTATTTGTTCCTGCTTCTAATCTTCCCACAATAAACAGTTGTTTTTGTCATGCATGAGGTTGCAAACCACCTGAGAATGCCTAATAATAACAAGTACTTCTCTAAACACTGGTGTATTTTCAGCACGTTAGCTAATATCCAAATAGATAACAATCAACAATCCATCTGGTAACACTTAACAAGTATTATTGGTGGGGGGGGGGGTTTCCCCCATTTTACATAGTAGTGATTAAAAAACCCCCCAGTTTGTTTGGGGAATGTGTGCTTCACTTGGAAAATTAGGGCTATTTCTTACTAAGATGTTTCCAGCAGTACACAACAGCTTCTTGGGAGTCCAGCAGTTGTGTGAGTTTTCTTTGTGTCTGAAAAACTAATGGGTAATTGCAAAACCAACCACTTGTCTGCTTGAGCACTGCTGGGGAGTGTGTAGTTTTACCAAATCAGCTTCAGGTCAAATAGTGAAGACAGTTCAGCATGTTCTAAACCACTTATGTATAAAAAAAAAAAAAGAAATATTCGGGGTTATTTTGGTTGCAGAAAACCTGATGGTGTGGGAAGCAGTGATGCCAAGCTAGAAGAAAATTGGGACACTGCAATGATAAAAAAAATCCTTTAAAAATTACTTGCTTTAATTTACCTGTTTGAATTAGGAAAAGCGTGTGGTGCAAACAGACAGGAGGCTAGGATCTTCTCAACCATGAGACCTTGGGGAACATTCTACTTCTTTCCTCACGTTTATAATGCTTTGAAGGTTATTGTGTTGAATATCCCTGCTTTGAGGGCTGAAGTCTTGTGTGTGTTTGCAGCCCAAGGAGAAATGCACTGGTTTCTGAAACTTAAGAAGAATAATTTTAGCCAATGAATGGGGAAGAGAATGACCGAGATCCTTCTTTTGACACTTCCTACCCTTTCCAGTAATGCCAAGTCAGCCAAGTGTCTTGTGCAGCAGAGGTGACAAGGAGGGAGGTGGTGACGGGGTCCGTGCTCCTCTTCTCATCTCTCAGCCCCTTGGCAATGTAATTCTGTGAGGCTCTCCTGGGCAAACCATATTGCAAGGGCAGCAATTGGAAACCAGCAGCAGTCTGGCTCACCCTACCTGCTCTGGTTCTGTGCCATCAGCTTCTGCACTCGGGTCCCGTTTATTAAAATAAGGTCCCTTATGCACATGATCTGTGAAATAAAAACCAGAGGTCACAACACATACTGAGGAAACTGAACGTCAGGTGTCCACGTGCTGCTGAACAGTTCTCTAGGAAAATAAACCTGCCTGTTCTTCCTGAGCTCTCTCATTTTTCCTTTTTCTAAAGGAACCAGCAGAAATGCCACCCATCCTCAGGTACAGAAGAAAGCATAAGTAACAAACTTCTGCCTGGTCACTTCCAGCTCCCCCTGTGAATTAGCTTCTCAGAAACAGATCGTGGTCTGTTCACCAGAAGAAAAATAGAGGCAGAGGGAGAAACTAAATTTAAAATACTTTCAATTTTCAGGGCTTTTTTACTTCCAGAGAGCACTTTGAATAATGTAGGATAATTCTTACTCATTTAAGAAGTGATCAGGAACTTAAATTCTAATGCATACTTATTTTCTTGTCCATAAAAGCGAGGCTTCTAGATAAAAATCTGCTGTGTCCAGAACTCTGAGCTTGATTTCTATCATGGACTGAATGAAACCGATCCTTGGCAAAAAGTTGGTGGAAGGTTTATCCATGTATAAACCTGATGCAGAGTAGGTTTTAAGGCTTGAAGTGTTGGGCTTTTCTGGTCCTGTGCTGAGAGTAAATTCCATGCAGTGGGAGGTAGGTAAGGTGGAGTGGTGGGGAAGGGGAGAGAGTCAAGAATGGAAGGACAAAATTGCGACTGTCAGGTCAAATTGGTGAACTTTGAGCTGTAAGAGGTTGCTGAAGGCCAGTTAGGGAGGAGAGGAGGTGGGTCCATTTGGGAATCATCTGTGGGAGGGCAAAACTGGCTCAGAAATGTAAGGTGACATTGGTAGCTTCTCTCAGCTCTACTCAATTTTGAGTATTGGTATTTCAGAAAGCTCCAAGCTGGGTTAGTAACCTAGTAAACAGATTCATGAGAAATGCTATGTTTGAATACCCCACATACCTGTTACCTTAGGGTCATGAATGGTCCTAAACCTGTGATGATGACAGGATACTTGTTTCCCACCTCACTGTAAAAGAATTTGGGGCAATCCCAAGCACAAATACAGGCTGGGTGGAGAATGGATCAAAACAGTCCAGAGGAGAAGGACTTGGGAGTGATGGTGGATGAGAAGCTCAGCATGAGCCGGCAACATGCGCTAGAGCCCAGAAACCAACTGTGTCCTGGGCTGCATCAAAAGAAGCATGGCCAGAAGGTCAAGGGAGGGGATTCTTCACCTTTAGTTGGCTCTCGTGAGTCCCCACCTGGAGAACTGTGTCCAATTCTGGAGCACCCCAATATAAGAAGGACACGTAGCTCCTGGAACAAGTCCAGAGGAGAGCCATGAAGATGATCCAAGGGCTGGAGCACCTCTCCTGTGAGGACAGACTGAGACAGTTGAGGCTGTTCAGCCTGGAGAAGAGAAGGCTTCCAGGATACCTCATAGCAGCCTTCCAGTGCCTGAAAGGGCTTTTGACAAGGGCTTGTAGTGAGAGGACAAGGGGTAATGGATCAAAACTGGAAGAGGGGAGATTTAGGTGAGACATTAGGAGGAAATTCTGCACTATGATGGTGGTGAAACACTCGAACAGGCTGCCTGGAGAAGCTGTGGCTGCCCCATCTCTGGAAGTGTTCAAGGGCAGGTTGGTGGGGCTTGGAGCAACCTGGTCTAGTGGGAGGTGTCCCTGCCTGTGCAGGGGGGTTGAAACTAGATGGTCTTTAAGGTCCTTTCTAACTCAAACCACTCTATGAGTAAATGCTTATTTATAGACGTGCTGAAAAACCCATGATGGCCTCTCTTCAAAGGTGAAATCAGACCATCTGAGAGGAGCACGAGCAGGTACACCTGGGCACAGGGCAGCCCGGTTTTCACAAGGGCAACGTGGGGATACAAGAGCACCAGGGAGAGAAAATAAAGCTGAGCTAGATGAGTGAAAGAAGGGGAATATTTAACAGAATTTAACAGAGTGAAATAAGGGGAGAAATGGCAGCTAATCCTCTTCCAGATCAGCAAGTTAAATCAGCCTGGGAAAGCATCTGCAATATTCCAGACATGCTGTTCAGTTGTGCTGCATGTCTCTCCATCCAGGACACTGCACTTGGAGCAGGAGAGATCTCTGAGAACCACGCAGAGGAGGCAGGGGAGAGACTGGAGGCTCAGGGAGTGTCCTGATTTGAGCCAGGATGAAGCCAATTTTCCTTTTCCTGATTTTTTCCCTTCAGTAAGCTCTCTTTTAACTAGCAGCAGGTGTTCCAGCTAGTGGACTGGTAACACTGGAATGTTTATGTTCCTGCTGAGACCCCGAGGTTACTTCTTAGCTCTGCTGCTACAGAGGCTGCTGGGGCAGGGAGTCACTTAGAAATACACCACATTATTTCAGGACTTCCTGGCTGGAGCCTTCATGCTGTATGTCTGAGGAAACGTTGTGGTAGACCACATATGGTAACCACAGATGCTTGTGTAGTTGGCAGCACGATTCAGTTGAGTTTGGGGGCAATAGCTCTATCTTTTTTTTTTTTTCCCTGAAGACGTATGGAACATTCTTGACTTCCTAACATGTCACTGGGGACAGACACAGATGACATCTTCCCAGAAGAGCTCATTTAGGATAACAGGTGCAATTTTATTAGCTGGTGTATTATTATCAGGTGTCATAAAACCCAGTAGTTGCAGCTTCCCCAGAGCCTTGGGAAGATCACTCAATACTTTGAAGAGCCAAAGTAATTAGAAAAGAAAAAAAAAAAAAGCAGTGTCTCTATACTGTTGCTGCTTTAGTTTTGTGCCTTTTATCACTGAAAAAAACCACCTTTTTTTCTCTCCTGGGTCTTCTGAATAGCTTTCATGAGAAAGAGGGACCAGCTGCAGAGACTGAAGCACAAGTCAGACTGGAGGTGTTCAGCTTTTGATTTAATCACACTTCTAACTGCAAGCAATTGGAATAAAACACACATCAGAGCATTGTGAAACAGATCTTTGCTGTTTTATGGTAGAACAAAAAAAATGGAATTTGAAAGGTTTGTGTGTTGTTCACATTTTGGGGTTTGGACACATTTTTGGAGAAAAACAAGCTGAGCACACAGCTACCTGTCTGACTGTGATCTTCACCTTTTGGCTCGCTTGGAGAATGGAGAAAAAGTGCTCTGGGTGTTACTTCGTGTGGGAAGATCTGAATTTAAACTTTTTTTGGAGGGGGAGGAAAATCCTCACCCCAAAATAAAAGTGATTAATTTGGAGGGAGGGAGAGAAAAAGGATAAGCTGCTATTCATGTCTGTCATTGTCCAGTCCTACTGGGAATGCCATGGGCTGAATCTGGCAGTCTCCCATTGGGAACATTTCAAGTTAGAGGTTCCCTAGAGACAATCTTTGTTTCTTTCCTTGGGACAGAGTGCTGCAAGGTTTAGTGCCAGACCTTGCCCTGGGACTGGATGATTTAGTGGCTGTGGCAGGAGGGACTTGTAGCAGGACTTTCTGCTGTGTCCCAGGAAGGGTTGTGACTCCCAGCAGGGTAGTGCTGGGACACCCCTCAGCAGAGTCCTTGGGCAGGTGCTGGCAGGGACTTGGGTTATACACAATGCTCAGGGGAACGTGGTGGGCTTTGCTGAGTCAAACCATGGGGGTAGGCATGTGCCTGACTGCTCTGCTGAGTAACTGGAGAAGATGGTGTAGCAGCTCAGAGCTCTTCTTACTGAGGAGACCAGGTAACTTGTAGGACCTTCGGCTGTTTGATGTAGTTGTTTCCAGCAGAGGTAAGAGATCTGGAGCAGTTTGACTGGGACAACAATGCATTGAACAACTTATTTATTACTAACGTGTAAATGCATTTTTGTGGAAAACACAGACAATCTAGTGAAACGTTTTGTCCATCTTTGTACTTCAAGTGGTTTGTGCTCTCCTTTCTGCCACTAAAACATTCAAGCTTTGTCTTGACCGAGTAACGTTTGAGGTTCCAGCAAAGGCAAAAGAACATTTGAGTTTACAGTTATTTATAAAACAAGAAATTACATCTGTTAAAATGGGAAAAGTTTAGAACAACTAATATGTTCAGTGACCACCATCTCGGGCTTCTTTTTTTTAGTCTACACAGATCTTTAAACTGTAGAACTTTTCCACGTGTAACACCTAGTGAATATATACAATATATAGTGAATATTTAATGCACATCAGGCAAAATCTTCCAGGGCTTGCATGTTCATTTCAGCATTACAGAAAAAGATGTAGTATTTTGGCAGTGAATATATATATTACAAGTACTTTTTTTTTTTTTAAACAACATTTCTTAGATGTAAAAACACAATCTGTGCTGAACTGAAGGCAGCTTGAGGAAGGAGATGTGACTGCAAGATTTTAAATGCAGGAAAAAAAGAGGCCATGAAAAGAAATGTTGGAACAATTGCCCTATTTTCTAATAATTAGTATTCACAAAGAAAAAACATGTTCTAACTACCTAGTAATTTCCAAATTGCTGAGACACCTAATGAGTTGTCTTAAATAAATTTAGCAAACATATAGAAGGAAATAATTACTGAGCATTTAAGTCTGAAATCACAACTCAATGCAAAATGCTTATGCAGCTGGCTTGTGTGTGTGTCACTTGTTCAGCAAGAAAATGATTTGGTTGGGAACTGAACTTTGTCCTGTTTGGACTTTCAATGGCACATTCACATTGTTTCAGATGTGAATTAGTGAAAAAGTCCTACTGAAATGCTTTCCTACAGCTCTTCTGGAGCTTATTATTGAACATCACAGCAGCTGTAACAGATTTTGTAATTCTAGGGGAACATGAAGAATTCTAGAGGATATTAGAAGTGAAATAGGGGCTGTGCTCCCAGTGTAATCTCTGCACCTCATTCTGCAAAGCCTTTACACATGGGAATAACCCCTTTGGTTTCATTAGTGCAAAGGGTTGCTCCTCCTGCCTGGAGCTCCCACCCAGGTCTCACTCCAGCCCTTAGGATAGGACCTTTCTGCAGTATTTTACTGGGGAGGTTGTTCTAGCACACACAGATTTTTCTGGCCCTGACGTTGGTTGCAGCACAGGAATGTTTTCATGCCAAATTAATAGATGCCCACTGTGTTGTATTTGCCTCTTAATTACATCACCTGCACAGTGATTAAATTTAGCTGAGACCGCGTGAGCATGGGCTCTGGTCAACAGTAGTGGCCACTGTTATTTCAAATGTGGTTTTTTTGAAAGTTCACAAGTTTGGGTTCCTGTTTTCTTGTAAAAACATGTTGGCTCTTATCCTCTGTTATACCTGTCTTTGTGACATAATTATAGTGCTAACCTCTGTGAGTTAAACCTACATTTTAGGAAGAGGGAACAGTACAGGTACTATGACTAGCTTGTGGAGAGGCTAATCTTGTGCAGAGAGACCACACAATGCACAGGGACCCATGAGGAACAGGCTTTATGTTGGATCTTGTGGTGAACTGCATCTAAAGTGAATAGTTCTTCTGTTTTTTTTTAAAAAAGCACCACAGCATCCTTTGAACGCACGTGGCATATGGCAGCATATGGCCCTGCAGCCAGCACTGTGCCTATTTATTCTCCTTTTGCTTTGTCAAGAACTTCGTCAGGTTCCTGGCAACTTGTTAAGGAGGTACATGGCCTCCTGTGCCGTGCACGTTGGCCTTGATTCTCACTGAAAGTTGCAGAGGACTGAGGATATTTGGGGTTTTTTTTTTGCTAGTTGAGGCTCCAGTTTTCCATTAATACATCTGGTATGAAAGGCAGGAAGAACATGAGTAAGGAACCTTTGTGCTAAGGAAATCAGTCTTCCTTCTCTGGGTAGCTACTTAGGTTTTTGGCTACTTCCACTGCCAGAGTGTGAAGAGACCTCAGCCCCAGTGAGGGATAGAGCTGTGGTCTGGACTTAAATGGGCTTTAGGGTCTATCTTTTATTTTTGAGCAGTCCTGACTCACAGCGAAGTCTGAACAGGCTGTTGTTGCTCATTATTGAAGATGGGAGAATAAATGGTTGTGTGGGTTCTTATTCTTTTTAAAGTGAATGAATGACTGGATGGAGCAACGACTGCAGTGGAAAAGAAATGACAAAGCAGTGAAGAAAACCAATCTGATAGTAGTAATAATAACAGCAAACAAAACTTGCAGTGATTAAACCTCACAGTATAAGGCAAATAGAAGGAGCTACTGAAACATTTATCACAAGTCATGCTGAATGCATCTAGAACAGAAATGGTACTGGTTTAGCATGGACTCTTCTGATGCTCAGGTAAACTGAGTAATTGTGTCTGGTGTGAGCTGGAATGTGGTTTGGCTTGAGAACACGGGTTACTTTGCTATGTTCTGTGTTTCAGACTAAGACTGAATTTCTTGGGAAGTTACCAAAGTGCCTGGGAGCAGCCTAGCTGTGAGTGGTAACCCTGTGGCATCCCAGCACCTGCCAGCCCAGCCCAGGAGCACTGTATGTCATGGGCAGCTGGAGGAACTACAGGCATTAAAATGTCCAGTTAGTCATGAATGGCTCTATCCAATGGGAAGAAATGTTTCCTGATTCTTGCAAATCAGATATTCAAAAACTCAACCCCAATGATAGTATGTCTTTAATCCAGCCCAAGTGACTTGTAGTGCCAGTCATGTCTTAGCTTAGAAATGAAATTTCAACTTCTCTGCATGTGGGTTTAGTATTTCCTGGCAGTGCTGTTAACAGCTCCAGATGGAACAGCAGTCCTAGATGTGGTACTGCCCTGCTTTTGTGGGAATTGGAGGTAGGGGAGAGATTCATAAGGTACAGTGTCCATCTTTATACAAGGACATTTGAACATGCTGGATATTAAAGTACATGTCAAGATTGCACCCAGAAGTCTGCTTTTGATGCTTTGCTTCTTGGTAACACAGTTAGTGAAAAAAAACAGCACCAAAACCACCACAGAAAGTCAGATCCACTGTACTGTCCATCTCCTCCAGGGTACGTAGGAGTCTGCGGTTCCTCCCTGTCCATGCAGGTCTGCTTCTGCCACGGTGTCAACATAATGAAGCAGAGTCAACGTGGAACAAATTGCAACATAAACCAGGTTTCCTTATCTGTATGTCCATCTGTAAATGTAAATTTTTCTTTTGCTAATGGTGACGGAAGTGGCAGCTCCCTGTGCAGCAGGGTTTCTGTGCACTGCCCCTCGGGGGGGATTTTGCTGGCTGTCCCCAACCTCGTGGAGACAGCAATGTGACAACACAGGCTGAAGGTGAAAAACAGTGTGTAGGAGCATAGAAGGTGGCATTGTGCTTTGCAAGGCCATGTTTGTCCTTTTTCCAGCATGTAACAGCTCAACAACAATGAGCTACCCTGTTGTGTACAGTATTTATTATACAAAATAACCTCCATTGTGCTGTGTGTGTGCTCACACACTTGGATGTCTGCTGGGAATTTTTTTTGTTGAGGTCTTGACTGGTTGAAAAGCATTGAAGTGGCCTCTGGGTCAGCTCTTCGGTCTGCTGTGTAACCTCTGTTCAGCAGCAGGACAGGATCTTTCGGATCTCTGGGGCCTTTGCAGACTGTGTCTTGCAGGAGGTGAAACCACTGTGAGCATCTGAAAACCTGCAGGGAAGCTTGAAGGTACCAAGTGGGATTCCTGTTGAAGGGAGGAACTAAGAGGAGGCAGGGGAGGACCAGGCAGGGGTGAGGACAGGATGGGACAGGAGCAATCTGTTTTCCCTGAAATGTTTCATGCTGTCCATAGCTCTGATATTATTCAGACTCCAGCAAACCTTTCAAAATAATTGGCTGCCTCGAGGTGTGCTGCTGCTCGTGATACTTTGTCATTTTAAAGGGCTGTAGATTTTCAAAGTGAACTCTCTGTTATTGCAAAGGCATTTTTCATGTTCTCAGCTGAAAACAACAGTGTGTATGAGCACGGACACTGGGGCTTGCCTTTTCAGTGGCATGGATGGTTGGTTTATTCAGCATAGTGATTGCCACGTGTGCTCAGTGTCTGCTTATTCCTGGATAGAGATGCACTCAAAATGCCCACAGCTAGGCCCTCTGTAGGAGAAGGATGCCTACAGTTAGACAATGCTGCCCTGTTGTCTTGCTTAATGGACAAGGCAGAAGCTTTTTCTCAGAGCAGGGTATGTTTTCAGAAATGCTTTCTGGGTTGTGATGGACTCTGCAGCACCCTCAATCTTTTCAAAAGAGGCTGCATGTCATCTGGCTTATTGGAGCTCCTAATGGATGGGGGCTTTAATTGCCCAAGCTGTACAGCAGAGCATTGCAAGTTGTGGCTGGGTGGGGCTGGGGAGCAATTCAGAGCTGTATATTTATGGCAGTTGGAAAAGAATTATTTGCTACCTCACTGACATATTTTATTTTTTTTCCCTTTCTGAAACCATTAACAGCTAAAATTTGATGTTTTCTTCTGTTCTTTTCTTCAGCAAGCAGGAAGGCTGGACCTGACAGGCTATTGTTGTTTCTGGTGTCCAGGAGAAGGATGCATGTGAAGTTTTCCTCTAAACAGGCTAGGGTATAAAAAAAACATGTTCACTAGGAATATTTTGTTAACCTTTGCAGTCATCCAGCCACCTCAGCATGTATCTTTCAGCAATCTCAAGAGTAAGACCAGTCAGTGAGCAAGAGGGACTGGTGATTTTACCATTATTTTGGAGCTGCTGAATAAAAACACCCATCATTCTTTCTGCTTTACCCTTTTTCCCTAGCATTTTTTTGAGATTACTTCAAACCTCAGTGTTTTTATCAAAGCTGAATTATACTAATTGATGAGAGAGAGGAAAATGAATGAGGGAGAAAATAAAAAATAAATTGCAAGAAAAATTAATTCACAGAAGCCCAAAGTAAAAAGACTGTGAAATACAAGACGAGTCTTTCATTGCCTTGAATAATGTAATTATCTAGCAAAGCCTGTTCCCTTCACATTGTCAAATCTGGTGTGAACTTGAACTCCTTGCACATGCTCCCACTTGCTGTATCTCCCAGGGGGCCAGGAGTGGAGGTTGGGTAACCCTTAGGGTGGTAATTGGTGCTTGAATATTATGTGTAAACATGGAAATGTGGACTTTTGCCATATGCCCCAAGTTGACAGCTTGCAATAGGAACAGACAGACATTAAAAGGTCCTCTCAATAAAGTGTTGGTGTACAGGAAGAGATGGGGAATTCCTGGTTCTTCTCTCACTTCCCTAAGACTACTAACATCATTTGGTTTTCATTGTGTGGTCAGGTAGCCAATTAGCACTTTCCCAGCTGCAACAAGAGCATGGATGCATCGTGGTATTTAGTATTATCACATCTCTTGCAGTTCCCACAAATATGAGCTGTTAGTGCAGAACTTCCCTGTGCTGGGTGCTGTACAGGTGTGTGAGTGTTTGGGTTGGCTTGTTGCACAATATTCTGTCAATATTTCACAATATTGCTGTCAATATTGTGATCTTCCAAAATTTTAAACGGAACCAAAAATTAAATACAAGAAGCAATGCGTTTGTTTGTGCACAGTTTGAAAAATGAGTCAAAAGTGGGACTTCTGAGGATAACCAGGGTTATTTTTAATTTATGGACTGCTTGTGTTTTAGTAGTTCCCAGAAGCCTTGGTCAGATTCTGAGTCCCATTTAGTAAGCAGAAGTTGGTGCTGCCAAGAGTCCACTGGAACTACAAATGTGTCTTGGCAGGTGAATGCAGAGTGCAGGCAGAAGAGGTGGGGGTAAGGACTTGTCAGTGTTAGGTTAACAGTTGGACTCCATGATCTAGAAGGTCTTTGCCAACCAAGGTGATTCTGTGATTCTCTAAACAGAGGCATGAGAGGTGGCTGGGAGGTCAGTGAGGTGTCTGGCAAGGGTAGGTGAGCAAACCCCGTGGGACTGGGCAGTCTTGGGCTGAGAAAAGTAACCCTGGGTCTTGCTTGGCTGGCTGTGGGCACGGCTGTGGGCACGGATGTGGGTGCTCATGCTCCTGGGCCCAGGCTTAGGCAGCCTTACAGAATGCCCATGTTCATTGCTTGCCTTGGGCTGCTCTTGCCATCTCACCACCGTTTGCAGAATCCTGCCGTGTTTCCAGTGTGGTGCTGCAGCTCAGCATCACATGAGTCACAGTCCTGGGGCTGCATCTTTCAGATAAGCCACTTGCTGTTTGGCATAACTTGCAAGAGAGGGGATCATGTGGCTGTGATTGTACCAATCCATATCATCTGATGTGCAGGCAGTGATTAGTGCTGAAGAGCAGCCCGGGGTAGCCTTGCAGCATCAGCTACGTTGGTTAAGACCACTTTGTTCTGACAGCATTAAATAGGTCAGTGCTCAAACACATACCACTAAAAGCCAGTATGGGGAACTGTGCGTCCAGTGTAGGGATCTGTTTCTATTAAATGGTCTTTCAGAGCTACACTGAATTTGTCCAGGGGACCTGAATACATAGAGAGGTGTGAGCCCCTGCACTTTGTTCACCATTTCCCCATCCAGATGCTTTCTGCAGTCCACCTACGTGTGTCATGCTGGTATCTATCCTGTTGGCAATGTGTTCTGTGCCTTGTTCTCATACACCTTTCAGGACACAGAAAATAAAGGGGGAAATGGCATGGTCAGGGGGCATGCGGATGAGGAACAGTGCCTGCTACTCTCAGTGACAGCAGTAGTGGCTTTGTCTCAGGATTCAGGCATGCCAGGATGTGGTGTGTTCCCATCGCAGTGTATTATGCCAGGCAGGACTTAAATCTTGGAAGGAAGCCCATTCCTACTGCAAGATGTTATTTTTATTTATTATTATGCCTTTTGATTTATTATTTGGAGAGTGCGATTACTTTTCCTTCTTCTTTTCTGCTGCTGTTGAAGCTTCATTGTCTGTAAGTAACACAAAGTGATCACCACCAGCTACAAAGCGTTTTGCATCTTGAGAGTATTTAGTAGACAGTAAATGATCAGCTGTTCTTCTCTACCACAAAGTTGGTCTGTCTTTGCAACTCCTGGTCTATTTTTTGTTTTGTTGTTGGCTTTTTTCCCCCTCTCACTGCTTTGAACTGTGCAGGCTCTGGTATGGAGGACAGGCTGGAATTTTAGGACTAGAATATTTGGCCATGTAAATTCAGTCTCCCACTGGTAGCCTTTCCCTTCACTTGCTGCATAGAGATGCAGGCTGGAACAGAAGGCCAGGCAGGGGGTCTGCTGCTGCCCCTCTCTCCTAGGTGTGATGAGTTGGCGTACTTCACCCTCTCACTTTTCATCAGGGAAGAAATGTTGCTGTGCCTCTGTTGGTGATGCATTTAGTAGCTGAAGTTTTAATCTTGCCCCCGAGATGGGGAGCAAGGAGGAACTGGCAGCCTTTGGTGCAGGCCTGGCCAAGTGCTGTGGCTGCTGAGTTCCCTGGTCTCTGCTACATCCCGAAGGAAGCAGAAGGAAGAGCAGCATGTCTGGCTTCCGAGCTGGCAAAAGCTTGTGCTGCTGCCAGCAGCTACTGTTAGTTTTCAGCCTGTGGATGTTAGACTTATTCCAGCTCAGGACCCCAGACACGGGGGTCTCTGCAGATTCCTGCTGCTGAGAGGTGCTCTGCCCTTCCCAGCTCTGCTGGGGGTGCAGGTGCAGCGTGCCCCCCTGTCCTGGGAAGGGGTTTTCTGCTCTGTTAACATCATAGCTGTGTGTTGTTAGCTCATATTAGGCAAATCCTGTTCTTGACAGGAAATCTGCCCTCCCTAGTACCATGCTTATGGCCAAGTTGTGAGTATGTGACAAAAAGAGCATCTGCTCATCAGTGGTTCATTGCCAGAAGCCTTCTAAGGGATATGTATTCACATAAATATTTAAAAATGTGTTAGTTTACATGGAGATGAAGAATTTTTACTTCCGTGGTAGATTACATAGAATATGTGTCCCTGCACTGCAGGATATAAATCAATTTAAGGAAGAGAAGTGGAATGACATAATGCTGTGGAATGGCTCTTCTGGAACACATGTGAAGTTACAGATTTTGGAGCTCTGTAGATGCACAAATGCATAGACATTGTCTTCCATTCGTTGCTACAAATGTAATTATTGGGAATTATTAATTGCACTGGCTAGATGATACAACATAGCACACACAGACCCATGCATGACTCCTTTGCCTGGTTTAAAAGCAGAGATGGTGTCACTGAGCAGTGGTCAGAAGTTGCTGTATGTTCTTCCTACCAAGCACAGTACTGGGGCCAGATCCTTCTCCAGCTCTGCAGTAGCCTGGTCCTTTTGAAGTCCTTTTTTTTTTTTTTTTTTTATGATAGTACCTTCGTGTAGTTATTTTTCCCAAGACATGCAAAATATTCAACCTTAAAAGTTAGACTGCAGTGCAAACTATATGCAGCACTTCATGCTGAACTTTATATACTGACTTTTCTAGCAGCCCAGCTGTGGGACAGAACCTGGGCAGGGTGTGACTGCTGCCTCTCCCCTGTGGGGTGAAACACACACCTCCCTGTAACTTCTGTGTTGCCCTGTTGGGTAGCTTTTAATAATGTGACTTTTTGCCACTTTTTTCCCTCCTCTTGAAGCACGGAGCAAAGTGGCAGCCAAGGCAGGGAGGAGAGTTCTTACACAATGGTGCTGTATGTACAGGGAGGGGTGATTCTAACCAAGCTTTATAATGCCTTAATTATATTTGATGTGACCTAACCCTTGACAGTCTGGCCTCTAATGCTGCCAAACAGGATTTAAATATTATAAGGATTTCTAGACAGTACCCAAACCTGAGCTGTCTTTCACTGTGTCAGTAAGAAAGTGAAGAGATGAAAAGTGGGAAGAGAGGTTTTTTCTTTGGATTTTTGTCTTTGGTTTAGTGCACCTGATTGGTAAAGCCAGGTTGTTTCTGTAATAGATTCTGCAGATTTGTTGTGTATGTAAAACCCATTCCAGAAATTAAGAAACAAAAAGTTTAAATGTATGTTATGAATGTGACAGAGGAGGGGCTTTCTATTTCTTACATCTGTTTTCTTAGTGACATGGATTTAATTTCAGGGCTCAGCAGATTCGTACACAAGCAGACCCTCAGACTCTGATGTCTCTTTGGAAGAAGATAGGGAAGCAATCCGCCAAGAAAGAGAACAACAAGCAGCTATACAACTTGAAAGGGCCAAGGTGTGTTCTTTTCAACTTCAATCATAATTAAGTTGTGGCATTTATCTTTTGCCTGGTGTTAAAATTCACGCTGTTGATGTATAATGATGATGCTGTCTTTTGAAATAGCATGGCAATTGAGTGATGTCATCTGCAGACAAGTTGTTTGGGGGAATATGGTGTAAATATTCTCCTATAGAGGGGGATCTTCTCTAGTGAACTGAACTCTGCTGGCTTATGTAAAATCATTAGTTCTGAAATTTGATGTATTTGCCAAATGTCCTCTGCTAAGTTTTTGGTAATTTGGTACAAGAAAACAGTTCTTGATTCAGAAAAGTTTCCACTGTTTGTGATGTCTGTTTCTATTTGTAGTCCAAACCAGTAGCATTTGCTGTTAAGACTAATGTGAGTTACTGTGGAGCTCTGGATGAAGATGTTCCTGTCCCAAGCACTGCCATCTCATTTGATGCCAAGGACTTCCTACACATTAAAGAGGTAAAACCATGAAGTACTAAAAGGGAATGTGAAAGTGAATCCTTGTACATGCCAAGGACTGTGATTTGAACAGTTGGTGCCGTCCCAAGTTCATGTCTTGGCATTCTGTGAGTTTCCTCCCAAGATCTAAATGGCCAGGATCGTGTCACCACTGAGCTGTGAGCCATCTGGCTTCGGGGTGTGTGTCAGCTCAGCCCAGGGTTCAGCACAGTTCCTTTGTTAATGCTGAGACCTCCTGCTTGCCTGAAGCTGTGGCTGGGATTTCAGGAATGGTTCTCCTGGCTGGAGTCCATAGCTGCATGGAAAAAGGCTTTGCAGGATCTGTTTCTCAATGGTCTGGCAGGCTTGCTTGGACTAGAACAAGCATGGTTCCACATTTTAGAATAGTGCTTAACTAGGTAAGAAGTAAGGTCACCCTGCTGACAGGATGAAACATCAGCAGCAACTGATGAGTTGCTAAATTGAGAATGTGTCCTGTATGTCTCATCTGTCTCCTACAAGCCTATACATTATGTGCTTACTTAAAAGATGAAGTGGCAACAATTACTGACAATGCAGAAGAAATCATGGGCATGGCAACCAGTTGGAAGGAGCTGTAGTCCTCCCACATGCTGAATGCAGAGAATGCCATAGGGGAGGTGATGGCCTGATGCAAACAGCCCTGGGTTCCTGGCTGCATTGTTACCATCCAGATTGTGCAGGGATCCTCAGCATAACACGGGTCCTGATCTCCTGTCTAGAGGCACCACTTGGGATCCATGACCTGCTAATGGAAGAAAGATTCCCATATTCAAGCTGCATATTTAGAATGAAAATAGAACGAGTCATGCTCATGGGTCTCAAGTTTTACAGTGGTTTAAATCCATTGATTGATTTCACTGATTTACAGCAGCAGAATGCTGGATCCTGAAGCATTTGTCAATTTTAAAGAATGTAGATAGTTCTGTTGACTTAAGCAGAAACAACATATTTAAAATTAAGCCTGAATCAGAGTCATAACAACATAAATAATAGATATGTAAAAAGTTGAAATGATAAAATAATGGAACCTGTTGCATCAATAACAGCTATATAAGGAGGACAGGTTTCCAAGATGAGGCTGTAAGGGTTGCATTTCCCTTAGCTGTGCACCTTAATGCTTGTGTGCAGGTAGGAGTTAATAAAAAGGCTTTCATGTATTTCTCAAAGATGTTGAGGCTCTGTATGTTTCAGAGACTCCAGTTCCTCACTGTTGTACCTTTGACAACTAGAACATGGTATTTATGTGCTTGAGAACTTAAATGCTTGAGAATCTGGAGACGAGAGGACTGATCATTACTGAGACAAGATCTGTGGGATAACTTGTTCCTCAAGGCATGCAAACAAAGTTGGTACACTCCTGCTAGTCTTAATGACTTGGAAGTCAGTTGTGAAATGGAATGTTTTTGTTGAACACTGAGGTGCCTAATGAAGCATTGCAGAGTACAAGGTTTTTAGATATTTTTCTTCAAAAGCTCTGCTAGCAGCCAGCTGCAACAAATCCTTCTCCACTACGATATCCACTGTGATACTGCTTTTCATCTTTCCATCATTAAAGTTAGGCCAGATGTTCAATGTTCAGGTATATATTAAAGTTTCTTCCTAAAGGTAAGCTTTTCTTCAGCTGTCATCAATTTAGAAGGGCATGCCTCCAAAGAGTTCAGCTACCTTCTAGGCAGCAGCACTAGAAAAACCTGGCTTTACCAATCAGGTGTCACAGCTTTGGGTAGAGCTCTGCTGTGGCATTAACCTGATAGGGGTTTGGGTCATGGCTGGAGCTGGGAATGTTTCTGTCTTGTGTTGAGTAGGTTGGTTTTTATTAAGGTTTCTGGAAAGGTGTTTGTAGAGCTTTTCCACCACACAAGGTTTTTGCTAAGGAATAACATGTTAATAACATCTGTACAAGTACCTGGAATGTGGGAAGGAAAAGAGAATCATAGAATAGAATCCCAGACTGGTTTGAGTTGGAAGAGACCTTAAAGGTCATCTAGTCCCAGCCCCCCTGCATGGGCAGGGACACCTCCCACTAGACCAGGTTGCTCCAAGCCCCCTCCAGCCTGCCCTTGGACATTCCCAGGGATGGGGCAGCTACAGCTTCTCTGGGCAACCTGTTCCAGTGTCTCATCATTCTCACAGTGAAGAATTTCCTTCTAATACCTCATCACAATCTCCCCTCTTTCAGCTTGAAACCATTCCCCCTCATCCCATCCCTCCCTGCCCTTGTCCAGAGCCCCTCCCCAGCTTTCCTGGAGCCCCTTCAGGCACTGGAAGGTGCTCTAAGGTCTCCCTGGAGCCTTCTCTTCTGCAGGCTGAACACCCCCAACTCTCTCAGCCTGTCTCCAGAGCAGAGCTGCTCCAGCTCATTATCATCTTCATGGTGATCTTTGGTGCAGACCATTAAATTTTACAAGGAACCAGTAATAATGGCTTTTGGTAGCAATCTGAAGGTGTTATTTTTATGTTTGGCTGCTTTTTTGGCTGTTGTGAGGTGGTCTTAGTTCACCAAATATTGGTTTACATCATTAAATCACTCAGCACCTTAGTTGGTGACACCAGAAGAGAAGTCACAGCAGGATGTGTTGGGGCAATTAAAGAGATAAGCCAGCACTGCTGCAGATCACAGAATCACAGAATCACCAAGGCTGGAAAAGACCTTTAAGATCCTCAAGTCCAGCCTATGACCAACACCACCACACCATCTAGACCATGGCACCAAGTGCCACATCCAGCCTTGCCTTGAACACATCCAGGGATGGTGCCTCCACCACTTCCCTGGGAAGTCCATTCCAATGTCTAATCACCCTCTCCATGAGGAAGTGCTTCCTAATATCCAACCTAAACCTCCCTTGGAGCAGCTTCAGGCTGTGCCCTCTTGTCCTGTCACTGGTTGCCTGGGAGAAGAGCCCAGCCCCCACCTGACTACAACCTCCCTTCAGGTAGTTGAAGAGAGTGATGAGGTCCCCCCTGAGTCTTCTCTTCTCCAGGCTAAACAAGATAATGCTGCTTCCCACTCTCCAGCTGCAGAGAAGATATCAACCTTCCAAATATTGCCTAGCACCTTTCAACTTCACCTGAAGTCACACAAATTGTCCCTTCCTCAGTGCGAGTCCAGTTCCATTGACCAGTGTGGAGTTAAGGATTATAAATAACAAAGTAAGGGAGTTTTGGACGTGGGCGTTTTGACCTGAAGCCAGTGACCTTTCTGTGTTCCAGAAATATAATAATGACTGGTGGATAGGAAGGCTGGTCAAGGAGGGCTGCGAGATTGGCTTCATCCCAAGCCCACTTAGACTGGAGAACATCCGCATCCAACAGGAGCAGAAGAGAGGACGTTTCCATGGAGGGTAAGAATGCTGTAACCTTTTAAAATAATTTAAAATATTTTCTGACACCAGGCAATATTTTCAAAGGTCACTTGATTCGTTTTTTATTGCAGCGCATTTGGAGGGGTGTTTGAGGTGGGATCCCACATGAAAAGACTTATTTGCAGAGGATAGACGGGTTCAATATTGACCATGAGAAACAAGATAAAAACGTGTATTGATTTTAGGAAAGCTCAGTAATACAGTGTGAGTGGTGATGATGGAAAGTTCTGAAGGGCTAAAGAATTTTAAGTCCCCATGGGTTTAAGTCAGCTTGGTGTTCAAAGGCTGCTAGATTGTTTTTTTCCCAACTGCTGTGGTCTTAAGGTTGTGGGGTTTTTCTGTCTTTTTTTCTTTCTCCACTTCGGGCATAAATCAGACTTTTCAAACTTTATAGAGATGAGCTTTGTTATCCAACTTCCTTTCTTCTTCATCTTCCATTCTGTGTCTCCAAACTGCTAGAGCTGGAGATTGCAAGTCCCTGGAAAAATATAAACTTGGTCACAGGTCTAGGAAGTGAAACTGCTTCCTCATAATCTCACTTCAGACACTGAAGTCACTTTCCTATTGGCTGAACACACAAAAGACTTAAAAAAAAAATTGCTTAACTACTAGTGTATTATTCCCAAGAATTGAAAATGAATTTTAAATGTTCACACAGACAACAAGGAGAACAAAATCTTTGGTACTTCAGAGTAAAGGGACACGAGCCAATTGAATGTGGACCTAATAGACAGTAGTAAGAGGAGCATGATTTAGCCTGTATGGTACTGTCAGGTAACTGGCATGCTGATATATTTAATCAAGATCAGGAATAATTTCAAGTACAAACCAGCTGGGAAAACGTTTTTTTAGAATGATTGAACTGTGCTTTTTTCCAAACTGCTTTTATCATTTTTGAAATAGCTATGGAGGAAGCCAGTGTGTGTCAGTGTACAGAGAGAATGTGCTCTCATTCAGAGAGGTGGAGACTAGGAGAGTGTTGGGGACACTGTTCCAGAGGCAGCACACTAGAAACATGCTCTGCTTGGGTGAATGCAGGACTCCACCAAATCACCAATTCTTGCAAAGATTTTGTCTCATCTCTCCCATGGAGAGTATTAGGAATAACATCAAGTATGAAAGAAACGGGAAATGTGGTAAAGTTTATCTGTTAAGATTTCAAGTAGTTTGTACTAACACTCCTGGATTTGTATGATAAAATGGAAAGTGTTGAATAATGATAAAATAGTTCATTTCTGAGCAGCTTTGTTAGACACAGTCATGCAACCTGTACCAAGTCTGTACCTTAAGATTTCTGTAAAAGCTGTGATTAGCTGTGAGACTAAGGCTGTATGTGATGAAGAATTCTGGTTTTGTCTGAGCAATGCAGGGAAAAGTCAGCTATTAGAGAGGGTTTCTGGAGTCTGGTGTATGTTCATGAAGGATTTGCCAAGTCCAGGGGTACACGATCCCAGGAGATGTGTCTGGGTAGTCACGGGTGCTGGCAGAGACACCCAGCAAGACAGAGGAGCCCTGGGGTGGGGGATCTGGTGCAGAGCTGGGCTGTGCACTGGGTTTGGCAGGGGTTTGTGGCTGGAGCTGCTGCATTTCCCTGCCTGTGGGCACACAGAAGTGTGGCTCACTCTGCAGTGGAGCCTGCTCTCCCCTCACAGCCTGTGTGCAGCTCTCCCAGACGTGGAGGTCTGCTGGGTTACTTTGGTTTCCCCATGTCCCTGCCTGGTACCCTTCAGCTCTCCCTTCAGAGGGAGCTTTCTCACATCAGGAATGTGGGTGAAGACTCTCATTTACCCTGTGGTTTCTCTTTGCTTTTGCCCAAAACCTCGTATTTGCATCTCTGGGCTCTTGGTGTTCATGGGGCACTTTCTGATACTGTAGGAAATCAAGTGGAAATTCTTCTTCAAGCCTCGGAGAAATGGTTTCTGGCACATTTCGAGCCACTCCCACTTCCACGGGTAAGACAGGATTTTATTTAAAGCAACTCTTGCTATTTCTAATACTTCTATTTTAAAAACTGCATATGAAAAATGCGTGTTTCCCCCCTTTGCTGACTTATTAAGATGTTCTACAGTAAAGTGCTCGTGTGCAGAGGTGGAGAAAGACAACTATTTCTAGACCTGCAGTAGTTGCTAAGGGACTGGGAGAAAAATCTTGGGGAAGTGGCAGCTGCCCCCAGAATGGAATGAATGTCCAGTTTAAACAGGGCTGACCAGAAGGGAGGTGCGCTGAGAGAAATGGAAAGTTCTTGACAAAGGGAGTTTTGCTTGCAAGTGTTAATGGCTGTTGTACAGTGTGTGTGTTTTAACCAACTTCTTATTTGGTCTTTTAGCAAAACAGAAACAAAAAGTGGTAAGTAGTACTTCGTTTTCATTTTTTAATTTTGTTTCATTCTAATACCTAATTCCCCGGATTTTCATCTGGGTCTTTGGTTAGTGATCTGAAGGGTTGTTTTCTTCTTCTAGACAGAACATGTTCCTCCCTATGATGTGGTACCATCAATGAGGCCTGTTGTCTTGGTGGGTCCATCACTGAAAGGCTATGAGGTTTGTATTCCAGGGATTTGCAGTTTGCAATTTTCTTATCTTCTCCTTAGTACATTCAGTGCGTGTGGTTCAGTACAACTGGTTTGTGATAATTTAAAATTATTCTAGCTTAAATAATTATCAAAAATGTCATATAAGAACTAAGGGCATAGTTAGCACTTTGCACCCTTTGGGTGAGGTGCCAGCTGAATTTTTTTTTAAACATACTCCACATTCATTGTTTTCAGTGCAGTGTTTCCTGATGAAATCAAATAAGGAAAAGAGAATTTGTGTCCATGACAAGAAAAAGTTGGAGCAGTCAAATTAACTAGCTAGGCTTCTGTGTACATGCACAATTTGAATCAAACTAGCACCTGCCTTGAACTTAATTAGCAAGAATTTTGGAGAAGCTTCCTCATTGTTCCCCTTTTTTCACTTACAAAAACTTCCCTTGAAACTCTGCGTTGGCAAAAGTAGCTGGATTGTTGCAGCATGTTCAGTGTTGTTCTCCAGCACCTGAAACTGAATATGGGAAGTTATGATTATTATTTCAACATGTTTTCTTAACTTTTTTTTTTTTTCAAAGAATATTAGTGACGTAGATGCGTAAAGAAAAGTTTAACCCTTCTAAATTATTTGCCTCTGTTCACCGTGGGAGCAGGAATGGTGACATGCACAGAGAAACAGGACACCTGTTTTTCAAGGCTGCTGCAGATTCAAGTGAGCATTTCACCACATGCTGAAGGAGCACAGGCTTTGAGCAGGGCATTTGGGTGAACTTCACCATCTGTTAAACGTTTGGCTGAATGAGGAGCTAAATGAACGTGAACCTAAAATCAAAGATACACTTCATTTGGCTTAATTAATGTTGTTAGTGCTTTATAGGATATTATTAATATTGGAATGGTTCTTTTTTGGAAAGTTACAACGTGGTGCCTCTACTAGCATAATGCAGTGTTCTTGCATTGTTTTTTTGGTTTTTTTTGGTAAGAATGATTGGAAGTGTAGTTTAGCAAAGCAGGAATGATGTGCTTCATGTTCTACTCTCTGCCTTTTAATGTTATGGTGATGTTTCTTGACAGGAGTAAATTTCATCCACTGATTTCCATGGTGCTGCAGCACAGGTTAATTTGCCTCGGGACTCTCAAGCTTGGAGGGTAGAGGCTTTTTGTTGACATACACCTCTACAAATGGGCTGCCCCAACTCTGTTTAAGAAAATAACACTGAACATGGCATCTTGAACATAACAAGGTGTATAAATGGTGATGCTGTTACAATGCTCAGTTACAAATAGTGGTCTACACAACAGAAACACGTTGGTCTTACTTTGAAACCTACACAGGAATATTCTTTTGACTCTTCTTTTTTCCCCTGACTAAATTCTGTAAGAACCATTTTGAAACACAGCCTGGGAGAAACAAACTGCCAGAGGCCTGAGGGCTTTGATTAAGTTCATGTCTAGACTGGGAGATAATAGGTGTCAGCCTGAGTTGTCCCAAAAAGGACAAGGAGCTCACTCAATAAAGTAGGTGACAGCTGTTGGGGATGAGCTTCTCTCAGATGCTTTCCCTTGTACAGGGATGGGAACATCCATTTTTTTCTCCTTGTAGGCCTCTCTGAGAATAGTTGTTGTCTTCTGTTTGAGCAGTCATCCAACACGAGGAATCTTGTAGCTGAAGTTTTAAGCCAATTCTAATAATGTCACTGTAGGAAAAAAAAAAACACAACTCCAAATGGTCTGTTCAGCCTGAATAGTGCCACGTGCTTCTGACATGTTGTGAAGCCTGCTAGGAGCAGGACTGTGATGGAAGGTGGTGAGGGCTGCTCTGAAGCCTCAGTGCCAGGCAAGAGCAGGAAGAGTGACAGCTGTCACATCCCCCGATCTGCATTTTGGGGAATGAGTCAGAAAACGTGCAAGTATTTATTACAGAGCGTGCTGCCAAGAGCATGAGAATTTAATGATTGCTACCTGTGAAGGTATTGATTGTTGGCAGTATCCTTACCTTCTACTTACCTCTTCTCTTACTTTTGACTTCTTTTTCTCCCTGTCAACCCTCCCCGTTCAAACTTCCTCACCTCTGCAAAGGTGACAGACATGATGCAGAAAGCTCTCTTTGACTTCCTGAAGCACAGGTTTGATGGGAGGTGAGAAATACTGTCCTTTTCATGCTTTCCCCCCCCCCCATATGTTACTAACATTTGAGTGGTTTTTGGTTTTTGAATGCAAGGAGATTGATGCATGTTCAAAACTGATGTCCCAGCTCTGTATCAACACTGAAACACAGCCAGCTGTGGGGTGGAACACAACTCATGTGTTACTAGAAGTGCATGTATCTTTATAGCTGCTATGTCTGTAGTAGGATTTCTTGAATTTAATAGAATAACTCTGCCTAAATATCTTACCAGCCTGAAGTTACAGGAGAAATTAGAGGAGTGGGGCACATGGAAGGTACCAAACTGTCTTTACAGGTGGCATTACCAGGCCAGGTTTTTCATGTTGCCCTGGGGAGCAGGTTGTGCCCTTTGTCCAGCCAGGAGTTGGAGAGGATGGTGTCTCCCAGTGAACAGCCCCTGTGGCAGAGCTGGGCTCCTGGCTCACCACTGACCCTCTTCCCTCTGGAGCTCCCAAGCCCCACTGCTCTGCAGCCTGAGCTGTCGTTGTGCTGGGTGAATGGAGCTGAATGGGTTGCTGCTTCATGTCAAAGAGCTGTCCCGTTCTGTTTGTGGGTGGAACAGTTGAGAAAGCATGACTGATTGCATGTAGAGGTACAGTTTTATTAATAGTCCTTTGGGTTATGAAAATTTCTCAGCCATTATCTACAAGAAGTGTGTGCTGCTGGGCCAGCCCAGCCAGCCCCGAGGTGTGCAGACACCAAGGAAAAGTGCCTCTTGGTTGTATTTTGGAGTTGCTCTGCTTGGGCTAGGTTCATTCCAGCACCTTTTGGGAAGTTGCAGGCTCCTGTACAGCAGGATGTTCTCTAAATAGAATTAATCACAGCCTAGCCCTGAAATAAGTATCAGAAACAGCAGATTTCAGCAAGGTGTGGGAACGTTGATTGCAGACCAACACCTAAGAAAAATCAACCCTTGAATGTTCTCAGTAGCCAAAAATACTTAAAAAGGCAACTTGAAGAAGGAAATGCTGAGAATATAAAATACACAGAAAAAATACCTAGAAAAAAGTGTGTCAGAACTTAGAAAATTCTAAGGAGGGTTCATCTTGTTCAGCTGGAACACAGAGAAAATTTCGTGATGAGCTGTGAGAGGGATAATTTGGATTTCCTTGCTAGGAATGTGGGCTTGGTCCGTGGCATCTCTTCCTTTCCACTGGAGCTCATCAGTAGTCGTGGGTGTCTGCTGCATCTTTGGGATTCTGCCCTTCCTTCCTCCTAGTTTGTTCAGTATGTTCCAAGTGTGAAGAGGGGCTTGTACTGTGCTAGCTAGGATATGACAGCCAGGTTTGAAAATACCAAAAAATCTGTGCTAGGGCAGTGAAAATAACAGTGTCTGTCGTTTAGCAGAGGTGGAGTGGGATTTATGGTCAGGGTACCTTTTGGAGTGCAGTGAGGAGGTGGAGGTGCTGAACTAACCCCTGAACAGCTTAGACAAGTAAGATGGTAACTTCTGTGCAAAATATTTCCTCTCCTCCCCTGTTTTTAATAGCCCAGCTCGACTGATGGTAGCAGGTCCTCCAAAGGCAGCCATTGATTGAAAACCTGACAGATGAAGTGCTGTGCGTGGCAGCCTGCAGTTACATTTGTCATTTTTCTGAGCTGTTGCTTTGTCCTGTCAGTACCTCCTCTCCCCACTGCTGAGCAGTCTGACTCTGCTCCCACTGCAGCTCCTGACTCCTCTGCTCCCACTGCAGCTCCTGACTCCTCTGCTCCCACTGCAGCTCCTTGCCCATTTCCATCAGGTGTAGGGACAGAACTGCAGCATATGTTCCCTTCCAGCTGCTGGCATGTGTCTGTCAGCTTTGCATATGCTGGTGGTAACTGAGAGGCATTGTTTGTGGTAGGAAACCATGGCAACTGGAAGTGATAAGTCATCTCCAGCTGCCACAATGTGATTGCTGTGAATATATCCTTTATGAGGTATATTTTTATACCCCATAGCAGAGGCCTGATCCATGAAGATCAGCAGTGCCTAAATACAGAGAAGAAAATGTAAAGCACACTTAGATGCACCTGTTTAGGCTGGTGGGAGGCAGGACTGCTCCTTGTCTTGGTCTGCTGTCTTGTCCCTCACCATGCTCTTGGTCTGTGCAGAGGGGCAAAGGGGGTGATTCTGCCTGGACTGAGGTGTTATTTGGAAGTCTTACTGCCAGTAGCAATATTGGCAACTAGATCTGGTGGAAGTATAAAATCTCTGCATGGAAAAAGTTAAATGCCACAAGGAAGCAGATACAATTGACTTTAGCTTTGAGTAACATTAGAAAAATGAATTAAATTCCTTTTCAGGCACCTCAGCTGTTCCTTGGTCCTCCTGCTCACTTTTACAGCTTTGCAGTCTTTCTCCTCCTCCCCCCCTTTTTTTTTTCCTGTCTCTTCTGGAACTTTTGTGATGGGTCCCAATTACCAAGAAGTGAAATGACTATCCAAGGAGGAGCTTTTCAAAATACTTCAGTGAGACTAGCAGAACTCCTTCCCTACCTCTGAACACCCTTGGCTTCTGTCAGCTTCTTGTATTTTAATGGTGTGGTGAGGCTGCTGAAGCTTGGCTGGCACTGGGCACTCAGGGCAGGGCTGCTGCAGAGCCTCTAACACCATTGTTTCCCCAAGGCATTGTGTTTAATCACTGTTCCATAGACCAAGCCTGACTCTATACACTGTGTAAAAAAAAAAGGAGAGCAAAGGCATATTTTTTTTTCTGAACACCTTTCAGCAGCAGTGATACTTGGGGTTACTTCTTACTCAGGAATAACAAAGTGCTTCTTAGATCTGGCACAGTGGGTGAGCATTTGTGGTCCTTCCTCTGTTACACATCTCTGATTCCAGCAGTCAAAGATGTAGGAGCCAGAGGTGCCATCTGGAGCACCGTGTTGTAATGTCACTTCTAGACCCACAATGTATTAATTTCTCCTATTTCTTTTTTAAACTCATTTATACTCCTGGTCTCTGCTGTATTTTCTGGCAATAAATTGATTTATGTATTACATAGAAAAAAAAAAAACAACTTCCATTACTTTTTAATCCTCCATCTGATAATTTCAGTTAGAGTTGCATACACCTTGAGTTGTGTGGAATGGCTGCTGGTCATTTCCAGCTTGCTTGCTCTTCATTGTTTGTGGTTCTTTTGCTCATCTCAGTCCTCCTGAATGGGTTTATATGTGAAGTGATTGTGTGGTCTTTGCTTTATGACCTTTTGTCTCTTGTCAGCTCACTGACAGATGTAGAAAAACGGCCTTCCTTAGGTTGTGGAGGAGGCTCCAGCAGCACAGATCACCGTGGCTCACTCTTCTCCTGTTCAACCCTCAGCCAAGTCGTTTAGCCCATGGGCTCAGCTCCCTGTCTGGGAAAGGAGAGGGTGTGTGGGAGGACCAGTCTCCCAAAGCCAGCAGCTCTGTTTGGTGACTCACAGGCACTCAGAGATGAGTGACTTGGGCTGCTCAGATGTCCAAACGTGGCCCTTCCTTACCTCCCAGCAATGCCAGGTTTAATCACTGGTTTAGCCACCTGGGAAGGAAGTGCAGTTCCTGCTCTGACTCTTGTTCTGTGTGCCCTGTGATGTGCATCACTTGCAGCATTTATGGTGCTGTGTAACTTGTGTAGGAGATGAGTGAGTTGGGGAGGGGAAAAGTTAATTAATGCATTAAGTGGAATTAGCAGAAACTATATGCCAGAGTCTACAATAGTGTAGGAAATAGGAAGTACTTTACATTTATGCAGCATTTCTCTTTAGTTGTTCTTTAACGATGATATAACTCAGCTATAAAACCTCTGAGTGGTGTTTTATGGTGTCTGCACTTTGGAACAGAATGTAGCTGTAAATCATGCACAGTGCACTGAAAATCTGACTGCTGTGTTTTTGTTCTGTCCTGTGTTCTCACTCGTAGGATATCAATAACTAGAGTGACAGCTGACATTTCTCTTGCTAAGAGGTCTGTTCTAAATAATCCAAGCAAGAGGGCAATAATTGAGCGGTCAAATACAAGATCCAGTTTAGGTAAGACATGGACACAGGTGACATTCTGAACATGGTCACGTGCTGGGGGAAAGTGACAGGGTTTCAGCCCTCAAGACATCATCAGTTCTGCAGTTTTGTGTGTGTCTACAGCATTTTAATGTGTAATTCTGAATTTCACGTGCTCAAATGGGAGACAAATCTTGCCTGACCGGGGAGAGGCACAATGTGGTGTGTTACCCTTGCCTCCAGCAGTGAGCTGGGCTGCAGCAGGCAGTGTTATGGCTATTATTTGAAATAACATGAGTTAGGGACCTGCAGTCAGAATAGGGGTTCAGTGCTGATTCCTCCCAAGTGGAGTTGGCCTCACCGCTCCATCTTCTCAGCGTTGTGCTTGTAATTCCACATCACAGGGCACCAAAGAGCCTTCCCCTTGTCCAGCCAAGAAGGACACATGTTGTTCCTTAACCTGGGACTGGTTTTGTATTTAATGTTGAACAGCTACAGCTGAATTTTGCTGTCTAGCCATGAGAATCTGGGTCATCCCACTCTCTCCTCACAGTGTCATGTCTGCTGAGTTACACTGGCCTGGTACATTTTTATTTCTTTCACAAGGGGTGGAAATTAGTGTGCAGTACAGGCATGCCAATAACCTGGTCTCTGGGACACCCTCCCAGGAGGCTGAAGGAGTTGATTTTCAGTTTTCACGGGGAGAAAAGGCTCTAAAACCCAATTCTCTGCTACACCTGCTCGTGCCTCTGAGCACACGTTGCCCAGTGGAACAGCTCTTGGGCACATGAAGTGCACGTGGGTTGCTGGCATACACCTCTGTGGTGCTTGGGTGGTATAACTAACAGGCTGCAGTTTCTGATGAGTTTATCTATTTAAAATTCATCACATGCATGGGAATGATTAAAAAGGGTCAGAACCATGGAGATCAGAAATATAATTTACATGGAAATGAATCTCTCCCTTTTCTTCAGACAAAAATGTTTGAACATTACCAGTAGTGTCTTCTTAAATAATAACCTGTCCATTATTTGACATAAACCATTTTTTGTGATTATAGAATTAGGAGGTCACAGTTCTGTGTCTCATACAGACTCGACTTAAATCAGAAATACAATCTGAGAACAAAAATAAGAAGTATCAATACATCACTTGCTATCTAAAAATAAAAAAAAATATCTTGGAAAACATGCTTAAGTCTGTTTTGTGTTAATAGAAACGTGTTTAATTGTACCCAGTCTTTAAATACATTGATGTTCTAAACTAACACAGTACATATGTATTTTCAGGCAACAGAATTGTCTCCAAGGTAATATGTACTTTAAAAATTGCCTTGAGTAATAGGTTATTTTATGGAAATTACATTAATTCAACTGTGGAGTTCATATGCTAAATTGTATGCATGATGAGAAATGGGTGATGCTGGGTTTGAGTGGCTTTACCTGTGCTGTTCCCCCAGCTGAAGTACAGAGTGAAATCGAAAGAATCTTTGAGCTGGCAAGGTCCTTACAGCTGGTTGTCCTGGATGCAGACACTATCAATCACCCTGCACAACTTATCAAGACATCTTTAGCCCCAATCATTGTCCATGTTAAAGTGTCTTCTCCAAAGGTAATGCATTTCACCCTTAAAATATGAGCATTTGAGAGGGCCCTGGGGGGCAGTGTGGGAGCGGGCAGTGTGGTACCTGCACCTCCAGAAACTGAGTGAGATGAAGAGAAAGAAAGTGAAATCTTGTAGGGGCTTGACCAGGTGATATTTGATGCAGTTTATTTTTTCTGCCCTAGACCTCAGCCTTGGACTTAGGCTGAGTCTTAGACAGGGCACCCAGCAATACAGCAGACAAAAAAAATTCCTGAGCAGCAAATTCCTCTCGGTTCCCTTTGTAGCCCCCCTACCCCAACACAGCTGTAGTTTGGGGTTGTCTCTCTACAGGCCTCAGCCTTGCTGGGTCAAGGGTTCTGGTCAGAGGTACCCAGCCCAGCTGTCAGGAACCTCTGGATGTTGAGGAAAGGCAATCTGATCCAGCTGGCCTTGCTTTGAGTGAGGGGTTGGCACACAGCCCTCCAGAGGTCCTTCCAACTTTAAAAATTGTGTCCTGTTGTTCTGTGATCCTGTCATTTTCTTTGAAACTTTACAGAGAAATAAGCTGGGATTGCTAACTTTTCCACCCCTTAAATTCTAGTAATGAACACAGTGGAAGGGGAAAAAAAAAAAAGCAATATGAACTGTGTGTATAAAATACCTTCTGTGCCCAAAATGCACCTCAGAACAAGCCAAGTTACAGTGTTACTGCTACACAACATAACGTGCTGCTACCATTGTACTGCAATCAATCCAGTATAATTCTGTGTAGAGATCATTTTCCTGGCCCTGTAGAAGATTGCATTTGTCAAACCCTCTTGCTTAAAGTAGAATAAAGCAAAATCACCATTTGTACTGCATTGGAAATATTTGCAAAGGATCAAGTGTGATGCAGAGGGATGAAATGTGGTGCTGTCAGGGAGGGTCTCAGAAAGGTTTGTGCTTATATTCAAGGTCAGTGTTTTATCCATTTTGTTAAATGTAATAGAGAGCTTCTGGACTTGGTAGTCCTCTAGAGGGATGTCAGTCTGAGCTCTGTGGAGACAGGTGATCCTTAAACTCACATTTTTCTCTTTTCCTCCATCAGGTTTTGCAGCGACTGATTAAATCTAGAGGAAAGTCACAAAGTAAACACTTGAATGTTCAGTTGGTGGCAGCTGATAAACTTGCACAGTGCCCACCAGTAAGTACAGAAGGAAGGCTCAAGAACTTGAGAGACACGGAGTTTTAAAGATTTCTGCTGTGCTGGCCCTTGATGATAGCTGGGTTCCTACGTTCTCACTTGATGGCAATTCACACAGCCCTGCAGGGGGCTTTTATTGCTGAGAAGTTGTGTGGTACTTTCATCTTGATTATCTGCCCTGCTGGGTTTATGATGATCTTTGGTAAGATGACAGGTCAGAAATGACGTGTGTGGTAACACTGGCACTTCAGCAAATGACATCATTTGTGTAGCAGTGCTGTCTTGAGGTCCTGAAGGGCCAAGGTCCCAGACTCCTGGGTTGAGAGGTGGCTGCAGAGGACGTTCCTGCAGCGTGAGTCGTGTGTCTGCAGGCATGTGATGCTGACCCAGCAGCCCCTGCTGCCACTCCAGTTACCTGATGGGAGCACGGGCACTGCTCACCCACCATCTTATCACTGATTGCTCACCCTGGATCACCTCTGCCTGAGGAGCAGAGGTCTTGGGGAGCTGATGAGGCAGGCAGGTGCTGTGCGGAAGAGCGGGGCGGGCGTTGAGGGCAATTCAAACTTGCTTTCATTTTTGATAAACCACACCTGGTTTCTGTGACAGGGAAAGCCCCTCAGTGGCAGCAAACTTGGGTGAGGACTGGCTCTTACAGTGGAGCAGCTGTGTGTGACATTGGTCTGGCAGTGCAGAGCCTGCTTGCTGTTTGTACCATGTACCATTGGTCCTTGAATTCAAACTTAGCCAAGACTGTCATCTCTTTTTTTAAGTTAGCAATAACTTTCTTGAAATCCAACTGTGAGAAACTGATCCGAAGGCAAACAGTCCAGCCTATGGCTTCCTGATTGCCCATCCTTCTCATGCCAAGAACTGCAAGGAGAAGTCAGACTAATTCAGAGAAATTCAGAATAGACACTGGGAAGATTTCCATGATCATACTCTCTAATTTCAAACAAAGTGCTGACAAAAGAAATGTCTTGGAGCGATCTAGGAGCAAATTTGAGAGTTGAGATCAGCAAAACTAATGCCCATCCCTAATGGTCAGATAATGCTTTCTAGAAGACTTTGCCTTGTGTTATGTAGACCTTAAAGAGATTGCCTCCATTTCAGATGGCTTTCATTTTTGGTTCAAATGAAAGTAACATGTTCAAGCAGCTTTTGTTCTGGAGTAATGATGCACAGGGATTTATTTTCATGAAACTTAACTTGGTTGTGTATGCTTCTTAAGATACCAAACTTCACAGCCTCCTCCTCTCTTGTCCCCTCGTGGAAGAGTCTGGCCTGTCTGTGGCCTCAGGTGTGCCCAATAATTCTGCCTTGGCTTATCCAGGGAGTGGAGTAATTCCACATACATGGAGCAGCTTTCTGAAAAATACCATTTCATGCTGACTGATGCTGCTAGTGAGTTCAGGTTGTGTTTGCTCAGCAGTTTCAGCCAGATACAAAATGAGGGAAGTGGTGGAGTCATCAGCCCTGGAGGTGTTTAAGGAGAGACTGGATGTGGCACTTAGTGCCATGGTCTATCTGATGTGGTGGTGTTAGGTCATAGGTTGGACTTGATGATCTCAGAGATCTTTTCCAGCCTCAGTAATTCTGTGATTCTGTGTAACGTAGGTCTGTCAAAACCTTGAATTTTGGCAGGTTTTTTGCAATGCTTTGGTGTGTGTTCAGGCTAGATTCACACTGGAATGTTAGAAAGCAGACAAAAAACGTAGTAGGTTTGACTGAAATGTCTGTCCTCCTAATCTAAAAGCAGAAGGGTTCAAGAACATGTCCAGAAGGAGAGATCTGATTCAAATTCTCCCTGTGCCTGATGTGGAGCAAGAATTGAAATAATCTGGACGAGTGGTGTTGGCAGTGTGTGTATGGGAGGGTATATCTCAGTTTCTCCAGTTAAATACACTTTTTCCAGTGCCCCAGACAGCACCCTGGCCAGTGTGGGGTTCACAGCCCCCCTCCTGCTGTCCCCCTTGCCCCCTCTGCACCACTTCCAGATGTCCAGCAGGTGACCGTGGCAGATGGGGACTGCACATGCATCTAGCTGGTTGTGTTGCTGCAGAGACCTGTAAGCTTCTGGTTACAGTAACTGGAGATGGCTTTGCTCACTGTCTCCTCCTTGTTTTCCACTTGGAGCAGCACTGAAAGGTGTTCAAGGCATCTCGAGTTCTTCTGGAGGGCTCAGCTGTATAATGTTTCTCACCTGTCATTTTCTACTGAATTTGTTACCTCTTAAAAGGATGACAGAGAATTCCTGCATGCTGCTGAGGTTCTATTAGCTAAAAGAAAATCGTACACTTCTCTGTAGTTCAAAATAATTTCTGTAAAAGCATATACCTTCCCAGCTCCTAATGGATGTGAGCCGAGTGAAATGGATTTGCACCTGCAGCTGTTTGAATACAGCTTGTGGTATTTACACCCAGCTGTCACTGAGCTTACACACAGAACAATCTGCTGCACATTCTGCATAGTTTGAAAGGTGTATTTATTTCTCCACCTGCACTGAGAAGCCTGTGAATGTTTCACTGCCTGGTTTGCTCTTTTATACAGTAATTTCCTCTGATTCCCCTCTGGTTTGCTCCTGTGAGCTGAGCTGAGGCAGGTAGCTGCAGCGAGTGACACAAAGTGCCTGCAGCAGCAGGGTGTGTGCTGGAGCTTGTTTGTTGCATCCTAGCATTTGGGTTGTCCATCCCCAGCATCTGTAAACCCTGCCTTAACACCCAGTCCTGCAGTCGTGTCTTGGGGCCCAAGGCAACAAAGTGAGACCTCACCTGGATAACAAAAATGTTTCCAAATTTCAGGGTATCCAGGTTTCAAACGTTACCTGGGCGTGCTGGTGGACAGCCTGCTGACCAGGAGCCAGTGTGTACCAGGTGGCCAAGCAGGCCACCAGCATCCTGGCCTGCATCAGGAATAGGGTGGCCAGCAGGAGCAAGGAGGGTGATCGTGCCCCTGTCCTGGCACTGGTGAGGCTGCACCTCCAGCACTGTGTGCAGCTCTGGGCCCCTCACTACAGGAAGGACCTTGGGGGGCTGGAGTATGTCCAGAGAAGAGCCACCAAGCTGGGGAAGGGTCTAGAGAACAAGTCATACAAGGAATGGCTGAGGGAACTGGAGATGTTTAGTTTGGAGGAGGCTGAGGGGAGACCTCATCACCCTGTACAACTGCCTGAAAGGAGGTTGTAGGGAGGTGGGGGTTGGCCTCTTCTCCCAAGTAAATAATGGCAGGACCAGAGGAAAGG
This sequence comes from Hemiprocne comata, assembly GCA_020745705.1. NCBI lineage: Eukaryota > Metazoa > Chordata > Aves > Apodiformes > Apodidae > Hemiprocne > Hemiprocne comata. The sequence goes on from CM036591.1 coordinate 1,810,346, forward strand.
GCCTGAAGTTGCCCCAGGGGATGTTCAGGTTGGATATTAGGAAGAATTTCTTTACTACAAGAGTGGTCAGGCACTGGAACAGCTGCCCAGGGAGGTGGTGGAGTCACCATCCCTGGAGGTGTTCAAGAAACATGTAGATGTGGCACTTGAGGGCATGCTCTAGTGGCTGAGGTTGTGGATTTTTTTTTTGTAGGTGTTATTTGGTGGGGTGTGTGTTTGTTTGGGGTTTTGTTGTGTGGGTGGTGGGGGGTTTTGTTTTGGTTTTTTGTTTGGGTTTTTTTATGATGGTTGGACTCGGTGATCTCAGAGGTCCTTTCCAACCATGACTGTTCTGTGATTCTGTGACCATACTTGCTCAGAGCCTGCTGTCCACTCTGACTTGCACAACAGCCTTTGGATCAGTGTCTCACAGTTTGATTTCAAGAAAGTTATTGATGAATTAGAGCACTTGAAAAGAAATGACAGTTCTGGTTAAGTTTAAATTAAAAGACCAAGTTGATCCATCATTTAACTCAGTGTACTTCTGCTGAGTGGAGCTAAGGCCAAAGACACTGCTGGCTGTCTTCTGCACTATGACCTGTTCAGAACTTCATCTGTTTTGCAGATTCTGCTAGAGCAGTATTTGTTTGAAGTAAAGATACTTGAAAAGTATAAAAGCCTCACTTGTTTTTCATTTGCTGAGAGCCAGCCTTAAGTAATCAGGTGGTGCTGTATGTCTAGACATGTTAAAAATAGCTGTCTTTTTGGGCTTATTCAAATGCAGGAACTGCTTTCATTATTAATTCCTTGCTAATCTTTCAGTGGTGCTGCTCAAGCCAGTGCTAAGCATGCATATCACTGCATGGCTGTTCAGCTGGAGCATTCTGTGGCTCAAAGAAACATGAGCTCTGTTCATCATAGAGCCTTAAATCATGCAGCCAGTCATGTGCAGTTCATTATGGTTTTAACTTTGGGATTCATGCCAATGCTAAGAGAAGGTATGTAACCCTCTGGTCTGTGTGACATAACCTAACAAATACCAGAAATTATACTCTAGCAGAACTAAAATCCATTGGTGTAATTAAACACTCTACAAGTTCAGATTCCACATCCTCCTCAGGTACACCTCAATGCTTAGGGTTCTGTCTGGGGCATCTTTTCCCCCAGAGCTGAGCTCACCTGCCCTGACCTCAGAAAATAAGATGCAATTTGGGATTGCCCTTGGCTGTAGTAGCTCTGGGCTGTGCCTGAGGCTCTTCCCCTCTTAGACTCCCTCTCCCCAGCATTCCTGTGGGAGAGGAGGGTGCCTCTGACCCTTTTATTTTGTTTTGTTAACATGGGGTAATGCACCTGCACTATTTCACAGTGATTATACAGTAAAAGTCCAGAGAAGGGCCACAAAGATGATCCAAGGGCTGGAGCACCTCTCCTATGAGGATAGGCTGAGAGAGTTGGGGGTGTTCAGCCTGGAGAAGAGAAGGCTCCAGGGAGACCTTAGAGCACCTTCCAGTGCCTGAAGGGGCTCCAGGAAAGCTGGGGAGGGACTTTGGACAAGGGTTTGTGGGGAGAGGACAGGAGGTAATAGATAAAAACTGGAAGAAGGGAGATTTAGGTGAGACATTAGGAGGAAATTCTTTGCTGTGAGGGTGGTGAGACACTGGCCCAGGTTGCCCAGAGAAGCTGTGGCTGCCCCATCCCTGGAAGTGTTCAAGGGCAGGTTGGATGGGGCTTGGAGCAACCAGGTCTAGTGGGAGGTGTCCCTGCCCATGGCAGGGAGGTTGGAACTAGATGATCTTTAAGGTCCCTTCCCACCCAAACCAGTCAGTGATTCTATGAAATTGCAGAGGACAGTGGCAACTCATTTTATCTTCTCTTCAGGAAAGACCACTGCTTTCATGTCTCTCACTTCAGAAATACTAGTATGTGGAAATGCTCATATGATAACTATTTTATACATGTTATAAGAAAATACTGCAGTGAATAAAATGCACTGTAAGGAGAACTGGGCAGAAATTGTTTTACCTCATGACCACTGCAAACAAGGATCTCCTTAAAAGATTATTTCCTCCCAAATACATAGAAATAGAACACAGTTTAGCAATGAGCAGCACTGTTAAATGCAACAAAATGCTTTTTCTGTCATTTATCTGTAGTTTATCTTCCCTGCCAAACACTGTAGAGCCCTGGAATCAGGATCCTGCCAGTTTTGCAGCTTTTCCAGGTGACCTTCAAATGGCAGCCCAGGAGGCTCACCATGACCAGTCCCAGTGTTGATTTGCAGTTAACTGTTAAAAAGGTGACAGTTCTACGGCACCCGTTCCAAGTTCTTCTTCCCAGAAGTCAATTTAATTAAGACCACTGTCAAAATGCCCCATGAAGCTACGTTCTGCCACAGAATGGGGTGGTTCAGGTGTGTTAGCTGGAGTATCAGGTGGGTGTTTCTTAGCAGTGCCCAACACTGTCCCTCTGTTAAGACAGGAATCTCTCTGTCTTCCCTCCACCTTGCAGCGCACTCAGTTCCACCAATGCAGCGTTTTGTGAGCTCCCTGAATCAACTGACCCAGCCTAAGAGACTTGAGAAACAGTTCCCTAGTTTAGCAGGAAGGGGTTGGAGGCTGTTGGAAGTGTTCTTTGACCTGCTTGCTGCTAGAACCCCACACAGCTGAAGATGCACCTTGGCACACAATTACTGTGCAGCCTGCAAAGCTGAGGTTTGTGTGGACAAGCAGAGCTGCCCTCGGGTCACTGGCCAGCTGTGCAAGAAATGAGCAGCACAGGAAATCTGCTTTCTAGTCTCAGACCAGAAAATGGCAAGATTCATTCTTTATTTTAAGAAAACACATGTTATTTTCCAAGTGTAATGCTTTAATTTCAGTATTTTCCCAAGTGTATGTAAGCAAACCACATTATTTTCTTTCCTAACTTAACTACATTTGAATGAATAACATCTTCCACAAATGATGATGTGAGTGATACAATGGAATATGTAGTGGATCAGTGTGTTTAAATAGCAGAGGCTGTGAGGGGTATAGATAAGCAGAGGAGCAAAACAGGCAGCAATAAACACTGACTTCAACCAAAGGATGTAGTGTTGGGAGTATTGTTACTAGAAGAAGATTCCGTACTTGCTCTGAGAGAAAGAAACATCTTTCTACTATGCTGATAAGAAAGAATAAATTAAAAAATAAATAAAATGGCTTTACTGTTGGAGTGAGTTCCGAGCCAGACTTCTGGGCAGAAGGTAGATGCACAGTCAAGATTTATGATGAATTCCTCTTGCAGTTCTGTATCTTGTTCTAGCAATGTCAGCTCTGTGTACAGTGGATAGATCTCCAAATACACAGGGAGGAAAGGCAGCCTGTGGTTTGGATCAGTTACTTTTAACACCTGCACCACCTGCACTTATTTTTCATTTCCTGTGCTGTTTTCACAATAGGTTTGTTCCACTAAGGCCTGGGTTAAGATTAAAGGTGAAGCACAAGATTTCACTGTTGCAAAGATGTTTATGTTTCTCTTGAGGGACTCAGCTTATGGTGGTTTATTATCAGCAGTTTGTTACCAGCCCTTGTCGTGCTGCTAATCTAAAGCCCTTGTCTGCAGAGGGTCTGTTTGACTTCCTGGGGAGTACAGAAGCTGCAGGGCTTGGAATTGCTTCCGTGTTCACCAGAAAAGAGCTTCTCTGTGGCTGCCCAGGGAGCAGGTCTGAGGCCAGCACCGGGACTTGTGCTGCCGGTCAGGATCTGTGAACAGCTCATTGGGAAGAAGGTTGTACCTGCTTGGTGGTGCAGATCTGAGAGCAGATAGGTGAGACTATCCAGATAGGCAGGAGGTAGATAGAGCATGATAGGTGAAGGCAGGCAGGGCATGGGGGCAGTCTGAGCAGCTGCAGCTGTGTGTGTGTGTGTGTGTGTGTGTGTGTGTGCAGGGCTGGCTGCCCCGCCGCGGCCTGGCCCCCGCGGAACGGAGCTGCCTGTGTGCTCACGGCAGCAGGGATGGCCCTGGGGCATCGTCACTCTGGAGATGTGGTCACAGTCAGGATGAGAGGAGTGTGGGGGAGTCTGGGGTCCAAAGGCAACGCAGAGCACCTCTGTGTGACACCTGGCTTCAGTTCCCCTCTCAGAGCAAAATACATTCATGAAAGGAGACTTGTCCCTTTGAGCATGGTAGGGCTCACGCAGCATCTAGTGAACCTCTCTGGAAGGGTTCAGTGTCCCCTGAGAGCCTTGGCTTTAAAAACCTCCTTGTATCATTTTCTTTTGCAGTCCCATGCTCTGATTGTTGCTCATTGAATGTTGAAGGACTAGCATGATGAGAATTGTTTAGCATCTCTTTCCTTCCACCTGTGACACTGTAACGAACCAAACTTTGTTGTTGCGACCAGGAAATGTTTGATGTAATTTTGGATGAAAATCAGCTGGAAGATGCTTGTGAACACTTGGCAGAATACCTGGAGGCATACTGGCGTGCTACTCACACCACCAGTAGCACCCCCATGACTCCTCTCCTTGGGAGGAATTTAGGATCCACCGCACTTTCACCGTATCCTGCTGCAATCTCTGGATTACAGGTACGAAAATCCATTTCAGCCCCAAGAACCAGTGCAGATCAGGTGGGGTTTTTTTTTTGATCTAGGGGGAAATAGTGTAATATGTTTTATATAGAATAATTTCTATTTGCTTCTTTAGTTACTATCCACTGTTTGGCCAATGCCAGCAGAAAGAAGGCAAGCTAAGGCCCATAACCAGTGCTGAAGCAGGCAGCTGAGTGCTGAAGCACAGTGACAGCTCCTGCTTTAGGGGGAAATAAAATGGCCATAAGTTTTCTGGCAAGGAGTGAGTTCTTGAAGAAGAGTGAAATGACACTCTCTCAAGTGGTATTATAGCTGCATTAGAAAATGGCCTTTTAATCTGGAACAAAATGTCATTGCAAATGGGACCCTGTCAGATTAAGTATGTGCAGTATGTCACAGCAGGTGGGCTAACAGCTACTGTGTTTAAGGGTGCAGAACAGTGTCTGAAATGTTCCCTTTTATTTCTATCCTCATAACGTCACAAAACATTCACTTGCGGGTGAAAAACTTCCACGCTTGTGTCTTGTATCAGCAAATGTCTTCACCTTTTTTGAGTTCATTAAGTGTGAATAAAATACATACTATTTTTTTTTTTTTTACCCATTGAAAAAAAATTCTGACCATTTTTTTCCACAGGGATAGCTCAAAAACGGCTGAACTTTGAAACTTCAAACGTGGCATGTAAATAGTCCTTAATGAGAAGTACGTGCTTTACTAAGTTTGAAAACAGAAAATGTTTTTGATTAATAGTTGTGAATGCTTGAGAAGATCAGGATTGCAACGCACTTTTAAGTCTGAAACTTGCAGAAGGAGTTCTGTGTGTGCGTGTGACTTTCTAGGAGCGTGCACTGTCTCGTGTGTGTCAAAAGCAGAGCTGAGCACATGACGTTAATGGATCATTCAGCTGCCAAATCTAACCTCTGTCCTGCTTTTGTAGAGTATCTGGAAGCAGGTAACGGTTTTGAAGGAAACAATGCTTTGTTCAGTGGTTTTAATTAGCATAAAGCTGTTTATTCTGTGAGTGGAGTGCACTTCACTGAAGGTGCATGATACTTGGTGCTCACGTTTCTAATGCTGTGCTTGATTTTATTAGGGTCAGTAAGTCACGGTTTCCTGACTGGCTGAATGCACAAGCACTGTTCTGTTCACATGCACATGTAAACTGTTGTTTCCATTTTCACTTGCCTTAAAATTTCAGTTTTCCATCCCTTCATGACAATAAAATACCATCTGCAGAACTTTCACCTCTTCAGTTTCATTTTGAAAACTGGGTGTATCCACAGAATTTTTTTCAGGCATTTATTTCTCTCTGATCAATGGACACCAGCAGTAACTGTGACATGTTGCTCCATTTACTTAGGGAAAACTCACACTGAAGATGAAAATCACCCCTGTGCAGTGGGCTGGCTGAAGGTATGCATCACTTAATCCCCACTTCACCCTCATTGTGAAGGCTTAGGTGGGACTTGAATGGTGCTAGTTCTCTGCAGAGGGGTAAATTTCTCCCTGAGCGAATGATGCCCAACTAGAGACTGCAGGGATTGGCCTCCAGGGCCACTGAAGTGTTCAGGCCCATTCAGGGAGTTCAGGTGGTGTACATGGGGATCTCCCAGTAAGGACTTCCCACCATCCAAAGGGGTTATCCACCCACAGGTTTTATACTAACTCAAGCCTTCGGAAAGGTTCGCATCATTTTGAGCCCTAATGAGGTGGTATGGTAATTATAAAGCACTCGAGCCAGTCCTAGGAATTAAACTAGCTTAGGTGCTTACGATATATTAAGAATATAAACTTCTTATGTCCTTGTGACTTCTTCTTGTCTGATACCATGGGGAACTGAATCCCAGAAGCCCAGAGCCTCGTGCAGGAGTCACACCTGGGAACGATGCAGATTTGCTGGCACAATCTGTACGTCCTTCACCTCACCAGGACTTAAGAGTATCCCTTTTTTACTTGGTCGTGGCTTGGACTTCAGTTTACTGAGAACTGACAGTTCTGGTTTAAGTGAAGTCTTTGGGCTGCAGGAAGGTCACTAGGGGCAAGTTAAATGGCAAAGATGCAGAGGAGTCAGAATAGGGCACACAGGACAGCGTGCTCCTGCCATGCCCCACCACATTGGGGGTGCTGCACCGGCCAGACCTGGTGGCCATTTGGTCCTTGGTCATGACCTTGCCTGAAGGGGAAGATGTCAGTGTTGAGCTGTGTGTGTCTGCAGCCCTCAACAGGAAGAGTAAATGTTTGCATTGCTGACTCCTAGGGGCCAGTGGTTTGCCTTTGTGGCTACTCCCTGGTTAGCTCTAAACCTGCATAATTTAGTCTAATTTCAGCGAGTGCACTTCAATCCTGGGGTACAAGTTTTGGGGATATGTGTTTCTTAGAATCATAGAATCAGCGAGGTTGGAAAAGACCTTCAAGATCACCAAGTCCAACCATCTGCCCTACAACCCCCAACCACTAAACCCATCTCCTGAAACACCACGTCCACCTGTTTTTTGAACACCTCCAGGGACAGTACCTCCACCACCTCCCTGGGCAGCCTGTTCCAAGGCCTCAGTACTCTTTCTGTGAAGAAATGTTTCTTAATATCCAGTCTGAACCTCCCCTGGCACAACTTGACCCCATTTCCTCTTCTCCTGTTTCTGGTCATGAGGGAGAAGAGGCCAACACTCACCTCACTACAACCTCCTTTCGGGTAGTTGTAGAGAGCAACACGGTCTCCCCTCAGCCTCCTCTTCTCCAAGGCTGAAACAGCCCCAGCTCCCTCAGCCTCTCCTCGTAAGACCTGTTCTCCAGACCCCTCATCAGCCTAGTTGCTCTTCTCTGCACCTTCCCCAGCACTTCCATGTCCTTCCTATCCTGCAGTGCCCAAAACTGCCCACAGTGCTCGAGGTGTGGCCTCACCAGGGCCGAGTAGAGAGGCAGGATCACCTCCCTGGTCCTGCTGCTCACACTATTGCTGATGCAGGCCAGGGTGCCTGCATCAGAGCTCCAGGAGATTTGCATTTCAAGTCCACCACTGCAGAAAATGCAGTGCAATTTAGCATCCAGTTGTGCTGCAGGATCCAAAGTTACTTGGGGTGTAGGACCAGCCAGTAAGCACACCAGTTTTGTGCCACTCTGACACCTCAGGAGGGAAACAGTGGGGTCAGAACAACTACACAGGTGAGGCAGGGCAGCAGGAAGGCTTCTGGAAAGGAGCAGGTTGGAGCCAGAGGGGTAAATTACTACAGGGGAGATAAGAGGGTGTGAGCACAGAAAGTTAAAGTTGCAATTGATGAGGTGATCATTTGTCAAAATGTCTAGATCAAATAAACGTGGGCAGTATAATTAGTGATGAAAAGTTGGACTTTTGCATATAATCCCTACTGAAACATGATGCTGTAAGGAAAACTTGGGGGTGAAGTGGACAGCAAGCAAAAGGGGTTCTTCAGCCTGTTCCTTCATTGTGCCAGTTTACTGGCAAAAAAATGCAAACTAATTTTGTGTGACAAATGCAGCACACCAGTGTTATGGGAATGAGAGGACAGCACAGGCTAAACCTTTTCAATAATGAATCATCTTAAAAAAGGATTTTTTGTCAACGTATTCAAAATACTTACTATGTTTTACTTGAAAGAATTGGATAATATCCAATCATTTTAGCCACCCCCTAGCCTACCTGGTTAGCAGTCCATCATTTGTGGGGTCATAAAGGTTTTTAAATGGGGCTCAGAGCTGCACCTTTCAAAAAACAAAAACCCAACAAACATCTTCAGATGTTTTGTAAAACCACAGCAATCAATGCCCGAAATTCCCTAAGCAGAGTTGAAGCATGAATGTTAATGTTCATGATCAGAGAAAAGTGATAAATGCTGAATACATCAGCTCACTTTTCATGCTAAATGGCCTGTAATATTTCTTTAACAAGGTGAATACCATAAGGTACATGTTGCAATCCTGCCTTTGGTCTGCTTTCAGCTCTAGGAACCAGACTGTTCTTGTAACCCATTCCTGTAGCATACAGACCTTATGTAAAATGAGTAACAGAAAAGTGGATGGATTCTGAAAGGCCTCAGAATAAGTCTCAAAACGAGCTGCAGATGTGCAGTGCTCCTTGTCTGTATTAATGCTTGGATTCTTTGGCACTCGTAGAGCCAGCGCGTGAGGCACAGCAGCCACTCTGCAGAGAACTCTCCAATTGAGCGACGAAGTCTGATGACCTCAGATGAAAATTACCACAGTGAAAGGGCTCGGAAGAGCAGGAACCGCTTGTCTTCCAGTTCCCAACACAGCCGAGATCACTATCCTCTAGTGGAAGAAGAATACTCTGACTCATACCAGGACACTTACAAGCCCCACAGGAACCGAGGATCCCCTGGAGGATACAGCCACGAGTCACGACATAGGCTTTGAGTTCAAGAACCTGGGGAAAAACAGTCTTCATCAGCTGATAACTTGCCATAACGTAGCTAGGAAAAAAGGAATCAGTCATCTTAATTTGGCAGATGTGACGTGGTTCTCCTGACGTTGCACTCTGCTGGCATTTGATGTTAAGTAGGGGGCAAAAACAAAGTTCCCGTGCCCTTACATTTCTGCCCAATCATAGAGGTTGTTTTTTTGGGTTTTTATTTTGTGGTTTTTAGTACAGCATTTGCATTTCTAGCCATACTTTTTCTTGTCGTTAGATATTAGACACATCTGTTTGTAACTTAGGATACTTATCAAGGCACCTATAAAATAATTTCCTCTGCTGGAAATTCCAAATGACCAGTTCCAGTTGGAACCAATATATAAACCAATTCCTGTTGGAATTTGGGTGAATTGACTGGAAAGTCGACTTGAGCATGTTGCAATCAATTGAAAACAAACAAAAACAAATGAAAAATCTGAAAATTACAAACCAGTAGAAGCCAGAAAGTCAGCTACAGTATTTGTTTGCTGGAAGCTCAATTTACATTTGAAGTTAGAATAAAAGGATTTATTCTAACTACTTATTCTACTTATTTCCAGAACGTCTTATTTAGACAAACCAAATGTAAACTATTGGGAGTGCCAAATATCACCAATTATTGCAGCAGTTACAAAATACTTTCCAGTTTGAAATTATTTTTAGAGCTGGCATGAATGTTGCAGCAAAAGGATTTCTTTAGTTTAGCCAGTACTGACATTTTTGTTGTGGTCAGCAGTGATGGACTGTGACAGGATAAGGGGAAATAGAAACTGGAAGATGAACAAACTGCAGAGTGGTTTGTCTGGTTACAAGTTGAGAACAGTCTGGGGTTTTTTTCCCTCTTGTTTACCTGAATGCAGCTGGTTTGTCCCAAAATGGAACATTAGTGTATAGATGCCTCATGGTTTTTCTCCCATTTTCAGTATTCTGCCTTTTTCAATAGAAAAACAATACACTCTTCTTACCCAGTCTGTAGAGTACCTACATTCCAGTACCTCTGAGTACCCACCTACATGTTACATCTCTCAAAATCCATCTTGGAATGTCTGAAAATTCCAGCATCGCACAAGAACTCTCCAGAAGACCAGTTTAAATTTCAGCAGTGAAACCTGAGGGAAGGGAGTGGGGTTAAGGATTCATAAATGATGAACGTTTCAAAGAAAATATTGGTCAGAATTAGCCTGCAATAAAAATGGAGTCTCAGAAAAAAGTCTGCTCACAGTAAAGTCGTAGAGCTGACACTTTTGATTCAAATAACCATGATAAATGTTTGGAGATATTGCTGCCTTACTTCTAACAATCACTTCTTTTCACCTGCCAGGTCTTCAGTTTCTTTGAATAGGTAAATTTATGTGATTAGACTTTATGTCTTACACCATCAGTGAAGCCTTAGATCCAATGTGATTGAAAAATGTACTATGATCAACCATCATTTTGTAGAACCCACTCTTGTCGTTCAGCAGAGACTCCTGGGGTTCCCCACTGTGTGCAGTTTCTAAACTGGACAGAACTTCAGCTGAACGTGCATTTTTTTTAATGCAGGTTCATGCCAAAACTTTTTTTTTTTTTTTTTTCAAAAATGAGAATCCTTAATTTTATATTTACTTCCTTCCTAAAGCCTGCTAAAAGTAGGCTTTAAAAGCATGTAGCACTACATTCATGGCCTCAGTATTACAGTTTCTTCTACTTTCTGGACCAGTTAGGGAAGATCACTGGTACTTTCCACCCCCATTGAGTCTGGTTATCTTCTTGATGTTAACAACAAGAGCAAGGGTCCCTCTCCATGCTGGTCCAGCCAAAACTGATGTGCATCTCTAGCAGCATTAAAAAACTGCAGATGTGGGATTAATTTTTTAAACAATTTCCCTGCCTCAGAGGCAGCCCCCAGCACTGCTGGGTGATCCACATGGGCCAGTTACCAAGACAGAAAAAAGAAAATACCTGCATCCGTTGGAGTAACAGAGTTAAGAATGGATAGGCCAGGCCTGATCCTGCTTGATTTTCTCAGGCTGAATGCCTGCAGATTCCAGACGAGCATTTAGGCTGGGAAAGCACAGCAAGATCCGGTCTGGGAATGGGAGCTCCAGCTGCCTTCTCTACTCTTTCCTGCTATAGCACAGTGGAGCCTTCTCCAGTAATTTTTACAAATCTTTGTTCCATGTACAGCACACATACCTGCATGAGAAAGGAGGCATTAGGCAAAACATTTTTTCTATAAGCTTTAATAAGTTTCTTGTTTGCGTGCATTAAAGTATTAATTGCAAAGGATGCACTGAGATGTATAAACCTAGATTAGACAGCTGTTTATCTTTATTCTGTAGTAGCATTAGGGATCAGATCATTAAACTGCTTGAAGATATTTGCATTTTAATGGCAGGTAGCTGCGAAGCACCTACATATATTTTCTAGTAAATGAGGTTACTGCTTTATCATTTCCTAGACAAAAATGCCATTTATTTCTGGAGCCTTTTGGAGCCTTGTTTTGAAGTCTTCCATGTCATGCTAGTAAAGGGAAAGATGTACACAACACATATGCACAAGTTCCATCACCTGCAGCATCTGAAGTGCCAAAACTACTTACTTTGTTCTACTAGAAACAAGCTTGTGAGGGAAGTCATGTATTGTCCTGAGCAAACACGTTGAGTTCTTCATTATGTGGGTTTAAGTTTCCTGTACTCCCCTGTGTAATTAGTTTACCCTCCCCTGTCCCCCTGCCCATCCCATTTTAATGTAAGAAACCAGTTCTAAGTGATCCAGCAGGTCTCCTTGCTTGCTGGGTTGTTTTTTTTTTATTCTTGGAAGATAGCTGTATCTTTAAGAACAAATATACCGAACATGCTAATAGATTATTAGTTTATTCTAGACACAAGCTATGGGAGCTCTTTGTTTGATACATTAAATTATTTTTAGGAAACACAGTGATCAGTAACAGCTGCAGTGTTGATCAGGACATGTTAGCTCCTAGTGCTTGTATTAGAACCCCAGCCATGCTAGCCAGCTGTAGTGTGATTTATTTTGCAACGGCACCATAGAAAATTGTGAAGTTCCTGTATTCCTGAATGAAGAGAAGTAAGACTACTGTTCCACTCCTCATACCTTTTCTTCTTGTTATTAAAATATTATTAAAGATCAGGGTTCTATTCCTAAGCTCTGGCTTATACAGAGGATTTTAGAAATGTTTATAACACTTTTTTTTTTAAAGTTTTGTTGTTGTTGTTACCTGAGTTCTTCATTAGGACATGTTTGGATTCATGACAATTCAGCCAATAAAGGTGGTGATCACAATCTCAGTATCTAAGGACAATATATGTCAATGCTGTGAATGAATTAACAAAGTATTTTAAAAATCTGGAAGCCACTTTGAAAACAATTAATTGCCAAGCTTTAAATTTCACATACCTTGGCAGGTTGTGTTTAACAGGTGTACAGGTTCTGTTAGTAGCTCCATCGATGAACATTTATCCCATGGGATGTGCAGCTCCCAGCTGATGATGTTTTCTAACTGAGTCTATTATGGAATTACGTTGAAGGGAATGCAGCTAAAGCTGTTCTGTATCAAATTGTGAACAGTGGGCCAAATTAGATGTTCGTCTTCTAGACAGGTGGATCTGGCACCAGTCAGTTCCCCTGCTTGAGACTCGATGGTGTGGTATGGCCCGACCCCTCATCTGATCCTGACAAGTCCCCTTGCAGTGGGAATCAAGCGGCACCCCTGGTTTTGTGCTGGGTAGGGGGCAAGTTTCTGCAGCCAGGGCTGTTACCTCCTGCTCATCATGCTGTTCCTCAGCTGCTGGGCACTCAGCCTGCCTCTGGTCCCACATCTTCTGGACCTGACTGGTGGCTGGAGGCAGCGTGCCAGGGGCGGAGGGGCCTGGGGGCTGGGCATGCACCCACGGGGGGGTTGCTGCCAACAGAACAGCCTTTCACTGGGTTTTCTCCAGGTTTGGAAGCTGCTTCTGAAGTTGGTATTTGGGGGTTTAATCTTTCGTGCTCCTTGCTTTTTAAATAAGAGTAGGAGAGTGCAGATGACAGAAGGGAGGAGAGGTGGCTGTGGGAACAGCAGGACAAGGGCATCTCCCCTGGGTGTGCTCCAGCCCACAGCTCCAGTTCGGTTTGACTGCAAATCTGAGTTCAGTTGGGTCCCCATACCATGGATTTCTCTGAAATGTCCCAGACTCTTGTATCTTTACTGATACTACCATTCCCAAAAGAATATTGCAAATGCCATTACTTGACAGCATACTGATGGGAGTAGGGTAGGGCTTTTGTGAGTCATTTACCCCATAAGAATGAATTTAATCATGTCCTCTGTTGTATCTTGTTTTGCAAGTTCAGTGCTTCTGGAGCCTGGCCTTGGTTCCATGGGTTTTTTGTTGTTTTTTATTTTCAAGCAAAAATAATTGGAGACCACAAATGAAAAGAATCAGCTGCATACTTCATAAAATACCATTTATACAAATCTGGTTTTGCTCCTAAAGATGTGTCTTTGAAAACCAGGTTATATTACCGAGGTTGGTGTCGACACAAGTTGAATACTTGGGGTTCTGCTGCCATGCATTTTGTTGGAGTTCCCTCTCATTCCTTCCAGCAGTGGTTCCACAAAGAGTAACCAGACTGTAAGATGCTGTAATGGAGCCAGTTTTAACTCTGGGGAAATGAAGTTCCCACTATCTTTAAAATTATGCCAAATGAGAGTGTATTATTTGAAGAGTCATCATTTGAATAACCTCTGATAGATTGGTATTCAAGTCCAATTTATTTTATATAGAAAAATAAAGGTCTTGAAAAATAAAGGGACACTTTAATAATGTTGTAAAATATATATAAGGAATTAACTTGGAGAAAGAGCTGAAAGTGCTTAGTACTGAAATTTGAGTTAAGATCTCTTTCATTGCTTGTACAGAAGTCAAGAGAAATATTGTAATTTAATCCACATAGAGGATTTTGGGAGAAGGTAGAAACAATTTGTAAATGTTTAATAAGAGTGTGTAATCCCTTCATTCCTTTGAAAATGGTGAAGCTGGGAGTAGCATTGGCTTCTGCTTGGTGACCTTTAGTAGACTTGCCTTTTCCCCTTAAGTTTCCTGGCAGTGAGTCACCATCTGGATGTCACAGACACCTGCTCCTGGACACAGTGCTGGTGCTGTCTTCTCCAAGAGTCAGTCAGTGCAAGGGGTCTGGCCATCAGTGTCACCCACTGATCATCACGTGCTGGATCAGTATTGCCTGAGAGGCAAAATGCAATTACATTTAATGCCCTGTGATATTAATTCTACCTTGTATAAGCAGTAGAAAAATCCATCTAGTGAGAAAACATTGTACAGTACAGAATAATATATTTTGCCAACGATGTAAAAACAGCAAGGAAAAAGAAGCACATTTGTAATAGCACAAAGTTACAATAATTCCACTCCTTGGCATTGTATTTTTGAAACAAAAAAAGAAGGGGGTAGGTATTTTGATCCAGCATCAGTGGATTTCTTGCGTTTGTGATCAGTTTGACTTGCTGTCTGGTCCTTCAGCAGCTCATTTCTAAGCCTTGCATTTTGCATATGGGATTGATCCTCAATAATTTGCATTTCTTCCATACTAATTAATGGGAAAAAAAAAAGGAACCTTTTAACATTAGGAAGTCCACTGCATTCATTTCTGCCAATTTATTCCTCAAAACTGAAATTACATGAATAACTTTGTATTTTGGCCACTGTATAGATTTTGGCATATGACTGATGATTATCCCATGAACACACTAGGAGCCCAAGGTCAGGAATGGAATTCTCCTGGTAAAGAAGCTCCTGGGGCTACTGGGCTACTTGCTTTCATGTATGGGGACAGGGAGGGGGGGAAGAGAAGAATGTCACACCCTAAGAGCTGTGGATGAGTCCACCCAAAACTTCCACTGGTGTTGCTGAGAGTTGAAAATGTAAAGGCAAGTCAGCATAAGGAATGGATGGTGAGGCCAGGGTGAAGTGACATTGGAAACATGCCCAGTCCTCTGCTCATGGAGAGAGAAAGTCAGGGAGGTTGGACAGGAACAGCTGAGGGCACAATGCAGATGGTCTGTGTGTGTGAGAAACAGGAGTGAAGAGAGAGGGTGAGAACTCTCATTCCAGCTGCAAACAGTGGACCTTGGGCTTCTCAGATCCCTGAAAGTCTTGTTTCTCTCCCCAGCTGGTTCCCAGTGATTGCTCAGCAGTGGCACCTCTAGCCTCACTGGGAGCCAGTTCAGGGTCACGCTGGTAAAGGTGTTCCTGCCTTTACTAAAAAAAAAAAAACCAAAATACCGCAAATTTGTGTTTTCTGCTGATTTGCCCCTTTCTGTTTTTACTTCTATAGATACTGTATGTGTAGCATTCTACAAGGCATGCTGGGTAAAATATACTATGCAAATGTGTACAGTGTTGCATGCTTTGCTCTCCCTCTGCTTTTAGTGGCTTTCAAAGAAGAAGAAGAAAAAAAAAGTGTTGTTATTTTTGTGATCAGAATAATTTAAAAAAGAAAATGCAGACTGCATGCTGACAGTATCCTCATTTCTATGGATTTGTTTTATGGACTTTAGATGTACAAAAATGAACTGCATTACAGTAACTTTTCTACAATAAATGAAAAAAAAAACCCAAACAAACTACAACCAGTTTAAAAGTCTTTTAAGTCTCTTTGTGTTCTGCACTCAGGATTGGAGAAAAGCTCAGAAGAGTCACATGAGGAAAGTGTTCAGGGTGCTCTGGTGTTGCTGTTGTTTGCCAGTAGCTTTTGGCAGCAGCTTCACGTGCTAGCATTTTTAGTAAAAATTAATGAGATTCTGAAGAAGGGAGATGCATCCGGTTGTGAAATGAATGTTTATTTTTAGTTCTATCTGCTCTTAAGTAGCTGTAACTCAGAAATACATAAATACGTGTGGTATCTCACTGTTCCATCGAGAAGTCAAAGACTTTCAGCCAACTGCTCCGTTGAAGGATTCTCATGAATGTTAATGGTCTTTGGATCTGGTCCTCAGGATGATCTCATATTCATTTAAAATCGGTTGCTAGACAGAAACAAGTATCAGAATGATGCGAGTTATTAAGGAACGGAGGAATAATTAACAGAAAATGAAAGACTGTTTGTAGGATCGTGGAAGTATAAGCACTGCAAGGTGCTGGCTCTTCCAGCGCAGGAAGGGCTCTGTGCTCTGGGCTCCCCTGCTCCACTGCCCTCTCCTGGGGTTGATGCCGGCTGCTGCCGGAGGGGAGAGCAGCGGTGGCTCGGGGAGGGCTCGGGCACGTTTCCCCTGCTGGGTGTTCCTCTCCCATCGCTGCAGGCCTGGCACTGCCTGCAAGAGCCAGCTCGGTGTGCTTGCTCCCGCAGGGCTTCCATCAGGAGCCGGCCTTCCGAGGACAGACAGACATCTCCCAGGTGAGCTGTGTGCCTCATGTCAGTTAACGTTGGCTGTTCCACCCCCAAGGCAGGGGCAAGGCTTTTGGAGTTCTGTTCAATTGAATTATCTTGTCTAAGTGTTGAAAATCAGATACAAACTTGAGTTTTCATTTAAGCTGTTCATAGCTTAAGGTTTTGTGTGTTTTCTTAAGACCCTGGGAGTTAAAAGTTCATCAGCCTCTTGTCTGTCCTGTCTACGTTTCAGTCTCTTCTGTGTAGAACTATTTTCCCCTCCACTGGTGAAATCCTACCAACAACGTGCTTCTGCAGCAAGCAGTGCTCAGATGACCCCCTCTCTGCATTCTGGTTGCTTGAAACAAAACGTACACGGCCTGAAAGAGGCTTTTTGAATTTCCAGGAGGAAATGGTGTAGCTGTATTCAAGATAACCCGATTTAAGTGCTTCGTAGAAAGCTTCCACCAGCAATGGGATGCCCAGTGTTGGTACTTAAAAAAGCAGAAGTACCATACAGGTTAAACCAGGCTGCCATAGAAATGTCTTACATGATAATTTAAGTAATAGAGGAAAGCCAGAGATGAAATCTTAGTGATAGCTCCCTAGTCCTAAAATACAGCATATATTAATTAACCTTGTAAAAATGTCACTCTGTTTTTGCAGCTGCTGGCAGTCAGGGGTGTTACCTGGCAGGACCAAGGGGTGCTGGCTGCAGCCCTTGTGCTGCCCAGCACAGCCTGATGTGGCTCCTGCAAGTGCTGGCTGCAGGAAAAAAACAGTGTTCTTCTGTGTAAAGAATAAAAATAAATGGTTTAATTGAATGTTGCTGATACTGCAGCACTCCTGTTAGTGCTGAAACACGTGTAAAGCATAAACACCATGGAGGAGTATAGAGTGTACCTAGTTACTTTAAACCTAGATGACTACTGATCCTTTACTAGTGCAGTACATGATTTATATTTATCCCAATAAAGTTGTAACATGCTGATTTGTTATATTTACTTTCTTGCTGCCGTGATAAGCAAAGCCTTCAAACTCTTCGCTTCAGAGCTGCCTTTTGAACTTAAAACCTTTCCTTTCCTACAATTTCACTCTTTCACACCATCCCTCCCTGAAGACAAATTTACTTTTTCAGAGAACGGCAGGTGTAGGGTTTCCATACCCTGCCCACCAGAGGTGTTTAAAGCAAAGATGTGTCCAAGAGCTGTGCAAACTACCTGTAGCTCCCTGGAGAACAAGTTACAAATCTTAGTGCTGATAATATAATACCCATTGCTTAAATTTTGGGGAGGGAAAAGACAAATGAGGGCAAACATAGACTCCTAGAATGAGCTTGGGTTGGAAGGGACCTTAAAGATCATTAAAATATTAATAACATCTGTAAAAATCCCTGGAAAGTAGAAGGGAAAAATGAATCATAGAATCATGGAGTGGTTTGGGTTGGAAGGGACCTTAAAGATCATCCAGTCCCAACCCCCTGCATGGGCAGGGACACCTGCCACCAGACCAGGTTGCTCCAAGCCCCATCCAACCTGCCCTTCAACACTTCCAGGGATGGGGCAGCCACAGCTTCTCTGGGCAACCTGAGGACAACACATCCCACGCCCTGTAGTCTAGTCACACAGATGCACATAACCTATTTACCACTTGTTTTAGTGGGTTTTTTTGTTTGTTTGTTTTTCAAATCCCTGAGGTTTTTAAAGGCCGGGGCGGGTTTTGGATGGCGAAATTCTTTAGAGAGGTGGGGGCTTAGTGCTTCAAAAAACATCACCATGAGGTGAACGTCCGGTTTCCTCAGCGGCAGCTGCTGAGCAGTAGCGGTCGGAAAGGCGCCCTTGGGCGGGGAGACTTCGGGGCGAGCGGAGGAGGCGGCGCTGCTCCCCTGCTCTGGTTGAGGCGGAGTCCCGTAATGGCGGCCGCCCGCCCCTTTTCGTCACGGCGCCGCGTCCTCCCCCGCCTTCCCCGTCCCTACGGTGGCCGCGGGGGTCGTTGTCGGTACCGCGACTCGTTTCTCTCCTCGCTCCGCGGGCGGCCCGGGCAGAGCGGTGAGGAGAGAGGAGCCCGGGTGGTGGTCGGCGGCGATGTACGAGTGTGTGCAGGCCCGGCGAGGCCCTAGCCCGCCTTTCCGCCGGCAAAGCGAGCGTTGGGCCGGGCCCTGAGGCGGGGGTAACCCCGCAGTAAAGCGCTGAGGAGCCGGCGAGGCCCGGAGCTGCCCCGGCTGAGGATGGGGATCCTCTTCACCAGGATATGGAGGCTGTTCAACCATCAGGGTGAGGGCGAAGCGACGGGAGGAAGGGGGAGGTGGCGGCCCGTGGACGTGTCAGGTGCCGGGCCGGGCCTGAGGGCGATCGCCGGCGGTTCCTCGGCTCTGTGGGGGCGGTCTGGGGGGCTTGGGACGGCCGGCTTGGGCAGGGGCTGGGTGCTCGCCTTGGTAAACTTGCCCAGCTTCAGCCAGGGGGCTGAAGGGCGAGGTGACGGCTGTTGTTTCCCCTGGCTGGGGGGTTGGCCCGGGAGGACAAGCTGCGACCAGAAAACTTGGGGGTTTTTTAGCCTTTTTTTTCCTCCTCTAAGTCATTGGAAAGCTCATTTCGCGGAAAGTGGGTGTTGAGTATACAGCTGCGTTGCGTTGTAGCGTCTACTTAAATCTTGTCATCTGCAGAGTAAGCTTTTTTAAGGGTTTTGAGTGATAAACCTCGGTATCTGGATAAATTGCTAATTTATGGAGTAAATGTTAGCAGTGACTTTAGATATGTAACGCCTTTCTCCTTACACTAAGGTTTTAATGAGAGTTGTAACTTTAAAACACATGCAGATGCTCTTAAACATGTTTATAAGGTCTTCCAAATCTGATTTTGAGTGAACTTAGATACACATGCATGTTGTATGCCCCAGTTATATGCCCATTAACCCTTAGTGCAAATACAACACAATATTTTTGTCTTTTAGCATCCAGCCCCACCTCAGACCTTCTGTTCCAGCTGCTTTCCTAACATCCACTATGCTGGCAACACCACATCAGAAACAAAAGTTCCTAGTTATGTGGGGTCAGGTAAGCAGACATTTTTACAATATTGTGCAGTTATGCAAAGTTATTCAAACTGCAATTTATATTTGATGGTACATTAGACAACCTTGCAAAACCACACAATATTGATAAAATCCAAACCAAGAAACCCCGCTTACCTGACCCCCATCCCCTACCTCTCTCCTCTGTGATAAATCAATGTGAGCACACTTTGCTAACTGAGGGAATTGATCTCTGGTTGTCTGGAGCTTGGGCAGACTTATAATGGCTTTTTGTTGCCCTTGTGGACCACTGGGGAGCAGGGGAGAAGAAAGCCCCTTCTCACAAAGCTTTTACTTACATGAATAGTCCAGTTGAAGCTGAGGTTATTTGTGCAAGGAAAAGTTGTGTAACGAAGCTGAGAGCAGGCAGCTCTCACTCGCCCTGGAAATCGTGAATTTGAATGAGCTTGACAACACCAGCTGCAGGATTCAAATTCAATTTTGTGATGTACAGGAAAGAAGGTGCTAAACAGAAAACAGTAATTGATTCTGTCATTGAGCTCCAAAATGTGTTCGCATAACGTGTCAAAGCAGTTTTGTGTAGTGCCCAGTGGTTCATCTAAAGCTAAATGGGGTGAATGGGTACTCAAATATTCCTAGGCAGATCTGTTCTCCAGGTTCCAAACCTGCTGAAAGGAAAAGAGGACACTGAGACAGGCAGGTGGATCACCCTGCTTACAGTGCAAAGCTGTTGTGGTTTTTAACAACTCTTTGCAAAAAGAGATTAAGATTTTGCAGCCCACAATAAAAGTATGGCCTTGGAAATGAGCATTTAACATGTGTAAGCCTGTGTTCTGGAGAACTGTGGTTGTGGGGAGTAGAGAGCACAGTCTGCTACAAGCTGCAAGAAAAGATGTAGAAGCCTGGGAAAGGATTCCAGCATTAGATGGTTCTAGCAGTTCAGAGCAGGAAAAAACCTGCATCTAACCTCTTAGAAATGGTTCCTGTAGATGTGCAGATGGGGAAAACTGGACAGTCATTTGCCAACTCAGAACAGCACATGAGTTTGTACACCTCTGCAGACAGACAGACTTCTAGGTACAGCCCATGAAAGGTGGCACCTGAAGTTTGTCAGTGTTTGTTTAGGAAATCAGTCAAAACTGCAATGCTAGCCTTGTTTCATAACACAGCTGTTACCCTGATAGCAGCATTAACTCTGTGACTTACCAGTGGTATTTTTATTTCAGAGCACAAAGTGATCATTGTTGGTCTGGATAATGCAGGAAAAACAACCATTCTTTATCAATTGTAAGTATGAACCACAGGTGGCATTTCATGTGTTTCAAGGTGTGCACTGTAGATATTACTCTGACTTGCTGCTGCTGCTGCTTTCCATGTTGGTTTTTACTTTGAGGGCATTACACTTGAGCTGGCTGAACAGTAGTGGTGGCAGTGGGTCAGAGCGTGTGCTGAGAGCCTGGGAAGGGTTGTGTTTTGCCTGGTAGGTGAATAAGGTTTTGTTCAGAGCTTTTACTTACCAGTTGACATTGCTATTACCACTTAATCACACCTGCCTTTGGTGTAGCCCTGTGGGCTGTTTGCCAGTGCCACCAAAGATGATGATATTGAGGTTTAGCCACAGGACCATGCTGCTGAACTGATCCGTGCTGCTGCTTGTAGACACCAAACCAGATGTTGTGTGAGGAGCAGAGCAGTGAAGCCTGAGCTCTCCCTGCCACGACTCGTGTCCTGTGAACCACGAGGTACTTCCATGCTCTTTGTGGGGCAGGATGGAGGAGGGAGGCTGAGTGCAGCTGGCTGAATCCAGGACAGCACAGCCCACCTGGCCTGAGCTTTGTTTGGGCCACCAGCCTTGGTAGCTGTCCTGCAGCTTCTGCCTTCTGTTTGTCTGGCATTAACCTTGCTGCTGGTTTACATGAAACTTTTATGAGCTTCGTATCTCTGCTCCTCAGCTGCATTGTGATAAAAGGGTACACGTTTGTCTGCAGGCTCAGGAGCTTCTTAGGTGGGACAGGTGACTCAAGGTCTCTTTGTAACAGAAGCAGGTTTGTGGTTTCTCACACAAAGTAGCCTGCTATTCCTGAGTCAGTGTCAGAAATAATTCCTGTTGGGTGGTACAGCCTTGCTGGTCCAATCCTACGCTTAAAATGTGCTTTCTTAAAACGTTTGGGTTTTGTCAAATTATGATCTCCCTTTGTCTTTCTGAAACATGAAACTCATGTAGCCTTTCCAGCTGCTCATGCCCTAGCATGCTCTGCAGGGAAAGTGAAAAGATGAAGGTGGTGGTTGTTATTTAAATCAGGACTGAGAGATTTTTGAAAAGCATAAACAGAATGAAGAATATTTTTTAAGACTAGTAACTGCTGCAGCTGAGGGCTGTCCTCAGTGCATTTGAATGCTGTCTGTGTCTCTCCACTTCCTCCACAAATGTCTCATGAGTCTCCTTCTCATCTTATTTCTGCAGTCTCAGTGTTTTCTTTTCCATTTTGTGCAGTGGATCTCTCTGTTCCTCCTTTTCCTTAGACCTGTTTTAGTTCCCAGCACTTCCCCTCCTCCCTTCTCGTATTCCCCTCCTGCTTTGGCAGAGCTGAGTCCTGTCCTCTCTTCCTCCTGCCTGACTCCTCCTTAAGCACTACCTCCATCTGTGCATATCCCATTTTTTCTCTTACTGCTTCTCCATGGCAGGTAAGTGTTCTGAGCATGAATTAATACATTTAACTCTTTTCATATGAGCTGGGCAGAGAGAACTAGCAGGACAACTAGTGTTGGTTAGTGCCCTGGCTGTTCCTTTGATGTCGTGGAGGGTCACAGCAGATGTTGGGAGTGGTGCTTTGTCTACCAGATCATGGGACCTCCACAGACACTTCATTTCTTCCTATTCTGCTCCATCCCCTCAGGTAGCAGTGGGATTTTATGTTCAGGTGTCTAGAAATGCCATTAAGCTTCATGGTCACCTTGTTCCAGAGGGAAAAATCCACCTGTCATATTGCAAACTGCCAGATGCCAACAGCTTGAATGTGAGAGGCTGCATGCTCAGCCAAGGAGAGGGGATTCATGATACATCTCTTCCAAGCATTAAAAGGACTCTACAGAGCACCAGACCATCCCTTTACCTCCTCAGTTCTCTGTATCCTCTTCAAGAAATATTCCACCACTGTTACAAGTTTTAAATTAATGTTGCTGTAGCTAAAAGCTCTTCAAATCTTCAAAAAAATAGGATGGAAATAAAAAAGTCAAAATTACCAGAAGAAAAAAATAATTACATTATTTGAAAATGGCTGATGTTTTCTTTGAAGCTACTTTTAATTTTTTGCATGTTTAAATACTTTGAACTTCAGGAGTATCCAGAGTAGACGTTTGTCTCCAAAAAGTAGTTATTGGACTATGCTGAAGGGAGAGAGAAGGAAGTTTGGACATAAAGCAACTGAATTGTGAAAAAAGGATGTTCTTAGGGGCCTGTACTAGAAGGAGAGCGAGATGTAGTATGTTTGGTGAAGCTGGATGATGAGTACTTGTTTTTCTGCAACCTTGGAAATCTTGTGGCTTAACCACATTCTTGAAGCAAAACAACTGCTCTCTCCATGCGTGCCAAAATCAGCCTGGAAGAAGAGAAGCTGGCTGCTTAAAACAGCTTCTGAAGCAGATATTCTCTCAGCTTTCTGATTTAATTAACTATAATATAGTTTTGTTCATGAATGCTCTCTCAGCTTTATAATTTGATTATCCTATAGTTCACTGAGTCCTTTTTTATTGCTGCTTTTATTTATTTTTATTCACCTCCCACTGTTGAGCCTTGTCTCTTTTTGCCGCACAAGGAGCGATTAATTCTCCCACTGAGCGTTCTACCTCGGAGCACCCATCAGGTTCAGTGTTCATGGAAGTAGGTCAGTTTGGAGCCCTACAGATAGTGCAGGGAACTGGCCAGTTTCTGCAGCATCTCACCAAGTGGCTCCCTCCCTTCCCTCTGCAGCTCCATGAACGAAGTGGTGCACACCTCGCCCACCATCGGGAGCAACGTGGAGGAGATCGTGGTGAACAACACCCGCTTCCTGATGTGGGATATCGGGGGGCAGGAGTCCCTTCGCTCCTCCTGGAACACCTACTATACAAACACCGAGGTGAGGGTGGACCCCTGGCTGGAGAGCTTGGTGGGACCATTGCTGGAGAAGGGAATTCAGCCACCTGAGATCTGTACCTGCTTCCAGGGGGCTGCCTTAACTGGGCCTGGAACGGTACCCTAGCTACTTCAGGGCACTCCTGCTTCAATTTCTGAAGCCTCCCCCTTAGCAAGCTGTTGGACGACTTGCCTTTATATTTCTTCTGTAAGATGCATGATAGGGAGTTGCAGTTGAAAGCAGGTCGTTTGTGAGGGTGCTGGGATCTGCAGCCCTAGGGCAGGTGCCCAGTGATGCGGGGGGACTGTGGATCCCTGTGTTTGCAGGTCCCTTTTCATGGACCATGGCTGCCTTGTCTCTGCAGCAGGTACTCCAAGGCCTGTGTAACCTGGCAGGAGTAACACTGAAAGCCCAAAAGTTTTCCTCCAAGACTGGGGGAGCTCTGTCTTGCAAGCTCCCATCATCAGTTTACTTAAGGACACCCAAGACTTTTAAGAACTCTTTAGTGATGAAGTTACAGCACATATCTGAACCTGATTAAAGTAATTGTTTCAGCTAAGGTTTCCTGTGTCTTGTCAATTGTGGTTTCTTAAAAAAGCTATTTTTTTAATAATCATTAACTTTGTTCTGCTGTGCTTTCCTTTAAGATACTGTGATGTGTATCTGCATGTATACTCTTGAAGTGTGGAGCTTACTGTTTTTTTTAAATCCCTTACAAATATCTGCTTGCATCTAAGTGTTTGAAGTAGAGGGGGAAAGCTGATACAGTGTACCTTTGTAAGGCTGCACCTAATTATTTGAGGGGTCTGTGTGCTACCTCAGTTATGGTGAGCAAAGAGCAAAACCAGATCTGGGACTGCAGAGAAACACTTGCTTTCAATATGATTTTTTCACTTGGAAATGGAAAGTCAGAAAACGTGCCAGAGGTACTTCCAAAGCACAGCATAAGTTGTAAAGATACCAGTGCTGTGGGTAATCACACTGGCCTGGGAGAAGTGCATCTGGAACAGCATGATCCCAGTCTGGATAATCTAATGGGAACAGTAATCTGTCCTGCTGTCCAGTGTGTGACCAGGAAAATGAGAGTTTGTTCTCTGACTAACAACTTTTCACTTTTCATTTAAAGTTTGTGATAGTTGTTGTGGACAGCACAGACAGAGAGCGAATTTCTGTGACTAAAGAAGAACTCTATAAAATGTTAGCACACGAGGTGAGTACACCCTGTGTTTTCTTTGTTTTCATATTTCTTGTGGGTAAGATCTGGATGATACATGTGAAGGGGAGCAGATTCCTCTGCTGCTGGAGGCAGCCCAGGGTGGAGAGAGGCCCAAGGCAAAGAGGAGCACTCATGTTCTCCCAGCTGCAGGCTCTGCTGTATCAGTGCTGTCTTGTTCCTGCTAGAGCTTCTGTCTTTTCTGAAGCTCACAATAAAACAGTAAATTAATACCAAATTACCAAAGAAAACTCCCACAAAAGTAGCTTTTTAACTTCTGAGTGCTTCAGTGATACAGAAATTAGGACCTACAGTTGACTTTTGTGGTTCTATACTTCAATCCATGTTAATAGCTGAATGAGATAGTTTTAAAAAATCATTGTTTCCTCCATTAACTTAATTACTATTTTTCATAGCTTCGTGATGGCTTGATGTTCTCTGTTTTCACAGTGAACAGACACAGCCTTAATAGTATGTCTTGCAGCAACCAGCTATAAAGCTGAAGGAGTGAACTGCCCATGGCTATAGGAGCCATCATTCTGCATGCACTTGGAATTACAGAATGATGAGAGTATAATTTGCTAACTTGTAAAGAACCTCTTTAAAAAACTGAGCCTTGTTTCAGGCCCAAAACTGAGCTGGCTGGGTCTTGGTTCAGCCTGGAGAAGAGAAGGCTCCAGGGAGACCTTAGAGCACCTTCCAGTGCCTGTAAGGGACTCCAGGAAAGCTGGGGAGGGACTTTGGACAAGGGCTTGTAGTGAGAGGACAGGGGTAATGGATTAAAACTGGAAGAGGGAAGATTGAGGTTGGACATTAGGAGGAAATTCTTTGCTGTGAGGGTGGTGAGACACTGGCCCAGGTTGCCCAGAGAAGCTGTGGCTGCCCCAGCCCTGGAAGTGTTCAAGGGCAGGTTGGATGGGGCTTGGAGCAACCTGGTCTAGTGGGAGGTGTCCCTGCCCATGCAGGGGGTTGGAACTAGATGATCTTTAAGGTCTCTTCCAACTCAAACCAGTCTGTGAATACTGGTCTGCTGTGTAAGTTACAGGGCACCTATTGCATGACCCAAAAGTCCTCAAGACTTTAATTTACCCCTGGAGTGCAGCAGGTTGGGAGCCCTGGTTTTTACTAAAGATGTGTTTATATAAGCTTAACTGCTGCTGGGACTCATAAGTTTAATGCAGACTTTGTATGAGATGACACTGAGCTTCCAAATTTAAGTGTCAGAATACAAAGATGTGCATAAATTTGATGGCATTATATCCCAAAATATTCCATCTATATTTAAACTATAGCCATGGTTTAGTAGCTGGCTGCAGGAAGGTCAAAGACTTCCTATTTCCTTTGAGGGATCATGGTAATCCAAAGCACTGGAGAAAAAATAAGTCCTTTGCCTGGTGTCTTGGATTTCTGATTTTTGGTAGTTTAATGGTGTTTAATGAAATAAATTCTGCTAAGTTACATCTGGCTTTTTGGTTGTGGTGGAGTGGTAAGAGTGGCATGGGGGAATGGTTGCCATGGGGTCTCCTACTGCCCTGGTTAGATTTCAGAGAGGTGCTCTCCAGTCTGTTGCAGTAGCCACACAAAATCTGCATCTTCTGTGTCTATAAGGAAGATGCAGAAGCTGTTAAGCAGCTGAATTTGAAAAGAAGGAAGTCTGGAACTCCAAACAGCTTGAATGCCCTTGCTTCATGTGGGGAGACTATTTCTGTGCTCTCAAGGCACCCATCTAACAGTGAATGTGCCCATTGTTTTACAGCAGGAAGTTCTGAGTATGTTCTGCTGACTCTCCAGGTGCCATGATGTTTGAGGAGAGCAATAACACGTGGAGGCTGACATGAAAGTCAGATGTTTATTTAGAATGGCTTTTCCTCCCAGTCCTTGAAAATCTTTTATTTCTGATAACCAGTTCAATTGAATTTCTATTAAGGTAAAATTGAGCTGCCCAAATCAGTTACATCTATTTTCTGGACCAGATCATTTGGGAATTGATTTTGCTGCTTGTAAAAATTAGTATGCCTGATAGGCATTTAAGTGAATGAGTTGTCTTGGCTTCCTGGGAAGACCTTTTTACTTTTAGAGGAACAGATTTTCAATAATATGTGCCCATACTAGTGTAATTCCAAGCAGCTTGAGATAAAATAAGCTTGCCCCTGGAGTCACTGTTCTCAAAATGGTGAATTCTGATGATTTAAATATTGCATGTGCCTTGCAAAGCAGTGTATGTGATGTGCTTGTTCCTGCAGAGGGCCATCCTTTGCTTCTAAAGCAGCACAAGTGATGATTTTCTGCAAATTCTGTGTATCCTCTAAATAAAACATTACTGCAGCTTGCTTTGTGCTGTCAACAGCAGTCTTGATGCTTCCTAAGGGCTGGAATTCCCCTGGCAGGCAGGCAGAGCTGCCTCTGCTGCCCAGCACCCTGCAGCCAGGCTGGGCACAGTTTTACCAGGGCTTCAGAAGTTCTGCTGGGGTGACCCACTCTTGCCCCACCTAAGAACTGCTGTGCAGTCTGCTGATGGGGAACTGAAATCAGTCTTAGCAGCGTGGCAGTGCATCTCAGGGTGGTGTGTGCAGGGCAAGGCTGGGCTCAGCAGGATGCAGGGGTGGTTTGGGGGCAGAGGCAGGAGTGAGCTGGGAGGTCAGGGTGAAACAGGAGGCCCCAGGTGTTAGAGGTGTGTGGGGTTAGTGCAGCTGTACAGGTACAGGTCCTCACAGAGCACAACGAAACACTGTGCCTGGTTTTGCAGATCATCCTAGGAAAAACTGGACGTTGGGCCTGCTGGATCAAAGGATTTTGTGAAGTTGCATGTTGGTCACCCTGTAGTTGAAGTGTTGGGTTTTGGGTTTTTTTTGCTAGGGCTTAAAGTTCTCTACTATCACATATTCTGCCTCCAAGGGCTGATTTGTAATCATCTATTTTTTTCTTCGTTCTCCCTAGGACTTAAAAAAAGCAGGTTTGCTGATCTTTGCTAACAAGCAAGATGTTAAAGAGTGCATGACAGTAGCTGAAATATCTCAGTTTCTGAAACTGACTTCAATTAAGGATCACCAGTGGCACATCCAGGCGTGCTGTGCTCTCACTGGAGAGGGGTAAGAGCAGTTCCTGGCTGCAGGAGGGGAATCTTAAATTATGTTATTTTTAATGTAGTGTTTGGTTTTAATGCACATTCCTCCCTTGTTGATCATAATCTGACACTTAAAGGTTTGGGGGCTCAGAAGATACTGACTGAGGATCAGTGTGGCCCGAAAACCAGCATTCACATCAAATCTGTAATCTCCTCTCACAGTGATAAAACCTTATATAACTTGGGCTGAAGGAGGGCAAGGGTGGGAATGACCTAAAACGTCTTCTGGTTTATTAACAACAATCATAATCACCTGGGCTAGTGGGAGGTGTCCCTGCCCATGGCAGGGGGCTGAATCTAGATGATATTTAAGGCTCCTTCCAACTCAAACCATTCAATTATTCTGTGATAATTAGAGAATACTTCCTTGTATGTCTGGAAGTGGTGGGATCTGGAGTGTCTCATCTATAGATTGCATGATAAGAGCTAGGGAAAACTGCACTTGGAGTGAATTGTTTCTGGAAATGATTCCTTCACTCAGAATCACAGAGTTCTTGGGAAGAATTTCAGTTGGTGCTGTGGAATTAGCTTGGAACTTATCCTGAGAGTTGCGTGTTCCTTAAAAATGGTCTCTTTTCCTTACAGACTGTGCCAAGGACTCGAATGGATGATGTCAAGACTTAAGATCAGATGATTTTTAATGACCTCTTTGCACAGACATTGCTTCAGAAGAGCTGTACCCATGATTACCTTCACAGTGGCAGAATTAATGGGTTAGGTGTATTTATACTGAACTGATTTCAACTTTATTTTCTACATAGATGCACACACACATACCTGTATATAAATTAAGACTGTTCAGCAAAAAGAAAGATGCAACTGAGGCTCCAGTTTGGTTTCCTGTTTGTTTTCCTCCAAGGATGCATGTAAAAGCTGTGATCAACTTTCTTTTCAAGATACAGCCACTCAGAACAGTCCAATGTTGAGCGTGGTGAAGATGAAGTGAGAAGAAGGAGCTTTTAATTTTGAGTTTTATTATTCCATTGTAGTCCTCTCTAGTTGAAGATGTTGGCTTCATTATTCCAGTAAATTAGCAAATGGATGGCATAGATACCAACTTTCCAGTATTTTTAAGGTTACCGGTGTTACCAATGCAAAAATATTTTCCTGTATGTGTACTGTACATATTTATGTATATTTATACCTCAATCTTAGGTTAATTGCAATCTGTTCAGACCAGTGTGTCAAGCTGAATCAGTATCTTGACAGCAGTACTAATACCTGACATGGCCACCATGTCACGACTTCTTTTCCTCTGTTATCTGTGTGGCTGTGGTGTCCACCAGACAGGTTGGCTGACCATGACTTGGTGAAGCAGACTCTGTCTTCAGACCATGGCTTGTTTCTCACGTGGTTTTTCAGCTGGGGAGGATGGGGGCAGAGGAGCTGAACTGCACACGACAGCCTGGGCAAACAGTAGACATTTGCCAAAGAGCTTAAACTGAAATGGATTCTCTTCTTGGATTATAGTGGTCATTGGGTGAGGTGGTTCTCAGAAGTGCATGTCATGCTGTCCTGTGGAGCTGCGTTTCTTTCTTTGCAGTGCTGTTCATGTGTGAGTCCAGTCCAGCAGAAGTACCTTTAGCTGTCAGAAAGGGAAAAATGTCTTTTTTTTTTTTTCCCCCCTTAACCAAAGAAGAGGCACAAAAGTATGTTTCAAAGTCCCACCGGCATCTGACAAAACGAGTCATGCTGTGTATTAAATGTATTCTCAGAGGAAGGCTCTCTTCTCTTTGATAGCATAAATACCTGTCTGCAGTGGATGGAGCTGGGGTGGGGAAGGGCAGCAAGCCAGATGACACTACTTCAGGAGCTGTGAGGAGCCTCAGTCCTGCTCCACAGCAGCTCCAGGGCATCGCTTCTTGAAAACGTAACTCCCTTGCCGAGGCCCCGGGTGAGTTAAGAAGAAGTGTCAGAGCACTACATGATCACCTCTTCTTACTGTAGGACCTGGTGGGATGGATGTCCCGTGGGGAAGTGGTTCAGATTTGCCATTTGAAAGGGTACAGGCTGTTCCTTGGGGTGACAGTTGGATGGTTGGAAATGTCCTCAGTGTTGTGGAAGTGTACAGAGCCTTGATCACGGGCTTTTATGTTGGAGATGTATGTCTGGGGAGTGCAGCAAAATGAAATAAAACTCTCTTCAAAATATCCTTCCCTTTCTCAGCTCATACATCTGGTAAGGATGGAGAAGACATTTTAAAGAAAAAGCTTTGTTTGAAATTTTTAAGGGGCTTATCTTTGGTTGTGGGATAATCTCACCTGCTTCACTGGGCATCGTGTCGTGAATTTGTGGGAAGAGAAGGGAGGCAGTTCCAAAAGTCTGTATTTAACAAAGGCAGGTAAAGAATTTAACTTTTTTAATATATTTTTGGTATCTCTTCATGATGCTCACCAGGTAGGGAATCTGCTGTCTTGGTTAAACATTCTACTGTGTACATGCATATATTTATAGTGCATGCACATAGATACTGGTACTTAACTGGTAAATTGCAAAATGTATACATGTTCGAAGAAGTAACAATTTAATGCAAAGACTTTTCTCAGTTTATTTGATAGTATCTTCAAGAAATGAGCTCTGTGCACACTTGCATGTGACATGGGGTTGTATGTTTTCTAGTCTTAAAAAAGAAAAAGCAGACGTGCTTATAAACCTCGTGTTTGGTTTTTGAGTCTTTGTGTCTTCCCCTTCATCCTGAAAACATTGTTTTGCTCTAGTATTGTTACCTACTTGTGCCTGAATCTGCACAGGTCTTACGTGTTGGGATTTTGTTGGTTTTTAAGAAACCTAGTTGCTCCTGGTAAGGGAAGAACACTCAGGGAGCAGTATCCTGATATTCTGCTCCTTGCTGAAATGTGCTGCTTACTCCTCTGCTTAAATGTCTGTGACTTAGGCCCATAGAATCACCGTGTGGTGTTTGTTCCTGGTGTGGCTTATGTTGCAACCAGACATCTTACCTTTACACAGAAGCAAACTCAGGTTTGCTCTTGCTCCCTCTTGGTGTCCTGGCCACTTCCACCTCCCCTGGCCTCTGAGATCCTGTGTGGTTCACTTCATCTTTGTTTCCCAAGTGGCAACAGACCCTGGTGGGGAGCTGGGAGCATGCACACGTGAGGATTTCTGCTCAAACTGGCTTCTGTGCCCTGAAGAGTTTATAATCAGGAAATGAAATCCTTGTCTGTGTGTTGGGCAGTGAGCAATCAGCCTTAACCCGGCTACAAAAAAAAAAAGGTGTGTGTCAAGTGTAACAATGAGAGGTCTTTTCTATCCATGTTGTGATCCCATCATGTCTCAGGAGGCAGGTGTGCTCTTCATGGCTAGAATGGAGTGGTGGCCAGGGCCTGTGTGCACTGTGTGCCTGTAGCCCCTTCACTGGGGCTCAGGAGCCAAAGGAAGACACTTGGCATGCTGGACTTCTGGCTGTAAGGAATTAGTCTCTAGTAGCTGGAAAGTTCTTTGTCAGCCCCTTGTAAACAGAGGGGATTTTAAAAATGTAGTCACCTAGTAGAGCTGGAGAAGAGCAGGTGAACTTCTGAACACACAAACCCGCTTGTTTTCAGCTTTTTTTTTTCTTTTCCTTGCAGGACAATTCCCATTTTTCTCACATCTCTGTCCATAGAAAATCAAGTTAACTTTGTTTCATGGCTGCTTTCAGCTTCCCTCTGTTATTGTTTGGAAACAATTGTCTTGACATGAGTCATGACCCTGACTCGACTGCTTTTGTGTCTTCACCCTCAGTGTTGCCTTGCCTTGGCTTTCAGCTGAGGCTTCTGATGCCTTTGCCTTTGTTCTTCATGAAATTCATTCTTGGGACATCCTACAGAAAAAGGGAGGGGTCTTTAAAAATGGGTATTTAAATTTATGCTGCAGAATGAAAAAAAAAAAACAGCAGTAAGTCCCATTTCAATAATCTAATACTTAAAATGTTTCTTTTGGTTTAGCAACTAATAAACTGGGTATATCAGCTCTCCAATGTGCTGCCTCTGTGATCTGAAAATTAGGCAGGCTTTTAATTGTGAGGTAAGGGGTGGGGTGCAGAGCTTGGGGGAGGTGAGCAGGGATCTCCCTGGCTTGGCTAGTTTTTAATTATTTTTTTCCCATAGTTTTGTTTTCAGGGAGGCTCAGTAGCTGTTTTCCTGTGCACTATGTAGGACGTTCCTGGGAGCGTGTGTGCATGGGTGGGTGTTAAATATCTCCAGTGGGCACCTCCTACAGTCTGTGCAGCTCAAGTGCCTGCAACTGAGTAATTGGTTTGTTTTCTTTCTTTGCTACAGTTCTCATTTCCTTAAAATAGATGTATTTCTATAAAAGCATCTAAATGTGTGTAAATGGGTTTTCCCCCCTCCTTACACACGGGTTTTAACATGGTTTAAGATAAATGTCTTTGCTACAATCCTTTCTATCCAAGTAGATGGAGTTTCTCTCCATTCCAGGCACTTTTCCATTTATCAGACATCACCTGGCCAGCTTTGTGACAGAAAATACTGAATTTATCCCTGTATCAGACTGATTAGCTGGAATTCTTTTCAGGGAATTCTGTTCCAGTAACTTAACCCAGGAATACTTGGCCTTGTAAGCACCCTCATATAAGTAGTTCCTTTTTAATTGACTAGTAGAACACCAACGTTGCTCCTGTCAGACTAATGATGTCTGAAAAACAGGGGAGTTTTCTAGCTAGCTCAAATGTAATGTTGAGCCTCCCTGAGCATTAGGGAACCAGAATGGTTTGGTGTCCCAAAGAACAGCACTATGGAAGAGAAACGTCCTTGCCTATAGCTGGGAGGTGCATTGTAAACACTAGTGGGACTCGAGTGTCATTGTTGCAGTGAATCTATTAAATGTACAAAAAAGAGAGATTATGAGGGGTTGCTACTGTAACTTTTTTACAATGTGCTTTAGAATCATGAGCAGAAATTACATTCTTGCCTTACTAGGACTTTTCTGGTTGATTTTTATATTGTACAGAGACTTTTTTGACAAGGTTCTTCACATCAGCCAGTAGCCTTTACTCCTGACAGAATCATACCCACGTACCTCCTGTAGCCTTGTAAACCAGATTTCTTGTGAGTAAGGACACGGGTCGGGTGGGGGTTTTTAAGCTTTTCCTGTTTGTAAATTTAGAAACCTTGGCTGATACTGAATTAGGTTAGAAATGCTGCTTTACCTTGAAGTCTCCAATTCAGCCTGTGTTACTCACATCTAAGTACTCGTGCTGTGGAGACTGGAAGAGGTGGCCAAGAAAAGATAAATTCTGTGGAGGGATCCAAAGATTGAAAGAAAAACCCTCTGGCTGGAAAGCCTGAGCACGTTGATGGCTAATGAATTAGTATGTGTGATTGAGGAAGGGGAACCCATCCAGTGTGTCGTGTTTGCATGAATGTTTTCAACACATCCTCAACTTCCATTCTTTTCCAAAAGAACTCTACCAAGTACTGGACTAGCACTCCAACCTCCAACACTAAACCTGTCCTCTTGGAGTCTAAAGGAAGCTTCTCAGATTAGTGATGTCCTTCCCTTGCAGTGTCTGTCTCTCTGTCACAAATGCAAAGTCCATGTGTACACGCATTACTCATGTGACCAGGGGCCTGTTTCTTTGGGTCATTTGTATTTTGTCCTGCTCTTTCTCAAACCTTTCTCTTCTTTCTGAAAAAAATGGATGAAGTATGGGGTAAATGCTGATACTGCAATAAAATTCCCTTCCAGAAATGCAGAATTACTGCTTCAAAGGAACACAGAGACGTGCCAGGGCTGCGTTTCCTGGCGTGAGCACTTCTGTGTCTGGAATTTAAACATGTTTATTCAAGTAATTCAGCTAAAACTTTTTATAAAGCTATTTATTACAATAAAGTTAAATCATGTTTCCATTAAGTAACTTTTCCTGAAATTTTATCAGAACATTCCTTGAATTGTTTCCCTCTTCTGTCTTTTAAAATCTGGTTTTCCTTTAGTTGAAGTGGAACTCATCCAGTCCTTTTAATTCTTGTTGAAGAGGTGAAACACCAAGTTGGTCTAGAGTTGGGGGCTGTGTCCAAGCATCCATGCACGTTGACAGATAAAGTCAGAACTGCTGATTTTTTTAAAAACTACCAGTATTTGTTATTTTAAGATGAAAGCACTTGTCAGGATTCTACTGTTTGCATTAAATCTTGTGTGTGTGTCATGATGAAGCTGTTCAAGCTGAGGGAGGATTTCTGACCTATTACACGGGGTTCTCTAGGTGTTATTGGGGTGAAATGCAGGGTTCTGGCAAACCTGAGGTGGTGGGGTTGGTACTGGGAGATTGGCATTTGGGGCAAGTTTGGTGCTAAGTCTGTGTTGGCTGGTTTGAAAGAAGGGAAATGAAAATGAATGGTGAAATGCTCTTTTCCTGTGGGAAGCTCTGAATCCTGGTGGTGTTGCGGCCACTCCTGTGTGTTCACATACCACGAGCTGGTGTTTGCTGCCCTGGGAGCAGGGAGGCGTGACAGGTGACTTGTTAGAAAGCACAAGAGATGAAACCAAAGCTGTGTTAAAGCTGAGCTCCTGGTGCCAGTGTACTGGGGGTGTGGTGCTGCTCAGCTCTGCAGCCCCAGCCCTCTGGCTCAGGGGTGCTCACTTTGGCCGGGTTGCTGCGTTTCTGACTGTGCAGTGTTTGTTCCCGTTTGGTCAGGGTGCTGTAGGGTGGCTCTGCTGTTCAGTGATGCAAGGGCAGATGCTGTCGTTAACTGAGTTTTGAGTAATGAGGAAATGCATCACCCACCCCCCCTCCCCATGCTGTAAGAGGTGGCAAAATGCTTTTCCTCACTCTCGATCCTCCTGCCTCCCTGTTCAGCACTGGGCTCCTCTGGACTCTTCATTCCTCAGGCTATTACATCCCCTTGGTGCTGTCCAACCTTAGGCCATAGATCACCATTGCTCCGTAAAAATGCATCCAAAAAAAGTCTTTCCAAAGGTTTTTGTTCAGTTTTAGCATCAAACATCTTTCTTCTTGTTGACTGCACACAAAAATAGTGTTTGCTGCTGCTCAACTCTGACCACTCTACTGCATCTAATGACTGAGTATCTGGTGTGGAGACCTGCTGAAAGGAGCCATGGCTTGGCCATCTGGGGTAGGAAACTGTAAATAGATTTTTAACAGAAAATGCTGTTGCTTTTTTTCTTGACTGTATGAAAGGTGAAGACTGCTATGTTCTCTTTAATTGCTTTTTTAAAAAAAATTAAAACCTAATATAGTACTTTTTTGATCCTGTTGCCACTTTGAAAATAGCAGGTTGTGTCATGACTCTCTTGTTCCCCAGTCTGCATTGATTTATTCCCTCTGAATATGGCTCTTCAATAGGAGGTTGAATTAGATGCAGAACTACAGAACAGTCACTATCTTGAGAGCTAACTCCTGGTATTAACGTTTTTGTTCTGTCTTGCTTTTTTGCCCCTGATTCTTCAGAACTGGAAGGCTGAGTATGTATGTGTGTTCATTCCTGTAGGCAAACTACTGGGGTCACGCAAAGAGATGCAGATCATGGAACAATAACAATGAAACTTGTCTAAATTTGGTGTACATAAAGATTTAATCTAAATGCTGGTGATGTTGAAGGCTTGCTGCTGAGGTCCTGGTTCTGAATCCCAGCAGACACCACTTGTTACCTGTATGTATTGCTCTGAAACATGAATTAATGGATGCATATTACAGCTGTGTAAACAACTAATAAACCTGTTTGTATTAAGTTGCCCAGGTAATGTCTTCATTTTACACTCACTGTGCCATTTTCAGAGGAAGCTTGACAGCTTGTTTTTCAAGGTGATACGTGTATATATAAATAGATAACAATGTTGAATGTGTTCAGCATAACATGTTTTGCCAGTGTAGCTGCTCCTGGTGCAGCAGCACATCAGCCTTTTTTCTCAGCCTGTGGGTAACAATGCATGGGGCACCTGCTTGGTGCCATCCTGGTGAGATGGTGGCTGCTCAGCCAGGGGATGCTGGTGGCCTCGGGAGTCTTGAGCTTGCACCACGTGGGGCTGCACAGGTTGGTAAGTCTTCCCTTACTGTTGGGATATGGATTTTCTTCTGCTTTTAGATGATACTCGGTTGTATGCAGTGTGCTCAGCAACAAATCATCCAACTGCTTAGTTGGTTACGTGTATTTTTGTTTGTTTGATTTTTTTGAAAGGCTTAACATTTATTTGACAAGATATGGAGACAGGCTGGGAGAGTTGGGGGTGTTCTGCCTGGAGAAGAGAAGGCTCCAGGGAGACCTTAGAGCACCTTCCAGTGCCTGAAGGGGCTCCAGGAAAGCTGGGGAGGGACTTTGGACAAGGGCAGGGAGTGAGAGGACAAGAGGTAATGGATCAAAACTGGAAGAGGGGAGATTTAGGTGAGACATTAGGAGGAAACTCTTTGCTGTGAGGGTGGTGAGACACTGGCCCAGGTTGCCCAAAGAAGCTGTGGCTGCCACATCCCTGGAAGTGTTCAAGGGCAGGTTGGATGGGGCTTGGAGCAACCTGGTCTAGTGGGAGGTGTCCCTGTCCATGCAGGGGGGTTGGAACTAGTTGATCTTTAAGTGAATTTATTTCTGTGTTCCAAATCTCCTTTCATAGCTTGTGTCAGACAGCACGCAAAGCTTTCCTGTTGCTCTGACCTGCCAGGGGTGCTGGAGTTTCTACACTGCAGTGAGCAGGGAGGCTGGAAAAGGAAGGGAAGTCCCTAACTTTACTTGATACACAAACTTCATAAGGACTTTCAATGTCCTATTTTTCTACCAGTCTTTGGTAAAACACCTCAAGAAACAAAGTGAGAAGCATTAGTTTCTTAAGAACGTTTCCCTAATGAGGGAAAGCTGCTTTCCCAAGCACCTTTTGAAGCTGTGTGTTTTCTCCCCCCACAGAGTAGCTCTTGTGTGTGTCAGCCAGGTGCACTGGGGAAATCAAAACTGCTGTGAGTTAATAAACTCATAAATAGTCACTGATCCTTGTGTCATGCCTGCCCTTGTTCACAACTAGGGGTGTGAAGATGCCACAAAGGAACCCAGAGTGCAGTTCCTCCTCACCTTGGTCAGTTGTGGAAGGTTTTTCTGCTGTGCTGGGTGAGGTTTCTCAGCCACCGTTTGCTTGCTGTGTGCCGTGAGTTGATAATCCTATTTTTTTAAGACCACTGAGACTTTATTTTACAGGATCTCAGAAATCCATCTACCTTCCTTCTCCACACACCTGCACTCTGCTGATCACCTCTGGACCTTGCCATAGAGGATCCATTAACCTGTGCTGTTTGTTCAAGAGAGAAAGTGGCTGCCCAGAATGACTGTTTTAATACAAAATGCAGTAGCCACAACCTCTGAAGCTTTTCATCTGCTGCAGACAGAAACACAGGTTTTGAGTAACTGATTTTTGAAGCTACCCTTTTTGTATTCCTTTTTTAATACATGTGTAAGACATGGAGGTGAAGTGACCTTCAGGTGGCCTAATGGTGACATTAGTGATATGAGATCTGTTTGGGGTTTTTTCTGGTTCTGCCAGCAGCAACCCAAGTCCAGCTGTGGAATCCCAGGAGTTAAGGAGAATTCCCCAGAATTAAGGAGAAGCCTGGGAAAGTCCCGTTTTTAGATGGGAGTTGTGCTGCCAGCCAGCAGCAGCAGCCACCATCTCACACCAAGTGTGGGGTCCAGGAGAGAGGGTGGCTGGGCAGGGGGAGAATGCCTTCACATTTAGAGGGTATCTGGGCTTCACATAATCTGAGATTACAAAGGAAACCTTCTTTCTGTTTTTCTAAGAGCAAGAGGTTCCTCTGGATTTTGACCAGTGGGTTTCTCCTCCTCCTTCCTCCTCGCAGCCCTCAGGCAGACACAGCTCAGCTTTGCAGGCTGAGCAATTTTTCCAAAGGCCATTTTTGCCTGCCAGAGAGATGCAGCATCTGTGCTGTGGCAGGGATGTAGAAAGGCCAAAGCAAACAGAGCTGTTCTCTCTCTGGTTTTTGGAGGTGGGCAGAGATTTATGGAGGGGCCGGTGGTTCCCTGCCCACATGGGCAGCAGGTGGAGCTGCCACATGCCCGTTCGCATGGCGCAGTTGGCCCCATCTGCACCCCACAAACGACAGCAGGACTGGAACTGCTCCGGGAAGATTGTCATGATCTCTGCTTCCCTGCCAGTCAGACCTTGATCCAAAACCTGAATTATTGCCCGTCCCTGAGCACGGAGAGCCCCTCGGAAGCCAACATTCCCATCCTCCCCAGAGCTCCCCTTTCAAAGCCACCGTGAAGGATTTCCTGCTCCAGCTCCACCTTGGGCTGCTTCCTTCCAGGGAGGCCAGATGGGGGCAGGATCCTCCTTTTTATTAGCAAATCCTTCAAACTGAAAGCTTTTTTTAAAGGGAGGTTTGCTATGTCCAAGGTGATCAATATCTTTAAGTCTGGGCTGCCACCAAAAGAAGTCCCCTTCCCCTTTCCATCTCTTGCAGCACCACAAATGTTTGTGTGGGGCTTGGGGACCTAATTGTTATGAAACTACTTTTATTGGTAACCTTCTGAATAACGTACAGCTAAATCAGCTGCTCAAACAGCTTGTTTTTTTGGCCTGGCAAGGGTGAGGAATAAGTGGTGAGGAGCAGAAAGAGGATAGGGTGAAGGTGGGACTGAAAGAGCTGGAGATGTTGGGAGGGTCAGTGCCCCTGTGGCACTAGGGCTGGTTTAGCACCCGAGCCTGCTCCTGGGCCCAGTGTAATTTTGATTAATTGAGCTGCTGCCTGTGCCCAGACACTGGCTTTGCTGCTGAACTGAGAGACAGGCTGAGCAGCCCCACTCCAACCTGGCACTGCACTCAGCATCTTGTTTTGGGCAAACAAGAAAAGACTTTGCCTGTGGAGCTAGGAATGTGTTAGCCTGAGGTTTTAATATCTAATCCCACTATAACAGTTGTTAGTCCAGTCACAGTGACAAGACCAGACAAGCTCTGAGACTGAGACCCTGCACTGGCAGGTGGATTGAAGCCTGTGGCCTTTTTTAGGGTGATGTCCTGTTGATCAGCTCACAACAGGTAAGGGGAACAGCTGAAAGCAACGGTGGCAAACTGGGGACCTGGCAGTGGCTGTCACTGTGTGAGGAGGTTACTGGGCACAGTATGGGCTGAAATAATTGGTGTGATACAGATCATCATAGACTCCAATAGTCAAAAGATCTGGATCCTTGCACTAATTCACCCTCCAACAGTGAGGAACCCAAGGCATGAAGCTGCACAATGTATTGGAAGGGGAAGGAAATCCCTGGTGGGTGTGACACTTCAAACCCCTGTTTCTGTTGTAAAAATTTGAGGTAGCCTTACCTTCACCCAGCAAAATCTGCTTCAGGTCTCTCTTTTTCAGGGTTTGTAGGCAAGGGCCCTTCCATGACAAAAAGGACATGGAGGGACTGGAACGTGTCCAGAGAAGGGCAGTGGAGCTGGGGAAGGGGCTGGAGCACAAGTCTGAGCAGGAGCAGCTGAGGGACCTGGAGTGTTCAGCCTGGAGCAAAGGAGGCTGAGGGGAGACCTTCTGGCTCTGCAACTGCCTGAGAGGAGGTTGGAGTCAGGGGGGTCAGGCTCTGCTCCCAAGGAACAAGTGATGGGACAAGAGGAAACAGCTTCAAGTTGTGCCAGGGGAGGTTTACATTGGATCTTGGGAACAATTTCTTCATGGAAAGGGTTGTCAGGCCCTGGCCCAGGCTGCCCAGGGCAGGGGTGGAGTCCCCATCCCTGGAGGGATTTCAAAGCCGTGTAGATGTGGTGCTGAGGGACATGGGTCAGTGGTGGCCTTGGCAGGGCTGGGTGAATGGTTGGATTCAATGAGCTTAAAGTTCTTTTCCAACCAAAATGGTTTGATGATTCTCTGAAAAAAGCAATAACGTGAATTTGGTAGAATTAAGGAAAAAGTGTTTACATTGGGCTGGCAGTGACTAATTTGGGATCAGGACCCCCAAGAAGCCATGGAAACAGGGCTGTGTCCCCTGTGTCTGCTGCTTGTCCTGCTGTGCATGGAGCTGCATTGCAGCAGGGAGCTGACCCAGAGGCTCAGGGAGCCCCAAGGTAGGTGTGCCCTGCCCAGGGGTCCCTGTGGTCTGCATGTCCCCAAGCTGCCAGGCTGTCACTCAGTGTCCTTGTGTCCCAGCCTGCCTGAACAGATCCCCTCTTATGCAGAAGAGAATAGGGGGAAAATAGGACCAGATTGCAGGAGATGCAGTTTTGAGTCATCCCATCTGTGTGGGTAGGATGTGTCACACAAACTGCCTTATTTCCCAAACTGTGGCACGGTTCAACTTTGTGCTGAACTGTCACCAAGCCTCTCCTGGGCAAATGCTGTTGGTTTCCTTAGTAACTGGGTCCTTCACAGGCAAGAGCAGAAAGTGTCTGAGGTGACAGTGGTGCACTGCAGTGGTACAACAAAGTGTGCTGAGTCCAGTCCTGCTGTTGGCAAGTTTGGAGCAGTGGGTCCCCAAGGTGGAGGGTGGGTGATGCTGGGAGAAAAAATAAAAATGATGCTTTTAAAGCTGGTGTTTTTAAGGACACAGCTGTAGCAGCTGAGATTTTGATCATCTGGGGTAATGATTATAATGTACCAAACTTAGCCTGATATAAACAAAACTGGTTTTTTAGCCCTTCAGGTATTCATGTATAAAACCAGTTCATTCTTATTTTACATGAATGAAAGTTAAAGAGCAATTAACTTCCCCAAACTCCTATTTTAATCTATTAAAACTTCAGCTTTGAGTTGCATGGGCTTGCTCTTCAGTTCAGCTGCATTTTTCAGCTTTGCATCCCTCTGTTAAGCATTTGGGGTGGAAATCCTGCTGCTGCTCGAGTTGTGTAACTGATTTCAAAGGCTCCTGGGTTTTGCTCTAGAGCTGGAGCCTAAAGGATTTCAGCTGGCTCTGCATTACAAAACCAGAGTTATCCCTGTCTGGTCTCTGCTGTGCCAGTCGTGTTTTTGTAGACTATCAGCTTTCCTCTAAATCATCATTTGAATGTGCTGCTAAAAACTCAGTCACCTCTTAGACCAAATCAATGCTGACAATGTCACGGAGTAATTTACTGATCTGATTAAGACCAGTAACCCCTTACTCACGTTAGTTTTTATGTCTTAGGATGAGCTTTTATCCAGGACAGTCACACAGCAGATTCTCAGGGACTTCACTGGCCTCTTGCCATGCCTGAGCTGCTTCCTCTGTGCTCACACTTCTCACCCAGGAGCCTCTTAGATCTCACTCAGCTCACTGCAGCATCCATATTTTCTTTTAAAAAAGTCTTTCTTTAGTAAATTTGAAAGCAATGTATTTTCTGATATTTTTAAACAGTTGAAGGAGAGGGGTTGTTTTGAAGCAGAAGGGGTTTGCTGGCTTTCAACGGGCCATTTCATTGTAGGAATGACTCCATTCAAACCTGAAAGTTATTTACTTGCTTCAGTGTCAACACCTAGAAAATTCAACAAACTAAACAAACACAAATATTTATTCCATGTTTGTTGCTCAGAAATCTGTGGATTAGAACCACTTGTGCAAGAGTTAGCTGGCTTTTGAATCTTTCCTGTGTGTTTCAGTAAGATCTTCTTGACAGAATGTTCCCAATGCTCTCAACCTGCCCTGGGCCAGATCCAGCTCCAGCTCCAGACTGGCTGTGAGTCCAGAACAGGGAAGAGCTGCCCGTGCCCCACTGCCTGGATGGCAGTTACTGTCCCAGAGTTGTTGGTTTCCAGTGACTTGGTATTTAGGCTCTTATTCATGTCCTTTGCATTATGATGGAAGAGGAACAAGCACCAGCTAAAGCCGAGGATGATGTGCTGTAGTGAAGTGTTTGAAAGTGATGTAACCCCATGCCTGTGTTAGATCATTATGCTTAATTTTCAGCTTGTGAAGTGAATGGCTGCATTAAACCATCCCATCCTTCAACAACCCTCATGAGCATCTGCTGAGAACGTGCTCAAGCATAGCAAGATCTGAAAGAAGACATTCCCAAACTCATAGAAGCATGCAATGGGTTGGGTGAGAAGGGACCTTGAAGACCATTTCATTCCAACCCCCCTGTGATGGGCAGGGACACCTCCCACTAGACCAGGTTACTCCAAGCACCATCCAACCTGGCCTTGAACACTTCCAGGGATGGGGCAGCCAAAAATTCAGGTTTTCTCCTTCCCTGAAATCCAGGGTGTCCCAGGCAGAGTGGATGCTGACGTACCCTGCCCTGATGGAGGCCACCATGCTCAGGGCATCTTTGCCACAGCCAGGGTAACTCTGCAGCTGTTTCTGTCCATCCCCTGTCATGATGTTGCTTTATAAAAAGACCCATGAAGTCATCAGGAGTTCAGCCTCCCATGGAATCATTTGCAAGGAAATGACCTGAAAATCTGCCAGACTCACTGCGATGAAAAGTATTTAATGAACAAGCTTTTCCTCCCTCTTGCTCCCTTGATTGTAGAGGAAAAATGTATTTTTGCTTTGAGTCATTTGAGTAATTTTTGGCAGATGAATGAGACACTGTGAAAAAGATCTGTACAAAAGACTGAGACTGTGTCCCACATGTGTGTGTGAGTGGAGGGTTGGGGGGCTCGGGGGGGCAGCTCCAGCCCCCTTGGCGTGGGGTGAGCAGCAGGAACATGGCTTCCCTCAGTGTGAGTTCAGGGCTTGCAGTTTGGATCCTGATGGTGTGACACCAGCACTGAAAACACTCTGTGAAGAAAAAAAATTAATTTCCCAGAGGCTGAATTTCAGCTTTGAAATCCTGGTTGTTTCTTTTGTTCTGTCCTGGGTGCAAGTTATCCAGGTAAGTTCCCCATTTATGTCACCAAGGGGAGGACTTCAGTTTGCAGAAGGTTATCTTGGCTCAGGAGCTCCTGCAAGGCACACCACTGAGGACATTGCTCTTGGGACAGGCTGGCATCGTGCTAAGTGAGGTAGGGGATATTATTTGTGATGGTGTCGTGCCTTTTTGCAGTTAAATGTCTCTTGATTGACTTCAGTAATGAAGCAATTATCTTCCTGTCCAGTGCCACGGCAGAGCTGAGCAACAGGAGCAGTGGCAGGTTCCTTGTGGTTGCTTAGAGCTGTTAATAATAGTCCAGAGAAGAATTTCTCATGCTGCCTGTTGTGTTAATGACCTTTGTGTTGTGTTAATGACCTTTCATGGAGCATTCTGCCGCTGGGAATTGCTTCTGCAGAGTATTACTGGCCACAACTAGTGAATAGTCTTAATATTTCATGGACTACTGGAGGTTGTGTTTCAGGAGATGAGATGCCATTTCAGCAATGTGAGTGAGGAATGCCAGGCATGCTGCAGTCTTTCCCCCTGGTTTTACAGTTGGAGGTGTTAAGTAACCTTTCATACAAACATGTCCCAGTTAAATGAGCACAGCAGGAGAGAAATGTTAAAAACAGCTCTCAGACACAGGTGACTGTTTGCTAAAGTCTGTAAAACTGAAATTTAGCCATGGGCACTTCAGCCCATTGCTCAGTC
The DNA here is from genome assembly GCA_020745705.1 of Hemiprocne comata. Taxonomy (NCBI): domain Eukaryota; kingdom Metazoa; phylum Chordata; class Aves; order Apodiformes; family Apodidae; genus Hemiprocne; species Hemiprocne comata. The sequence continues at coordinate 1,853,618 of CM036591.1, forward strand.
AGCATCCTTCAGGCCAAGAGACCTCAGACACATGAACTGTAGGTTGATGGAGAGATTTAGTGATGGTATTTCTTGAGTACACTCATTGAGCTTTGATCTAAATCTTGGCTTTCTGTGCTAGCAGCTTTGGTGATCTTGCCCAGGACAGCTCTTTCAGAAGCCCACGTCTCTTCTGAAATGCTTGTTTGCTTTTCCATCTACTGTAGAAACTAGTTTGCAATACAAGGGAGACAGAGGGGTTCAGGGGGAGGGGAACCAAGTGGCAGTGCATGACCCCACTTTGCTAAAAGCTGCAGCAATTCAAGAAACCCTTGGAATGGTGAGATGCCATAAGGAAGAGTGAAGAAGCAGTTCTCTTTTTTTGCCCCAGAAAAAAAAAAAAAAAAGAAAAGAAAAAAGCTAAAGGGACTGTGTCAGTCACACCTTTCTATTCCTAGTTGGTTCCCTTTTTGGAAGAAAGCATGTCCTTGGTGAAATAAGGTACGGGGGCCTAAGCAGTAAATATTTGGTTTATTCTCTCTGTTCTCACAGAGGGCAGGAACATCTCTCACTAATATCAGTGCAATTGTTGAACTGGGAAATGCAGCAGAGGTGATTGCAGAATTATGGGACTGGTTGTTTTTGCAGAAGGCAAAGAGTGTGCCCAGCCCTGTCCCTTTATCCCAAGGGGTTTGTGACAGGGGCTGCCTTTCTGTTCTAGCTGTGTCTGTCCATCCATTTGCTGTTGGGGTGATGTGGAAAGTTGGCAATGCTGTTCAAGGCCACATGAAACTTCCCTGCTGCCAAGCTTTGTTAGAAATAATAGACTTAATGTGAAGGCTTATTAAATGATCTGAATGTGGACTGAGACATAAATGAACCTTGACTGGCTGATGATTTCTCAAGAAATTATTTCAGCTCAGTTCCATAAGAAGCCACAACTGTGCCTCTAAGTTCACTGTAAATCTCTGCTGAGGTCAGTTGGAAGCTGGGGGAGGAATGCATGGACATGGAAACTAATAGATAATTTGAAAAGTCAAGGCAAAATTAAATTGGCATGTTGTGAGAAAACTGGACCATGTTGTAATGGCCAGCAGCATATTGACTACTGGTGTGGGACAGTTCTTCTGCATACACCTGAGGTGGGACACCATGAACAAACTGTGTTTCTTCCTTCTGCGTAAGTGCAGCAATAACCCACTTTGGGAGTGAAAGGAAGAAGGACCATCAATGCCAAGGAGCAGTAGGCACCTAAGAAGTGTGATGTGGTGTTGTCCTCATCCCAGCATTTTCGTACCAAGTGCTGTAGAGGGGATGGGCATTACCTGCTGCTGGTGTCCCTGTGTGATGCCAGAGGGTCCCTGTCCCTGCAGAGCTGACCCCTCTGCCACGGCGACACTTTCCCTCTGCAGCTGCTTGCTGGGTGCCTGGGGCTTCAAATGCCAGATCAGTCTCCTACAAGAGAGGACATCTCATCTGCAGCTCTCACCATGGTTGCTGTAAGCTGATGGTTTGCTACCATGGGAATAATAATTAAAAAGTTGTCAAAAGATCTGTGTTATCTTTACTGCATAGCTCTAAGGCAGAGGCTTGCCCAAAGGGATGAGTGTTGGAGATGGAATAAGAACAGGAATTCTGGCTGCCAGTCATGGCTTTTCACTGGCATTTACAGCTGAAATTTGCTCTGAAAATATATAACTTTAGCTTGTAAATAGAAAGAAGAAGAAAAGATTTGAAAATAACGCCCTCTTCCTTTCCTAGTTTATACTAACTTAAATTAACATTGTGAAAACTAGAAATGTTGAGTTATAGATGGTTAGGAAATCTGATCAAGACAATTCGAGCTGGTTTTGTATTCTTGAACAAATCTTCCTCCAGTGGATCTTCTTCCTGCTCATGTGAAACACCCCGTGGCTGTCTTGGGAACATTAGTAGGAGAGATAAATCAGGCTCTTTGACATCATCTTCTTGATACATGTTTTCTTTTAAGACTCTCAAAGGACTGAAGGGAAGAACACTGGAGGCTGTGACAGATGCTGTCATGTGAGGAGAACTGCCCTCCATGCCAATGACCAGGTTCAGCTTGGAAAGAAGAACAGAACAAAGCTGCTGCTGACTGTCAATTATGTGTAAATATAGAATCATACAATCATAGAATGGTTAGAGTTGGAAGGGACCTTAAAGATCATTGAGTTGGAACTCCATGATCTTTAAGGTCCCTTCCAACTCTAACCATTCTGATTCTATTCTGTTATGACCTCTCCATTTATGAGGTCACCCATTATGACGTCTCCCATTATGATGTCACCCCTTAATGAAGTCTCCCATTATGGCGTCTCCATTTTTGACATCTCCCTTTATGACACCACCTGTTAAGTTGTCTTCCATGATGACGTCGTCTTCCATGATGACGTCATCTTCCATGATGATGTCACGCATTATGATCTCGCCCATTATGAAGTCTCTGTTATGTCTCCCTATATGAGTTCACCCATTATGTCATCTCCCATTATGACGTCACCCATTATGATGTCAATCATGATGGCAATATGCAGGATCTTAGATACTGTGATTTTATATCTTCAGTGTCGTTTTGTTTTAAAACCTTATACTAATTTTTGAGTCTCTACAACTGGCTGGAGTGTTAGGTTGAGGTGCATGTGTTCATCTGATTTCTCTTTACTTCATGATATTGTATAATGAAAAAAAATTAACAAATATTTGGCATCTTGTTCGTAGTCTTTTCAGTTTGGGTTTGCTTGGAGTTTTCTTCCCCCCTTTGTAATCTTCTCTTGATTCCATGTTTGAAACACCCTGATTGGGCACTGGAAGGGGTGACCATGTGGGATCTGCATGAAGGGACAAGGGAAGCAAATACTCTGTGTGAGAGCAGTAGTTGGTTCATGGTTTTGAGGAGATGCACCTGCAGCAAGAAAACAACAGGTCAGTGTACATGTGTTTCCCTGTGAGGTCAAGTAACATTTATCTGAAGTGTGGGGTGGTGATTTTGAATGCTGCTTGGCTGTGTGTTACCCAGTTGTAAGGTGAGGAACGGAGTGAAACACCTGGGTGATTTTTATTTTTTTTTCCTAATGCTGTTCTATACTAAGAACTTCAGTCCTACACCCAAAGACCATCGAGCACTGGGCAAATGTTGGTTTGGGTTTTGTTGGAGGGTAGTAAACAACAGGTTGTTGTGTAGGCAGATTTCCCAACCAAACAATTGGATCAGTGAGATGACAGTTCCTCCTCTGGCCAGAAACATCAGGAAGCTTGAAATGACTTTTGGTTTCATACCAGTATTCCTTTCTTTCTTCCTCTTCCAGCAAAAGCTCTTTGACTCATGGCACTAGACTAAGTGGCTGGTTGACACACCCCACAGCTCCCAGCTTGTGCTGCTACTTGCCCTGTGTTAACCTGTCGGTATCAAAAAATAAACATGAAAATAAGACACCTTGGATTATTTACTCATGCCATTTTGATTGCATTGCCTCTAAGTATATTATTTGTTATGATCTAATATTTTCTATTAATACTTTAAGATGATAAGCAGCACCACAGTAAAAAGTGAAGATCATCTTGTTAGATGAACCCCACATTGGTGGGTACTTCCATTTTAAAGAATGATGTTCAAAGGTATTTGTCTTGGCTGGATAACCTAGCAAGAAAATGCATCTGTGGTATAAAAAATTTACCTTAATACTTTTACAAATACACAGGTGACAATTCTTGCATTTCTGATTACAGAGAACAGGATCAAGGGAAGCTGCTTTTTCAGTTTGTATTGTTTCAATAGTTTTGGTGGGTTAATTAGTCAGCTGTTAATGAAATAGGAAACAATTCAGCATTGGATACTGACTTGCCTCCCGCATTGAGGAATCATCCCAAAACAGTGAGTCCATGATGCTGTCATATTCAGGCTCTCAAATGCCTCAGAGCTTTGGGACATGGGGACACGGTGGTTCAAACCTGGCACATCCCTGCAGCTGTAGATGGTTCCTCAGCCTGTGCACAGTGACCTAGTGCTGGTGGTTCAGTGTCTTGGGGCTAGAGCTCCACCATGCACAGAGCAAGTGCCACTCCTTAGTGCTATGCATCTCAGTCCCAAGAATTAACCATAGTTTAAACAGTTAAATTCCCTGTCAGATGGAAAATTTAATCAGATTTGGAACATTCAGGCTTCCACTCATGCCTTGCAGCTTCATACACTAATAAATCTTCTTGGTAGCTTCAAAAGAATTAGAAGAGAGAGATGCTTGCACATGTTTCTGCAGTGTAGACTGCACCCGAATTTTTTAAAAAGAGAAGCAGGTGGTTATGTTTCATGTCCTCATCTGCCAGTTTTGCACCTGCAGTTTATGAAGAGAAAGCTTGGCTGGACCTTTAAAAATGCACAGGTTCCACTTACTTGTGTAAGCTTTTGGTTTCAGTGATCGTATGGCTGAAGTTCTCGTGCTGTGGGTTTTGCATACTTCTAGAAGGATATTCCATTCTTCCTGCATGGTAATGGGGAGGGAAAAAAAATAAGGCAAATAGTGAGAAAATGACATTTAGTGTCTTCTCCTTTGCTTGTACCCTTAAAACCCTGCCTTAGTCACGGGGCTGCATGACAGTCACAGAAATTGCAGAGCTGTGTGGTGTGTACTCACAGTGCAGGTATTTCCCTGCTCAAACAACTCTAGACCCCCAGCTGAGGGGAGATTTGCATTCAGTACCCAGTTCCTGAAAAGTTTCCTTGGGTGCTAACAAGTCAAACCCACTGAGATTCCCCCTAAACTGGGAGAATCCCGTAGCTATTTCAGTCCTGGTATCAAGTACCTTTGCACCTGACTTAATCATCAAGTCCACTGGGGATGTAGAAACCATGTGTACCCAAGCCTGGACAGAGTGTCAATCTGGTAAGTGTTCTTGGGGGAAGAAGAGAAGATAATAGTCTACTACCACATTCATGCAGGCATGAGCATCTTTAAGTTGTTCTGGCACCATCCTGATGTGATTACTACAAGGTGGAACAGGTCATGGTTCATTCCCCACCTGCTTAGAGGACTCTGTGCCACCTCTTAGGAAGGTACAATAAATACCAGATAACAGGAAATCCTTGTAAGAACAAGGTGAGGGAAACCCTTGCCTACCTCCCCTTGTCACTCCCTTCCTCAGTATTAGTGGAGTTTCTCTGACTTGTTTTTTCTACACCTATTTCCTCTATTGTTGGGATCCCTGGAGTGCAAATACAAATAGAGCCCATGGGCCTCCTGGCAGGGCCTGGGAACAGCTTATCTAAAAAGAATTACTGCATTTTTAGGGCTCTGAAGCTTATGTTGTGCTCTCCAGTTAGTGCTCTCCTCTCAGACTAAATGGCTTTCAGGTTTAAAGGCTTCTTGATTGTTGCAGCATTTTTCTGTTCTGCATGTTGTGTATCACAAGCAACACACACTTTACCTCTTCTAGTCTCCAGTGCATTTTTGGATTTTTGATGGAAACTGTGCTCTAAAAGTAAATTTGGGACACAATTAGCTTAGGTGAGAGCCTTGTAAATGATGGAGTACAAGATATTTTTTCCCCAGCTTTTTTGTGCAAAATCTGGTAGGCAGAAAGGAATGGTAAAAAGAATGAGAAGCAACTTAATAATGGTAGTTTAAAAATAGACACAATGGCACAAATACATATTAAAATGTCCTTTTTCAATGATACAATGCTTGTTAAGTCTGGATGGTCTGCTGATTACCTCAGGAGGTTAAATATAGTACCCATGATGTCAGTAAGTTTATCCATGCAAAGGGCAAGACACAGAGAAGCCTGTGTAATATTCAGCCAAACAGAGGCAAGGATGGATAAAAAGTCTCTTGAGTCTTTAAGTCGTTTTCATCAGGAAGTAATTGCAGGCTTGCAGTTCAATGGAATGTACTGCCAGGGTTTCTTGATGAGCAATCTGGCATTGGCTGATTAAAATTCTCCCAAACTTCACCTTGGGATTGAGGGAGTGATGCAGTGTGAAAGAAGTACAAGGGAATGAATGATCAAGACAATACACAGATGTCCCAAACCAGCAGGGAGGTTGTAGAAATTCCCAGGATTTCTGTAAGAGTTCTGTCTTTTTAGGGTGAAGGGGTTACAGTGTGGCTGCCCCGTGGGCCTTATGGACTGATCCTCTGTGTTGATCTGGCTCCAGGATTAGCTCACTGTTTTTCATAGCTGGAAGACTGGCTCTCAAAACACATGAAATGGAGTTCTTGAAAAAACCTGACCTGTAGGTGAATGCTGTGTGGGTTAGGGGAGTGAGTATATGTAGGCTGCTATTTCATAGCTCTTGTATTATATACCTTCTAAACAAATCTGTGCAAGGTCACAAGCTATTTCCTTTCCCCCTTCCCTGAGAGGTTACTGTTTGATAAGTAGGACTGATGGAACTTAATATTTAAAGAAAGTTAAGTACAAGAAAATATTTTCTGCTTTAAAATTTTAGGCCATTCAAATGCAAAACAGCCTCTTCCTCTGCCTTAGTCATCTTGCACCATTCTGCCTTTTTGGTTCCAAACAGCTGAGCAGATGCATATTGGTGTACTGTGGCTAAACCAACCTGATCTGATGTGGTCACCTGCATCAGAGCTGCCAGCCTGTCACCTACAGCAGAAATGTCCTAATGCCTTTGTGCCCCAGAGAGTCAAGCTGATATTCTCAGAATATTCCAGCAGTGACTTGAAATCCAGGTCACAGACCCAAATTTTCACAATAAAGCAGTTCAGACAATATTAAAGGAATATGAACCATTAGGATTCCATTGACTTCATGCATGTTCTACTTCAGCAGGCAGGAACTGCTGGGGTTTCCATATCAATATGTAGTTCACATTTTAACTGTCCTGAGAAGTGAATGATATGAAGCATAACAATGAGCATAGTAGTTTATTTCCACAGTGAAGACCAATGTATGTGAAGATACATGTGCATCTGTTTAGGTATTATATATAAATATACAAATAACAACTCACATGTATGGGCAGGTGTGTGGAGATCCTTGTATTGGGCCGTGTCGTATGTAGATAAAAGCACTTCAGGAAGTGAACACTAATTTTCACCAATAAAAGCCAGTTGTGGACTTGAGTAGAAATCACAGAAAATGTAGTAGGTTGTTTTCTTTTTTTAATTTTTCTACAAAAACGAAGCTAGTAGAGATAGTTTTGTCGGAGTTGTTTCCTGAGGTCTGGAGCTGAAGGAGCAAAGCAGCAAAGGTAAGGATTGAAAGGTTTGCTGGTGGCTGTAGGTGGCCTAAGAGCACTCTCCTCCCCTCTCCATCTTCTGATGTCAGAAAATAAATCTTATGTTCTGTCCAGCTTTTGGTTTCAACAATAACAATTTTGGTTCTTAAACCTATTCTGTAATTTTGATGGGTGATTCCATGCATCCTTTCCAGCCCTGGACTGCCAGCTGCTAACGATCTGCCATGTTTCACGCCAAAAGCAGCTGCATTTCAGTAGCAGAAGTGGTACTTGAATCCTGCAGATCATTTTGGCCTAATTTAGTGTCTTTCTAAATAAGATCTATGGAGCAGCACTGTACAGGAATCTGAAGGTGATCTTCTAGTAAGCTAGGAGCTGGAGACTATATTGTTATGGGAGAGATTGTTTGCAGGAACTTGCAAGAGAACTGCACAGAAAATTGCATCCCATTGAATATTTTTTTTTTGGTCAGAATAACCACTGGGAGAGAGGAATATAAACTTGATTTAAACCAGGTGGTTGGAATGAGGCATAATAATATGCAATATTGTAGCAGTGACTATGAGGGCATGGGTTTTATAGGAACAGCAATGTAAAGTACAACTGTTAAGTCTGAAAAAGAGGCCACAAGCCCAAACTTGCCAAAAAGAACCAAGAAGGGGGATGGTGAGTCACCAGCCATGGTGCTATTTTTGGGATCAACAGAGATTTGAGCTGGAAACAACAATAATTATTTAGATACTTATTTAAAAAAAAATTAAAAATTGGCCCTTCACTACATAAATGCTTGTCACTAATTACCTAGATGTCACATTGTGCATCCAATCAACTGAAAAGCAGTACTTTGGAGGAAAATTACTCTGCGTTATTTCTGGAATGCACACACGCAGGATCTGGGTCAGGGAGCAGAAGGTTGAGCTGACATTGCTCCATCAACATGCTATACTCATTTCTGGACATCTTCAAAAGATGTTAAGATGCTGAAGGACTGTTAAGTAAACAAAAATAAGATTGAGAGGGGAAGGATTGCCTAGTAAAGCAAAATGCAAAGTGATTGAAAGCATATAGCTTGTCTAAAGGAGAAAGGGAATGAGCTACAGCTCTGTGCAGGCTATAAAATACTTGGCAGTACTGAATGAAATATGATATTTCATCTGGTTATAAATATTAACTTCTGGAAAGAGTTAAGGAACAAGAAGGTGTCTCTCAAGAGCTTCTGACAATAATTTATGAAATTGTGTGATATGGTATACGAAAAGAAACCATCTTTGATACTGGCTTTTATTGGCTTGAAGAACTCAAGCCAATCCTATAACATGAGTTGTCTAGATGACCTAAGAGGTCACTGCTGCTATCATCACCACGATTCATACATCATCTCATTCTTGACCTTCCAAAATACTTTGTGCATTAGGATTGCTCCCCTGATGCTTTATCTGTTTATCCTGTATTCTTAGTCTTTCTTCCCCAGGCATATTGGCTGTTAATCAGGTTCCTTGCAAGTTTTTGGCAGTTTTTACATGTTCCCAGGTCCATGTGTTCAGCTACGTAGTATTTCATAAGAAGTGACAAAACTATTGACACGTGGTTTGCATCAAGGTAAGCTGATAAAGCATTTCAGGTAGTACTTGAGGGATGAAATGAAGACAGACTTACACTAAAAATTTAGTTTGAAGTCCAGACTCCTCCCTCCTTTCTCTGAAGTTCAGAGATTCTTGAATTTGGGCAGTTTTGATTCAGGTACAATATAGGAATTAAATTGTCTCTGTCAATTCAAACCCCTTATTATTATCAACTCTGAAATAAGAACATGTCCATGTTTTTCCCATTTGAGTTCTCCCTTGGATTCGCCTAGGGATACATTTCAGCAGAAACCTGGTGTGTTTTGGGTTTCCTCGGGAGCCCAGAAGTGCCCAGCTCCCTTTTCCTTCATGTTGCTGAGAACAGGTGGCCTCCTCTGGGGTCACCAAGTATATTTAGGGCTGAAACTCGAGCGGGCTGGAGCCAGATTGGCTGTGTTGGCCACGTACGTAATCGGGAGCCGATGCCCCAGGCTCGCTCTCCCCCCGTGCTGCTCAGGAGGGAAGACTGGAGAGGCTTTGCTCCTAGGGGTATTTACTACATGTTGCTGGTAAGACTGTTTTAATTGCATTCGACTTCTTTTCCTTAGGATGGGATCTTGAGCTGTTCCTGGTTCTGTAGTTTTTTGGGAGCAGTTGTTGTGCCTTGCCCGTGGAAGTCAGATTTTCTGTCTGGGTGATGAGCTGCAAATTACAATAAAGAGGAAAGGACCTGGAACAGTTTTGGAGGAGTTACTGAAGGTTACAGGAGAGACAGTTTGTATAGATTTTGTCCTTATATGCAGTCCCTCCTTCTTGGGTTTATTCATTGGCCTACTTTTTCACACAACATGCTGCTTTTTAATTGAGTTCTTCTTTATTGTAATAGTTAACATTCTGGCTTAACAAATTAATTTTTAATTTTCTTAATTTTTCTCAACACGTTGGAACTAAAAAGGGACAGTATTGGATGTTCCTATATTTAACCTGCATTACTAGACTTCACTTGCCTCAGAAGGAATTGCAGTGTAGCCAGCTAAACAAAACCACCCTGTCATTTGGCAGTATTAGCTTACATGGCAAATATCTTTGGACTCAAGAGCAGCTGTTCCAAAGCCTCATCCCCTACCAACATTAGCAACAGGGCTCTAGTCTCTGGTGTAAAATTGTAGCTTTGCCTCATAGCAAAATCATTGTGTTAATTAATTCGTTTAAAGGTTTTGACAGTAATCTGTACTTTGTTACCCAGCCAACCATGTGGATTTTCATATTTTCCAGGTCTGAAGAAATAGAGAGAAAAAAAGCCACAGGAGCTAAAAAAAAAATTAAAAATCCCAGAACATCTATGTAGGCTAATGCTGGGAAGACAAAAATTTCCTCATTAATATAAGGTCACTAAAAAAATAATAATAAATTTACAATCCCTTTCTACTTTTTATGTTGTATTACTAGTGAATAAATATAGTAGAATAATACAGATAAAGCTCCCATTATACCAGGAGCTTGAATAATGTCATTAAATAGTATAGAGTCACAGAGGAAAGCTCTTCAATTTTGTTTTAATTTAAAAAATCAAATCATACCTCAAGAAATCTCTTCTTCTGACTTTTTTCCTTTTTTTTTTCTTTTCTTTGGATTCCAGTATTGCTGTTACAACTCTTTAGAATAGAGTATTTGTCCAAGATTGTAATTTCTATCAGCATGTTTGAAACTTAATGCAATGCTTTCCCACAGTAGTCAGAAATGAAGTAGTGCCTGATCCCAGCTCCAGTTCCATTTTTCAGGTTCTTTCACTGATTAGCCAACAACTCAGTAATAATCTGACTAGTTACTAGCAGTGAGCCAGGTGCTTTAGGAACTTAACTAGTAGGTTTTCATGGTACTTTCAGTCTTGAGCTAATACTGTACGTTCACACTTTCATCTGCTGCGTGACCAGTGAGTGGGGGAGAGACAGAAGAATATCCTCGAAATGGAGGAAGAAGAATATGAGGAAGTGGTGGAGGTAAGAGGAAAATCTGAGAGTAGAAATACTTGTTTCCTGCCTTATAAATGAGTGTATTAATCACTTTAATGAGATGTTGCTCATGAGCATAGGTGGTTGCTTGCTGTTTGCTCTCTGAAAATTAGGGTATGATTAGATCTCTATTAAATCAACAACAACACAGGTCTCCCTGGTTCCTATGATAGTTAAGCAGGGATTGTAACCATCCCACACCCCCATCACGAGGCTTTGTGATTACTCTTCTGCATAATTATAGATGCCGTGGGCCATCTCTTTGCCCTCCTGGCTTGCCCTCTGACATCCAATCCATGCTAGAGAGGAGGACTTTGGAAGCCACTTTCTAGCCTCGCCCCTGTGCTCACTGCAATGCAGAAATCCAGCAGTTTTGTGCCACCAAGGCACCGTGAACCACTTTACTCTCAGAAGCTGTAGAGATGGGGCTGGGTCTAGACCTGTAGATGTCTGTGGAGTTGCATCAAAGATAAATTTGTTGGCAGGTCATTCAAACTTACAGTTATATGCCTAAGTATTTGGTCTCAGCAATTTGATTAACAGAATCCCCAGAAACTGGAAAAGCTACAGTTTGCTATTATGAGTGAGTTCCATTGGAATAATGACTTGTTGAAACTGCATATGAGGTTAACAAACAGTGTAGTCTTACCTGTTGCACTATTACTATTCTGAAATTAAATCATGTGTTATGCAATATATAAGTATATTCCTCAGTGTTTGAGGAGAAGAAGGAGATAGTAGAAATGTAGACCCCCCACAACTCTCTATCTCCACACTATACTCAATGGACTGTTGATTTCAGGCAGTCTTGTAGCACCGAGTCCTGGCTGCTGACTTTATAAATTTCACGTAACAAATGAAGTAAAAGCAAATGGCTTGCCTGTTGAATTGGTTAAATGTGTTTTGGAAAATAAGTGTTCCCATTCATAAAGGTCGTTTTAAAGACATCTTACCACCAAATTACAAAACCACCAGTGCTTCATCGTTGCCTATTGCCATGTTGCTTGTAATTGCCTATATGCTTCTTGAGCACTATGTGCTCTCTGTAACAAAATGTATATTAATTCGCTGTCAATATTTATTTGTTGCTGCTGGAATTTTGCTACATTGGGCTTTTTGCCTACACAGCTCTTTTTCGTTCTTTGTTTTTAATTTTCACTGACTGCCTCCCTGTAACCACATCCCGTGGACAGCCCAAGATGGTGCTGCTTCAGTAGCTTCTCTTGAGATACTCACAGTAAGAGGTTAAATAAAACAGGAAAAATAGCATCTGGTACAGTTTTAAGCCAGCTTAAGCCTTTCTAGAATTTTCTTAACTAGTATTCCACTTTTATATTAATCACTAATTTAGAATTCTTACAGGTTTAATCAGAAATTCATCCTCTGAAAGAGTGGAAAATTATTGCTGAATAATGAGAAAACATCGAGGATTTTATGATAGTATTTTTTTCTTTCACTGGAGTTAGTAGTCTGTATGGGACATTCGAGATGTGCAAAAAACCCACAGTTAATGACCTAAATCTTTGCTGTTCAGTTACTCGAGGTTTTGCGGAAGGCGGATCAAACACCGTACAGGGCCAGTGAGCAGAAATTGCCCCAGAACAGCCCAATAAGAGACAGCTTGAGAAGTACAGGCTAGTTACGTGAACCTAACTTTGAGAAGCAAGTTTAGGAAAAGGGCTTACATTTTAATCAGAATTTTTTTAGGGCTTGATTCAGGGGGATTTCTGTTCCTGCAGTTTGAGCATGTGATCCTGAGGAAATAATTGCTGAGGAGATTTTCAAAGATAAAAATCGCATTTTCTCTTTTCTCCTTTCTGGAATTCAGTGGCAAGTTAAGCACCTTTTGGATAAAATAGCTGCTCTTTACTACAAAGGGTGGAGCAACATCTTTCAATTACTTTTTTCTTCATCAAGCAGCGTAGGGAGATGGAAGGCGACGCCTCAGCCCGGCCCGCCCCCCCTCAGCCCGCCCCCCCTCCGCCGCGCTGGGCGGACAGCGCCATCGCGTGGCCGCCATTTCACTCACAGACCGGTGTGGGTTGGAAGGGACCTTAAAGACCATCCAGTTCCAACCCCCCTGCATGGGCAGGGACACCTCCCACTAGACCAGGTTGCTCCGAGCCCCATCCAGCCTGACCTTGAACACTCCCAGGGATGGGGCTTCTGCAGCTTCTCTGGGCAACGTGGGACATTGTCTCACCACCCCCATAGTGAAGAATTTCTTCCGAATACCCAATATAAATCTCCCCTCTTTCAGCTTGAAACCATCCCCCCTCGTCCCATCTCTCCCTTCCTTTGTCAAAAGTCCCTCCCCAGCTTTCCTGGAGCCCCTTCAGGCACTGAAAGGTGCTCTAAGGTCTCCCTGGAGCCTTCTTTTCTCCAGGCTGAACACCCCCAACTCTTTCAGCCTGACTCCAGAGCAGAGCTGCTGCAGCCCTCAGATCATCTCTGTGGCCTCCTCTGGACTCGCTCCAACAGCTCTGTGTCCTTCTTGTCTTGGGGGCTCCAGAAGTGGACACAGCACTGCAGGGGAGGAGTACCCTGTGCTCTGCTGTGGGGCCAGGAGTGGCTCCTCAGAGGGGCCTCAGCCAGTGGCCGACATGGCGGCGGGCTCTGTGTTTGTGCAGTGGCTCTGGTCAGAGCTGCCTCAGTCATCTCTGGCTCCAGCCACTGTGGGGAAAGGGAAGCTGCTGGCCAAGGAACAAATTCCAGAGAGCTCTGCCGGCTGGGACATAGGCCTTGTTGCCTCTCCAGTGGGAGGTGTGCTCTGCTCAGGTCACTCAGTTGCACTGCAGGCGGCTGAAGGGAACAGTGAGCAGGCTTTGCACTATCAGGGGCGGTGAGGAAGAGGTTGACAGCGCCTTCATGAAAAGCAAGAGGCAGAGCCACATGTGGCAAAGAAGGAGTGCTAGCTGGAGACTCCGGCTAAATGGGTGCTGTCCCTCAGCACCACATCTACACAGCTCTGAAATCCCTCCAGGGATGGGGACTCCACAGCCCTGGGCAGCCTGAGCCAGGACCTGGTGCAGTTTTGGGGAAGAAATCGTTCCCAAGATCCATTCTAACCCTCCCCTGGCACAACTTGAGGCCTTTTCCTCTTGTCCTATCACTTGTTCCTTAGGAGAAAAGACCAACTCCCCCTGGCTCCAACCTCCTCTCCAGAAATTGAAAAGAGCGAGGTCTCCCCTCAGCCTCCATTTCTCCAGGCTGAACACCCCCAGGTCCCTCAGCTGATCTTCTTAAGGCTTGTGTCCTAGCCCCTTCTACCATGAGGAAGCTCATGGTTTCCAGCAACAGGAGGAAGGTTTATGCTCTACCTCCCAGTCTGCCACTTCAGAGTAGATGTAGCATGCTGGAAGCTTCTTTGAGCAGCAGGAGAATGCTTCACAGACACAGCCCTTGTGCTTATGGATGGCTTTAACCACCTCAGTATCTGCTGGAAGGACCTATGGCTGGGAACAAGTGACCTAGGAGATTTCTGGAGACTATTGAAGGTAAATTTCTTGATGCAGTCTATTGATGAAGTAACTAGGAGAGATTCTCTGCTGGACCTGCTGCTCTCAAACAAGAAAGAACTGGTGGAGGATGTAAAGGTCAAGGGCAGCCATGGCTGCAGCAACCACAAGCCTGTAGATTTGAAGATTCAGAGAGGAGTGAGCAAGATAAATAGAATTACAATCATGGCGTTCAGGAGAGCAGATTTGGGCTTAGAGAGGGAAACCTACTGTAGTCCTCTCAGATTACTACCAAGCACTTGGAAAACCCTATTTTTTTGAATGCTGGTTCTTTCTTTTAGGTTGATCATCATTGTCTTCACTTTTGTTGGCTAAATTAAATACTGATCCTTCATGAATTCCTTGGGAGGATGAATGATTGAGAACTATATGGAAAAAAATCCAATAATTAATGCAGAAAATTAACAGATGTTCAGAATTAAGATTCTCTGATCCTATGATTCTGTAATTACCAAGCATGCAAATGTGACTAGATAAATACTTATGAACTACAGTCCTATTTCTTCAGAAGTGTGTTTTAAAAACACTTAACAGAGGCTGCAATTTGGTGTTCTGTGGGATCTGGCCTAACAATGATTTTTTTTCCCCTCTCTCTTTTTTTGATAGTACTACATTGAAGAGACCATCATTGAGGAGGGTGAACCACATGAGGTAAAGGTCCCTGTGATGTTGCTCATGGTGTTTATATGCATCTAATTAATGCATAATGCATTAATAAAAGCACATATCTTCACTGTTTCACTGTAAACCTAGAAGCAGGCAGTGCTTTTCACAGAGTTCACCCAGACAGGTGCTCTCTGGGGCTTTCAGTGCCAAAACTTAGATGAACACTTTCATATTTGAGAAGAGTTGTAAGGGAGAAACTTGAGGTGGTGCTGAAGTAACTAATGACACCCTGGGACAGCAGCAATGCAGTTGATGTTCACATAGAAAACAAACCTTTTGTAGCTTAATTTTTGTATACTTCTTGATTTAATGCTTGGTGCATTTTCTGGTCTGTCTCATACTAATGCAAATAGCTACCAGAAATCTGAGCTTCATGCATTCTCTTTTAAAGGTGCTTTTTTTTTTTTTTAAAGCTACTTGAGATGCTCTCAGGGACATGGTGTGATTCTTGGGGTGTCCTACACAGGGCAGGAGTTGGACTCGATGATCCTGATGGGTCCCTTCAAACTCAGCATATTCTATGATTCTATGACTTATTCAGGTGATTTTGGAGCGCATTTTAAAGTTGTAATAATTATTTTAAGATGCTTTTAATTAGAATCTTAGTATTAAAATTATTGTTTACAGCATGAGTATGTTGATAAACCAGTAAGTAAACAATTTAATTAAGGGCTTATTTGCAACGGATGCTTAATCAGTCCATCATGTAAGTGCTTCAGCCATGTCTCTGCCATGATTGTGATCTGGCTATGAGAAAATGGAGTTTAGTAGAAAAGGTGGATTCTAGGTATTTGTTCAGCCAGCTGGTGCATCATCTACTTACTTCAGGATCCCAAAGACTTGGTCTTGTCTGTCTGCTGTGTCTGTTTCTTCCCTTTTGTAAGATCATACTTCTGAATGCTTCTGTGCATTTTTGACCTTTCACAACTTTCAGTGACCTCATTAGGAGCCCTGGCTGTGTGACATATGTCTTCAACACGACTTCCACTCTGGGAACATTTCTATACTTTGGTATTAGAGCTGGTGGTCCCACCTGAGAACCTCCCTGATGCCAGGGGAAGTTATGCATGTAGAATGGAGGCAACAGGGACCCCTCTCTTCCTGCTCCTCTGGAGAATAATTCCAGGAGCTTGATACAGAATTTCATAAGTTTGATACAGAAATCAGCCAGTCAGTTAATTCCTTGAGGTCTTTTTTAGGCTGGGTGATGTTTAGTAGGCACACTGGGTAATCCCAGAAGTGCCATTGATTTTCTGCCTTGCAGTTGCTCCCTGGATAAGAACTGCTTATCCTTTTACTAGATAGGAGAGGTGAAAAATGCTCACCGTAAAATGAAGATATTTTTAGTTATAAAGGAAATAATTACTTCTTTCTTTATTCCCAGGTGGTCACTGAGATCACTGAGACTGTTAGCAAAGAATTCACAGGTCCTAAAACTACCACGTATACTGTTGAGCAGGAAAAACCTGTTGAGGATGGAACAACCCCAGTCAGAAAGAAGACAATACGAACAAAAGTGGACACATCTAAGTTCTTGACACCTTATCTGGAACACAGTAACAAAATGAAGGACCTGTTCAGTGAGGTAAATTTTCCCATGCCTTTTATTTCTCGAGGAACACCAACTTTAAAAATATTTAATAGGTATTATTGTAACCTTTCATCCTATGATTTTGTCTCCTGGACTTCATTTCATGGGGTGTACTAGTGTGATTTGCTTCTCTGAACTAGCCAATCACTGGCCCCTTTCCTGCTTAACTCTAGTAGACCTATACTCTATTTTGTTGTGAAAAGTGGCAACTGACTGCTCTGCACAGATGTAGATGCTATCAGATCCCTTTTCCTGAATTTTAATGTATATTAAAGGTCACTGCTCCCTGTTAAAGGAATATGTGAGATCATATGTCTAGGGCTGCTACCTTCACCCACAGGTTGTCTTTATCTTTGGACACTGAAACAAATAACTAAATTTATCCACGCAAAGCTCCTAAGGAGAATATAATAAATTAGAGGTGATCTAAACCAGGTTCAAGTTAGAAATGGATTTTTTTCTATTATGTCAGATGGAGGAAATCCAAAATCAGCATAATCCTGCAAATGTAACTTAGTAATGTTCGTTTGTATTATAGAGTAATCTGCCCCAAATTCCTATACTAACCAAGTAAACAAATCAATAGTTGCCACATATATTTCTGCCAGATCTTTAGATATGTCTTAATTAGATTTGTCATTATTTTCTTTCAGAACAAGTACAAAGAAAAATTTAGAAAAGAGAAAGGAAAGCCATATGCTTCCACAATTGATACCCCAGAAATTCGGAGAATCAAGAAAGTGCAAGACCAGCTCAGTGAGGTGGGTATCAATTGTCACAAGAAAAATATTTATTATATATATATGTGACTGTTATGGCTCATCCTCTCCTCTTTATTTTAAGCAGCACTAGGCTACCTTTCCACAATACACCTCCTAGTCTGGGAAACTGAAATTCACATGGAAAGGCTTAATTCTTCATACAGCCAACAGGGAGAATTGAGTCCCTAGAAATGGGAACCCCCAAGGCTGAGAGGGTGATCACCTCACCTAACTGGTGTTGAACAGAAGAGTGTGCATTATATTCTGCTCCTCTCCTGACAGGATCTGCTGAGGAATGTGCTGCAGCACTCCTTGTGCTGACACAGCCTGCTGGCAGGTGGGGGTGGTCTAGCCACAGCAGAGTCATTTTGTGTCCAGGCTGTGAAGCTGAGGTACACTGCATAGCACTCCTGAGCTCGTTGCACAGGATGCAGAAGGTCACTACCTCTAACTGGGATTCACATCTTTTGAATCTATCTAAGAGCTGCATTTCTCCCCCAACTAATGAACAAAATTAATTTGTTTCTGTAGGCTGTGTTTCTAAGGAAAAACTAGTCCTAAATGCTTTATTGAATTCAGGTTTTTTGTTTACGGTATTAAGTGTCAAAATGTCGATATTCTGCTTTTAAAAAATTCGTCAGGTTTTGCTGTAAAGAATAAATGTGTTTTGGGTACCTTGATCCAGGTTAAATACCGCATGGCAGGTGAAGTTGCCAGAACTATTTGCCACGTTGATGAAAAGGCCAAGGACATAGAACATGCAAAGAAGGTGTCACAACAAGTGAGCAAGGTGAGCAAATTCTGTCGTTCTGGAAGGGCTGTGAACATTAGTGGATCATGAGGTTCCTGATATGAATAAAGCTTTGAGCTCAGGGCACTAAAGCAATGTTTATAGAGCAGTTTAGAAGCATGGGGAGCAATAGCAGAGAAGTTGATAAGTCAGCTATAAATATAATCTTAAAAGTTTCCAGTTGATGTCTTCAAATGTCACTAGTTTGGGATTTTCCTTTGAAAAAAAATTAGAGCAGGTAGTTTATTCCCAAAAGCAAATGTATTTCTAATGGTACAGCAACCAATATGCTGATCTTTCTTCCCAGGTACTATATAAACAGAACTGGGAAGAGAATAAGGACAAGTACTTGCTTCCACCTGATGCTCCTGAGCTTGTGAACGCAATCAAAAACACAGCAATGTTCAGTAAGGTAAGGAAAATATCATCAAAGACCTAGGCAGCTGAAAGTGCAAGATGCATTCCAAGTCATACATTAATTCATAATGAGTGTTTTGGCATTTTTCTGTTTTTTAGAAACTTTATACTGAAGACTGGGAAGGAGATAAATCACTATTCTATCCATACAATGACAGTCCAGAGCTCAGAAGAGTGGCACAAGCTCAAAAGACTCTGAGTGATGTAAGTATCCAAGCCCAACTGACAGCTGGGTCACTGTTACAGGGTAACTTGGTAGACTTCATGGTGGACTTTGACTAGATATAAAAACTTCAGAATGGAACAGAAAATCAAAATGCATCTGTGTGCACTGCTAGTCAGCTCTGAGGGTAATGCTGTTTCACAGGGTATCAATCTGATGGCAGTTGGATGCCAGATTATGAATAAATGAAATAATTAGTTTATTAAAGATTTCCTGAGGTAATCAGTAAGAACACCTTGAGAAGATCTCTCAAAATGCCCAGAAAGCTCTCAGCTTTGGCTGCAAGCCCAGTTCACTGTCGTGGGTCACAAATCTTTCTCTCTAAGCCAGTGATAAAAAAGTCACAAATCCTTGAGACTGTGGGATTGGCTGATACTTACATCTAAGAGCTCTTCAACCAAGGATTTCAGGTCTCACTTTAGGGTTTCAGTCAATTGTACAGATGTCCAGAAGTTCAATAATCAGGAGCAACAGAATAATGTACTTGAACACTTTCCCAGGGAACTGATTCTTTCTCTGTCTCTTATCAAGAGGCTTCTCAGAAGTGCTCCAGAATACATCAACTGAAAGAGTTTATGCTGCAGTAGCTGTGGACAGACCTACTTTTGTTAGTGGTGGTGGTAGCAGGCTTAATAGTAAACATGCTGATGCTTCAGTTGGTAGTTACTGAAAGTGTTTACTTCTTTCATATTTACAGATTGTCTACAAAAAAGGGCACGATGAACGAAAATCTAAATACACTTGTCTGCCAGATCCCCCTGATGTGGAACAAGCCAAGAAAGTGACCAGGCAGCTGAGTGACGTGAGTAGAAGGCAGTGCTGCTCTTCTTGTAGAAACCTCACTTCTGCAGTTAGAGAGGCAAAAAAGTACTTAAAGAAAGGCAAAGCAAAAGTGAAGACCCCTTTGATTTTCAGTGGTGGAAGTCAGCTCTGTTCTTCCTCAGGTGTCTTAGAGAAAATGCAGCCCAGTCTCAGGTGAAAGGCATAACTTTATTCTTGTCAGGGAATATAGTTTTCACAAAACATTTCTGCTTCTACCACACACACATTACTTCCCAATCTCCCTCTTTTTTTTTTCTTTTTTTTTTTTTTTGTTTCCTGCTTTACACTTTGGAGTGAGTTACTTGCTTACCAGGAATAACCTCCTTTTGCTGAGAAGTTGCCCGGGTCAACTGCACAGAATAGATTCTAAAGCTTCATTTCAATGTCAAACCATTGTACAGGTACATATCCCAAGCCCTCTTAAGTTCATAGATCCCAGTTAGTGGAGATGTCTAGCAACTTAGATAGCCTTTTTTCTGATTTGCACACCAAATAAACAAGCAACATTCAACATTAAATTCCATAACTGTGTGGCATGATTTAAAAATACTCTGGCAGCAGTCCTAGTAAATAAATTTTAGGTATAATAAAACACAGCTGAGGTGTGCAGGAGGTGAAGTGAAGTACAGGAAGACCAACTTGTGCTGAAGTAACAGGAACTAAGTCACATACTCTTGTAAGACAGGGGTAGGATTTTAACTCAGTTCAGAATGTAGCTATTATGAAGAGAAACATGCATGATTTTATTGCTGTGTATGGAAAATGATCTGCTGTTTACTATTAGAGAGTTTCAGTATTCACTCCTGGCTGCAAAACCACTAGGAAAGTATTGTAGTGAACCCATCTGGAAAGTGAAAGAAGGTGGGATTTAATTTAGAGAAAATTTCTGGAACTTTATTTTTCCATAGCTTAAAAGCTAGATTGGCATCAAGTAAATGTTTAGCCATGTAACAAGCAGGATCAGTATCATAGTTATTTGAAATGGATAAAATAGGTGTTTTGTTATTAGATAGACAGGAACTGTCTCTTTAAACAGGTTATACTTATAACAAGTTTTCTTCTAAGAAGCTTCAGCAGCAATGACAATAAATTCTGGCTTAACCAATGGGCAATATTATGCCCCAGTATGATGTGACCAGTGAGAAAACAGAATGGAAGGAATAAGTTAATGATATCTTATACAGATAGTTTCTTATTAATAACTGTCTTCTACAAGAGATGACTTATTTCACCTATTAATCCTTTTTTTTTTTGGTCAGAGAAAGTACTAAGGGAAATAACTGCACACTGAAGTGCTCGAGCCACCCCGTATTTAAGGTGTTTTTGACAATAACTGATGAAGTGGTTTTAAGGCAGGTGTGAAATGTGAAGCAACTTTAAAAATACGACTTTTAACACCAAAACTGCCAAGTGAAAATAGAGCTGTACCTTGGGGATTAAATTTCATTTTTTGATTTCCTTATAGATTGCTTATCACGAGGACTATAAAAACAAGATCAAAGGCAAGTGGACTCAAACTCCATGCTATGATGTTGCAGTTGCAAAAATGAATGCAGAAAATCTAAGTATGGTGAGTGAATTCTTCAGAAAATCTTGACCAGCTTTATCCTTGGTTTGTGTTAACGTGGAAAATACCCGTTAATTTTGCCCGATCCATTTGTCCTGTTTCTCTTGTCCTTAATAAACTACTTTGTGGATGGGCTGATTTATAATGTAAGTGTATTTGATACATGGTTGCCTGTTTGTTCCTAACAGAGAAAATACCAGGAAGACTTTGAAAACATCAAAGACCAAATCTACTTTATGCAGACTGAAACTCCAGAGTACGAAGCTAACAAGCGAGTTTCGGATAATGTCAGCAAGGTCTGTTGTGTGTGCTGCCTGGCTTTTGGTTGGAGCAAATCAATCCTGTTAACCAGGACCAACTTAAGCTAGTGCCTTTGGCTCAGTATTTTCATTTTTATTCATCCTTGCTCAGTGTTTCTTAGTGATGTTGTGCTTGCCCATCTTCTGTTCCAAGTGCAGAGTTTGTCTGGCTCTTGCATTTTCTGCAGCAGTATGTGCATCAGCAAAGATAACCTTATGTCATTAGTTTGTAAGAAAGTGATTACTCTGAGATCTCAACTGATTACAATATTTGGGGGGGGGGGGTTAGAGGTGGGGACACCTGCTAAGCAACTCTCCCTTGTCTTCTGACCCTGGGTCCCAGCTCATCATCCGTGCACTCCTGTCATCTGAGTGCCTTTCATGGTCCCTTACTATCAGGAATCATAAGTTAAAAAACAGGGGAAATTTTCCTGAAAAGTTCAAGCTTATATCGTTCAGCGAGTGTTTGGCTTTTAATACTGATTTTTAAAACCTCACCCTGTTTGTCTTTATTTTTTTGAAAGATAAAATACAGAGCAGACTATGAAAAGAACAAAGCCATTGCAGATTATAATGTGCTTCCTGCTACAGAGAACCCACTGCTGAGGCAATTAAAAGCTGCAGGAAATATACTGAGTGATGTAAGTATTGTCAAAGTACCACTGGATCATTTTCAGTCATGTACAATAACCAAACCCACTTGTCATTTCTTCACAAGGCTTCTCCTTTGGATCTCTTAGTATTTTTAGTTTTATAGAGGCCAATATTTGTCATGAGATAGGACTGACCAGAACAGTAGAGATAGGGAGTCAAATCTCCTCAGCAGAGTGTAACAATAGCTGTGACATGTTATGAGGATGGGTGATTACTGTGTAGTTCATTTAGGTGTCTGTGGAAAAGGGATCACAAGGTGACAAGTCTTCTCTTACTGTTCTGAGGAACTTCAGCTGATGCTGATAATGTCATATGTGGTGCTTTGGCGTATTAATATGTATTGTATACTGGTTACTCACTGTAGTGCTTTATTGAGTTCTCTCTTCTTGCTCTTTCATCTGTATGGAGATGGCATATTTCTCAGTGTCAGAAGTTAAAAAACTGTTAGTCAGACCTTTCTGCCTTCCCTTACCAACCTAAGAGTCACTAAAAAAAATGTTTTTTGAAAAATCATTGGGGAAAAAAAAGTGCCATCTGTTTTTCAATCTTCTGGGAAAGCTTTTCTTTGGAATAATTTCACAGATTTGTCATATTTAATGTGCTGTGAGTGAGTTGCAGTGAAATACACTTCATTATCTGATGTTATATACTGCATTTTCTTTTGCAGAAATTATACAAAGAAGCCTATGAACAATCAAAAGGAAACAGCATGAATTACTGTGACACACCCAAGTTCCAGACTGATACTGTTCTGAAGAATTTTAGTGATGTATGTGTTTGAATTATGTTATGTCATTCAGTACTCACACTCTGGATTATTTTTGCTCATCAATTTGTGATTATTATTCCAGGTGAAATACAAAGATGCATATCAGAAGAATATTTTAGGGCACTATTTGGGCAGCTTTGAGGACCCCCATCAAATACACTGCATGAAAGTTGAAGCCATGAAGAGTGATGTAAGTGTGGCAAGCATTCTGTTTTCACCATCATACTTGAGTTTCAGAGAGAGCTCGGTTATGGTTTCTCACTGAATGTTGATTTTATTCCTAGAAAAATTACAAAGCAGATTATGAAGAGGAAAAGACAAAATGCTACTTCCCTCAGACCATAACTCAAGAGTATGAAGCTATTAAGAAGTTAGAGCAGTGTAAAGATGTAAGTACAGGACAGTTCTGATCATCAACTAGTCAATTACATGCAGAGTGTCTGCTTCTGAGGTGTGCAGAAATTAACAGTGTGATTCCTCTTAACTTCAGTGATTTTGAATTTGATCTTGTCAACATATGTGACTTTAAAAAAACCATATTCATCTGTATTTTAGAGCCTTTTGTGACATCTAGTGATCAAGACAGATATAGCACAACCTGTTTTGAACAAGTAGAAACATGAAATTACAGGAATAGTGCCAAAATGAAGAATGAACCTCAGGCATTTACCTGCTCAAGTCAACATATTTTTACATTAATCCTTTAAAAATACTCTAGTTACTTGATTAATACTGATTTTATTTTCTTTATCAATATTTGGAAAATACTTAGGATATATATTTGTATATAATATACTGAAGTGTATATGCAATAATGAGTATAATATCTTATAATATATACTACACATTTTAATATTTCTATACTCATTCGGAGTATTTTACATTAATACTTTAAAACTAAAAAATGCATTTGGTCTCTGATCATGTTAAAAAGTAACATGAGAAATATGGTGCTTATACCTACATGCAGGCCAGAGCTGCTATCACAAGGACTGCTACATTGCTACCTCTTATCAAATAGTTTTGTTTATATGCATTTTCTGCAATACTTATTATCTTCCTTCAGCACACCTACAAAAAGCATCCTGATCAAACCAAATTCACTCAAGTGACTGACTCTCCAGTACAGAAGCAAGCAGAGATCAATAGCAAGCAGCTGAGTGATGTAAGTAAACTTAGCAAACATGGTGCTCCACTCTGACATGATCAATTTCTGCACTGTGCCCACCTTCACTTTGTCATCCACTCTGAAGGTAACTCCTGAAATGGGTGTGGAGGTGAATGTGCACACACAAGCACAAAAACATCTGTGTGAATTCACAGGTTGGTGCCAGTGGAAGATCACCCAGAAATCAGGGTGGGGTGTTTTTTAGTTTTTCCAAGTGGCTGTTCATGTCCAGCTTTAGATTGTACCTTTGTTATTTTGTTTGTCCATTGTTCTCTACTGTGTTCTTTGTCACCAGTTGAGTTACTGGGGTTTATACCATTCATTTGGCAAGGAGTAGTATTTCATCTCTGTCTGCCTTTTTGAGTGAGGAGACATGAGGTCTTCAAGTTGTGCCACTCAGTGTTATTCAGCATTTACAATCTACAAACATTGGGCTGCTAAATTGCCTCCTTTATTTTTCTTTGCAGATAAACTATAAAGCCAAAGGGGAAGAAATTATTCACAAATACCACCTCCCTCCAGACGTGCCCCAGTTTATACAGGCTAAAGTGAATGCCTACAATATTAGTGATGTAAGTTGGTTTTGAATCCAGAGGTCTTGGTTCAACTCACCAGATGAAGTTTCTGTGAGCTAGAAGCTGTTCACTCACAATTCACCTTTTCTTCCAGAACTATTACAAAGCGGGCTTGGAAGAATTAAAATCAAAGGGATATGATCTAAAACTTGATGCTATTCCTATTCAAGCTGCCAAGGCTGCTAGGCAGGCTGCCAGTGATGTAAGTACATCCTTCCTAAAGAAACTGTTCCGTTCAAAAGAGTTTACTTTAAAAACATTTGCAGTTCTGTTCATTAAGGATATCTGAAATGTAATGCCTTTATTGGGTTTCTTGAGCATGTTAGTGGACACACTGAATGCAGTTGTTTTTTTACTGGTGTTTCATTGCTTCGTTGTGTAATTACATTGGGAAAAGGCTGTTTCATTATGTAAATCTCTGTGAATAAATAGGCTGTCGTGTACTCTGCTATGGTTTAGGAAAATCATGAGCAGAAGGTCAGTAGTGACAGCTCCATGAGCAACGGACCCCTGAGTTCTCCCTGTCCTTCATTATGGGCCTGATCATAAAAGAGAGGAAAGACCCTAGGACACCATTGGCTTTTGGGTGGATTCATGGGGATGGCCTCATGGAAGTGCCTTAGTATTTTATGACTCCTCTCCCTTTTATGATCAGTACAAGTGAGGTAACATGACTTTAAAAGCAAACTAACTGCTGCTTTGGGTAGCAATGACTTGTAAAGTGATGTGCCTGGTTTTATTGGGAAGTTTGGTCACTGACTTAAATATGAGGGATACTCTTTGTAGAAAATAGAGGGTAGCCTATGCAAGTTAACTATAAAAGCCTTCTTTCTTCTGTTTCTAGTATAAATATAAAGAAGCATATGAAAAGGCTAAAGGAAAACAGGTTGGTTTCAAAAGCCTGCAAGATGACCCTAAGCTTGTCCACTACATGAACGTAGCCAAGATTCAGTCTGAGCGTGAGTACAAGAAAGACTATGAGAAGACCAAGACTAACTACCACACACCTCCTGACATGTACAGTATCCAGGCTGCTAAACAGTCTCAGGATGTAGCTTCTAATGCCCACTACAAAAACCTGATCCACCACTACACCTATCTGCCTGATGCCATGGATGTTGAACTTGCAAAGAACATGATGCAGATTCAGAGTGATGTAAGTATTTCCACGGCTGTTTTCCAGCCCACTGTGGAAAGTTAAATAGGAGTTTATATTCAATGAGAATTGACATGACTGTATGGGAATGGTCTGTTTTTCTTTTCTCTTGGGGAAGATTATTAGAACTTTTATCAGCTGGTGGTAGCATTTAGAAATCCCAGGTTCCAGGTGAGTTCTACTCAACAAGATTTTGATGGTGGTGTATCAGTGGAGAGCAAACATCTGGAATATTGGACTCAAATGATTTTTTTATTTATTTTCACATTTTCCCAGGAAACTTTATTTTGCAACTAACAAAATTTTGTTTTATTCTTTAAGATGTCTTTTAAGTTGTCTTTTTCTTCACATGAGATAGATATGATAGCATAGTTGGGCTATTATTAACGTTTAGGAAGAAGGAGTGGACAAAATGTAACTATTGATGTTATTAGAAACCCATTCTGGAGATCTCTAGCATAGGGGATCTCTCCTAGGACCTTCTCAGTCCTTCTTAGAGATAGAGAGTTTCAAATGGCTGACTGGGCATACGTGGTTGCACTCTGCACCTCTCTGCCTACTGTGGAATTTGACTCAGTATGGATCCCCATGGAGGATCCCTCCTTTCAGAGTTAGAACATGGAAGGGCATTAAAAAAGAGTGCTCACAATATCCTGACATTCACACTGCACACTAACCCAGTCTGAATGCTTATGTGGAACATCCTTCTGGATATTTTGTAGGTAGGATGAATTTTTCACTTGCAGTCTTTGAATTCTGCATATTTTACTGCAGGAAGAGCTATAGGAAGAAAACCAAAAATTGAGCCTTTGCTCTGTGAATGTTTGTATAAGGCCAAGTCTCACAGAGTCTGCTGAAACACAGAACAAACTAAATCATGTTCAACAGTCACCACGTGGTAGTTTAGGAGTTATCAAGACTTGAAGGTTGGTGACATTTTTCACATGGGTAAAAGGAAAGAAAGGTTGATAAATAGTGAAGAGATTTTACAGTTTATAAGAAATGAATCATGAATCAAAAAATACAATAGTTCATTTTCTTCCTTATGAAATCACAGAGAAGCATAAAAAATGTCTGTTGTTCACTTCAATAATTTATAAATATTTGCTGCTAACATAGAACACGCTACCCAGACTATGTGATTACTCTTTTAAACAGAATTATTACAGTTCTGTGGGAAAATCTTGGTTCATGTTGGCTTTCTCTCCTTCAGAATGCATACAAGGAAGAGTATAACAGCTGGCTCAAGGGTATTGGGTGGAGTCCTCTGGGTTCCCTAGATGTTGAAAAATCTAAAAAGGCTGGAGATGCATTAAATGAGAAGAAATATCGTCAGCACCCAGACACCATCAAGTTCACAAGCATCCCAGATTCCATGACAATGGTTTTAGCTCAGCACAACACCAAGCAGCTGAGTGATGTAAGACATTTTTCATCATTAATGCAAGATAGTAATTTTATTTTCTTAGATCATAGTTATCATTTGTATGTTACTGCCTGATATTCCATCTTAAAAAAACTTTACATTTTAAAACTGTAAAACCAGTAAAATTGCAATTTGTTGGTAAGAATTCAGCATTATTGCATTTTTCTCTACTAGTTAACACTAGTGTTACCTACCTTGTACTTGTCAACAAATGTTTGTTTATTCTTCCTTGCAGGTAACATATAAGAAAGAGGGTGAAAAAGTGATACACAAATACACCCTGGATCCTGATGTTCCTCAGTTTATCCAAGCCCGGGTCAATGCCTTCAATTTGAGTGATGTGAGCATATAACCAATAGTTCTTTCAATAATATATTTATTTGTCGTTTACTTAATAGAAAAAGAACTTTTATTTCATCATGCTATGATATTGAATATAGAAAAGCACAAGCTCTGAATTCAGCTAAGCTTTTACTTCTAGCCAATGAGTTTTGTGCTGCTTAAGCAGATTTTTGAAGTGTCTGGGCAGTCATGAACAGAAACACATTTCAGTGCTCTCTTGCCAAACTACTTGGATAGATTGAATAAGAAAACCAGCATGAGTTATTATTCCAGTTCCTGTAGGCTTGGAGACCTCTGTCACCTGCTTTTATATGGAACACATTGCATAGGCAAGCAGTATAAGTTCTCTGTATGTTGCATGCTGCTAGTGGGCTTTCAAGGAAAACTCATCCAGTGGAAACAAGTGCCTTTTTCTGCCTTTCAGCTACTAGTCTGCCTGCTTCCCATCACTTCTTGCATCCACCCAACACCATCAAGGTCTCCACTGATAGTATCAAATTTATTGCCTTTGTGATATTAATTTTTTTGCTGGCATTATCAGGCTTCCAGGAGCTAGGTAAAAGATGACATCTCCTTTAATCCCATCTTGCAGAAAACCTTGAAATACTACTAGTCTGTCCAGATGCTAATTGTTAAAAGAAACCCATTGGCCACACTGCTTTCTTCAGTCAGTTAAGACCAGAGGGCCTGATTTTGAAGCTAACAGGAAAAAAATATATGAAGGCTGAGGCAAATGAAAAAGCGGTTTGCTTAAACAAGGGCAAAAATGCCACTGATCGAGCTGTTCCACATAAAAACTGCAAAAAATGCTTATGGAGTTAATGATTTAGATACATGAATTAAACTGGTTGTCTTGAATGAGCCTATCTTTGCAGCAGATTTATTGATCATAACATATCTGTAGTCTGTGTACAGGTTAACATTTGTCCTTGCAACTGCACAGACTAAACTGAATATTTTTATTTCTCTAAGTATAATAAAAATACAGGCTGAAACAAGTTTGTTAAAATTGCTACTCATACCACTGCAAACTCATACCTTTTTTCCCTATAAGGCTAACTACAAAGCAGACTGGAAAAAAACCATTGCCAAAGGATATGACCTGAAACCAGATGCCATTCCTATTATTGCTGCTAAAGCTTCTCGGAATATTGCAAGTGATGTAAGTGTAATTTACATAAAGTGGAATACATCCAGTGACTGCATTACAGCTTCCTGTAGCATGTTATGGTGTAGAGCATCTGCTCTGTACATATACTGGTGTAAAGACACTGAACTCTGTGAACTGAAACTCAGGATGCTGTGAAATACCAAGTGAATTCAGCCGTTTACATGAACCTCCAAAAACACCTGGTTCCTTGGAAGTGCATCATAATGTGTGTGAGTGTTGGTGAGCTGGGGCTGTTTGGTGGGTGTGCTCTAAGTGCTCACCAGCTCGTTTGAAAGTTCCTTTGTTATCAGGTAACTGATAACTGCTGTATTCTTAATTGCTGGAGACCTGTATTTCTACTCCTCTAGCACCCACAAGCTGTACAGAAATGTGGATGTTTTCAGGCAACAGTAAAGCTTTGCGTGCTGTCTGACACAAGCTATGAAAGGAGATTTGGAACACAGAAATAAATTCACTTAAAGATCAACTAGTTCCAACCCTCCTGTATGGACAGGGACACCACCCACTAGACCAAGTGGCTCCAAGCCCCTTCCAACCTGCCCTTGAACACTTCCAGGGATGGGGCAGCCCTTGGCAACCTGTTCCAGTGTCTCACCACCCTCATAGTGAAGAATATCTTCTTAATCTCTAATCTAAACCTCCTCTCTTCCACTTCTAATCCATTACATCTCGTCCTCTCCCTACAAGCCCTGGTAAAAAGTCAATATGGCAGAGGCAATGGTGAGGAGGACCATGTAACTGCATATCTAGTTTTGAGCTCTACCAGGGGTCAAGGCAAGCTGAGAAATCCAGCAGTCCTCTTTGCTTTGTGGCTTAAATAATCCTGTTATGAATTTATAGACTGAACTGCAGTTGTTAAGATATTGAGTTATTATCCAAAGTATTTTTTCTCTTTTCGAAGTGGGTAAGGCTTTCTTTTCCTTTATCTCTAGTACAAGTACAAGGAATCATATGAGAAAGAAAAAGGCAAACAGGTTGGATACCGGAGCCTGCAAGATGATCCTAAACTTGTTCATTACATGAATGTGGCCAAAATACAATCAGATCGTGAGTACAAGAAGGATTATGAAGTCACCAAGACCAAATACCACACTCCTTTGGATATGTTCAGCGTGGTGGCTGCCAAGAAAGCCCAGGAAGTGGCTACAAACTCTGGCTATAAACAGCCAATTCACAATTATACACTCTTGCCTGATTCTATGAACCTGGAGCTGTCAAGGAGTGTGATGCAGCAGCAGAGTGATGTATGTCAGGATTCATCAGCTCATTCTTTTCTTCTCAGAATGACGGTCACACTATTAAGCTTTTGAGGCTAAAAAATTAACTAGATTGGATTGACAGTAGATTGAGATGTAAAAGTCTGGTCTGGAACTCTGTGTGTTCCAAATAATATCAAATATTATTCTAGGGAACTTACTTGGCAAGTAACAACTTTCTTTGTATGTCTACATATTTAGCTGATTCTCAGACAATGAACATCTTTTTCTAATTCATGTATTTTTGTACCTGGGTTTGCAATTACAGTGTGCTATTCTCATGGCACATTGTCAGAGATGAGAGGCTATGCACAGAATCTAAATTCTGACTAAGTTTTGTTTAAGTTTACTGGAAATTTACATTATGTATATTTGTATTAGCCCTAGGGATTTGAGATTTATTTTGTTCACTTTTCCTTCCTGCCTTTATCCTCCAACAGATGCACATGCCATGCATGATAAGGACTCAAAAAAACAGTAGTTTCTATTACGTTCTGTGACTTGATTCCATTTTTTTTTTTCCACTAGTGTAACTATAGGGTTTCCTTGTTTTTCCAGGAAGTATTATTTAGTGTAGCTGCATTATTTAACAGTCCTCTGACAAAACTGAAATTCCCAAAAACCTTACTAAGCTGATTGAAAGTGTTCTTCAGATTCTAAGCATTGTTTGGAGAGGATAATGTGCATGTTACCATTGGCCATCAGATAGAGGATGTACCTTTAGACAGAAATTTTTGTCTCAGGTTTTTTGCTTCCCTGTTGTATTTTTACCCAGCCTTGCTGAGCTGCCTGAGCTTGCTTGGCTGTCTAACTCTGGATGTTTGCAAGGGCAGAAGCACGATCTGTGAGGACAAATTTTGCCTGTATACACATACCACAAAATATGTCATCTTTTCCTCAGACTCTGATATTCTCCCTGCCATCTCTAACACTGCCGTTCAGGAACAGGTTTTATTTTTGCAGCGTTTTTGCACCTTTATCTGTTACAAAAGCCATGTTATAAAGTATGATTAAATGTGGTCTATTCAAGGCTGTGCAGAACCAGGCCATTAAGCAGAAGTTGTGGAAAAAATTTCTGTGAATTACTTCTCCTGCAAACTGAGTCTACTAACAAAGAGAGTAATTTAAAAAATTATTATATTTGTCATTTTTTTCATATTTCCCACTCAAAATTTCTTCTAAGGTCTGTGCATTTGGTTTGTAGTGTGAGTTCTACACATTGTTCTAGTGAAAAGAATTTATCTATCCCAAATGCATTGATAGTTTTTAACGTTATACTAAGAATTTGGAAAACAATTTAAGTTATTTCCTTAAAAAATGAATGACTAGGAGAAGTTTTAAAGCCTTACCTGTTTTTAAGTTCATGGGCGTTCTAATTTTTCTTGTCTCACTGTGGTTTTCCATGTTTATTTTTTTAAAAGAATGTGTACAAAGCAGACTTTAATAATTGGTTGAGGGGAGTTGGCTGGGTACCAATTCAGTCCCTGGATGTAGAAAAGGCCAAAAAAGCTACCGAGATTCTGAGTGAAAAGAAGTATCGGCAGCACCCAGACAAACTGAGGTACTCTATCCCCACGGATGCAATGGAACAAGTGTTAGCTAAGCAAAATGCCAAGACCATGAATAAGGTGAGAATTTGTGCAAATTCTGGTAGCTGAGCCAGAGGTTGGGGCTTTGTCTTGCAAAACTCTGGGATTCCTGCTGAAGTCATTAGCATTGCCAACGGGTATAGTGGTTTGCTTGGTCAAGACTGAGCTCTAAGAGATGGTTGAAACCTCAGACTGGAATGATAATTAAGGGAGTTTCATTTTCTGTTTATAAAGATTAATGATTTCTCTTTCATGTATGCCATTTAAGATATCTTCTCCAGATTTATAGTGCTTTGATAACTTGCTTTTTTTCTGCAGGAAGTAGTAGTCATAATCGGTGAGCTGAAAAAACTTGAACTTCTGTCAGTTTTATAAAAGTTCCCTTGAAAAGCTGAGCTCTTTCAATTTATCCAGAGATAGCTGGGATGCCACTGATCCTTATTCCATGTTTGCCACGGAAAGAGGGAGTGTGAAAATAAAGTAAAAATGCTTTGCATTAAAGTAGAGAAAATGCAGATTGATGATTTTCAGTTTCAATATTTATTAGTTATCAAAACATACTTTGTGAATTTCCCAAGTAAAGGGCTAAAGAAAGATGAGGAATATCATATAGCCCCTTGGCAATTAAATTTGTGAAGATTATTTGTATTGTTTATGGAACTTTACTGTGCTGTAAAATATAGTTTATTGCAAACAAGACAAAAGCAAGCTCTTCTTTAATGCGTGCAATGCCTTTTCAGTGCTAACTATTCCTTTGTACTGGCAGAGGCTCTACACTGATAAGTGGAACAAAGAGAAGACCAGCATTCATGTCATGCCAGATACTCCAGAAATCCTGCAGTCTAGAGTGAACCAGATCACAATGAGCAACGTGAGTTACTGTGCTCACAGGGAGCATTCAGTGGCTTGTGGCATAGACCAAAAATTGGTGTCATTGTTCTGTCTTTTTAAAAAATATTTAAATTGAGGTCTAGGACACTTCGGTTGTTCTGCCTTCATAATGGAGAACCTGTTCTCTTTTGCATTTTAAATCAGAAACTTTACAAAGCTGGATGGGAGGAAGAAAAGAAGAAAGGTTATGACCTGAAGCCAGATGCTATTCCAATAAAAGCAGCCAAAGCATCCAGAGACATCGCAAGTGATGTAAGTCTGAGCACCTGATAGTTCTCAGAGTAGCTACAAAGATGGTCAGAATATTTTCAGAGTGCTCTGTTATGCACAAATGTGTATTTCCAAGCATCTCAAGCTGTCGGTGATATGCTTGGTGGGATAAACCTTTGCAGTACTTGCTCTCCAGTGGAATAACACTGAATTGGGTTATTTTCTGTTAATTTTTGCTCTTTTTTCAGCAAGCTGCTGAGCTTCATGTGCCTGTGTTCAATGGGTTATTTTCTGTGTATCTTTAGATGACTAAACCTGAGGTCTTGTGGTGAAAAAAAGCAAATAGTTTCTACCTTTTCAGGGATGAAATGGAGCTTCTTAGTGCATTATTATTTTTTTTTAATGTCAGTTTTTGCTGCTCTTTCCTCTTCCTGCTCTCAGTATAAATACAAACTCGCCTACGAAAAAGCGAAAGGAAAGCACATCGGGTTCCGCAGCCTCGAGGACGACCCCAAGCTGGTGCACTTCATGCAGGTGGCTAAGATGCAATCTGATCGTGAATACAAAAAAGATTATGAGAAGGCAAAGACTAATTTCCATACTCCAGTTGACATGGTCAGTGTTGTGGCGGCCAAGAAAGCCCAGGAAGTGGCGACAAATGCAAACTACAAAAACCTGATCCATACCTACAATGTTCTGCCTGATGCCATGAGTCTTGAATTAGCCAAAACCATGATGCAGATACAAAGTGATGTAAGTGAGATTCTTCATACTGGGCATCACAAATACAATGATGCTTG
This sequence comes from Hemiprocne comata, assembly GCA_020745705.1. NCBI lineage: Eukaryota > Metazoa > Chordata > Aves > Apodiformes > Apodidae > Hemiprocne > Hemiprocne comata. The sequence goes on from CM036591.1 coordinate 1,887,048, forward strand.
GTTTATGAAAGCATACTGTAAGATAAATAGTACCATTTTCGTTATTAAATTAGCTCAGTTATATACTAAAATGTAGTAAATAAAACGAGACCCTCAGCAATGATAGCCATTGTGTTTTTCTAAGATTCTGCAATATTCAATTACACCCATTGCTAATGAATTTGAGCTCAGAAATAAGGGATTTTACGTTGTAAAGTAAATGGAATTTTTACTGCTTACGTGTCCCATCAGGTCCTTCCAGAGTAATACTTGTGTGCAGGACAAGACAGGAAAAGCTTCACTTTTCATTAATGGTTTTACCTTGTGCTTCCAAAAAGTTACCTCTTCAGAAGAAGGGGAAACCAGCAAAGTAGTTGTATTCTCAGATTTTCTGGGATATTTAACCTCTAGAGAAGAAGGCCTTTTTTTGCTCAACATCATGGTTCTAGAAAATCCTCCTCTTCAAGAGAGCCTTGACATGTAATGTCCTGTGAGCAGTCTATATAAATCATAAGGGGGATCTGAGCACTCTATGAAAGGCAGAGTAATAAAACAGACAGCACTGTAACAGATGTGTTTCTAAATAAACCCTGAATGCATCTGATACTCTTTGTCTCTTGTTAGAGCAAGTGCATTCCAAATCCAATACTCATTAACCACAGAAGGACGTATGATGATTTACAGACTTGTACATGCATCTGATTATTTACTTTTCCTTCTGCTTCCAGAATCAATACAGAGCAGAATATGATGAAACCATGAAGGGTGTTGGGTGGGTACCACTGGGCTCCTTGGAAGCTGAGAAGAACAAAAAAGCAATGGAAATTGTTAGTGAAAAGAAGTATCGCCAGCATCCGGACAAGCTGAAGTATTCTGTTCCTATGGATTCCATGAACATGGTCTTAGCTTTAAATAATGCTAAAATCATGGATGAGGTAAGAAAATGTTCATCAAAATTCATTAAAGCTTGCAGAAGTAAGAAACAAACTTTACCTGATGGGACAGTCACTCTTATTGCATGCGTGGCTTTGGAAATAATCTGTTTTGGAAGCTAATTAATATGCTTGACTAGAATTGTATTTCACCTTAATAGACTTTTGATATACCTGAAAACACAGCATGACTCTAATAATTGTAAGAAATACATAGAAAGACAGACCTGGGAGTCACATTTTGTTAATAAAATTTACCCAAGATAACTGATTGTAGACTTTTAACAGTTTAAAACTGGGGTCTAAAAACACTGGAGCAATCCCTTTCAGAAACAGGTTTTAAACTTTTAAATGTATAGTCTGTTTCATCCAAGGCCTGTTGCATTAATATGAAATTGCTGCTTGATGTGAGTCCTTTTATAAAGAGATGTTTATTTTCTGGTTCTCGTGCTGAACTGATGAAAGCTGCTGCTGTTCTTTAGAAATGTCTAGAGTTCATGTGCATTATAGTTACAGGGACCATCAGAATCTGACGTGCACTTTCCTTAGCTCTGTTTCCTCTAAGTAAAGCTCTATTACCTCTCTCAACGGGTACTTATTTTCCAGGAGCTAAACTAACAATCTTCCATCTCTAATAAATTTTTGTACACCTTGTGACTTGGCTTTTAGTTGTGGGTTAATCCCTGTAAGATGTCTAATCACCACACAGCCTCTCACTCACCTTCTCCACCATTCCCAGTGGGATGGAGGAAGAGGAAAGGCAGAACAGAAGCAAGAATACTGGAAGGGCAAGATAAAAAGTGTGTAATAAGCAAAGGAGATGTGGAAGAGGAGAGAGAGAAAACCAAACAAGTGATGCAGGAGCAATCAGTCACCACCTGCCATGGGTAGAGTGATGCTCAGCCAGTTCCCTAAAGCTGTCTGATCTCCCTACCTTCTTACCCTCTGCTTTTTATTTGCTGAGCATGAGGTTACATGCTGTGGAGTGTAGAATATCACTGGTTAGTTGAGCTCATCTGCATGGTTATGTCCCCTCCCAACCTCTTGCACACCCCCCAGTCTATTCACGGCAGGGGCAGAGAGACACAGAGGCCTCAATCCTGTGCAAACCCTGCTCAGCAGCAGCTAAACCACTGGCATGTCCTCAGCATTGCTTGGTCACAACTCTCAGACACAGCACTGTTTGAGCTGCTACGAAGAGGGCTAACTGCATCCCAGCCAGTTTCCCATTTTGAAACCTCTGGTTTGCTGCTGCTGAACGTGCTTGGATACACTGCTGGGAAAAAAGACAAGCAGTAAAACACTCCAGAAAGATTGGTATTTCTTCCACTTTTACTTTGGCCTCACACAATAAACTTCCTAAAAACTATTCCTGATTCACACTGCCTTTAAGTGCTAAAATAAAAAGACAAATGTTCCCACCATGTTAATAGTTCCATCATTATAAAGAAAATTTATATTTCAAGTAGGAAATATTATTTTAAATTGTTTTATTTAATATTTTTGTTATGTTGACATTTCTTTTCTGTCCTTCCAGCACAAGTACAAACAAGCATGGGAAGAGGACAAGAAGAAAGTTCACATCACACCAGATATTCCACAGATTGCTTTAGCAAAAGTTAATGCATTTAATTTAAGTGATGTGAGTACTGTTTGTAAGACTAAGCTGTTGCTCTTTTTTTTTGTAATTAGGAATAAGTGAGATGACAGCATATGAAAGTTTCCCTAATCCTCCCTTTGGTAACTTGTAGGGATTTTGCAAAGACCTGTTGATTTTCCTTTTCCACTCTTCCTTCCCCAAAGTTAAAGTTGCCAAGAAAAAGCCATTGTATTTATAGTGAGAATATGAAGGGTTCATGTAGGACAATTTTGAAGGAGTATTCATCTCTGAGTGCCTTAAACTGTTCAAGCAGTGTTAAATATATGAATGCTCTGTGTTTCAATTTATTATAGAAAATGAATAGATTTGTATGTCTTTTGCTTTTTCAAAGGATGTTTTTTTTCTTTCTTTTCACAGAAAATGTACAGACAAACATTTGAAGAATCTAGGAAGAAAGGGTATGATCTCAGAGCTGATGCTATCCCTATTAAAGCTGCCAAAGCTTCTAGGGATATTGCTAGTGATGTAAGTTCTTGAAAGGAAAAAATATCCATTTCAGATAGTGTAAAACATTAAATTCATGACACAATTCAATTTTAAATGCCAATTAGATGAAGACTATTCTCTTCCTTGTGAATAATTCCAGCCTATTTGGTATATATACGAATCCATTTTCTAACAGAGAATAGTCTCTTTATTAGAGAGGTGAGGAGATATATGAGGAACTCTTGGAGAGAAAGAATAAGACAGTTCATTTCTCAGTGTGATGGTGCTTGGATACTTTATAAATGTATGTGGTATATTTACACTTTAGACAGAATGTTCAGGGATAATTCTTAGAAATACTTGAAAAGAACAAACATGGACTTAAATGGTTTTTACTGCTGTGGTGCAGTGATCTTTATTCCTTTGGTGAAAGTCCCATTACATTTCTTGGTGCAGAAAATCCAGGCTTCTGGAATCAGGACCATTCTAAACTCCTTCATGGATCAGTGATGAGGGATTTGCTGTGGCAGGGGCAAATCCAGCCTGAGAGAGGAGTGAAGTTAGGGCCTAAGGACATGTTATGTAGCCCACCATAATTTTTTTTTTTACAACATTGAGGATGTTGGAACCACTGCAAAGTCTATTTGCTCTGTCACTGAGGGGAAGAGAATTCCCCTCTCATCTGAGGGGAAGAGAATTCCATTCTGAGTTCTCGCCGAGCAATAAGCAGTGAAAGAAAAAGGAATGGATACTTGGTCTGTGTATTTCATTGTCCAGGGTTGATTAGAGTCTGAGGAAGGGGTTAAGACTTTGAGCTGTTGCTTTTATTAGTAGAAAAAAATGCAAAAGATCTCAGGAAATGTCCTGAATTTTGTCTCCATTTGAACAAGTGAACCTAATAGCATTATTAGATGTTTGATTTTATGGTTAATCTTTAGGTATGAACTCAAGTATTCCAAGTATGGTGCAGACTACTATGAAAATAGTTTCCTAAGCCAAATGTTTGAAGCAGGATATCAACAATAACAGAGAACTCTGTAGGTTGGTGTGCTCTGGCCCTACTGTTTGTGAGAGCTCATCTTAGAGCAAATACTATACTACTACAGTGGGAAAAAAATAGAAAGTGCACTTTTTCCAAAGAGCTGGTTTCAGCAAACCACATCTTACCTGTTCTTTTGCCTTTTGCTTTCTGCCAGTATATTTCATATTTGCATTGAGTCACTTGTAATGAGATTAGAGAGCAATTGAACCTCAAGTTACACTGATCCTTATGCTGGAGCAAGAGAAACAATTGTAAGGAAATGTCATTTCTTAAGAAAGTGTTTGAAGTTTACTGCTTTTAAAAGGGACACTAGACATCTGTTTTGCTTTAGAGTGCATCTGAAGAGTAAGTGGACAAAGACCCCACCTCTGTATGCTTTGTGATGTTTTCCTAACAATGTAAAAACCCTATTTTAATCTAAGTTTTGAAGGTGGTTTTTTTTTTTTCCTTATGAGATAGATATTGTTCATTAAACAAATGAAATAGAATTAAAATCTCTGTCTCTGTTTTCTTTACAGTATAAATACAAGTTAGGATATGAAAAAGACAAGGGAAAACTTGTAGGCTTCCGCAGCCTTCAGGATGATCCCAAACTTGTCCATTATGTGCAAGTGGCCAAGATGCAGTCTGACCGTGAGTACAAGAAAGCTTATGAGATGAGCAAGACACATTACCAGCTGCCCTCAGACACAGTCAGTGTGGTGGCAGCCAAGGAGGCACAGGATCGTGTCACCAACACGAACTACAAACGACTCATTCACCAGTACATGCTTCTACCAGATGCCATGAGTTTAGAGCTGTACAGAAACATGAATCAGATACAGAGTGATGTAAGTTTCTGTTTTCTGTCAGCCACAGCTGTGGCTTTTCCCCTGCTTTCTCATTGTGGCAGTGTTTTGGAAACAACAGAATTATTGTGTATGAACCTTTGGTAAATTGCAAACCTTCCTTTGCTGTCCTGTTTGGCAGAACGAGTACAAGCAGGATTACAATGAGTGGTTCAAGGGCATTGGCTGGAGTCCTGCTGGTTCTCTGGATGTGGAGAAATCTAAGAAAGCCACGGAAATTGCAAGTGACCGGAAGTACCGCCAGCATCCCAGCCTGTTCCCCTTCACAAAACAGACTGATGCCATGGACTTGGTCCTTGCAAAGCAGAATGCAAATATAATGAACAAAGTGAGTATTTCTGGGGAAAATTAAGCAAACTCTCATATATAAGCCATTTCAATGCACGCTCAGTCTCTGTCACCATCATCATGTAGCGGTTTGGGAAAAACAACTGTCACTTACAGGTTCTTCTTTTATATTTTTGTTCTTTGAGAAACACTCAGTTCCTGATAAACAGTATTGGTTAAATAAATCTTTTCCCATTTTTTTCGTTGCTACCTGTCCAGCCTCTATTCTTCTCATTCTTGTAGAGAAATTACTGCCCCTGAAATCTTGATAGCTGGACTTCATAAGAAGCAAGACTGGATCCTAATTCAGCTGATTCTGGATTAGATCATTACAGAGCAAAAGTCATCACCTTCATCTTTTTACCCAAAGTGTGCAGGTGGAGAGGTGAAAACCCTGAAAGAGCCATCCTTTGTCATTTGTATTAATGCATCTGATGTTATTTTTTCACTAGCATGCTTATACTGAAGCTTGGGAGAAGGATAAAACTCAGGTTCATGTGATGCCAGATACACCAGATATTCTACAGGCAAAACAGAACAAGACGAATTACAGTCAGGTAGAGTTTTTTAATACATCCTACTACATTTTAAATTCATATCTACTTTCTTCAAATTTAAAAGTGCCTCCCATTTCAAAATAAGTAATTTATTTGTATAAGGTAGAAGAAACAGAATGGGGGATTTAGAACAGATTTTTTTTTTTTCTGTGGGTAATATTTTCAGAGTAGCAATAAGTACCATCTTCAGGCTAGCAAAGTAACAGTCTTAATTACATTATAATGTATGGAAAATATAGGTCCTATTTTTGAGATCTGGCTGTGCATAATTCATACTCTACTTGCCATAGAAATAAATCATGTTAAAAATTCCTTACTATAAAATGACAAGTTTGTTGTATATGTTTTTATCTTAGCATATGGGAAAAGAAATACGTGCAGTGATTCTAACTTTTCTGTCAGCTTTTATATGTGAGGAAGTGACAATTATACTTATGTTTTGCTTTGCATGGTTGCTTAGAGGCAAACATTTGGCTTCCAACTGCTGGTACTTAAAGTCAACTGTGCACAAACTAAACTGACTAATAAATGGCCACATTAGAACCTTATTAATTAACATTTTGTTAAGACAATTTAAAATTTCTCAGTTATCCCTGCTGTATATACTTCAAGTTCCCCAGATATGTTTAAAATCTCCAAGATAATATGTAGTAGGAAGCTGCTGTAAAGAAAAACTATTTAGTCACTAGCCTTGGAAGACCTGGGTTGCTTGCTTATCAGTTTCCCATTTCTCAGGTCCCATCACAGTAGCCCTTCTATTGTAACTGAAGCCTGTGAGGTGATCAGAATTTGGTAATGTGGATAATTAACATATCTAAATTGAGGGTGACATATGTATTACTAAGTCTTCTTAATTAATACTGTTTTCAATTTTAGAAACTATACAAGCTTGATTGGGAGAATATGATAAAGAAGGGCTATGACCTCACACCTGAAGCCATGTCAGTGAAAGCTGCCAAAGCTTCAAGGGACATTGCAAGTGACGTAAGCAACATTTCTAGTGCAATATGACATGCACTCCATCTAGTTGCTGTAACCAGCAGAGCTGCACTGGATCGAGGTGCACCTCTGCTGAGGTGTGGCTTGGGGTAAAAAGCAGAATTGCTGACCAGACTCTTTCCTGATCTGTTCTTGTCAGTGAAGAAAACAATTTAAGAAGAGTTGCTCTAGCATCTTGGTGATTCCAAAGATTGTGGTCCACCCGTGAAGTGGCTAGTGATGCAAAATTAGGAGCTGTCTGCTCTTTTGAATGTTCTGAGCAGTGGCAAATTTGATCCAATTAGCTGATCCCAGTGCCTATAGTGAGAAACCTTTACAGCTCTGACACATATGTTTATTTGACACCAAGTTATGGTGACACATAACTTGGTATGAAGACAACTCCTGCATTTATGCAAGACATTTCACTAATCATTAGGAAATGTTTCCAGCGATTAAGCATCTGCATTTTTAATTTCTGATTATTTTATAAATCATAATATTTCACTGTGTCAGCCTTTGGGACTTCTGACCTGGTATGAAACAGATGGCACAGAAGACCATTCTTAGAGCCATCAAAGGGCTACAGACCTGTACACGAGATGCCATAACAAGATAGTGACTTCATTGGTAATGAGAAGCATTGAACTGAGGGAATATATTGATATTTTGCTTATGTATTTTATCATTGTCTGTATCTGGCTGTAATTGCAATAATGCAATCTTCTCATTCCAGTACAAGTACAAGGAAGGGTACCGCAAGCAGCAGGGACACCACATTGGCTTCCGCAGCTTACAGGATGATCCAAAGATGTTGTGGTCTATGCAAGTTGCTAAGATGCAGAGTGAGAGGGAGTACAAGAAAGATTTTGAAAAGTGGAAGACAAAGTTTAATATGCCTGTGGATATGTTAGGCTTCCTTCTGGCCAAGAAATGTCAGGAACTGGTTAGTGATATAGACTACAAACGGATGCTGCACCGCTGGACTTGCCTGCCAGACCAGAATGATGTCACCCAGGCAAAGAGGGTCTATGAACTACAGAGTGATGTAAGCTTCCTCTGGCTTAAATAATTTATTTTTTGTAAGACGTTTACTGCTTAGTGAAAAGTATCTTTGATAACTCTCTTTTGATGTCAGTATAGATCAGATTGAAGCTAAAATACCAGTTAATCTTTTAATTAAAAAATATGGTATAATAAATGACTGGGGAAATAACCAAGTATGGTTTTGATTTCTTTGCTGAACAGAATCTGTATAAGGCAGATCTACAATGGCTCAAAGGCATTGGGTGGAGTCCTCTGGGAGCTTTGGAAACTGAAAAGAACAAGAAAGCTTCTGAAATACTGAGTGAGAAGAAGTACAGGCAGCACCCAGATACTATCAAGTTCACAAGTATCCCAGATGCCATGGATATCGTTCTAGCAAAATCTAATGCCAAAAATAGAAGTGATGTAAGTTTCCTCTAGAGACAGAAGATGTGATTCAATAAATGAATTATACATTAATACATATTTGTCAAACAATTCCCCATATCAGAATATGTGCATAAAATATGCAAATACCAGATATTTACAATCAGTGCCTTACTGCTCCACTGTCAAGAAGTACTTATACCTTATGCAAAAGATTAAAGTCTTTAGTACCGTGTAACTTATTCAGTAACAACTGCAAATGAGACACTAACTATGCAGTATGTAAATGTATTGTCATAATGCTCTTTCCTTGACATTTCAAGGATGTAAAGAAGAAAAAATGGTGCTATTTCAGTAAGAAGTCATTGAATTATTTCATTTTAATATCTGGTGTTGTTTACAACACTCACATCTTGGCTTTGCTGTTATAGAGAAAAGCTAAGCTGGATTTACTGCTATGCATGTGAGGCCTTTATCAGACAAGGTAGTTTTGTTTGTCTCTCTTCAGATACTCTATAGAGAAGCTTGGAACAAGGACAAGACTCAGGTTCACATCATGCCTGATACACCTGAAATTTTGCTGGCTAAATCAAACTTAATTAACACAAGTGATGTAAGTGTGTCTCTACAATATTTTTCTTAATGGAAGTTGGAATTACCCATTGTGGCTCTAGTTTAAAATGCAGTAGAGTAATTCTGCAATTCTAAGATCTGTAAACACACCTGTGATCTTTTCCCATGAAAACTTTTATGCGCTGGGAAGCCCAAGTGAAATTATTGAAATATACAATGGAAACATTGTACATATGTGTTCAGTCCTTTTTAGTAAGCCTGTCATTCTTCTTAAAATGTCTAATTGTATTATAAATTTATATTTAAAATTTATATATTTATAAATTTATACATTTATAAATTTATACATTTATATTATAAATTGCCACTTTAGAATGACAAAGATTTTTGTAGTGTACATCCAATTTCTGGTTACAATGGAACAAATACAGACTGCATGCAAAGATAAAGAAACATTACAGAACTCAGGAAGACAAAAATAATTGCAATTGAAAGTGGGTGTAGAAAATCATGGGGTTGTATTCTTTACCTCTGTAGAAGACTTTGAATCATTCAGGTTAGTATGTTAAGTGAAATAAAATTTTGATCTTGAATGAGTTAATCAGTAAACATAGAGATAGCAATTTTCAAATATTTTATATCACCAGTTACTAAATACATATTATTAAAGAAAATTAAGGAATTTAATTTTATTTAATGAAACAGTCTTGGAATCTCATACTTTATTTTTAATAAGCAAGAAAAGACGGTTGTAGTATTGAAAGCATCTAGAGAGCTTGATTTGAAATGGTTCCTTTGTATCTTTCTCCAACAGAAAAAATACAAGTTGGGATATGAGGAGCTGAAGAGGAAAGGCTATGACCTTCCTGTGGATGCAATACCCCTCAAGTCAGCAAAGGCATCCAGAGACATAGCTAGTGAAGTAAGTCTGCCAGAGTGCAAATAAGAATGGGGCCTAAAGCTCGTAAAATTCTTAATGGTGTAAAGTAATTTAAAATAAAAACAATAATTTAAAATGAGACAGTATATAACACTTTAAAAACTCAGCTAGTATCTTCTGGACATGCAATAAGATCACTGAAAATGCTGGGAAATTGTGAAAAAAAAAAATATATTAACTACAAAAAATTTAACCACTGTATTAACAAAATAGAAATTTAAATTGCAGCTTCAAAACAGGTGATAATTGTTTTTTCTGCATTCAATTAGTACAAATACAAAACTGGGTACAGAAAGCAGCTTGGCCACCACATTGGGGCCCGTAACATAGAGGATGATCCCAAGATGTTGTGGTCCATGCATGTAGCCAAGATCCAGAGTGACAGGGAGTACAAGAAAGCCTTTGAGAAGTCCAAGACACACTTCAGTAGCCCTGTGGACATGCTGGGCGTCGTGTTGGCCAAGAAATGTCAGGAGCTGGTCAGTGATGTTGATTACAAGCATCCTCTGCATCGGTGGACCTGCCTGCCAGACCAGAACGATGTTGTACAAGCCCGGAAAGTGTACGACCTTCAGAGTGATGTAAGTTGTTGTTTAGTGGCTGTGTGAAAACCAGAAGTGTCTCTTGTGTTCTGTTACTTTGTTGGAGAAGGTCCAGGTGGGAAGGGTGATCTACACTGGTTCTGTGGGACTACATTGTGGCTGGATATGTTGTTGAGACTTGGTGTCATGAACTGTCAGGGATGAAGTTTGTGTGGGATCATACTTCATGGTCTTAACAAAGTCGTGTCTTGCATTTTGGGGGAGGGGTACTGTGAGTGGCTGGAGTTCTCTATGTCAGTGGATGGGCAACTGAGTCAAATATTTCCTTGTGAAGGACAAACATTGGGCAAATGCAAACCATGTGTGCTGAGACATGAGGTAGAAAGAGCATGAGGTGGTGAGGTAAAGGGGTCCTCATGTGACCCAGCCAGATGGACATTGCAAAGTGGGGCAGGACTTCCCAAATGACACTAAGATTTATGTGCAGAAGATAGCAGAGGGAAGGCTTTGTGGGTTGCTTGTCACCTCCTTGTGCTTTGTGAGCAAGGGGAGCCAGGTGGAAAGGAGCTGAGCTGGCCAGGAGTGCCTTTCAAGGAGCGGGTGGGAATGAGGCAGGGGAATGAGTTTTGATAGCAGAGCTTCCCTTGTTAGGAGGAGTGGTTGGATAGGGTAAGGGGGCTGCTGAGTTGCTTTGTGTCCTTGCCTGTCCTTTCAGAATGTGTACAAGTCTGACCTGCTGTGGCTGAGGGGCATTGGCTGGTCCCCAAGTGGTTCTCTGGACGATGAGAAGAACAAGAGGGCAAGCCAGATCCTGAGTGACAAGAAGTACCGGCAACACCCAGACACCATCAGGTTCACCAGCCTCCCTGACTCAATGCCCATGGTTCTGGCCAAGCACAACTCTGCAATTATGAACCAAGTGAGATTTCCTTGAGTGTGCAACCTGAGGGAAACAAGTGCCTTCCTCCCCAGGGAGCTGGGCTGTCTGCTTCCAGGGCCTGGGTGTGGCAAGGGGGATGTTGTATCCCCTTGCATGGGGGATTTCTGATCCTTGGTTTAGCTCCAGTTCTGTGGTGAGGTTGGAGCAGTGATGGGGTGCAGTGTGGAAAAGGAAAGGGGGAAGCGTGAAGAAGTCTTTTGGGCATGAAAAGGTGTTTGTGAGTCAGTGGCCATCGAGGCCCGTGGCTGCAGTTCCTGGAGCTGGTTTGCTCTTGGAGCGTGTGGCCTCGTGCTCCCGTGACTCTCATGTCACGCTATTCTCCTGTTTTCAGCGCGCGTACACGTCAGCCTGGGAGAAAGATAAAACCAGCATCCACATTATGCCAGACACACCTGGGATTTTGCTGGCCCAGCAGAACAAAGTGAACTTCAGCGAGGTGGGTGTTTGAGCTGGGGTTACGTTTCCACCCCTGGACACTGCTGTGGCTGGGGAAGAAGAGCTGTGTGAGGGGAATGCTTCTTTTCCTTTCAGAAACTGTACAAGCTTGCGATGGAGGAGGAGAAGAAGAAGGGCTATGACATGCGGGCAGATGCCATTCCTATCAAGTCTGCCAAAGCTTCCAGGGACATTGCGAGTGATGTAAGTGCACAGGAGCCCTTGGTGCTACACCCTATCAGACAGGGTGGGATGGAGGTGTAGGACCCCGTAGGGATCTGCTGCACTTGGAACCTGGTTCACATGGTGATCTAGCCAGTCTCCTTTAGCAAAACTCTTGCTGGCAGGAGCTGTTCCAGAATAGTTTCAGAGGGAGAAGAGCTGGTCAGGAACTTACTGACCTTCTTTCACCTGCAGTACAAGTACAAAGAAGGCTACCGCAAGCAACTTGGCCACCACATCGGGGCCCGTAACATAGAGGATGATCCCAAGATGTTGTGGTCCATGCATGTAGCCAAGATCCAGAGTGACAGGGAGTACAAGAAAGCCTTTGAGAAGTCCAAGACACATTTCAGTAGCCCTGTGGACATGCTGGGCGTCGTGTTGGCCAAGAAATGTCAGGAGCTGGTCAGTGATGTTGATTACAAGCATCCTCTGCATCGGTGGACCTGCCTGCCAGACCAGAACGATGTTGTACAAGCCCGGAAAGTGTACGACCTTCAGAGTGATGTAAGTTGTTGTTTAGTGGCTGTGTGAAAACCAGAAGTGTCTCTCATCTTCTGTTATTTTGTTGGAGAAGGTCCAGGTGGCAAAGATAATTCTAGGCTTATTTTGGAAGACAGAGACTGTGGCTTTACTATCTTGCTGAAACATAAAATCATGGAACGGTTTAGGTGTAAAGGGACCTTAAAGCTCAGCTACCCCAGCCTTCCTGGAATGTGCAGGGACATTTTCCACTAGACCAGGTTGCCCAAGTCCCATCCAAATTTTCCTTGAAAACTTCCAGGGCAGGGGCATCAACAACTTCTCTGGGCTACCTGTGCCAGTGTCTCACCACCCTCACAGGGAAGAATTTCTTCCAAAAAAATTAAAATAACTTTAACTTCTTTCAGTTTTAAGGCAGTTGCTTTTGTGTTTCTCTTGAAAAGATATTTTCAATTTCAACCTTCCTTCTCAACATCTATTTAATTACTCGTATTACAGATAATGAAATATCTCAGCAGTCCAGCTGTCCTTTTTTATTACATTGAATCATGTATGGTCAGGGATGAAGTTTGTGTGGGATCATATTTTATGGTCCCAGCAAAGTCCTGTTTTGCCTTGAGCAATTTGGGTGAGGGTTTCTGCATGTGGCTGAAGTTCTGCATGTCAGGGAAAGGCGAATGGAGTCAAATATTTTATTGTTGAGGACCAGCACTGGGCAAATGCAAACCTTGTGTGCGGAGGAAAATGGAATGAAGAGTGGTACGTGATGTGATGCAAAGCACCCCTTGTGCCTCTGTCTGCTGGACATGGCAAAATGGGTCTGGTCTTTCCCAGGGTGACTAAGAAGATAGCAGAGGGAAGGCTTTGTGGGTTGCTTGTCACCTCCTTGTGCTTTGTGAGCAAGGGGAGCCAGGTGGAAGGGAGCTGAGCTGGCCAGGAGTGCCTTTCAAGGAGCGGGGTGGGAATGAAGCAGGGGAATGAGTTTTGATAGCAGAACTTCCCTTGTTAGGAGGAGTGGTTGGATAGGGTAAGGGGGCTGCTGAGCTGCTTTGTGTCCTTGCCTGTCCTTTCAGAATGTGTACAAGTCTGACCTGCTGTGGCTGAGGGGCATTGGCTGGTCCCCAAGTGGTTCTCTGGACGATGAGAAGAACAAGAGGGCAAGCCAGATCCTGAGTGACAAGAAGTACCGGCAACACCCAGACACCATCAGGTTCACCAGCCTCCCTGACTCGATGCCCATGGTTCTGGCCAAGCACAACTCTGCAATTATGAACCAAGTGAGATTTCCTTGAGTGTGCAACCTGAGGGAAACAAGTGCCTTCCTCCCCAGGGAGCTGGGCTGTCTGCTTCCAGGGCCTGGGTGTGGCAAGGGGGATGTTGTATCCCCTTGCATGGGGGATTTCTGATCCTTGGTTTAGCTCCAGTTCTGTGGTAAGGTTGGAGCAGTGATGGGGTGCAGTGTGGAAAGGAAAGGGGGAAGTGTGAAGAAGTCTTTTGGGCAAGAAAAGGTGTTTGTGAGTCAGTGGCCATCGAGGCCCGTGGCTGCAGTTCCTGGAGCTGGTTTGCTCTTGGAGCGTGTGGCCTCGTGCTCCCGTGACTCTCATGTCACGCTATTCTCCTGTTTTCAGCGCGCGTACACGTCAGCCTGGGAGAAAGATAAAACCAGCATCCACATTATGCCAGACACACCTGGGATTTTGCTGGCCCAGCAGAACAAAGTGAACTTCAGCGAGGTGGGTGTTTGAGCTGGGGTTACGTGTCCACCCCTGGACACTGCTGTGGCTGGGGAAGAAGAGCTGTGTGAGGGGAATGCTTCTTTTCCTTTCAGAAACTGTACAAGCTTGCGATGGAGGAGGAGAAGAAGAAGGGCTATGACATGCGGGCAGATGCCATTCCTATCAAGTCTGCCAAAGCTTCCAGGGACATTGCGAGTGACGTAAGTGCACAGGAGCCCTTGGTGCTACACCCTATCAGACAGGGTGGGATGGAGGTGTAGGACCCAGTAGGGATCTGCTGCACTTGGAACCTGGTTCACATGGTGATCTAGCCAGGCTCCTTTAGCAAAGCTTTTGCTGGCAGGAGCTGTTCCAGAATAGTGTCAGAGGGAGAAGAGCTGGTCAGGAACTTACTGACCTTCTTTCACCTGCAGTACAAGTACAAAGAAGGCTACCGCAAGCAACTTGGCCACCACATCGGGGCCCGTAACATAGAGGATGATCCCAAGATGTTGTGGTCCATGCATGTAGCCAAGATCCAGAGCGACAGGGAGTACAAGAAAGCCTTTGAGAAGTCCAAGACACACTTCAGTAGCCCTGTGGACATGCTGGGCATCGTGTTGGCCAAGAAATGTCAGGAGCTGGTCAGTGATGTTGATTACAAGCATCCTCTGCATCGGTGGACCTGCCTGCCAGACCAGAACGATGTTGTACAAGCCCGGAAAGTGTACGACCTTCAGAGTGATGTAAGTTGTTGTTTAGTGGCTGTGTGAAAACCAGAAGTGTCTCTCGTCTTCTGTTATTTTGTTGGAGGGAGTCCAGGTGTGAAGGTTCGTCTACGTTGATTCTGGGGAACTATGTTCTGGCTATACTGTCTTGCTGAGTGTTGCTGTGGTGAACTGTCAAGGATGAAGTTTGTGTGGCATCATACTCTATGGTCTTAGCAGAGTCCTGTTTTGCCTTGAGCAATTTGGGTGAGGGTTTCTGCACGTGGCTCAAGTTCTGCGTGTCAGTGGATGGGCAATGGAGTTAAATATTTTCTTGTTGAGGTCCAGCACTGGGCAAATGCAAACCTTGTGTGTGGAGGAAAATGGAATGAAGAGCGAGCGGAAGGTGATATGATGCAAAGCACCCCTTGTGCCTCTGTCTGCTGCACATTGCAAAATGGGTCTGGTCTTTCCCAGGGTGACTAAAAAGATAGCGGAAGGAAGGCTTTGTGGGTTGCTTGTCACCTCCTTGTGCTTTGTGAGCAAGGGGAGCCAGGTGGAAGGGAGCTGAGCTGGCCAGGAGTGCCTTTCAAGGAGCGGGTGGGAATGAGGCAGGGGAATGAGTTTTGATAGCAGAGCTTCCCTTGTTAGGAGGAGTGGTTGGATGTGGTAAGGGGGCTGCTGAGCTGCTTTGTGTCCTTGCCTGTCCTTTCAGAATGTGTACAAGTCTGACCTGCTGTGGCTGAGGGGCATTGGCTGGTCCCCAAGTGGTTCTCTGGACGATGAGAAGAACAAGAGGGCAAGCCAGATCCTGAGTGACAAGAAGTACCGGCAACACCCAGACACCATCAGGTTCACCAGCCTCCCTGACTCAATGCCCATGGTTTTGGCCAAGCACAACTCTGCAATTATGAACCAAGTGAGATTTCCTTGAGTGTGCAACCTGAGGGAAACAAGTGCCTTCCTCCCCAGGGAGCTGGGCTGTCTGCTTCCAGGGCCTGGGTGTGGCAAGGGGGATGTTGTATCCCCTTGCATGGGGGATTTCTGATCCTTGGTTTAGCTCCAGTTCTGTGGTGAGGTTGGAGCAGTGATGGGGTGCAGTGTGGAAAGGAAAGGGGGAAGCGTGAAGAAGTCTTTTGGGCATGAAAAGGTGTTTGTGAGTCAGTGGCCATCGAGGCCCGTGGCTGCAGTTCCTGGAGCTGGTTTGCTCTTGGAGCGTGTGGCCTCGTGCTCCCGTGACTCTCATGTCACGCTATTCTCCTGTTTTCAGCGCGCGTACACGTCAGCCTGGGAGAAAGATAAAACCAGCATCCACATTATGCCAGACACACCTGGGATTTTGCTGGCCCAGCAGAACAAAGTGAACTTCAGCGAGGTGGGTGTTTGAGCTGGGGTTACGTGTCCACCCCTGGACACTGCTGTGGCTGGGGAAGAAGAGCTGTGTGAGGGGAATGCTTCTTTTCCTTTCAGAAACTGTACAAGCTTGCGATGGAGGAGGAGAAGAAGAAGGGCTATGACATGCGGGCAGATGCCATTCCTATCAAGTCTGCCAAAGCTTCCAGGGACATTGCGAGTGACGTAAGTGCACAGGAGCCCTTGGTGCTACACCCTATCAGACAGGGTGGGATGGAGGTGTAGGACCCAGTAGGGATCTGCTGCACTTGGAACCTGGTTCACATGGTGATCTAGCCAGGCTCCTTTAGCAAAGCTTTTGCTGGCAGGAGCTGTTCCAGAATAGTGTCAGAGGGAGAAGAGCTGGTCAGGAACTTACTGACCTTCTTTCACCTGCAGTACAAGTACAAAGAAGGCTACCGCAAGCAACTTGGCCACCACATCGGGGCCCGTAACATAGAGGATGATCCCAAGATGTTGTGGTCCATGCATGTAGCCAAGATCCAGAGTGACAGGGAGTACAAGAAAGCCTTTGAGAAGTCCAAGACACACTTCAGTAGCCCTGTGGACATGCTGGGCATCGTGTTGGCCAAGAAATGTCAGGAGCTGGTCAGTGATGTTGATTACAAGCATCCTCTGCATCGGTGGACCTGCCTGCCAGACCAGAACGATGTTGTACAAGCCCGGAAAGTGTACGACCTTCAGAGTGATGTAAGTTGTTGTTTAGTGGCTGTGTGAAAACCAGAAGTGTCTCTCGTCTTCTGTTATTTTGTTGGAGGGGGTCCAGGTGAGAAGAGTGATCTACACTGGTTCTTTGGGACTACATTGTGGCTGGATATGTTGTTGAGACTTGGTGTCATGAACTGTCAGGGATGAAGTTTGTGTGGGATCATACTTTATGGTCTTAACAAAGTCGTGTCTTGCATTTTGGGGGAGGGGTGCTATGAGTGGCTGGAGTTCTCTATGTCAGTGGATGGGCAACTGAGTCAAATATTTCCTTGTGAAGGACAAGCACTGGGCAAATGCAAACCATGTGTGCTGAGACATGAGGTAGAAAGAGCATGAGGTGGTGAGGTAAAGGGGTCCTCATGTGACCCAGCCAGATGGACATTGCAAAGTGGGGCAGGACTTCCCAAATGACACTAAGATTTATGTGCAGAAGATAGCAGAGGGAAGGCTTTGTGGGTTGCTTGTCACCTCCTTGTGCTTTGTGAGCAAGGGGAGCCAGGTGGAAGGGAGCTGAGCTGGCCAGGAGTGCCTTTCATGGAGCAGGGTGGAATGAGGCAGGGGAATAGTTTTGATAGCAGAGCTTCCCTTGTTAGGAGGAGTGGTTGGATAGGGTAAGGGGGCTGCTGAGCTGCTTTGTGTCCTTGCCTGTCCTTTCAGAATGTGTACAAGTCTGACCTGCTGTGGCTGAGGGGCATTGGCTGGTCCCCAAGTGGTTCTCTGGACGATGAGAAGAACAAGAGGGCAAGCCAGATCCTGAGTGACAAGAAGTACCGGCAACACCCAGACACCATCAGGTTCACCAGCCTCCCTGACTCAATGCCCATGGTTCTGGCCAAGCACAACTCTGCAATTATGAACCAAGTGAGATTTCCTTGAGTGTGCAACCTGAGGGAAAAAAACACCTTCCTCCCCGGGGAGCTGGGCTGTCTGCTTCCAGGGCCTGGGTGTGGCAAGGGGGATGTTGTATCCCCTTGCATGGGGGATTTCTGATCCTTGGTTTAGCTCCAGTTCTGTGGTAAGGTTGGAGCAGTGATGGGGTGCAGTGTGGAAAAGGAAAGGGGGAAGCGTGAAGAAGTCTTTTGGGCATGAAAAGGTGTTTGTGAGTCAGTGGCCATCGAGGCCCGTGGCTGCAGTTCCTGGAGCTGGTTTGCTCTTGGAGCGTGTGGCCTCGTGCTCCTGTGACTCTCATGTCACGCTATTCTCCTGTTTTCAGCGCGCGTACACGTCAGCCTGGGAGAAAGATAAAACCAGCATCCACATTATGCCAGACACACCTGGGATTTTGCTGGCCCAGCAGAACAAAGTGAACTTCAGCGAGGTGGGTGTTTGAGCTGGGGTTACGTGTCCACCCCTGGACACTGCTGTGGCTGGGGAAGAAGAGTTGTGTGAGGGGAATGCTTCTTTTCCTTTCAGAAACTGTACAAGCTTGCGATGGAGGAGGAGAAGAAGAAGGGCTATGACATGCGGGCAGATGCCATTCCTATCAAGTCTGCCAAAGCTTCCAGGGACATTGCGAGTGACGTAAGTGCACAGGAGCCCTTGGTGCTACAGTCTATGGGACAGTTTCCAGGTGCTTGCAGTTGAAGCCTAGGTTTTGCAACCTGTGGTCAATGAAGGGAACCAATCTCTTATCCATCATAACTCTCCAACTGGTCTGTAAAACTCTGGAGGGCCTGTCTGTAGCTGTCCCTGCATGTTATGGCTGTCCAATGTTGAGAGGGAATGTGTAGATGGTATGGAGTTAGAAAATGTGGGAGCTGTAGTAGCTTTTAGTACGTGGGCCATGGAGGTTATTTAAAAATGTGAAGGTCATATCCGGCAGATAATATTGTATGAATCATTTTATAGATGTACACTGTGGTTTGTGAGCTGAATACTTTCTCCCTTTAAAGTGTCAATGGTTTCAGATAGTAAGCTCTTTAGTGATTGTGCCACAGAGACTGTTTGGGGTGTAAGGAAAAAGGAAAAAAATTGGATATCCTCACTGAACATTTTTTTCCTCTAGTACAAGTACAAGGAAGGCTACCGCAAGCAACTTGGCCACCACATTGGGGCCCGTAACATAGAGGATGATCCCAAGATGTTGTGGTCCATGCATGTAGCCAAGATCCAGAGTGACAGGGAGTACAAGAAAGCCTTTGAGAAGTCCAAGACACACTTCAGTAGCCCTGTGGACATGCTGGGCATCGTGTTGGCCAAGAAATGTCAGGGGCTGGTCAGTGATGTTGATTACCGCCATTATCTGCATGAATGGACTTGCCTCCCCGACCAGAACGATGTTATCCATGCTAAGCAAGCCTACGATCTGCAGAGTGATGTGAGTACTTGTTGATAAGCATTGGAGTTCCTAAGTGTATGTAATTTCCTTGGATTGTAAACTAGAGAAGCTGCTTGAATTATCTCTCTCATATATTGTTTTATCACGTTGTGTTTTTCTTTACGTGTTCCAATCAAGATCATGAGATTTTTAGGAGTGAATGAATCTGTCTGTAAGGAAGGTTGAGTATTATGGAAGTTTATATACAGGTAATAGGGTAGCTGAATCATAGAATTAGCTGCATGCAATCCCTCATAACACACAATATTGATACCTTTATACGTATATTAACTGCATACAGAGAGAAAATTGCCCAGTATGACTTTTATTTTCAGTTGCGTGAGGAATGGAGAGAATTCCTTTTTTCTATCTTGGAGAAAATGATTTCTATTGAAACCCACTGTTCTTACTGGGTGTTTATTAGCTGGGAATACATTTACAGGAAAAATTTATACTGATTTTCTGGGTTTTATTTTAATCCCATTATTCTTTAACTGATCCCCAACATGTTCTTGGGTGCATTATATCTCTTGGAGACAGATCTGGGGTCTGAATCTACACTGGTAACATTGTTTTGCAGACTGAAGTAGCAGAAAGGCAACTTACAGGAAGAAAGCATTAGTTGCATGGTGTATAGGAAATGTTTAATGGTCAATATAATGAGACAGGTGCCTTTGTATTTTGTAATAGAACTGCTACAAGTCTGACCTTGAATGGTTACGAGGCATTGGTTGGGTCCCAGTTGGCTCCTTGGAGGTTGAAAAAGCCAAGAAGGCAGGAGAGATCCTGAGTGATAAAATATACCGTCAGTCTCCAGACACAATCAAGTTTACCAGCGTGCCTGACTCTCTGGAGATGCTCTTAGCCAAGCAGAATGCAGAGACAATGAATAAGGTGAGTCTTGATTTGATCAGGCAACACGTCAGCAGTCTCTGCCTATACCCTGGGGACAGGCCTAGGGATACAGATGTTTGGTTGCTATGTGAGATTTCAGCACAGAGATGTTCTAAAAGTGTAAGTTACATTCTTGGTAACCAACAGATAACATTTTCAGCAAGTGCCAATTTAATGATGTCTTCCAAGTTAATTTTGAATTATCAAGAATGAAGCTTTCCACATACTTCACTGTATATCTAGTAATGTGTTACCTAACTTTCATTTATTTTTAATATAGAAATTTGTTTAATAAAAAGAATAATTTATCAAGTTTATCTAGTAATTAATAAACTACTTGTTTTAGGGCAGTCTTTGAAATATCCTTATTTTAAACAATTCAGTGTAGTACTTAAAAGGTAAGAGTTTTTCCAAATCTGTGGCCCTGATCTCAGTCTTATTTATGTCAATAAAACCATTTCCTCTTTCAAACTGGCCTTGTTCTTAGTGTTCAGATCTCTATGTGCCTGATTACCATTCTGTACCTTTTCTAGAAACATACATTTTTTAACAGAATTATTTCCAGCTTACTAAATCTTAACCTGGATTTCAAGCATCTAGAGGAGTGAATCTAAAATCTCATTGCTATATATAAAATAAGGATTTTTTAGACTTAGCTTGGAGTATAGATCTGTAAATCTCCTGTTTTAGGAGATCTTCATGTAGTCATCACACTTTTTTCTCCCTTTCACATATGTCATTTCTCCTGCAGCGTTTATATACTGAGGCCTGGGATAAAGACAAGACACAAATCCACATCATGCCTGACACACCTGAAATCACACTGGCAAAACAGAACATGCAGAACTACAGTGTGGTGAGTGTGTTAGTTCTCCACATGTAACCAATCTCTTTCATGGCTGCATCATGAGTATTCTGACGAACTGTATATAGATGACACCATCAGTTTTTTTAAGCAACCCCCAATATTTATCTTCAAAATTGTGACTTTAAAAACATCATTTGTGCATTTGTACAGTAGTGCATACTTATGCCAATGAGCAGTATTGAGAGTTAATTCCATAAGTTGTGTGTCTTCAGGGAATTTTGAGGAATAATTTCTGCTGATGTGTGCGTACTGTTGGGAAGGCACAATATTAATTCCAATGTTGAAAATACCAAAAAGGTAATTTCCAGCACAACCCTGAAAAGCAGTGATCCCAGAGCTCAATGTTTGTTTAGGCAAATAAATTCACTTCTGTTAGAGATGGCTTTAAAAAGTCAGTTTTACTCCACCTGCATAGAAGAGTAGTTTATCTTTAAAACTGTAGTCAGTGTTACATTCTTTAAAGTGTTGAAAGAAAAAAAATCATTAGCTAATGTATTTAGCAAAGATCTTCCTTTGATGTGAATTTTTATCAGCTACTGATCTGGGGCTTTGAGTTTATCTTTTGTTAGATAAAGCTGGGTTAGAATAAATCTTACCACAATTTTAAAAAATCTGCTCTATTCACAAGCAGTTTGTTTTGCATAGAATGTAATATATGGAACTTACATGAATCCCATTGTTTAATTCTTCACCTAGAAACTCTACAAACAGGCCATGGAAGAAGACAAAAAGAAAGGCTATGATCTGAGAAGTGATGCCATCCCCATTCAGGCTGCCAAAGCATCCAGGCAAATTGCCAGCGATGTAAGAAACTACTTGTTTGTTTCTTTGTGTGCTGACATCTGCTCTCTGCAACCTGAAAGTTATCAACCAGATTCTATAAAAGGCATTTAAATTAAACTGTGATCTCAGAGGATAGATTATTTTGGAAGTAAATTTATTATTAAAGGCGTTAATTGTAAAAAAATTATGTTGAGAGGTTATAAGTAAAATATAATGCTGCATTTATTAATTTTATAGCTCATAAACCTGTAGCTTTACTTAAATCAGCAGTGTGTATTTTATTATATTTATTAAGGATTAAATATATTTAATAAGGAGAGGACAATTTGTTACTAGCATTAGTGAAGAGTGCTTTTTAAAAAACCTGAAAAATCACTATTTAGAGTTCTAACTCAAATCTCAAAAACTTAATCATTAGTCCCAGAATTGCTTTGACAGTTTGGTTTTTTTGACTGTCAGTTACAGAGAAATTTGGAGATCTTATTATTAGATATATTTAATATCAATGACTGATATTTAGAGGTGCTATAGAAATATAATACCTTGTTTTATATTTCAGTACAAGTACAAAGAAGGCTACCGCAAGCAGCTCGGCCACCACATCGGGGCCCGTAACATACAGGATGATCCCAAGATGATGTGGTCCATGCATGTAGCCAAGATCCAGAGTGACAGGGAGTACAAGAAAGCCTTTGAGAAGACCAAGACACACTTCAGTAGCCCTGTGGACATGCTGGGCATCGTGCTGGCCAAGAAATGTCAGGGGCTGGTCAGCGATATTGATTACCGGCACTATCTGCATCAGTGGATCTGCCTGCCCGACCAGAACGATGTTATCCATGCTAAGCAAGCCTACGATCTGCAGAGTGATGTAAGCTCTTTCTGATTTAATTTTTGATGAGGAATGTATTTGATATTTTACATAGCTGGACCAGGCCATTGCATACCAATATGGAAGAACTGAATTTTCAAGTCTTATTTGATGACTACTTGAAATGCAGATCTCCAATAGGATATATTAGCTAATTGATATGTGAGCTCTGTAATTCCAGAATTTGGGCTATCTATCATTTGCCGTTCTGTGAACCTTGGATAATGGTTTCACTCTTAATGTAGATTAAATGTAATTATATTTTCTAAGATTTTTTTCAGGATTTTTAGTTTGTTTGAATTAAAAGTCGTAAATGAGTTTACTTAACTGTGAGAAGACAGACCACGTAAATTACAATATTATTACTAGAATAACCTGTGCATTTCTTTGTAATAGCACTGTTACAAGTCTGACCTTGAATGGTTACGAGGCATTGGTTGGGTCCCAATTGGCTCCTTGGAGGTTGAAAAAGCCAAGAAGGCAGGAGAGATCCTGAGTGATAAAATATACCGTCAGTCTCCAGACACAATCAAGTTTACCAGCGTGCCTGACTCTCTGGAGATGCTCTTAGCCAAGCAGAATGCAGAGACAATTAATAAGGTGAGTCTTGATTTGATCAGGCAACACGTCAGCAGTCTCTGCCTATATCCTGGGGACAGACCTATAAATACAGTGCTCACAAGTAATGCTGCAGTTCAGAGATGATGCATTTTCAAAAAGCGTGCTCTGTTTATTTCAATTCAAAATATTAGGCCATGTAATGGAAGACTCATCTGTGTAATGATATTGTGCATATTATATTATATTATATTTTAATTTTTTTTTTTTCACGTATCTGTGCAGTAAGCAGTAATAATGCTTTGGTTTATTCATAATTCTTAAACAATGTGGCAGCTTTCTAAGTGTTGTTAAATTTCTTCAGATAAATTCTCTTTTCAATAATGGTAGCTCTATGTGATTAAATACATAACTTTTTAGCCATGCTATATTTCCTATAATTTTACCTAGTGTGCTCTGTGTTTTACCTGATCCGTGAGATACTGACTTGTTTTGGAATGCAACATTTATCTCTTCTGTATTCTTTCTTAGCGTTTATACACTGAAGCATGGAATAAAGATAAGACCACAGTTCATGTCATGCCAGACACACCAGAAATCCTGCTAGCTAAACAAAACCAATTAAACTACAGTCAGGTGAGTAAAACTGAAGAGTGAGAGAATGAAAGGATTCCTGACAAGTACAATGATTTCCAGTTCCCAGGTGTCTACAGCACAATTACAAGATCTTTGAAAATCTTTTTTTTGTTACTTTCTGGAGGTGCTAGAGCTGTGTTCAGATATTTAAGCTGTCTGAACACTAACAATATTGTTTAGGGCTTATTTTTTTTTCATTACACAGGTGTGCTTAGCTGAAGTGTGACTTTAATTTCTTTTTTCTCACAGAAAATGTACAAACTAGCTTTGGAGGAATCGAAGAAGAAGGGTCATGATGTGCGTTTTGATGCCATTCCTATTCAATCAGCCAAAGCATCCAGAGAGATTGCCAGTGATGTAAGCAGGTTTTTTTTTTATCATGTCTGTAGGCATTTGATAATGAAAAAGAACCAGAGTGTTTGTTCCATGGTTTGTTAATGTAATACCTTGAGTTTATAGAATAGATAATACTGAAATGCAGTCATTCTACTACATGCCTTTAGTAGCTGAAAGGAATGGATGGCCAGTATTTTTATGCATGAGGTAAATATCACAGTAACAAATTAAATAATACAAGGATTATTTCTATGCCCCCTGTAATAGTTTCATGGGTGTTCATGGAGGTTCAAGTAGGATGATCAATAAGGTCTATGTGTCTATGCTGGAATTAATAAAATTAATTCCTGATTCAAAATAGAAAATACTTTAAAATCTCTCCCCAAAAGAGATATATTTGTAAATAAATTCTAAATCTTCCAAATTTTTATCTTTTCCTGAGGAAAAAAATTGTTCTGTTGAAGTGTCATGCTGAAATTCAAGATGTCTGAATACAAGTGCAATGATTATGACAAGTTTTGCTTCTGGGATGAGGAAACACCACTAAGAGATAGACGATAATGGTTTTTTATATTCTTTTTTTTCTACTAAGATTGGTATTTAAACTGTTACTATTCAGACTATCTTCACAAAGATTTTTTGTAATAAACTTTTAAAATAAGTTAAAATTTCCTTTTTAATCTTAATACTAAATGAATATGGATTGTAAAACATGTTATTAAGTATGAGACATGAAATGTTTGTTTAATTGAAAGTGTGGTATAGTTATACGAAAAATCAGAGATAATTATATCTGTAATAAAAAGCTTCTTAATGTGAACAGTAACAAAGCACTAGAAAGACTTATGTAACATTTTTTTCTAAACAAAATATTAATGGTTGTGATAAACAGTGTGAGTTATTTATTAATTCATAAATATACCAAGGGAATATGAACATACTTTATTTCAGTACAAGTACAAAGAAGGCTACCGCAAGCAGCTCGGCCACCACATCGGGGCCCGTAACATACAGGATGATCCCAAGATGATGTGGTCCATGCATGTAGCCAAGATCCAGAGTGACAGGGAGTACAAGAAAGCCTTTGAGAAGACCAAGACACACTTCAGTAGCCCAGTGGACATGCTGGGCATCGTGCTGGCCAAGAAATGTCAAGGGCTGGTCAGCGATATTGATTACCGGCACTATCTGCATCAGTGGATCTGCCTGCCCGACCAGAACGATGTTATCCATGCTAAGCAAGCCTATGATCTGCAGAGTGATGTGAGTAAATCATCAAATTGTTAATACATCATTAAATACACCGGGTCTTCTACAATATAATTTAAAAAATATATATAAAATGGCTTAGACACTTGTATCAGACATGTTGATGGAGGAGAAATGTTTAATATTCTATCATTAAATTTATGTTTAATCTTATTTTCTCAGTCCTTAGCTTGAAGCACAGTTTTTGTGTAACTCTGATATCTGTGGATCTCTTCAATAACTCTATTCCTTTTGTTATTTACTAATTATTTTACTGAATCTTCAAAAATAACAATTGTTTTCCAAACCATATCCTTCTACTATGCAGAAATATATACAATAGCTTTTATAGAACAGAATATGCTTTGTTATAATTATTTTAGTATTTTATCACATTTACACACGTAATGAACTTTCAAATTTTTTCAGGCTGTTTACAAAGCAGACCTGGAATGGCTAAGAGGTGTTGGATGGGTTCCTATTGGTTCCCTGGAAGTTGAGAAAGCTAAGAGAGCTGGAGAAATCCTGAGTGAAAGGAAGTATCGTCAACCAGCAGACAAAATTAAATTTACTAGTGTGACAGATTCTTTGGCTATGGTCTTAGCCAAGCAAAATGCTGAGATAATGAACAAGGTGAGATTTGTGTGGTTGCTTTTGGTTTGGTTTTGGTTTTTTTTCTGAAAATCAGTAGTATTACTAGCTAGTAGAACTTGTTCATAAGGTGAAAAATATAAAATATAAAGCAGGACTAAACACTTTTTGTGGATTTAGAGAAAATGAATGTCCAAATTCAGCCTTTGCACCTGAAAGCTCTTATCTCAAGGCTCTGTCTGAACTGAACACTTATTAAAAATGCCCATATAAAAAAATCCACACACCCAAATCACACATTCTTCAATAGTAATACTAAAAATAATAGTTTCCCTTTTCCTTCTGTCCCATCTGAAATCCTGTTTGAAGATGTTTGTTTGATATGGTTTTTCTATGTTATTAACACTAGTTCACTAGACAAAGTTCATCTCAGACAGAACTGGCTAAATATATTTGCAGTTCTTAGACAATACTTTGAAATCTGCAGAAATTTTGTCCCAGCAAGGTGTTTGGGTATATCCAGAGGTGGTGATGCCATAAGTGTGCTATGAGGTATCATGTAACAGAATATTGAAGCTTTCACTTCAGCTGCTATAGTGATGGATTGTTGACTGAATGCCATGTTGGTTGATGAACAAGCTATGAGGAAATAGCTTATATTCTTTGGGAGTGAAGCTTCTGCAATTTATCTCAGACCTGGAGGATGAAAGGCACCAAGTACCTACTCCTTCTCTTTAATAAGAAACATCAATCAAACAACTCGTAGACATGCAGCAGAATAATGAATAATGTTTTCCTCCTAGAGCAGTTTCCTAGTAATCCTAAATCAATTGCTGTGCCAAGTTACTGAGAAACAACAAGGAAGGACAAAGTTTCCTTCCTGAGCTGTTCAGTGAGAGGCTTTGCTCGTTCAGGTTACTTAAAGCTTGAACTTCCAGTTTGCAAAATACTTTCTTTGGACAAATGTGTTAGTTTGGTTACATACGTCTTGTTCTGCTTCAGGATTACTGATCTTTTATATCATGGATATAGTTTTGATAACTTCTGCTTTCAAATTTGCAGTCTTGCCACCATGACACACACAAAGAAACTTCTAAAAGGAATGTGTTTTTCTCTCTTCTAGCGTTTATACACAGAGGCCTGGGATGCAGACAAAAAGTCAATTCATGTCATGCCTGACACACCAACAATTTTGTTAGCTAAGGCCAACGCAGCTAATGTCAGCCAGGTAAGGACTTTAAACATACCCTAAAATAAGGGAAATTCAGAAATTAAGAGAACATTTATTTAATGATAAAGCTCTTCTAAAGTATAATTTTGTGAAAATTTTAAGAAAAAAAATTAAATGTAGGAATTCCATCTTTCAGAATATTGAGAAGCCATTTTCTGTCTTCTTTTATGTAGAAACTTTATACTCAAGCCTGGGAAGAGGCCAAAAAGAAGGGTTATGACATGAGAGCTGATGCAATTCCAATCCAAAGTGCAAAGGCATCAAGAAATATTGCGAGTGACGTAAGTTCTTCCTTTACATTTATTTTCAGTTAGCTTGAGAAACAAGAATGAAATACCAAGCTATGTAGAACATGAAAAAAAGCATATCAGATTCTTCCTGAATTCTTCTAACAAAGAATTCATCATAGGAAGAAAATGGGCAACAATTTCCAAAAGGAACATTGACATTAAGCAAATATTAGAAAATAACAAACTACAATGAAAATAAGACAAGCTGTGGAGCAAGAATGCACTAGGCATTTCTAAACTCTACATGATTATGTTCCGTAGCATTAAAAAATATATTTGTTAGAGTACAAAATAATGGAAACTTCATCCCAAATACACTATTTCTTATAATATCTCTGTTTGCATTTCCAGTACAAGTACAAGGAAACACACGAGAAGCAGAAGGGCCACTACATTGGGTGCAAAACTGCCCAGGAGGATCCCAAGCTGTCGTGGGCCGCGCG
This sequence comes from Hemiprocne comata, assembly GCA_020745705.1. Classification (NCBI taxonomy): domain Eukaryota; kingdom Metazoa; phylum Chordata; class Aves; order Apodiformes; family Apodidae; genus Hemiprocne; species Hemiprocne comata. The sequence continues at coordinate 1,914,954 of CM036591.1, forward strand.
TGCCATGGCGCTGCAGAACGACCGGATTTACAGGAAGGCCTACCATGATTCCAAGGCCCAGGTCCACATCCCAGTTGATGCCATGTCAGTGCAGGCAGCCAAGGAGTGCCAGACACTCGTCAGTGACGTTGACTACCGCCAGTACCTGCACCAGTGGACGTGTCTGCCTGACCAGAACGATGTGATCCATGCGAGGAAGGCCTATGACCTGCAGAGCGACGTGAGTGAGAGTAACTCTAGAAAAGCTTCATGGCAGGTGTGTGAGGCTCTGTTTGCTAGTGATGGGGCAAATATCCTTTCAAACACGTGTTCCTGAGCCTGTAGTCAGTTCTGGTATGTTTGTCTTAATGCATCTGGAGGATCCTTTCCAAATCAGTAGTGTTTTCAGCTGGAGGGACAGAAGCACTCCAGGCAGCTTGGATGGGTGGGAAACTTAATATATGTCTGATGTTTTCTTGGTCTGCCACAGAATGATTGCTTGCAGATTACACCACTGCTCTGTATGTAGCAAGTACATTTTAAAGCTGAGTAATTTCCCTGCTGTGCAAAACGTGATTAGCTGTGTGCGGGGAGTATTTGTACACCACAGTGTCACTGACTGCTTGCTGTGTAACTGTAGAAGAAGGAGCTTGGGGAAAGCCTTGTGCCAAACCTCTGTGTGCATAGAGTTGTCTCTGCTTTGTCAATAACCCTTGGTTGATTTGTAGAATGTGTATAAGTCAGACCTGGAATGGTTGCGAGGCATCGGCTGGTTGACAGATGGTTCTGTGGATGTGGTCAAAGCCAAGAAAGCCCAGGAGCTCCTGAATGACAGGCTGTACCGCACGCGGCCAGACGAGATGAAGTTCACCAGCATTACTGACGCGCCAGACGTTGTCCAGGCAAAGATCAACGCTTTGCAGCTCAGTGACGTAAGCTCGCCTTTTGCTTAGCTCTCATTGATGGGACAGCCTTTCCTTTCTTTGTGGGAGAGGCCAGAATTTCTAGCATGGGAATGACTCCTTGGCAACTATTGCAACTCAGAAAGACCAAAGAATCCCTGTTGGTGGGTTCTTGTCAGTGTTGAGACCATAGTGAATTGTCCCTCTGCTCCCTTTCTCCTCAGCGTCTGTATCGTGAAGCCTGGGACAAAGACAAGACGCAGGTCTCCCTGCCTTCTGACACTCCTGTCATGCTGCAGTCCAAAGTCAATGCTCTCAACATCAGCAACGTAAGAGAATAAAATTTTATGCATGTGAAGTGTTACAAAATTAGGAGTGACAATTTTGTTTCCAGTGTTTGGCCTGTGTGTTTTACATTTTGCTGTAACTGATGCTGTAGTAACACTGTTTTCTCATGTGCTTGTACTGTAAATGGAAGGTTACATCTAGGGGCTCTTTAGACAGAGGCTGTTGCTGATAAACCATTGATAGTATTTATGATCCAGACATCATTAAGCAAGGAGACCCGAGGTGTTGATCTGGAATCCGTGCCCTGGTATTCTCTCTCAGTCCATGTGAATGTGAAATTGGTGGAACCAGCACTGATGCCTTTCATTCTAAACCAAGCAGATTCCTGAGGGACTGGCTCATGGAGTTGCCTGCCTTGCTTAATATGTTGTACGTTCATGAACAAACTCCAAAGTTCAGTATGCAATTCCACACAACTCTTTCTCCCTTTGACAAAAATTGGCAAATACTTTCTATGAAGCTGTTGCTGGAGGCTGTAGACTCATCAACCCTGACATTTTTGCAGATTTGAGTTGTTTCACTCACTAGTTGGTCCATTCCAACCCAAACCTTTCTATGATACTGTGACTAACACACTGGAGAATCTGTAAACCAGAAACATTTCCCATTTTGCATTCTCAGCAGAACTTGACTGGGGCTTTGCCTGGAAACTGTATTTACTCCCAGCCTTTCTTGATGTTCATGTATGTTAAATATTTTCCAAAATGACCCAATGTGATTGAATTAGGTGTGAAATATTTCAAGTGCTATTGCAACAGACATTTCACTTCCCCTGTTTTTGTCTGGCTAGTGCTTTGTTTACTGTTTCTTTCTGAGTTCCTTATTGTCTGACCTGCAATAGCATTCGGTTCCTGAATTTTTGCAGTCATCAAAAATTAACTAAAAAGTGTCTCACTTACCCACCTGTACTAATGACAAAGTTGCCAGCTTAGCTGACCAAGCTTCTGTGGACCAAGATGTCACTAAACAAGGAGCCCTGATGTTCTGGGGTTTGATGTCCTGGACAGGTTGGTTGTCTCCACACACATGAAGACAGTTTGCCTTCTGCTCAGTCGTGTAAATGGACTGAGCCTCTCTGCCTACACTCAGTTTCCTGATAGGGCTAAAAAAGGCGGGTAAAGACATAATTCTCTAGAAGCTGACAGGAGGCTACATAACTGAAGTAGGGTCTGGATGCATTTTGTCAGTAGAACAGATGCTTTGTCCCCAGTAGCTAGGATTCTGTAATCAGGTGTGTGTGAGCAGAACTTCTGACTGTTGTAGGGTGATGCACAATTTGATGTTGGCCATGGAGGTCTACAGGGTGTCAGCTGGACTGCCTGTTTGGGGCCTGTGTGGTGAACTCATGCATGTGGTCGGCAGTAGGCTGTTAGAGGAGACGTGCTGGTGTACTTCAGTCATATTTCAGCCCCCTCCTTGTGTTTTGGAATTTACCCCTACTTTAACATTTAAGTAATAAGTTTTCTCTAAAGAGACTTGCCAGGTTCATAATATTAACCCTGCCAGTTACAGTGGGCAAAGAAAGCACCCAAGCTGCTATTTCCAAGGGAGCAGGTTTTAAGAAAAAACATTGGTATGAGAGAGTCTTGACTGCATGTAACAAGGGTGGTCACTCTTCTTTGCAGAAACATTATCAGAAGGACTGGGATGAGGCCAAGGCAAAAGGCTATGACATAAGAGCTGATGCCATTCCCATCAAACATGCCAAGGCTTCCAGAGACATCGCTAGTGAGGTACAGTCTGGTTCTTCTCTTCATGTGGTTGCTGTGTCTGTCTCCTTCAGTGTCCTGCTCAGCAGAACTGAGTGAAGTTGAGTTCAGAGGCTTGGCACCTGAGGATGTTGAAAAGTTTTGTTCTTTAGACACGTTTAGACACAAGTGAGCAACACGTGGCTGTTTACGTTGTTTCTGCTTTTCCAGTACAAGTACAAGGAAACACACGAGAAGCAGAAGGGCCACTACATTGGGTGCAAAACTGCCCAGGAGGATCCCAAGCTGTCGTGGGCCGCGCGTGCCATGGCGCTGCAGAACGACCGGATTTACAGGAAGGCCTACCATGATTCCAAGGCCCAGGTCCACATCCCAGTTGATGCCATGTCAGTGCAGGCAGCCAAGGAGTGCCAGACACTCGTCAGTGACGTTGACTACCGCCAGTACCTGCACCAGTGGACGTGTCTGCCTGACCAGAACGATGTGATCCATGCGAGGAAGGCCTATGACCTGCAGAGCGACGTGAGTGAGAGTAACTCTAGAAAAGCTTCATGGCAGGCGTGTGAGGCTCTGTTTGTTAGTGATGGGGCAAATATCCTTTCAAACATGTGTTCCTGAGCCTGTAGTCAGTTCTGGTATGTTTGTCTTAATGCATCTGGAGGATCCTTTCCAAATCAGTAGTGTTTTCAGCTGGAGGGACAGCAGCATTCCAGGCAGCTTGGATGGGAGGGAAACTTAATATATGTCTGATGTTTTCTTGGTCTGCCACAGAATGATTGCTTGCAGATTACACCACTGTTCTGTATGTAGCAAGTACATTTTAAAGCTGAGTAATTTCCCTGCTGTGCAAAACGTGATTAGCTGTGTGCGGGGAGTATTTGTACACCACAGTGTCACTGACTGCTTGCTGTGTAACTGTAGAAGAAGGAGCTTGGGGAAAGCCTTGTGCCAAACCTCTGTGTGCATAGAGTTGTCTCTGCTTTGTCAATAACCCTTGGTTGATTTGTAGAATGTGTATAAGTCAGACCTGGAATGGTTGCGAGGCATCGGCTGGTTGACAGAAGGTTCTGTGGATGTGGTCAAAGCCAAGAAAGCCCAGGAGCTCCTGAATGACAGGCTGTACCGCACGCGGCCAGACGAGATGAAGTTCACCAGCATTACTGACGCGCCAGACGTTGTCCAGGCAAAGATCAACGCTTTGCAGCTCAGTGACGTAAGCTCGCCTTTTGCTTAGCTCTCATTGATGGGACAGCCTTTCCTTTCTTTGTGGGAGAGGCCAGAATTTCTAGCATGGGAATGACTCCTTGGCAACTATTGCAACTCAGAAAGACCAAAGAATCCCTGTTGGTGGGTTCTTGTCAGTGTTGAGACCATAGTGAATTGTCCCTCTGCTCCCTTTCTCCTCAGCGTCTGTATCGTGAAGCCTGGGACAAAGACAAGACGCAGGTCTCCCTGCCTTCTGACACTCCTGTCATGCTGCAGTCCAAAGTCAATGCTCTCAACATCAGCAACGTAAGAGAATAAAATTTTATGCATGTGAAGTGTTACAAAATTAAGGGTATGGCAATTTTGCTTCCAGAGTAGATTTGAAGAAAAAGCATTGGTATGAGAGAGTCTTGACTGCATGTAACAAGGGTGGTCACTCTTCTTTGCAGAAACATTATCAGAAGGACTGGGATGAGGCCAAGGCAAAAGGCTATGACATAAGAGCTGATGCCATTCCCATCAAACATGCCAAGGCTTCCAGAGACATCGCTAGTGAGGTACAGTCTGGTTCTTCTCTTCATGTGGTTGCTGTGTCTGTCTCCTTCAGTGTCCTGCTCAGCAGAACTGAGTGAAGTTGAGTTCAGAGGCTTGGCAGCTGAGGATGCTGGAAGGTTTTGTTCTTTAGACATGTTTAGACACAGGTGAGCAACACGTGGCTGTTTACGTTGTTTCTGCTTTTCCAGTACAAGTACAAGGAAACACACGAGAAGCAGAAGGGCCACTACATTGGGTGCAAAACTGCCCAGGAGGATCCCAAGCTGTCGTGGGCCGCGCGTGCCATGGCGCTGCAGAACGACCGGATTTACAGGAAGGCCTACCATGATTCCAAGGCCCAGGTCCACATCCCAGTTGATGCCATGTCAGTGCAGGCAGCCAAGGAGTGCCAGACACTCGTCAGTGACGTTGACTACCGCCAGTACCTGCACCAGTGGACGTGTCTGCCTGACCAGAACGATGTGATCCATGCGAGGAAGGCCTATGACCTGCAGAGCGATGTGCGTATGTGTGGAGATGTGGTAGTTACTACTGTTACTATTTTTAATATATTATAGTCTTATTTTGATTGTCTGATTTTATACAGTTACAAAGGATTTATCTTTTCTTCAGGTTTTTGATATTATTGCTATTATCTGCTCTTTTTATCCCTTAAAAAGTATTGGCATTTCCTCTAAATTTTATAGAAGCTTTTGTTGCTATCTGCTGTGTTTCATGTGCTTTTAGAGGACTACAGTTTGGAGAGGATAAAAGATTTCTCTCTCTTACTTTGATATGACTTAAAAAGGAACATCTGTTTGCAATTTCACTATTTTACTCCTGTTTGTCTGAGCCAACTTGGAAATTTATTTAATTCCACAAAAAGTATGTAAGATAGCAGGTAAGATGTTCTAGTGGCTGATTTCAAAGCACAAGGAGTGGGTGCAGCTGATTTCCTGACTTGGCTTTGCTGCTTATCAGTCACTTATTCCTCTGTTTCAATTATGAGCTTTGGAGGTGAGAGCATGTTCCTTGCTGAAGGATTTGCTCAATTAAACATCACATAATGTTGCTTGATACTACCTCAGGAATTATGCCAGTTAGCTCTACTCCCTATTACCTCTTTGTTAACCTTTTTGTTAAATGTCCTGGTGGGCAGCTTGTTTTTTTACTTGGACTTGTAAATTGTTGAAGTGTCTAGAGAAGTATTTTGGATGGGAGAGAGAGACTCTTTTAAAATGTTAATAGTCATAATTAATGGCAGTTCTGTTCAGTTGCTTCCCTTCTATTTGACTGCATAAGGTTTAGAATGTATTGTTGAAGAAATGAACTACTTCAATCTGGTTCCCAGGTTGTATTTTACTTATGATGCTGAGCGTCTCTAGTATATGAAAAGGATTCATCTAGCTCTAGCTGATTTGACATTTGCTAAAACACACACTGCTTAAAATCCTTAAAATAATTTAAAAGTTTGAAATCATTAAGACAGTAATTGTCAACTCAATGCTTTCCTTTTCTGTCCATGTCTGATCCAGGCTGTTTATAAGTCGGACCTAGAATGGCTCCGTGGAATTGGCTGGTTGCCTAATGACTCTCCAGAAGTTAAGAGGGTGAAGCAAGCCCAGGATCTCCTGAGTGATAACGTGTATCGTACCCCTATTGACAGCCTGAAGTACACCAGTGTTGTGGATTCTCCAGACGTCGTCCTGGCTAAAGCCAACGCTGAACAAGTCAGCATTGTACGTGCAACGCTCTGAAAGCTGAGTCAAGGCTAGACATGGTTAAACAGAAATCTCACTGCTAAAATACCAACTTGATCAGTGGTGTTTTAAGTCAAGTTTAATGCTTTCCAGACACTTTATTTTCTAGTGGTGATAATTCAGGAGAGATTTATGTGATGTTATGTCATTGATAAGTGAAATTCCATAATAACAGTATCATAAAATTAACTGTTTTAACAGCCAAAATACAAAGAAGCCTGGGAAAAAGACAAGACTATGATCCATATTATGCCAGACACACCTGAAATCAACCTAGCCAAGACTAATGCTGTTAATTATAGCCAGGTATGTTTATCACTGTATTTTCTACATTTCTATAAAAGAGTATGTGTATCCTGTGAATTTTATCATTCTAAGATGTTACATACAAAGATGAAAATAAAGATCCCTGAATCTCATTGAAGTCTGTCCTCATACAGGTCTTGCAAAATTTCCTTCCCTCTGCTGACTATTCTTAAAGTATTTAGACATTTTAAAATAAATGCTTGTATTCAGCTGTTTGAAAATTATTAATATAATGCACCATTGACATAATATTTTGTTGAAATGGATGAGAGCCCAAGGCATATAAATATTTGGTCAGCTTTTACAAACACCCTTCTATTCAGCATAGGCCACAAAACTGGTGTTGCAGATATCTTACAGGTTTGAAAGACAGTAAGATTTGCAGAAGTTTTTATGCTAGGAGCTGGAGAAATGCACAAAAAATCTTCACAGTATTTCAGCAAACAAATGGCAGTAAACTATGTGTTTCTTTAATGGTAAATGACAGAATATTTAGCCAATGTGTGACTTTTTGCTGTCTTTTCAGAAACTGTATAAAGAAGCTTGGGATGAGTTGAAGCTGACGTATGATTTGAGAGCAGATGCAATCCCAATCAAGGCAGCCAAAGCTTCCAGGGAAATTGCTAGTGATGTAAGTGCCAAAAGAAGCATCTAGCTCTTCACACGCTTTAAAAGCTGTCCCATGGTAACTGTTAGTAATGGCCATCTTTGCTCTTTACCCAGTATAAATACAAACTGGACCACGAGAAGCAGAAAGGACATTACGTTGGAGTTCCGAATGCAAAAGCAGATGTCAAAATAGATTTTGCCCTTGGCATAGGCAAAGTTCAGAGTGAACTAGAATACAAGAAACACTTTGCCAAATGGAAGACACAGTGCCACCTACCAGTAGACATGGTGTCTATCGTATCAGCTAAGCATGGTCAGTCCTTGGTCAGTGATGTTGATTACCGCCATTACTTGCACCAGTGGATCTGTCTTCCAGATCAGAATGATGTCATACATGCTAGGAAAGCCTATGACCTTCAGAGTGATGTAAGTTAAGATGAACACTTAGCTTAATTTATTACTGTATTGTCTCTTCTTAGTCTGCTTCAGCTCTAAGTGGTGGGAATCTTCTGCTGAATTCAGTGAATTGGCTTGGCTGTTTATTTGGGATGGAAAGTATCTGCCCCTGTTATATACTGCCAGGTTCGAAGTGTGATAAATTCAGATGTGGTGCTCATGTTGGACTTAATGCACTCCTTTTAATCAGTGAAAATAAGTGTCATTATTTATGAATCTTGCTAATTGTCCAGGGAACTGTAACTAACAGCACGAACCCTAATTTTGCTTTCCCAGGCTGTTTACAAAGCTGATTTGGAATGGCTACGGGGAATTGGATGGTTGCCAAATGATTCAGTTGGAATCAACCATGTCAAATATGCTGGAGATCTCTTGAATGAGGTAAAAGATATTTTTTAATATTAGAATTTTCTTAAGGGTATTTGTAATTTAAAATATTTGTAATGGCTAAATAATTGAATAAAAAAATACAACTGCAGTATTTCCACAGAATCAATTGTGTATGGAGAACTTTCTTTCCATGTAAACTTTCTTGTCTTCTCCATGTATTCAGAATTGCTCTGTTAGCTACAAAATATTCCAGTGTAATCTGACTGTTCATCTTTTCTCTTCTATAGAGAAAATACCGCACAAAAGCTGAAACTCTTCCATTTACTCCAGTGGCAGACAGGGTTGATTATGTCACAGCAAAGAACAGTGGTGAAATTCTCAGTGAGGTAAGTTTGTTAGCATGTTTCTGTGCTGTTAACATGGTCTGTATATATGGTAGGATTTTATCTTTAAAAGGATATTTACTTTATCTTTTAAAAAAAGTACAAAAGAATTCTTGATCAGTCTCTGGGAATTCTGAGCATGTGTGACATAAACATGAACAGGACTTCACTAGCTCATCTCCATCACTTTATGAGGGAAGAAGCTCTTCAAGCAGAACAACATCTTTCCTAGACATGTGAAAAGCCAGGGCTAGCTCTGCAACCAGTCCCTTCTCTCAGTCTTCCTTCCATCCTTCCCTGTCCATCCAGCTGCCTTGAAAGAAGTTTTCAAAATTCTCTCTGAGAATTTTTTTAAATTTCTTGTCTTGAATAATTTCCTTTTATAAAACATTAGCCATTTGGATCTATATTTAATGTGTCATATCTAATACCCTTGCAAATTCAGGGTTTTGTACATTATTTCATACATAAAGTATGGGTCTTGGTATTATATTTTCCCTGTTTTGTAATGGTGCTGTAAGGCAGTAACTTCTTTCTCTGTTCTAGATTAAATACCACAAAGCATGGAATGAGGCCAAGTCCAATTACACTCTGACAGACACACCACAGCTAGATATGGCCCGAGAGGCAGCCAGAATTCTTAACCAGGTATGTGACCTCTCCAGCCTTCTTAAGACCATCCTAAAGGAAGGATTTTTTAGCCTTATACTTTAATGTAGGGTACATAGATACAGTAATTGTTATCATTATAGCAGTGTTGAATTCCTCCTTGCTTCTATTTTCCACAGAATTTATACAAGGAAAGTTGGGAGAAAGAAAAAGCCACTGGTTACATCTTACCACCTGACACTGTGCAGCTCTCTCATGCCAAACACTCAAATGATGTCCAAAGTGAGGTAATAATTTTTCTCATTAGGAAGGCAAGTGCTTGGAAACCTGGGAATGTTAAAGGCCTTGCAAACTCAACAACAGACAGAGAGAGCTTTCCATTAGGGCTAACATCCTGTAGACTGTTCACCATCTGTGAAGTCCACTGTCCTCCAAACACTTCCCCCACCTTTGCTATGGTGGGTTTTATGGATATCAGTGCTGAAATAGCAGATTCTCCTTTTGACCTTCACTTTCTCCAGAAACAGTCCTGTCAAAATCAAATAAGGTGGACTTCCATGTTTGCTAGATATTAAATAATGAAGTGATACTATGATTATAATATATAGCTCTGATTTCACTTTTTGGTATATTATGGAAGCTTCCTCCTTGAAAAACTGTAAGATGGTATGCACATTACAAAAGCATTTGCATTATGGATGTGGAAATTATTACATAACTCTTAGTTTGAATATACCTTTTATCAAAATAGTGTCATATAAAATACCTTCAACAGGCATCAACTCTTCAGACCATTTCAAATAATTTTTTTTACAAAAATTTGTTACAAAACTGAGACTAAATACACTTATTAGCAAACATTTTCTGCCAAGGCTTATCTCTTTTGTCAAAAATACTGTTTGCTGAAAAACAGTATCTATTTTGAAGTAGGAGGACTATATATAGTAATATTAGTGTTGGTGTTGTATTTTTCATCTGGTCATACACTGAGAACCTAAGACTGCAGTTGCCAACCTCCTGTCTCATCTGTTCTTTGTGTTGACAAAGCTGTTCACAGGTTAAAACCAGGGCAGATGTGGTCAGTGCTGACTCCATAAATGTTTCTCCCCTCTTCCACCAGCTTAAATACAAAGCTGAGTATGTCAAACAGAGAGGTCACTATGTCGGAGTTCCCAGTATGAGAGACGATCCGAAACTGGTGTGGTTTGAGCACGCAGGCGAGATCCAGAATGACAGGTTGTACAAATCAGACTACCACAAAACCAAGTCCAAAATCCACATCCCTCCAGACACGGTGTCCGTTGTAGCAGCCAAGGAAGGTCAGGCCTTGGTCAGCGACATCGACTACCGCCAATACCTGCATCAATGGACCTGCCATCCTGACCAGAATGACTGTATTCAGGCAAGGAAGGCCTATGACCTGCAAAGTGATGTAAGTGATATTCCATGCATACTATGTAGTTGCCACTCAGTCCTGGGCAAAGTATGTTGTCCGTATTATGTAAGACTGAAAAAAGTCATCCTGAATTAAGTAAGATCTTTCCTTTTTAATTATCTTTTATGACTTAGAATATTTATAAATCTGATTTGGAATGGCTTCGTGGCTGTGGTTGGATTCCTCTGGATTCAGTGGAACACAAGAAAGTTAAGAATGCACAAGAATTGGTAAATAAGGTAAGAGAGAAATTTTGAGCATTTATGCGATGAGCTCTTCTTTCTCACATACAGTGTTTAAAAAAATGTTTCATCTCTTTGCAGAGAGCATATACAAAAGAAGCCCTGGATAACTTTTCCAATTATACCAGCGTGGTTGACACTCCCGACATTGTTTTGGCAAAGATGAACTCTGTCAATCAGAGTGATGTATGTCCTTTTTAAAAAAATAGAACCTGTTTTATCATTAGAATTAGTAGATGACTTAATTGCTTTTACTAAACTATCCTATGCTTAGTCTTACACGTGTGTGTGCAAATGCATGTTTCATTAACCATAGACTGGGGTAAATCATTTTAGTAAGAAGCAATATAAATTAACAATACAATATTGCTATCAAAAAAGACTTTGCATTTTCCCTTACTTAGAGTTTAGATAGATTTTCTTAAGATAGTTTAAAACTGAGTCCTGTTCTTGGTGAACAGCAGTTAGTTGTGCAGTGCTAGTGGAGTTCCGGGTGTTGCTACTAACTTGTATTTGCTGATCAGGATGTTTGATTTCACTAGAGCACTGTATGGCTGTTGTGGTGTGACATACTGATGACATTTGCCTGGGTTCTGTAGTCATTGGAATGTACTACACAACATTACTGAAGATATGATAGCATCACAGAAAATTAATGCCCACTTCTAATAGATGGACCAGTGGGGATCATTTATTTCTCCTGTGGAGTTAACATTGTGTTTGTTTTCTCTTGTAGCTCAAATACAAAGAAACATTTAACCTGGAGAAAGGCCAGTATATTGGGTCTGATGATACTCCTGCCATGAACCATGCCAGAGACATGTCCTTACTCTACAGTGATGTAAGATTTGATAAGTGTTGAATTAAGCTGTAATTTGTTCTTTTTAAAAGCAAGAGAATGTGGCGTGGACTTCAGAAAACTGTTTTATTTCTGTTTCTGCCTTTAGTCTACTGGGTGGCACTGGGAAAGTTATTTAATCTCTTTGTTCTTCAGTTTTTTCCCAGTTTGGATCATTGGGATAGTGATAATTTCTTTTCTTATCTTATCAAACTGATCTTAAAGACCTGCTGTGTGGTGGTAATAACAGCAGTAGTAGTAGTAGCAGAGTTTCTGTGACAAAAACACTTTGTAATTCCATCTAATAATATCTTCCAAGACTACTGATAAAATTTACATTTATTTTTTTACAAGAGAGGAAAAGAATAGATTTACATTATTAAGCAGTTCCTTTTTTAGTTGCATCACTAATTTTAATGGGAAATCTCTATTTTCTTGAAAATGTAAGTGACTACTCATTCATAGAAGTAGGCACTTCATTGTTTAGTCTGCAGGTAAATATTTTTAACATATATAATATTTAACAAAGCATGATGTATTAATGTCCCTTCCAACCTTAGCCATTCTCTTAGAAAACTGCCAATGGTTTTATGATAAACAATAATATTATTTGAAGATTTTGCACAATTTTAGACATTCATCTATCAATTACCAATGTCAGTCCTAAACTGCACTTTTAAGCATGAGTCCATATGTACATTTTGAATATTTTTATTGCTCTTCTGGATGAGAAATGTTGAATTCCACATCTAGTAAATAAAGCAGAGATGATCTCAAGTTTATGCTCAGGTAGCTCCCTGAACTGAAACACTTATTCTGTTTGCCTTACTCACACTGAGTAAATATTCAAAATGAACATTCTTCGTTTAGTTTAGTGGGACGATTCATGGAATAAAAACCTACTCTGTAAAAGTAGCAATATTCCATATGTGTATGAATGGCAGAGTCAGGCTTCTCAGACAGTTTAATGGATTTTTAAATCAAAACTTGAGTGTGTTTTGTTTGTCTAGAAACTTTATAAAAATGCTTGGGAAATTAGCAAGCCCACTGGGTATTCTCTGGACGAGAAGTACGTTCCACTTGTCGGAGCGAAGCACGCGAACTACATAAACAGTGAGGTTAGTAGGAATTTTCCATTATTTCTCTTTTTTCCCCTATATGTGGTTAGAATGAACTTTAAAATTTTTCACATGACTATTTTTCAGCTTAAATACAAGGCAATATATGAGAAGCTGAAAGGCCACTACCTGGCTGGGAAGGACATCGGTGATTTCCCCAGTGTTATTCACTCCTTGGCATTCCAGAAAACGAGAAGTGCGGTAAGGAGAGAGTTAGTCTTGCTGTAGGATTTTCACTTTTCTTTATTTTACTGTGACATATTTAAACATAAATAATGCAATGCTTGATGACATTAGTAAAAGTGTTTTCACCATCTTTACAATTCCTGAATGGTTATTTTGTACGTGGGTTGAACAATTTAACGTCAAATTATTTAGGAGATGAAGAAGGGATTTATTTACCTATTAGAAATATTAAAAACCTTTTTTATATTTCATTTTAAGTATTTGAGCAGTATAAAATACTGCATGACTTGGGATTCTTTTACTTTACAAAGAAAAATGTGTCAATTTGGACTTGAAATAGGAATCTAAGAACTGGAAAGGAAGTTGAAACTAGATGATCTTTAAGGTCTCTTCCAACCTTAACCATTCTATGATTCTATGAAAACTAGATGCCCATTTGATGTTAGTTATTATCACCACTGCACATATAGGGCATGAAATTAGTATATCCCAAACATTCTGTCTTCATTTGGACAGGGTGATTTAATTAGATTAAAAATGTGTTTGTAGCATATGACTTTTTAATCTTGAAGTCTTGTTAGTTTTCTCATCAGATGTTAAATCTGCAAATGAAGGAGGTAGTTATTTTCCTTCTAGAACCTCATCAGGATAAATGGTGATTAATATCAAAGTTAAGATTTCGTTCTATTGAATCCCCCAGGAGCTTAGCTATTAAGTACAGAAATCATGGTTCAGATTATGTTATGACCTGTAGCCTATCGGAGTCAAAATTATGCAGAAAACCACTATTCTCTCTTCTTACCTTTCAACCGATCTTTCCTTTTTAGTTGGAATACAGAAAGAACTATGAAGACACCAAAGCAAATGTCCATATTCCAAGTGATATGATGAATCACGTGCTAGCCAAGAAGTGTCAGTATATCCTCAGTGACCTTGAATACCGACATTACTTCCACCAGTGGAGTTGTTCACCTGAAGAAAATAATGTTATTCATGCCAGGAGAGCCCAGGAAATTTTGAGTGATGTACGAGCTTAATTTTTTTTTGCTTGATACTTTACTAGCCTTTCATGTATTTTTTTTTCCCATGGTATTTAAATATAAAGTAATTTAAATATCTTCCATACTTTTAAAGTGTGAAATTAGTAACCATGGTCTTAGATTGTTTAGCCTGGTTCAGATTCAGTGGCATTGAGTTTGCACAAATGGAAGGTACTGAATATAAAGAAGAAAAAAAATTACTTTCTTCAAGCAAGAAGGCAAGTTTCTTCCTAACTTTATAGTCTGTTTTTTTCCATATAGGTGGTGTATAAAGATGACTTAAATTGGCTGAAGGGACTTGGATGTTACGTTTGGGATACTCCACAAATCCTGCAAGCTAAAAAGTCCTATGACCTCCAGAGCCAAGTAAGCATGTTTTCCTCAAAGAAGTAAATATTTGTAAGATTTTTTTTCTTCTGTTTATGTTTCACAGGGGCTGACATATGTCCTAGTCTCAGAGCAGAATTAAGTAATTCCTATTTCATCAGAAATATTTTGTTCAAACTATTATAATACACTCTTTCAGTTTCATCTGTAGAGACAGGATCACATTTGTTATTCATGGAGCAGAAAACTTAGGAGAATGGAAGGACTGCAAGGCTGTGATTTTTAACAGTGAGAACATAACACTGTGTCTTTCTGCATGCCATGCTGTGCACTAGATACCCCAGTGAGACATCTGTGTTGGGAAAATAATGTTTCTTGCCTTCCTGATTGTACTCTTAGCCTACTAGATGCTATCCAGTAATGTGCAATTTTCATTATTCCTTCGTTCATACTGGCCATGCATTAACTATTTCTTTTCTATGTCCTGCCACTTTTCAAGTTGGTCTTAACTGGACCATAGTCCTGGGCTTCAGTTGTCCAGAACTGATTTTAGAGGAAGCTTGTGGGGAATTCCCTGGTTGTTTTCAGCATTTGTTTTTTGTTTTGTTTTGTTTCCTTAGATCAAATATACAGCTGCAGGAAAGGAGAATTTTCAGAACTTTGGTGTTGTCACTGACACCCCTGTCTATGTGACTGCAGTGCAGAGTGCTATCAATGCCAGTGATGTGAGTCTCCTTTCTTTTCCTCCTCAGGCTTTTCCCTCTGCTCCTCCTGAGATTTGAAGCAAGTTCACTAAATCTGTCTTTCACTTCACAGGTCAAATACAAGGAAGATTACCATAAAAATAAGGACAAGTATACAACTGTGACTGAAACAGTGGAGTATGAAAGAGTGCAAAACCTGAAACATCTCTTTAGCAATGTAGGTGTTTCTATGCCTTTTTTTTTTTCCCCTCTTAAAGTGCTACTATGTGAGAGTTTTATTTTGTTTGTTCACTCTGAAGATAAACACCCAAACATGGAGCTTCTCAAAGCCAGCGACAGCCCTCTGCATTGCTTGAGTAGAGGGAAGATGCCCTATTTCAGGCAGAGGACATATTTTCTAACTGTAGCTCCAGCCTGGTCAGAATATATGCATTAATGAATGGATTCTCTGAAGAAAACTCACTTGAACTAAGCTAAGACCTCGTAGGAGAATGGCCATGAATAGTTACAAAGCATTTTTATCACCTTTTAGGTGCACTGTCAAAATTAAACTAGTGTTTGATCTTGATATTAGGTAATAATTACGGAGTATAAATAAAAACCTAAAGGCTTTTGGTTTCTATTGCTCATTGGTTACTACTCAAGAGAATAATTTTTCCACTCAAAGAGATTTTCTGTTTCCCCACAGAACCTCTATAAGGAAGCCTGGGAAAAAGTGAAAGCTACTGGCTATATCATGCCAACAGATGCTGTATCCCTAGCACGTGCTAAAGAACTGAAGCATAACGCTAGCATTGTAAGTGAATAAAATCCTTCCTTTTTTTAATCACATCACCAATTCCAGCAATGAAATCCTTTATGACTTGCATATACTACAGGTATAAAAAAGGGAGGGTTAAATTATCTTCTGTTGTTAATTTAGATGTAAGATGTATCTGTAGATAATAAGTTTTCTGTGGCAATCGTTTGGGTAACTCTTAGGTAGATAGTCCCTTGCTGCTTCTTTTCATTGAAAAAAAAAAAAAGGTTTTATAGCAATATAAACTGTTTCTTGAAAATGTCTGGTTAGGTGTTTTTTTAGTCAAAATCATGTAAGCATCCAGGTCAGAAACACACCAAAGATCTTTAAATTGTGCTTTCCTGAGTACAGAAGAACATAATATTATGCTTTACTGAACTGAGGCTTCTGAAAGATCACACTCTCCATGGATATCTTTAAATTAAAGAGCTGAAACAATAAATAAATATCTTATTCTATGTCTATTTATTTTTAGTCTTCTAGTCAGCTGTTGTTACTTATACAACATGATAGTTATGAAGTTTTCTTTGCCATTTCAAATCAAATAAAACACCAAGATTCTGCTTTAAAGGCTTCCTCTGCTTGTTGGACTCGACTAATTATTTTGCTTACTGATTAACTGTGTTCCAAAAATGCAGTTGTCTCATTGAAGTCAGTTATTTGTTGCTTTTCTTTGCATCTGCTTAGGTAAAATACCGAGAAGAATATGACAAGTTTAAAGCACTGTACACCCTGCCCAGAGGTGTTGAGGATGATCCCAATACAGCCAGGTGCCTTAGAGTTGGAAAGCTTAATATTGATGTAAGTGTTGTTTTCTGATAAAACCATAGTTACCTCAGGAGAG
The DNA here is from genome assembly GCA_020745705.1 of Hemiprocne comata. NCBI lineage: Eukaryota > Metazoa > Chordata > Aves > Apodiformes > Apodidae > Hemiprocne > Hemiprocne comata. Next base: position 1,931,618 of record CM036591.1, read on the forward strand.
GCTACTGAAAGAATCCACATGCCTTTATTCAGCTATCACATTTCCATGTGCCTTTGTTCAGCTATCACATTTCCACATGCATTTGGCAGTGGTCACTATTTACTAAATTATATAATAGACCCACACATGTCTTCTCAAGCTGGTGACTCAATTGTTCAATTGCCTGCATGGCTAAACCATTAGGGAAATACTATATAAAATGCAGTGTGTAAAAAGTGCAATACTGTATAAACTGAAGCACTACATACTTTGCCTTCTTTGAACACGAGTAGAGTGAAAATTTAAGGAATTGTATTTTATCACCCTTGTTAAGGTTCTGCAAATCATTTTTAGAGCAGGCAAGATGTAAATTTCAGTCATAGCCAAAGTGATAGCTCTCCCACTAACATTCCATGAAAATACCACTAAGTTTGCTTCAATTTTATCAGCAGTTAATGCTTCAGACCATTTGTCAGTGTCACTAATGTACTGCTTTAACTCTGCAGCGTCTGTACAAGGAAGGCTACGAGAAGACTAAAGCCAAAGTCCACATCATACCAGACATGGTAGACATAATTGCTGCTAAGGATGCACAGAAGAAAATCAGTGAGATTGATTATCGCACACGTCTCCATGAATGGATCTGTCTGCCAGACCTTCAGGTCAATGCCCATGTTCGAAAAGTAACGGATCAACTCAGTGATGTAAGTTCACAAATCACCTGCTCGTGGCTTTTTAAAAAGATGATTGGATTTATGTTCTGCTAGAGGAAATGATTTAGCACAAACTTAGTTGGAACATCCTGAAGTAGCAGCTTGAATTCTGTGCTGCTAAACAGCATCTGCAGCATGTTTTTTAACTTCTGGCAACAAGTGTGTAGTTGAGGTGTGGCTTAGTATGCACCATGCTAGCACTGACATTGGGTCATAACATCACAGCTCTACCAGGCCAGCCATCCCTGCCTGAGAAAATCCTGGTGGTGCAAAGCAGGCCAGGGATCCATCAGAAAATCATTGCCCAGTAGGATGTGCAAGTAGGTTTTTTTAAAAAATCATCCGGGTTTTTTATTTATTGGCCAACCTGAAGCAATGAAGAAAAATGATATAAATTCCAAAATGAATAGGTTTGGTTTTCTCCGACCGAAAAAAAAAAAAGGTCAAAATACTGGAAACCCTACCTGCCACCCATCATTGGACAGTTGTGTTTCACACTGATTTAACAATAAGGGATTAGATCCTGATGGAAGTCTAACAGATTGCTTCTTTCCTCTTGTACCTTAGGTGGTGTACAAGGATGATCTTAACTGGCTGAAAGGCATTGGCTGCTTTGTCTGGGACACCCCTGAAATTCTCCATGCCAAACATGCCTATGACCTTCGCAGTGATGTGAGTGGTTACACTGGTTTTGCTCCATTTTTTTTGTTCACTCCATTATATTCAAAGGATGGAATAGCCTTATTCGACTCCAGGTATAATCTGGAAAATCTTAAATATCATTATTTACAGAAATATTCATTAAATAACCGTATATGGTTATTGAAACTTTGCTGTTCCAGACGTAGATATGATCAGGTTACATCCCATTCAGGAAAGCATTAAGTATGTGTCTAAATACTTGTCAGAAAAGCACTTAAAAACACTAATGATTTATTCAGAATCCCTGAAGTAAAGCAGAAATTATGCAGAATTCCCATTTTTTAAAAACTATTTTCATGTTGATTTCATGATTCCTTTTTCTTCTCTCAAGACCTTATGACACACCCTTAGTTTGGGATTAAGCCATTAAAAGGGGAGAATAACCATTCTGGTTTTTGAGAATGTGTGTCCCTTCCTCAGTTCTGGATTGCAAGTATGTTGGATATTTATCACGTGGTACATACGCCCATTCTGTGAATGAGTATTGACATTTCACAATACTCCTTGATAAAACTTATCAGCTGTTCTCATCTAATAAGGTGCCCTGTTCATTTATTCAGCCATAATTTCAATACACTTTCTGTTTAAATGCCTGTTCACCAATAGAATAGTTCAATAATAAATTGTAAATACAATAATATAATAAATTCACTTAATCTCTAGCCCTACTAACCAGAGCTGTTGACTTTCTCTCTGCAGATTAAGTACAAATCTAAAGCAGAAAAAATGAAGAATAAATACAGTGTGGTTGTGGATACTCCTGTCTATGTCCAGAATGTCCTCAGTGGCTTGAATCTCAGTGAAGTAAGTGTTTGTATCACCTTTCAACCCCCAAATTGCATACGCCATTACCTGGCAAGTTCTAGAAATGTGCCTTGTAGTATCTTAAAATAATTGTAATGATTTAATTATTGCTGGTTATCTACAACTTATTGCCTATGCCTTTTTGAAGATATAAGAACACTATCACTAAAATAATGAATTTTCTCAATCCAAAAAACTTTCATCCAGGTTTTGAGAAAAAATTCCTGGATGTATGCAAACAATACATACCATAAGAGAACATCACAATGATGACTCTTCTCTAATTACTTTTTCTTTTGATCAGGCTGTCTATCGGGGTGAATATATGCAGAATGTTAGAGGCAAAATGATCCCTACTGATAAAACCGTGGATTTGGAGCGGGCATATCATGCAAACAAAATACAGAGTGAAGTAAGTATAAAAGTATTGGGTCCACAGAGTTTCTGATTTAAAAAAAAATAAATCTTTAAAAGTTGATGTCTGTCTTTAGCTTTTCAGGTAAAGAAGGACGATTTCACTGCTCTAAAATGAAACTGGGAAAATGTCCTCATTTAAGCTACAAGTATGCCTATAAAGCAGACATGGGGGAAATCTTTTGCTAGTTGTGACTGAGAGGTTTCCTGTGCAGCTAAGGAAGACTCCCCAGTATTACAGACAGTTGCCACAAACTCCCTTTGTTTCTCTCTTCTCGTGCAGAATTTGTATCGCTGGGCTGGTGTGAACGCTCTGCCTACGGGATACAGCCTGCCCACAGACACCCCTGCCTTCCAGCATGCCAAGCATGTCCAGTACATTGGCAGTCATGTGAGTGATGGGCTAAGGAGTTGCAAGGGAACATTTGGTGGCCATCCTGGATGAGCACACAATTGCTTGAGACAGATAAAAGAGGACCAATGTCCATCCAGAAAATAAGGTTGGAGACAGGGCTGGAGACAGATGTGCAAGGCCTGACATCCCCGGTGTGACTGGTCGGGGCAATTAAATCTTAATAGTGCACTCAAGCCCCAACGCTGACAATGTTTGCCTTAACAGAAATTAAATGTTACCAAATCCCATAATTATCTGAAGCAATTACTACCAAAATATAAATTTACTTAAGCAGATGCAAACACATTATTAGATGGAAGAGAAATTTAAAACATTATTAATCTTGGGCCACATGATAAAGGTAAAAATAATGATGATGTGCAGTGTATTTAACTCTGACATAGCTATATCTCACTAGTTTACCTCTAAAAATCTGGCTGTTTATGCTGCATAAGTGACTGTCAGAACTGTAGTGTAAGTAGAATCAAAATTAAATTTAGCTTCTGGGTTTGTTTTTTTTTTTTCCTTTTTCCACTTATTAGCTGAAATATAAAGAAGCCTACGAACACATGAAAGCTAAAGGCTACACTCTGGGACCTAAAGATGTTGGGTTTGAAAATGTGAGGAAAGTGAATCAAGTAATTAATGAGGTACAGTAAAGATCTCTATTTGCTTTCAATTGTATTTGTAGTGCCCAAAATATGAATTATGAGAGTATGGTGGCTAGGAATGTTGCAGGATCCCTGTTGTTTGAGCTTTTAAGAGCAGTTTAGACAAATATGCGTCAAGAATGGCAGGAGATCATTGATCCAGGCTTGGAGTTGGTCTGTATGGCTTTTTAAGAGTCTTGATAACTCTAACTTTCTGTAATCCTGTAAAACTGTTACCATAATATAAAATCAATTGTAGCCTAATTTTGTTAACTGATCCGCCACTACTTGGTCAAAGTTGCATAGAAACGATTGTATCTGTATGATATTGAGTCTTGATTGTTTTAGGTTTTAGATATATGGACTCAACTTTTTGATCATTGTCTCTAATAGGATGAAAACTAAACATAAATCTTTACATGTGTAGTAGAATTAGGCTCTCAGATTCTTCATGTATTAGGGATGCTGCCAGCAGGAACAATTGTGGGAGGTCTTTGCCTGGTCACAAAGTAGTATGTTTGCTCCCTTTGCTCTGGTAGCTATGCAATACCTGGCAAAAAAACTGCTCTTAGAAGAGCAGTACTTTGACTCTGCCAAACTGCTTGCCATTTTAAGCTGTTAACATGTGGCATGCTGTCTCCTGTGATACAGAGGCTGTACCGGGCAACATACCACAAGTACAAGGACAAGATTCATACCACTCCAGACACACCAGAAATCCGTCAAGTCAGAGCCACACAGGAGGCCGTCAGTGATGTATGTGTCTTTCTAGCATAAAGAGCAGAAGAGACTTGGAAGATTCAGCATGACAAAAGGTGTAATGCTCTTTTTTCTTTGTCTTTCAGCTGATCTACAAGTCAGATTTCTTTAAGCTGCAGGGACACTTGATTTCCCTGCCCTACACCCCTGAGGTGTTGCACTGCCGCTATGTTGGGGACATCACAAGTGACGTAAGCAACTTCTGTTAAGATCCCTGGTATTTGAAAACAGCAGGCCTGGCACTTTTATACTGAGAGTGCAATTTGGCTTCTGTCACTTGCATTCTATTCTGCAACAGACAAATGCTTTGTCACTGTGAAATTAACCCAAAAGTTAACTCTTTCTGGTTGCCTCATAGAATAAATACAAAGAGGATCTCAGGTGGTTGAAGGGCTTGGGTTGCTTCCTGTATGACACTCCTGATATGGTCCGTGCCCGACAGCTGCGTAAGCTCTGGGTAAGATTTTCCTTCTGACAACCACGTGTAACAATGAGTGATTTATTTACCTACATGCTATGTCCTTCTGGGAGATGAAGTGCATGAAAATAAGTGAAGAGTTCTGACAGAATTTCTTACCATGCAGCAGTTTCACAGCACTGTTAGGTTACACTGTAAAATGTTCTTTACTATCAAGAATCATAGAAGCTTGTAAGCAACACTGCTTTTCTTTTTCCAGTCTAATTATATATACACTGGTACTGCAAAGAAGATGTGGGCTAAATACAATGTGGTGTTGGATACTCCTGAATACAGAACAGTTCAGGAACTAAAAACCCATCTGAGTGAAGTAAGTTTAATATTATTTTTGCACATCTTTGTTAGCTATAATTAAGCTCAGATCCTCTCATGTATTTTTTCTGAAATCAGTGAGATGTTACAATTGCAAAGCTGTGATTGTTCACCTGTTAAATGAACGTATGTAACAGAAGAAATAATTCATGGCCCTATCTTTTTTTCAGCTGGTTTACAGAGCTGCAGGCAAAGAGCTGAAGACAAAATACACTTCAGTCCTTGATACACCTGACTTCCTGAGAGCCAAGGAAGGACAGAAAATACAGAGCCAGGTGAAAAAATTTGTACTGATTAAAAAACCATCAGGGAATCCCTCTTGATATACTCTAAAGTACAGCAAAACCTTTCCAGGCCATTTCAAAGCAATGTAGAATTCCTAGAGGAATTACTGTTGTTCTTTTTAAGTGGCCATGAAGTTTCATGTTGACCGTGTCTCTGTAATGGACACGTTCAGCTTTGTCCATCTGAAATAGGTCATTGAAGCCTGGTACAGTCCTGTTCAAATCCTCTGAAACTCTGACTTCATCAGAACAATAAATGTTTTTATCCATTTACCTTTATTCTTCATCATTATTCATGTAGTAGTTCATTATCTGAGTTATTAGCTAAAACTTTTGTGGATTTTTTTGAATTTGCAGAACAAAATTTAGATACCAGAGCAAAGCAGACCTTGTGGATGCTTTATTTAAAGCAAAGGTCTAAATGTAGGGCAGAAGGGTCATTAATGTCACATGCATTTGACTTCTTGGTTTGTGAGCACTTGTGACAGTTACAGAATATCAAGAGCACTGGTAGAGAAAGATGAGCTGAGATAGTATGGAAGTGGAAAGGACACATTATTTTTTTCCCCAGGGCAAATCATGTGGTTATATAAACATTGTGAATTTACAGACGTTTTCAGAGACATAAAATAAAACTTACTCAAAATATATGTATTTTTTTTATTCTTTTCTTCTTGCTGCAGTATTTGTATGTGGAACTTGCCACAAAGGAGAGACCCCATCATCATGCTGATAGTCAGACTCAAGCCTTTACACATGCTAGGCAAGTAAAGGACATGGTCAGTGAGGTAAGATTATTTTTTTATTTATATATTTTGGTTGGTACCACTATGTTGAATTGTTTAGAAGTGTTATTTCTAATTTTAGTGATAGTTTCAAGGCTCAAATCTGTTTACCCTTCATTTGGTTTTCCGTATCGTATGGTGAAGTTCCACATTTCTTTCTAAAGTTGTGTGGTAAAAGTGCACACTTATTTAAATGTGTTTTAGGATTTTATAAGACACCTGTTTCTAAGTGCTTGTGTGCAGAATCTGAGGTACACTGTCTGCAACACCAGGAAGATCTAGAGAGAGCTGAACAGCTGAGCTTGTTTCCCAAAGCTCTGATAGAAATTTCTTTGCAAGAATGACTGTATGCAGTCAGTGTAGCACCCCTGGACATTAACATAATACCAGATTAGCAAATGCTTCTAAGATTAAAGCTGTAACTTTTCCCTTTTGCTCTCTCTCTTTCTCTCTCTCTCTCTCTCTGTCTCTGTCTCTTAGAAAAAGTATAAAACCCAGTATGAGAAGATGAAGGACAAGTACACTCCTGTCCCTGACACACCAGTCTTGATCAGAGCCAAGCGAGCATACCTGAATGCCAGTGATGTATGTAGTCCATGAGCATTTTCTCTGGTGCTTTTTCTTGCTTTCTTTCTGAAAAGAACAGAAAAAGGATCAATGGGGAACAAGCATGCAAGGCACAGCATGTCTCAGTGTGGGTCATAAACTGGGTCACCTCATTTGCACATACATTTCCATTTGATATTATGCAGGTTAAGTTTTTACTTGATGCCACTGTAATGCTTTTTTCATTTATGGTAACTACTTTTCATTTCCCATTGCACTGAAGTGTGGTCTTACATCAAACAAAAATTAGATTTAAAGTAATTTGCTTACACGTTAAATCTTCAAAGAGTGCAGACTGGAGTGAAATCACAGATTTCACTGATTGATGCTGGAGCCAGGAAGGGATACCTTTTATCAGATATTTTCATCTCAGTTTTGTGTTAGAAGTAGACTTACATGTCACTGAGAATGTGCTCATTTTTAAATTGAGAAGTAGATTATTGAGAAAAACTATCTGAGCTGCTGCGTGTAAGATTATTAGGCAGAAACTGTTTTTTCCTTCATGTGTGGAACAGTGATTTGTGATTTAAGGCAATGGCTAAGAGTGCTCTAGTCACTCCTGAGGGCTTTGCTGTATATTTCAGATTGCACATTATATTCTGAAAGGGTATGTGCTGGACTGGTCTTTTGTTCTAGTGGTTACTCCTACTGTTCTCTTAAGGATGATTTTTAAGTCCTGCAAAGTAGTGTCCCAGTTCTCTTACACACCTGAATTTCTCCTCTGAGACAGTCTTTCTCCAAAGACTGGAATGATCTTTCAGCTTTCTTCTAGATCAGGACACGGAAGAAGGGATAAGTAGGGTTTTTTATGCCAAAAGTGGCACTTTTACTGCTCTAGAGAGTGGTCCTGTGATCCATGGATGTGTTTGCCTCATTCTTCAGCCTGGTACTGCACAGAATGAAATGTTGCTTTTGATGTGTCCACTCCTTTTCTCTCTCATTTTTCCAACAGTCTCAGTCAAATTGCAATTGATCGTAGGTAATTGCAGCTGCTTAAAATTCCTCAGGGCTTACATCAGCATGCTGGACACTAACACATCCCTGGGTGTCATTCCTGAGAGGCGGGAAATTTAACTAAAACAATTCCTGACAGAGAAATAGCTTATATTCCTTTCTCTCTTATTTTTCTCTCCAGTTGCGCTACAAGGAGACCTTTGAGAACACGAAGGGCAAATACCACACGGTGAAAGACGCTTTGAACATTGTCTATCACCGAAAGGTCACGGATGATATCAGCAGTGTATGTACTCAACCTTTTCATCCCTACTTAGCCTTCCATTTAATAATCATCTGGAATGTGCCAGTTATGCTGTTGTTATATTGAAGTGTGGTAAATAATTAGACAAATGTGATCAGTGCCATTAATATTAACTTCTTTCCTTCTCGGGAATATCGTGCACTTGATTGTCTCTGATGTCACAAATGTGAATGCAGGTTAATCTCAATTCCACTGGTTTAGTTCTCATGCTTCAGAAAAGGAATGTCTTATCTCAAAGGGTTTTAACTCTTTCTTCAATTTTCTTTGTAGGTGAAATATAAGGAAAATTATATGAGCCAGTTAGGGATCTGGAGATCGATCCCAGACCGCCCGGAGCATTTCCATCATCGCGCAGTCACGGATGCTATTAGTGATGTGAGTTCAAATAGGTCCTGGATGTGAGAGATTAAAAGTTACAAGTAGGTTTCCAAAAGGAAAACCAAGTCTAATTTCATGAGAAAGTTGAAATTTTTAAAGCGGTTTACACTTTCACCTGGCAGATGTGTAAAATGCCAGAGCAAATCATGGTGACAGGACAAGAGGGCACAGCCTGAAGCTGCTCCAAGGGAGGTTTAGGTTGGATATTAGGAAGCACTTCCTCACAGGGAGGGTGATTAGACATTGGAATGGACTTCCCAGGGAAGTGGTGGAGGCACCATCCCTGGATGTGTTCAAGGCAAGGCTGGATGTGGCACTTAGTGCCATGGTCTAGATGGTGTGGTGGTGTTGGTCATAGGCTGGACTTGATGATCTTAAAGGTCTTTTCCAGCCTTGGTGATTCTGTCATTCTGTGTAAAATTGCAGGTGTTTTGTAATTAACAGAATAGTCTTAATTTATTTCAGTTTCATTTGCTTAGATTTGTTTGTTAGCCCTGTAACAGCCTTCAATAGTACGTATCTGTACATATACAATAACCCCTTAATTGTACAAGAATAAATGTTTTTTGATTCACACAGGAACTCCAACAAGCAGTGACAGATTAGGTGGGTGAATAACCTGAGTCCATCAGAAAAGCATGAGTAACAGTAATTTGTTTTATAATGGAATAATAACAGATGTAGCTCTGTTTGCTACACCTTGTGTTGAGGTGCCATTTCAGCATTGATCACCTACCACTTGGTGCCACTCAAAACTGAATCCTTTTAACTTCTTTTCTCAAGGTTAAATACAAGGAAGACTTAGCATGGCTCAAAGGCATTGGCTGTTATGCATGGGATACTCCAAGTTTTGCTCTGGCAGAAAAGAATAAGGTGCTCTACAGTGGGGTAAGTAAAACAGCCTGAATTGTTGCTAAATGCTTTTTTAATGTTTCCTTATATTGTAGATAATTTTTTTGCAGAAGAATCCAATTCTGACCAAGACATTGATATGAATAACTCATGGTTGAACTTAAAATGTAGCATCTAAAATTTCAATTTCCTTGCAAAGGAACAGCTCCATAGTGATTTTTCTAGTGATCCTATGTCTAACCTTAAAAATTTGAAATTTCCATTGCTTTCTTGATGTGGTAGTTCCATCCTGCAAACCACTACATTCTCAACAATATTTTATTTGTAGATATGTTAAACACACACATGCAATAATGCCACTGTGGTTTGGCTGCAGATTGTTTCTAAAATCATGTTTTCTTTGCCTTACCCTTCTCTGGATTAACATGGGAGTGTTTTTTTGTGTTGTTTTGTTTTGTTTGTGGTTTTTTTGTTTTGGTTTTTTCTCCAGTGTAAGTACAAGGAGGGATTTGAGAAGACTAAGTCTCAGTTCAAGTATGTAGCTGACTCTCCAATTAACTTGCATTTTAAACATGCAACTCAGCTGGTGGATGGGGTAAGTGTGAAAGATTTCTGTAGAGTCTCATACTGAAGCAGTAAGTGTGTGTTTGTTAATACTGAATTGAAGGTTGATCTTCCTTATGAAATTGCAAATAAATCAAAATATATTCAGGCTTCAGGATGTCTCAAGCTCAGACTAAAAATCATTAAAGATAAGGTTGTACTTATTGTCTGTCTGAGGATTAGGGCAGGGTGTGTTTACAGTACCTAAAAAGTGAAATTCTGAGCCCTGTTGCATCACTTTGTCATTGCAAAGAAACTTCTCCCTTATTGACTGGTAAATAAATGCAAACCTCAACAATGCTGCTTGCTTCGTAACACAGATTGTTGATTGTAATGGAAAATGTTACGAACAGAATAATAATTGCTTTCCTGAAACCTTGAAAAAAAACTTCATCAGTGTTAGCAAGGTAGTATCATGTCCAAAGTTACCACAGCTCTGTGTCATTTCAGGTATTTTGCCTTGAATTCTCCCACTCTGCTACTTGCTTTTTCTTTTCTCCTGTAGTGCTAAAGAAACAATAATCCCAACATAGTAGCTAAGGGGGTTAATGAATGTCCCTGTGTTTAAGATTAAAATCCCCAACAGAGTTTCTAGGAGTAGTGCCACACAGGACAAAGCCCACAGGAAGAGCATTGTGTTCCAGGTGAATTCTCATCAGCTTCCAGCTGCCATTCCACACCAGACTGGTGCTTTTCATTGAGGCAGCATCTATTTAGACTCTCACATCTTGGTGGTTTATTGTTTTACAGCAGACATCATATTAAATTGTTTACCTGTCAGTAAATGTGTTACAGTGTTATCTGTCCTAGGTAAGACAAACTGTTCCACAGCAGATACCATTGCTATCATTTCATAATCCATTTATTATGGAAGATTGTCAGTATTCACTCTTCTTGGTTTTCAGTGGAGCAAATAAGGGAAAATTTAATATGAGAAACTTAAATAAGTTACATTTTTGCAATGGGGGTTCCATACATTGAAATGAACTTGTCTAAATGTCTTCAGTTACTTAAGTGATGTTTTTTGTGATGAAGGATTATAGTTGCTTACAAAAAGTCTGATGATAATATAACATTGTATTTTACCTTTGCATCTCATTGTGTTCTCTTCTTACCCAAATCAACAATTTAGTTCTGTACAGAGTTGCTTCTGCAGTTATTGTTCATGAAGAAAGTAGATCATAAAATGGCTTATGGATGAGTGGCAGGGATAGGATATTGGCATCCTTAAATTGTAGATTAGGCCTTCCAGTGGAAACTTAAAAATACATATACCATTTGGAAATACTTCCTCTCTGTGGTTTTTTTTTTTTTTTTTTTTAATCTGTTTTTCTCTTTTGGATATGAACTGCAATCCCAGCCTTTAAATAGTCCATGTAAAGAGGTTTCAATTATTGGAACTATGATCTCTCTGTGTCCTCACTCTCTTTTACTTTGTTACGCTGTATTATGCTATTCTGAGCAGAAATTATATAAAGCTGCCTATGAGAAGCTCAAAGATAGGTACAGCGTTATTGTGGATGATCCCAGGAACCTCCTGGCCAAGTGGGGGACCACACTGAGCAGCCAGGTACTGTAGGAGCACCAGCCAGTGCTGCCAGAAAGTGCCTGGTTCACTCACAGCTGCTCTGTCTCTCTGTGTGTATATATATACATATTAAATATACCTGTATATGTATATATACTGGCTATGGCTAGCAGCATCCCAGGTTTCACCTGCAATGTTGTGATGTTTTAGTTCAGCTGATCAGACAGTCTTTGTTTTGCCACCCAAAAAGACACATTCTTTTTTGGGTGAGCTCCTCTCTACTGTATGTACTTTCATGTACTGTGTATCACTTGACATCAGCAACCTAGAGCCTCTTGAAGTCATTAGAGAGATTTTTAAAAAAATGCATGTTGTATTATTTTTTTATTACCTCTCTCTTAATGACCTTTACAAACATTATCTTCTCACTCATTACCCAAGCAACAGTGACACATTTGGCTCTTGAGTGCCCTTACCTTAATCTATAATTTACTCTTATCTCCCCCAAAATTTTTTTGCAATTTCCTTAACGGGATTGCATGACAATCTTTTCATTCTTAATCATATAGATGTCAGTTGTATGCACACCTGAATGATACATACAGTACCTTGCCTAAATCTCTCCACTCTCCAAGTGTCTGGGATCTAGAGCTGTGTTGTGGTTTCTGGTGTTCACAAGTCTCTTTTGTGCTTCGTTGCCATTTGCATGAACAGAGGAGTTATACATGCCTGGCCAAGATGCTCCTGCAACAAGGATGTAATGAAATTCAGAGGCCAGATATGCTGACAGCACTCTACAACACATACTTATGGAGCCAGGTAATAAGAAGAGCTGCTGCTGTAGGAGACATTATATATACAAATAGCTGCTTGGACTTGTAATATTTAATGCTTGGGGAGTTCTCTAAATGTCTACAGATATCAGACTCCAGAGTTTTGAGACATGTACAGTGCTGGCTATGGTAAAATGTTTTTGGAAACAGAGTATCTGAAACAATATTTACTGTAACTTGGAATTCACTCAGCTCAGGTTGATCTTGCCTCCCCTTTCATTACAAATAGTTGTATAAATACTTCTTTATACAGCTTTCCATACATTTATGACATTTTATGTTAGTTGGTACTGTTACTTTTCTAAGCAAATTCTCATTCTGCCACCATTTCTGACCACCCCTCAGAGCACAAGTCCCTTAACTCAATCTGAACACAATGAAGGAATTTGATGAGGAGATTACAACATTTCTCTCCCACTCTGCCTGAGACTGTCAGATTGTGCCCAGATACAGCACAGTCGAGTCTCCCTTCTAAGTGCTCTTAGAAATGGTGTAGGTGCATGGACCTGAAGTAAAGAATGTGTTCATCAATTTCTGTCTCTACCTACTGCTTTTAAGCAAGGCTAGCAAAGCAGTGCCCATGCAGTGACATTACACAGCTTATTTTTAAAAAAATACTCTTTTTGCCAGTTCTAATGAAAATCAGAAGGTGGTAAGGGAGTATGATTCATCTGTTTGCTCATGCAGAACAAAGAGCCTAACATATTTACATTTCTGCTGAAGTAAAAGAATTCTTGTAATGACTCTGATACTGTTGTGAAGAATTAATTTTCCGTATTCTACCTTCATTTAATCTGGATTCCAGCATATATATTTTGGTTGTACCAGCTGGATGAAAATGTGGCTTATTAAATAACTGATACACATTTATTTCTGCACTGAAATCCCCACTGCTAGCAGTAACCTCACTTTTTTCAATGGTAAAAATCATTCCTGCCTGGGCCAGGTGAAACTGGCATATAAAATTTAAATTCTAAACTGGAAAGGCAATGGTAGGAAACACATGAGAGGGGGAGAGGTGGTGTTCTTTGTTACTATGAGCACAGTAAATAAAATTATTCAGTAATAAGGTACTGAAGGTCTTCACTAGACATTCTTGTTCAATTTAACCATGGGCTTCTATTATCTCATTAAAAACACCTTGCAGGTAAGTTTGAGTCTGTTTGAATTTAAAAATAGCACTCTGCCTGACCTGCATGTTCATCTGAGTTAACTTCAGGTTATGAGCTGTTGTTTGTATAGAATTGTTCATATTTTATTTGTCATCGTCCTGTTGCAAAAGCATGGGTTTATTTTCTGATGCAAGATAGAGCATGGAAGTTCTTTCTCCAAAGTGTGTTCTAACCTCTTCCACCTGCCCTCAGGCTGTCTGCAATGAATTGTCATTCTTCATGTACACTCTGTTCTCCCTGAATTCTGTGAAAACAGGTTGAGAGTCCTGACTAGGGCAAGATGATCTTTAAGAAACTAATTATCAAGATACAAATTCTGCTATCAAAACCTTTCAAATGGCCTGGCATTATGATATACACATTGGGTGTTTGAATCTGCTACTATGTAAGATATTACATGTTTCTCTTCATTGACTAATATTTAAAAATGAGATATTATCCAGTTATGAATTTTAAAAGTCGCTGATCTGCCAAGACTCCTTTTTTAGCTCAGTCTTGGAGATTTAGGATAAAAGTGAAATAAATGTAAAATTAATCAAAATAGGCAGCCTCTGAGGCAAAGAAGGGGTTTGCAAAGGTTAGCTCATTGTGCATGTTCAGCTTTCACTGACTTTGGTGAAAAGAGTTTGCAATTTGTTGTGTGAATATAATGTGTGATTATAAACCTGAAGATGTTTTACCTTGGTTTGTGTGATACACATACACTCTTTCCCAACCACCAGGTTCAATACAAAAAGGACTATGAGAAGAAGAAAGACAAGTATACTACAGTTGTGGATACTCCAGAACACTTAAGGACTACAAAAGTCAACAAACAGATTAGTGATGTAAGTGTGGTCAGCCCCTTTCACACAAACCTCCTTCTCTGAATTCTGACCTGTCAAGCGGAAGAAGTTGGAATTTGGCATTTCCAGTAGATCACTGTACAATGTTTCTCATCTTTTCTCTTCAGTTGACCCCAATACTGTCGAGAAATGACATAATCTATTGTTTTTCTCTTCAGATTATTTACAAGTTGGAATATAACAAAGCCAAGCCTAAAGGCTATACCACCATCCATGACACACCCATGCTACTGCACGTGCGCAAGGTCAAGGACAGAATAAGTGATGTAAGTAAATTCTCCTTGTCTGTGGCATTAAAAGTTATTGTGAATGTGTAAGGTAAATAGTCTGATCAAAAAGAAAAGGTGTCTTTTGATTAGGGGGCAATGGAAGGCAAGGAAGATGGAGAGAATGATTTGGAAGTCGTGGTCCTAATTTTTCCTCCTACCCTAGGCTGTATTTCTGACCTTTGTGTTGTGGTGTGTGTATATCTATGTACACACACACCCTCAATGTATACTGCCTATATATACACACTCCCTCTCTCTACATATATACATATTCTCTCTGTATATAAACTCAAATGTATATACTATACTCAATATAGTGCTGTAAGAATAAGTAGTGTGAAAACCATTCAGATGCTACATGGATTATCTCTATAAGGGGTAAATCTAGGAGGAAAAGAATAACCATATTATCCAGATACTAATGTGGATCATTAAGAGGCAAAGAAGTTCAAAATTGATCCATGAAATGAAGTACTTTTTTTTTTTTTTTTTTTAATATTCCAAAGTAAGTGCTGAATTTGGGATTCTAGAAAGGAAATTTCAGGAAGTATTAAATGTGCCTATCGGAAGATAAGTTTCTTTAAAGCATTTCTATTAGGTGCCAAAAAACTAGAAACACCAGAATCACTGTTCATTTGTAGATTTTTAAAAATTCTTTGTGTGTGCTTCATGGGGAGTTCCACCTGCTACATTTTCTACTCAAAAAAACCTGCAGTGGGACAGGACCCTCCTTTCAGCCAGGGATTTGGTACCAAGTTGTATGAATAGAATTTATTTTTTTTATTAAGATTTTATCTTGACAGGAGCAATTTCTAATATTACATTTTTGGTATTTTCATGCTTCTTTGGTTGATGACTAGTATCTTTGTAACATTTTTTCTGTTGTCTTTCTTTAGCTGAAATACAAAGAAATGTATGAGAGGAGTAAGTCTCACTGCAATGTCGTAGCAGACTCGGTGCACATTAAGACTCCAAGGCATGCTTACAAGCTAAACAGCAATGTGAGTTCCATTTTCTTCATAGTTTAATTTTATTATGAATATTGATTGGGCCTGGCAATGGAGACCAGGAGAAATTATTTTCAGTTCCATCGATTAATTGATTTTTTTTTTTTTTTTTTTGAGCTTGGACATTGCTGCTGTTTCTTATGGTGCTTAAATAAAATATATTGTAATTTATTTCATACTCTGGCCATTTGTGCTTGAGGTTCATGTGTGTCACACACCTACCCTTCTTCTCATCCCTGATGTTCTTGTAGACAAAGCAAGCACTTCATGGGAAGCTCTCCTGTGTTGTCTATAGTTGGTGGCCCAACATCCACTTCAACAGGCAAGGAACTGGAAGCACTCACCTTCTCTAAAGTCATGGAACTTTTCAGTCATTCATATTCCTTTCTCCACATAGCAATGGAAAAACTGGAGTCAATGGAGTGCCCCTGGACTGGACATGATTCAGAGGAAAGCCCTAGTCTGATGCAGATGCACATTCTTAGCTCTTCACTCCTAGTTGGTACAGCCCGAAGGGGAGTTTGCATCTGTACAAATGTCACGTGTGAAGTACCAAATGAACTGCTTTTTGTCCTTGTTTCCCTACAAACAGCTGGACTATAAGAAGAAATACGAAGCAGCCAAGGCCCGTTGGCACTGGATTGCTGACAGACCCGACTTTATTCAGGCAGCCAAGTCATCTCTGCAACAGAGTGATGTAAGAAAAACAGAACAAACTGAATATTCCCTTTTCCCATCTCTCTCATGTCCAGAATTAAAAAAAAACAACCAACCAACCAAGCTAGAAGATTTGAGACTCTTCTTTTATCTTTTCTTTTTTTCTTCCTGCAGTATGAATACAAACTGGACCGAGAATTCCTAAAGGGATGCAAACTCTCTGTCACAGATGACAAAAACACAGTACTGGCCTTAAATAATGCCATCTTGGCCAGTGATGTAAGTACCTGAACACTCACTGTTTTCTGTTCTAGTATAAATTTACTTATAACATAAACTACTTTATTGGAAACATGACTGAATTAAGAATGAAGCTTTTGAAAGTTCTCAGTATCATGATTTGATTTGTGTATTTCATTAACAAACTGTCAAATCTGAATACATTTAGTCTTGTAAATGTCACTGGCCTAGTTCATGGATTAATTAAACATTAAAAGTTAACATTGCCTGAACACCTTAGACCCTTGGTATATCTCTGCATTCCTGCTATGGAAATGAAAATATTACCTGGAGGAAAAAAAAAACCACCCCAACAAAAAACACCACCAAAAAAAGCTGCAGGTGCAACTTGTGCATAACACAGAGTATCTTAGATAATTACTAACAATACATTGATATTCAATAAAATTCCAAGTGAGAGCTGTAGGAATGTATAGACTGGAATGAATTTATCTTGGAAAACACCAAAATATGGGATTTTATGCAAACTTTTGCAGTAACGAGCAGCTACAACTATAGAAATTTCTTTTTAAAATAGCCACAAGACAAGATACACATTGCTTAAAATGGTATCTTTTCTTCCTGCTAGATAAAATACAAAGAGAAGCACAACAAAGCCAGAGGAACCTACCATGTTGTTCCAGACACACCTCAGATCCTCCTAGCTAAGACTGTCAGCTCTCTTGTATCTGAGGTAAAACATCAGAGAGTTATTTGTTCATTTTAACTACATCCTTTTAATGTGGGGTCAGGGGACACAAACACTTGCTTTGCTGTTTTTTACCTATTTTTCTTCTGTCTTTTCAGAACAAATACAAAGAGTACAGCAAGAAGCAGCTTCCTCATGGGTCATTCACAACCCTGCCAGAGACACGAGACACTGCTCATGTGAAAGAGGTGACCAAGAACGTCAGTGAGGTGAGTAACCAGTGTGATAATTCATGGTGAGGTTGCCACCTGCTGCCTATGACTGACTAGACTGCTACATGTTTTAGAACACATGCAACACATTTAGAGTCTCATTGTAAAATGCCCAAGGAGTCAGAAAAAATTGATTTCTACCAGAATGGAACTTTAACACAGAACTAAACACATTTGATTGGGAATCTGTTGAAAGACTCCTGGGAAAAGTGAGGGGCTGGAGTGCTAATGGGTTCCCTTAATTCAGATTTTATTTTTCATAGAACACAGTTTAAACACAAATCATTATCTCCAAATAGCAAGCTTTTATAATCTAAAGTGCAAATTATAACAAACAAGCTGGGGACCATACATTTTGAGATTGAAACATCTGCACTTTATCTGTCTTAACAGTTACAGTGAACTCATTTCCAAGTTTTGGTAGCATTTCTCTCCACATGAAATGAAAAAAACACACATGGCCCTTTTTCTCTTAACAGACAAACTATAAAAAGAAGTTTGTGAAGGAGAAAGGCAAATCTAATTATTCTGTCATGTTGGAGCCTCCCGAAGTGAAACATGCTATGGAAGTTGCTAAAAACCAGAGTACAGTAAGTTTGTGTTGTCTTTTCATGAATTAAGTAGCTTGTGTGAGCAAGTTCAGTCAAAGTCAGCCAGCAAAAACTGAAGTTCACATACTGCTGGGTTTCCTCCCAGCCTCTATATTCAGTTGTAATTCTGAATGATAAAGGTGCAAATATTTACAAATGTAAAATTGCAGTGAAATGAAGGATTTATTTGGAAATCATATTTCTACTTAATCACATGGGAGGATTGAAAGCAATCTACTGCCAATCACATCTAACATTTGTTTTCATTCCTTCAAATACAGACAGAATTGCACATGCTTATTTCTTCATTTGTGGACAACTTGCAGAAACAGATTCCAAAATCCATTCCTTCTGAAATTGTTTTCTTTTTTAAAAAAACCCATGTCCTTATTAAGGATATTCCTCCTGAATCAACCTCAGTAATTTTCTTTCCTCTGTCTGTCACCATGGATTAGATTGAATACAAGAAAGATGCCAAGTCAAAGCTCCACTACACACCCATAGCAGATCGACCCGATATCAAGAAAGCAACTCAGGCTGCCAAGTTGATAAGCAATGTAAGTGTTTTCTAAGTCTTCTGTTTAATTCTTTAGCTGCAATTTTGCTATT
Organism: Hemiprocne comata; assembly: GCA_020745705.1. NCBI lineage: Eukaryota > Metazoa > Chordata > Aves > Apodiformes > Apodidae > Hemiprocne > Hemiprocne comata. The sequence continues at coordinate 1,950,299 of CM036591.1, forward strand.
AAAAACAGTGTCAGGAGAAGAATTAAAAGGGAATGTCATCACTACTAAACAATACCTCATCTTTTCTTTGGTAGATTGAATACAAAAAGCGTGGAGAAGCTGGCCTTGGGGTAACCATGCTGGGGCGCCCAGATATTGAACTGGCAAAGGAGGTGTCCAAGCTTACCAGCCAGGTAATAATAAAAAGGTGGTGATTTGAAGCAGTGAGAGAAATGAGACATGATATTAAGTTATAGAGGAATACCAACATTATAAATGAAATTGTTTCTAGATGAGGGGATAAGGGAGTATTTTAAAGGGGATGTGTTAAAGGTATTTCTTTGTTAAATAAACTTTTCTACTGACTTACTAAATGTCAGTAGTGGTGATATGGGATCTCCTTAAAATGGTGCCCTGACAAGTTATTTTAAATGCTAAGGCTGAAGTGTTAGCCATGTTTCTTAATTGAGATTTTCTAGGTATTGGCTTTAAAAGAAACAACCTTTTACCAAACTCCTATTATCCATCCGTTATGAGATGGACATCCAGTTTCTTTCAGCCACTTTCCTTCTACTTTGTGCCTTTAAAAGAATCTTCTGTCTGGAAGTCCACATGCTACATAAACAGAAGCTTGCTCACTTTTACACAACGGCCACGTTCTCCAATCAGTCTGAAGCACATGTTTGCAAATTTCTGTGACAGTTTCTTCCACTGGGACCTCAGTTCGACTTGGTTCTTTCTCACCACTTCGTGTTTTAACCCTGGAGGGTTTTTCTGCATTTCTGATCTTGCTTTCTTGCTATGCATTATAGGCAGAATACCTCAAACAACACATGAGAGGGCACGGAGCTGCATCTTATGATACCCCCTGGATGAGAACCTTTAAGAAAGCTAATATGCTAAGTAGTCATGTAAGATAATTTAAAAAGTGACACGTCTGGGAATGCCATTTTTATGAATCTGTCTCGTGCTTGCATATTATCTTACAGTTCCAAGATGTTAAAGGGTTTATGATGCACCAGTTGCACTGGATCTTTTTTGTGTCAAAGGTGTTGAATGTAGCAAAACTTGTGAGACTGCTCAGCTAGATGAGACCTTCTTTTTTTCACTCTGGAAAGTGTGATTTCTCAGTGTCCGAGAAATCTGGGGGGTGGGGGGAGTTTGTCTGTTCCAGAAACACCACACGAAGATTGAAACATTATTATGCCCTTCATAATGGTTTTGGAACTTCCAGTGTTTTTAATGGAAGTTTTTGATGCACTCATGCAATGTGAAAACTCACCTTTTTCACCCAAAAAACATAAAAACAGGCATATAAGTTTGAGCAGGTTTTCCAGAAACTGCAAAAAATTGAAATATATGTGTATGAGAAACCCAACCAATGCTGCTGGTCATTTTCAGTGAACAGTCCTACTGTATGCATCACATTCACAGTAAGACTATTTCAACTACTTAAACTTACCTCATTTAAACTTAATTTAAACTAGCCTATTCCCATGGTGCTGGAATGGCATGATGGAAGCATTGTGTATGACTGAGTCAGCCCCAGAGCCTCTGAGATGTGAACCCTGTAGGGATTTGAGGGGCACACAAGGTTCAGATATCTTTTGCCACCTCAAAACTTTTGCACATGTATTTCCAAATGAAAAAAAGGGGAATTATGTTTTTTCCATGTCTGGCCAGATCTGCTGCATGTAACTGTCGCATGTTTGAATGTCAGCCCCTGTGTTTGTCAGGAAAAAATAAGAATCTTTTCAGTAGAACCAAGGATTCTTAAACTGAACAACTGAAGAAAAAGAAGAAATTACATTTATTCCCATTCAGTGATAATGAGAGTCTCTTTTTCCATGCTTTTCTCCAGTGCTAGCCAGTTGTCTTAGTCTGATAAACATGCTTTCATTAGATTATTTCACTTCTGAGAGAAAATTAACTATTATAAAGACAGTAAGGGAGCAAAGAATAATTGGCATAATCTTTAGCTCTTTTTTTCCTCTTAGGCATTTCTTCTCATAAACTTCTCCTTTAAAAAGCATTATATCCAGTTTGTTTATCCACTTGTCTTTTTTCCAGTTTGCTTTCATTTGCCTGTCTGGCATGTCTATTTGAATGTTGCATAGATCTTCCCATAACGTTTCTTCTGGGCTTTTAAAAAAGTGAACTCTTTGGCATGATGGTCTGTTCTTGATCATATGTTGCATTTCTGTGGGAAAAGTTCTTTTAAATGCTCTTAAAGCTTGTGTCAGTTTTTGTCTCTCTGTGAAAGAGGGTGTCTTTTGTCTCTGCACATTTCCCATCAAGTGAAAAATTCTTCGTCTCTGAGGGTCAGAATTTAGCTGTGTTTTGTCAACATACTTCTCTTTACTATGTATTTTTACCACGAGGAGATGGAACCTCTGCACTGAGTGAAAAGTTGCAAGTGGTATTTTGTAAATACAGAGGTAGATTTTCTTTCCATGTGGGGTTATCTTTAAAATAGCCTTTATTTCAGTGGATGCCTTCAAGTCACAACACATTCATTCTTCTGCTTACCATCAGCATTGAAGTAGGGTCTTTCTGCCTTCTGCAGCCAAACAAGTGAGTACTCAAGAACAGTTGTAATACCCAGTTGTTGTTTTTTATTTCTTTATTTAGGTGAAATACAAGGAGAATTTTTCCAAAGAGATGGGTAAAAAGCCAAAATATGATTTAAAGGAGGCTAAAATCTACAAGACCATGAAAGATGCTCACAACATGGCTAGTGAGGTATGTTTCCTTATGCTTTTCCTCTAGGGAAATTAAAAGTTTTAACTTCTTTAACAAAGACCTCACTTATCCTATTAATTCACCTGACACCCCTGGTTTTATTAGCAGTCTCCTTTTCTGATGGTGTTTGTCCTCTCTTGCCTGCAGGTGAAATACAAGGCAGATTTAAAGAAGCTTCATAAGCCAGTGACAGACATGTCTGAGTCGCTGATCATGAACCACGTCCTGAGCACGAGCCAGCTCGCCAGTGCTGTAAGCTCCTTAACTAATCCCAGATCCATTTCATTTTTCCATTCCTCTTGCTTCCCCTCTCAATGGATCTCTGCTAACTCGTCCTGTAACAATGACTCCCTGCTACTGGTCACAGGACATCACCTGGTAGTGATCTCTTCCTCTACTTTCTAATGATTATCTCCTAGTTAACAAGCAACTTTGCCACATTTGTCCTCTGGGAAGTGAAATCTTTATTAGCTGTAAAACTGCTAATATTTTAAATCCTCTAATAATTCTTGGTGGATTGATTCTTGATTATATTTTAACTGATTGCATCACACTAACAAATACCATTTACTTCTTTTTGTTTTTACTTCTTTTTCTTTCCGTCCTACTTTATTTAAAGTATTTTTGTCTGTTTTTTTTTTAATTTCTTATTTATGTTTAACATCTCCCTGTTGTAGATATACAGAATTATGCCTAACAAAATACTTGATAATTTTACTGAGAAAATACTTATTGCCTGGTGCAGCCTTTTCATGTATCCACTGTGTTTTCTTTTTTATTCTTCTTTTTTGAATCCTGATTTTGATAAAATCTTTGTTGCAATCAAAATGGCCAGAAGATAACTGTTCACTCACATCTTTAGAAGTGATACCTGATACTGGGAGTTAACCTTCTTGTTTTTCTTTTACTTTTTGTATTTCTAATTTCTCTTTGATGTTCCATTGAAGTGTTGCTTTGATTGGACCTAAGAAGTAAATTTGCTGAGGGATTTTTTTTTTTATTGAGATGATTTTTGACACCTTCCCTTCAGTACCAGTACAAGAAGCAATATGAGAAGAGTAAGGGTCACTACCATGTGGTGCCAGATAATCTTGAGCAGGTTCACCTAAGGGAGGCATCAGAACTACAGAGCCACGTAAGTCGGTCGTGTGTTTCTCCTCAACCCCCCTCACTGAATACACTGCAGCACCCCAGCAAATCCTCCAGCATATAACAATCCCTGTGCCTACCTGCTTTATAAACACTGCACACCTCAGTAAACCAGTCAGTGAGAAGTACTTGCACATTTCTAAGGTTAGAACTCACATAAAATATCTGTATGATTTCTTCTTTCTGGAGTAGATCTCAAAGTTCCTTATGTCTGTTGTATATGGATCTTTTTACACAGTAGAATACATTTATCACCCTGATTTCCTCTATAGAAAAAAAAGACCTGGTAATCACAGAAACTGGAAATTGAAAGCAGTAGGGTTGCTGCTGACAGTATATTTTCAACTGCTTTATCCATTCTAGCCTCAAGTGGTCCTAAGGAGAGCTCTGCCATTCTCTTCCTGCATCCAAAATTGCTCTACCCAAAACAATACCTACTACTATTCAATGCCTCTGACATTTTTTTCCCTCTGGAGTACAGCAAATGGTGAATCATTCCAGAGAAATTTATACTCTGATTTGATCTCTACTCCTCTCTAGTCCAGGTATTTCTTGACTGTAAAGCAAGAGAGAAATTACTGCTAGAACACAAAGGGCTACAGTTACTGTTCTGCTGCATGGCCTGGAAGAGCAGTAAGGACTATACACAGAACAGCACTATAAGAAAATGGCTGTTAATCAGTTTGTAGTTAAAGTTGAAGTCATTACTTGTTGCTCCAGCCTGAGATCAGGATCTGTCTCAGCCAAAGTTGCAGCATGACCTCCTGCAGCAGTCTGAAAACTGATGTCCTGAAGGCTGGATGCTGTAACTTGAAGCATTATCTTCATCCTTGTGGACATTTTTCTTCCTGGACACTCATGCACAGCATTAGTCAGCAAGTCACTGAACTGCATCTTTCCAAGCACTCCAGCAGTCCATGGACATGGGACTTAAACTCAGCCAGGGTCAGGAGCAGTCTGGGTGCCTTCAAATTAGATTTTTCACAGCTATCTGTCTTTCTTCTTGTCATCAGTAAATCCTTGACATCTGAGCTGACACTGCTTATTCTCTGCAGCAGGAAACAAACCAGTAGAATTTTAGGCCACACACATTTTACTTCAAGTCTGACCTTTGATTTTACATTTTTGTGGTCAACAATATGGATTTCAGGAAGGAAAACAGTGTTAGGCATTCCTTTTTTACCACAGATCTGTTGATCAAAATAGGCACATACTAGTCAATGAATCAGTTCTTTGAGTATTTAGGAGGGTAACTTTTTTCTTTTCTTCTCAGGTGAAATACAAAGAAAAGTATGAGAAGGAAAAAGGAAAACCTATGTTGGACTTTGAAACCCCAACATACCTTACTGCAAAGGAGTCTCAGCTCATGCAGAGTGAGGTAGGGTTAAAATCAACACTGATAGACTAAAAAAAACCCATAAAATTTATTTTTATAGTTAAACATTCACAGTGATTTAAACAGGCAATTATACTTGCATCTTGTGCATGTTGGTAGACTGAAAAATTATAGCTATGTTACATTTCTTTACACTGGTTATGAAATGCTACATTTAAAATTCATGAAGCTTTCCCATGTCATGATGAGTGTACATTACCTGTAATTTTTTCATCAAGAAGCTCTCAGAAAATGAAGCTTAAGCAAGTCTTCAGGTCTTGAGAAGAAATGTGATATGAAACACATTTCACTTAAAGTTTTGCAACATGAGTATAGTGTGTGTGTCCATTATCACAGTCCACAGAAAGGACCCTGGTTATCCTTTTCACCTCAGAACTCTGTTTTTGGGAAACCCATCTATTTCCTGTCTGTCTCTTCTGTCATGGTGTTCTTCATTGACCTGTCACTCTGTTTCTTCAAGCAGCTCTTTTGTGTTTGTTTGAAGCATAATCTGGTCCTGTCACAGATGGAGGCTTATCCGTGCTGAAAAACAGCTGTATAAGGCCATTAGTCATTATGTTGGAGTGCTTCCATTGAAGGCTTTCTCTGCGTGTACAAACAAGTGGAAAACAAAAAAAGAAAAGTCAGGGTCGAGTCATATTTCCATTGAAATTAATGAGCTGTTTCATGGGCTTCAGTAGAAACAGGATTTATTTGTAGCTGCCCATGGCTCTGACTGTAGCAGATTGTCATTGTGACATTAATACCAAACCACCACTCCATAATCAGGAATAATGTAATAAATATTTGCTATTTTGCTTTTTTTCTTCTTGCTCTCATTAGAAAGAATATAAGAAGGACTTTGAAGAGTCCATTAAGGGCAGAAACCTTGCTGGCTTGGAGATCACACCATCCTTATTACATGTCAAATATGCAACCAAAATAGCAAGTGAGGTAGCAATTATTCCATACTTATTTCCTCTGTCAAGTTAAATAATTCCACTAAATATTCTCAGCAGCAGTTCTTCTTCTCTGTTTTCTCTTTCCTAACCATTCACATTGACCATGTTTACATATATTTTGTGTTGTGATCTAATTTGTCTTGGATATTTATTCCTTTGTTCATTAACTGTATCTGTATTCAGTGTGTCCCTTTCTGACATTCATCAGCCTAACTGGTCCATAGCAGGGTATGTGTGTGTGCCTGTGCAATTTATCTTGAGCAATAATTAGCATATTCTAATGTAGTAGTTCATCTTTAATCCTATACAATATTATTTGTTGGTTTAAAAAATTCTTTTTTTTTTGAGCTCTTGGAATTCTATTTTTTATTTTTTTTTTATTTTTGCAAGGAAGCTGGGGATCAGAGAACTCTTTAGTCTGGCTTTGCAGTTTTCCTTTTCTTTCTTCTGCAGAAAGAGTACAGGAAGGATCTGGAGGAAGGTGTCAAAGGTAAAGGACTAACAGCTTTAGAGGAGACTCCAGACATGTTAAGAGCAAAGAATGCAACTCAAATCCTGAATGAGGTATGTCAAAGGTAACAGCCTCCAGCTGCTAAAGGCTTGTGTCTGTGTAACACAGTGTGGACTTAGTCATTCCCTACAAACTCTGGAGTAGAGAGAAAAAAATAATCTATGGGTGACTAAGGGTAAAACTGGGAGCCTGAACTTTTCAATGAGCTCTTTTCTGGCTTTGCAGTTACTATGGGGAGCAGAGGTGGGAAGTGGGTTCCATGATCAGTAGTCAGGTCAGCAAGAGATAAACTGAAGCAGGTTTGTGATGCAGTGAGGCTGAGTGCAGGAACCAGAGATGTCAGGTGTGCAAACTAGGGATCATAGGTCAGGAGCAACACCAAGGGTTAAGGACTAGGGACCAAGGCTGAGGAAACAAGAAACAAAGGGAGAGACCAGAAGGAGGCTACAGTGAGAGAGTCAGGCTGGTGGACTTGGCCTTTGGGAGGTGTGTGGTGCAGCAAAGAGCTCTTTTTGAGTGCTTTGTGCTTGGTGGTGAGTCAGAAACACCAGCCATGCTCAGGAACGGTTCCCCCTGCCCAGCTGGCCAGCTGCAGGGCTGAAGGCCAAGGCAGTCTTCCCCACCTTGATGGAGAGAGGTGGCCAGCAGACAGGCAGGATGCAAACCAAACAGGTTCTTTATTTACCTGGTGGAGTGCTATCATAAATAGTTCATAGTGACTGGTTTTGAGGGACAAGATTAGGTCATATTTTAAGAGCCTTAACATGATCAAGCTAAAAGCTGAAAAAGTAACTTGTTAGTGTTACTTCTGAATTTGCTTCTTAACAAAATATTCTTAAGCATCCTTACTGACACAGCATTTCATAGCCACAGAATGCCAGACTAGTTTGGGTTGGAAGGGACCTTAAAGATCATCCAGTTCCAACCCCCCTGCCATGGGCAGGGACACCTCCCACTAGACCAGGTTGCTCCAAGCCACATCAACTTTGTACTTGGCAGTGCAGAGTTTCTGAGTTTTTCAAAAAGCCTATATCTTATTACCAGAATATTAAAGACATATTCAAATATCTGTTGCACTTTGAGGTTACTGGTGTGAGAAGGAAGAGTGACCTTAAAGCAGCTGACCTGTAGTGTGCTCCATGTACTGCTGGAGTAGGGCTGTCTGCTCTCAAGGTTTAATTCATAAAGCACACACTTTAATGACATCATTTTTGTCTTTAATTGGGAGTTTATAATAGCAGTATTCCTATTTTGTGGTGTGCTCATGAAACTACCTGAAGCTGCTGAAGGGATTTCATTCACATTGACATAGTATCTATTTACTGTCTTCATCTGCAGAAAGAGTACAAAAAGGCCTTGGAATTAGAAATCAGAGGAAAAGGTCTGACAGAACTGGCTCTGGAGACACCAGATTTTGTGAGAGCAAAGAATGCCACTGACATTGCCAGCCAGGTCTGTGTGACTACCTTGTGTATCATATCTGATGTCTTCTTGAAAGGAAAATTTATTAACAGCTTTTTCTAATTGTACCACAAGAAAACTGTTGTTGAGATCCAATGAAGGCACCTAAATGTGAGCTTTCCCCAACAGATCAAATACAAACAGCTGGCAGAAATGGAGAAAGCCAACTACACCAGTGTTGTTGATACTCCTGAGATTATTCATGCCCAGCAGGTCAAGAATCTTTCCAGCCAGGTATCTTGAGTGAAGCAATTTTAATCATTGTTCATGTGGGAACCTTGAGTGGATGCTGATCTGGAGCCCTTAGACAACTGTTTCTCACAAGACTGAGGAGATACACCAGAAAAACAAATTTCTCTAGAACTGTGATGAAACATCTCTTACCTGAAATTCCATTTCAATATTGAACTTAATTTAATACTGCATAAAATGAAGCAGTAGTTTATATTGCTTTTGCCATACTGAAGATAATTATGTTGTAAGTAGATTTATCTTAATTCTCCTATTTCTCAATAACTTAATGTTTAAAATCAGTCTTACACAGAGGCATTATCTGAATTTATATCAGACACACAAGTACTCACGTTTCCATAAAGATGGGCATTGCCCAACTGTAAGTAATGCCAGATTTTTTATTCCTTCTTTTGTGTTAATGGAATATATGTTGTATTTTCTGTCAGAAAAAGTACAAGGAAGATGCAGAAAGGACCATGCCATACTATGTGCCTGTGGCAGACACACCAGAAATGCAGAGAGTCCGTGAGAATCAAAAGAACTTTAGCACAGTAAGTATATAAATAATAAACACTCTGTTAAATAATAACAAATGTTCCCCTTGTTTCCATTTAATAAGGTCCTGATACCCCACTCCAGTCCCAGCTAGGCTGCCTTTATATTCTCAGGGATCTTCAGTTAGAGGTTCCTCTGTGTATGCAGTGACCCACTTCTGCATGACACTGGGAACCAACGTGGGGCTGTAATTTTCTGAAAAAAAACCCCTCTTTGATAACTCCTTTGCAAGCAACAGAGAATTGTACTTAGAGACATTGTCTGGTGTTGTCAGTGGGACTATGGTCTGTAAGGGAACACCACCATCTGACTTGAAATCTTTAACTTTCATGGTTAAGACTTCATTGCTTTAGATTTTTCAGCAGATCTAGTTAAGGATCTCCTATTGCTAGTGTAAATGAGAACCCTTGTGACTGTGGGACATCTTTCTATCACTAGTGGTGGTGTTCAAATGGCCTCCTTGTAAGATGCACTTGAAAACACATTTTTTTTCTCATCCTCAAAGAAAAATCTGAGAGTCAAATTTTATGGCATAAAGTCAACACTTGGCATTTAACTTTCCCAACAGCTTCAGTATCAGTGGGACCTACAGAACAGTAAAGGAAAAGTGACAGTTGTACAAGACACACCAGAAATGCTGCGTGTGAAAGAAAACCAGAAGAATTTCAGCTCGGTAAAGTTATTTTCTGTTTTCAGTTCTCATTCCAAACAATACAGGTTAATACTTTTGATGAGATAATTATTTTTGGCTCTTATCTTACAGGTCCTTGTATTCTTGTTCTGCTTCAATGTGTAAAAGACCTTTTTTTTAAAAAAATGGGGTTTTTACATACATCTTATTGTCTAGTGTTTTTGTGGAGTGCCCTGCTGGCAGCCTCTCACATACACGGGGCTGTGAGATCATTGATCAGTCAATCCTGTATTTAAATAGGTATTACTAGGGCCCAGCCTTCTTTTGTCCAGTTCCCATGTCAGTAGTGTGTGCTTGTTGTGCTGCAACTGTCTTCTTTCAGTGAGAAGTGAAGTGTCTGCCTGGTTTGTTTCACATTTCATGTGTCAGCAGGGAGTGCCTGCAGTCTGCTGTGCCATTTGGCCACTAGCACCAGTAGCACAGTGAGTGACCGAGTGGAAGACGTTTGTGCAAAACATACTGAAACAAAAGGAACAAATTGGAGCACATGCTAATCTTCAATCCTGAGCTTAGCCTTTGATATTCCACTTGAAGTGCATCACTACAAATAGGACTGATCAGCCTCTCTTTTGCACAAATGGCACTTGGGCAGCAGGGCAGAGTGCAGACAGGCAGTGACTGGAGTTGGCTTTCAGCCTGCGCTGCTGTGTACAAATCAGTCATGAGCCTGTATGCACTCTCTATAAGAATTAATGTTGTGTTTTGGATGCTTAACCTTGTTGTCTTCATTCTAAATATTAAGATTTTATATAAAGAAGATATTGGAACTGGAACTACTATTGAAAAGACACCAGAGATGCAGAGAGTTAAGCGAACCCAGGATGCAATCAGCTCGGTACAAAAGAATTGATTTTTAATACTCTACCAGTGCTAATTCAACTTGAAATAATCTATTCCACCCCCACCCCCTTCTTATTTCTTTAAATGTTGCAACCAGTGGTTTGCCAACAATCCACCCAGCTAAGGGTTACTTTCTAAAAGTTTTTGCCTGATCTTGTTACTTAACAGTAAACTTTCTAATAATTAACATTCCATTTGTTACTTACAATCCATTTCTAAAACATAAAAGCTCTTTCCATCATTTTAATCTCATCTCAAATGGAGTTTATTTAGCATAGAATCAAAGGACTGTTTAGGTTGGAAGGGGCCTCTTGAGATCACCTACTCCAACTCTGTTGCTCGAGCAGGATCAGCTGAAGCAGGTTCCCTAGGACCACGTCCAGTTGAGTTTTGAATATCTCAAAGGATGAAGACTCCATAACCTCTCTGGGCAACCTGTTCTGATGTCTGAACACCCTCTCAGTAAAAAAGTGTTTTCCTGTGTTCAGAATGAATTTTCTGAGTTTTAATTTGTGCCCATTACTCCTGTCCTGTCACTGAGGACTACTGAGCAGCGTGGCCCCTCTTCTTCATTCTTCTTGATTATCCACCCCATGCTTTGTTGGCTTGTCTGTGAGGTGTCAAAGGCCTTACTAAAGCATGTCTCATAAAGCTTTTATATTAGATTCAAAATCATAACACTCTAAATTGGAAGAATTGTATGTCTTACTTTTCTTTTGAAATCTGTAAATATTTTCATGGGTTTTTTTGAATGCTGACATCATTTTGGCATAAAACTTACTAACATTTCAGTTGTTTGTTTCATGCACATTACATTAAATATGTCCTTGTGCAATGCTATGATTTTTTGTTGTTGTTGTTGTTATGCCAAAGTAGAAATGCAAATATCACTGGACCTGCTAGAATGCTGTATGATGACTCCCACCCTTGTTGAATGCGATGGATTTTTTACAAATCCAAGATTCTTCTTTCATGAGTAGAAAGACCAAATGGTGTCAGGTCCCAAGGTATCAACACCTGCTTTTAGAAAGCCCTTTCAGTGCAGTGCCATTCATCAAATTACCTTTGAAGGGGCTGCCTGTAGAGAGGGTGGGAACACTCTAACAGCAGCTCTTTGCTCGTGCTGAAGCCTACGAGACCTTTTAAATGTTCAGTCTCTGCAAGATCAGGATGCTCCTCCTTGCATATTCACACATGAGTCTAGGTGCCTATTTCAATGCCATTAGCATAGCATTTTCAGAAAGTATTTTAAATTTTTAATATAATAATTTTGGGGAACTCAGTGTAGGAAACCTTGACATGGATCAGTTGTTATAAATCAGGGGGTTTGTTCTTGCTGAAAATAAGCTCCTGGGAGATGTTAGATACCCAGATATTAAGTTTCAATGGAAAAATTCTGGCTCAAACAAGACTCTGCTTTTTTACCCTAAGCCAAGTTACTGTTAGTGCTTTGCAGAGGTGAGGCAGAGTTATCTGTTAGGTAGCTGTGAGAGTTACTAGGCCTCAGAGAAGGTTCCGTTGATGAATTCCTTCTATCTGAATGCATTTAATATCCGAGGTTTGAGTAAGTGTAAAGGCCCTGTGTTTCCTTCCTCATGTAACTTGTTATCCATCCCTGTGTCAGCTGTGCTTTAATGTACATCCTTTTACTTTTTTTCTATCTATGCCTTTGTAGATTAAGTACAAGGAGAGCATTGGCAAGGGAACCCCAATTCCTGACCTTCCAGAAGTGAAGCGGGTCAAGGAGACACAGAAGCACATCAGCTCGGTAAGGGATGATGATTTTAATTCCCCTACATACTCCTGCAGAGCTCAGGTGTTTGTGGGTGTTTTCCTTTGAAAAGGGAACAGATCTCTCAGATCCCTAGGTTCAGCAGCAGGAAGTTTCAAGATCTGAATTTTGCAGGAATCGTTGCAATCGGCCACTTTCCCACCTCACTTCTGTGACCTTCTCTAAACGCAGCACTCAAAACAAAAAAAAATACCCAGATGATGTCTGACAATTAGTCTGGAAAAAATGGATCAGCTGGATGGAACTTGATGGAAAAAAATAATCAGAGCCTTTTTTGTAGTCACAAAACCTAGTGATGATTGTAAGTGGGAGCAGTGGCTGGCTCTCCCAGGATCTGGTTGGGTGTAGCTGTTAATAACCACAACGTGCTCTCCTGGTTTGAAGGCAGTGGTGCTTTGATCTCTGCACACAGGGGGGAGGCAGGATGTGGCCTTGTCATCACTGGTACCTCAGCTGGTTGCTGTACAATGCTTGGGGAGCACTGCCACCCATCCAGTGACTATCTTACCATTTTCCATTCCTGATTTTATAAGTACTGCTTCCCTTTCCAGCTGTTTCTGATACTAATGTGTTTTACAGCTCACTTTTGCACAAATGAGTTGTGTTTTTTTTTATTCAAATTATTCTTTATTTTCTCTCTGTTACTTCAATTGTTTTCCCTTGTTGTGATTGCTTTCTTTTGTTTTTTTTTTTTTCATCTTTTTAATGACATCAAGCAGTGAAATTATTCTTTTTTGTTAGCTTGTGTTGTTGCAAGTATTTTCCTAGTTGCAAGAAGAATCCTGAATGCATTTGCAACGTATTTCTGCAGGGTTTTAAACCAACCCAGGCATCTCCTGTGCAACTCCTTTCATGAAAAATGCAGTTTTTTGAAAATCAAACAATTACAGGTTAAGTTACACCTAGTAATATAAGAGCTAAAACTCAAGTGTTTCTCTTGTTAGAGACCTAAATCAAAGTAAAATTGAGATGTTACAAACAGTCAGAAATTAAAATGAAATAGAGCCCACAATGAAGTATTTTGATATTAAACACGTCTATAAAAGGTTCAGCTGTTTGTTAAAACCATTTAAAAAACCTCCAGAAATGTTGAGTCCTGCAAAATAATACTGATATAATTCCTAAACTAAGGAAGGAAACCATAGCTACCTTTCATGCCAGGTCAGCAGAATATTTAAACTTGTGTTCTCCTACAAGTATAATCAGGATTATAGTTCCCCATAAACTAGGTGAGTCCCAACGTGCTGTAGTTGTTGTGGAAGGAATATGCTCTTCTCACCTTGCTGGGTGCTTGTGTTCTGCAGGTGTTGTACAAGGAGGACCTGGGGACAGGTACCCCAACCCCTCTCACTCCAGAAATAGAGAGAGTCAAACGCAATCAAGAACACATTAGCTCGGTATTTAAAAAACATTAAACCCCCCCAAACTGTAACAACTTCTTTTTGCATAACATCCTAACACATAGTCTGGTTTTCTTCAATGGTTCAGAATCTCATCCTGCTCCTTTCTTCTCCTTGGCAGTATTTTTAACTCTTTTATATTCCACCTTTTTGTGCTTTAACTTTTCTTGGTGGTTTGCAACTCTACTTGCATTCATTTATTTAAAAACAAAAACAACCAGAACTGGAAGCTGTGACATTAACATGGCATTTCTCTCCATGTTTCATCTTAAACCTTTAGCTTCTAGTATCTGTAGTGACATATTTACAGAATAATCAACCATCAGCCCCTTCCTTAATATTTCCCTCTAGAACAAGTGTGAAATTAATAATTAAAAAACAATCCTAACACCAAACATAACTCACAAAAGAGTCAGATTGAATGGTTTTGCCTGTGTTGAGTTATTTTTTTTCTTCTTTTTTTTTTTTGTGTGGAAACTTTCTTGTACCTCCCAGGTGTTGTACAAGGAGGGCTTAGGGACTGGCACCCCCACCCCAGTTACTCCGGAGATGGAGAGAGTCAAACGCAATCAAGAGAACATTAGCTCGGTATTGCTAAAGAAAACAAAACCTGCCATTTCAAATGCAAATCAAACCCCCTTTAACTCCTCCTTAATTCATTTTTCTCTCCGTTCTTTGCTGAACTTTGAACAACCCTTTCCTAATCAAATCACTAAAACCCTGTCAGTAGCCTTGTATTTTAATTTTTCAATCTAACTTAATTGTCAGTAAATTGTTACAGCGGTGAGATTTTAACCTCATTTCCCTAAACCAATTAAACAGTTACCTTATTTTTCTTCCCAATGAAATAGTAGGAGGCTGAGTGGTGTTACTGTCCTCAGTGACAAAGTCAATCCTCCTAACAGTCTTCAGACTCCCCCAGCTGCTCACCCTGTAGATGAAAGATGAGCTCAGCCATTGTGTGCTCTGCCTTTGCCTCTTCCTGCTGTGTTGGATGCTTCCTTACATATCACAGAACCATCATGGGATGGTTTGGGTTGGAAGGGACCTTAAAGATCATCTAGTCCTAAAGGTCTTTGTAAGAAAACCTGAGTGGCACCCCCATCTCACTACAATATGAGAAAATGACCAGAATTGGCTAAATAAGGAAAAATGGTAGTAATGAAATACTATCCAGATTGTTTCTACTTCTACCACAGCCAAATGACCATTAATACATTTGTTCCATATTTCTATTTTAATTAGAGCAGCTTGGGGCTAATTTTAACTCATTCTGACCCAATTCAGACACGACCAATGTGAAATTCAGTCCTGACTGGAGATTAATAGAGCAGTCCAGAGAAGCCAAAAGTTGTTAAACCTTTGGCTACATTTCCTTGTCTGTGAGGTCCTCCCAGCTCTCTTTTATGCTGCTGAGCCTATTTAGCAATCTCAGAGCCCAAGCTGCTCATGCAAGACCTTTTGTTTGAGCAAGGAAACTCCTTGGGGCAAAAACACATAAAGGTAGAATTTTCAGAGAACAGCTTCACCCAAACCCCTCCGGCAGCTCTTGCTGGTGTAAGCTGTGTGCACCCAGGTGAGATGTGATAGTCATTACATGATCATTTTCATTAACTTGGGGGACTTTTTGCTGGCCTTTGAACAAAGCTGACAAAATCCTTTTTCATACTTGGAAGTTTCAATATATTAAATTACTTCTCTCTATCCTCCCTCTCCTTCTTCTCCCTCTCCTTTTCTCCTTTTCTCCTTTTCTCCTTTTCTCCTTTTCTCCTTTTCTCCTTTTCTCCTTTTCTCCTTCTCCTTTTCTCCTTCTCCTTCTCCTTTTCTCCTTCTCCTTTTCTCCTTCTCCTTTTCTCCTTCTCCTTTTCTCCTTCTCCTTTTCTCCTTCTCCTTTTCTCCTTCTCCTTTTCTCCTTCTCCTTTTCTCCTTCTCCTTTTCTCCTTCTCCTTTTCTCCTTCTCCTTCTCCTTCCTCTTTTTTGTTTTTGTTTTCCCCAACACTTCCCTGTTGCCACACAGGTGTTGTACAAAGAGGGGCTGGGGATTGGAACCCCAGTACCTGTCACTCCTGAGATGGAGAGAGTCAAACGCAATCAAGAAAACTTTAGCTCGGTATTTTTTTGGTCATTCAAGAAAAAAAACTTCCCTGTAACTATTTAACACCTGCAAATTTTCAGCTCTCTCTAATTAACATATAAACATAGGAGCATCCCCTTTCTGCTATTAAATTTTTAGTTATATTTAACGTACTTAATTTTTAAAGGTTTTAAAAATAATCATAATACTTAAAGCTTCATGTCTTTTCATTTTTAAAGCTTTTCTTTGTGGGGCTTAAGGTATTTTGCATTTTTAAAAACCACTGCTTTTTAATTTGCTAAATCCCAGTCCTCAAATGCTTTATTCTTCTGTTGAGGCAAATCTAAGAACCAGGATGCAGTAGTTCTAGCTAACAGAACAGTTCCTCTAATTGATCACAGCTGTCAGCTGTTTCACACTTCCTAACTTTCCTGCTTCCTAATACATTTAGTAGGCATAAAAATGATTTGTGTTACCTCCAGCAAAAGCAGAGGGTGTATTTGTTCTTAACTTACTCCCGTGTTACCATGTAGGTGTTGTACAAGGAGGAGCTGGGGACAGGAACCCCAACCCCTGTCACTCCTGAGATGGAGAGAGTCAAACGCAATCAAGAAAACTTTAGCGCGGTATTTTTTGTGTTTGAAAAGCACCAATTGCCCTTTTAATCTATGCTTAAATAATTTTAACACCAAACGACCCTACTGTGTTTCCTTGTAATCAATTTACACAAAACGAGTATCTTGTTCCCTGTGTTTTGACTTTTTTCCTTCCATAATTGCTACTTTGTTTTGATTCGATCATCCTACTAATGGTAACTTGTACATTCCCTGTTCCAGCTTTTTTTTTTTGTCTCTGAATTTATCATTTATTTCTTTTATACCTTCTTTTCCTTTTGTTAATCACTTCAATCCTTGGCTGTTGTGGTTTTTTTCCTTTTTTTTACTGCACATAAAACCTAAACTATTTGTTGCCTGATCCAACCCTGTGGCTGTGACCTCAGCGTGCCAGTGCTCTGCCACGTGCCAGGGCCACCTGCTGTGACATTTATGGACTGGGTAAATGAGACAGAAATGATTTCTTTGTTCCTTCTGCTTTCTGTTTGATACCTTTTTCTTTTAGGAAATCTTTAACATTGTTGATATGTTGGCAGCACAAGTTTGCAGGGTTCAAAAAATAGTAGCATTAGGATGTTTCTCAGGGTGAGAAATTGTGATTTGAGATAGAAGAGCACTAGTAATTATTATTTCTCAGATGCCTTTTTCACACAAATTCTTTTCACTCAGGGAACAGATGGCTTTGGTTGAGGTGTGTATCCACAGAAAAACTTTTAGGAAGATGTATTAGGACCTGGTCCTCCAATTACTGCTGTATGGGCAGGAAATGTTTACCTCACTGCTGGTGGAAAGACAAGAAAACCCTTCATTAGAATTTACATAACACTTTAATCTTCTAAATATTAACCAGTTTTCAATGTCTCCCTTGAGAAGCACTTCAGCAAGTCAAGGAGGTGTGTTGGCACTCTGGCAGAAGGCAAACTGGTGTATTAGTGTTTAACCTCAGGGTTTTAAATTAGTTCTTTACTTTTATGGCTGTTTTTAATCCCTATGTTTGTTCAGGGCATCTCAGGAAAACATCTCTCATGTTCAGCACATTCTCTCAGCAAACCAAATGTTCCTGTTGTTTGCTTGTTCCTTTCTCTGCTTTTAACCAACCCCTGTTACCCCACAGGTGTTGTACAAGGAGGAGCTGGGGACAGGAACCCCAACCCCTGTCACTCCTGAGCTTGAGAGAGTCAAACGCAATCAAGAACACATTAGCTCGGTATTTTGTGATTTGAAAAGCAGAAAATTCCCTTTTAATCTCTTTAAAAATACTTTTAACACACACACACACAAAATATTCTTGTTCCCCTCTAATCAACTTACACAAAAAATAATATCCTGGTCCCTTTGAGACTTTTTTGCTCTGTAATTGTTACTTACATTTTTCTTGTTCCTCTTTTTTTAATTACATCATCTTAATAACAACTTTTAATTCCACCTTTCTCTTGAGACTGATTATCACTGTAATATTTTTTCTTTTTCTCTTAAAAAAACCCAAACTGTTTCCCTTTTCTTAGTCACAACAATCCTTAGTTTTGTTTTGTGTGGTGGTTTTTTTCCCCTGATTTTACTCACTTTATATAAGAGAACTAAACAGTTTGGCACCTGATCCAACCCTGTGGCTGTGACCTCAGCGTGCCAGTGCTCTGCCACGTGCCAGGGCCACCTGCTGTGACATTTATGGACTGGGTAAATGAGACAGAAATGGTTTCTTTGTTCCTTCTCCTTTCTGTTTGCCACTTTCTGCCTTCAGGAAGTCTTTAACCATCTACTGCTGCAGACAGTTTTCCTGTCTAGGTGTCCTGAGAAGCAGTCAGAGAAGTGTTCCAGCTTTCAGCCAACAAGCCCAGCAAAGTACTGGTGTTTAACTCTCTAGATTTCAGGAGCATTTTAATATTTCTTTTTCATTCCAAGCTTTAGCTCAGAGCAACTTTGAAAACCCTTCAGTCTGTTTTCACAGCCCCCCTGCATGTTCCTGTTGTTTGCTTGCTCCTTTTTCTCTGCTTTTTAACCAACCCCTGTTACCCCACAGGTGTTGTACAAGGAGGAGCTGGGGACAGGAACCCCAACCCCTGTCACTCCTGAG
This sequence comes from Hemiprocne comata, assembly GCA_020745705.1. Lineage (NCBI taxonomy): Eukaryota > Metazoa > Chordata > Aves > Apodiformes > Apodidae > Hemiprocne > Hemiprocne comata. Next base: position 1,968,752 of record CM036591.1, read on the forward strand.
CTGGAGAGAGTCAAACGCAATCAAGAACACATTAGCTCGGTATTTTGTGGAGGAAAAGAAGTATTGCCTTTAACTCCACTTAAACTGAACTTTTTAACCTTTATTAAAAATGAACAATCCCACTCCTTACTTCCATGTAATCTACTTATAAGAACATCCTTTTTCCTTTGTTGTACTGTATTTTCCAATGCTACTGACTTACCACTTCTTGACACTTCTTCATGATTTACATTATCCTAAAGGTTTTTAACTGTTTTGCTCCCTGTTCCAACTTCCTTTTTCTTTTATATGTGTGCTTTTTTTGGTTAAATCCTATCAGTTTCTTGTCTTAACGCTGTTATCATGGAAGAGGGAGGGTCTGACTGTCTAGCAGGCTGCAGTGGGAGGCTAAAAGCTCCCCTCCACCAAGAGAATGTATTTGTTGTGGGGCTTCTGTGTTGGATTTGTGGCACCTGCCAAGATAAAAACACAGACCTCTTTGTCTTCAGCCCCTTCCGGGTGCAATCCAGCCCTCATTGATTCCAGGGGGGAGCTTTTAGGGAATATTAGAGCCAGAACGAGCTCAAATATTTGACTTCAGGGTGGATGTGGTTGTTATTGAGTTGTGATTGTGTCGTTGGATGCTTCTTGTTGCCACACAGGTGTTGTACAAAGAGAGCGTGGGGACTGGGACCCCCACCCCTGTCACTCCAGAGATGGAGAGGGTCAAACGCAATCAAGAAATCTGTAGCTCGGTACTTTGCTAAGAAAAAATAGTTCCCTTTAACTCTGTTTCAAAGAATATTTTAACAGTTTTAATAAATGGATGGTGTAACTCTTGTTCCAAAGCCTTTCCTTCAGCCCCTGGCTCTAAACAGCTTACACAAGTGATTACTTCTCACGCCGGTCTTACTGTGATGGCTTTAACTTCTTACAGGTTTTATTGATTTTTCTAAAGTGATTTTAATGCCCTGTTCTAATCCTAAAAACACTTAACAAACTCCCCTCATTTCCTCTGCAATGCTGACATGTTTAATTTTAATTGTAATTGACATATTCATAACCTCCTCAGCCCCTCAGGGTGGTATTTTTGTGGTCTCATTTTTGCAGTACTTACGCTATTTATTGCAAGTGATCCTGTCCCTAAAAAGCCAGTGTGCCAAGCCCTGCTTCTCCAGCCCAGTATTGCTAAGTGCCTTCTTTAAGTACATATATAACACCTAGGCCCTGAGAACATAAATACAAGAAAAAAATTGCCCTATGCTTTAAGTTTGTCTGCCAGTAACTTGGGATTTATTGTTGCTTTCTTTGGCTCCCTTCTTATGTCTCATAGGTGTTGTACAAAGAAAACATAGGGAAAGCAACCCCAACCCCTGTCACTCCTGAGATGGAAAGAGTCAAACGCAATCAAGAAATCATTAGCTCGGTATTTTTAACAGGAAACCAGTTCCTAAAGGGATGGCTGAAGTGTTTAACATCAGTGTGGCAGTTCAGCCCTCTGTGCTTTCTAACGTTAGCAAGTGAATCTGCCATGTAGCATCAACCTCCTACCTTCTGTGCTTACAAACCAATCCTCTATTTAACACTGGCTGAAGCAGGATTTTCCTTGAACCAGGTTTGACCTTTTTTGGATGGAGAGTGGTTCTCTGAATTTTTTTGTGCCCCAAATCTAACCCTTTCTAAGTGTAATGATTCAAAAGCTTTACTGGTTGTTGGGCTGGTTTGGGTGTTTTTTTTCTTTCGCGGTGGTTATTTTTTTGTTTTGTTGTGGTTTTGTATTTGGTTTTGGTTCTTTTTTTTTTTTTTGGTGGTAGTACCTCTTTAATGACATGTGGATATCCTGTAGGTCTTGTACAAAGAAAACGTGGGGAAAGTGACCCCAACACCAATCACTCCAGAGATGGAGAGAGTCAAACGCAATCAAGAAATCATTAGCTCGGTACCTTAAACATAGAGAATTTTTGTTTTTTTTTCCCCCCTCTGTGCTTATATTTTAATGAAGTAACATTCTAACTACCTACTGAAAGCTGATTTCAATTTAAACAAGAGAGATTTTGTTTCTGCAAATTAATCGCTCCTCTTCTAAAATAAAATGACTTTAGTGTTAACAGTTTGATCCAGAAATTAAGGCCTTTTTTACAACTGTTTGCACAGTTGTGGGCTCTATCCAGCAATATTAAGAGCTTAGCATCCTTTGCTGAGGATGTTTGTGTTTATCTCTCTAGCTTTAGTGCTTAAGCTTTCATCACCTTTTCAAGGGTATTTGACTTTAGTGAAAAAACAAGCAAGAAACCCAACCACCCCACCCTGGGAAGTCCCCTCTCTCTGACAAGACAGAACTAGGCAAAAAGAACAAGATTGTTCTTGTTCAGGTGGTGCCTCACTGATAGCTCTTAGGTGGTCTCCTGGACTGGGGAGATGTGTAGGTGTAACAGTGCAGGGGCAGCAGCCACCCATCCTTGACACCCTTCTTTATGTGGCAACAAAAGTCCCTCCTCCTTCCCAGAAAGGTCACATACAGATAAAAATATTTCTTAATTAGTTCTCTAGGGGCCCAGGCAGCTTCCCTGAGCCTCTGGAGCCCTCGTCCCATTGTAGCTGGATAGAGCCTTCCTCTGTTAACCAGACAAATAACAAGCTTTTCTTTTACAGCCTATTTTTCTTACCCCTCCTTACAGCAGTAAACGTTTGGCTTTTGTGCAGTGCTGCGTATCATAATCAGTTGTGACTTTTTTGGAAATTTGATAACAAAGTAATAATCTGTGTTCAAATCCTTTTGATTTCGGGGGGGTTTCTAAGCTACTGGATACATCTTCTGCATCCCACAGGTGTTGTACAAAGAAAACTTGGGGCGAGCAACCCCCACACCAATCACTCCAGAGATGGAGAGGGTCAAACGCAACCAAGAACACATTAGCTCGGTATTGTCTGCAAGAAGTAAAGGGGATCTGATAAGTTATTTATTAAAAAGTGCTCTGAGTCTGCCTGGTTTTATTTAACCTGCTAATTTTTTTCCCCTCAAACTTAAAAGTCATCTCTTAAAATACAGTACTTGAAAGAGGGGTTTTTTTGCCAATTAACTTTTTAATACTATTTTCCCTGTGAGTTTGTTTTTTTTTTAAACTTTCTTAATGGATGGTGTTTACTCTAAAACCAGTAACATGACCAGTTTTAATGGGTACTTTAGTGACTCTGAGTTCCTTTGTGATCTGTAGGTTGCATACAGAGAAGGCTTAGGGAAGGCAACTCCCACACCCATCACTCCGGAGATGGAGAGAGTCAAACGCAGCCAAGAACACATCAGCTCGGTACTGGACGAAGACAGACAACCACTTTATATTAAAAATAACCATTCTGAACAAAAACTCCACTTCTAATTTAGCCTTCCTTATTTTTGCCTATTTTTCCCTTTGATTTTTACCTCTTGCTCTAGCAAGTAACTTCTTAGACGCTTAATTTCCCAAGACCTTTCCTCCCTGTGCAGTGATGAGTGTGCTTAAGCAATGGCACCACTTAGAGAATGAGCTGGAATGATCCCAGTCTGATTTGTGGATGCCTTTTTGTCCACTGCAGGTTTTGTACAAGGAACACCTGGCAAAAGGAACCCCAACACCAATGACCCCAGAGATGGAGAGAGCTAAACGCAATCAAGAGAACATCAGCTCGGTATGTTCCATTCAGCCAATAACTGGAATTTCATGAAACAATCAACATTTCAACCCCTGACATCCTCACTCAAATTTACAGTGCAGAACTAGCTAACTACCTAGTTTGGAAATACGAAGTAACTACCAAAATCACATCTTTAATGCTTGCTTTTTGCTCTCTGCTGCAGTTCAGTTTTTCTCTCTGTGTGATTAACTGCTTTGGGTTTGTGTTTTTTTTTTTAAACAGTTGAATTCCACACAATGTATGTTGCTTTCAAGTCTCTTACAAACACCTGTGGTTTTACTGGTCATACACTGTGGGACATACAAGTGTTTGTTCCTCAGTAACTGTATTTTATGTTAAATTCATGACACTCTGTATAAAACCATGAGGCCTCTGGCAGGGGCCCTGCTTTAGGCCCTGCTTTGCTAACCTGTTACTCCAGAGGTAAATCCTGACCTACTCCATCCTGTAAATGTTTGTACATAACAGATCATACAGCCACAGGATGGTTTGGGTCAGAAGGGACCTTTCAAGGCCATCTAGTCCAACTCTCTGCCACAAGCAGGGACATCTGCAACTACTAGATCAGGTTGCTCAGAGCCCTGTCTAGCCTGACCTGGAATGCTGTCATTGATTGCTGGACAAATCCAGTAATACACCAGCTGCAAACAAATGCTTACAGCAGCAAGATGCAACTGTTAGCTCTCAAAAAAAGAAACCTTACAAACCCAGCAAAGACTGTGGTATTTCAATGATAATTACAGGTTCAAGTATGTAGTCTGTTTCACACTGATAACTCCACTAAAGCCAGTGAGGTGCATGTCAAATATATGGAAACATTACCTAGAACATTATGACTGCATTCCTTCTACCTGTTGTTATAAGGTTAACAAAGGCAAGTTAAGAACATTTGAGATGGAGGCCAGAGCTGTCCATGTCTCCTGTAATTATAAAAAAGAATGTTGCTTTGCATTCAAATGTTATTCACCACCACAGCTGCTGCTTCCTGCCCCTGTCCTTTGCCACGTTGCTGCAGCAGAGCTCATTCCTTGAGATCCAGAAGTGCTCCTGTGCCCCGTGCTCACTTCCTCTCTCTCACCTGGCAGGTTCTTTACTCAGACAGTTTCCGAAAACAAGTTCAAGGCAAAGCTGCCTACGTGCTGGATACACCCGAGATGCGGCGCGTCCGAGAGACCCAGAAACACATCTCTACAGTAAGAGCACTTACACAGGCGTTTGTAACGGGGCGAGTGGGTGAAATAAAAGCCTTTTACCTGAGACCTTCTGGGCTTGGCAGCTCAAGCACAATGTACGTATACCAAGTCTGGTTACCCAGCGTCTTAAATGCTAGAGGCAAGAACGAGTGCAGGAAAGGCATGGGTGGGATCAGGCTCTCTCTCATTGCTCCTTGGACTGGAGAAAGCCAAAGCTCAGCACCACAGCCCACCTCTCCCCTAGGAACCCACCCGAGCTGAGCAGGAATAAAAATTATTCATCCAAGCCACAGAGCACGGACACTTCATCCATCTTCCATTGCAGGTGAAATACCACGAAGATTTTGAGAAGAGCAAAGGTAGCTTCACACCTGTGGTGACCGACCCCATCACGGAGCGGGTGAAGAAGAACATGCAGGACTTCAGTGACATCAGCTACAGGGGCATCCAGCGGCGCGTCGTCGAGATGGAGCGCAAGCGCGTGGACCAGGACCAGGAGAACATCACAGGTCAGAACCCAGGGTTTATGGCAACTTGAGCAGGTCAAACACCAGCTGACCTTGGTAAACTAAGTTAAGCTCAGATGTACAGCAACTCAGCTGTACCGTGACCTGGAGATGATGTTTCTCTGTCCCAGCAGCTGTAAAGCACCTGTGGGCTCTCTCCCATCCTGCCCAACTTTGCAATGTGATGCTAGGTTTTAACTACTTACTCACACTGTTAACTTCTCCTCTGTGCATAGCAGAGAAATACTTTAGCTCACTTGATTAGATAAATGTATATTTAAACAAACAAACAAAAAAAAGCCTGATCTGATCTCCAGATTTGAGAAACAGAGATATATGAACTATAGCTTGTCCTTGTCTGAGATGCTGTTAGTCCTAGTGAGGACAGCCATGTGCAGAGCTTGAGCTGCAGCCCCTCCTCAGACACCATTTCTCGTGCAGGTCTCCGTGTGTGGCGCACTAACCCCGGCTCAGTCTTTGACTATGACCCAGCAGAAGACAACATTCAGTCCAGAAGCTTACACATGATCTCTGGTGGGTTCCACAGGCTGTGCTGTTGGTGCAAAAAAGCTTCTATACTTTGTGTAAATGCAACCAGTGAAGCTGATGGTTTGGGGATACTGAAGCACAGCTTGGGGCTGTGCAAGGATGCAAGAGCAGCCCTGGCTTCAGACACTGCACTAAAAAGAACAGGGATAGAACAACTGTGCCTGTTGGAGCAGAACTTCAGCATGGTGTCCAGCCAATGCTAACAGCCCTGACAAGATCCCACGGAGTAACCGTAAAACCAGATTAGGATGAATTCATACTTTTTTCCATCACTTTTGTAAAACACAGTAACCAGCTCTCCTTAGGGTGCCTGAGCCCGTGTCAGTTTCCTACTTGTTGTAACACAACTGCTAAAGGGTTGATCCCGAGGGGAGAGGTTGGGGTATTTTTACAGAATACTGATGCAGATCCAGCAGTACATAAACTCTCCAGGTGTCTCTATACCTAGATGTACACACAGGTGTTTTTATGTGCCTCTCCTTCCAAAGCAAAGAGGTGAATTGGTTCCTTTCTCCTGGCAGTCCAAGCCCAGCGCCGCAGCCGGGAGCATTCCCGCTCTGCCAGTGCCTTGAGCATCAGTGGTGGGGACGAGAAATCCGAGCCCTCGGATGCTGTGGATCAACATCTGTCCTACTACAGCAACGGGGGCTTCTTCACCACGACTGCAACAGGTAGGAGAAAAACTTCTCACTCATGGATCAAGGGCGTATGGGATCCAGGGCAGTAGTGGGCACGGGCTTGTGTTCAGAAATTCCTTTCTCCAGGAAAAAGCACAGATGTACACTGCAAAATGTAGGGTACCAATGTCAGTGGGAAACAAATGATAGGACAAGAGGAAAGGGCCTCAAGTGTGCCAGGGGAAGTTTAGATTGGATAGTAGAAGAAACTTATTGAAAACGTAATTAAACACTGGCATAGGCCACCCAGGGAGGTGGTTGAGGTTCCATCCCTGGAGGTGTTGAAGAGATATGTAGATGTGGTGCTGAGGGACATGGTTTAAGCACTGAACGTGGTAGAGTTGGGTTATGGTTGGACTCAATGATCTTGAAGGTCTTTTCCAATGAGAACACGTCTTGTTGAGTCTGTGACCCACTTAGTGACCTATCCCCTAGTGCCAGTTCTGTAACAAACACCAAACACGTTTTCCTTTCCTAGTGGGCTACAAACACGCTAAAACCATCGAGTTACCCCAGCAAAGGTCCTCGTCAGTTGCCACCCAGCAAACAACTGTGTCCTCTGTACCTTCTCAGCCATCTACTGCTGGTGTAAGTAACATTGATCACTTGTATTAGAACACGCAATCCCAAACTTGCTGCAGGAGGTAACGTGACTCCCCACCAGCAGTGCCCAGCCCTGGAGGTCCCTCACAGCTGGTGGTACATGCTCCTGCTCAGGTCAGTCCAGGACTGAGCAGGTAACATGCCTACCCACAGGGCTGAAGCTTGGCACAAAACCAGGTGAAGGTGAAACATGTTCCTTGAAGGGAGACAGCCCCTTGCCTGTTCTTAAAAAACTTTAAATTACCACCTCTTCCTACTCCTGAGATTGAGTCTTGGAGTAGATCTATGACAATGGGTATGGCACCAGCTCCCCACACCACCTGCTGGGAGACAACACCTGAAGTTACTGCTGAAGCTGACACTGCTCAAATACACTCTGAACATCATGTGTTCAGCTTCAGTGTCACTGAACCACCCAGGCTGTCACCCAGGTGCTGTGGCACTTGGGTAACTGAGGTACTTAGTTATGGAGCAGAAACATTCTGTGATCTGAAACCAGGAGACTTAGAAGGCCAGCAGCTCCTGCCAGCAGTAGCACATCAGAAGAGAACTTGCCCTCAGCTTGTTCCTGCATGATTCCCACCAACAGCTCTGGCAGGCAGGGCCAGGTAAACATCTCTTGTCTCTTTGCCCCCTCCCCTTTCTTAAACCCAACAGAAGACCTACCGGGCCATGTATGACTACACAGCAGCTGATGCTGATGAGGTGTCCTTCAAAGATGGTGACACAATCGTGAACGTCCAGGCCATTGATGAGGGCTGGATGTACGGGACTGTCCAGAGAACCGGCAAGACGGGCATGCTGCCTGCCAACTACGTGGAGGCTGTCTGAGCCACAGCCTGCCTTCCCTGCAGCCTGCCTTCCCTGCAGCCTGGCCCTGGGGCACAGATGGGCCAGCACAGGCCTTAGACTCCAAGTCTGGAACACCCTGTTCCAAGTGCCTTCTTGTCTTGTCCAAGTGCCTTATCAACCATGATGCAAAAAATAATAAAGCAAATAACTGCAGAGCAACATTGTCCTGAGTCATCCTTTCAAAGCATGACACGTGCTCATGAGACCTCTGTTTCTTCCAATGTCAAAAAAAAGGTGGTTTTTCTTTTTTAACCACTACCTGGACTTTCAGACATTTCAACACCACAAACCATCACATTTTTAACTATGCTGGAACTGCACTCAGTTCAGCTTTGAAATTCTACCCGTGTATTGAAGCTACCAAGTGTCACTTGGTTCATTCTCCCAAGAGGAGAGTATTTTTCTGGGTTATTTTAACATATGTTTGAAAGTATTCACTTCTTTTCCTTATAAGCAACACTTAAGATTAGTATCTCACACCAGTATTTAGCCATGAAAAAGGGGGGAGAACCCAACATATTCAACCCAAGAGCCTCTCCTGCTTGCTGAGCTCTTCTGCATGTGTTTTTCATGCAGCTGTTCTGGGGTCAAAGGCTGCTATTACTTGTATACATTAAAGCTAATGTTTCTGCACTATACTGGATGTATTGCTCATGCTGAAGAGCAGGAATCAAGCTCTCAGCACACTGGCCTTGATCAGAAAACTCTGCTGAGAAAGGGAAAGAGCCCAGGTGGCAGGGGAGGATGCAAAAAGCCACAACAGAAGTCAAACTCAGAGGGGCTGTGAACAGACCAGACAAAATATTTCATACCAGGACACAGTGGTTACCTGCTTCACTTACAGAAGCATCTGGTACCAGCCAGTCACCAAGAGTACTAGAAAGAAAAAATGACTGAACACTGTGTGCAAGGTAGACCAAGACTACAAACAAGGTAACAGGAGGAAGGATCTGCAACATGAGCTCTGAGGGTCTTTGTGCACAGGGAATTCCCAGCACCTCCTGGGGTACACAACCAGCTTGAAAGGGAAACGTCCTTCCTCAAGGCACAATGTCAGGTACACAAAGACATTAACACCCTCTGGAGGTGTGTTAGGACCATCCTCACCTGTACAGGTCACTGGATACAAGAGCTGAACAAGCTTAAGGAGGGAGATTTGGAACCAAAACATTTTCAGGAAAGCAAAAACACCTACAGAGAACTCATCACTGGTGCAGCCCACATTACAGCTCCAAGACACCTCTTTGTCCTGTCCATTTTCTTCAGGACATGCACAAGCAGGGCAAAGAATATTGAGAGTCCTTCTGCCAAGACACAACCATGTCCCTGAGGAGCTGCTCCTACCTTAAGGTGGCAGGGGAGACCTTCCAGGGTCCCTCACAACCTTGTGAATCCAAAGCAATGCTGAGGGCCGAAGGGAAAAAAAAACCCTCCCCAAACCAACCCCAAAACCACAACAACATTAACAAGTTTGGGAACTATGTGCTGCTTTATTTGCCCATGTGTAAGTTTTAAACCACCTGCAGCAATTCCTTTCAGTAATGTCCATTTGGACAGCTACAGTACAATATATACACTTCAGATTTCCAGAGTGAAACCCAGGAACTCTCTCTCAAGGTCTCTGAGAAGCAGCAATGCATTCCATGCAATTAAACCTCAGATTCATAAATTATTAACCAACATTTCCCATCGTAAATCTGTACATAATATACAAAAGAGCTCTTGTCAAATCCATTAATTTCCCCAAGGAAAAAGTCTCCCCAGAACTGCTGCAAACAAAGAACATGGGAAAAAGCCTGAGAAGTCCTGCACCCCTGAGGGTACATTTCATTATCAGCTTCTTAGTGTGATTCTTACAAAAATACATGCAAAAATAGAAGTCATCCAGTTGTCAGATACCAGGTCCCTGGGCTGCTGCAAGGAATTAAGCACAACTTATCTCAATACAAAACAGAGCTGAAAAGAGTCACTTCCTGTCAGTGCCAGCAGCGTGGGAGGGAACAGGCAGAGGCACCGGGAGAGCAGAGCTGAGGGATCCATCTCTTACCCAACAGGAAGAGTTTGCAGCAGTAAGAACACTTCGGATTTGAAAAAATAATTTACTAACTCTGTTGGTTTGGTTTCACAGTCTTTGCTATTGCACAACTTCACCAAGTTTTCTTTCCCTACCTGAAAGAAATATGCATAGCAACAGAACTACAAACACCTCTGGTGGGGAATGAGCCATCCCACACACACACTGCAACAGGGAGAAAAAACATAGCACGTTTTGCTCGTAGGGGTGTTTAAAAAAATCTTCTATAGTACAAAATGCACAGTTTAAGGAATAATTCAGCAGTAAGAAAAGCAGGTTTTGGGGAAGCTGTAACAAAATCCTCCTCACTCTGTTGTTCATCATGTCTAGTCAGAGCTGTCACGGGGGGGCGATTTCCAGCGGGACTGCAGGTTCTTCATGATACAGTTTGTCATGCCCACAAGTTTCTCCTGCATCTCAAACAGTTGGCTGCCTGAATAGCTGTGAAGATCTTCAAAGGTCAGCTGAGCAGCAAGGGCATCGATTTGGGTCAGGAGGTCCCCAGTGGGCTGGTCATTTGTATTCAAATCTGCAAAGGAAGGAAGCAGGGCAGAGCTGTGTGTGCCTGGGGCCCTGGCTCCACAGAGATCTGCTGCAGGGAATGTCACAGCTGCTGCTGTGCAACACCTCCTGGTCAAGCAGCCTGCAAAGTGTTTGTTCCACACAACATGAGAGCTTCTGACAAAGGCAGCCCTCAGAACTCCCCACTACCCTTCTTCATGGTGACTGCAATTACATGTCAACATGACTGTGTGATAAAACTAAGGACAGAAATGGAAGTATTTGATCCTACTCAGATACTGCCAGTGGCCTTTGAGACGTGTTATCCCAAAGCCCAACTGCTCCACTGGACAGCTGAGAAGTTGTCAACCAAATGCTTCAAGTGTCTTGCAGGAAGAACAAACTCAGATTCTTCAAGCCAGACTCCCAAAATGCACACGAGAATTCCAATAAAAATCTAGGCACCCAAGTCCAAAATGGGTACCCAGGGAATCACTCCCCTCCTGTCCCACCCCCCAGGATGAGGCACCTCTCAACTACCTCTTCATCCTGCTTGTTTCCATGTGTGCCCAAACCACAGCAGGTCCTGTGGTATGAGACAGCTGGGAGACATAGCCAGTTGGGATTCAGGAATATATGAAATGATAATATTTGGGAATATTGTAACAGTTATATTATTATAATATTCAGGAATACTTTGAGCTCTGCCTTTTTCTTCGCATGCTTATGCAAGCTTGTTTAAGGAAAAATCAGCATTTTCCCTTCCTAAGAAGTCACCAGTTGTAAAAAGCCATTGCTACAGGGCCTCAGGAAGTGCCTGACCTCAGCCCAGGTTAGACCCTGCTGTATTAACATTGCCTGGTAACACCCCCCTCTCTCAGGAAGAACAAACACACACTAATAAATCGTTCCTGTTAGTGGAGAATGAAAGCAGCAGCACAGCAGAAACATCCCACCCCCAAGCTAAAAGCCAGCAATAACCAGGTACCTGTTGCAAGTTTTTCTTCATCTACAGAAAGAGATTTGTCCTCTACATTATTTATGGACCTCTCTGCATCTTCAAGCACTATTGTTTCCTCACATCCTCGAGACTTCACCTGAAGATGTTTTGGGAGAGAACAAGATGGGTTTTCAGTGAGAGAAAGAAAAAAGATGACATGGTGGGACATGTTTTACCTTCATAATAAATACAAACATTACTCCTGTTAATCATATTGCAACCAAGTCCAAGTATCTTGAATTCCCATGGTACTGTGACACGTAGAGATTATGTTTTAAGATGCTATTTCTAATAGGGGGAAATGATGGTTATTAGCAGTTCACTAGGGTAATAGTGACTTTTTGGGTACTGAAAATAAACTTTACCTGTTGCTCATGATATCCTTTAAGAGCTTTTTTAACATTGGTAACTTTGGGAGAGCGGATGGGAAGAGTTTTGATCTCTGGTGGTGTCAAAGTGCTCAGGTCACCCACAGTCTTAATGTTCTTGGCTCGAATGAGCTGCCCCAAGCCTCTGGCACTGCAGCAGGGGAGAAACAGAAAGAATTCAAGTCCCTTCTGCCTGGCAGAGTGGAGCAGAAAGAAACCTTACATGAATGTTGACTCACATGGAGATAAGTGAAGGAAAAACAAACCTCCAGTGCCATTCTGCCTGCAGAAGCACACCTTGCTGCAGTCAGGCCTCCACTCATCAGGGAATGGTGCCCTAAACCCCACTTTCATGCAGCACAAGTTGGAGGAGCAGGAACTGAGCACACCAGAAAAGGCTGTTCTGAACAGCTCCTGCTGCACATCTGCACATTGTCCTGACAAGTTATCAAAACCCAGCTAGCTGAGCACCCAGCCTCTCTACGTTGGGAATGTACACTGTTGTCAAAATCACACTTCACCACAGAAAGCTCCAACTGCTTTGTCACAGATCAGGAAGATCAGTCTATGCTCTGCTATGTGAAATGGAGATGCTGACTCTTCCTTGTCTTACAAAAAAGATAACTTGAGTCATCCCAAAACCGTGAAGTTTCTCCCCCAAGCCAACCTCCCCCTCCTTTTAAAGCTGTTTGGCTAAAGGCCAAATGTCATCTCATTTTGCATCAGAAAATTTGGCTTTGTAGGTTTCTGTTGAAGTGTCATCTCCCAGTCCCACTTACCAGATGTTTGATGTGATCTGAGGTAAAATGACATCAACTGGTGCCTTGCATCCAGCCAAGGCAGGATACACACACTCCGCAGCACTCGGCAGCGCCTCCTTCACCATTTCTGTAATCTTGAACAACACAGGAATTATTAGATGAACTATCACACCACTGAATAGAGGAAAAATTAGAAGAGATACATGAACCAAAGCACTTCTTACTAAACACTTCTTTGAGCTCTTAAATTTAGGGTTACGAGATCCTGGGGACAGAAATCCTTTGGTTGGAGTAGTAATATGCTGGATAGAAAAAGAGGAAAAAATATCTCTCAGGATTGTAGGAATTCAGTGAACAGCAAGATTCTAAGCTACCTAGAGCTCAGAGAGCATCTATCTGTCTTCAGAGGGCAACAAAATTAATCAGGCCAAGCCCATTACAACCATTCCTTTGATTCCCTCCTCTTACAGCTGTTTGCAGCTGACTAGGAACACACCCTGTAGCAAGGTCCCTACGGGAAGGGAGAAGCACAAGAGCTTCTGACAGACAGAACATACTAACAGAATTTACCTTAACCTGAATATTAGATAAAATTTTAAGGCTTCGTGAGGATGGTGAAGAATGGGACCTAATGACTGGACTTCTCCTGTCGATGTCATCTGCCAGTCCTTCTTGATAAATTGGATCTGCAAAAGAGACTCGGCGGATCTGTGTTGAGAGAGAAGAGGTTTTCCCAGCATGAACCTGGAGCACCACAGACTGGTGAGCTTAGTCTGAGGAGGCACAACAGCTCAGCTTGAAATGAAGTCACTACAGTTCTTGACTGACTGACACGGATGTTTCACCCAAGGACAGAAACCGTGGGCTCCTTATTACTAAAGGAAACATTAAGTACATTTTATAGGGAGCTGCTGCGAGCCCAGGGCTCAGGCCCTGACCATGTCTGCAGTGGTTCTGCTGTGCCACTTGCTGAGCTGTGACTCAGGCAGCAGACCAGACTTCACCACTTGGTTTCAAAATAAAACTGCCTATCCCGAGCTCCCACAGTGCAAACCTGCCTGTACGTTGCAAAAAGGAGAGCTGGAAGCCTTCAGCCTCACCCCAAGATCACTTACAGGGAAAAAATAAGTACCATTTGGAACTTGTTACTCTACAGACTCTGTCACACATCCCAGTTATGAACGGAATGATGTGGGTATCACAGAAGGAGTCACAGCACGATACCTTATTAGCAGGTGACAAGGAATCATCATCTTGATTTCTTTTCACACCTCTCTTCAAGATGCCAGTGGATGGAGAAGCTGAAGGAGACCACACACAGCGTGCCTGGACACCACTGGGGCTCTCGCTCACCAGCGTTACAGAATCAGGATCCTCTGGCTTCTGAGGTGAACCCACACCATGTGCTGCTGTGTCTTCTTTGTCTAAGGCCACGTTTTCAGGCACTGTAATTTCAATTTCCACTAATTCCTCCTTTATATCTTCATGTTCAATTACTAGAGTTTTTGCTACAACTTTCTCAGCTTCTTCATCACTCCAACTGCTTTCCAGCTCATTCATCTGCTCTTCCTCACTTCTGCTAAAAACAGTCTGTGTCTCAGGCACCTCCTGTAGTTGTCCATTCTGACTGACTTCTTTCTTTTCTGTAGCTGCTGGTTCTTCACTTTGGTACCCTGCAGCCAGAGAGCTGTCTCCAGGCTTGTCTGAAGCACACTCAGACAGACATTGTTCACACTGGTCGTTCTGATCAGCCAGGTCTTTAACTTCTACTATGGAGTCAGTAATTTCACCTACTACCCACTCTGAATCCTCTGGATCCTCCTCCACTACAACACCCTTTCCTTGCAGATGATCTTCAGATGTTGGCACTCTTTCCAGGTCAAAGTCACTGGGCTCCTTGGGAGGATGCAATGGAGTGCTCATTGCACAAGGGGCCATGGACAAGCTCTCATCAAGGTGTGAATGATCAGACACAGCTGATGTGTTTACAGGCATCTGAACCGGGGTGGTCTGGGGCTTGTCCAGCTCAGGAGAGTTCTCATTTTTTGATTCAGTGACCGACATCACTTGCTGCTTTGGCTTTTTATCACAGCAATCACAGTTCCTTAGTCTTTTCAGCCTTTTGCTTCTCTTTTGCTGGCCCTCAGGTGTCTCTGAAGTGGAGAGATCAGCTCCTGAAGCATTTGCTCCTGGGCCACCATCAGCTAGAACAGCTGAAGAGCAGTCTTCTATGTTTGTTTGTTTCTCCACGTGTCTGGTTTCCTCCGCTGCTTTCGAATCTTTATCAGATACACATGGGGTGATGGATGATTCCATCAAGCTGTTGCTCTTGTTTTGTTCCAGATCTGCACCCTGTGCCTCGGGCAAACCCTTTGAGCCAGCTGATCCCACAGCTTTGCTGCCATCTGCAGGAGTTACTTGGCTTCCCAGGCCACACGGTCCAGATGTCAATGCAGCATCTGTGCTGGCTTCGTGGCTCAGTTCACTCTTGTTTGTTTCCAACAGATTCTTCATTTCGTTTCCTTGGGAAGACACCTCATGGCTACTGCTTCCTGGCTGTAGATCTCTCAGTTTACCTTCAAGAGAATCACTTTTATTCTTCAGCCTTGCAGATTTCCTCTTCCTTGTGCTTTCTTCCTTGGTCTCAGAGCCATCAGCCTCGGAGTTTTCGACGCTGGCGAGCAATCCTTGTGAAGCTCTCCTGGTGTGGTACCGTGGGCGTTCAATCTTCTTCTGACCTACTGCACTCAAGCTACAGTCTTCATCTTCTGTATCAGCCTTCAAGTTCTCTTCTGACCTCCTGGCACTTTTATCTGCTTCCTCATCGAGGGCCTTGGAAGCAGGATCCTCCTTTGAGCTGAAGTCCTCTGCAGCAGCTCTCTCGGGTAGGTTGCTTTCTTGTCTACTTGCATTTTCTGCCTTTTTTGCAGAAACTGTGCTCTCCTTTTGGGATCCATCAGCTTCAGCCTGGGACAACTTCTTTTGCTCCAATTTGTCCTCTTCTTTGAGTCTGTCTCTCTTTGGGTGGCTGTCTTCCTTGTCAGGACCCCCTGCTGTACCTTCTACAGATTCTGCCCGTCGCCTTGAAGAACGTCTTGGTATTTTCTGATTAGCAGACACATTTAGAATCTGACCATCCTCACCCCCTACCTGGTCAGAGGACTCTGTTGTCTCTGGGGGTGTATTTTCCTTAGAATCCATATCTAGTGCCCGGATCCTCTCTATTTCTGCTATCGTATCTTCAGCTTTTTTAATGTCTATTTCTGTAGAATGGAGAGCTTGGGACTGGGCAAGGAGAATATGTTCCATGTCTTCTACTGCAGAAGACAGTTCATTACTATTTTCCATGCTACTGGAAGCAAAAGATTCTTGTTCTGACCCAGCTGACAGATTGGACTGCATTTTCCTTTGGAGCTCCAGCCTGCTCTGCCTGCGAGTCAGCCTGCGGGCAGCAGGGACTATCTCAAGCTCCAGCTTCGAAGGCTTTTTATTTTCTTCTCCAGGTTTCTCTGCTTTAGCACTAGTCTTGCAGACATTTTTATTTTCCTGTTTACCTGCTCCAGAAGCAATTCCAGACATCTCTGATAGACTGTTTAACACTGAGGGGCTGAAGGGTCTGTTCTCTGAACTGCTAAACTTCTCCAGAGTAATGAAGGACTGCCGCCGGCTCGCTGGCTGCGGCGTCCCCGACACCACGTCGCTGGAGCTGGAGCTGCTGCTGACATTGGAAGTGTTTTCCTTCCCTGCCAAGGACTCCTTTGAGGCTGTTTCCACAGAACTTTCTTCTAACCCCTGTCCCACTGCTGGCTCCTCCAGCACCGTTTCAGCTGTGTCCTGTTCCACCTCCTCCTGGCCGTGTGGCCCTGACCTCTCCTCCACGGCAGCGCCAGGTGCCACTGTCACACCCCCAGCCTCCTCAGGACCAAGGTCTGGTTTGCAGGCTTCTGTGAGGTCACCCGATCTGTCAACACATCCTTCACTCTTTGCATTTTCTTCCTGTCCCAAAAATACCAAGTATTGCAGCTTTACTATGAACACAACATAAAAAAAACAGCCCTGGTGGAACAGAAAACACCACCCCCACGAGATGCCTCAAACCACCCTCGCTTCAAATTATTTTATCTGTCTTTCTGACAACACATTTGAGGGGTTTTTTTAAGTCACTTAATGTCAAAACATGAAGAACTGTAGAAATCATTTAAGCTTTGCCAGAGATGTATTAACAAAACTACTACTAAACCAGTTTTTATGAGAAACATACTGCATTTTACCTCCTGTCTGTTTGGCACTGCAGTTGATCAAGCTTGCTGTTTTGCCAACTCCTCTCCAAAGGGAAACAAGATCTACTTTTAGGAACTAATAAATTCTTTTTCCCAATAAATCTGCTATTTAATCCCCCTCAAGCCCTTAGAGCTTCATCCCAGCACAGTTCAGAACGTGCAAACACAGCTAAGCAGTTTTTCAAGCGTGGCCTGCTGGAGTAGTAAAGCAAGCAACATGAAGACTTTGAAAAAGCACTGTGGCAGTGCTGCTCAGGCTTGGGAAAAAACAGAGGAAGCCCAAGAAAAAGGTTTTCAAGAGTCTTACAGGTTAATCCATAAAGAGAAGGGAAATTATTCCTGTGAGCTGATACATTTGGGGGGTACATATTTTGCTTGAAGAGTTTCCAAATCCATCTTAAAATCATTCAAGGAGTTTTGCCATTAATTACCAGAGCTATTGACATGAAAACATCACTGGTATGGTTGTAATTCTGATATCTTGATTAACATGAGACAAAGAAAAATTACCTGAGGCTTGTTGCTAGCATCTTCTTCTCCATGTTCTGTTACAGATGGTTTATCCCTAAAATAGAAGTTACTTAATTACAAGTGTAGGACAAAAGGGACACAACTTTCATGTATACAGTGGCCATCTTTACTTACAAAGAATCCTCCTGGCTTTGTGAAAATAAGGTCGTGTCTTGTGAGGAGTCCAGGTTGTTGTACATCACAGGAATCCCAACTCTGAAACATACCCAGAAATAGTAAGTCAGGCTCTTTTAAATAAAAAAGGCCACTTACTGCAAGGCCACCATTTTCAGCTGCATTAAATCTTTTTTTTTTTTTTTTAATTTCAAACATGCTTTTGGGGAAAAAAACCTGGGATTGGGATCCCACTCTGCAAAAAAACTCATCAACACGTGCTAACTAGACAATCCAGTGGAGCTCCTGTCAAGCACCACTGCACACAAATTGTTTCTGTGAACAGCTTTGGTAGCTGCCCATCTCCAGGAAATGCTCTAGTATTTCATCTCCTCACATAGTAAGAGAGAATAATTCTAAAGGTTCCCTTGCAACTGAGATGAATCTTGGGAATATGGCAATTTTTTTATATGCTGCTGACATAACATTCTTTTCAAACGTGTAAGTCAGTCCTTCAGATCAGCTAAAAAACCTCTTTTCATGACTGAAGGGAAATGTAGGCTCCCATTTCACATTGCAAGTAAGATTTACAAAGTAGAAGTGTAAACACCAAATGGCCAAGCTCCAAACGGTAACACAGCATCTATATTTAATAAAAATAGCAAATGCAGATCAAAAGAATAACTTGGTTGCTTTAAAAGAGTAAAGCAAGGAACTTTGTTAGCTTTAAACTTTGTAACTTGTATGGAAGTTAAGACATCCCAGATACAGGAATTGAAGTCCTGCCAACTTGACACACCCAGTGTACTGACACTTCACATTAAGCTTAAATCAGAATAAGTTACAGACCTCTTTGACCTGAGCACTTCTTTCTGATGTTCCGTCAATATTCTTGTTTTTGCTTCTGGAGGAATAACCACAAATTCAACAGATTTCTCCTCTTCCAGAAGTATCTCACTGTTAGGCTTCAAAGATGTAAATTCTAGTTTCAGCTTCAGAAAAGGAAAAAAAAAAAAGCTGGATTAGAAACAAAAGAGAAGAACTGAAAATGCTTTCACAGGTCAGGTACAGCCATCCTAGATGGAAGTTCTCCAATAAGCACAGTACTTTCAGCACGTTTGTTGGCAGAAACCCCTCAGCAGGTGCTGGTTTTCTTTAGGAGTGATGGGTTTTGCCCAACACTACCACCTAGGAGAGACTCTGCAACCTCTCCCCTGTGCCCTGGAAGAAAGCTTCTGCATTTCCTTTAGTGTGGTGAAGTTCAAAGCCTGTGAGAGGTGAAGGAACCTCAGTACTCATGAGCATCACTACTAAATATTGTTCCCTATGTCAGTGACTCCTTCAGAACACAAGGCCCTTCCCTCCCTGGTGCCAGTGAGACTGGAACAGGCAGCACACCCCCACCAGAGCCCAGATCCACCCCAACCAATCACAGAACCACTTAGGTTGGAAAAGACCTTTAAGATCATCGAGTCCAACCATTAACCCTACTCTACCAAGTCCAGCACCGAGCCATATCCCCAACAAAATCATTTAGGTTGGAAAAGACCTTCAACACCTCAATGCCCAACCTGCAACCTCCCATGCAGGTGGGAATTTGGGATCTGGCTGCCACTCCTCCCCATCCACTGAGCAGCATTCCATGCCCCCTCATTAATAGTCACCCATCTGTAAGCTTAGCAGAGAATTTTAAGAGGAAAATGTCTTTAAAGTGGGCTGCACAATGGACATCTGAAAAACATAATGCAGTGTCTCAAAATTAATTTTTAGTGAGAGCTCACAGCAGCTCACTAGCTGTTCTGCTGCACAGCCTAGGGGTTTAGATTCTGCCCCCTGCCAGTGAAGGCCTTACCTTTGCAGATGTTACTTGCATGTTACTGGACTTGCCTCTTCCTTCATCTTTTGCTTCACTCATCTGTGCCAACAGAGAGTCTCGCTTCTGACCCAGCTTTACTTCCATTCCACTTATCTTTGCATCCAACTGTGAGTTTTCCATCTGTTCAAATACGAATACAGTGAATGCACTGCATGGGGAAACTCCAAACTCACAAACCCATCCTGAAGTGTATTAATTTCTACAACTAAACTATCCCACACTCCCACTGTCCTCTAAATTACATAGAGGATGACTTAAAAAATTAAGTCACGTCAGACAAGCTGGTAGAAGCCAAGAATTAAAATGCATAAAGGGTTTAAGAACCAGCTCAGTCTTTTGAGAGTGCTTACCCACCACAGTTTATCATTCCAAACAGGAAGCAAGTGCAGGCCAGTTGCAATAAAACTGGGAACTTCCCTTGCCACCACCTTCTGATCACTTCCCAGTGAAGCACCTGCTGGGGTCAACTAAACACTTACTGCATCTGAGAAGGGCCCACTGCATTCCTCAGCCACCTCGATGCTTTCAAACCCAGGCAGCAAGAGTGGGGTTTTCTTTTTGGCTTGGCTCAACACGGGTCTGCTCAACAAGAGAGAAACTTCAGCTCTGGGGTAGCAGGAGAGGGCACACAAGAAGCCCAGCAGATATCCCACCTTGCACAACAGGGGGAAAACAAACGGTATCTGGCACAGCGCCTTGTTTGTGCACAACCCCAGCACTCTTCCTTTAAAAATATCCAAGTATAAAATACATGTTTCTTACTTCAACTCCTCAGGGTAGGTTAAGGATGCAGCCTTAGCAAACGTTGCATTCCAGAAGAGGGCACACTGGCTGCGGATCTGTTTGCTCCTGTGCTGGAACACTGCACAGAGCAAGGGAGAGAGCTGCTCCAGCAGCTCGCTGTCGTAGGAGCCAGTGCAGTGAGACTGGACACACAGGACAACCTCAGCCAGCAGCTTCTCCAGCTGAGGGAGAGGAGAAACAATGGGGTTTTTATTTAAGCCAAATACTGCACGTGTTCACCAGTTACACTTTTAAAGCATCCCACAGAATACTATGGCCTGAACAAGTCTAAATGCCACACCACATGAAAAGTCTTGGTTGCTAAGCTCAGTTGTCCTCCCCTTATCTACCTTTTAAATAAAAACCATTACCGTTAAAAATGAAATCTCTGCCTTTATTTCATTTAATAAAACAAACCCCTCTTCTTCAGACTACAGGACAAATGGCAAAAACTCCAGTGTTGCACATTTTCCCAAATCCCAGCTATTTCTCCAACAATTTACCTTGTTGCTGAGATTACTGTACACTGTAGATACATCAGCCAGCCTGCCAAAACAAACACAAAAAGTCCTGTTTTGCTGTCTCGTTTATCCCAGGCATAAGAATTAAAACACTTTGTGCACTCAAGCACTGCACACTAGTTTTAGTATGCAAGTGGATGAAACAATGTTGTGAAAACAAGCCTCCCACTGGTGCTAACAGAATTTCCTGATGTAAATAATTCCAGCTAAACCAACCTTTTAGCCCCTAGTGATGCCAACTTGTGGAAAAACTAATGGTAATTAGTACAAACTTAAAATTAA
This sequence comes from Hemiprocne comata, assembly GCA_020745705.1. NCBI lineage: Eukaryota > Metazoa > Chordata > Aves > Apodiformes > Apodidae > Hemiprocne > Hemiprocne comata. Next base: position 1,989,853 of record CM036591.1, read on the forward strand.
TGGTTTTCTTATGAAGTAACTTCTAATGGCCTTGTGTTGCTCTTAACCTGCTCCTCAAACAGATTTCCCAAGCCCCATAAATCCCTGGGTTAAAGAGCTGAAGTACCACCTAAACTAAGTAACTTCATGTAAAGAAATCCCTGGGAACACCATTCTGGAAAGTGAGATAAAACTGCATTTTGTAATTTATTTTATAAGCCTGTAACCTCCAACCTGAAGAGGTTCCCAACCTTGTTTTTACCTGGATATGCTACCTACCCTCAAAACCATGTCTCCAACAGTCACTTCTCCCTTTTCATGAGGAATTCTGAGAAAGACAATGCTCAGACAAAGGCAGATGAGATGGGAGATGGAGAGAGGTGGCATTCAACCCGACCTTACACAGAGCAAGTGGATTTTTTTGCCTCTGAGACAGGGACTCCTGATGGACTTTAGGTTAGTGGCAGCAAGTTCTGCTGCAAGGTTCAGTGAAAGCTTCCAGGGAACCTTTACAGGCTGACTGGCAGCATCATTGCTACCCAACCTCCTCCCAAAGCACTCAGAGCTGAACTCCATTTCTTTCCCTGATCCTGCACTAAGAGTTGACCTCTCCCAGCACCAACAAATTGGAGACAAGGCTCTGCCAACCCCCTCCCACCAAGCCCTTCATCATCCCACCATGTCTGGGGAAGAGAAGCCTACAACAACTTAAAAAAAAGCCAAGCCATATGCAAAAAATAAAGGGCACAGCAACAAACAAGTATTTGTCAGCACTTCCCTCTGCTTCAAAACTTAGGTGTTTAGTGCACTTCAACTAATGATTTCTCTATTTCCTACAGAACATCACCCAGTTCTTGCTCCCTAGAAAACAAATTACTGTTAATGAGCACTTGCACTTCAGGGAAAATAAACAGCAGGAGGAAAGCAAACACTTCAGTCCTGGCAGGACGACAGTGCACTCCCTCTGAAGAAACAACCACTCCAAATACCAGGCTTTGGGAAGTCCTACAGGACTCCCTGCATGTCTGGCTTGCAGAGGTTTGGGTTGATTTCTGAAGAAAAGTATTACAATGGGACTGCTGCTCAGGTGTGTGGTGTTTTGAATGCCACTGGAACTGGAGAGCAGGGCTGTGCCACAGGCTCTGAGGTCCCACACCCCACTGTGCCCCTCGGGCTGCTGCTGGCAGCCACCTCACCTCAGCCCCTGCACCCCCATTTTTATGCAGGAATGGTAGAAAACAGCAAGTTCTCAGCAACTGCCTTACAAACCCATGGCTCTTCAGGTGTTGGGCTGCACTACCCAACTAGTGCCCACTAGCCAGGCTGAATCTGGGCTACATTTAAATACTCTGCTTCCTAGAGACCACATAAAATGTCACCAATATGCAGCAATACAATTAATCCAGTTTTCCAGCCACTCTTAAAATACTCACTTTGTTTTTTCGTAAAACACTGCCAGGGGTTTTGAAAAAATTGCAAACATAGTCCCAATCACTGAAGGCAATGAAACGTGGCTGATGATGTTGTGAAGAATAGCAAGAATTGAAGGACCAACAGAGACCAATGTTTCTGAACAGATTTCTTTGGAACTGAACACATGGAAAGAGTTTAGTAACATCACCAGGAGTTTAAATAGAGAGGCAAGCTTTCCAAGGGGTTCCTTTTTCTTCTTAGACCAGTCTGTAGGTGTCTGTGGAGCTGAGATTTAAAAATTAAAAAAAATAAAAATAAGTTTTTTCCTAACCAACATGCATTACAACAAAACACATCTGAGCTTTCTGTCTACATAAGAAACATAATTCCAAGTTTCCAACTGTATCTACCTACAAGTCTGAACCAGGGCTAACAGAAGACACATTCTGAATAGATAGTTTTGTCATTTGAGTACAGATGTGACCCCTATTCCTCTTATTTCTGTTTATGGCTGGTCATACAAAGGACTATGCTTGTAAGTCTCTAAATTTAATGTCTGCTTCCAAAAGGACAGCAACCACTCCAGAGATCCTAGCTGATACCCCTGCATCCTGAACAGGTGAAGAGGAGGGAAGGGGAAGTATGAAGTTTTATTAGTTCATTCACTTATTTGTAAGTGACATTTCCATGACCGTTGCCAATTCAAGCATTTCCTTCTTTCAGCAGCTCAATGCAACATCTTACTACTTTAAAAAATTCATATGGGGCAGAGAAATTATAAAGCAACTTCATTTTTTTTTCAGCTTCAATAGTTGTAAATGGGAGTAGGAAACAGAACAAAGAAAATTTTACAGACAATGACCTTTTGCATTCTGTGAAACCTGCTCTTGACTCTTTTATGCAAAGCAGCTCAGGAGCAGCCACAGTTCAAATGTTATGTTCACAGTTTATCATCAGTTTTAGGCAGATGGTACATAATTAGATTCTGATCAAGCAGTACTGCCTCAGATTACATCTGAGCAAAGCAAAAGCAGATTTAATATGCAAAAGTGAAACCAAAATATCAAATACAACTTCAGAAACCACCAGTGTTTCACACTGAGCTGAAAAGTAAAGCAGCCTTGAAGTTCACCTCAATTTCAGATGTATTTTGTCAGGCTCTGCAGTAACTACTCAACTAACATAAATATTTAATACTGAAATATGCATTCTGGATTATTTGTTTAGTTCCTTTTTATTATTTTATCAATCCCCAATCCCTTCAAGAGCTTAGCATATACAGACCATTGACACCCTACAGTCATCACTTCTGCATTCACAACAACTCTCATTTTCAACCAACTCTGGAAAACAAAGACACAGAAACCCCCAATATTCCAAGGATTTTCTTACATCTGGTTTTTGGCTGGTATTTAGTACCATATGGTGCAAAGTTGATGCAGTCAACCATAACTGATATGATGTGGGTGAGCCCATCCATCATCGATAACATCTGAGGAGGAAACAGAAGTCATCAGCAAAGCCCAGGACAGCAACAGTGACAGAACAAAAAACCATGTTGGCTTTTCAGGACAAACAACTTTTTAAATTTCAAGTGGATGAAACTTGTCTGCACGATCAGGTAAGACTCAGGTAGGATTACATTTTAAAATACACACATTGACAGAAGCTGAAGTTTTCCCCTTCTGTGCAAACAGGACATTAGCATGTGCACAATGTGCAGAGGCAGAACAGCAAGAGGCAGTTGTAATGAGGTGTTACATTTGAGAAGATGCATCAGAAGTATGAAGGGTCAAGGTTCTAGCTGTCTAGCAAAACCTGTGACCAAAAGTCAGTCTGTGCTTAAGTTCAGCTACTGTACAAAGCCTGATTTTTAGGAAAGTGACTGGAGGGATTAACAACAAGGTTGTCATTAACATTCAGGAAGCATGGCTGACTTCTAGTGAGTACAAAGAGACAGTCAAGCTGCCCCCCGTCCCAATTCATCATAAATTCTCCTTAATAAAAAAAACCCCAAAACCTTGCTTTTAAAAGGAATATTGATATTGTGGGCCAAAAACCAGTTTAGTTTCAATATAACTTACATACTGAAGTAATATTTAAATTGCTTAAGTTTGGCTTGCTTAATAATTATTAGTTTTGGAAAAACTTAAGATTCTCATCAGGACACACCAGCATCCAAAGGTTGCTATAATGCTGTAATCCTCAAAATTAAAAATGTTTTAAAATTCAGTTTTTCCTTCCTATCTGTTTGTTCCTTTCATGATACTTTTTCAAAAGACAGTCAACTCTGAAGCATGAAGGATTGTCTGTTCTAAAGCAAGTGTGAGTGCAGACACTACCTCCCCACATGATGGTGTGAGACAGATGATGGTGTCAAGGCTTCCTCTTTTCAGGTCTCTTTTATAAAACTTTGAAGTAAAATCTTTCCATTTTAATGTGTGAGGAACAGAGCAAGTGAAGCCCTCTGAATGCCACAGTGCTAATCTACCCTCCTTCCTAAGCCAAATGTTTGTTTTTGTGGTATTTAATTCAACCTGAATTTACTTTATATACACACATATATTTCAACAAGACATATTTAACATTTATTTTCACTAAATCAGTATTGCTTAGTTAAAAGACAAATGCAAAGACTGCTTAACTATTATTTTATACTTAAGCTTCACAACTATTTTTATTCTCTTCTTTCAATCCATTTCTAGATTAACTCCAACTCCTGTTAGTAAAAAGAATTTTCTTACCGCTTTATCTAAGTCTTACCCAAAACACTAAGTTACAGAAAGTAACACACTGAGTTTATAATAAGGTCTTCTATTTAATTTAAAATATATCTGCTAAAGTATTTAACTATGCACCAATACAGGTTAGGGGTGGACCTGCTGGAAAGCAGTTCTGAGAAGGATCTGGGAGTCCTGGTAGACAGTAAATGATCCATGAGCCAGCAATGTGCCCTTGCTGCCAAGAGGGCCCATGGAATCCTGGGGTGCATAAAGAGTGTGGCCAGTAGGTCGAGAGGCCATTCTCCCCCTCTGCTCTGCCCTGGTGAGGCCACATCTGGAGAACTGGGACCAGTTCTGGGCTCCCCAGCTCAAGAGAGATAGGGAACTGCTGCAGAGAGTCCAGAAGAGGGCAACAAAGATGATTGGGGGATTGGAGCATCTCCCTGATGAGGAAAGGCTGAGAGAGCTGGGACTGTTCAGCCTGGAGAAGAGAAGGCTGAGGGGAGACCTTCTGAATGCCTACAAGTACCTAAGGGTGGGTGCAGGGAGGATGGAGCCAGACTCTGCTCAGTAGATCCCAGGGACAGGATGAGGGGCAAGGGGCACAAGCTGGAACATGGGAAGTGCCACTGAAATATGAGGAAAAGATTCTTTACTAGGAGGGTGACAGAGCTGCCCAGGGGGGTTGTGGAGTCTCCTCCTCTGGGTGCAGCCCTGTGGAACGTGCTCTGAGCCATCCTGCTTTAGCAGGGGGGTTGGACTGGATGATCTCTAGAGGTCCCTTCCAACTTCGACAGTTCTGTGATGTATATAGTTCAATATCACTGGTTTATACTCACTACTGGAGTTTCACCTTCTAGCCCAGATATGATTTTGGCAGAGAGTTCTTCACAGCACAGGTTTTCTTCTGCTGTTGCCACTAGAGCAGCACAGCGAGCAAACGCCCTGTACAGCTCCGACCACGTGCGCAACAGGGACTTCATGGTTGCCTTCAACAACAGAGAGAGATCAAAACCTAAAGTTTTCTTCTTCTCTCAAAACCTGTGTACTATCAGGTAGAAAATTCACAGTCCTTATCAAACCCACACTGCTTCCAAGCAACTCCATGCCTTCACTCTTACCTGTGGGAACTCCTGAGCAGGGAAGATGTGTGAGATGGGGAGGAGCAGAGCGCTGTAGACAGCACTGAAGTTGTGCTCCAGTGCATCACCCTGATTGACCTCATTAGTCTGCAAGGAGAAAACAATTGTCTGGTTAAGGAAGCTGCAAATTTAGATGACAAATAGGGCTGTTCTACATCTCGTTTTGTACATAAATCTGTGCAAGCTGAACTGCCAGTGGCATTTTGACCTGAGCTGCTCTCAGCCCTTTCAAGCAGTCGAGCTGATCCCTCGATTCCCAGATGAAAAGCACTGCTTATAAATTGCCAAAGAACTTAATTCCAATAACAACAATCAGTTTGAAAGCATCTTCTGTATTTTTTACTTATTTGAGTTGCAACAAGCAAGGACAGCAACTTACTTAATGCATCTAAAACTTTCTTCATACCTTCTAAGCTTTTTAAGTCTGCATGAGGATCAGTTCAACAGCTCCCACATCACTCCAAGTGCTTCTAGTCAGAGATCTGCAGATCTCTGCACCTCACATGGCTTTCATTAGGCCTCCCAATCAAGAAGTCTAACTTTAGTAAGAAAACCTTTTCTACTTAGTTCCTAAATGTGACAGCTTGGTTTTTATTATGTTTTCACATAAAGCAGACGAGCCTCTTCATATGTACAATGTTAACAGGTCCTGGAGGGCAAGTCTCCATCCTTTGGAGCAGCAAGACTACACTGAGGAGTGAGGGCTTGAAGCACATCTATAAACATGTTTATAATCTTAAGGAGGGAACAAAATATTCCCAGCACTACCCTGGACACTATACTTCAGAGTGATTCTTACTGACTGGAATCACTTTAAACCACACTTTGGATCACTCTCCACTCCTGCCTTTCATCCTACCCCACTGCAAAATGCTCATCCTCCAGCTGGGGACCTTTTAAAGAAAATGCTGCCCACATTCCAGCTTCACAAGGACTACCAAGGCTTGTGTCATCACACCACCACTCAAGACATGCAATTACTAAAAATACATAAAAGATCAGAACAAAGTTTTCCTGCTGTTTTAACTGGGAAGAGAACAAAAAAAAGCCACTATACCCGATTAATCCATTCGGTTAGAGGACTCACAACAATACTCCACATTCTCCAAATATGCTCCTTATTTTCCACCTGCTTTGCACTCTGATTAATGATGCAGATCACAGATTCACTGAAAGCCAGTGGAGATGTAGGCCCAGACAGTACGTAGCCCACCAGAGTCTCTAGAATTACAAAGAATCTAGGGAAGAAAGGTAAACAGGTAAGTTTTTTCAGCTCAAGTTACGAAAAACTTCTGTAAAATCTTCAACTATGGGAAGCTTGTCAGGAACAAGCCCTGCCACGTACCTCTCCTCTGTTACACAGCTTTCCAACAGGTTATTATGGAAAGGCAGCTGAATTAAGAACAAAGCAGGTGTTCCCTGGTAAGAGACATTTTAGAGGTCAAAACAATATAAACACTGATCAAATGAAACAGTTGCCCCACTTACACGTGTATCTACACCCTGGGTTTAACTGCAAACCAGACATTTGCAATTAGAAGCTGTCAAAAATTGTCAGCTTTATATAAAAATGAAAATCAGAGGGGAAGCTGGAAACTTAAGCTCTGCTAGATCCTAGGGTTCAGCAGAATACCAGTTATAGTACAGTTGAAGCAAAACACTTCTGTTTAAAAGGCAGCCTGGAAATTACAGGCCACACAGTAAGGCAGAGGTGCACATACCACACTCCACGTGTCTTAGGATACCTGGAACAAGATGGAGCAACCTCAGCTCTGCTTATTTCAAAGTTTTGCCAAGACATCTTTGTTCAAAAGTACTAAGTACACAAGTACTTCAGGGTTTGCTCACGTTAAAGCATTTACCAGATTACATTTAATACCTGCCAATTATTAACACAGTTCTGACACTTGTGCCTAAGTCAGAAAAAGCCTCCAAATGTAAGCAAAACACCCAGGAAAAAAGCTGAGAGGAATTTTGAGAGTTGAGCTCCTAAGTAAATTCTGACAGACAAAAGGCTCATCAGAAGTGAGGGCTGGAACCAAGGTCTGAATTCTGGAACATGGAGTAATATGGTTTCCTAAAAGCTCTGGATCTAACAGCTTATGAACTGCTCTGTACACTGTGCAAATATGACATCCTGACATGTTTCAGCATAAATACAGTTCAGGAATCAAGTCAGACTTACATTTAAAAGATCCATATCAGCAACCTGGTAAGCTGGTGACCCCAAGACCTTTGGAGGCAGCTCTTTGACAGTAATGTCAATAAGGGACTAAGTAGGGGAAAAGAAGAAAACACACGTAAGTATTTTTTTTCGTGGGGGCCCAGATACTTTAAGTAACACCATAAACAAAAGCAAAGTTCTAATAATTACTTCCCCTTAGTAAAAAGAAAAAATATCCATTTTGGAAGTAACTGTCCTTTGAAATGGAAGGTTCTGGTAAAGAGAACCATGTACCCAGCTCTGTGAACACTGCTGCTAAATCTGAACAATACTTTCCAAGAAAGAAACCCTGGAGCAGCACTATGCCTGGGTGAGTTGGATGCAAAAGGCTGCTACCATCCAGAATCCAGACCATTAGAAGGAAATGAGATTTTAAAAACCAGACAAACCCACCCAACTCACCAGTATTTTCTGCACAGGAAGAGAATTTGATATAACTATGTTTTTTAAGGCTTGGAGCAACAGAGTCAGTATTTCTGACCCTTGCTTTTCCTTCTTATTTCCTAGAATAAAGCATATTTACAGTTAGAGCAGAACAAAGTAATGGTCACTCCCATCATCCTTCAAAACTTAAATATAATGTACTGCAAGATCAAAAAATCCTGAGTATAAACATAGACCAAATACTTCATAGATTCAGACATGAATTCTCTGTTCTGAAGGACCACATAACTGAAAAGTTTACATAAAACCCCTAAGTTTTATTAGTAAAATGGAAATACTTTCCTATCATTAGCAGCTTTGACAGGCTAAAAAGAGTTGTGCAATTTTGCATTCACCCAAGCCATGCACTTCATTTCACTTATGCTTCTCAGTTAGACCTTCCAATATAAAATAGTTCATTATTAAGACTATTCTATTCTTTCAAAGCCTTTACAGACTAATGGATTTATTATTTTTTTTTAAATAGGAAACATCTTACTTTTATACATCTGTAAAGACACTAGACTAGGAAATAAAACTTAAGCAAAAAAAGGTCACCTAACAAAGACTTTACACTAATTTGAGTAATACACTGAATGTCTTGATTTCTCAACACCAAAGTCTTGAGGGGTGATTGTTATTTTTTTTAAATGCAAATATTTCTTCAGCAAGAAGAGCAGTTAAAGTGCTTTTTTCTTCCTGCTCCATGCAACACACCTGCAGTCGTGTGCTGCTGTGCCTTCCCTCATCCCTCACTGGATCAGATCAGTGTGATGTTCTATTTTTCACACAAAGATGTAATAAGCATCATGAAAAATATCAGTTGTTGCTTCAAAAACTGCTACTGACAATGCCTAAAACCCAACATGCACCAGCAATGAAGCAAATACTTAAGGTCTAGTCTTAAAACAACTCCAACTGCTCAGCAATGACCAAAAAAAAACCAGAACAAATACACTTTTTACCTGATTCAATAGCTGTTTTTACATATCCATTTATGTCCTTCCATATAACATTCAGCATGCAATCTACAAGACAGCATAATTTTTGTTTAGTTTGTAATAAAAACCTTAAGCAAAATTGCAATTAAAATACAAACTGTGTTAAACAACAGACTTTGACAGAAGCCAAAACTGCCATCAGCTTTCAAACCAAGTCGGCTCAGTTCTCTTTAATGTGAACACTGAACTATTATAGGAAGTGGTTATTTTTGCTTGGGTTTCCCTCCATAAAAAAAAAGAAAAGAAAAAAAAGAAATAATATTTCACCACTGAATTCTTACCAGGAACTTCTTTTCCAGTTGCAATGAAGCCATCCTGAACTGCATTTATCAGAGTGCTGGCATGCTTACAAAAAAAAGAAGGGCTACTGATCAATGGGTACTGGAGAGGCTCTAGGAGAACAAAGAAACATGTTCTGTAAATCCATTATTTTGCAGTCTTACTGGTAAGATAAGCCTTAAAAAAAATCATCAAGTGTATGACAGCATTTAACAGAAAAACAGCTTTTAGTATGAAAGATGACAACTAAAAGTTTTCAATGTTTATAGAGCATTTCATCTTTCCATCCAACAAAATTGGCAATTGCAGCTTATGCAAAAGTACTAAAAAAAAATATAACTCACATACCTAAACTAAGTACAAGCTTGTTTTGCTGGGCAAAATCTACAACTTTTGGTCCCATCAAGAAGTGAAGCAGCATTTCAATTCCCAGAAGCTGAATGGAAGGAAACACCACCATTCCTGCTGGGCTAGAATTCAAGTTTATCCTCGGAGTGACGGGGCTTGTAAACGGGTAAGGACCTGAGGGAGGGGAGAAAAATGGTATTGTCTCACCTGGCACCTGCCAGCAAGTGGAAGGAAACACACCAAAATCCCAAAAGTTCACAGGAAAAGCATCGTGCAGTGCACAGGACACACTAGTTACATAACAACTCTACTGCTATGAAGGAGTTTCCATTAGGAACCTTTCTACTGAACACAGGCTGAAGAGGTCTCACGTGCAAAGCACTTTGACCAGCCTCAGTTGTGATCTCACAGAACTAAGATGGACTTTTTTTTTTTTAAGAAAAAAAGGCACAAAGGAAGATCTACACCCCTAGGACACTTCCACAACGTACCCGAGGCTTCCAATTACAGCAGTCTAGAATGGCACAAGCTGTGAATGCCAGGCTTTCCATACAGAGAAGAAAGATAAGAGGCAGCTCCTTAGCTCAGGCATTTGGATGTAAAGCTCAAATAGGTGTGATTTCACATGTACTTAAAGTACCAAAATTATTGATGCATTATGATCACTGGGTTACTACTGAGGCAGAAACCAATAATGCTACAGAAATGAGAATGGCATATATAAAGAGCACATATACGAAGACATGAGAAAATAAATTTACAACCAGAGCTCCCTTGCAAAAGAGAAGAGAATTCAGGGCATTGAAACTGGTCCTCAACACAGTTTGATTAGCACAACTTGAAATGCTGACTAGACCAGGCTGATTTTAACCACTGTAAATCACTATCTCTGAGGTCACCAGCAAACAGGCTGAGAAATCACTGTTTTCAGTAACAATATATTGCAAGTGAAAAAGCACCACCACATTCAACAGACCAGATTACTTGCTGCACCTAGAATTCAGTTGGAAATAGTGCTTTAATACCTGATTTCTGTGTAGGGGTTGCTGGGGCTAAACTTTGGTTGGCTGGGGCACGGGAGGCAGCTCCTTGCAGTGCAGCAGAGGGATCCAGGCTTAGAGTATTGTGGATTAATGGCACACAGACCTGCGAGGACATGAAACCTCAGTCACTACAGGCACGACATGTACAAGCCATCAGCCACAAAGAACCACAGGTGTCAAGTGTCACATGGACAGCACTGTGGTTCACAGCAGCAGAGTTTCAGAGTTGCTGGGTACCTGTAACAGTATTTTTAAAGATGCTGTATAATATATGCAGACTGATACAGGAATTAGGAATGGCTACATTAAATAACTGATGTCAAAATGATCCAACTGCAGCATAACTAGAAAGGCATTTTTTTCCCTTTACACCCGAAGTTTAATGTAATTAAATTCAGAAGCCTAACAGAAACATCATGTTCATTCCAGTTATAATGGGAGTAGCAATGAAACACCTGGATCACTTTCTCTATGTCTTGTGATCTCTTCAGTACCTTTTCCTACAGCAGGCTTCCCAAAGCACGCACCTGCACAGCGAAATGACAAAGCTCAATCATTATGACTACTTTCAGTTGTGTTACCTGTTCAAAGTTGGCAGGCAGCTGAGGTCCCAGCCTCATGAGTAAATACCACCAGACCTCCAGTTTTGTCAGTGCCAAAGCCTCTGTTCTCACATGGATCGAGCTCAGTGGCTGCATCAGCAGCTTCAGCCTTTTCGCGCTGCACAAAATATCTTGACGACCAAAAAAAAAAAAAAAGGGTATTTTTAAGTAACACAAGTAATTAAGTCACAGAACAACAAAAAAGTAACATTTTTTAAAGCATTCGGGTTCTTCCTATTTTAGCTTAGGATTCCATTAATGACAACTTGCAAAATTAAAATACGTACTCAAGGCACCAACCTTTCAGACTATTTCACTGCTCACCCTGGAAACATCAAGGATTTATTTCCAGTACCCAGGCTGAAATGAAATCTACTGAACATTAACACAGCAGGAAATTCACTCCTGCTGGCTATGTTGGAGAGTCCTAGCTGCCACAGCAGAAGAATAACCAAACACTGAAGATATTTGTGCATTACCACTGGGTGAGAATGATCTTAAATGCTGCATTTGGAGGCTGCAAATGATCACTTCCCAGTGAAGCAGAATCAGCACAGCACATCTGGCCAGATGCTTGCTCAAGCCTAGGCAGGTGTTCAAAGAAGAGGAAAAACTTCCAGCCAGCTCAGCAGCATCAGAACCTGCCCACCTGCAGCTCAAGGAGCTGCTGACAGAGAGGGCTCTTGCAGTGTGCAATCCTGAGCAACCATACTGGAACAGGCAGGATGAACATCAGCTGTGCCATGGGTTCTCTCTTCTGGTAGAATCAAACCCCTTGGTTAAGTAACTTATGGGGAGCAATGACCAGAAAAAATGACCAGAGAACAAATTATGTTCGCTTATTCAGCTAAATTAAGAAATGTCCACATTGAGCTTTCTCTTCTGGACTCACAGTAAGGAGCACAATAAGGCAAGAAAAATGGTGTTTTGACACAGGCTAGACTTGTTCAGGTCTCAGTTACACCTTTTAAGAAGTTGTTTTTAACACCTCCAGAACCCCGGAGCAGCAATTGCTCTTCTCCAATTAATCCATGCAGTCCAACGTTAGATCTACAGAATGTTTTACTCTCTATTTCACTGCTGTTGGGATCAATTACATAACAAAGTTTTGTTAATTTTACTCTCTTTGTTTCTCCTAGCAGAAAAATCATTACTACTGATCAGAACTGTCACTTTTCCTTCCATACATGCAGACAGCACACACCAACGTGTACAAACACAAACACACACCACTATGTACAACCACAGACACACTGTGTGTCTACCCAGTGGTATGTACCACAGTACTGACCACTATCACAGAACATTCTCTTCCACTTAGGTAGAGTGACAGTAGTCAAAACAATTCAGTTTGTTGTTGGTTTTTTTTTTTAATCTACCTGGATTTAGAGCAAAATTATCTATTAGACTCTTCCATGCAATGAAGGCTATTTTCTTTACCACTGGTGAGCCACTACGAAATCCAAGTTCCTCCAGCTGCAGCAAGGAGTTGATAAAACTGCCACTGCGATGCAGGGTCTGGAGATGAAGAAGTTCAGAATTAAGACATTTCTGTTGTCAAAAACTCCTTCCCTAAAGATTCATGAACTTACTGCTTTTTTCTACTTACCTTTCCAAGCAGTTTGACAAACAGCGGCCACAGTTTTAACACATAAGTCTCATTTTTTGTAGAAAACAATTTCTGAAGCTCTGAAATCAGTTTCTGCAGACAGAAGGAAACATGTTTTCTACAAGAAATACATTCAAAGTACCCTAAGACCTACACACTCATATCAATGTAACCAACCTGGCATTACGTTACTTCTAGATCAAGGATGTGATTGCAGTGGCCCCACATTTACATTGCAACTACATTAATTTTCCTGTCAAAACTGCTGTCCACAACAAGCTGCAGTCAGTGCACCGTTGCTTTTTGCTGCCACTATCACACTGTAAATAAAATTAACCTCCCCCCAATCAACCCATAACCCCACTGCCTATTCCTGTCATCTCCAGAAAGAGAGGCACAGCATTTCCACTTACTGTGGTCATTAGGTGCTCAGTGACAGCTGCCACCTCCTGCTGCTTCTGGAGGAGCAGTGGCATGCCCATCTCCAGAGCAGTGGCACCTCGGAGCTGCACCTTATGAGCCGAGTGGACGACCAGAGGAACGATCAGCTTTGCCCACCTCACAGCCTCTTCTCCCATCTGGGCTGGAGTCTGCTCCATTAAGCTGGATGCAAAACACAAATACACTTATGACAAATCTCCAGCAGACTTATTGCTCAGACACCTGGAGATAATCTTACCATCACCAATAGATGCTCTAATTCAACACAGGGTTTACAGGAAACCATTCTAAGTAATTTTGTTTTTCTAAACAATTGTATTTTGACGCTTCACTTAAAAGCGCAATGCTGAAGTGTTCTGTCAGATAATCCTCTCCAGAAGAACTGACTGACAGTGACCAAGTCCAAAGCTTGCAATGAACCCCCCCCGTGTGTTCTCAGCAGCCCAGAGCAGAACCAACAGGTGCCTGCTTTTGAAAAACAAGCCCTGAAGCTGCACAGGTTTGCAGACCCAGTGCACATCGGCCTGCTCAAGTCTTCTCACTTTATCCTTCCATTACCAACAGCAGAGTATGACAAACAATTCCCTAAGTTTACACCATCCCACACAGAAGCCCACAAGACTTTTAGAAATGGGAGTACCCAGATGTCCTGGTTTTGGCTGGGATAGAGCTGATTTTCTTCTTAGTTGCTAGAACAGCACTATGGTTTCTAATTAGTACAGGAAGAATGTTGATAAAGTACTGATGGCTTTTGTTGTTGTTGATAAATCAAGGACCTCAACCTCCCATGCTTTGCTAGTGTGCAGGTACACCAGAAGGTGGGAGGGACCATAGCCAGAGCAATGATTCCAAACTGGCCAATGGAATATTCCAGATCACACAACATCAGGCTCAGCCTATAGATGCAGGCTGGCTGGGAAGCACACTCTCTTTTCCAGGACTGTGATTTTGGGATTTCTCTCCTCTGGAATCACCAGCCAGGGATAGGCTGGGCATTGGTCAGAGGGTGGTGAGCAGCCATACTGTGCATCACTTGTTTGTATATTCTATTATGATTTTATTTCCATTATTAAACTGTTTTGATCTCAACCCAGGAGTCTCTTTACCTTTCCAATTCTCTCCCCCCATTCACAATCATCTACTGAATCTCAGATTGAAAAAGAGGAACTAAGTGTTTAGAAACTTCTTGCTAATTGTGCACTAAGTAAATTATAACATCAGACTTCTCTGCTACAGAAAATGGATGTACCAGAATAGAGATAAAATAAGCAAATAATTACTGCTTCAACTGTTGCACTTTAAAATGGATTTGCAGTTCAAAGTAGATGCAAAATGTTTAAAGAATACTTAAACTGTAGTAAAGATATAAGCTCAACAAATTTACTAATAAAGAAATGAATACTAAGTGAAGATTAATTTGACTATTTGAGCACTGCTGACCAAAACACTGCATTCTTGGTACTGGTCCTAAAAAATTGCCTTTGGCATTAAGGAGTCCCCTCAGCAGTGTTAGGAGAAACATGGAAGTGAAGTTTGTAAAGCACCAAGGAGACATTTTTAAATAAAAACCCCATATAATAGCCAAGGATTTCTCAGGCAGGTAGGTTCTGAAAACAAACACTAGAACATAAGAACCTCCTGTGTGAAGAGAACGTGAGACTTTGGAAATAATTCTTACTAAGTCATTGAAAATGAAAGGAAAGGACGTTTATCTGAATATTGACAACACTGTCAGAACTGCCATATTATCATTAATGAAATATTGTGCAAATGAAGGGTTCAGAAGAACTGCTGGCAAACAGACAGAGAAGCTCACACAATTTCACTCTCCTACTGACTACAGCATAAAACACTGTGGGAAAACAGTCCTGAACACATGGAACAATTCCAAGAGCGTTCAAACCTAATTTCTTTAGAATACTTGGTGCCACTAAGATTTTGTTTCAACAATTTGCCAAAAAAACAAAGCATCTTTTCTAATAATCAGCTATTGCAGTGCACGTACCGTATGATGACATTTAGTGCTTCATATTCAACCACCATAGACTGTACATCTCCTTTAGTAAGTATTGCTTCCAGGGCAGAAATTATACTGGAAACCTGAGGAAATAAGTGACCATTCGAGTGAGCACCTAGGTATAAACATTTCCAGGAGCTGGAATGATGAAGTTTTGTTTCCCAGGACTGTGCCCTGTGTTTGGATTATGTCAGGTCTAGAATCAAGGATAGAGCTCTGACCAAACTGGAGTCATCCACAACATTTCTTCCACTTCCTTCTTCACTAGCATCTAACAGAATTGCTCACATTGCAGCTTCTTCCTCGAGAGAAGCAATAATTTGTTGACTCTTTTCCCTCTGTAGCTGCCCCTACAATTTTCCCAAGAACTTAGGGCCTACACTTGGCTGTTAAATTTGATGAAGACAACCTTCAGATTCAAAAGCTGCTGAGTGGGGAGTGACCCAGAGATTGCACAAGCCTCATCCCCCTGGGAAGTCAGGCCACACAAGAAACAAAAAAGTGAAGAAACTCACCTCCTTTTGAACAACTTCAGAAGGTAAGGCCTGCTTAGAGATCACCCAAAGTGCCCGAGTGCGAGTGTTTTTGTCTGAAGTTTTTACAGCAACACTGATCACCTCTGAGAGCAAGTCTTGCATTTCAGTTGCTGAAAGCAGAATGCACAGCACTCAAATTCCACACTGCTCACACCAGAGACACAAACCACTGTGCCCCTTGGGAGCTGTAAGCTTTGTCAAAATTAAAGTATATGCTAACCAAGAAATAAAGAACTCTGATAAATATATATATACACACGGCCAGCGACCACACTGAAGTTTACTGACTTACCAGGTAACTCTGATGGAATCTTTGAATTAAAAACACAGAATCCTAATGCCTGTAATGCTGCATTATTTAGCTCTGAGTTTTGATTAGAAATGTGTGCCTGGAAAAAAAAAAAAAGCATATCAAGTCTTAGATTACAGAAGCAGCTGTGAAGTATTGTCTTAAAACCAACACTTCTGCTCAACGAAGCTGTCAGAAGCAAACACCTGATGAGAAATGCACCCCTGTAGGAAACCTTCCTGATTACATGCACTCCAGGCAAAACACACCACCTTTTCTGGCTGGAGATCAGACTTGACTGTATAACACTGCCAGAAGACATCCAAGACCCTGTATTTTATTTTTTCTGTAGTAATTTCTAATAACATAGAAGATATATTCTGCCAACAACGCCTTATTGCTAGGTCACTAGCTTGAATCCTTATTACATCAACTCAAATTCAAGTCTTACAATGGCCACTGACCTTGACCACCTAAATGTATCTTTATTTGCTCAAGTGTAGGAAACTGAGTGGAAAAGACATACCTTAAACACTTTCCAAAGTTGAGGGAAGTGTTTTCTGAGGTCTGCAGTGAATTCTTTGCCTTCCTCACCCGTCAGGCGACTTCAGGGAGCAGAAGGGAAAACAAGCAATATTCACAGGTTAAACATAATTTACATGACTTTAAATTTCTAACACAATTAATGACCTAGTATAGAACCATCTCCTTCCTGAGAAAGCTAAAACACAACACTGAAGAAGTTAAGGAAAAGAGCAAAAATGCCTGCCAGCCTCCATTTAGGTAGTCTGACTCCTCAGTGAAATATTGGGTAATAAAATACATGTATCTGAGCATATTGCATAAAGTGTTTTGGATAATGACATGTTTTGTACTTAAGGAGTATAAAAAAAAACCTAAGGGCTTTCGTCTTTTGTCAACTTTTGTAAAAACATTAAGAGTTAATAGGCAAACTGAGTAACTGCTGAAAACGAGATAAACTTTCGATAGATGTACATGATCTTACAAAGCACATTCCAAAACAGCTGCTCTAGAATGCAGGCTCCCCACTGCAGGACAATTCTGGTTTGACAACCAGCAGTAGTGACTTCACACGTGTCTGAAGAACATTCATAGAGAAAAGCTCCATTATCCTACAAAACGTTACCAGTTTCTCACAGAAAAACCCAACCCTATGGAGTGCAATCATCCGGGAGACAACCTGACAAATCTGTTGTTGCTTAATACTATTTTAAAAGTTAGGACGGGTTTTTTTGTCAGTGATTACGGGAAACCTGTACAAGCTTACAGTGCGATCGATATCGCTGGCATCTAACCGGTTACAGCTTTAGGAGTTGCTACAAAGCTGGAAGGCAGGAAGTCAAGGGAGACAACGTGCCTTTCCATGTGCAAGAAGCACCTTCCAGGAAGAAACGCGATCATCCCAAAAGCCAAAAACAACATCAAGACTTCACCTTTCCAGTCAAAAATACTTTCTCCACTTAGAAAAGTTATTATTTCCCAAGATTCCTTCACCCACGCCGGCAGCTTCCGCAGCTCAAAGGAGGCTCTCTCCGAGCAGCAGACACCAAAAGGTGCCCTCCCCCCGGCCATGCCCGCACGCTCTCCTGCGATCTCCGGCCAGCGGCCACGCAGCCCCACGCCCCTCAGCGCTCTCCAGCCGCCCGACCTCCATGCCGGGCAGAGCCCTCCCTCCTCACCTCAGCGGTGCCCAGGGGTCGCCCTCCCCTCACACGCGGGCCGAGCCCGCTGGGCCTGCACGCCACCCCCCCGCTCCGCGCTGGCGGGGAAGTCGCACAGGCCGAGGCAGCCGCCTCCCCCTCAGGCCTCGCTGTCGCCTCAGGGTCTCCCCGCTCCCCTCACGCGGCCCTTGCCGCCCTGAGGAGGCGGCGGCCGGCACTCACTTGACGATGGCGAGATGGGCGTCTGTGAGGTCCCCCAGCTGGGCGGCGGGGTCCTCCAGGGTGTCCAGCAGGGCCTGCAGGCTGGAGCAGGCGGCGGGAGCGCTCATGGTGCCGGGGGCGGGGGCCGCCCGGTGCCGCCAGCCCCTTGCCCGGCCGCCGCTCACCCCGTGCCGCCTCCCGGGCTAAGATGGCCGCGCGCGGGACTGGCGGCGCGCGGGCCCGGGCCTCCAGCCAATGGGGAGGCCGGGGAGGCGGGGCCGGCGGCCGATCCAGGAAGACATCGAGCGGCGGAGCGCGGCGCGATCGATGACTTTTCCCGCGCCTTGCGGGCACCGCCCCCCGCGCGCTCCGCCTCTCGTCGCTGGTTGGTGGAGGCGGCCGCCCCCGCAGCGGGGCGGGAGGGGCTGAGCTCTGCCTTCAGGCGGCGCGGGTCGCTGCGCGGTGGGCCTGTCGGGAGCCCGTTCAGGCTACAAGTCATTTATTGGTGACTGGAAAATAGTCTCTAGGCCTCCTAGAGCTGCTCAGAGGTTATGGCTGAGCTCTAGCTCTACAGAAACCTACCTGCATAAACCTGAAGTTCCTTATGGCTCAAATATGAGGGTCTGTGCTGTGAAATGTGTGGCCCCGCTGCCATTTCCAGTTGTTTTTTTTGTGATGGCCATTTAACGGGGGGTCCCTGAGAAGGTGAGGGGTTTCCGAATGGTGGGGAAAAGTGAACGCAACAGAAAACGCCGGGGTTTTTGCTCCCCATCACCAAATGCTGCTGCACACCCGCTGCCATGGAGTCCAGGCTGGAGACGTTCCCACTCCATCTATATCCCACCGGGTGGTAAAGCCACTGAGAGGGGACAAGTAACCCGTGTGTGAATTATGTCAGGGCATTTGTAGGTGTAAATATGAACTAACGGCAGTGGCAGCAAATCTGAAGGGCAGATAAACCTATTTTCTGAGTGACAGAGGTAGGCCTGGGCAGTAATGCTGAGGGCTGAGTCTTTCTTAGTCACCTGCAGGGCTTTCTAGTGGGGTTAGAGATGCTCAGCAGGACTGCCTGCTCTGGGGGCAAACTCTGCTCCAAATGGTGCCACCCCTCTGGCTCCGTGGGGGTTTCCAGACAGGCAGGTATTTTCTGTTCACACTTGGTTCCGATCCACATCAGTTCAAAACCTGTTGCTTCTCAATTAAAGAAAAAACAAACAAACAAACCCACACCCCCCAAAAAACCAACCAAACAAAAAAAACAAACCAAAACCCAAACCAACAAAAAAAACCCACCCTCGATCATAAACACAATGTTAGTGTTTTCCTTGTTGTTGCTGATCTTTATTCAGCCCACCAGGCGGCAGGATTAAAAAGCAGCAGTGGATTTTAGGTGCAGCTTGATCCTGTTAAATGTAATGACCCGAACTTTTTTTCCTGACACTCACATGAAGCATGGATAAAGTGTTGGAAATGACAAACTGCAATGCTAGCTGCAATATTGTTCTCCAGGACAGCTGGGAAGGAGGAACATATTCCCAGTGAAATTACAACAATAAAAGCTCAAAGATTAAATAAATGCAGATGACTGAGAATTAGCGTAAATAAAGCAAAGATGGGTTTGATTAGCTGAAGAATCTCTTCCCCTTGTGCAAAACTTTTCCTGAGAAATTGACAATGCTTCAAAGAAAAAACTAATTTACAGGAAGATTCTCAGCGGGCATTAGACTTCAGCAGATCTGGGGTCAAGAAAACATGCAGAGGGAAAGAAAGAAACTCTTATTTAATGCTTTAAATGAAGGAAAATGTTTCAAAGTCTGAAACATTCCCAAGAAATAAAAGTACTTCACTGGAAACTCAGGCCACGATTAAAACAGAGGTAGCTTTAATGCTGCATCAGACTGAGGAATTTAAACTGCAATTAAAAACATATGTAGAATGATTTATGTTCATCAATAAAAAATAGTACAATCTTCTTAAAACCCGTGTAAACAACATACAGCATCTTGACAGTATCTTCCAAGCAGATCTGCTTGTATCTGGTTCTTCTGATGCTTCATCTCACCAGTTTTATTTTCATTACCAAGTCTTTCATTTGATTCTTTACTAAGTGAAAGCAGAGAAGTGAAAGGACTTGAGCATCTTCTCTCTGGATGACGAAACCCTGACAAAATTCATTGAGGAGCTTCTGATTCGTCTCAGGACAAAATCATGATGATAATATAATTGATTCCGTGCTGTTCATGCTGCTTCCCAATCTTCTGCCTTCAGACAACTACATGAGTGGCTGCTAGGCCATCCACAAGAGGAATTTATGTCTTTTAAAATTAAGCTTACTTGAGAGGAAAATAAGGAGAGAACAGCATATGAAATTTAAAAACAATTGAAACAGTCACACGAAAGGTTTGTTCAAATGGTGCAAGAAATGAGGAGGAGGAGTTGCTTACGTAGAAAAATAACTTTAAAATCTTTAGTAGCAATAAATTCTCCAGACTTTTACAGTACTTGTAATCTAAAAATAGTCTTCTATTATTCATTTAAGTACATTTCATAATTTATTCCCTAGTATACTTTATTAAAAAAAAAACTTAGATAAAAGAAGAAAATTAGAAGTCAGAAAGCTAAGTCTTATCTGAAGAAACAGGTATCTGAATTGGGTTCTAAAACATGTTTCTTAATGAGTGTATCTTGTTCCTCTGCTCACATAATCCCAAATTTTCCAGATAAGAAGTTTGTTTTCCCTTGGGATGTTGCATTCTTTCCATCACTTGGCTTTGAAGGCATGTCCACCGTGCTATATCTAATTTGAAAGCCACCAGCAGTCACTGAGGCATCTGTCAAAAACTTCAAGGTCATCACATTGCCTGGGACAAGAAAAAGAAAAGCAAAGGTTACGTTTCCAGGTGGCATAAAAATGTGCTATCTCAGATTTATTTTTACAGTGCTCTTTCTTGCTTGCTTCTGAGATCTTTTAAAAAGATCTTCTGGATCTTTTCAATCCGCCTGGTCTGTCTACCTCTGAGCTGTGGCCTGGGAGGTTTCCATTATCCCCACGGAAAACCAGGCTGATTGTCACCAGTTTTCTTCCTTTGCAGAGCTCAGAGTTTTGATGAAGTTTTGCTGTACCCAGTGCTTTCTGCAAAGCATTCCCAGTTCTTTAGAATGCTGCTCTGCTGCACTCCACCTGTGAAATGTCACACCTCATGTGTGAGACACATCTGGCAGAGAGCCCCATGGAGCCCTAGGGGACAGGGGGGTGGGCTTTTGCTGCATCACTCTCCAATCAGCGTCATCTGCTCATCTTGAAATGTTCAAAACTCGGTGCCTGAAGGTTGTGTGCACAGGTAGGGCTCGGTTCCTGCTGCATAAAGAGACCTGGGTGACGTTCACTCCTTGCCATGTGGAGCTGTACTAGCGCTGCGGGGCCAGCAGGATGCACCCTGGTTATCCTCTGGCTAGACTTTTTCCTTCCATTTAGTTAGAAGTGGTTGCTTTGGGGAAAGAGCACATGGCGGTTTTGAACAGCAGGTCGTGACATGAAGCAGAGATTGTGTCTTTGGACATTCTTTCAACACAGAATCGTCAGAGCTGGAAGGGACCTCTAGAGATCATCTAGTCCAGCTCCCTGCTAAAGCAAGATCCCCTGGAGCACGTTCCACAGGGCTGCACCCAGGGGGGTCTCGAATATCTCCAGAGAAGGAGACTCCACAACCCCCCTGGGCAGCCTGTCCCAGGGCTCTGTCACCCTCCTAGTAAAGAATCTTTTCCTCTTATTTCAGTGGCACTTCCCATGTTCCAGCTTGTGCCCCTTGCCCCTCATCCTGTCCCTGGGATCTACTGAGCAGAGTCTGGCTCCATCCTCCCTGCACCCACCCTTAGGTACTTGTAGGCATTCAGAAGGTCTCCCCTCAGCCTTCTCTTCTCCAGGCTGAACAGTCCCAGCTCTCTCAGCCTTTCCTCATCAGGGAGATGCTCCAATCCCCCAATCATCTTTGTTGCCCTCCTCTGGACTCTCTGCAGCAGTTCCCTATCTCTCTTGAACTGGGGAGCCCAAAACTGGTCCCAGTTCTCCAGATGTGGCCTCACCAGGGCAGAGCAGAGGGGGAGAATGTCCTCTCTATATTGAACATATATTATTAAAAAGTAGGGCCAAAAAGGTGATCTAGGCTGATTGTTGTTTTTTGTTTGTTTGTTTGTTTTAGTTTGTGGCTTGTTTTGTTTTTGTTTGTTTGCTGTTTTTGTTTTTACCAGAAAGAGTCCAAATTTATTACCTGTGCTAATGATATCATCTGGCAACTCATCTCCACAGAATCTGGGAAAAAAGAAAAAAAAAAAAAAAGGTTATGGCTAAGTTTTTGTCATTATCTTCTAGTGAGGTTTGGGGGAGGGAAAAATGTAGGAAACATTTTTCAATATATGCAGGAAGTAGTGGTTGGACTTGGTGATCTTGGGGGTCTTTTCCAACCAGAATGATACTGTGATCCTGTGGAATGATACTGTGAAGTAAATTATGCAAAACAAGGAAAAGCAATTTCACAAGGTGTTGAGGAAAAAAACACTAACCCAAGGCTAAGAAAGGGAGAACATTGTCAAGAGAAACATTTGAATTTATCTGTAAAGTCAAAACAAATGGACTATATCCTTGCTTGGCTACAGATTTGTAGAGAGGATGTGAAAAGTGGCAGGAATTGGGAAGTGTTTTTTATCACTTTTTGTGGTTTATGTGTTCTGGTTTTCTGGTCTAGTGGGAGGTGTCCCTGCTCATAGCATGGAGGTTGGAACCTGATGATCTTTAAGGTCCCTTCCAACCTTAACCCTTCTCTGATTCTAAGGGTTTTTTTGTTCTGAAAAATTGAGGTACTTCATACCAAAATATGACTGCTAAAGGACAAGCAAAAATATGAGATTGAAGAAAAGAAAGTGAGAATTAAGCAAAGAGGGAAACTACATGTAGATGCTATGTAACACTTGTTCTGTTCTGATATTGTTAGAAAATATTTTACTTCTGTAGCAAATAGTAACTTAAATTCATTTTTGCTAACAGTTGAACACCCCACCTCCGTCCTTTCAGTTAAATAAAGCAAGTACAAAGTACTGTTTGACATTGCTAGGAGATCCTCCTGCAAAATAATAGAGAATTAAGGTAAGCAGCTAACCAAAAATCTGCCAGCTTTCTTCCATGGCATTTAACAAAGCAGAAAAGGGCAAAGCACAATTCTCTGAACCTCTTTACAGGCCTGTGTTAATGATGGTAAAGTAAATTGCCAGGAAAGACAAGTCAGGTACTATTATTACAAGTTTTATGGGCATATCAGAGGTGTTAATTAGATAAGGTAATAGGGTGTTCTGCTGAAGTAATGTTCTAGGGAAAAAATGAAATAATTTGATTATTTGCATATTAAGGCTGGGATCTCTTTACCTGCCCACAAAGCCACTGATATCATCGTAGCTATCGTAGATTTCCAAGAAATCAGCCATACAAGCAATGTCATCTTCAACATCAAACTCCAGAAACTGTAGATGAATACGTTGTCCATACTTCACTCTAATGTGCCAGTAGCAAATCTGCTCGTTTTCATACTCATTGGGGTAGCCTGGTGACTTAAAAACGTGTTTGGAATCTGTGAAGACTCCGCCACATTCTTTTCCTAAGAGAAAAATAAAAACATCAGAGTTTAAGTATCCACCCTGGATGTGGCTCAGGTTTAAATCTTTGTGCACTTCGGCCCAGCAGATGTGTGGAAAATCCCCCAGGAACCTTTGGCATGAGAGCACTTTATATATATTTAAGCATTCACAAGAAATGGCAGTCATTCCTAGCTTTTGGGAGCAGGTATTTTGGAAACAAGAGGCATGATCCAAAACTCACTGAATTGAGAGGAAAGGCTTTCATTGACTTCTGTGGACTTTGGGCCAGAGCTAAGTGGTTTATGTCAAAGGCATTTGGGGTTTCTGGCAATGTCAAAGTGTGACCTTACGGCTGGACTTGCAAGTCACCCTGGCATTCAGCTTCATCCTTTCTGCTTCAAAAACCTCTTGGAGGTGTTTCTTCTACAAAAAAGCTTACAAAGGCTAGTGATCACACACATGGCATTGTGCTGCTGCTGCTGCAGCTCTTCACTCCCTTTGGAATGTCTCCTTTGGGGTGAAAACCACTCATTTGATTCAGTGGCCATTTGAACTTTACCAGCCGATTTGGAGATGTCACACAGCCTGACTTTAGGATTTGTCAGAGTTCCCCAAGTTCAGACACCCAGGGTCCGTTCCCCACACTGGGGGAGAGGGAGGTGCTTTCTGAGGGTGAGTCAGGCAGGTGAGTTGGGAGCTGGACAGTGTGATTAACCCTCTTAGTTTGTACATTGTCCACGAGTCCTGTTCTCTCCTGCAATCAGATCATGGCTAGGCTGGATGTGCATTTCAAACATGCAGGTGGTTCCACAAGTTCCTCCTGACATCTTTAGCACCCTAGAGAAGAGCACAGGCTCTGTTCAATCAGAGATGTGTCTTTGTTCCCCCAGGCTCCTTGTCTCCCAGCTGCTAACAGACAGCTCTTGCCAGGCTTTTTAGCAGACTGTCCATCAAGCATGAATACATTTCCTCTTAATGGAAGAGACTGGAGTGTTGGTGGTGCTGCTTTCCTTTTGTTTTCTAAGCCAACATTGCACTTGGAACTTGACTGCCTCAGCCCGGGGGAGGAGGCTGACAAAGGAGAAGCCAGGCTGACAGTTTGGGCGCAGTGAGGATGAATGCAGCAGTCTCTCTTGGAGCTCTCTTGGTGTGCTGAACATCTGGGAGTGTCCCCCACCCCACAGAACGATCCCATTAACAACGGCCCAGCTAACATCAACAAGCTCCAGCCCTGTGAGCACAAACAAAATGTGCACAGCTGTGCAGACGTCACCGACAGCTCCAGCTTTTGGCTCTGCCAGGCAGGGTAGTGCTCTTGGAGCAGCAAGGAGAGCCAAGCAGTGCATGAAGCTGAGCTTTGCTTTTCTTGTTGGTGCCTACTTTTCCTGTTGGTGCCCACTTTTCCTGTCCTCCCTGCTGTAGGAAGTGATCTCAAGCTAAACTGCAACAGCCACCGTGCCCATATTGCAGTCATCTGCAGCGTAGGGAATGGAGGGGAATGGAGAGAGGTCCCGTATCTGGTGAAGTCTCCTCAGTTCTGTTTGGACTCGATGATCTTGAAGGTCTTTTCCAACCTAAGTGATTCTGTGATTCAGTGATTCTGTTATGTTTATTAACCCAGACCTGCTTTGGAGATCCACTTTTCTCCACCCAGTTAATCCATGCACACACACACGGCATGGCTGGAGCTGGATCTGTCAGGTGTTTTACTCCCAGACACAGCTTGCATTTTCAAAACTTGTTCTATTTCAGGCTGATGAAAGAAGGAATCAGGGTTAACACAAAATTTAGCCTGTTTACAGGCAAAACATCTGGAAAATGGTTCCCATGTTAAACAGCTCAGATTAGTCATTTAAATGAAATTGTAGGCTACATGTAAGCTCTCTTATACAAAACGACATTCATACATCACACTGGAAATACTACTTAACTTTTTAATCAACAACAGCATATAATCATGTTTTTAGTTTCTGCAAGGACTTTGCTTAGGCCCAGTTACCCATGGCACAATGCAGCACGGCCACACTGAGCTCTGAGCAAGCCAGAGCAGCTGCAGGTAACAGCAGAGGGGGCTTGGTGCAAGGCTCCAAATCAATCTGTATTGCTCTGCCCCCCCGCTCAGACTGCATATCTATGGTATTGAAGTGAACTCCTGCAGAGCCTGGGTGCCTTTGTGTCCCCATCATCTCAGACCTGGAGAGCAATGGGTTGGTTTTGAACCCACCGTTGGGGTTGTAGCAGTAGGCATCCCACCGCTCGCTTCTGTTGAGGCGAATCCCATAATCAACAATTCCAGTTTTTCCAAAGCCACAGTTGGCTCCAGCTTTCACTATGGGATAACCAACTCTGCCCTTTGCCATCCAGCCAGCAGCACACACGTGGAAACCTGCAGCAGGGAGAAAATGAGACTTCCATGTGGTAAATCAACCCCAGGAAAGAAGCTGCTTTTTATTCAAGTCAGTAAGTCTCACTCAAGCTGATCAGTGACTTGGGTGTAATTGGGCTAATAGAAATTGAACCACAGGAAAGAACAGTTCTTTGAGAGGATAATTTTAAACACAGAATATAAAACTGCATTGTGTTCTCACAATATGATTATTGGTTCTTCATCTGAGAACAAAAATCAAATGCAGATGGACGATACAGTTTCCTGGGTAGTGAGTTGATAAGTGCTGTACCAGCATTTGTAACAAAATCTTATACTGGATGAGTTACATTAGCATGTTCTTTGTTTTCCTTTTGAAGTCATACAAATTTACTCAATCATATCTCAGGAGTTTGCAGCATTAAGCTCTGAGAGTGAATAAAATACTACATACAGAAGACAGCCAAGAAAACAAAGCAGTTACTTAAAATACTTTCGGTTTAAATTTCAATACCTGAAATGCCTCAAGTATTTCTTGCTAAACAAAAAGCATTTTGTGGCTGAGAACTTGAAAACAATACCCAAAGAATGTGCTGTTATTCACTGTCTGGTAGAGACCAATTGGATGTTTTTACCAAGACGAACTGGAACATATTTGTGGTATCCTAGGACTATGGAGCTACTCAGAAGAGACAAAAGTACCCTTTTTACATGTGTGCTGGTGCTGAGAGCCAGCTTCTGACTCAACAGCATAGCCTGCAAATGTCTAGAGTGGAGGATATTTTTCAGTGTTTTCCTAATGCTCTGAGTGAATTAATAACTTCTCATTAGGAATCAAACAGAAATACAGCAGAGGCCTCACTCAGCTCTGCCTGTCCCTCCACGCACAGCACTCACTCTCTCTCAGAGCAAATAATGCCTGGAATAAACATCATGAAAATATCTTGACTGATGCTATGAAAACCAGCAGTGCACATGTGCTCAAGGAGCTCCTTGGGGATAAACACCTTTCTCTGCAACTCCCTGGTGCTGTAGCTGGGGAGGGAGTGTTGCTTTCCAGCTGTGCTGGGTGTTGCTGGTTCCAGGACTGTGCTGCACCTGGAGCTCAGGGGGGTGTGTGGCTCTGAGTGTGCAGATGTTGTCCCTGACAGCTCTGTAGGTAGCACAGTCACGTTCTGGGGAAATGGCAGGCAACTTGGGAAATAATCCAGGGGATTTACAAGTTTTTCAGTCCCAGAGTTTAAAAGATTCCTGAAAACACAAGACTGGGAACATTATGAAGTGTGGCCAGCAGGTCGAGGGAGGGGATTGTCCCCCTCTACTCTGCTCTGGTCAGACCCCCCCTGCAATGCTGGGTCCCATTCTAGGGCCCCCAACACAAGCAGGACATGGAGCTGTTGGAGAGAGTCCAGAGGAGCCACAAAGATGAGAGGGCTGGAGCAGCTCTGCTCTGGAGACAGGCTGAGAGAGTTGGGGGTGTTCAGCCTGGAGAAGAAGTTCTTCTCTGGAGAAGAGAAGGCTCCAGGGAGACCTTAGAGCACCCTCCAGTGCCTGAAGGGGCTGCAGAAAAGCTGGGGAGGGACTTTTGACAAGGGCTTGTAGTGAGAGGACAAGGGGTAATGAATCAGAACTGGAAGAGGGGAGATTTAGCTTATACATTAGGGGGAAACTCTTCCCAGTGAGGGTGGTGAGACACTGGCCCAGGTTGCCCAGAGAAGCTGTGGCTGCCCCATCCCTGGAAGTGTTCAAGGTCAGGTTGGATGGGGCTGGGAGCAACCTGGTCTAGTGGGAGGTGTCCCTGACCATGCAGGGGGGTTGCAACTGGATGATCTTCAGTGTCCCTTCCAACCCAAACCATTCTGAATGTATGATTCTACGAATGAGGGATGTGAAAAGCAAACAGCCATGATTGATTTCAAACCTATTTTTCTGGCTGCTTCCAGCTGCTGGTAGGTGGCCAGGTGTCCTCCCTCGTATTCACAGACAGCTTTTGCTTCCGCGTAGGTGAGCTGGTACTTCCCAGAGCGTGACTCCCTGTGGTACACTCCAGCTGCTCGTTCTGTGGGACCAAAGCAATAAATGATGTCAGTATTGTGTCTCAGCTGGCCCACCTCCTGGGGTGCTCTCACCACCTCCAGCAGTGTCCCCCAGACCTGCACTTTGGGCTGCTGTCCAGGTGAGAAGAGAAACAGAATGTCCAGCTGTGTCACTTGGAAAGTGTCAGGAAAATGTGTCCCTCCCAAGCCAAAGGCATGTTTTTGCAACCCAAAGGTATGTTTTTGTTTGGGAGAAGTTTTGAAACAACAGAGCTTGGTGAGTTTTTGAACAACAGAAAATCAACAAAGGCAGGGAAGGACTCCCCGAGGACCTTGCAGAAGGCAGTAGTTATGGGAACCACTGGCTGGTGTCAGCATCACTAGCTCCGTGTATCCTGACTCGGGGGAAGCTCCTTCTGGATTGCTATCACAGCATAGTTTTGGATGTAAAATATGAATCAGAGCTTTGTTTTGGCTCTCCAGAGGAGTTAAATCAGGGCTACTTGGATGGAGAAGAGGCAGAAACTGAAGGGAAGAAAAATGTGAAATAAAAGTATCTGAGCTTGTGTCACAAAGGGCAGGACCAGAACAATTGCTGGCTGACATTTTTGCTGCACAGAAAATTAATGCACTTTCTTACTTATTTTTTTTCTTTGCTGTTGCAAGTACAATACACAGCAGCTTTCCAGGGAAACCTAGAAACTGCCAGTACTAATACAAGTTTTACAGTATTTTCATGTTGCACTAGTCTGATGCCATATGTATGGAAATCTGTCCCAGAACCAATCTCCATATCTAATCTGAGTGGTGCTTTTCTTTAGATCTGTCCTAGATGTAGTGTACTCTGAGAGAAATGGCTGGCTGTACCTATCACTGCTCTACATGACTGAAGAAAGACACAAAAGAGGAAGCATTTTTTACAGTAGTTACTTGTACCATGGGAAAAAAAAGGGAATGTCTTTTCTAGGGACATACTTAGAGTTAGTAGTTTTGGCTAGGTTAGGATATTTAAAAAAAACAACAGCAACATGATCACCACCGGATTGTGGTTAGGAATGGTGAGAACCCTTATTAGATAGAGAATGGTGTTTGCCAGTGCAGCTTCTGGAGCCACAGTCACTGGCCTTGTGCCCAGTGAAGGAACTGATCTTGCTGAGAGCAGGCTCAGAAGACAGAGAGTGGTTTTCTGTGACGTTGCTGGGAATGTCACTGCCATGAGCATGGGGTAATTTATATTTTGTGCAAAAAATCATAGAATCATAGAATGTCTTGGGTTGGAAAGGACCTCTAAAGGTCATCTAGTCCAACCCCCCTATAACAAGCAGGGACATCACACACTAGACCACATTGCTCAGAGCCCCATCAAGCCTGACCTTGAAATCTTTCCAAAGAAAGCCAGTTCCATTGCAAAGAAGAGCCACAATAACTAATAGCTGTGGCATATCATAGAATCATAGAATGGTTTGAGTTGGAAGGGACCTTTAAGATCAAGTCCCAACTCCCCTGCCATGGGCAGGGACACCTCCCACTAGACCAGGTTGCTCCAAGCCCCATCCAACCTGCCCTTCAACACTCCCAGGGATGGGGCAGCCACAGCTTCTCTGGGCAACCTGTTCCAAAAAAGTCTATTTTAAATAAAAAATTCATTCATAGGAAGTTTTATTTTTCATTCACTCAATAGTCTATCATGTCCAACCTCATAAATCCACTCACTGCTTCTTTCCAACGTGATTGTATTGGATTCAGTTTGCATTAATTGCAGACCTAGGTACTATGGAAAAGAGCACACATGTAGCCTTGCTGCACGCTCAGGGGACAGCCTGGAATTGGCACTATTGATCACTGCAGCTCCCTGGCAGGTGAACTGAAAACTGAGCTGAAACACACAAGCTGTAGAGAGAGAGTTTGGGCTGTTCAGCCTGGAGAAGAGAAGGCTCTGGGGGGACCTTAGAGCACCTTCCAGTGCGTGAAGGGGCTCCAGGAAAGCTGGGGAGGGACTTTGGACAAGGGCTTGTAGTGAGAGGACAAGGGGGAATGGATTTAAACTGGAAAAGGGGAGATTTAGGTGAAAAACATTAGGAGGAAATTCTTCCCTGTGAGGGTGGTGAGACACTGGCCCAGGTTGCCCAGAGAAGCTGTGGCTGCCCCATCCCTGGAAGTGTTCAAAGCCAAGTTGGATGGGACTTGGAGCAACCTGGTCTAGTGGGAGGTGTCCCTGCCCATGCAGGGGGGGTGAAACCAGATGATCTTTAAGGTCCCTTTCAACCCAAACCATTTTATGACAGTCCCTGGGATTAGCTGTGCTGCTCCACCCACATCCAGTCAAGGAGCAAGGGGCAGCTCAGTTCTGAGGTTTGTCACCATTGCAAAGGTGACCAGTCACAGCCAAGGTAAGAGCAGTCTTAAAACTTATAGTCAGTGATGGTTGCTGGTAAAAGCCCCCACCCTGTTCCTTCCTTGGAACTGCTGCTGGATGTACACACCCAGGGATTTGGGGGGAATTGCCACTGCTTGTACTCATCAGTCTTGGAGCCAACAGTAAAAAATCACCACTTTGAGTTGTTCTCCTGACTTTTTCACCTGGCAGTATTGTTTTCAAGTCTTATCCCTCACCTACCCCCGTTTATTGACTCTGTCACTATGGACAGGCATCACGTTTTTCAGCACATTGCTGAGAGATTTGCCCTTCACAGCTTCTGCAAGGGCTGCTCTTCCAGCAGCAGCTCCCCTGAGCCTTCCTGCAGCGTCCTGGTGGGTGGTGTTACCCTTCTGAGAGCAAGCACCCAGCTGGATCTGCTGCTCCATGACAAAAGTAGCCTTTGGGAAGATGGACCACACACATGTACCACCAAGCTTGGAGCTCTGGGGCTGGCTAAGTGTCCTGGTTTCATGATGCAGCATTCCCTGACTGTGTGTCTAATTAACTGATCTGATCTTTCACTGGCATTTTTCCCTCCTCTTTCTTAATTACACGAGGAGCTGTGCAGAAAGATAAACTGTGTCAGGAAAACCAGACCTAGGTCAAAGCATTGTAGTTATTAACTATTTACTTATTTATGTGTGTGTCTATGCACATATACACATATTCACAGTCACACGGGAACACACACACGCACAAACTACTACTGGTCTTTCTGGAGGTGGCACCATGGCCATGTAGATAAACCTGCATGAAATTATGCTTTTCCTTGTGAGCA
This sequence comes from Hemiprocne comata, assembly GCA_020745705.1. Lineage (NCBI taxonomy): Eukaryota > Metazoa > Chordata > Aves > Apodiformes > Apodidae > Hemiprocne > Hemiprocne comata. Next base: position 2,021,028 of record CM036591.1, read on the forward strand.
CAAGCACATCCTACCCCTGCTCCTATCTCACAGGGCCAGCACTACAGAGTAGGATGTGTCCCAGCCTCAGCCAGGCAGCTTCTCTGATGGGACACTCTGCTTGAAGACTCTTCTCTGTACCTGACCTGCCTGAAATCTCATCTTCCTGGACAACAGTGAGAAGCTTCACCAAACTTCTTTCCTTCTTTGTCTGAAAACCTGCATTTTGGGGCTGTTTTCTCCAGGATTTCTCCACCCACTCTTCTTTTTTTCTCACTTGAAAGGTCATGGGTTACATGGCTGACAGGACATGTTTCTTCTAACTCACATTTCTTATAATCTCTCCTTAAAGTCCAGAGACAGCAGGATCCTGCAAGGACATTGACCCTCTACTCACCCACAGCAGCATGAGATGGTAAAATGTAGCCAATCTCTTCTGCACAAACACAACAAGCATGAATTTTGGCCTAATCAAGTGCCCTCAATATGCATGGCACAAATACTAAATGCTAACTAAAAAGAAATATTTAGCTTTTAAGCAGAGGATGAGCATGTAGACTTGCTGGCGTGGGCCTCTGCTAGTGCACATGGTCATACCCAGAGTGCTCCACCAAACGGGGCAGGTCTGGCCCCAAAACCACCCTGACACATGGTGTGCCAATGAGGACAACAGTCTGAACACGAGCTGTCCTGGGAAACCTGCTTTGTGGCAGGCACTCAGACAGCATAGCTGGGCAAGACTGCTCCACTCCTCTCATCGGTGTACAAGAAACTTTTGGTTATGATGTGCTGGTGTCAAAACTGAGCAACAATAAAATCCCATTCACACATGACAGACATTAACAGGAGGGTGATGCAGCCAGCTGCAGCAGGACCATGTGCTTACTGAGGAGAGAAAAGATGTTTTGTAACAAGAAAAAAGGGAAATGGATGATCTTACAGGTCTTTTCCAACCTGACTGATTCTCTGATTCTATGGAAAGCCATGAGCATTTCTAGGCTGCCAGCAACTCAAGATTTTACTTTTGTGCTAAAGATTAGTTGAGGAAGAAAGGCAAAACAGAAACCCCCCTTCATTTTCAATGTGGTCTTGATGGTGCTTTATCAGGAGGAGATAAGCAAAGCTCAGATGTCACTGTGCCACTCATATGACACCTAGTGCCATAGTCTAGATGGTGTGGTGGTGTTGGTCATAGGCTGGACTTGATGATCTTAAAGGTCTTTTCCAGCCTTGGTAGTTCTGTGATTCTGTGATTCCAAGGTTTGATTCAGAGGGGGGGCTGTCCTGCCTTAATGCAGTGAATACAAGATTGGAGTTACTTGTTTCACTGTGTAAGTAGCACTTTTTTTCTTGTTTTAAATACAGAGGTGCATAAATTGGATGGCTGTGATTTTGCCAAGGTGGGTATTTCAGGGTTTCACACTGTGCTTCCAGATTGTTCATGTATTTATTTAGAGCAAGTCAGTACTTCTTACCCCGTGGTTTATTTTTTGCTCTCATGGTAAATGCTAAAGGTGTAGCAAAACACAATGTAATTATGCATACCAGTTAACACGCTGGTTCTTCATTTTAAAGAATTAGAGATGTTTTTTTCCCCTCAAATCGACTGTTTAAATGATCACTATTATCACAAATTCCCACTGATGTTGTGCCAGGCTGGTTGCAGCAGTTGTGGTTACACTGATATTTGCAAATAAAACACCCAGGACCCTACTATCAGGGCTTAACACAGCCTCAGTCCTGCTTATCTTCTGTGCCCCTTTCCTGTTATTCCAGCCAGGAATACCAGATTTCCTTGTTTCTCACACAGACTTCTTCTCTGTCATCCTTTTTTTGAATAGCAGCCACTCGAGGTGGTGCATGAAACTGCCAAGCTGCCCTGCCCTGGAGCTCTCCCCCACCTGAGCACCTTTAGCAACTATGGGACACATGCTCCAAGATGAGAAGGAAAGAGAAGTCATTAAAAATGTGCAGTTAGATGGAAAACTATATAGATCACTTCTCCCTCTCTTTTACATTCCTGTCACTTTACACAGTCCTCTGGGAAGGGACTGGAGACACGTGGCTGCTGCACCAGCTACCAGAGAGTGGCCCCAATCCTTCCTGAAACATCTGAGCCCAACAGAAACGTGCCCCAGTGACAGGAATCCCCTTACAGAAATACACAACATTCTAGAGAGGATAAAGGAGCTTGTAAGTATTTGTCTATAACACAGAGCACTCAGTGCATATTTTTGTTTTGGCATCCTTTACATTCTTTATAACCTTTACATCCTTCATATTCTGAATATATTTTTCTGTTGTATTGGATAAAGATCTATAAAATAACTCTTCAGAGCCATTTAAACCCACTTGAGGTGTAAGAAACTGTTCCCACAGCATGTTCTGTAGCCCTCTTGAAATCTTCTCTCCACTGCCTAATGATGTGAACAAACCAATGGCCAAAACATCTACATTTCTGTGCTTTCCTAGAAACCTAGGAAATATTATCTCTATTATTTCCAGATCATTTAGTTTCATATGTAGGACCCCAGGCATCTGGAGTATGTTCATGCAGAAAGTAATTCATTCCTTTGGCAAATGTTTCTTTTCATACTTGTTTTCCTTCATTAGAAGCAACTGTTATTTAATGCTGTTTTCACCTTACATCATGCTGCAGAAAAACACAGTCAGATGCAATATTCAGTAACTGCTTTTCCCTGCACTTCAGAGAAACAGTAAAAGCTGTTAGGACATAAGGACAAAATTTGCAGTCACTGCTCAGGTAAAATCCTCACCCATTTCAATGCAGGATTTTGCTAATATTAATGCATGGCTCCAGTTTGCATTGCTAGGTGCTCGTCTTTACACTGTTAGACAAACATACTGACTTTGGCAGCAAAAATCAGAATTAAATTCTTTCTTACCTAACCAAATAGAGTTGTGCAGCACTCCGTCCTTGAATCCCCATGCTTGAGCCTTGTCCCACAGCAGGGCAGAAAAGAAAATCAGTGCAATCATCTCTCCTGAACTATAAGGCTGTAAATATTCCCTGGTAAAACACTCAGGGTAACCTCTGCTAGCAGCTGGCTAGATCTGAGTGAAACATCTGGTAGCCAGATCTTAAATAGTGCTTTCAGCTGTGAGGTCAGCAAGCCTGCTCCAATTGTGCTTGCTGTAGTATTATTACACAATTAAATATGATGTCTGCAGTCGTCCATGTGACTCACTTTTGGGTCTCTTGATTCCCAGAGTGTCCAAGAACCCATTCTAACCCTCACTACTGCAGCACACATGAACACTTTTCAAGCCAAAATCTGTTCATTCTTCAGCACTCACTGTCTTCAAATTCCATAAAACAATAAAACTAACAACCAGTCCATCTGCTTATAGTGTTTCTGGACACACCATTTGCAGGACCAAAGAGAATCACACATACTGCCTCACATTCTCATTTAAACATTCTGGGTTTTTGTATATAATTTGCATTTAATTTCACAGTGACCTAATCAATGAAAGAACATAAGAAGTGTGTTTTGCACTGACTGTCTGAGTTCAGCTTCCCTACATGGAATCTGCAACTGCAAGTCAAACTCTCAGATCAGCATAAAACAGCAAGCGTCAAAAACAGATGCTCTTTGTTCTGCAAGTGGGAAATAAAGCTAAAACCTTCCCCTCCAAACCACAGTTTAAGATCTGATTCATAGCGTGACAGCTTGTCGCGATCCGGGCTTTGGTGAGTGAATTAATTTAGGCGCGACTGTGTTGGATGCGTGGAAGCTCGTGTCTCGCGGACCAAGTTTTGTGGAGCGGTATGTCTTTAAGCAAGCACGCACACTCGCTCTGCCTTACGCTCAATTGCCAAGCACACTCCTGTCCGCGCTGTCCTTCCACGCCTTACGCTTCCTCCGTCACCGGCCGTTTCCCTCGCGGGAGAACGGAACCGCGGTTCGGGAGTCCACAATCGCTTCGCGGCTTGTGCCGCGTCTCAGCCTCTCACACACTCACTCGGTTATTGAAACAGCCCGAGAACGCGCACCCGGGGACTCGAGCGGTCAGTCCCGTTGCTTAAGCGCTCATACAACCCCCCCCCCACGGGTATTTACGGGAAAACCGTTAGAAAGAAAGGCTCTGGAAGCTAGGGGCGGTTTGAATTATGTGCTTTTTACTTTATAATTAATTCGAGAACACAATATAATTAAACAACAACAATACAATTTGCCCCAGGAACCAATAACTTAGCCAAGGGGAATGTGATCGGGCACCCGCAGTTTCTTTAGGAGAAAGGAGGGAAGGAGCAAACGGAAAGGGAAGGTTTCCCAACCCCCCTCCCACCTCCCAGGGAGGATTATAGGATTTCGGGAAAGACGGGAAAGGAACGAGGCTTTGGGGCGATTTTCTTACGTTCCGGCCGTCCCGTGGGAGTCGGAGACCAGCTCCGGCTCTTGCTGGCCAGCGGCTGTTGCGGCGGCTCTCTTCTGGGCGAGCTCCGCTCCCCTTAGGGAGCGGCTCGAGCCCCGACGAGTAGCGGCGCGCGTTGGCTGGCACCCTCCGGCGTTTTTTTCCACGGCGGCTTCCCGAGTCCTCTCCCTCTTCTCTTCAGGTGCCCCCCCCTCTGCGAGCGGCAGGCGGCTGACAGCTAGAGGCAGCAAACAGCTAGCGGCTGCAGGCGGCTGACGGCTAGCGGCTGCAGGCAGCTGACGGCTAACGGCTGCAGGCGGCGGCAGTTAGCAGCGGCAGGCGGAGGCAGTTAGCGGCGGCAGGCGGAGGCAAGCAGCAGCAGGAGGCAGCAAGCGGCGGCAGACAGCGGTTCGGTCCTTTCTTCTTTCAGTCTTCTCCGAATCCGGGTCCGCGCGCAGCAGCAGCGCAGGGGAGGGGGCTCCCTTTATATTGTGGGAGTCCTTACTCCTGATTGGAGTGTGCCCCTCGGGATTCGCCCTCTGATTGGTCCTTCGGGCGCTCCACTGCCTGGATACCCGCTTGAGATGACGACATTGCATCGACTTTCCCGCCGAAAAGTTCCCGCCGAAAAGTTCCCGCCTCTGGGCTCTGACAGGGTTTGCCTTTCATTTTAGGTCTAACATTCATGAGAATCATTTTTATGTGGGGCAGTTTTATGTCCTTGGGGCATGATCCCCACACAGCTGTCTGCCTGTCTTCCCTTCTGGCTGAAAGTGAACACTGCAGCTGCTCCTTGTGATGAGTGGGAGAGGAGAAAGGGGGAAAGATGAGAGTATGGAAAATTGTCTGGAGCTCCACACTCCTGGGCAGCCACTGGAAGACTCTGCTCTCCAGTTCTGATAACATTCACAGCTTCTGAGTCAGGAGCTATGGAAAAGGATGTGCTCTTGACCATGAACACAATCAAATTAAAATAAATGAAAAGGACAGGGTGGAGGACTCTGTGCCTACTCAAAATTCTTTTGCAGAGATGACTGTTGTACCAGCTAGGAAGATATTCCTCATCCCTCCTGTCTCAACAAGAGGAGATGAATGCCCAGCCACACCGTGTCCACAGACACACACACGTGTTCCCCCCCAACCTGGGACATTCCCCCCAATGTCTGGGACATTCAGGGCTCAGTAGCTTATTGTCCTCTTTCCTGCCATGCTGGTGAGCTACCACAGAGTGGGATGCCAGGACCAGGAATGACGCCTGCCAGTTTGTTCACCAGTCTCTACCACGCTGATGATCCCACCACACTGCTTGTCCCACCACACTGCACAGCTCCTCTGCCAGCAAAACAAGAAAGCACTCCAAAGACTTGTCTCATTGTGTAGAGGCAGGAGCACAACTCTGTTTCCTCTTTCTAGATTGGAGGATTGGTGCTTTATCTGTTTTAATGCCAAATAAATAACGAGTCCAAGCTTTTGGAACGAGACCTAATTCAACATTATTCTTTGAAAACGTATTGGTGGCAGTCTGTTGCTTTCTGAACATCAATATCCAGGACATGTATCTGAGGTTACCTGGGACTGAGCTGTGAAGATGGCAGTATGAACTTTCAGGGTGGTGGTGAGTGGAGGAGACAGTGCTAAGCACGTTGCTGTGGAGCATTCATTTCTCATTAGCTGAAGGCTAATTAGCACTTGGCCTTTTCTGGCTTGGAGTTGTGACATAGTCGTGGTATCTTCTGGGAACCTAGAAACAATAAAGAGGCATGAGGGAAGGAATGGAAGCCAAAGGAAAGGGAAAATTCAACAGCAATGTCATTCACCGGTCATTGAAAAGGACAAATTACTGATTTAGATTGAGAGAATCCTCTTAAACGGATGCAAAGATTTCTCTTTCTGAACCCAGTACAGTGTGGATGTCTTTCTCTGCACAGGCCAACTTTTCTCTCTGCCATTCCGTGGAAATTCCTCTGGATGATACTGCAACGTGAGTTGATAGCTCAGTGATGGTCTATCAGAGCCAGATGTCTGCACCACAGGGAATGGGTCTGTCCTGTGGTAGGTGGGTATCAACCCCACAAGACCAGAGGGATGTGTCAGTGGTGACTAACTCATGAAAGCACGGAGTGGGTACCAACTTGGAGATGATTTGCAATAGACTACCACATGGAAATTATTGAGAAAGACACTCATGCAATAAGGAATTAAAAATTTTTGCTTTTTTTTAACAGAAGTTAACTGTTGATGGTGAAAGGCCCCAGTGAGAAAAAGCAACTTAATAAAGAAAGGACGTAAAGAAGCAAACAGTTCTAATAATGACAGTATCTGACAGCATCTCTTGATTAATGTTTGCTGTTGTGTTGCATTAACATAAGACACATGCTCCAGCTTCAGCCCCACATGAGTCTGTGCAACTTGCAGTGTCAATGCAGTAACACATCCAGCCCGACACATCTGTCTCCCAAGTGAGCTGGAAAGGGCAGTTTTTGTCTGCAAATCCCAGCAGAACCCTCCACCAACACGAAGATATTCTGCAGCTGTATGTGGACGCTTCAAGACATTCATCTGACAGTGTTTTCTTAAGTTTTCTTCCAAGTTTTCCACATTTAAATATGTCCCAGACAAATCTTATATAAACTGGCAGAGGAGGACACAACTTTCCTTAACTCTTTCCATCCATCCATATGTTAAAAAATACTACTTGAAAGTTATTCTGTGGTTTTGACTGGAGTTGGAAGTGAGCACTTAACTTGGTAGTTCTCAAACTGTGATACAAAACTAATTGCAGTGACAGAGGGAAAGAACAATCCAGTACTTTGAGGGATGAACCACTGAGGAGGAAGGAATTTTTTAAAAGTAGCAGCAGTGCCTGTGGGTCACAAATCTCTTCTGCAAGAATTGAAATACTAAGCACCGAAACTTTTATAATATATATATTTTAAATAATATATATTTATAAATCACAGAATCACAGAATAGTCATGGTTGGAAAGGACCTCTGAGATCACCAAGTCCAACCATAAAAAACAAATAAACAAACAAAAAACCCCCAAAACCCCAGAAACACACAACCTACAACCTCAGCCACTAGAGCATGCCCTCAAGTGCCACATGTACATGTTTCTTGAACACCTCCAGGGATGGTGACTCCACCACCTCCCTGGGCAGCTGTTCCAGTGCCTGACCACTCTTGCAGTAAAGAAATTCTTCCTAATATCCAACCTGAACCTCCCCTGGGGCAACTTCAGGCCATTTCCTCTGGTCCTGCCATTATTTACTTGGGAGAAGAGGCCAACCCCCACCTCCCTACAACCTCCTTTCAGGCAGTTGTAGAGGGCAGTAAGTTTTTCTTATGAGAAAAAACTGTAGTAGCTACTGAAGTAGCTGATGGATGAGAAATGGGGGAATATGACTGCACTGACTGAATTTACATTGGGGAAACCTGAGAATGGGAGAAGAGTTGTTTAACCTAAAGAAAAGGAAAAAGCCCAACAACAGTATCATCCCATACCATCTAGAGTTGAATTTAGGCTGAAAAGCAGAAGACAATTTCAGACCGTAAGACCGGACAAGTTTGAGAAGAGCCAAACAAACTGAACACCTAACTTATTTTGATATTATGTTGAGCAGGAGCTCAGATTTGATGTTCTTTGAAAGAAGGCCACTTCCAGTGCTATCTTAGTTTTATCTCATTTTAAATACATTTCATCTTATATTAAACGTGCTTTTTTTTTTTCATGAACTTTGCTGTCAAGGTACAAGTCGAAGGATTGTCCAGGACCTCCATGGAGATCTTAAGAACCATCAGATCCCAACCATATGCCCCATGGCAGAAATAATTACACCTGATTTATTCCTGGCAGATACTTGGGTAGCCTGTTCTTGTGAACCTGCAGTCCTGGTGATTCCACAGCCTCCTGGTGCTTAACTCCTCCTAACATTTTAAATACCTTCCTTAACCAAAACATTTTGTATTAATTCCAATCTTTCCTGCTATTTATTCTTTTTGCTCCAGCAGAGGAAAGTAACAGATTCTTCAGTGCCCATTTGTAGCAGCACAGTTACATTACAGCTGTGACTGCATCTTGCTGCAGGGCTCACTTTACAAATAAACTGGCTGTTCTTTTCATCTTTCCTGTAAGTCGTATTTTCTGGACTCTTGATCATTCTGGTTCCTCCCCTCTATCCTCTTCCCAGGTGGCCTGCATCCTTCTTGAAGTGCCATGCCAAAACCTAGCACTCCAACAACAGCCTCAGCAGTGTCAGCCCAGCACTGCATCATCTATTTTCCAGATGACATTTTGGTTTATACAAAACACATTTGACATTTGCCATTGGTGCCATTTCCTTTAAAAAGAACAAGTCGGGTTTCACAAATACCTGTTTCATTTAAAATGCCTTTGACAAGAAGGTGCTTGGGAGTATGAAAATGCATCCAAAATGAAGCATAGCAATGGAATGTGGTAGGAGAGCTGAAGATATTGACCTGCTTTTCCCATCTCCCCTTGTCTGCTGGCTTTCTGTTTCAGGGGAAGCTGAGAAGTGTCACAGAAGCAGCATGTTGTGGAAAAGAGTTGGTGGAACTCTTGCATTTATGTTATGGACCACTGAAAAATTCACTTCCCAGGGAATTTACAAAACAGGTTTTCTAAATTGTCACACATTTTTTGTATTTAAAGGAAAGATTGCATTAATTTCTAATGACATCTCCTAACTTTTTCTGTCCCCGATGATGCACTTTTAGAAGAATTTTATAACGTGAGAACTTACTTGGCCCATGATTTTTCTATTTATTGTCCCAGTGTTAAATTAATCTTTCATGAAGTATTTTGTCTTATAACTAAATATTTTAAAACATACACTCCTTTGTCTTATGGTCTATTCCTCATTGAAATCAATGCCCATTTTTATCAGCCTCATCCATGAGATAAGAATCAACCATTAAGTGTAATGGTGCTTTAGTTTAAAAAAAAACCAAAAAGCAAACAAAAAACTTCATGTGAAAGTAGAACAAACCAAAACCATTCAGGATTATTAAAAGCAGATGTTAGGAGAGTATAATGGATTCACTTATAAAAAATCTGAACATTTGCCAAGTTAAAATGTTTGTCAGTTGAAGTCCTATAGTGACAGTAATTCTAAATAATATAGTTGAACCTATCAGCATTAAAAATATATACAGATATAAAATTTACAAGTGTCTCATGGATGTTCCTCTATGTTTACATTTTAAAACTACATAAATACAGTAAAAAAAAAATCACAAAATGTTGTAAGCACAGGTTTTAGAAAGTGGGCAAGAAGAATGGATAATATGGTAGGGGGATGCCAAGACAAACAGGCTCCAAAAGTTGCCAAGAAACTCCAAAAAAAGAAGAAATAACTTGCAACTCCAGACGTTGCAAAGCAAACTGCAACAGTTTGGGGGGTGTATATGAACATATGAATATTCAATTGCAAAATTAATACATGCAAAGAGTTAGATTTACAGAATTTAGTCCCTTAGGAGCATATTTAGGAGCTTTGTCCATGGAATACTAGATATCAAACAGCCAATATAGTAAAAACATGACCCGGGCCTTGTTGTTCCAACGTTCTTAGAAGAACAATTTTCTCCCCCGCTTGGATAGAAGGAGTATTTCATTTTCTTGCCAAAGTGGAGCAGCTTTCAAGGGCAATGCTAAGAGAGTCACCCCAAAATACCTACAGACTGCTGGCTGGCACGTGCCCCTTGTGGCTAAGCTCATGGTACCAACCCCAGGTACAGCCAGAGACCTGCTCCTCCGTGTTCCTCCAGCTGGCACCACTGAACTCACCTCTGACCTCAAAGACAAACAGTTTGATTCCCAGAAGAAAACCTGCCCACCAAAATGCTGAACTATCCCATCAGTTGGACATTCATGCTATGCTGAGCACCAGGATGTGCTCAGACATTGAGAAGATGCCTGAAATATGCACATAAAGGACCTCGTAATCAGAGGTTTAGAAGATGATGTGCTTATTTGTTTGACAACATGTCCATAAAAATACAAGTATCTGGCAAAGTTACACGAAACAGCTGATATTTACAGTATAATACTGCTAAAAAACATTGTATATTAACTATTTTTTACATTGGTGAAGCCAGATCAGAGCCAAATCACTGGTGACTATTAAACCACATAGAGACAATTTTTTGCAAGATTTTGTGTTTGAGCAGTTTGGGGAAAAGAAACATTCCATTTAAAAAATAGGTAATTCTAAGAAATCCTCCCATGTGTGAAATAGTAGAGAGAAGTATTTATGCCTAGAAAGGAGAGTTAATAAACTGCAGTGAATAATTAGTTCTGCAGAAATGAAAAAATGTTTTTCCTCTCTGATGGTTTATGTATCTACACTGATTATGTGACTACTCAGTTTTGTGGCAGTGTGAGAATGTTCCCTGTCCTGGCAACAATTAAAATACTGCAGGTGGACAGAATGAGCTAATAACTAAATTAAAGAGCACAGTAAAAATCCACAGCACTTACATTTTCAGTGAGATATTGTGCAAGTTGCTGCAAAGTTGACAGCGTTGCCTACAAATAAAGCACTATTTATTATTTTTTCTTTATTATTAAAGTAACTAAGCATTCAGAGGGGCAGGTTTTCATCTCCTGTGTTTATAATTATTTAACTGGCAGACAACACAGCACAAGTATTCAGACTATCTAAGGCTAAGCATCTAATTATGGGAATTAAGAACCTTTCCACTAAGTGAGCCTCCAATGGACATGCAGAGCATAGACAGCCTGCATTTCTGAGCACTGGTTTTCATCTGTTTTACTTGAAATTCCATTCATTTGTCCATCTCATAACATCTTAGGTTTTAAAAATTATTTTCATACCCTAAGTTGTACATAAGCAGGTAGTGAATTTTCAGAAGCAAAACACTGCCCCAAGTTTGTGAAAATGTTGCCAAGTACTTAAAGGCTTTGGAGAAATTTGCCTTGTAAGTGGTGATCAAAATGTCTCCTGCTCTGGAGGATCTCTTAATGTGTTGTTTCTGATGGAAGTTCCTGGCAGATAGATTAAAAAAGGAATTTGTTAGACCCAGGGTGGAAAAGCCATCAGCCACTACTTACTCCTTCTCCTGATTTGTCCCTCTGCTAGTTTTCATTTGCTCTCTTACTCTCTCACTCCTCAGGTGGGGTGGTATGCCAGCTTTTCTAACTGATCACAGGGATGGCCTTTGGTCAGCCAGATGTTCATGTACCATCCCAGACACTGCAGGGCAGTGGCAGAGCCTGTCCTTGGCCTTACAGCCACCCTGTCAGCTGAAGGGCAGAGCCTGCAGGCCCACAGAAGCTCACCAGACACATTAATCTGCTTTGCAGCATTACACTAAATTCCTTTCTGAAACCCAAAGAGATGAGTGTGGTGATAACACACCCAGTGGATTAGGCTCACATTGCTTAAGATGCCCCTTTATGTCTGCAACACTCATTTCCTACCCCACTGCACATTCATTTTCTCTCCTCCCTCCTGCTGTCTGCTCCAGCTTCTGAGGAAATCACTCTTCTGTCTTCTCCTAATGCCTTGGTGACTCAGTATTTTACCAGCCCTTTTTGTGTTTTATTTTATTTTATTTTATTTTATTTTATTTTATTTTATTTTATTTTATTTTATTTTATTTTATTTCATGTGGTAGGATGTATGAGATCTCTGTCACCCTTTTTCTAATCTTCAGTGAGGAGTTCAGGGCTGGGTTTGCTTACATGGGTGGGAATAGTTGGCATCCTGTGAGCTCAGGAGAAACAAGCTGGTGCCTCTGGCCATGATGACACAGTCAGTGTGAGGCTGAGCTTGTCAGCATTGCCTCATCATCCTGGAAATGCCCAGTTGCACAAGTTGGCTGGAAATGGTTTTTAAATGGTACGGATTAATCCTGCTGCTTCTGAAATGACAACACTTGGAGTCTTTCCTCTGGGTATAGAATCACAGAATCACAGAATGGTGAAGGTTGGAAGGGACCTTAAAGATGATCAGGTTCCAAACCCCCTGCTATGAGCAGGGACACCTCCCACCAGACCAGGCTGCACAAGCCTCATCCAACCTGGCCTTGAACACCTCCAGAGAAGGGGCTTCCACAGCCTCCCTGGGCAACCTGTTCCAGTGCCTTACTGCCCTCACGGGGAAGAACTTCTTCCTGATGTCTAACCCAAATCTCCTCTCTTTCAGTGTAAAACCATTACCAGTCACTGACCATCCCCATCAGCATCTTCATTAACAAACAACCTGCTAGCAGTCTAGACCTATAACAGAAAATCCCCAGCCTTCAGAGTCTGATGTACAATACCACCAAGGAAGTTACTTGCTGTGGATAACATCACACTTTCCTCTTCTAATAATTCTGTGTTTTATGTATTTATTTATTTCCCGTGGCTGGGAGTCACTGTCTTCTTCCCAGATTATTCTGATGTAGGTGTGATTTTATGGAGTTGGTATTCTCCTTGCTTTACTTCTTTTTTTTTTTTAAGGTATATTTTCTTTGTCATCTTTCTTCTTGTGGAAGAAAATGAACTGTCCTATCCCACAGTTAAGTCATTTTTACATGGCTGTGGTCTCAACCTCCTTCTCTTTACATATTTATGAAAGTGCCCTTTGGCTTTGTTCACATACTTGGCAGCCTGTGACTTACCAAATCTTATTTTTATAGTATTTATTTGTCCTTGTTTTTCATCCTCTGGCTGTGATTCTCCTCCTCTGCCAGCTCCCCTTTTCGGGCTATCTAGCATGCCATTTGGATACTTCACTCCTAAATAATAATTCAAACAGGCAAAGCAAACTTTTTTCAGGAGAGATTATGCAGTTGTGCAAATAAGTCTATGAACGATAGTTTTTTTTAATCATCATCATATACAATGTGTAAAAAATGGATAAAAACAACCCAGTTAATGCTGTTAAACATTCTGAGTCATCCTGAGGCTTCAGCAGCATTACAGCTGCTGCTGTGTTTCCCTGTTATTTACAGTACACTTGATTGATATTCATTTGATATTTGCCTTGCAAAGAAAGAACTGACAGCAAATATTACTAAACACCTCTCCAGGCACAGCAGAAAAAAAAATTCAAATTGGGAATATAAATGGAAAATAAGAACTTCTTGCCACTTGAAGATGAAAAGGTAAAAAGGGAATTCTTGCAGATCTAATGAACAAGTGAGACAGAAAGGTTTCTTTTCTCAGTAAGGAGCCTTTAAATGGAAGGCCCTTCAGGAAGGGCCTTCATGGCATAAAAATTCCTGCACTTAAAGATGTACATACATGAGCATACGATTGTACAAAAACTTTGGAACTCTCCCAAACCCAGAGTGGCTGCTTCAGGTGACAAAACTGTGATCTGCGCCTGGGCCAAATGCAAAAAGAATCTTCAGTCCATAATTCAGTACCTTTCAGACTACAAATTCAGCCTGCATTAAAAAAAAATGGAACCAAAGGCTGTCCTTGGTAGCATTGCCACAGTGGATTGGGCTAATGAAAATTAGGCTCAGTTTTGGTTGCTTCTTTTTTACTCAAGCTTTCCTTGTTTTTTCCATACATGTGCTTCCATGCAGGTGGAATACATGTGGGTTTTGACAGTTGTTTGCAGGACAGCTCCAGGCATCTTTTAGGAATCCCAGCCCAACTTCAGCAGAGCATTTTAAAAGCTATCAAGCTGGCAGTGTCAGCAGGAGTGCTGGCCGTTATTCCAGCAGCTCTGTGTGCTGTCCTCTTTGAATATGAACAGCTGCATCAAGAGAAAAAACCCCGTATCCCAAATTCAGAACTCTGTCACAAAGCTGTAGAGCTGCATGAATCACCTCTCCCCAAAAGCTAGGTTGATACCAATCTTCCTGAAGCTGACTGCATGAGGAATGTCTGACGCTTTCACAGAATCACAGAATCACCAAGGCTGGAAAACACCTTTAAGATCATCAAGTCCAGCCTATGACCAACACCACCACACCATCTAGACCATGGCACTAAGTGCCACATCCAGCCTTGCCTTGAACACATCCAGGGATGGTGCCTCCACCACTTCCCTGGGAAGTCCATTCCAATGTCTAACCACCCTCTCCATGAGGAAGTGCTTCCTAATATCCAACCTAAACCTCCCTTGGAGCAACTTCAGGCCCTGCCCTCTTGTCCTGTCACTGGTTGCCTGGGAGAAGAGCCCAGCCCCAACCTGACTACAACCTCCCTTCAGGTAGTTGAAGAGAGTGATGAGGTCCCCCCTGAGTCTCCTCTTCTCCAGGCTAAACAACCCCAGCATCCTCAACCTCTCCCTATAAGACTTTCCCTCTAGTCCTTTCACCAGCCTTATTGCTCTCCTCTGGACCTGCTCCAGCACCTCAACGTCCTTCTTGAAGTGAGGGGCCCAGAACTGGACACAGTACTTGAGGTGAGGCCTCACCAGTGCTGAGTACAGGGGGAGAATCACATCCCTACTCCTGCTGGCCACACTATGCAGGAGCCTTGGTCACTGCCTGCACACAGACTGGGGAAGGTGGTTCCTGAGAACCAGCTGTGCAGAGAGCCAAGAAAAGAAAGAAAACCCAGGAATTTTCCATTTGCTGGCCAAACATGAAGAAGAAAAGCTAGAAAGGAATACAGTTGCATGTGATTTCAAAGCAGAAAGTGATTTGTTAAAGAAACAGACTGATTTGGGGTCAAGTTTTTTATTTGATTTGTTTTAAAATACTTAATTTCCATTTCAGGTAAAAAAAAAAGAGAGAATTATGAAAATACCCTTGTTTTCCAATTTGTCTGAAATAAAGAATCAAATTGTTTAATTTTGGAAGAGTTGAAAGAAATATTTGAGCTCCTTCAATACATTTTCTTTCTTGCCATGATTGTTTTTTCCCAAACTAATTAACAGTTTTCTCCTCCCTAAAACTGTTAGTGTTAAGAAGGACATGGAGCTCCTGGGGAAAGCCCAGAGAAGGCCATGAAGATGATCCAAGGGCTGGAGCAGCTCTGCTATGAAGACAGGCTGAGAGAGTTGGGGGTGTTCAGCCTGGAGAAGAGAAGGCTCCAGGGAGACCTTGGAGCACCTTCCAGTGCCTGAAGGGGCTCCAGGAAAGCTGGGGAGGGGCTTTGGACAAGGGCAGGGAGAAACAGGATGAGGGGGAATGGTTCCAAGCTGAAAGAGGGGAGATTTAGATTGGACATTAGCAGGAAATTCTTTGCTGTGAGGGTGGTGAGACACTGGCCCAGGTTGCCCAGGGAAGCTGTGGCTGCCCCATCCCTGGAAGTGTTGAAGGGCAGGTTGGATGGGGCTGGGAGCAACCTGGTCTGGTGGGAGGTGTCCCTGCCCATGCAGGGGGTTGGGACTGGATGATCTTTAAGGACCCTTCCAACTCAAATCATTCTATGATGATGAATAAATATACAAATTGGTCCACTGTATACTAAGGCTGTTTTAGGGTGTGAATGACATCACACTAGGCATTTTTAATGTTGATTTAACATGTAACCATGATGACGTGTCAGCTCTGGAAGAGAGTATCAGGGAATCCAAGCAACTTATTTAAGAGCTGGACACAGCAAAATACCTTCAGGTAGAATCAGTGGCATAAAAAACAGTGTTTAAAAAAAAACAAAACAAACCTGCAAGGAAAAGGAAAAAATAAAAAATAATAAAAAATTCATTAAAAAAAAACCCAAACAAAAAATAAACACAGCCCATGAAATTTTATATATATATATATGCCCTGGAGGGCCTGTCTGGAGATATCTCTGTGGAGAAGGAAGAGGGATTTCCACAGAAGAACAGGAGACAGCCATTAGTCAGTCCTTGGCTTCACATTGGGCCTTTCAATAAAAAGAGGGTGAAAGGAAATGAAGGCCATGCCAATGTCTGCAGGCAGTCTGGTCAGCGTTTGGCACCTTGGGCTCTGCCAACAGCCCTCAGGATGGAGGCAGAAGTTGGAAGGAGAAGCTGCATTCTCTAAAAATGGGAGCTTCTCATTTGGCCTTATTTAACCATTTTCCCAGTTAGGGTAGGTTTGCTGAAGCTACCGAAGATAAGACTTGGAATATCAGAATATTATTTATTAAATCCCAAGGTTTGTCTGAACTGCGATGAACGGACTGAAAATTGGTGTAAATAAACTAAATCTAATACATTCAATTCTCATGAACAGTTTTTCAGGCAAAGTGACCTTCCTTCACCATTTGGAGTTCTGAGTTTTTCCAGGAATATGTGAAGGCCAAAGCTATATAATACTGGGATTACTTACATCCCAAAGATATTCCCTACATAAGCAATTCTTATGTTTTAACTGGCTTTCTATTTAAGATGGGACCGTATTTGCTTTACACTCCTTAAGTGTTCCTTTCACGAAGCATGGTATGTATTAAATTATTTTTTGGAAATTAAAAAAAAGGGGGAAACATCCCAATCTCTTTTGCCAGAGACTAAGGCACTTATGGAAACATTCCCCAAAAGATTACCTCAATAGAGGATTCGCAGAGAACAGAGAATACTCTATGGAGGATGGAGAAATCCTGCTCACTACAAAGTCTGGCAAGAAACAGGAAAGATCTTTTTTCATATGGACAATTTCAGGATCTGGCATTCAGGCCAGAGACAGACCAAAGAAATGTTTTGCCCTCTGTTCCAGTCCTATGGCCAGTGGTTAGCCTGGGACACACCTGGGATTTTCAGAGGCAATGTTTTTTTTTTTATTCCCAAGGAATATAAACAATTAATTTCTATTCACTAATCAAATAACATAGAAGCACAGACTAATAGTGCTGACAGGCACTGCTCCCCTACCCCCACTCCTACTCTCCCTCCCCTCTCATTTACATCTTCTCAGTGTAAAGTGGCCTGCACCCTGGAATTTATCCTGCCTGTATAAACCAATAACCCTCACTGAAACACTTGGAGTGTTGTTTGAAAGAAGTGTTTCAATAACATGCAGTGATTTATAGCCAAAGAACCGGAATGTGATTCAAGCCTAACAACGTGCATCTTAGACTATTTCTCCTTCATTGTTTGCTCCCTAGCTGTCATGCTGGGACTATTTACCAAACCACTGCATTGCCTCATAGCACTGTGTTCTGGGACACATGTCTCAGGGAAGCTGAAACATTCCCAAGTCTTGCTGGACACATTTCAGAATCCTTCCTGTAAAGAATGTAGATTGGTATAGAGTGTTTGTTTCATAACTCTGCTTGTGTTGGAAATGGACCTGGACATTTCTAAGAGGCAGATATTTGACATCTAAAGGTGCTGGGTGTCCATTGTCAGGTATATTTTTCTCTCTGAAAACTGGGACTGAAAAAAGGGACTATGTTTTGTGATGCCTACAATGTAGACCCCTTGAAAGAAAATCTGGAACCTCCTCTGTGGCACAGAGGCACCCTCTACCACATCAGACAACCAGGCTGTATTTTGGTGAGTGCTTTAAGGCATCTTACGCTGGCAGCACCGCGGAAACCAGTTGTTACTCACCCCCGTGGAGCCTGCTGACCCCACTGACCACCACCCCTCCTGGGATGGCATGGTTTTGAGCACAGGGTGAACTGGACTGGAGAAATGAGCCAGCTAAAACCAGCTTTGGTCAGGGTTAGTTTTTAAGGTGGTTCATTTGTCAGTCTAGATTGCCACGTGGCTGCACAAACACTGAGGATACGGGAGAAATAGGGGAAGGACGGGTAGACAGGACAGCTTCTTTAGAGACAGTACCACCCGTGTGTTCTTGGTGTCCTGTTGACATCAAGGTTTGATGAGCAACAGACTTTGGTACCTCATCAGTGAGATCCAGAACTACCATCATGGTGATTTTTGATGGTGCTTCGAAGTCTGTGCGCTGCAGGAGATACCACCCATGGTTACTAAGAGTACAACAAATGGAAGATTGAGTTCTGCTCCTCTCCCATGGCATCCCTGGCATGGCACCAAGGATAAAAAGAAGAAATTGGTGTTGGCCAGGGGTTTGTAGGGTGATTTTTTTCAATAGCTGAGTAGGGATCCCTAAGGATGGGAGGTGGCACAGCAGTCATCACTCCCTTGAGACAGGCTAGCTGCTAGACAAAGTGGATTGGGACACCTGGGTTCACTGAAGAGAGGTCAAACCCATTTCTCCCAGTTGCTGCAACAGTGCTCTGACCACATGACACTGGCTGCTCTGAAACATGGAGTCTCAGTTCTCTCTTTTAGAATGTGTGAAAACCTCTCAAATAAGACAGGAAAAAAAAAAAAAAAAAAGCATTGATAAGCAGGAATCTGCTTATTAAGAAATAGATTTGTGTGCTAATGTGTGGACAGAATACTTGAGCAGGTCCTTAAAGAAAACCTGAAATTTTATTTCCTTTTTCCAGGCACTAATAATCTACAAAAGCACAGACCATTTCCCAGACTCTGCAAATATTGGAAGACAAGCAGGGAAGGCAACACTAGCCTCTGTTGGCTAGGTTTTGAAAGAAAGGACAAAATAAACTGGATAGCCATGGAACATGATTCTGTTGGAGTAGGACAGTACCACACATGCCATCAGAACACCTCAGTGTTTGAAGGTACCTTCTCAGCGTTAGCAAGATAAAGTGCTCAGACCTGCTGACATTAAGATGCTGTGAGACCTGCCTGGAGAACAAGGCTCCTTTGCAGCTGGGCTACCTCAGGGATCAGAGGAGCAGGGTTTTTGTGATGACAGTTACAATTGAAGCACCTAAATTCCATTTACTTCCTTCTTTGGATCTGTTCTAACTTGTACAGAACCACAGTGCTCTCCCTCCAAAGATAATGCTGTGAGATTCTTAATGGTTACTGTCCAGAAGCTGAGTCATGGTCCAATTGTTTTGGTACCAACAACAGGTAAGCTTATGGCAGTAAACCTTCATCCAGCTCAATCAGAGTACTTCCTGCTGTAGGTGACTCCAAATCATTCTGTGCCAGCATGGTCATGGTTTTCTTTTGAAGTTTCCAGTTCAGATTTCTAGGCTCACCCAGAGTTTGTCAGACTCCTGAAGAGCAAGTTTGTTATCAGTGCAGACTGCTCAGAGTATTCCTGAAGAGTTTTAAAGCTTCTTGATATTTTAAAGCTTCTATGATATTTTACTCTTTAGTTTTCCCCTTTAGCTAGACTGTTCAGAGTTACCAAGTCAATGCTTTTCCCTTTAGTCTGATTCAAATGTGGTTAACACTGGAAATTCACAACACATAGAAATCAATTAACATATCAACTCCAAGTCAACTTCGTGTCAGTTTAGGAGCTTAGCCCAGTTCAGTGTCTCCAATAAACTTCCTTCACCAAACAAGCACAAACATATTGTTCAGCTCAAGTCCCAAAGCAGGCCATGTAAACAGCTTGGCATTGCTGCATTCCCTGGAGTGCAGAGAAACACAGCTCTTTCAGATCAGCAGTGACTTCCCAACATGACCACGGTTACTGGACAACAGCCTGCCACTCTGACATTTAAATCTGAAATCTGTTGTACTTAGGTCATAACATAATCACCTCCTCCTCCCTGGCTACTCCAGCTAAACCTCTCCCTTTTACTCATTAGTAACCAACTTTGTGTTTATAAAGCAATAGTAAACACAGTTATCCATTGTCAAGGCAGAAAATAATAATAAAAAAGATCTCTTGAATACAGGGTCATACTGTCATCCACTTATCTTAAAAAACAGATAAGGACATTTGAAACTGCCATAATAATTACTCCATGAGTAAAACTCCCACCGAATTCAGTGGCACGAAGTGACTGCTATCCAAGCAGGGTGCAATCCAAGATTCCCTTTGTATAGCCAAGGAAAGCAAAAGTATTCTTCAAACTTTAATCTGGCTGCTCTTGGACAGGCCTCCTATGTGGCGTATTTTGAATTTCTGAGGATTAATTTCTTTAACAGTCAGTGCTGATGTGCTAACCATGCAAAAGAATGTATTTCGCCAATTTCGCCAACAAGTCCAAGCCTGTTTGCAATTTTGAGGGTAACACTCTAAAGAGCAGTCAGCTTAGTTTTAAAGGAAACCTGAAAGCAATATGCTTTCTTTTTTCCTTGGCCTAGGACATAGACATTGCCCAAATTTTGTTCAGGACTGCAACGCATCTACTAAGTATCAAACTCAAGCTGATTGAAGTCTTGAATTCAATCAGCTGTGTCCGACGGCTTGGCTCCAATCTTGGATACACTGGCTGCTCCTGAATCCAAGAGCTATTACTGAAATATGTTTGTGGTGCTTTTATCCAGCCAGGCTTAAGCACACAGACTTTGTACCTGCCACCTAACAGCTCCCATCATGAGAAGTCCAGTCTGTCCAAGCAAAAAAATCTGCATGACAAAGCGAGTCCTACCAGCTCTTCTGGGATGTATGAGAGACTTTCCTTTAGTTACCTACTCAAAGAAAGGTCATTCAGTAACCAAAGCCTGGCAGCAGCAGTTGTGGCCACAGATCTGGGAACTGATCAGGCCAAAGATGGGGCTTTTTTGTGAAGGGGGATGAATGGTAGTGGTCAGATCAGTGCTACAGTCCATCTTGGTAAGCACACAGCCAAAGGACTTGAAAAAAACCTGAGAGACCTTAAACACTTACTACAGAGTGAAGCTGCATTGCCTATAGACTGCCCATCAATGACTGTGTTGCCCAATTCTAGGTGTGTCTGCCATGGATTATTTTTATGAATCTATGTACTGGAGGGCTTATAAATCAACCATGCTTCTCGAGGATGGAGGATGAAGCCCCCTGCTTGGTGAGAGATGGCTGCCACCTCCTGCCCCAGGGACCCAACTCATCCCTCTGACCAAGGTGGTGGGCTCCCTCCAAGACGATGGACTCCCTCTGAGATGGTGGGCTGCTGCCATCCCAGGGAAAGGTCTGCGTGGCCATCACCTACCACTTGGTTTTCCGGAGTTTTTTTCCAAGAAGTATGTTTTGAATGCGGCATCTCCATCAGCAAAGGGTCTTTCTGTCACTGAATGCTTTATGCCTTTTGCCACAGTGGGGCAAAGAAGGAAGGCCTATTGCTTGTAATACAAACATGTAGCTCCCAAGAATGTGGTTTTGAACAAATAAATACAACAAATTCACCAGAATTACCTTGAGAACGCCAAGTCCTAGACACTTTACTTCACAGAAAAATCCAGAGCCCAAACCCGAAGCTTCCAGCCAAGTTAAGAGATGGGTGAAAAAGAGGTGGAGCGGCAGGGAGATGATAGCTGCCTTGAGGCCTTCGTGCGCTCCCTGAGGCAGCCCTTTCGCAGCCCACCCGCTCCCCGACTTTCCTGGGATTTCCCCCTTTTCTGTCGGACGCTACATGCGGGCGCTGCCCAGGGGCTATTGACCGAGGTCGCCTCCGGGCTCCACAGCCGAGGCCCCGTTAGCTGAGGGGCGGTGGGGTTGCGGAGCCTCCCCCGGGGCGTGAAGGGATGGGGCGGATCTCGCTGCTGGGGCGGGGGCCGGGTGGCCGGCCGGGGTGCACAGGGAATCGGCGGGGGACGGCGGCACATTCCTCCGCGTTATTTCGAGGAAGAGGAGCGCCGTGGCCTGCGGGGACCCGGGGCCGGGACTCCCCGCCACCGCCCCGCCAGTGTGATAAGGCCGGTAGGGCCCCACCAGTCCCTCCTCCGCCGGCGGGGAAGCGAAAGCGAAAGCGGGCGGCCCCGGGGAGGTGTCCCGGCCAGGACCGGAGGGGTAGCGGGGAGCCCAGCTCCGAGCCGCGGATCGCGGCGCTGCCCAGGACCCGTCGCCGTGCGGGGATTGCGCGTCGCAGCGTGGCCGGCGGCCTCCGCGGGGACCCGCGGCTGCAGTAAGTTGTGTGGGCCGCCGTTTGCCTCCCGCCCCGTGGCTGTCGGTGCTCGCCCTCCCGGGGCCGCGGGTCGCCGTGGCGCTGTTCGGGGAGGCCCCAGGGTGGAGGGGCCTCGCCGCACAGGAGGACGTGGCTGGACGGGTTGCCTGGCCTCACCCGGGGAGGTGAGGGGCTAGTGAGAGCACTTGGGCTACCAGAGCTTTGAGCGCGGCTGTGAGCCACCTTTTCGGTCCCCCAGACCACAGGAGACAGCATGGTGGCACAGAGGACACGGGCCTCTGCGCTGCCAGCTGGAGAAGCCAAGTGAAGATGTTTTTCTATTACACTATTTCCACTTCCGTAAATCAGGGAATTGTACATGTTAGTAAATTGTCACAGTCGTGACAGTCGTGAGGTGAAGCTGCTTCGAGAGTGTCTAACCCGTGGTGTGAAGCCCTTGAGCTGCCCCAACATCCACAGGAACCTCTTTGTGGATCAGTGGCCCATGAACTTGTTTCAATTCTTTGTTATTCTCTTCCACAAAATGTTGTGGCAACAGATTCCATTTTTTCCATTATCTACTGTGTAAAGGAAGTGCTTTCATTTGTTACATCTCTTCAGCACAGAGCATACAGGAGGTTAAGCATGTGTGTAACAGTACTAAAGTTGCATAAAGGTAAGTACATAAGTTTCAGGGCAGAAAAATTAGGTTGTGCTAGTAGAATTCCTCATACATGTCTCTGGCCTTTATGCTTAGTAAAAAAGGAGGCTTCAGATATCCAATATATATATATCTTTTGCCTATAAAATGATACAACATTTACATAAAAAATTCCTTTAGCTCAACACAGCTTCTGGTATTCCTTTCTGGTATTATATTCTGCTGTAAAAAAAAAAAAAGCCAATACACACATGTTATTTTTTTTCCTGTTCCCTCAGGTTTCAATGGATTTTACAAGTCTTCCACTACCTTTAAAAGATAATGGTTTTGTAAGTATTTCCTGATGTGCTGCCTGGGAAAAAGTCTGTATTTGACAATAGTTTCTCTGCATGAAGGTTTGTGCTCAGGCTGCTAGGACAGTGCTTCTGAAACTTCTTGTCTCACTTTCTCCCATTCTTAAATACTTCAGACATTCCTGATTCCCACCTCCTGTTCCCATAGGGATAGTCCCATTCCGAAGTGCCTGCTTTACAGATTCTGTTAGGATGTTCCTGCCCTGCCTCACTTGCTCATCTGTCTATGGAGGTTTCTTAGGGGAATTTCCTTTTTCCTGGCACCTCCCTTGATTCAGTTTCTGCAGTGTGGCAGATAGTTTGGATGGGATTTCTTGTGTTTTCCCTGTCATTTTTTTCTTTCAGGCTGAAAGCTGTTGTCTTAGCCCATTTTTCAGTAAAAACCACCCATTCTATCTACTCAGCTTCCAGCTGTGGTACGTGTATCCTTCTGCTTTCCTGCACTGAATCCCTTGAGCGAAGGAATTTTTTTCTCCAGTTTTAAGTTATTCACAGATGGGGATTTCCCTGTTGCTTAACAGACATTTTAAAACTGGACAAAGTAGTGGAAAAAAATATTTTATATTGTATTTGTTTTAGGAAATACCCAGTATTACCAAGAGAAATGACAAGATAATCTTAGACCTTTTCCATGCCTGAATTTCATGGTTCACATTCAAGTTTTATGTAATCTTAAGTAAAAGGGAGGGATTGTTTTAGCACGTCTCTTTGGATTCTTTTTCCCCCTTTTCTGCAGAATATTGCAGCCATAGAAACAAAACAGAACCAAGAAGATTCTCTCTCTTCTTGGGCTTTATCCAGTTGTAGTTTCCCCGTGCTTGTGAACTTCTGGCCTGACGTACTTGAATTCTGAAATGCTTCTTTTATCGCCTTCCTCCCGCTTGATGTTACCTTTTTATTGGCCAGTCTCCCTGTGCTTGGAAGCATCCTGTTTTGAGTTGTTTTTCTCATTAGGCTGCATATTCTTTATGCATTCTCTTAGAGGAACTGCTGAGCAAGCACACAGATAAACATCTGTGTTTTTGAGGGGCTTAATTCCCTGTGGAAGAGCATGGAGACAACTTGCTATTTTCAGTTTCATAGTTAGCAAATAATGTTTAGCGAACAAGATCCGTTTTCTTAGATTTTTGTCCTATAGAGACATCAATGATTTGGCCTGTCTGAGTCACAGAATCATGGAATTATCAGTTGGAAAGGACCTCTAGAGATCATCTAGTCCAGCTCCCTGCTAAAGCAAGATCCCCTGGAGCACATTCCACAGGGCTGCACCCAGGGGGGTCTCGAATATCTCCAGAGAAGGAGACTCCACAACCCCCCTGGGCAGCCTGTCCCAGGGCTCTGTCACCCTCCTAGTAAAGAATCTTTTCCTCACATTTCAGTGGCACTTCCCATGTTCCAGCTTGTGCCCCTTGCCCCTCATCCTGTCTCTGGGATCTACTGAGCAGAGTCTGGCTCCATCCTCCCTGCACCCACCCTTAGGTACTTGTAGGCATTCAGAAGGTCTCCCCTCAGCCTTCTCTTCTCCAGGCTGAACAGTCCCAGCTCTCTCAGCCTTTCCTCATCAGGGAGATGCTCCAATCCCCCAGTCATCTTTGTTGCCCTCCCCTGGACTCTCTGCAGCAGTTCCCTGTCTCCCTTGAACTGGGGAGCCCAAAACTGGTCCCAGTTCTCCAGATGTGGCCTCACCAGGGCAGGGCAGAGCAGAGGGGGAGAATGACCTACTGGCCACACTCTTCCTTATGCACCCCTGGCAGCAAGGGCACATTGCTGGCTTCTGGATCATTTACTATCTACCAGGACCCCTAGATCCTTCTCCTCAGAACCAGTTTAAAAAACTAAGTGGTATATGGTGTCCTCTGGCATGCAGATTCTAGGCAGATTTAATGATGAAATACAATTGGTCTCTCAAAATGTTTGACTCACCAAACACACTCAGTATGTGCCTCTTCTTTTCTCTCCAGAAAACAACCACCCCTGATGCTCCTGACACACCAGAAGATGAGATGGCAAGACTCGAAGAAGAACTAAAGTTCTGGAAGGCAAGTTCTATGAAGCACATAGAATTGTGGAAATAAGCTGAAAGATACTTGGAAGACCTTTAGTCCACCCTTCTAAAACTCTCCCAGAGTTCTAACATGTTTATCTAACTTGTTCTCTGCTCTCTAATGGTCTCTAATGTGTCTCAGTGGTAACTACACTTGTAAGTCTAAGGGAAATATTTATCCAAGGTGTTATAAATAAATAAATATAAAGGGCTTACTTAAGGTTTTGTTTTATTCCTGTGGAAGAAAAGAAAATATAACTATTTTTATTTTTACTATCCAGGAAAGAGTTGAAGAAGCTGAAAAAGAAAAAGCTGATCTTGCCTGCAGTTTAAATGCTGAAGGGTGTGTTAAAGCAGAGGAGGATCTGATAAAGCTAGATGTTGAAGAGGAACAGCAGAAGGACATGATGATGTCTAGGGATGCCTTTGAGGTACAGAGGATGCTTACTGTTAGCACCTGGGGAGTTGTGAAGGTGGTGGTCAGAGAAAATAAAAGGGATATTTCCTTCTCAGTTTAAAGGTTTTTACTGGTTTGCAGAGTATGAGTAGAATGTTCTACACGTAGTTTTTCAGTGGCAGATTAAGAGCCAGTGGAGTAAATCTCACGGGAGAGTGAAGGCAAAACAGAGGCTTATTTTGTACACACAAGGAAGACAGACAAACCCAGCCTTCCTCTTCCAAGATTCTCCACTAACAGATGAGTTTCAGTTTTTGTGTGATGCAGATAAAATTGAACAGGTCGATGCCAATGCTTTGTCAGCTCCCAGCCTGTCTTACAAGATGTTACATCACGTAAGGGATTGGCATTTCTTAAGTGACAGTGAGCTGGGCAAGAGTCAGAACCTGTTTGAAGAGGGCTCTTCTTTCTAGAACTAATTGGTTCTAGACCTAATTGGTTCATTATCTCAGCGTGCCATGTGCAGTCGTTGGTGCAGTAATAGGATAAGTTTCCATGGGCCTTCAAGGAGGTGGTTTCAGTGAAGTTTTGTTAGGCCTGTAAATCACTGGTGAGAAATTATGGCTTCAATATTAAAAGCTATTAAAATATAATGAATAGGTTAAGTACATTTAGGTTGGCGTGAGATTTCTGAAAGTTGGTTTTGGTTCTCCAATCATAAATGTTTGCATTTTATAGCCAGAAGAGATCATTACAATCATCTGACTTTTGTTTACATTCTCTTCAGTGATGGGAATAGGTCTAAATGTGGTTAATGACTTTAAAGGAGCCATCTCCTAATTGTGGATGGCTGGAGCTAACTACATCTGCTGTGTTTCCTTCTTCTTCATTTCCTCCACAAACTATGCAAAAATGGTATTGTGCATGGCTGTCATGTAGAATAATTAAAAGTTAAACAGTTTCTAATGTCTACAGATGTTGCTGAAATACATTTTTGTCTTCTATGGGTTTCGTTTTGCGTTTAATACTTTTTTTTGGTCTGTAGAGAGAGCTCTCTGAACTAAACCAAGAAAACACTGAGCTGCAGAGAGAGATTGAAAAGCTCAAAGAAGAGATTGCAGAAAGGAGTTCAGAGCTTTCACAGCACAGTCAGGTAAAGTCTGAAATATTTTGCAGTTTGTCTTTTGGAGGGTCACATTTTTATTTTGTCAGCCCTAGACTCTTGGGACCAGTTGTTCAGCATCTGACCCTCTAGTGATTTCAGTATCATGTGGAGCTTGAAGTTTTATGTACTTTTACTTGGCAAGACAATGTGAAGCAGGCTAAGGATATAGAAACAAATACAAGTGTGTGAAATGTGGAAAACATGACAAGAATGAAGAAAAGCAGAAAATAATTACATGGAAGACACTGGAATTAAAAATATACAAAGCATTAGTCATTTTCAAGTTCTCTCATTTTATATGTCTTGGGTAAGAGGATGGAATTAAGGCAGTATGTCCATTATATGGCATTTATTTTAGCCTATATTGAGCTTGACTTGATTATAGTCTCTCTCATGTTACTCCAAATCAGAAATAACTCCATTTGCAGCTAGATAAATACGAGTGATGCTAAAATAGACTCAGACTCAGGATCCAGAGTGTCCTTTGGTGAAACTGCTGCAGATTCTGAGGTGTTCAGAAATTGGAACTTCCCGTGTGGACATTTCAGCTTTTAAAAACCTGTTTTCATTCTGATTTGGAACAAACCCAAATATTTTGAGGAATTTATAGTAAAATGAAAACCGTGATAATTTTTTGTTTATACAGAGATTGAAACTCTGTCCAAGTGTTAGCTGGTTTAATGCTAACAATAGTAGAATATTAATGTCAGGTTTCTAAACTCCATTTCTAAGTTTAGGAGATGTCAAGGCCAGCCTCCTGAATTTCCTGTGCAGTCACTGGAGTGGGCAGAGCTCCTCTAGAAAGAAATTCAACATGAACAGAGGCACTGACCCAGCATCTGAGTCAGCCTTAGGAGGAGTGTCCCTCTTCCTGTTGGCTGTACAGGGAATGGAAGGAAAGTGGGCTCACAGATAAGATGCTGGTTTTGAAGATAGGTGGCAGGAATGCTTTAATTACTCTGCTTATTTTATCTTGACACAAACAGTATTTTTTCTTTCTATGCAGGGTTTTATTTTGAAATAGTTATGTAAAGGGGAAGAAAGAGTTCTCTGACTCTCACTCACATCTATCAAAGCAGCCTTTCCTAACCAGCCTTTTCATGCACAGTTGTAATCTATCCTAGTTATAAAATACTTGGATGTTCTTACCTATTTTACTAAGATGGCAACACACCAGGCTGTTTATTAGCAGACTTCCCATGGCTGCAGAGCAGTGATGCAATTAGGCACATTTTGCAAATGTTAGGTGCCAAAAGGATTCTACTTCTGCAGATGGACTTCAATTGAATTTTTATTGAACTTTTATGTTCAAAGTTAATCAAAGGGGGGGGGAACCCACCTCATTGACAAAAATCCCAGTAGTAGATAAGTAAGTTTATTTACAAGAGTTTTGCCTGTTTTACCAGCCATGACTTCAATCTGCTTGACTACAATTTTTTTTAAAAACAAAACACATTAAACACTTCAAAGAAAGACTCAATTTTTCTGTTCTGCAATGACAGAAATGATTTTCTTTTTTTCCTGTCTTGATTCTCAAAGATTAAAAAGAAGGTAGCAGAAGTGAAAGTGAAGTTCACTCACATGGGAGACGTGCAGGATGATTATCCAGCTATGAATACTCACTGTGTTTTTGGTGTAGCTACAAAAATCCCATTCAGACTGAAAAAAAATGAGGCACTGCTTACTTTTGAAGACGAAGAAGGTATGATGCATATTTTAAGTATAAAATTAATGTCTCTGATGAAATTAAATGCCAAAGAGGAAATATTTATCTGGGGGAAAAAAAAAATCCCAACAACCAAAGAAAGAATACATCGGGAACCTTTCAGTATTATGATACTAAGCAGTAGCAAAAATACTGCAAACACTCTGCATGTTTTTGTTGGATTAGCAGCTTTCTGCTCTCAGCTAATAACAAACAGTATTTTTTGTTTGAAATTGGAAATATGTTTCTACCTCCTCAAGTATTGTCAAGAGTGATTCAAAATGTTTTGACAGCAGAATTTGATGATTTTCTTTACTCTGGGCAGTACCTGTTTCTGACAACAGCTGGTTGAGTGTAGACATCAGAGGATGGGTAGATGTGAGGTGCCAGAGGGATGGTGCAGGCTGTAGCTTCCCTGGCTTCCCACTGAGATGTCTGCCCAGTCTGCCTGGGCCTGCTTGCTGGGTGACTGGTACACAAGTACACTGCAGATAGAAAGCCAGTGTCCTGTTTGTTTCTTTCAGCCAAAACATTGCCAGCAGGCACTCTCTGCAGCACCTGGGAGGGATGTGGTTTTCCTCCAAGTATACTTTAAGTGAAAGATGAGAAGTCTAAGATTAATATTTGATACATTTTGAGAGCATCTTTTGACAGCATTCAAAAAAATCCAAAAGTATTCTACTTTTCCTGTAGTATTCTAAAGATAGTACAACATGTCACCTGTTGCCTACAACTGGTGAGGTTTTATTGAAACAGACATGCCTGTACACATGGATAGTGGGATCTGGCTGCCTGGTTTTTAGATCTCCTTTATTGATGCAAAAGGAGATTTTGGCATAAGAGACTGGGGAATTGTTTTGGTGATAGTGATGAAACAAGGCTTTTCGTATCTGAAAAGTTGTGGTTTTCCTTAGTTGCCCAGAGGCTGATAAAAATGGGTGAGCACACTGTGGACCTGGACAACAAAACAGCAGATGTGAGAGTGAAGCCTGTTACACTTGAAATGGGAGTAAAATTTCAGGTAATCAACTGAAATACAAAACTATAAAGATACAAACTTGCAGTAATTAAAAAGCATTAAGTTCAGTTTTTTGGGTGTTTTCAGTCACAAAGTGCACAAAAAAAAAATATTTTTTTTAGCTCCGTGTCACTATTTCTGGAAAGAAGATCAATGTTTCAGAAGTCCCTGACCTATCCATCCCTGATGACTGGATGAGAGACAAATTAGAGCTGAATTTCTACAGATCTGAACAGGGAGGAGGAGGAGAAGTAGAAAATGTGCACTATGACAAGCAGTCTAGAGCAGCTGTGATTACATTCCTCACACCTGGAGGTATCATATGTAATATTTTGCTCTTGTCCATTCTGCCTTCCATTCCATTCCATTCCATTCCATTCCATGCCATTCCATTCCATTCTATGCCATATTGCATTCTGTGTCAACTTTACCACTGCATGTAGCAACTTCTTCCCATGGAGAATTAAGCAGATGAGGAAAAGATGTGGGTTCACCCACACATCTGTTAATAAAGCAGTATTTCATCATACTCCTTTTTGATCAAACATGACCTGATAGGCAGTTTGTGAGCTTTATTTCTTCCCTTGTCAAAAACCTGTTTGTTTGTTTTTTTCTTTGCATTGCTAGACACATTGCAAAAAGAAAATTAGGAGAATGTGTTTGATTTTAGCTCTTGTTTCATGACAATGAATTTAGACAGGCATTCAGATGACCCAACTGTATGAAATTCTAGGAAGATCAGTGGAGCCACAGCAGCTGCTTTAGATTTATTTCAGAAGCTTTTGTGGCTATTTAGTGATTTTTTTTTTTTTTGGAAATGCCAAATAAACTTTTTGCAAAATGCATATGAAGAATCTACATGTGTGCTATTGTATATTAGTTTCTAAATTCACATATGAAATAGTAGCCTCTTCTTTGATATGCTTACAAAATGCACTTTTGATTACATTATTCTGACTTCTCTTTTCCTCATTCTCCATTACAGCAGCTAACAGCTTTGTGAGATGTACCAAATATCCTTTCTTTGCAAATGGAAGGTGCTATAGGCTTCCTGTGTCCCAAAGCATTGATGTACACTTGGAAAAGTTTCAGGTAAAAGAATCTAGTCCAGGCTAACTCCTTAATTGATACGTGGGACAGATATGGGCAGAATTTTCAGTTCTGAGGACTGCAGAAGCTTTTGTGTCATGCACGTTGAGAAACTTAATAGCAAGTGTGAGTCTGCAATATGCTGCTCTGCTGCTAATCTTACGTTTTGCAGTGTGAAAGCTATAATTTATTTTAAAAGGTTGTGCATGTCTGTCCTTGATCAAATTATATAATTACTTACCATGCTGTCTGTGCTAGATGGGAGGCAGATAGTGAATTGTTTGTGAAGTGGGTTAATAGCAGACACAACAAAGTCTTTCTCAGTCACAGAGCACTGTCAGGTTCATCCCTAATGAGAGGATGTCGGCAGCCTCAGCAGAGACCCCTCTTGCTCTATCAAACATTTGCTCATTCATTTTTTTTCATTCATTCAACCCAAATAATGACTTCTTCTCCTGTCACACTGGACTGCTCGCTCATCATATTCTCATGGAAATTGTCTTTTACTTCATATTAATAGACTGTAATCAAGCCAGTATTGTGTATATAATCAGGCCTTTGTAATTAAAGCATTGACTAGATTGTGTGTGCTTATGAGACACCACAGCATTCTTTGCAGGTGCATATCATGGACTGGAATGGATTTTTATGGAGTGGTGGTGTCTGGAGTCATCAAAGATCCCCAAATCCTGGATGTGTGTGTGTGTGTGTGTGTTCAGGAGTGAAGCACACAGCAGTGAATGAGGCTGGGTTCATTGCCTATTGAACTCGGTCCTGGTTGGAACTCCTGCTGTCTTCAGGGACAGAAATAGACCATAATCAAAGATCCTAGCCATATCTGATCAGGGATATGTTTATTTCCAGGGTCTGTCAGTTCCTTTAGATGTACATGCAACAGCTGATGCCTAATACATGTTTGTTTTTCTTTCCTCAATAGCTCTATTGTGGGATTTCTAAGAAGACCATTCTGTTGCAAGGAATTAAAGATCCAGAAGATGATGAGGAAAGTGTGCAGGACATGATTGAAATTCATTTTCAAAAGCCTACGAATGGTGGTGGGGAAGTAGATGAAATAAAATACTCATCAGGAGGAACATGGGTTTGTTTTGAGGAGGATATTTAGAATGCCATATAGGAAATAGTAGATAGACCTAATGAAGTTCTTCATCAGAGGCATAGGAGGTGATGGAGACATTGTGCTTTAATGTTCTGAAACTCCTACTTGAAAAAGAGGAGCTACCCTTCTTTCTGATTTGTGTGATGGCACAGACTTTGTATAGAAATTCAGTAAAACTCACCACTTGGTGTTCCAGAGGTTCCTGATGGAAGTCATAGAAAAGGACAGGAGGTGGACTCAATGATCCTGATGGGTCCCTTCCAACTAAGCATATTCTATGATTCTATGAAAAAGCCTTTACCAGCACTTGAAACTTAATCTCAGATTGCTTTCTGCTAACGTGCAGATTTTGTATCTTGCAAACATTGGAGAGGTCGCATACTCCAAAGTGGGATAAATCTGTTCCTTCTTACGTTTTGATTACAAAAACGTTTGTATGTAAACACAATCAAAAGCCTCTTCACAGAGGTGCTTTTTTAAAGTGCCACAGCTGCAGAAGGTACCTCTGACAGAACTCCAGCCCCACTGAGGTTGCTATGTGCCATCATAACAGAAGTACCTGAAAGCAATTACCCTGTAATGTCATAAAATCTGCATTATCAAAGCAGTGAGTGCAAAACCACCACAGCTTTACTCAGGAAATTGCACCTTATCAGAAATCCCATAGCAGTCATACTGCTTTTAGCTGTTGAAACGTCGTTATTCTTCCAAGGATCTGATGCACATTCTGCTGAGCTTCTGATACCTTTGGCTGTGCTACGTTAATGGTTGGACTCAATGATCTCAAAGGTCTTTTCCAACCAGAACTGTCCCATGATTCTGTAAGTTAATAGCCTGGTTTATTCTTTGGTTTTAGTATGTGCTTCTACAAATACATTTTCCTCGTTTTTGGTCATGATTTTGCTTATGTTAAAATACTACACTTACGAATTGAGATGATTCTTTATTTAAACAGATTGCTTTGTAACGATGCTGGGGAAACTGATGGTGAATGCTGTGTCTGAGGTATCTTGTTTTGTTGTGTGTGACTGGCCAGGCTGCTGGCTCTGGGAGGGCGTGTGGAGGGGCATCAGCTGGGAAAAAAGGCATAGAGAATTCAGGGCAAATTAATTTTTCAGCATCTAAAGTCCCCCTTTTGTTTCCAGTTCATCCTTCCAGCTCTCATTCTAAACGATCTTTACAGTAAAATGGAAGTGCAAAGCCAGAGAAGGATTTCTTTTCCATGGGGGAATGTGTTTCCTTTTCTGCTGTCATCTTCTTTATTTGCTGCCCTTGGGGGCTGAGATGGTTTGGCAACAATCTGAACTTTGAAGTAGCACGGGTCTAACATGTAAAATAGCTTCTTTTCATAGTATTTGATATCTTAATATGCAGGGAAAGGACAACACACCAAACTCGTGCAAGAAGAGCACTATAAATATACCTCAGGTGTTATTATTTTAGGGAAACTGTTAATAGGCATCTAGATACAGTCGAATATGGGAAACTGAAAGGCTGCCAGCACCACAGTTGGTTTGGGATTTACTGTTGGGTGAGATACATGTGACTGTAGCACCTCTTACTGTTTAGTGCATGCAAAGGCATGGGTTGTTTACCTGACATTTATGAAATAGTGATAGTAATAAAGTAGTAGTACTGGTGTGTTTATGAAGACTATGTACTTTTGCATGTAATAGCCTTAAAATGTTAAAAAGATCATCTTGCCTTAAAAAGAAAGGGGAGGGAAAACCGATTAAGTTAAATAATGTCATGAACTTTAACTGTACAAATGTTGTGAAGTAAATCCTTAAAAAAGGAAAGTTTAAATGTCTCATGAGGTAACAGAGTGTGGGAGTAGCAAGTAGCTGTGGGTTTGAAGTACAGAAAATCCAGATGAGATTTTTGAGTAACATTTTAAGACAATCAGTATTTATAAATGTCTCGGTTTTCGCTCTGATTATACTGTTTAAATTTTAAAGCAATAGTGGTGCCACATAAAAGGCTGGAAAAGTTTTAATGCTGAAAAACAAGAATACAGCTGATGTTTCAATAAATGGCAAGATCCTTTTTTTCTAACCAACCGGCGTGAACTGGTCTTTGACTGGAAGTTCTAAGAAGAGCTGTGCCTTTTTTATACCTGTACTACATCCTAGAACCGTTACATTTTCCTAAGCTGTAGCTTCCACCCCGAGCCAACTTCATGTCTAGTCAGTCCGATTGGGGCGAGCAAGACCCGACACCCCAGGCTGCGTCGCTGGATACCGGGGAGGGTTTGTGGGTTTTTTTGTGAAAACCGTGCTTTTGCTGCTTCTCGGGCTGCCTCACGGCGGGAGGCGGTGGCTGAGGCGGCGGGAGGTGGCGGCTCCCCCGCCCCGCCGCTGGGCTCCTGGAACGCGGTTCCCGCCGTTCCTCTTTCACTTTCACCTCCGAGCCGGGGCCGGTCGAGATTTCGTGCTCCCCGCCGAGCACTCGCCGCCAAGCCGGGCCGTGCTCGGGGGCAGCCGCCCTCCGTCCCCTCGCCGGGATGTCCCACCTCGGCGGAGCGACGGCCATGGCAAGTGCCTGAGGCGGGGGGGCGGGCAGGGCCGTGAGGGGAAGGCCGCCGTCTCGAGTGGGGCCGGGGCCGCAGCGTCCCTCCCTGGGGAAGGGCCGTGCACCCCGGGAACTTGGGGGAAGGTCGGGGGTGCTGCCGTGAGGCGGGGAGAGCCCGGCCCTTCCCGCTTCCGGGCCTGCGGCTGTATCCCACCGCCG
This sequence comes from Hemiprocne comata, assembly GCA_020745705.1. Taxonomy (NCBI): domain Eukaryota; kingdom Metazoa; phylum Chordata; class Aves; order Apodiformes; family Apodidae; genus Hemiprocne; species Hemiprocne comata. Next base: position 2,055,395 of record CM036591.1, read on the forward strand.
GGGCGGGAGGAGCGGCCATTTCCTGCACCGCTCGTGAGAAGCCTCAGAGGCTTAAAAACAATGGCGACGTGAAGGAAAGGGATGAATCCTGCCCGTTGCTGGCTGGGTTCCCGCTCTGAGGAAGTACTGGGTGCTTCCCTGCCTGCCCCGTTAGTTAGTGGGAGCAGCAGGTCTGATTTCCCTCTCGCTAGTACTAATATTTCAGTTTTTATAATAACAGTGAGAACCAGTGAGGTCCGATCTCTTGTCAGTGTCCATCCATGTAGCAGATTAGCCAATAAACAGCAAATGCGTGGCCTGGCCGTGTGCAGGACCCTGCTGTCCCCAGTGACCAGCGTTGTGGTGCTCCTCTCCATTGTCTGCCCTCCCGGCACCTTCCACAGCTCCACATTGCTCTCTAGCAACAGCCACGGAACACAGAAGTGATTCAGCACAAACGAACTGACTGTTCATGGGTATTTTTTTCCCTAACCCCAATAGCAGGCATAAGAGTTGCTCCAAAACACCAGCTGGCAAGGTGTGAGGTGCTGTCTGGCAGCTGAGTGCTCCCGCTCCAGCACAGGCTGCATCAGCGTGAGAAAATGCTGCATAAAACTTGTCCGTCTTGGAAGCACCTTATTTATATTCCCTTCATGTTGTCTCATTAGTGCAGAAACTCGCTTTCGCACAAACATTACCACCAACATTAATTGCTTAATGTAATTAGAGCTCCTGGCTCCTCAAGTCTGATGGGTGATAAAGGAAAAAAAAAAAAAAAGGCCTCATGTCTTCATGAATTAAAAGTGTGCATGGTTGCACAGTCCCGTTGAATCTGTCTCCTCACTCCTTTCAGAAGCACAGTGGTGGTGGTCCACAAGGCTTTGGATGCACGTCAACGAAGCATTCACCCCCAGCAGCATGATCTGCAGGCTTTGTTACTGCTGTGCTGGCCCTAGTGCTTTTATGCAGCCCAGGTCCAGAAGAAACTTTGTAAGAGGAGTCTAAAGAATTTAGATGGAGTGACTGACCTCGAGTACAGTTGCTCTGAAGTCACTGATGGTTTGTTCCCGTGAACGCTGCCATGCAGACACACTAAATGATTTTCTTCCTTCTGGAAAGTCAATGAACTGTTACAAAATTTACTTTGTGTTCCACCAGTTACAGTAATTTCACTGTGATATTCCCAGTGAAATATTACTGTTTACGTCTGCGTAGTAAGAATGGAAAGAAAATACCCTTTTCTTAACAAGACATGGATGCAAATCCTATTTAGGATGGGTTTCATGTTGGTAGCAGTGGGAGGTTTTGGGTGATGAAAATCATGTGTGTGTAGTTGGTTGCTTTATGCCCTGCGAGCCTCAGATGACTGGGATTATGTTCTTCCAATTTAACAAGGTTATCCACTCAGTAAGTGGAGAGAGATGAGTCAGAGCACAACCCTAGCTCCCAGGTCTCATGAATTTAACAAGTAAGGAAGGCCTGAATCTGACCCTTCCGTTCTGAAAAGACAGTCCTTGCTGAACAGCACCTGCAATTAAAGTTTTCCATTCTCTTAAAATTTTACATACTAGAAACACAGCAAACCACTGTATCAGTGTGACACGGGACCTTTCATTTGAGAAGCTGTTGGATTTAGATGTAATTTTTACTGCTCTTAGAAAAGAAGGTGAGAGGGTGTAAATTACACTTAAAATTAGGACTTTTTTTTTTTTTTTTTTTTACTACACAGTAATGTAAAGGTGCCTGAGGGAGCCTGGGATTCATGGGAATCTGATTCAGCAGCCTTCTTAATTAGCTACTAAATGCTCATGTTGTCTGTGCAAAAGGAAGGGGAGTACTTCAGCTGTCAGGGTGAATCTGGGTAACCTCTGTGGGAGGTCACTGGTACTCCTTGCATTTATGGCATGCTGTGTCTCTGTGTGCAGGCAACAGGACAAGCTGCTCAGTCAGCAAGGAGAGTTGTCATCACTGGTGTTCCAGATGGCCTTCTGCCCGATGATGTCATGACTGACATACTGATCATTCATTTCCAAATGTCAAAGAATAATGGTGGAGATGTGGAAGAAGTAACATACCCAACAAAGAAGAAAGGAGTTGCATACGTAACTTTTGAAGATCAGGAAGGTATTTAGATTAATATACAATGGTAAATACAGCTGTCCCCCAGAGAGTTATCCCTACAATATTAACCCTAAAGCAAATTATTTTAAGTTGTTTACTGGTATTAGGATTTTATAGAGCTGGGACATTAACATCTGTCTTTTAGTCATTCAAAGCTTTAGGATTTGGTTTCTGTTCAGTGAAGACATGACACTGAATGGGCTTTGTGCAAGGCATTTGTTAAGGGTTTTTTTAGGAACAAGTTTATACCATGCATAAAATAGGATTTTTGTAGCCAGGCCTTTGAGAATAAATCTCTGCCAGCTAATGTTCTAAGGAGACAGGCTTTTGTCCCTCTCTCAACAATTTTGACTAATACATAAAATGTTAGGCAAGAGTCTTGAGTTGCCTGCCATCAGACTGACAATAGCCCATTATTTGACTGTGCAAAGAGTGAATCTGGCTTTCTCTTTAGTTGTAGAACGTGTTCTCAGGAAGGATGAACATCGACTAGAAGACAAGAGGTTGTCCAGATATTATCCACTGAAAGTGACCCGTTACTGTGAAAATGTAAGCTCATTCTTAATTAATCTAGTTCTACTTCCATTGCTTTGTTAACCTTTACTTACCTTCTCTAATTTGAAATTCTAGGTCTTCAGCTCTGTCACATCTGTCCTCAATATGTCTGTTTTCAAAGATGATTTTGTTTTAGAAGAGCTGATACAAGAACTTCAAAAGAAGAGCGCAGCGTTGAGCTTTGGTCCTCTGCAGTCCAACGGGCATATTTCTGTTCAGGGGTCATTTCCAGCAATGAAATTGCTAAGAGACTTTCTCTTACTAAAAGCAAAATCCCTTTCAGAGAAGGAGAAAGGAGAAGAAAGTAAGTCCCAGCAGAGGCCAAGGAGGAGGCTACAGCAACACAGACTTACCACGGAGAGGGGTACATCTGTTCAGGATGCAGGTGTGGAAAAACAATTGGTGGTTCTTGACACGGATACATTTCACTACATGAAGCACTTTTTTCCCAAGACTTTCCTAGTAAATGATGATGTTGTAATTTCTGCCACCACTGATGGTGATGTAACCACAGTCTGCATTGAGAGTGCTGGAAGCAGGTCTGATCCTAGGCAGGTATTAAGAGTCAAAGAGAGAATTGAAAATCGGTCTGTAAAACTCCATAATGATTTACGTAAAGAAAGGATCTGCTTTGAGAAGCACACCAGAGAGGAGAAGGAGAGATACAAACGGGTGTGTAGAAGTCTAAAATCCTGTCACCCTTCTGTTCTGACCATTCCTTATGATACTCATATTGATGTTATAGGAACTTCTTCAGAGGTTTTTAAATTTACAAAGGAGGTGAGCAGTAAGATTCAGAGCCTGTTTCAGACCAGGTAGAAAGTTAGTGCTTATGCTTTTTGCACTGTGTGCTTCTCAGACAGACTGTACTTGTGCAGGCTGTGCACCTCTGTGTCACTGCAGGGCTGTCATGTTCCTCCCAGCTGGGAAGTCTGCACATGGGGGTGAACAAGCCCATTCCCCCCAAATGCCCAGTTAAGTTCAGAACAGGAAACAAATGATCTCTGTACCTCTCGTGCGCTTAGAGACCCAAGAAGTTCAGCCCTCTCTGTCCAGATACATCCCCCTTTTTGCTTTTGTGAGCTGTGTTCTGTGCACTTGCACCCTCATTCTGTCTCACTGTCAGGGAGCACATGATGAGAGGAGTTTTTTAAAGAGTTCTTAGTAGCATAAGAAGTCAGACTGACAAAGCTGGGCAAGCCAATGTGATGTGAGACACTGCACTGAAGTTATGTTTCTTTGTGCAAGGAGGTGACCACTGAGAATAGGAACAGTGGCCTTTTTCTGTTGCCTGCATCTGCAGAAGGAAGTTCCCATCATTGAGATGTGTGAAGATCATAAAGCTTTCACACTTGAGGGGTTGAAATTCTTATTCAATGTACAGGCTTGTCATGTTCTGAGAAGGTATCGGAAAATAGCAATGGAAGTTCTTGACAGTAGAAAATAAGTGAGTTTTTAATCTTAGGAGCAATAAAGGTTTTTTTTTTTCCTGCTGCAATGACATCTGCAGCATCCCTTGACAGCATGTTTTTCAGACATGAAAGTATATCCCAAGTTTTGATGGGAAAACGTTGGAATCAGATTCCGTTTATGCAAATCCATTTCTAGATCCATGACAAGGGTCCAAATGTCCATCCTAATTTAGGCTTTTTATAAAACCAATTTAGAAAAAAACTTTTTATTTGGTGATCTTTTATGAAAACATACAGAGTGCAGAAAAAGTTTTAAGTTTTCATGCCATTAAAGAAATCTGTTACACAAAGTACTGTGTCCGTGTTCTTTAAGCCAACCCCCAGACTTTTGAGTGGGAGCACAAACCTGAAGCCTAAGAAATGCTTTAGGTATTTTCTTGTCATGACTGGTTATCCACTGCAGTTCTGGCAGTGAAAGATCCAGTTGTTGAACTGGTGCTCATGCTGTGTATTAAAATACCCTGTCAAAGTGTGATGGTGATGAGCTTAAGTACTTTGCTGGATGTGAGGTGGGGGGAATAGTGCTTAAAGGTTTCATCTCTTCCCCTGCAGCCAGGAGGTTCACCAAGGGGCTGGGAGATGGGGCTGAGGAGGGGTGTCCCTAGCTGGGTGCTGGAAGAGCCCCTCCTGTGCTCTGGGTACTCCCCACAGAGCTCGTGCAAAGATGGGAAGTTTTTCAATCTTGAAAAGGAGAAAGAAAATCCTCTCTGAAGGATAATCCTTTAATGAAATTAGTGCTCTTGTGTCCAGATTGGTCTGGTCTTCCTTTTTTCTGAAGAGCCTCCTTTTTTTTTCTGATTCATAGCATTGGTATTTCCTATTCACTTCAATAAATCTTTAGGGCTGGGCTGGTAAACCAGTGGCACTGGTGTTGGTTTGAGTTCTGACACTGGTTACTACTGGCTGAGCATTGCTTTTTGAGACCAGTTTGACAACAAAGCAGTTTGCAGCACCTCTACAGGTGTCATTCAGGTCTCGCTGCCTGCAAAGTACATAGTTTTTATTGAAAGGTTTGACAGATTTACTGAAAGAATCTTGAAAACATCACGGTTGGGTGAAGTGTTGTTGTTGAATCCTCGCTGAGTTGTAACAGCTCCTCCTGTGCCCCTTTGCCACCGCGTCCTTGGCAGTGCGGGGCTGCCGAGGGCTGGGGCCGCTCCTCACCCACCAGCCAGCGCCGGCTCATTGTTTCCCGGTGCTCTCCCATCTGCTGCCTCTGCTCTCACACCGAGGATGTCATTTCTTTAGACAAAGGGAGCTTTGCCTTGGTTGTTTTGTGTTTACGGAGTGCCTAGGAAATGAGGATCTGGATCCAGGTGGGTTAGTAAATAGCTACTGTTACACTCCAGGCTCTCCGAGACTTCTCTTTGCACGCCAGATTCGCAGCAGCCTTGGCCAGGAGCACCCTGTCTGTGTCACCTTTGCTGGTTCCTCGTAGCTGTGCAAGGGCAGGGCAGCACAGGGTCTTTGCTACTGAGAGTAGAGAGGCCTGTAACTGACTGAGCTACTCTAAAATTTAACCCTGCAGAGGAACCTGCTTTCTGCAGCAGAAAAAAAAAAAAAGCTGTGATCCACCAGGACAGACTGGTGTTTGCTGTAAAATATAAAAAGCATTTCAGGGGAATAACATCATTAGTGAAGCATGTATTTGTTCCTTCCTTCACCATGCAGATACCATGGAGAACAATAGATGTTTAGCAAAAAAAAAAAAAAAGAGAGTCAGATTTTGTCATTACCGTGAATACTTAAATAACAAAACAAATCAGTACTAGGGCTGGTAAGAGACTCGCCAGCTCTCATCCTCAGTTATTTTTATGGCAAGTGAAACACTATTTCACTCCACTTGACAAAGGCTTTTAGTATTTGTGCACATTGGAAAACATCCAGGAAGCCATACTGATGTCAGAATCTTTATGGATGTAATCCTTCACTAACTTCAGAAACAAAAACAAGTAACTGATGTAAATCACCTTTTGGCAAGACAATGGGGTAGAAGGAACATGCAGACCTAAACCCAGGTACTAGAAAGTTGAGTGGGCCAATTGCCCAAGCAGCTGGGCTGTATTGCATGAATCAACTAAAAATGTGCCCTTTAGGTGAACTTGACTAGTTCTAGTATGAAAACCACACCTCCAGAAGTTCAGATACACACCTCTGCTTGAAGCCCCCCCCTAAGCCTGTGCAGTAAAAGACACTGTACCTTTAAATGAAACCAGGGTACCCTACAGAAATCAGCTTTAACGAAGGGATTGTAAGCACTGTAAAACCCCAGTGAACACTGAATGTGCTAAACATGTTGATTTACCACGACTGTTGGGATGCTGTGCGTGCTGGCTTTGTGGGAATGACCCCCAGCACCCCTTGCTGCACAGAACTGCTCGTAAATTGCTAAAACCTCAACTCTGTGTGTTCCTGGCTTCCACACCAGGTAAACAAACCCCATTTTGGCACAGCAATATCAGATGTTACTCCTAGATGCAAACCAGTGGTGCTGACCCAGGTTTGCACTTTTAATTTGAATAGAGAATTTGCTTATGGGACCTCAACAAAACATTTGCCCTTATTGCTGTGTCGACGCTCGCTTCCCTTCACCAGAAGGGAATACATGACAGTTCCTGTTGTAAAAACACAAAACCTGGTTTTGACCTAAGACACAACACAAAGCCTAAAATATAAAAATTAAAACAGAAAAGGTGACAAATAATATTAGAATCCAAGCCCAGTTTCTGGCAGCACTGTGGTCAGCCAGGAAAGCACCATTTTCTGCCACCTGAAAACCCGAGGTTTTGAGAGACAATTCAACATCCCTTAGCAGGAAAGCAATATGCAGTTTGGAGGCAAAATCAATCTCCTTGATGACCAGAGGGGATGGGGGGAGGTGGGTGGAGGAAGAATGATTTACTGGAGTCCTTTCACCATCACTGACACAAAGCGCCGCTCTGGCTGGCAAAGGCAGGACAAAGCTTCCTTCACTCCTCATTGTACCTGTGCATCTGATTCTGCAAGAGGAAAGATGTATTCCATTCCTGCAGAAAGGAGGTTGTTCCATTAGGAAAAAAAGCCCTTTCTGCAGATTTAATTGTCACTGGAACTGCCTCTGCCACCTTTGAGTTGTATGGAAACTTCCTCTCTGCGTTTGTTAACAAAAACACATGTACAAAAGACCCATGACATCTCCTGAAGGATGGCAATACCAGAGTGATGTTTTCTAAGGAAGAAGTACTTGCTACTTTTTGGAGCCGTGTCTTACTTAAAAAAAATAAAAATTAAAAAAAAATGTGTGGGAAAAATAGTGTTGCTAGCAGATAACTTCTAGGTTTATGTCTTCATCTGGCTACACTGGAGACTCAGAAACATAAAACCCAGATGAACACGGACAACAGCCGTCAGCTGAGGGTGAGCTCAGGGTGGTCGGTGAGTCAGTCAGTCTCTGCAGCCCACTGGGGTTGGATGGGGACCTGCTCCCACCAGGAGAGAGGAGATGAACTTAGCAGTCTATGTCCGGAGGAGCTGAGGCTCTGCTTGGCTCCACTTGGGCTCTCGGGAGGCTTCTGTAAACAAACACACAGGTTCCTGTTGTGTTGCACATCTTGTGCAAGAGCAAAGCAGCTGTAGAGCAGGGCCAGGCTAATGCTGGGGAAGTTCCTGCTCCATTGCACAACATTTCTGCAGTGACTTCTTCCCTCACACTTGGTGTGGCTGGTTGGTGTCACTGGAGACACGGCTTCTAGCCAATTTAATTCAAAAGAACTAATTTATTGTCCTTCGGGCTTCTGCCCTTCAGTTTGCTCCAGTTACTGATGAAAGGACCTTTTCCATTCCTGTCTTTTAAACTAAGAGCATAGTAAGTCACATGTAGATACTTCCACCACTTTCCCCTACCATTAGAGGATGGGAGTCTTCCCCGATTCCTGCCGCAGGCTGCCTGAAGATAACCAGACAACTTGGCTGGGAGAAAAAAAAAAAAATAAAAAAAAATTTAATTTTAATTATTAAAAAAACCCAAACAAACAACTAACAAAAAAAAACACCCAAAACAACCCAAAAACGCCCAGAAAAATCAAGTCAAAACTGCACAACCCTTCAGAATTGACAGAGCCCTGTCTGGTTGTACTTACTTTTTCCTTTGCTATAGAGAGTTGCAGAACATCTGCTGGAAAACACGTCCCTTTTTCTGCTTCACCTAACCCAGCTTTCCTTTGTCTCCTGACACCCATTAATGACCTTTAAAGAAACCTCCTAAAAGTAAGTCGGTTAAGAAGAAATACTGCCTCTAATGGCAGCAGCCAGCGCTGCCGGAGCGTTGCATTAAAGCCGTTTTCCAGGTGGATTTCCCCACTCATTGCCTTTGTAACAGGAGCAGGAGGGATCACCACCAGCAACACGCAGTACTTTACCAAAAAAAAAAAAAAAAAAAAGCAAGCTATATAAAATATAGGAAAAACAAGGTTCTATTATCTTTGTCCAGGTGAAATAAGTTCATACTCCTGAAATTTCTGACACTGTAGAGGAGGAAGCAGCATATCATGGTACGTACAGACACCAGTGTTACTGCTTGCTCAGAAGAAGGGTGGATGTTCTTCAAGGTAGAAGCCTGGAGAGCTCAAGGGTACCAGAATATGGAGATGGTTCATATCAGGTCAGTTCTTGACTAGCAGCTACTCATGTGGTCTGCTCCTCGGTCTGGACACGAGGAGATGAGCAAGGGCCACCTGCCCCAGCGGGTTTCACCAGCCGGACTTGGTCCCTTCCAACTTCTCCTGCCATAAACACGGGGAACGCAAGAGGGAGCCAGATGCTTTAGAGCTGAAATCCCGAAGTCTCCACAGGGGTCCTCCCTGCTGGACCTGGTGGAAGGAGGAGATACCAGAAGCAGGTCTTGCTCTGTCCCTTAGCTGGTGGAAGCGGAGCTCAGGTCACGTTTACCTGGAGCAGATGTTGGGAGTGGCCCCTTCCACTCTTTCATTGCTCAGATGAGGTGCTCTTACATCACCTTCTTTCAAGGTTATTTAAAAACGGGTGAGGAGATGGAGCACTTACTGATTTCACACTGAAATTGCAGGTCGCCAGGATGACCAGAAGCCCCAGCACTGCTGTAGTTTATCCCTTGTTAAACATTGATACGTCAGCCTTCAGAGCCCTGAACCAGGGGAGCACAACATGGCACCATGCAGGGCAGATCACCTTGGTGCACACGTGAGCTGTGGGGGATGACCACCTTTTTACACCCAGGTTGAGAGAGAAGGGGGTTACCAGAAGGAAGAGCAGGCAGAAGCCAGCAGTTCTGCTCTCTGGGGTAGTGCTCCCCATTAACCCCCATCCCTCGGAGGTGAGGACCTGCTGTGGAAAGCTGTGCTTGGATCCCAGCTTATCTGCACTTCCTTCTAGCTCCTGGTCTCCTCCAGATCCCACCAAGTACAAGGGCTCTGGAGGAGAGACACCACCAGCTGGAGGCCACCACAGCATTCAGGAATTTAACCCTTCCTGCTCATAAGAACAGCCCATCCCATCTCCTCTTGGTGTGGCTGGCACCGAAGCCAGTGAGCAGTGCTGGGACATGCCCATGGGCTTAACTTTCAGTCGAGATACTTTAAAAACAAAACGAAAAAAACCCCACCCAAACCCTTCCATTTTGGCATAGATTCTGGCAAGTCTTTCCTAGTGTTATAATAAAAGCAACATCTCTCCTTGGTGTTGCAAAGAGACGTGTCCTGCCTGACCTGCACGTGGGGACTTACGTTGCGGAAAATCACCTTTTTTACCATCATCTGGGCCCTTCTGTTTTGTAGCAGATCACTCTTGTGCAGACACAGCCAGTTCTTAACAACTGGAAAGTTTTAATGCACACAGTAAACACCACTGAGAGTGCTTTTTGTCTCCTCTAAATGATATGAACGCTTCCCCCGTGAGTTAAGGGATTTGGCATTTCTCTCAGGCATACTTTACATTTTCCAAACTTTCTGAGTAACACATTGAGAGACTTAAACATCTGCACTGCCAAACCAAATGAGAGAAGAAACGGTTCAGCAGGCTCATTAATGCCTAGCACTGACAGGCCTGGAGGGGCTGCAATTTTATTTACATAGGGTAGAGACAAGCCTTTAGGGAATCGTGGTGTTATTTACCTAGAGAAGAGGTGCTCCTTTGGGGGCAGGGGGGTGTCATTTAGATGCAGAAAGGAGAGGAGCTGGGAGCACAGTCTTACATAGACACGGTTTTACCTGTGCTTCCAAAAACAGAGTTAAAACATGGTCATAAATGCTGTTGTCAGTAGCAGCTGGAGTGTTTTTCCCACACGTGGAGCTGTTAGAGTTCAGCTACAACAGCTTCCCACCACCAGCAGAGCCCCCGAGAGCAAACCAGGGTGAATTAGCTACAGAGGAAAGAAACAGAGAAGAGAGTTTGATTAAGAAAGATAAGAATAAGATAAGCCACAGAATAAAAGCATTTTTAAGAACTGCAGTTATCAAAACCCCCTCCCCCCAACTCTCCTAAAGTCAAAACCAAAATAACTGCATTTATCAAATTGTTGGCTGGGTGCTATTTGCAGGGTTACCCCCTGCCCCTCAATGTGCCTAACCCTGCTCCGAGGTTACCCCAGCACATCCCAGCCTGCCCACAGCACCCACCTCCCTCCATCCCTCTCCCCAGCCAACCAGCTCTGGTCTTCACCACCCCGGAGTCCTCCTCCCAGCCTGCAAGAGAGCTGAGGATTAACTGAAACCAGCTGCTTGGCTCCCTCCCCTCCTTCCCGCACCACTTTGCATTCCTCTCCAAGCACACGCCATCCCCCGAGCTGTGCTTGGCTTTGGGATGCTGCAGAAACAGCCAGCCTGCACACCACCCTCCTCCTGGGCTGGAGCTGGTGGGTACCAGACACTCCCCGTGTGCAGCGTCACCAGCTGCAGAAGGTACTTAAAATCTTGCCTCTTCGGGGTTTGTGTTACATTTTGAGCTTTTTGTGTTCTGGTCACAGGTTTTTAATGTGGGTGACCTCAAAGAGCCTCCAGACGTGCAGTACTGCCCCAGGAACCACATATTGAATACCTCATAAAATAGGAGAATGATGTTTAGCTTACCACGACTTGAGTATTAAGTAAGAGCAGTTGCTGAAACTAACTTGATAGTTGTAGGGGATAGCTGGCCTCCTCTGAAGGACGACTTATCCTGCTTTGGAACAGATGATGGGCAGTACTCTGGAGGTACTATCCACAGCCTGCCCTGCTTCACAGACTGTCTTGAACAGCAGAGATGACATATTTTAGATACTTCTGGATTATTGCTGTTTATCAAGGGCATGTAGCGAGAGGACAAGGGACAATGGCTTTAAACTGGCAGAGGGGAGATTTAGGTGAGACATTAGGAAGAAATTCTTTGCTGTGAGGGTGGTGAGACACTGGTGCATGTTGCCCAGAGAAGCTGTGGCTGCCCCATCCCTGGAAGTGTTCAAGGGCAGGTTGGATGGGGCTTGGAGCAACCTGGTCTAGTGAGAGGTGTCCCTGCCCATGCAGGGGGGTTGGAACTAGATGATCTTGAAGGTCCCTTCCAACCCAAACCCGTCTGGGATTCTGTGAAATACCTGAGTCACGACACAAAAGAGTTAAGCAAGCTCCGTGCTTCCCAGGGGACAGCCTATTGCAACTTGTAAACACTCACTGTCTCTTTCCAGGTGGTAATTACACCAGCTCCCCCCCCCAAGTCAGGATGACATCAAGGGGCTGACAATTTCCTGGAGAAAGCAGCTGTGTTTCCACTAATGAGCCTCAAGATTGGCAAAATGGGATCCCAGAGCACAGTTGTTGCAGCAGCTCTGGCATCTGAGACCCCAAGACCCTTTGATAATTCTGACTGGAATTTCTTAGAGGTCTTTGTTTCTCCTTCTGTTATTATGCCAAATTGCAAACGTCTGCTCATCGTGCTGTGGATTTTTTTCCTTTTAAGTGTTTACTGGGAGCTGTCCCTAATGCTGTCAGGTTGTGGTGACACATGGAATGGGCTCTGTCAGGAGAGGGCAAATGGGGGCAAGATAACCAAAGCAGCAAAGGGAAAAGCACAGGGCAATGTGTTTAGGAGGTTCTGGAAGAAACACGTTTTTTATATCTTGCAGTACAATCAAACAGATTTTTTTTTTTTTTTCACAGGATGAATTAATTTTTTGCAGGTCAGGAGCAGGCATGGGAGTTTGAGAAATGATTTCACTCCCTTCACGTGGCATATTCACAATTTCACAAATTACTTTGCAAATAACTGGTGCTCTTTAATAGGGAAGCTGGGCAAAATAAAGCAGAATTGTCAAACATTGCTCCTGAGTGGCCTTTGCAGATTCTTCACAACGGCACAAGGCTGGTAACAGCTGAAAATGAACAGATCAGATGAGGATGTTTGTTCATCTTAATGGCTGCATGGAGTAGGTATTAGTAGTCCTGCTATTGGGCTCCATAAACCTGGTTTGCATGTCCACAGGTAACGTTGCTAATGGATAGTGGATGGATTGTGCTCTGCACTGAATTTGCATTTGTGCTGTTGTGTGCACGGGTGATAAATATCAGCATGGCTGGAGCATGGTGACAGCAGCACTTTAGGAGCAGAAGTGCCTTCTCCCTGACTCTAGGCCAAGGTCAGCCCAAGTCTACCATCACCTTGGAAGGAGCTGGGACTCTGCTTTCCCACTGCCTTCACAATGGAGAAGCCAAACCTCCTTGGAGATATGGCCCCAGCCTGCCTGTTTGTGGGAGGTTAGGAAAGGCAGAGGCACTAAATAATTCTCCGTATATTAACATATTTCCATAGACTACCCAAGGGGGGGCTCTTTTCTTCTGGACAGGACTCAGCCCCAGCTGGAGAGATCAGTCTGCTTTTGGCCCCTTTGGGAAGGTGTGGCTGGGAACACTTGCCCTCATTGTGTTAAAAATGAGTTAAATTTTCACCATCTAGGCAGAAGCCTTCAATCTCCAGGGTCATCAGTCTGTACCCTTGACAAAGATGGAATGCCAGACAAAACATAATTACTTGCATATTACCCATCTGACATCTTAACTATTAAGACATCTATCTAGTCTGAAATCATTCATATGAAGGTGTTTGTGCCACCGCAGGCTTAGGAAATGTTGAGTAGATGAAGCTATAATGTTCTTCTCTTAATTTGGGCTCCTGGTATAATATGATTTGGTTTTCCTCAGATGCTACAGCCTCATGGTATGAAGTTTTGGTCTCACCTGCCATGAACTTTATACTATTTCTGTTGGTCTCTGGAGACCTTTTTCCACGATAGTCCAGTGCATTAACATGAAATTTGAGGCAATGCATCCATTTTTTTGAAAAGTAAGCACTATGTAAAATGAGTATAAATGTCATGTGTTTTTGTAACTGTCGAAGTGTTGTAATTTCTATATTATTTTATGGATTGAAAAATGGAGGCAAAGAGGGCAAATGCTTGCCTGAGGCTACGTATTCAATAGCAGAATAAAAATTGACAATAACACACTAAGCTCAGGCCAGAGAAATATTAACACTTTGTCAGCCTCAAGCATCCAGGAAGCCCAGGACACAAGACCCCACACCATGTTTATATCCCTAAAGCCCTCCAAAAAGGGGCATATTTCCAGCCTTTTAACTGAAAGGCAGATTAAAAAGCCTGAAAATGAAAACAAAAAAAAAAAATTGTGAGAGTAATAACTGCTGAATTTGCAGGAATCAAAGTTGGTGCCTTAAGAAAAAGAGTAGAGGATGAATTGTGGCTCACGATAATGTTGTGAGAGCCAGAAAACTGTTATGCTGGGGTTGAAGCTGGCTGAGGGTGAGCAGGGGACATGTGGGGACAAATTCACCAAGTTCTGAATTTGCATGTTCACATTCTGACTTCTCCTGATGGTGGATGGTGAGCCTTCCCCCAGCACGCTGCCCACGCTCGGCCCTCTGCCTTGGGCAGTTCACACAGCTGGAAAATGCTTGGCCAAAATTGCGTAAATTGAAAAGAAATTAAGTTTTTAAACCTCTTCCTAGCCAGAGAAATAAAACTGGCTTAGCAAACAGGACTGGGTTTTGTTCAGGGAAAGGAACTGCTGTGTCTGACATGGTCCCTTGTGAAAATGTGTTTTTCTGCAGTATGCTGCCCGTGCTGTTCCCAAAACCTACATATTTTGTAGCCAAACCACAGAGCATGACAGTTTGTTTTGTGTAACAAACCAAATTTGTGCTCTTCTTTGCACTCTGGGTGGGGGGGTTGTGCATTTGTCTGGATATTTGTGTTTGAACTGCATGGCAGGGTCTGGAGCAATAGCGGGGAAATCAGGGATAACCCTTCTCACCTCTGTGATGTCATTTTAAAGCTATTTTTTAATGAATTGGAGGGCAGCTAATGAAGTAAGCCTTAGGCTCTGACTCTTCCCTGCTGGGGATGATGGTGCTGTAAGGCTTTGTGGGTGGGAGGCAGGGGGTTGGACACCCCTGGAACACCATGTCCTCTGGGTGGAACACTGTTCCTGGTGCCCTTCCCAACAAAGTATCCCAGGGCTTCAGGACCCCGTACACAGCTTTGCAGAGCCTGGAGACAGTGACCTCCTGTATGAAGCTGAGAAATATGGCTTCTTTTTTTTTTTTTCCATCAAGAAGTGCCAGAAAATGCCATTAAGAGCACTTCCTGGGTTTCTTAGCTCCTTTCTTTCATCTTAGGCAATAAGCAGCTCATTAAACAAATCAAATCAGGTTTTATGAGGCTGCTTTCATCTCTCCAGCTGCACTTGGCCCCTCTGCATGCGTGGTGTGTCCTCACCACGGGTCCCCTGCAGACAGCAGGGCTGGTGCAGACCCAGTGCCATGAATATTCCCTTCAGCAGAAGAACTTCAGGAGCAGGGTTCCCAGCAGGTCCCGTGGTTATGCTCAGGTACAAGTGGTGTCCCCAGAGTGGAGTCCATCACCCAGTGTGCAAGAAACCATTCCACACACAGAGTGGAGACACTTCCTTTGATTTCCAGTTCTGCACAGAAAAGGGAGCCAGGTGGGATTCCACAAAGCAGGCTCAGCTTCCCAAAACACAAGGGCTACTTTTATACACAGAAACATGTAAAAATTACTTTATCTCTAATTATATTCTATAACTCCTGTAGATGATGGCTTAACTAGTTCCTCGCTTCCATTTCAAGTGGCAGTGCTCAAAAACTTCACCATGCATACTCCAAGAGCAGGGGGCTTTTTGTTAGTAGGGGTCCCTCTACTCTTAGGTGGGTATTTTAGTATGCTAATAGGACATTAATATGCTAATGGTATGTTCATACAGTGAGTCAAATCAGTCAGTGCTTTCTACCTAATGCTCAAGGCTATAACCAAGGCAGGTTGTGGGGAGTGCTCCCTCCCATCCCCTCCTTGCAGGCCTTTTTCTCAGCCATGGGTTGCTGACTTGCTAGGGATGTGTTTTCCTCTAATTCTTGCTATGCAAGATCTGGTTTTATTCTGTGTGTCTCTTTGTTCTTTTTTATGTGATATTTTCCCCCAGAATTTTACTTATTTCAAGTAATAATTGACATCATGACCAATGGGCCCAGATCCACGTTGACTGCCAGTGAGAGCAGCTGGTGGTTTGCAGGGGCTGGTGAAGTGCAGGAGGGGTTGGGCCTTGGCAGCAGAAGCAGCAGCAAAGCTTGTCCTGCTCTTCCCCATCCCAGGTCACCCTTGGCTCTACAGGAACCATGAGTCTTTGGGTGATCTTACACAGTGTATGTTCTCCAATACGTACAGACAGAGGCACAAATAGGTGTGTTATTGTAGCAGGTTTGGGTTTATTGTTCTGTGAGGTTTATTTTGAGAGGTTGTCGTTTTGAATGTTGTTGTTTTTTTAAAGCACATTTGTATTTTCCTCCACAGTGCTTACCTTCAGAGGGGAAGCTGTTCACCACAGCCAGATATTTTGGCAGCAACAGTGTTTTATACTCGTGCAAAGACCATTAATGTTCCCCCAGAGTTCATTACCACGTTAATGAATCATGGGATGTGGCTGCTCAGGTGAGCATGGCCTCAGCTCAGCCCTAAGGTGGGAACCTGGATTTTTCCAGAAGCTCTGCAATTCTCAGGCACTGCTTGCTGATCATAGAAACATATGCTCACAGGCTGGTTTGGGTTGTAGAGACCTTAAATCTCATCTGGATCCAACACCCCTGCATGGGCAGGGACACTTCCCACTAGACCAGGTTGCTCCAAGCCCCATCCAACCTGCCCTTGAACACTTCCAGGGATGGGGCAGCCACAGCTTCTCTGGGCAACCTGGGCCAGTGCCTCACCACCCTCACAGCAAAGAATTTCTTCCTAATATCTAACCTAAATGTCTCCTCGTCCAATTTAAAGCCATTCCCCTTTGTCTCATCACTCTCTGCCCTTGTCCAAAGTCCCTCCCCTGCTTTCCTGGAGCCCCTTCAGGCACTGGAAGGTGCTCTAAGGTCTCCCTGGAGCCTTCTCTTCTCCAGGCTGAACACCCCCAACTCTCTCAGCCTGTCTTCATAGGAGAGGTGCTCCAGTCCTCGGATCATCTTCGTGGCCTCCTCTGGCCTCTCTCCAACGGGCACCTACACCTGTGACACCATGTGATCACCCACCAGGCCCCTGCAAAGGAGGAGATGCTATGCCAGTTTGCAGGGGTAGCTCGATGCTGCCCACATGCAGGAATGTGCCCGGGTGTGGTGGGGGAACACTCTGCTGAGCCGTGGGGCGAGGAGCCAGCCCCACTGTGTTCCATCCATCACCCTTGGTGGGGTAGGATTCCCATATCCCGGGGAGGAACGGCAGAGTTGGGATGGCAGAGCATCCTGCTGGTGTATGAAACCATGGCAACACTGGGTTAAGCATTTCTAGGCTGTTTAATTCGGCCTAAATATTTTACAGGCGTTTTTCCTGCAGCTATTTTTGTGTATTTATTTTCATGTGGCTGTTACTAGACTAATCCAAGTGAGATTCTTGTCCCTCCCTGCAACTGCCCCTTGAAGGCAGCCTTGTGATGGACTGTTAGACCCTTCTTGCTTAAAAAGCCTTGGGTAGGAAATAGCTTGTCTTGCCAGAGCATCAGACCAGTTGCGTGGCATTTTTTTAAACCTTTGAAATCAGGTAAAAAAAGCATAGACTAAGACCAATGGGAAGGAGGACTCGATGCTTCATTTCTGTCCCCCCTTAATCACAGCAAAGCCCTCGTGATCCTCAAGTCAACTAATTGTCACTATTAAAGGCAGCACAAGAAAGCTCTACTACAGGAGATGTTTTCTGACTTCTGCAGAGGAACTTTTTTTTTTTTTTTTTAAGATTACCTTTGAGAAGCAAGAGGGCCCATTTAATTTCAAGTGTAATGACTTTCCACCATACCTAATTCCACCATTTCCAAGTACATTAGCTGCATGATCTCCAGATTGCTAGAAAGATGCCGTCAGGTACCAGACTGGGTGTCAGACATAAAAGCTTAATAACTGACATACTTTACATTTTTGGTGCAATTGGATATAAAAGCTTCCACTCAGTTAAAATTACCAGAGGTAATTTCAACACAGCTGTCAAGTCTTTTTCCTAGAAATGGAAGTTTTTCTAATGTGCTCTTACTGAGATGGAGGGAAAGTAATTTCTGATGTAATTTCTTCGTACTCAGGTATCACTGGAGAGAGGTGAAGCTTGACATTTTGCTGAGAAGGTGTTTCTCAGCCCATCCTTGGCTGCTGGAGATGGTGCCTCTGGTTCAGGTTGGGGTAGATTTAAGGCTGATCTCCAGGCCTGAACATGTGAGGCTGAGAGCTGAGGCCACCTGGGGCACAGTCAAGCCGAGATTGTTGTGGTTTGGGCCTAACACGACAACAAAGAACCAGCCTCGTGGCCACTCACTCAACTTCCCCACACACCCACACTCTGGGATGGGGAGGACAAACCCAAATAGAAGTTCATGGGTCGAGACAAAGGACAAGGAGGGTTCTTCACTGATTATGGTCCCAGGCAAACCAGACTCAACTTCGGGAAAAAATAATAACTTAATTTCACACGAATCCAATGCCCACAGGACACAGACACACACAGAGCAGGGCTCACATACGTTACCCCTCCCCTCCCTTCTTCCCGGGCCCAAATTCCTTTGTTCCCAATTTCCCTCCCTCCTTCCCCCCAGCAGCACAGGGGGATGGGGTTTAGAGTCAGTTCACAGGCTGGTGGTTCCTGCCGCTCCTTCCTCCTCAGGGAGGATTCCTCACAGTCCTCCCCTGCTTCCCCACAGGGTCCCTCCCATGGGAGAGAGGCCTCCACGAACCTCTCCTCCATGAGTCCTTCCCACCAGGTCTGGAGCAGCTGCTCCAGCGCGGGCTGCCCACAGAGTCAGGGGCTGCTCCGGGAACAGGCACCTCCCCTGGCGCGGGGGCTACCACAGCTGCAGCAGCCGAGTCCACTGGCTGCAAATCTGAGTCCATTGGACAAGTTCACCCCTCCTGGCACCTCCAGGGAATGCTTCCCCACATTCGTCCATGAATGCAGGGGGAACCATCTCTCACAAGCTGCGATCTCGCCATGGGTTGCAGGGAAACTTCTGCTTGGGCACCTTCTTCCCCTTCTTCCTCACCAACCACCAGCACTGCTCTGCCTCTCCAGCTCAGCTCTTCTTTAAGTGCTCGCTCTGCTCAGATCTTGTATCAGTTCTTTCATATGTTAATGGCAGAGGTGCATCTACTGTCCCTCTAATGTCTCCTTGGCTGGTTTTGGAGCAGGGGAGCTTCTCAGCTTCTTACCACAGCCACCCCTGGGGCCCTTCCCCCACTACCAAAAATCCCACCTAACCAAACCAGCAGAGACATTCTGTGAAATGCTAGAAGATCTCTTTTTCCCTGCAGAGGAGTGACAGCAAGGAGCTGAAATCCCTGCCTGGAATGGTCCAAGACGGGTGGCCTGGAACACTCTCAAAGCTGCCTTTTGAAGGCAAATTAAGAGTGGGTCCTGTGCAGGAATCCCCCAAACCCACTCAGGTTTGCCATGGATTTTGGAGGAAGAGCTGAAGCCCTTTGCATCTACAGAAGAAAAGAAGAAAAATCAGAATGTCAGTGCTTTCAGCTCTTCATTGTCATGGCTTGTGGAGTCAGGCTTGGGAAAAGGTTATGAGGATATCAGAAAAATATAATTTCCATGTTAGGGGGCTGCAGTTGGGCCTCTGATGCTCACTCAGCCCTGACAAAACCAGTGCTTAACCCGAAGTACTTTGTTTATGTACTTTGCTGGGTTGGGGCTTTATCAGTGTTGGCTTTTACAGCAGATGAGGGGCCATTCAGCTGACCTTCAAAAGGACTTTCATCTGAACAGGTGTGGCTTTTCCAGAAGCAGGAGGAAATGGCCACAAGGTGTGGCCAGGTTTCCCAGTTGGTCAGGGAACTCAGCAATCCGTGTCATTTCCCTGCCCTGCTCCTGCCCCTCGCAGGAGGATGGGCAGCAGTGGGGATTGTCCTTGCTCAGCTCACAGGAGAGCACTAAGGCACTGCTCCTCTACTCCAGCCCAGATTTCACCCCCAGTTTCTAAACCCTTGACCTGAGCCAGGGTCTTCAGGAGGGACCCTCACCTCCCACTTCTCCAAAAGCTTTCACACCTATCTCTTATTTAAATGGTCCTTTTCTCCTCCAGGGCCTCTTTGACAGTTGCCTCCACCCCTGCAGCAGACACGTTGTGGGCTTGCAGCTCAGCACGACCTCAGGGGCCTTTTTACTGCCCAGATGAGCCCATCACCTATGGCCAGGATGAAATCATTCTGCTCTTTATTTCTTCATTACAAGCCCCTAACCAGCTTTCAGGGCAAATGGAGTATTTTCCTCTAAATAGTTGTAAACATTGGCAGAATGCAATGGCCTCAAGTTGTGCCAGGGGAGGTTTAGGTTGGATATTAGGAAAAAATTCTGTACTGAAAGACTGGTCAAGCATTGGAACAGGCTGTCCTGGGCAGTGGTGGAGTCACCATGCCTGGAGTTAGTCAAAAAACATGTAGACATGGCACTCTGAGACATGGTTTAGTGGGGATGGTGGTGCTGGGTTGACAGTTGGACTTGAAGATCTTAGAAGTCTTTTCCAACCTTAATGATTCTATGACAAAAAAGCAAGAGAGCAGAGCAAAAAAGCACAAACACAGGTGTCTGTCCCCATTGCAGGACAGGTCCTACTCTGATGCTGCACCTTGATGAGGCCCCAGAACAATAAGGGTAAAGAAGAAAACTCTTCAGAAGATGGTGTTTATGTACCATTGGGAGCAAGAAAGGAAAACCCTGGGTATGCACTGACCTACAGTTTGGAGACAGAGGTTCTCACTGTAGGAAAGCAGACACATGCCCTTGGCCTGGAAGTCAGCTCAGTGTGTCCCAGGAATGAGCAGTTGAGGCTTCACTAAATAGGTTTTTTTCCCCAAGAAAAAGAACTTTCTCGTTTCTTGTCTTCTTGTTCTGTGAGAAGACTAGAAAGATACAAATAACATCGCGTTAAAATTTTGAGGAAAATCAGTGTTTGAGCATGAAAACAAAAGGGAAGGGAAAGGAAGGGAAGGAAAATGCCTGGAGGATCCTGCTTTATTGCTCCTCGTGTCTAATGGAGCCTCCACAGTGAGTGATGGAGCAGGCAGTGGAGGAGCAGTGGGGAAAAAGCTGACCTGGAGGCAAGAAGCTCACACGCAGGGAGCAAGGCTCCCACCCAGGTGGAAAGCAGGGGAAGGAAAAAGGCATTCCAGGGACTTCAATTTTGATCTCCCCATCAATCCTTTGAACTGTACATAACAATATGAGAACCAGGTACCAGTGTCTCTGTGATGGAAGGCTATTACTGGGTGTTAATATTTTATATGTCGTTTCAGGGCAACCAAGATTGTTTCTTCCCCCTCCCTCCTGCAGAATAACCCTAAAGCTGCCAGCAGGAAACCCCAGATATCCTGAATTAGAACACTTGCAGGGTAGGCATGCAAGAAGTTAAATAAATGCAGGAGGTAACAAGAGGTTCATGGTGTAGAAGCAGAGCATTGTCCCATGCGTGCGCCTGCCACGTGGCCTCTTGATGGCAAATGCAAGCTAGCTATTAAACTTATCTCCTGCCTGCTAAATATAGAAGCATGTGCACATGTACTGTCAGAGGGATAATGCCTGGGATTTTTACGATTTGACACAAAAATTACATATCTGAGGATTCAAAACTTCCAGTTCCATTCTGCACGCTGCTTTAGAGGTTTCTTTTTTTACCTTTTAAGCACCTCTTATCTCCCACAGCTGAGAACATCCCAGCAGACAATTGATTGAATCAACACTATTGAAACT
Organism: Hemiprocne comata; assembly: GCA_020745705.1. Taxonomy (NCBI): domain Eukaryota; kingdom Metazoa; phylum Chordata; class Aves; order Apodiformes; family Apodidae; genus Hemiprocne; species Hemiprocne comata. Next base: position 2,076,803 of record CM036591.1, read on the forward strand.
GAAAGAACACACACAAGATAATTCTGCTCCCTCCACCCCCCCCCCCTTTTTTTTTTTTAAGAATATTCTTATTTTTCCTAAGGAGAAGTTCATGAGCACCTATGCCAGCATAAAATCAGAAGAGGTAAAAAAATAAACAGCATTAATAGAGACTGTCAATATATCTAAGATGGAGACAGCAACCAAAACAAAAGAAAACCTTAATGGACTGGGAAATGTAATGGAGAGGAAAGGTCTTGAAGAGGTGAGAGAGTTTCTGTATCTAGGCTCTGTTGAGTTAGAGCTTAAGAATGGGTTATTCAAAGGACACAGGAAAAAGTAGTTCTTGAAAATCGACCAGAGATTTAGGACATGTAGGAAGTCAACTTGAAAAAAAACCAGCATTTTCAATACCATTTTGTTGGACCTTAAATGAGTAATATTCAGAAAGTGGAAGCATTTGGAATGTAGTTTTGGCAAAAAAAAAAAAAAAAAAGGGTTGAGAATTCAAAATATAGCAAAAGGAAAAGGTCTGTGATTGTACTTGGAGAAGTCCTAGGAAATGAAAAGGAGAAAGAAAGATGGAAGGAACAGGAAGATTGCAAGGAAAGACATTGGAGAACAGATGGAGCTGAGGATCACTCTAACAAGATTAACAGTGATTAGACAATTGAGCAGAAATCTCATTTATTTGGTACTGACCTTTGATCTGAGGTTGTTGGAGGTTTGAGCAGAAGATAATCACCTTGGAAGAGTTTGCTTTGGAGCAGTGGTTGGGTGATGTGTAAGGACAGGAATCCTGCACCTCCGCTGGCTTCACGGCACCCCAGGAGGGACAGTGAGGAGCAGGGGGGAGTTAAAGTTTCTCTAAAACAAAAGAAAACTCTTTCAGCCCTAACTCTCAGCATGGCAGGATATTATAGCAACTAGAAGAAAATATACTCGAATGTTTGGACTCCAGAGCATCCTTGTGTTTGTTCACTTAGAAACTGGTGGTGTGTGAAATTAAAGTATCGAGGTGGATGGGATGGGTGGCTCATCTCTGGGTGAAGATGCCCCAGTGAGTTTTGGAATATTTTCTGATTTACCATCATGAAGCTAGTGAAGGGTCTGGAGAACAAGTCTTATGAGGAGCAGCTGAGGGAGCTGGAGAAAAGGAGGCTGAGGGGAGACCTTATCACTCTCTACAACTGCCTGAGAGGAGGTTGGAGCCAGGGGGAGGTTGGTCTCTTCTCCCAAAGAGCAAGTGATAGAACAAGAGGAAATGGCCTCAAGTTGTGCCAGGGGAGGTTTAGATTGGATCTTGGGAACAATTTCTTCATGGAAAGAGTTGTCAGGCCCTGGCCCAGGCTGCCCAGGGCAGTGGTGGAGTCCCCATCCCTGGAGGCAGCTAAAAGCCATGTAGATGTGGTGCTGAGGGACATGATTTATTGGGCATGGTGGTGTTGGGTTGATGGTTGGACTTGATGATCTTAGAGGTCTTTTCCAACCTTGATGATCCTATGGTAGGATGCAGAATCTTCTCATTTCCTTGGGTTGTCTTTGTTGCTTTTTTTTTCTTTCATCCTCAGGTTTCTCACCAGAACATGTCAACGTGTCGCAGCACTTCCTGATGGGTGCCAGGGAGGGGAGGGTGCTTTGTGCCTGCCCTGTGCTGAGAGGAGAACAAACTCTGCTGAATGGCCAAGTTTTACACAGATATTACAATACAAGAGGTCTGAGATTTGTTTATGCAAGAGAAATTAAACTGCTCATTTATGTAACAAATAGCATGCAAAGAATGATCACCAGCCATCATACAGGAAAATGGCTTTAAAACATGCAGTGGGGAAAAATATACCTGTATGGAGCAATCCTGCAAGGACAGCAGGAGGATGTGGGGTTGCTAATACATTTTTACCATCTCTGTATTTTATTATTCCATGAAACATGACTAGGTTGAGTTACGTTGACTCATGTTAAATTAATTATCAACTCAATACCCAAAAGGCTTTGATGAACTGATTAAATTTCAGCAGATCCTTACCACATTTCCTGCCACAGACTTGGAACAGGTGAGACAGGGAGAAAAAAGGCCCCAGCAGGAATGAAGTTTGAATGGAGTATTGCACAAAACCCACCAGAACCTCATCTGTTTGCCCAAGGAGCAGAAGAAAGGTCTCTTGTCAATGAGGAGAGGACAGAAATGCATTAGTCACAAGTGTCCACACCTCAAATACAAGCAAAATCTCATCAGCTCATATAATATTACTCTGATTTTCTGCCCCGGCAGGTAATAGATATATAGCAATTACAACACAAATCAATTCACCTTCAAGAATATGCACACAATACCACCAAAACCACTGTTATCCCAAAGCTGAAACCTTTTAGGAAAATATTAGCTTCTTTTCAGAAAAGTCTGCAGCCCAGGAGTGGGGAGCTGGCAGTTTTGCAACTCATGGAAAAGCTGGAAATTGTGCAACGGGCATAGAATTGAGTCTTGGAGCATGTAAGAGATAATTAGAAAGTCTCTGCCCTTGTGGAAATCTGATTTTACAAGGAGCTAGTGGGATTTTAAAAATCAGTGCTACTGGGGAAGTTCAGCAGCCTGCTTTCCTTTAACATAGGACAAAAATCCGTGCCAGGCTGGAGGAGAGGGATTAGTGATGTATATGAGATACTGGAGGAGAACACCAATTACTGGAAAATTACATTTTCCAGGAGACTAAAGTGATCTTTTTACCCATATTGCAAACATATTAGAAATGTGCTTTGAAATATTATGACTTCAAAAAGTGCATTTAAAGGGTAAAAATCCCACAGTAGCAGGAGTGCTGCCTTCATGGTTTTGCACATCCATCACTGCAGAACGAGGAGCAGCGGTCGCTGCATGTCATTTTGACTTAAAAGCCACAAAAGAGAACTGCAAAATCGCCAGGGTTGGGTTGGAAAGCCAAGAACAGGTGGGAAAGACACCACAGAGCGTGTTCCTGGGGACATGGGTCAGTGGGAAGTGCTCTGCAGATGGAGGTGGCAGGAGGTGGGACTGGGACCAGGCAGCTGCCAGAGGGGCTGGGAGCTCAGTGAGAGCTTTGAAGGGAATCTGGAGTGATGGGTTGTACATATTGTATTTAATAATTAAGGGGAACATTCTGTAAACTGGAAAGTGATGCCAGGATCAGCCTAACTGCCACTTCAAGAGCAGGAACTTGGAGGGCTGAGCCTGGTGAGCAGGAGATGTGATTACAGGGGCCGCCAGCAGCAAGGCTTGCAAGGGGAACAACAAATTCTGGGCAGGATCTCCTGCTCTCCAAGGCCTTTTTATTTATTTAAAATGCAAAAGAAGGCTGACTGCCCCAGTCTGCAGCAGTGTTTTTTCTCTCTTGAACTCTTGTAGGATGAAGCAGAAGATCTGCTTGTGGTGTCAGCAGTTCTTGGGGGATAAGCATGGACCATGCCACCTTCCAGGTGTCCCTGGCTGGCATGGGACAAGCCTCTGCATGACAGCATTTGGGCATGTCCCATTCTACCTATTCCCTTCCTTTTCACAACTAACTGGAACAATGAAGAAGAGGGAAACCAAAATTGCTGCTGGTGAACTTCAGTGTATTTTCCTCCTCCTGCAATACTTCACTGCTGGTTTTTATTGACTATAATAAGCTGGAGTAAGCTGTGCTTGCTCCTCCATTTGAATTGCTCTCTCCAAATCTTGACCTCATTCCCATCCCAGCAGGGGCTTGCAGGCAGCTGCCCACCACCCCAAGCTTTGCTCAGTACAGATGCAGTTGCTGAGCAACCAGACAACCTCCCTACAGCACCATTTTGGGCACATAATCTGCAATTTGTGTGAAACAGAGATGGAAAGGCAGAAAAATTCCCACCCTGCTGCATGGCATGTACAGCAGGAGGCTGTAGCATGGGTGGACATTGAGGAGTCCAACCCAGGGCCTGACCATGGTCTTCCCAATTCTTTCAGGGGTGATATCCCTTGAATGGGGAGTAGGTCCTAATTTCCTCTCCTCAGGAAGAAGCAATGATATTATCCATGCAGCTGGTGAACCCACCATTCATGCCCATGCCAGCCAGGGAAGGAGGTGGGTGCCTGCTCCCATTTGCTGATCTCCACTGTGACCAGTTCAGCTCCAACACTTTGAAAGCCCTTGCTCCAGCCCAGCCATACCTTACTGAAAGGGTAAACTTTCTGGGGAGGAATGTACAAGCTATTAAATAGCTTCTGGGGATAGAAACCAGAGCAAAACTGAAGCTTTTGACTGCTGAGAGCATGGCTGGCCACCAGGGTGTTGCTCCCTGTGATCATCATACAATGAGATAAGCAGTTCCCCTCTGGTGACAAGTGACATGATAAGACAAGAGGAAAGATAAAACAAACTGCTGTAAAAGAAAAATATTAATGCTATTGCGCTGTAGGAATGTGAACTAACTGCAAATATTTGGGAGCGCTGTTTGCATGGACACCATTTTTGCTGTGTTTGGGGTTAAAGATTTGGAGATCCGCAAATGAGGTGCTGCAGGGTCTTGTTTTGGGTGGCATCTGAAGCCTGAGCTCCTCATGGGACAGCAGGTGCAGGGTGGCTGTACACTGGGGCAATGGTTTGGGGTAGTTTTTAGCATCGCTGGTTTGATTTATGGGGAGGAGATGCCATAGCAAGCAGTAGCTCAGAACAGTGACATGTCCTGGCTGGCAGCATCCCAGGGACAGGCCACAGAGCCTCTTGGATGGGGTGATGGCTCCAAAGCCATGAGGATCTGGGTGCAAGGTGCTCGGGGAGCACATGGAGGGAGGAAAAAGCCCTGAAGTTGTGGCCCTTTTAATGGGCTCGAATGCAGAAGGGTTTTCTTTGCCAGCAAACAGGCAGCAGTTGTGTCAGTAGATATTTGCCATCTACAGGTGGAAGACTGGGGGGAAAAAAGATATTCTTTTTAAAATTATGATTATTATTCTGAGATGGTTTTCAGCACCATTTGCATGTGGCTAAAAGCTGCCATTTCTATGAAGTTAATGGTCACAAATTTGGAATTGTTCTTGTGCTGCATGGAGCTTGCAAACACACCCCATGCCCACCCTCTTACTTGTGGCCTCCTGGGAGCTGTGTGTCCTTTCTGAGCTGTTGCTCCTGACAGTTTAAGATGCCCCATCCCTGGAAGTGTTCAAGGGCAGGTTGGATGGGGCTTGAAGCAACCTGGTCCAGTGGGAGGTGACCCTACCCGTGCAGGGGGTTTGGAACTAGATGATCTTTGAGGTCCCTTCCCACCCAAACCATTCTATGATTCTGTGAAGTGGCTGCAAACATCTCAGGCTGGGACTGCACATTGGTCCTTCTCTTAATTTACCATAGTCTAATTAGTATAAGAATAACATGAAGAGGAGAAGCTCATTGCTGTGCCAGGAGAGGGGAGCAGAGATGGGCACAAGCCTCTGAGCACGTCAAACCTGCTTGGGGAGCTCAGAGGCCCTGAATTAAAACAAGGCTGAGTTTTTCCAAAGCACTCTGCTAAGAAGGTCCCAGCTCTGTATAAAATGTTTAAATATTAATGGGCATGTGGCCGGCAGTGCAGGTGTCTTCCTCCTCTCTCTTCCCATGCCTCTCTCCTGAGGTTGCTTGGCTGTTTCCATGCTTTCTTCCTCCGACTGGCTGAATATTTCATGCCAAGTGACTCAGCTGTGTGCAGTCAGCTGGGAGGGCTGCAGGAGATGTGCTGGAGCATGGAGTAGAACTCCCAAAGTGAGGAAAAGGGAAGACCTTAACTCCAAAGTCCTCTTTGCTCCTTGACTTGAGCACTTAGAGCAGTGCCCTGGGGATGCTCTCAGTGACCGCAGCTTGGAGAAAGGAGAAGCACGAATAGAGCTGATTTATATAAGGTAATTAAACTTTCACCAGTCAGGGAGAGAGACTGCACCCAGTAATTGTGTCATTCTGCTCTTTCTGACCACAGAGGCCTAATCCCAGGAACAGATTTTGTAGGAGCTAGGATCAATGCAACAGGAGTGACAGGGAACGTGCTGCTGCCAGTGTGATAGTGCTGGGAATGCAGGTTTGGTCCCAGCAGATAAAACTCTTTTGTTACACCCTTCTCATCAAAGCAGAGGATCCTCATTAATCCCCCTGGGTGGCTTCCACTCCACTTTGTTTCACAATAAAATTGTATAAGGATTTTTTTAGGACTCATCTGTCTGAGTGATGCTCTGTGAGTGTGTGGGAGGGGAGGAAGTTCTACTCTCTGTAATACTGAATGAAAATACTGTATTAATCTGGATCACCTGTTGGTGTTTCCCTCAGGAAAGGGGCAGCACCTATAGTGAATATCAGCATATCCACCCATAAACTGTGAGCACTGCCTGAGTGGGACAGAACTGCAGAGCAGAAGAGCCTGTCCAGCACCATCAAGGTATTTCCCATCCTACCTGCACCAGCATTCCCCAGTTGGGCTCAGCATCTTGTTTTATTTAAGGACATGGACTTGCTGGAGTGAGGCCAGAGGAAGCCTCAAAGATATTCAGAGGCCTGGAGCAGCTCTGCTCTGGAGACAGGCTATGAGAGCTGGGGTTGCTCAGCCTGGAGCAGAGAAGGCTCCAGGGAGACCTTAGAGCACCTTCCAGTGCCTGAAGGGGCTCCAGGAAATCTGGGGAGGGGCTTTGGACAAAGGCAGGGAGTGATGAGACAAGGGGGAATGGCTTTTAACTGGACGAGGGGACATTTAGGTTACATATTAGGGAGAAATTCTTTGCTGTGAGGGTGGTCAGACACTGGCCCAGGTTGCCCAGAGAAGCTATGGCTGCCCCATCCCTGGAAGTGTTCAAGGGCAGGTTGGATGGGGCTGGGAGCAACCCGGTCTAGTGGGAGGTGTCCCTGCCCATGGCAGGGGGTTGGGATCTTTAAGGTCCCTTCCAACCCAAACCAGTCTGGGATTCATATGATTATCACCATCCAAGATCACCAAAACCCACACTTCAGGAGAAACCTTTGAGGTTTAAATCCTGGGTAACCTTGAAGCTGATGCACAGGCCACCACTCTGGTGCCCATCCTGCCACAATGACCTCTCCTCCTGCTGCTGCTCAGGGAGAAACGTGGCTGTGCACCTCACTGGGACCCAGGTGTGCTCCCACCTGCTCCCCACTCCGGACACGGGGACACCAGATATCTTGCTGAGGGGGTTTCCTGCTCAGCTGGTGCACAGCCCAGGGGAGCAGCTCTACGTGTGGGTTAACTCCTGCTGTGGCTGGGGAGCAGCTCTTCAGATGCACAGATGAGAAACTTTTCACATCTGACTTTAAAGAAAAAGGAAGGAAAATACTTTCCTTATATTAAAACAAACCTCACTAAAACATGTAAAAACCTTTCTGTTCCCTGTTTGCATCGACAACGTTAATTTTTTTTTTCCCCTCCATTTTATTTTCCCTGAAATTTTAATTATCTGCAAAACACTTTCTGCAGGAGTTGTTTTGGTGTTGAGAAAGCTGCATGAACTCTGCTCGAGGCTGATATTTGAGCATGCTCGAGTCCCACGCGGAGCGAGAGCGCACCAGGGAGAGATGGATTCCAGATGTTTGCAGCTGTCACGTGGTAACAGTTGATTTTATAAGTAATAGAGTTCCTTGAGTATCTGATTTTGGCAGCAATCTGCACTTTTGTCTTAAGAGAAACTGCAGAGGAAGTTAGAAAGTACAAGACAAAGGAGTATTTTTAGCTAACTCAGCTGTGAAACTGCATCGCGAGGCAGGATCGGAGGAGCAGGACTGGGACATGCCAAGGGCACTCGCTCAGGTTCCTGCTGGTCGGGGCAGAAGATAAATGTTCCTTGCCTTTGTGATCTCTCCCAGCTTCCAGCAGTGAGCGTTTCACCATTGGTTGTACCTAAACCAGCCTTTGGATCAGTTACTCTCCATGAATTTGCCTTAACCTTTCCTGGTCCTGTTCGTGAGTGCACCAAGACTACCAGAAGGTCCCTGCCATCATTCCCAGCTCCCTCCTGACAACACATGTATTACTTTTGCCATCGCTGAAGTGACATCTTCTGAGAACAGTGTAGGTCCCTTTCCTCAGATGAAATCCAGCTCATTTGCAAGGCTTGGCTCAGCATATGCTGGTAGCTTTATGTTCCTCAGTGTGCAGCACTTCCCCAAACCGACGTGGCCATCATGCCCTGGTGGCTTTCACCCTTTAGTCTTGGGCTTGAGCCTATTCTCAGACCCAGCACACAAAAGCTGCTCTCCATACATAAATGTTGTTTTTAAACATGTTGTTCTTTACTTTTCCATGTTTGTCAAACCCTGACCCTTTATAAGGCCACTGAGGAGTAAGTTACAGGTGTGGTTGTGCTTTGCTGCTTTTGAAAAATAACAGAGCTTTTCCTTTGGAGCAGGCAGTCATTAGCCAGAAACACTGAGGGCATTTCAGACATGATTTAGAAATGTTTCTATCCATGCCTGCAGTCCTTGGGTTAAAAATAGCCAGTCCCCAACCACTGCTCTTACTTCTAAGAAGGTTAATAGCTGCTCTGCAAGTGCCTGGTGCTTAACCTTCCTGGTCTTCTCCAAGCAATGCAGAACATTTTCCTGAGCTCCCATCAGTACGCAGCAGCATCGATCCTTGAGTAGTGTCTACGCTTTCTCCAGCTGGATCGATGGGCCAAGGCCAAATGTATGAGGTTCAACAAGGCCAAGTGCCAGGTTCTGCACTTGGATCACAACCCCTGGTAGTGCTACAGGCTTGGGGAAGAGTGGCTGGAAAGCTGCCCGGAGGAAATGGACCTGGGGGTGTTGGTTGACAGTGGCTGAATATAAGCCAGCGTGTGGCCAAGAAGGCCACCAGCATCCTGGCTTGTATCAGCACTGGTGTGACCAGCAGGAGCAGGGCAGGGATCATCCCCCAGTGCTGGGCACTGGTGAGGCCACACTTCAAATCGTGGGGTCAGTTTTGGGCCCCTCACCACAAGAAGGACATGGAGGGGCTGGATTGTGTTCAGAGAAGGGCAGTGGAGCTGGGGAAGGGTCTGGAGCACAAGTCTGATGAGCAGCTGAGGGACCTGGAGTGTTCAGTCTGGAGCAAAGGAGGCTGAGGGGAGACCTTCTGGCTCTGCAACTGCCTGAGAGGAGGTTGGAGCCAGGGGGGTCGGGCTCTGCTCCCAAGGAACAAGTGATAGAACAAGAGGAAATGGCCTCAAGTTGTGCCAGGGGAGGTTTAGATTGGATCTTGGGAACAATTTGTTCCCCAAAAGGGTTGTCAGGCCCTGGTCCAGGCTGCCCAGGGCAGTGGTGGAGTCCCCATCCCTGGAGGGATTTCAAAACTGTGTAGATGTGGTGCTGAGGGACATGGGTTAGTGGTGGCCTTGGCAGCGTTAAAGGTTGGACTGGATGATCTTAGAGGTCTTTTCCAACCAAACCAATTCAATGACATTGAGATGTCTGTGACATGTCCTGCCCCCACAGGGTTCACTGGGCTGCAGCTGTGGAGGTGCCAGGGGGGGCAAAGGGTTTTCTTGTGCAGGTGCAGTTTTTGGCCTCGTTGCAGAAAACACTGCTCCAGTAAAGAGAAAGTGGGTCCATGGATTTATGGGAAATCCTCTGAAAAGAGCATTGAAGAAATGCAGTGGCAGCAGAAGCACATTCCCTAGAAATGGGGCTTTCATGAGAAATGCTTTAGCTGAACAAATCTGCCCTCTGCAATTTCTCTAACATTATCTATAATGCAGAAGATTTATTAAAAAAAAAAATCAATTATTTGACAAAGAAATAAATGTGGGAGAAGAATATTTTCTCAATGTATTATTTGCTTGAATGAAAATGCATTTTGTCAGGGCCAAGGCATTAAAAATACATTAAAATATTTCAATATAAATAGAATGAATAAGTTTAAAAGTTTTCCCAAATCACAAATTGGTAACTTCATTTGCATAGGAGCTTCTGTGGAGTTCTTTGATTGCTGTTGTAATTAAATGCACATTAAAGCCCCAAGAAGTGTGTAGAAAATAAATTAATAAAGTAGAACTTTAGAAAGGAAAAATGTGAATTAGGGATAACAGAACCTGCAGGCAGGGCAGCAATCTGTCTGTTGGGGTGGGTTGCTCTTCACAGCACATTTTTAGCTTGACCATCCTGATGTTTAATAAGCTTTTGAGCCTTCTTCATCCTCCCAGGCTAGTTCCAGGTAAGCAGGGATGGGAGAAACTTCACGAGTAGGTATTTGGAATGGCCTGAAGTTGCACCAGGGGAGGTTCAGGCTGGATATTAGAAAAAATTTCTTTACTGAAGAGTGGTTGGACAGTGGAACAGGCTGCCCAGGGAGGGGGTGGAGTCACCATCCCTGGAAGTGTTTAAAAGAAATATAGATGTGGTGCTTAGGGACATGATGTAAGCATTAATGGGTAGAGGAAGGTTATGGTGGGTGGATTTAGGTTATGGTTGGGCTTGATGATCTTTGAGGTCTTTTCCAACCAGGTTGATTCTGTGATTCTGTGTCATTTTGGCTACTTTGGGTCACAGTGGTGTTTCCACTGCGTTTGGGAATAGAGGTAAATGCCCCTGATGTAAGTGCTGCTCTACCTGGATCCAAAACATCAGATATATGGAAAGGTGAGTGATGATTTTGTGCATCAGCAGAAGAGGGAAATCAACATTCCTGTCTCTTGTTTGTGGGAAGATGAACCAGATCTGCTCTGTGGATTCCCGTAGCTGCGTTGCCTCTGGTGGCTGCTGGCTCTGAGAAGGAGCAGCAGCATTTTATTGGAGAAGAGAATGGGTCTGTGCACTGAGGTGTCACTTTAATGTCATTCCTTCAAAGGCAGAAGAGATCCTCAGCCACATCCTTCAGTGGTAAAAATCACTGAGCCTCTGGTAAGTGGTGTGTAGCGGTGGGGAACGCGGCCTCTGAGCACCCTGCCATCTCCACCCTGCCTGCTGCCTCCTGTGAGAAATATAAAACACAACCACAGTTCTTGAAGTTGCAGTTGATTTATGTTCTACGTGTGTATTTTTAAAATAGCCATATGGGAACAGTGTTGTGCTGAGAAGCAGCGAGCCAGGGCTGCAGGTGCAGGAGAGGAGGTGTTACCCCAGAGCCTGCCCAGCCTCACAGCCCCTGCGCAGGAACCCAGGCAAGCACTGGGGGGTGGAGGCCTGAAGGCAGCACTAGATCTTGCTGGGACCAGTGGTGACATTGGTCTGTTCCTCTGAATGACAGGGCTGTCCTCAGGTGCTGTTCTCCCAGACTAGTGCCACCCACCTCTGGACCTGCTCGCCAAGCACCTTGTGTGGTGGTGGCACCTTCTATTGCAGTAGCACCTTGTGTGGTGGTGGTGGTGGCACCTTCCATCACGGTAGCAACTTACATGGTGGTAACATGGTCTCACTAAGAACTATGGGCAAAGGCAAGACCATTGATGGAAACCCAAGTGCAAAGCTGGGTAAAGTTAGGAGGAAGACTCTTTCAGGTACAGAAGTTGCTGTGTGTTTAGCTTCCCACACATGGGTGTTACTTTTAAAAGAATTTATTCAACCTGAAAATTATTCCTCTGTTTATACTGCCTGTGATGGCCTTGAGGGAGTACGATCTACTAGGAGGGAAGGGCAAGAGGCAAAACAGAGTGTGCTTGTAGAAAACATCAGCCAATGAATGTGTCAACTTGATTTTCAGAGACTGCTGTAATGTCTCTGTCCCGAGACATTTGGGGAAAGAGAAGACAAAGTGAGAAACACGCTTTGGGGTATTTGTGCTGTCACCTTGTTAAAGGAATTGACTTATGGTGTGCATGTGAACTAGGTGGGGCTGGTTTTATTTCACACGTTTGATAGAGCGTGGTATTGCAGATATCAGGGAGGGACAAAACAAACAAGGAAATTTGCTGCTTGTTTTTCTCTTTCCGTGTGCTAGAATGAGAGAGAATTAGGGGAACCGGGATGCAAAGTAATTAAAACGTGCAGAAAAAGGAGTTTTCTGTAGAGTAAAATCTAGTAACCTGAGGACTAACATGCTGTCTGATGTTCTGAAGATGAAGGGTTCAAGTGGCATGTGGGTGAAAAGCTGCAGTATTTTGTACATTGGGAAGCAGCTGAAAATGCTGCAGGATATATCTACCTCTGTCCTGTGTAGCTCTGGGGGCATGGCTGTGTGTATCACTGGGTGTCCAAGTATTCCACAAATGTGCTGATCCTTGGATGCTTCAGAGTCAGGGATCCTGCTGGAGCAGGTCACAGCTCGTACCACCTCTGCAACACCCCGTGCTCAGGGGAAGGGGACACCTGCTTCAACCTGCTGAATTCAGCAGCACGATGGGGCACAGTTCAGAGGCCATGAGCTGGATGGGGCTTGGAGCAACCTGGTCTAGTGGGAGGTGTCCCTGCCCATGGCAGGGGGTTGGATCTAGATGGTCTTTAAGGTCCCTTCCAACCCAAACCACTCCATGATTCTGTGATTCTCCTGACTGGAGGCAGTATGCCTACAACATCCATAACTGACATTTATTGGGATGTTTTTATTTATCTCTTTTTTGTATTTTTTTGCAGCTCTGAAGGGTGAGCTTTGGTTGTGCTTTGTGGGGCACATCTCAATGGTGTCACATCTATTGTAAGAGCCTTGAGAAAACCTGCAGCAACAAACAGATGAAAATGACTATGTGTTTGGGTTGCTTCCAGCACAGGCAGGGTGGGAAATGATGATGGAAATCCCAGGGAAGGTTTTGACATAATTTGGAGGTTTTAATTTGAAATTCTGGCATCAAACTGGAACAGGTCAGGAGCCGATCCCATGCACCAAATCTGAACTTGCACCATTGCAGCCTGCAGCAGGTTTGTAAAATAAATGCAGAGTTGCAAATGGCAAGAGTTCCCTGTGGATTTACTGTTTTGGATGTGGGCAGCTCAGGCTTAGTGCTGGCAAAGCCATAAAGGAGATTTTCTCTATCCTTTTCTTTCCAGGGAGCCTGATGAGCAGTCAGTGCCTCTCAGCAGGTCATCTTCTGGTCCTTCCTCATGGCTCCAGCCAAGCCCATCCCTGGTGGAGTGAGAAGCACCATGTCCACCAACCCCTCCCTGTCCCAGCAAGCCAGCACACTGACAATAGCATCTCCTTTCAGTATCCAGGTAGAAAAGTAACTTGGGTGCCAGCGGGGATTTGCTGAGCGAGACGCAGCAGCAGAGGATGGTCTCTCTTGGCTACAGATGGTTCCTACCACGTTCAGCCAAGGTGTACGGCTGCAGTTCTCAACTCGTTATCTCTAATAACCTCCTAGGCAACTCCATGTTCAAGAAATTCAGTGTGTTTACTGAAAATAATTATTGGTTGATGAGTAGAGTATCAAAGGAGGGCAGAGGGGTGACGGGATGCGAATACTTGATAAGGTTAGAAAAAGCCATCATGATTATCTGGTCTGAACTCCCGTGTAAAACATGCCTGGGGACTTTTCTATTTGAACTAAAGCTTTAGATTTGGAGAGAAAAAAATACCTCTTCAAATCAGAAGATTTCTCAGTGGTTGTTTCGGTGGTTAATAACCTACATGGCTAAAAATGTGCTTTTAATTCAAACCTGATTTTGAATCTCGCAGGCCCCAGGTTGCATGTGCTTTCATCTGCCTGACCGGGGAGCCCTCTATTATTGCACTGAAATTCCAGAAGTAATTAGAGGCTGTGAGCAGATCCTCTCTTAACCTTCTCTTCGTTAAGGAAAACAAATTGAGTTCCTAGTGTCTTTCATTACCAGGCAAGCTCCTCCATCATCCCTGCAGCTCCTCTCAAATGCTGCTGATTTAACAATTTCTGCCACGGCTGGTGGATGTTGCCTTCCATCTGCTGTACCAGGAGAATCCCCTTAGAGTAATTCCTATTGGAAAAAAAAGAAGTTGAAACTTTCTCACTGCAAGATATTTTGTGTGTGTGTCATGTTTGAATGAGGGATAATCCAATGTGTATATACATTGGGGCTGCAGTAGCCTGCACAGGAGGTCATGGTGGGCACACGTCAAAGAAACGCAGGACTACATTGCAACACCTCTGTGTGTTAAATGGATGAATGTGGCTTTGGGAAAAGCCCAGAAGGCACCTGTTCTTGGGGCAGCACTGGCCCAGCGTCCCTCGGCCTGGCATGGGGTCTTCAAACTATTGCCTGTGTGGGGAGCCAGGGAACAGCAACGTCCCTGGGGTGTGTGTGAGCTGAGGAAAGCAGCCCAGGGGAGAAAGGATTTGAGCTCTACTAAAGGCACTCATAGAGTTATAGAATAATTTTTTTGGAAAAGACCTTTGAGGTCAGGGAGTCCAACCCTTAACCCAGCATTGCCAAAGCCACCACCAACCATGTCCTTCAGCAACACAACTACACAGCTTTGAGATCTCTCCAGGGATAGGGACTCCACTACTGCCCTGGGCAGCCTGGGCCAGGGCCTGACAACCCTTTCCATGAGGAAATTGTTCCCAAGATCCAATCTAAACTTCCCCTGGCACAACTTGAGGCCATTTCCTCTTGTTCTGTCACATGTTCCTTGGGAGAAGAGACTGACTGCCCCCCCGGGCTCCAACCTCTTTTCAGGTAGTTGCAAAGACCAAGAAGGTCTCCCCTCAGCCTTGGGGAAGTTAAAAATACATATGGTTTATTTTTATAAATGCAGTTTACGAAGTTTATTTTTAAAAAACTTAGTTTCATTTTTAATATAAAGCTGAGAAGAAAAAACACCCATCACCTGGGTAGGGCCATCAGAGGGCTGGGTAGGCACCACGCTGTGTCTCCAGCTGGAGGGCCCCGGGGACAGCTGTGCCACCTCCACTGGCCAAAGCCATCACTGTCCTCCCCATGCAGCCACGGAGCCAGCTCTGCCATAATTAGGGGGTTGTTATTACAGGGAAAAGATGAGGCTTCTCTCTGAGCTGCCTGTGGCAGCCCCATGTCCCAGGTCAGGCGCGTTTGTGCCGGGCAGGAATCGATTGATAAATTAGTGGAGGGGAACGGTTCCTCTCTGATGTGATACACCGTGTCGTGCACAGAGGAAATCCCACCTCAGCCAGCCCCGGGCTTGTGCATGGTTGTCATGGAGACACTGTAACCACTGTTCTCCCGAGGAGCTATAGGGGCACAGGTGTATGTGTGTATATATATTTATATACATATATAAAACGCACACTGCGGATCGCAACGACACAGCGGGTTGCTGCGTTTCCGGTGGGAGGAAAGCCAGGAGCAGGGAGCTCGCTCGTCATATAAATGTTATTAAAACCCAAAGTGACTACACATCAGGGCAGAGAGGCATGGACATGAGAGTGAATTCTCTCAAATGTGCTTGGATGTGATGACACAAGCTGAATTTTGACAGCAGTTCTTGTAGCCCAGCGGTAATCGCCTCTGAGGCAGGGAAACACCGCGGGTCTTGCGGCCTTTGGGACAGCTCCGTAGCAGGCTGGGACTCAGTGGATTTAGGCCAAATAGGGATTGTGCCTTTGTTTATGCAAGAAAATTAGTCCTAGGATTGGTCTTGTTGGAAAAGACCTTTGAGACCATCAAGTCCAACCATTAACCCAGCACTGCCCAGGCCACCACTAACCCATGTCCCTCAGCATCACATCTACACGGCTTTGAAATCCCTCCAGGGATGGGAAGGATTTCCTCCACCACTGCCCTGGGCAGCCTGGGCCAGGGCCTGACAACCCTTTTGGAGTTTGAGAAGGTAAATTTGACATCCCACAGACCTTCTTGGAGAGGTTCCACAGGGAAGGTGGCTGCGAGAGGGGTGCAACCACCTTCCCTCCTTTTGCAGGTTTAAGATCAATATATTCAGGTGTAGCCACCTCAGACTTTAGGTGCTGGCTACTAGGCACCCTGTTCTTATGTCCTGGTGCTAACAGGCATTGAATTTTCTGGGAAAGCAGCTGCTAGTGCTAGATTTTGCAAGAAGAGCCTCTCCCTCAAATAAAGACATCTGTTTTACAGCATCTGCTGGCCAAGGGGAACATAAGTGGAAAAGAGGGAAATATGGGAGAGTATATTCTCATCTGTCATCAGTCCTAAAATCTCCATCCCAGGAAAACTGGCTTTAGAGAGTGAAGCAATATAAAGTAACAGATGACAGGAAAAAAAAAAGCCATCTCTGCCCTCAGGTGCTGAACTGGAGCTGGTGGCAGACCCCACCAGGGAGTCACTGCATGTTTTGTGGGTGTTTGTCCATGATTGTGGTTTGATTATCCCAAATTCCCAGCAGGAAAGAGTATGTTCTCCTAGGTGAAAAAAAGGAAGAAAAGATGAAGCCTGGAGCTAATTCCTGAGCCAGCAGGGCTGGCAGAGGGCCAGGCATGGGAGCAAGGAGGGGAATTGGGATCCGATGGAGGCACCAGCACTGTCATGGTATTGGGACTTTCCTGATGGCTTCAGGAAATTTTGGGTAGCAGACCTGATTTTACAGGACCCATGCAATACATTGTTACCAGTAAAACCAGCACATCTGCCTAAACAGAGTGGAAACACCTTGGGAAAGGAACATGGCTTTGGTGGGAAGAAAAGGGAGAAGGAGAGCCCAGACCTGATGTCTCTCCATGACACCTTGGGTAGTTATTTATCCTCCTGACCTGGAGATTGTTCTGCTCCTCACCAGGACACCCCAGTTCCTTGAGGTCTTTGGGGAGGACTCCAAAAACTGAGGCACAGGGAAGACACCATCACTTGGTGAGGAGCAACATCAAGGTTGCGTTAGGGCAAACAAGAGGAAGGCTCAGGCCCTCTGTGCTGGAATGAAAAATGGAGAGAAAAATTAAAACATAAAGGACACCCAGAAATGGTGGTGAGGAGGAGGAAATTTGACATAGAAAAAAGGAAAAAAAGAAAAAAGAAAAAAGAAAAAGAAAGGAAAAATGTTTCATCGTTCCATTAATACGAAAAAATGACATTTCTTCCCATTCCAGTGTAAATGACAAAGATATTTATCAAGTGATTTATTGAAGTATCCATCAGTCGCCGGGTGCAGTACCTGCAGCAAGGAGGTGTGATTGCTTGAGCTTGAGGTGAATGCTTCCAAAGCAGCAAGAGAGAGAGAACGTCTCAGTGAGCTGCTTAGAACTGAACTGAAACCTGTAACATTATTTCTATAGTACATATTGGTACAGCGTGTTATAGCAGTCTTTATCATAATTTATTAGGGGAGAAAAAAGCTATCTCTATTAATAATGGATTCATTATAAATAATGTATTAAGAAACACTCCTTTGATTTAAAGCCCCTGCTGTTAATGTATGCTAAATTCTGGTGTGCTTGATGGCCACAAATCCAGGGAAATCTTGCACATTTGCATCTGCTTGTGAACTGCAGAGGGCAGGTGGAAATCTCACTGAAAATGAGATTTTTTTTTTTTATGGGCTTGCCAAGGGAAATGCAGGTTGTGAAGCAGAAAGGTGCATTGCCAGTGAGACCTGCAAAAAAATCACAGAATCAATCACAGAATCACAGAACTACCAAGGCTGGAAAAGACCTTTAAGATCATCAAGTCCAGCCTATGACCAACACCACCACACCATCTAGACCATGGCACTAAGTGCCACATCCAGCCTTGCCTTGAACACATCCAGGGATGGTGCCTCCACCACTTCCCTGGGAAGTCCATTCCAATGGAATGGAATGGTCACCACCTTACACATCACCCTGCTTCTGTGTTTGCAGACATGGATTTTTCACAGCTGAAACCTGAGCACCTCTTCCCTCTCCCTTTTACCAGTGTGTATGTTCCACATTTATGTTATCAGGGTAAGGCAGAAATGAATGAGAGAATGTGAGAAAGTGCGTTAGGCTTTTCCAGATGCTTCCTGAAAGCCACTTTCTTAAAAAAGCTGAGACTTTAAACATTACAGATCTCTGGATATGTCAGTAAATATTGATAGAAAATTGTCAGCAGAGATTATGAGGCAGCTCCATTGGCCTCCAACTTCCCAAGCAACTTTTCATTCATTTATTAAAAAAAAGAAAAATAAAAATCCCAGTTGGTCTGTAAAACTCAGGCTCGGTGTGAGCTGCAAGAGCAGATGGAGGAATTTAATGCCTTTAAACTGTTGGGCTCCTGACAGGGAGGACACAGTGTTGGAGCAGAACCCTCTGTTGGCTGCCCGTGTTCTTGTGGAGTGATGCTGAAGCAGAGGGCATGGGAACAGGGAGCAGAGAACACTTCTGGGGCTTTAGTGTATTAAAAAAGCAAAGGCTGCAGGGGGTGGTCCACAGGCATTGAGAGGAAACTACATCAAGGAGGACAGAGTCACAATTAATAATAAAAGGACTACTTTGTGACTGAGGTCTCTTCTGTGTCCTGGTGTCACGGAGTGAAATGAACTCAAGTGTTGAAAGGAAGCAGAAGTGTCTTTTCTGGTTTTTCCTCATTTTGCCAAAGGGCTGGTTGGGATCTGGGACATCCGGGATGCTGGAGCAGCTGTAGGAACTGGAGGTGTTCAGCCTGGAGAAAAGGAGGCTGAAGAGAGACCTTCTTATTCTCTGCGACTGCCTGAGAGGTGGTTGGAGCAAGTGGGTGTTGGTCTCTTCTCCCAAGGAACAAGTGATAGGACAAGAGGAAACAGCCTCAAGTTGTGCCAGGGGAGGTTTAGATTGGATCTTGGGAACAATTTCTTCATGGAAAGGGTTGTCAGGCCCTGGCCCAGGCTGCCCAGGGCAGTGGTGGAGTCCCCATCCCTGGAGGGATTTCAAAGCCATGTAGATGTGGTGCTGAAGGACATGGGTTAGTGGTGGCCTGGCCAGTGCTGGGTTAAGGGTTGGATGTGATGATGTTAAAGGTCTTTTCTAGCCAAAATGATTCTGTGATTCCATGACTAGCATGAGAAACTGCAATGGTGAATGTTTATAAGACATGATATTGCCCAGTGTTGGTTAGAGACTGTCATTACTCAAACCCAGCATTTTTACACCACCTGACTAAACCCCCATCTTTTCCCAGCGTTCAGTCTCCTGTGACATTATAACTTTCCTTCCCAGTCTCCCAGGGCTGATGAGACTTAATCTCTAATTTAAAAAGCAAGAGGTAACATTTATTCTTAGAAAATATGTCTGCAAATCTTCTTCACACAAAATGAGACAGGAAAAGGGGTGAAAATGACTGTTTTAATTTCAAAGATGTTTTCTGATAAAACATGGGAGCGTTTCTTCCTACACTGCTTCAGCTGATGAATTCATCATCTTCCCACTCCCTTAATTTGCAAATGCTGGTTTGAAATAGAGGGTTACCAGTAAAAATGTCCTCAGACCCACAATAATCCCATGCCAAAATCTCAGGCATTGCAAGAAAATGCAGTTTAGGCGGTATAGGTAGGGAAACCCTTTGGAAATTTGTTCCTGCATATATATAATATGTTTATATATATATATATATTTCTATTAATGTTGTTTTCTTACCAGAAAGAAAAGAAACATCTGAGGGATGATTATAATTTAATTTCCATCTCCTTTATTAATTTATAATGGGTAATTTGGGATGCACAAGGACTTACTGCCAAACCCCAGACACAGACGCTTCCCTCATAGGCACTAAATCACTGCTCCTGGGATAATTAAGGTGTTGGAAGCATTTATCAAGCTTTTACTAAATTTATTGCCCTTCCCTGAGGTCTCTCCTCCTGTCTAGCTTCATGTCTTTGGGTAATGGAGAAGTTGGCCTGGTGGTCTGGGTTTCCCCAGGGCAGGGATGGGGGGGGGGCTCAGGTCCAGCCCCTCATTGCTGCCTTGTGGGGGCTGAGCTGTGAGGAACTGCTTCATCTGCCCTCCTGGGCTTTCTTCAACCTCCTTTGGACCTTCATGCTGTGCCCTGTGCCATCAAGCTCCAGGGGACAATGCTGTGGCCAAGGGGAAGGGGGGGACAGCAGGGCTGGCACCCCATCCCAGGATCCCAGAGGAGTTTGGCAGCTGTAGGATGTGGGGAGCAGGGCAGCTAGGTTATTGGACAGAAGGAACACCAGCACCTCCTCCTGCTACATCAGGTTGAAGTTATTATTTGCACTGACTTTTTTGGGTGTGATTTTCAATGCTAATACAAAATTCTCCCTCACCAATGTTTTTCTCAAAGAAAAATGTGCTTTTCTGCTCCAGCAGGATTTCTGCAGAATCATAGAAAGGCTGGGGTTGGAAGGGACCTTTCAAGGCCATCTAGTCCAGCTCCCTGCAATGAGCTGGGACATCAGCAACTTGACCAGGTTGCTCAGAGCCCCGTCCAACCTGACCATGGATGTTTCCAGGGATGGGGCATCTCCCACCTTTCTGAGCAACATGGGCCAATGTCTCACCACCCTCAGTGTAAAAAATGTCCTCCTTATATCTAGTCTAAATCTCCCCTCGTTTAGAACCATCACCCCTCGGCCTCTCATGCCCTGCTGTTGTCAAAAGCCCCTCCCCAGCTTTCCTGGAGCCCCTTCAGGCACTGGAAGGTGCTCTAAGGTCTCCCTGGAGCCTTCTCTTCTCCAGGCTGAACAACCCCAACTCTCCCAACCTATCTCCAGAGCAGAGCTGCTCCAGCCTCTGGTCATCTTCATGGCCTCCTCTGGACCTGTTCCATGTCTTTTCAGTGCTGAGGACCCCGGAGCTGGACAGAGTGCTCCAGGTGAATTTCCCTACCTTCTCTCCATCAAAGACTCAGAGGTTTCCTCCCTCACCCCTGTGGACGGTGCTTGGCCTCAGCCCAGGGAAGCCCTGACTTGGACCCCACAGCACTCAGCCATCCCTCCCCATCCCAAAATTTCCAAGACAGCAATTCCAAACCACAAAAAAAAGCACCATTTGGGGTCTTCCCTGTGGATTAAAATAGCTTGAAGAAGCCAATAAAGGAAATGTGATCTTAAAGCCCAGGCCTGACAGTGTAATTTCCATTGGAAATCAGCTCTTGGGGCTGGCAAAGCCACGTCCCCAGGGACAGGCCGGCCTGTTTTTTCCTGTAATGTTCTTGCTATTGATTTAAGGAGAAACAAGAGTTGGTTAATTATCTGTGGCTGTTCTTAGCTTTGTTTTGTCTCTGCTAATGGCTGGGGCTGTTGTGACTGTACACTTTAATGGCTTTCAGATGCCAGAGGTCTTATTATAAGCCCTTGCCCCATACAGAGACCACCAGCAGAAAACAAACTTGTTGCTGCTTTGAGGTTGCAAATACCAAACCACCCCAAGCCCCCAGCCTGCATATTTTGGTGCAGAAATGCAGAGCTCTTTTTATCTCAAAGGAGCTTTTTTCCTGACGTGGTTACGGACCACTGAAGGACTGAACTTGTCCCTGCTCAGGTACCTCTATAAATAATTGGATGTATAAGATTTCCACAGCTGTATGCTGCCAGATGGCTCCACTTTTTTAAGCTTAAAGGAACTTCCTTCCTTTTCAGGGAGAAAAGCCAACTCTGTCAAGTCCTATAAACTCATCCTTTCAGGAGCAGACACATCTTGGAGACCTGGCTTTGAACCTGGAGCTGAAGAAACTTCTACGGGATGGGGCAACCACTGACTGAGCCCCAGGAGGGGTCAGGCCAGTGGTGGGAAGGTCCTAGGGGCTGTTTGCAGGTGATGGTGGCCATAGCTGGCTGCAAAAAACATAACAACCCTGCAGATCAGGACCCTGCCTTTGCTTAGGGTTTATAAGAGAAAAAGAACACTAATATGAGGGTGGTAATAATGGCAATACCCCCCCCCCCCCCCCCGAGCACAGGTGGGTAGATGCTGTGAGGGGAGGTTTGCTACTGGCCTGGCCTGTTTGTGCTTCTGCTCAGTAAATAAATAATTTACATCTCCAGACTGATCTTCTCTGTGCTCTGAGTGGATTAAACTGCTCAGAGATGGAGCAGCTCCAGCAGTGCTGGTGCACAAATCTATCACAGGATGCTCTGGGTTGGAGGGGCCTTTGAAGATCATCTGATCCAACCCAATTATCTCTCCCAGAAAGGTAGACTCCACAGGCTTTCCAGGTAGAACAAGCCTGGCTTTGGGAAGCCACCTTGGACTCTGTGCATCACCCAGGTGTGTGTCAGGGTGTAAGTGGGGTAGCAGTGCTGTCCCCATGCTGAAGCCTTTGGTTCCCTGGGGGAGCACTGGGCTGCCACCACTACAGCACAACGTGGTAAAGCTGGGGCTGAAGAAGCCCCCGGATCCTGCCTTGGTCACGTCTTGCAGCGCTGTTCAACCAGCAGCTCTGGAGACAGCAGGTGCCCACCCTGACCACAGCTGGGTCCTGTTTGACCCCTGGACATGATGCTCAGCCTCTCCTAACAAAGTGCCCTCCAGTTTCCCTCTGCAAACACCTGGCAAGGAAATGTCAATTTTTGGGAAATGACAGTTACCTCTGCCAGAGACTGGGTGCCTAGGCAGAGCAGGATTACTGCCACCTTGGCTTTTTCAAGCCCATCTCACACTTGTAATAACTGTTCTCTCCCCAGCACCAGAGCCTGTTCCCTTTTTTACAGCTTTGGCTGCACCTTTTCCTGTATCACATCCCTGGAGCTTTGCAAGACAGTTCAAAACAGAGCCAGGATTTTACATGCCATTTCACATCCCCCAGCCATGTCTGGGAAGCTCGATGCTGAGAGGATGATCAAGAGCATGTTGCCAACGCTGACATGGAGCAGACAAAAGGGGAAGTGCAGCACAGGTCCCTGCCATGTGCTACAATTACCCGGGCTCTTCCCATGCAGGTTTTCATGTTGCTTGTTTTCCTACTGCTGCCACAGCCTTGGTGTTCTCCAGTGGGGACTCCTCTTCCCTTGGGTGCTGGGAGCTGGAGTGTCTTAGCTGGAAAAGGGGGTGCTGGGCACCCCCAGGTCTGGGGTCTTGGGTCTCCCCTTAGGGGAGAAACCTTCATCCAGCCCAGGGCACTGTTGCATGAGGAATCAGCCTCTTTGCTGGTGGCTGCCTTAGCTAGGAACCAGTGCTCCAGCCTTCGACTGGGGTGGGAAGAATGGATTTCTCAAGGTTTTGCTCATCCCACCATTTCCCGGGGCTGCCTGACTTCATTGCTGGAGCTGGCTGCCAGGCTTCAGGAACAGGGCTGGCCCTCCTGTCGCTGCAAAGTGAGCTGTTTCCCTGAACACACCTGAACATTCAGCTGGAAAAGGCATTTTGAAGCCAGAATAGAACTGCAGCTGCCAGCTGGTGCCCTCTGCCCGGCCCACCACCTTCATCCCTCAGACATGCCCATTCACCCGCACTACATGGAGTCCCAGGACAATGGTTTAAATTACAGGAGTGGGAAAACTGTGGCCATTTGCTTCATTTTTAAGTAATTCCTTTTCAAACCAAATCATCCCTGACATATAAGTGGGTGCAATCCCTGGGTAACCCACTTCCCACTGCCAAAACAAAGCTAGACCAGGTTGCTCCAAGCCCCATCCAACACTTCCAGGGATGGGGCAGCAAGAGCTTCCCTGGGCAACCTGGGCCAGGGTCTCACCACCCTCACAGGGAAAAATTTCTCCCTAATACCTCATTTCAATCTCCCCTCTTCCAGTTTAAAACCATTCCCTCTTGTCCTATCAATGCACCATATTTTCATCTGAGGACAAACCGGAGTGAAAAGGATGTTTTGATACAAGAGAGGCTTTTTAAATCCAGAAGCACAAGTATCTGTGCTGGAGAAGCAGGATGCACAAAGGGGCCAGGAGGAGGGCAAAACCTGACCTGCTAGTTCTTTTTAGCCCTTCTAGTGCTATTTGGGGATTTCAAGTGAAGCCCAAGCAACATGGACGTTACACGGTGGCCTGGTACCCCCGGGCCTGCAGCCATTCCCAGCAGCTTCCAACAGCTCAGCAAGGTGGAGAGGCCACATGGGCTCAGAGGAGCACCTTCTGTCTGCCAATGAGCAGGCCCAAGGTTGTGGGTCTCCATGTTCTGCTGGTCTGGGCAGTGCTGGCAGCGGGCTGCGATCGATGGTGTGCAGGTGTGTGGAGCTGAGAGCCCTGGAAATGAGCCATTCATTATCCCAGGGCCTGAAGAGGTCAGTGAGGGGGAAGAGGCTGGAGCCAGTTCCCTGGCAATTGCTCTTCTCCATCCCTGCTCTCATTTGATTTTCTCTGGTCGTTAAGCAGGAAGGGAGAAAAGGGCAAGAGGGGGCTCAGCTGGAGCCAATGGTTCTGCTGCTGATGGCAGACATGGCTTTGGCTTGTCCTGCTTTATTGTCACCCGTGTCACGCTGGCTCCTGCTCTGAAAATGTCAGCCTGAGACACCTGGTCAGCAGCTGTGCACAAAAACCCAAAAAAACCCCATAATGCTGAT
Source organism: Hemiprocne comata (assembly GCA_020745705.1). Lineage (NCBI taxonomy): Eukaryota > Metazoa > Chordata > Aves > Apodiformes > Apodidae > Hemiprocne > Hemiprocne comata. The sequence continues at coordinate 2,100,979 of CM036591.1, forward strand.
GCTATGGATGTGTGACAACTTATTTCCTCACTTTAATCAACAGAAATATAAAATAACCCCATGGAAGCACTGCCCTTGGTTTAGTCTCCCAGAAATCACACGAGGGTACAGAGCAGTGGGCTGCCCAGAAACCAAACCTGGGTGCTGCCAGGGCCAGGCAGGATGAATTCCCAGCTCTTGAAGTTTGTCCCCACACATGGTCTCCCCCTGTTGTCTGAGTGGTGGGGCTGTACCTGTCACCTGTCACACCAGGGGCTGCGGGGCTGAGACCGCCCCGGAGGTCAGCACACAACTATGTGACCTGCCTGGTTGCAAATTAATAGCACATGGGCTCAGTCTCTAGGCTCTTGGGCACAAGTTCAAAAACATAGAGATATAAAACTCGGGTGATTTACTGAACCTTTCTGAGACTGAAATGATTAATTGCCCATTTTTTTTTAAGGCTGAAAGAGATATTAAAAAAATTAAAGGGACCGCAGAGAAAACGGTAATCTCAAATGCCTCCATCATATTGCTAAGTAGAAAAAAATGATATTGTGATGGGTAAATTTTAAATATTAACACTCTGATTCATTTCTGTGAACAGAAGTGCAAGTGGTGACTGTCTGATGTGGACAAGCTCGGCGTTAAATGTTTGAGGGATGTGATTCAGTGATGTGAGCCAGTCAGCTTGGGTTAAAATTCTCTCTCTAACCAGCCAGAAATGGTTTGAGGCCATGGTGAAAAAACAGCTCCAAACCCACAGTGGAGTGACAGCATCTGACACAGCATCGGGGACCAGTAAGTCAGGAAAGAATCATAGCTGGGATACACAGAATCACAGACTGGTTTGGGTTGGAAGGGACTTTTCAAGGTTATCTACTCAAACCCCCTGCCATGGGCAGGGACATCTGATCAGGTTGCTCAGAGCCCCATCCAACCTGACTTGGAACGTTTCCAGGGATGGGGCATCTCCCACCTCTCTGGGAAACCTGGGCCAGTGTCTCACCACCCTCGGTGTAACAAATCTCCTCCTTATCTCTAGTCTGAATCTCCCCTCTTTCAGTTTAAAACCATCACCCCTTGTCCTATCACGACAGGCCCTGCTAAAAATTTGTCCCCATAATGCATGGTCCGTGCAGTGGAGAAGAGCCCTGAGTCCTGTTGTGTTCTCACTACAGCTGGTATTTTTTTTGCAGTATCAGTGCCCTGATCCTGGCTCTTCATCCAGGCAAGGATTGCTCCATGGGAAATGCAGGGAAGAGTTAATATTCTAAATTTGGAATGTTATCTGTCATGTGCAACTGCTCGGTAATTATTACTTTTTCTCCTTCTTAGAAAAAGGTTATTACAAGAGCCTTTTAATCTAAAAGGCCAATTATATTAAAACAGTGACTTCCGTACATAGATCCCTCTTTATTCACACGGTCTTGTGGAAATTTAGCAAATTATATGGCAGGTTTGCTTAGTGGAAGCTTAAAAATATGATTTCTGCTTGCATCGATGTAAGTCCCAAGAAACACATCCGTGGTGTTTATTGCAGCCAGGACCCCCAGCCACGCTCAGTCTTGAAGGAAATAATTAGGTTGCAGGGGCTCAGTTCCTCTCCTTTGCACCTCTGCATGGGACAGGGGCTGCAGGCTCCAGGTTTGGAAGATGCTGGGGAGCAGCAAGGCATGGAGAAGCCAAGTTTGAGGCTGCTGAGTGTTTCAATGAGGCACAAACCCCCCAGCAGTTACACACCCTGTAAAAGGGCTGTGCTGAATCCTGCACAGACAGAGCGTGCTGGAAACTCACTGATGCCTCAAATCACATTTATACTGGCTGCAAGGGGAAACACTTTCTTCCCAATAAAACAGTGTTGTTATCCCTGCAGTGAGATCTGCAATGAGAAATAATCAGCTCCAAGGACACTAATGGAGAAGAGGGTAGAGTTTCAGAGCATTTCCCACATACACAGTGGTAATTGATTCTAAGCACTGCTCTGGTTGATGAGCTCGTTAGGAAGTGAGTGGTGCAGACACAGTCCCTTGGCAGCTGCTGCCCAGGGAAGAATGGGAGTTTTACAGGGAATTTCAGAAAACCTCCTCCTGTGGTCATATCAGCTCTATCAGTTTCTAATTACTCAGTTTTTCAAACTGGAATGTCATTATACCAATACTGCTGAAACAATTGGTGTGTTGTACAAGGGTCAGAGGCTGCTGTGAGGAGAACTGGGGGTGTTCAGCCTGGAGAAGAGAAGGCTCCAGAGGGACCTTAGAGCACCTTCCAGTACCTGAAGGGGCTAAAGGAAATCTGGGGAGGGACTTTTGCAAGGACATGGAGTGATGGGATGAGGCGGCCCAGTTTCAGTCTGAAAGAGGGGGGAATTATATGAGATCTTAGGAAGAAATGCTTTCCTGAGACATTGGCCCAGGTTGCTCAGAGGATGCCCCACCCCTGTAGACATTCCAGGGCACGTTGGACAGGGCTCTGAGCAACCTGACCTAGCTGCAGATGTCCCTGATCACTGCAGGGGTGTTGGACTAGATGGCCTTGAAAGGTCCCTTCCAACCTGAACCTTTCTATGATTATGTGATTCTATGGGAGGAAGTGAGAAAAGCAGAGTCCCTGCCTGGCACACTGTCCTGAGGCTACCACAGGCAGGTTCATGGATGCCAGGCATCAGGACAGGGATGATGTCCCTGCTGGCAGCATCCCAAGCAGGATGGTTCAATGTCAGTAGGAGTTAAAACTCAAGAATGAAGCTGAAAAACAGCCATGCTGAGGCAGGTGAATTGTTGCTCCTGCAAACAAGCCACTGCATCTTGGTGGTTTTATTCCTCATGGCCCTGGAGTAATACAGCAAATCAATCCTGCCAGTGTTAAGCACTAAATATAGACAAAGAGGCCCTCTACAGCACAGAGCACCTATGGATATCTTATAATTTGCTGAGGGAAGAGCTTGAGGGTCAGTGCTTGCTTCCATCATTTATAAGTGGCTGGAGCCACCAAGCAACATCACGTGGGGTGACGCTGGGGGGGCAGCTTGGCCCTGGCTAAAAAACTTGCTTGCAAGGTGCTCTACTTCATCACCCATAGGTGTTACCATTGCTGTGGGTATCTATATACCACCCCCAATTAAAAACACCCTGCTGATGAGTATGAATAAAATACCACTGCAGGAATGGTATCTGGATGTTGTTATTAAAAATGTATTATTTTGGGGGGAGGGTTGTTGATGTTCCTTGCAGCTGGTTTCCACCTCTGTGTTTCAAATGGGTTGGCAGCAGCCCATCACTTGTGTCATCTTTCCCACCATGTCTCAGTCCCTCTCGGCTGTCCTCTCACTACAACCCAGAGGCTGCTCTAAGATTTGACCTGTTTCTGGGGACCTGGTTCCCGTGGGGAGACCCTGACCCACTCCCCACGGGAGTCAGCTGGGCTGTGGAAAATGCTCTGAGGACATGGAGAGTTGAACCCTTTGGTTCGTTGGGAAGCTCAGGTGATGAGATCACAAAGCTTAGTCTACACTATCCACATTATGCTCATTATTATGCTCAAAAAGGAAATAGCAACATGTGAATTCAAAAGCTTTGGGCAAGATGACAGATGATTTTAGCTCAGGATCACTGGTTGAGGGGCTGAAGCCCCAGTATTGCTTCCCTTCCTTCGCCTCACCTGAACCTATGGGGATAAAAGGTTCACTGTCTGGATCTTTTATTTATGCCTCTGTTTTATCTCGCCCCACCAAGGTAGGCATTGTAAGATTAAAATATTCCATATTCTCCAAAGCCATGATAAATGTTGATGCAGTATTTCAAATAGCAGGTGCACAGGCACCTGTGAGGACAGGAGAGCAACCAGGCCTGGCTTGCAAGACTTCAGTGAAGAGCATTGAGCGAGCCACAAAGGGTGGAGGTGAACATTGATGCTAATGAGCTTGCCAGGGTTAGGAAAGCCCAGGCTGATGAGCATCCCATGAGCATCACTGGTGGGCAGTGGGGAAAGGCTCCCTGCAAAGTTCTTTTGGACTTTATACCATCCCCTTGAACTGATCGTGCGAGATCAAAAGGAAAAATTGAAGAAGGGAAGAAATCATAATTTCAATAGTGAAAAGCCCGAGGCTTTTGTCTCTAATAAATAGACAAGCCCCTTTAAGCCTTGTAATTAATCTGATGGATCTTTTCAATTTTATCAGCCAGTTCTGTGACATTCTTTAATCCACATGGCTCCAGCTTTCACTAGGAACAAACCCAGGGACAAGGAGGTAAAGCTGCTCAAAATGCTGCTGCTAATCTGCTGCTCAGGCACTTCCCTGGAATTGCCTTTCCAGCCTGTTTCTGCACGAACTGTCCAGTGCAGCATCTCTGGTGGTGTCACAGCTCCAGGATACCTTAATCCAGGGCTTTACAACTTAACACAAATATTCTATCAGGAGAGAAGGGGCTGTGGATGGTCAGGATTTGTGAGAAGCATCTACCTTTCTTCCAGCTTTTGTTGCTAAATTAAATTACAGCCTAAAGGAGAGGGGTGTGACATGTTTTACTGCTTTCTAGAAGGCACATTCAAGTAGGATTTCTTTAATCCTTGGGTCCTTACTTTCCCTGCCACAGGTTGGCACCTCATTGGAGAGAGCTCTTAGCTCCAGGGGGATCGTATCTCTTCCCAATGGGATGGCCATAGCTGATGTACATGATGCTGGCTCAATGTACCTGTGCAAACTTCAGATTTAACATTTAACCAGCAAGGTAATGACCCTAAAGCATAGATTTTTGGCCCAGAGGATGCCAGTCCAAGGGAAATAAACTGCAGAGCTGCTAGGAGATGTCTAAGTGCTTCCCTTGCTTCAGAAATGTCCTTGATCTGCTGGGCTAGACCTGGATGTGGGCGGCTCATTTCTGTGTGTGACCTCAGCTCCTTTCCTGGTAGGTGTCTGAGATGAGCTAACCCTCCCAAGCACAGAAGCCAGGTTCATTCTAGGGGCCAAATTTATCTGCATCCTTGATGTGACATCTTCTGCTCACGATTTGGAGGGATTTCTCTCCGGCTTTCTGAAACACCTGAAAAGAGAGATCACTGCTGGGGTCCTGGCAGTCCTGGTTTGTACGTTTTTCAGTGCAGCCATTACACTGGTGCTTGCCAGAGAGCACGAGCTAGAGAGAGTGAATCCAGAGGAGGCCACAGAGGAGATCCAAGGGCTGGAGCAGCTCTGCTCTGGAGACAGGCTGAGAGAGTTGGGGCTGTTCAGCCTGGAGAAGAGAAGGCTCCAGGGAGACCTTAGAGCACCTTCCAGTGCCTGAAGGGGCTCCAGGAAAGCTGGGGAGGGAGTCTGGACAAGGGCAGGGAGAGATGGGATGAGGGGGAATGGTTTCAAGCTGAAAGAGGGGAGGTTTGGATTGGAATTAGAAATTCCTCACTATGAGGGTGGTGAGGCACTGGGCCAGGTTGCCCAGAGAAGCTGTGGCTGCCCCATCCCTGGAAGTGTTCAAGGGCAGGTTGGAAGGGGCTCTGAGCAACCTGGTCTAGTGGGAGGTGTCCCTGCCCATGCAGGGGGATTGGAACAAGATGATTTTTAAGGTCCCTTCCAACCCAAACCAGTCTGGGTGTCTACAATTCCATGATGTAACACGAGTTCTTAGGTGGCCATCAAAGCAGAAGAGGCAAGACTGCAATCCATAACTTGAAGTTGCATCTTCAGCTGGATTTATTGGTGTCTTTAATGGAAAGAAGAGGTAATATTTTTAAAAAGCAATGGATATTTTCGTTGCCAGCAGCCTACTTGAAATAGGGTTTGTGGTCTTCCCCTCATCACCTGGCCTGGGCAGGGGCAAAAGGGACGCAAAGCCCTTCACAGAAAACTTTCAAGCCTGCTAAGTGCTGCAAGGGATGGGATGGTGCTGTGGGGAGGAGAGGGGTGGCAGGCTGGGACAGCTGTTCCCAAGCATTCCACGATGGGGATCTTACAGCTTGGTGCTGCCTTCCTCACCTGCACTGGTCGGGGCCGCCCCTGCAAGGTGCACAAGGAACTGACTGCAGTAAATTAAGCTCCTGAGTAAATTAAATTAAGGTCACCTTAATTCTGAAAAAGGCTGTCTACACAGGGGTTTAATGAGGTTTAACTAATCCACTTTAGAAATTAATTCAGATTAAGTTCTCTGAGCAGCCCCAGGTAGGTAAGCTCTGAGGAAGAAAGGAGAAGACCTTTCAATAAGGGGCTTATTGAAGGTGAGAGGGTTTGGTGGACAGTAAGATGCAAAGCAGGGGCTGCCTGCAGGCATGGGGGGCCTTGACAAAGCCAAAACCCTCCCAAAGCAGAACAGCAGGTTTTCTTGGGAAGATTTATGCATTTACGGGAGAAAAATGAGAGAAATCTTTCCAAGAGTGGGTTTCCAGGTCACGCTGGGAGGTGATGCTCCCCCTGGGGACAGACCCCAGCTTAAGGGTGAAAGCACCTTTTTGGTTTTGATTTCTTCCTTTTTTTTTCCCCCTCCTTTTTCTTTTATTTTCTTTTTTTTCTTTTCCATGCTGGACAGGAAGTGTCTTGATGCAATATTTAACATGGAGGCCGGGGGGACTTGGCATGATTGAAGACAGGATCTTAATTTTGACAGCTTAATGCATTTTACATTACAATGCTGCTGCATCCCTCTCTGCCTGCAGCTCCAGCCAGCCCCACACCTCCTTTTCCAAGCCCTTGCCTGACATACAAATACCTGCCCTCTGCCCTCCCGACCCAATCTCCTTTTTTCTTTAGGAGATTTTGGTCATCTCGAACCTTTTTGGGTTTCACTACATGTAATCTGATGATAAAGAGGAGGAGAAACCAAGCAAAGCCAAATTTCACTCATAACTACTTCTTTGACATATGGTTACTGGATTATTGCAAAAAGCAGATTATACCTAAGCCTGTGCCTTTCATACAGGCATTTGTTGAACAGGGCTTTAGCACTCTGGTCAAATTATTTTGAGATAATAATAATAATAATAATAATAATAATAATAATAATAATAATAATTGGAAGCTATGTTACAAAAAGCAATATTGGGCTGTGGAGACCACAGTACTCACAAAGTCAGTTAGAGAAGAAAGAAAACAAATAACTTTCCAGGTCTATAACGAGAACTCACTGAATTTAGACTAATTTGACTCATTATTAAGGCCCACTGGGATGGGCTGGTGGGCAGAGAGGGGGGACAGGGCAGTGGGGGCTATGGGAGGGGTGCCAGAGGCACTTGCCTTCAGCCAAAGAGCTGCTGGTATATATACATCTAGTACATATATATATACACACACACACATGCACATGATATATACCTACCTGGCCACACGTATACATGTGTGTCTCAGCCTTTGTGTGGGGGCTGTTCCCATCTGCACGGGGACTCTTTGTGCAACCAAACAAGCTCCAAATGGCCCGTGTTCAGTTTATAGCAAGAGTCCTAAAATAATGTTTTAAGTCACCTTTAGTCTAGATCATATTCCGAGCAATTTAAACCTGCGTTGTTGCCCACTGTAGGAAGATTTTGGCCTAGCTCCCGAGCAAAAGGGGCCCCTGAAGTGGTGGCCAAGGTGGGAAAAGCTCAGCGCTGCCTTCAGCTGAGTGTTTACTGCCAAGAATTGCTATTTTGCCATTTATTAATTTTTTTTTTTACAGTGTATTTGAAGACTCTCTGGCGTGGGGATTTCGGAGCAGCATTGCCAGAAGCAGAAAACCCACCCACATCTGTATGCCTGTGGTGTGCCTGCCATCAACAGGGCTGTGAGCAGGATCTGAAGGCCTGAGCCCCCACCTACTGCACCCATGCAGCTGCTGGGGGAGGGGGGGGAAGGAGCAGGACAAAAAATGTCACCCGGCAAAGAAAAATGCAATCCTCAATGAATAAATCCGATATATTCTCTATAAATCTCTTGTTATAGCCTGTTTTATTGAGCCAACCAGCATGTTTCGCCACTTGAGGGACTGTGGAGAGCCTTATTTATTAGCACTGCAACACGAGTGCTTCCCTGTGCCTTTGTCTGCTTTATCTCACTTGTCACCACACTGCTGCACCCTGGGCCTTTATTTTGGGATGTTTATCATTTAGGCATAAAACCTTTGTTCCTAGCCAAAAATTAGAAGGTCTCTGTTTGGCACGTGTTTGTGTCTTTAGGGGATTGCTGTTGATAGAGGAAGATGGGGGGGATGCTGGCAGCAGGGATGTCCTTGCTGGCCACCGTGAGACTGTGGTGTCACACATGGGGTGAGGGCATCTCTCCAGGCTCAGGTAAACCCACTCTGAACCTTTGGTTGGTGCTGGGAGGGACTGCATCCAGCACCAGTAGCACCAGGACACAGGCATCACCTTCTGCTGTGCATGTGGTGCTTATCACATACCCACAGGTCTCAGAGGCAGGGTGTACAAAGCAGCTCAGCTTCAGGGATGAAGCTCTTTTCTCTCCCTCAGTATTTAATGTGAGTTTTTCCTGCATGACCTTCAAGAGGAGGGCGACGTGTGACCTGGGAGCCAGCCAAGCGCACAGCAGCACTCGGCTGGCAGAAATGCCTTATGGCAAGGTGAATCTTCTCAAGAAGATTTCAAATACATCCATTATCCAACAGTTACCCTCCTAGCCACCAGACAGACCCAGCTTTCCAGTGCTCAGAGGATCTTCTCCCTCCAGGGCCCATCTGCTGCCTCACACAGGAGGTGACCTTCCCCAGTTAAACAGACCAGCATCACCAGCTTCTGGGGTGGGAGAGCATTTAAACCATCGCTGAAGGATGTGGGAAGGAGAGGTGCCCCCAAAATCCAGGCTTCCCCACCAACTCTGCAGCCATGATGGTCACTGGTGACCCAAACCTTGCTTGAATTACACAGAAGCCAAACTGACATGAAAGCGCCTTTCCCTGGAGCACTGGAACCAACAGAGATGCTGCAGGCATCAGCACTTCCACCCTACAGCATTTTTTATCTCCTTCATCTGGTTGTCCTTCAGGAGGCACAGTGAGGGATGTCAAGGACTGAGAACAACAAAGCAGCCTCTGACTGTGCTGCTCAGCACCACTAATGTGGTGAACCAACCACGATGGTCTAAGGCTTTGACCTGACGATCCAAATGTGCAGCCTCCTGGCTTGGCCCATCAAAAAGCAAAAATTAATATTGTGGTGTTCTGGCTTTTAAGCACTTTTCCAGAGAAGTCATGTTGGATGTTGTTCCCGAGTGCACAGCCAGGGAATATGGCTGGAGATAGACACTTGGTTCAGATTTATATTAAGTTTCCAGCAAACTGGGGGAATATGAGCCCGTCTGACCTAATATTATGTTGATTCCAAAGTAATTACATTTGTTATTTGCAGGATCTGTAGTAAATCGAGTTGTGGCAGTTATGTGGAGGCTTCACAGAAGCAATTTCAGAGATCATTAAATATATCTTACATTGGTTACACATTCCATTAACCCCTCCAGTGCCTCAAGACATATGACATCCATTCACAGAACAGGCAATTTTAATGGGTGTAGATGCCACAGGCAATCCAACAGAGATAAATTCTGGGAATGGATGTCACTACCACCTAGAGAGGTCTGTTGTTCTCTGTAAAGACATGAGGATTAAAAAGTTTGTTCGAGGCTCACACAAACTCCAGCCCACCTCCTCCCCCACAGCAAACTTCCCCGTGTCACAGGAAACACCAGCTCATGTTGCCCCTCCTCCCTCTGAACATATCCTTGATATTTTTAGTGTTTGCTAAAATATAGACAAGGAGCAGAATGTGTGAAATTAGAGAGGTGAGGCCCAGGAAGGGAGCTGGTGGGGAGGGAAGTGAGCAAGGGTTACGTACCCTCATGGCTTTCTGCAATGTTATTTTTTTGCACCTTCTGCTGCTGCTTCTGGAGTATTGGTTGGCAAGGAGGTGAGCGAGAGGGATGGGACAGGAGGTTAAGAGCCACCCCGGGCTCCCTGTCCTCATCCCTTGCTGCAGGCTCTGTCCTGCATGAGCCTCAGCCCAGCAGCGTTTGGAAAATGGGATTCATTGGAGCTGGACAGATGGCAGAGGTGGCAAAGAGGGCAAGCCCAGGCACTGCGCCAAATACAGGCCCGTGTATGGCTTTGGGAAGACAAACCAGCACAGATTTACCTTATTCCCATAGTGCCACCTCTTCCATCCAGCACAACAGCAAACGGATCAGTCCTTTTGCTCATTATGGGGCCCAGGAGCCATTTGTAGTAGCTGCACCAAGGATCATTTCAGTGCCAGTTACTGGCAGTTTTGCTAAGTGAGGGAGAGGCAAAGTCATTAACTTTGAGAGGAGGATTTTAAGCTGTTGGTTGCAATATCACATAATGCAGGTGATGATGTGATTCCTTCCCCCAGCTCCTGGAAAAGCTCGTGTTGAGCCCTGATGCAAAGGTTTGTGAAAGCCTTTGGCCTTGGCATTAAAAATAAGCTGGATTTTTTTCATTGCTGTGGAATAGCCTTGCAAGGGATATTCAAAGTCTAATTTCATGAGTAAAGGATTGGGCCCTGAAACATCATCAGGCAGGAGACAAGCTGTGCTGGAAGATGGGGAGGAGAAACTCTCCTAAGATTCTTTTTTGTTTACTCTGATCTAATTCAGCCCTTGTCTAATGCCATGTTTGATGTTATAATGTGATTTTGCCTGATCCTCAAGATGTGCACAGCCTTGCTGGACACTCTTTGCCTCAGGAGTTGTTTTTATTGTTGGGTGATGGCTTTGACCCATTATTGTCAATCATTACAGTGATAATGGGACAAGAAGGTTTTGTCTCAGCTCTAATAAATGTGCCCAGGGAATGCCTGGTGGCTCCTTGCAGGTTCTTTATGGGGGAACCAACATCTCATGAACCTCCAGAGAAATTCTTTTCCAACTGGCCTTGCTCTCCACCATCCCAACCCAGCACGGGCTTACCCTTACAATCTCTTCTCCTCACAACCTCATAGCACCTTTATTTGGAGAATAAAAGTCTAATCTCCACATCTTGTGTCAGACACATCCAACTTTTTATAGATGGCAAAAGTGGCAGCAATTGGCTGAGGTTTCTGAGCTCAGCCTTCCAAAACACCCGCAGTTATTTGTCTAGATAGGGTTAAAAACTCACCATTTAAATTGTATAAACAGTAGATAGTGCCCATTTATACAGCATAAACAGTGTAGGGAGTCATAGAATGGCTTTGGGTTGGAAGGGACCTCAAAGCCCATATTGGCCTGTAAGCAACCTATAGCATCTGGGAGCATCTACTGCATGCACTGCACTATTCCTGCCTGTCTGTGGGTGGGACAGAGCAGAGAATTTAAAAAAAAAAATAATCCCTATGATTATTATTTGCTGTAAGTGGAGAGGGGAAGGGCACCAGTGCTGTAAGTCCCTCCTCCCCACCAGCCACAGCAAGCCATGTTTTACAGCCTCAAAGTAAACTGCTGCTGGCCAGAAGGAAAACATTGCTGGGGCGATGGGGATGTTCCTCCTTTCAGTCCTCAGAGGTTTTCATGGCTTTAATGAGGATATTTTACCTCACTCGTGAGTGGTGAGGCCGTGCCCGGGCTGTGTGCTGCTGCTGCCTTCTCCCCCCGCCGGGTGAGGGCTGCCCAGCTCCCCCCATCATGTCTCAGCAGCTGCTGTCCATCCTAGCAACCCAAACACACACCCAGAAACTGGAAATGCCCAGAAACAGCTTCCTTTCCCCCAGAAGAACCACAGCCTGCCCTGGGAAGGGGAACCCCCACCACGGAGACCTTAAATTCCTCAGAAAAGGCAAAGGCAAGGAAATGAGGAATGCACAATGCACTTTATATGCCTTGCTTGGCAAACCCTAAGGTATCTCACACCTCCACCCAGGAGGTATTCACCAGGCTTTGGGCTGCAAAGATATTCCCCAAACTTCCCCACCCCCTGCCCTCCCACAGCCCAGGTTGGTGGGATTGGGTGGGAGGATGATCAAGCAGAAAGGATCTCAAGTTTCCCCGTCACCCTCTTGGCACCACATCTGGTTTCTGTTTCCAGAGCTGAAATGTTCTCTGAGATACGTCCCTCCTCACTGGATTAGTCACGTTGCAGGATTTAAAGGAAAAAAAAAACCACAACAAACCCAAACCCTCCTGCACACAATTATCTTGAAACAGTAGGTTTGGAGCAGAAAGGAGCTGGATGGTGGGAGCATCAGCCAGATTTTCAAGATGCTCAGCCTATTAAAGAGCAGCTATTAAATACTTGCTGGGAGATGAGGACCAAAAGGGAAATGCTACATTGGAGAGGAAGCAGGTACTTAGTAAAGCTGTTAAATCCTTATTTCTGAGGCTCCTTTCCCAAGGAGGGAGAGTTCACTGAAGAGCTGCAGCTGTGTCCGTGCCGAGGTCTGCAAGTGTAGGAAGTGCCAGTAGCTGCTTTAGAGATGCTACACATTGGTGATATCCTCTTTCTTCTCCTCAAGCCCACATTCTGAAAGTCCCCTAACTAAGTGCAGCACTGGAAGGAGAATATATATAATTGAATGTGTATAATTTGTCACTGGTTTTGCTCTGAGATGCCAAGAGAAGCATTGTGTGGTACCTGGGCACAGCAGGGATGGACCCCTTGGAGATTGCAGGGACACAATCTCCCCTCTTCCAGTTTAAAGCCATCATCACTCATCCTGTCACTCCATGCACTGTCAAAAGCCCCTCCCCAGCTTTCCTGGAGCCCCTTCAGGCACTGGAAGGTGCTCTAAGGTCTCCCTGGAGCCTTCCCTTCTCCAGGCTGAACAGCCCCAACTCTCACCCTGTCTCCAGAGCAGAGCTGCTCCAGCCCTTGGATCATCTTTGTGGCCTCCTCTGGACTCGCTCCAGCAGCTCCATGTCCTTCTTGTGTCGGGGACCCCCAAAACTGGACCCAGCACTGCAGGGGGGTCTCACCAGAGTGAAGTAGAGGGGGAAAATAGCAATTTATTGAGCGTACATGAACACTGATGATGCCAGCAGCTTCCGACCAAACTGGGGTGAGGGACAGGGTGAGCAGCCATGCTGGCAGCCAGGGAAGTGAGGGATTTGCTATCCGAGCTCCTGCACGTGGACCACCAGACCATGGCAAAGAGTCCAGACAAGATGGGGCGAGCTGAATCCAGCCCTACCCTCTCAGCAGGGGCTTTGCCTGGCTTTGGGGGTGCTGGGGGGTCTCCTTCCATGCGGCTCTCAGGCTCTTTTTTTGCTTTTCCTTTTGTTTTTATTGCTTCACCTTATGAGGAAAGCATTTCCAATAAGGCCCTTGGAAGGAGCACTTGGTGATGGAGTGGCCTGGCTGTAATTTGCCTGCTGCCGAGTGTAGAGTTTCAGTTTGAGCTGAATTTGTGCCTATGATTTATGAGTTAATGTTTCCTCTTGTAAATTATATTTAAAGTGAAAAATGAGGCTTTTTTTTTTTTTAATTTTAGGAAATCTTATGTTTATGCTTTATGCACCATCAGAAGAAATAAACTATTGCTATGTTTGCAGACCATGTTTTCAGCAGGTAAAATGCAATAACTCAGAGCACAGAGCTCTGTTTGATATATGAATAGAGTAAAATGAAAAGGCATTCAAAGCCTGATCCAAAGGCTCTTTAAATCTTCAGGAGTCTTTTTTTGCCTTTTGACAGAGCCAGCCCCCTGGCCATGGGACTGGGAGAGGGATACATGCCATTGCTATCTCACTGGGGAGGTGCCATAGCTCAGGCTTGAATTTCACCCTCTGAAAATGCAGATTTTGGACTTCCCAGTGCTGCCACTCGGTGCATCCAATGTTTTCTGTCTTATGGGCAGCTTATTGCACCTGCAATGCACTTTTCCTGTCACGTTAATGTGTGTGAGAGCCCTTCTGACATCCTGCTGAGGTTGTAGAAGAACAAGTGCCATATCTGCCTCCTCCAGCACCCTGCTGGGGTTCATTCCAGCATCTCCTCTCCTGTCTCACCTGGCACAAACCTCCCCAGCTGAGCACGGGTTACTACAGCATCACTTTGGATCATGTCACCTGCTGAGGTGAACACAATGCTTGTGAGTGTCACTGGGGTGGTTCGTGTCCTGGGAGGACCTGGAGCTCCTCCTCCTGGGAGGTTCTCAGAGGGTCTGGGCTCCTGAAGGTGCTAGAGGCACATGGCAGCTGGTGACTCCTCTGGTGCAGCCACTGCTGACCATGAGATGTTTTCTGGTCTGTGAGACATAGAATCACAGACTGGTTTGGATGGGAAAGGACCTGAAAGACCATCCAGCTCCAATGCCCTGCCATGGGCAGAGACACCTCCCACTAGACCAGGTTGCTCCAAGCCCCATCCAACCTGACCTTGAACACTTTCAGGGATGGGGCAGCCACAGCTTCTCTGGGCAACCTGGGCCAGTGTCTCACCACCCTCACAGCAAAGAATTTCTTCCTAATATCCAATCTAAATCTACCCTTTTTCAGCTCAAAAGCATCCCCCCCTGTTCTCTCACTCCCTGCCCTTGTGCAAAGTCCCTCCCCAGCTTTCCTGGAGCTCCTTCAGGCACTGGAAGGTGCTCTAAGGTCTCCCTGGAGCCTTCTCTTCTCCAGGCTGAACAAAGAAACTGGCACCTTGTATTAGCACGGCCATTGGTACCCTTGGATTTGAGGAGGAATTTGATCACTTTGGTCTGGAAAAGCACATGGATTCCTTAGAAAAAAAGACCTTAGAAAAAGCTGCCTTGAAGTTTCGCTGCGGCGCAACAGGGACGAGGGGCTGAACGGTTCCATGTCTTTCTCCAGACAGAAATCCTCAGAGAAGCCACAATGCGCTTTGTAATTAGAGTTAATTAACACTTTTGCAAATTGGTCTTTATTTAAGACCAGCTGCTGAGCAAAAAAAAAAAAAAAAAAAAGAAGTCTGTAAGCCCATAAAATATTAATTAGCACAAGTGTCTCGTCTACTAGCACCAGCTTCTGCGTGGATGGTGCACTGTCTGTTAAGGTGCACAGTCTGTGCACTGTGAGAGAGCTGGAGGATACCTAGATTAGATATTCCTTTTCTCCATCTATAAATTCCAGTTATTCCCAAATAATTGCAAAGAAACAAAGATGGAGATTTCTGTGGCAAAGCCCCCTTGCCTGCAGCAACCCCTGTGCCCTGGGAGTTTCGTTATTTGTTTCTCTCTGTTGTGCTGCCTGTATAAACTTAACTGAGAACTTCACCACAAATATTCTTGAAAACAAGGGTTTTTTTTGCCCAAATTTCCCACTTTCCTGCTGGTGGGATTTTGTGCTGAGGCTGCAGCAGGGCTGGTTCCTGTGTGGCTCCGTTTTGCTTTGACTGAATGAGGTCATGGGCTTCTCTGGGCTAAAATGATCTTAAAATTATATGACAGAAACAAATAGGAAATATTTAAAGTTAAGGCTCTGTGAGTACTTTTCTTCAACATAGAGGTAGGATCGCTTGGAGTTTATCTCTGCTTGCTCAAAATCCCTTTAAGAAGCTTGGCTAGGAATAAGAAAACCTGCAAAAACTGTTTTTTTCTTCCTTTTGTGTGGAGAAAGAAAAATAGCTGTGGGGCAGGCAAAATGAAATGTGAAAAAATCCACAATTTCAATGGAAATTTTCAAACCAGCTTAACAGTGAATTCCCCTGAAAATACATCAACTCCTTAAGTGTGTTCAGGCCCTTCACCATTGCTGGGGGACTGAGTGAAGAGTTTCAGCAAGGAAACAATTTCTTTGAAAAAGGAAAAACATTTAATTCCAGGATGGCTTAAAGGATGGAGGTTGCTTGTGTTGTAGTTATTTGGTTTTTAGCATAATTCATAAAAGGTTTTAGTGGAGTAAAACTATGCTAAGTGGAAACAAACCAGTCCAGATCAACAACATGGGTTTTTTTTAAGTTGTCTTTCTTTTTTGCCTGATGGTTTCACAAACATGGAGCCATTTTCTTTCATTCTGCCCCAAACAAGTGACTATGAAAATATGAAGTATGAACCATGAGGTGTGGACTGTGAGACGGGCAGTTAATTGCAGTGATGTTAACCCACAGGTCCCATCTCCCAGCATTGCTGTTCTGGAGCTCTGCTTTCCAGCGTGAGATACTCAACCAAGAGCTCCATGTCCCACCCTCCTGATTTAGCATCCCATGGTCTCGTGGGAGGTGTCCCTGCCCTTGGCAGGGGGTTGGAATGAGATGATCTTTAAGATTCCTTCCAACCCAAACCAGTCTGTGATTCTATTTTATGCATAAATCCTTAAATTCAGAGCCTTTTCCTGCACAGCCTCCTCCACTGGGCGCTGAAGCAAGCGTGGCCTCCACTGTGACCTGGACAAAAATCTTCTCAGCTCCTTGATGAGCTACAGAGGGGTGATGCTGCTACACATCCAAGATGCTCCAGCAGCAAAATAGAGCATGAGGTCATAACTCCATGGAGTGGCATCTACTTCCACAGGAAGGCAAATACCATTGACTAAACCAGCAGCACCCAGCATAACCCATGAGCTGCACTCCAACATGTTATGTTCCGACAGTGTATTTACGTGAGCTTTCTAATTAGCTCCCCGTGACTCATTTGGCTGTGTCCACATGCACAGACTTCCCAGTGTTTTACCCCGGGCAGAGCTGGAGCATGGTGCGTGCTGGAATACCGCCCCGGAGCAGCATCGCGGCGTTAATGAAGAGGAAATCAATTAGGAGTTTTGACACGCGCCGATGAGCTCAGGCAATTAGCCCTGTCTCGAGCTATGAGGCTGCTGTTTGAACGTGACAGCGACAGCGGGGGTGTCACTTACAGCCCTCCCCGTGGCTTGCAGCCCTGCCACTCTTGCTGCTGACAACTATTGCTTCCCTCCTGCTGGAAAGCTGCCACATGTGGGATGTCCTCTGCAGATGGCTTTAGTCGGCAGCCATCAGGCCTGTGTACACGGTCTGTGTGGCCGGGGGGGGTGTGGGTTTTCCAGTGGTGTTGGCTTGTGCCTAAGAGTCCTGGTGAGGATGGAAAAATGGACCAAATTCTGTGGCCTCGCTGCTTCTGAGTGTGGCGCAGCAGGGAGGTGGTTTTACATGACCCTGGGATACTTAATCCATGCAGAAACCATGTCCCTTAAAGACCTAAAGATCTGTGAATTGTGTTATCAATTGTTTTGGAAATAGTATCATCCTTATTATTATTACTACTATATTACTATTGCTATTATTATTATTACTGCTACCATTACTATTAAAGGCAGGTGATAGGAAAAGGGGCGATGGCTTTAAAGTGGAAGGGGGGAAACTGAGATGAGATATTAGGAAGAAATTCTTCCTCAACTCATCCAGGGACAAAAATCAACCTCAATAAAGAAATAATGTAGTGATGGGATAAAGGGGAATGGTTTTGAGCTGTACGGGGAGAGATTTAGATTGGATATGAGGAAGAAATTCTTTGGTGTGAGGGTGGTCAGACACTGGCCCAGGTTGCCCAGGGAAGCTGTGGCTGCCCCATCCCTGGAAGTGTTCAAGGACAGGTTGGATGGGGCTTGGAGCAACCTGGTCTGGTGGGAGGTGTCCCTGCCTATGGGGGGCTCGGAACTAGATGATCTTTAAGGTCCCTTCCAACCCAAACCAGTTTGTGATTCTAAGATTCTATAGTTGTTATTATTATTGTTCACTCTGTGATTTGCAGCAGCTTTTACAGAGGAGTTGGGACAAGAGTAAAATTGCAGCTCCACCTCGAGATAATATATTCACTTTAAATTTAAATGTTCAGACTTCGAACTACTTCACCAGCCCAAGTTTGCTTTGCTCCACAGGGAAGTGATGTTCTGGAAAGAAATAAAAGGATGTGGCCATCCCATCAGGAAGCATGGTCTAGGCAAAATGAAAGCCAATTTGAAAGAGGATAAAGGAGAGGTTTTGGCATACTGAATTATGGTTTGTCTTAAATTAATTTATCAACAGAGAGATACGCAATACCGTTAACCAGCTGGTTCAACTGCCTCCACAGAGAGCCCCTGGAAAAAAATTTAAAAAGCCTTTTTCAGTGTTAACGTGTTCAAACAAAACACTAGCACATTAATAAGCACCAGTGGTGGAGGTTTCCTATTGAGCAGCATCCTGCAAGAGGGGCTGCATTATCCCAGCTGAGCCCGGCGCCGGCTGGCCGCGGATGCGGGGCCGTGCAGGGCAGGTGGGGACGGCGCTTCCATTCATGCCGTGGGTGGCACAGCCACTCATTCCACAGTGTGCCAGAAGCAGCCCTCTTTTGTACACATGCACACGCTGCTTTTCAACTTTCAAAGGGCAATTCACGAACTGGGAAAGGCCTGGCAAATTAATAATAATGAGCTAATTTCCATGCCATCTGCTAATCGCTCTCCTCTGCAGCGCTTGGCTCCCAAACCAGGAGTTTTTCCCACTCTCCTTCTGTCTACCAACAGGAAATAATGACATCCAACTAAACTCTTTTGGAAACGATTCACTTGGTTGTTTTTTTTTGTATCAGCACTGAGTCGTTGCACAACTCTGGCTTGTGATTCAATTCCTTGAAGGAAAAAATCTCTCCAGGGAAGGAAGAGGTCCATCCTTCCCTAAGGCCACATTTTCATAGAATCATAGAATCACAGATTAGTTTGGGTTGGAAGGGACCTTGGCTGGATCTAGTTCCAACCCCCTGCCATGGCCAGGCACACCTCCCACCAGACCAGGTTGCTCCCAGCCCCATCCAACCCGCCCTTGAACACTTCCAGGGATGGGGCAGCCACAGCTTCTCTGGGCAACCTGTTCCAGTGTCTCACCACCCTCACAGCAAAGAATTTCTTCCTCATATCCAATCTAAATCTCTCCCCGTATAGCTCAAAACCATTCCCCCTTATCCCATCACTACATGATTTCTTTATTGAGGTTGATTTTTGTCCCTGGATGAGTTGAGCTCAGCAGACCTGGGGCAACAAGCTCTAAGGAGATGGTTGGGCTGGGATGAAAAGTGGAGCGCTGGATTTATGGGATGTGTAGACCACAGCCATAAATGCCAGACCCTGCTTGCAAGAGGAGCTGACTTTGCTTCCCAGCCCCTGGAAAGGTCAGAGCCATGTGCTGCTGCATGGATCATCTTGTCTGTGATCCTGCAGGATGCAGTTATCCCTAGCACCAAGCAATGCTCCATCCTTTCCCCATGTCCTCTGAGCTGGCAGCACTTCTGCTGTAACAACCTTGACTGGGAGGTTTCTGCCACAGGGGTCCAGCTCAACATCCCCTGATGGATGTCCCACACTGAAGAAACCTGACCAAGAGTTTTTATTTAATTTCCAGCTCCCCAGGGTCATTCCCAAGCATTGCATGTGCAGATGATTTAGATGTTCCAAACACACATAGCGAGACCTGGCTGAGCAGAAAGGTTTTGTCAGCCCTGCTTGGGTTTCTGCTCAGTGCCAAGGCCACAGCCCTGAGTGGGACCTCCACAGGACACCATGTCCCCAGGCCAATGATGCTTCCTTTCCTTCTCCATACAGGGTATGTAAGAACAGAGAGAGCTCCATGCCCTTGCTCCAAGCGTGAGGACAAACTGGGCAATACCTACAACATGGGGACAAACATGTGAAGGTGTGTCTGTGCTTTCACTGTGTGCAGCTGAATGAGACAAAATCCAAATATCTGTACTGTTCCCTGAACTTCCAGAGTTTTTCTATTTCTCATTACCTTCCCCTCACAGCTGCTCGTTACGGGAAAGCAACGATATGATTTTCCCTCCTCCCTGACTTATTGTGTGCGTGTGTAGCTGTAGGCTCAGGATATTACACCAGGGATCTATGGATTGGTTTATTTGGTTTATATGGAATTTGGGAGAGCAGGAAACACATTTAACTCTAATCATCTTGGGAATAGGTCACATAACCCAGAGAGTCATGAACCTTTCATAACAAATATATATGGCCAGGTGTGAGAGAAAATGAAATCCATATGTTAAACATGAATTGGGCAAGTAGAAATTTCCTAGAAGCCATAAATGGGATGTATGTCTCCTTGCTCCTGATCATGTGAAATTATGGGTAAGCTGAAACGGATTCTTCCCTTCAAATTACATCCATGGTTTTATACAATGAGTTTTGATTATCATTTCCAAACAACTCGCAGTTGCCTGGGCTGGCCCCAAGACAAACCCATGGGTTGAATTACTTTGAGTGGGAGCTGCTGTGCCTTTTTCAGCATGGAGGTTGGGCCATGGTCTTTATTATCTGACACCTGTCATGGTGCAGATGGTTACAAAGGGGAAGTGAAAAAGTACTTGAGTCTCTTTGGGGTTATTTCAGCCCGTAGGAGAATCCCTGCCTGGGCAAGGGGGCCAAACCAAGAGCAGCAGGTAAAGACCTTCAATGCATTGCAGCCAGGTGGCTCAGCCATCGGGTTATCCATGGAAACAGGGGGATCTTGGTAACTCTGATCTGTGCTCCCAAGCCCAAGTCTTTTCACCAAATATCAAAGGTGATTTTCTTAACGTAAAGGGGTGTAATTGTTAAACACCCTGTCACATCCGTTTGCATTAAGCCCATGTGTTAAAGGATAGAATAGAACCATGGAATTGTTTGGGTTGGAAAAGGCCTTTAAGATGAAGTCCAACTGTTAACCCAGCCCTGCCAAGGCTACCACTGACCCATGTCCCTCAGCACCACATCTTCACAGCTTTGAAATCCCTCCAGGGATGGGGACCCCACCACTGCCCTGGGCAGCCTGGGCCAGGGCCTGACAGCCCTTTTGGGGAAGAAATCATTCCCAATATCCAATCTAAACCTCCCCTGGCACAACTTGAGGCCATTTCCTCTTGTCCTGTCACTTGTAGCCCTGGTGCTGCAGGGCTAAGGAGCCTCCCGGCTGCTGCCTGAACCATCACAGGGGCCACATCCTCTACATTTTTTGTACAAACCCCTTGGACTGGAGGTATCCAGTGCTTGGTAGTGGCCAAAAAGTGGCCACTGAAGTAACAATCACCATGTTTAACACTGATCCAGGGCTGGCTGCAAGTTGCTGAGAGCTGATGACCATGTGTGGGATGCCGAGATGTTCCTGAGGGGGCTCACCAGCATCTCCATGAGACAGAGGTGAAAAACAGTGGTTGTATCAGATTTGAATACCTCAAAAAATAAATCACGCTGGGCCAGCAGCACCTCCTGTTCAGCAGATGACACCAGGCTGGAGGGGGTGAGCAAATGAAAGGGTTGAACATGTCAACACAGAAACACCTGCTGTGAAAAGATAAGAGAGCAAACCATGGCACTGCTGGATTAATTTAATCACTGAGTGCATAAACAGTAGCTTTTTACTGCAATAGAATACCTGAAAATTCCCAGAGGAAGAAAACAGGTTTGCAAAATCCATCTTCCAGGAGAACAGCAAGTCTGGGCTATGCTATGGTGGGTCTCCAGCA
Source organism: Hemiprocne comata (assembly GCA_020745705.1). NCBI lineage: Eukaryota > Metazoa > Chordata > Aves > Apodiformes > Apodidae > Hemiprocne > Hemiprocne comata. The sequence continues at coordinate 2,122,276 of CM036591.1, forward strand.
TGATGCTTGTGTTTACCCAAGTCTCTCTGTAAAGCCCCCAGAAGAGAGATGCGCCTAACAGTGTTTTTCCCTGCTTTTTCCTCGGGTTTAGCTCTTGTAAGTGGCTTCTACTTGCCTCTGCCTCACAATTTCCATGCAGATCCAGATGTTTGTTGGCACAGATGTGGCTTGCTCCTTTCACCTGCAGTTATTTGGGGCTGAGCACCACACTGTGCCATAGTGTCACTCCTGATGACCTCTTCTGTAGGTACGAGCAATAAGGGCTGGGACATTTCCTTTGGGAAAGAAGGAACAATGCCAGAGGAAAAAAAATAAATGTCAAGTATAAAGTGGTTTCAGGAAAAAATGATTAACTCACAATTGCCCTGTGCAAAGGAAGTCTGAGCTCCCCATCCCCATGAGGACAGGGTTCCCCTTGCCTGGCCCCACTCTCAGCATCTTCCACGTGCACACAGCAAGTCTTGCTTATTTTCTGATTTCCCACCTGGGAGCACATGGACACACGGGGCAGGGGGGTGAAGGTGGAGCCAGGGGTGTTTGGGGCATCTGGCTGGATGCTGCTGCCACCAAAAATAACACAACAATCTCTAGGAAGTATTGGAGGGACCCGGGCAGCTGCTGGAGCTTTGCAGGTTTAATCATATCTCAATAATAACAATAAATAGTAAAGCATAAAAAGAAAATTAGTTAATATGCTTTTAAAATAGAATATTAGCCTTAGTTATTGTAGGTTTGCCTGGTTCTGAGGATAAGCCACCCTTCCCAAGTGAAACCTGAGAGCTAAACCATAAAACACTGGCAACACAGAGCAATTCCAGCAAATTCTTGCTTTGGCCAGGGAGCTGCTGGGAGAAGGAATTTCTCACATACTGCCTCTAAAAATGCACTTTACTGCACAATGGGGTGTAGAAGTTCACACTTTTGGAAGATGTAAGCATGGCAGTCCTGGGGAGAGAAACTGTGTTTGGGGACATGTCCCCTTCCCCAGCTCTTACCCTGCAAATAACACAGGGGGCATATATCACTAGAGCATCTCTGCACTAAGGTAACACTGGCCACACTAGGGAGGTTTAATTCCTCCCTGCTTGGCACTACATAAACGTAGAGAAAAGGGCAGAAATACCCTCCAGAAGTTTATCTTCTCTGAAAAACTAGTAACAGGCTTGCAGCCTGGATCAATCACAGGTGAGGAGCAGGGCACTGAAATCCCCTGCCCAAAATATACTATTTTATACAGGGAAAAATATACTATTTTATACGGGGGAAAAGTTGGCTTTGCTTGTCACAGGATCACAGACTGTTTTGGGTTGGAAGGGACCATCTAGTTCCACCCCCTCCTGCCATGGGCAGGGACACCTCCAACTAGACCAGGTTGCTCCAAGCCCCATCCAACCTGCCCTTGAACACTTCCAGGGATGGGGCAGCCACAGCTTCTCTGGTCAATCTGTTCCAGTGTCTCACCACCCTCACAGCAAAGAATTTCTTCCTAATGTCTAACCTAAATGTCCCCTCTTCCAGTTTAAAGCCATTCCCCCTTGTCCCATCACTCCCTGCCCTTGTCCAAAGTCCCTCCCCAGCTTTCCTGGAGCCCCTTTAGGCATTGGAAGGTGCTTTAAGGTCTCCTAGTAGCCTTCTCTTCACCAGGCTGAATGGCCCCAACTCTCTCAGCCTGTCTACACAGCAGAGGAGCTTCAGCCCTTGGATCATCTCCGTGGCCTCCTCTGGACTCTCTCCAACAGCTCCATCCCCTTCTTGTGTTGGGGACTCCAGAACTGGACACAGCACTGCAGGGGGGGTCTCCCTAGAGCAGAGTAGAGGGGGAGAATCACCTCCCTTGACCTGCTGGCCATGCATCTTCCGAGGCAGCCCAAGACACAGTTGGCTTTTTGGGCTACAAAGACTTGTCAAGGAAACCCGTATCATATGAAAATATTCACAAAGTTCCCCCCAAAATGTGCTGTTTACATTGGGCAGCGTCTGCCTGATGAAAGCACCTTTATCTGGAGCTTGGCAAACCATTTGCCTGAGTCTTGGTCACTGAAGCCCGCCGAGAGAGGACATCTGGGATGATTTATTTTTCACAGGCAGGATCTCAGACCAGATAAGAAAATAACTTTGAGGGGAAGACACGAGGAATGAGCCCACGGAAATCCACTCCGCTGTCGGCCGGGCTCTCTTCTGGCTTTTGCTTCTCTCTCTGCCTCGAGTCATCCTGGGCAGTTGCAAAAGGGAAATAAACAGATGGAAGAGAGATGGAAGAGGTTTGGGTTTGTTTTGGTTTGGTTTTTTTTTTCCCTCCCTTAAAAAAGTAAATTGGTTGCAAAAAATGTCTGCAAAAATCTAAATGTGCGGTGAGAATGTGCCAGCTGTGATGAATATTTTGACAAGGAACAGGGAAACAAAGAAGTTGTTAAATGATGTCAGAACAAATTGTTTGGGTTTCCCTGATAAAATATTGCTGCATGAGCTGTAGTTTATTTAATTAAGTCCTTTGCACCATACTTAACCATGTAAGAGTCCATACAAAAGTAAATTCAGAAGTCAAGCTGAAATGGGCTTCAATCCTGCAAAAATAACGTATTTCACTCTTGTAAACTGATTTTTCCCTGTGTTTTTTTTTTTTTTTTTTTTTTTGGGGGGGAAGGGGAGGACTGATTTTCCCAGGAAAACTCAACCATGCAGCACTGGAATGTGGTCCCCAGGAGAGGGGGATATCCCTCTGGATATTTAGGAGCTGACACTGCCCTGCCAGGATGTGTGTGGTCAGAAATTCCTCCTAGGTTTTGTCTGCAGAGGAAAACCAAACCATTTAACTATCTGGTTTGCTTTTGCCACAACTTTTTCCAAAGGATTTTAATTTTTCTGGGTTTTTTTTCCCCCTGAACCCAAAGCTGTGTGTGTCAGTGGTGGGAAGGCTGGGTGGGTTGGATGCAGTGAGGGTCTAGAGCTCCCGGTAAGAGACATGCAGCACCAAGAAGGGATAAATGAGCCTCTTACCATGCTGTCATGCTTGGTTCTTCTGCTGAAAAGATGCTGCCTGTCTTCTCTGTGTTATTATCTTGCTTTTATTAGTGTTTCAGTTAGCATTCACTAGCCTGATGCCTGGAAAAGCTCCCCATGGAAGTGCAGGGGAGAGGAGGAAGGGAGTGCACTATCCCTGCTGCCTCCAGATCTGCAGGGCTCAGCAAGCAAGATGTGCTGGGGAGATGGGACCACTTCTTGTGATGCTTCATACCCATCAAGAGATGGCCTTGTGTGGAGATGTGGCTGTAGGCACATCTCGGGCATCCCTCTGGACCCTGAGACACCCTGGCATCATGAATTTGCCTAAACATCTGCACCTGCCCACCCAGTTTCATGCAAACTTGGGTCAGACCAAGTGTCTGGAGCCCCTTTCTGGGACCCTTAGTAATGGCCCTTGGATGTCATATTTAATTAGCTACTAATGGGCTTTTCATAGCTGATCATGCTATAAACAGGGGAAACCCTTTGTTCTCTTCTCTGTGCCATGGGGCAATTTTAAGTTCAAAACCACCCTGTGGACAAATTCCCATTTTGTTTCCCTAGTGGCTTCTCTGGTGGCATCTTAAAAAGCAGAAATTGTTCCCTCACCATGCTTAGCCTCATCCCCTGTGATGGAGCTGCTACTTCAGTAGAGCTGTTGCAACCTGGGCTTTCATGGAAGCTGCTGCGTTTCCTGCTGTTTTAGAATTCTTTTTAAAATGGTTTTTAACTCTTGGATTTGCATTAAATTCTGTGCTGGAGAAAAGTGACCTTTTCCCAAAGCTGGAGATGCTCCTGGTGCTTGGGGCTTACACCTGTGGCTCTGAGTGGTGGTGACAATGGGGACAACACCTATGGTCTATGCTGTTGACCCTAAGAAAAGTCCTGGCCACCCCAAATCCCCCACCATGCTGGCTGGAGGGCAGAATTTCTCTTTGCCTATAACAGCACTTGTCTCACTCTTTCATTCCACTCTGGATCAAAAATTTTGTAAACTAACACTGGAGCTGCTGAAAAGGCCAGGGAAAAGGGGCAAAAAAATGAGACCCACCAGCTTCCCAGCCCTGTTGAGAATATCTCCACTCTGAAGCACAAACCTTGTGAGCACTTTTAGCACCCCTTAAATATTTTATTGACATTTCAGTGTGGCTTTTCACGTGCTTCAGGCTATAACACCCACGTGAAGCACTGGGTTTAAGATAGATTTGTATTGTGTTCACAGCAGGATCCTACTTGCCTTCCAGACAGGGCACAAACCTTTTTTATATAGCTCAGACCTCATTAAAGTTCTTTTATGGTCTCTAAAACAATCCCTCCCGTAATCTTATATTCCATTTACTTAATATTTCTCTTTGTCTCTTGGGAAATGTTGAGGAAAGAAGGGTTTTTGAAGCATCCCATAGGTGAAGGCAGGGGGCTGTGCTGGGGAAAGGCACAGGGATTTCAGTCCATGAGGGAATTCCACATTTTTCCAAACCAGCTGCTGGTGTTGGGATTGCAAAGGTGAATCTGGTGCCATCTCCATGGGTGAAGGTGCCCAGCTTCTATGGAAGAAGTAAAACTGTAAATACCCTGGAGGGAATGAAGAAGTGTCTTAATGTTGATGTTTTGACTGCTACTGGAGGGACCTGCTTCTAGACCTAGGGAAAGACTGCCTGCCTTGCTGGGAGAGCCTGGCCAAGTTGGGATGGGACCAGATCTGCAGGGTTTTGGGGATAGGGAATGCCCTTGTGACATGGTCCAGCTGGCTGGAGACTCCTTTGCAGCCCCCGGGAGCAGAACTGCTGGAGGACAGGATAGGTTCTCAGACCAGATGCTCCACTCAGGTCAAAGGAACTGCAGAAAACATATTAAAATATATTAACTACTAAAAATGGCATCTTCTGGCTCAATGTATTTGAGAATACAATCCCCAACTCCTATATTTCCCAAGATGGTGATGCTGGAGAACTGTTTCTACCTTTTTCCCAGCTGCTGTGAGCATCTTCCTTCCAGCCTGGTCCTGAGTCCAACCCGTGCTGGAGAGGAGTTGCAGTGCTCACCACTGAAAACCTCCCCCAGACCTGTGTGGGACCAAGGCTGATGGAACAGCAAGAAGGACCCATGCCCCTTTGGGGAGGGAAGGGGGGGACCCACATTTTGGGGTGGGTTTAATCAAATTCCAAGTTCTGGTGAGCCATGAGGGATGGCAGGCTGTGTCTAAGAGGGGGATTGCTGACAAGGCAAAGATTTTTTTTTTTTTCTGCAGCAGAGGTTTCAAGTTGATTATTACAAATGGCTGCCTGGAGCAAATGTAATTTGTAAAGCTACGAGAACTTGGAAAATCCACCGGTGGGAGCTTGCTTTGCTCCTCAGAAAAATCTCCAGGGTTCCTGTAGCAGGTAGAGAGAAAGCAAATGTACTTGGTGCCAATTAAGTATTCAAAAGACTTGTGATGCCAAGAGAAACGTTGTGATTCAGTGGTGATAACCCCCCCTGTGTCCTCCACCCCCTGCAAGCCCCCAGTACCCAGGGGATTGCTCCATCCCTTGAGATGGGGTGGGACCCTGTGACTATCCATGGATGCCATGGACCATGACACAAGTCCTTTGCTCGGTGGCAATGGCATCAGGGTCCTGGTCATGGGGAAGATGATGGTGGCTGGAGCAGTGGGTTTTGGAGGGGAGAAGCTGGGATCTGGGAAAAAGCCTCCCCAGGAGCATCAAGAACCATCCTGAGGGGCTGCAGGGATGCTGGGTACCAACTTGCAACCTGCAGCTGGCACCACAGATACTTTCCTATCTAAAAATGCTACTACTACTGCTCCTCCTCCTCCTCATGATGATGATAATGATTTTTCCCTAATGAAATCACTTTGGGTGAAAGCTGTTCTGCTGAAACTTCACCCCCCCCCCCCCCATCTCCTTCCTGGGGAACAGTCAAAACAATTATTAACACAAATTTCCAACTCATTATCTCCCAAGGTGACAAGCCATGTCAGGCAGAGGCGTGTCACAACACGCTGTACCCAGATGTGACAAATGCAAGGTGACAGCCCCTGCACCAGGCTGGGGGGTGGGCCCTGCCCTGGGGACTGATGGGGAGCTCGGACATGGTCGAGGCTTGGGAGGGGGGTTTGTGCCCACAGTGCTTCTGGAGAAGGGCTGCAAATGAAGAGGGCCCAGATGTGCCTCTGAGATACAGGAGCTTTCCTGAGCCATGTGTGATTTCTTTTTGTTTAGCCTGGATGCAAGAAGGCTGAGGGGAGACGTTCTCACTCTCTACAGCTCCTTGAAAGGAGGTTGGAGCCAGGGGGTCGACCTCTTCTCCCCAGGAGCAAGTCATAGGACAAGAGGAAATGGCCTCAAGTTGTGCCAGGGGAGGTTTAGATTGGATCTTGGGAACAATTTTTTCATGGAGAGAGTTGTCAGGCCCTGGCCCAGGCTGCCCAGGGCAGGGGTGGAGTCCCCATCCCTGGAGGGATTTCAAAGCCGTGTAGATGTGGTGCTGAGGGACATGGGTCAGTGGTGGCCTGGGCAGTGCTGGGGTAATGGTTGGACTTGATGATCTTAAAGGTCTTTTTCAACCCAAATGATTCTATTTCATGTACATCCCTCCTTCCCTCTCATTTTCTCAAGGAGGAACCAGCTGCTGGCGGGACATTAGAAACCAAGAAAATGAGCTGAGGCAAAATTTAAGGAAGAAATTGGGAAAGCAGCTCAGAGACAAAACACAGCAGCAGAATATTGGGAAAAATCAAATCCCTGCTCTGTGCATGAAGTTATAGTGAAAATGGTGCCAAGAGATCCAAATCTGATGGCAGTCTCCTGGCCCTGGGATTTTTATTCAGAGCATGAACAATGAATTTGCATCCTAGGAAACAAATGCACTCCACACGCCCCAAAAGAAATAAATGCAAGACATTCCTTTATTCCACAGCCCAGAATCTTAATCTTGCTGATAAACAAACCAAAGCAAAAAATGTCTCTGAATGTCATGTTTTTCTGTCATGCTGTATTTTCTTTAGTTAAAGACCTGAATGTAGAATAAAAAATAAAGTAAGTTTTGTGCAAGTAGATTTGCTCCATCACGATGGCAAAGGTCCTCTGAGCCCTCCCTTCTGGGGCAGCTTCACTTCTTGCTCTGAGATGATTTCTTCCCTCCACCTTTGGGTTTCCCTTGGACACACTCTGCTGCAAAAGCAGTGGATGGGGACAGGGAAGTGGGATGTCCCTGGGGATGAAGGTCTTTCGCAGGTACCTGCACAGCATCACCCAAGCTGGGCTCTGTCCTGCCCTGTCCCCAACATCAAGTAAAGTATCAAAACCAGCAAGTAGATATATTTGAGATATCATATTTGCTGTTATTTTTTAATTAATGGATGCTCTGGGAAGTGCCAGGGTGGGCAGGGCTCTGGGGCAGCCAAATGGCCAGGAGCCCCTCAGGAATCACATTTTATTCCCTTTCTCTTTGCTTTTCCTTCTCCTTGTCCCCATCTCCCCACAGGAAATTCATCATTTGTTTCTTTTTCATTCCTCAAGACTAAGCTTTCTTCAGACTAGGTTTTGTAGATGCCAGCCCTTGTAATGATTATTTTTCTAATGTCATGGAGGGCAGAATGCCACCCACCTGGTTGTCTGGCTCAGACATTTCTCCTTCTGCAGAGCTGTTATTTGTAATTACAGGGTCAGAAGTTCGTCTTCCCCTAATTGCTCCTCCCTTTGAAATTCCAGCTGAAATGTCTAATTTCTTGACCTGGTAAAAGGAAGGCTCTCACCTCATTATGATCTTATTTCACTTTCCAGAGCTCCTTTGGCCCTCATTAGCTAGAACAATAATTTCCAAAGACCTTCAGTAACTTCTGTCTTCAAGGAAGAAGGTTAAAATCAAGTGAGATCAGTAGTTTTTCTTTCCCACCACCCTGAAAAGGGAAGACTAAACCTCTTTCTAATGGAATAACTTTGAATTCTCTCTCTCAAAAAAAAAAAAAAAAAAAAAAGCCTCCATTAATGGTAACGGATTGATTACAAGTTCCTGCTAAAAACCTGGCTGGATCACAGAAATTCCTAGAATGTGGCTCCATCTTTAATCAGGCAAAAGTCTCACTGAACTGGCTGGGATTTTTTGCTTGAGAAAAAAACCTGCTGGGTCTCAGCTTTGACTGAGACAGAAGGTGAAGCAGCTCTTGCTGGTGAATGAAAGACTTGTAGATGTGGTGCTGAGGGACATGGGTTAGTGGTGGCCTCGGCAGTGCTGGGTTAATGGTTGGACTCAATGATCCTAAAGGTCTTTTCCAATGAAAATGGTTCTATTTCATGTACATCACTCGTCCCCTCTTGTTTGCTCCAGGAAGAGCCATTGTGCTGCTCTCACATTGAAGGCTGCATCCCTCTGAGTGCTGAGCAGTGTAGAACCAGTTGCATTAATCATCAAATCACAGGATGATTTGGGTTGAAGGGACCTTTCAAGGCCATCTAGTCCAACCCCCTGCAGTGAGCAGGGACATCTGCAACTAGATCAGGTTGCTCAGAGCCCTGTCCTACCTGACCTGGAATGTCTCCAGGGATGGGGCATCTCCACCTCTCTGGGAAACCTGGGCCAGTGGCTCATCACCCTCAGTGTAAAAAATTTCTAGTCTGAATCTCCCCTCTTTCAGTTTAAAACCATCACCCCTTGTCATGTTGCTACAGGCCCTGCTAAAAAGTCTGTCCCCATGAGATCCCCCACGCCAGATTATTTCCTTATTAATAACAACATGAGCTATTGTGCTGGTGCTCTCCATCCAGATGGAGCAGAGGGTCAGATCCTTTCCCTTCCACACCCCTGGATCAGCCTCCCAGTCTGAGGGACTGGATTTTTTGCTGCGTCTCATCTCTGGACCAACACAGCTCAGTGCCTGTGCATCCCCTCACCCCCAAAAGGGACAGACCCACCAGGCTGGGCCAAGGTCACCCAAGTGTGGGCACACCCAGAGCTCTCCATCACGCCGGGGGACAGGCAGTAATGCAGATAAAATAGCAGAGCATTCTGTTTGGACAGGTGCAATGAATTAATCTCGCATCTGGTGAACCTCAGGACAGGGCTTTTCAGGCAAGACCATCCATCAGCCCAGCACCGTGGGGTCAGGAGGGGGGGGCTGCCCAAGCCTGAGGGCTGCCTCCCCCCCCTGCCTGCAACAGATAATTTCCAGCACCACGAAGCCAGGAATTTCACTGCTCCCCCAGGAAGATTTTGGCATGCAGCAGGAAGGAAAACCTCATCTGACCAGGGGCACAGGGTGGAGAGCAACAGGGATGTGGGAGATGTGGGGCAGGACAGATGGGAACCCCCCCCACAGGCAGCTGATGCCCCAGGACAGTCAGGGGAGGGCAGACAATGTGTCTGTGTCCCCTCCCCCCCACCCTCGCAACCCCCCGTTAATTGTCGAGTTAATTTGATTATTTATCAAAGCCATCTTTCCAGCTGGAGGCTTCAGCCTCCACATTCCCAACCCGTGCCAAGCTCATGACAGAGCTGCTTTTAGAAACATCTGACAAACACACTGAATCCCTCAGAGCACAGACTTGGATGGGGAAGGAGCCGCCACCTCCAGAAGAGAGGCGGCCTGGAGGTGTTTTTTGTTAAAAACCCAAAAGCACAGCTTCTGAGGAGGAGCATGGTATCATCATAGTATCATAGTATCATCATTCTGGTTAGAAAAGACCTTCAAGATCATCAAGTCCAACCACCACCCTAGCTCTGCCACGTCCACCACCAAACCCTGTCCCCTGGCAGGACATCTGTCTTTTTAGATGTATCCAGGGATGGTGGCTCAAACACCTCCTCGGACAGCCTGGATCCCCAAGTCCAACTCCTGCCCCAGAACAAGACAACCCCAAGGTTCATACCATGTCCCTGAGGGCATTGTCCAAATGTTTCTTGAATATTGTCAGGCTTGGTGCCATTTCTGGTTCCCTGGGGAGCCTATTCCAGTGCTCCACCACCCTCTGGGTGAAGAATCCCTTCCTAATGTCCAAACATTCTCTCCCTGCACATCTTCCTACCATTCCCTTGGGTCCTATTGTTGGTCACCAGAGAGGAGAGGTCAGTGCCTGCTCCTCCACCTTCCCTAGTGAGGAAGCAGTAACTACAATGAGGTCTCCCCTCAGTTTCCGCTTCTCCAGGCTGAACAGACCAAGTGCCAAGGTCCCATCACCACCACCACCATCCATCTCGTTGAATGAATGTGGGTCCAAAGGCTTTTTTGGTCCATGAGCACAGCACTGATCACTGTGACTCCTGTGGTGGAGACAGTGGTCACGGCAAGAACGTAGTTTTTAGACTTTTTAACCCGCTGTAGCCAAAACATGTGTAGCCTGGAGAGCTGCAGGATGACAAGGGTCTTCATGAGCAGTTGGCTACTGGAGGAGAATTCAGAGGGATTTCATTACGTTGGTGCTATTTGAATATTTTCCTAGGAAGAAATTACTTAGGATTTTATTTCTAACTACTCCTATGCTTCCAGAAGTTACACAGTGACACGAGGAGGAGAGTGCTGGAGAACAGGGACTCAGAGACCCTGCAGAATCATCTGGCCATGGAAAACCTGGCCCAGCCCCAGTGGGGAGCATGACTGTGCCAACTGATGCTTTCAGACATCCCTCTTTGATCTCCAGCACAAGGTGGTCGTGTCTGGTTGCTGCTCACAGCCTTTCACCTCAGGGAGGTCAATATCTGAAGCACTTCAAAGCCCCTCTGAAACACCTTGTGTTAGTAACTCCTAACTCATGTTAGCTTTTGATCAGAGCGTCCTCTCCCAGCCATGGTCTCCTGGGCATGGAGCAGTCCAGGGTCTGGTTGCTCTGCTCTTGTCACCCACGACACAAGGTGAGACCAAGTGAGTTAAATGTCAGCCCAGATTTTGAGAAGTCCTTTCCACTGAAAAGGAAAATCAAACCAGGAGAAAAGAGAGGGTTAATGAAGCTCCCTTGGATATTCATGCCCTCACTTGCTTGTGGCCAGGTTTGGGGCTGGGAACTTCTTTTCAAAATGTGGATTTTAGCATGTGCTGATCACCAACCATGACCCTGCAGCAGCCCAGAAGAAAAAAACCCACCAGTAACAGTGTCCTGACCTTTAATTGTCAAGCAAAGGCTGTAGGGGTGAGGAACTGCACTCCCAGCCCCAGCACTCACCCTCCAGCTCTTCAGGGAGGCAGAAACCAGATTCCTTCCTCTCTGAAATCATGGCAAGGAAAAAGGAACAAACAAACAAACAGGAAAGCTGTTCCCAGCTGGGGCAGAGGTCCGGGGAGGGGAGGGTGGAATCCAGGAGGATATTTAAAGCTCTCAGAAGTTCCTCCTTTCAGCCACCCTGCTTGCCCAAGAGGAAGCAGCCTGTGGTCAGCAAGGAAAGGAGCTGCTGCAAAGGCAGTGATTGTTGGTGGGGCTGAGCAAGGTGAGATATGGCAGGAGATCACCCAGATATTGTTAGATATTAAGGACATGGAGCACCTGAAATTAATCCAGAGGAGGCCACAAAGATGGTCAAAGGGCTGGAGCAGCTCTGCTCTGGAGACAGGCTCAGAGAGTTGGGGGTGTTCAGTCTGGAGAAGAGAAGGCTCCAGGGAGACCTTAGAGCACCTGCCAGTGCCTGAAGGGGCTCCAGGAAAGCTGGGGAGGGACTTTGGACAAGGGCAGAGAGTGAGAGGATGGGGGGGAAATGGCTTTAAACTGGAAGAGGGTGGTCAGGCATTGTCTCAGGTTGCCCAGGGAAGCTGTGGCTGCCCCATCCCTGGAAGTGTTGAAGGGCAGGTTGGATGGGGCTTGGAGCAACCTGATCTAGTGGGAGGTGTCCCTGCCCATGCAGGGGGATTGGAACTAGATGATCTTTAAGGTCCCTTCCAACCCAAACCATTCCATGATTCCATGATCCTATTAAAAAATCAGAGGCCTCTTCTCTTCAGGAAAGGTCTGGGGACCAAATACCCCGGTTTTGAACCCAGAAATGGGCACTGATGTGCTCAGAGGGTCATGACATGCAGAGTCAGCAAAGGGACCTGGAACTGTTCTCCCCAGGGTGGGCGAGTAGATGGCTGGACTGGGGAACAACTTTCTCCTGAGGAGACTGATAAGTTTAAGAGATGTTTTTATCCTTTTATAAAAGCAATAAATATTTCACAGGCCTGGAGGAGGACGTGTGATGCCTGAAGAGTTATTGTCCAGGGAACACAGCATGGAATCTCTACACCATGAGTGCTATTTTTACATATATATTTTTTTTTGGACAGATTTTATGGTCCATGATTAATTTAGACATGAAATAACAGAAAGCCAGGAGCACTTACCCAGTTCAAAGGGCCATATCAGATAAATAATGGATGTTGACATACCTGTAATCTCAATCTCAGTAAGCAATGATTTGTGGGAAGTTGGCAGAGGTTGGCTGCAGAGAGCTGAGAAATGCTCCTCAGAGGTAGCAGCATTGCACCAGGAGGGCCTTCAAACAATGTGTTGCAGTTTGGAGGTCCACCTGCCTGGAGATGGGGTTTCTCCCCTCTGAACAAACCCAGCCCACCTGCTTCTCCCAGAACATACACATCCAGGGAAACTGAAACAGGAACTGTGTTTCAGGGTATTTCTGAAACTCCACTGAATTTCCATTTCAGTTTTTCTGTTTGTAGATCTTGGAGAAGATGTTGGGTGTTCTTGGAGAAAACAGCAGCTGCAGAAGATGGAGCTTATCTGCAGTGGTGCAACCATGAGATCATTTACCTGCAAACAGGACAAAGCATGAGCTGCAGGTAATGGAGCACCTTGCACCCCAGCACCAGGGTTATCCTTGGAATAAATATTATGGTCTTGTTTTTAAACTTGTCAGCTATTGCTTGTGGCATCGGTGTTTAACTGTGATTAGACCAAAGGTGTTTCTTGTCAGGATCTGAACATTTCTGAGGGAAGCATGGTGTCCATAAGGGAGCAGGGTTAGAAAGAAGGAAAGAAAACCATGTTTTTCCCTGGTCACCTGCTGTGTGTGCTGGAAGGCTAAAAGCAGACACCAGCCAGAGCATTTTGCTGCCTTGAGGTGTTTTCTCATTTGGCCAGAGGTTGGTCGTGATCACCTTGTTACAGCCTGCACGTGTATTCCTGGACATACAGAGGTAACACGTGTCCTTACCACAGGCAACAGCTACAACCCAACACCAAAGGACACATTGTGTACAATTTATTTTAAACAGAGCAGAAAACTGCTTCAGCTTTCCTCTTGCCCCTAAAGGTTGAGTTATGCAATTCTTTTTCAGGAAACAAACTCTGCTCAAATCCCATCGTGTTTGCATATTTTAATACAGCTGAGTGAGGCAGTTCTGGCCACTTGCTGATGTGAAATGTCAGGGTAGGTGGTTATATAAATGTTATTTTTAGACATGATCAAAAAAAAAACAAAACAAACAACAGTTCTTTAATGCTGACACATTTCCCCCTCCCTCCCCAGAATTCTTGAATGAAAAGGGTGTGATTTATTTCAAGAGGGGGTTGCATTTTGCTCGTGGCATAACAATGCAGCCAGCCTAATTGCACATATGTTAATGGTTTGTTTTCAGAAAGAACCTTACAGGCACCAAGGCTGCCCAGCAATCATTTGCCTTTGCACTGCACAGACCTTCACCTATAAAACTCTTTTATTACCTGCACAGAAATGGCAGGCTAATGGCTCTTGTCCTGCACTCACCGCTGCGCCAGCGCGGGGGCTCGCTGCAGGGCTCGGAGCTGTTGAGAACCAAGTCACATCTGTCACTTCTCCTTCCAGCAGAGCACACGTTTCATTCAAACAGTTTATCACAGGATCATAGGGTGGTTTGGGTTGGAAGGGACCTTAAAGATCATCTAGTCTCACACCCCCCTGCCATGGGCAGGGACACCTCCCACTAGACCAGGTTGCTCCCAGCCCCATCCAACCTGCCCTTGAACACTTCCAGGGATGGGGCAGCCACAGCTTCTCTGGGCAACCTGGGCCAGTGTCTCACCACCCTCACAGCAAAGAATTTCTTCCTAAGATCTCATCTAAATCTCCCCTCTTTCAGCTTAAAACCATCCACCCTCTTTCTATCACCCCATGCCCTGGTAAAAAGTCCCTCCTCAGCTTTCCTGTAGCCCCTTCAGATTGGGTTCCAAAGGCTGAGGATGGGCAGGGAGGACACCACAAGGTTGGCAGGGACACCCAGACTGGCTGGTGGTAGGGGAGTGGAGCAGGAGGTGGCATCACTCGAGAAAAATCCATCATCAGCAGTTAAATACAGCAAAGCCCTTTTTTGCTTCAAGCACTGGCCAGCAACGCAAAACTTAGGGATGTTTCCTCATTTGTTGTTGGAAATGCAGCAAGGTATCTAACGAGTATGCCAAGAAATTCCCATCCATTCCAGGGATGGACACGGGGGTGGGTCCCTTCATGTGTCATGGCAGCAGCAGGGAGACCAATGGGCAGATGAGGAAGGCTATAGAGGCCAGAGAGTCTCCCAAGGTATGGGTAGAAGCACAAATGCCTTAAAATGCCTTTGATGATCTTTAATGTCCCTTCCAACCTGAACCAAAACAAATGGCTTCAGGCTATCAGTGGCTTCAACAGCACCGTTGTGCTGAAGCTCCCATGGGGAAAGAAGTGCCCATGAAGGAACCAGATCCAGGTGAGACCCAGAATGAAAAGAAAGAAAAGCAAATCACAGATTTGTACAAATCAGACTCATCTTCCCACAAACACCCGGCACGTGGGTGTGACACCAGTGCCTCGGGTGGATCAGCATTTGTAGATAAGCACATTGCAGTGAGATTGTGTGTGTCTAAAAACTGGCACGAGCTCTACTGGAAGTTAAATGTTTAAGTAATTAAGTCTTTTCCTGCTGTCATTTTTATTTTCTGCAGAACAAGAAGTGTTCAGGGATGAACTTACTACAGAGACTGTTTTTCATGCTAAAGAAAGCTGACATCTGTCCCCTGCACAAGCTGAAATATATATATTAAAGTATATTTTGTTCAAAAAAGTCTGAAGAAGTCAGACCAGGGCATAGTACCCATCACAAATAGGTGGGCAGCAGGTTAATTATATACTTACACACCCAGGAATTTACACACAGCTTTGGTGTGAAATGATGTTCCATGTTGTAACCCTCTGTGCTATTCTGTATTTTGCATTTCCATGGTGTGTCTTTTTCTGAGAGGGTGATGTTAAATGCCTATTTTAGCTTTTTTCCCCATCTCTACTTAATTTTAAGAATTTCTCTGGGCACTGGACAGGCAAATGAATTGTGCTGTTGTTAAATAATCTTAACGAGGTGTCAGGAGCCAAAAAATATTCTCATGGCAGTAAGGCCTTTTAGTAATGAAATATTGATTTTTTTTTCCCCCCCACCGAGTGGAGATATTTCTCCTACTGTAACTGTTAGTGAAAGAAAAGCAGTGATTGGTTTCTGAGGGCATCATCATGCTCAGCAGCTTAAGTTAGTGTTTAAAGATCTTTATGAGATTAGTATATTCATTCCTCCACATCCTCACGGGCTTTGGCAGTTGTGGTTGCATGATGCACCGTGGGTACTGGGCCATGATGCACCATCCATAGTGGAAAAAATTAAAATATTTGGATTTCTTGCATCTTGCCTGGTCATTAAAGATAAGGGCAGTGCTAATTGGGATTTTAATTGGTGGGGGTATTTTTCCATGTGTGTTGTACGATGGGCCTGGCTGGCTTAGAGCATCGAGTGGTCACCGATCACCCAGAGAAACTCAGGCAGGTGAACTCCTCCATGACATGAAATTGCTCCTCTGATCCCAACCAGATCCCACAGGGAAGTTGAGGACTTTCTAAAGGCAGCCAGCACCAGCCCCTGGCTCTCATTAGGCAGCAGCTGCCTGTGCTGGGACCCCTCTGTGTACACAGGGATAAACTCAGAGTGAATCTGGGCCTCAGAACCTCTAAGATGCTTAGTCTTTACACACGAGGATGCTGGTAAATATTTACCAGAGACCTTGCACTAGTTTCTGGTCTCGTATGAAGGCAGGAATTACAAATTAAAGGAAATTCCTGTTATAGGCTCAGGAAAATAGAACAAGTCTGGAGGGACTGGTCTAGTCTTTCAGGTAAACGATGCTTTAAAGTAAGCTCCTTAAAGACCCCCAGAATGGTCTTTCAGGGTTTATGGGATATTAACCAAGTAAAACACAAGTAGTGGGTTTGCTTTGTGGGGCTGGGGCTGAAGGGGCCTAATGAACCATTTACCAGCTAATGAAAATAGCAGCTATTAAGAGGAATTAGAGAAAGAACCATCAGGACACCTGTGCTCTGCACCACTGTAACAAACAGCATCTTTCGCTTGTAATTAAGCTGTGAAGATGCTGCAAGCTCCAAATCCAACTGTGCAACTGCCAGGCAGAAATATGTCAGCTCTCACCCTCCACTGTCATCATTTAGGAAGTTACTTCTGCTCATCCCATCTTGGAAACACTCATGGCCAAGCAGGTTCACTCTTGGTTGAAGGAGGATATTCGCACCGACTTGCTCAGGTTCATCCAGCCTCTGGCTCTCAGCAAATGATGGGGAAGGGTCCAGTAAATCACAGCTGGACAGACTGGAGTCCATTTATGGCAAAATGCTGCATTTTTGTCTTGTCTGAGCCAGAGTGATGCTCTCCAAGCCTAGGTTTTGCTCTGGGGCTTTGCCTGCTGGTAATTCTGAGGCTGCATTCATCTGGGAGCAAAATTTGTCTCTGTATAATTAGGGAGAAGACAAGGTACTAACCATGCCTGGGAGAATTAATCTGCTATACTGATAAGAGAAAGGATTAGCCCATTATTGTGGAAAAATAATTTAAGCTATTAGCTTAATGCCCAAATGATAATGAGCTTTTTCAGAAAGGAGGGGACAGGAGCTGGGCACTGGTGGGATCACTGTGGGAAACCTTTGAGCACGGTGGAGAGTGGCTGCACGGGTCAACCCTTTGCAAAGGTGCACGGGAAGGATTAAAAAGGTTTCAGGATATAATTGCAAAGATTAGGGAGTGCCTACAAGGTGCATTGGCAGAAGGGTTTGGTGCACGAGGTGGCAAACGTGTGAGACAATTTGGGAGGAGTGCTGGAGCGAAAAAGCTGTCCTGAGAAAGGACAAAAAACTAAAGGGTATTGCAACCCCCTCAAAAAGTAGATTTTAAGGTGAGCTAATTAAGAAGAGCACAAACTAGCTGCTCCAGAGGGATATCTCAGGCACTTATTTTTCTTACGTTCTCCCAAACCACAGCCATAAAGCTGGAGCATGTCCAGAGGAGAGCAACCAAAATGATCAGAGGGCTGGAGCACCTCTCTTACGACAACAGGCTGAAGGAGTTGGGGTTGTTCAGCCTGAAGAAGAGAAGATTCTGGGGGGACCTTATAGCGACCTTCCAGGACCTGAAAAGAGCCTATCAGAAGGCTGGGGAAGGGCTGTTCACAAGGGCATGTAACGATAGGACAAGGGGTAATGCTTTCAAGCTAGAGAAGGGTAGATTTAGGTTGGACATTAGGAAAAAGTTCTTTAATGTGAGGGTGGTGGATCACCGCAACGGGTTTCCTAGAGAGGTGGTGGGAGTCCCATCCCTGGAGACATTCAAGGTCAGACTTGATGGGGCTCTGAGCAACCTGTTCTAGTGTGAGATGTCCCTGCTTATTGTAGGGGGGTTGGACGAGATGACCTTCCAACCCTGGACATTCTATGATTCTATAAAGGTTGCAGGGTGTTGGAGAAGCTCCTGGGGGGACAGGATGTGATCTTTGCAGAGTCACTTTGCAGGAAAAATGCTCCAGCGCTTCAGAAATGTACAGGAAAGAAAGATGGAAAAAATAAAAGAGGAAGGAAAGTAGATTTTTCTCTCCCCTGATGCCACATGTGAAGTCCCCCTCCTCCCTGGGGTCAGAGACAAGGGTCAGGCAGTGATTTGCTGCTGATCTTTGACTGCCTGTATGACGTGAGGGAGCTCTTCCCACCTTTTACATGATTCTCCTTTTCTCTGCCAATTTTTGTCACCTCCTGCGAAACGAGGCAGCCGTGTACATCTTCAAATGGCCCATTAGAGGAGTCCCTGCAAACAGAAACCCTTGGAGCTCTTGCTGGGCTGTCAGTGGGAGGCTGGGAAGCTTCCCACTCCGCAGCCCTTGGAACCCTGTTAGAAATGGAGAATTATGGAGAAAAACCTGTAAGTACTGAAATAGCCACCCCCAGGCTCCCGCTCGTACAATACTGGGATGCAGTAAGTCATTTCTGAGACACTTGGGCAGGCAGTTAATGGGCTCAGTTGAAGATAAGGGGAAATGATTCAATCACCTATTATTTTCTCATCCCAGCCGAAACAAAGAATATGGAATAATGATTTGGCCAAATGATATAAAAAGGACGGGGGGAAATGCGCAGTGTGGTCTGAAATCCATCATTTCCTCCAACGTGACTCATAGGCTATATACAGCAAGGATTAATTATCTGGGAGAGGTTCTGCCAGGCAAAGAGACAAATCCTGGTGACATCCAGCTCTGAGAAGACCTTATAGCAGTCTTCCAGTGCCTGAAGGGGGCCTACAGGAAAGCTGGGGAGGGACTTTTTACAAGGGCTTGCATTGAGAGGACAAGGGGTAATCAAAACCGAAAGAGGGGAGATTTAGGTGAGACATTAGGAAGAAATTCTTTAGTGTGAGGGTGGTGAGACACTGGAACAGGATGCCCAGAGAAGTTGGGGCTGTCCCATCCCTGGAAGTGTTCATGGGCAGGTTGGATGGGGCTTGGAGCAACCTGGTCTAGTGGGAGGTGTCCCTGCCCATGCAGGGGGATTGGAACCAGATGATCTTTAATGTCCCTTCCAACTCAAACTATTCTATGATTCCTCACATTTCGGTACCTCCAACAGTTTTCCAACTCGAGACCACTCAGAAGCTTCCTTACACAAATAGTAGCAATTCCCCCACTGCAGCTCCATGGCTCCCTGCCTCAGGCTTGGCTGTATCATCATTAAAGCATCATTTGTTATTTGCTTGCTAATGCCACCAGACTGGCCTGCTGCAATTTGCCAAGCACTGAGCATAACAGATAAGACTGAGCAAACAAAATAATTAGGATTTAGTTCCCAGAAGGAACAAACCACCTTGTCAAAGACCAGTGCTTCACAGATGAGATTTCCCCACATATATATAAAAATATATATATAAATAGATATGTACAGATACATGTATATGTGTGTCTGTGGGCCTTGGGCTTCTTTTCCTGGGATTTTAAGCAAGTGTCTGTGTTTCAGTCAATGCTTCTCCCCCAGTCACCACTGAGGCCACAGTGGTGGTCAGCCATGACTAGTCCTTGCTGCTCTGTCCCCCAGGAGATGCTGCAGTTGGATTCCAGCAGTGGTTTGAGGACAGGTCTCACAAGGATGTTATAATTAACCCTGCCTGAGCACGTGTTTCTGGGCTCTCCTTGTTCCCACATGTCCTCCCTGTAGAAATGTAGGTCTTGGCAGCAACTGCTCTGAAACTACTGATTTCTTACATTTCAGTACAGTGCTCTGTAAATACAGAGCTCTTTGCTCTCTTTTCATCTTGGATGAAAAGATCTCTGCAGAAGCAACGTGGGAATGACGGGTGAGGAGGGTCCAGGAGGAGTCCTGCTGCATTAAATGGAGCTTCTCCCAGGGGTGAGCGCTGCGAATCCCAGCCCGTCCTTGAAAATAAGTCTGTCCCATATACAGATCATCTTTGCTTTTCCTATTCAGGTCATCTTTGGTGCCTAAGAACCATATTAAAAATGACAGACTTTGCCTCTAAGTTACTTCTGTCAGGTTTCTGCCTAAACACACATAAAAGCACTGATCTTCACAACATCATTGCATCTAAACATAGAATCACAGAATGGTTTGGGTTGGGTGGGACCTCATCTAGTTCCAACCTCCCTGCCATGGGCAGGGACACCTCCCACTAGACCAGGCTGCTCCCAGCCCCATCCAACCTGCCCTTGAACACTTCCAGGAATGGGGCAGCCACAGCTTCTCTGGGCAACCTGTTCCAGTGTCTCACCACCCTCATAGTGAAGAATTTCTTCCTAATATCTCATCTCAATCTCCCCTCTTTCAGTTTAAAGCCATTAGCCCATGTCCTGTTGCCACCTGCCTCTATAAAAAGTCCCTTCTCAGCTTTCCTGTAGCCCCTTCAGGTACTCCTCAGACCAAGGATGGTTTCCTTCTGGTGCTGGTCCAATCCAGTTTGTGAAGCTCTTTGCGAGGAGCGGGGCAGTGCTCATTTCACTCAGGATGGAGCAGGGAATCCCTCAGCCAGGATGCAGCCAGACCCCAGTCCTCAGGAGCAGGGTCTGCAGGAGGACACAGGGACCTGACCTCCCAGCAGGCTCTGGGCACAAGCTCTCCTAAAGCAACTCAAGGACCTTGCTCCTGCTCAGAGCTACAGGATTAAATGAGCTGAGAAAACCCACATGCTCAGATTGACTCAAGATCACCATCATACTTTTTTTTTCCCTCTTAACTTTCAACCCTGGGTTCTCCAAACAGCACTGACAAAATGGATGGCTTTTCTAAGCTGCTCCTTTTTTTGGGGGGGAGTAAAAATAGTTGCTTAATGACCTTTTGAAACCGGAGGAACATCTGGCTCATCTCTACAGTGCCTTGCAGCCAGTGATTTTTTTGGAAGGGGCAAGTGCATGATTGTATTTTAACCACCCAGGAGAAATGTTCTTCATCTACATGGGATGCTCTTGAGTGGGATATTGCAGCTTCAGCTAATTGCCATCTCCACACTGCTTTGGAGTCGGTCATTTTCTGGAACAGTCTGGATGAAGCTCAGCTCCATCCACATGATTTATCCTCCCTGGTGCTTGCTTTGACAAAGCTAATCTGTGAGAAATGTTTGAGCAATCAAACTGTCTGGAGCTCATGTGCCTCTCAGTCTCAAAAACTTTTCAGTTCCCAGCTGCTGCCAGGGATCTCCAGGACTACTGGAGAGAAGTTAGAGAGGGAAAAAAAAAGAAAAAAAAAAAACAAAACGGAAAAAGAAAAATCCCATGTATGTGTCATTTGCAGTTATAATATTTCTTAGTAAGTGGTTTTTTTTGTTCTAAGCTGTGCTCCCCAGTGCTGGGCCATCTTTCCTCCCCAGGCTCTGAGCTCTGCTGCCCCAGGCACAGGCTGCAGCCACCTCAGCCCAGCCCTTCTCCAGGCAGGGGGTCCGTGTCTGTCCCTCTGGAAACCCAGGGTTTCATAGACTCACAGACTGGTTTGGGTTGGAAGGAACCTAAAGATAATCTCATTCCACAGGGACAACTCCCACTAGACCAGGTTGCTCCCAGCCCCATCCAACCTGCCCTTGAACACTTCCAGGGATGGGGCAGCCACAGCTTCTCTGGGCAACCTGTTCCTGTGTCTCACCACCCTCACAGCAAATAATTTCTTCCTAATGTCTAACCTAAATGTCCCCTCTTCCAGTTTGAAGTCAATCCTCTGTCCCTATCACTCCCTGCCCTTGTCCAAACTTCCTCCCCAGTTTTCCTGGAGCCCCTTCAGGCACTGGAAGGTGCTCTAAGGTCTCCCCAGAGCCTTCTCTTCTCCAGGCTGAACAGACCCAATTCTCCCAGCCTGTCTCCAGAGCAGAGCTGCTCCAGCCCTTGGATCATCTTCATGGCCTCCTCTGGACTCACTCCAACAGCTCCACATCCTTCTTATGTTGGGTTATGTCACATGTCTATGTCCAGGTAATATCTCAAGTCATTGCGGCCTAGTTAAGAGAGGCCCTGAAGGTGGCAAATATGAGGACAAAGTACAGAAAAATGGGCTAAAGCAAACAAGTAGGCCAACAGTCAAACTGGATGATCTTAAAGGTTTTTTCCAAGCAAAATGATTCCATGAATCTAAGTAAGGGGAGGCTAGAGAAGTGATGAATAGGGAGATCAGCAATGGAGGAGGAAAGGGGCTGATCCATTTCTGCTCACATTTTGGCTTACCCAGTGCTGTATGAGGACTTTCTCAGGCCCAAGCAGATTGCAGGGACACTCAGATTTCTGATCAGTCTTGCATTGCTTGTTCTGAATAACAGCAACATTCTGGGAAAACACAGCTCTGGGAAAGCGAAGTGCCAAGGCTGCATTCAGTAAGAGGAACCCAACTTCTAACTGCACAGTGTTCCAAACCTCATCATCAGTTTTTGCTCATTTTTAATCCTTCAGGAGTTTTGCAAGAAAGAAGAACCCACTTCCAGAGAGCCGTGCAGGAGATGTTTTGAGCGGGACAGTTTTTCTTGTCATCATTGCCTGCAGAAACATGTTATCTTGGAGCATCTTGAATCAACCGAGGGCATGTGGCATCACATTCCTCTGCTCTTGGGTTGGGGTTGACCATTTACCCCTGCAACAGCTTCCACAGCCCCTGGCTGGCATGTCCTATGGGTGACAAGCCACCCCATGCTGTCTCATGTCCTTTGGGGAAGGCAGGGCAGGCAGGTGATTGCATCTGCTGAGACTTAACACTCACCTTGGCCAGAGGCTGCTCTCAGCATCACCCTTTGGCAGCAGCTTTTCTCACCCATCTTTTCCAAAGCAGCTTTCAACCTGATCTCTTAAAAAAAATAAAAACTAAAGAGCCTCTTCAAGGTCCTGACAAGTTTTCTGTGTTATTTATTCACATGCCTTTGAGCTGCCTGGCTGCCAGGCTTGGTTTACAAACCACCTTGTGAAACAAAGCTGAGGGAAACACTTCCCTCCTGAGCAGCTTATAAGCTAAATTATAGAATCACAGACAAGTTTGGGTTGGAAGGGACCTTAAAGATCATGTGGTTCCAGCCCTCCAGCATGGGCAGGGACACCTCCCACTAAATGAGAAGGTGAGCAGCTTCTAATAACCCTCCTGAAGGGGGCTTGCTGGGGAGCAGTTCGCAGCATCATGCCCTGAAGCCCAGGCTGGCCATGCCCTCTGCTCCTCTTCTCCTCACCCATCCCCAGAGATGCAGCAGAATCTGCCACATATGGAAGATGCAGCACAGCAAGAGCCTTTGAGTTCAGCATCAGTGTCTACACACCCACCCTTTTCTTCCTTTTTATTTTTTTTTTCCCCTTTTCCTTTTATTTTTTTGGAACCAAGGTGGGTTTTTCTCCCCTTTGCTGTTTTCCATTCAGAGCCTTTAAGGTTCCCTCACGCCCACGCTTCACCTCGGCTGCAGAATAGGGATCCAACACCTCCCCTCCTTGCACCCTTAAAGCCTGAAGCCCTCATTCTAGCTGGTCCCCACCCCCAAAGGCAGGAGTGGGCAGGCAGCCCCCTCCCACCCCCCAGCTGCCTGCCTGGCCATCCCTGGATAATCAGAGCACAGGAAATTGTGGCTTTTAGTGTTCTCTTGAAAAATGTAAATGTTGGGTCTTCTGCTGGTCCTTTGGCAATAAGGGAAGTGACTGTGAGTTCTCGGGGAGGAGGCTGGAGGGAAAGGAAAGGCACACCCAACACCAGATCCCTGTCCAGCCTTGCAGATGCACAGGGAAGGAAGGTGGAAGCAATTTCCAGAGTCATCTCCACCAGCCCTGAGCTACTGCCAGGCTGACCATGCACAGGTAACCCACCACCACCACGTCCCATCAACCAGGTACAGTAAGAGGCTCTTTGTCCCCTCTTGACCACCTCTTCTTCAGGCCAAGAAAATGCAGGTCCCTGTGTTTCTCATGTTTCTCAATTCAAATGAGTGCTAATGATCTGCCAAAATTCATAGAATCATGGCATGCCAGATTGGAATGGACCTCAAGGATCAACTGGCCCAGCCTTTCTTGGCAAAAGCAAATTATTAATGAATTCTCAGCTTTTACAAATGACACCAGGTAAAGTAGGGATGAGGAGTCACAATGAGAATTAAGGGGAGTCATGGAAAGGTATAAAGGCAGGGAATACACCCAGCAGAGCACATCTGTGGGGGTACATGGATCCTTTCTCAACAACAAACTGATCTTCAGAAGTCAAAGTTGGCTTCTGGGCATAAAATGGGAAGAATAATAAGTAGTATTTGTGCATGAAAATAATAGAAAAAAGGCAAAACCCAACCCCCAAAATAGCATTTCCTCCTAAAAGCTGAGTGGGTATAGGTGGCAACATGGTCTAATCACCCAGACTGTATCATGGACAAGGCCATAGAGATTATAGCACCTCTGCTCTCCAGACCATGAACCATCCACAAAAAGCCATGGAGCTTAGTTTAGCTGAGCTTAGCTCAAAGGCTGGACCCCAACAGTTTGGGACTGCTGGAGCTGCTCGAAGGAGTAATTACCACTGAGCTTTCAAACGGCCTCAGTAAAGTGTGAATAAAGTCAGTATTCTACACTGCCCTTTTGTAGAATCATTTTGGTTAGAAAAGACCTTTAAGATCATTAAGTCCAACCATTAACCCAGCACTGCCAAGGCCACCACTGACCCATGTCCCTCAGCACCACATCTTCACAGCTTTGAAATCCCTCCAGGGATGGAGACTCCACCACTGCCCTGGGCAGCCTGGGCCAGGGCCTGACAGCCCTTTTGGGGAAGAAATTGCTCTTAATATCCAATCTAAACATCCCGTGGCACAAGTTGTTGTTGTTGTATTGTCACTTGTTCCTTGGGAGCAGAGACTGACCCCCCCTGGCTCCAACCTCCCCTCTCAGGCAGTTGCAGAGCCAGAAGGTCTCCCCTCAGCCTCCTTGTCTTCAGGCTGCACATCCCCAGTTCTCTCAGCTGTCCTTGATAGCCAACAGCTTCCATGGACAATACAGCTTGAGGAGCTGCTACTGCTGGGCAGATGCCCAAACCTTGATGCCACATTTCTGCAGGACCTCCCATGGGTGCACTGAGAAAAGCGAGGGACCAGCTGAGCAGTTGCCCTACTTGAAGATCATGACTCTCCTGCTTCATCCTTGCCTGGTTTCTGTTACTTGTCTTACTACGCAGGCTAAACTCCAAATGGTTAAAAGTTCATTTAGAGTGGAAAATTATAAAAAAAAGGCTCTCCTCGTGGGCTCAAGGCAACCAGCCCAGCTCCACAGCCCACCCCAGGGACTCCTCTGAAACCCAACTCCTCAACCAGGCAACATCTGTAACTCATAACCCCCCCACGCCAGCCTCCAGCTGCGGGACATTCCACTGACCTG
The DNA here is from genome assembly GCA_020745705.1 of Hemiprocne comata. NCBI lineage: Eukaryota > Metazoa > Chordata > Aves > Apodiformes > Apodidae > Hemiprocne > Hemiprocne comata. The sequence continues at coordinate 2,147,388 of CM036591.1, forward strand.
CCACTTGTACCATCATAATGACTTCCTAGTGAAAAAAAAAGAAGAAAAAAAGGAACAAAACAAGTGAGTTAAGGTCAAACTCAAGCAAACTCCTTTTATTTGCTGGAGAAGAAGCAGCCACTCCCCCCCAGCCCTGGGCAGGGACCAGATTGCAACACCCCGAGGAAGATGCTCGTTGCACAACATTTGTCCAACACGCCACTTTTTGGACAAACTTTGGAAATGCCATTTTATCACAGCCTTCCTGGTCTGGGCTTTTTTGGGGGCTGGTTTATTGGTTGGATTTTGTTTGTTTGTTTTAATTTTACTTATTCTAATTTTTTTTTTCTTTTAACATTTTTCTTTTAAAATTTCACTTACGTTAAAATTTCGTTTCTTTTTTACATTTCGTTTCTTTTAAAATTTCATTTCTTTTGAAATTAAGTAGACCAGTGTCATTTATTTGCTCAGTTGCTGTCAGCTAATTTAGCCAGCCCTGCCAAAATCACCAGTGTGCTCATGGATCTGAGCAGCACCCAGTTCTCTGAGGGTGCTTACTCTGCTTTCCAAGCTTTTTCCTGGGCAAGTCTCCACACTAGGATATGAGCTGTGTGTTACATTCTATAGAATATTTGTGTTTTGGACATAAGTTTCACTTCATGTCTGCTCAAAACACGTATGTAAATAAGAGTCAGTGCTAAATTAAAAAAAAAGAGTGAGAAAAAGGCATGTGGTAACACATGGAGGAAGCAGAGAAACATACTATTGTGGATGAAATTTCAAATGAGATGGGAGAGCTAGCAAGGGGAAAGGTATGGGAAAAGCTGCTTTAAATAGTAGGAGTTTCAGGAAGAGCTTTGGATACCAGATCACATGGAAAAACCTGGATATTGGGAGTGACAAGCTGAGGGAGTCAGGGAGCATATCTAGAGGCCATGTTGGTGCCACCTGCACCACGGCCACAGCACCTGGTCACCTCTGGACCTCCACTGACCTTCATCAGGTGCAGGAACACGGTGAACCCAGTCTGACCCCTGAGGGGATGAGCCCTGCAGAAACTAAAGGTCAAATGTTTGATGTTTTCACAATGAAAACCCCGAAGCACCTTCAAAATGTCTCTTGCCTCCTCTCCTGGCCTCTGCTTCTGAACTGACCTTAAAAATGTGATGGTAGGAGGGGCTCGAGCTCGGCTCCACAAAAAACTCACGGAAATTAACACCACGGTGGATTAGAAATCACACAAAAAATGTTCCTAAGTATCCAACATCTGCTTTCTGCCACAGCAGCCTTTTACATGCCACATCCTCAGGCATACACTGTATTTATTAATTGAAAAATTGTCTCGGCTTCTTGTAGTTGGTTTGTTAACACGTGTTTAGCACAGTGTACAAGCTCCATCCTGCCCTATCAGAGCTGAACCTATTGTCTCCTGCAGCTGAAGGCTGGGAAACTAATGGTTGCCATCAGCAAGGTCATTTAGGAATGGAGGGAAGGTATAAATCATCTCCCACCCGTTCCCACCCACAGCTCAGGCTGGCATCTCACGTTTGCCTGCTCCACATGCCCCACAGCTGCTTTCTGGGGAGATCCTTGCACAGAGTGTGAAACAGCATTTGGTGTTTCTGGGTGTGTGTAGAAACGTCCAGGGATGTTACAGGCTGTTAGCTGGCATGCAGGAGTCAGGCATTAACAACGGGAATGATCAGAGGCAGAGCCAAAAGCAAACCCACCCAGTGATAACTCAAGGAGTGGGACAAATTCAGGCAACACGTGGGGTGCAGAGCAGAAGGGAGAGGAAATGTGGGAACAAAACATGCAGCACTCTGGCTGCTTCTGGGAAAAGGCTCTGGTGGCCTTTCTGGGATTTGATAATTCCATGAAATTTAAGTTTTATCAGTGCACCAGCACTTTTAAAGTTTTATCCCAAGGCTAATGCTGATTCCCTTGGCTTGGCTTCTTACCCCATTAATGAAGTAGCTCTATCAGAATTAGTTTAAATAGTTTTTCTGCAATATTTCTCACATAATCAAGATTTTTAGGGCTGGCTGAATGTGAGGTCAGGCTTTGGGATGGGAATGTGGAACTTGCCTGCCTCTGCCCCTGTACCTGGATGGGACCTGAGCAGGGGTCAGCCTGGAGCAGTGTGCTGCCAGCTCCTGGGTTTAGCTCCAGAGGGCTCAGAGCATCAGCTGGTGGCAGGGCAGGCCAGTGAGATGCTCACCAGAATCACAGCCCCTCACAACCACCAGACCTCTCCAAGCTGCATTCAAAAGCCTTGCAAACCCCAGGAGAGCCAAGTGAGCTGTCTAGATTGGAAACTTCACTGAAAGGGTTGTCAGGCCCTGGCACAGGCTGCCCTGGGAGGTGGTTGAAGCAGCATTCCTGGAGGGATTTCAAAGTCATGGTAGATGTGATGCTGAGGGACATGGTTAATTGGAGGCCTTGGAACTGCCGGGTTAACGGTTGGACTTGATGATCTTAAAAGTCTTTTCCAGACAAAAAGACTGTGATTCTGTGACAGATTTGAGCACACAAGTGCATGGACACATACAGCCTGACCGTGGCCATAAGGACTTGATTTTCAAACACCATTTTCCTTCTTTTGTAAGAAGTAGCTGCAAGGGTTGGTCACCAGCTCTCACAGCCCTCTGCTGTCCTGACTGCCCTGGTTTACCCCAGATTTGCTCACCAAGAATGGACTTTGTGCTCTGACCCCTCCTTGAAAGGGATGGCTCCCCCCTCAGACCTGCCTAGGAGACACATCCAGCACAAACTTACTGCACATTGAGCTTCAGATGTCAGACAACACTTACAGCAAGTCCCACCCATAGTGTAGGGCATCCATAGTGCTGGGGTGCTGGAGCTCCTGAGCCCACAAGTTGCAAACAGCCAGGCTGCTTCCAGGGGTTCCAGGGCCACCTGGAGCACTTCTTCGGGATGCAGCCGAGAAATGTAACTCATTTCCCTTGGAATTCCTCAGGACCAGACTGTATCTTAACACATTTAACGCTGTGTGCATCGCTCCGGGCAGGAGTCTGCAGCCCAGGGAGCAGCTGGAGTGGGAGCAGGGGCCCAGCACCAGCACATTGCAGCCTCCTCAAGGCACCCAGTGGGGAGCTGGGCCCTGCCATCACTGCAGGCTTCATCAGAGGGACCAGATGGCAATTAGATATGCTGATGAGGGCGGGAGAGACAATGTTGAAGCATCGCCCGGGGGGTTAAGGTGGTGCAAAGTCATTCGATGAAATAGCTGTAAACAGCCCGAAGCTGTTACCTCTGCTTTCCTCGAGCTTCAGTCTGATCACTCTGTATTTTTGTTCTGTTTGGGTTCTTTTTTTTTTCCTTCCTTGATTTTATTTCTTTTCACCCCTGCCTTCCCCCTCCCCTTGCCCACTCCTTGTTCCCTTCAGCCCAAGAAAGCACCATGCAGGACAGACTATCACAGACACAGGGTTTGGGTGTGAAGGGACATGAAAGCTTATCCAGTTCCAAGCCTTCTGCATGGGCAGGGACACCTCCCATTAGACCAGGTTGCTCCAAGACCCTTCCAACCTGCCCTTGAACACTTCCAGGGATGGGGCAGCCACAGCTTCTCTGGGCAACCTGTTCCAGTGTCTCACCACCCTCACAGCAAAGAATTTCCTCCTAAAATCTCATCTCAATCTCCCCTCTTTCAGCTTGAAACCATGCCCTCTTGTCCCATGACTCCATGCCCTTGTCCAAAGTCCCTCTCCAGCGTTCCTGTAGCACCTTCAGGTGCTGGACTCTCCTTTAAGGTCTCCTCAGAGCCTTCTCTTCTCCAGCAGCTCTTCTCTGGACCCCAGAACTGAACACAGACTAGGGGGGTCTCACCAGAGAGGAGCAGAGGGGAAGAATCATGCTGATTTTGGTATTTTTGAAATGTTTCCCTTTTGTCTTGAGTGAGCAAAGAGCAGGTCCAGGTCAGACAGCAGGAGCAAGCCATGGCTTGAACTTGCCTTCAGTTTTTAAGATACCAGAGCACACCAAGCCCCACATTTGACCAAGTCCTCTCTTCCAAGGCACAGTTTCCCTGTGCTGCTGCTGTCCACAAATAAAGCAGAGCTTGGAGAGCTGGGAGCACATGGCTGGTCTGCAGGCATCCTGCTGGTGGGATCTCCATTAACACATGCAAAGTGAGCAAAACCTTGAAGCTGAACAGTAAGAAAGCAGGAATCACAGATCACTTGAAGGACACCAGGGAGGAACCCCTTGTCCGTAGCTCATTACCACAAACTCTGCAGGTCTCAGCAGCCCAGGAGGTGGTTGTAGCACAGGAATTTTCCCTCCTGCAATCACAACCTCTACACTGCAACTGCCTTTGTGTCTCTCTTCTTGTCCTTCAGTTATTATTTGGACTGAAGGGGTTTCTGCTGAGCAAACCAACACTTTCACAATCCCCTGCTTTTATCTCAGTGACAGGGAGGGTCAGTCTCAGCCCAGGTCTGGGTAATTAGCAATTAGCTGATGATTATTTCCTCCTCCCTAGCACCATCCTTGGGTGGTGCCCAAGCAGATTCCCTCTGAGCTTGGATGAGCACCCTGGCTGTTTTGGAGAGGAAAAGGCAGAAGTTTTCCTCCTTTGCTTCCCTGGATGTATTTTTCTGGGCTAACCTTGAAGTTTATTACAATTTTCTTTTTCTCTGGAGTTGCTCAAGCACAGAACAGCTTCATCTGTTTTGTGGGTGATGTTACCAGCAGTGCTGGCTGCTGGATACCCGGGGGGGGTTCCCATGCCCCCACCACTTCTGCTCTTTCCATTTGGGGAGCTTTATAAATTAGAGAGAGACGTTTTAATTGCCATGAGTCTGTAACCCAGTACGTGTTTTACTCACTGGGAGGGATTTGAGGAAGGAATGATGTCAACGCTGGGCTGTAGGGAGATGATTGATGCAATGAGCTATTAAAGAAACATATTTCCAAAGTTTCCAAAGAGCAGGCACTGCCAGGTGGACCTGCCTGTGCTCTCAGAGTGTCTGGCCTTGCTCCATGGAAGCGGTGTTTTGAGTATCATTAATGATCAGGATACAAATTTAATGGGGCAGCAGCTTGGCTGTGCACCCTGGGAGACCATGGGTGGGTGCAGGTGGCTTAGCCATCAACACGGGAGAGTGGACAAGGCTTTGCCCAGGCAAAGAGAAAGATCTGCTGTCTCCTTGAATACCCACCCAGATCCATATGTGGTTTCCTACACGGCAGTATCTGCAAGAAAGATCTCCAGAGAGGGTTTTCCTGGACTCTTTCTTGTTTCCTATTAATTTGCAAGATAATGTTTCTCAGTGCTCTTCAAACCAGTGTGGAGGAAACAATATTAATTACCTAAAGTAACTGGAAAGTTTTAGGGGCAAGAGCTGGAGATATTAGTATTATTGGTTGCTTCAGTGAAGTTGCTTCAGGCCAGTGAAGTATTTAAGATATTCATAATCTCTGTAACACAAAGAGCATTTCAATCTGAAGAAAAAACAGTTCTGTGCTTTGCTCCTCCTGACAGCCCCCTCCCCTTCCAAAAGGATTTTGCTTGTCCAAAGGGTCTGAACTGCAGTGACTCGAGGGTCAGCTATGGGATTGGATCATGGACATTAGCTGATGGGTCTAGAACTCCCCCAAGGCTGGAGATGGTGCATCCTCTCTGCCCCACCCATTCCCTCCACGCTGGCTATGTGTGGTCCCAGAGCTACTGGTGGTCACCACACACAACCCCATGGTTCCCAGTTTGCTTGGTGCTCAACTGGCCAGTTTGACACAGCAGCTTTCTGCCCATCACTGCGGCATCATCACCCCTGTGCCACCAGCTGCCCCCCAAACTGCCAAGCAGCTTAGGCCATGGTCATCTGAAAAGTCATAAAGTCTAAGGCTTTCTCCCTGTCCCATCACAGATATTTCATGCCACAGGACACTCCACCATCTGCAGGGAGTTCCAGGAGACCTGCGGAGATGAACGCCCCTGTCCCTGGTGCCGAGGTTCCTCAGGAACATGTTGCTCTTGACCTCATCAATCTGCACAGGCAGATGTTATCACCTCCATCACACCAGTCTGTCAGCATGAGTAGGTCACCTAACGCAACACTCCTGATATTTTGACTTGGCTCCTCATCATGCTCTCCAAAATCTGGATGGGAGGGGTTTTTTCTCGTTTGTGAAGCTTGAGGTCTAATATTGTAAGACCCGTTTCTCATCATGAGCTGGAGCAATGGCCTGTGATTGTGATGGCATCCCAGGGATGTTTCTTCTCGGGCTCCTGAAAAGACCCTGAAAAGAGGATTTTCCCCCGTGATCTCCACTGGCCTGGGGAAACACTGGGAGAGGCCAGAGAGTGCCTGGTGCTGCCTTCCTCTGTCCCTGCAGAAAGCAGGTGGGAAATACGGGCCCCGGATCTGCTTAAACCTGCTCTGAAATGTCCACATGGGCTAGGTTGGGTTTGCCAAAATATTCTCCCTGGACAGAGAGTATCCATGGCTGGAGTGGGGCCATGTCTCTGCAGTGCAGTCAGCAGTGTCCCCAGTGAGGCCATCACTGGGGTCATTCGGGGGGTTGTGACCTGTTTTAGAGCTTCAATACATCAGCGTAAGGAGCTGGCTGTCACCTTGGAGGCAGCAGCAATAGCTGCTCCTCCTGATGTGGCTTCAGCAGGGACCTCAAAGGGAAAAAACCAGCAGCACAGGTATGACACAAAGGACTGGGTGTTTGAAAGAAGAGATCCTGCAACACTAAAACAGATTCTTGCTATTGATTTCCACTGTGTTTGACATACATACACACCCACATGGTGGGACAACAGGAGGTGGCAGCTGACATGTTTTGGAGGCTGTTCCTGCTCCTGCTAAGTATTTACTGCTCTCGTTTCCTACAGTAATTATCTTGGCTACTTGCTGACCATAAATTAGTTTTCTAATGGAAATGCAGTTCATGGAGCTGTTGGAGTGAACCCAGAGGAGTCCATGGAGATGATCAGAGGGCTGGAGCAGCTCTGCTCTGGAGACAGGCTGAAAGAGTTGGGGTTGTTCAGCCTGGAGAGGAGAAGGCTCTGGGGAGACCTTATTGTGGCCTTCCAGTACTTCAAGGGGGCCTAAAAGAAAGTTGCAGAGGGACTTCTTAGCAGGGCCTGTAGCAACAGGACAAGGGGTGATGGTTGTAAATGGAAAGAGGGAAGATTTAGACCATATATAAGGAGAAAATCTGTTATGCTGAGGGTGGTAAGACACTGGCCCAGGTTGTCCAGGGAGGTGGGAGATGCCCCATCACTGGAGACATTTCAGGTCAGATTAGATGGGGCTCTGAGCAATCTGATCAAGTTGCAGATGTCCCTGCTCACTGCAGGCTGTTGAACTAAATGATCTTTAAGGTCCCTTCAACCCAAACCATCCTGTGATTCTATGATCCTAGTGCACAGGTATTTGAATCCATCTGCTGACCAGGCAGCTCGCCAGGGCTGGTGGTGAGTGCCATGCCTGGGCTGAAGAACCAAGGGCTTGTTCCCACCAGATCTCACAACTGATGCATGGTGAACAAAATCAAACTGTGCCCAGTTCTGACTCATCCACCTCATACTGTTTTTAATCAGTGTGGTTGCCTGGCTCTGGGCACTGCCAGGCCCCTCTCTGCCCAGCCTGTGTTTGTTTGATGCCTTCATTACACCCTTCAGCTCCTATGCCAACAATGCAATAATATTTCAATAATAACTTAAAATAATATCCTATAATCTAATAGCCTTTGCCTCCAAATCTCATTTAGTGCAGTTTGCCCTGGATTACCTCAGCCAGAGAGCAGGAAAAGAAACATCTAATCAAAGACTGGATGTTTTCCCAAAATAGATCTGCAGCGTCCCCCACTATGGATGTGGCAGGAGGCAGGAGATACTGGCTGAGCCCAGTGCCCTGGTAAACTTTTCCTGCTAAAGAAGGGATTTTACTGGTTGAGGAATACAAGAGGATTTTGAGCTTCTCTGCCTTTGCAGCTGCTGACCCTGCTGCTGCCATCCGGGTTTGGGGGAAAGCCACCATGCATGGGGACACCTCTGGTGCACTCCACCTTGCTTTGCCTCTTGGGTAGCTATTGGTGGGAAAGCAGGAAAACAGAGCATTCATAGAATCATGGAATAATGGAATGGTTTGAGTGTGGAGAGACCTTAAAGATCATCTAGTTCCAACCCCCTTGCCATGGGCAGGGACACCTCCCACTAGACCAGGCTGCTCCCAGCCCCATCCAACCTGCCCTTGAACACTTCCAGGAATGGGGCAGCCACAGCTTCTCTGGGCAACCTGTTCCAGTGTCTCACCACCCTCACAGCAAAGAATTTCTTCCTCATATCCAGTCTAAATCTCCCCTCTTTCAGCTTGAAACCATGTCCCGTCCCCACCCTCACAGTCCCATCCCTCCCTGCCCTTGTCCAAAGTCCCTCCCCAGCTTTCCTGGAGCCCCTTCAGGCACTGGAAGGTGCTCTAAGGTCTCCCTGGAGCCTTCTCTTCTCCAGGCTGAACACCCCCAACTCCCTCTGCCTGTCTCCAGAGCAGAGCTGCTCCAGCCCTTGGATCCTTGCAGAATGTGACATCAAGGCAAGGTCTGTCACCCAGGTCAGCTGTGCTGACCATCAAACTGTCAACAGTCAACAGCTGCAATTAGTTTAGTTGGGTTAAAATAAAAGCAAATCTGACTGGCTGGGCTGATCTGTTGCTGCTTTGCAGTCAGGCAGTCCTTGGATAGAGGAAAAATCGGTCTGGCTTTGGGTTACACAGCACAAAACTGATCTCATCAGTGATGCTGCAGGGAAAATGAAGTCATCCTGCTGCTGTGTTGGTGGGTGCAGATGGGGGGAACCACCACGGCAGCCCAAAGCAGTGTCAGACAGAGAGTCCCATCAGATGCTCTTCCCCTCCCCAAATCCATGAATGAAATCTGGCAAAGGAGGAACTGCAGGCATGTCCACATGCAGACATGTAGTGGTGTGTAATCTGGAGCAGTAACAGCTTCCAGCAGCATCACAAGAGCCCAGCTGCCACATTGTCCCTGTGCCAGGGGACCTTCAGATCTGCTGCTCATCCCTCACTGCAGAAACTCCTCTTTGGAGATGAGAAACCCCCTGGAGATTTTTCCATGCTTATAAATCTGGTGTTAATTCTGCTTTTTCCCATGAGATGCGGAGCTGAGTGACAGAACGGGCACCAGCTTTGGGAGGGCTCCAGGAGGTTCCTTCTGCTTGGACAGAAGGAAAATGCAAAAGTACTTTCCTATCCTTAGAGCTTGGGAAAAAGTGCATTTCTAGGTTCTATCTGCTGCCACGTCCCTGGTACGCATCAGTGTTTATTTGGCACTGGACAGGAAAAATGCACCCGAGAAGAAGGTGTGGTTGTGTGCCAACAACTGCATCAGCTCCAGGCAGCTGTGAACCTGGGATGATCCTCCTGGAAAAATATCCTCTCCAGCAGGTTTCTTTGATGGTTTCCATTGCTCTTGGGGGAGGCTCTCGTGCCAGCATCCCTCTCTGCAGATGCTCCTTGGTGTCGATGAGCAACGTGGAGGTTGGTACCACCCACCTGGCACCTAGAAGCTGGATGAGCAGCTTAAAAATAAGGAAAGCAAATGAGGCAGCCCATAGACAGCCCCAAAATCCTCCCAGGAGAAACACCCCAAACCTCAGCAAATGCACTGTTAGTTTTATAGAGGGAAATCTGAACTGTGGGCTGGAGTAAATGGGAAATGAAAAAATATCTTGGTGCGATTGCTCCTCTGGAGCTTTTGCCAAGGAGCAATCGCATCAAAACGGTTTTTCATTTCCCGTTTATATTTTTATAGAGCCATTTTTATATTCAAGGATTCTTCTCCAAGTCTATATTTTCCCATCCTTTGCAAACACCAAGCCCAAAGCTGCTGTCGGGGTGATCCAGAGCGGGGCATGCGGGTGGGAAGCTGATGGGACCCCATCTGCTGGCACAGTGTTTGAGGCCACTCATTTGTCACCTCCTGTCAGACACTCTGCCCATCGCTGCATTATTCATGAAGCAAAAGGGGGCAAAAAACCCCCCCAACACATCATCTTGAGAGCTCGAGTCAGCTGGGAGATGCTTGGCAAGAATATGAAGTGTAATACCTGAGCCCCTCTGACAGGCAACGCATGCCCAGGGGCAGGAACAGCCTGTCCTGGACATATTCCTCCTAATTGCAGAAGACCTCTTGGGTCCAGGGTTGTTGATTGTATCCAATGGCACATAAACGGGGACATTAATATTAATATCCTTTTAAAAAAATGAAATAAGTGTTTTCTTAGCAGACGAGGTTCAGTGTAGGGTAGCTCCTCTGCTGTGGTAGGTAAATAGGATTTTTGCAGCAAATATTGAGATAATTCTGCAGAACAGGTGGTGTTTGAAGGGGGCACGCTTAAAATACCTCCTGAATTTGGCTGAATGCTCCAGATTTGATCCAGGGTGGTTGTGGTCAGCCCTCACCCCCCATTGCCATGTCTTTCCTCTGCCATTAAGGAGGATGCCTTTCCACTGCTCCCGAACTAGGCCCACCAGAAAAACTGACCTTACTGGAGGTTAAATGAATCCCTGGGTTAATTAGCACTGCTTCAAGGATGGGACACACTGCTGCCAAAGGCCGGGACAGAAAAACAAACCCTCAGTGACTTGATGGTGAGTTGGTGGGGAAAGAAGAAAGCCTGTTGAGGTCTGGTCTGTGGTGGCCAGGGCGGCTCTGCTGACCTGAATTAAAGGCTTCCCTTGCAAGCCTGGATTTAATTTCCATTCCTAGAAATGCTGCTGGGAGCAGGGTTTTGTCTCCATTTCAGGAGATGTCCAGAGGTGCCCAGCCATTCTGCAGCATCCCCTGCCTGCAAAGAGTGACCTGCTCCTCATCCCCCAGCACCATCCCCACACTGGTGCTGGCTCACCCCAGAAATCCCAAATCTATTTATTTTTTTCTGCAGCAATGAAAACAAAAATTGCAACCCCAGCTGAGCTCAAGGCATTGCTTTAAAATGTGACTTACAGAAAAGATCCAAGGCAGTTTTTAGGAAAGCTGTACAACCTAGGCTAAGGAAATAGATGAACACCCCTTTGTCACCCTGTAGGTCAGACCTTCAAAATGACTTGTGACCTGGGGTGTTCCTCAGTGTCTGACACCACACACTGCTCCACAGCTCAGCCTTGAGCCTCATAAATAATATAAAGAGATGTGCTGCCTGTTAAGAGCAGGAGAACAGAACCAGCTGTGCTCTCCATCGCTTTTCCCCAGTTCCCAGGACCCTCCCACATTTACCTACCCCCATTTTGCCACCAGCCATGAACCCACCACATGAAATTCCTCTTTGTGGAAACATTTTCTGCTGGATTCTATTTTTCATTTTGTATTTTGCATGCAGAAAGCAGAGTTTGAGCCATGCAAAGCCACCCTGCTTCATCGACGCCAGTGCTGGCATCTGCTGTGCCCAGCTGCTGGTATGCAGGTTTCCTCTCCTTTTCCCTTCCCTCCATCTCCTTCCTCTCCCTCTCCTCCCTCTCCATTTCTGTCCTCACATCTCTCTATTTCTCTCCCTTCCATCTCCCATCTCTTCATCTCCCTCCTCTCCTTCTCCCCCCTCTTCATCTCCCTCTTCTCCATCTCTTCATCTCCCTCCCCTCTATCTCTTCATCTCCCTTCCCTTCATCTCCCTTCCCTCCATCTCCCTCCTCTTCCTCCTCTGGCCAGGAGCAACCATGACTCCAGGGATCACCTTTCTGCCCTCTGATCTCTTCCATCCCCACAGCAATTTCAATTTATCAGGGGAAAAAAGTCACGGCTGAGATTCCTCCTCACCCAGTGCTTTTCCCACTGTTGTTTTGGGCTAAATCAAAGGGTTTTCAGAGCTGGGATTATTGTGGCTCAAAAGCCACAGGCTGAAAAATTGAAAGCTGGGATTCAGCTGTTGGTATATAAATATGCAGAAATTATAGCTCGTTCCTAAACTCAATTGAGCACCATATGATCTGCATTCACTGCGGTCAATCTGGAAACATTAAAAGCTATTTTGATGGCTGTTTTTACAGTTGCTGATTTGTTAATGTGTGTTTTGCAAATGTGATTTTGATTGGCTCATCTTAATTTGCCAAGTGGAAGAACCTCCTAATTAAGCTAAAAAAGAGGCAGAGGGTTTCATTTGACTTTGCATTTTAATGCCATGGCTGGAGTTTATTTTTCCACCCCAGCCTGCACAGGGGGGAAAAATGGGGTTGTAGTGAAACACACCCCCCCCCCCAGCCACTGAGCATCCCAGCATCCCCACTGTGCTGCAGGCACTGGGTGTCCCCAGCCAACATTGCTGGGGGTTGCTGGAGACCACAGACATCCCTGTAGTTTCTGCTGATGGAAAAAAGAAGATGATCTAAAGACTCAAGAAATAAACCACTATTTGTGTGTATCATCTTTGTGGTCCCTCAGGAGGCATATGGGAAGAGATGTGCTCCTGTGCATAGCCAGCCTGGGAGCCCAGTTCTTGAGTACCATCAACATTTAAATTCCATATCACCTGAATGCTCATGTATTGGAAACCACTAATTTCACTGGAGCTTTAAAAAGGCTTCTATTGATTTGAAACTTCTATACAAATCAAAGTATTGGCCACTGCTAAGTGTGTGATTTTACTTTTGGAGAGCTAAGCAGTTTCTGTGCCTCCCTGAAAAGGAAAAATGGGAAACCCCTTGGACTGTGGGATGCCCCTTGGACTGTGGGATGCCCCTTAGCTCATGGGATGCCCCTTGGCTCCGTGATGCACCTCACTCTGCCTGGGGAAAGGAGCTGGCAATTAAATGAGACACCCTTCCCTTGCCATCTGAAGGCAGCTGTATGTGTCCTCAAGCTCTGCCACCCACCACTCACTGGGGTTTTTATCAACAAATCCACTGGGTTTATTTTCACATCAAATATGAAGAGACAAACATTGAAGGGACCAAAGGTGCAGGACTCAACCTTACTAACTCACAGCATTTAAGCTGATTTCAAACAACCAATGAGTGGAGGTAGGAGATAGGTTTGGTTTGTAGTTCTTGAATGTAGTGGTCAGCATCCCCCAGGGGAAAGAAGGTTCCTGGAGGAAGCCCTGGGTCCTGAGCATCACATCTCCCAGGTACCCCCTCCCTGTGCTGGGGTTGGGCTCTTGGCATTGGGTCTATGCTGCAGACTGGCTGCAAATTGCAATGAAATCTTTGATTGCCCAAAGTAATAAACACCTCCAAATCCTGCTCCTCTGATCTGATTTGCTGCTGTGGAAAACATGGAAAAGAACAAATGGTCACCAGTAGTTTCATCACCAATCAGTTATTCTCTTTTTTTTTTTTTCCTCCCAGTCTCAAAAATCATGCTATTAGTGGCACCTACAGCATCTAAAACTCAGCTCTTAGGCTGCTGGTATGGGAGGAGGAAGAGGTGGAAGAGGTGGAAGAGAGGGAGGAAGGCTGTGCCCTACTGCAGGAGGCTCAAAAGACAATTACACAAATTTCATGGTGGCGATCTCATCTGCACCTGGCTGACCGTGGGAACAAAGAAACCCTTGACAACATCAAGCCCTTCCTTGCACTCCCCCTCCTCCTGCCTCTTGGCTATCACATGCAGTGATCAGATCAACTACAGGGGAGGGTGGGAGGATCTCAGGTTTTTCTGGTCTGACTTGATGGATCCTCAGGTTTATCATGTAGTCCTCTGCCGCTGCAGGCACCACATCAAATAGCCATCTTCTCCACCTAAGAACATAGTCATCTGCTGCCTTGAAAAGCTTCTTAGCTTTCACAACTGGCCACCAAAACAATGTCTGTCTTTGAAACCTCACTGCTCTAATGGTTTTATTTCAGATCTTAAAGAGTTCCTCCAGTTCCCATTGTGTTCTCACACTTGCCCATGACCTGAAAAACTTCTTGCCTTTGCTCAGTGTCTGGTCCTTAAATGTCTTCACAGAGAGCCATCAGATTTTCCCATGCTTTAGCTTGCTGAGATTTTGGTAGATTAAATACACCAAGTTCCTGGAGTCTATCCTGCACCCAGGGAGCTCATTATTTCTTGAACATGCCTGATCAGAGGTGTGTACAATGTCTCAGGTGAGGTCTAGTAAGATCTTAGTACATCTCCTGGGAGGGCTTTGTCCCTATAACCAGGCAAAACTCTTCTCCTTTATCATTTTGAACCCACGCGCTGTGACCAGACAGCTCAAGTCTTCATTGTGAGATCCCAAGTGCATTTTACACTATTGAATTTCATCTCCTCTCCATTATTTCAGCTCTTTAGTTATTGATGTTTCCCCTTAAATTTGTGCCATCAGCAGATTTCATCAGCTGACACTCCCCCCCTCCCCTTTTTTTTGTTTTCTTGTTATGGTCACTAATGAAAATAATCAACCAATGTTACTTTCCATGTGGATCTTGAAGGAAAGGCTCCACTTCCCCATCCAGTTTCTTACCTCCCTTTGAAACCCTCTCCTTGTCTCACCTCCTCCCTGTACCACTCCAACCAGAGTCCAGCCAGATGCAATCATCTCCCACATCTCCTTTGTCTAAGAAATCCATTCTCTTTGCAAAGCCAGGCTCAATTAACCTTTATTTCACCTTTGCCCCACTTTTATATCATTTCCCATTTACCTCTGTAACTGTAACAGTCCCTTCCTTCATCCATTTTTTTAAGTAAAGCTAGATGAGTCTGCCTTTAATTACCCAATCACCATCTTTCTTAAGTGCTGGTGTTACATATGCCATGCCCCAATAAAATGCAGAGCAGGCCTTGGAGCAGGGATCAAACCCCCTAATTCCCCTCTCCCAAAGGGGAGTCCAAGCACAAAGATAAACCACCAAGAGCCACACACCAGTGTTTCCTTTGCCCTTCAGCGTAATCTCTCTTGCAGTTTCCTAAAGCTTTATTGCCATTAATAGGTCATGAATTAGAGGTAATAACTCCGGGAGCTTCATTAATTTCCTTACTGGGTGCAAATAAAAAAGGTGACCTGGATAAGCCCATCATGTTCTGGATGTGCTCATCAGTCCTTGGAGACTGAACTTCTTTGTTCCTCTTCTCAACATTGCATCTTTTCCCCACAGCTTGGATGAGTAGTGAGGTGGATCATTAATTGGTTGAAAGGAAGAAGTCAGAGAGTTGTGGTCAATGGGACAGAATCTAGTTGGAGGTCTGTGAGTAGTGGAGTCCCTCAGGGGTTGGTGCTGGGACCGGTGTTGTTCCATATTTTCATCAACAACCTGGATGAGGGAACAGAGTGGCCCCTCAGCAAGTTTGCTGATGGCACCAAACCGGGAGGAGTGGCTGACACACCAGAAGGCTGTGCTGCCATTCAGCAGGACCTGGACAGGCTGGAGAGTTGGGCAGGGAGGAATTTTATGAAATACAACATGGGCAAGTGTAGAGTCTTGCATCTGGGGAAGAACAAACCCATGTGCCAGTACAGGTTGGGGGCTGACCTGCTGGAGAGCAACATAGGAGAAAGGGACCTGGGAGTCCTGGTGGACAGGAGGATGACCATGAGCCAGCAATGTGCCCTTGTGGCCAAGAAGGCCCAGTGGCATCCTGGGGTGCATTAGACAGGGTGTGGTTAGTAGGTCAAGAGAGGTTCTCCTCCCCCTCTATTCTGCCTTGGTGAGGCTGCATCTGGAGTATTGTGTCGAGTTCTGGGCCCCTCAGTTCAAGAAGGACAGGGAACTGCTTGAAAGAGTCCAGTGCAGAGCCACAGAGATGATGAAGGGAGTGGAACATCTCCCTTATGAGGAAAGGCTGAGGGAGCTGGGTCTCTTTAGCTTGGAGAAGAGGAGACTGAGGGGCGACCTCATCAATGTTTATAAATACATTAAGGGCAAGTGTCAGGATGATGGAGCCAGGCTTTTTTCAGTGATGACCAGTGACAGGACAAGGGGCAATGGGTGCAAACTGGAGCATAGGAGGTTCCACATAAACATCAGAAAAAACTTCTTTACTGTGAGAGTGACAGACACTGGAACAGGCTGCCCAGAGAGGTTGTGGAGTCTCCTTCACTGGAGACATTCAAAACCCGCCTGGACAAGTTCCTGTGTGATGTGCTCTAGGTGACCCTGCCTGGCAGGGGGGTTGGACTAGATGATCTTTTGGGGTCCCTTCCAACCCCTAAGATTCTGTGATTCTGTGATTCTGTGAAAATGCTTCATAAACCTCTTCAACTTAAATACTCAGAAATGAGTGTTTTCACCTCTGGAAATCCAAGTTCAAATGTGGGAAGTAAAAATGAGATGTAATAATTGTGACCTCACACCCACAGATCCACTTCATGACCCAACCCCAGGGTGATGCTGCTGACTGGGGCAAGGAAGGACACATCAGATTGGCCATGAGCAGCACCAGCTTCACTTGGTCTTAAAAGATGTTCAGGGAGGTGAGGCCAGTCAGACGCCCCAGGCCATCTCACTGGCACTGAGATGTTGTAAAGGACCATTAAGCTTGACTGCACTCACCTCCCCATGCCACATCCCCCTGAAGCTGGGCTTGGGGGGCACCACACCTCCATTTTGGGGAGCCACGTAGCTTTTAGAAGGACATTTGCCTCCCACTGGCTGCATGACACAAAGAGGCTCTGAAAGTCGGGTCCTGGGGTGACCACTTCAATGTTCTGGGAGACCTGGGCCTGGGAGACCTCCAGTGTGATGGAAGAAACAAAAAAGCCCAGAAGAGCCTCCCATATTTCGAGAGAGACACCTCAGAGGGCTGGAACACACCTCCTGTGGAGACAGGCTGAGAGAGTTGGTGTGTTCAGACTAGAGAAGAAGAGGGTCCAGGGAGACCTTAGAGCACCTTCCAGTGCCTGAAGGGGCTCCAGGAAAGCTGGGGAAGGACTTTGGACAAGGGCAGGGAGTGATGGGACAAGGGGGATTGGCTTTAAACTGGAAGAGGAGAGATTTAGGTTAGACATTAGGAAGAAAGTTTTTGCTGTGAGGGTGGTGAGACACTGGCCCAGGTTGCCCAGGGAAGCTGTGGCTGCCCCATCCCTGGAAGTGTTCAAGGGCAGGTTGGATGGGGCTGGGAGCAACCTCATCTAATGGGAGGTGTCCCTGTCCATGCAGTGGGGTTGGGACTGGATGATCTTTGAGGTCCTTTTGTCCGTCTCTCACACCCTTCCAAACCAAACCAGTCTGGGATTCTATGATCCAACACATTCTCCAACATTTAGCACCTTGCTTAGAAGGTTATGAAGGACTATGTTTGTTCCTTCAGCTTGTTTTTTGTTGTCACCCTCTCCAGAGCCCAGGCAGGTGGCAATTCCAGCTATGGGATACTGCTGGGCTGTTGCTGCTGGATGGGAGGCAGGAAGCCCAGAAATTTCATGGCAGGCTGTTCCCAGGGGATTAACAAGCAGAGTTCTCACACTTCTGTGGTTTGGACACGTCCTTGAATGCCTGTGTGTGTGTCCTGAAAGCAAAACCAAATGCTGAGTTTCATGACAAGCTCCAATTACTGCTTTGATCCTTAGGAAATAAAAATCATTGCTTCACCTTCTGTGGTCCTGCTGCTTCTCAGCAGGTTGCTCCAGGAGCAGATCAACCCCCAGCAATGTCCTGGTACACTGACCCCTCTCCTTAAGCTGCAAGTTGATATCCTCAGTAGAGAACTTGATGAAAGTAGGTTAGATGTATATTTTAGGACACAGTAATATGTAACAGTTATTTTAAAAAGCAGAATTCAGGTTCACAGAAGTGGGGATGTACAAAAGTCAGAAGGAAGCTGGATTTTTCATCCATAATCAAAAAAACACCAAGAAGTGAACAAAGCCAGCACTTCCCATCACCAGTGCCACCCCACCGTGATCTCCCTCCCTGAACTCCACAGCTGGGTGGTGTTCATGACCGTATGAATTTGAGCCAATTTTGGGCAAGCCAAACAGGACAGCACAGGGAGACCAGGCAGGACCATCCTTGGCCCCAAGCATAGAATCATGGAAGGGTTTTGGTTGGAAAAGACCTTTAAGACCATCAAATCCAACCGTTAACCCAGCACTGGCCAGGTCACCACTAACCCATGTCCCTCAGCACCACATCTACACAGCTTTGAACTCCCTCCAGGGATGGGGACTCCACCACTGCCCTGGGCAGCCTGGGCCAGGGCCTGACAACCCTTTCCATGAAGAAATTGTTCCCAAGATCCAATCTAAACCTCCCCTGGCACAACTTGAGGCTGTTTCCTCTTGTCCTATCACTTGTTCCTTGGGAAAAGAGACCAACACCTCCTCACTCCAACCTCCTCTCAGGCAGTTGTAGAGAGCAAGAAGGTCTCCCCTCAGCCTCCTCCAGGCACCCAAGGTCCCTCAGCTGCTCCTTATAAGTCTTGTGCTCTAGATAAATGACAAAATGTCTTTGACCGCATCCACAGGGACCCAGTGGGTGACCTGCTGCAAGGAGGCTAAGCAGCCATGGACATTACTAAATCTAAAATAAAATAATAATTACATTCCTCTTGGTGACAGGGGGGCAGGATGATGCCTCTTAATTTAATTTAGCAGCATCATCTTTATGTTTTGGAGCAGGAATTTGCTGGGGCAGCACAGGAAGCAGGTTGACTGGGCAGTGTGCCCATCACCAGGGCAGTTTCCCATCTCAGAGGCATTTGTGGCAGCCGGGCCAGCTTTGTTCCAGCCCCACAAGACTCCAAAAAAAACATTTTGAGGTGGTTTGAAGAACATTGTTGGAATGCTTTGGCACATGTGTCATTGGCAGAAGCCTTTACTGGCAATAGGAGGCTTCAAGTGCAGGTTTTCCGCTGCCTCAGAGAGAGGCTGGATCTATTCCATAGCACCGGGATAAAACCACCATCCCATACCCTCACCTCCATGGAGCATTTGGAAAGCTGGTAGGTCCTTCTGCTGCAGCAGGAATGAGCCTGAAGCGTGGTTCTGGCTTTCTTTATCCCCTCTGGCCCTCACTCCCCATCATGAGGGAGCCTGAGCTCCCCAGGACTGTCTAACCCTCTCCATCCCACCTTCCCCATCCTGGCAATCCTTGCAGTATTTTTCATCCAAACAACTCAAATGTGTACATCTATGTATCTTTAGTAAAACAGATCTCATTTAACTTAGTTTCCAATGCAAGAAAAATCTTTGTCAGCATTTCCTCCACTACATTTAATGAACATACTCTTCCTGAAGTCACCCGTTCTCATTTTCTGCCCATATTTTTCCTTCCAGGCCTTTTCCCTGGCCCCGTGTGCTGCTGTCCTGGTCAGGGGCATCTCATGGCTCCTTCAGCACTGGCCCGACTGGTGCCAGAGATGCCCTCTGAGGTTCCTACAATTACACTTTAACAGCTCCTTGTCAGACTTCATGGCTATTACACCTGCCTGCAGAAAAGAGGCATTAAGTGCATTAACAAAAAGGCAGACCTCTGGGTTTATTGACCCAGCTGCCACAGGGCAGGGGACACTGTGATGGCAATGCTGCAGATCAGGGACCTGACAACAGGCAATGCCACCCTCTGCATGGGCTCTGCCTGTCCCCACTCCCTCTGTCCCCCTTTCCAGGGAGCTCCACTCTGCTGAGAAAGCCACAGCTTGGGCCAGATGAAGTGCTTGCTAAGTACCCTGTAACCAAGCAATAAAAACCCCTCTGGAGCGCAGGATATTTCTGCTTTGTGAGTTGATCATAAAGTTGATGTGGTGAAGATTCCAAACACAGGAATAATTTGGTGGCTGATACAAAATGCACAAGGGGCTGCAGGGGAAGGGAACAGAGGAGAATTTGAAACACATTTTCATTCTCAGTCCCTTGTTTGAGCAACTCGTTACTTAAAGAAGGGACCCAGGGCTGAGCACCTAAATACATATTTCAGCCATATTAGATGCAGTTTAAAACAAGCCTCAGCTCAAAGACCTACAAAAGTCTTACATTAGATATTAGAAGAAACTTCTTCACTGCAAGGGTAATTAAACACTGCAACAGGCTGCCCAGGGAGGTGTTTGAATCCCCATCCCTGGAGATGTTTAAAAGCCATGTAGAGGTGGTGTTGAGGGACATGACTTAAGCACCGGAGTTGGTAGAGTTGGGTTAATGGTTGGTAGAGTTAGGTAGTGGTTGGACTCAATGATCTTAAAGGTCTTTTCCAACCAGAAATGATTCCCTGCTTCTGTGATTCTGTAAAGTCAACTTATGGTCCATGAAGCAAAACAGGTCAAAAAGGTTCTGCAAGAGGCTTCCTCGGAGAGGCATGCAGGGTGGAAATAAAAAGGCCAAAGCATTTTATACCCCTCCAAAACGTCTTAGTGAGGAGCCAACATATCCCTGCTGCCTGGGGCAGTGATGGTGAACGTTTCCTCCCTGGAAGTGTGCAAGGCCAGGTTGGATGGGGCTTGAAGCAACCAGGTCTAGTGGGAGGTGTCCCTTACCATACCATGGAAGGGGAATTGGGACTAGGTGGTCTCAAGGGTCCTTTCCAACCCAAACCAGTCTTGGATTCAAGGATTCTGTGCTCCTAAATGGTAGGGTGGCAAAAGAGAGATGACAGCAGGGTATTCCATGAAGTGGATGAAGGCAAGGCTTGTGTTGATAGAGGCTGTATGGGTATGCATAAATACATATGCTTAGCATGCCTTACAGTTGCTTTGCCCTCCCAAAGGCTTGTCCTGGAAGCCAACTCAGCCACTGCTCCATGCAGACACAGCATGGTGGCAGGACCAGCCTGTGGGAGCCAGGAGGGACCATCATCCCCCTGCAGCCCGGTCCCAGCCAATACCGACCTACTCCAGCCTAAGCTCTGCTTTTGAGGGTGGTCCCAATAGATAGGAATATTTTTTTGCTTGGTTTATTCCACTTCTAAATGTATTAGTTGGGCTAGTAATATTAATATCTTCCTCCTCTGCATCTCACCCAAATGAGGGCTGGTGCAGTCCCCAGGCGATGTGCCGAGGTGGGTACAAACCAAAAATTCTCCTGGGACATGTATGTGCAGACAAACACACACGGGTGTCTAAATATATCCACAGCCCTCTCCACTCCCCACAGCTTTTTTCTTCCTCAGACACACACAGCAAGAACTCCTCAGGGTAAAAAGACACGTATTTTTAAATAGCAGCATGCAGGAGTGGTTCCTGACCAGGAAAAAGAACCCAATTGTTGTTGTAGTCTCTGCTGAATTTGAATGCATAGGTGAGGGCTGTGGAGGCAAACAACAAATAGCAGCTTCTGGAAGCCGTGGGTGAGACAGGCTGAGAGAGTTGGGGTTGTGCAGCCTGGAAAAGAGAAGGGTCCAGGGAGACTTTAGAGCACCTTCCAGTGCCTAAAGGGGCTGCAGAAAAGCTGGAGAGGGACTTTGGACAAGGGCAAGGAATGACAGGACAAGGGGGAATGGTTTCAAGCTGAAAAAGGGGAGATTAGGATGAGATATTGGGAAGAAATTCTTTGCTGTGAGGGTGGTGAGACACTGGCCCAGGTTGCCCAGGGAAGCTGTGGCTGCCCCATCCCTGGAAGTGTTCAAGGGCAGGTTGGAGCAACCTGGTATAGCAGGGGGCTTGGGACTGGATGATCTTTCAGGTCCCTTCACATCCAAACCCTATTCTATGACATATCAGCATGCCATGTTATCCTCCTATTGTGCACGTTGTCATTTCTTCCTTGCAGATCTTCATGCTCTGGGCATGGGCAGCAAGTCCTGCTGCTTCTGAGAGCCCCAGGTCTGCCTCCCACCATGGCTCTCCCCCGTGGATTTACACCAGAGCATGACTGGGATCTAACTCTGACAGCTAAAATAATTTTTCCACTTTATTTCCCAAATGTGCTAAAATTTTTGCCCTTTCCCCCCCCTCCTTCCCACTCCTTGGCAGAAGGATGTGCCCCTGAGGAAAGCCCAGACACATCAGAGCCCGAGCCAGGGGGTAGGTAGGGAGGGCTACAGCATGTCCAGCATTTTGTGTTTCTAGAGACTTCCCAGCCCTCCAGAGCAGAAGTTTCCATGCAGTCAGCAGTCCCATGTGGTAGATATTTAGTGAAAGAAGTTACTTGGGGGCTAGCTGCATCCATGTGGTTTCTCCCTGGCATTTTTGTTGCATGCAGAGCAAAAGACAGGCAATGTTTATACACCCGATGAGCACAAAGGTTACAATTTCTGTTTAACTTTTGGTGTTTAAATGCAATATGACTGTCCCTGCGTTGCTTCTGGAGGTGTTACAAAACCTGGCCTGGAGCCTGCAGATTTCCCTTCAGCATTAATGATCCCTTCCAAGACAACGCAGCTTGGAAGAGCTTCCTGACAAACTATGGGAAAATTTCACACGGAGCAGGGTGGGACACAGTGGCTGCAGCTCAGGGCTGTGCTTCCCCATCCCATCACAGGATCTGAAACAAGACACCATGACCCTGAGCCAGCTGCCACCCAGGAGAGACAAGAACACAAGGAATTGTTTTCCCAGCTATGAGGGTGAGAGCAGCATGGCCTTCACAAAAGAGTCAGGGTCTCCCCCGTGGTCATTAAGCCTGTGAAGTTTGAAGGATGCTAAACTGGGAGTGTGACAAATGCTCTGGCTGACTCCAGGCAGGTTCTCAGGTCCTGGTGTAGCTCTTCGGGATGACACTAGGGAGTGTCACTTATTTTTATGTGCTATTTTGAGTTGTACTTAAAGCACTCACCCATGGCTCTGGGCACTCTCACAATAATTTAAAGTGTGCATTAACATCAGGAAGTTTCTCTTGTGTCAGTGTGGGAGAGGCTGTTCCCTGGGCCATGGGAGGACAGTTGGATGCAGGAGGGAATCACCCTCTGGTACTCAAAGAGCCACACAATCAGCCGTGTTCCAGGGTAGGTAATTTTTTTTTGTTGTTATTTATTATCAATTATATTATTTAGTAGGATTATTCTGAATTGCAGCCCTGCCTCCCTCACATGCTGTCATCTCCTGATGACAGATGGGTCATTGAACCGTAGAATCCCAGACTGGTTTGGGTTGGAAGGGACCTTAAAGATCATCTAGTTCTGGCCCCCCTGCATGGTCAGGGACACTTCCCACTAGACCAGGTTGCTCCAAGCCCCATCCAACCTGCCCTTCAACACTTCCAGGGATGGGGCAGCCACAGCTTCTCTGGGCAACATGCACCAGTGTCTCACCACCCTCACAGCAAAGAATTTCTTCCTAATGGGTAATCTAAATCTACTCTCTTTCGGGCTCCAGCAGCTCCATGTTCTTCTGATGTTGGGGATCCCAGAACGGGACCCCTCTACCACTGTAGAGGGGGCTCACCAGGGCAGAGCAGAGGGGAAGAATCCCCTCCCTCAACCTGCTGGTCACACTGCTGGTGGTGCAGCCCAGGACACAGTTGGCTTTCTGGGCTGGTGATCCCAGGTCAGGGATCGTGGTGAGGAACCACACCTCTGCCCCTTGCTCTGGCAACCACCATCAGCAATGATGGGCTTGAGTGATGCACTCTGAGGGCACCACTTCCTGCCCCACAGGAGCATCCCTGTCCTTGCAGGTGCTCCTGGCAGAGATGTCTTTTGTGCGTAAACCTTGGAGAGGAGCCAAGATGAATCTGTCAGCTTTGCAGACTCAGTAACAAACAGGAGGAAGGAGCAACGTTTACCAGCTGGTAGGTGACGATGAGATTCTCCCAGGGGAAAAAAAAAGGAAGAAGGCATGTGTACCTGCTCAGGCCAGGTACTGGCACAGCCACGAGGGCTTCCTGCCATGGCTTTGGAAACCGGGTTTGTTGACTGTCTGGGCTTAAAAGAGAAAAAATAGCACTGGAGTATCCATCACCTTCCGTTTTCCCTTCCTGGCTCATGTAACCATGGCAAAGGAGCTTACACTAGCCTGTGAGATGGCATCATTCATGCCAGCCCCCATCCATTTTCTGATGAAAAAGAGCTAGATAGTGTCCCCACCTTCCCCAGCCTCACCTTAGCATTGCCCCTGGGAAAACATCAGGATTTTGTGCCTGGGAACATCCTTTGCTCCAGCCCATGAGTGACACCCATCCCTCCCTGCTGCTCCAGTGCCTGGTGTGCAGTTCATTGACGGGAGGATGGAGACAGGCTGGGAAACCCACACAGGCAGCTGGCAAAGAAGGAGCTTACTATAAGTGCAACATATGCTGCACCCAATTATGGACCTTCCAATCACTACAAGAAGCACTTAAAATATTCCAGAATTTAATTACATGACTGTATATGCTTTAAATGCATGAATGTATGATCAGACTTGGGCTGCGACAAGGGAAACTCTTCTGCCACGTGCACTGGAAGGGAAAATCCTTGGAGGGTATAGCAGGTCAGTAAGTTGGGATCCATGGACCCACACTGTCCCATGCAGGACAGCAGCTGGGATGTCACCATGGATGGGTGACAATCTCTGGTGCTCTGTGTCATCTGGGATGGCTGAGCCAAGTGAAGGCACGTTCACACTGAGGGCAGGCACGCCAATCTAAATTATCTAAGACATATTAACAGCTACAAAGTTGTTTGGGTTGAACCCTTTCAAAAATGCCTGTATTCCTAAAAAGCTTGCATGAAACCAACCAAGTCACCCCTTTTCTGTGTCATCTGCCCTGATCTCATGTGGTGTTTTTCAGACAGATGAAAGAGCTCACCCCTGACTAAAATATATTGTTGTTATCTTCCTCCAAGTTAAACACCTCAAGTATTGTGCCTACAAAAGTGAAGATGCACTTAACATAACATTGTGGTTATCAGCTTAATGGCAGGAAGAGAAAACTTGGGGGTGAGAATTAGGCCTTAAACTGGAAGAGGGGAGATTTAGTTTAGACATTAGGAAGAAATTCTTCACTGTGAGGGTGGTGAGACACTGGCCCAGGTTGCCCAGAGAAGCTGTGGCTGCCCCAGCCCTGGAAGTGTTCAAGGGCAGGTTGGATGGGGCTTGGAGCAACCTGGTCTAGTGGGAGGTGTCCCTGCACATGCAGGGGGGCCAGAACTAAATGATCTTTAAGGTCCCTTCCAACCCAAACCAGTCTGGGATTCTGTAATTCTAAGAATTAAAGCACTGCTCTATCCTGGTGTCTGGGGTACCCAGGAAGGCTACCCACACCCTGAGGTTTCCTGGCAGGCATCCCACTGACAGATTGGCATCACAGCAGCTCACATGACACAAGACGGGGAACTTAGATGGATATCACACTGATTTGTAGCAGATTATTATTATTTTACAACTTTAATTAACATAGAGAACTCAAATGAGAAAAGAGAACGTGTATTTTGCATAGAAAGAAACAACTGTTTGGTAAAGACTTTGATCTGCAAGCAAGGATCCAGGATTGGACTGGAAAACTAATCACCATGAACTGCAGCATCCTCCCTGTTTGTAAGAGCTGGGGATGGCACAATATTCCTGCTCACAAACCCATGGAGAGCCTATGCAGCTAGCCAAGGGTTGTCTGGATGTAGAAGAAAGCCAGAGCCATCATTCCCAGGTTCGACAGTGGGACATTGGCTAGTGTCTTCTGACTTTCCATCAGTCAGCATTCCCACTGCTGCTCCCCTGCCCTGTGCAGAAGTGTAGCTGAGATGGCACCAGGCCCCCACTGGAAGGTGTCATTTCCCACAAAGCCATCAACAAGGCACTTGGGTGACAGCCAGGTCAGACAGGAGGTTTGCAGTGTAACCACGGAGCCCAGGAACGCACACATGGTGCCAGGTAACCTGAGCAGTGACTCAGGCTTAGCACCTACGTCACCTTTGGGACTTTTCTGCAGGAAACACCAGGAAAAGCAACAGTAACCACTGTATTTGCCTCAATTTAAGGCTGGAGAGAAATCAGGACTAGAGTGGCTGCTCAGGGCTTTCCAGGGCTTTCATCACTTGATCGGATTTCCTTGTGGGTGTCAGTAAGTTTTGGGAAGAGCTGAGCAGAAAGGGCAGCCGTGTGGCTGTACCCCTCTGCATCTCACCAGCACCATGAGCACCAAATCAAAACCTTAGCCTCTGGTTTGCCAACCTGAATTCAATGGCACTGTGTGCCTGAAGGAAAGACTGTGTGCAATCAGGTCCCCACTTGGGACTTGGGCTGGTACAAACACTGGCCTGGCAAGGGATGGGGCTGGAATAGGGATTTGGGGCTGTGCACCCACATCATTATCTGTCTCAGTTCTCAGGGGCTAAATGTCAGCTTCAGCAGCCCCAACGCCCACCAGGGTTTGGTGGCTCTCAAAGATGGATACTAAAGAAGGGAACAGGGTGGTAAAACCCATGAAGCCACCCTGTCCCACACTCCTGGCCAGAGGCTGGGCTCTGGTATGGAGGTCAGCTGTGGTTCCAAAGCACTGGACCCTTGCTAGGGAGGAGGGGCTCAGCTAGACTAACGACTGCTTTAATTAAATATGGCAATATCATTAACCCACTGGATTTCATCAAATTAGTGTTGCAAATGAAAACCGCATTGGCCTCATTTTCATCAGGCAGCTTCGAGAGGGAAAACAGCATTTTGCTCATGAAGATGATGTTTGCTTTTCCTATAAAACAAAACCTCTTCTCATCCCTCTGGAGCTTTGTGTCTGTCCAGCTCCCACCAAAATATTTGTTTTGGCCCTTCCTTGTTTTTAGGGTACCTATAGTAAATGTATGTGACATGACAGAGGATTGCTGCAGGAAAACAGTGAGGAAGAGGGAGAAATAAAGGACTTTCAAAAAAGGACTTTGGGGAGGAGGAGATGCTGGTATCCCTCCTCCAGTGCATAAATCATTTCTGTAGTTCAAAATAAACCAGCATCTGTGCCAGTTGGACCGCTGCCATTTATTTTCTTATCTCCCTAGTTTGCTGCAGGGTGACTCAGTGCAAAGCTAAACAGAGTGCCCACGGGAACACTGCTGGGAATGTGCTCATGTCACTGACCTCATGGCAGCCCAAGGGTTGGAGAGCTAGGAGGGGGATTCCCACCTGCTGGAGAGGAAGGAAGAGGAGTGGCAGGGATCCCTCTGCTAGCACCCTGGCTAGGAGCCCAGGCCTCTTTCCTTGCTTATGTTGCACTTGGGGGAGAGTCTCTTAAATAAACAGAAGCGATGCTTCAGCCTGGCGTCCCGCCGGAGCAGGGGGAACGTCTCACTCCCTGGAGCTTATCATGGCATCTCAGTGTTGACCAAAAATCTTGGGCTTCCCTAAAAAAATCAAACCCTTCTTGTCCATGGCTTGCTCCCGAGCCCTTGGGCTTGCACACCCTGCGAGCAGCACAGGGGGATGCCATGTGCCTCAGGCTCTCAGTGCTCCTCATTGGGGTCCTGGGGATTTCTGTCTTCCCCATGAAATCTTTAGGCTGGCTTATACCCACCAGAGTTTGAGATGCTGGGAGTTGCTCAACTTCATTTCCATGTCCCTGTTAATCACCCCTCTCATCCCCTCTTGAAAATGCAAGAACATTTTGCAAAGCTGAGTAAGATGAAGGAGTGGGGGAGCATGAATGCCTTTGTGTCAAATCGTCTCCAGAGCACAGTGGACCCCAGAAGATGCTTCTCCATTTTTGGCATCACTAAAACCAGTGACGGGGCTTCTCCTAGAAAGAGATCCAGAGGAGCTGACAAATTATCCCAGCTCCATCTGTGGCTCCTGGAGATGTCACAGGAGATGCATGCTCTGCCCAGGGAAGGGACAGGCAGGATGGGAGGGTGGCCACCAGCCCCACACTACCAAGGCACAGAGGGTGCTTGGCTTTAACCCCAGTGATGGAGCAACCCCCACCTTCCCAAACACTCTGGACATGGTTTCACAATAAGCAAAGCTGCTTTCTCCATCTCTGGCCCTACCCAGCATGAATGGACTCAAGGACAGTGTGGGGGCTGCCCCATCATCTCCTGACAGCCGTTATCACCCCGAGTAGCCCCCTCACATCCGCCCGGACCTGGGCATGGTTGGATTTTATGCAAGAAAAAACTTCCCCCCAGTTTTCCCTTAATTACTTGATGCCAAGAGCTTTCTTCATCAGGAGCTGGCACTGTGTCATTCAAAAGCTCTGGCACAGGAGGGAGCAACCTGGTGCTGCCCTACCCAGCCGTGCTGGTGGCACTGCCACCCCGGGGAGACATCCCTGCTGTTGGTCAGGGAGCTGCCACCCCTCTCAGTGCAGCTCCTCACTCTCCATGGGGGCCAGTTGTTTATGTCCCCAAAATTAACACAACCAGTAAATCCTCCATCAAGGAAAGGAGGATTTTTCCAGGCTTGTTTCACCGTGGCTTTCAAACTGCCAGGGATGTGAGCCAGCTCACCTGGCGCCACCGCAAGCTCCAGGTGTGGTTAAACCTGCACAGGAGGGATGGGGAAAGGATGCCAGGGAGGCAAATGCCATCTCCCTCCTCTCCCAAGCCCAGGGGACTGGCTGTGCTCACGGGTACGTTAGCTCAACCTTCTAACTGGTGCAAATCTTGTCCCTCCAAGCTGGATCCTTCCTGCAAAAGCAGCTGAGCGTGCACTGGGTTTTCCTGGAGCACCGCAGGTTTGCAGCATGGCCCCCTGGCCCAGGCTTTGCTCCATGAGTGCTTCCCGTTGGAAAAATCTGCTCCCCAGCACCAGGGGTCAGCTTGCTTAGGTGTAGTGCTCCTCAAAACAGCAAACCACCACCTGGATGGATCCCTTGGTGCATTGGGATCCCCAGGACGGTCATCACTTCTGTTGGGCTTGGTGTGGCTTTGTATGCTCCTACATACAATCCATATATGAGGCTGGTAGATATTCTTCTCTTGTTACTGACTGATTATAAAACCGAGCAGCTCTTGACAAAGCCTCATCTTGCCTCCAACCTGCCTCCCCACAGTCTCCAATGAAGGGTAAAAAGCCACCTGCTTTTGTTAATCTCCAGCTCATCAGGGCCATGCCCCTTGGGCTGAAGACCGTTTGATCATAATCTCTAAGCTTTCTGAGTTTGAAGTATGTTTCCTTGAGGTGCTTCTGATATTTTGGACCAATGAGGGCTCCTGCCAGCAGCACCCAGGGAACTGGCAGGTAGGTAGCAGAGGCACCCACCACATATACCAGCCAAACCCCCAAGCTCCCAGGAGGCACCAGAGCTCCTTTGGAGGCAGTGGCAAGGAGTTTGCCCTCCTGGTGCCCTTGTGAGCCTGGGAGTTACTGCGAGCCCCAGATAAGGAACGAGGCACGGAGACATGAACTGGCTTGCCCCAGGTCCCACTGGTAAACTGGCAGGAGAACCAGGAACAGAGAAAGTCTTTTTGTACTTGGACCAGAACATTCCAGAAACCTTAGCATTTACCCGTTTCAGTGTCTAAAATTAGCTTTTAATTATTGTCAGTGCATGGCCCTCTCTGTCATGCTCATGTTGGTAGAGGAAAACTATCACAAGACCATCTTTCTCATTCCCCATGTAACACCCTTCTAAAGCTCGATTCCAAAATTCCTTTTTTTTTTTTTTTTTTGAGATTTACTGCCCATCCCCTGATGAATTTCCCAGCACTGAAACTGCAGAGCAATGCTGTGACTCTGGCCCCGAGCACCTTTGCAGGGATGCTGACCCCACACAGGCATCCCATTCCCACCAGGAATATCCCTTCAAACCCTGACACCGTGGCATGAGCAAGCTCAGCTGCTGGATAATCCTTTCTCCCCATCGTTATTTATTAGGCAGGAGGTCAGAAGACATTTCTGTGCCAGATCTCACCCCAGACCTTTGAAAACAATGAGAAGCTCCAATTAATTTGGAAAATAGAGCAGGAGAAAAACTATGTAAGCATTGAGGGAACCAGACTTGGCTTCTGCATGTATCTCTTTTTATGAGAGGTTATTAGATACTTATAATTAATCATTGGCTCATGGCAGAAAAGGTTTGACTTGCACGGACAAGTCAGAGGGAGGTAGTAAGACCTGGGATGGGAAGCAGATATGTGGGAGGATGCAGCATTCTTTTCCCACGTCAAGGAGGAGCAGAACATGTAAATTCAGCTCTGGAATTTCGCTTCCTTACCTTTTATGGTGAAAAAAAATGAGGCTTTCCTTTGACTTTGCAAATGCATGTTCCAACTGAAATCCAACCTGGGCATTAATACCCAGGCGAGGTTGTGCAGCCACACACCTGGATGTGCTGAGCACGGGCTAATGCCAAAGGGAAGCTCAGCTCCAGGCTCCCAAAGGCTCCCACTGGAGCTGGCTGATGTCATGGTTTTATCTGAGGACAGGATTTGGTTCTTATTGCTCAGTCTTGCCTTCAATGGGAAATAGCTAAGCTAAGTAATTTATTTTTAATGCATCCAATATAGGTGGGGAGAGTTTTGGAGTGATTTTATGCTGGCTCCCACTGCTGCTGCTGGTCTGCTCCTGGGCCTGGGGAGGCAAAGGGGAATTTGCAGCAATTCCTGAGCCCTGTTCCAAGCCGCCTCTCCCAGTGATTCCCTGCTGCTGCCTCTGCTCCACCACAGGGAGCCCAGGGCAAATCCAGTGACCCTTTCCCGAGGCTCGGAAAGCCCCAGACTCCTCATCTTTCCAGCATGGAGCCCACACACTGCTTTGCAGGGTCTGGAGGGGAAGGGATGGAGCAGCAATATCCTGCAGGTTCCTTCCAACTCCTCTTTTGCAATTCACCAAGTTGCAAACCAAGTGAAGCGGCTCCAGAAGCCCTCGTTTTCTGTAACCTTCCCACAAAACTCATTTTATTTAGGAAACAGCAGAGTAGGAAGAAGAGATCTGAAACTTGGAATCATTCGCAAACACCCAACTACAAAGCCAACTACAAAATGCGTTAGAAGACCAGTTAGTCTCTTCTGAGTCATTTAATTGAAGCAACTCACTTTCCCTGCCTATGGAAATCTCAGGGCTGAAAGTGTGTGAAACCTGCTGCAACCAACACTTGCCTAATGAGCCTTGCATTTCCCTCTCTCTGAAAGGAATCAAAGCGTGTGCGGCCCACAGACATTCACACTTTTCCAGCCTAATCTGGTTTAGCTGCTGCCGAGGTGAGACAGGCTCTTGCAGCAGCAGCTGTGGAACCCCCAGCCCTCTGCCCACCACCATCCATCCATCTACGCTGGTGCCTTCTGAGCTGCAGGTCCTGGACATGCTGCAGAGTGGACCTGGGTGCTGGGGCTGGGAATGTCGCATCCCTCCGTGCATCGCTACAGCACCTCGGAGCAAAGAAATGGAGCAAAACTGCATTTCATCTTCCTGGCTGCAGGCAGTGTGGGGGAAAATTGAGGCCAGGGTCACTCTGACCCAGAAATGTCCTGGTTGAGCTGGGGGCTTGCTTTAAATCTCCTTTTTGCATTGCAGCTCTGGTCTGCAGCCTCACTCAAGCAGCCCTGGAGAGCAGCTCCTCCCGAAGCAGCAATCCACGGATGCTGACAACCGTGGCCGTGCAGAAGCTGCTTCAAAAACAAATGGCTTTTAGTTAATTAGAAGTTTGGGGGCAAGGATTTGCTCTAGCAGCTTTTGTTTTTTCAGCAATCAGCAAGGAGGAAGTTTAGTAAGGTCGAACATTTGCTACTCTCATTTTGGGGCAGAGATTTAGCTGCCCAGTTCCCATGGACACCTTTGCACCTCCCGAATCCCCACGTGGCACTGCAAAACACACCCCTCACCCCTGCTTTTCCCAGAGGATTTCTCCTCTCTCCTATTTGCTTGACCAAACCATTGGGCTCCATACGTGCAAACACCATCACTTGCCAGTCATAGGATCATAGAGTGGTTTGGGTTGGAAAGGACCTAGAAGATCACCTAGTTTCAACCCCCCTGCATGGGCAGGGGCACCTTCCACTAGACCAGGTTGCTCAAAGTCCTGTCCAACCTGCCCTTGAACACCTCCAAGGAGGGAGCCTCCACAACCTCTTTGGGCAACCTGTTCCAGTGTCATCACTGCTTGGGTACCCATGGTCCTCCTGCAGAACCCTGCTGCTTCCCCCCTTGAAATTCCTGAGGTTTTTCTGCAGCTCAGAGCCAGATAAATCCCAGCCTGGCACTGCTTGCCCACAAGGCTCCGGCTACCAGCCTCACAAGCAGCAAAATTCAGCATAGAACTCTGCTCCACAACTTTATGGTGGGAAAGGACATGCCCATGGGACAGAAAATAACAATAAAAATCAACGCCAAAGCGTGTTCAAGAGTTTCAAATGGCACCGAAAAAAATGCTTGCTATGTTTCCAAGGGTCTGTGCTGCTGCCCCGGCCTCTGCTGTTATTCATTCACATGGGCAAGAATGACAAGTATGTCTGTGCAGCCAGGAAAGCTTTGGTTCACCGAATATTTGAGGCTTGGTGTGGTATGAAGGGGTGGGGAGCACGGCTCCAGCCAGCAGCAGTTCGAGGAGAGGAGAAGCAGTTTTAACTTCCCCAGGACAATTAAACCTCCTTGGTGGTAAGGCAGCCCAAAAAAAAAAGCATTTAATATTTGTTGAGTTCTTTTCTGCTCTTCAGCAATAATTTCAAGGCGTTTTGCCCTCAAGCCCTGTGAGGAGCAGCGTGCACAGGGATGGGTAAGGACATGCAGTACTGACTGAATCCACTTCGCTCTGCCCTGGAAGCTGTTCCCAGCCTCTGCCTCTGGCCCCCAGCACCCCATCGGGATAGGGCAGAGCTGGGTGAGAACTGGGGATTACACAAGTTCACTTGCTTTTTCCACCCTAAAATGGGATTAAAGAAAAAGGATTTCAAAATTCCCTGTGAAATGAAATCCATCCTTTGACTCAGAATGTTCAAGGTTACACAATTCCTACATATTTCCAAAAATATATATTATAAACAAACCTTGGAATTGAATATCTCATTAAGAAAAGGTTAAATCTTACCAGAGAGCTCCCTATCAGACAGTTTCTAATACCAAATTTCATGGAAGTTGAAGCAGTTCCACAAAATATTTTGCCTTCAGCATATCAATATTTCTGATGGAAAACCCTTCTGTCAGAAAATTTTTATCCAGCTCTAGGCTAGAATTTCATACCAAATAGTTTTACTGTCTCCCCAGCAACTGGGACTGCTGATCCTCTATAACGCATTTCCATAATTAACCTCCAGGAACTGAAAATGAAATCTTTTTGTCTGCAGGGTATTCTCCAACAACGGCTGGAAATCATTTCACTCTGAGCCAAAGCACAACCAATTCAATAGGATTTTCTCCACAAATTTCAATGGATCTTCAGATCAGCCTGGTGCAGATCAGAGTTCAGACCCAGATCTATTTAATACAACTCAGGATGTTTCCTCAAATTTGGATGTGGCTTTGAAAATAATAAATCTCAGAACAATTCTTTTTTTTTTGGTTGAAAGTCAATGCTATATTCTCATCCAGATTAAGGATTTGTACTCTGCGGATAGAAAGTGCTTCATGAGATGTTGGTGCTGACGTTGCATGAGTGAGGAATGCACAATAGCATTAGGAATTCAGACAAAATACCCAAGTTAAAGCTGTGGGCTCTGGATGCTGATTTTTGGCTCCTCACACGTGTTCTTGCTCCCTGAAGGCTGTTCCTTCTACCATCCTACAGCAGGAAATGTCCTTGAGCTGCACGAGATTTCACGGATGGCAGAACACCCCCGACGTGCAATTTGTTCCCGCGGCGAGCCCTAACAAATCATACATAATGTAACAGCAAAGCAGCCAACGTTGGATTTGCATGAGATACTTTCACTGTGTTTATCCAGGAGTTTTCTTGGTTTAGATGTATTTACCCAATTCTGTTTCAGGGAAGTTTCGACCTGAGGCTGGTGGGATGAGTAGGTCAAGCAGCCGTAAGCCACAGTAGGAATGTACCTGAACCCCAACCCCTTGTAAGAAGTGGCTCCAGTTGATGTTGTCTGTGTCCTAATAGGAACATGTTCCTATTCTAAAAACATTCAGCTTTTCCAGAGACAGAATTAAGACATACGTGTGAATAGTTCGCATTATTTTCATAGCAGGGTGATGTGTTGGGAAGAGAATAAATGCAGGAAAAGGGTGATCACCTCCTGCAGATCCTCATGCCGTAGACTCCACGTGTGCCCCTGGAGAAGCCACTTAGCCTCTGTATTACCCCTTTGTAAACAGGAGAGAGCAACACACCTGCCCTCCTGCTGGAGCTATGGGAATAAAGACCTTAAAACTGTCCCTGAGGGCAGGGCCCAAGAGCAGATGTGCTGTGGAGCTGCAGGCAGTGCAGAAGAGCACAGCAGGCTTGTGTGAGACAGGGGCTTCCCACTTCCATGTGGATCATTACACTACGGCTGGTATTAAAAAATATCTTTTCCCCTCTCTTAAAATCCTACCTAAACTATTAAGGGATTTAAAAATAAGTTTAGAGTGCTTATACCTTCGTTAAAGCATTGCTCTCCATTCCTGAAACTTGGACTCGCTGAGCTGTATTTCCCAGTCAAGCCTCAGCACCCAGTGAGTGACCTGTCAGTCAGGTGAGGGAGAGTCCCTCACATCTTGAAATAATTTTATGAATTTATGTTGTTCTTTCTCAGTAGTGTTGTTATGGTCAGATTTCTACATGACAATCGAGTGTCAGTCTTCATTTTGTTTTCAGTTGACAGGAAATTAGGATTTATTTTCACGACTGCCATTGTTCCTGTGTGTTACTATACCAACATCACAAAACAGGAGATGCTGCTCCTTATCCTACCATCATCAATTTTAAACCCTCAGTTCTGGAGCCCCCAACATAAGGAGGACATAGAGCTCCTGAAGTGAATCCAGAGGAGGCCACAAAGATGGTCAAAAGGTTGGAGCAGCTCTGCTCTGGAGACAGGCTGAGAGAGTTGGGGTTGTTCAGCCTGGAGAAGAGAAGGCTCCAGAGAGACCTCACAATGGCCTTCCAGTACCTGAAGGGGTTACAGGAAAGCTGAGGAGGGACTTTTTACAAGGGCTTGTAGCAAGAGGACAGGGAGTAATGGATTAAAACTGGAGGAAGGGAGATTTAGATTAGACATTAGGAGGAAATTCTTCCCTATGGGGGGATTGAGACACTGGCCCAGGTTGCCCAGAGAAGCTGTGGCTGCCCCATCCCTGGAAGTGTTCAAGGGCAGGTTAGATGGGGCTTGGAGCAACCTGGTCTAGCAGGAGGTATCCCTGCCCATGGCAGGGGGTTGGAACTAGATGATCTTTAAGGTCCCTTCCAACCCAAACCATTCTATGGTTCTATGATATAATTCTATGATTCTATGAATTTGGTTTTGGTTTTGGCAGCCAAAGCTCAGGTCCCTTGGCAGTGGTGTGGCAGTCAAGCTGCTCAAACCCTATTTTTCCCTAAAGGAGATATTTTAATTCCCTACACAGACAACGTGGGGCAGTGCTTTCTGATTTGAAGCCCTAACCCTCCACGGCTACACCTGAAAGCAGCAGGAGCTCTGGTCCAAACATCTGCAGTGCCATGTAACATTAAGTGTTGGGAATGAACGGAGGCTCAACCAGACTTAGCAGGTACTTGTGACCTTCCCTCTTCTCGTCTGTCCAACAGGCCTCCTCAGACCATGTCACCTCATAAAGCAGAGGTGAGAAATAATTTATTTTCACCTGTCAAGAATTCAAATATGACGTTGATAAGCCCCACAGAAGAGGAGAGCAGGAACAAACGGGTATGTGTTCAGAAGTTTTTGAATAGCATCCCTAAATGAGGCAGGGATTACATGCTGGCCTGCCACAAGTACAGATGTTCCTGAATAGCTGCTCGTTAAGGTGACAGTGTCACTCTGTGGGCTGAAGAGCTTCCCAGGAAAAAATAATACGTGGTGGTGAAATTAATGACTATCCCCCCACACTCACAAGGGAGCCCATGTTTCCGACACACAGGAAACACACGTTTCCTAAGACACGAGCGTTTGACCTTAAACCTTAATAATGTTCTTTTAATGTACATCTCATTGAGCTACACACACACACATGCAGAAAGGAGGAGGGGATGGGATGGGGAAGGTTCATGTTTTATGCATATTGTTTAATACTTTCCACAGATGCTTTGGTAGCTGGCACTGCAGGGAGAGATGTTCTGATGGCAATTTTAGATTTAAATCATCAAGCAGTCATTCTGATACTAAAAGCACTTGTTCTCAACTGCTTTATTATAGTCAGTCAAAGTATTCAGGCAGATTACTTGTGAGAGGACAAAAACGTATTCTGATATTCCCATAAAATCTTCTACTAGATTAGTAGTCATTACCACAGATAATACTGCATTGTAGATCTGTTATTAATAATAATGCTTTCTGGGATGGAAAGTGGAGAAACTGTGAAAGTCTGGGAAGGAATCAGGCCTGAAGAGAAATGAGGAATTTGAACGAAGAAAAGCAAGAAACTCTGCCTTATAAATCACAATCCAGACTGCGTGTGAAAAATACCAATGGAAATGTGACCCCCCCCACACTTTATCCCCCTAGTTATCAAGATATGGGAAAAGGCATTAAACTAAGAGTATGACATGAATAATAGTTTTACAGGGATTAGCGTATCTGGAACAGCTTCCCCAAGGAATGACAACAAGCAGGCAGTTTCAGAGCAGGTGGGGGTGTCTTGTAGCTTTACTGATTGTCACAAGCGCCCAAAGCACTGCAGGGCACCCCGAAAGCCCTGGGGTTCAGCTGGGTGACACGGGCAGCCACAGGACCATAAGAGCAAACAAAGCATGTCAACATGGTGCTACAGGGAAGGGTGCTGATGGAAGCTCTGTGGTCATGATGAGTAAGTGTTTGCATGTGCGTTAAAGTTTCCACATTCCTAACATAGCTGGATGCAGGCGAATTTTCCATGTGAGCTGTGTGAGGGAGTTGTGTCCCCCAGCCCTGGTGCCCAGGAGGACCCTTTCCTTCTCTGGGCACCCTCACTCCTGGCCAAGCCAGTACGGGTGGCACCTGTGCCAGCTTTGGTGTATTTTGCCCATAGAGGTGACGGATGGACTGATCAGGAGCAGATGTTCATACCCAGCTTCCACTCTGGATTAATAAATAGATCTTTCAACCCTGTCTTCTCTCCTTGTATTCAACAGTTATGCCTCAGTTGGTCTGGTAGGCTCACAAAGAGACAGGGCTGCACTTCCAGAGCTCTATCCCACCTGCGAGGCTGCCATGTGTTTCTGTGTGGAGTAGAGGGGAATGAAGAAACAGTATTATCTGCACTCTGGAGAAGACATGAGAGCATTTATGCAACTGTGTTTTATCCAGACTTATCTCCAGCTTGAATGTACACTGATGAACAAAAGACAGAAAAGCAACTTGTGGTGAGCAATAAGTTTCCTCACTGCTTATTCACTGCTCTCCCAATCCATCATCTGTCCAGAGAGATGAAGTCATGTTGGTGGACAGGAGGGATGAATGGAGACTGCAAAGTGGCTGAGATCAGCTTTTAATTTAAAAAAAAAAAAAAAAAAAAAAAAGAGATGGAAAGTTGTCTGCTCCAACTTTTTAGTAAGGCCTTAAAAAATACTGCACCCACTGCAAATTTTAGTGTATTGCTAATGATTTCCAAGCAGAAATCAAGGCTTAAATTCTTTGGAACATTCATTAGAGCTGAGCAATTCGAGCAGCTGAAGATGTGACACATCAGAACAAGGTCAAGAATATCAGCACTGAATTTTGAAATGTCATGTTTGGGATTCTCTTGTCTGCATCACCAGAGTATCTCCCTGTGGTCAAACATGCACAAGAGAGCAGTGCTTTCCGTGTCACGATGTTGTAAATCTTTATTAATTGCTCACGTTTCAGCCCAGAACTGGCAGGGAGCTAGTTCATGACCTGGATGACTCACCTGAAGAGATAAGGCCAAAACCCACAAAGACAGGACACCTCTTGGGCTGCGCTGGGCGAAGCTAGCAGGTGAGGTCTGAGCAGGGAGGGGAGGCAGGCTCTGCTCCAGCCCTCCCACCTGCCAGCAGCCCCTTTCCACACAGAGCCATACAGGAAGGGAGAGGGGCACTTGATGGAGAAGCATGCTACACAAACCACCCCTTGTTCAGGGCTGTCACTGCAGCAAAGATTTACCCCGTGCTGTTACAGAATCACTGCTTCAGTCAGCGCAGAGTTTGCTCCTCTGGTGAACGTACAACGCTAGCCGGTTTTGTTTGGATCTGTGTCCAGGAAACTAAAAAAAGGAGCACATTAATGGTGGATCTTCTTTTGGGATTCCAAAAAGCTACTTGTGACCGTGTCTTGAGTGAAAAACCCCTTTGCCCCCAGTCATGACCACCACCCTGCTGAGTCAGTTGTGCTGAAGTCCAGTGGCTCTCCCCAACTCCTCAGGCCCTGGAGGAAGGCACCTCCACGAGGGACCCCCATGACGGACCTCAGGGGGACCACCTCCCTAAAGGACCGTGGCAAGGGGCCTTGGGGGCAGCCAACTCCCTGAGGGATGTCCATGAGGGACCCCAGGGGCAGCCACCTCCCCTGAGGGACCCTGGTGAGGGACTGTGGGGGCAGCACCTTGCAGTCCCTCTGGAGGCCACAAAGCCCCGCACGTTTCAGGTTGCCTTTTACAGCACTGAGACTTCTAGGCGGCTTTGTACAAAATTTACCACAGAATTACTACAAAAACCACCCTTTATTCCATGCATTGCTCCTGAGGGCTCTGGCCTCACTCTAGGCCTTTCCCTGACAGGGTGACACCGTGTGCCGCCGGCACGGGCTCACCCCAGCCCTCAGGAGATGGGTCCGGGCCTGGTGGAGCCGGGAGGGCCGCGGGGGGCGGCCAGGCCAGGTGCAGGGGGGGTTTCCCTGGGGGGCGGCACCAGGACCCCCACCGCCGGGCTCCCGCTCACGGCTGAGGCGCCGCGCGCTCTCCTAGGGGGCGCGCTACTCCGCCGGCACCGCGCGCGAGGGGGCGGGGCCCCGTACCAGCGGCGGGCGGTGATTGGCGGATGAGAGGATATAAATAAAGGCGGGCGGTGGGGGGACAAAGCAGTCAGCGCGGGACCGGCGAAGGAGCGGGTGGGTCTCGGAGGCGGGTCCCGCGGCTCTGCCACTACAGTTGGGTTGTGTTTTGTTTTTTTTTCCCTTTTTTTTTTTCCCCTTTTTTTTTTAATTATTTTTATCTTTTTTTGAGGGAACCGGCTGTGGTTTTTTGGGGGGTTTTTGTGTTGTTTTTTTTTTTTCTTTTGTTGTGGCCGGCCGAGGGGACTAAGCCGAGATCAATGAAGGAAAGAAGAGCCAGCCAGAAGTTATCGAGCAAGGCGGTGATGGATCCCAACCAGAACGTGAAGTGCAAGATCGTGGTGGTGGGGGACAGCCAGTGCGGGAAGACCGCGCTGCTCCACGTCTTCGCTAAGGACTGCTTCCCCGAGGTGAGCTTGGGGCCGGGGTCGGGCTGGCCGGGGCTGGGGCCGAGGCGATGGGTTCGGGCTGACCGTGCGCTTTCTCTCGGCAGAGCTATGTGCCCACCGTCTTTGAGAACTACACGGCCAGCTTCGAGATCGACACGCAGCGCATCGAGCTCAGCCTCTGGGACACCTCGGGTGAGCGCTCCCCCCCGTTTGCCCTCAGAGGCGGGTTTTGGGGCTGGGGGTTGGGGTGTGTGTGTGTAAATCGTTGCGGAGCGGCAGCCCCCGCCGGTCGGGGGAGCCGGGGGGAGTAGGAGACCGGCTCTGCGGTCCCCAGCCCCTCGTCTCCCGGCGGTGCCGGGCTTCAGATGAGAACCGCGGCTGCTCCTGCGTTTGTTTTTTTAAAAATCTTGAGGTGTACTGCAGGCTTTTGGGGATGGGAAAGGGTGCGGATAAACCTCCCTGAAGCGGTTTGTCAGCATTGCAGGGGCAGGGCAGGGGTATGTGTTCCCGCCTGTCTGCCTGGAAGGGGCTTATCTGAGGAGATCCGGGGGTACCTTTGCTCCTCTGCCGCTGGGAAACCTTGCTCTGCGTAGTAGACGAGTGAAGGGGTGTTTATATATGCTAATGGTAAATTACATCAGCTCATATTTGAATTCCTTGTGGCCTTCTTAATGTCTGTTTTTCTTTATAAAATACAGTACTTTCCCCTCTGCTTTTGAGAAGCCATTGAAGCCAGGGAAGCCCAGGGAGGTGGGCACCTCTGGCCCTCTGAGGGTGCAGAGCTGGCCAGCCTGCCTTACATACCATGAGTAGTGCTTAGCGTCCTCATCACTCTTCCATTTGCGGCCACTCTTCTTCAGTGGCCATGTCAAAAACCCTGGCTTGCACGCCTCGAAGGTTGAGGTTCTTGGTGCTTGGCTGTCTTAGATCTTATGTTTGGCCAGGAACTCCTCTAGATCCTGCTGTTGTTGATAACTGGAGTAAGCTTACTCCTGGGCTGGTGAGGATATGCGCATGAACTTGTCAGCTCTGTGCTGGAGAGAAGTGTGGACAGTCTCTGCTGCTCAATAACTGAGCACCTGGGGAGCAGTGGTCAGGGGTGAATGACACCATGAACCATTAACACAGGCCTGGATCAACATTAGCTCCACAGAAGTGACTGGAAAAAAAGTTGGAGGAGCTTGACAGAGCATGCGAGCCTTTTCCTTTTAGGCAGCTTGTGTAAACAGCTTGTTAATGTTGAATTTGGACCTAGCAGTTCCTTCTAAATAGGAAAGCAGTCCCTTTACCAGAAACGAAAATGTTAATCCCATTTTAAAAGAAAAGGAGTTTAGGTGGCGAGTTGGCTTTCTTCTGTTGAGGAAATGACTCCAAATTCTTGCAACATGATTACTGGGAAAAGGCAGTCTCTGTGCCCACAACCAGTATCAGCATAGCTCTGAACTGATTTTTTTCTTCATCTTCTGCCAAGTAAGATTTGCAGACTTCTAGAGTGTGTCTGGATTGAGCTTTCATCCTGCTTACTAAGCTGGCTGTAACGAACTGCATGGAGTAAGGGCTTATTAAAAATTAATAGTTAGTGAAGGTATTTTGGAAAATTTTATCTTTAGCTATTAAATTACGACACACTTGCAGGTTAAGCTGTTTGACATGGGAAGGTTTGGAATCTGTATGTCAAAGGCTGGAGACACCCATGTAATGAAGTATTCTGTAGCACTTCAAAGGACAAAAGCAGTGGAAGAAACACCTGCCAGCCTTTGTGTGTGCATGCCATCCTCTCAGGCCTGTCCTGGAACTAATAGAAAGTTGGACCAAGTCAGAAACTGGAGATCAAGTGGCTAATTTGTCAGAAACTGAAGAGGAAATGTTTGAAAGAGCCAGTACTTGGTCTTATAAAGTATTACTGAACAGTGGATCCTCTGGTTGTGGGACTGCAGATGACGAGTTGTCTCTCCATAAACAGCCCTGCTCACCAGCTGCAGCAGGAAGCACTGCCCAAACCCATTAACCCGGTGCAAAATCACATCACCAGATAAGGGACATCAGAAGATAAGATAGTGTTTTGGCATTATCTTAAATTCTTGGTAATTTATTTTTTACAAGTCTTTGTTCTAGTCCTCTGCTGAACTAGAATGAAGGTCAGTGACATTTTTTTTCTGAATAGGACTAAATCTAGTTAACTTAAAAATATGACTACTGAACTGCTGAATACTAATGGAAAATAATGTCCATTGCAACACGAGGGAGGTCATGGCTCGAGTCATTTGAGGTACTTCAGTATCTCTTGGGGTAGGGGGAAGGATGCTATTTAGCTGCACTTGATTGCAATATGCTGCAGATACTTTCCAGATGACTTGATCAGTATTTACTATGCATCTTAAACCCTCTTTCATTTCTAACTGGGAGCATGCAACAGGTTGCCTTGCAAGTGAGTTTCTAACTTGAGTTAAAGCAAATGTTAGGTTTTGCACTGAATCCTTTGGAAGGAAGGTCCTGCCACTTTCAGCATTTTTTCACTTGCTGAGAAAATGAGCAGCTGTAGGCATTGGTTAAAATAGTCTTGTGTTGGGGTGAAAGCAGGCCTTGCTGTCATGGTTTTGCTTTATGATCCTTTATATAATAGTAATAATGTGCTTTTCCCTTGAGGACTCTTAAGTACAAAATGTAGAGTGTCACACAATTGATGGAACACTTTTAAGCCAGCTGTAAAGTTATTGGGGAGTTTTTGTTATATCTTGGATGTGCCCGTAGAAATATGGGACAAAACACTCTTACTTGTAAGAGTGCAATGGGAAGATTTATTATTCAAATATTTTCTGGTACTGTCTAGTTCTGCAAGTCATTATAAGGATTTAATTAGCCACAGCATTAAGGAAAGCACTTGCCAACTTGAATTTCAATTGGGTTTTGGACTACCACCCCTTCTTTCAAAGCAGGAATGTCTGGTTGCAATCTAACTACACCATAAATTACTGCACTCTGTGGTAACAGCATGGCAGTCTGGAGCTGTTTGGGAGCTGTGTGCTTGTTTTGCTAGGTAGGGTGTTAGAAGTTTCTTCAGGCTGAAGCTTCTTGTAGTCTTATGGACTCTGAAAAGAATACTCGTGTTTTAGGTGTCTTTGTCTACAATAGGCACGGTCTTAATGTGCATTCACCAAGGTTTTGATTTCTTCCATTAAATTTA
This sequence comes from Hemiprocne comata, assembly GCA_020745705.1. Classification (NCBI taxonomy): domain Eukaryota; kingdom Metazoa; phylum Chordata; class Aves; order Apodiformes; family Apodidae; genus Hemiprocne; species Hemiprocne comata. The sequence goes on from CM036591.1 coordinate 2,189,684, forward strand.
CTACTTTGAGACTTGCATTTCTTGCTACAACAGCAGCTGTGGCCCAGGAATCACATACTATTAATTAGGTTTACATACCTGTGGCTCCCTAAAACATATTTTAGTTTTTTTTATTGGCTGAACTGTGGAAACTGTACTAGATACTCCAATAAAATAATTCTCAGCAGGGCCAGAAATACTTAGACACTGCTGAGGATTAGCATATAATTAAATCCAGAAGGGCCTTAGAGCTTTAAATCAGGTTAGCTTTACTGTGATTTGAATGTGCACAATGTATTCAGTGTCTGTATAGAAACATAATATTAATTATAAAGCTTTTTACTGAAATCTGTCAGAAGACATCTGAAACTTACATGAATTAAAGTTACTGGTTTCCTCAGCTTGCTGGCAGTAAGCATTGTAAAGGACATGTCAGATCTCTCTCTGCCTTCCAGTTCACTTGCAAGTTGGCTGTGTTGAGCCATGTGATTTATTTTTTTTCCCCTCATGGCAGAGCAACTAGTCTGTGTAGGGTTTTTTTCCCTTTAGAGGGGAAATAATGAGAAGTGATAACTGGGAATGTCAAGTCACTTACCAAAGTCCTGTTCTCTGAGGTGCTATGGATATTGAGATATTGATGTGCTTGGAGATGATGTGTTCTATGATAATTTTGTACACTGAATTTCTCCGAAACAGCCCAGGTGGGTTGGGAAGGAGGAAAGCCATCAGCAGTGAGTCAGCTACTTCCAGTGGCCACTGCAGTATTTGATGTGTTTTCTACCTAGCTGATAATTAGTCAGCCCAAGGGTTTGGGAGTGAGAAATACTGCTGTGCAGCTGTTGTTCTTTCAGTTGACTGGAGTCCAAAAGGCTACAAAGACGAATGCCTGATGGCTGCTTGGTGGTGTGTAAATAGTAAAGTCTTTGCCTGTTGCTGAGCACCTCTTCCCTCAGGGCCTGTGGGCAAGAGGAGGCTGAGCAGCCCCAGGAGCAGGAGCTGCCCAGGTCCAGCTCTGTAGGTGGAACCTCCTGGTTGGAGATGGTTGGTAGTGGTAGCTTTGGGTCCTGTAGACAAACAGAGCATCAGCTCTCTGCCATCTAACATCTTAGAGTAGTACTAAATCATAAAAAAAATAAGTATGCTTTAACTTTTAACAATGTAAATTTTGTTATTTTTTAAGACAGCAGCATATAAGGCCAAGCTTGGTATCTTCTGTAGATCAAAGTCAAGCATAGTGCTGGGGAAGGGTTCCATTTCTATTTATAAGGTGAATTTGTGCTGTACCTTGCACAAAACGTAAGGTTTTAAAGGTAGATAATTCTTAGTGTTTAAATTGTTTTGGTTTAAATTATTTAAACTGCCAAACAGATCAAGGAAGGGAGATTGCAGCTGGAATGTACTTCCACCACAAAGTAAGATGAATTACAGCGTTATCAGCAATTCCTTGATAAAACAGGGAAATGATCAGTGTCGTCCTTGACGGAAAATGTTTTATTTTGCAGGAACAGAATCACAAACACAAATAGACTTTTTTTTCCCCCCTCTCCCGCAAATACCATAGCTGTAGCTTTGCATTCTCCTCCAGTTTTCTAGGGTTGGCACAGCTTCAGATCTGCAGACTAGCTTGAAAAAGAGTGCGCAGCCTTGCTGGGCTGTGCTCAAGTTGTCTGTTCAGACTTGTGCCTCATTCCTGACATTCCTGGCTTCTGAGGGTTTCTCTGGGCAAAAGGAAGAAATGCCAGATTGAATAGGCTCGCACAGTGAGGGCCACAGCCCCTCTTTATTTGCACAGCAATAAAGGTTCAGTTATTGCTGTTGAATGAGCCCAGGAAATTTCCTTTGTTGATGCTGCAGCCCGAGTAGTTTAAATGGATCCCGTTTGTTCTGCCACACACTAACCCGAAGAAAAGGAGGTGTCAGATATTAATTCCTCCTAGCTTGCATCCGAGCAGAAGAGCTGCCTATAAAAGTGCACTTCTTCTAGCTCAGCATCTTTCACAGGAGAGGCTCAGAAGGTACAACTAAAAAGAAAAACCCTCAAAACAAACAGGGCTGCAGCTGACAGTAGAGAAGGAGTCTCAGGGCTGGAGGTGGTGACTGGATGTATACATAAATACATGCTGATGGACATATATGGTGTGTTGTAGCCCTGAAGACTGCTGAGTGAGAGGATAGGTATGTGTCTAAGGAATTAGTTTCTGGGTGAGGCTTTTTTTGAGACTGCTTTCTAGCCAGCAACCATTTGGCCAAGCATGAATGATCTTCAATCTTGCCCTTACTTGCCTGAGCTCAGCAGGGAGCTGGGCTAGCCAGGCAGTGGCTCTCTCCAGCGTGGAGGCTGGTGCTGGGCTGTGCTTTGGCCTCTTCAAGGTTGCAGGTGGCTGGTTAAGGGCACAATTCCTCTGTCCAGGGCAAAGAAACTGGCCCTGAGGCTCCAGCATAAATAACTTGGCCCTGGGGCTGCAGGATGGAGGCACTGTAATAGCAGTGCAGGAGATAGATGGGAAATAATTAGTAGTAGAAAATGCTTATTGACAGTGCAAGCAGAGCTGAGCTCAGATGAATAGCTAACTACGGGTCAGCTCACTTCCATTTCTTTTGAACATGTCACTTAGCACTGAAGACAAGCTAACTGTTTTCTTGAAGAGCAGTTTTTGACAGCTGCCTCTTTGTTAGCTTGACATCATTTATGAAGATGAACATTTGAATAAAATCGTCTCATTCAACAAATTACCTTCTGCTACCTAGTTTGGTAATGCTTCGTTCCCTGTGTGTTACTCTTCATTTCAAAAACAACATTCCTGGGATTCTTGACTCCTTCCTTCCAGTGTAAGCTGTCCAACTGAAGTCATCTGTGATACGTTCACACCATTCCCTGCTCTTTGTACAGCACCATGAGCTGTCTGTCAGTTAAAAACCTGAGGAATTTCTCTAATCCAGTTAATAGTCTGCTCAGCCTCTGAGACCTTACAGCCAATTAGTTCTAGATAGTTGGAAAATTGGTGATATAATTAGCTGATAACCCCAAAACTCCTGAAAGCTGTGTTCTTGTTGTGTATGTTCCATGCTGTATTTCAGGCTCGTGAGGGGAAAAATACAGAAATAAGATTGTATGACTAAGAAAACACATCTTAAGTTGCAGGCATGCATTTTAAAGCCCTCTTTGACCACTTAACTGTTTCAGTACCCTTCTAAATCAGAAGTGCATTCTGCTCAGTAAGTGAAGCTTCAGCAGAGCTATGGCCTGACTGGTGGCTCACTCACTGAAACGTCCTAGGAAAATCTTTTTCCCCAAAAAAATCTCTTTCCAGGTTCGCCATGATAAAAGTCAGATTTCTGACTCTGGATGTGTATTTGTAGTTCTACACATCGTGACAATTCTTAAAGGAAACAGCATATCCCTTAACAGCTCTGGAAGTAACATGTGCACAAAGTGCAATATTGAACCTATTTATGCTCCATCAGATTACTAGATTAGCTTTGATCTTGTTGATAAAAATTTTATGGGTTAAACATAAACATTTATTGTAAGCATATATTTGTTTACAGCCTGGTGCAGCTTTTTGTGACAGATAACTTGGGTGCCTGCCTACAGGACTGGGATTCTTTCCTGCTGGAGTACTGCAACAAACACTTTAATTTGAAGCAAGAATTTCTTCTAAAAATCAACTACATGACAACTAAAGATGCTTTTTGCACTTGGAACTATTTGTGTTAAATGTTGGAAGAACTAAAACTGATTTATTTCAAAACTTGCTGGATATTTTTTTCCATGAAAACACAACTGTGACAAATCTCCTTTGAAGAAGCCCTTTTGGAGGTTAAGGATTTGTTCTCAGAGTCAAATCCCAGCAGGTTAATACTGGGACTTAAACTTGGGCTGACCCAAGTTCCCTTTCCTTGTTGTTTGGGGCATCACAAGCTTTTGGTGGGAGATGGCTCACTGGGGTGCCATCACTCTTCATTACTTGGGAAAGCTGCTGCTTTTGTAGGTGAGAAACAAAAGGAAAGTGGCAAAATGAGCAACTGCAAGGAGTGGTTTTGGAATACAATGCTATTGAAGAAAATACGGGAGCTGGGTGCTATTAACGAGCTTCACTGGAAACCTTTCTAAATTTTCTGAAAAAGGTTGAATGACTGCAGAAAATGAAATCTATAAACTAATAAAAACGTTCTGTTCCCCTGCAGGGTCTCCTTATTATGACAACGTCCGCCCACTCTCCTATCCGGATTCTGATGCTGTCCTGATTTGCTTTGACATCAGTCGGCCAGAAACTCTTGACAGTGTGCTAAAAAAGGCAAGTGTTCCTGAAACATTTGAGTACAGAACTCTTTGAGTAGCTTGTCTTTAAACCTCTGCAGGCTGGGGACTGTTTCCTACATTGGAGACTTCAGTTTGTTTCTTTTAATGGAGACATGACAAGACCGCACTCGGCACTGCTAGAGTTTGAGATCATTTGTTTGAAAGGAGTGAATGTTAATTGAAAACAAACTCCTTCATGCCCACTCAGAGGTGAAGTAAATTTGCATTCCTCAGCCCTTGGACAGCAGTGAGTTGTTCAGGGTGGTGTGAGGTGCAGGGCTGGATGCAGCAAGGATTTGTCTCTCGCATTATATTCGTAGAACAGACAGGGCTGAGAAATGTTGCCATGTTGCAAAGACGGTTAAAACGTGCCTGCCAAGTGTTTGGACTTTTGCCATGGCTTGACGTAATTTCTCAGCCTGAAGTTAGAAGGAGCCAGTGACAAATGCCTCTGGAAGCTGCCAGCAGACATAGCAGGGGCACAGAAATGTGATCCTGCACCAAACTCCATGATTTTTCACAAGCTCGGTGAGCTGAGGTTCAGTGCCAGACTTTTCCCAAGTTAAAACACTGAATTTTTATAATCAAGCTCTGTTTTTGCAGGGTGGTCCTGCTCCTCTCCTTGGTCACTGGGCATGACTCAACTTTGCAGAGCTGTTTTTAATGCTTAATGACCTGAAGTTCCTTTTTTTCCCCTGTAGCTGGGGCCAGTGGTTCTTGTGTCACCAGGAATGAAGTGGCATACAATGCTCTGAGTAGCCTACAAAAAATACTTAAAATTTTCTCAGCTACTGACTGTGCCACCAAGCATCTGGAACTGTCTTTTTTTACTGTCCCTGATAATGTTGGTTACTATGGTGTTGCTTAATTCTGTAAGAGATTTTTCTTAATATGCTTTTAAACCCAAGTGATAACCTTAAATTTTAGGCATTGTATGCTTTGTTCAGATTATGCTGTGAAACTTTTGCCTTTCTTGTGTCCTCAAAATAACCATGTAGAGGGGGAAGAAGCCCCAGGCATATATCAAGTTCTGTTTGAAAGGCTTATTACTGGTTCACAATAGCTGATTTGTTTAGTTAGAGGTGTGAGGATGTATCCACAAGCCAGTGTTTAGCAGTGCTTATTTTGGGGTCATACAAGACCTGCCTCTGCAGCTCCATCGGGAGGAACCCTTGAATGTGGGGACCCCAGGTTTCACTGGTTCCTGGCTGCAGAAGGCTGTGGCTAGGTATTTGCCACTTGTGAGGAGCAACAGACCTTGCAAACCTTTAGTAGATAAGCAATCTCAATTCATTCCCTCTTGATTAGTAAGTCAAGGGAATCAATGAGTGTATGAGGTTGTTGGATTTCATCCTTGACCAGATTGTGCCTGAACTAATGCCTTCAGAAATGAGCTTGAAGGTGCGTACAGCTGTTACATAAGAGTATTTCCACATGAAATGTCATGACTTATTAAACTTCACCTAGTATCTCTTGCTGCTTTGGATTTAAACATCAATCTACTCGAATATAACAACCACCTAAAATTTTACAGTGGAAAGGGGAAATCCAGGAGTTCTGTCCCAACACCAAAATGCTGTTGGTTGGTTGCAAGTCGGACCTGCGCACAGATGTCAGCACACTGGTGGAGCTTTCCAGTCACAGGCAGACACCTGTGTCCTATGATCAGGTATGTGCCAGGTCCTTCCTTGGACTTAGAGGGGAAGATAAGACTTTTCTATCACTGTAACCGTTTTTATGATCAACTTCTTCCCTTGTTGACCAAGTACATCCTAGTAGTCAGACGCACAAGCTGTAGTAAGTTGCTGGAGGTGGATTTGAAAGCTACTTGAGTCAAGGCAAAGCCTGCCCACAGACTGGAAGCTGCAGAAAATCATGCAGCCCCACAACACACGCTTTAAGCATCCTAGATTGTAGCCTTATTGATTGCAAAGAGCCTTTAAAGTGAATTGGTAAGAAACTTACTACATTTCGGGGCCTACAGACACCAAAACAGGAACTAAGACGTGACATGTCCTGTTTATGTACTGATAAAGTAGTAAAAGTTTTTCTTCAAACTTAAAATTTGAATCTGATGCCTTTGACTTAAGCATCATGACAAGCATTGCATGTAGTCTGACCCCTTGAAAATCCTACGTCCTGAAAGCACCTCCTGTGAAAACACCTTGTAGCTCCCTCTGCAGGTGGCAGCAAATCCAGAAAGTATTTTAATTAGGGAGTGAGGAGTTTGGATCAGGGGACAGAGAAACCGAGGTGAAAGGGAAAGGAATCAGGAGAGTGGGAGGTGGGGAATAGGAGAGCTGGGCCCTAAGGTAAACTTCCCTTGTTACTCACACATGTATGGTGTGTTGCAGCTGAATCATGGTGGTGGTTAGAGATACACCCTGCAGGGTGGAAGAGTGAGAAAGGTGCCTCCAGAAGTAGCTTTAACTACTGCGTGGATCCTGGGCTACCAGACAGTTTTGATGTTTTACCCACACCTCAGGTTTTCCAATCCAACAGCTCCTCATGTGTGATAACTAATAATGCAGCCTCCTACAGCATGTTTAAATTTGAAAGTGTGAAGATACCATAAACTGAGTGTCTTGATTAAAATAGAATGTGGGGTGTTGTACTGTGATAGCTTGTGCTGCTTACAGCACTTTTACACTCAATAAACATCCCTCCATCTCAGACAATTTTGCATTAAACTAAATGCCAGGTTTTTTTTACCTTAGTGTAAGAATTTCAGAAGTGTCCTTAAATCCTGCTTGCCCTATTTCTGGACATATTCAAGGTCGGGTTGGACAGGGCTCTGAGCAGTCTGGTGTGATTAAAGATGTCACTGCTCTCACTGCATGGGGGGTGGACTAGATGGCCTTGAAAGGTCCCTTCAGCCCAAACCATCCTGTGATGGTGACCCCTGCCCCCAGTATGCCAGCCAGTTCCCAGCCAGCCACTCCTGAGCAAACATCTCTGACGTTCTAAGGTACAGGCTAGGCTTGGGTAGTAGGAGTTGAGATGTTTAACCATGGGGAGGGCTGTCCTACAAACTACTAGTCCTTTATCAGCCACTCCCACTTAGAATTGATACCAGGGTGGCTGCACCACCACAGTGTAAATAGTGCCTTCTGAAGACCTGGGTCTGACTCGATTGGTGCCCTCAGCCTGGCACCAGAGCAAAGAGGAGGGGTTGGACTAGCTTGTGCCTGGATCTCAGGCCCATGACTACAGGAGGGAGTGGCACATAAGGGATGTGGTGTAACTTACTAAAAAGATTCATCCCTCAGAAGTAAAATTCCATTGAAACTACTCCATTTTTCACACAATGCTGTATTGTCTTCCAGTAGCCAAATCCACAACAGGATACTGGGGCATTGTGAGCTGCCAGAGCTGTGTGTTGTTTTCCTTGTGCTGCTGGAACACATCCCTGCTTTGACTTCTAATGCACTTGAAGTGCTTGTATAACCACTAATGTCCTCCTTTTTTTTGCCTGTTCCCTAACTAACAAGTTGATAAAACTATCCCTGACCCAGAAACCCACAGCACATTTCCCTACGAACTTTGCCCTCTTCATGGAGATGTCACCCAGGCTCCCCTCCAGGTCAGGGACAAGCTGGCTAGCCCTTAAGGCAGTTGGAATACATTTTCCCTTTGGAGAGAGCAGGCTTAAATCTTGAAGCTGCCAGGTCCAGACCTTTCCCAATGAGCATGTGATTGACAGATGCAAGTTGAGGTGTAAGGGTGAAATTGCTGAATTGGTGCTACTAATACTCTTCTGGCTTTCTGCAGTGGTTTGCAGGTCACTGAGCTTATCTCCTTGCTTCCAATTTGCATTTATCAGCACAGGAGATAATGTTTGGATACTTGTTTAATGCATCTTGGAACCAAAGCTCTGTTTATTTTGCAAAATTAGCTGCTGGCTGTGGTGCTGGAGCTTTAGCTCTGCTTTCCACAAAACATTGTGTATAGAAAACAGTGCTGGAAAGGAATTGTGCAGCTTGCTTTGGCGCTCTGAGGAAACTTGGGATTGATCACGTTCTTTTTCCCCTTAGGGTGCAAATATGGCCAAGCAGATTGGAGCAGCTACGTATATTGAATGCTCAGCCTTACAGTCAGAAAACAGTGTCAGAGACATTTTTCATGTTGCCACCTTGGCCTGCGTGAATAAAACAAACAAAAATGTGAAACGAAACAAATCGCAGAGGGCAACAAAGCGGATTTCACACATGCCTGGCAGGCCAGAACTTTCCACAGTGGCGACGGACTTGAGAAAGGACAAAGCAAAGAGTTGCTCTGTCATGTGAAGGACCTTGATTGCTTGGAGAAGGAGGAAGAGCGTGTCCAGGAGGGGTGGGAGCTCAATGAAGTACAAAGCCGTGTGGTATTTAATATGAGGGCTTATGCCAGTGCTTTAATGGAGACTTCACCTCTTGTGTGAGACTGTACTTAGGAACTGAGCAGCGGGAAGAAATGGCTCTGAGTGAGGTGGCATCAGGAAGTCTTGACACATTGAAGAAAATGCCAAAAAAAAAAAAACAAAAAGGGAAAATGTTTGAATGTGCTGAGAGAAGAGGGTGAATGGGAAAATAACACTGCAAAGGAGAGATGTCATTGACAGTGCTTGTTTCTTTTATTAACGCTCTATTCCTGGATGCTGCCACTTTGATTTCATTAAAATAATACTTTCATGGTTTTGCTTTTTTAAAGAAGACATTATTAATGTGCCCTCCTCATTAAGGAACTATCCCTGTGACCTTATAGTTGGTTTTCCAAAGGATATGATCTAATTTTTTAGTAGCTCATCGTTAAAATGGAGATTATACTGAGGCCTGTGCATCGCGAAGAGGAAAACACTGCACGTGAGAAGTCTGGAGTTCTGCCTTCCCAAGAGGGCAGAGAATCCCCCTTGGAGCACATTGGTCATGAAGACAACCCTTGGAGATTTCACAGTACTGTAGGTGCCCTCACACTGTGGAAATGAAAGGGATCAAATCGGGCTGTGGGGGCAAAGTACCTGCCCCTTGCAGGACTCTGACTTTGTGTTCCTCTGTGTGATTGTAATTTAGAGTGGAGATGGTCTCCAGTTCTGGTGTACTGTATGGGTATATTGCTGTAGGTTCAAGTGAAAGGTGCTAGGAGCTATGATGACAAATGATCCTTAGTTTTACAACCATGCTAATTCATGAAGCCTTACTGCCCATCTGGGCAAGCCCTGAGACTCCTCTGCTTCTGCTAGGAGCTGGGTGGAGCCCAGGATCTAGCCCTCTGTCCATGCTACAGAGAAGTGCTGTTCTGTGATGTGGTTCACTGCAATTGTCTTTGCAAAAAAAAAAACCAACAAACCCAAACCAACCCCAAGAATCTGCAAATGAGCCAGCAGAGGCCAGGTTATCTTTTTGTGATGTTATGTCTGGGGCAGCCCTCTCTTGCTGCAGACTGCCTTTGCTCATGGTGAGGAAATGGGGTCTGAAGAAATGTGAGGCCTTAAGGGTTCCCCAGTGGAAACTGGATACTGCCCTTAGTCTTTAAGATGAATATATACGTATCCAGACAACCATCAGGAAACCTCAGTGAACCAGTTAAGTGAAATTCCTTTTTGCTTACTGAATACTATTGTGACATTAAGTAAATCAGCCTTTAAAATGGTTTGCAACTGCTTACTTGACCGACTGAACTTCATAGCTTCTCTCAGAAGAAGGAGACTGGAATCTCTGACCAATGTGGCTGCCTCTTGGTGAGGACAAGCCTTGTGTTCCCAAGGGTAACACTTCATTATTGAAGTGTTAAAGCTGTGTTCATGTTCACTTGGGTTAAAGATGAAGGGTTACTGCAATTAAAACTCAGCTCTGTGTGTTCCCAGCACTTTGTTTCATCTGGTAAAAGAAGAAAAAACACAAACAAAACCCACCCATTCTGATTATTTTCCACAAAGACATTTTTACCACCATAAGAAGCTTCTGACTGATGCAAGTGTGCTTAGGGCAGTATTACAAAATAGCTGGTAAGTGCTTTCTGTATTTAAATATTGTGGAAAAAATAAGTTATAACTGTTATAAAACAGGACATTCATTACTTTTTTTAATTGTTGAAGTCACTTTGTATGTTTGGTTAATGTTTCTGCAGTATTTATTAAAATGCCATTTTTTTTCTTTGAATTAAAAAAAAAAGTAATTGACTTGTAGTGGAAATGGCCTTTGTGTGTTAGTTCATTAGTACTTGTGTGTTTTGGACATAATTGTACTGAGCTACAGGCCAGGCAGAGCTGGGAATCAGGATGGGATTGGAATAGAAATCAATCTTAGCCTTGCAACAACCCTTTGGGCTCTTGGGTGTTATATTGAGGTGTGTAGTGTGGGTTTCTGAGCTGAGTCAAAGCCAAGTTTGGGTTTCTTTGCCTCTAAAGCACTGAATCCTGATTTTTAATGAGGTTTCACGTGTCAGGTTGGTCCAAGGAGCTGTTCTTTGCTGCCCACTGCGAGTTCAGCCAAGACACTTTCCCAACCAAGGGCTGTGTCTGTTTTCTGTCACTGTTGGGTTGTCTTTGTTGCTATGGCTTCTCTTGGAAAGTTGTCCCAACACATCAGCTCTGCTGGGTGTCCTGTTTGGACACAGAACGTGATGCTGAGTGCAGCCTGGGTGGTTGTCCTCACTGCCTTGACAGGGTTTTCTACCCTTGTAATAAAATACCAGGTTGGAGGAACCTCAAGGATTATCTGATCCAAACTTTCTTAGGAAAAGTCAAGGCAAGAGAGCTTCTAAGTAGGTCTTCTAAGTGTGTCTGCTGAAGCACCTGCAATTTCTCTACCTCTCACATCAGGTAGAAGTCCCAGCAGCTGCTTATCTCACTAATGCTGTGACCCTCCTGTGCTGACCTGATCATCCTTTTCAATTTATTTTGTATTTCCTTGCAGCACCAGCTCTTGGAGCTGGTGGTGGCCTCTTGCCACATGCAGCTGGGGTGGAGAAACTCCTCTGGTGAGGCTGCAGCAGCGGGGTGTGTTTGGCCAAGGGTTCATTACCCGTGTGCCTAAAAAGCTGCCTTGTCTTTGTAGTCTGAACTTGTCTTGTTTCAACCTTTGGTCTTTCCATCTAGTTAATACCTATGTTGGATTGATGGGATCTTGATGACTCAATTTAAGTACACCTTGGAGGTCACTAGTCTAGAATTAAATCATCAAGAATCAAACAGTTTGATTCCTTCAGTGACTTTGAATCTCTTGCTGCAAAGGGTATTTCCCAAACTATATTTAGCCAACTGTGTGGTTCCTTTCAGTGCTCTTTTAGGTTTTAGGCATCTTTATTGGAACCACAAATGCTGGAGGAGCAGTTGGGCCACACATTGTTTCCACTAGTAGTGCTTTCATGTCCATCCTAAGCTTCCCCATAACCCTTCAAGCCCCACATCTCCAGTTCCCCAGACCAAGTGCTCAGTGGTCTGACTGGCATCTGGCTACAGCACAACTGGTTTTTGCTCACACACAGTAGAACAATATGACCAGACACGTTCTGCATGATGTCCAGACCTTCTAGGTTTTGTAGATCCTGCTAGTCCTTTGCAATCCTCTGATCTGATGTTTTCTGGGTCTTCATAAGATTGGGAAGTAGGTTAGGACTAAAAGTAGGTTAGGACAAAGCTTCCTTGAAGTCTCACTGGAAATGTGCCTTCCTGGTGACTCCAGTTTCACTTTTGAGATCCATCAAAGTTTGTAATGAAGTTTTGACCCATTTAACATGTACTTGGTTTCATGTCACTCCCTGTGTTACACCTGAGTGTGGTGTGGTCACAAGTCAAACTGGGTTAGGAAGGTGCAGTTAAAGGTACTCTAAAATCATCCTTAGACTTGTATGGAAAGAAGATAAAGATCCATTTTCAGTTAAACAATGTTGATCACTACCTTCCTTTCATGCCACCTCAGTCCTCTATTTTGCTCTGCGTTGATGGAAGGTGGAGAAGCCTTGACTTACCTATATATTCCTTTGAACATTAAAAAAAGGCAGTTGGTGGGTCTGCCTAAAGCCTCTAACCTTGCCAGTGTCTTTTTTCTCTCTTACTGCTGCCACTTTTACTGTTTCCTTATGACCAGAATTGCCAGTGTTGTTACTCCCATGAAACATGGCCAGCTTTGGAGGAAGGACCAGAGGTTGACTCTCTACAGCTACAGCCTGGGCAGAAGCACAGTTTGATCTTGGTTGTTGGTAAGATGACCCCCCCCCCCATCAGCTCTCCAGTTGCTTGCTGAAGCCAGCAAGGGGTGAATCGGAAGTATTTTCAGCTGTGGGCTGTGGCTGGCTCAGATGTTTTTCTTCAGCATCATTTGATCCCTGGAAGACAAACTTGGCAGATGGCCACCACTCAGTCCACTTCCAAAAGGCACGTAACTTTCACAACTTTTTTTTGTCCTTTTGTTGCACCACCGGGTTGTGCAATCGCTGCCGGTAACAGAGGCCGTTTACTAAAACCTGCCCTGCAGAAAATCCTGAGGGATGCCCAGGAGAGCAGGGTTTGCTAAACACAGAGGGACTGGATCATGGGGCAGAAATAGACCTGGCACCCAACCTTGGTGGGATGGCAGACCCTCAGTGCACAGGGAATGAGCAGCTCAAAGCCTCGGGGCTTTGCAGGTGGTTTGTAAGGAGCGGGTCCTCAGCAGGACAGCCTGCAGGTGAGGAGCAGGGCCAGCAGGCAAGGAGGTGGGAAGCAAAAGCAAACCCACCCCACATTCCTCATTGGAACTTTTAAAATGCCTGAGTGGTGCTGCTTGATGGGTATTTATGGGTATCTCTCAGCCAGACAGGCCGAGAGACTTGGGGTTCTTCAGCCTGGAGAAGGGAGGGCTCCAGGATACCTTGGAGCACCTTCTTGAAGGGGCTACAGGAAAGCTGGGGAGGGACTTTTGACAAGGGCAGGGGGGATAGGATGAGGGGGGGTTGGCTTTAAACTGAAGGAGGGGAGATTTAGTTTAAACATTAGGAAGAAATTCTTTGCTGTGAGGGTGGTGAGACACTGGCCCAGGTTGCCCAGAGAAGCTGTGGCTGCCCCATCCCTGGAAGTGTTCAAGGGCAGGTTGGATGGGGCTTGGAGCAACCTGGTCTAGTGGGAGGTGTCCCTGCCCACGGCAGGGGGTTGGGACTGGATGATCTTTAAGGTCCTTTCCAACCCAAACAAGTCTATGATTGAAACCTATCTTAGTAGGTGCTCAAACCTCTAGAGGTGCATTTGTTCTGGTTTGCAGATGTGGGGCTTGGTTCTGCTGAGTCCTTGGTGGACAGGTCACTCTGGTGGCCCTGGCTCTCCCCACGCAGGACGTGCCTGCCTCTGGAGCTGATTGCAGGCAGGGAGGAGAGCTCCAGGAAGATACTGAGCTCATTCCTTGTCTCTTGGGCTGTTTTTCGTAGTCTATCTGCAGAGTTTAGTTTGGCTAATTAATAGTTGGATGTTGTCAATACAGCCTTTCGTTCCCTAATCCTCACGTAGCGGCGCTGGCCCTCCTGAGGGAGGGATTATTTGCTGAAGAGCAAGTAATTAGTAATTCTCAGATCATTGGGCTTCTTCCGACCAAACTCCTGTCTTATAACAGAAGATTTATTAACCTTGGTTTCCCAGGGACTTGCCATCTCATGCAGATCTTGTTCTAACTCTGCAAGAGGCGCTGAGATGCTGGAGTTGCAGCAGAGCTGCAGTCCCCGTTGCCCATTTCTACACTCAAGTGATTATGTATTGGATGCAGAAGCAACTTTTATATTTTCCTTCAGCTTCCCAGGAGGCCCTTAAATGTCCAAAACGCCCTTGGATTGTGCTGAACCCTGACAAGAGGATGTTGGGGTCCAGGCTCCCAGCACAAGGAGCCCCATGAGGGTGGAAGTTGCTCAGTATCGAGGAGGGATGTTCTGCCAAGTGTCTTTTTTTTTTTTATCCTCCCTAAATTAGCTTGGAGGATTAGGGATGAGAAGCAATCTGAGGAAAACAAAAAGATCTTGTCCAATTTCAAAAAGGAGCTGTGAAAAAAGCAGCTTTCCTACAGCTGTCACATGGGGAATGGTTTTTTAGCCCACTGATACATGCAGAGAAGCACTAATCCTGGCAACTCCAACTCTTCACTGTTTTATATATATACACACACATATATACACACACACACCATGGCACAAATGCTGCAGGGCCCTTGTAAAGCTGGTAGATCTTTTTCTCCTCCAATTTACTGTTGCAGTTGGTAAGAGGCTGCTGATATCTAAGCTGTGGAAGGGAACAGAGCTGCCTTGTGCAGCGTGGGGACATCCCTGCTCTGCCCCCTGTGGTTGAGCAAGTGGAGGCTAACCCGGAGCCACCCCCAGCTGTGGGAATCCAGTGGGTCCTGGAAGCATTGCCTGGTTAAACCCCATTCCTGGGGTCCTGCAGCCCCCAGCAGTGGATTGGAGCAGCCACACAGGGGGATGGGTGCTGGGCCTCCAGCCCAGGTGCCACTTTGGGATGAAAGTAGCTGTTTCACTCACTTTAGCAGGGAAATGTTAAATGTTGGAGTGAGGAGGTACCAGTAACCTGCTACAGTGTGCATGTGTCATACAGTCATGGAATAAAGTGTTTTTTCAGTCTATGTGCAATGAAATAATGCTCATCTTGTTTAATACTGTCCAATAAATACATGTGGAGAGTCAAGCGATGGACCCTGGTAACCCCTGAGCAGCAGAGGAAGGGGAAAGGCTCTGGCTGGTGGGGCTGTGTATGGGCTGTGCCATGGCCACCTGGATTTTTTGGGGGAAAGCCCAAAGAAGGGCTTCATCCCCAGCACGAAGAGCCCTGCCTTCATCAAGCACCTGATTTTTATGGAGGAGAAGAAGAAATGGGGATGGCTCTAAGGTGTCAGCCCATGGCTGGAGGACTGGTCAGCAACCAGCAGTGCTGATCCTGGTGGTCATCTGGGATGTAACAGGGCAGAGTGCTTGACACGGTGATGACACCCTGGAGCAACTTCAGCTGCTGCTTGAGGAGTTATGGTGGGTCCTTGTGTGGCCTCTTGTGTGCTGAGGACAAGCTGGCAGGGACCACGGAGGGACTGGGCAAGGGAAAAGGAGGTTTCTGGCATAAATACATCTGGGGATGTTGCAGCCAAGGAGCTGCACGCTGAACCTCAGCCCTTTTCCTGTGACTGCCCCAGCTGCAGGGGCAGGGACCACCCTGAGCCTCCATGGCAGAGGAGAAGAAAAGCAATTCACGGGGCTGCAGGGCATTTTCTGCCCCAAAACTGGACCTCCCAATGTCCCAATGACTCTCAGTTGTAGGTCACTCTTCTACTTTCAAGTTACTCAGAGCAGAGCCATTAGCCTTATGATGACTGTAATAACTGCAATTTAGATTCAAGACTTTCCTTAAACCAGACAGTGAGTCATTTATTCTGTGTCATGTCTCACATTTAGGGAAATAATCTTCCCTTGGATGCTGCCATGAGGGATGCTGGATGGACACAGAGCATCCGTGTTGCTGGGGGTGCACAGCACTGACCTGCACAAGGCAGAGCCACCAGCTCGCCCTCTCCTTGCTGGCACAGCATCACATTTGTACTGGTGTTTGTCAGCCTTTGGAGGCCATCATGTTTTTATTGGTGTTTGTGTGCTCTGGAGGCCTTCTGCAGCTCCTCATCCTGCTGCTTCGCCGTGATGCACAGCAGGGAGATGCTTCTGAGCAGGAAGATGACATCCTTCCAACAAGATGGACAGGCCTTGTTGTATGGGGTCTCTCAGATGTGAGAAACCCTTCTCCTTCCAAAATGTCTGTCATCAGCTACCACTTCTCCACCTTTAACCACCCGAGGTAAGCTCGGCAGTGCAAGTACACAGGGACATGCTTTTATATCTAAATTTGGAGCAACACAGCTGAGCTGCAGCCTTCCCTCTGTGTGTGCACACCAGAACCTGCAGAGCTGTTTCATCATATATATGTGTGTATATATATATAAAAAATAGAATCCCAGACTGCTTGGGGTTGGAAGGGACCTTAAAGATCATCTAGTCTCACCCCCCCTGCAAGGGCAGGGACACCTCCCACTAGACCAGGTTGCTCCAAGCCCCATCCAACCTGCCCTTGCACACTTCCAGGGATGGGGCAGCCACAGCTTCTCTGGGCAACCTGTGCCAGTGTCTCACCACCCTCACAGCAAAGAATTTCTTCCTAGTATCTCAATCTCCCCTCTTTCAGCTTGAAAACATTCCCCCGTGTCCTCTTGCTACATGTCCTTGTAAAAAGTCCCTCCCCAGCTTTCCTGTAGCCCTTTCAGGTACTAGAAGCTGCTCTAAGGTGTCCCCAGAGTCTTCCCTTCTCCAGGCTGAACACCCCCAGCTCTCTCAACCTGTTTTTGTAGGAGAGGTGCTGTTGCACATCCCATTTCCCCAGGAACCTTTTCTTGGGTGTTGACAGAGGCAACACCATCCCAAAACACAACGCCGAGGTGCTGTTCCAATGGCGTGCCCGCTCGGAGGAGGAACCAGCAGCTTTTTGTTGCCTTCCTCCCTTTGTCCCTTCATCTGTGCTCCCACCAGTGACTGGTGCCTCCAGCCAAAGCAGGTGGCTCCATGCTGGGTGGCTCTGGTCCTTTCCCACTCAATGTGGTGCATGGCCATGAGAAAACACACGTTGGAGGGGGACATCAGAGAGGGTTTAAGATTAAGGGATGGGGAGAGAGCGCATGGGGTTTGGTGCCTTTCCAAGGGCTTTGTGTGGCTGGAAAGGCACTGAGATGTGTGTATGTGTGCATCTTGCCCAGCTCCCCGGCGATGAAAGGGCTGGGGGGGGCAGCGGGGGGGGCCAGAAGGCTCATCTGGTGTCAGCAGCATTCATGTGCAAAGCAGGGAGCCAGGGCAGCGCCTTCCTTCCGAGCTGGAATCACTCTTGCAGGCGATCCCAGACTTTTCAGGGATGCTGCACACTTGGAAGGTTGGTTATTAGTTCCAAATGCTGCAGGAGCATCTGCTCTTGACTAGCTAGAAATCATGTTTAATAACAAGGAAATCTACTTCAGCCAAATCCCCGCTGGGAGGGCTTTAGCCCGAACAAAAGGCCCCAGTGCTGCTGATTTCCATAACAGATGTAGCATGCGATGCATGACAGCTCAGTGCAGGGCAGTGCCTTTATTGCCCACGTCTCCATCTGCAAGGAACGGGGCTTTCATTTTATTAATTACTCTGGTGTGCTCCACACAGCTTTGTGTGGCTCCGAGAGGAAGGTTTTGTGTTTCATGCTACAATGACCATGGTAATGGTTTGGGTTGGTTTCTCTTTCTTTGGTTGTTTTGTTTTGTTTTTTTTTTTATTTTCTATTTATTTCTATTTATTTTAATTTTTTCTCCCCTCCCTCTAACCTGAGTGCTAAAGGTCATTATCCCTCCCCTTTTTGATTTCTTTGCATATGACACAATGGGGAAAATACCAGCAGCTCCCCACGGTCCCAACCCTTCCCTACCCAGCAGCTGGCACCTCCGGCAGCCAACGGCACCTTCCCAGTGCCAGCCTGGGAGCCATGCTCAGCAGCATCCTCATGACACCCTTTTCCTTTCCATCCCCCAAATCCCACCAGGGCCCAATTCACGTTTTTCAACTGGTGGCAAACTCGGAGTATTTTTCCTCCTCTTGCCCAAGTCTGGTCCACTTTGCTATGGAAATATTTGGCTTATTTCCGACAGCGTGCCCAAGGCTGCCCTCTTCCTCACACATCCAGCTGCTTCCCAGGGATCCAACCTGTGTCATCACATTCCTACACCATTCCTGTTATCCTATTTCTGCTACTCAGGCCACTCACGTGGTATTTTGATCCCAATCTGTGCTGATAACTTGTCCCTACCCCTGTGCCACCACAGATTTCCACGGCAGCTCCCACAATTCCCATCGAGGCCACCCTTAATCCCTTTTTCCCATCTTTTTCTTTTTTTTTTCCCCAATATATTTTGGTTTATCAAACAGTTCACCATGACTACAGCTCTGAGCCATCCCTTTTTGCTTGTAGGTTTGAGCGTGAGATCTTGTGCTCCGTGGCTGGATCATTTCCAGCCTTTTCAAGGCTTTTTCAAGATGTTCCTGTTTCCAGCACTGGGGATATTAAAAGTAACTTCTTTATTTTTTTTCCCCCAAGTATATTTAATAGCAGAAATGGAAGAGAAAAATCTCAGAAGAAATTTACTGGGTTCACTGGTGTTTTTAAGCATTATACACTTTGCAGGAAATACCAGCTTTTAATCATAACTCTGGTTTTCTCTGTCACAGGATGGGGTCATTGGCCCATGGAGTGGAGTATAGCAAAGGCCACAAATCCAGGATGATCCCCTAGGGTTACTTGATTTTCTTCCCAGTTAGTGGAGTGGGAAAGCCATGGAATGCTGGGGAGTTTCCTGGTGGACCACCCAGCAGAGGACTGCCCATCCATCTCCTGATGATCCTAACAGACCCAAAGCAGCTCCCACCAGCATTTGAGCAGGGAATTTCAAAGGCAGGGAGAAAGTCAATTCTAAAATTTGGGAATCAGTGTGATAAAAGGCCACCCCTGGCTACCCTGGCATAAGTGGGAAGAGCTGCATGATGCTTTGGAAGCTTTTTATGGTTTTGAGCATCCTCTCCATTTAATTTTGCTCCCACAGGCAGAAATGGGGGGTGGTCCCAGAGCCGCATTGCTGCGGGGTGAAGGCAGAAGCTGACCGTGACTTGGTGCACAGGTTTCTGGAAGCAATTAGGACACAGAAATTCCTCTTTTTCTGGGGACAAAAAAGAAAAGAGAAAAGAAAAAAACATGTAAATGAGCCCCTCCCCCAGACCAACCTTACAGACTGAACTCAGGATTTTTTCTAGTCCTTAGAAGCAACTTCCAGCTCCTGAAGGGGCTACAGAAAAGCTGGGGAGGGACTTTGGACAAGAGCAAGGAATGATAGGACAAGGGGGAATGGTTTCAAGCTGAAAGAGAGGAGATTAAGATGAGATATTGGGAAGAAATTCTTTGCCATGAGGGTGCTGAGACACTGGAACAGGTTGCCCAGAGAAGCTGTGGCTGTCCCATCCCTGGAAGTGTTCAAGGGCAGGTTGGATGGGGCTTGGAGCAACCTAGTCTGGTGGGAGGTGTTTCTGCCCATGGAACTATATGATCTTTAAGGTCCCTTGCAACCCAAACCAGTCTGGGATTCTGTAATTAAATGTGGGGGTGCTGGGGGTGCTGAGGGCTTGGGGCAGGAAGGGAGAGGGACCACAGCTCTGGAACAGCCACCCTGCTGAGAAGTAAAGATAATATTTGCAGTTCCTGAGAGCTCTTTGGCTGTGTGTTAACTCCAAAGCCTGCCCGGTGCCAGCTCCCTATGTACATAAGGCATAAGGGAGCCCTTGGAATCATTTCAACCCTTTAGTCCATCCAGCAGGTGTGCTGGGAATTCAAACAAACAGCCCTTGCCAAAGGAGCTCCTTCCCTCTCCCTGTCTCCTCTGGAAGTGGCCTGGGCCTGTCTGAAGCTCCCTGTTGCACCCCGGGGCCGTATCCATGCCCCTGGCACCCTGGCAGTGCTGGGCAAAGGAGGGATTTTTTTTCTTTACAAACATTTTTCAGAGGTCCTTAAGATTTTGTTTCTGTTTATTACTTATTTACAGCCCTGGGTATTTTCCCCGGGCTTTGTAGCATCAGATTAAAGTCAATGAGAGAGAGAAATGAGGAGATGACTTCTGCAGGGAGGGAGAAGAGTTGGAACCCAGATTTGCTCTGAGATGGGGGATGTTTGGAGAGATCCCTGAGCTGCACCAGACCCTACTCCCTGCTCCCCAGCATTTGTTTTTAGGGGCTGCCTAGGTGGTCCTTTTCCTCAGTCCCTAATTCCAAGCAGTAGGATAAAAGCTGGTTGGATGCAAGGGCAGTTCCCCAAGTAATCGTTTGCAGTTTCCCAGCAGCTCTTTCCATTTGATGTTTCTACTGCAGGAGCAAAAAGGAGAAGTAACCCCTGGCTTCAGCCCTGAAAGCTGAGCATGGGACTGCCTGGTTTCACCCTTCTTCCTGCATGAGTACATCAAATCCTCTCCCCATCCCAGGGGTGAGCAGATCTGTGCTGGCACCAACAGGACTCTGGGGTGGGGAGAGACAAAAACCCACCCCAAAGAACCAAAACCATCCTCGTGGTTCCAGAGAAACCTGCACTGGGTGTCAGCCAGTCCTGTGGCATATCTTGGCCCACTTCTATGGACTTATAGAGGTTTAATCCCTGTTAAATTCCCCAGGATCTTTTTATTAAGGGATATTGCCATGACAACCCATGCCATTGGCACGCAGTGAGCTGGAGCAGCTTTGGTGGCAGAAATCAGCATGACCAGCAGATTGAGGGAGGGGACTCTGCCCCTCTGCTCCACTCTGGTGAGACCCCCCTGCAGTGCTGGGTCCAGATCTGGGATCCCCAACACAAGAAGGACAGGGAACTGTTGGAGTGAGTCCAGAGGAAGCTATGGAGATGATCCGAGCTGGAGCAGCTCTGCTCTGGAGACAGGCTGAGAGAGTTGGAGCTGTTCAGCCTGGAGAAGAGAAGCTCCAGGGAGACTTTAGAGAATCTTCCTGTACCTAAAGGGGCTCCAGAAAAGCTGGGGAGGGGCTTTTGACCAGGGCACAGAGTGATGGGACAAGGGGGAATGGTTTTGAGCTGAAAGAGGGGAGATTTAGATTGGATATGAGGAAGAAATTCTTCACTGTGAGGGTGGTGAGACACTGGCCCAGGTTGCCCAGAGAAGCTGTGGCTGCCCCATCCCTGGGAGTGTTCAAGGTCAGGCTGGATGGGGCTTGGAGCAATTTATTCTAGTGTGAGGTGTTCCTGCCCATAGCAGGGGGTTGGACTGGATGGTCTTTAAGGTCCTTTCCAACCCAAACCATTCTGTGAGTGTATGAAAACCCAGTGAAGCACGTCTGGTGGGTAAGACCCAGCGCCTGGCACAGCTTTGCCTCCCTCCCTCTATCCCCTCTCAGGCAGAAAGAGAAGAGAACAGCACGTTTCCCTGTAGACAGATGGTTGCTTTCTTCAATTCCTTTTTAAAAAAGCCTCTGTTTAAAATTCTCGAGGGATGAGGCTGGTGTTTCCCCATGAGTCATCCCGTGAAAGACCAAACAGCAGCGCTGGGTCGGGGGGTGCGGGGCGAGCAGATGCGGGGGTGGCGGCAGGAGGTCCCTGTGCAGGGACCAGTGTTGGCCAGGGCAGGATGGTGCTGGGCTGGTGCTTCTGGTGGTGGAAGCACAGGGCAGTGGGGGCTGCATGGGAAGCCTCTGTCTGAGTACCTGGAGGTGGAGGAAAGCACTGGGACTGAGGTGGGGTAAAGAAATGCATGGAATAGGAGAATGCATCAAATAGAAAATGTATTGAAATAGGAAAATGTGTTGGAATAGGTAGATGTATTGAGTAAGAAATCATAGAATCACTGAATGGTATGGGTTGGAAGGGGCCTTTCAAGGCCAAATAGTCTAACACCTCTGCAGTGAGCAGGGACATCTTCAACCAGATCAGGTTTCACAAAGCCCTGTCCAATCTCATCTGGAATGTCTCTAGGGATGGGGCATCTCCCACTTCTCTGGGCAACCTGAGCCAGTGGCTCGCCACCCTCAAGGTAAAAAATTTCTAGTCTGAATCTCCCCTCTTTCAGTTTAAAACCATCACCCCTTGTCCTGTCACTACAGGCCCTTCTAAAAAGTTTGTCCCCATCTTTCTTGTAGGCCCCCTTAAAGTACTGAAAGGCCACCATAAGGTCTTCCTGGAGCCTTCTCTTCTCCAGGCTGAACAACCTGAACTCTCTCAGCCTGTCTCCAGAGCAGAGCTGCTCCAGCCCCTGATCATCTTCACGGCCCTAACTAATCCATATTTACCTTAGCACTATAGCAGGGAAAAGCCATTTTCCTCACTGCTGCAGAAGCTGGTGCCCCTATTAGCACAGAGCAAGGTTTGCTAAGCCAGGGACTGCAGGCTTCCTACCAGGGATACCTACTTATGTGTACAGGAGAGTGAGGAGTGACATGCCATTGGGTCCAATCAATGAGCTAATAAATGAACGGATGAACAAATCATATGGCTGAAACTAAAAACTGATTAACACTGCTCCATTTGGCAGCACATGGTTTTCCTTTTCATGAGATCTGCAGCTGATTTTTTGCTTATTTTCCTGAGCAGAGGCAAGAAAGAGCCTCTGCAAGCAAGACTCTCCATAGAGCACCAAGCTGAGATGCATCCAGTGGTGGGCTGTATTCCACAGGGATGTACAGGGGTTGTAAAGGAAGGGTAGGTCATGTTCATCTCCGTGTTTATTTGTAGTTCAAAAAAACCACAACGTTCTGGGGGAAAAAATGCAACCTTCAGGGATGAGAGCAGATGATGTCGTAAGGAGAAAAGCCATGACTTTCCTCCTCCTGACTTGATTTACTCTGAACTCCTTTGTTAGAGATGCTGGAGGACACTCTTCCCTGCCTGTTCCCAGACAACACAGCACTACGGAGCATCCCTCCCTCCTGGCTGCTGCAGGAAGCCCGGATAAACCCACCTTCTTTTGCTGATGGGGCAATCAAACCCAGGACCCACAGCAATGAACTTTCACCCAGGCACAATCAAAATATCCAGGAGCAAGCTCAGGTTTTTGTCCTCCTTCATCATTGCCCTTTTTTCCCAGATAATCTTGTGTGCCAGGATTAGATGAGAGAGAGGCTGGTCTGTTAGAGACCGGCTTTGCGGTGGACTTTGGCTCTGCAGCCTAAAAGCGAGCCAAGAGCCTGGATTTGGGGACAATTGCATTAAAAACGTCTGTGCTGGCCCTGGGGAACACAGTTCCCTGGGGATCAAGGCCAGCAGATGCTGTGCCATGGCTTGGCATCTTCTTCCTGCTGGGACCTCAGCAAACACCCGGCTTTACCAGCCTTGCAGAGGATGTCCCTCTCCTGGGCAGTGTTCCCACTTCTCCCTGGAGAAGAGGAGGCCCTGGGGAGACCTTAGAGCACTTTCCAGTGCCTGAAAGGGCTACAGAAAAGCTGGGGAGGGACTTTTCACAAATCCAGGCAGTGATGCAACAAGGGGGAATGGTTTCAAGCTGAAAGAGGGGAGATTTAGATTGGATATTAGGAAGAAATTCTTTGCTGTGAGGGTGGTGAGACACTGGCCCAGGTTGCCCAGAGAAGCTGTGGCTGCCCCAGCCCTGGGAGTGTTCAAGGGCAGGTTGGATGGGCCTTGGAGCAACCTGGTCTAGTGGGATGTGTCCTTGCCCATGACAGGGCGTTGAGACTAAATTATCTTAAAAGTCCCTCCCAACACAAACCATTCCATGATTCTCTGCTTCTCTGCTCCCAGCTTGCCTCTCTGGGCCAGGCCAGCATGGGGACAGGGCTTTCTGGCAAATTAAAAGTGTGTTGTCACTTGTTGTACAACCCAGGCTGACACGGGTGGAGCCAGCAGCCAGGGCTCATCCATCGCTGTTCTTCATTACGTGGGAGTCACAACTACTGATGAATGGGCAGCAGCTGGCCTGGGAGGGGAGAAAAGGGGGAAAAAAAAAGATCCTTTGCTAAAAAAAATAACTCGTGACAGCATAAGAAGTGGCACAGCTGGTGTGAGGGGGTCATGGGGCAGACTGGGCTCCCCCCAGGTACCCTCCAGCTGCCTGCAGCATCCACAGGGACACGCTCCACGCTGGCCTGGTCTGAATGGTTATGTGTATGAGTGGTTCAGGAAATACCACCGGGGTTTTTTAAAGGCATTCCTTTGGAAACAGAGCTTTTCTTGGAGATTCACACCTCACCTGTGCTCCCGGAGAGCAATGACACAGGAAGGGAAACTGCACACCTTCCAGGATCCCACCCCCTTCTCTTCCCGTCCTGCTGAGAAATGTGCAACTGGACATTTAGCTCCTGCTTCAATTGGAGCAAATTTGGTTTCTTACACCCTCCTTCAGGAAATGATCCCCTCAGGGAAGCAGACTGAGGGCAGGGAGGATGGCGAGGATGCTCTGGCTGTGTGGACAAGGGGAGAACCCTGACCTCATCCAGCCCCCAGGTCTCCAGAGCTCACCATGCCAGTGAGTGCATCAGTGGCTGATATGGGAAAGCCTGAGGTAAATTGTATTTTAGCTGCTTTTTTAAGATGTAGCCTGGCAGTTAGAAACAGAAGGAGCCAGGGCTTTGTGGCCATCCTGGTCCCCCTGCACAGCAAACTCTCGACCCCCTGTAAACCATCAAAAGACATGAAATAAAATGGTATGTGGAGGTTAGAAGCGTGTACAGCTCTGAACTGGTGACCCGGAGGTGTTGGGCTCTGCACTTTATGAAGTGCTACAAAACAAGCCCCACATTTCTCTATCCAAAAGGCAGATTTTGGGGTTGCTCCAGCTTCTTCCATCGCTGCTGGAGCAGGATCAGTGGGTTGGTGCTCTCCAAGGGGGCTGGGCTTATTCTTGGTGAGCCCTTGCTTCCAGCACCAGGCCCATCCCATGACCCTCATTGGTACCAGCCACATCTACTTACTTTCTTTAGGGGTTGTTTAAAGTCTAGATTTTTCTGGTCAAGACCTGACCACTTGTAAAACTATAAAATCCTTCTCTCTGTTTTCACCTGTGTGTCATAAGCATGCACTTCTATGCTGTAGCCACACTGACTAGTTTATTTCCCAAAAGTACTTTTTTTCCCTCACAATTGCAAAGAGGGAACTGGGATTTCTTAAGTTGTATGCTCACATTTTCTTGTAGATGAGACAAATCTAGTCATTGCTGTGTATCCTGGAGAAGCCTGTGAGGAGACTTTAGAGCACCTGTCAGTACCTGATGGGGCTACAGGAAAGCTGGGGAGGGACTTTGGACAAGGGCAGGGAGGGATGGGATGAGGGGGAATGGCTTTAAACTGGAAGAGGGGAGATTTAGGTGAGACATTAGGGAGAAGTCCTTTGCTGTGAGGGTGGTGAGACACTGGCCCAGGTTGCCCAGAGAAGCTGTGGCTGTCCCATCCCTGGAAGTGTTCAAGACCAGGCTGGATGGGGCTTGGAGCAACCTGGTGTAGTGGGAGGTGTCCCTGCCCATGGCAGGGAGTTGGAACTAGATGATCTTTAAGGTCCCTTGCAACTCAAACCGTTCCATGATTCTATCATTCTATGATCCTGGGTCATGCATCCTGAGTCATTTCCAGCATCTTCTCTTAAAATCTCTGCTGAGATTCTCATCCCAGACTCACCAACCTAACATATTTCCACAGCTTTTCCTTGTATGTGCCTGTGTCATTATTTCAGTGCGAAGTTATCCAAGGACAAGTCACCAACATCTTCTGAAAGGGAGAATGATGAATGGGGTATTTTTAGCTAACGTGTTGTCTCTTGGCTGTTGAATAATTCCCTGTTTCTTACACAAGACCCCACTGTCCTACAGGCATCAGAAACACCCCAGGGCCAAGCACCCTTGAGGTTTCCTGTTTAGGAAAGTGGAGGAAAAGATCACAGCTGCATCCCACATCACCTGCTTCCTTGGTCTCCATGTCCATGTGGGGAACAGCCAGGTTTGGGAGCTGTCAGCATCTGCTGCCTCTCAAAATGTGGCCCCAGCGCTCAGCTCTACTGTGGCCCCAGGAAATATTTCGCT
Source organism: Hemiprocne comata (assembly GCA_020745705.1). Classification (NCBI taxonomy): domain Eukaryota; kingdom Metazoa; phylum Chordata; class Aves; order Apodiformes; family Apodidae; genus Hemiprocne; species Hemiprocne comata. The sequence goes on from CM036591.1 coordinate 2,215,529, forward strand.
TGATATTTGCAGGGCTGGGATTGGGTCCCAGAAAGATCTGCTCCCAGAAAACCCCTCACTTTCATTTTTGTATACACATCTAGCACTTGAATCACCAGACAATATTTTAAATATTGGTACCCTTGAATCCTCAATATTAATGTCTGTTAAATGCCACCGTGTCACCATCCCTCTCTCAGTCTGCATTCAAAATACTCCTTTAGCACCAGACAATTAGCTCCTCACCACAGCATGATATTGCATGGTTTGAAAAGGACTGCATGGGTTCCTAAATTGGAGAGGTGATGATCCTCTGCAGATTTACATTCAGCACAGCAGAGTCCATGTGGCATCACCTCCCAGGCTCCCCGGGGCTGAAGGTCATTATCAATGGCTGTTTAATCATCCAAGTCATGCACGCAGGCAAAGGTTAACTGAGCACGGACCCATTTGGCTGCCTTTGTCAGCTCCAGACAATTTGTAGTCTAATAAAGCTGCTCTGATTGCACTTAACACCTGCTTTAAAACCCAGCCTCATTAATACTGTGCTAATGAAACAGAAATCTTTGAGCAAGGGCAGAGTCAAAGACGAGGCATTTGCCTTCCATCAGAGGACCTAAATGGCATCTACCCACCCGGCAAGATGTTTGCAGAGCCTTTCTGAAGAAAATGGTGGGGAATAATTGCCTACGATATTTTGATTTAATTTTAAAAGCAAACAAACAGGTGGTGTTTGCCTGGAGTGGCACAGAAGTTTAGCCCTTCGGTGGGACGTGGTGTGTGGTTCTCCCAAAGGTTGCTCTGGTTTCAGCCCAACGCCGGCCACGCAGAGCAGTGGGGAGTGGTGGGGGGATAGGGCCAGGAGCCCATTCCCTGCCCCCTGACAGGCATCCATCACTACGTTGAACAAGAACCAAGCAGAAAAACATAGAATTTCATAAAATAGACATTTGTCATCATCTTCCTTTGGAGTTTCTATTTTCCAGGGACGGTAACAGCCAGAGAAGCTGACTCCACCTTCCCCGAGGTTGGCCCCAGGGATGTTGCCCAGTACAAACCACACAACAGTAAACATGGTCCCTTCCCAGGCCAGGGAGGCACGAACCCCCTGTGACTCACACCACCTCTACATCCCACTGAAATCCATTTCACTTGAAGCCAGCAGAGAGTGGTGGGCTGCTGTTTTCCTTTTGGTGTAGATTATTTGTCTTCAGTCTTTATTTTGCTGCTGCCTAAATACAACAATCCCTCACGGGGATGGAGATTAAAGCCCCATTGGCAGGGATGTTCCAACATTAACCAGAGAGGCAAGTGAGCAATGCCAGACCTCGAGTAAATCCTCTCCACTTGAGACTTTGAAAACTAGACTAGACAAAATGTCAGTGGAAACGTTACAGGGAGAAATCCTGCACTTTCTCAGGGTCAGGGGCTACCAGGTGACCTGCTAGGACTTGATTTTCACTAATTGGAGGAAAAAATCTCATTTTGTTCTCTTTTTAAATGCTCCCCTTCCAGGAAAATATGTGACAGTCTTGCACAAAAATGCCAATACAGTCCAAGATTTCATCATTGCTATGAGAAGGAACCACACTAGCTATGAACACTGATGCACTGGTGGGCAAAAGCTCAAGAGATTTGCAGTTCTCCAGCCTTGCTGTCCATGTGCAAAGGGCAAAACTCTGCTCCTGCATAGGCTGGGAGGAGCTGTGGGTGATTCACCAGGAACTTTGGCTATTTGTGCAGAAAAATCTGCCCTGACCAAGTGGAATCATCCCATTTCCGTTTTGCTGTGTCTGTGGCTGCCCTGAGGACATCATGGGATGTGTCTTGCTGGGACCACAGGAGCAAAATCAGGCTTGAATCCTCAGGGAGTATTTTGGGGTGTGGGAGACCAAGTTATTCAAACCCTTGGGGGGTTTCTGTGGGGAAACAGCAACTCCTAACTCTGAACATTCAAGCATTGGTAAATGACATTACTTAAAGGAAAAGCTCATTTATTGGGCAGCTCTTCCACCTACTTCCTCTCCAGCTTTCTGCTGGACACTTTCCTGATGGTGTTACCACACATGTTCTTGTGCTTCCACCACTTGGGCACTGCTATTTATGCTTGCATCCTTTGAGCAACCCTTACAGCAAATGCTTGGTGTCCAGAACCCCTAATGGAGATCATCAGGCCATCTTGCTGTGTCTCATAGAATCATGGAATCCCAGACTGGTTTGAGTTGAAAGCAACCTTAAAGATTATCTAGCCCCAACCCCCTGCCATGGGCAGGGACACCTATGACTAGACCAGGTTGCTCCAAGCCCCAGCCAACCTGCCCTTGGACACTTCCAGAGATGGGGCAGCCACAGCTCCTCTGGGCAACATGTTCCAACATCTCCTGGGATGAAGGGGACTCCTGCCAGCCTCTGCCTCCACTTTTCAATTCCTTGAAGTCCCCTTTCATCCTACTCTTCTTCCCCACAAAGCTGACCTGATTGTCTTCTCCCCTTCTGGGTCCTTCAGGTGATGTGCACTGAACGGAGTGAGAAAACCCTCAAAAGGGGGCAACATCCAGGGGTCCCTGCAGCAAGGACCACGAAGCGAGCAGCTTCCTGGACTCAAAACCCCAGAGAAAACATCTTTCAATCCAGAAACTCGTGGGTATGAAATCCAAGTCCGTCGCTGTAACAAATCCATCTTGGAGCACGTTGGGTGAGAGGATAAGTAGATGCAAAGTGGGGATGATGTTCTGGCAGCCGTGTGCAGCTCATTAAGTCGGTTGGCAGGAACCAGTGTGTTTCATGCAAAGAAGTTTAATTTCTGTTGGGGTAGACAGATGCTCTGAGGGATCTGGGTCTGCCACCGGCTGCGTTCCTACTCCTGGCTTATCCACACCAAGAGAGGACAGTTTTATCTGGGAGTCAGCCCTGATTCAGACACTGAGGAGCTGGATTTTTTATGGCTATCTTGCAAGGAAAACAGAGAAAAGAAGTTTGAATGCTCAGTAAGAGCTGTCAAATACCTGTGAATCTTAGCTAAGGTGATTTAAAATGTATTTATGCAAGCTGTGTGCTGTGTTTTGTGTCTGCATAAACCTGTGAGAAGATTTTGGTGTGTCAGCTCAAGGAAGGAGCTGGATTAGCTGAATTACCATAACACTTGAAGCCCTCTTGTTGCTTGTCAATGAGATTTTAAAAATAAACTGAGTTTGAGTAAAACTAAGCGTTTGGGTAGATTTTCCCACCCCAAATAATCTGACAGTGATCAAACAGCTTCTGCTAAACTTTTCCAGGATAACTCGTCCCTGGCCACGGACAAGAGTAGCCGCTGAAACTGGCTCTGTAAATCTAATTTGCAATTAAAATGTTTATAATGGTCATTGAAAATAAAGTTTATTGATGTGCTCTGATGAAATTGCACATATTGTGCTGACAGTGTTTAGAAGTCACAGCCAGCCAGATTTAACTACGATTAAGTGGGAAAGCATGGCATTTAATTTGGGTTTTAGGGGATGAAATGGGGTGCTGTGAGTGTTGCAGGCTCTGAAGTGGTGCTTAGCTGAGCACAGTTGGAAATGTGGACTTTGGCCAGCCCAGAGAGCCCAATGAAGTGCTAGAGGGGACACACATGAGAAGCAACAGTTTGTATCAGGCTTGTGTCAGCACTGGTGTGACCAGCAGGAGCAGGGCAGGGATCGACCCTCTGTGCTCAGCGCTGATGAGGCCACACCTTGAATCCTGGGGTCAGTTCTGGGCCCCTCACCACAAGAAGGACATGGAGGGGCTGGAGCATGTCCAGAGAAGGGCAACAGAGCTGGGGAAGGGGCTGGAGCACAAGTCTGACCAGGAGCAGCTGAGGGACCTGGAGTGTTCAGTCTGGAGAAAAGGAGGCTGAGGGGGAGACCTTCTGGTTCTGCAACTGCCTGAAAGGAGGTTGGAGCCAGGGGAAGTCATTCTCTGCTCCCAAGGAACAAGTGATGGGAGAGGAGGAAATGGCCTCAGGTTGTGCCAGGGGAGGTTTAGGCTGGATTTTGGGAACAATTTCTTCCCCAAAAGGGTTGTCAGGCCCTGGCCCAGGCTGCCCAGGGCAGTGGTGGAGTCCCCATCCCTGGAGGGATTTCAAAGCCATGTAGATGTGGTGCTAAGAGACATGGGTTAGTGGTGGCCTTGGCAGTGCTGGGTTAGACTTGATGATCTTAAAGGTCTTTTCCAACCAAAACGATTCAATGATTCTGTGATTCTGTAACACAAGTGGGATGCTGGAAACCTTCCCTCCATAAACGTGCACACGTAGGAGCAAACTCCAGCAGATGTTCTGCCAAGCTGAGCTCAGCTGCACCAGTCATGCTCCACAAAGCACCTGCTGGGGCCATGATAAGATATGCACCAGCAACACACCAGGGCTCTAAAAGCAATAACAGCCCTACCCCATAGCAGCTGGGTGCAAATTCCTGCTGCCTGGTAGCTCCCACCACATCCTGATTAGAAATATATGAACCTTTGCTGTGCACCCTGGGGTAAATTCCTATGTTTTTGGCAGCAACACTTCCAAACTTCACTCTGGTTTAACCATCACCAGCTGGGACTATTGCTAAAATTCAGGTCAAGGATATGATGCAAAAATACAGGTTTTGTGTCCCAAACCTACAGCCTGTCCCCACGGAGCACTTTTGGGAAAACACCACATAGGAAACCACCCTTGGGGCTAAATTCCTTTTTTCTTCTGCAGGAATTTCTGGCCTCCGAGTGCTGTGGAGAATTGCAGGGGCTGTGCAGGGTGTTATTGGGGCACATTATCCCCATGGGAAGGCTGGAATTATATTTGTCAGATAGTTTCAACCTGTTCATTACCTTCAGTGAATTTTTGGGAATGTTTATGATGCTGCTGAGTGGAACTGCAGTAGCTCTTGGTTTGTGCATTCAAGAATTGTACATAAAGTACTAAAAGCAATTGTAACCTAACTCTGCCAGAGCTGTAATATTTCTGCAAAATGTTCTTATTCTATTTTTTCCTTCAAACAGAAGTGTTTGTTTTCTATTTCGTGTTACTCTTCTATATCATTTTATTTCACTGTGATGTTTGAAATATGCACGCATGGCTGCTGCTGTGATTTCCACCTTGAATGAGCTTTTCATTGGACTTCTCCTCTCAAGTGTTGTTCAATCACTGCAAATTGGAGTCTTCAAAAGTACTTGATCAGAAAAGAGACTGAATCATTTATTCAAAAGGCCTCCCAAAGAGAAGGAATATTTCCATTTTTCAGCAGAGTCTCTGGTTTACACATGACCTCGAGCTCAAGAAAACAGATCTCCAGAGATGTCTTGTTTCTTAGACAGGGGTCTGGTAGGCTGAAGAATGCAAGAATATTCTTCAGCTGGCAGAGCAGGTGGGATTGATGCTACCCAGGCCATGAGAGCCCAAGTGAAGAGCTGTATTTTTAGAGCTCTATTTTTTTCTCCTTTCAGTTCATGTGATCCCTAAACCTCTTCTCACAGACAAGATCTTTAACTGCAAGCAGAGCACCATCGTCATCTTCCTGTTAAGGACTAATTGTTTCAGAAAAAGTGAAATAAAGTATTATTTTAAGGATAAAATTTAAAATTGGAAGAAGTTATACACGAGCTACTGATAACTTGACGGCACATCACACTGCTCAGGGTCCCCTGCAGTGTCTCCCTTTCTCAGTTTTGCATGAATAGATAAGTTTTTTCTCAACAAATAGGGAATTAAACGAGTGTTAGAGCTGGTTGTGAGTTCAAGAAACTGTCTGAATGTACTCGCACAGAAGACGTTTGAAAGGAACATTTTCTTGGATTGTTTCCTTGAAACTATCTGAATTGAAGGCTTTGTGCTGCTGCACAAGTCTTCATAAGATCACAATAATTTGGGGTTGGGGAGGCTCAGCTGACTGCAGCAAAGCAAACAAGAGCTGCTCCCCACACAGCGCAACGCCTGGGAGCTCCTCGTGACCCATCACACACACATCCCAATTTACTATTGATTCTGGAGTGTCAGACGCCCTTATTCCCCAGAAATTCAAACCAAAGAGAGGTGGAGACCCTCACATGGGCATTATCTCCACTGAGAGGTGAACGGATCAAAAGCTGTGTGCAGAGGGTTCTTCCAAAACATAGGGCTTCCTCAAAAGCAAAGGTTTATCTTGGGAAAGTATCACTTCCGGCCTAATACTTAAGTATTTTTTCCTGCAGGAGATATAAAGACAGCCAATTTTACTCAGCTTTTATCTGAAATGCCATGCTGTTGTTCAGAACTGGGCCTGAGGATGTGTAAGAACTGTCATTTGTGGTCAACGAGGAGAAGAAACAGCAAAATCAGGAGGGTGCTTCACACGCTCGTTGCTCTTATTCTTCCAGAAATGGCCTGACAGTTGCACATGGACATTTGGTGGGAACCAGCTTGATGGCTGCACCATGGACATTTGGTGGGAACTAGCCCAAGTGTTGTATGTGGATGCTTGGTGAGAACCAGCCTGAGGGTTGCAGGGGGACAGCTGGTGGGGTTCTTGTAACTCAGCACCCTGCCCAGGATTTTTCCATGGGAAGAGGGGTTTTGAGGAGCCATCAGGATGGTTCTCCTGGGCATGTGGGATATGAGAGTGTGGGCATTGTTCATGGCCTCCTGGGACTTTCTGCCTAAAATGTACCAACATTATGTGCTGTTAAGGACAGTTAACATGGAACTCCACAAGCTGATGGTAGACAAGAACATATAAGTGTCATTTTGTACAATTCTGTGTTATTTCTATTAAGTCTTAACACACAGGATTTTATTACTACGATTGCACTTTGTTCTCCAGGCATCATTTTCTATTAAAACCCCCAATTTTTTCCAGCCTGTGGTTTAGCTGGAGAAAAGTGCTGGTTGTCCTCTGGAAGAGCCAACTCAGGCTTCTAGCAATGCTGGCATTAGTGCTTCCTGACATGGAGAGGAGGGGTCGGAGTTAAACCTTGTTGGAAGTGGAGGGGAAAAGGCTTTCCTGGTGCAGAGGCTGAGCTATCTTCACCTCCTGCCAGTCTCTGAGGTGTTTAAGGCCAATGAACTCTGCCTGTTTAATGCTTGGATTAAATGCACTTCTGTGTGTGTCTCAAAAAGTGCAAACAAATTATTTGCATCTCTCAGAAAATTAATCTCAAAACCGAGTGTCACATTTTTAATGTGAAAATTATTTAGGTATCTCCCCACTTTATACTAAAGGAATCACCAAAGCTCTGAGTGAGTTTGCTGTACTTGAGGCTGTCACAAAAGCCTTTTCTCATTCATCTTAGTATTGCTCAGCTGGTTTATTAAAGGGAAAAAAGAAGTGTATTTAGTAAAATTTGGCTTAGACTTATGACACCCACTTCACTCACACTCACATTTCTAACTCACCAGAAGCAAACTGCAATTTTTCTAAAGCTGTTTCCGCATCCTTTCAGGCTCCTGATCCTATCAGAATTAATTAAGGGCTGATTAACTGTTATGTCTTTGATTGTCTCTTTGTCCTGGCTGCAGTCAGGAGAGATGTCTGGGGTGGGGTGGTCGGCGTCGCTGTGGCTGGGCATGAAGCCACTGGCACCATGGGAGGTTCCACCATGTCATCTTTAGATGATCTTTAAGGTCCCTTCCAACCCAAACCATTCTATGATTCTATGATCTTCTTGGGGTGGCCTTGCCCTTGATGCCCATCAGGTGCCCTCTCACCTCTACTGCAATTTGAAATCTTTTGGGGGGTCTGTGAGCCCTCCTCCCCTGCCAAAGATGAGTGGAGGAAAATTAAGCCAAAGCATCCCTGAGAGCCAGCCACTTGTCAATCCATGGGATAAAGATGTGTAGAAATACCAACAATCCATGTATTGAAAAAAGAAAAAAAAAAAAAGTTATATTTGGAATTTGTTGGTCAGAAGCACCTTTATCTCACCCAGATAAACACAGAACTGGTTTGCTAATGTGATTATCAAGAAGTGGGAGAGATGAAAATCGTGGTCCTCTCACCTGGGCTTTTTGAGGGGAGGAGTGAAAAACCTTGCCCAGTAAATTTAGCGTTGTGCTTACAATGTTTATTTGGGCTACAGACATCTCTTCTACAGCACAGCCCAGTCTGGCTTGTACAAAAACACTAGAGAACTGACCCAGGGTCCCAACTACCCTCAGCTACCTGAAAGAAGGTTTTAGCCAGGCAGTGGTTGGTCTCTTCTCCCAAGTAAGCAGTGACAGGAGTAGAGGAAAGTTGTGCCAGAGGAGGTTTAGATTGGATCTTGGGAACAATTTCTTCATGGAAAGGGTTGTCAGGCCCTGGCCCAGGCTGCCCAGGGCAGGGGTGGAGTCCCCATCCCTGGAGGGATTTCAAAATTCTGCAGATGTGGTGCTGAGGGACATGGGTTAGTGGTGGGCTTGGCAGTGCTGGGGGAATGTTTGGACTTGATGGTCTTAAAGGTCTTTTCCAACCAAAACGCTTCTGTGATTGAAGACATGTGTCACCTATAATGGGAGCGTGCCCAGCTTCCAACTCCAACCATTGGACTTGTTATTCCTGCTACCAACCCTCCACAGGAGGAAACCCCACATGCAGCAGCCCTCCTAAATCCAGTGGGGATCATAATGCTCCTCACCCAGCAAGCAAAGGCACTTCTCAAGGCTTGGCAGCCAGCAGACAAAATCAATAAAAAAGCAAAGGGTTGACCAGGCTGGGGGAGGGAACCAGTGACATTTTCTGTGCAGCCTCCCCACGTCCATGAACCCCAGGGTTAAACTGAGGGCTTTAAGAAAGTTTAAAAGAAAGGACACCACATCCAGGATGGCTAATTTTTTAAATCCACGGGGGTCGTTTGGAGACACATTTGTGTAATGAGCGCACTAGAAATGGAAAGATGAGATGAAAGGCCTGTTTGCCATGTTCAGAAGTGCTTATCAGCCCTCCCCAGCTGAGCCCAGCTCAGATTAAAAATGATCTGAGAGAGCAGGGCCTGGCTGCAAGCGTGGGGTGTCCCTGCCCGGCTAATTATAAAGTGCATATTAAACACCCGGCCCGACAACGGAGCAGCTGCAAAGGTCTTTATCTATATTAAGAGACTGTCCACCTACATAATAGGAATAATTATTAAGAAAGGAAACTGAAAAAGGAAATTGCACATAATGGCACATCAGGCATTTCCCTGCTCCCACGCCTCTCTGTGAAGGCACACGCTGCCACACGGCTTGGGTTGGTGTCTCAGGGTGATGCTGCAGGGCTTGTCCAATATTGTTTTCCAGCTTTTTTTTTTCTTCTTCCTTAGTTTCATATTCCTCAACAAAATCCAAAATCTGGGGCTCAAGCCCTTTCTCTGCTCCGTTTTTAAGAGATCCTTCTACACAGAGCTCTGAAGGGCAATGTGCTGCTGGCTTGGGGTTCCCAGGGCCCCGCAGTTCAGAGCTGCCAGGCTGCCCAAAGGGACACTAAAAACTGAAGGCTCTAATTAACAACAAATTAATAGATCACCCTCTCAGTTCTTGAAGACTTTACCAGCCCAGGACAATCAATAGAGAAAGATATAAAAATACAGCAAAAACAAGAGCCTGCAAGAGGAGAGGGACCTACACCTTTCTCTTTCCTACTTATTGTAGGGATTTTGGGAGCCAGCTGACTCTAGCCCTGCTTTTCCAAAGGGCTGCATGCTCCCAGGCCAGGATGCTGCTGGTTTCTAAGCCTGGGTGATGCTTCACCCATGCTATGTGACAAGGAACCTTACAGATGGAGGTGGGTCTGAGCCCTCTGGTTCATGCCTGTGTTTGCCCCCACATCACGTAAAGGCAGTCTGACCTGAGGACAAGCAGAAGAGGATTTTACAGGGTAAAAATTAATTTCTGCTGCATTGCACCAGCAGTCAGATTCTTTTTGAGATGTATTTGTCCCCTAACATCATCTAGAGGAGAGCAACTGGATGAATCACCCATTTATACAGTGTTATCAGCACGTTCTGTGGAGGAAATGGGACTTCCCCTGGTCTGGCTTTGCTGAGTTCCCATCTCCATCCCACCTAAAGGACCCCAGGTATTTTTGCCCAGGTGCCTTTGCCACAGATCTCCTGTTCCTGAGTGGTTGGGTGTGAAGGTGTGACCTTGCCTTCGCTTCTCTTCCCTCTTGGTATAAATCAGGCCCTGGGGTGGAGGTGGAGGGGTGGCAGAGCCCTGATGGATGCAGGATTTCTTGCACCCACCAGCTTCGCCTCTGTCTGTGGGGTGTCATGGGGGCTGAGCCAAGAAGGGAAAAGTTTTGGCTAAATTCAACTTCTCCTTCTTGGTGACCCACCTGGATTTACATGTCCCCCAGGCTGCCCAGCAAAGCCTCGTGCTTCATAGCCCAAAATCAGGGCACTGAGGAGCCCCAGGAGCCCCTCATGAAAAGTAGAGGGTTCTGGGGACACCTATTTTGGCTGCTGTGGGGGGATTTTCCAGGGATGGTGCCTGCTTGGGGTGGCTTTCCCCAGGTGGCTGCAGCAAGAATGGCTCATTTCCCTCCACCAAAGGGAAAAAATGTTGGTTTGTTCCCATGAAAAACAAAACTAAACAAAACACAAGCTCATTAGGGAACTTCTCATTAATTGATGCGGGTTGTGGATCAGAGTTTGTGTGACATCTGCAAACATGACCCAGATGGAGGTGCTGGGTCTGGAGCCTGCCCAGGCTGGGGACGCCCCCACCACTGCCCTACCTGTGGGCAAGGTAACTGGGACAAGAGCCAGTGGGAAGGTGTCCCTTCCCATGGCAGGGGGTTGGAACAAGATTATCTTTAGGCCCCCTTCCCACCCAAACCAGTCTGGGACTCTATGGTACCCCAGTCAACCAACCATACAACAGGTTTTTCTTTAAAAACAAACAAACAAAAAAGAGAAGATCTCAGATCGGAACACAAATGTTTTTCTTCCCCCAGCTCCAAGCACAGAACTGTTTTATAAATCATTTCAGATAAACAGAGACAATCAAATCTTTGTTTTCCATTCATGCTGGAGATACTGTGCAGGCACCGATAGCCTGGGATTGCTTCACTCCACACCAATAAATCTGCCACTTGCAATAAGGGCTCTGCCAAGAAACCCCCCCCGAGACCTGGTCTGGCTTCAGCAGAGAATACATATGAATGAGGCTGTGTAAATATTGCAGTTTTAGGCCAGTTCCCTCTCTCACAGCTTTTGCAAACCCAAGCGAGTTTCCTCTTGGCGACGAGCACATCAGATACGAGTGTTGGTTGGTGCTTGCTCGTGCAACCTGATTTTTAGATAATTTTTATGCTGGTGAATTATTTGTTTTCAGGCACTGGTAGGAGAAGGGGAGCAGAGAAGTTGGCATGGCTGTAAATACACAACAAGAGCCTTCCAGTGTCTGAAGGGGTTACAGGAAAGCTGGGGAGGGACTTCTGACAAGGGCTTGGAGCAATGGAACAAGGGACAATAGTTTCAAACTGGCAGAAGAGAGATTTAGATGAGATATTAGGAAGAAATCCTTCACTATGAGGGTGGTGAGACACTGGCCCAGGTTGCCCAGAGAAGCTGTGACTGCCGCATCCCTGGAAGTGTTCAAGGGCAGGTTGGATGGGACTGGGAGCAACCTGGTCTAGTGGGAGGTGTCCCTGCCCATGCAGGGGGGTTGGAACTAGTTGGTCTTTAAGGTCCCTTCCCACCCAAACCACTCTGGGATTCTGTGATTTTATGAAATGTCCTCTGCTTTTTCTCACTAAAATGAGGAATTAGATGTGATTGTGATCCTGGTGCAGCCCTGGCAGCTGCTCCAGCACAGCTTTGGGGGGTCTGGGCACACCTGGGTGGCTTTGGCAAACAATAGTCTATGGGCCAAAGGCTGGAAAACCCAGCAGGAAAGGAAATAACAGCATTCACACCACGGAGGGTTAAAATAACTTGCTAGGAGCAAACATCCTGGAGTCCCTGACCATGTAATTGTCTTGCAGGAGAATTGTTCCCTGGTTGGTATAAATGAAGCTGGTGCCTGCAACTGGCTCATCTGGGCAGGCTCTGCCAGTGCCAGCAGGAACCTGCCTGGGCAGCAGTAAACACCTGGAGGAGCTGGCAAGAGCTGGGGTCAATTATTAACATAGTGCTGATAATATCCATTCCCAGCTGGGAGAAGTTTGCTCTTTGTTTATTTTCCCTCAGCACAGGCCAATGAGAATATTTATTCATTTATTTATTTATGGCACACAAATCTTAGTCCTAAAACACATCTGAGGGCAGTGGGCAGCCTCAGGATGTTCGCCACTGAGCCCTGCATGGGCTGCCCTACCTATTCCTGCACATCTCCACACCACCTTACCATCAAGTTCACACCTGGAAAAACCAGATGGCAGGGGTTAAATAGGTAATGGGCTATTAATGCTGGTGAGAAGCTGTTGAGGAAGGTGGATGGAAGCCCTCTTCCCTTCCCCCTGTTGCAGAGCAGGGAGCCAGCAGGAAGGGATGTATGCCCCAGGGATGACACTGTTAACCCCCAGAACCGATATGGACATTTTAAGTGATGAAACTTTTGCTCTGTCACACCTTCTGGGTCTCTGCAGAGTGTCTGTGACCCTGCTGTGTGACACCAGGGGGTGGTCCTTGACCAGGAGGTGGTCCTTGATGTTCCTTCTTTGGACCACATGTGAAGAGTCTGGAGCACAAGTCTGACCAGGAGCAGCTGAGAGAACTGGGGTGTTCAGCCTGGAGCAAAGGAGGCTGAGGGGAGACCTTCTTGCTCTCTGCAACTGCCTGAGAGGAGGTTGGAGACAGGGGGTGTCAGTCTCTTCTCCCAAGGAACAAGTGATAGGACAAGAGGAAATGATCTCAAGTTATGCCAGGGGAGGTTTAGATTGGATCTTGGGAACAATTTCTTCATGGAAAGGGTTGTCAGGCCCTGGCCCAGGCTGCCCAGGGCAGGGGTGGAGTCCCCATCCCTGGAGGGATTTCAAAGCTGTGTAGAGGTGGTGCTGAGGGACATGGGTTAGTGGTGGCCTTGGCAGTGCTGGGTCAATGGTTGGACTTGATGATCTCAAAGGTCTTTTCCAACCAAAACAATTGGATGACTCTATGAATGGTTCAAATATAAATGTTACTGGAAAAATGAGGTAGCTAAAAGCCACGTTTCTTTCAGACTGTACTCTCTCGTCGTACAACATTGGGTTCTGAAGGTGGGCTGCGTTTTTAATGAAAAGCAGCCAAAATGGCAAAGCCCTGGCAATGTGGGAAGTACAGGGTGGCTCAGAGCAGCACCAGGGGGAGCAGCAAAGCCCCCCTTGCAGGGGAGCTCTGACTTCTAGGGTCAGCAAAACCCTCCCCGTGTTTCAAACCCAAATGAGCAGGTGCTTATGTCCCCTTTCTGTGGCTCCAGACAGAGAATTGCTCACCCTTGAGCACAGCCCTTCCCCCTTCCCTCACACTGGTGCTCAGGGATGCTCAGCAGCACCTGGGCACAGTACAATACCCTTCATGTCACTGCTACCTGTCCACCACAGCCATCTCCTTCTCCATCACCTCTATCTGGGTCAATTGTTCCCACTGTCTGGTCAGAAACACCACCACTGATGCTTCTGCATGGTCCCTGCCCACATCCCTACCCACCTGGGCCCCAGCTGGGGTATTTCAGATGTGCTCAGCTGCCTGGAGAGGGACTTTTGTATCCTTCTGTGTTGGGGAGAATGTGCCCCAGGATATCAGCGCTGGGGAATTAGTCTAACGCCGTCTTCCAAATTCAGCGCTGAAGTCAGCTGTTACAATTAATTAGCTGTGTTGCTTAATCCTACTTTAAGCCCCTAATGGCTCAGTGCTTCATTAGAAATCTGGTAATGTCCCCTGTTGCTGCTCAGCCTCAACTGCAGCGCAGAGGAAAGTGGAGAAGATGTAATGGAAGTGCAGCCCAGAGCGAGGATGTGGGTGATGAGCCTCTGCTTCCCAAATTCCCATCAAAAGAGTTCTAAACCCCATGTTGGCCTTCAGAACACCCCCAGCCATCAGGAGCTGGGCTCTCACCAGAGGTTTTGGCTGACCCTGGCAAGGCAAGAGGATGAAGATGCTGCTCCTCACCCCCCCCCAGTGTGGCCACTGTCATTTAAGGTCACCTGTGATTTGGTCACAGGGCTCAGCAAAATAACTGTTTGAACATTAAAGTACATTTTCCAACCCATCAAAAAACTCCTTTCCCAACATTCCTGTTTTATAGGTACTGGTTTATAGAGCTATATTTTAACTTTTCTTCTTTGATTTGTCCAGCTATTGTGTTGTTTTATTATGGGGTTATTTTCCAAGTGAATTAAATTCCAGCTGGCTGCCCAGGGGTTTACTCATGCAGGTATTTCTGTTGCCTACAGTGGCTCTGCCCCGAGGAAAGAGGATTTACAGGATCTCAGGTGGCTGAACACACCTGAATTTGGCATCTCTAGGTATTTATGTTCACTCAGCCCTTGCTTTGCTTTTCAAATCACTCATAGAGTGGTCAGTCCCACTCTCAGAAAGCCCCGATCTGGTATAAACCCTTAATCAGGCCTTTTATCAATATTCACCAGATTTATTGCACTGCAAATGTGTGGTTTACAGATGCTGGAGCTGCCCGATGTTCTCCTGGTGGAGGAAAAGCCTGCCAGCCCCTGCATGGCATCCCAAGGGGAGAGGAACCCAGGCTGGGCATGCCCCACACTGTGCTGGGAACCAGGCAATTCAAAATGTGCATTTCAAGTGTGCCAACCTTTCCTTCCTTTCTGGGAATGAAGACTCCAAAAGCAGGTGCCAAGAGCAGGGATGGCAGGGGAAGACAGGTCATGATGTTCTGCAAACCCTAGTCTATCCCTGTGCCAGGCAGGTGCTGAGCAGCTCGAGATCCAGGTGGCACATCAAAAAACAATTGAGGAAAAATAAGAGAGAAGTTCTAGTCACATCAGAGAAGGTTCTGATCATGCCAGTGGAGGTTCTGATCAACTCAAAGAGCAGCGACTGGTAGTTTTGTTTGGAAAAAATAATTTAAACCTGCCCTCACCTCAATCAGCATTTTGAAAACAGAGATCATGTCCCTGGAAGTGTTTCTCCCCGAGACGTCCCCCTCCAAGCTCACCATTTCTGAAGGAACAGCATCCCGCGGGCACCCAGGAACCTCTTGCAACCTGCTCTGCCCTAAACTGCTGTTTGCAGTGCCTCGGGCAGGGAATGCTGCCAGCGGGGGGTTGGATCGGGCACTTAATACTCACGACAAACACCCTCCTACCCCAGGACACTTTGCAAACCTGCTCAGCATCTCCAGGAGAAGCGTCACCGCGGGTGGGAGCTGTGTTATTACCGAGTGCGCTTAACCCCGACCCTGGCGTAACCGAAGATGAAATGCCAACATATGCACTGTATTAATGTGTCAGCTGAGTCTCAGGTCACACTTAACCAGATTTTAATATGGAGATGGGTCACAAAGCCTCTCTGGCCTGAGGCTAAGAGAGATGAAATGAGATATTTTTTCTTCCGTTTTTTTTTTTTTTTTTATCCAGTATTTGCTTAGCTGTGAAGCCGAGCGTGGGTAAAACTGCAGTTATTACAGTGATTCCGCTTTTATTAAGGGCTAAAGAGACATCCCCGTGTGCCCTGTGCCTTGTAGAACAAGACACAGAAGCACAAAGAACTAGGAAAAGGTGAATGTGTTGCCCAGCTCCCCCAGCCTCCCCCGGATCCTGGATACATTTTCAGAGGTGGCTGCAGTTGGGTGTGTAGTTGTGCACGTATTTTTGCAACGCATGGGTTGGGTTTTTTTTTAAGCTTTGGCTTTGCTATTGCACTTCTCTGAGGAGCAGCTCGAGCTGCTTGAATTCAATGAGATGATGCTGAGCCCTGGGAAGCCAGCACAGGAAGATGCCTGTGCTCCCAGCTGTACATACCCCAACTGTTTCCTAAACATGGCTTTCTACCAAGGGCTAAACTGTTGAAAACACAACAAATTCAAGAATCTTTCCCATAAGCTTGTGGTTACTGGTGCCACGACCCTCATGTAATCTTTAATATGATTTTATTAGCTATCCTGCTTAATTACTCCTCAGTGGGGGTAGGTTTCTGAGGTCTCTGGAGGAAAGCAGAGTGTCAGGAACAGCCAGCAGCTCTTCCCAGCTGTGCACTTTGCCCAGTTCCAGATGTGCAAATAAAAGAAACGCTGACAGCAACAGAGGAAATGAAATTTCCCCTCTCCAAAACCCTGCCCTGGCCCTCCCATCACCCAGCACCAAAACCAGTATTTGCATTTTCAGTCTTGCTTAATTTTAAAGATTATGCGTCAGATAAAAAACAGAAAACTTTGTGGTGTCCTTCGAAGTGGCTTTATTTTAGAGAGATACCTCCAAGCACTCACTGTCTCCTTGCACACCATGAAGAGACCAGCAGCCTGCCAGGGATAATGGCCCCAAACCAGTGCCATGCACATGGAGCTGATTCCTTGGTTTTAACCCACTTGTGACAATGAAATGTTCCCACTGAAATGTGGGCAGAGGAGCAAACCACTGGGTATTTGTGGAGCAGGTGAAACCAAGTCCAGCTCCAGCTATTGGATCCCATTCGTGCAGCCAGCAATAAGAAGCAGAAAAATACAAACTGGCAAGAAATTGTTAAAAAATCATTGTTCTTGCCTGTAAATGTCAAGAGCAAAACAGGGAAGAGGGCAAGCAGGTAGGTTGAGGTGAGGACTGCAGCAGGTGCTGGCCCCAAAGGGGGGGGTCACCAAAGGGAAGGGGATGGGGGCACCTGGTACCCAGTAGTTCTGGGAGCAAGGGATGATGGAGCAGGAGGTCACAAGGGAATGAGCATCCACAACCTGGAGCACCTGCAAGCCTAAAATTGGCACCACCACCTTCTTTGTGCACATTTAGGGACTTCTCAAGAAGCCCTTTACATTTTCACCCTTTGCCAGGAGATCAGAGCCCCAGAGTATCTCCAGGGATAGGGCATCTCCCACCTCTCCAGGCAACCTGAGCCAGTGTCTCACCACCCTCAGCATAACAAATTTCTTCCTTATCTCTAGTCTAAATTTCCCCCCCTTCTGTTTACAACCATCACCGCTTGTCCTATCGCTACAGGCTCTGCTAAAATGTTTCTCCCCAGGATGCTGCCCTGTGATGGTGCTTTAAAACAAGATGTTCCTCCAGACAAAAAGGACAGGCACTGCCTGTGCCCACAAGAAGAGGGAAGCCCACTGGCTTCATGTGCTCCAGCCATGTCACACCTGTGTAATCCCACCGTTGCCATGGTTCCCTCTCCAAAATTATTGGTGAGCCAGGCAATTAGGATATCACAATGCATCTAACTGCTTGTCTATTTTCCAGCATGCTTCCCCCCTTTCCCAGTGGGGATTTCCCCCGGCAGTGTCGAGGCACAGCCATTTCCCTGCATCCTGCACCTTCCCCACTGCTGGCTTTCAACAGCCCCCACCCCACAAGGAGCCTCCAGGGATAAATTGCTTAACTCCAGGTGACAGATGCTGCAATAAACCTGCTCTTAATTAGCTGATATCAGAACCCGCTCACTCATAAAATGTTGATGTTACCAGCAGGACAAACGTGTTTCCTTTAATCACGAGGTGTTCCATTATGGGCTCACAGCCAGCTTTTAATAGCCACAGCCTGGGACGACACTGGATATTGTGAAATCCTTCCTGGAGCACCTGAGGATGCTCAGGGTTGCTCCAGTGGCATCCCAGGGATGTTGCAAAGCAGAAGAGGAAAAGCAGGATGGCCCTGAAATCCTGCACCCCACCATGCCCTCTGCAGACCCCAGAATCAGGGGTGGAGGTAGCAGCATCCCACCCACCAAGAATTTTCTCCCTAGCACTGAAAACAGTCCTGCTGCAAAAAAAAACCCCACACTGATCCCGAGCTTGGAGCTGGGTACCCAGGGGGTTAACTCAGCCTGAATGCCTCTTTCCAGTGCTGGCAGAAGGGATTTGAAGTGGATCGAGGGGATGATTTGAAAAGAGTTGGAATTTCCACCATGGGGAGAAAAGAGAAAAGAACATCTTCTCTTAAAGCCTCAGCTCATTGTGATTTTAATGAGCATTTCAGGTCAATTCTTTCTGCCTTTGAGCCATCTCTCTTGCTCTACAGTTGTTAGGGTACAAAATATTCAAGTCAGCTAATTTGAAATGAATTTCGGGATTTTTACATATTTCTCTAAAGAAGACTTTTCATCATCCATTTCCAATAGATGGGACTTCTGTGACTTCCGGCTGTTTTTCCTGCTGGCACAATGCCTCCAGATTTTCACCCTGGTATGTTAAAAAGGCTCATGACACCCCATAAAAATACAAGCTATTACTAGCAAATGCACCTATTCAGGTGGCAAATTTATTAGAAAGAAAATTATTCTAAAAACATTTAACACCATAATTCCCAACCTATTAAAAAACCTCCCTGCAGTTCCCTTCCCTCTCAAATCTCTCTCCTGGATACAGTGGGAGCATCCAGAAAAGAGTTACCCTGGGAAATACTGTTTTTTTTGGAAGTAAAATGGGCTGCAGGGTATCTGTGTGTTTGGGAATGTTTTTTTTATGGCAGTTTCCCCACTATGGGGTTTGGGGTGCTGGGACCTCAGGGTCCCTGCTGTGTCCTTGCAGTAGCATCCAGCTGCAAAGCTGGAGCTCAGGGGCAAGGAGCAGCCCAAAAACATCTGCTTGAGCTGCTGCCGTTCATTGTAACAGAAAAAAAAATAAATAAAATGTATGACCTGAGGCTTATTTATGGGTGGAAAAGGAGGGTTTGGGGTGCATTGGTTGGAGGGAAGGGTTCACATAGTAATTGCCTGGGTAAATGGTGAGTGGGGGATGCTGCCGGGTCCTGGGGGGACCAGGAAAAGACAAGAGCAGAGCTGCCCTGCTGAATGATTCAGGGCTGCCAAAGACATGGGACTGGTGCCTGCCCTGCCTGCTCTGCCCTGCCTGCTCTGCCCTGCCTGCATTTCACACCCAGCTTTGCCTCACTGAGGGGTTGCCCACATCATCTGCTCCAGCCCCGGGGCTTAACACATTCCCAAGAGCCAAAGCTCCGGGATGTGAATGAAAACCCGGGTGATAGTGAGACACATTTCTTCTGGTTGTTGGCTCAGTCATGCCAATCTGCAGGATAATGAGGGTAATGGCTGCAGTCCTCCTCAGGGCAGGCACCAATTAGCAGCTGGCTCTTTAATATTGTGATGGTTATTGTTGTTGATGTTATTGCTCCCCAGCACTGACATGTCATCTACGCATCCTCGCCAGCCCATGGGAACAGGAAAGGATTTGGCACATGGAAATAGGTGTATTTTGGATGGAGAAAAGTTCCAGATCCCTGGGGCCAGTTCCACCTGCCTGCTTCACCTGGGGTCTTATGAACCTGAGTATGGACAATGCCAAATGAAATGTTATTACTGTTCTATGTTGGCTTTGTGGTTTTGAAAGATTTAGAATCATCAAATCGCAGACTGGTTTGGGTTGGGGGAGACCTTAAAGATCATCTAATTCCAACCCCCTGACACAGGCAGGGACACCTCCCACTAGACCAGATAGCTCCAAGCCCCATCCAACCTGCCCTTGAACACTTGAAGTGATGGGGCAGCCACAGCTTCTCTGGGCAACCTGGGCCAGGGTCTCACCACCCTCACAGGAAAAAATTTCTTCCTAATGTCTCATCTCAGTCTCCCCTCTTTCAGCCTGAAACCATTCCCCCTTGTCGACCACTCCAGACCCTTGTCAAAAGTACCTTCCCAGCTTTCCTGGAGCCCCTTCAGGCACTGGAAGTTGCTCTAAGGTCTCCCTGAAGCCTTTTCTTCTCCAGGCTGAACAACCCCAACTCTCTCAGCCTGTCTACAAAGCAGAGCTGCTCCAGCCCTCGGATCATCTTCATGGCCTCCTCTGGACAGGAAGGGTTGTGCTCAGCCACCACTGCAAAGGCAACAGCACATTTGATAGACCTGGCAGTCTGACATCACTTGCCTTCGGAGATGTTTTGTCCTGAAAATTCATTAAAAGATGGAGCAAAGGAAGCAGATTTACTGTACGTACGGATGGTTCTAAAAGTCGTGAAAAGAGGGGTGTAATGCCCACGTTTTTGGCTTGCAGCACCCATGCACCCCAGATTTGGCAGCAGCAAATGAGTGAAGGTGGAAACAATAGGGTTGGGGCAGGACCCTGTGGTTGATCCCTCAACATCTCTGTTTTCAGCCTTCACCTATGGAGAGGTGATACCCAGCCATGCAAAGCCAGCACTGGAAGACAACCTGGGGAAGTGACCAGAAAACCAAAGTATTTTCCTTCTGGGTGACATTTACTTCACAGTAGCAGGATGAAATATGAAGGAGCAGCAAGCACAGGCTCTGCTTCCTCCTTCCCTGCAGTAGGATCTGGATTTCCCCAACCCACAGTATCTAAATTGCTCAGCCCTGAGGTGACCCTCAAGTGGGGTCACCATTAAAAATACCGACATCCCAGTATTTTTGTTCCAAGCCAACCCTGCACAGCTGGGTTGGCACCAGGACTTTTGCATCCAGATGTGATGCATCTCCCCTGACCACTCAGCATCACTCCCAGATCTCTGGGGACAGATGCACACCTGGATGCTCCTGGGGGTGCAGCATTCCCTTGGCCACCCCCATGGTCTCAGTTTGGGGGGACAAAAAAACCTGGTGGGTGCACTGGGTGCTGCCATGCTGGGGCAGGATGTTGGTTTGTGGGCAATTAGAAGGCATTTGAAAGTGTTCTGTGTTCCCAAACGAAAACCTGCTTCTAATTAGAGGTAAATGTGTATCCTGGTAACACTGAATTTTAAGCACTGTGCTCAAATGTTTATTGATTAATCATTATTATGGGGAAACACGAGCTCCCATTTATAAATCTTTTGACAGAAGCTGTCTGTCAAAAATAATGATCCTTTTAAAACTCATGAATAAATAATAATGCAAATCTATTTTACACAAAATACACACTGCTTTCCATCCCAGCCACTGGAATGAAATCCAGTTATTTAAAATAATGACTCTACAATGCTTCGATAATGAGCTATTACTCCTTTCATACACATGACTTTTGTTTTCTGGCCTCTGGATTATCACTTTTTCAAATTCAAACATTACACTCCTTCAGGTTTTTCTATCCCAAATGCCTTGCCTATGATTTTTTTCCAGCAAATTAAGAAGATGGTTTCATTTGCCACAGGGTCCTATCACAGCAGATGCAGTAATATCGAGCTTCATCTCGGGCTTTTCATCAGAGAAGACAGTGATAGGACAAGGGGTAATGGGTTTAAACTGAGAGAGGGGAGATTTAGGTTAGATATTAGGAAGAAATTCTTCACTGTAAGGGTGGTGAGGAGCTGGAATGGGTTGCCCAGGGAGGTTGTTGATGCCCCATCCCTGGAGGTGTTCAAGGCCAGGTTGGACGAGGTTTTGTGCAACCTGGTCTAGTGGTAGGGTTCCCTGCTCATGGCAGGGGGGTTGGAACTTGATGATCTTTAAGGTCCCTTCCAATCCTAATGATTCTATGATTCTATGATTCATTACTGTTCACCTTATGCTTTGGGGGACCCATGGGAACATATGCCCCATGTGTCCCAAAAACACTGTGGCACATGCAAAGCCCCAAGTCTACCAGAAGACTGAGAAAAAATTGCTGAGAAAATTAATTTTTTTGGCCTTTCAAACGTATTTGCTGCAAAGTGCTGAGTAAGCGCTTTCCCACAGAGCCAAGGTTTGCACCAGGTGGGAGTCTGGCACCTCCAGGCTTCTTGGTTTGAGAAATAATTAACAGGACCTCCCCCAAAATGTTAAATTTAATAGTGTGCAAAGAAGTTATCAATGGGTTGTGGATTACTCTTGGAGGAGGGTCTTGATGATGGTGTTCACCAAGAAACCTGGCTAACAATAAACAAAGTTTAAGAGTGATCTTTCAGCTCTTACTTAATTGTTCAATTAAAACACCTCTGGCAGGGAGCTGTGGTAGTTCATACAATATTTAGATGCTCTGAAATTATAGTTTTAAATATCAGCCAGAGGATGGGGCTGACAACACCATGGCTGAGGGGTTCCTCCTGTTTCCCATGAACATCATCTCGGCATCTTCTGGCTGTCAGGGTCCTGGCACCACTCCCAGGGCCATTTGCCACCCTCCTGCCCAGGGAAAAAAATATGAAGTATTTTTCCTCTGAAATCACAGTCAGTGAGAGGGACTTTCTCTGGTCCTTCACAAGCTCCTGTCATCTTTGGTGGGGTGGCTCATTGCTCCAGGGTGTGTGTCAGGGGAGGCAGCACAGGATGGTAATGGAGAGTGGTGGTTGGCCCTTGATTATGGACCAAAAGAAAACAAGCAATTAAGCCATTATTAGAATAAAAATTGAGACACAAATGAGAAAAAAAATGGGGTTTGATAGACGTGTACCAGATGTCATGGGTCAAACACAGTGTTATCCTGAGCTGAGTATTTCAAGGTGGTGCAGCAGCTGATCCAGCACGTCTTGGCCACAAAGAAAAGGGCTGCAAGGAACATCCTGGTGGCAAGGGAGAGATGTGGAGAGGAGGGCAGGTCTGTCCAGGGTGAGAAAACCTTCTCCCCCCATCTCCCCATCTCAACCCCCACCATCCTGGTGGCTGGACACTCTTGCCCAGCTCTTCCCTGCCCTTGGGGGGTGCATCACCAGATGATGCTACTACTTGATGAGGAGCCTGTCTCTCCTTTCCACATTGGAGATGTCCATCTCAGCCCACTGCTCAAACTGGACCTGAACTGGGAGCAGGTGCCAGGCAAATTTCCCCAGCAGCAGCAGTTTCCCATGAACTAATAAATATGAGATACACACACTTACAGGTGTGGAAGGGAAAGGGTTATAATAAAGGTGGTCTCAGTGTGGATTTTTGTCCTATTTTCACTTGGGGGTAGCAAATGGAAATGGGCTCCTTTGCTCTTCCTGCAGCTCTAATATTAAAGGTAATGTCCTCAGATCTCTTCCACAGGAGTAATTTGGAATAATCTGAAATATATTTTCAGAGATGATTGTTAACATCTGCAATTGTTCTCCTGCCTTTCAAGTGAGCAGTAAGTGTAGCTGATGTCAGGCAAAGAAATCACATCTGAAACAGCAGCTGTAAAGGCATTTGGAAAATAGCTCAGGAGAACAATTTGTGTAGATGATTTCTTTCTATTTCCCCCCCTATCCCCAATTTTTCAATTGGAGCCTTTTGAAAAAATGTTACTGTGTGGAATTCTCCCAGTGGAAATGTAAGGAGGCCATGCTCAAGAAATTCACTGTACATTGGGAAGAGGGCTGTTGGTGGAGTTATAAACATTTTTTTTCTGTTTTGTTTTGGGTTTTTTTTGCTGTTTGCAGAAATGCTCAGGGCTGGGTGATGGAGGGGCAGCTGCATCCCCCCAGGTGTGTCCCCACTGTCCCCAGCAGCACAGCACGATGCTGAAGCCCCAGTTGCCCATTTCCAAATACCCACAAGAACGACTCAGTTTAAATATGTAAGAAGATGGAAGAAGGTGCAGAATCATTTGAAGATTCAGAACTGGTGAAATTTGCAATTAAAAAAGGGAAAAAAAAAAAAAGAGAAGAAGCCAACAGAGACATTCTGTGACCAGACTACAGCTTATTTTTCAGATGTCTGCTCATTAAGGAGTGTCTCTGTACATAAGTGTGTGTTTAAGGTTTGCTCCTAGCTCCCTCCTGACAAAACAAGAACCTTTCAAGCAGGGAGAGGGAATCCCCTGCAGACAAAATCAAAGGCAGGTCCCCAGCGAGCACCATGTCCACAGGCACCGGCTGCGGGAACCTCTGGGACTGCCTGAGCCCCCGGGGTGCCCCTGGGGGCTGTGTCACAGGGGAATGAGTGGCTCCAGAGAGGGACAGGGGGCGGTGGGACCCCAGCCCCTGCGTGGCAGGAGGGGGGCCCTGGGAGGGAGCTGGGAGGCTGCCCCCCTCACTGCCCCCACACTGCCCCCAGCAGCTCTGCCAAGCCCCTTCTTCCCATTCTCCGACTCCTTCTCATTTCCCTTTCCATTTTTTCCTTCTTTTTTTTTTATCTTCTTTTTCTTCTTCTCTTTCTTCTTCTTTTTCCTTCTTTTTTCTTCTTATTTTTTCTTCTTCTTTTTCTTCTTGTTCTTTTTTCTTTTTCTCCTTTATCTCTCCTCTCCTCTCCTCTCCTCTCCTCTCCTCTCCTCTCCTCTCCTCTCCTCTCCTCTCCTCTCCTCTCCTCTCCTCTCCTCTCCTCTCCTCTCCTCTCCTCTCCTCTCCTCTCCTCTCCTCTCCTCTCCTCTCCTCTCCTCCTCCTTCTTCTTCTCCTCCTCTTTTTCCCTTTTTGCCCATGTACATTTTAAATGTGCAGACCCATTCCTACCAGTCAGGTATTTCCCAGCTCACTCCAACAGCTCCATGTCCTTCTCGTGTTGAGGATCCCAGAACTGGACCCAGCACTGCAGAGGGGTCTCACCAGAGCAGAGCAGAGGAGGACAGTCCCCTCCCTCAACCTGCTGGGCACACTGCTGGTGATGCAGCCCAGGACACAATTGGTTTCTGGGCTGCCAATGCACATGGCCTGTTTATATCCAGCTTTTCACTCACCAACAGCCACAAGTCCTTCTCTGCAGGGCTGCTATGAATAGTTGCAAAGACCTGGGTCAGGGGCAGTGAGGACCTTGATGCTCTCGTGCCTCCATGCATGGTTCACCTGGCAGCAGCCAGCACAGTGGGAAGGAGCCAGCATCCCTCATCACCTCACCTGGTGAACAGACCCTTCAACTTTCCTTTTCCAGCCCAGAACGAGACAAAGCCCCGTGTCCAGCACCCCTTCACCTCCCTGAGATCTTCCCTCCCTTCCCAGGCAACCAAAACTAATGCCAAAGTAAATCTTTCAAGCTGCAGTTTCTGAGCACGTTCCTCTGCTTATTGCTTCCACATGGGTGTAAGCTTCCTCCCGTCCCCCACGCTCACCCTGGGGAAAGGGGTTCTCCCAGAAAATACCCAACCTTCTGCTTTTATAACCACGATATAAAGTCCTCCATCAACATTAGGAATCGTTTAACAAGCCTGGCAGGGATCACCCGCTTCAGCTGCTCCGTGGCCAGCCAACCAAAATAAATCAGTTATTATGGCAAAGGGAATGGCTCCCAAAGCCCTCTCTCTGGCAG
Organism: Hemiprocne comata; assembly: GCA_020745705.1. Taxonomy (NCBI): domain Eukaryota; kingdom Metazoa; phylum Chordata; class Aves; order Apodiformes; family Apodidae; genus Hemiprocne; species Hemiprocne comata. The sequence continues at coordinate 2,240,610 of CM036591.1, forward strand.
CAACACCGGGGTATTTTTTGGCAATAGTAAACTTTTAATCCCCTCTGCAACCCCCGCAGAAGAACGGAGCGTCACAAAGGGTTGGCCAAGCTCTTCTGAGCCAAAGTGATGCATAAATGGGACCTGACATTAATCTCCTCCGGCCCAGAGTGCTATAATGGGGCACTTTACAAGCTGTGAAAAATTTAAACTAGGAAGGATTTTCTGGGGTGAATAAAAAACAAAACACAACAAAAAACTTAGGCTAGAATAGCATTAATCCGGTTACTAGGGGGAGTGTTTGCATCCAGGGACATTCCTGAAACACCAGCTTTTGGGGTCTTTATAGACAAAGGTCCTGGATGGCTGTGGGATGGAGCCAGCCTCGAAGTACTGTGCTTCCCAGCACCATGACTCCATCCTTGGAGGACTACATGGAGCTTCATGTTCGCCACGGATTAATTAATTTTCCCCACCCAAGGAAATGATCTCTACGCCAGGAAGTCCCAGCAGAGCAGTGAACAGCATCCCTTGCTGCCCAGACAAGAGGAGCCAGGCTCTGCCCAGGGTAACCTGGCAGCATTGCAGAGATCCATGCAAACCCAGAGCTCTCTCCATGGGTGGGACACAGTCTTCTCTTCGGGGAACCTTCACATTGGTGAATCCAGCAGGGAAAGAAAGCCTCTTGGTGGGCTTTCGAGCAGTCCCAGCCCTTGGCTTTGTGCCTCTCTTCCCCTCATCAGGCATCTTGGCATGAAGAATTTGGAGGAACTTCCACAAGGACTATGATTTCATCAGATGTGGGCACCTGTGAAATGTGAAAAATGACCTGGACAGAGGAACAAACTAAGCACTGGTTGAATAAATGACCTTTATAAACACGGGCAGTGCTCACCTGGCAAAGGTGCAAGATAAACTGTGCTCATTTCTATGAAGAACTCCTGGGAGTTTAACTTCTGTTCTTAGAATCATAGAATCATTTAGTTTAGAAAGACCTTCAAGATCATGGAGTCCAATCACAGATGAAAAGAGCTTTAAGATAATCAAGTTTTGGACTATCTTGAGGTTGCAAATTACCTCGCAGAGCCTGTGGCATTTTCTGCATTCATTTCATGGGTCGCTGCATGTGAGTCAATTCATCTGCTGAGGTTTGCACCTGGGATCACTCTGGGATGCCCTGGCCCTCATCCTCCCTTCTGGAGACAGCCCAGGGTGGGAAGCAGCCGGCACTGGCCCTCTTGGACACATCCTTCCTGAGGCTGGCTCAAATCCATCCCCAAAATGTTTCAGAGGGCAGGGAAATTGGGGCAGGGACACAGTTATAGGCATTTATCACTTGGCCTAGGTCAGCTCAAGGGTTGTTTGGTGGGTTGTGTTTACGGAGCTGTGTGTCTTGAACAAAGTCCATCACTAGGGATAATACCAGGACTAAAAGCACCCTGATGATTTACTGATGGAGGAGAGGGACCTGGGTTTAAAGCCCAGATCCTGCTCACAGAAAATCCATGATCAGCTATTTTCTGTTTATCATAGGAGGTGCCTTTAATGGATGTTGGGTTGGTTCTGCTGTTCAGGTCACAGGGCTGGAGGTAGGGATCTGCCTGTCCAGGAGAGCTGAGAACTATCAACATGTTTCTGCACAGTGACACCTATCAGGTCCCTTATAAAAATTACAGTGGATAAAAACATGCTGAAGGTCAGCTGTTTGTCATAGAAATATGGAGAGGACCCAAGGCTGCTCCAGGAGACTGGTTACTCCAGGTCCTGCAGAGGAGTACAGGAGAGGTGGGAACTAGGGCATGGAGCAGTGAAATGCCTGAAAATCCAGTGCTGGGGTTTTATGTTCAAAATACATGGAGCCATAGGTTTAAGGAGAGAGCAGGAGGGGTATTTTCCCAAATTCTGAGGACAAATTAGACAGTAGGAAGAAATTCTTCACTATGAGGGTGGTGAGACACTGGCCCAGGTTGCCCAGGAAAGTTGTGGCTGCCCCATCCCTGGAAGTGTTCAAGGGCAGGTTGGATGGGGCTTGGAGCAACCTGGTCTAGTGGGAGGTGTCCCTGCCCATGCAGGGAGGTTGGGACTAGATGACCTTTAAGGTCCCTTCCAACCCAAATCATTCCATGATTATATGAACTTATCCTATATGCCCTGATAAGACAGACCTTCATCAGCACTTCTCCACACATCCAAGGATGCTTCTGAAGGATGCTGAGGAGCACTCTGGTCATATCTTACCCAGACAAACACATATTGGTGTCTGCAGAACTGCTGCACCACAGCAAAACATGACATGCCAACCCTTCCAGTAGCCTGCTCCCCATCCCCAAACAATCACCCCCATGGCAACATTCACCAAAATCATCCAGATGCAAGAAATGAAAAGATTTTGGTTGTGATTTCCAAGAGAAATAAACAGAGAGGAAAAAGCCATAATAATTTCAGGCTCCATTAGGAATAACTAATAAAACTCAGTGCTTTCCAAGTGGAAAATAACTATCTTGATAAGAAAGAAAAAATATAATTATTTTTCAACATCACAGAGTGTATTTGGCAGCAAAAAAAAAAACACATGCAGAGTTTAAAGAAATACCAGAGGAAGGACCTCTGTTAATAAATGACTTTGCATGGGTTTATCTGGTTCTTTTTCATCCAGGTTATTTGTTGTTGTGTCTAAAATCATGCATCAGTGTATTAGATCACACAGAAGCCTGGGCATTTCACTAAAGTGAAAAAAAAAAAACCCCACAAGTCAAGGCTTGAAGGGCTCAGGAAGCAAGGGGAGCTCAGCAGCTTCACCCTCTGATTTACAAGCAGCTACTTCCCTGGCTGAGAACACTCCCAAGTTCCAAATGCACTCAGGACAGTGATGTTCAGGGAGGTTTTTTAGCCTAATTAGACTCTCAGCTCGGAGCAAAGGGCTCTGGTGCTCCAGGAGAATTATCCCTAATTGGGCAAGAACAAATCTTGTGGTAAAAAAACATACCCACGCCGAGGCACTGGTTAACTGGAGCCAGTAGATGTGTGGGCAGTTGCCATTTAATTCCACATCTCAGCTATTTTTCAAATACCTTTGGCTAACCTCTAATTACGATCTGAAATTAAAATCAAACAGTATGGAGGAGCTTTAGTTGTGAAGACCCAGTCATGCTGTTTACCTCTTTGTTTCATCCAAACCCCTTTTTGGGTCCTCAGACTGGTTTTTTGTTTTGTTTTGTTTTGTTCCCCCCCCCTTATTAGCATTCTCAAATTGAATTATTTATTAGCAAGAAGTGTTTTCTGCACTCTAATCCCTCACACAGGACCACACTTCCCTTTGGTCTGAGGAATAAACATCAATGATCTGGCTTCCAGTCTGGAAAAGATGCCTCTAACACCTTGCTGTGCTGCATGGCAGATTTGTTTCTGAAAATCACTCTTCTTTTGGTCCTCACCATCTCTGTGTAATTGGACTTTTTACATTTTCACTGGGAAATCCATATGAGTTACAAATCATTCCTGGCTGGACAATGAAAAACATTTTACAACATTTATTTTCTTTCCTTTCTTTCTTTCTTTCTTTCTTTCTTTCTTTCTTTCTTTCTTTCTTTCTTTCTTTCTTTCTTTCTTTCTTTCTTTCTTTCTTTCTTTCTTTCTTTCTTTCTTTCTTTCTTTCTTTCTTTCTTTCTTTCTTTCTTTCTTTCTTTCTTTCTTTCTTTCTTTCTTTCTTTCTTTCTTTCTTTCTTTCTTTCTTTCTTCCTTTCTTTCTTTCTTTCTTTCTTTCTTTCTTTCTTTCTTTCTTTCTTTCTTTCTTTCTTTCTTTCTTCCTTCCTTCCTTCCTTCCTTCCTTCCTTCCTTCCTTCCTTCCTTCCTTCCTTCCTTCCTTCCTTCCTTCCTTCCTTCCTTCCTTCCTTCCTTCCTTCCTTCCTTCCTTCCTTCCTTCCTTCCTTCCTTCCTTCCTTCCTTCCTTCCTTCCTTCCTTCCTTCCTTCCTTCCTTCCTATTTTCTATCCATTTTTATATTTTAGTTCATTAAATGAATATCTGGGTCATATACTGAGCAGCCTGGTGTGCATGGGAACACCATGGCCAGCTGGAGCTCTTGGACTTAGGAGCACCTCCAGCTCACATTATTTTTTAATGTTACCACAACCAGTCTTCTCACCACCCTCACAGCAAAGAATTTCTTCCTAATGTCTAACCTAAATCTACCCTCTTCCAGTTTCAATCCTCTACTCCTTGTCTTCTCACTACAAGCCCTTGTCAAAAGTATTTCCCCAGCTTTCCTGGAGCCTCTTCAGGCACTGGAAGGTGCTCTAAGGTCTCCCTGGAGCCCTCTCTTCTCCAGACTGAACAGCCCCAACTCTCTCAGCCTGTCTACAAAGCAGAGCTGCTTCAGCCCTCGGATCATCTCCATGGCGTCCTCTGGACTCACTCCAATAGTTTCATGTCCTTCTTGTTTTGGGGACCCCAGAGCTGGCCCTGCAAGGCGGTCTCATGAGAGCAGAGTAGAGGGGGACAATCACCTCCCTGGCCCTGCTGGTCATACTACTGGTAACAGCTCAGGACACAGGTGGTTTCTGGGCTGCCAGTGCAGCTCATGTTGAGCTTCTCATCCTCCAACACCCCCAGGTCCTTCTCCTCAGAGCTTTTCTCAATCCATTCTCTGCCCAGGCTGGATTTGATCTTGGGATTGCCCCAAAGCCACTGTTGATTTTCCTGCTGCAGGTCCTACTTACTCATTATCTAAACCATCTACTGCTCTGAGCACCATACTCACTTATTAAAAATGCCAGTCAGTGAATTTCCATTTGGCCATGAGTGCTGGGCAGTTCATCCAGTCTCAGATGAATTGCACCATGCTCTTCAGACCAGGACCGGCTTCATGCTCAGCGACCAGTGCCCAGGCTCATTAGCCCAGGCTCGTTAGCCCAGGCTTGTGAGCCCAGGCCTAGCACAGCCCAGGAAGAGCTGAGTCACATCATGTGCCATCTTGTTCCCAGATTAAATTCATCCCCTTTTGGATGGCAGAGAGCCCATGCTAATGACCCCCATTGGGTGAGTGCAGGTTGCTGCAGCACCATCCTCACCATCTTCCCTGGAGTAACAGAGGACCACGACTCCAGATTTTATGGATAGTCAGGACATATGCATTTGTTCTAGAGCAACAAGATTTGGTTAAATCCAATGGGATTGGTGTGAAAAGGAAAATAAACCCCAGTATCACCATCCCAAGCAGTGCCCAGCGTGGCTCATTCAGAGAAACCCCCTGCGGTGACAGTCCCCACACTGTGCCCAGGGGGAGAGCATTTGGCTTTGTCAGGTGACTCTAAAATGGAAATAAATGAATCAGATGCTAAGAGAAAAATAGCTGTCTCCATCTTGTGGGAAAGTAAAAATTTTGGAGTAATAGATGCCCTGCTAAAAATATTTGGTAGCACCAAATAGCGCCTTGTCTGTGTTTATGTCACAGCTACAGGAACAGGACCTGAAGGCAAAAGCTCCTGTTGGTGCACAAGGAAGACACGTGCACAACAGTTGTGATGTTAGTTTTTTAATTATTATTTCCCTCTCAGAAGAACCTTTTGACCAAATGTGCATTTTTCCCCAGGAACATCTCCAGGATGGGGGTTCCAACTCCGAGGGGAGATGCGGGATCCCTCGCTGCTCAGATCCAGGAGGGGTCAGGGGTGGTGGTGGTGTGGGCAGTGCTGGCTGTCAACACCCAACGGCCACTGGGCAAAGCCCCAGTTCACAGGGGGGAGCATCACACATCCCTCCCCTGGCAGCCCCAGCACTGCTCTGCCTGGGGGGCTGACGTTCCTGGGGAGCTCAGTGGCCCGTCTCTTTACCCAGGAGAACCAGAAGCTCGTTACAAAAAAGCTGTTTTGCTATTCCTGCTGGAAAGCCTCGCCCAACAGCACGTTTGATAATGGTACATGGTCTCCTAGCTCGATGTGCTCCTGCCCATCTGCCAGCGTTGGCCACCTGCCCGCTCGCCAGATGGTACACGCGATTCACAGGGGCAGAGGTGCCAAAAAAAAGAGATGGATTTAGATGACACCGTTAGTGCCACCTCTTCTGCCTCCCCTCCACGGCGACAGCTCAGACAAATCAGTGCCACGGCAACAAAGGATTCCTCGTAACGAAACACAGGAATTAGAGATGGAAAAGACCTATTAGGTCACCTACTCCATCTCCTCGCCGGTGCCTGATCATCACATTAATCTTCCCAAATGTGAATATCTCCGTGGCAGAAAGAAAAAAAAAAAAAAAAAGACAGACTGCTTCCAGATATCGGCAGTTGCCAACAACACGAGCAAGATTTCAGCTTGTGCCTGAGAGAACCGTGGGGACCATCTGGGGTGTCAAAATATATTACACAAAAGTTCAGCCTGAAGGCAATCTACGTGAAAGGAGGCCCGTGACAGACATAAAAAAGTATTCACGTTTATGGGGGGATCTAATGGCAATGGTGGAGTGGAACCCACAAGATGTTGGGCAGACACGCAACAGCGGATACCTCCATGCACCTTGGGAGGCTTGGAAAAGAGGAGGTTCACCAGCAAAATAAATAGTTGGGGACACAAAAAGGGACAAAAATAGCCCTGAAAGGACACCTCATCTCCTTATTCATTTATTTCTTTTCCCCCCACCATCCCAGTGGTCCATCATTATCTCTTAAGGTAAATGTATCAGGGCTCTAAACATTTGATGTGGCAAGTACCAAGCCACACTGTGTCATGCTTCACAAAACACAAGTCCTTTTTTCCAGTTGGGTTGGGACAGCTTTAACAGCATCCATTTTAAAACTACAAGCTTTCTAAAGCTTTTCAAAACTTTACAAACCCGATCCAAATCTGATTTCCAGTCTCTGGTCCAATGCGAGGGGAACAGCAAATAGAAGTGGAGCCACATTTCAGGTTGAATATTCAAAGTCCCACCAAATGTTTAACTGAAAAAGCAGAAGAAATGGCAGAATAAAAAGAGTTCTCCTTAAATGTTGCTCTGACCTTGACATAAAGGCAGATAACACCCCATTTTATGGCAAAAGAGAAGGGTGAGTCCTCTACCAGGTTCTTGGCTTTTCTGCAAGCTGGCTGGTTTTACAGTCTCAATCTCAATTTTTTTCTCTCTCCTTGAGTCCTCTGTCAACTCCTAAGGTTAGGTAAATAACACAAAGAAAATTCAGGCATTCAGTCAGTGTTTTTCTGTGATTTTCAGGTCCTAGCTTTCCTTCACGGTTTGCAGACAGCATAGTTGCTCAGTTAACCTAATGAGGTGGATCTTCCAGATTTCCAAGTGCTCAGCAGCTCTGCTCTTGAAGCCCTCAAATGCCTCCATCATTTCATTCCACTGTGACAAGAGTGATTCCCCCAACTGATGCCGAGTAAGTAAATAAATGGGAAGGAAGGAGAAGGGGTGTCCTGGGAGAGCCAGGACATTTCCTCAGTGGTTTGCAAGGGGAAAGGAGAGAAGGTTCCTGTGTGCTGCAAGAGGCAGCAGAATGAGGACCTGGGAAGGTTGGTGATCAAGGGTGAATGTTTTAGGAGCCGGGAAGGAACACGAAGGAAGTTCTTTTTTTATTTTTTCCTAAAAAGGTGGAGATTTTGCTGTGGTGACCCACTGACCTGATTTCCCCTATAGCTAGCCCAAAGCAAGAGCCAGAACTTTGCTTCTCATAAAAAAAAAAAAAATAATAAGGCATGAAATGGCGCTAAATGCCTGCAAACAGCTGTGATGGGTCACGTTCCCCATATGCTGGTGGAGAGGTAAAAACAATTGTTATTCATTCTTCTTAATTTCCACATCACTTGTAGTAATGGTACAGGGCAATAATGAAAAGGTGAGGATCTCCTGTTTGACCCTCTTGACAGAATTTATTCCAGCCATAGGGGTAAAACAGCATTGGGTTTTGTTGGTATTTTTTTAAAAATAACGTCTTTTGGATAGTCTGTGGAAAAACTTTGGAAAAGAGCCTTTGGTCTTTTGTAACTTAATTAGCCAAAAATACTGCAGAAAAATATCCATGGAGGAGGATACAGGCTAAGCAGAAATGTTCTTCAGCTGTTGTGTCTTTGGGTTGTTGTTTTTTTCTCATCACTTATGGGAAGAGGAGAAATTCCTTGCTTTGTTCAGCTTCCAGATAAATCCTCATTCAAGGCAGCAGCTGAGAGGGCCCAGCCCCCAGGGACCCCCACAGCATCATCCTGCTCTGCTCCCTGCACCCCTGCAGTGCCCATTTCCCTCCCGTAGGACAGGCACCCGGGGCTAAGCACCACTTAGCACAGATAAAGGTAGCAGCATCTGGCCCATAAGGAATTGACTGGAAATGGCAAAGCCCAGAGGGTCCCTGCAATGACCCCACACTGAGACAGACCCCTCTGGGAAGAGATTTGGACACTTTGCTGCCTGCAAGTACAATACCAATCCATTAAGGATGGAGAGAAATTGCCCTGCAATTGTATTCTCTGGCCCACATCTAGTGTACCCACCACCCCTAGGACCATGGGGAACAGAGACAATTATTGTTCCCTAACTGCTAAAATGAACAGCAGACTGAATGAGGCCGGTTTCCTCCTTTTTCTTTGGTTGTTGTTGTTGTTGTTGTTGTTGGTTTTGTTGGGTTTTTTCCCCCTCTGTGAGGAAGGCTACCTCCGAGGCAGCGATGCGTGGGTGCTGAGTGCTCAGCGGCTGGCTGCTGAATGGGATGCTCTTCTCCTGGTCCTTTCTTATTTGTCACGCTATGTCACTCCTGGAAGTGCATTGATAGGAGATGTCAGTCGGTGATCATTTACAAAAGCCAGTGAGAAGGCTGCTCATTTTGTGTCTTGGGAAAGGAGAGGAGGAAGAGGAGCAGTCTCTTTTTATTTTTTTTACTTTTTTTTTTTTTTGCTTTCATGAGCAATAAACAGGAATATCAAAACCGAAGCCACTGGAAAGAATGGCAGGTTTCCAAAACACTAGCTCAGAAAGAAATGTAAAAGCACAGCAGAGCATTGCAGCCATTGGGTTTGGAAGGAGAAAGAGTCCTTTAGGTTTAGCATCATGCCCTCTGGGAACAGGGGCTTGCAGAAGCAATTAGAACCTCACAAAAAAAAGGATGAGAAAAGGCAAAATGCGTCCTATATTCCAGTGTGTAAAGCAAGCTTTGCTTGGGAAAAAGAAACCCCCAAAACAGACTTTAATCTATGGATAAGCAAAAGCAGAACCTGTTTTGTCCAAGGATTGTGATGCTAATCCTGGCTCCCCAAAAATGCAACATTAGCAAAGGATACTGGTGGTTGGGGTGACCATGGCAACCCGGCCAGAGAACAGTGTGTCCCCTCCACACATTTCATAGGCTATTTCAATATGCATTTGCTTTTCTGTGAAAATGGTGTCCCTTATTCCCAGTCCAAATTTGCCTCTCCAGTTGCAGGATCTCATGGCATTTTCGACTGGATGAGGGACCTTTCAGAAATCTCTTCCACGTGTTGCCATCCTGAACCCCTCACAGCTCACCTCTAAGTGGGTGCTTTTCTAAGACAGATCAATTTCATTTGCCAGATAGTATAAGGTACATTTTTGAAGCTTCACATTATTTTTGTATTTCTTGCTGAGGCCTTTCCAGCAGTAAATAAACTCAAACATCTTTTAATGTGGAAAGTAACTCCCAGTACTCCCAAAGCCATGCGTGTTCCCTGATCCAAGGCTGAAGCCAGCGAGATGATTAATGTGAACGTTGTCCCTTGGTCCTCACCTGTCCTTCAGCAACCACCTGGGTTGGAAGATGCTCTCCAGCCACACCTGGGACCTGCCTGCATGTTCATCGACCTTTAAATGAGAAATTCAAGTCACCTAGTCCCCAGAGATGTCAGAGCTATGGGACTGGGCACCCCAGACTCCCCAGGGAACAGAGCATTTCCAGATGACTACCAAAACCTTGGGTGGGCTTTGTCTTCTGGACATGCCTCTCTTGTCCCCGAGAGCACACAGTACTTGCAAAAGGAACTACCCATTTCCCCACTCTCCTGTCTATTTCTGGGAGGACAAAGCAAGGCCTTAACTTTAAATCATCCATTTCTTCCACCTTCTTCTGCACAAGCTATTTTTGCAAAGCAGGTTTCATTTTATTTCTGTGCTTTGCTCTCTCTGCTGAACACAGGGTACAGAAATCAAGGAGAGGAGCATGAAATTAACTCGAATTGCTTAAAAGAGCTTGATTGATATGAAGTAAAGCATTTCCCCTTGAATTCCCCAAGTGGAGCTAGCATTTTTAAATCAACACTCCTCTTTATGAAAACAAGTAATTATTCTTTCATTGAAGCTGGAGCCAAAGTCTGGCAAATTACTAAAGTTAGAAAAATGCAAATGTTGTATTAGCCCAGAAGACTGCAGTTAGGTTTCATTAACTCAGACTCCTCCTGTGCCTGCATAATGTATTTTCCCTGTTCATTTTTGTGGTTAACTGGAAGTTAAGGTCCACCTCAGCCTCTTGGTTCATCAGAATGGAAGGATGTGGATTCATCCACCAGGGATGCTGCAGTCCCTCCATGCCTGGGTCTTCCAGGGGCACGGCCACTTCCTTAGCTTCCCAGGGCCTTGCCAGCCCTCCCAAGCCCTCTGCCTGATGCAGGCAAGGGGAGATGCCAGGCAGGGGTGTCCAGGTGATGCCACCCCCTCTGCTGCACCAGCAGCAGCTTGTTCCTGCACGGCTGAGCTCAGTCAGGCGCGGTGGTAAAATAAAGACAGATGGCAGTGAGTTTCTCGTTCAGGACTCATGAGTCAGAGCTCATTCACGGGGATCCTTGATATAAGATATGCTTCTTTCCAATCTTTCATTTAGCGTGGAAGCTCTTTGCTTATGAATACACCCCTGGAGCAGCCTCCTACAGCATTTCTGCTGAGATTTCTTCCTCTGCAAGGGGGAATCAAGCAGGTTTGCTGGCAGCGCTACAGCTGCTAATGGCACTTAGCTCCCAGGGTTAAGTAATGGATGATTGTTAGGTGCCTTCAGCCCCATGAGCTGAGCAGGGCATATTACACGGGTAATGGGAGTTGGGCAGCACCACTGGGTGATCCAGCTGAGCCCTGGCCCTGAGGACCTCCAATCCCAGTGGATCCTCTCATGGTCAGACTGTCCATCACTCCATCGCCTCGAGTTACATCTCGAATCCTGGGGTCAGTTTTGGGCCCCTCACCACAAGAAGGACATGGAGGGGCTGGATTGTGTCTGACCAGGAGCAGCTGAGGGACCTGGAGGTGTTCAGTCTGCAGAAAAGGAGGCTGAGGGGAGACCTTCTGGCTCTGCAACTGCCTGAGAGGAGGTTGGAGCCAGGGGAGGGTTGGTCTCTTCTCCCAAAGAACAAGTGACAGAACAAGAGGAAATGGCCTCAAGTTGCCCAGGGGAGGTTTAGATTGGATCTTGGGAACAATTCTTTCCTCAAAAGGGTTGTCAGGCCCTGGCCCAGGCTGCCTGCCCAGGGCAGTGGTGGAGTCCCCATCCCTGGAGGGATTTCAAAGCCATGAGGATGTGGTGCTGAGGGACATGGGTTAGCAGTGGCTTTGGCAGTGCTGGGTGAATGGTTGGACTCGATGATCTTAAAGGTCTTTTCCAACCAAAACAATTCTGTGATTCTATGGTCAAGGCAGCCACTTGCCACATTGCTACAGGGTTCCATACAAAGCCTGCAGAGCTACATGGAAACTCCAGGCTGCAACCCTGCAGTCCCTTGAAAGTAGTCTTTGAAGTATTCATTTCATTTGGAAGTTGCCTGTCATGCTTGATTTATTTGGCTCATTCCATAGATAGTTAATTAATCCCCTCCCTCCAAACCAATAACAAGTTTATTGCAGTCTGAGCAGTTTCCTGCTTTATCCCAATTTGGCATGAGGTCCTGGACACGCTGCACTGAGGGCTGTCCCCATCATCCTTGGCCTTGTGCTTCTGCTGCTGGGAAGCTCTGCTGGGAAGTGCAGCCTTCTCAGCCATGGCTCTCCTGGGGGTTCCTGGAGGACCAGAGACCCACTGCCAGCCCTCACCTTCCTGGATGAGTTATTGCTCCCTTTTCCAAGGGAAAATCAGGTTCTCCACAGAGTCACTGAGACACAATCACCCTGTGCAGAAGCTGTTACAGGTTATCACTAAATCTCCCCTCTTTCAGCTTGAAACCATTCCCCCTCATCCTATCTCTCCCTGCCCCTGTAAAAAGTCCCTCCCCAGTTTTCCTGTAGCCCCTTCAGGCACTGGAAGGTGCTCTAAGGTCTCCCTGGAGCCTTCTCTTCTCCAGGCTGAACACCCCCAACTCTCTCAGCCTGTCTCCAGAGCAGAGCTGCTCCAGCCCTCGGATCATCTTCGTGACCTCCTCTGGACTTGCTCCAACAGCTCCATATCCTTCTTGTGCTGGGGACCCCAGAATTGGACCCAGAGCAGACCCTTTCCTGCCTGTCTCCTACCAGCCAGAGCTGCTGCTGCAATTACCACAGCCAGGGCCCAATTAAGGAGTTTCTCATCAGCCTTTCTAAGTGTCCATATTTCTGTCATGGCAATACTACTGCTCCTGTGCTTCAAGGGACCTGTGTGAGATTGAATTACTTTTTCCGGAGCTCTCGGGAATGCTCAGTTAGGAGATGCTGTACTAGGGATGTGCAAAATCCTTTCATTGTTATGAGAGCACCTGATCCAGTGCAGGAACCATGGCACTGGCTTCTTGGGGTGTACAATGTAGCTCTGTGTTGAAATGCAACACGTTAGAGACAGACATCCCCAAATTGAACCCCATCAAGACTATCCAAACACCAAAGACTGGTCCTGACCAACTTGCTTTGCTGTGCAAGAGAGCAGAGTGATGAATAAATAGGATGCAGTCACCTGAAATGGCCCATAAAAGGCAAAATATTCCATTATATATGATGGAATCACCATACCAGGGATGTAAAACCCACCTCTCCATGCCCCTATGCAGATTAAACCCCCAGCAAAAGCAAAAGGCAGACCTGCTGGAAACATCAGCAAAATGAAGGCTTCTTCCTGTTAAGTTGCATGTAAAGGAACTTGAAAATCCCAAGAAGAGCAGCCACAAGCCACAGAAGCCCTCTTTAAATGGTTCCTGGTGCTGTTTGTTGTTTTACCTGTTGTTTACACAAGGGTTTTAGTGTGTTTTAGATCAAACGACAGCTACTGCAATCTCTTTGTGAGCCTTCCCTCCAGAGCCAAGCTCACATTTCTAATGACGGTGATGAGGCACAAATAAAAGAAGCTAAAGAATGAGCTTGGCTGCTCTCGTGACAGACAAAAATATAAGGGGAAGGGGCTTAATCCTGAAGGATGCAATAGTTAAAAACCCAAATAAACCCATTGCCTTCCCACAAGATGCCCCAGCAGGGAGGAATCTGCTGTACCTCACCCTGATTTTAGAGGGCAGCCATTTCACCTCTTGTCTTTTTATTACCCATCCCTTTTCTGGTTCACTTGTAAGACAGGAAAATTGTGGTGAACTGATGGGAAGCTTTCAGAGGAGTCCCTTTCAGAATGCAAACTCCTTCACAAGCACCATCGCACCGCTAAAGTGCTCGAAAAATGAGACAATTCCTCTTTTCTGTACAGGACAAAAGACCTCAGATAAAATTGTAATTGTATTTGCAATAAATTAAGAGCAGGTGAGGGTTGCACTGAACTTTGTCCCATGATGTTATTGCAGAATGAAGCCATCACATAAGAATCCCTTTAGCAATTACGTATTTTGCTAGTTTGAGAAGAACAGAGGAGAAAAGCAGGAAAAGTGGAAACGCGTTGCTTACAAAATTAAATACATATGGGAAACATAAAAGGACCAGCCTGAAGAGCAAACTGTACTCTAGGATTACCTTAATTGCACAGAGACACGAGCCATATTCGTCCAAAAACACAAAGACCAGATTTGATCTGAGCTCTCCGGTCCGTTCGGATTTTATAGGCTCCTCCAGCTGTCACAAGCCACGTAATTAACCAAGAAAATATGACCAACATTTTGAAGCATATTGTTTTGCTGTCAGTTCATTTATGAGGTGAAATGGTAAAATTCAGCTACTAAGTGCAAAAGCCAACATTTTTGTAAAATTACTTAAGTTCAAACACTTTCCTTTTGGGAGACACTTCTGGGGACACCGTAAAAGGGGATTTGTTTTCTGAATGTGTCAAGCATTTAATTTCTAAAACAACATTTCTCGCCCTTGGCACTCAAAATGATGAGTCACTTGTCAAACCCTGGCCCACGCTGCAAAGAAAAGGGAAAAGAACTGCCTGAGGGTGTTTGCAAAAGGGAAGGAAAAAAGCAAGGCAGTGGCCAAGATTTAAAAGAGCATCCTTTCGTTGGAGCCCCCATTCCCCAAGCACAGGTAGGTGCAAGACAGAGATTTCATGGTCCATTATAGAACATCTCACACCACTGTTTGCTCCACTGCACTCACTGGGATGACCCAGAAACAAGGGTCTGTGAGGAGCAGAATGAGGCCCCTGGGCATGAGAAAAGCAAGGTGGCCCACCTGCATGGTGCACACCTTTGGGGACATCAGTAGCAAGTTGACTTGTAAAAATTTTAGCACATAAATGTGCATCATACTGAGGCATTCAACCCAAGAGGAGAAGGTTTTGGTAGATCTTCTTCTTACATGAGCTGCTTCTAACTCCAGGATTTAACCTTGGGTACCAGTCACACATCCAATACCAAATCCTGCCATTTTAGAAGCTGTATTTTTAGATATTTCAGAAGACGTCTCCCTGAGGCTTTTCCACTGAAAGAAATAAAAGCAATCCTTTAGACCTGCTTCAAGAGATTTATTTATTTTAATTTTTTTGAGATGACTTTAATGGATAACACGTGAATCCACCTACAAAAAGCTTGAATCAGTCACCATAACTGATCGTGGCATATTGAATATTTTCTCTTCATGCTTTCCTTCATATTACTCTTTTCCAAAAATAAACATGGAATAAGAAAATAAATGCATTTATTTTAGAGCATAAGTGATCTCTCAAGAAGATTAAATTAATACAAAATAATAGCTTAGTGTATCTTCTGTCCATTGTCTAGAACACAGAAGGTCTGGAGCTGGAAAACCAGCAATGAGCAGGATGGAGGTCACCCCAAAATTGCTGGAGAAAAGGGTTAACTGCTGGAGGTTCTCAAATTGCTCCTTTGGAAGTGGCAGGGTGGGCTCATGATTCTGCCCCAGTCACCACTGTCATGAGCTGAATTTATTCACCTTAGGAGAAAAATGCAACAGAGAAGGCCAAGATTTAGTTGAGGCAGTCAGAAGACCAAACCCATTCAAGTTTGAAGCCAACAGAGAGTCACAGAGGTCACTACTGGGCTTTCAGGGGGTCTATGCCATGGTGAGACCAGGGGTGGCTGCAGGGGCACTGCAAGGAGACCCATGATGGCACCTGCTATTTCCAGAGCTGATTTTCCACTCAAAAATGGCTCCTCTGAAAAAAATATTAATTTCTTTATCTATGCTCTATAGGGAAACATCAATTGTAATTTAAAAAATACGGTTGCTTCATTGCATGGAAATTTTGAAATCAGCCTTTTTGCCTCAATTTAAAGCACCATCCCTCAGCCTTCACTTTAAACAACTTCAAGTTGAAATATCAGACATAAAAAAGACTTCCTGATATGTTTCAAGAGGTTTTCTTTTTACTATTAAAAATATTAAATCCAAGCAAACTGGCTATTCCAGAACCATTTTGACATGCAGTTTCAAAATGCTGTGAAGCAGCACAGTAAAAATTTATAGTCCTACTTTTAATGCAATTAAATGCATTTTTAAAATGTTTGAAATGTATTGCAAAAAGATGGGCTTATGCAAAGAAAAGAAAACGTGAATGGAGAGTTGTTTCACTTCAGTTTTTGAGGTGCTTGCCTTGGTTTTGCTCAGGAAGGGTGGGCTTATATCCAAGTGGCACCAGCATGTCCCAGGGAGACCATGGTTCCTCAGTGACCTCAGGAAATTAGAGATAGATTTAATTAATTAAAAAAAAACCCTAAAACAACCCATAAAAGACCAGCCACATTTCTGAGTGTTTTTTTCCATTGCCTATTTTTTTGGGATAATAGCAGCAAGTACTCTCTGCATTTTGTTCCCCATGTACTTTGGAAACCTCTTCACCACCTTGTTACTCGGGTTAAAATGGAAATAAAAAGCTATTTCCAGCAATTTGCACTGGAAAAGGTGGGGATGGGTCTCTTAAGTGTCAGTTTCATGGCCATGAAACTCCCTCCAAGCCCACCACAGGAGTGCATGGTTGGCCCCAGGAGTGCTCCAGCCTCTGGCTTCTGCATTAGGCTTCCTCTTATATACACATGAAGTAATTTTAACTAGATAGAACTTCCCATTTGGTCTAGATTTCCTTTCAGTCTTTTGTAAAAGGAATTATTTCAGTAAGGATCTTGTGGTAAGAGTGGCTTTGCTCCAGGTTTTATGCATGAATTCTGGCCTGGAGCAGGAACTGGTACTACAGAGGCAGAGTCGCCCATGCAGAAACCTCAGCAGATAATCCTAATCAGGAGAGGCTCATTAAACCCTGTTTAGTATCGTTGGTTCCATGGATAATTAATAAAGCAATCAGCTGGAAGAACCCATACGAGGTATGGATGGTATAAAATAAAAAACTCTTCCACATGACTGGCTGAGTAAGGGTTTTAGTGCTTATGAGAAAGCCATAAATACATCTTATTTTAAAGCCATTACCCATTGTCTTAGTGCTTAAAAAAAGTAAATAAAAAGAAAATATTTTAATGGCTGGCAGAGGGAGATTTAGGTGAGACATTAGGAAGAAATTCTTCCCTGAGAGGGTGGTGAGACACTGGAACAGGTTGCCCAGGGAAGCTGTGGCTGCCCCATCCCTGGATGTGTCCAAGGCCAGGTTGGATGGGGCTGGGACCAACCTGGTCTGGTGGGAGGTGCCCTGCCCATGCAGGGGGGTTGGAACTAGATGATCTTAAAGGTGCCCTCCAACCCAAACCAGTCTGGGATTCTATAATTCTATGACTACTTATACAGAAAGTGGACAGACAGCCTTCAATAAAGAAAAAACTCAACTGACTCATGAACCCCTCCCAATATGTACTGGGGAGAAACCTCTCTGAAGAGACAGAGGTGTCTTTGGAGCTCACAGCATATCTCCACTGAGACCAGCATCCCATCTCGACCACAGCAGAAACCTCCACAGCCAAGGAGGCAGCATCCATCAGCAGCCAATCCATTACACTAAATCCAGAGAGGATAATGAAACCTGCTGAAACATGGGACTGAAGGCCAAGGTTGGGTTTCCCTGGAAACCGTAGCATTGTGCTTGCAAACTTTTGTTAGTCATGAATGTTGCCCATGGTATTTGGGCATTGCTGCTCTGCCAAGGGAAACATCAAGCTCTGCACCAGCGTTCTCCTGCCAGCCCCATGTTAGAACTACTGTAGCTTCAGCCCTCTGTAATTTCTTCCTAAAAAGATAATAAAGGAATTTTTTTTCCTCCTTCCCAAGCTTCCCTTTTATCTTAATAAAGACACTGCCATATATTCTCATAAACATCTTGGCCCACATAACACCTCCTTGGCTCTTGCCCATCGCTAGGAGAATATAAGTGACCTCTGTGGGGCTGCAGTGATAACATTGGTATTTATCAAGAGAAACTCCTACGAGTCTCATTTTCATTTTTCCTGCAGTCCAGCTGGGATGTAAATCAAATAGATATGGGGACCATTCATCCATCGTGATGGATCTTAGCGTGGCTGTCATCAGGAGGATGGACAGCTGCACGGGGAGATTTGTGGGTATCTGTCTGCTTTTGCTCTGCCAACCAGCCAGTTGTGTCATCCCTGATGGACACGTTAACACGTAGTGGGGATAGCTGGAAAAAAAGGCATTTGCTCACAGTAATAAATGACTTAGCCAGACTATTCGTATTGTCCAGTCATAATTTTCAGTCTTTTATCTCTCTGTCTTTAAATGGCAAGGGAATTTCAGGGCTTTTTACAGACTATTCTTTAAACAAGGCAAACTATTTTTAGCGACTAAGCTTTACAAGAGGGAGCAGAGTAAAAATGAGCTGGGCTTCCCAGCACAGCCTCAGCAGCATTTTTAATACTCAGCAACATTTATCCCCCCATATGAGGACCTGCTGCCCCCCAGAGCAGCACCAGCCAGCCAGGCCCACGGGAGATGCTTCTGCAACCTCTGCTCTATTAAACCTGTCACATGCACCCCCTCATCTCCCTTAGATGGAAAATAAAGGTGATTTTTACTATATTCTGTAGATCAAGAACTGCCTTGGCCCAGAGATGGGCTTTAATACCAAGCAGCCCCTGCCCCATGTGCAATGGGAGCCGTGGCTGCCTGCTAAGAAATGGAAAATGAGGATAAAAGTATGCAAACCTTAAGTGACGGATTAAAATATTGCCACATTTTGCAATAATGTGCATAAATACCTTTCAGAAGTCTTCCTCAGCTGCTTTATTTTACATGTTGTGTCTGTTACCTCTCCCCCTTGACCTTTTCCTACAGGAAAGCTGGGGAGGGACTTTTGACAAGGGCAGGGAGTGATGGGATGAGGGGGACCAATTTCAAACTGGAAGAGGGGAGACTGAGATATTAGGAAGAAATTCTTCATTTTGAGGGTGGTGAGACACTGGCCCAGGTTGCCCAGAGAAGCTGTGGCTGCCCCATCCCTGGAAGTGTTCAAGGGCAGGTTGGATGGGGCTTGGAGCAACCTGGTCTGGTGGGAGGTGTCCCACAAGGGCAGGATCCCACGAGGAGGAGGTTCCTCTGTGGTTGTGCAGGACCTCAATTCCTACCCTTTGGAGGATCACACAGAAGAGTCAGGGACTGTGTGCTCACCAGCTTCCACAGGCAGAGGTGAAGCCAGGGGCCCTGTCAGACAGCATCTGCCTTCAGTTGCCTTGTTCCCTTTCTCATATCTCTGCCCCTTTTCTCTTTCATGGTTCCCCTGTTGTCTCATCCTACCATCCACTTTCCTCCCTCACTCCTCGCATCTCCCTAGGCTTGCATCCCCTCTTCCTTTCATTGCCATTTCAAATGCCCCAAAGGATTTGACTTTTATTTCACTGTCCTTGCTTCCCTGAGTGTGTCGTGTGTTCCCCCCCCCCAGGAATAACACTGGGGTCTCCCCTTTCATTCTCTTCTGAGCTGAGTTAAAAGAAATGGGATGTTAAACCCACACAAAGCAACCATCACCCGGATTTCTTTTTGATCTCAACATCCGCAAGTCATAATAGAACCAGAATCAAAACAGGCCAGAAATTTGGCACAGCAAGGGCTTGGAAGGAGCAGTTGAAAGGAACATTTCCAGGATTTTATTATTATTTTTTTTTAATGAAGGTTTTGGAGAAAAATTTTCTTTGAAACAATGCCTTTCATACAAAGCTGCTGCTGGTTCCTGCCAGTTAATTTCCAGTTTCTTGTGATAAGAAAGCTCTGTATTGGGGAAAAAAAAAGAAAAAAGGTAAAGAAAATGCTGGGCCTTATTTACCATCACTGAGTGTGTGTAAATATGCACAAAACCAAAGCACCCTTTCCCTGGGTGTGTGGTTTAACCCTGCGAGAGGGCAGCAGACAGCCCCTTGCACATGGCTCCCAGTGCCCTTCCAAGCACAGGGAATTTTGTTTTGGTTTTAACGCATCTCACGAGAGGTTCTTGGCACCGGGGGCCTGCATGGCTTTCATTCCTGTGGTCCACCAACATATACACTCGCCGAGCTGTTTACACTCTCTGTCCAGAGAGATTTTTCTGATTAACCACCAGCAGTTACTGGGATTTATGTTTGCCCGCACGCGCAGCTGGGAAGAGCAAACAGCAAACACTGGGGGGGAGGGGAGACAGGCACCCTCTGTTTCAGCTGTAGGATGCACAATTCAAGGTGAAGTGGCTCCTGGCTGCTGCTTGCACCAACAGCCGAGGGTGTGACAATGCTCCTTTCAGCTGTTTCATCACTGCTTTGCTGGTATTTTAAATTCCTGGAAGAAACAGGTGCCTTTGGATCCATCTGGATAATGCGCCCATCTGATTCAAACCAGTAATTACTGGGTATTTCCTCAGTGCAATTGAATATTTATCTGCAGTGGGTACTTCTGCACAGAAAATTATATATTAAAGGGCATTGCATTACAAAAATCAGCACACATTAAATAACTTGTACTTCGAGCCTAAATATATGCTGTAACATCCACCTCCGAGGTGTATTTAAGTGTGTGCACACATCACTTTAATTAGAGCATTGGTGCTATCAGGAGGAGAAACGAGGTTATGTGGTCCCCAGCAACCATTAACTTCTCATTTTCATTTAAAGCTCATCGCTTTGTGGCAAGGAAATTAGATAATGATCAGAAGTCCAGCTCTTTTTTCAATAAACCTCGTTTGTTTTAATTTCAATGCCGGCTGCTCTCTTGGTGGAGCTCACCTTAGGAGATGAGCTGGGTGCATCCCCCAAACCTTCTTCCACCTCCCTTTTTTTGGGATGCTTGTGGGAACCTGCACTCTCACGGAGCCTGAAATCACTATCACATAATAAATATTCTATTATTAGATAAAAACAGGTACATCAGCTATCAGACACACACCAGACTCCAGCACTGATTTGTGTACAAATGTCTTCATCACTTCTCTTCATCACTGCTCCCCAGGGTGAGGGCATCAGCTCTGGTCTCTGCTGCCATTCCCAGCTTGCCTTGGAACAGAAAGCCTTGGCAGAAGGAGCAGTGCAATAAATCCTTTGAGCTCTGGGTCCTTGTGCCCCTGCCATGAGTCACATGTGGGTTCTGCAGCCCGAGCAGAGCTTTGCTGCATTGACTTGGCCTTGTTCTAACATCTCTCTCCACGAACCAGTTCAATATTATTAGCCAGTTTGCTACTCATCTGTTTTACCTAAATCTCAATACTGGAGGTCCCTGATCAGAAAATCCTCTCCTGTAGTTACAACTGATTTATTCACACAGGGGAGGTGCCACCCCCAGTGAGAGCAAAACAGGCAGGCACTAAGAAGCTGTATCTCATGACTCTTCACTAATTTCAGTGCTTTTCCAGCTACAACAACCACTTCCAAAGCACCGTCTGGTTGCAAAGCGATTTACTCCTGTAGGCAGCTCCCTGCACTGTCAGAGAGAGACTTTGCAGAGCTTGGGCAATAGGGGCCTGCAACGAGGATCAAACACAGAAAACCAGTAACAAACCAGCTGACACCAACGTACATTTTCCCAGGTGAGTGATGGTTACACACAGGATACGTTTGCCATTGACGTGTCCTGTTGTACACATCTGGGAATCTTGGGAGGTGAAGCTGTTGTCTCTGCCACTAGACCTACACAGGCTCTTGTCTCATTTGCCATGTTTGCATTGATGAAAGACCAAAGCCTGGGAGAACCAAGGGCCTGGTGCACAGGACAGGGAGCAGTGATGAGCCCTTCACTGTGCTGCCCCACTGCTGCACTGACGGGCTGCAAACGGCTCTGCCAGGGCCCAGCCCTGCCAGTCCTCATCATCCATCAGGCGTCCCACTCCCTTCCCAAGCTGCTCGAGGTGTCTCTTGCTGTTTTCTCCCTCACTTGGCTGGTGGATGCACATGGAGGTCACCACATGTCCAACCACATCACAGTCTCCCACCACACCGCTTGTTAGTCTCGCTGGGTTTGCAAGTCAGATCCCTAGTGTGCAGGCCTGGAAGCTCAGTCTTGTAAAATTTGATTTTATGAGCCCAAGCCTGATCCCAGTTTATTCTCCATCATCTCCAGACACTGGTCCAGGAGGCAGGAACTTCATCAGGCTTGCCACACTGCCCAAACTTCTTGAAAGCATCCTTGTGGTCCTCCCAGACTTCCACAGACAGCCTCCTCCTTCCCATAACATCCTTGTAACACGGACCCTGGCAGTGCAGGAGTTGACCAACCCACTGTGTGTGGGGAGCACAGGGGTCCCCATGGGAGCTGCCTCTGAGCAGGAAATTCCTGCAAAGTCTGCCAGCAAAGCTCACCCCAAATCATCCCTAGAGCAGTCAACCAAGGAACAATAAAAATAATGGGCTCTGTGAACATACCTTCTAGAAAGAAGGGATGGGTGTTAAGGTGTTTTGTTTGTATTGCTGATAGTTAAATGGGAGAAAATGTTATTAATAGCAAAAGCATTAATGAACAGTAGCGACATCCTTTGGCATGAAAATTTCTTGAAGCCTTCATCAACCTGGGGCCCCCAGCAGGAGACAGAGTTCACAGCCCTCCTCAAGGAGTCTGTCATGAAGAAAATGGAGCTGGGACCCAAATCCTTCTCTCTGATCTGCCATGATAAAGTATGGAAGCTAATGACTGAGCTACTTTAGATACCACGGTGGGACTACACCCTGCTCTGATGGGCTGAACATTTAGTGTCCATAGGCACGTAACCATGCACCCAGTACTCATATAATCCTCTCCAAGCACAGCTACATCACAGCTTGTCAAAGATACAATCTTCATCAGGCTCTGGAGGAAAAAATCGAGACTTTCTAGTGCTTTTTACAAACCCACACGTCAGTGTGTTTAGTGAAATGATGCAGGGATGGTGAGGGGGAAGGCGATGGGGCCCCTCACTCTAGATTAGACCCAGATGGCCCGCAGAGGTGGGGGAATAGCCTTTGCCTTCTTGATGATGAATGCACAAATCCCTCCTGCAGCTATCCAAACCGTCGTGTTGGGAACTGTATGGTGATTGATTAGGAGAGTATTAACCTTGTCATTTGTAATAGGTCATCCGGTGATTTTATCACGTTTTAATCCATATTTTTTTCATGCTGAGCTCCTTCCGAAGGAAAGCGTGTCCATAGGAGAGCTGGGGATGGATGGGGGGCAATGTTCAGGGAGTTTGATGATAATTTTTTTAATGCTTGCCTTTTCTGAGTCAGTTTTTCTTTTTTCAGGCACTGTGATGGTGGGGTGAGATGACCATTTTCCTAGATCTATGCGACCGAATTAGGGAGGCATATTTCCTGATGGCTGTGAATTCCCTGTGTCCTTGAGGTGCTGCAGGTTTAAGGGAACAGACCTTAGGCAATAGGTTTGTAGGCTCTTGCTCTACCCAATGCCATGAATAATTCTCCAAAGTCACAAGGAGTTTTCTGTGTCTATCTGAGGGTAAAAACCACTTCAGGGTTTGTGAGTACAAACTGATTTATTTTTTGTGAGTACAAACTGATTTATTCATTGTCTTATTTAAAGCGGGTGATGAGCTGTGAATACCCAAGTTAGACAGTTAATTAAAGAAAAAAAAAACATTTTTTAGTTCAAATTTGTGAGCCCAAGCTTGCAGGCACCTGGTGAGACTTTCAAAAACACCAAACCCCAAATTTCCCATTAGTACATCTTAGAGAAAATCTTCCCTTCTTCCCTACATCCCCACTGGAGACATTTCTGTTTCCCACCTCTTTTCGAGCTCTGTGCTGTGCTTTGGTTGTTTTATCAGACCTGAGGCTGAGCAATTTTTTTATGGCTATATTTGATGCTCTGGTAGAAGGAAGGATGTTTTTTCAGTTATTTATATCCTTTTTTCTCCTGATTGTGCAGTCTGGAAGGGATGACTGTGGTCTCAGGTCTGATTTTGGTCCAGGAAGCAACATCACAGCTGGAAAAGACTTAAAATGAGTTCCCCCAGTCGATAATTTAATGGGTTGGCAACTGTGGCTGCAGAGTCAGATGGTGGCTGTGGATGAGGCCTGGAATGACTTTGGGGTGCAGCAAGAAGGGCAACCATCAAGTCCCAACCACATCTCTGTGTCCCTTCATGATGACATTAGGTTCAGGGTTTCTCAGCTGGAAAGACCACTCCCAGTAAAGTGCTTCGAAAGGGGCCAAGCATGATGCTTGGATTTTGATGGAAGTAGTAGACTAAAAACATAAATAAATACATTCTTAAGGGTAAAAACTAAATCAGAGGGAGGATCCCAACCCTGGGTGGTGGTCCCACTCCAAGCTGCCCAAGAGGCATTGGAGGTCTGCAGAGGAGAACTGGACACTGTTGTCCTTGGATGGTTCTTCCTCAGTGCTGATCTCACAGCATGGTGCAATTTTTTAATGCCTTTGGCATCAGACAGAAAAGCAGGACATATCTGTGCCATGCTCACACCTTGGCAAATTTCCCTTTGGGGGAAAGACAACACCAGCCTCTGGTCCTGAATGGAATTATCTTGGGTAACCACATTTAACCTAGGCTTTCACTTTGTTTCAGTTCAAAGATCACTGAGAAAAATACATGTGTATGCATGGGAGGTATTTACATAGTGTTAATTTTGGGATTTAACTTAATAGAGAAACAGGAACAGCAAAAGCAAGCAAACAAACAAACAAAAACACACAAAAAAAGGAAAGGGTGCAAAAGTATTTCTGAGACACGGTTGAACCTGCTGCACCTCTTAATAAGATTTAGCAAGATCAATATGTTGATACAATATTCTCTGGCCTTGCCTGGAACAAATACTAAGAGAGGAAAGTGGGGCAAGGACGGCTGCAGGCTTTGGATCACCACTGTGGAATTAGCAGAAATTTCCATTCTAGAAAAAAAAGAGTTTAGGCTTTCGGTTAGTGAAATCCCAGCATATTCAGGAATTTCACATCCTTGGCAGGATGATAAAGTTGTGATTCCCCCTCTCTCTGATGCAGCTTTTTCTCTTTCTAAGGGGTTATTCTCATTTTTCTGAGTTTGAGGTAAGTGAGGTCATGATCAGACAGCTTTGGCTTACATCATCACTGTGGTGGTGGCTCAAGGTCTGGTGTGGGCTAGGAAGGTTAAGCACCAGAAAGGGTGGGTGTTCCCCAAAACCAACCAGGTTTCCTGTGCCAAAGCTCTCCTGTCCCTGTGACTGCAACTGAAGGATGAATTCAACCCAGAAAGCATCACTCCTCTTGGATTCTTAGCAGTTTTCTTTGTTGAGCATATACACTTGGAAAATGCTTTCAAAAATATTTACTTTCACATATTTTTAACTATGCTGTAGTGTTTTACACACACACACGAGCTAAATTTATGCCTTTGTGGTTGTTTTGCAGCGTGCAGGCTGACTCAGAGCTTGCTAGTACAAGCTGTGCCTGCACCACTGCTGGGCTGTGTTTGATGGAGACTTGGCTCTTACCTCATCTGCAGGCTCCTAGTGAGGATGGAGACACCATCAGCTATTGCTGCAAAGGCTTATTTTCAGACACATTTCATTAAAATAATTTTGGACACAATAAATTAGGCCATTTACATGAAATTTGAGTAATAAACCACCATTTTGGGTGGCTGGCACAAGATGGGACTGAAGGAGGGTGTTGCTGGTGGTGCACATTTGTTACTGTTGTTGGTGCTTATGGGCTGGATTGTGAAAAACAGATTTTTAAGGTGGAAATGAGAGGGTCAGCCCCAGACAGAGTAATCCTCCTGCCTTTCCCAGGAGCCTGCTGCTGCCCTGCCTCCCGAGCCCCTCGCTCAGTGCTTCTGACCTAGTAGAAATAATTGCTCTCACAAGAGAACACAGTGGCTTGCAAAGCATGCTGGAAAGTTTAGGGCTGGAAATGCCAGGAAAAAATGCATCCTTTACTCTAATGCTTCTGGCTTTAATGTGGAGATACCATAATGTGACCCATCCCATTCATTTTCACAACAGATGCATTTTGTCAAGCTAGAAGAAATAGTAAAAAAAAATATACCTGGCACTTCACTGTCAGCAAAATAAAACTGCAACATCAGAGGAGATTAAAAACCAGCGAGCACTAAGAGTGAGGTCCAAAAAGCAGGAATTCTCTGCTAATAGCACACACAAACTTTGCTGGAAGCCAGCTGAAATTGAGGTTTTTGAACACAAAATCTCAGCGCAGTTGTTGGGGTGTTATTTGCACCTACCTGCCCATACCCTCATGCTGTGAGAGGCTACGACTCCCACCTGATTCAGCCTCCTGGCAGAAAATCAGTGAAACTTCATGTTTTCTTGAGTTGGAGCCCACGCCTGTAAGCCATCAAAAGAGAAAACCCAGTCTAGGCGCCCCTGCCCAAACCTAAGGTCTGAGTCTCCGCCCGTCTGCAGTCTGCGGCTTCAGACCCTTCACATTTGCTGTAACAAAAACCTTTGGGAAAAAAAGAACAAATAAACTCGTGAAGAAAGATGTCTGGGGTCACTACACGAGCTGTTGCTCTCAGTTAGCTCTGGCATGTTACTGCAACACGTATTTATGGTCCAACATGGATCATGCCAGAGGCTGGGACAAGGTACTTTGCCAGGAGCGATGGATCCTTCCTTTTTTTTCTTGTACTTACATCCAGACTAAGTTCAGCAGAACTTAAAAAAAAACCACAGCTGACAAAGGAAGGAAAAGAATATGGAAAATCTAAAGTAGAAATGTAGTTTTTAAAAAGGACATAACAGAGAAATAGGTAAATTAACCAGCACCATTACACAGCGCGGTCTAGTTGAGGGCTGAGTCAGCACTGGGTTGGCATGGTAAGACTATGCAGTGGCTATTGCCCACAGAGCTGTCAGGGCTTTTATCCCACCACCCTTTCCCATCTGGAATTGTCCCTTTTCACAGCAGGGCTCAGACAAAGAGCCTGATAGCTCCTTCATGGTGACCCAGTGGTCCCTCGGGTGGTGGGACAGAAACAACCTCACTGCATCAACCTACCATGACAAGAGCAACCTCCCTGGAGCTGGTGGTGGAAAGCAGAGCTGAAACCCATGATTTCTGCAGTGCTGGCACATCAATTACCTTTTCCTCAACTTTATGGAGCCATTGCATTTTTTCCCTTTATTTTCTCATCTTGATTAGCCCAGGTCCCACCACTGCTCCTGTCTCCAGTTGCCATCTGTGAGCAATCGACATTCCCAGCCTCCTCATTAATTTGTGTCATTGCTTGAACTCAGCTCAGTCATACACTCACTGTAAGTATTTCATTCTGATTCAGGGGAGCTGAAAATGCCTCCATGTGTCCCTGCCTGCACCAGCACCCAGGGCCAAGTGCCACCAGCCCACAGCCCTGGCTTCTTTCTATGAAAAAGCCTCAGCCTCACGCTCCCCACGAGCCACAGGCTCTTTGCAACCACCCAAGCTATGCCAAATTTTTCACTGTTCTTCTTTTTCCCTCACATATGGTAATAGTTTTTCATGAAGAAAAAAAAAAAACAAAACTATGTCAGTGACATTTTCTACAGGAAAAAAAAAAAAAAAAAAATTTTCTTTGGGAAGTTTTCTTTTTGGAAATAAAACAATGCTTTTGAAAGTTTTATTTTAAAAACTTTCATTGCTCGTGTAAGTCCAAAAATATTTGGCTTTATTTCAAGTGCAATGAAAACAGATTTTGCAACATCCAGATTTACAGTAGAACAGACATTCCAGCCTTCAGACAGCTCTGGATGTAGAAGGTCCTTAGAAGCCCTTGGGACAATCCAACCCACGGCCACTAAGCTGCTGTTTTGCCATTTTGGTGGCAAAATAGGGACATTTCTTGGACATCTCTTTGCCCCTCAACCACAGGGTTTGGCTATATGTGAGCAAAGAGCTGATCTATTGAAGGCAAACCCCTCTCTATGGTAGGATCTTGGATCCCACCACACCTATGCTCCTGGGAAATAAGTGCCAGAGGAAGTCTCTCCGGAGCATGTAACTTGAAGAATCAAATGTTGGGCTGGTTTTACAATCTCAGGATGGTTTGGGTTGGAAGGGACCTTTCAAGATCATCTAGTCCAGCCCCCCTGCAATAAGCAGGGACATCTTCAACTAGATCAGGTTGCTCAGAACCCTGTCCAACCTGACCTGGAATGTCTCCAGGAATGGGGCATCTCCACCTCTCTGGGCAACCTGGGCCAGTGTCTTGCCACCCTCAGCATAACGAATTCCCTCCTTATCTCTAGTCTGAATCTCCCCTCCTTCAGTTTTAAACCATCGCCCCTTGTCCTGTCACTACAGGCCCTGCTAAAAGGTCTGTCCCCATCTTTTTAATAGACCCCCTTTAAGTATTGAAGTATTGAAGGGCCACGGGATAACGTCTGAAGAAGACGACCTTCCCCAAAGAGTACTCAATATTCACCTTTGTTATTGTAGGTACCACCAACCTGTGTGCCTTCTGCTTCCAAAATTCATGTAAAATAGAGGCAAAGGGGTCTCTGCCTGTGCCACATGTCCTCATGTGCCACATGCAGCTTGTGTTAACGTAATTAACTTCCTTTGACAAACTGCATCGAGCAACAGGCGCAGTTAGTTGTCTTGGAGCCTATTTGCTCTGCACGGTGACAACTCCCCAAACCATCAACATGACAGAGGAACTGTGTCTAATTAACACTTTCTTAATACCTCAACAAATAACAAACCTGCTGTTGGGAAAAATAGTTTCACACTTCCTTATCAAATTAGGGCAAAATCACTCCTAATGAGCTGAAATCAATTAGTGCGACACCAAAATGAATGTATTTATGCTGTCAGCAAGTGCTATTTGCATAACAGTTTCCAAGGGCAGGGAAGATGCTAGAGCTCCTCAGTGCTGCTAATGAGGAGCTGCTGCAGGAAGGTGCTACCAGAGACAAAACTGGTTTATGCAGCTTCCATACAGCCTCAGCTGGCACCCCCAGGGCCAGAAGCATCAAGGGGGATCGTGCAGGATTTTGTTCTAATGGAATCATAGAATTGTTTTCATTGGAAAAGACCTTTAAGATTATCGAGTCCAACAGTTAACTCAGCACTGCCAAGGCCACTGCTAAACCATGTCCCTCAGCACAACATCTACACGGTTTTGAAATCTCTCCAGGGATGGGGACTGCATCACTGCCTTGGGCAGCCTGGGCCAGGGCCTGACCACCCTTTGGGGAAAAGAATTGTTCCCAAGATCCAATCTAAACCTCCCCTGGGCAACTTGAGGCCGTTTCCTCTTGTTCTATCACTTGTTCCTGGGGAGAAGAGGTGGACCCCCCTGGCTCCAACCTCCTCTCAGCCAGTTGCAGAGAACAAGAAGGTCTCCCCTCAGCCTCCTTTTCTCCAGGCTGAACACCCCCAGGTACCTCAGCTGCTCCTGGTCAGACTTGTGCTCCAGAGCCTCCCCAGCTCCGTTGTCCTTCTCTGGACATGTTCCAGCCCCTCGATGTCCTTCTTGTCATGAGGGGCCCAATGAGGGACTTTCTGGTACCACCAGACCCTTTCCCCCTTCCGTGGGGGTGATGAGGCACCTGGCTCTTTCCTTACTTACCCAGAGAAGTAAAATCCTCCTCAGTGCCTCTTCTGGCCACACAGGGACAAATAAACAGCTGAAAATGGTACACAAGAAGACAAAAACATCTTCAGGAAAACTATCCTTAGCTTTCTGCTGTTTTTAAAACCCTTCATCAAATTAGAGGACTGGTTCATGAACAACACGGATAGACAGCAATTAATTTCAATCTTTTTTTTGTTATTATTATTTTTTAATAGCTACTTAAAACATCTCATTGCAGTTCTGGCATATGCAAATATGTTCTTGACCTTGAAGTTAATTGCTTCCAAGTTGTGCTTGTGACTCATGCCCACGTGTCTGCCTGTCTCTGCCTCACCCTGGCTCAATGTCATCACAGTCATGCACATATGGAAGAGTGACAAGAGGAAGAATGACAAAATACAGACTGAAATGACTGCATGGAAGCTGGTGCAGCTGAAATCTTGACTAAGGCACTTGTAGCAAATGATGTCATCTTTTTCTTAGTTGAGGCTATCGTATAGACAATAGTTGGATGGATAAATAACTCAACATCCTGTGGCTTTCCCCCTCCCCAGAAGAAAGGATGCATGAGGGGAAAATGGGCTCACAAAAATCAATGCAAAGAGGGAAAATGCAGGGAGGGACCATGAGGAAAGTAGGAGCAAGTGTGTTTTGGGAGAGGAATCTGCAAGTTGACAGCACACCTGGCTGGGCTGGGGAAGGGACGTGGTGCATGAATCCATCAGCAAAGGGACAAGGTGGATGAACCCACCAGCAGCACAGCACCAAGGCATGGTGCTGCTGCACTTCATAAGGACTTGGACAAGGACTCGGTGGCTCAAAGTCCTTCTGGTCTTCAGCTGCAAGACTTTGGGGAAGGAAATGATGGGAGATAGATCAGAGGAGCTCCAGTCAGCTCTCTGCAAGAATGAGCACAGGGGAGGGCTGATGCAAAGTGCCATGGGAAAGAAAGAACCAGGTTCATCCTGAACTCCCCTTAGCATATATGTGCACATGCTGCCAGCTATAAGAGCTACTCAACACATTTTCTCCTTCAAAATAGAAATGGTCGCTTCTATAGCTTGGGACAATTCAATCAATACAAGACAGGACATTTTTCCCCTACAATAAAAACAAATTTTCCAACACACAGATGGGATGATGCTCTGTGATGATCCTGATCTTTTCATATGCTCAATAGATTTTCCTAGGACAGAAATACTGGCATTCACACAAACCCATTGGGCACTGCATTTTCTACCCTTTTCTAGAATTGCTCTTCATTGCTGGTTTTGTTTCACTTGGCCTATTAAACAGGTGTGAGTTGGGGTTTTTAACCTCAGAAAACTGAAGCAAACTGCCCCTATTTCTTTAATGTCCTTGGAGAACATTTGTAGAGAATATGCAGAGCCAGGCTCTTCAGCAGGGGACATATCTGCAGGGGCAGCTTTGTAAAAGCACAGGGATTCAGCCCATTTTGAAGAATTAAGTGGGTCAGGGCAAAGCCTCTTCACTGCTGCTGGGTGCTGGTGGGTGCTGCCCACCACCCCCAGGCCAGGGAGTGGGTTAGGAATAACTTGGTGTCGGTCAGAGCCCTCCTGCTTTGAATGTGGCCAAAGCAGATACAGGAATTTCTGTCCTTAAAACTGTGCAAAGCTCTGCCCAAAGGACACCTGGGTCACCTGGCTGATTAACTGCTGATTAATTGACACAAGGCTTCAGCAACATTAGTGAGTCGTGGCTGCAGCATCCCCAAATACCACATTGGACATAATGAGAGACACGTTTCCTGGAAATTCTTCCTCTTGAACCCCTCACATCTTTTAGGAACGTACTTTTCACTCCATTTTCTGTCCTTTTCTCAGCAAAGAGTGCAAAGTCTTCATTTTTACCCACGGTAGGGTTTCCAGGAGCTGCTGCTATAGGGTCTGCCCAGGCCCATGTAAGCCCCAGGCATTCCTGGCGTGCTGGGACTGCAGCCTGCCCACTTAACATACCTTCACGCATTCCCCAGCATCCTCCATCACCTCCCACCACCCCACCAGAAGCCTCAGCTGCCTTGTGGGAGCCCCACCACCAAAGATAGCAAATCCTCTCCATGTGCCCAAAGCACATCCATCACACGGGAAGCATACAGGTAATGGGCAGCCTGGAATGGATCCCTGGCTCTCACCCAACAAACTGCAAAAAAATTAAAATAGCCATAATATTTTATCTTTCTGTTCTAGATACCCTCTGTTGGGGTCTAAGCCATTGAGCATGAATCTGTTTCTTATCTTTGCTTTTTATCTGGCAGACACGGGGAAAACATTGACTAATGCAACCAATGCACTTGGAAAGGTTTTGAACAGAGTTTCTGGCTTTCTGAAGTGAAGACTTTGTCATGGGTTATTGTGAGTGCTTATTATCAGGAGAAATTTCTGGGCAAAGAGGAGTGTGTCTGGAACAGGCTGCCCAGGGAGGTTGTGGAGTCTCCTTCGCTGGAGACATTCAAAACCCACCTGGACAAGTTCCTGTGTGATGTGCTCTAGGTGACCCTGCTCTGGCAGGGGGGGTTGGACTAGATGATCTTTCGAGGTCCCTTCCAACCCCTAGAATTCTATGATTCTATGATTCTATGATTCTATGGTCTGTGGCTGGGATTTCTTGGCCACAGCCAGGCACCAGGAAGCCCACTCAGGGGAAGGTAGACATCCCAGCCCATGATACCTCCCTCAGGGGACTCTTGGATAAGTGTAGAAAATTCCATAAATGTTCACTGGCTAAAATTCCAGATGGAAAAGGAGACATTATTTATCCAAGAAAACAAGGATCGAGGGTAGCTTATTGCAGAATTTTATGCAGAATAAAGAAAACTTGAAGGCAACAGATCTTTCCCCCCACATCACCCCGCTGTCTATCAAAAGCTGTTTTCTCTCTGAAAAATATATTCTCATATTCTAACTGGGCCTAATGTATAATTTTTACATTATGACTGGGATTTTTGAAAGATCATCTGAAATAAGGTTGCAAAGTAATCTCCTGGAAGGATGGGAGTCTGTAAGGTCAGTGAGTAAATGAGATGTGAGCATATGAGCAGGTAATGAAGCAAGCAAACAGCAGTGAGAAAGGGAAGCAGACAAATTCCTGAAGGACTGAAATGGGATGGTCACCCAGTCACACGGGCTCTGTACAAACAGGGAGAAAATGTGAGTATGAGGTGAGCCCTGGGAACAAGGCACCCGGACCATCCCCTGTGCCAGGGACACTCCTGTCCCTTGAGGCATCCTGGAAAACCCCACCAGCTGCTCCTCAGCAGCTTTTAGACACCTTTGAAATGATTTCACTTTACACATGGAAAGACTGGCCAGGGGCAGCTCCTGGGCTTTTGTGAACAAGCTCCCAGGGACCCACCCAGGGCTGGACCCGCTCGCAGGATAAATGAAAAAGATGTTGCTCCCAGAGCCCACATGGCATTGCTGGTCCCGAGCAGCTCCTGGGGCAGAGGCATTGCCTGCCACAGGAATTAACACAGCACAAGCACCTCATGCTACTCTAGGTGCAGTCAATCTTCAAATGAGTAATTTCTACCAGCACATTAAAGAACATTGTGTGTCATTTCTCACCTCTCCCTGCTACGCAGAGCTTTACAGGTGCTGCACAGACACCACGCAGTGGGCACTAAGGAACAAATTTTATCTTCTTTTTTTTTTTAGATTTTCAGTCTTTAAATAGTTCTAGAAGGCAGTGAAAACATCCTTGCAAAAATAAATCCCCTGTGCATCACACCGTCTCAGTGCATGAGGATACAGAAGTCCTGCTGGGAGATGTCTGGCAGCTGCTGCTGCTGCTCAAAGTGGTCTGCAAAAGTTTGCAGATGCTTTGCTAGATTCTTTGCTAGATGCTTACCTGGCACTGATCAAGGACACGCACACTGGATGGGTTCACCTTGGCACTTTGTAAGAAGTTCTGTGCTCTCCTGTGCATCCTTTCCTCAAGGGATGCTCCAGGAGCGCTCCTGGACCTGTTGCATCAGGCTTATCTTATCCAGTTAACTCCTTCTTTATTGTCTCTCCTTCCAGTTGTTCATATGGTTGTTCAAAGAATCTGATTCCCTGGTGCATGGTGCACTAAAGTCAGATCTGATAATCAGATTTAGAAACTCAGATTTGGATCCATGACTTTTCGTGAAGCTGTGATGTACAACAGCTGCTGTGGCTTCAGCAGGAGGGACCATGGACTCAGGAAGAGTCCAGAAATTAGTATGATGTGAAGTCTCATCCCTAGAGGGTTGAAGGAGGAAAACCAAACACTGTTGTGACCTTATACCCCAAACATTTCAGTTGGAGGGGGAAGACTGTTTTTCTTGCCAGCTCAGAAGGAAAAGGGAGGCAGTAAAAATGCCATAGCCAAAAGCAGGAGGATGTGGAGAGCCAAGCCAGAAGCCAAGTCACAGTGCCTAGTCTATACCTTCCATATTACCCAGTAAAAACCACTTGCTGTCACAGTAGCCTCTGAGAGGTGTTGCATTTTACACACTGATGCACGTTCAGCATGAGACCGGCAGAATGAAGCAAAATGATTCTTTTTTATGAGCTTTCTGCTTTTCCAGCCTCTTGGGAAACACAGCAACAAAGCTCCTTTAAGACATTGCCATCTCGCATCACGTTGAAATGTCACGGGCTACCACAAGACAAATATATCCTTTGTGCAATTCAGATGGCAATCAGGGAGCTATTTTTTCTGATTAATATACGGAAAGTTGGCGGTCACAGCAGGGGACTGATGAGGCTAATCTGTCAATGTCCTTGATAGTGGTTGGCTTGATTGCTCCAAGCCAGTGGAAGTGCATAATGACGAGGAACGGCGGTGACGAGAACTGGGACGTGTTGTCCCTCCTGCTTGAGTTGTTTGGATGTTTGCACCTTGGCTAGTGCTACGTGAGGTATTTGGATGGGCTCTCCAGAGGGCTTTGCTAATGAAATTAGGAATGGGAGAGGAGATCTACTGGGGTTGTTAAGCCTGGAGAAAAGGAGGCTGAGGTGAGACCTCTCTAACTCCCTGAGAGGAGGTTGGAGTGAGGGGGGTCATTCTCTTTTCCCAAGGAACAAGTGATAGGATGAGAGAAAATGACCTCAGGTTATGCCAGGGGAGGTTTAGATTGGATATTGGGAACAATTTCTTCACCTCAGTGGTTATCAGGCCCTGGGATGCAGGCTGCAGAAAACCACTCACCATCTGCTAATTTGCTGGTGCAGAGCAATTCAAAGGGAGCCACAAATTTGTAATGACCTGAATATTCCAGTGCCAGCAATTTCTGATTAGTATGGACTAATTTGCTCTCAGATCTTTCTCTTTCCTGCAAAGCTCAGCCTGCTTTGCAAGACAAACGATCATCTTCCTGAAGTACCTTCCTTTCCCCCAGCCGGCAAACCAACCAGCCCTAGGGCTCAGCCTCCAGCAGATTGCAACCCTGCCACCTTAAGATAGCTTTAGAAAACTGCAGGCTCCTGTTGGCAAAGCCAGCCCTGAAACCCCAGCATGCACTCCTCCATCTTCTGTCCTCCACCCTCTAACCTTCATCTTCCATCCACCACCCTCCATCCTCCATCCTCAATCCTCCACCTTCCCAGCTTTACCAAAGCACACAGCAGGAGGGCAAACCTCACATGGGGACACCTGCTTCACCCGTGTGACACTGCACAACCCTGAGCTTTTCCCTGCTGCAGATCCTGGCATGCAGTTGTTAGACTTGGCTTTCCACTGCTGGAGAGGGAACTTTCCAAAAAGACCCCAAACAAAAGAGTTTTGCTTCATGCTGGAGGATCATCCCTCCTAAATACATCCAGTTCCTCAGGTCAGACTCCAGAAGAACAATGCAGTTGCAGGGGCCCTCTGGGCAGACACATCCCCTTCCCACCCCCAAGGCTGCAGGCAAACCATCCGCTGAGAGCAGACCCATGAGATGGGTCATACCCTGTGGGTACACGGGTCAATGGCTGGGCAGACAGTCAGGAACTCACTCTGCCATTGTCATGAATGTTGTGCCAGGAGAGGTTTAGACTGGATCTTGGGAACAATTCCTTCTGCAAAGGGTTGTCAGGCCTTGGCCCAGGCTGCCTGCCCAGGGCAGTGGTGGAGTCCCCATCCCTGCAGGGATTTCAAAGCCATGTAGATGTGGTGCTGAGGGACATCGGTTAGTGGTGGCCTTGGCAGTGCTGGGGTAACGGTTGGACTTGATCTTAAAGGTCTTTTCCAACCAAAACAATTATCTAATTCTGTAATTCTATGATTCCAAGCCCTTGATAAAATAGTGGCCCACATCTTTATCGATGGGCTTAATGCAGTGATCCTGATGATCCTGTGTATCCAGCCTTCTTTTCAGCCTATTTTGCAGGGGGAATGGAATTTCAAAGACAAGAAACAGAGTAGGACACAAGTGAATGAAACTGCTGCTCAGATGTTTCTCCTTGGGCAGGAGGAGGAGGGAAATGTACCCGTGGCACAGAGCTCCTCGTGGCCAGTGTGGTCCTTGCTCTGAGGTCAATGCACGTGGGAATTACCAAACATCCCCAGGAGGGACCCTGGGCTGAGCACTGATGTTGGTATGAATATCAGCATATTGGAATGAAAATCCAAAATACAGGCAGAGCTGGCAGGAAAAGCCCAGGCCCCATCCCAGGCAGCCCTGGGGAGGCTGGTGCTGCAGACATACCAAAATCTCACCCAGCCCCTCCTGCAGAGACATTTCTCAATGCTGCTTTTTGTCTTTCATGCAGCTTGGAAGCACAACCCTTGGTTGCATGAGCATCCCTGCACCAGGAGAAATGGGAAGGAAAGCTTTCCCCCGGAAAACCCCGCTCATGTGTCCCCAGGCAGCTCGCCTCTGCAGCTGGCTCTGTCCTCAGAGTTTAAAGCTGTAATATAAGAAACACTCCTCATAGCTCTGTAGACCATAAATATGATCCTGCAGAGCCACAATTAAGCATATGACCCGTCAGAAAATATTTAATGCTTGCAACAGGTTTTCCTTCTCAGCCCCATTAGATAAAGAGATACTGGTGGGAAAATCCAGGGAGGCTGTTGCTGGAGTTCAGCAGAAGGACTAATGAGACAGCAAACAATGTTCCTTTTAGGCCCTGGGCTTCAGGAGTCCCAAATTCCCAACATTAGAGCTAACACATTTTAAATTACTTCCCAAGTCCCAGCCCTGAAAGTCTGTTTACATTCTGGAGGGCAGCCAAGAGGTAGCTTAACGTCGGGAAGGAATCCGGGCTGGAACAGGAGGCCTTCCCTGAGGGGCTGCCCCGGGTTATCACTGGGGGTCCAGCCCTCACCCCTGAGCCAACGATGGGACATGCTTGGCTCTTCATGGAATCATAGAATGCCAGACTGCTTTGGGTGGGAAGGGACCTTAAAGATCATCTAGTTCCAAAGTCCCTGCCATGAGCAGGGACACCTCCCACTAGACCAGGTTGCTCCAAGCCCCATCCAGCCTGACCTTGAACACTTCCAGGGATGGGGCAGCCACAGCTTCTTTGGGAACCTGGGCCAGTGTCTCACCAAGATCCTCTAGACATAAATAATGGTCACAACCAATGTCTTTTCACTAGGTTTTGATGTCTCTGCATTTCATATTTCTTTCTGGTGTGTGGGGGTTTATATGTTTCCAATTAAAAAATTACACGTGATCTTTGTGCAGAAGCTTTTATCTACCATGGCAATACACAGCCTAAGTAGCCAATCAGTATTTTCCCCCAGGAGCTGGGGCCACGTTCCCCATTGTTTTTTATACTTCACTGTAGCCTTGGCTGGTTTTGGTGCTGAAGTTTAAATGTTTGCCAGTTGTAGGAAAATTCCAAGTTTGTAGGGCTGCAGTTGCTGTGTGAGATCATGACTTTGAATCCCTTCTTCCACATGGACATTCTACTTGTCAGGGGACTTGCAGTTTTTAAAATGAAGGATTTTCCAGACCTGGGTTGTGTTTCAGCCTTTTCACTTAGAGAGTTTGCATGCATTAAATAAGTTAATTAAATAAGTCAAATATTTATTTGCTTTTGTCAGATGTTCTTGCCTTACTTGTTTTCCATCAAAGCTGCTCTGATTGTTTTCATCTGTTTACTAAGAAGAGGACTAAAAGGCTTATGTGTTTGTTGCTCAAACTGCTCATCAAAGATGTCAGGATGCCTCTTAGATGTATTTTTTAAAAATTCAGTATATAGGAAGTATATGGGTACATTTCCAGAGTCTCAGGTGGAACTTGGGCAGGAAAGGTATATGTTGGCAACCAAACACTGTGTGGGGGCTGGACAACTCTGAGTATGATGAGGTGCAGTGTGAAATACCTACCCCCTGACACGGAGCTGATACAGCAATCTGAGATCTCATACTTTAGAGGATTAAGTCATCTAATTCATCCTTGCTGTCAGTACAGAATTGCTCCTTGTATTTTCCAGTGCATCCTCCAGTGTACCATTAAATGCTACAATTAATTGGAGCTGGATGTATAGATGTCATGCAGGTTGTTTTGGGACATCCAGAAGCAAGAATTATTTTCACTCATCTTTATTGCAAGAAGACCAGTTTCTAACCAGTGGTCTAAGGGGTGTGTCTGTCCCACCAGCTCACCATCAAGGGCAAGGGGCACCTCCCAGTTCACAGCCCAGAACTGCATCCGTGTCCCGGCACATTTCAGATGTGAAGCTTCTTCGGGGACCAAACCCAGCAAACAGCAAAAAGATTCCTGTCGTGATTCTTTCTTCCAGCATCAATTTATACCCATCTGGAATGTCTAAGATGACCTTCAGTCTCTCTGAACTCTTCCCTGGGGAGCCAGATGAAGAGGCAGTTGCCTGCCTGACCCTTTTTTCCTGACATTTGTTGGCATGTAGCTGGAGCTTCGTTAGTTCTACGTTATTTATTTGATCTTAGGATTTTTATCCTTGGCTTTGATTGCCCCAATAACACTGAAAATTATTTTGAAGGCTACAAGGGGGTTCTTCATAAATAAGAAGCTGCCACCTGACCCTCATTATTCGCTGGTTCCATTTTACATAAGCAGAACATGAGTGAAAATACAAAGGGGAAAAAAACCCTGAGAAACGATGTCACGCAGACAGACGCACACGCCTGCTTCAGCTTTCATGTCTGGGAACACTGGGAGCCCTCAGATGTCTACAGCAGCTTTGCATGCCAAGTTGTTATAGCACACCAGCCTGATCAGTAGCATCATTAATCTTTTATATGCTGCTTTTCCATGCCTTTCCATGCTTTTCCATCCTTTTCAATGCTTTTCCATGTTTTTTACCTGTTTTTCCACGCCCACTTAACAATTAAAAATTCAGAGATATAAAAAAAGAAGTGCAAAAAAAGCCCAAACAACCCAGCAGTGGGAGAACTGGGGGGGTTTTGGTGGAGCTGGCAGCAGCTCTGCCCTCAACCATGCTGGGGGTGGAACAGCCAGAGCACCAGCGAAGGACACGTTAGCAGCAATTATCGTATATCGCACTCTTCAAGTATTATTATAAGTGTTATTCAAAAGATGTGTTGTCCTCAGACAAATCCTTATCTTCCCAGGGAGACCACTGGGAGAGGAGGGGAAATGCACCCAGGAGAAATTATTTCATTTAATAATTGTAAGATTTAATGACCAGGCACAGTATATGGAAGAAGGGAGAAAAGGGCAGGGTCGTAACACCCAAGCAAAAAGGACAAGAGTAAACAAGCCTGGGAGAAACAAAGCTGAGTAAATATGGGAGAGTTTGATGGGCTTTGCCTTTCCTGCTGGTCTGAAAACCCAGGAGGGAAAAATAATTTTGAGTTCATTCACTCCTTCATTGTCAATGTTAAATTATTTTTTTTTTCCCATGAAAATGAAGGCGTTCCATTATGGCTCCTACTTGGCATTTGAGATTAAAACAGGCAAACGAAATGCTGACTTCAAACCAAATACCAGAATGATGGACTTGAGAAGTGCTGAAGTGAACTTTACAGGCTTTTATTTGAGCCCCTAGAAATATCTTGGTAAGTTAAAGGAGACTTTTAAAATAAGGCTGATGGATCTGATTTTATGTTTGCTCAGAGGAGGAAGGGTTTGACTAAGGAGATGGGGAGATGCAAAGACCCTGGTTCAAAGCTGGGAGAAAGTACTCTGCTCTCCATAAAGCAGCTTCCTACACCTGCAAGATAATAAAACAGGAAAATAAATGTCACATACAGGGAAAAACAAACATAACAAACACCAAAATTCAGCCTCATTTTTTTGCAGTGGAAACAGTTATGGCACCTCTACCTGAGCTGCTGGGTGGATTGGCTTTAAAATGGAGAG
This sequence comes from Hemiprocne comata, assembly GCA_020745705.1. Taxonomy (NCBI): domain Eukaryota; kingdom Metazoa; phylum Chordata; class Aves; order Apodiformes; family Apodidae; genus Hemiprocne; species Hemiprocne comata. Next base: position 2,280,058 of record CM036591.1, read on the forward strand.
AAGATGTCCCTCTGGACTAGAAGAGGTACTAGCCTGATGTCCCCACACCACACACACTCACATCCCCACAATCTGCCTCCCTTCTCCAACTGCCTGCGGACACATTCACTGTGCATATATGAAATATATATATATATAAAAAAATAACCCCCAGTCTTTTCCCTGCTGAATTCACCAGCTGCCTTCATTGTTACTGCACTGGGAAACAAATGTCTGCAAACAGAGGAAGCTGCAATAAAACCAACATCGTACATACAGCAACACTTCATAGCAAAGAATTAGTCATTAGGACTTGGGAGGAATTTGGATTAATTAATTTGAAACATGGTACAAAAAAGATTATGCTGCTCTGAACCAAGACAAGCTGTTTTGAAGGATGGAGTAACATCCATTAGAGCAACAAGAGCAAGGAGGGAGAGAGACTTGTGTACAAATGTCCCACAGGCTGGATGGATTTGCATGGGGCTGTGATTTTACCATCATGCTTGGGTTAGGAAAAGACAACATCCAAGGGCACCATTCCCGGCTCAGGGCTTCAGCTGAACAGCTAAAACAGGAGCAATATTGTTAAAATTATTAGTAGTATTTGCAATTGGCTGCATTCAGCTTTTCCACCCTATTTCCTCTGGTGGTGGCAGGTCCCTGGCTGGGCTGTTCTGGATGCAGGTGGCATCGATCCGCCTGCGCCCACCCAGCCCCCCAGCTCCCCCAGACAAAAGGGCTAATTTCACACCCAGCTGGATTCCCTTTGGGAAAGGAGCTCCTAAACAGGCTGCTGGGGGTCAGCACACACCACTCAAATGGTATTGCTGGGAAAATAAAATCATTCACAATATATTTAATGTTTAAACCTGGGAAATAGGTATAATCTATCTTGGGCTCTTATTTTGTAAGGGGGGGGAGGTTAAACAGTGTTGGAAAACCTGATGGAAAATCAGTATTTATCAGGAGAACTCCCACCCCCCAACCAGCCAAGGCAAACTGGAAGTTGGATGGGAGAAATGCAGATCCAGTTCTTTGTCCACGCTGGGCAAGACATTTTGGAAGTGATCAAATCACAGAATCCCAGACTGGTTTGGGTGGCAAGGGACCTTAAAGATTATCCAGTCCCAACCCCCCTGCATGGGCAGGGACACCTCCCACCAGACCAGGTTGCTCCCAGCCCCATCCAACCTGCCCTTCAACACTTCCAGGGATGGGGCAACCACAGCTTCTCTGGGCAACCTGGGCCAGTGTCTCACCACCCTCACAGCAAACAATTTTTTCCTCATACCTAATAATAATATCAAATTCCTAATATCAAAAAACAGAAGTGATTTAATTTGCTTCCCCAGGAAAGAAGCTAGCCCAGAGCTTGCCAGCCCACATCCAGAAGGGCTCCACTAGCCAGCTTTGGGTGGATCCAGCCCACCTCCCCCAGCACATTGTTGCCTCTTGTGTCCAGCCAGGCTCTGTATGTGCTGCTGGAAATTTTAACAAATTCATGGCCCTAAGGAAAGGTTTCCTGCTCAGGCACAGAGTTTCTGCTCTGACACCTGCACACTCAGCACCAAACCTCCTTCTCCATACCCACACTGGAGCTGACACCCTTCCTGCTCTTGGAAACACCTGGGCCCTGGTGGGCAGGGGCTGCAGATACCTCCCTTCAAAGCCTGGTTCCAACCCCCCACCTCCATGCCTTGCTGCCTCCCCAGCCATTTCTGAAAAGCAAAAGTCATGCAACAGATCCTAGAGGATCCAAGCACCAGAAATAATATTTTTGTCTTTTCCTCTTTTTTTCTGCCCCAATATGCTCAAAAGAAACCTGGGTAGGTGACTTGGTAACACAGGGGCTGGAGACAACCCAACAACATCTTTGCAATAAAAATGTATTTGTGATTAAAGTGTACCCTGACAAATAAATGCTCTGGTGCTCTCTGAAAAACAAAAACAAAATGAAACAACACAAAAAAGTTTGCATTTTTTTTTTGCTTCAGACACAAAGCCCTTTGCATTGTCCATCCTTGGCAGAAGCCCCCGTGGCCCTGCTCATCCCACCCTCCAAGGCTGAGGGAAAGGAAACCTCTTCCTGCAAACGTCAATAGAAACAGCAAGTGGGAAAGACGTTCTCAGCAGTGGCGCAAATGAGCGGTTGTCACATTTCTGGGCAATAACCTGAAGATAAAGGCAAAAATTCAAAGCAAGCTGAGAGTTTCTGTTGCTGTGGGAGACCTAACGCTGAATAAATCCATCTCTGGCAATGACACATGAAGTGAGCCGTGACCTCCAGAGTCTCTCAGTGCTTACAAAAACACAAGGACACTGATGAATTTGAAGCAGACGTCACTTTGACACAGAAGAAAATCCAATGGGCTCTGATTACAATATCCCGTGAAGCCATAATTAAGGCCTTTATGGCAACAAAGAAAATTGGATTACATTATTCCAGTGCTAAACAGCCAGAAGATTGCAGGAAAGCCAAGAGTATAGAACGTAACAAGCCACAGACAGGAAACAAAGACATGGGCAATTGTAGGATCTTTTTAAGCTGTCTTGTGTTTTTCAAAATTATGTATGACAAACCCAAGAGTGGCAGCAGAGGAAATCATACCTTGATTTTCTCCTGGTCTTTTCATACAGGGAGGGAAGGTTTAGGTTGGGTGTTAGGAAAAAGATTGGATATTAGGAGAAATTTCTTCCCCAAAAGCATTGTCAGACTATGGGACAGGCTGCCCAGGGCAGTAGTGGAGTCCCCATCCCTGGAGGGATTTCGAAGCCATGTAGATGTGGTGCTGAGGGACATGGGTTAGTGGTGGCCTTGGCAGTGCTGGGTTAACAGTTGGGCTTGGTGATCCTAAAGGATTTTTCCAACCAAAATGATTCTGTGATTCTATGATCTGGCTCTTGCCAAAATGTCCTTGTCCATGTGCGTCCTTGCTCTGAATGCAAATCCAAAACTCAGAGCAAATCTCAGCCAAAGCTGCTGATTGTCCTTGGTTCTTTGTCAAAGTCTTGTCAAATTTCATTTTGTCAAAAAATCCTCCAAACCCTTGTCAAAATGTTGATTGATTTTAGCACAAGAGATGAAATTACAAAACCATCTCAAAGTAGGCAAAATGCTTAAAACTGCACCAAGGTGTTATTTTGTACAACAAACCAACAGAATAATAGTTATGTTTTGGAATGTGGTGTCACCACGATTCCAGCTTGGCTCTCAAAACCCCACATTTTATTTTTCTACCCTTGGCCCAGATGATGGCCTTGTCATTTGGACCCCATGGTCTGCATCCAGCTGTGCCTCCAGCTGTGCCCATTGAGGAACATGGATATTGGAGGCATTACAAGGTGTCCTCACCACAGCTCGACTACAAATACCTAAAATGAATAAAAGTATGGCTTCTCAAGCCAGAGAATAAAAGTCATCTTACTCTTCAGTTATACAATATATTTACTCTGCACTTCATAAAACATGAGTATCATTTGTTTTAATAAAAGGAACCTGGGGAGTTGGCTTCATCTCAGCTCTCAAAAAAAGGTGTCAGCATTCCCTAATATTGTTTTTTCTAGTAGTCTCCTTCCCCTCACACTCCTCAATAAAAAAATCTGAATGTGCCAAAGACTTTCCAGACTTACATTGATTTGTGACAGTTCATAAACATTTCATCCCCTTCTCTTCGCTGAGCAAAAAAGAGCTGTGAAAAATATCATGCCTACTGTGTTTTTTTTTCTCAACAGAATGAGTGGATATCCAGGTATCCAATGAACATCCAGGTTGGAAATAACATCTGAAACACCTTATCAAAAATACATTAATTTTACCAGATTATTCCAGTGGATGGCTCCATCACTGTTCAGATTTCAAGACAGACTTTCTGTTCCCATGGGGTTTCTTTGTTTGCTTTTCTAAACAGGAGTCAGATGAAGAGAGAGGTTGTAACAGTGTTGGGCAGGGGGAGAACAAGTGAAACCTTCTCCAAGATCTCCCAGGTGCCATCTCCTGTGCTCCCACCAGCATCTTGCAGCTCCTCCCCAGCGTTGCATCTCCCAGGCCTCAGCAAAAATTAATTGCAAGTATGTTCTTCCTCCTTGTTTCCTTCTGGGGAGCATAAATTCAGAGATTAATTAAAAACTAGCAGAAGACCAGTGTTTGGGGAGGAATGGAATGAGATATGAATTCTGGCTGAATTTAGCAATTCAGAAATGGCAGAAAGTTTCCTCCTGACGCTTCATTTAAAAATGGCAAAATCGATTCACTTAAAAGAAAAGAGGATAAGCAGCAAGATTAACTAACCCCAAAATATGGCCCCCAGATTCATCTGGGATATAATGTGATGTTTTGGGTTGACCTTAAATAAAAAAATAAATATTTTATCTCATTTTAATCTACTTAATTTCAGTTTGGCTATTAAATTTTGTAAAAAAATCCGTTAGCCATCCAGCTTTAGTTTGCTTTCAATATGAGCAAACTTGACTTACCTGGAAATCTAATGTCTTGAAACATTCACAAGTCATGAATTGTTATAGTCTAGTACAATTTGGGGGTGGGGGGTGGAGATAAACTCCCCCCAAAACCACCAATGACAGAAAAACAAAGCATAGCCAGAAGTGCTGATTTGCAATTCAAATAGCTTTGAGAACACTCTATATGACATCAGGTAAGAAGTAAGGTCAGGATATCAAGGTGTACCTCAAGCTATACTGGGGTCAATTAAAAAACCAGCCCAATCTACTCTGGGTTTATTGGAAATGTCAGCACTGAAGCTGCCGGATCCATACACAGAACATGTTACAGTGTGTTGAACAAAACAGCCTTGTGTGTTGATGAGCCATAAAAGTGTCTTCTTTAATATGTATAAAATGAGGTAATAGGTGTTTTTCTCTTGTCCTCTTCCAGCAAGTGCCTGTTCAGTCCTGCCCCCTCGGGAGCTTCCTGCTGGGGAGCAGGGATGCAGAACCGGCTGCCAAGGCTCGTTCCCTGCACAAGCCAGGTCAGTGTTTGGGAGGATGAGCAGGGACCATCAGCAATATTTATACCCTCTCGGGGCACAGGCTTCTTTTCTAGTTCAGATACAAGAGCCCAAGGTGGGCACTAGACCCACAGCTTCTTGGATGTCCCCGTCACCAGCCACCACCAGATGCTGGGACATCCTGGGCATCCAGCATCTAGGAGAAAAGATCTCCCAGGGACCTAACAACCAGAGTTTTCTCTAACACCAACTACCTCCTCCATTAAATATTTAACCTGGCCTTTAGTTCCCAACTCAGCCCATTTTGGTTACTGGTTAATGCATTTGTTAGTGGTCCCCATCCTTAGCACATCCCTCCATGGTAGCACTCTCCACACTGGCAACATGGTGCACATGGACCAGAAGACCAGGCAAAAGAATTACGAATGTCTTCTACTCCTCCATGTTTCAATTTTCCATCTGAAGTTCATCTCTATTTTCAGACCCCATCCCACTTACTCCCCAAATCTGCTGAGCAGTGCTGCATGCCAAGGGCCACCTCCAGCATCCACAGCTTCCTGTGGGACAGCCCACCCAGCCCTGCCAAATCCCAGGTAAGGGCTTCCCAAGGAAAAAGAAGGTAATTGCCATCACTTCATGATTCATTTAATTACGTTGTGTTATGAGAGTGGTTATATTTGAGTCACACAAAAGTGACTCAGATTATACAGAAAATTATTAAATGATAAAAAGAGAATATAGTCTGTGTATTTTTCTTTTATTTTATTTATTGTTCTCCAACAATATTCTGCTCTCTGGAAGAACTGCAACAAGTTAAATCTGTATGGTAGTCATTCTGGGCAGGAAAATTAAGACTGTCCTATTCCCTTACACATGGACCCAAAATGAAGGTCTGGAAGACCAGGGTTAGGAATGACTCCAGTCAAACAGGAACCTTCTTCCACAATTCCACGGAGCTTCTATGCAAGGCCAGAGAAAGTGGTGGCGTTCCCTTGGCAAATTATTTTTCTTTCCATCTCAGAACCACTTTCAGGAATTGTTCTGGGTACAGCTGAAGCCCTTCCAAGCTAGTAAAAGATCTTTGACTTTCATTGCTTCAATTAATCAGTGTGGTTATTCCCCATCCCAGGCTGCTATTTCTAACCTCCACATTTCAACACCATACCAGAGTGTTTGCCTGCACATGTGTAAGGAGCCAGCATCCCTCCTGCCCTGCCCTGACATCTCCTTCTTCTCCTTCTCCTTCTCCTTCTCCTTCTCCTTCTCCTTCTCCTTCTCCTTCTCCTTCTCCTTCTCCTTCTCCTTCTCCTTCTCCTTCTCCTTCTCCTTCTCCTTCTCCTTCTCCTTCTCCTTCTCCTTCTCCTTCTCCTTCTCCTTCTCCTTCTCCTTCTCCTTCTCCTTCTCCTTCTCCTTCTCCTTCTCCTCTCTCCTCTCTCCTCTCTCCTCTTCCATTCTATTCCATTCCAGCAATGCCAGCACCTTTCTTGGCTGGAGCTGGGAGATTTTGCCCCTTACATTGAAATGTGTGGCCAGTCCCAAGGTGACAAGTGAAGGGGACACCCTTAGACCTGCTCCCCCAGTGAAGGACACAGGAGGGAATTAGAAGGATGATAACGTGGTGCAAATTATATGCCAAAAAGACAGAAGATGATGCAACATCAAGACTTCTAAGCCCTTTAGTAACACAGGCCACATCTTCAGAGACAGCCTATTTTATATTCTGTGCTCCCTCCCCCTGGCAGGTGAATAATCCCTCTGGCAGCCAAAGCAATTGCTTCATTGGAAGAGCCATATTAGGAAAGTATTGATGCTTTTTATTGACTTGCAAAAGTTTGGCCAAGTGAGAGAAGTCAACAAGAGGTGACAGATGCATTGCAGCAGCACTTCCACAGGACCCACCAGCCACACAAATCTCCAGTAAAGAAAAGGTGACCTTTTTAGCACACCCTTTATGTCATGTGTCAGCACCAGCAGTGCAGGCGTGAGAGTGGACCCAAGAGGTGCATTACAGGCCATGACCTGAAGGAGAAGGGCTTGCTGCATGTTAAAATGAGATAGCATACCTATAGAAATGGAAGAAAATAAAGCTAAAAATTTCCTTGTAGGTTTATTAATCTTCCTTTTGGCCCACAAAAGGATTTGGATTTGATTCAAAGAAGTTGATGGCATCCAGAAGTGGGACAAACTGCAGGATGGAGTTACCCTGCTATATTCTACCCTAAACTGTTATCATTATGCCTTGTTCTCAAATCATTCTATGCAGCAGGTAGCAATTTCTGGGCTGTGCTGCAGCAAGAGATCCAGGGTAGCAACTGCACTCCCTTCATCTGCCAAATGACAAAAGAGTTGCTCCACAAGAGTGATTTGAGAAATCTGGGCAGATCACAGGCTTCAGGCAGCTACACAGTTTAATTTGATGCACCCTTGTGCAATCGTGATCCTGGCATAAAAAGACATCTGTATCATTCAGGTGTACCTCGCTGGGAAGCAAATGACATCATTTTCTCTCCCCTGCCAGAGCACATGCTTTGCCCAAGCATCACTTTCCTCCCTGACAGAGGAGAGCCACCCACCTGCCAGCTAAAAAGGGGAAATGAGGAAATAAAACCTGAGCAGACATTATCTGGCGTGTTGTCACTATGTCCCCGAGAGCAGACGCAAAGACTGGCCATGAGAGCTGTGCAACCATGCCGTGCTACACAGCAGCATCATTAAAATCCATTTTTTTTCTAAAAATGCAAACTCTGAAAGCCACTTAAGCCCTATTATAAATACAACATTGGCGTGCTTACTAAAAACCACAATTAATTCCACTTTCCAAAGCCTCTGGGCAAGACACCAGGCCATAGGGCTGTGAAATTCTCCCCGACATCCACCTCCAAACTGAGCCAGCAAGGCTGGCTGTCGGTGGGGCTTAAGGCTCAAAACAAATTGAAAAGCACTAATGGAATATTGTGCAGTTTGTTCATATTAGGAGCAGTCAAAAATCATACATAATGTAACAATGTACATGCAACAGCAGGCTCACGCGAGATAATTTAACCATGAGGAAATGGTCTTTGAAGTGGTCCCTGATGAGATCTTGCTTGTTCCTAAGAGAATCCAGATGTATTCCAGAACTGCATTTTAAAACCACTTTCTAAAATTACACCCCTTCCCAGTCATTACGGTGCATTATGGTGACACTCTGCAGTTGGGATTTTATGGGGAAAATTACTTCCGAGTTGTATTTTTCTGTTAAATGCTCCCCCCCCCTCATTACGTGACCCCCCCTTGATGACTGCAGGCATCTCATTATCCCATGTGCACATTCCCTGGCTTTGCATCTTGCAGAAGATATATCATAGGCCAAATTCTGCCTTCTGTTATCCCTGCAAAGCTCATTAAAGGCTATTAATCTTGACTTAAGTCATCAGGCTTACAGTATGGTAACTGAGAGTAGAAGTTGTCCCGAACGGTCATGGTTTCAGCCCAAAATGTTAAGGCCTGATTTCTACAGCTGCAGAGTGAAGCAAACCAAGGGAAGTCGGGCACCCTTCCCCTCAGGGCTGCTCCAAAGATGGGAAATTAAGTGCATTATTAAAAGGATTCCCTGATTGTGCACTTTGCCCTGTGAAGCCACGGAGCAGACGGCACAGGAGGTTTGCAAGCCAGGAATAGATAACTTCCGGTTTTGTTCTTGACACAGCTTTGTCTCAAAGGCGACAGAAGCAATGTGCTGGATGCACTAATTACTCTGGTCCAGGCTATAACTGGGTTCCTTACTGCAATTTTAAGGAAGACACAAACTCCTTGTATATATAATTAAGACCATTAATGGCCAGGCTGAGAACCTTTCTGTCACTGTGACTGCAATGACAGCATCCACCAGCACCACCAACCCTCTCCCCACTGAAGCAGCAGTAGTGGCTCTTTCCCATGGGATCTGCAAGAGAGGGGATACACTAGGCATCTACATTTCCCATCCAGAGAGGGGTCACAAGCCCTCTTTTTCTTTCTTTTTTCTTTTCTTTTTTTTTGTTTTGTTGTTTTTTTGAAAGATTTGACCTTCAGAAGGAAATTCATGGGCAACCCTAACAATAACCGGCTTCCCCATCTGTGTTAAGTGCTGGGGAAAGCTATCAGGCAAAGAAAATTGATTCCCTTTCAGAGACAGAAACAGACCCAGGGAGGGATTTGATTTCCCTGTAAGGTTATTATATTCAATGGTAACATTATTTAAAGGGTTTGAATGGAGCTGTACTCTGCAACATCTCATTATGGAGTAAAATCATCTTAACGATTACGCTCTGCCAATACCCACTGCTTCATGGGCTGCTCTCATTACTGTGGGAGATGCTCCCTGTCTGGAAGTGACATCCATCCATCAAAGCAGCCTTGCAAGGATGGGAAAGGAAAGGAGGACATTGCTGGGCATTAATTGTTAGCATTTCTGTCTGCAAAAATCCCCAAAGTTGTAACAATTCAGCTCAAACACGTGGTATTTGGCATTTTCCTGCAGTGCTTTTTAGCACGAGAAGGCTTCAGAGAGTTTCATACATTAAACATAGGTTCTGTGCTTAATCTATTTGTACTGGCTGTTTCCTTTCCATAAGGAACCTGTCAGGAGTTTAAAATAATCTGAAACATGGTCATTTATTTCCACACTGCATTAGAACAGCACTTATCACCCAGGAACACACCTGCAGTGCCAGCACCTTTGCATTTGTGGGACTAAACACATTTGTACAAGTGCCTAAGTAACAGGGACTTGTACACTTTTCCTTAGGCTGAGCCAGGAAAGCTCTTTCAATATTATTTTTTGTCCCCCCGCAGAAGTCTTCCAAGAAAATGAAATAACTTTGGATTTCATAAAAATATTGTCTGGAAATGTTTGCTTTTACAGTGAAAACTCCAAAGCCTCTGACCAAATGATGCAAGTCGCCAAAATGGGAAAAGATGCTATGACAAAACATCATGTTCTTCATTAAATGGGGTATTGGACCAAAATTCATCTCCTCAGGAGGAAGGTGTGAAGGGGTATTTAATTCTGCACTTGCACTTTGTAAAACTGCTACAGGAAAAATGATCTCCCATGTCAGGAGCCAAGAATACAAGGGGCTGGTAGGTTGAAAAGGTTCGTTGTTCCCTCAAAGAACAACGTTAAATACATTTTTATAGCAAAAGATTTAAGGTCCATAGATTAATCTTATCATAAAGGAAAATATTAGCAGGTGACTTGGCCTTACCATCTGAGATACGTAATACAGGGTGCTCTGCAGTCACACAGGAGGTGGCTCTGCAGCCTGGCAGGCCACGATATCAGAAGTTACACAAAGCAGCTGTGGCTGCCCCATCCCTGGAAGTGTTCAAGGGCAGGTTGGATGGGGCTTGGAGCAACCTGGTCTGGTGGAATGTGTCCCTGTCCATGGCAGGGGGTTGGAACAAGATGACCTTTAAGGTCCCTTCCAACCCAAACTCGTCTGGGATTTGATGCTTCTATGTTTTACAGCCCTCAGAAGGAACAAACCCAGTGCACTGTGAGCCTCCAGCAGCCTTGGCAGGTCACAGGCCCCTGCAGACCCCCTCTGTGGGGGATCCCCCAGCCCCACACCCCAAAACCCAGTGCTTTCCTTCCCCCAGGGATTTGTGTCCCCACCAGTGGGGCTGGAAAGAAACATCTCCAACTCTGAAGTGTTCCTACAGACAAATAGAGATCTCCTGGGAGATTTTTAAACTCTTTTTTCCACAACCCCCCCCCCCCCCCCCCCAGTCTTCTATTAGTGTAATTAATGGAAGGAGAGGAAAACTGGGGAAGGAGAGGAGGATGTGTTCTGCTCCTTGGAGCCACGGCTGCCCAGCCAGCATCCCATCCCTCCAGCTCACAGATGGATGAGGCTGCTGTGCACCGGGAAGAGGAACCAACGGGCCAAGCTGAAATCCCATCCCAAATATTTAATATTTATAGCTGGGTTAGAGCACCAGGAGGCTAAATCACACACGGGTTTTGAATTACTTGCATGTTTTCCCCACTCTGTCCTCTTCTCCTCCATCATCAGCAGCACGTGGAAGCATCCTAGCTACTCACCCAGCCAGCTCTGCAGACAGAAAGCAATTTGCCAGTCAACATATACATTAACCAGAAAATCCCCCTGGGGAAAATCCCTACAGGAGGCTCAACGAGCCAAAGATACCTTAACAGAGTCCCCAAGCCCTCCAATGACTGGATTTTAATACCTTTAATAACCCAGATACTGTGAGCTAAAGTTAAACATTAGGTTTATAGTTTTTATTGTATTTATTTGGGTGCAGGAGTGTTTTGAATAGCTTGGGAGCAGCTTTAGTTGTTTTCCTTGTCAGCATGTTGGCCTTGCAGTTTGATGCACAACTCAATTGCTCCAGTCTAACAATTTTCCCTCCTCCAAACTGCCTGCGTTTTCAGAATAGTCCTATGTCCTGGTTTGAGCAGGTTGGATGGGGCTTGGAGCAACCTGGTCTGGTGGGAGGTCTCCCTGCCCATGGCAGGGGGGTAGGACTAGATGAGCTTTAAGTTCCCTTCCAACCCAAACCAGTCTGGCATTATGTGATGATTCTATTAATTATAACCCACCTCCATGCCACACAGAAAAATAGGCAAAGCAAAAGTAAAACTGTGAATTATCTCTTCTCTGACATGAACATGTTGAGTCACAAGTTAATTAATGGTAAGTTACATGAGAAGACTCCCTAATGAGCCCCCAAGCCTCTCTGAGTCAGGCGCCCACAGGTCAGAGGAGGGATGAAAAGGGGAGAACAGCTTGCAAAAGGAGGAGCAGGACCAGGAGCAAGTGGCCATCCACCCATCATAGAATTCCCAAGCAAGAGTTATATAAAGCATGATGAGAGATGTCAGTGCTTAAATAAAAAGGAGAAAAAAAAAAAAAAAAAAAAAAGGAAGAAATAAAATGCCAGAACTCTACAAGCAACAATTTGCCAGAAAAAGCAAAACAGCTGAGGAGGAGTAATCTGATCCACATTTTTTTCTCATTTTCTTCATTAATTTTAAATACCAAAAGTTACAGCAAGGCAAGCTCTAAAAAAAAATATTAATTAACTCCTTCTTTTCTGGATGAAAAAAAAGCATTGATTTTTCTAGGGATGTCTCCCTTTCATTTGAGAGGACAGGACCAGAGACAGCAGGCTGCTGAAGTAGCCAGCCATGCCAAAGTGGCTGAAGCTGCAAGCTATGCCAGCTTAGATACTGCCAGGGGGCTCCAGCCCAACACAGGCACATGCCTCTGGATGGCGACATTTGGGAAAAGCCTCAAAATCATCGTAAAGTTCTGCTTTCCCTTCAGAGGGCAGCAAGGAGGGCAGTGGATAGCCTTCCCTCCCATCGCAGATATCAGGACCAGATGCTCTTCCTGAGATCTGTTTGCCCCTGAATTCCACAGAAAAGACTGATCTTCTAAAAAGTGATTTATTCACAAGCCAACCTGAGAGAGACTCTCTGGTGTGATCTGGTTTGGGGTTGAGTGCAGAACCTGCCCTTCATCCACTCGCCATCCTCCTTTCCTTTTCCATGTCTCTCCTCTGTGTGTAGCCAGAGGGTCACCACAGTTTGATCAGTAACATCCTAAATGGTTTGGGTTTATCCCGTTCTGCATTTCTAACAGGTGAGGTGAGGGGATAACTGGTCCTGAAGGAATTGGCACTTTTCATGGCAAGACTGGAACAAAACGAGGGTGTCATCCAGTAGTGGAAACACCTTGCAATAAAGAGAAGGACACTTGGACCACAGTGGAACCTGTCACTCTGCTGTGGCACCAAGCGAGAGCCATCGGGAGTATTAGAAATACCTCAAAAGCACTAAATCCATTGGGTGCACCTAGTCTTGCAGCCTCCACCCTGCAGACAGGAGCTCCAGGTCCCTCTCTGACTACGCAGACACTCAACATCCAGTCTACTAAGTGCCTCACCAAAGGGAAAAAAAAATCCTGAAAGTCTTATTGCCAAGAAACTGCTTCACTGGCAACTTGTAGAGGCATTTCTCTTTCCAGCTTTGACCCCAACATACACCACTTTGCCCTGTACTTCTTGTGCAGGAGGATCATGAAGACAAGACCCAAATGTCTCCAGACAGTAGAAAGCAGCTGGCTTTCATCTCCCCACAAGCACTGGCCAGCCCATGCATCCAAGAGCTGTTTTCATCTCAATTCTCTTTGACCTGAGTGACCATTTTATTTTCATGAAGGTTCAGTGCTCAGAGCCTATCTAAGTGCCTATTCCAGCTGACATCCAAACCTGAGAAGCTCAAGGTCAGGTTGGTCAGGAGAGATCTGGGATACCACAGTCCTCACCCTGCAGCTTCCTACCTTTCCAGCTGGTCACAACCCTCTGACAAAAGCCACAGTCATTTTGCTTAAAATTCAGAAACAATTTCCCAAACATGAACTGAAGCTTTTTTAGTCTCTATGTCCAGGTCCCTCAGTTTGAAAGCAAAGAGGGGGGTGAGCAGTAAGGATCTGGTCCTGCTCTCACCTACTCCTGGGTGCTCTGGCTTTCATCTGAAGTTTCACTTTTTCCCATTGATGGAGCTGTGATGAGAAAAAGGCAGGAAATAAAAATTCCTGTTCAGCATCGGTTCCCATAGAAACACCAAAATTAAGAGAGAGAGAAGACTTGAAACATCAGCCAGTCCGTACACCTGCCAGCACAGCCCTGGCGTTTCCAGACCCTGAGCTGACAAAATGCCCCTTCGTGGGAATTTTATCCCCCTCTGTGGGAATTTTACAAACCCGAGACCTGTCCCAAACAGCATTGGACATGGCTGTGATGTCATCAGGCAGTAAACTCGGGATGTGACCCTCTCCCAAGGGTATTGGGAGGAAGCAGTGACAGCCACGAGACACCCTCCCACTCAGCCCTGGCCAAAGGAGCTCACATGTACATTTAACTGACAAGGCACATAAAAATCCCTCACTGAGGAAGGCAAACATGGGAGTTGTTTGGACAGGGTTAGCAGGTTTGCAGTATCCAGATGGAACATACAGCTCCTCCAAGAATGTGAGTATCATCTTTTTATTTTTCTTTTTTTTTTTTTTTTTTAACTTTTTCCAAGCAAATTAACATGGGCCACGAGCCAGGCTGTGTCAAGAGGAACGCTCACAGAAGGGGAGCAATCGCATCACGGCCCTTTGTCCCAATGAACCATTGTTGTCTTTCCCATTTTTGCTGGTTTTTCAGCTAGAGCAAACAGAAAAAGCAGGTGACAACCTGACACCATAGTCCCGGGACCCCCCCTGGTTATGACAAGAACTCCATCGATGGCTGGGAAGGAGGAATTTCATCTTCTCCTGTGCCTCTCGTGTGAATGCTCGGAAACGAAAACATATGCGCCAAGAAATCCCCGAAGCATTAATGAAAACTGGATGCTGCTTCTTGTTGCTTTCTAAATTTGATATATAACAGGAACACCGAAAAATGTGCAAAGGAATGTTCTCCCCCCTCCACTAAACGACAACAAGCTTTTCCCCAGTAGTTTGCAGCACTGTCTCTGTTCCATAAAAACACAATAAAAATCGCAGTGAGAAACACTAGAAGAGATTGACAGAGTAAAGCAGGAACAAAGTATAAAACTGAAGGCATCACAAGTAAGCTCTTAAGTCTCTTCTTCTTAATCTGCCCAACAATCTTCTGTGCTGCTCAGTTTTATTACTTCTCAGAAGGGTTTTAGCTTCAATATAAATTGGAATTACTGGGGAAAGGAAACATTTTAAACATTTAGGCACCCTAACTCTTTCAAGAGATGTTTCTTAACCTTTAATCCTCCTTCCTCCACTCACAGGCCATGCAATACGTGAGGCAAAAGGTCAATGATGTGGACCAAGGCAGTAGTCTGAGTCTAACCCACTTTTCTCCTACCCAAGCTCACTGCAGTTGGTGCACAAACACACAGCACTGACTTGTGTTACTGCAAAGAGCTAATGTGCTCAGATTAAATACTGGCAAGTATTTAAAGAACTTGCCACCCATGCATGGCCAAGGAGAAGAGCGTGCGGCCTTACTTGGGAAGGAGAGGGGCACATCAGCTCTCCCAAAGAGGTCACTGTTGGCCAGCCAGGTCCTCAGCTGATGTAAATCAGTTCTGCTCCCTCCACCTGCACCCTGGAGTCTTTTTAGAGGTGATGGGTCTAGCTGTGATCAGCTCTGCCCTGCCACCTCCACCCCTAGAGCTGTTGGCTAAGGTCATTAGGGGCAACAAGTGCCATGAACATAACACTGGACGTGTGGTCTCTGCTGAGACGCCTGCTGCAACCCCTGTCACTGCTGTGCACCAAAATATTTCATCTGTCTTTGGGATGGTTCCTGGCACACATTCTCTAAAGCAAACAGCAGCAGCACAATCAGCTCCAGACCCCTAAAGGCTGGGCAGCTCGATGCAGATGCTCAGCACTGCCACCATAAATATTCACCAGGCGCTCCCGGGAGCTGCGCTTCCATTTCCTCTGCCCTCTCGCAGAGAGGTGACCCTCCTGCCCTGCTCGACCTGTGGACACTTTCCCTACATCATGTAGAGAACCAGAGGGACAGGCAAGCTCAAAGTGAGACTGCCAGGCAATCATGAGCTACAAAAGAGACATGCACACACTGCAGGCACCCTGCCCAGTGACCTTTCAAAATACATTCACTTTACCCGTTGCAGAATGCCATCCCCTTGCGCCTGCACTTAGAAGAAATTTCATTTTCTCCAGAAGGGAAGGGAAGTCCCTTCCCCTCTGAAACACTCTCAAAGGGGCAGCACAGACATGTGAGATAGATGCAGCCACTGGTGCCCAGGGGACAGAGCAGCACGACCCACCAACTGAAGGCAGCTGGCCAGAAACCTTCTTCCTGGTGAAAAAGTGAAGACAACAGAAAAGGGTAAAGCTTTACAAGAGATTCAACTCTTCTGCTGGCTTTCCACACCAAACTGATTTACTCAACTAAACATCTGACCCCAAAGCATCCTTCCCTCAAACTGATTCACTCTAAAACTTGTTTTTTTTAAGGCAGAGAGGATTGGGGAAGGCTGGCAAGTGGGAGCACAAGTCTCCCTTCTCCATCCCCTCAACCTATACGTTGCTATATAGGTTGATCAGAACAGGCTGTGAGCAGCTGAGCTGGGTTTGCTCCCAGGGGATGCTGCAGATGAGTTTCAGCATGCTGAAATGATGATCTTACCATGACCTAATGGGTCTTCTTTGTCTGTCTATGGAGAACCCTTCAATGAGCTCATACCTCATATGGTTGATCACCATAGGTGGTGATGAGCAACTTTGGAACCACTGTAGGGAGATGAATAAAGATGCGAGTTTGAATATTCAAGTACACAGAGGTATGTTTGATGATGCCTTTTGTTAGACACCCTGGCCCCTGATTTATACCCGCTGTCAAAAGGAAGCTAAAGATAATGTTTGGAAGACAGCACAAAATGTTGGGTCTGCTGCATGGAGCTTAAATGAAACTACATGTTCAGGAGATCTGTACACACGTCGCTGCCTCTCTGGCTCTCATGTAGTTCATCTGCAGGTTTGGAACAAATATTCATTTCCACTTCAGCTAAATTATACTTCAGCCAAAGCTGTGGCTGTCAAAGTTGTGCAACGACAGTGGCCTTAGCCCCTTTGGGAAGGAAGTGGAGATGCAACCAAAGATCCAGCAGGGAATCCATGATATGGAGCAGGAACGGTCCCTTCCAAAGTAGCACCGCAGTTTGTCCCCACTAGAGCCATTTCATCTGATCAGAGGAAAACAGGATCAACTGATCATTTACAACACATTTTCTCTATTTTTTTCCAGTAGTTTTAAAGATACTGACAAATAAAAAGGCAAAGGGATGTGCTCTTTGCAGGTTTAAATTTGAAAGGCAGCATGTGAACCCACAGCGTTTTAGGGGTTTAATCGTATGAGCAGGGCATTTCAGATTACTTTAGTCTCCCTTTGATCATCTTACATGCCTCATCTGTTCATATCGTACCTTTTGAAGAGGATGTCTGATGTTTTCTTCTGAAGTTCTTGTAAGAAAAGGGAAGAGCCTTTATTTTAGGTTACCTTTAGAAAGGAGAAGGTTGACACACGCAAAATGCAGTTTTCACTCCCTTGTTTTAGTCATTTCAACACCAGAAAAGAATCTGTCAGTGACAAATTAGTAGGTTGGTTGTTATTCCTACACTGCTGCAAGAGAATATCAAACCTACCAGGAATGTGTTCTGGAAATTATACTATTTCTTATTCATTCTAAAGTATAAATAGGTGCTGTTCCATGGAATTAGACCAAAAATGCATTAGCAAAATAGCAAAGTAGGAACAAGAGTTTGGTGACAGAAATATGTAATAGCACCTAACCAGATTTGTCAGCAGGAGCATTTTGCTCTCAACAATAGAGATGCTCTCCAAGATAATAGGTTTAGCTCTAGAGATAATGCAAGGCAAAATGCAGTAACTCAAATTATTATTAGTTCATCTCATTGTCTCTACCCAAAGCTGCTCTGCAGTAAGAATTTTACCCCCGAAGCACCAGACTGATGCTGGGGAGTCTGGACAGAGACTTCACACACAGATTCTGCCTCACTCTGTGACTCATGGTAAGAAATATTTGGGGAATTGCTAATATGCAATGTATCTTAATGTCTATGTTTTTATTCCAGTTTTCACTACAGGCATCGGAAGGTCTTTGATGGGCTTCAATGGGCTTTGAATGTGGGTAACAAAAATCCCCATGAGGCTTTGCAAGAAGGTTTCTAGATCCCAGAAATTCTAGGCATTACTCACCTCCCTCACACCAGAACTGAGCTGGGGATTTGCTCCCAACACAGGGGACAAGAGGGCAGGATTTAAAGCATTCCTGGCATCTCATGGCAGCAACATGCTTCACAGTGCCCCATTTCCCCCAGCTCCCAGCCAGGAGATTCAGCTAAGCTCTGTAAATTTTCACAGAAAGGGTCTCCAACTGTTCTGACTTACATGTCAAAAGAGATACTTTACCACAACATCCATCATCCGTCCCATCTCCTCCAAGTGGGAAGTTTTGGGGTATCTGGTTTTACATACTGCCAGATGCTGGGCTCTTTCATTCCCTGCCAGGCAGGAACAGAGTCTCATAACTCACAGCCAGCACATCATGCCATAAACCTTTTTGTGAGACGTACTTCATAACCAGGAGGGTTAAAAAGTGTGACCCCATATATTTAAAAAACAATAAATGAGGAATTTAGTGGAGTAAGTAGCCCATTAGGCATGGCACTACATTTGAGCATGAATTTTGACTTCTCAGATTTTTCTAAGAGAACACTTTCCAGATGGAAAAATAAAGATTTAGCAAAATAGAAACGCCCTATAAAAACACAGATTTTGATACAGTTCTGATGGGAACCTGTCTCCTTACCTGCCACCTAGCACATCTGGCACACAGACCCAGAGCTTAGTGCCTGCAAGATCACATTTCAGAGCAGATCCATGGCTGAGGACCACCATGGCCAAGAGCAGCTGGGACTTGGAGCTCTTCCGCCTGCTGAGCCCATTGTCTTCCCCACTGGGAGACTGAGAGAGAGAGCTCCATCTCCTCTTCCTCTTCACAGATTTCTCCATCCAAGACCTGGGACCTTGGTCAAGCAGAATGGCAATGCTCTGGTGTAGTCCTGATGCAAAACAGTCATAGAATCATTTAATCATAGAATGGTGAAGGTTGGAAGGGACCTTAAAGATCATCAGGTTCCAACCTCCCTTCTATGAGCAGGGAAACCTCCCACTAGTCCATTTTCAAGTTCAATGTGGAACAAATCCAGGTCACACTTAGGTCAGTCCAGGATACTTCTGGCTTCCAACCTTGGAGATAGTCTCAGCATGAACATTTATACCTCAGTGCCCTGTTTGCTCTCACAAAGAGGCAGATTCAGAGTGGGAGCAACACCTCCCAGCTGTAAGTGTCCCAAAACAACCAAAACAACCAGCCTACAAACACCCCCTGTTCCATGTTCCAGGCAGCCTGGCCATGTTGGATGCAGCAGCATCCCAGAGGTGCTGGTGGAATTGATCCCGAGAGAGAAAGGAGATGGGAATCCTCCCCACTCCCTCCATGAGGGCTGAAGGCAGGAGCAGCTCATGCTGCCATCCCAGGAAAAATATGCCTATTTAATCCCTACCAAGGAAATTACAAAGCTTTTAAAGCTCAACCTTCCCCTCTTCAACAGAACATTAAAAGCTACAGTAAGAATTGAGATGAATTAATGTCTCCAGGCCCTCCATCCTCAGATCCATTTGCGTAACCACCCATAAGGGGGGCTCCTACTCAAAGGAGGTCACCAGATCTGGAAATGGCACATTCCAGTTTAGTCTGATTGATAAATTTCTCTCTTTGGTAAAAATGTAAACTGGTAGTTTACAGACACAGGGGAAGTTCTGCTGGTGAAGGATTTTCAGGAAAGCTCCCTAAGCTCTGGCAGCGTTGGACACGGGCAGTTGTCAGGGAAATGCTCACTTCCTCTATCTGTCCATTGGAATGTACCTTCAAACATGCTGGGGAGCTGAACAAGGCACAGAGCAACGCCCTGAGATAAAGGAGGAAATCCCTTTCAGGTTGACAGAAATAGATCCAGCAGGGAGGTCTTTCCAAAAAGAAAACAAATCATGCTAAGACTTATCTCGTGCATTCGCAGCACTCACTAAAAAGCCTCATTTTCCAGTGGTAGTGAACAAATCTCCCACCCAGTATCTGGAAATGCCAGAAGAAAGAGATTGTTCGTATAAACACATACATTTCCAGGGGAAGTTTACTCTTCCTATAGCCAGAGGATGTTTACTTTTCTAGAAAAAAGAGTATGTTAAAACCTTTCCTCCCTTCTACTTCATCACCCTTTCACTGGCACTTAGGAACAGACATTCCTCAGTTCAAACACGAGGTTTAGCAGGTCAAGCAGAGGGGGAACTGCAGTGGTATATGCAAGAAAAAATAAATATGGGGAATGAAATTAATAAACAAAGAGGCTGAGTTAGAGCTTAGAGATGAGAAGTTCCCTGAGAGGGGGAATGACACATGCAGGCAATGTGATGGCTGAAGTCTGGCAACTCAAAGAGCACAAGCCTGGGGCTGAGCTCTGCAGGTCAGAGCCATGAAGCTTCTAAATGTCAGGGGGACCACAGGCTGAGACCTTCCTTTCTTTCTTCCTTCCTTCCTTCCTTCTTTCCTCCCTCCCTCCCTCTGCCACTGCTCCTGAGCACTTCTGAACCACAGGGAGAGCCAGCTGCCTTTTGGTGTGCTCACTTACTGATTTGCTGCTAGCTGGTTTTAGAGATCAAAAATCAATGTCAACGATTTTAACTTGAGTTTAACAAAGTCCTAATGAAGTTTAATGGATGCCATTAGGTAAATTGCAAGCGCCAGCACAATCCATCATTGCAGAGAAATGGAGCTACTTTAAAACTCATTTTAAGGTTTCTGATATAAGTACAAGAGGAATAAAGAATATCTCGTTACTTTTACGACCACTTAACAAGCTTCTGCAGTATTCAGAGAGGCACCTACCAATGAAAAACCACTGCTCTCATAATTGGGTACAATTCCAGTGCCTTTGGATGACGCCCACCTGGTTAACTGCAGGGTGAACTGGGCTGGATAAGCAGCAAAGACCCACATTAAAGGTGAAACCCTGGCTTGGGGAAAACAGGCAAAAGCTGCAACTCTAATACTCATGGAAAAATTCCAAAAGCCTCTATTTAGACAGGCTTAAAAAGTGTTTTACCTTTCAGCTATGGAATAAAGATGAAGACAAAGAGGTTTTGATTAAGGTCTTGTTCCTGCAAAAAATGAGGACAGGAGAACCTCCTCGAGGCTGGGCTTTATAAGAGCAGTTTAAATAGCAGTTCTCTGCAGAAAGAAAGATGAGCTTTCCCCCCCCCATATAACAGGACAGGAATCCAGGTCCATTGCTCGCAACCCAAATGAACAGGTTATGACAGAGCTGAGCAGACAGTGAAGAGGCCACATCTGTTTGTACCAGTGCAGGTGCTGGCTGACACTGGAGCACTGAACTGTGCAAAAGCATTTGATGTTTGTGTGAGAAGAGCCCTCTGATTTTCATGAACAGAAGCACCTGATCAGAGGAAAAGCCACGTTTCCATGTTGGATCTCTGGAGTTCTCCAGTCTGACCCCAGGACTCAGCCCATTGAGTTCTGAAGACCTCCAAGGATGGAGTTTCCACAGCTTCTCTGGGCCCCTGGAAGAGCAGAGTGGGGAAGGGCTGAAAATTCAGCCTGTGTTTGTCTTAGGCTCCAAAACAGCTTCTCAGAGGCACTTCTGGCTTCTCTGCTTGCAGACCAGGGAATGCAGCAGGTCTGGGGGTGCTTAAAGAGAACTCCAGCTAAGGCTTGGAGTTGGGTTTTCAGGCAGAGGGTGGTGGTGACAGGGAAGTTCCCTTTCCTGTCCCTCTCACTCTGATGTTGCTGCAGCAGCTGAGACTCTTCCCCATCCTGCACCCCCTTCAAACTACCAAGAGGAAGCCACTGTCACCAAAAAAACAGACATAAGGAAAAAAAAAATCTCTGTAACGTGACAGGAAAAGCTGGTCGTGCACTTCAGGTTTCACCAATAAAATTGCTACAGGTTCCAGTACAGAGACTTGAGTTTCTTCCATCTCCATGGAAAGCAGTGTCCTGTTAACTGAACCTACGCCTGTTTTTCAGAAAAAGCTTTAAAATGAGGAATGAGGGATCATCTTGTGTGCATTCCTTCCTCTCCCCCAAACTGAGGAAAGTAATCTCTGAGGGAAGAATTTAATCAAAGCCAGCTGCTAATTACTTTCCTGACACCAGGGGAGAAGAATGTTGGCATCAGAAAGATCTGGAAGATTTTCATTATTAATATTTCATAAATCTGTAATTGGATCGTTTGATTTTGCAGTCTCCTTTGAATAGAGGTAGAAACTTTATTGAAATTAATCTTCATGAATTCAGGCCACAAACTTCAGGGGCTGATAACCAATGGATTGATTGGAGTATCTTGAAGTGCTAACCCTGGAGAGAAGATAAATTGGGATTGCCTAAGGACAAGTCAATACAGACTGAATGTAGTCCAGAGTGCCTTCCCACTAGAGGAAATAAATTACATTCTGTAAAGAGTTAAAGTTGAATTTCTCTGGCCCTTTTTTGCTGAAGTTCAGAGATTCAACATGAATATTTCATCTGAAAGCAAATGAGAATTAAGTGTGCTAACATTGAATTAATAAAATAGTTGAGTAGCATGCAATAGTGAGCAAATGTTCTCATGAAAAAAATCCCAAAATCAAAACTGCAATGTTCTAGTTATCTAATATATGGCTTAAAATCAGGTAAAAGAGTTCTCTCTTGATCCTAATGAAATAAAGCAGAAATTCTATTAAATGCAATAAGAATATTGTAGGGCAGAATAGTATTACTATGAGCAACAAAACCAATTCCTTGCTCCTACTTGTAGCTATTGAGTTATGTATGGAAAGATTTAGACCTGGTTTATGATAATAACCCAGCAGCCAAGCAAAAAAAATTAATTGTCCAGAAATAGCTGGTTTATAACTAAAGTAAATGAAAGGCCATGTGCACATTGACTGAGGGATCTGAACGCCCAGTCTTTTATTTTGAAGGCAAGTGATTAAAGTTCCCTTTCCTTAACCAGTGTTGCTGCTTTGAACAGACAGCAGAAAAATGGCAAAAAAAATAAGAAAGAAGAGTGTTAACCTGAGTATTCCAACCTGGCTCGTGTGTGTTTGCCCTCTACTGCAGAAGAAAACAGCAATATAGGTCTTTAATGTTAGCTTTAAAGATTGTTCATTCAGGTCTGGGCACCTCTCCCCTGACATTTTTAACTCAGCATGGAGAGAGCTGCATTAGGATGCTCAGTCCTTTCCACATATGCAAGGAAGGAGGTTTTTTGCCTCAAAGAATTCCTGATCTAAATTAAAACACAACATTGGAAAAAAAGGACAAAAAGCTACCTGAAAACAACACTGAGTCTTAAGCTAGCTACAAAGCTTTCTCCTTTCCCCTTTCCATCACTGCCAAGATGTATGAGGAGGCAAGATGTGGAGGGTATGAGCTAGGCAGACAAAAAAAGGAGTGAACTTGGAGGCAAAAGTGGAGGAGGTTGTTCAGCACGGTGCCTGTGGAAAGCTAATCTGGACTCAGAATTAGAAAATTGATAAAGATATCTTTGTTAGAAAAGGTCAAAAGACATAATACATGAGGAGTCATGGATTTGGTAGATATGGCATGATGGCTGAAGTGTTTGATGAGGAAAAAGGCAAATGAAAAGATGAAAAAGAAGGAGCTAAGATGATCCTTCCTACAAATACACTTTAGGCCAGAGGGAGGCAAATGTGTCATGTTCCAGGTGACGTTAGACAAAAGAGGAAGGCAATTTGAATCATGGAATCATTTTGTTTGGAAAAGACCTTCAGATCTTCAAGTCCACACGTTAAAGATCAAGTCCAACCATTAACCCAGGTTATGTACAATTCTGCAAAGAGGGAGGATGTGCAGGAACTTGGCTTTGGAATCAGTGCTCTGGCTGAGCCCCACTGCCTTTGTGTGTACACCCAACATACACTCTGGGGAGAGTGATCTATTTATTCAACAGAACCCCCACAGTCAGCAGGGCTCAGTACCAAATGTGAGCTATCTTTGTATTCCTTGTTTTTCCTGGAGCAACAAGGACTTGCCCAGAAACACAGCTTGGAGCACCTTCAACTGCAGATGGTGAGTAGAGTAAAACCATGACCTTTCACTCTTCCCTGTGGAGAAGTGCTTCACCCTGGAGAGTGCTCCTTCATGGGGCTTCCAGCCAACTCACACCAGCACGCTGCTCTGTCACCACACAAAGGAGAACATTTTCAATGTGTACAGAGAATCCCAGACTGGTTTGGGTTGGAGGGGACCTTAAAGATCACCTAGTCCTAGAAAACCCTCCTGCCATGGGCAGGGACACCTCCCACTAGACCAGGTTGCTCCCAGCCCCATCCAACCTGCCCTTGAACACTTCCAGGGATGGGGCAGCCACAGCTTCTCTGGGCAACCTGGGCCAGTGTCTCACCACCCTCACAGTGAAGAATTTCTTCCAATACCTAATCTAAATCTATCTTCTGCAGTTAATTAACTTTATGTAGCAGCAACTACAGAAATTAACAGATATTTAGGAACTCTGCCCATGGAATTATCTCCATCTAATTCATAAGGGAAAAGTTTATTTTAAATAAGAGCTGGCTTTGTAAATAAACCTCAGATCCCGAGAAAAGGTGGGAAAACGAAATGGAAAAACAAAACAGAACAACAAAACCCAAATCTTTGGTTCACTGAAGAAGAGTTTTATTCTTCTTTTGTAAAACAGGTTTTGAGAAAACTACATATGACCTTTGTAGGATCAGTTTTGCCAATATAAGTGGCATTTATGCTCCCCGTTCTCACCGATTGCCAGGAAGCCCCTGGGCCCAGCGGTCTTTCGCTGTCGGAGAAGCTCCCCTCCATTTTCTTCAACAACACCAGCCCCTCTTTTATTCATTTTCCACTTTATTGTATTCCTCAGCCCCAGGCAGCCGGAGCCGAAGCGGGGGGCGGGAGGGGAGCGGGGAATGACAGCAGCCCGGTCTGCATTACGTGACTGACGCCTGGTGCACCCCGCGGGTACTGCACCGCCGGGACAGGGACAGGCCAGCCGGGGCTGGTGCTGGCCCCGCCACCCTGAGGAGCCCCCGCAGGGCCAACCCCGGGCGCCCTTCGCTGCTGCCCCGAGACCCGAGCAAACAGCAGCCCCGCTGGCGGCTGCCGGCCCGCCCGCAGGCCCGGAAGAGCCGCCGCCGCCGCCCCACACCTCCCAACGGCCCCAAGCAATCGAACGCCGAACGACTCGAACCGCCGGTCTCCGTCCGCTCCTTGCAGCTGCTCCGATCGAGGTGTCGGAGGATCGGCTCGCTCGGCTTAGGTACGGGAGGGGCGGGGGCCCGTCGCGCGGGTGCGCCGGGGGACGGCGGCCGGCGCCATTTTGCAGGAAGAGGTGAGTGCAGCTCTGGTTCCGCTGTCTCTGGTGCTCTCTTCTCCCCTCCCGGTGTCTACCGCTGGTAGCTTCGGCCGCGGGCGGCCGGGCCTGTAACGAGTGGGTGGTGTGTTCTGTGGGAGTGTTGTCACGGAAACGGGGGGCGGCTGTCAGGGGTGACAAGCCGGGACGGGTGCTCGGCCCCGCCGGGCTGGGTGAGAGGCGGGCAGGAGACGAGGCCGCTGCGAGGCCCGGGGGGTGCGTCGGAGACCAGTGCGTTCGCTTCTCTTGCAGGGGCAGCCGGGCCTGTCGGCGAAGGAGCCCGCCGTCTGCAATGGCCAGTGTGAGTACTGCCGATCCCGCCGTAGGGGCCCCCTTCGCCGCCGGCTAGCCGTACGGGGGTGGCTGTAAACCGGCCCCTTGTCCCGGCGAGGCGGCAAACCGGCGCAGTCGGAGGAGAGTGCTGCTCCGTGTTAGGCGGGACGTTTGCTGTTTATTTCCCCTCTAAAGCTCTCTTGAAATCGTCGTGCTTATGGGGGAGTCACTGGTAAAAACCTCGGTTATGTTAGGGTGCATTTTTATCAAAAGGCAGCGGTATCTTTCCGTCTAAGCTTTAAAAGCCAATTTCTGTGTATATCGTGTGAGTAATCGAGTTGAGGATTAAGTAGGATCTGTTTTATTTGGGTTTTATAATGTTATGAGTTGAGGTGAAGCACTCGGCTCACCAGGGTACTTTCAGACTGAAGACTAAAACACCCTTTACTGATTTAGTTTTGCTATGGAGACATGAATACTTTATTGATTTCAGGGATATTTTTTCACTTGTGTGCTGCTCGGCGTGTAAATATTTGCATAAGTGAGCTCAGTCAACATATTTAATTAACACCATCTCCATGTTAAATGAGCCTGATTATAAGGTAAAATGCTCTTTTCTTGTATTGCCTGTCAGCTGTAATTGTTGACATTTGCCTTATCATCACTATGGAAAAATTAATTTCAGTGGTGCTTTTACATAATAGAGGAAAAAACATTCAAATGGAATTTGCAGACTTTGGTGGTTATTACAGAAACCTAGTGGTGTTTTAGAACTACACAGCCTTAACTATTAATACTTGATTTAAGAAAAAAAGCAGCACAAATGTACCTTTATACATTTGAGTCTTCATGGTGTTGGTAGAACTTAATAGACATAGTGTGTTTACATAGAGGTGGTGTGTAAGAAACTGATTTTTATTGACTTAGGTCTTGAAACTTTGAGTAGAGTTTTTATCTTAAACATACAAATAGTACCATTTTCTCACCTTTTTATTTTTAGTAACCTTGTTGCACACATATTTAGTACACACACACTTCAGCTTCTGTAGAATCAAGAATACAACACTTAAGGAAAATCTCTTTATGTCAGTTTCTCTTGAGTTTCTTTCCCTCCTCTGGGAAATAAAGTTTGTTATGAAAGCACAGATGCCATGACAGGTGGGATTATTTTTTCCAGCAGTGCATGCTCCTGTGCAGCTGCAGTCAGGTGTTAGTAATTCTGTCATAGGGTTAAGTAGTCTTTAATTTATGTTAAAATGACACTTCTAATGTTGTTTCAAGTGTATGGGTTGTTTTTTTTCTGTGAGGCATGAAAGTTGTGGGTCAGTTTTTAAAGTGTAAAAAGCAGATCAGACTTTTCAGTTTAATGCAATGGATCCATGGAAATAATCATGGGAACAGTCCTCCTCCATAAGGGAGTTTAGGTTGTGGGGTTTCAGTGGTGCTGTTTAAACTTTTCAGGGTTGTTGTTGTTTTTTTTTTGTCACATGAGGAGCCTTTCAGTAAGTGTGTTTGAGACTTTTCCTTTACTTTCAATACTATTACTAGTAAAATATAAAACTAATAAGAAAATACTTTTAAAACTTGATTTTACAATAATGCAGTTGGTCATAATGAAAACTGTAGTTTGGTTACTGACTGAGGATTTCTCTTGTGAGCCACAGAGCTGTCCTTGAGGTAGTATTTTTGGTAGCAGTATATAATGCTTATTTTGTTTTTGTCTTCTCAGGTGCTCTGTCACAGAGCAAGATTGGTCACCTACCTACCAGGGTTTTATTCCTTAGTCAAGAGAGTTGTGAATCCCAGGGCTTTTTCTACAGCAGGTTCCTCTGGCTCAGATGAGCCTCATGTTGCTGCTGCACCTCCTGATTTATGTAAGAAAAAGCAAATTCTTTGGCTTTCAATTCATGTGCAATCAGAACTTGGCATCACGTATCAATTTGGGAATTCTGAAGTGTTCTTTTCATGTCAGAGCCCTTTTACTTGTGCACTGTGGTTACTTTGGTTATATGTAATTGTGATCAAATACAGATATGGGTGTGTTTTTCTCCTTTCTTTCTAAACATGATGACTAAAGCAAGGCCTTGGCTTTTGCAGGTCCAAGAACTGTGTGGCCAGATGAAGTAATGGGCCCATTTGGTCCTCAGGACCAGAGATTCCAGTTGCCTGGTAATATTGGTTTTGACTGTCACCTAAATGGCACTGCTTCTCAGAAGAAAAGCCAGGTTTCAAAAAACCTGCCTGATATATTAGCAGAGCCTTCAGCAAGTGAAAGGCATGAATTTGTCATGGCACAATACATAAATGAATTTCAGGTAAGAACAGGCTTCTGTGTGAAACTGGTATTTCTGGTCTAAGAGAAACATAACTCATCTCTCTTCCTTCTAAAAAATACACCACTGATTTTCCAGATGGCTTTGAAAGATGAACTTCAACCAGGGTGAGTGAGAGATTACCTAGAATGCAGCTGAAGTTTTGTCATTGAGGGGGAAGAAGTATTTCAGGGTGTGGTGGTTTTGACTAAGCAGTGCTTAGTGAATTAGTGTTTTGATAGTGACTTAATTGTGTGGATATGGGAAAAGAAATCTTCCGTTTCAAAACTTGCTCTTTACCAAGTCTCTCCACCTTTTATCTCATGGAGTTGGCAGTTTCTTCAGTGTCTCCTTTAGTGGATCTGGGCTTGGATAGTTCAAGCAGTGTTTGGATCAGGCTGCTTGGGTCTGACAGCCAGTGAATGCAGACAGAGGCAGATCAGAGTGCCTCAGGTGTGGCAGCCAGGCTGCAGAGTGCAGAGCTTGCAGTGACTCAGATGGGTTATGAACAGCCAGCAGCTCCATAACTGCAACATTTCAACTAGTTACTGACTCAGCCTTCCAGGCTCTCTGAGGTGGTGACATGCTCAGGCACTGGAAGTCAACTAGTAAATCTCACTGTGAAAACGTTGCATTGTGTCTTTTGTGAGTGGAGCATTGTATTCCAAGGTGTCCAGAAAACCTGAGCTTCTGGTGAGCTCCCCAGGTTCTGTTTTCTGCTTATGTGGATCATACTGTCTGTTAAAAGCCCACCAGAAAATTCTAGTGTAGTTCATTTAGTGCAAACCAGGGGCACTGAATGCCTGTGTGCTTTCTGGCAAGATTATCATAGAATTGTTCAGGTTGGAAAAGACCTTTAAGATCATCGGGTCCAACCTTATCCTAACCCTGTTACCCTATTTCTGATGACTTCTATTGGAAGACACCTGGTGCAGCTGTTGCTCTCCAAAATGGAAGGGAGAAACTGGAAAGAGCAGAGGCAGGTTTTGCAGCTGGTATTCAGAAAGTCAACAAGTCAGCTCTGCTCTGTACCAGTGGTGGTCAGGGATCCATGAACAGCATTTAGTTAACAAAAAATGCTTAAGTGCTCATCCTAGCAGAGGATCCAAGTTTGAATGATGGGATCAGCTGAATACAGGAACCTCCCCATGGGTTGCTGCAGCGAGCAGGAGAAAAGCTCTGTGCTGCTGAAGCTCAGGCACCAGTCCTGGAACCAGTGAGAAATGGGCAGCCTCTGAGCTTTGATGTGTTAGTTTCATCTGAGTAAATGGCCATAGTTGCTTGGTGATAGCATGGCTGCTAAGCACAGGGGCTGTGTAAGAGGTGTGGAGCTGGCTAGAGTGGGAGCAGCAGACAATGAACTGCAGTTCTGGTAAGAGGAGCATCCTATTGTTAGGAAAAAAAGTTGACCAGCATCACTGTGTGGTTTGTCAGGCTTAAAGTACCAACTGAGGTGTTCCAGTGACTTTGCAGTCCTAATTCAGGTGATATGTGGAAACACACATATTGAAACTGCAGTTCATGGCTGCTCTTTGTCTGCTCCTGTGTTTTGTGGGTTTTTTTGCTACTCTTAAATAGCAAATTTGTAGAACAAAAGTGCCTCACTGCTTTCAAGGTAACAGTTTTCTCTTGGAGCTTCCAGATACAAACAGGTGTTAGGTACCACTCAGCCGTGTCATTTCAGCCTTAGAGAAACTTCCTGAAGAGTTGTACATCTCCTTGCAAATAGTAACTTTGTGAAGCAGCTGGGGTGTGTCAGTGGTCATGGAGTCACCAAACATAGGCTGGTGCACAAAGTTACTCCTGATAAACATTAATGAACGGGAAAGTTACCATTTTCTTTTTTCTCAGGGTGCTGATGTTCCACAGAAACAACAAATAAATAATGCTGAAACTTACTTTGAAAATGCCAAGGTAGAATGTGCAGTACAAGCTTGTCCTGAACTGCTACGAAAAGGTAGATTTTCACTTTTTTTTTTGGACTGCTTAGAAATGAAAACGTTTTAAAATGTAGAATTGCACAAGTAAAGGCTCTGATACAACTGATGCCACAGAATGTGTGATAGAAAAGGGTCACTCAGAGTTAATGTTCTACAAAAGAAAATGACATCCTATAAAATGAAAGCTGTTGACAAGACTTTGTATCTCATATAAAACTCAGTGTCATTTCAGTTCAGGGTCAGCTGGGGAGGGGACTAAGCTCCAGCTGCTTCTTTAGTATCAGGTAGATTCTGGAGCTAATTCACTATCCAAAACCCAGTTTGTGACAAAATCAAGTCTTTTGGCACTGCTTCTTAATACAATAGCAAATTAAAATGATGAAACTACTTGAAAGCATAAGGTTCATGTCTTTCTTTAATTTGCTGAAGGAGAAGGTGACTGAAATTCAATTGGACTAGAACTTTGTAATTTTAAGTGTCATATGTTGAAGGAGAGAAGGGACTGAAATCTTGATCTAGATGCTGAAGAGAGCAGACTTTTCAGGGAGTGAGAATGAACCTCACAACTTTTAATTTTGGAATGTTCTTTTTCCTCCCACACTGAAAACAAAGCTCCATGAAGCCTTTTCATGACGTTGGTGCTTCGTGTGGCCTTCCTCTTTGTAGTCCAATAGATGATGGAGAGGGAATCATGACAGGTTTGGGCCTGGGAAGAAGAACTGTCACAACTCATGCCAGTAGTATGCTCCTGATACTGACTCTGCTGTCATGTCCTGGGAAGTAAATCCAAGGCATTTCTACTGAAAGATTTCATGAAAAAATCAGTGTAATGAGGCTTAGCCAGAAAATAAGCATCTTGACACTTCATGTGTGTGAAGAGTGGTAGTGTTCAATTAAAAAATATTAAAATATTGGTCTACTTGGTGTTACATCTTTGCAAGAAAGGCACTCGTTTGCACGTTCTGCAGTGTGCAGAGTAGTGGGGCTTTTATCATCTTGCAATTAAACAGGAGGTCCTGGAAAAGCAAATTCCACTCCCCGAGCTGCTTTTATCAGGACCCCACCCCGGTGTATTGGTTCCCAAAAAAAGGTCACCATTTCAAACCTGGGTGCTGGAGCTGACAGGGAAAACAGACACATACCTTGGATGTAAATGGAAGGAAGGCTTTAAAGTAGGGTCAGTAACTTGTCTGAAACTGAAAAATCAGAAGTAAAACGTAGGAGCAAGGCCTCATGTGCCCATTTCCCTTTTGTTTTAGACTTTGAGTCAATGTTTCCAGAAGTGAATGCCAGCCGACTCACGGTACTGACTGTCACCCAGAAGACTAAAAATGATATGACTGTGTGGAGTCAGGAGGTGGAGGATGAGAGAGAAATGCTGTTGGAAAATGTAAGTAGCTGACAGTAACATCAGCTGAATTTTGTTTGTGGATGAATCCTCTGTGAGCTATGTCTGTGTTTTGGTCCATTTCTAGCTCTGGTAGTAATCACAGTAATGTACTGTATTACTTTTTAGAGCATATTTGAGCTAATCCTGTATTCTCTTACTGATAAAACAGAACTTTTTCCAGCTTTGTAGCTTTTCAATGTCTCATAGAAGGATTACACTCTTCATAGTGGGGTGAGTCAAAAATAGGCTTAAATATTGTGAAACGCTACAATAAATTATTAAAGACACTTGATTGTTCTCCTATTAAAGGGCAGCAACTATTTTCTTACCTTATTTCAGCATTAGTATAATGCATTTTGTAAGATTTTTGTGCTCTCCTTGTGTTTCTGTGGCGTGGCTGAGATTCCTGTACGGAGTCTTTCCATAAGTCTCTCCTTAAATGTCGAAAGTGGTTGCTCTGTTTTTTATTTTCAGTTCTGATACTGGGTATGATTAATGCTTTTAGCCTGAGTATCAGATACTCTTAGGACACCTTAGCCACCCTCAGGAACTTTGTCTCCTTGTTCTGTTGCCACTAGAGGGCTCTTTGAAAACCGTTTTATTTCACATTCTTCAGGTCTTCGGTGTGTACTCCAGGAGGTGTCAGTGTTCACCATTCTGTTCTTAGCCCCTCAGAATACATATTTTCTAGATATTACCTGTTATATTTCTTTCTAAAAACCAGTAAAAATCAATCTGTGTGTTCTCATCCGTATAGCAAGGGTCATATTTATCTTTGCAAGTAGCCTGGTAATGTCCTTTCCTGTCCTGCAAAGTGCAGACGTGACCTGTAGAAAGCAGTGCAAGGGCCACCACAAAACAAGGAAGAAGCAGTCTGAAGGATCGACAGGAAGATTACACACAAATTAAAATTCCCTCATTTTAGTGTGTTCTTCTCTTTGAATTATTTATGGTCTGTTGGTCTTTGGCATTGTAATCTGGTCTAATTATATGTTAATTGGCATCTTTCTTCCTTGTGCACCTCCCTGTCAAGTCTAATATAGTCACTGTAGGGGTGTTAGGATGTTGGATGTAACCTCCCGGCCTAAAGGTTACTAACAGCAAATTCACAAGAAAATGGTCTGTTTGTTTGCTTCATAGATGGTTAGAAGGAACCTTAAAACTACTAATTTAATGTGAGAGGCTTGTGCTCAAGTAATGAGGGTTCTGTACAGCCAAATCTGGATGTTTACAGTAGTGCATGTCAAGTGTTTATTAACCTTGCTCTGAGTGATGGCTGGATCAAAAGAGGTCCTGTATCTGAAGTGCAGTGCCTAACATGCTCTCCTCAGATGGCTTACTTATTTTGTGACTTAATTTACAGTTGAGGCATAGTTAATCATCAGGGCCATCAAACCTCAAAATACAGAACAGATTACTGTAAAGGTTAAACGTCCTTATTTTGGACCATGAAGGGCCTGAAGCTGAGTAACTGTAATAATAGTTCTATAAATTTGAAACCTCAAGCTATTAAGGGCACCAATTATAGAGAATAGTCCAGTTTTTATAACTGAATTCTCTTTGTGCTTTACTCTAGCTCAGTGTATTCAGCTTGTTTAGATTTTGGACATGTTTTCCTCAGGGTACATGGATGGTTTCAGAACCACCACGTAACTCTATGACCTGCTGTCATGGTGCAAAACTAAAAGTTTCTTTAAAATCATTTGCAGTTAAGCATTTGTAGTGCAGGAAGAGCTACATAACACTGTCCTGTTAAGACTTTACAGCAAAATTAGGTTTTTCATATGTTTATAAAAATACATTTAACGCTACATTTAGTGTCAGATTTGGGGTGTTTAGGTGAGATCTGTCAACTCATGGAAATAGCAGCAATACCTGAACTAATGGTTGACTTCTTAAAGGGGCTAAGAGGTAGGATTGCAATCTACGTGAATAATGAAAGCAATTACATGATTCCTTGGACAAGCTGTTAATCCATTACTGACTGGTGCAAGGAACAGTACTAAATCTCACATGATTGGAGTAGCCTCATGCATGCCATTAATTCTAATCCTCTTAATATTAATAATTATTTATTGAAAACATGCTGAACTTCTCCTTTATTAGTAGAGGGCAAAACAAATCTGTGCTTGTTCCTTTTCAGAATGTGTTGGATCTGATGTTCGTGTATGTGTAACACAAATCTCATGTGATATCCTTCTTTTCCCTTTATTTTCTTCAAGTTCATTAATGGTGCCAAGGAAATCTGCTATGCAATTTGTTCTGAAGGCTACTGGGCTGACTTCATTGATCCATCCTCAGGACTGGCAGTAAGTTACGTGCTGTGTGGAGCCTGCAATGGACACTGCAATCTCCTAACTAGCAGTGATAGTTGTATTTTTTTATGGGTTAAATCCAACTTTTTTTTTATATTGCCCAAAAGCTGTTACCATAGGATAATTCCTTTCATAAACTAGGACAGTAACCCTGAGCCAGTTCCCATACTGTCTCAGCTGCCATTGCAGTTGGCCCTTTGGAGAACATTGTTCAGCAATGAAGTTGAATTTTAAATAACCTCAGAAGTTTGATGCCTAGAAACCACTTGGTCACTGGTTGTGACCTCCGGAGGTAACTTGGTAGACCTGGCACCTATTTGTGTAGATGGAGGGTGTTAAAAAGTCTCTTTGCTCTAGTTAATGATATCTTTGTTATGCAGGAAAGATGAATAGCTTGTTCCTATGGAACAGCACTGGTGTTCATCATCAGATCCCACCAGTTCTGACAGTTTGCTCCCAAGGCATCTGGGAGACA
This sequence comes from Hemiprocne comata, assembly GCA_020745705.1. NCBI lineage: Eukaryota > Metazoa > Chordata > Aves > Apodiformes > Apodidae > Hemiprocne > Hemiprocne comata. Next base: position 2,313,745 of record CM036591.1, read on the forward strand.
TGAAGAGTCTTGAAACTTCACTGAGAGAACTGAGAAAGCTCCTATCAAAGCATAAATGTATATGTGCTTTTGTCTGACAACTAACTGTTAAAACCATATTGCCAGATCATCAAGGCAAAGCTCAGTTTAGTGGGTTTTTATTGAAAAGCTCTGTGAAAGGCAGTGATTTGTTGTCTCAGCAAAGGCAAATAGGTTAGCAGAGCATGTGTATAAGGTAAGCAGGCAGTTGAAGGTGTGTATAGTGCTTAAAAGCTTCCCGGAAATTCCGTGCATTTAAGGAATAGTTGTGGACTGATGAAAGCAAGGTTCTGTCTTTGGGCTCCAATTCAGCAGTAACATCCTGACAGATCTCCTGATGAACAGGTTTAGGCCCTTGGTCAGGAGCTTCCTCCTGAGATAAAGCAACTGAAATACCTGCTTCCAATTCACACCTTTTTTGCTCTTCCAAGCATCTTCCTTTATCGGGGGCTCATTGAAAAGGTGCATGTAATTTTTGCTATTTCACAGGAGGGCTCTATCCTTAATGCCTCTAGAAGCAGCAGGACATTCCAGCACACAGCTCCACCTTCAGTGCTGTGCCAGTGGTGACAGGGGGTCTGTCAACCTGGGGTGCCAGTGGAACCAGGGCTGCTCTGCCTGCTTCCCTGTGCATTAAACTGTACACAACACTTCCTCCAGCAGACCTAACTGCTGCTTCTGGGCTTCGGGTTTTGTTTCACGAAGGGGGAGTTCTGGCATGGTAGATGCTCTTGGAAATGCTCACGTGAAGAATTCTCTTTTTTTTCCTTTTGTTTCCACCCAGTTCTTTGGGCCCTACACAAACAACACCCTGTTTGAAACAGATGAGCGCTACCGCCACTTGGGCTTCTCCGTTGATGACCTGGGCTGCTGCAAAGTTATTCGGCACAACATCTGGGGTACTCACGTGGTTGTAGGGAGTATTTTCACTAATGCTGAACCTGACAGCCCTATCATGAGAAAACTGAGTGGAAACTAGCAGTCAGCAGGGCTTCACGGGTTCCTACAACCTTTGCATTCTGTTACTTGATGATTCCCTCTAGGCGTTGTCAGGAAATGCCACGCTCTGAAGTCTCCTTAAATAATAAAGTAGCTGTTATTTATTTTAGTCTTTGTGGATGTGTTCACTGCATGTGACTTAGAGTATGAACAACATTCAAACCTTTATGTGCCACAGGAATGTTAAGCTGTGAGTTTCCTCCATCTTGAATGAGTTTAAACATGTATCCTTTTTTAATATTAACTTACAAGCCACACTTGGTGTCCCTGCTCATAGCAGGGAGGTTGGAACCTGGTGGTCTTTAAGGTCCCTTCCAACCTTAGCCATTCCAGGATTCTATGACTTCTGAACCATTTTGTCTTTCAGTATCAGACAAATCTGTGCTCTTAGTATTGAAAATCGTGATGCCAATGAGGTTTCTAGGAATTTTGCCACTTAATGGAGTGAGTGGCAAGAAAAGTGGAAAAAGTAATAAAACTGTTGTCCCAGAATATAAAGCTTAATAAAAACTGCAGAAATAATGCTGGGCTAATCACTCATTTGCTGTTCTAAAATGAGAATAATGAGATAAGCTTTTAGTGGTCTTTAAGAACAAGTAATACTTCAGTAGTGAAGTGTTCACTTGATTGATCCAGCCAGAGACTCAGTAAAAAGTCCTAAATTACTCTAGAATCAGTCATGTCTTAAGGTTTTTTTGTCTTGATGTTGCTTGGGATTTTATTTTCTCAGTGTTAGCAAAATATATTTAATTAGTTTACATATGTAAATGTAACTTAAAGTCACTTCTGTAACTTTCTTAGGTCATTAAATGCACTGTGGAAAGAAAAAAAGATAATAGGGTAATGCTTGGATATCATCATTGTTTATCCTATGCTGAGATGTAATTTAGACTTGTCTCTGTGGAATTTTGAAATGCCTGTGGAAAGAGCAATTATGATCAATTATAGCAATTATGACCAATTATAGGAATATTTCAACAGGAAGGTTTCAGTAAACTAGTCAGATATAAAAACAATCGGGTGAGTTGAAGTTAGTGGAGGAGGACTAGTGAGGAGGACTTGAGGCAACTGAAGTACCAAAGCAGTTGGGTGTCTCACTGCAGAGACTAATAAACCAGATTGTAATCTCCTGGCAGTCAGTGATGGGGCTGTTTGTTAATCACCTCAGTGGAGCCTGTGCCACTTCCTGCAACAACGGGAATCCTTCAGACTGTCCAAATGTAGTGCAGCTTTTGTCTGGATAGTGGCTACACCAGAGGATGGTCTGAGAGGTTTAGTTTCCTATCAGATAACTTGAGATTTGAATCATTGTGTCTCTTTCCAATGTTAACTAACAATTATGGATTTACAACTTGTTCTAGCTTTGTATACTATTTCTATTCCCTGCTCAGGGTCTAAGTGGGTTATCACCAAAGCCTTTTTATTGTCTTTAATGGGTTTGGAACCAGCTCCTTTACCAAGTGCCTGTATCTGTCCTTGTCAATGATTCCTGCAAGCCCACAACTCTGCTGGATCACAGAGGTGGAAGTGAGGAAGACTTTCCCCTGGAGAAGTGAATGCTGTCTACTCTGAATTTACTCCCTGAGCCAGCAATTCAGAGGTTACCTTGCTCACCTCCTGTCACTGTCACCACTGCTGGCTCTAGCCTGCACACGAGTCTATGGCTGCTGAGACAGCATTTCTGTATCACTGTGTCATGGAATTTGTGCTGAATTTATAGAGCCCAACTTCTTGAGCTCCTCTCTGCTGTCCAACAAAGCTGTGTTACTTCCAAGTCTTTTATTAATTTTCTTTTCTCATTCTCATCAAGAGGATTAAAACAAAGCTTGAGAAGCTGCACCGTGTCTTGTCTGTTTGCAAAATACAATGATTTTGCAGAACACAAACGAGTTCATTTGCCAGAAGAGGGTTAGGATCTCCCTGGGCAGCAGAGTACACTGTTGTGGAGAACTTGGTTGGACAAATATAAAAAAATAATTCTTCAAAATAGTTTGCATTTATTTTAGCTATCTCGAGGACTCTTGATGCTCTTGTTTTCTTCAGCTGACTTTGCTGCACTTGCCTTACTGTGTTTCAGAAAGGCTGGGAGCTGTCAGGCAGCTGTTCAGATTGAGCTTGGCACACTAGTTTTTGAGTTCATGTCCTTTCAAGTTTCATCCTGGAAAGTGCTTTAACAGTGACTTTTCAAGGTGCTTTAACTGTGGCAAAAACCTCCCTGGAGATAGTGGGAGTTTGGTCTTCACTAATACTAATGTCTCATGCCAGAATCTGAGGGGAAGTCTGACTTCCTGATATTTTTTTATTCCTGAATAGAATTTTCTCACACTGGTTCTGAAAAGAAGCTAGAACTGTTCCAGTTCTGTTTCCCTCACAACAGAAGAGCTATACCCTGCATTATCTTGCTGCTGTGAAATAGAGGTTGTTGAATACAGTGTCATTAACTGTACTTCTGATAACAAAAACCAAAGCAGCTTAAATGTTACAAAATGGGATGCCTTTCTAGGGTAAAGAAGCAAGCAGCTGAGAAGAGCTGTTGTATGTAAGGTCACATTTGCCTCCTTAGCAAATCTACTGTTCTGTGGGATGTGCTGTTTTTCTTAAGTCAGAGAGGCTATTCATTTTTAAATGTTACTAATTAATTACCAAACACACCAGCATTTATTTTTTGCACTGAATTGCATAAAAGCCTATTTCAAGTGGTGATGGTGAGCATCACAAGAGCAGTGCTCTCTCTCTCTGTGGTTGCATTTGCAAGCACCTTAGTGTACCTGGAAAATAAGTTTAAAATTATGAAAGCCTAGATGTTATTTGTAGTAGCCAAAAGACTAAAGAAATGTTAGAGATGAAATATCTGTCATTTAGGTGCGCTAAGACATGAGAAACTGTTGTAAATATCTTTCCATGGAATTCCTAGTAAAGGTGAGGACTAAAACTAGAGGTTTGTTTTTGTCTCTAAAATGGAATGCTTACATGGTTTTCAGTGCCAGGATTGTTCACATCTCAGCTGTGCCACAGGACGAGCCAATTCCAAGGGCTGTGGTGTTGATTTTTGTGGTGGGTGGGACAGAAGTGCAGTATTGTAACAGAAGGAGGATGGTGTATGGAGGAGCCTATCACTAAAATAGTTCAAATTTCAAAAATTAGCACCATGCAGTCTGTCATTTGGGGGGAGTAAAAATGCTGTTGGTGATGTCGAGCTGAAAGGTAATAGCAAAATAATTGTATGGCTCGCCTCGTGTGCCAAGTCCCTTTAAAGCCTCTTTTTATTTAGAGTTGGTTCTTTTTTCACTCAGCAGCCTCAAAATTGTCATTCAGAGCAATGTTGACTGAGTGTACGTTTATAGAGAACAGGAAAAAGAAGGCAGGTAATCAAACAGCTCTCATTTACCAGAGCAAAAACTGAATGTACAGCTTGGTCTGTCAGCTTGGTTTCCTCTACAAGCTTCTGCCGGGAAATCTGGGTAGTGTATAATGGAAAAACACATCACTTTGGAAGAGCTCAGTTTAAGGAGGCAGTGTTGATGCTGTTGCTCTTAGAGACAGGAATGGAGCAGCAACACAGTGTTGGTACCCGGGTGATGTGTGTGACCCAAGACATCGGAGGGCACTGGCCGTGCTCTGTTCCTCTCGGCTGCCCCCTTAGGCAGCAGCAGCAGCGCGGCTCTGTGTGCTGGTCCTGCTGGGCTGAAGGAAAGGGGAAAGCTGCTGGCTCCAAACCCCTGTGGAACTGCTTTTTGTGGGTGCATGGTCTGATGGATGCAGGTAAGGAGGTTGTTACTGTGTTATGGGATATACCACATGTGTGTTTCTGAAATCATGGGCTTCAGAAACTAGGGAACTTCCCAAACCACCCTGTCACCACTTCAAAGCTGCTGCTGTGACCATGTGTATGAAATTAATTCCTTCCCTTGCTCTAGATCTAACACTGAGTGGACACTGCTCACAGCCCCAGCCTTTGATGGCAAGAGAAATGGCAGAGATGCCCTGTTGGTGGGGAATTAATCACATCTGTGTGAATTAACTGCTGAAATACCTCACTGGATCCCAAATGAAACATCCTGGGTATGGATATTTTTCATACTCATTCTTCTAGCAACATGGAACCACTTCACACAAAATTTTACACGTTTCTGGTTGGTTTTTTTTCCACTTTTTCTTACACTAAGCTAAAATCCATGCACAGTTACTGATGTTTCTGAGCACCTTAGTGTAGGTATTTATTTTTTCACTTGAGATGTCCCTATGCATATCAAAGTCACGGTCAGGAAAATGCTTTGGTTTAAGCTTCCCTTTTAAAGAGAAGAATTTTACTCTGGTTGGTCAAGACCCACGAGAAAAACTCCCCAGGATAACTCAAAGCTTGAAAAGTTGCATTTTCACAGCTTGCACCTCCATGTCCTTCATGGCTCCTGACGAAGTCTTGCTGAGTAGATCCAGGGTTCAAATGCTACTGGGACTCTTGAGCTCCCCAGCTCCTGCTGAAACCAAGGCATCCTCCTGTTACCCCCCAGCTTTGATTAACTATGAACTCAGGCTAACACTAGGACTGCAATGTAGCAGTGAATTATTTCCTAAGGAGGACAAGGCAGGATGTTTTAGTGCTGCTGCTCCAGGACTGGCTTGTGGGTCTGTCAGGGGGAAAAAAAGCCCTCCTGAGCATCAACTCAGGTGCTGGTTATATTGTTTTGCATTTTGTATCAATATTTTTGTGTGTCATTGTTCTAATCGGGTGCAATTTTAACTTGTTTGGGGTTTTTTTAGCTTGAAAGCTCACTGGTTGGGAAGGTGCTGCTTATAGTTAGGGGTGCTGTGAAAGGGAATGGGATGTTTGATCTGAACAATTGTCCTCTGTGCAATGTCAGGAACCAGCACTCGGGTTAGTCAGTTTCCAGCTGAGGCAACTAACTACTGGTAAAGACATTAATATAGAGTAAAATCCCTGCAGTTTATTTTAAGTGATTATGTTTCTGCTTCAAGCAGAACTTCAGCAGACTAACTCATTTCAATTGCAATTAAAATGGGGGAATGCTGAAGTTTTGACCCTGCTATTACAACACTTGCCCAAAGAACTACCAGCAGCCATCAAGACCTCAGCTACACCCGAGCTGCCACTGACATGACCTGGGCTTTTTTTTTTTAAAAAACCCAAATGCTTTTGGGGGCAGTTGGCCAACTGCTTTCAATTACTTCATTGAAGCCAGCAGACCTGCTCTAGTTTCCTGCAGATAAATGTACAGCTCATTGTCCTTTAGTGCACCAGGGAAGGTTAAGCACTGCTGTGGGTGCTTTCTGCTTGCTGTTCCAGGCCAGTCAGAGCCTTTTGTCCCTGTAAGTTTTCGTGCAGGCTGGCACTTCCATTGGGGAACTTTTCCCCTGACTGTGGAAGTTGTGCAGGGGCTACATGCCCATATGCACACACGCACCCCAGGCTCACAGCAGCTGCTTGGTGACAACAATAACAGCTTGTGTCAGCTGCAAGAATAAGTGATGTGTTGGCTTTTTCATAGGATCCTGCTCTGTGATAATTCCCTTTGTTTCCAGGGGCATAACGGCAGCTGACAGCTTCCTTTGTCAGGAGCAGACCTGGGCCAGGGGATGCATGCAGGGATACATTTCACTTACGCCTGCTTTAGAGATACCACATTTATTTTTTGAGGTGTGAGGGTTTGCTGTGCCCTGTCAATATGCAGGGTTTAACCTCGGGGTCGGTACCCCAACATGTGCCTTCACCAGGTGGCTCAGACTGAATCATTTGCTCATGATTGCAGAAGTTGTGTCTGTGAGATGCTCTGATTGATTTGGCTCTGAATGCTGTGAGAAATAATTTAAGTTGCTGTATGAGTGCTTGGTCTTGTGGCTGTGAAGACTCTGTAAATGTCCTACAGGTCTTGGAGGGACTTTGTGTGGGCTTGTGCTGGGGTAGAGGAGGATGGGGCTCAGGAGGCTTTGCATGAATTCCTGCAGACCTCCTGCTCTCCCTCTAAGCAGCAGGTTGAGGAAGGAGACTGGAGCGTGGCATGTGGTGCAGTCTTAGCTGAAAAGCTGATGTGATGACAGGAGAAAAAGCCTCAGGACACTGAGTGTAACTCAAGTGTTGCTAAAACACTTGGGTGGTTTTGTACCAGCAGGGCTTTCCCAAGGGCTGGTTTCGCTGCAGAGACCACACGGCTGCTGCTCAGCTTAGAAAAACCTGAAAAACTTTGAACCAAGCAATTTAATGAGTAGAACTTAAATGCTGGAGTGGAGCTGACAAGCTCCAAGATAAATGTGGTTATTTAGTTGTTTTCCAGGACTGCTTTATTTACTTGCAGAAGTTGGATATATTTCTTTTTTTATTTTCTCCTGTCATCTTTGCCACCTCAGAGAGGAGCATTGGGTGGCATGTGTTTTAAACCCAGAAGTACATAAAATTTCAAGAAGATTGAAAAATAGAGGTTGGTGATGAGTAGTAAGATGAGAAGCCCCAGAGGTGCAGGAGCAAAGTATATTTGTGGAGAGCCCTGCTAGTAAATCTGGGAGTCTGAAAAAACACACAAATGTCTATAGGTAAAATGCCACTAAAATGAACCCCTTCCATCCCTGCTCCTGCCTACCCACTGAAAAAAAAAACACAACACAATTGGTTCTGAAAACCCGTTGAAAGTGTCCCAATGAAAGTTAAACTGAAAAGGCATTGACCAGCTCTAGTAACTCTAAACTTCTAGCGTAATGAATGAGCTTTTCCTGCTACACACCAACACCCACAATAAGGACAAGAAATAGCTGGGCTTTTTTTGCCCTCTGGACAAGTCTCCTGCCATCATCCATTAAGGAAAGAAACCAGAGTAAAGCCAAAGGCTGATGGTGGAGCCTGAAGCCCAGCGCCCAAACCTGAAATCCATATACAAAAAACCTGACAAAAAATAATGGTTGCAAACTGCCTGTGGCTTTTCTCTTCCACGGGCTGCTGCAGTGCCTTTAACATAGCAGCCCTTCACCTTGGCAATGGCAACTCTTGCTTTAATTTATTTTTTTTTTTTTCCCAGTAAGGCTCAGGCTGCTCTTTCAGGAGCTGCACAAACACAAAGGTCTTGACAGTGCGGAGTCTGACGGGGGAAACCTAACAGGATTATGAGACTGAAATTTCATGCAGCTGGGTGTTATGCTTCACCGAGAAAGTAATCTCTGCTGCTAAAACCACAGCCTCTGGCAGGTGGGAACAGCTTGAGGAAAAGCACATGTAGCCTGAGGGCTGGACTTTGGGGAGGGGTTTGGGTCCAAAAGAGACACAGTGATATCCCATAGAGACTACGTGTCGGGAACAAACTTGTTGGAATATATTTCCCCTGGAGGAAACTCTAAATGTTGGTTAGGGGGCTGTTTTCAGGTGACAACCCAGCATTTGGGTTGTGAAAAAGCTGTATATGGGGGCGTGTTGCACCCTCCCTTGTGCTTAGGTGGATGAGACATTGGCTGAGTGTGAACAGTAAGAAATACCTGTCCTGGGTGGTCAGCTACAGGGGCAGCAAAATCAACCCTGATCTTTCTGTTCCCCAGGACACCTGCCATGGGCTATTTTTTTTTTTAGATATGGCCCTGCATGGCACTCAGCCTCACAGTAGGATGATTTCTATTTTTTACAGGAAAAACCTGAGCAAGTTACCCCTTGAAATTTGTTACCTACTTAAAATATTCTCCTTCCAGCACCTGGCAGCAGAAAGGACTTGGCTGGCAGCCCCTTCCCACTGTCCCAAGTCAACACCTTTTTGGCCTAGTCATTTCTAACAGATGTGGACTGAGAAGTTGAGGTTTAGCTGGTCTTCAGTAGAGCTTGATAGAAACAGCTGTTGCACACCTACAAGCTATTTAACTTGGAGAGTAGTGAAGTGTTTATAAACACCAGTAAAGCTGGCTTTTCTCATCGTAAAAACCTCTGGGAGGATTTTTTGAGCTTGATACCACCATCTTCATTTTTCCATTATCTGCAGCCCCACGTTGGGTTTGTTTGCCAGTATTATGGATAGGCTCCATCACACTGAAGATACCCTGCTATGGTTTTTAGTCTGAGACTTGTAGGGTTGAGCTCCATGTGATGAACTGTGTAAATGGTACATGTCTGAAACCTGGTGAAATTCTAAAATGGGGATAGGAAACCTCAAAACCCCGTAAATACACGTAAGTTGAAATAGATATCTTTAAAATGCTTTCAAATATATAATGTCAATGCTAAAGGAATTAAGTTATTAGATCAGCCTGGGCTGATGGTTGGCTAAGGAGGAATCTAAGTGGCCTTTGGGATGAATGTCCAGGAGATTCCCACTCAGAGAGGAGCAAAGAGACATTGGTACGAGAACCAACCAATGATTTAATGAGGTAGGGATGTAAGATGCAACAAAAGTTGGAAGCCCATCTTGACAGGCATTGGGAATTGTGCTGCTGCAGGATGTACAAGGACTTGGATTCGAAGGCTTGGGTCCCATCTTGGGTTTTTTTGTGCTAAACTGATGCCATTTCAGGCATTTCCAGCTCTAAGGTTTGCACCTTCAGATCACGAGCAGTAACTATTGTTTGCCATGGATTCCATAATACTCATATTTTTAAGTACCTTTCCCATTTCCTTTCCCACTAGCTCCATATAGGTACAGTGATACCATTTCCCAGACTCCAACTTCCACTTGTTGGCTGTTTCTTGGTGAAAGAAGCAAGTTGTGATGCAGCCTTGACTGGGAATATCTGGGAACCTCCAGGCATTAGTGAGACATTCATTTTAGGACTAAGAGGCAGTTCAGGAGCTGTCAGTGACTGTGCTGCAGTCCACTGTGCTACTGTACATTGCATTTATTCCATTTAAAGCTATGGGAAGTGGGGCTGTGCAGAGCTCAAGGCAGCAGTGTCCCAGTGCAGGGGGCTGGTGATGACAATGGGACATTGTTTTCAGACACCTCACACATCACTTGAAGATTTAAAACATTTATTTATACAAATGTACAGCATTTACAAGAGTTAAAAAAATTAGACATTTAAAAGGAACATTACATATATAGAGCCCAAAAATAAATAGGGTGCAGCTCAGCATTGAGGTGCTTTAAAAAAAACAAACCCCAAGAGCTCAGTGGGCAGAGGGGGCACAGTGACCTGCTGGCACAGGGCAGGGTTCTGTAATTGTTCCCTGCTTCCTTTCAGCCACCTTAGTTTGATCATTTAAGCTCCATGGCCATGATGCCCCTTTCTCCTCAACCAACTACAAAAGGAGTGTAAGTAACTGGCTTGGCTCAATAACATTGATAACTACATTTGGCCAGCAGCATCCTGGTCTTTGTAGGCACAGAGCACTACCAGGTACCCAGAAAGGTCTCTGGTCTGCCCGAGGTCCACCTGAATACAGAGTGCATGTACCATCTGTTGGTGCACACCACGAGCCAGCTGGCACTGGAGCCCATGTCATCTCAGTGCAGGTAGCACACCTTTCACGTGGTTGAAGTGGTCCTAGAAGTCCATCATCTCCTTATGAAGAAATCCAGCCGTTCCTGCAGCCCAGCCCACGTAGTTATACATGTCTAGCTCAGAGTTAGCATGTGTTAGGCTTGGTGAGTTTGCTTAAATAACACTAAAGCTGCAAATTGTATGGAAAACAGAGGGAGATGACATATGGAGATGCCAGAAGACACCGGCGGAAACCTGACTGTAAGCTGTTGGCCAAGGCAGCCAGGAGGTAACATCTGCTTCTTGCTGCTGGGGAGGTGTCTTACTGCCTGCCTCCTAAATGCACACACTTAGCAAGGCCCAAAATAAAAATACAAATCCTTAAAATATCAAGCTGAGCTGCCACCACCAGCGTGTGAGCCCTGAGACAGGGGGGATCTCCCCAGGAGCTGCTACTGCTGGCCATGGGCACGATGACCAGAGCCTTGAGCCCACCTTGGTTGAACAGATAAGCAAGAGGTTCATGAGTAATCCCAGATTTCCCAGGTGTCTGCATGGTGCTGGCTTTCCAACATGTCTTCTCAAAGAGCACATCCTGGAGCTGGCCCTGCTTCCACACACAGCCAATGTTTAACCTCTGCCTCAGAAGAGCAGCTGAGCCCCTGCCTGAGGTCCTACCAGGCTTAAACTCTTCTGTTCTACAGGATAATAATAATAAATACTTAAACTGCTGTTGCAGAAGTCATAACCCCCTCCACCTCATTCTCCCCCAGCCCTAAGTACCCCTGCACAGGACAGGCTTTGGAAAGACTGTAGGGTTGATCTTTTTTTTTTTTTAGGGTCTACTAGAGATAGGTCTAACTTGCACAAAACAACAGATTGCAACTACCCTCTTAACACTAGTGATCTGTGAGCAAGTCACAGGAGAGCTGAACGGACATCCAAAGGGTTTGCCTGGGAGTGAGGTTAGTTAGCTTCTCCTCAAATATCAGTGCTGCTTGTGGTTGTCCTTCTCCTTTGCCTCCAGTAAAACTCCCTGGCGTGCAAGCAAAGCTCACCCCAAAGGCCACAAAATTCCAGGCAGCCCCGTGCACACTCAGATCTGCAGGTTTCCAGCTGTTAATGGTACCCAGTGCAGATGCTGCTGGATGGGGGCTTGCTGCTCCCCACCAGGAGCCCTCTCAAAGCACCAAAGGAGTTTACAAAGCCTTTGGGTTCCAGCGTTGGCTTCCTGGATCTGCCTTTCACTGTGTAACTCCCCAAAAAAAACACTTCAGGGCATGAACAGAATCTAAGTGTAAGAAAGTGCAAGTTACCTTGGAGCATCAGGAGCCAAAAATTAGCTCATAAAAGAACAATTTATGACCATAATACGTTTGGTTGTTTGGTCTTTGTTGGTTTGTTGGGTGTGGGTTTTTTTAAATGTGGTTTAACTGTAAAGCAAGTCCATGGACACCCTGCCTTTATGACTTACCTTGCAAAACAGGGCTGATTCTTTTTCAATAGTGATACAAAACATTATATATATATATATATTTTATGATAATTTATATATTACAGGATTAACCAACTGCAAAACAACCATTTTGCCTGGCGGTATCAGTGTTAAGAATCTTTAAAACCCTGTAGCTCCAACTCAACATACAAAAATAAATATTGCATACATGATTTCTGAGCAAAACAAACAACACAACTCACCAAAACCAAGCTGTAGCCAGTGGCAGCCCATGCTACACAGCCAGAGTACATTAAATAAAATAACAGAAGCTCTTCAGGATCAGTGTGCTCTCCTCACATGCCAAAATGTGACAATGTGTAAAGCCCCAAAACAGCAGGAACCTGTCGGCCCAGCAGGAACGAGCATCTCAACCTGGACACCCACCAGCTCTCTGCACACCTTACTCCTCCTCCTCAGAGCTGTGGGTCCAGGACTGCAAACCCACTTCCCCATACCTCAGAGTTGGAACTTGTCGAGTGTCTCTGGTTTGGTTTATCAAGCAAAGCCATTTGAGGGGTGGCTCTTCGGGCTGCAGGTGGACAACCTTGGAGGAAGCCTCTGTGTGCAATGCCAGCCTGATCCAAGCTGCTGCTGCTCCTTCAGCCTCATCCAGCTACTGCTGCCTTGCTGCCAACTCTTGCCCTCTCCCAGAGGAGCAGGAGATGTGGCAAGACTGCAAAGACTGTATATTTATCCTATGTTCTCAGGGCAGGTTAACGAGACACCAGAGTTAGTGCTGTGACAGTATAACAAGAAAGTTTCAACTGTGTAAGTGATGGTGGTGATAGCAGCTGGCAGGGACAGTACTTTTAAACAACGGTTCTTCATGGTGGAAAGACAGGAGTTAAGAAAGGTGTATGTATCAGTCTCAGCCATGAGGCCCAGAGGTGACCCAGCACTGTGACATCAACCCCAGCCAGAAGAGACACACCGTGGTCAGCAGGAGGGGATGGGAGAGCTGCTGGGCTTTGCTGGGGGGGGAGAGGGTTGTGAAGACGGCGTCTGTTGTGTTCCTCGGGAGGGGCAAGTTGCAGATGCTTCCTTCACAGCAGGAGGTGCAGATCTGAAAGAAACCAGGTTAGAACTTGGTCATTTGAAAAATGCCAGTAGCACCAAATAAACACAGAGGGGAAATAACATGACATTGGCAAAGGAGCACAATGGCCAGCCTGATTTTCTTTTCCCTCGTTTTTTCTCCCTCCCCCTCCTCCACCTCTTTTTCTTTTCCTTTATTTTTTAAACCCATCTACTTAGGTACAATTTCACCTGTGCAGGAGCAGGACAATGGCTGGTGCCAGGAGGACACAACCATTTTGAAAAGGATATTTTCTTTTCATAGAAACATAGAATGGTTTGGGTTGGAAGGGACCTTAAAGATCATCTGTTTTCAACCCTCCCCTGCCATAGGCAAGGACACATTCCACAAAGACCAGGTTGCTCAAAGCAATTATTTTAAGTTAACTTTTCCATCCCAAATAGGTAAACGGATGAAAACCAGCAATGCTTGGCTGAAGTACAGCTCAGAGATGGGGCTGCAGTGAGCCTGGCAGCTCCAAAAGTTATTTTAACCTGTTATTTTAGTTATTTTAAGCTGGTGGAGAAGTTCAAAAAGGTCAACTATTGACCTTCAGAAAAATCTTCAATAAAAAACTGTTCAGTTCAAATATCAAGCATCTCCTCTGAAGGTTTTTGGGGCTTTTCCCCACTGGAACGGAGCAACTCTCCATGGCCAGTTTCAATAAGAAAACCCCAAGATGGCTGGTGAGCAGAGCAGAGGGCACCAAACATGGTTGTGTTCTACAGGCCAAGCTCTCACTCCTCAGGCAGAAGGGAGTGGTTTGCTCCCCTGAGTTATTCAAAGAGTTATTTCAATAGATTATTCTATTGTTCTGGGAGAAGTTATTCCTTTGTTTCTGTGACAAATGGAAATGAGCTGGAGCTTGTTAAAAAGAGAAACTGCATTCCTGACAATGCTGATTTACCCACTGAACCAGTCAGACTCCTGGCAGAGGCCAGGAGGATTCTGCCCAGTTTTCATATGAGAAAAAGGCAATTTTTCTCTCATACCTTGTACTCTTCATGCTTTACATATGTGCAACCTGTAGACAGACAGTCTTCCAGTGGCACACAGCGTTTGGTGACGGATACACTCTCTCCAGTAACCTTCATCATGTGCTGGCTGAAGCAGTATCTTGTACCTAGAAAGACAGAAGAATGTCTTTATCTGTCAAATTTGAGTTTTGTGATAGCCAACAAATAGGAACAAATAGGAAAAAGGTCTTTTTTTTTTTTTTTTCAAGTCTTGGGATTTAGGGCCACAAGGTTGGTGAAGGAGGTTTGGAGGGGATGCCGTATGAGGAGCAGCTGAGGGCACTTGGTCTGTTCAGCCTGGAGAATAGGAGGCTGAGGGGACACCTCATTGCAATTACTGCTTCCTCACTAGGGAAGGTGGAGGAGCAGGCACTGACCTCTCCTCTCTGGTGACCAACAATAGGACCCGAGGGAATGGTAGGAAGATGTGCAGGGGGAGGTTTAGGTTGGACATTAGGAAGGGATTCTTCACCCAGAGGGTGGTGGAGCACTGGAATAGGCTCCCCAGGGAAGCAGTAATGGCACCAAGCCTGACAATATTCAAGAAACATTTGGACAATGCCCTCAGGGACATGGTATGAACCTTGGGGTTGTCTTGTTCTGGGGCAGGAGTTGGACTTGGGGATCCAGGCTGTCTGAGGAGGTGTTTGAGTCACCATCCCTGGATACATCTAAAAAGACAGATGTCCTGCCAGGGGACAGAGTTTGGTGGTGGACATGGCAGAGCTAGGGTGGTGGTTGGACTTGATGATCTTGAAGGTCTTTTCCAACCAGAATGATGATACTATGATTTAAGAAAAAAAAAAGATAATTTTGATGTATTTCTTACAATACATCAATGTCACTAAATACACACCTACACCCCAAGGTCTGGTGCAAAACTGAGATTTCAAAGCACTCTGGAACACGGAGATGTGTTCCCAATACTAATGTAGGTCAAAGAAATGCAGATTGGATAATGAAGTTACAGAGGGAGGTTCAGATAAACACCCCAGATCTTGTCTACTGTTAGTATTCTAGGAATTGGCTTTTTGAAAAGATAACATTCACAATATTTATTTATCTCTGAAGCTTAATATACCAAAAATACCAGCAGAACAGTGAGAGGATTTATGTATTTCTCAGTTTCCCAGTCTTTAGATAAAGCACCATGGAATGGACTGTCCCCCTGCTATTCCCATCGCATCTTCTGCACACTTCTCCTGTGGGCTTCCTCATCCCCAAGGGACACTGTCTTCCTCCTCCTTTTTTTAAGCTGCTCCTCTAGGGACACTTGTAAAAGAGAAAATTCCAAGCTGGGTAACTGACAAATGCTGAGGTTATCCTCAGGCACACAGGAATTTGGGTTGATTTCATGCTTTTGTCATCAGAGGGAAGTTGAAGGGGCTGTTCCCCTTCCCTGCACTCCAACATGAAAACACTGGGGTTTCCACACAGGAAGCATGCCATTATAGATTGCAGCTCCTTATTAATCAACTGTATTATTAATAAAATTGTTGCTTTCATGAGGGGTCGGGGGGGAAGGGGTGTGATGAATTAGAAGTGACCATTCCTGTCCAGCTCTGGTCTCCAGTGGGCAAATCCCCTCACTTTTCTCATGCTTTAGGCCCTGGGCAGCAGCCGAGTGAGCTTGCTGACTGAACATGTTATTCCTGAGGCAATAAAACCCCTCTGACATCTGTTCTAGCTTTGACCTGCTCTTAACTCAAGTGTGATATCCACAGCAAACAGACTTTGCTTATCACCAGAGCTGGAGCCACTCTGTGTCCTGGCTTCCCTCAAACTGGCCAGGGCCACAACACCCAGATTTTAACCCATTTTCCAGGTTCTCCTGCCTGAAGGGGTGAAGCTCTACACATTTTTAGGCCACAAGGAGCTTTGAGCTCCTCCCAGGACCTTGCCTGGAAGCACATTCCCCAGCAAACCCAGGCCTGCATCCCTGGAGCTTTACTCCTCTGCTTTGAACGGAGTAGGGAAACACAGAATCTGGGCCCAGAGTCACACGTTGACTTTTGAGAGCCCATTTCCCAAACCCCAGCCTCTAACAGTGCTTTTGGTTTCACCCCCAGTGGCTGGAACATCAGTGTGGTGGTGGTGGTCATCATCAAGACATCAGCCTGCCCACAGGCTATCCAAAAATAGAGCACTGGGGGTATTTTGAGTGGAGCATTTCCACACAAATTAGATCACTAACAGTTCCTGCTTGAGCTGAAGCTAAGAAATAACAGAAAACAAGGTTAGTGCACAGCAGGAGGCCAGCCTTCTAGGAAATGCTTTTCCTAATCTCTGTTCAATACAGGGATTCATGTTTTCACTCTCCATTATAATGAACTTTGTTTTCCACAAAATGCAGCTCCCTTTCAGTCCTACATCATAGTTAATGAAAATATTTTTGTTTTGCTTGGTTTTAATAGAATTCTGTCTTACAAAAGATAATGACAGTAGCAAATAGCAGGATGGAGTTTTCTTGTTTTCTCCCACCACTTAACCCAGGAAAAACAACAAGCTTTCAAATTCCAGAAGAGAGGGATAGGTAATTAATCACCTGAGCAGGCAACCCCAGCCCCAAGCACACCTGCAGTCACCCCTCAAACCCCAGCTGGCATTTCCATGGCTACCTTAGGTGAACTCAAAAATCACATTGGAGAATTAAAGCAACAAAGAAAAAAACTGCCTTAATAAGAGCGTGTTTTTTCCTCCCCTAAACGGCCATTAAGTCCTAATTTTGCTTTCCAGATTAGAATTCTCTGTGGTCGAGTCAGCACTGTCCTATGAAGACAGGCTGAGACAGCTGGGGTTGTGCAGCCTAGAGAAAAGAAGGCTCTGGGGAGCAACTTCCAGTACCTGAAGCAGCTACAGGAAAGCTGGAGAGGTTTACAAGGGCATGGAGCAATAGGATGAGGTGGGGATGGTTTCAAGCTGAAAGAGAGGAGATTGAGATGAGATATGAGGGAGAATTTCACATTTCCTGTGAGGGTGGTGAGACACTGGCCCAGGTTGCCCAGAGAAGCTGTGGCTGCCCCATCCCTGAAAGTGTTCAAGGGCAGGTTGGATGGGGCTTGGAGCAACCTGGTCTAGTGGGAGGTGTCCCTGACCATGGCAGGGGGCTTTGAACTGGATGATCTTTAAGGTTCCTTAACACTGAAACCATTCCATGGATCTCAAATTTCTGCAGGTTGTTACCAAAGGCAGACCCTGGAGTCACACCTCTCTCCTTGCAGAGCGACCTACAGGTAACACTGTACTTAGGCATTTAAGCACCACCTTCTCCTGTCAGAACAGGGAGTGTCCGTGAACACTGGTCTCCTCTGATGCCAGCCAGCCTCATCTCTTTCATCATTGTTGATCTTTTGCTGATTTCAACCCAAAGAAAATAAATTTTCAGACAGATAAGGGCTCTGACACAGGCTGCAAACACAGCTGGTTTGTCCCTGCGCTGCAGGTCACCATCTTTCTCCTTCCAAAATAAATATTTTCTAAGGGGACTTGTAATGTCCCACAACAGACCACAGACATCCTGGATAGATGCTGCACAGGGCTGCTGAGTCCAGAGGAAGCACAAAGGGAGTGGTGGGCCCTGGCAGCATCCTTCCCTCTGCCCACACATGGTCCCCAGATGGGGGAGGACCAGCCCACGTCCAACCTGTGTTCAGATCTTTCTTGGGGCCGTGGACAATCTTAATGCCTTGGGAGCATCTCAAAAAGATAAGTGGTAAGGAAGGGGGGGATCTGGGGACCTCACTGATACCTGGATCTGATATTTGGGTGCTGTTACCAGCTTCAGACTCTAATGGGAGTTATGAGTCCAAAATGCTGACAATACCTCAATGCCAGCCAAAAAGAGGTCCTGTCAGCCCTGAAGTGTGGGAGGGAAGCAAACAAAGCAAGGCCCAGTCCTCTACTCACCAGTAAGAGAAATACAACCCTTCAATAAACATCAGCCTGATTTAATTCCCATCTGAGCTGGAGGAGTAAGGGGAGTAGATGAAAGTCCTAAACTTCCTCCACCACAAAGAGACAGAAAAGCTTAAAGGATTACTCGTATCGCTTACACGTCCCACCTTGAGGGGGCTTACAAGCAGGATCAGTGACCACCAGCATCTGAGTATGGTCTAGGAACAACAGGGGCTCAGGTGGGTTTAAATTAAAGGCCAGTGTGTGGCTGGTTACCTCTTGGACAATAGACATCCGGAGCCCAGCGGTTGCATTCGTAATTATCTGCTGCCCTTTCGCAGGTGAAGCACTTAAATCCGTGAGGATACGGTGTGGCTGAAAGGAACAGACAACGTGCAGTTAAAACGAGCCAATTCATCCAGTTCTCCTGTGCTGCTCAGAGGCACACAGCAACGTTTGTTCTCTGTGGATGTGTCTTTCTACAGGCATACCTGTCAGCTTCGTCAAGGTGGTCCTGTTTTATAAAAATCCTATTGCCAGGGGGATTTTGGTTGGATGGGGCTTGGAGCAACCTGGTCTGGTGGAAGGTGTTGGGAATAGATGGTTTGTAAGGTCCCTTCCAACCCAAACCAGTCTGGGATTCTAACAGCACTGCAGGAAAGGCACATACAGATACACCAAGGGCTCCGTTCAGACGTGGCTTTTTCTGCAGAAGTGCCCATTGCTGACTTCAAAGGGAGTTAATGAGAGCAAGGAGCACTAATTCTCTTGCTATCAGAGCTCACATCCAATACTGCAACTTTATCAGTGCTGATAACAGAATATCAGAGGGATTTAAATACTTCTGGAACCTGTCCTGCTGAGGAAACAAGTTACCCCTTTTGAAGGCAGGTTGATGTCCCCAAAGGAAAAAAAAAACAACAATTTGCTGAACCTCCAGTTTTTATCAGAAGACTCTGTCCTAGTTTATCTCGCCAAACAAAGAGCATAAGTTCTTAAGTGGTCTCCTGGCAGGGCTTCTGTAGCACATTCAATACGTCTTCAAGATGCTGCCACCTTCTCAGAAGTCAAATGGTGAATGGGTCACGTTTATCTCCATGGGGCAATGTAAGCTGAACCTCCATAGGTCTCACTTCTCCCTCCTCTTCACCCCTTGCCCAACAGCTCCAGGCCAGACCCTGTCTGGGTAGGAGAGGTGATGCAGGAGACACTGGACACTTGTTTCCCCAGGGTCCTCTAGGGAAGGGCCAGCAAATCACCTGGGAGCATTGCTGGTGGGGCTAGTACTGCCCTCAAGGAACAGATTGGGCTGGGACAACACAACAGCATTAATTAAATTCACCCCTCTCCACCTGGACCTCTAGCAGGTCGTGGTTATGGCATCAAACAGGGATTTAATCTTGTACAGAATATATATTTTTCAGCCAAGTTTGTAAAGGTGGTGAGCCTTCTCTGGGAACAGAGGGCAGGTACAGCTCAGCAAGCACCTCTCCTTGTACAATTAACTATGTCTGTATCTGATAAAGTGAACAGACTAGTGAAAGGAGAGCCCATGGAAGATCTAAAGATGCATACCTTTGCTATAGCATTGCTTCAGGACAAGACTGGAATAAAGTCAGGAGTGGCTGGTGCCACAGCTCCTTGGTTCTGTTAGCCCTTCTCACAGCTATTGATGTGCTTGAGCAAAGGGGCTTGGTCTCACGGCCAGAGAGATTATGAAGGAGCAGAAAATGGTGAACAAAAAGTTACTCTCAGCAATTCTTAGAATCCCATACTAGTTTGGGTGTGAAGCAACCTTAAAGATCACCTCGTTCCAACCCCCCTGCCATGGTCAGGGACACCTCCCACTAGACCAGGTTGCTCCAAGCCCCATCCAGCCTGGCCTTGAACACTTCCAAGGATGGGGCAGCAACAGCTTCTCTGGGCAACCTGGGCCAGTGTCTCACCACCCTCACAGCAAAGTTCTTCTTCCTAGTATCTCATCTCAATCTCCCCTCTTTCAGCTTGAAACCATTCCCCCTCATCCTATCGCTCCCTGTCTTTGTAAAAAGTCCCTCCCCAGCTTTCCTGTAGCCCCTTCAGGCACTGTACACTCCTGCTGACCACCACCATTTTCTTTCCAGCATCATTTTAGGAAAAGTTCTTAACCTTCTCCAAGTAACTGCTCAGGCCACCCCCTCTCCTCATGTGCGCTCTCCTAGGAACAGAGTTTATGTTCCACCTCTCCAAAGTGGACCACAGCTCCCTGTATCCCTTTTGGAAGCAACGTTCTGGTTTTACATCAGCTTGGTTTTATCAGTACTGGGGATGTTTATTTAATCTTTGCTCAGCTCTCAGCTCAACCCCCACGTTTCTGTTGTCCCATCACCCATTCACCCTTCTCCTTACCACCACCCGTGGCTTTGCACCCCGCGTGAAGGTGGCTTACTGGAAGGGTGGAGGTAGACGATGTCCTTCACGGTGAAGTCCCTGGGCCACCCACCTGGCAGGCAGCTGACCAGCAGAGCCAGCAGCAGCACCCAGGCTGGCGTGGGCTGCGGGGCCATCGCCGGGCGAGGACGTACTCATGCGGCGGCCGAAACAAACCTCACCTGGGGGACAGCAGAGAAGAAAGGTGAGCAGAGCAAACCCACCAGGAGCCCGGCCACCACTGCAGCCCCCAGCAACCCAAACCCATAGTGCTCCCATGGACCTTGGGCTTGGCTGGGCTTTGGTGGCATCCCTGGAAAAGGACTCAGGGAAGCCCTCGCCCAGAAAGAAAAGGTGAGGGGAAGGGTGGTCGGGTTTGGAATGGTTTACTATTTAACCGGTCAGCAACTGGTTTGAAAAACCTCAGTAGGATGTCTGTCAAGTCATCAGAGACTGCACTGTGATGGGATTTAACTGCTTCTTTTAAAGAATACTGGGAAATCACAGAGGTAGGCCAGGTAGAAAATAAAGGGGGTAGCTGGAATCCCATTGGGATGCCCGCAGGAGCAGCAACGGTTCTCCCACACTCCAACACAGGATCACATCCTTCAAAAATGCAGCTTTCTGGTGAACCCAAAGCTCCACGTTATTTTCCCCATACCTCAGGAAAGGCAAGAAGCTGCAGGTTGCCTCTGCCTCCAGCCAGCTGTTCTGAATAACATCAAGCAATTGTTGCATTTTCCTCACCCGTGCTCCAAAGGGTTTTATTCCCCATGTGACAAACGATGCAGAGTATTTTTCCCACATCCCTGAATGAAGGGCACTAATTTAAGCAGAAACAAACACCCCCTGGGGTACCTCTCATGAAGCAATCCCAAAAGCCAGCAGCTTTCAGGAGCATCCCAATCCCCTGTGCCCAGGCTGTGGGGAGCCCTCCAGGAGCAGCCAATGCTCACACATCACTAAATACACAGCTTCTATTAACACAATTCCTTAAAAATTATGACAACATCCCTCAAAAACCAAGCAGGGCAGGAAAGGGCTGAGAGGACGTGGCTGCTGAGCAGGCAGGAGCCATCAGTTTCCCTTGGCTGCTGGCATCCATCCACCACACACAGAGTTGGGGGTGGGTTTTTTTTTCCACCCAGGCTGACCAAGAGATCAGTGATACCCAGATATTTCCTCGGCAACTTTGAAACTGTGGCAGCTATTATTTAATAAATCAAATTTTCATTGTTTTGTGTTTGTTTGGTTTTTTTTCAGGAAAGATGTTTCAGGGGTGGAGACGTCACCTTCCACCTCTGCCTTCAAATGTTTGTCTGGCAACAGAGACCCATGCAGGACTAGCAGCACGATGGCTCCCATTGTCCTTGGCTTTTATCTCAAAACAGCCCTTTTATTAAAACACTGTGAATTCCATTAAAATAGTGAGGGAAACAGATAACACGTAGTGTGCTTCATTTAGCTTTGTTGTTTTAACAACAAAAGGGGGAAATACCAATTTCCACTGGGTTTACTCCACAGACGTGTATCAGCCAGGGGAAAGTGAAATCCTGATTAGAAGCAGAAAGGAAACAAACCTCTCCCAGCCACATGAAAGATGAAAGGAGTGAGACCAGCAACTCTCTGTGGGGTCTGGAGGACAAGGCCCCCATGATGCCAGCTGGAGGCCACCTCGGCGAGGGAACGGGGCACCTGCGTCAGTTTGGGACTACTCACATTTTTGAGTTCCTCATGGCTAAATACACACAGAGCTGGAGCTGAGCTGGTCAGATGCCAACACTGTCCTGATGGTCCTGAGCTGAGAACAACAGGAGCCACCAGCTGCACAACCCACAGCACCGCATCAACACGCTCCAGTCTGGAAGCATTTGCTTTTGGGACACGTATCTATATGTGCTTGAGCAGAGCCACCCAATGGCAGCTGGGTTTTTATAGATGGAAATTGCTTAATATTCATCCTGTTAGATAATGAAGGTTTGGAGGAGAGAGGGGGTTTGGGGTTGGTTTGTTCGTTTGTTTTTAATCCCAAACAAAACAAGGCAGAATTTACAAGCCCTGTTATTAACTTCAAGAAATCAGCAGTTTGCAGTCAAACTCTTTGTCGGTTCACACGGTCTCAGCAGTACAAAATAATTAGAACCCCCCCCCAAGACAGAAGCTCTGCATAACTCAAGGCAAACTCTGACCAGCAACCTAGCATTAATATATGTTATCAACATAAAGGACAAATAGCAATATTTGAAGTTAAAACATAGCAAGATTAAAAGAATGGCAACAATCACAGGATCGTTTAGGTGGGGAAAGACCCTTAAGGTCATCAAGTCCAACAGTAAATCTAACATGGCCAAGTCCACCACTGAACCATGTCCCTGAGCACCCTAAGAATTCCTCCCAAGTGTAATAAGAAAGTATGTTGGGGGGTTTTCTCAGCATAATCACAAAAAACACCTGTATTTACTGCACTGCTCAAAGTCCTCCAGCTGAGGACACCATTTTTCTCTCTGTCACACACGCTCCCTTTTGTGGGACCAATGGCTTACTCAGCCCATCTCCAAGTGTGAAAGGGTGGCAGAAACCCTCCAGCTGCACCCTAAAAATACTCACATGGTGCCTCTTGTAATAACAAGTAGCTGAATTGCCAACACCACTCCTAATGAGTTGCAAGAACCGCAAAAAAATGTATAGAATTCAATTCCCCACCTCAGTTTTATATGGTTGAAACAGATTTAATTAGAGGTAAGGAATTAAAAGAACCTTCTGTGTCACGACACAGTCCTGAGCAGAGCAAGGCCAGCCTGGTCACTGCTGTGAACCATGGCAGTTACTGAAGTTGAAGGTACTTCTTGACCAAAACACTTGCCACTGTCATAGTCACCGTTCTTCACAGCAAGCGTGTCCTACCTGGGCATTTCCCACACACAGGGAGCAGAAAAATAGATACTTCTGTGTACACAGAAGTACCTACAGTCAGAAACTTGAATATTACAATATTTCACAAATATTTTGGGTATGTACACATGGCTACATACAGTTCTGTCCTTCACAGGGGGCAAAATACACAACATCCAATTGAGAGAAGATTCGTTGATGTTTCAGGTAATGCTGATATTTCACAGAGAGTGAAATATCCAAACCTGTTTTGAATAAAATCAAACATATTCTATAATTACTGTTCAGCACACTCATTCTCTCTGTTTTTACAGCCCCATGTTAAAAAAGAAGAAAAGTAAATTGTTATTCTGTTGTTAAAGGAAGGAGATATATCTGTACATATGGATGCACTGTCTTAAAACCTGTCGGTGTGTGACAAAAAATGGTTTTCAGTTCACAGTTTCCCCAAAATCATCTAAAAATGATACTTTTCTACCAGGATGGCTTCTCTTCACACAGCCTATAAGCCTTAAGAAGCTTCATCAAGGGCATGAAGGCTTTTCTCTTTGTTCACAAGCCCCTTTGTAGTTCACAGCTTTCAGCCAAACCCCCAAATGTTGTACTAAAATGTTTTTCAAGGCGTGCTTGCTGACGTGTCGGCTATTGGAGTGCTAGGCCTCTCAAACTGAGTATGGGCAAGAATTTTTTCCTTCTGAACTAACTCGGCTCCTTTCCAGACATAGCAGCCTCCTGTGCATCCACCAACCTAATAGAATTGGGCACTGGGCACCAGTTTAGGGAATCCCATGGGATTCAGATCATCTCGGCTGTTTAGCAAAGGGCTGGGGCGCTGACACAGAAATCCCAGTGAACTCAATCTTCCCAGCTTCACCAGCACCTTTCAGCCAGAAAGGAATCCCCATCCCCAGGATTACTTCTTCCTGCCCTTTGCCCTGACATGGCACTATGGACATTAACCATTCAGTGCCCAAAGCAGCAGCCCAACTGCCCATTTGTCAGCTCGCATTAGGGCGGTGACATCTCGTCCTCGTTGTCACCAGCGCTGGGGACAATGGAAGGTCCCTGTTCTCCAAAGAAAGACTGAGAAGCCTTCGAGCAGAGGCACTTCAGAATGTCAGACTTCTGATTCTGCAGGAGACGTTGTCAGAGATGATACTTATTTGGGAGGACATATTTGTCCCTCCTGTCCCTGTTGGAAGCTCAGTAGATACCTATTAGCTGGCCTTGACCGCCACAAGCTGGGCTGCTGCCAGCTGCAAGGTTGCAGCAAATGTTGCAGCATTTCAAGTGGAAATAATAAGTCAAACACCAAATCTTCCCAGACAAAGACTTGGCCAGAGCCAGGCAGGAAAGAACTCGCCAATTTGGGGGCATTTCTGTGGTCCTCCTCCTTGTGTGAATATGGCACAAGCTGTGGGGTGCAGTGCCCCTCCACCTCCCTCCTACAGGAGAGGAAGCATTGCCCTTCTCTCCTGGGGCATGTGATACAGAGAGGTGGTAGGTGCCCCATCCCTGGAAGTGTTCAAGGACAGCTTGGATGGGGCTTGGAGCAACCTGGTCTAGTGGGAGGTGTCCCTGACCATGGCAGGGGGGTTGGAACGAGATGATCTTTAAGGTCTTATTTAACCTGAACCATTCCATGATTCTATGCAGGTGGAGGCTGCCCAGTCTCACAGGAGGCTGATGCTTCTGCTGACATCTCAGGTCCACCTTCCTCCTCCATCTCCTCCTTGCTGTCTGCGCCCCATCTCCATGTTTGATAGCTTACTACCTCACTGTGTCTTAAAGACATGTTCTCTGTTCTCTTCACCTGGGAGAGCTTTCACCTCGGAGTGCCCTAAAGCACCCCTTCCTGCAGAGAAATAAAATAGCAAAAGCAAACAGAAGCTCCCTCTTAGCAGGCAGGAGACATAGCAGCCCTAAAATATCAAGCACAGCGTGCCAGAGGAGCAACCCCTGTGAGAAACTCCAGAAACCATAGCACACAACTTGCTCTAGCAAATTCCACTACACAAAGTCAGCTGGACCATCCTTCTACTTTGTTGTGTTGATTATTCATCAGGGATAAATCAAGTCAAAGGAGCTACAACCAGTGCAATGATGCTGGAAGATCTTTTCCTGCATGCAAAGCCTGCCCAACAGTAGTTGCTCCTGATGCGACTTTCCCAAGAACTGCAAGAGCTAATTCACTGTTCTTCATGTTTTCTCCTGCCTTTCTTCCAGTCCATGTAAAGCTGCTACAGAAACTATAACACAGGTATTCCTTTGCATCTCTCTACAGCTTCAAAAATGAAACCCCACATTTTCATCTGTGTCATGTCATCACTGTCAGACAAATCCAAAGTGCAGAGGAAGTCTTCCCATCTACAACCTCTGCAGGATCCCAGACACCAATCCCAGACTATCTGCAACTCTGCCAGCTCTAAGTGCAATTTCCCCACCTCCATCCTTATCCTACTGAATTTTTATCCTCTTTTTCTTTGGGTCTGTTCTGCTTATTTCCTGCCTTTTGGTTCCTACCAAAGACATCAGAAAAGTTTTCAGCAAAAATTGGAATTCATTTGAATCATCTCCAATTCCAGCTTCTTTCCACCTGCCATTCAGAGAATCTTCTTTGCAGTCTGGCCCTGGGCATGGTTAAGTGCATGTTACCCTCCTGATTTTATGGGATATAGTGAAGCACATGCAACTTCTATCTAAGGAACCTGTAGGACCTCTTGCAAAGGGGTTCTCTACCTTTCCTCATTTACATTAAACAAGAGTAATTAAACAATCAAACACAATTAGTGCACAAATTACTCCCAGAAATGTGGACGATCTAATCGCCTTGTTGCTAATTACAAAGCCTGTAGTTCATTGAGCTAAAAGCCCATGTCCTGGGGAAGTGAAGGGGGGTACAATATGTTTCCTCTCACGTCGCCTTCCCTCGGATGCCATTTTAATCTTCAACAAGACGCGATTTTAAGATCATTTTAGAAGTTCCTCATTGCTTCTCTTTTCAAGGTGTATTATTTATATTTTCAGTTCAACCAGTGAAAGCTTCACTTTTCTCAGGACCTGTGCAAACCCCTCATCTTTTAATGAATTGTAGTAAAATGTCCCTTCTATTCAGGCATTCCCAGAGGATAGTTCAGCTTCAGATAAACACAGTAGAGAGATGAAACAGATAGATTTCACTCGAGTGTTTCAGATACTTAGTATTTGGCATAAATGACAGAAAAAGGGTTAGTGTAAAAATCAGGCAGGCCACAATGTTCATATTGAGAAGATACAATTTATGCAAATCAATTGTCAAATTGAGAAGGAGAGATATTCAAATTTAGACATAATTCATTCCCATTTCAGTCCACCATCTGTAACATATCATGGTGCAGGGACACCACGAGTTGTTTTTAAACTACACGTAATATTCAATATTGTGGCTATGAACGCTCTGAGTTAGCAGAAAGATGGACACAGATGACCTTATAAATAATTTCCAGACGTATCCCCCAGGTTTTTGCATGGGGTGCAAAGGAGGCAGCAGAGGCAGTGAGCCCCACACTCAGCAGGATGCATATGATCAGGATCTGGCTCAGTTTGGAAAGTTTGGAAGCCAGCGCTCACCCCTCTCGTGTCCCACTGCCCAAGGACTGATCTCAATGCACAGGGACCCCCTAGACAGCCCAGGCAGCAGACAAAGGATAAGGAAACCATGTGTGAGCACAGAAATCCTGGGATTTTCCTGCTAATAAGGAGCAAAAAAACAGTCGTTGAGCTCCAAGAGCTGAGTCCGTCTGCAGAGGGGAAAAGGAGGGGCAAGTATTTTCTGAATAAACATTTGTAGATGTGGTGCTGAGGGACAAGGTTTAGTGGTGGGCTTGACAGTGTTTGGTTAGCAGTTGGACTTGGTGATCTTAAAAGTCTTTTCCAACCAAAACAAATCTATGATTTGAGTTCTGTGGGGCAACTGAAAGGGCTCCTCTCTCCATTTGTGTGGGTCTCACGTTGCATACAGCTCCTTTTTGCTGGTCGTGAAAATCCCATAGAAAAAAAACCAAACAGGAAAAAAATGGCACTGGGGGGTGGTGGTCCTCTCCAAGGGAAAAGCCAAACCAGGTCTTGAGCCTATGCAGTAAGTTAAATCTGGGTGAGGCAACAGCAATTGGGATCATCCTGGCCCATCTTTCCTGTTTACGTTTAACCCGATAAGGAAGAGCATTCCAGTTAAAACACAGGGAAGCACCAGCAATACAACTGTGCAGTGCATCTGCTAGGAAAAAGGGAAACAATTGCATCACATTGCCAACTAAAAATGTAGTTAAGGATAAGAGACACCAGAGAGAGAAGTGAAATTAAAAAACAGGAGAATGTATCTCCCATGCTTACAAAGAGATGGCTGGGAAATTATTTAATCTGCAACCGAGGCATGAAAGTCTTTAATAAAATAGTTTTCTAGTCTATGTACCAGGCTGGCATTCATATACACAGTGGTTTTAAAAATTGAGATGATCTCACTGTGCTTTTAAGGTTAGATTTTTATTAAATCTAGAAAATTGGGACAATCTAGAGAGCAGGAGGCTCATTAGTGCAAAGTCAGTATTTTGAAAGGATCCACGGAAGGGCTGCTGAGCCTCAGGGGAACTCACAGAACAGTTGTGCTACAGCAACAAACGTTTCAAGTTGTAAAAAATCATAAGAGAAGGTTGATCAGAGTTTGTGGAAAACATGCCTCCAAAGAAACCTGTCATTTTCGAGGGAGCAGGATTACAGCTGTGGCTGTGAAAGGAGACTGTTACACAGAATAATTGGGGAGAGACCAAAGCCAAAGCACCGAACCCTTCTGATTACAGGAATGAGTTCTACCCAATTAACCAGGCATGCTTGAGCCAAATTAAAAAAAAAAAACAACACCACCAAAAAAACCAGCTTGGTGTCATCTCAAAATCTAATTGATGAAAAGGGCACCTTCAAATGAAAATGCTTCTTTTTCCCCACTTCCCTGCAAGGTCAGTTCAGCACTTTTGTACCCCAAGTATTGACAGCAAGAAATTCCTTGTATTAAACACCGATAGAGACGTTAAAGGGCGAGCCGAAACGCTCGTCCCTCCTGCAGCAAACTGTGCTTTAATAAAACCATACATCAATCTGCACCATTGTGTCCCTGCTTGGCCGCTGCCTTCCCCCTCAGCTCTCCAGTGGGATTTGTGACAGTTCTTCTCGGACATCACCCCACACATTTGACATGCTAGATTAGGCACCCAGTCACCGCCTGCTCGGCATCGACCCAAAGCCGGCGTTGTGGAAGTTCAGAGATCAGCCCCCAAAACACTGTGTTGTGGATATGAGATTTTATGATGATGGACTAATGTAAAACTTGAATTTTTCCCCCCCTGCAGAAGAGAGCTTTGTCACCAAAACCAGTGTAAACAGCTTGGGCCATCACAGGACAGGTGAGGTATTAATGAACTCCGTTCCTTTGCCCATTCCTGCCGTAGTGCCATGGTTTTGTCCCAAACAATTTAACATATTTATGTAGTAGTTAATGAACACCAGCTATTGTTCCAGCCCCATGTAGACGAGGCTGCAGAAGGGCTCTGTTCCCCTGGCAGTTCACCCAGAGTTCATGCCAATTTTTATTTCCCAACCCACACATGAATTCCTGTTGGCACCAAAAATACCAGCAAGCCACAGAGGGAGGGACACGTTTGAGGGACACGTCTGCTTTTGCTCAGTTCCACGGAGGACATATCAAAGTGGGCTGATGAAGACACCACACTGATGTCGGCTCAGGGAAATCTCCAGGAATGGGCTGACCATTCACAGCTATATCCAATTGGCACCTACAGAAAGTTTAATGAACGCCAGTCCTTCAGATAAGTATCTCATTATTTTTCTCTTGAAAGAAAAAAAGTAGCTCGTGTTTGTGTGTGTCTCCATCTAGCCAAGTCGGAGGTGGCCTCCAAAACCTGCCTTGTGCATCGAAATATATTAGACCTTTCTCTTGCAGTATTTTATTATTTGTTTTGCCACCTTTTGCTCCCCAAGGACTATAACAGGCTTGGTAGGAAATCTCCCTTTGCAGAAATTTCCATAATTAGTTAGATTAAAACAGCAAATTTAACCTAATTTCATATTT
Source organism: Hemiprocne comata (assembly GCA_020745705.1). Taxonomy (NCBI): domain Eukaryota; kingdom Metazoa; phylum Chordata; class Aves; order Apodiformes; family Apodidae; genus Hemiprocne; species Hemiprocne comata. The sequence goes on from CM036591.1 coordinate 2,343,069, forward strand.
TATATCATGCGATGCTGAAATTCAAATACTTTTCTCCTTAAGCTTTCCTCAAAATTATTCTGCTGCCACCTCTCTGATTTTAAGGCATATTTTATTTGGTGTAAACATTGGAAAAGCTGCATATCATTGAAGCCATTTAAAAGAAACCAAATTAGAACTGACCAATTAGTGTTCTTTCAGCTGTCTAGTTAATCCATGGAGTAAACAAACACTACCATCATTAACTCATTCAGATTTTTAATCGCTTTTCTAGAAAAACAAAACCCAGCATAACCCAAAACAAACAACCCCCTCCTCTGCTTTACAGGATTTTCAAGCGTTATTTGAATTCAAGAGCCAATTAATTATTTGGCACTGGTCCTCCCAGAAAAAGCCATTCAATTCCTTTACTCGCCTAACTTCTTAGTGGAAAAAGAAAAAAGCCGATAATAAGAATATTATCATCTCCACTGTGCTGGGAGGCTACAAAACACCATCCTCATTTTGGCCACGGCTCCTGTGACCATTTCCAACATCCCAGGGATGGGTGTCTCAGAGATGGACCCTCATTGTGAGCAGCAGGATGTCCTTGCCTTCCTACAGAACGTCCTTTACCCTTTTTCTTTGACTAAAAGCTCCTCCGCAATCATCACCCTTGTTACTGCCATTACAACTTACAGATTAATTTGCCCTGCAAAGTGAATCAAGTGCAGGCAGAAAACTCCAGGATTAAAGCTAAGACCTATTCGTTCCTTCTTGTACCACTTCCCTTGTGCATTTATTTTTTCACTTGGTTTCCAGACAAGCTCTGTCCCCCCCGTGTTTCACTTAGAGCTAATCGCTGTCAATCATTCCTCCATTTTACCGCCTCCCAATCACGTAAGGAAGGAGACAGGCATAATGTAACTTCCTCATCAAAAACACTGCTGTTATATGAGACTGTGAAGCAAGAAAGCATTCCCATGATCATTGATTATCTGCTAACACATCCTAACGCTAATGCATGTATTTATATTTGCTCTTTTTTAATGGCAGTTAAACCAAGACACTGCACGGAGGCAAACCCTGCTGCACGCAAATCACTGCAAGCGCAGAACCTGCCTCTCATCCTCCTGGATTTCTCCCAGAAACAGAGCTATTTGTTTGTAAGAAAAGGATGGGTTTTGTTGGTTTTGCTGTTGTTTGAGGACTCTGTTTGTTTTGTTATTGCTTGTTGTGTTTTTTTCTTCCCAATTCATTACTTCAACGCACCAGAAGTAATTACCTGGAGCTTGTGGTTTATTTACTGTGTCGATTCATGGTTAGCTTCAAAGAACATCAGCGCCCAAGGACAGAAATAGTGAATCTCCCTGAGACTATGAGGTCTGGCTGGCTGGCATTTGCTGAAAACAACACAATTATATTCATACGTTCCTTTTGTCTCATGGCAGAAGTAATGAATGCATGAATAAAGCTACCTAAAGAATGGCCAAGAGGAAGAGGGGGCAGGAAGATCACTGGGGACCTTAGGTGAAGGCTCTGGGCTAGATCCTCAGAGTCATGAGAACACCACCCATGGTAACAGGTAAAACCTGGTTCTGGTAAGAAAACCAGAACAACAAAAAAACCTCAGGAGAGTGAAGCACACTAAATCAGAAGCCTGGGAGCCAGTGCATCAGGGTGGATGAGGAGGAAAGGAGCAGGATCTGGGGTGTGAAGAGATCGGGCTGTCCAGGATGGAGAGGAAACCTCATGCATTGAACAGTTGTACCACAGACCTTTATATGTCACCCTCTAAGAAAATGAGGAACGTGCAGAACCTCATGGCTCTGCCCCCCTGCCTCGGAGGCCCCGCTGGCAGAGGTGGCCTGTGCAAACAGGAATGGCACTTGCTTGACCTGATGCTCTGGGGCACTCTGGAGCATGCACCACCACAGATGGTCACACTGGGTCAGGGTGTGTTGCCTGGCAATTTTACCAATCTCTGGTACACAAATTTAAACATCTTGGGTTTTAATCATGAGGAAGTGTTCAAGGCCAGGTTGGATGGGGCTTGGAGCAACCTGGTCTGGTGGGACATGTCTCTGCCCATGGCAGGGCGGTTGGGACTAGATGACCTTTAAGGTCCCTTCCAACACAAGCCATTTTGTGATTATATGATTAATTACTTACTTGGGGTAGGAAGGCAGGGTTTTAAATTACCCCATCTTAGAATCATAGAATTATAGGTTATTTAAACTTCAAAAAATACTTTCTCCCTCCATCCTGGAACATCTCTGCAATGCAGGAACTGTCACCCCTTCAGTCTTGTGCCTGTGACAAGCTGAACTTATGCAGGATTCCATGCAGGGTGGTCAGGCAGCTCCTGCAGAGTTCTGACATCCTCATCTCTCCTTTGTCTTCAGCCCTAGCCAGCTCCCCACCCTGACATCTCATGGGTTTGCCCCAACACCTCTGTTGACACCTTCCACCTGCCACCTGAAGCACTGTCATCTCTGCCAGTGGCCACTTCATTGAGGTGCTTTAATATCATCAGGTCACTAGATGGCAAGTGTTACATGTGACATTAAATAACATATTTGATTATCGTAACTGGGAGCTGAAGCAGACCTCCCCCTGCTCCCTCAAACCTCTCAACTCCTGGAGATCAAGCTCTACTGCAGACTCCTCTGCTCCTTCCTTTATCTCTTCATCTGCTCTGCCTTTCACTAGCTCCAACTGCCTCATCATCCTGGCATTAGAAAGTCCACTTTCCCAAGTACAGAGTGTTTATGGAGTATCACCAGCAATTCAAGTGTCTGCCAGCTAAGAGATGTTATCTTCAGCATAGCTGAAGAATACCTCAAAATCATGCTGCAACTCATCTGCCTTAGACACTCACCTACAGAAATGCTAAAAGCAGACATAGTTTTCAAAATGTGCCCCCCTGAAGTAACCAGTTGCTTCATTTTCACACATGAATCATCTGGCATTCCACAGGTCACCATACATAACTTTCATTATGTCACCACTGACATTTTCACTGCTGGCAGATGATGATTTACTGGTTTTCATTAGACCTGATCTCCACTCTTGGTCCTACCCCCAACTTGTTGAGGAATCCATGTCTGATCAGTAAAATGTTGATCTGACTGGAAAAGACACTGTTCTTCATCTACTAATTTCTCTAAAATTGACCTTTTCAGACAATTACTTCCAATGCTGACACCAAGCATATGCTGCTATAAATAACAAGCCTGAGAGGACATCTCTTCCACCAGCCTTGGGAGAAAACAGGCTTCCAGCAGAGACACTCCCACAATCATAGCCATGACACTGCTTTATTTGCCCCACAACAAACCCTAAGGAATATTTAAAATGAAATAAACCCATCTTTCTTAAAATTATTTGAACTGAAACTTTGTATTTTTGCTTCTGGCTTAAGCACTAGGCCAGTATCATTATAGCTGATTATAACTCTTTCCTAGACTGGTTTGAATTGGAAGGGACCTTAAAGATCATCCAGTTCCAACCCCCCTGCATGGGCAGGGACACCTCCCACTAGACCAGGTTGCTCCAAGCCCTATCCAACCTGCCCTTGTATACTTCCATGTTTCTATGTTTCCTTCATTTTGGGGTTGGAACTAGATGGCCTTTAAGGTTCCTTCCCACCCAAACCAGTCTGTGATTCTATGATTACACCCTCAACACTCCTTTCCATGGAAGTCCAGAGGGTTTGCTTCTATGCTTAAGTGTAAAGCTCTGCTAACTCTAAAAACATACAGAAACCAGAAATTCCCAGAAGACAACATTTCACCTGCTCTGTTCTCCTCTGGAATTCTGGACCTTGGTGCAATGGCATTTGGGTCAGCAGCAAACCTTCTGTTGACCTCACCTACTGGCTCCACGGGGCTGTTGTGGCCCTGCACAGTGAGAGGGGCATCCCCCGGCAATGCCTGAGCAAAGACAGGTGGTCGTGCTCCCACCTAGACCTGGCACCTCCACCCCTGGACACACCAGCTCCTCATTGCAGCTCCAACCACCACAATTAGAACACAAAACCAGTTTGCACACAGCCCACCCACCCCAGACCAAACACCATGCCCATGAGTCTGGCACCAAGAACCCATTCCACCCTCACCCCCCATCACGCAGGTATCTGGTCCCCAGCACACAAAACCCCTCTCAATACAACAAGAGCTTTTAAAAATATACCTTTCTGGAGAGAAGAGGCAGGTAACCCAAGAAACCAAGGCCTGGTGAGATAAGGTGTGCAGTAACCAGGGGAACAGTATCTCTCTGGACTCCTTATAAAGTTATACAGCAGCGTGAGCAGCCTCAGGAATTAATTAGAAAACAGGTTTCCATGTCTGCTCAGGTGTCTTCTCTTTCTGCTACAGCTTTGTTTACAAGGACAACAGGCACCAGGGCTGACACCTATTGCTCTATGTACACTCCTGCAGGGGGGGGGAAAAGCATTGCTCCAGATAAAAACGTTGGAGAAATAAAATTTAAAAATACTAGATAGAGGTTTGTAGGGTCTGCAACGTTATTTACCCTCTGCACCATATCCCTGGCTTCTCCCCTATGCAATAAAACTAACAGAAACACAAAAAAAAACCCATCTCAGCCCTCCACAAGTGATTAGTTTCCTCCAGACTCACCCACTCTAAAACCCTAAAACTTTGCACACCACAGCCATGAAAATTATTCACCTGAGAAAACAAAGTAATCCATGGTTTCAGTCATTGCTTTATATCCTTTCAGCTAAAAAAAAAAAAAAAAAAAGCAAAAAAATATTCAATTTTACACCAGAAAGACAGTAGCTACAGCTCTTGCAAGCTAAACCCCTACCCCTTCTTATCTGCCAGGGTAGATTGATGATTTATGTTTTTAGCACAGTCGTCACAATTCCAATCCTGCAGCAACTCGGCAGCAGCCAAGGCAGCGAATGTTCAGCCCCACCAGAAGCAGGGGGGATGGGGACAGCCTCATCCCTGGACTACAAACCCCCACCTTCACCCCCTCTGCTGGCCCACGCTCCGGGGTCCAGGTCATTGCAACAGTTCAGAAAATGTTGTCTTCTTCTCGAAGGAGAAGAAGAAACGTGTCCCACAACCTCCCCTTGTTGGGACCGACTGGTGCAGCTTTTCCAGTTTGGGATTTAGCCTGGGGGGGCTGGTCTCTGTGAAGCTCCAGGCCATGCTGCTGTGCCAGAGATATGATGTCATGGAACTGCATTTCTGATTCCCCGCCAGTTTGAGCATTTATATTAAACGGAGCCAAAAGGAGCTTCCTATGCTAAATGGGAACCAAAAGAGCTGCCCTCAGGGGGGATAGAAATATATATATGTGTGTCCAACTGGAGGCACAGTTACCATCTTATCACATCATCAGCTCCTACATGCACGGAACAAACCCCAGTGTGGGCTCTTAGCTAATGGGGCTCTAGTTAAGTCAGGGCACAGCAACAAAGAGGGACCTCAATACAGCAGCAGAAGGCAAAGCACCAGCTGCCCACCATGGGACATTCCTGCCCAGCTGCTCCTTCTCCAGATGTGGAGGAGATGGCATGGGGGAGAAGACGTAACCTCAAACCCCAGCTGGAAGTAGAAGGGAAATAATTTGGGTCAAAATTTAACAGCACTGCCAACTAGTCCTGATAACTGTAGAGACCCAAGACTTTTAACCATGTTAAAGTCAAGAGTATGATTACGGGTCAGATTTGGACAGAATCTGCAAAGTAGGTCTTACAACTCACAGCAAGGCCAATGGCTGCTTAAGAAATTAAAACCTGTGCATTTTTACCTGCACAAATGCACTCTGTTATCACCCAGCTGTCCCCAAGCATCAGCTGTGGAGGATGTCACCCCTGAAGGACCAGGCTCAGTAGGCTCATCTCACACAGCCTGAGATGGACTCAGCAATGGCAGTGGAAGATGGTCAAAGAGGTGGCGATGGTGATGCTTTCTTTAAACAATCTCAATGTGCAATTTGAAGCGTCAGAGGGCCAAAAAATTTCAGATGACACAGAAAGTGCTGCATTACACAGCCAGGTCTCATGTCTTGCCAGATTTGTCCCCATGGGACATGACTTTTCCAGTACTTCAACAGCACCTAGCTGCTCTTCCAGCCACCCAGCAGCTCAGCCATGCATGGACCCCAAATATGTCCCATGTTCAATTAATCCAACAAGAAGGACTAGAACCCCAGGAGATGAGGCAACCAAGGACTGACAAAATAAATACACTTTTTCCCTCTGGAGGTACAAAGAGACTTAAGTGCCCTGCTGGAGAACACAGTTCCAGCTTCACTCCTGAATAATGAACCAACGTTAATGGAACTGTTGAGAGACACAGTGCCCTGAGAAACACCAGCTTTACCAACACAGATCTGCAGGTGTTTGGGATTTGAAAAGAACAAGCAGATACTAAAGCCTTACTTGAAAAGCTTGAGAATAATGTGAAAATCCAACAACCCAATGGTGCCCAGACAGATGGAGCTAAGACTCCTAACTGGTGGTCCAGCCCTGCCAGATGCTGTTGACAGCTGCAGAAAGCACATGCCATCACTCCAAGACAAATCACCTTGATAATAATCCTCCCTCAAGAAAGCTTATGACAGCCAACGAGTGTAAACCATTGTCAGACATCCGTGGGAAGAAGAGGATTGTAAAGATCCCGGAAAAGCAATTATATAGGATGGGCACTGATCAGAGAGAAGACAAGGCTGGCATGGATGAACACTGCTCTCAAGTATTCTAGACCAAAAGGGACAAAATTCCAACAGCTTTCAGTGTGAAAGTGCTCTCTGTTCCTGAAGACACTGAATGCAAGCTAGGGAGCAGGTATGGGACAAGCCTTAGGAAGCCTCCACTGCCAAATCCATCAAAATGTCATTGGACCACAAATGCCAGAGTGAATTTGGATATTCAACACATTTTTCCATCATCTGAAGCTGCCTGAGAGCTTATGAAATGCAAGAGTCTTTCCTGCCCACAAACCAAGCCACATTTTACTGCGAGTGTGCCCTGTTGGGTAAAGGCAGCAGCTTGGTTCCTCTCCTGGACTCTCTAACAACCAACAGTTACCAGAAAGATGCTCTGCTGTCCACAGCAGCTCCGTGCAGCTCCCACAGCTCCATCTGAAAGATGTACCAACACTTCTGTAAAAAGACAATTTTCCATCCACAAAAGCAACCCAGGAGTGTCTCTGGCAGACTTTAAAACCTCTTCCCACAACCTGTCCTGTAAATGGATGCGAGAGACAAGCCTGCTAAATGCACAGCAGTCTTGAATTGGAATTATCCCAGCACTCAGTGTCCCTAGAACAAATCAATAGTTATAATGTTGATCCCACATTTTGGAACCTCAGGATCATTTCCAATCACTGGCATCGGAGTCCTTCACGTTTATTTTGACTGCCATGCCAGGCAAACACCCTCACAGCAAAAAGGGGAAAAAAGTGACAGACCTACAGTGCCACACACCTTGTATGGCAGCAAATTGGTCCCAAGCACCAAAACCTGTACTAATCACCTTGAGCTCATTAATTTCCAAAGCTTTGGCCCAACTTCAGCAGCTGGCAGATGATCAAGCTCTTAGTTGATGTGATTCAAACTAATCTGCTAAAAGGCATTTAAGAGCCAGCTAGGAAATAAGTATTTTTATATTATTAGAGGTGCTAAGAAGTTTCAATGACACCAAACTTTCAAGGTGAGGGAACCAACACCCAGCTTCATACAGGAGGACTTCTCCTCACATCCCACCACCTGTCAACGCATGTGGTCACCCAATGGTTACCCCAATATTTCTGAACCCTTTCACTGGCAAATAATACATACAATTACAGAATCACAGAATTACCAAGGCTGGAAAAGACCTTTAAGATCATCAAGTCCAGCCTATGACCAACACCACCACAGCATCTAGACCATGGCACTAAGTGCCACATCCAGCCTTGCCTTGAACACATCCAGGGACGGTGCCTCCACCACTTCCCTGGGAAGTCCATTCCAATGTTTAATCACCCTCTCCGTGAGGAAGTGCTTCCTAATATCCAACCTAAACCTTCCCTGGAGCAGCTTCAGGCTGTGCCCTCTTGTCCTGTCACTGGTTGCCTGAAAAGAGGGCCCAGCCCCCACCTGACCACAACCTCCCTTCAGGTAGTTGAAGAGAGTGATGAGGTCCCCTTGCAACATGATGCAACCCCTGTTACTGCATCTCTCCCTTTCTCATTTCTCTCCTTTTGACCCCATCTTAAGAATTACTTCCTAGGGAAAGGAGGGTTTTGCCATTGCAGCAGAGTGTGTGTCACTGTGTGCCTTTAGACCTTTAGACTCCCTTCTCCACCCAGAGCAACGCTCAGAGCCATCAGTGGCATTTGGCCAGGCTGGACACAAAGGTAGAGGCCAGAAAATTAGTGAACACACACTGCAAACCTTCTCCAAGTGCTTCAATTAAGGAAACACTGCAGCTCACATTAACACCTCGTTAGACACACAGAAAAAATCCCCAACCCAATAAACCATAAAAAAAAAAACCCCAACCAAGCTCTCAACCCCCCAAAAGAAAACCAAACGCAACAGAAAAAGAAAGATGGGAAAATTCTAGGTGCTCCAATCGTGGAAAGAATTAAATTACAAACCACCAAAGAGCCACAAGCCGTAAGAAATCAGGCTGCAGCAGACATGGGGCTCATGGTCTGCTTGGGGCAAGGTGTGTTGCTGCCTAGTTTGCTGCCAAACTGGGTCAGACTCAAAGAGTTTTTATTTCATCCATTCCAGAGAGCCAGAGCTTTGTTTTCTGAACATCAAACTAAATAACACTAAATGTTATTCCCAGCTAAAATATTACAGCACCTATAAAATTCTGCCTTGGTTACGCCGATAAATATTCACTGGTTCAGCAATGCTCTTGGCTGTTTCAGAAGAAATTTGCTCCATAAAGCAGCACCACAGAAAAATGCTTACGAGAAAGAAAACCAAATGAGAAAGTCTTTTGCCTTTTTGCCACTCCAATATCAGATCTAGAACCAAGGAACACCAAGGTAGAAGCTGTTTAAAACCACTTTTATCCAGGAAAAAGTAAGAAAATTACAATAAGAATTTTTAAAACATTTTAAACCCACAAAAAGCTTACTCTCTTACATGGTCAAGTACTGTCCAGTTTGGTAATGCAAGCTCAACTCGTGCTGAGAACAACTTCATAGCACTGAAACTTTCAGACTTCTGTTGCAGCTTGTCTAATTATGATAAAACGACTTTCAAATCACTTCAATCCATGAAGGCCAACTAACAAATAAATAGATACACACACATATATGTGTATTGTGTACATACACGTACACACACTCATTGTGCAGCAGACATGGGAGGCAAAGAGAGCAGGACAAGGGCACTTAGTCTTCCCATGGCCTGGGAGGAATCAATCAAGCTTTTTCACCCCCAAAAACTTCTTCTTGCCATTGACTCCCTTGGCTGCTCTGAACCACCACAACCACCATCCACCAAATGAACTAGTTCAGAAGCCACGTAAACCTACCTGAAATCACAGCTGTTATCCCAATGGCACTGGGTTCAAGTTCAACACCTACAGTCAGCTCCTCACAGGACAGATGTGTCCCTACCCTACGCTCCTCCAGAGTCCCTCCACCATGACCAAAGCCGCTGGCCACCACCCTCACCAGCCCCTCTTATGGCCTTGCTGAGGGCTGGAAGCTCCTTAAGAGAATGAAGACATCTCAACAGATATTAACTCACTATCTGCAGACTGGCATCTGCTTCCTCAGCAGTTTAGCCTCAAATGTTTGTCTGGAAGGAGAGCTCTAAAACCAGTAGGGATTTCTAGGAAATCCAGCCCTAGCTGAAGCTGAGCTTTAGAATCTTGTTATATTAGACAAGAATCCCCGGAAAACAAACTCCCTTGCCTAAATATTTGAGGCCAGAAATGTCTGAGAATGCTTTTGATCATTAGTATCCACAAAAACAAAAAGCTCAACAGATGCAGTAAAAATAAAATATGTAAAAATAACTTAAACTCCATTAAATATTTAAACATGCACAATACCACAGCAACAGTACTAGACAAATCGGTAATGAAAATGCACTAACGCTCATGTGAAAAGTGTCTTTATCTGAAGGTTTGCCTGGTTTGTGAAAATTCAAATGGTCTGTTTCATTTGATGCCTTTAGACCTCCAGAAGTGCTATAAATCTGATGTGGTGATGCTCAAGCAAGTATCATGAGATGGGTATTTATGCAACATGTACAAATCATGTCTAAATCAACTGCACATGCACATCAGAACTATCAATACTATTTTCATGCCTAAACACCCTTTCCCAATCCACTCAAACCAAGTGAGCACCACTACAGTTTAGGGAAGCCTTTCCAACACAATGAGCACCATGTGGGAGGAACAGAGTCAAACATCTCACAACACCTTGACCTTACTTTGGTCAAATAAAGTGCAAAGGCACCCAGAGGAAAGGAGAGGGACAGGTCAAAAGGTTCAGGTTTATTTGTGATGTCTAAATTAAGCAGCTGCTCCTTGGGGTTTGGGGTGGTGGAAGCCCATGGGACCATAGCAGCAGATGCACGGAGAGATTTCTTAAGATGCTGAAATTTTATCAAGGGCTCCCATTATTCCTGAGACAAAAGCTATTGTTTTCACACACGTCAGTGCTATTTTGGGAAAACTGGTTCCACACGCAATTGCCCAAATTAGCTTTGATTCAATGATTCAAAAATAATATTAAATGTTACCTAACTGAATTGATTTTATTTACATCAAAACTCGCACAGGCCCATGGGAAACAACAAACAAATTAAGATCTGCACAAGAAAGCTTGGAGCTAGCAAACAAAAATACAGTGGTTTAATGGAAATATATTTTGGTTTGATTGTCCTTCTCCTTCCTAGCAACCTTATTTTCAAATGACTGAAATCGTTACGGCCTTACGCATTTACACAGCTGAAGTCACACACTCTTTACTTAAAAACATACATCCTACAGCTGATTAAACTCCTGAAATGAGCTTGTCAGGCCCCCCCCTCCACCACCCAGCCAGAGAAACACTGATTTCCCAAGCAGAAATGTGAATATTGTGGCACAGAAGGACACCAAGCTGCCAGCACCCCGACTGTGCTTCAGGACAAGCGCTGGAAAACAGCGTGTGCTCGTGTCCCAGAGCGATTGGATCTGGGAATCTCTGGTGGAGGAATGATAACAGTGAAAGGGAATGGGTACTGGAGTTAGCAATTTCCAGCTAGTTAGGAGGGGAAAATTAAAAAAGAAAAGAAAAGAAAACAACAAAAAAACCCCAAAACAAAAAACCCACTAACACAGCGGCCGATCAAAAAATTCCTGTGAAAAGCAATATTTTGAGGATTTTTTTTAATTGCTCATGGGCACTTAATAGCCATATCTAATCAGCTCAAAATGAAGCAAGGTCGTGAGTCTACAGCCTGCAACATTTCTGAATATGAAACACCAGGAGAATACCCTGTTTGCTTGACTTACAGTTCTCCAGAATAATTTTGTTCCCCACACTGATTTCTGAATCTAAATAATTCGGTTTGTTAATCTGTCCACATCCTTCTCTGCTTTTGCACAGCGTATCCCTCAGCACAGAAACACCCTTGGCAATACAAACCCCAGAAATTCAGTAACCTGCCTAACCCTGAAGTATTTACATGAACGTTTTCCCAGCCAAACACCTTCAGTATTCAAAGGAATCACCCGGCAGCTACTCAATCAACTACCTACGGGTCATAATTCGTCTGCACACCAGCTAATGAGATGGAAGCAGATACACACACAGGCAGTAGGTTGACACACAGTAACTACAGGCAGAAGTCGATGACAGTAATTTATGTAATTCTGTTCAAGGCAAGGCAGTCGTGCAGGAAGAGAGTGAGAGGTCAGATCAAGCCCGTGGGATTTAAATAGGATGCACAAGGAATTTTATCTACTACGTGAATGTATCAAAGGAAAAAAACAAACAATAAAAGATTTAATTCTATTTTACTCTATTCCTCCCATCCCTTCCCATCTTCCTATCCTATTATATTGCACATTTAGCTGTTCCCAGAAAGCCAAGCCAGGCAGCAAGGCGAGCCCCACCACAGCTTACTCTGAAACACAGGCCGACGGAGGAGCACGCAGGGTACTTTACATCCTCATCCCAAGTACATCCCAATATTTCACTTCAAGGTCTCCATGAAGAATTTTCTGAGTGTGGCAGCAAAGTCCTGGCACGAGGCGCAGCTCCCGTTGCCTGCATCTGCAGCATCCCTTGTGAGAGAGAGCCAGTCTTCAGGCCCTGCCTTGGCACTGCCACGAGCCCAATAAATAGGAATATTGTGGATTCAGAGTGAATCCTGCCCCGCAGCAGGGGCTGAGCTGGGGGTCACGTAGGCGCAAAGCCGTGCAATGTACCAACGGCAGCTCCATTCATAGAGAACTCTTCCCTTCTTTCACACGTGCCAAGCCACGAGCCGTGATTTAATTTGGTATAAAAACGTCAAAAAAAATTGAAGACGTTAACAATGACACACGGCCCGGGATGAAGCAGTCCAGCTGATACACACACACACACCTCTACTGAGAAACCCTCCCGATTTCCACAGCAGCTTTATAAAAATGATATCAGAGGCAATAAAGCACGGTGTGTGCACAACAGAGCAAACACTGGTGCTTATGGAAAACCATTATTATTGCTGAGAACATATGGTGACATATGGGGTTGGAATGATGCTCCTCCCTGAGTAGGTCACACCATGCCACAAAGAACACAGTAAATTCCCTGGGGGAAAATGGGCACCTAAAGTCTACCATGGCTATTGTAGTGCTTGGCAACAAGGCAAAGTCTGGAGAATTATTCCCTTTGTAAGAGGACGAAGGCTTTCCAACAAGCAAGCAGCCTTGTCGTTCAAACCACCACTTCCTCCCCAAAAAAATCATGCAATCCAATTTAAAAAAAAAGAAATAAACATGGAATATGTACTCATGTCCTTCCTCATCAACTATATCATGAGAAGGTATTGTCTAATGTAAAAATCTCTTCAGAGTGCCACAGAGGTACCAGCAATTCTCCCACCCTGCCTACTTTGTGCTATTTGCACTCAGTAAATACCTCCTCACAAAAGGCAGGTTCCTAACAGCAACTGAGATATGCCATGGTGTACCCAGGGGCCACGTCAGCCACCCTAGGATTAAAATAAGAGTTTGTTTTCAAGACAAATGAGTTCATTTTAGGTAAATACGTCTTGCTGGGCTTTATCGAACCAAACCGTCGGTAGCACCAGTAGATGCTTCAATCCCTTCTGCAGAGTTCACCATCACCAGAGCTCTGCTCTGGGATCACTTGACCCCTGCGAGTTGTTCACATCACATCAATGTGACAGACCCTACGTGCAATGTGGGGGCCAGGCAAAGGAGGGGGGGGGTTACAGCTTACTGTGGTCAGGTTCCTACATGGCTAAACAACGACTTGAAAGACATACAGCAATTATTTTAGCACCCTTTATACCCCTATACTATCCAGTTTCTAACAGTGATGGGAAGCCTGGACAAATCAAGGGAGTCAGACTTAGATTTCCATTGGATGGCCCCAATCCTACTCATTAGCAAAAACTGAAAAAATACTGTATTCTATTTCCAAACGACATTGTAACTTATACTTTACCTTTTACACCCCAGAGCCAGAGGAAATCAGACTCACGATCAACGCCAGATAATTAAACAAGAGGATCACTGATGCATAAATCAAGTTTTAGATTCACAGTGAACAAGTCTTCTACTGTAATACAACCAGGATGACTTTTCAAATGTTGTTATGTCAGCAGTGACCTAAAAAATCCAGTGGAAACTTGGCGGGTCAGGTTCCCTCCCCACCGGCACCTCCCCGAGCCGCATGGGAGGCAGCAGGGTGAGACCCGAGGACAGGCCTGATTAAAAGCTTGTCCCCAATGTTTGCATAGCTAATCAGCTGAGTGGGGAATCGTGTTATCTGAGCAGCACTAATGAGCTAAATCACTATTATTATTGCAGTGATCACCCACCCGTAAGCACCTAACCAAGGCTTTCTTTTCACCTTGGTCCACAGCAAAGCAAATGCAGATCTAGAGGAGAAACCTCATCCTGATCATTCCTCTCTATCAACCCATGGACCCTGCAAGGTCCCCACTTACTAAAGAAAAATATCAATGTTTCCATTTCAGCTATCCCTCCTGAAGCCCTCGTGTTGCATTCCCACACCAGAAAGGCAAATGCACAGGTCTGAAATCCTCGGGGCTCTGCAGCTGGGAAGCTGGAGCCAGGCTGACCTCCTGACACCACCATCCCAAGCTCTGATCCAGTCAGATAGCCCTGCCTTGGGGCCAAACGGGGCTTCCACAGCAATAAAAGCAAAAAAAATAGCTATCAAACATGCTTCTAAAGGTATGTTAATGGCCACACTGGGTATCTCCACCCAGAACACACTGAGATCTTCGTTATTTACCATTAATTTCCACAGAACAAGCTCTCTGAGGCAACATAATTTGTGGATTGGTTTTTTTTAGAGAGAATACATATATTGTGCTAGTTCTGCCCATTAGAAGTTCACAATCCATGATTACCATCAGCCCTGTGCTCTGCCGTGGCCTTACAATGCATCCTATACAGACCAAAAAAAAAATGCCTAACCACAGCCCTTCTGCACAGCCTGGGCTTCTGAAGCTAGAAAAATCCACAAACATACACCTAAAAGGGGACTGTATTACACCAAATGGATTATCCTGCAGTTAGACCCACAATTTGGGCAGGTTTTCATACCCGTCAATATCCACTACCAGGAAGAAGTTTGCACAACACAAAAGAAATCCCGTGGAGACATGAAAGAATTACACAGCTTGCCTATTGTTTTGGCAAGTGATCTAATTTACTGTTTTCCATCACAATAGTTATAGAATGTAATTGTTATTAAGAAACTGTTATTATTATACAATAATGAAAATCATTAAGAAACCGTTAATGGTAAATAATAACAACCACCACCTGTTAATTATACCTCCAAACAAAGTGTATTTTAGCAGAACAGAGAGGATGCACCGGCTACAATTGGAAACACACCTGTTTGCCTAAGAAGTCAATTTCAGTTTTTACATAGTGATTTTTTTTGTTGTTGTAAATAACAAGGAAGAGTGGGAAGCTCTTCTGCCCCAGCCATGAGGGGAGGGGGTGGGTTGGTTGGTTTGTTTGTTAGTTTGCAGACTCTCAACATCTGTAATTATTTCGTTTGCTTTGACTTGGAAAACAATTTGTAAAGAAGTACATTTTCACAACCAGGCTCTCAAAAAATAAATCCCACCCCGAGCCTCCTGCCAACTCCCCGCAACCCCGCTGGGGAGCGGGGCAGGACCAGCCGGAGCCATAACCGCATTTGCCCGCTCCCTCACCCCACCCGCACTGCAAAACCCACCCGGACAAACCGCTCCTGCGACTGGATAGACTTTTGTGGTGTTGTTGTTGTTCTCTGGAAGTGCCGCCTTTGGGTCCCAGCAGCGAGGAGCTGCCCCCCGCATCACCCGCGCTGCCCATCCGCGCCGCGGAGCAGCCGCCGAGAAAACCCCCGGAGCGGTGCCGGCTCCCACAAGCCAAAGGAAACCCCCCTAAGCCAAGGGAGACCCCCCTCCCAGACGAGGACACCCCTCCCCCCCAAAAAAAAATAAATGAGCCCGCGGCAAGGGGGGTATTTTGCGGGAGGAGAGGGGGGGACTCCGGCCCCCGCAGCCCTTCAGGGCGGGGGTGGGGGGGTCACCCCGGCTGTCACCCCAAACCGGGCGGGCAGGAGGGGGTTCGCCGGGAACCCCCTCTCCGGTCCTCTCGCAAATCCCGTTTTGCTCCCTTAAGGGAGCGACTGACCGGCACATTGCTTTTGTTTTAAATCCCCTTTTGATTTCCAGACGCGGGCGGTCGCATTTTACTTGGCTGGAACAGAAGGAAAAAAAAGGTTTGGAAGGAGAGATTGTAGGTAGTATAGATAGAGCTGTACCTTTGGGGGTGCTTCCCGGTGGCTCAGGGGGTTTCCATCGCGGCTGCCGAGGGTCCCCGCGGCCGCCCCCCACCCCCGGCCGGTCGCTGCCCGGTCCCGACCCCCGGTTGCGCGGGGGGCCGGGGGCTCCTCCCGCCCATGGCCCGACCCGGCTCCGCTCCACTGGGGAGGGGGGGATCGGGATCTGCGCAGGGCACGGAGGGTGCTGAGCTCGAGTTTTCTTCATTAAAAATCAGATGCTTCCAGATTTCAAACATTTCTATCTACACATCTAACAATCCTGTCATTATTCTACTCCTTTACAGGAAAAAAAAAAATCTATGGTCAATAATAACACGCTTTTTAAAAATAAAGCGCAAATTCAAATGCAGGGGAAAGGAGCTCTCGGGGAGAGGAGTCGAAAGGGGAGCAGAATTGCTCCCTGCCGCAGCGCAGAGCCCTGCAAATAAGAACTCTCACCACTCCAGCCTGCCGGGTTACCTTATTCCCAGCAGCTTTTCCGCTCCGAGGGGCTGGTGCTGCTCTTCACAGGGGTCAATCGCGAGCGACTTCTGTCTGCTCCAGCTGGGAGTGTCTTCCCAGCGATGAATCACGCCCGTTTATCCCTGCATAATGGGACAGAAACGCTTTGCTCAAGCAAAACTCCCCATATGAGGCTGCGGGTTTTCATCTCCTGCCAATTTCAAGTGGGTTTTGTTATCATTAAAAGAATGTAATTATGTCTATCTCGGCTATATTCAAGGCTGTTTCTCAACAGACTGCACACAAATACCTACACATACTTAGAGAAGCATGACATCACATTTTAGCTCAGTTAAGTGGGGTTTAGATAGCAAGCAATGCCCCGTCCTTGAGAATGCAAAGATTAGATAAAATAGTGAAGAAGAGCCGTGCCTACCAGCCGTTTGTTTGTACATACTAGCTTCAAGTTTAACACCACAATTTAATTCATTTCAGTACATTAATTAGGCATGCAGAAAGTATTCAAAACAGACTAAGCAACAATTCATAAAAAAAAAAAAAAAATGCATTAGTATTAAATGAAATCAGCATTGCCTGCCAGCTGAAAGCTGCTAATTAAAGCTGGGAATGCTCTTCCCGATGGGAGAGAAGCCACACAACCTGTCCCCTGCTTCCCATCCCAACACAAATCAGGGGCACCACTGGTCTTTCCTGCTCTGAGCAGCTCCTGTTTCCTCCTGCTACCTTTATGGGAATATCAGTTGCAAAATTAAGCTCACTTGAACAGTTCTCCAACGTAGTTTTTGAGGACTGCCACGTGACTGCCTCTGAGTATAATTTCCTCTTTTAGGAGTTGCTCTGTTGACAGAACCATTGTTCACTTGCTGGAAAGTCAGAGCCAAGTCTTGAATTAATTGCTCATTATTTACCTACGTGGCATCTTGGAGAGATCTGTGCTTTCCTTGTAGGGTTAATATAGTATAAATATCCACTGCAAAGGTTCCTTAGAGTTTTGCTGGAAAAATAGTCCATAATGGAGCAGGGACTTGGCTTAAAAAAAAATTGAAGTCGACCTCCTTAGATTGTTCTATCCCACAAGTCAGATAAAGGCTGAAGAACTTGAAGAAGTGACTGGGAAAGGGAGAAATGGTTTAGCAGAGCAGGCAATAATTACAGAGGTCCAGGAAAGCCTTTAAGGGAGCAAAGACCAAACCCTTGCGTGGGCAGGACAAAGTCCTCTCCCTCACTCTGCCGTGGCACCAGAGCTGCTGCTGAGTGTTTCTGGACCATGAGCTACTCTTGAGCAGGTGATTTGAAAGGCAGATGCCAGTGCTGGGCGTAAAGCCTTAGTCAGGCCTGGGTGTGGAAGAATCTTGGTGCTGAGCAGGCAGCACTGGGAAGGAGAGGACAGGAGCCAGGCAGCCCAGGTGAGGAGGGAGCAATGGGATATGGGGCATTGCTTGGCCCAGGGAAGGGCATCCAACAGGCTTTGCTCTCTGAGGTCACAGATGGCATTGGGTGGTGGCTGTAAAACCAGCTGTGCACTGCAAGTCCTCTGTGGATTGAGGAGGCAGCCAGCCTTACCCCATAAACAAATGGGCAGAGAAAGATTTAGGACCTTAGGAAGAAATTCTTTGCTGTGAGGGTGGTGAGACACTGGAACAGGTAGTCCAGGAAGGTTGTGGATGCCTCCTGCCTGGAGGTGTTCAAGGGCAGGTTGCAGGGGGCTTGGAGCAACCTGGTCTAGTGGGAGGTGTCCCTGCCCATGCAGGGGGGTTGGAGCAAGATGATCGTTAAAGCCCCTTCCAGCCCAAAGCAGTCTGTGATTCCATGATTCTATGATTCCTTTTCAGGGAGCTAATAAGAAAACAAGGTTAAGAGAGTGGAACAGACACTGAGCAGGTCTAACTGAGGGTGGACACCCTGAAACACAGCTCCTGACTCAGCTCAGAGACCATCCTTCAGACTGAAAAACCCCAGCCTGATGCACAGGATTTAATAATGCATAAGTAATTGTTTTCATAATTAGTCCCACAAATACCATTACTAGGAAGAGACTCCTCAGGCTGGAGCTGTCAGTGCTTGTGAATCATCCCAAGGAATCAACCCTAACAATACAGGCAAGGAGCTCTCTGAAGGGAAGACAAAAGGAGCAGCAAAGCACCAGGAAGATGAAAAGCTTAAAAAGGACAGGCAAGAAATGCCACAAGAGTATCAGGATTATAAGGGCTGTAAGTCTCCCAAAGGTTACAAAAGCCTTGCAGGGCCATGATGAGGTCAAAATGTCTCATTGAAAAGGGGTTTATATGAACTCATAACAGGGAGGTTGGAACCTGATGATGTTTAAGGTCCCTTTCAACCTTAACCATTCTATGATTCTATGAATCAGTTTATTCCAAGTCATTCTATCAGTATTCATGGAAGGTGCACCTACCTTGACTGGGCATTCCATGTGTAAAATAGAGCTATTTCAAACAGCTTGGGAACTTTGTGTGTAAAAGCATTGTTAAAATAACTCATAAAGTTACGTCAGTTACAAAACAAATTGTAGAGCCTTTCAAGAGTCCCATAAAGACTTGAGGATTAAAGAAATAATTGATGTCAGCCATAAAAAAGCTAGGTAATTTATTGTGAGACACATCTGTTTCTCCAAAGGAGGGTTGCTCACCACAGCCAGGCATCACATGCATCCCTTGGTGAGAGCTGAGCACTGATGTGATGGTTAAGGTGGGCTCAGGGGCAGTAATTAACCCCAGTGGTCCAAGGGACCACTGTGGTGTCTCCTGCCAAGTTAAATGGGGTAATCCTGGGGCATTAAAGGCCAGCTATTAATAGCCTATATTAATTCAAAAGATTACATGAAAGAATTAACAATTATAGACAAAACCAGCCGGCAACATTGGTCCTGTTGACAGCAAATCCTGGTTTGGCTTTAGAGTGGACGAATGAATCAATGACATTTGTTCTTCCAGCAATGCTTGGGGGGATTTCTGAGGGTCTGCCTGCTGTGACCCTGCCTTTGTGCAGTGTGTAAAAATAGATTTACATTTTCACATCTCTTCAGACACTTCCTAACAGGCCAGGCATGAAAACCCACCACTACTTCACAGGAACTTCAGCGCAGCCCTTGGTTTCTGTGCCCACTTTGAATGCATTTTATTCATCCCCTTGCTTGTGGTGGTGGATGAATGCTCACTGCAGAGCTGGGGCACATGGAAGCTGTTTCTTCAGCTGCACGCAGCTCATGCACACAGCAGTGTGCATCTGTGGCTCTTAGCACTGCTAGATCAGATTCCTCAAATTTTCTGTGAACACTGGGAATACAGCTAAACTAGGACTATTATCATTTCATTCTCTGTGTCCATCATGACCCACTCTAGTCGAGGCACAAGGCTGAACAACTTTGCATCTGTGTCTCAGAGCAGTAACTCCCCTACAAAGTGTATCTTATGATGAGTATTTACAGTGCTCCTCCACCAGCATCAGATACAACACGTCTGTCTACGTTAAATTTTGCTATATTCCTTTTCAAAAACCCCCTGCCACTTTTAATCACTTTTCTATGTTTGCTGAAGCCTTGCCAAGAGCATCCAGGCATTTGGGGTTTCTGAAAGAACATGGCAGTTGTTGCAGAAGCAGGCAGCCCCCAGAAGGCACAGCTGCCTATTTTCTATAACCTCCTGCATTTAGACAACTTCAGAAGACAAAGTATGAGGAAATCATTAACCCTTGGCCTTGGTGGAGTTAGAGCTGGCCTTTTTCAGTCTCAGCAAGAAAAAAAAATCAAGCCAATGACAAGGATATTAAACTTCCCACCAAAGGAACACTATTGAAAGCACTGAGTTTTGAAACTTCCAAGTTCAGTTGCTACAAAAATTCTACCAAATTGTCCTATTTGGTAGAAGATTCAAGGCCAATAGCTTGGAGACATATTCCAGGCTATCAGAGTTTTATATTACAAATGTAAGGCTTAGGTCCCTGCATGCCCAAACACTCCTTGGTTTCATACAGAATCAGTGACATAATTAACAACATTTAATAATGTACAACAGATACTCAGAGCCAGAAGACTGAATGAGAGGTCTACATGGGTGTCCTGTCTTTATCATCATGACTGAATTTTCCAGTCCTACAAAGGAAATTTAGGTAAATATCTATGGGGTTACTGTCTCTAGCATTTGGAAATTACTTTCCCAGTAGTAAAACTGGGAACACACTATTAAATCACAACATTTTATGATGAACAGGTATTTAGAAGCTGTGTAGATGAGGTGCTGATGGACATGGTTTAGTGCTGGACTTGGCAGTGCTGGGGTAATGATTGGACTTGATGATCTTAAAGTTTTTTACCAACCAAAATGGTTCTATGATTCTGTGAAACTGGGCATTCTTGTATCCTTCATTTGACTTCAGACTTTCCTGGTTTAAATATTACTTAAAGAAAGAGAAAAATCCTATCAATTATTGGTTCTACTTGCAGCCACTCCAACACCCCAACCACCAAAGCAGTATCAAAAAGAAAATAATTTCATACCAGTTCAGCATCCCTTCATTTTCAATGATAAGTTGCAAATATGACTCCTTTTGGATGTCCCTTCAAGAGAGTGTGGCTTAACAGAACAATACAGCACACCTAAAAAACCCTCAGTATTTCAAACAAACAAGAAAATATTACAGGCAAGAAAGAGAAAAGGTTTGCAGAGGGAAGGGCAGGTAAAGAAAAGTTGGAGAGCAAAAGCAGAAGTGCTTCAAGGGCAAGGGGGTAACATCACATGGAGAAATCAGGGGAGGGGGAAGAGAAAATTTAAGACAAACCATAGTCGGGTGACAGGGAAAATCCCCATATCCTCAAGGACCTGCCATCCTCTGCCTGACAAGACACTAGATAAATTAGCCAGTGCAGGGCTCCGTGCCACAGCAGAAGCATGGACATGCCAAAAATCTTCTTGTAAGGTTTTAGCCCACAGACAACATAAATAAATTAAAAAAAAAAATTTAAAAGTACAAAATAAATAAATAAATAAATAAATAAATGAAATCAAAGGTGGCCAGGTCCCTAAGGAGCACAAGGCAGAAGCTCCAGTCAAGGATCAACCACCAAACCATTCTGGAGCAGCTCCATAATGTTGTATTTCCCAACCAAAGGCTGAAGGTGTGTGGCATGTTTTAACAACATGCTAATTTGTCAGCCATGGTTTCAGCGTGCCCGTGGTACCCACCAAGAACAATCCTTCAGCAAACAACTTACGGTGGGTTTCCTTTGCTGCCAGGCTCTGGCAGGAGACACCTCTGCACCAGGAAGGCAATTCCAGAGCTGGGTATCAACTGTAGAAACTGCCATCAGGAGCCTCCCTGTCAGAGGAAGGATGCTGCCCAGATAGGTGCACTTCTGGCTCAGCAGCAGCCAGAAAAAGCACAGAACCGTGAAAGAAGGGCTTAAAGAAAGAAAAGACAAAAAGAAAAAAGGAGATTTAGTCGGATAAAATGGGTGTTAAATTTTCTTTTCTGCAAAGAGCAAGGAAAAAAGTGACAGGCATGCAAGAGACCCTGATGGCCTATCCCTAACTACTAACAGCACCATTAGTTTATTTACTAGAGTGAAAACTAACAAGGAGACTAATGAGAGGGTTTGGTTTGAGGCACTGGGGCATTTCCTTACAGGCTGGTGGAAAATTGGAAATGAACCTGATAGCTCTGTACTCCATTAGGTCTCTCTGGGATCTGTGTGAAAATGCACACACACAGACACACAGACACACAGACACACAGACACACAGACACACAGACACACAGACACACAGACACACAGACACACAGACACACAGACACACAGACACACAGACACACAGACACACAGACACACCTGTATCCAGCCACACTTGCCAGGAGAGCTCTGAAGGATTTATTGACAACTTTAATCCCCTCAGGAGAAGATTTCTGGCTATTTTTCCTCTTTATGCCCTGTGTTGCAGTATTACAATATTAATTTACATTCATTTACATTAACAACATCAATTGCAACATTCATTTACCATCAGCATAATAATAGTTTATATGCCTGTCGTGCCTTTAATCAGGGTCTGTCAAAGCATGGCATGAAATGTGACTAATTGAGCCTCCCAACACTCGTGGGGTCAGCAGCGGGTTGTAGCAGTGTCACTTCACCTCCCCAGCATGGTGAGGTGAAATATTAGTTCCTTCAGTTACCTACTCAGTAAAGATAAACATTATCTCCAACTTAAGAGACATGGGAGCATGGAAAGCAAAACACAGTATTGGTTAAAGAAATTAGACACTAGGAAGAAATTCTTCACTATGAAGGTGGGGAGACACTGGAACAGGTTGCCCAGGGAAGCTGTGGCTGCCCCATCCCTGGAAGTGTTCAAGGGCAGGTTGGATGAGGCTTGGAGCAACCTGGTCTGGTGGGAGGTGTCCCTGCCCATTTAGGGGGTCTCTCACAGGGGGTTAGGACTAGATAGTCTTTAAGGTCCCTTCTGACCCAAACCATTTCATGATTCTATGAAATCAAATCCATCTCCTTTGCTTGACAAGTATCTCAGAAGCTCCAGTGTGAGCAAATACAGCACTAGCAATGCACAAAGAAATTAAGAGATCACAGAATCAACCTGGTTGGAAAAGACCTTGAAGATCATCAAGTCCAACCATAACCTAAATCCACCCACCATAACCTTTATCTACCCATTAATGCTCAAATCATGTCCCTAAGCACCACACCTATATTTCTTTTAAACACTTCCAGGGATGGTGACTCCACCACCTCCCTGGGCAGCCTGTTCCACTGTCCAACCACTCTTTCAGTAAAGAAATTCTTGCTAATATCCAGCCTGAACCTCCCCTGGGGCAACTTCAGGCCATTCCATTTCATCCTGCCATTATTCACTGGAGAGAAGACACCAACTCCCACCTCCCTACAACCTCCTTTCAGGCAGTTGTAGAGAGCAATGAGGTCACCCCTCAGCCTCCTCTTCTTCAAACTAAACAACCCCAGTTCCCTCAGCCTCTCCTTGTAGGACTCGTTCTCCAGGCCTTTCACCAGCCTGGTAGCTCTTCTCTGGACACGCTCCAGCAACTCAACACCCTTCTTGTAGTGTTTGGAAACTCTTGGTGGGCACTTTAGAGAAACAGGAAGCAAACGGGTAAGATTTCCTACAGTTTAGGGATGGAAACAATAAAACTGTTTAACCATGTGGATAATGATAAGGTCATTTCTTTTGCAAGGAGAAGTACATTTACCCAAAACCGACGCATCATCCCACTCTCCCCCCACATGCAGTGTCCCTGTGCATACATCATCTCCAATAGCTCTACCACATCCTTTGGATGCTTGGTGGTTTCATTTCTGGTGGGGTTTGGTAAATAACAAACCCACAGCTCCGTTTTGTAACTTAAATAACTGTTAAACCCAAGCCAGGCATTCCTGCTTCTTCCCTGAGTTTAAAAGAGTGGATTGGTGAGATCATTGCAGATCCTATGTAGCTGAGTGTGTGCATGTACACCACACACTAAGGAGCATGTAGGTTGTGTGATAAATAATCTCACATCTCCATAAAATTACCATATTCTATCTTTTTGTAGCGTTGGGTTTTCACCTTTCCTTCTAGAGGAGCAAGAAAAATCACTGATCTCAACTACAATCCCTCTGGACAAGTTACCCAGAGCATGTCTCCATTTGCAAATGCACCAAAACATCTGAGTTTTCTGGAGATGATCCATCTGGTTTTTTAAGAGGAAAAAAGATCATCTGAAGAAAAAAGCCAAATAATTTCTGATATTCATAGCTGTCGACTTTCAACATTTATTTATTTGTACTTGATTAAGCACAAGGGTAGCAGGAGGTGTCCCTGCCCATGCAGGAGGGTTGGAACTAGATGATCACTAAGGTCCCTTCCAACTCAAACCATTCTATGATGATTCTAGGGAATGCCAGTATTTCAGCTCTCAGCTCTGCAGCATAAGCAGGTAGAGAGCAGAGCCAACACTAAACTAGATTAAAAAAAAAATAGATTAAAGAAAATACCAAAGGTGGTTAAACTGACAAGTTTTATATTCTTCCCTCAGGGAAAAAGTCTTTAAAGCAGGTGCAGAGATAAGCAGCGGAAGACACAGCAAAGTGGAGCAAAGATGACATGGAAGAAACAGCAAAAATGCAGGAACATGCAATTACATCTCCTGCCTGTGGCAACGGTGCCAGCCTGTAAATCCTAAAGGATTTAGCAAGATTCTAGAGGTGGGAGAAATCTCCTGGAACCTGCCCCCCTCTGCCAGAATCACACAGGTGACCTTTTCATTTGGAGCCACTTCCAGCCTTTGTTAGGACCGTGTGATCCACAGAGTGCCCCAAAGCAGAGAGCCCTCCTTCAGTTTGACACTAACACCCAACTTCATGAAGCACCTGACCCAATGTCCACTGAGGTTGAATTCATGCAAGTCTCCACCAGCTCCAGCCTGGTTTGCTTAGGCTATAAAAAAACAATTACAAACTTCTCTTTTTTTCTTTTTTTTTTTTCTTTTTTTTTTTATTTTCCCCAGCTAAATTCCATCAATGGATTCATATTGTTTAATCATCTTGGGTTTTGCTTCTTGCTTTTAGGTCAAACTTACTGGATATCCAATATCAGCAACCTAACCACTTTGTGGGCTGCCCTTGTTTTACAGATGGAGTTGTTTTTCAGCTCCATGTCTTCTTTGGGCTCAGACATTAAGGAGATAAAATATTAAATGTGGGAAGGACAAGCAGATTTTTAAATATATATATAAATATATATATAAGAAGAATTATATATATTCAGCAGTAATTGTTCTGATAACCATAGTAGCAATTTAAGTGCAATGTGATGTTGCCATAACCCCCTGCAGTGCTACAGGCTGGGGGAAGAGTGGCTGGAGAGCAACCCAGCAGAGAGGGACCTGGGAGTGCTGGTGGACAGCTGGTTGAACATGAGCCAGCAGTGTGCCCAGGTGGCCCAGAAGGCCAATGGCATCCTGGCTTGTATCAGGAATGGTGTGGCCAGCAGGAGTAGGGATGTAATTCTCCCCCTGTACTCAGCACTGGTGAGGCCTCACCTTGAGTCCTGTGTCCAGTTCTGGGCCCCTCACTTCAAGAAGGACGTTGAGGTGCTGGAGCAGGTCCAGAGGAGAGCAACAAGGCTGGTGAAAGGACTAGAGGGAAAGTCTTATAGGGAGAGGTTGAGGATGTTGGGGTTGTTTAGCCTGGAGAAGAGGAGACTCAGGGGGGACCTCATCACTCTCTTCAACTACCTGAAGGGAGGTTGTAGTCAGGTGAGGGCTGGGCTCTTCTCCCAGGCAACCAGTGACAGCATGAGAGGGCACAGCCTGAAGCTGCTCCAAGGGAGGTTTAGGTTGGATATTAGGAAGCACTTCCTCATGGAAAGGCTGATCAGACATTGGAATGGACTTCCCAGGGAAGTGGTGGAGGCACCATCCCTGGATGTGTTTAAGGACTGCGGCAACTTAGTGCCATGGTCTAGCCAATGTGGTGGTGTTGGTCATAGGCTGGACTTGATGATCTCAGAGGTCTTTTCCAGCCTCAATAATTCTGTGATCTTTTAATACACAGGATGAAAAAAAAACATCAACCAACAAACAAAACCTTTGAGTGTAATAAAAATAAACCAAAGAAGTGGGAAAAGCCATTGGGAAATGCTTCACATGTCTTTATAGTTAAGATATTAATGGTCCAAAATAACATCTGTGCTCTTCCTACATTCTTAAAAAACAAGAAAAAAAAATCACTTGTTGATTATGTTAGCTTGCTTTGAAAGCCCACAGCAGATTTATTATTTCCTTTGGAAAAACTGCACTTTGTTCTTCCTACAATATCATTCCCATCAACTGTAGCATGCCAAAAGAAGCTGCTTTGGGAAGAAGCCAAAAAGATGGAGACAATGTGGTGTACTCTAAGCACAGACTATTTATGGGCTATGAGAGAAAATCCTTTTGTGATTTTTGAAGTCTGCATTTGGTGCAAGTTAATGAGAAAGTTTGAGAGACTGCAAGGTCTCATTACGATATGTCACTCCCACATTGCATCTTTGTTTTCTTAATTTTCTTTTAAGCTGCTCCCCAGCTGGCTAAAAAGAATCTTTATGAGAGAGGATGAGATACACTTTGAGAGTTTCAATGCAAAGATGGCCAGTCCAGATTGGATCCAGTTTGTGTTGCCCTTGTGGTGAGCTGGAGTGAATGAGCCTATGAGTCACTGAGGAGAGAGACTGCAGCAGAGCTACAAAACCCCAGCTGTGTTTTTCTCCCACTCTGCTGACACCTTTTTGGGCTGAGAGTTTCTGGTTATCACAGAATTGGTGATAACCAATTAACCCAACTCTACTGAGCCCAGAGCTAAACCAAGGAGGGAGCTGGTCAAAGTGCTCCCCCAGCACTTGTAATTATTGTTCTTTACAATTCTAGGCACACTGATACAAACAGCCTTCTCTCCTTTTTTTCCCAGAATCCTGATAATTTTTCCAAAGGGCTGTTCAGCCTGGAGAAGAGAAGGCTCCAGGGAGACCTTAGAGGATCTTCCAGTGCCTGAAGGGGCTACTGGAAAGCTGGGGAGGGATTTTTGAGTGATAGGATGAGGGGAATGGCTTCAAGCTGAAAGAGGGGAGACTGAGATGAGATCTTAGGAAGAAATTCTTAACAGTGAAGGTGGTGAGACACTGGATCAGGTTTCCCAGAGAAGCTGTGGAAGCCACATTCCTGGGAGTGTACAAGGCCAGGTTGGATGGGGCTTGGAGCAACCTGGTCAAGTGGGAGGTGTCCCTGCCCACGGCAGGGGGGTTGGAGTGAGATGATCTTTAAGATCCCTTCCAACCCAAAGCAGTCTATGACTCCATGAGCTCCCCATCAAACACTTCGATTTAGTGACTGTCACAGAGAATGAAGGACCAGGTGTCAGCTACTTTAATGTTCTGACCCATTCTGGCTTTAGGCACACACAAGCCCATGGAGGAGGGCTGGAAGAGGCCCAGAGTGGTTTAAAGGGAGGAAAAAAATACATACATGATCAATATATTAACTTCTAAATATAAGGAAAAGAAATGTAAAACCGTACAGTTCTGGTACCCTCAGCACAAGAAAGATATGGACCTGTTGGAGAGGGTCCAGAGAAGGGCCACCAAGATGATCAAAGGGCTGGAGCAGCTCTGCTATGAAGACAGGCTGAGAGAATTGGGGCTGCCTAGAGAAGAGAAGGCTCCGAGGAGATCTTATAGCAGCCTTCCAGTACTTGAAAGGGGCCTACAGGAAAGCTGGGGAGGGGCTTTTCATCAGAGAAGACAGTGATAGGACAAGGGGTAATGGGTTTAAACTGAGAGAGGGGAGATTTAAGTTAGATGTTAGGAAGAAATTCTTCACCATAAGGGTGGTGAGGAACTGGAATGGGTTGCCCAGGGAGGTTGTTGATGCCCCATCCCTGGAGGTGTTCAAGGCCAGGTTGGACAAGGTTTTGTGCAACCTGGTCTAGTGGTAGGGTTCCCTGCTCACGGCAGGGGGGCTGGAACTTGATGATCTTTAAGGTCCCTTCCAATCCTAATGATTCTATAAAAAAATACTACCAGTTGTCACCCGGCAGTTGTTAAGTAACTTTTTTCATACTACTACTAATAGGAATTTCTAGGAAATATTTATATGAGACTGTGGGATTAGACATTACCTAGGAATCTTCTTATCTAATGGGTGGACAGGCAGTATTTTGAAGGATTTATACTGAACCTGGAAAATGAACACAACTTCTGCTATCTGTTCACTCCTCAGCAACCAGCTGATGCCAACAACCAGGGAGCCAAGCAGCCTGCTCCTCTGCAGAAACCAGAGCAGCTGTAAAACTGCACCAGGCCAAAGGTAAAAGCCCCCACCTGGGAGACACAGGGATCCATGGCCAGGAGAGAGGAATATGAGATGAGATCTACCACAAACGCCACAACAATAGTAGCTGGGCAACACAAAGGCTCCCCAGACTGCAAAACTCAGAAAACCCCACTGAAATCCAGCTTTTCCCCCCCCCCTACATTGTGCTAAATGTTTGCAGCCAGGCTGTCAAGTGCTGCTTGCCAAATACTTTTGATTCATTGGGATACGGGGGTTCTTTACAAATATTCAATGTGTTTCTTCCAATCTTGGTTATGAATATCAAATACTGAATATGAGACATTGCTTCAGTGGAAGAGACACCAGTGGCTTTTTTTTTCCCCCCTGATTTTTTGATTTGCTGCTACTTGAATCATTCTGGTTATCATGATGCTATTTTAAGAACAATCATCTCCAGCTTATTTCCATCCCAGAAATTTTCATCACTGAGATCACATAGTTTCACACCAAAAGGAACTGCTACAAAACCCCCTGTTCAGGAATAATTAATGCTCTGACTGCTCAGCATTGGGACAGCCAAGCACATTAATCAAGAATGTATCTGAAGAAGGACAGGAATGCCTCATTCACAGCCACAAAGCTCTTCTACCATGGCCCAGCTCCAAAATAGGAGTTTAATTCTGTTGGGTTACTCACATGCTCAAATTTACAAGTGTGCTTAAAATAGTTTTAGACTGGGATCCAGGCCAGCTGGCAACTAGAAGAGACTCATTAGAGGGTTATCGAGACCCACGGCTAGAGGGGAGAAAGGCTCTCATTGAGGTCTTGTAGCTCATACAAGAAATGAAGCATTTAGTTGTTCATCCTGGAAGGTCAGAAGGCGCTAAGGATCTCCAGATACAACACACGGAGCTGGTGAGCATCCCACTCCAGGCAACAATGCTCCCAGGTAGAACTTCTCCATCAGGAGGTCAACTCCAAATAAAGCCCATCATTGCTAACAAAAGATAGGTAAGAAGTGAGCTGAAGATCACAGAATCATTCTGCTTGGAAAAGACCTTTAAGATCATTGAGTCCAACCATAACACAACTCTACAAACCACTAATCCAACTCTACCAAGTCCAGTGCTAAACCATGTCCCTCAGCACCACATCTACAGAGCTTTTAAATACCTCCAAGGATGGGGATTCAACCACCTCACTGAGCAGCCAGTCCCAGTGTTTAATTACCCTTCCAGTGAAAAAAATTTCTAGATCAAACACTAGAAATGCTACCATGTTGTATAATGGAAGAGAACCAACTCAGGATGGAGGCAGCAGCAGACACGGGAGGTAGCTGGACAGGACAGCAAACCAGGGTCCTCAAGAACCACCACAGCCCCATTTCTGGCAAAAGCAGAGGAAAAGAGGTACAAAACCAGGAGACACTGGCATTTTGAAAAGTTAGAGGGTTAAGTTTCTTGGTTCTCCCAAACATGAGAAGCCAATGTGCTGTGAGCATGTCCCCCCCCCAGCACATGTGGGCTGCCCAGAAGATGTCTTCGTCTGTTTCCAGGCAATCCAGACCACATTGTTAATCCGACCATCATGTTTTACTGAAGCAAACCTGCTGAAGTGGGGTTGTTCTCCAGAAGGGCACACGTTGCTGCAGAGCAAAGGAATCCACAACAGAGAAGCAGGGCACGGCCTGCACCGAGCTCTTTGGTGCTTTCCCCGTTCCTTCAGCCTCACACACACACTCTTCTGTCACCACCTCTGGCTGCTTTCACCTCTGCCCACCCCCATTCTGCTCCCCAGAGCCTCTTGCCCTGAAGGCACTCACATCCTCCCACAACATCACTTTAGGACTGGGTAGGAACAGGAGAGTAAGAGAGAGGCTTAAGCAGCAGAGAATGAAAAGTGTCACGGAAGAACAACAAGAAAGGACGGACCTCTAAAACCCATGACCTCCAGAGAAAGGTCTAAGGGGTGGGAGGTATTCAACCTACAGACATTTTCTCCTCAGCCTGCTGCTGAGATGCTTTTGTTCAGATACAGGCAGGTTGTCTCCTCTTGCAAATCTGTTTTGAACTACCCATAGATGTGGCAGCCAGTGCAAGCCAGCCAGGGTGTTTAGGTGTCCTCTCCCAGGGGCTGTATGGATGGATTTTATTAAATTTTTCAGAGTAGTGCAGTGAAAAAAAGAGGGTTCACCACATTTGCTCAGCAGTGGCAAGACAGA
This sequence comes from Hemiprocne comata, assembly GCA_020745705.1. Classification (NCBI taxonomy): domain Eukaryota; kingdom Metazoa; phylum Chordata; class Aves; order Apodiformes; family Apodidae; genus Hemiprocne; species Hemiprocne comata. The sequence continues at coordinate 2,373,576 of CM036591.1, forward strand.
CATCAGTGCTTCACCCTGAACTTCAACCAGAGCATCACTTTAGGATCTCGACTCCTTTCAGGGACAGTATCTCACCCCTCTGTCCCAGATCACCACCAGATCTTTTATCCTCCAGGCCCAACTCATACAAAAGCTGCCATTTCAGTTGCGCTGGCTCTGGTTTGGGGAGCCTCCTGACAGCTCTGTGCTCTTCACCAGCAATGTGACAATGTTCCTGTTGACTTGGACTCTTTGCTCCCACTCTGGGACTCTTTGCTCTCACTCTGCCAAACTTTGTTCTTCTAAACACAGATTTTTCTCTCCTGTTAGTCTTTTCCAAAAATTAGTTTGCTGCTACGAAGACATTGGATCTGGTTTATTCAACATCTTCAGGGTGTAATTCTTCCCACAGTGGTTCATAATGTTCTTCATTGAATACTCTCCTGAAAACCCAAATCTATATTTCTCTTGCTCTTTCCTTTTCTGCAGCACTTCATTTACCCCTGGTGATGTTTAACTCACCCTGTGCCATATAGACCCACAGCAGCTCAGTGCCTTTGCTCTTCTGTACCACTGTAAATAGGGGGTTTTTTGACATTTTTTTTTTAAGTGCCCCTGCACCCTGCTTTACCTTTTCCAAGTCAACAAATTTCTCTCAGGTGGGCTGTGTTGTCAGGTCTACCTGGGCTGAAGCCCCAGACCCTTCTTTAGATTTTAAATGGTGAAGAATACAGCCATCCACAACAGTTTTCCTAAAAATAAAAGCCTACTTTTAAAAATAGGGGGGAGAAATAGGCACGACTGGGCTGGTGGCAGGCGTCCCTGCTCATGGCACGGGTTGGAACTAGATCATCTTTAAGGTCACTTCCAACCCAAACCATTCCATGATGCTATGACAAGAGACAAACACCTGCTTTTCATTCCAGACTTCACACAGCCCTTCAAAACTAGATCCTACATTACCCTGTCTGAAAAACAGGCAACCATAGGTATTTTGAAGTGCAATGAAAAAAAAAAAACAACCCAAAAACAAACAACAACAAAACCAAAACAGATTATAAACCCCAGATTCTCAGTACAAAAAGATCAGTAGGGGAATTTTTCCTCTTTCATATACATGAAGTTGTAGGGTGAGCAGATTAGTTCCACAGGAACAGGAGCAGGATGAAAGGCAGCCAAGCTGACCCCATCAGGTGTGCACACATGGGTCCGGGCAGGTAGATACTCTGCAGAGGGGCTGGGAAAACTATGCACCAAAAACAGAGTCTGAAGGCAAGATGAGCAAACATCAGGCAGGACCAAACCAACCAGGACATGCTGAACACTGCTCCAGATGGCTCAAAGCCACACGGAACAGGAGAGTGTGACTCCAGCCCCAGGAAGTCACACACAAAGCACAAACTGCAAACCTAAACCTCAGTATTTTCAACGAGAGCTTTCCTACAGTATCAGCTCTAAAATGCTTCTGCAAAACTTACTTTAATGCTGTGTACTCTGACTTGGGCCACCTCTCTAACTCTGTGGTAAATAATGAAGTGGGTTTTTTGAGGAAGGATATCTTGGTTCCATGATGTTACCATCATTGGTTGGGTTTTCCAAAACAGAGATGGGTCACTTCATACATGCAGGGGGCCAGGTGGACTTTTAAACCCACCTTGTGAGTGAAGTTAAATGCAGTGTCCTAGCATTCAGACTTCATCCAGAGTGAAATAACCACTTTGAAGTGAAATCATTTGAGAATTAGATCTCAAATGGTAAGGCAATACAAAACAAGCCCCAACCCCACAAAAAAAAAAGCCCCCCAAAACCCAAAAAGTGTTTAGAAGAACAAAGCATTAACACCAATATGCATCTCAGATCAGTTCAGAAGCAGCAGTATCTTGGCCCAGCACATTACCAGATATATTGCATCCCATTTTTGTATCTGATTTTCAGCATTCCCAGCACTTACAAAATCATTTAACTGTCAGCAGTGGATTTTGCTTCTCTGCTTGGAGATTGGACAAAAAAAAAAAAAAAAGCTATTTTATTTTTTCCACTATCATTTCCTATATAAATGTGGAAAAGAGCACAGTCCTGATTTCCCCAAACCCAGAAGGGTAGCCTATTTAATCTCTCAGTTTCCATCTTTGAAGCCAGGCATGAATAACACCATTGTTGCACACATATCAGTGCCCAACGCTAGGGTTACACTGCTTTTGGAAAGGAGTAGCCTTTGGATTGCCCCTCCTAACAAGTATCAGGTTTAGTTCTTTAAAAGGCATAACAGCACAGCAAACAAACACTAGAAAATCAATAATTAGCTTTTAATCAGAATAAAAAAAAAACAACTTGGATTTTTGACTAGCTAGCAAAGCAGTAAAACACTTTCTTTCCTCCAGATAAACAAAATAGCCTTCCATTTGCACTATCTCCTTGCATTTATCAAGTTGAAAATAACAATGGGAATACTGAAGAAATCCAGGGAGGAAACACAGAGCTATTGAGCTGCTGGGGCCTATCAAGGATCCAATCAATCTTAATGTCTAATGCCACATTCTTCCTCACTTAGATTTCAGCGGATACAGGGAAGAGCTGAGCAAATTTTATGTAATTGCTGTGCACTTAAGAGCTTCAGAGGAGACTGCATTTCACCTTGAGCTACTTTATGAGGCACAGACTGGAAGTACACTGTGTCACCAGTCACCTGCCCCCGCCTGATCCATCTGTCAGGACAATCCCAGTGCTTCCCCATCAGTCACACAGCATTCTTTGGCCTTCAGTTGGAACATCCATAAAAGAAAAACGAAGAACAAAACAAAATAAGAGGCCCCAGAGAGCTCCTTACCAGCACGATTTACTGGATCTTGAGGCGAAACTCAAGTTGCTGCATTAGGGCTGGTGACACCAAGAGGGAGGGGTACAAAAACTGGAGAAGCTGCTTTTCACGTGAGACAAATTGCTCCATTTTTATTTGCACTGAGAAATGCATGTTCATGCTAGTTCTCCTGTTTGAATTCAGCCAGGGTTAGTCATAAGATTAAAACACTCAAGAATCTGCTCCTCAGTGCGTTGCTGGCAGCTGTAGCAATAAACCCACGGGGATTTATCAGCAATAGAAATCATTTGTATTCTCTGTGGATAATATTTTCAAGTGTGCTTAATGACTTACACCCAATTGACCAGGCTAGAAGTTTGGCTTGGTTATTTTTGACCAGTTTTTTTTAAGGGTATTGTAAAATTCCTTAGGAATATAGATGGGTTTAAAAAAATGCTGCCAAGTAGCAACTTTAAGATCTGACCCTGGGAAACTGGTATTTAAGTGAAAGGGAGAACTTCAGCCATCACCTCCCTTCCCTTGTTTGGAAAAGACACTTCGGTACTTGGGTGTCCCAGAAGTTGAATTTTTAACTCCATGCCTGGCTGGCACGGTGACAAAGCTGGCTGGGAAGACAAGTGTGCCTGGCTAATTGTACACCCCAGAACACCTTCTCTCTAGGCTGCTTTTGGTGCTCAAAAACTCAGGCTGGTTGCAAAATTAGATGTTAAAGCCTTCAGCAGACCTGCTGCCTTCTAATCTATCCTTGTAACACCTCTGAGACACACAAATTGTCCTATGAAGACAGGCTGAGAGAGTTGGGGTTGCTCAGCCTGGAGAAGAGAAGGCTCCAGAGGGACCTCTGAACACCTTCCAGTGCCTGAAGGGGCTGCAGGAAAGCTGGGGGGGGGGGACTTTTTAAAAGGGCTTGTAGTGAGAGGACAAGGGGGAATGGATAAAAACTGGAAAAGGGGAGATTTAGGTTAGACATTAGGAGGAAATTCTTCCCTGTGAGTGTGGTGAGACACTGGCCCATGTTGCCCAGGGAAGTTGTGGCTGCCCCATCCCTGGAAGTGTTCAAGGCCAGGCTGGATGGGACTTGGAGCAACCTGGTGTAGTGGGAGGCGTCCCTGACCATGCAAGGGGGCCAGAACTAGATGATCTTTAAGGTCCCTTCCAACCCAAACCATTCTATGATTCCAGGATGATTCTATGAAATTGTGTATTTTACAGAAGAGCAAAGACAGAAAAAAATTACACAGTGCAACTGTGGAAGAATTAGAATTTCCCAACCATTCAAAACACGTGGCTTTGTGTTTTATCCTTTATGATGGACCAAACATCTTCAGTTTTACTTTATAAGCCATGAGGTCTAATTACTAATTAATCCTAAGGAGCATGGGGGGTGGAAACAGCTGCTGAAGCACACTTCTGGAGGTGCCAGGGCAAGGCGAGGCTATATAGTGTGTAATCTGGATAAAATTAACAACAAATAACTAATAAGGTCTCATAAAAGTCAGTGGCACAGAAATGATACTCTGACTTGCAGCTTGGAGAAACGAATGGGACCCAAAGGTGAGTGCTATTCTAATGAGCCCACACACAGATGTGTTCTGTAGGGCTACTGGCTGGGCAAAAATGAAAGCAAGAGAATAAAACAAAAAGGGAATTTTTTCAGCAAAGGGATTTTCCTGCACCACACTCATCTATAGTTTATTTTCTGGAAAAGGTTTGGTTTTGTCAGATGGATCCTTTTGCCTCACTTGACAGAGAAACCTGAGCATTTCTAGCCTAAGGCCCCACATAAATTCTTCCCTCCTTGACAGATGTTTCCCTCCAGCTTTTGGACAGGAAAAAAAAAAACAAACAACCTGAATAAAGTCCATGTGTCCCGTGCTCCCTGATGTCATATATGGCCCATCATAGATTCATTTTGGTTGGACAAAACCTTTAAGATCACCAGGTCCAACCATTGACCCAGCACTGCCCAGGCCACCACTAACCCATGTCCCTCAGCACCACATCTACACGGCTTTGAAATCCCTCCAGGGATGGGGACTCCACCACTGCCCTGGGCAGCCTGGGCCAGGGCCTGACAACCCTTTTGGTGAAGGGTTGATGTAGAGCCTATGGAAATAGTGCCCACAGAGCCTAAAGATGACATCCTATGAAGACTTCTGTTTGGTTTCAATTAAAGATTAAGCAGACAGGGTTCATAAGTTCCCTCAAGGCTCATCACAAGAAAAAAATAAAAGAATATTTAAAAGCATCAATACCTGTAAATGAGGTGTAGAAGTGAAGAGTGATGACCCTGCCTTCCTACACGAGCTCTAGAGCCCTGTATCTGAGATAAGCACGGGGCAGCACACAGCACGTGGGGAGGAGCTAGTCTGGAATAGGGCAACAAGACAGTGCAGACAGGTCAGATGAACAAGAGAGATATTCAGAATGGTATCTGGGCTCCATTTCAGCCAGCAGCAGCAGTCTGGCTGTTTAATGGAAACTTCTTCTCCGAAGAAAGACTAATAACATGTCTCAAAAACACCCAAGGCTGTTTGTGACAAAGTAAAGACCCTGCTCTCAGCTGCTGAAAAGGGAGATGTGGGGGGGGAAATGTCAGACATGCCCTTTCAACTCACAGGGCCTTTGGTCTGAGCATGCAATTAGCCCATAAAAGTTAAGATTAACGTATAATAATTATTAAAGGAATATTTAAAGTAGGACCTACATGTCTTTGGTAAGCTTGAAACTCACAGGGACCATGTTCTTTATGGTCACTAAGGACAAACGGGTTTTGCTCCCCCTCTAAAATCCAGGCAGAGCAAAGCAGGGCCATGGGGAAGAGCCTTTATCCCCACTTTCCAGAAAGGGAATGGAGACTAAGTGACCTGAAGCCAGGGAAGGAACATGCACAGGTATTTCTCATGTCCCAGGACTGTGCCCAGTCACAAACCTCCTGCACCCTCATCAAAAAAAGCCCAAGAGCACATGAACCTATAGGGACCAAGCAAACATTTTGTACCTTTGTTTTCTGGGTCTGATCGGTGACTAATTTAGCCAACCAAAACACATCAGAACCTTTTCATCTCAAAAATGCTAATTTTACATAAGTAGCTTCTGAATCCACCCAACACTTCAATGCATTAGATTATTCTCCATATCACTATCATCTTTCTCCAAAGATCCCCCCCTCATCTTTTTTCAATAATGAACTGACAACCCCCACACACACACACACAGACACTGTAATTCAGTCTCTGTTGCTATCTCCCAAAAGATCTACCTGTGCTGGATTCATACCAGAGAAATTTACAGGACTTGATGGCAGCGAGGGCTGGAGGTCAGTGAAGGAAGCTCTGAAATGACTTGCCTCAGGACAGCAAATTCCACAGGAGCTGCAGCAAAGCCCAGCAGAATGACTGCTCCCAACGCGCCGATGACAGACAGAAAAAAGTCCTGCTGCCTGTGCCGTGCCAACGGCCTTGTCTGGGGTGTGATTTCCCTATGGATAACTTCCTTTCTTGACTCGAGGTGTCCCAAGAAGGATCACGACCTGCCACTCTCCGTGCAGCCGAGTTACACGTGCAGTGTGACCGTTGCAACCGGGAGGTACAAACTCACCCCTTAGTGCAGGTTTCATCCCCCAGCCCTACCCAAAACGGTTTTAGGTTTCAACTCAAATTTACACCCTGCAGTTACATGATGAGCTGCTGAGCTACCACGGTTCCAGCAGCCACGACTGCTCTTTCATCCTCTTCTGTACAGAAGATTTCCCTGAGTCAAGTTCCTTCATGCTGCTACTGGTTTTTGCCTTTCCTTCCCCACGTTAACTCTCAGATTTCCTTGGAACTGTGGCTCCAGTCACAGGAACAGCTCTGCAGCTGCTGTCCCACCACACTGCCTCACCATGTTACTCAGGACAAAAGCAGTTCCCTTGGAAAAGGTCTCACATCTCCAGCCTCAGCACAGGAAAGATGTGGACCTGTTGGAAAGGGTCGAGAGGAGGCCACGAAGATGATCAAAGGGCTGGAGCAGCTCTGCAATAAAGACAGGCTGAGAGAGTTGGGGCTGTTCAGCCTGGAGAAGAGAAGGCTCCAGGGAGACCTCAGAGCACCTTCCAGTGCCTGAAGGGGCTACAGGAAAACTGGGGTGGGGGACTTCTTACCAGGGTGTGTAGTGATGGGACGAGGGGTAATGGTTTTAAACTGGAAGAGGATAGATTGAGGTTAGACATTAGGAAGAAATTCTTCCCTGTGAGGGTGGTGAGACACTGGCCCAGGTAGCCCAGGAAGGTTGTGGATGCCTCCTTCCTGGAGGTGTTCAAGGGCAGGTTGCAGGGGGCTTGGAGCAACCTGGTCTAGTGGGAGGTGTCCCTGCCCATGCAGGGGGGATTTGGACGAGATGATCTTTACAGCTCCTTCCAACCCAAAGCAGTCTATGATTCTATGATCTTGCCAGCTCTCCTGACAATCCAGGAGATATTAGGCTCAAGGGGATATTTGACACTTGCTCTATGATGCACCTTCAAGTACCTTTAAGATCATTGAGTCCAACCATTAACCAAACTCTACTGAGTCCAGTGCTAAATCATGTCCCTCAGCACCCCATCTACATGGCTTTCAAACACCTCCCTGGACAGCCTCTGCCAGTGCTTAATTACCCTCTCTAATATCTAATCTAAACCTCCCCTGGTGCAACTTCAAACCATTTCCTCCTGTCCTGTTGTATGATGTTATAGGATGTAATGAAGAAGGCACATTATGCTCCCAAGGCAATGCAAAGGAGGGAACAGTAGAAGGAGAGATTTCCACTCTGCTGGAATTAATTGGGAGCTCCTCAGGATGGGGCCACGAGAAAGATAGAGAAGATAAACAAATTAAATGCCCACTTCTTAAGCAGCACAGGTAGAGACCCTCTCACTTACTACATGAATTGTAAAGGGAAGGAGATTGCAGAGAGGCAACTTGGGAAGAGTGAGGGGGGGACTCTAGCAGAGGGGGAACATCTCCAGTTTTATGCAGGATCTTTCATGAATTCCAGTGATCAGACCTGATTTTGCAGCTAATTCAAATAACAGCATCTTGAAACCATCAGCTTCTGTCCCACAAAAGGGAACACAAACAGCGTTGAGAAAAGGTGTTAAGAGAAGGGAGAGGAGCATTCCTCAACCTTTTCTCACCCCACACAGCTCCCAAAGTTTTCTAAAAGAGAGACCACCTCTAGGGTTAATTTGAGCCTACCAAACCTAACCTTCCCTTCCCTCCTCTTCATTAAAACAGTTCTCTTTCAGTGGATCCTTTGGAGAATCCACAGATCCCTCAAGTCTTAGTTTACAGCCATAGGCAGAGACCAGCCATGAAATGAAATGACTTTTCAGGAATGTTCATAGAGTTTAGAAGGAACTTCATGAAGCTCTCACCAGTCTGTAAGTTCAAATAAAGAGACTTGAACCACAGTTGCTGGCAGGCATGGGCATAGAAACCTGATGGTCTGACTTACATGCAAGCTATCCTAAATAGAACATTCTTAAATCCCTTAATGTTTGCATTTCCTTAAAATTAAGGGAATAAAGGACACTGAAGCAAATGGAAAGACAATATAAACCTTCCTCGATTGTGTGGAGTTTCCAAATGTTTCAAGCTGTGCATGCCTACATGTGAGTATTTCTAAATCATGTCAAGCATGGAGCTGGCAAGAGCACAAAGTCTCAGCCAGTCTTCAACTGGCTTTATGCTTATTTAATTAAAAATGATTAAACTCCTAAAATTTAATTTAAAGGGGTGCAAATCCTGAAATTCCTGAGAATCAGAGGTGTACAAATGGGATTTAGAGCCTTCACTCATTAGTAACTACTAAAGGTATATGTGAAGAAAAGTTGACTGCACATCAAGACCAAGTCTGGGATTTCTTGACTTGCCTTCTGTGTATAAATGGAATATTTCTTCATAGCTGCAAAACCAGGAAAAGCTAATTCTGGAGAGAATTTACAAACAGAAAGGAATAAATTGTGAGTCTAACATCACTCAACTAAACCCCTTAGCACGGCTGGTTTTTGACAGGTAGGGCAGAAGCTTATTAGATGTATATTATTTAAAAGAGAAACGTTTAAACTTGGATTAGCCAAAGCATTTTCTGGGTATCCTGGGATCTTAGAAGATGACTCTAACACCAATCCCAGCTATATACAGGTATCAACCACAAACGAGGGTTTGACATTATCCACATGCTGACCAAGCCAATTAAACACACATAATTGCCAGTAAAAGAAAAAAAAGACCCAATCAAAAGCAAAATACTTGCACTGTCTGCTGCAGTTACTGTAAGACACATTTCCATACCAAGCTTCATATGCAGAAACCCCCAAAAATTCTGGCATCAGGTATTCACCAGATTCTTTTAATTAAAAGAATCTGGTGAATCTCATTACTTTTCATCTAATTACTTTTAATTATACTAACTCGTCAAATATGCAGTTAAAGTAATATTAAAATTACCTTAAATTCATAAACACTACATAATCCCTCTAAGGGAAGATCCAGCCATTTCAACATAGCATAAAAGAGAAAAGTATATGTATATAACATACATAAATATGAGTTTATTATAGAATAAAATAGTAAAAAAGACACAAGAAGACAGCCTAATCACAATATCTGTACATCAAGAGTGATACAAGGTAGAAATCAAATTTTTTAAACTACTCCTGTTAAAAACCCTGCATTCTGGCAGACCACTTAAGACTTGAAACTTATTTTCTCATAAACACGGTAATAAAAATGTTCAGTGTTCTCTAGGTGCCTGGTAAGACCAGAGTCTAAGGGGTTGTTCTACAAGGCTTTAAGGCCCAGAAGCACCAAGCCATGAAAAAAAACAAGACAGAAGGTCATAAAACCTACAAAGACTTGAACCTGTATTTAACACTCTAAGGCAGGAATGATATAAGTCACAGAATCACAGAATCACCAAGGCTGGAAAAGACCTTTAAGATCATCAAGTCCAGCCTATGACCAACACCACCACACCATCTAGACCATGGCACTAAGTGCCACATCCAGCCTTGCCTTGAACACATCCAGGGATGGTGCCTCCACCACTTCCCTGGGCAGTCCATTCCAATGTTTAATCACCCTCTCCATGAGGAAGTACTTCCTAATATCCAACCTAAACCTCCCTTGGAGCAACTTCAGGCTGTGCCCTCTTGTCCTGTCACTGGTTGCCTGGGAGAAGAGCCCAGCCCCCACCTGACTACAACCTCCCTTCAGGTAGTTGAAGAGAGTGATGAGGTCCCCCCTGAGTCTCCTCTTCTCCAGGCTAAACAACCCCACCATCCTCAACCTCTCCCTATAAGATTTTCCCTCTAGTCCTTTCTCCAGCCTTGTTGCTCTCCTCTGGACCTGCTCCAGCACCTCAACATCCCTCTTGAAGTGAGGGGCCCAGAACTGGACACAGGACTCGAGGTGAGGCCTCACCAGTGCTGAGTACAGGGGGAGAATCACATCCCTACTCCTGCTGGCCACACCATTCCTGATACAAGCCAGGATGCCATTGGTCTTCCGGGCCACCTGGGCACACTGCTGGCTCATGTTCAACTTCACACTTGCCCCAAAAATGTCTGTATTCACCCGTTTCTTCCTTTAAGACCTCAAGTTGAGAATGACAAAGGTTCCTCAAACCAATAACCCATCAAGAATAGCATAGGTGGGAAGAGGCCTCCAGAGGTTATCCAGCCCCAGGCTCAAAGCACAGGTGGAGCACAGGCAAAGGGCAACTTCTCCAAAACTTTCTTCCTGCAAAGATGACAGTTTCTTAATTGGGTTCAGGATCAACATATGGAGTTAGTGGATTACAGGATAAATTATGGAAAGCAAAACAGGCAGAGTCAAGGGCATGAAGCTCACAGCAGCTCCAACGTTAGGCTCTGCAGCCATACCCTGCTGACCCTAGAGATCAGATCTGCTGGCTTGGGCAGACTAAAAGCCAAGACAAATATTTTGGGAGAACTTCTGAACCAAAAAAGAGGGGGGGGGGAAAGGGAGGGGCATCTTCTTTAAACATGCTTTACTGGGTTTCTACGGCACAAACACCCCCACTTACTGCATCAGGGGAGGCAGTTCCAAGAAAACTATCTAGCAATCAGCTGAAGGAAACACTGAAGGAAAACAAAAATCAGGGTGAAGTGAGCCCCCTGAACCTTGCCTGCAAGTGCACCAATCAGCTTAGCCATGGGATTATCATAAAATAATATTCCTCTAAAACCAAGCAAACAAAACAGCTTTCTTGTGAACAATTGTCCCTTCTAGTTCTAAATAATCCAGTAAAAATTCCTGCAAGGAGCTGAAGTACCAAGAGCAGAGAAGGATACTTTGGTTTTCAAAAGTAACAGTCATTATCACCTCCTGATATCCTGATGGAGTTTTTCCAAAATCTCCTTGTTTTTTTTTTTTCAATCCAGTCCATTCTTTCTATTTACTCTAGTGTGAAGCTGCAGTAAATTTGCTCACAGGGAGCAAGAGATGATATTTTTCTAGACAAGCTGGTAAACAATCATCAACAATAGAAAAGCTCATTAGTAAAATATGGTTTCCAAAAGAAGGATTACTCTGTTTTTTTTTAAAAAAAAAAAACAACAAACTTGATTAGGTGCCAATATGCAGACAAAAACTGCAGCTGCCCTCTTGAGTCAAACGGAGGAGATCTGGGTGTTATTTATTTGCATATGCATTATCCTGGCAATTCAGGCAGTAAAAGGCCTAAGGCACCAATTAAGCCATCCCTAAATCCTTAAGTGACAACTTCAAAAGGTATCAAATAATTCATAGTCCTAGAGCTGGCTTGCTTGAAGTAAAATACAACATTCATTAAGGAGGAGAAAGCATAACTTTCATTTCCTACTCCATGATTTTATCTATAAATATATTGAAAACTTGTGCATACCTATATATCAAATCTGAATTTTTTCCAGAAAACCCAGTTTTATTCCCCCCACTACTTCTTGTCCACGACAAATCCCTACACCATTTAACAAGAGGGAAGTGAACCATGAACCTGAGCAGGCTTTGCAACAATTTCTTCCAATTCAGGTCTCACATTCTCCATTAAAACAAAATAATTTTCTTTCTCCCCCCAAGCCCAACAAACCCCCTCCAAAAAAAAATACCCCAAAAACCTCCACCTACCTTCTGTTCCGACCCAAGAACAAGGAGAAAAAAAAATTCATTCCAGGAATTCCTTCTTACTGACAACTTCCATGGGCTGCCTTCCAGACTAGAGGAATCATGTCTCAGTTTGGGGGGGTTCTGCAGGAAAACCTCATGACATCAATGTTCTCTCAGACATTTCTGAGAACTTTGATATACTGCCAATATGAGCTGACTGACTATGTGTGACAACTGCCATCTCAAAGTAAATGAAAGCACTTGTACTCAGCACAGCTCTTAATTACACTCATGAATTTTCTACTTTCAGGTATTCCAGACTGAAGTCTGCTCAGTGGACACCACCTCTCCAGGTCCTCCAAAATGCCCACGTCCTGGTAGAGTCAGCTTACTGGCAGTCATGAAAGGAAAAAAAGATGCAGAGTTGCAAGAATACTTCCATACTCTCCACATGGAAGAGTTTAGCAAAGTAATAATATATTATGGATATTCCTTCTCTTCATCAGGAGATCTACTAGGCAAGGCAAGTGAATGGCCATTATTCACCTGATTTTTTTTTCAGTGCCAAATACATGAAACATAAAGTGGATTCAGTCACAGAAGAAAAGCATCAGGTGTTTAATACTGGAGGCAAGAGCCTTTAAAGTATCTGCCCTTTCCACAGCAAATAAATAGGTTTTAAACTGCAAGAGGGGAGATTTAGGTCGGGCAGGGGGGTTGGAAACCAGCATTTTTAACTGCTCTTTGTTTGACTTCTTTGCATTTTCTATGTGACCTTACTCTTTACCTCAAATCTCACTATGATCTTCAAAATAGCATTACCAGCATTTGGTCTTTCAACTCCTTACTGAAGAGCTCAGGAGTTTCTGATAAATGAAGTTACTCCAGGTTGTAACCTCAGCCAGTCTGTGTCATGACCCCCAGCTGCAGACCAAACCCTAACGGGAACATCAGCAGACCCAAAATACTTGTCCAGTCTACTCCTTTAACAAAGGTTTTGGTCTTTTTCATGTCTTTCAACTGCCCTGAAAGTTTACCTTCCAGAAGGATCCCAGAACACCTCCAGAGAACAAGCTTTGGAGAAGGATCTCGGTGGCATCCCAGCAATGACAGAGTCCAAATGAGAGGATCTGATATGACCATAAAGACCTGGCAAAACCAGCTCTGGCCTTTTTTCAAGCAAGACTCACGGAACCACAGAATTGCCAGAGTTGTAAGGGACCTCTAGAGATCATCTAGTCCCACTCCCCTGCTAAAGCAGGACTGCCTGGAGCACATTCCACAGGGCTGCATCCTGGCAGGTCTTTGAATATCTCCAGAGAAGGAGACTCCACAACCTCCCTGGGCAGGCTCTTCCAGTTCCTTGTCACCCTCACTGCGAATAAGTTTTTTTCTCATGTTCAGATGGAACTTTCTGTGTTCCAGTTCATGCCCATTGCCCCTTGTCCTATTGCTGGGAACTACTGAAAAGAGCCTGACTCCATCCTCCTGAGACTTGCCCCTTAGATAGTTACAGACATTAATAAGGTCTCCCTGGAGCCTTCTCTTCTCCAGGCTGAACAGTCCCAGCTCTCTCAGCCTTTCCTCATCAGGGAGATGCTCCAATCCCCCAGTCATCTTTGTTGCCCTCCCCTGGACTCTCTCCAGCTGTTCCCTGTCTCTCTTGAGCTGGGGAGCCCAGAACTGGTCCCAGTTCTCCAGTTGTGGCCTCACCAGGGCAGAATAGAGGGGGAGAATGGCCTCTCTCGACCTACCAGCCACACTCTTTATGCACCCCAGGATTCCATGGGCCCTCTTAGCAGCAAGGGCACACTGCTGGCTCATGGATCATTTACTGTCTACCAGGACTCCCAGATCCTGCTCCTCAAAACTGCTTTCCAGCAGGTCCACCCCTAACCTATATTGGCTCATGGGGTTCTTCCTCCCCAGGTGCAGGACCCTACACTTGCCCTTGTTGAACCTCATTAGGTTCCTCTCTGCCCAGCTCTCCAGGCCTGTCCAGGTCACACTGGATGGCAGCACAGTCCTCTGGAGTGTCACCACCCCTCCCAGTTTGATATAATCAGTGAACCTTCTGAAGATAAACTCTGTCTCCTTGTCCAGGTCATTGATTAATATGTTGAACAAGACCAGACCAAGTATTGACCCCTGAGGGACACCACTGGTTACAGGCCTCCAACTCGACCCTACTCCATTAATCACCACCCTCTGAGCTCTGTCACTCAGCCAGCTCTCAATCCACCTCACTGTCCACTCATCCAACCCACACCCCCCGAGTTTCTCAATGGGGATATTCTGGGAGACAGCCCCTGAGATGATAGCTACAAACAGTTGAGAAAGAGCTTCAAATTATCCTCCAAGAATAATCCAATTTTGGTCACATTTTCCAGAATCTTCTGCTTTCGGATTACTACATTTTTTTTTCCTGAAATCAAGCCAATTTTTAAACTTCTAAGGATCTCCTGCACCACTAAACTTATTGACATTAAAGTAAGCCACATGTCTGATTCTTGTTATTTCTTAGAACTATGTCTAGTCAGATCCATGGAGCATTTCAACACCGATGACAATTAGGCTTTTATTTTTTAAAAAGCCTTGGCTTTGCCTCTTTGGTTATCAAATTCACAGGCCAGCTTGCAAACACACCTTTTCATCTGAGAGAAACAATCAAACGAGCACATACCTTGTCAGCAGCCAACCTTATTTCAAGCCATTTGGTCTCTTTAAAAATCCTTCCTTCCTCACAATCACATCACCGTGACTGATCTCCAGCATGATTTACTGCAGGCCAGTGTAATGATTTCTCTTATTTAATCAAAGCAGTGTTATAAATTGCCTAATTACATAGCAACACCTGCATGTGAGCAATGACACTGGCTAAACTCCCAGTCCACCCGTGGTAAAATTCCCAACTTCTTTTGTTCCCAGGTCATGAATCACAGAATTACCAAGGCTGGAAAAGCCCTTTAAGATCATCAAGTCCAACCTAAAAACAAAAACAAGGGTTTCCCAATCACATCTCATGAAGCCATTTATGTGTCACAGGGTTCCTTGGGAGCATTTTCTTTTTTCCATGGTTAAACAGAGAAGGATGTATATATAAATAAAAATTATTATATAATATTTTCTATTGATATATAATATGTATAAATATAACCTGCATATCAGGCTGGAAATCAAAGTCCAGAACAAAGCAAACCCCACAATGTATTTAATGATTGATTTCCCAGTGATCTGTACTTCATCTGCCTTCAGCAACAAATTAAAAGTATCTGTATATGTACAGAAATACCTGTTCTGCCCCTGAAGAAAATAAAGCAGCTGTAGAGTGTGACAACCATGCATATAAAGTCATTTGTGCACATCCACATCAGGGTTGATTAGGCATAAACACAAGCTGAGCTCTTCACCAAAAAAACCCTCTGACAACTGCATTATAAGTCAAAACTGCAAATAAGCAGAAGGATAATCAGGTACTTTGGGCTCTGGCTATAGCTCAGGAGAGCAGTTATCATTTCTAATATACCCTTCAGCATGAGGGAGGGGAGAAAACTCAGCCACAAGTGTCCTCAGGTCTGCATTCAGTTCACTCCTCTCACCTCAAAGTGCCTCTGGTTAAACCCTTCCCCAATATGAATCTGGAGCATGGATTTGTCCAAAGCCCTGACTGCAAAATGAGGACAACACAACCCTGCATTCATTTCTGAGCACCTCTCTGATGAATGCTCCACTAAGGCACACTGGAATGTTAACCAAATAGAAAGCTGGACACAAAGAAAAATCAGATGCAATGGAGCTTCTGCCACAAACTCATGATTGTGTAAAGAAATAAGGCTGGAAGGAACCTCAGAAGGTTCCTGGCCCAATCCTCCTGCCCTGAGCATAGCTAACTTTGAAGCTACATCAGGTTGCTCAGGACTTTATCCAGTGTAGTTCTGAAAACCTTTTTGGCCTCCTGTTCCAAAGCTTAACTTGTCTCACTAGGAAGAATTTTTTCCTTCTTTTTAGAGTTGGTGGCATGGAGTCATTTGCAGCCTGAATCATTCATTTCTCCCTGGAGTTCACAATCATGAGCAAAAGTGGCAGCCTTCACTCCTGATTACACCCAAAATGTGTTTAAGACACCCAAGAAGTACATTGCTATGAAAAGTATATTTAAACTTATGGTGTTACAGCCCAGGCAAACTGACAAATCCAATCGATTGATTTGAAAATACCTGGCTACAACCACAAGGTGGGAGGGAGTTTGTTCTTATTCTTCCTTCTGTTCACGAAAGACTTCAGATTTTATATTCCTTTGCAGACTGGTCACAAATTAAAACTCAGCAGTTTGGGCTCAACTGTTTTCATCCTTCATTTCATGGGGGTGGATTGTGGGATCCGATTCTTCAACAAATTCCTGGAATCCCAGCCAAAAGGGGACATGGGAAAGCCTGAGTGCTAAGGAAGCCCCGTTTGGAACAGCTTGGGGGGATGCAGCAGTGTGCAAGAGAGAAGGGTTTTTTTCCTTTTTCAGAGTAGGAGGAATTATACAATGGAACCTGTGACTCTAAAACCACAAGGAAACACCATGATTTGTAAGACCTAACCCATACATACTTTATTCCAATGCCATATTTTGTATAAATTCAGTGAAAACAATTTCAAGTGAACTTGTCATTCACTCATTTTTCACCTTATTTAATGTTGTGTTTATCCCACCTCCACTCCCATAT
The DNA here is from genome assembly GCA_020745705.1 of Hemiprocne comata. Lineage (NCBI taxonomy): Eukaryota > Metazoa > Chordata > Aves > Apodiformes > Apodidae > Hemiprocne > Hemiprocne comata. The sequence goes on from CM036591.1 coordinate 2,390,222, forward strand.
GTATTTTCTACTTCATACAGTTCATTCTGCCACTGCATTCCCATTCCAGAACAGCACCCTATCACCTGGGTTACAGTGGCACAGTTCAAAGGGCAGAGATTAAAAAAAAAAAAACAACCCTAACAATAAATGCTGAGACTGGGACAAATTAACACAAATGAACTCTGCAATTAATGTTACTTTCCTTCGTGCATAAATCTATTCAAACATCTCCACTTTCCCCTCTCTTAACTGCAGCTTCTAGCACAGCCCTGACAGCATTTAAAATGACTTTATCAAATCACCACGAAATTTCAGCTCTCTAAAATAATGATTTATGACTCCTAAATATAGTCACTCTTTTATCTTCACCAACTCTTCCCCCCCAAACTCCCAGCTGCTTTCTTGGCATCTCCTTGATTTCCTGAAGACAACAACAGCAGAACAGACGACATGAAAGGTTCATACAAACCACCAGACATGTACTTGCTGCAGAGAGATAATACAGACTAATTAGTTCCCTTATTCCTACAGGAGCCTCAGTTGTCCTGACCTTTGAAGCATTTGCCTGGCTTTGGGGCAGGCTGTAATGGGTCCCAGCTGAGGTTCTGACACAGTTTCTCCACCCAGGTCACACTGAGCTGTGTCACTGCAAAGTCTCAATCTACAGGGTTTTTTTTAATCTTAATCTTCTTTTGATGTTACTTGCTATAAAAATCTGAAATGGGCATTTTATCCTGTTGGAATGAGTTGACTGTGTGCTGCTCACTTCCTTAATTTGGAAATTTACCCTGTACCTGGACTTTTTACCTCTGGTAAGTTCAGTGTAGAAGCACATTTCTTCCTTTGAAACTGTTCTGATTAAACATAACAGGAAATTTGTCTCCATTTAAATACTACAAAATTATACTTAAAATTACTAATTATTACATCAATCACATTTTTAGAAATCACAGAATCACAGAATGGTTTGGGTTGGAAGGGACCTCAAAGACCATCAAGTTCCAACCCCCCTGCATGGGCAGGGACCCTCCCAGTAGACCAGGTTGCCCCAAGCCCCATCCAGCCTGCCCTTGAAGGGGGCAGATGGCAAATGCTGTACTTAAAATGACTTTACTCATGATGGCAGAAATCCCTTTTTCAGAAATGCAAATGAAATCCAGTTTTCTTCATGCCCTTTAAATGCCTCTGGGCAAAGCATGTCTGGATAGATTGCCCTCCAAGAAGGTAGGGTTGGCATCAGTAGAGATTCCTGAAGCCACCACTGGTAAACATCAAAGCAGATGAAATTATAAGCTGTACTGGAGCCAGGAAAGAATTTCATTTATACTAGGATGTAGCCAGTGTTTCCTCAGCTGCAGCAGTCTCCCCAGGGCACAGAGAGATGCACACATTTATGATCCATAATGGTACCTGAGATCTTTTCTTCAGTGGAGCAGCACCTGCAATGTAAAGCTATGGACATATTGCTACACCTTCTACTGTGGCAGCAGGGAAGAAGGGTGACACTCATCTAGAAATTGGAATTAAACCCACCAGGACTGATTTGCAGCTCCTTTGCTGTCCAGCACACATCAGAGAGCTGCAGAATCTGCCCTCGGTGCAAGTCCAGCTCAAGTCCCTCAGCCCCAACAATTGAAAGAACTGTGAAATGATTTTTATCTTTTTCACCACAAGTATTTTCCACCAGGAAATATTTTCATATTTTTAATTAAAAGTGCCATTTCTGGAGAAGATTTCAAACAGTAACACAGCAGTGAGAAAGCATCATACAAAGCAACACTGAAGAGAGAAGCTTTTAAAAATAAATCTTCCATAGCCTGTCCAGTGCAATGTAAAGAAAAAGAAATCATAATTACACACACACATTATAAAACAACATTTGTCTTCCCTCAGCTGCACAAATTGATGTACTTGCCATGACTCTTGAATTCTTTTCAGGTTCTCAGGATACAAAAGGATCATTTTGCCCACATATGCACGAGTGTGGCACCCACTGGTTTTACCTGCTGTCCCTGGAGACAACCCCTGCCCCACTGCTGAGTCAGAAAGCAGCATTTTAACCTGTTACTCTTGGAAGCTGGATGTGGACAGAAGAATTAGCAAACACATTTCTGCATGGGGAGTTGTGGCTGTGCATTTACAGACGTGTCATTTCCAAGGCTGTGTGGCTGATTCAGGCATTAACAAGTCACACCTATTTCAGCTACCACATCTGTGAAACAAAATTGAGCTACATGAAATACAGCAGGGAGTGGCTGAGGATTATTACTCTCAAATCAAACAAAACTCTCCTAAATTCCTCCGTGGGTACTTCAGACAGAAGGACTCCTTCAGACTGAAGGGAAAATACAGCTGATATTTGAATCTATTTAATAAAATATCACAATTCTGCCAGAAATTAAGGTTAAGATTGCCTACACAGCCACTCATTAGTCAGTCCAAAAATATGCATTTTGTGAATTTTAGCACTGTTTCCTCTAATAACCACACATATTGCTGGTCCTCCAATGTCAGCATTTAATGTCAGCCTGAAAGTGTGAGCAGAAGCATGCAGATTTTTACACACATAAAAAGCAGCAGAGGGTGAAACTGATACTCACTCAAGTTCTGCATTTCTTCAGCCAAGTGCTTATTTGTGCAGCATTAACAGCTTTTGCATATTCATTTTTCTAGAAACAACAGTCCTAAACTTTGCAACAACAAAGGTATTGATGCACCAAGATGACTAGAACTCATCCTTAATATCCTCCACTATTGGAACTCTATTATGCTAAAAAAGAAACTCTTGGCAACACCAAATCCTTTCAGATACCCATGGAGCTGTCTTTACTGTTAATATGAAGAAGAGGACAATTAAAATCAAGCACACTATTTTGGCACTTGAGTGGAATTATTCTGTTTATTTTTTTTTGTTCTCAATCCCAAACAATTCTTTACCAAATGCATGAAGCTTTTAAATGATGAGCAGGTTTCTTTTGCAGTGTGGCAGTTAGGAAAATAATAATAATAATAATATTCAGTTCAGCCAAGAAAAACACACCCAGGGAGAGCCCTCCCCTCCCAAAAGGTTCTTTGGCAGTTGTTGAGAACCTGCAGCCCATTCCCTCTGCCATGGAGCCCTCCCTCAGGGCAGCTCTCCAGGGTCTCCCTGGCACTTCCAAGCACTCTGAAACAGTGTTTGTAAACAAAACTCAGCATTTAAAATATTGTAAATTATTTGCAGTAAGTTCTTACAAGACTATAGGGCACTTTAAGGCTTTGCTAAGATTGCAATAATTATTCCCAGAAACTGAATGATGGCAGCACCCGGGGCAAAACCAGGAAAAAAAAACATGACCTGAAAAGTGGAAGACAACTTGCTTTCACTTCACTAAGGAATTCCCTGGTGGGCAGAGAGCAAACCTGGAATGATTTCCCTACAAGTTCAAGCACCCTGTAGACCATGCAGCAAACCAATGATGTTTAATGATGCAAAACAGGGGACGTGCTCGTTACTACGTCTGACACCAAGATCAAGCCTCGAGATAGGGGTGATCCCTGAACAAAGGGAAGAGTTCCTCACAATTCTCACCATCCTCAGCTCCACGGCCTGTTGGATGGCACAGCAATGGCCATCAGAACCCAGAGCCTGGAAAACCTTGACTTCAGACAGCAAGAACTCTTTTGCATTGGCAAGGAAAAAGTGTTTCCAGCCCGTTTTTGTAGCTACACAATTGGCGGCTGACAAACCACAGACTGGATTTTAGGCACCGTTACATGTTCCAAAAATGGCCTGTCAGTAGTTTTAGCATGTAAACAAAACCAACAACATTTCAAAAATCTGTTTTTCAACTGCTAAACACATTTAGTGACATAAAATAGCAAATAATTAAGCTGATATTTATGTAAAAAAAAAATCCCAATTGATAGTTACTTGACTTTTTCAGAGAGCAGCTTTGATTCTAGTTTTAAGTTTTAATGATCCATCCTCCCTGAAAAATACTTCAACCATCTCATTTAAGATGAGGAGAAAAGCCTTTATAGAAAGATCAGAACAATCTATCTTATCTGTAATATTAATAAATGAACAAAATAATATAGAAAAAGAAAAAAATGTGTGATGCAATTCTTCAACCCTGCTGGGTGAAATCCTCTGCTGTGCTGCAGTGTCTGAGGTTGTCAGAGAAAGTTCATGGAGGTGGTTGGGCACGACTGGGCAAACAGGAGCAGCTGAAATTGTTTAGGATTTTGGCTCACATAAAACCATACTGAGAAGGCACTTCAGTACCTGCTGGTCATACGACCAGTCATCTAAATGGTAAGGAGTCCAAGAGTTCAACTGTGCAAAGAAACCCCATTAAAACACCTGATATTCCAATGAAAAACAGAGGGGAAAGAATTCCAGTGTAGGTACTCAAACAGTTCACAAATTTTAGAACCCTGCCATGGGCAGAGACACCTCTCACTAGACCAGGTTGCTCCAAGCCCCATCCAACCTGCCCTTGAACACTTCCAGCGAGGGCAGGATCAAGACAAGAAACTCCATATTATTGATGCACAGTGAAAAAACAGTTTAAGAAGAGTTTGCTTTGAGAGGCTTGTTGGCACATCGTGCATGGAAAGTTCCTTTTTATCTCAGCTGGCAAAGTCATTGTCTACAGATGCTTTTTTCTGTTCAAAAAACATGCCAAGCATATGTGCATTTTCATCATAAAAGAGTGAATTGTAACAACTTGAGTCCAACCCACTGCCTAGTCAACCAGTAGATTGCTGTGTTGGCTTTTTTCTAAATACTGCAGGCCACCTGAAGTATCTTCATGAGAACATCCAAGGACTCCATGGTGTACACTTGCCTTTCCACTGTCCCCTTTAGTTTTCTGTAATTAAGAAGCATCAGTGATTTCTCCCTGAAGATACAGTCTCCTTACGGTTTCTCATGCCCACAGAAAGGTGGGCAGATGTGTCAGGAGGACACTGTGTCACGACAAGGCGACCATCACGACGGCCACGAGGACGGCAACGCTGACTGTCCTCCTGCTGCCGTCCGACGTCCTCCGGGCGTGCAACACAGCAAACACTGCATTGGTGTGGTTGGTTGGGATCTCCACGTTGCAAATCATGCCTTCACAGCAAGAAACACATTCCTGTGGAGAAAAGGGAGCTCAGTGGGTGCAGGGCGGCCCAGCAGTGCCTTCTGGAGACAGATGTGGTTTTCAACGGGTTGTAAAGGTTACAGCTAAATGTACAGAGCATCTATGCTAGGACCTCTCCTGCACATTGTGCACCACAGCCTTCCTGGAGTAACTCCTCAGCTAGGGCTGTCACTGGGCTGGGAAACAGTGATGTGGTGTAATACAGCCACCTCAGCTGTACCCACAGGTTCACTGACACTGCAGAACACAAAGAATCTCTGAAGTGTCAGGGTTGGAAAAGACCTCTCAGGCCATCGAGCCCAACTGTCCACCCAGGGGAAAACAAACAAAGAAAACAACAAAACACACACACAAAACCATAACCACATGCCCCACAAACCCAACAACACACAACTCACAACCCCCCGCCTCCTGCCCACTAAAGCATACCCTCATGTGCCATATCTACACGTTTCTTGAATACCTCCAGGGATGGTGACTCCACCACCTCTCTGGGTGGTTCCAGTGCCTGACCACTCTTTCAGTAAAGAAATTCTTCCTAATATCCCATCTGAACCTCCCCTAGTGCAGCATCTCCTCTGGTCCTGTCATTATTTACTTGGGAGAATAGCCCAACACCCACCTCCCTACAACCTCCTTTCAGGTAGCTGTAGAGGGCAAAGAGTTCTCCCCTCAGCCTCCTCTTCTCCAAACTAAACAATCCCAGTTCCCTCAGCCTCTCCTCACAGGACTTGTTCTCTAGACCTTTCACCAGCTTGGTGGCTCTTCTCTGGACACCCTCCAGCACCTCAGTGTCCTTGCAGTGAGCGACTGCTTTCCACCACTTTCCCCCCTTCTAATGTGTCAGCTGGCAACGTGCACTTGAATATTTCAATTCTCAGCTTAAAAAATTCTGACTGTAAAAACCGTGTTCCCCTTCACTCTTCACCTCAAGCTGTTCTATTCAGTGTAGCTTTGCCTGCTGATCTTCAAACTTGCTTTGTTCAGTCCTCTCGTCCCACAGAACCCCTGACACAGCCCGTTTTCAGCTGGGAATCCAAAAATAATCACAGAATCACCAAGGCTGGAAAAGACCTTTAAGATCATCAAGCCCAGCCTATGACCAACACCACCACAGCATCTAGACCATGGCACTAAGTGCCACATCCAGCCTTGCCTTGAACACATCCAGGGATGGTGCCTCCACCACTTCCCTGGGAAGTCCATTCCAATGTCTAATCACCCTCTGCGTGAGGAAGTGCTTCCTAATATCCAACCTAAACCTCCCTTGGAGCAACTGTTCCTTACTTGACACTCCTCCCTGGAAAAGCCAAACAAATGCCAATTTTTATCTAATCCAAAGGCACAAGAACCCTTGTAAGATCAAACGCAGCAGAAGGCAGGCTGCATGGTTATTTCATGCCCTCAGTCCACCAAAACCTGTTGCTATCAGTGAAGTTGACGCAGAGAACAAAGCAGATCCCTTTCTATCCACCATGGATGCTGTCTGCTTTGTCTCTGGTGTCTGAAATCTTTCACGTTAAAAATAACCGGACTAAGCGTCTCGGCTGTTAAGGAATTGGCGGGTAACGCTGGAGAGGGTGTCCTGGCACGTCCCCTTCAGCTCAGCAGGAAACACAGGTACTGAAATGCAAACCCCCAGAGCAACTGCTGTTACACAAAGAGTGGTGCTTACTGTGTGGCCACTCTCCCTGTGATGGTGGCAGCCTACAAAATGGCATTCTTCTCCAGTAGCACATTTTTTGGTGACCGATGTGCTCTTCCCATGCTCTGTGAAGAGATGAACTGTCAAACAGTACTGAGTACCTACAAAATAAATTTTCAAAGGTTGGTTTGCATGAAGGATGACTTCCTTGCGCAGGGTTTAAAAACTTCCCCCAGTTTAGGCAACATGTTCCCATAAAAATCAGTTATCCGGGCTGCATAAAGCCATGTTTCAACTTGATCAAAGTGCCACGTAGCAAGAAACCAATTAGTTATGAAATCTTAGAACTTAACTGACCCTTCAAACCTCTAGAAAGGCCGCTATCATTTAAACTACTTATTAGCACTATAATCCACACATTTCTCTTCCATTCTCTACTATTTTTTGCAGCACATTCTTGTTCTTATTTTTTCTTTCTGCCACGTTCCCTCGTTCCTCTAGATCAGGTCTGCCCCCTTCCCACTGTTCCTCTGAATATCACTGCAGATAAAAACAAGGAAACATATTTCAATTCTTTTGTATGTATCTGTTGTTTGAGGCCCAGTCATTCAGGTCTTGCTGCTCACTGGAGAAAACATTCTACCTTGGGCTGGCAGCCAAAAGGAAGGGGATAAAGCTACAAAGGCAACTCTTGAAGTTTTTTTTAAACAACATCTTTAAAATTTATTCCTGGGAAGCACATAGTTACCTATATATAGACACACAAGCATCTAATTTCTTACTATACTATTAAAATATTATTATAAGTTAATATTATTAATATATTATTGTGGGTTAATATTATTAATATATTATGATAGGTTATATAAAGTGTTTTTTTCTACATACACATATAGAAAAAGAACTTTCTCCCTCTTGCTTTGCACTCTGAAATGGTCACAATATTACCCTCAGCAGAAAACATGGGACTCAGGATTACTGATAATGTAACTGAGGGCACCCCTGTGTTAGGATGTTCATGCTCTTCACCCACAAGATGGCTGAGCCAGGGAAAAGCAAATTTAACTGTCATCAAGAATTTCCTTGGCACAGAAGCACTTACTTTCAGGGCACCATCTATCTTCAGCCCATCTGTTACAGTTGTAGTTGTCCACTGCATTATCACAGGTGAAGCACTTAAAGCTGTTTGGAAATGGAGTGGCTTGAAAAGTATTAAAATAGAGTAAGTTTGCAAATATTAAGACATAAACAAAATATTCAAAATAATACTGTGTTTGTACACACGTACACTTACAAAACCATACTGCATCCACCTACAACTTCTCCATGACACATCACTTCAGACAAATAAAACCTATGACACAAGTTCTGTAGAAAGCTTTTACATTTTTAACTGGTTTTGTTCTGCCTGAACTTTGAAACATCTCCTTCTGTTTTCATTCTCTGGCAACCCAAAAAACCGTTTAGGCAGTGGTGGGAAAAACAGGAAAGAGAAAAATATATTTGCACAAGATAGCACATCCACATGTATGCCCAAACACAATCTACATCAAATGGCTCTTGGTCCCTTTGATGAAAAAAGTACATCTTCAAAAACAGCTTCAGATCTTGAAATCTGAGCCCTTTGACAAAGGGATCAAGAGGACTATTTTATATATTTATATCATGTAAATAGGAATTTAGGTTATTTTAATATGCACAGTTCCCTAAACGCACATATATTCCCATTATGTCAAGCTGTCCTGACTGTTTTAATGATTCTGTGATAATGAAAATCTTCTCTTAAATGAAGGGATAGAACACTCCTGATGCTAGATAAGAGGCAAAAAAGATGATGCTATTAGTGACAACTGGCTTCACAGGTCTCACAAGGTTTTTAATTACCTTCAGGTTGAATTAATTGCATACAGCTCACCTATTCTTTCCCTTACAAAAACCCCGACAAGATAAAAAGACAAAAACATCTGTTCCCTATTATTTATGAGAAATCCACTGCATAATTTGTTTTGTAGGAAGACACTTCACAGACAGGAAAATACAAGAAAAGCACTTAAAATATGAAAACGATCGCCCTGATGCACTCTTTAATTTAGCAATTACATTGTTTTCGTTCAGCCAACTTCCAAAATCTTAGAAAGAAACTGAACTGCTGCGGGTTGAGAAGCAAAAGCTCTATTTTAAACTTTTTCATCTCTCAAGACGACAAACTCCTAAAGTGCAAAGGACTGAAAGAATATGGCAATTAACTGCAATGTTAAGCTCCAAAAGCACAGAAAAGAAAGTGTAACTGTCTACTTACGGTCCAGTGGAGGTCTCACATTGTAAAAGTTGATGTTCTCAGCTGCAACCCAATTTCCTGAGAGGATGAGGAACGGCAGAAAGGCTCCGGCCAGCGTGTGATAGAGTAACAACATGCTGAGTGTTATTGTACATGAACAGCAAAGCTCTGAGGCCTGGGAAAGAAAGGGAACGCATTATTTAGAGGGAATCATGAAGAGCTGAGCAAGTAGAACAAGACGTTTCCTATGAACTACTCCTGAAACCTTGAAAATTCAGTCTGGAGATCTATGCTGTGAGGACGGCAAATGCAAGCAAGCATGGAATGATGACCAGTGCAAAGCTGAGCAGTTACTGCCTTCTGCTGGCCAGCATCCTGCACAGGGCACTGCCATTTCCTCAAGCTTCAAAAAGTTAATCTCATTTCTTTAATCTCTTTGTTCATCTAAGCTAGGGCAACCTTATAGATTCCTTGTAAGCATGCCTAAAAATCAACACCAAAAAGTGAGCTCCTCTATATCCTGCTTGAAAGAGACAGGATTACAACACCACGGAAGAAAGCGAGACGCAGATAAATGTCATTTTTAACAGCAACAGCCTAGAACCCAAAACCAATTCCCTATCTGTCATAGATAAATATGTCTATTAACTTCATCTGAACTACAAGTACACTTCAGAGTGGCACAGCATTAAATATCATGAGTGTAAATTAGACTAATTTCTTTTTAAGTGCATACCAAGGCAACGCTCGGGAAATGCCCAGTGATGGCCCAGAGAGATGAGACAGATGTTTTGGGTGTGCTCTGCACATTTATTTGGGTCCCCATGGGTACTTTGGTATGGCTTTAGAAAGAACAAGAGCTGATCACTGAACATTCTGGTCAGTTTGATATTGGATGCACACACACAGAGGTCATGTGGAGACCTCGTTGAGCTATCAAAAAGCAGCAGCAGCTGAAGTGGCACTCTGCCCATGCAAATTCCCAGCAGGAGAAACAAGCCCGAGTGGAGGAGGCTCCAACCAAACCAGAGATGTGGCTCTGAGCTGCCAAGCACCTTCACTCTGAAATAACTTCTTCCTGGTTTTTGGGGGGGTTGGTTTGTTTGTTTTGTTTTTCCCTGAATCGACACAGACGGGAACAATTGGAAAGATGTTTTTTTGCCAACAAAGCAATCAACAGGAAGTTCAACTTTATGCACTGGGAGTTTAACCTTTCTACTTAAGATTTCTTTTTTTAAATCACAGCTTTATGAATCTATTTCATCAGCTACTGAGAAAGCCACAGCACACTGCTACTGCCAGCACACCTCCAAGACTATTTTCTGTGGATGGTCCAGATTTCTTCTGACCACAGCCCAGGATCTAAAGAAGGATTAAGAAGAGGAATCTGTGGAAAACAGCAACTGAGCATCATAATTCTGTCCTGAAGGAACTAATTAGCTGAAATACTCTGTGTCTTTATTTATATTAAAAATGAAGATAGAAACCTAGAATTGTGGTGGGTTTTAGAATGAAACAGCCAAAGAAGCACCTGAACTCCACAGAATGGCCCTGCCTCACTGAGTACTGTCCTATTGCAGAATGCAGATTCTCTCCTTCCTGAGATACCCCCGTGCCATAAAAGACAAATGAAAGACAAAAAGTGAAGCCATGGGACTTTTCAGTCCTTCTATGAGGATGAGTTTACTTCTCTTGAAAGCAAAAACCACGATTCAGGCAACGACCTGGGCAGGACCACACTATTACTGATGATCTTATATTTCACACTCTAGAGACATCCAAACTTTCAACACATGCTGCAATCAAAATAGGAGCACGAATCAGCAGCAAGGGGACCTAAAAGGGCAAAAACAATCATCAGCTTCCAGATTAGAGATTGTTAGCAAACTATGAAGTGAACAGGTCCCCCACAGTTCATTCCTTACCAAAACAGCAACACAAAAAGGTTGGTCAAATCCGCATCACCAGTGCAAAACAGATCTAAAATGCCATAGGTACCAGAAGCACAAAACATTAGCATCACTTCTATAAAATTACACTTTCCATGAAAATAGCCAATCTGAGACAAAATTAACAGGCAAAGATGCACAAAGGCTGACTTAAGAGATCCTTGTTCCCATGCAGAGGATAATTCTCACGTGGTGATTCAAACCCAAAAACACCCCCAAAGCACAGACTATGAAATGCAATGATGACCAGTGGAATTACACAGCTCGTCAGTAACGTCCCTTTGCCTGATGGAGAAGACACATCCCCCCTGTCCCTCACCTTACAGGTTGTCCTTTTCTTCTCTTTCCCATGGGTAACACCTGTCATCCATTACTGGAGTACAAAGGCAGAACAATGAGGTGTTTGCTCATCCTTACATTCATCCCATTTACCCCACTAGTCTCCACCAAGAAATTAAAGCTACTTTTACCAGCAAGGTGGAACTCCACTGAGCTGAGCCATGTTTCCCTGTTTCCTCCTTTCCCCTTGGAGGAAGACAGGGATGGCACAGCCAGTGATGCTGCACAAAAACAAGCCTGTTGGGAAGCTACTGTTACCAGTGGGATACCTGGGGATAAACTGGTCCCCAAGCCCTGGGAGGGAGTGACGCAGAAATATTTTGGTACCATCCCAATCTCTGTATCCTTTGCTAGGACACCTCAAAGGATGCATGTGAAGAACTAGCTCAAAATCAGAGCTGCTACATATTTAATTTTATTAAGATAACTTCTTTTTTTAAAAGTACAGAAAGCGATGCCAATTCGTGCAGTTAAAAAGACAGGAACTCCAGTACAAGTAGGTACCAGTTTCCAGAACCACACGTTCCTGGTCCCCACCATTCCCTGGCTCTTGTGTCCCTGGACAATCTGGGATCCAGTTCCCACTGACTCCAACAGGGCAGTGTCAGACCCTTCATGCACAAGAAGAACCTTTTTGTGCTTCTTGTGCCAACATCCTTCTTCATGGTTTCCTTGCAAAGCAGCTTTATTTATGCCCCTTGAATAGCACAAGCAAGTCAGTTTTAAATTGGCAAGTTGGTTTTAATCAAGTAGCAAATTTCAGTGTATTTCAGGCAGCTCAACAGCGTTTAATTCTTTCCATGTGGGAAGATACAATATTGAATCATTTCCATGTGTAACATTGCAAAATTTGTCACTTCAACATATATTTTCTGCAGCTTCTACAAGGTTGAAGAAAATTTGCCTTTATGGGGAGACTGGTTTGTAACCTGATCTGATGCACCTGGATAGGAAAGAAAAGGCACAATGACACTTGTGCCAGATTTCTGCAAAGCCACCTTCCCTCCTGCTCCCCTCCCCCAAGCTTCTCCTGCTCTCCCCAGAGAAGCTCCTGCCAAATGGAAAATTTTAGAGAACATAAATACCAAAAAAGGGAGACTTCAGGTGGTGTAAAGCACAGTAAATTGACCTCACCATTTGCTGTAGTCAAAGGTGGCCTTGTTTGCTAACCAGGCCAATAAATAATGGATGTTGTTTGACACAGTCTTAGTTACACAGCTGCACCAGAAGTCCTTCTCAAATAAAATGGGAAAATATTGGCCAAAAGTAGCCTTCATAGCTCATCCAAATCTTTTAAATGCTTATTTTCTTCATAGTCTCTTATCCCTGCTCTGCTTTCATAGAATATTATCTACTATCACGAGTAAACATTTCATTATGCCCAATTAGGAACTCTCATTAAAGAAGGAAAAAACCTGTCAGAATACAGAAGATTAACTTCTATAAACAAGAGCAAACGTGGAGACACCATTTTCCTGCGGTGAGGGAAGAAGACCCACGTGGGAAGGGCTGTCAGCATATGCCCTGTAAAGAACTTCACTAAAGCACAGTTCAAGAAAACGCTGAGGAATAATTACCAGATACCAGAAGGTTTTTAACTATGTCACAGAAGAGTAGGAAGCAGCCTGCTCCATTTCTGATTTTAATAAAATTCAAGTCTGTCGACATTGTTTTTCCTGGCAGACTCTGGGGAGGATTAGCAGATTGAACATCAGATATGGAATGCAAATGGAACTTCCTCCTCTCATTTAGTAAGCAATTTTCAGGTGCTGTAAGATAATTGCAAATGCTTATGTTAAGCTTGTTAAATACCACTTCAGGACATGAGAGTTAGAAATACCTAGGCAGAAAGGTATGTGTGTTAAGGGCTGAAAAAGTTAAACCCAACACCTGACATCATCAGGTGTTCCCTACAACAAATCAGAAAGGCCAAAACTGACACTTCAACTTACCTAAAAGGACAAAAAAAGCTCCTCAGCTTTCCCGTTTCTTAAAGATAAATACTGCCATTCTCATGTTTTCCTCTGCAGACCATTTGATTTGATCCCTGAGCCACCCTTTACCCACTGCAAAACTCAGGGAGTGAATAAAGGGATGAAAGGAATAAGAAAACCTTGGGAATTAGGTGGAGCACATTAAAAATAAAAAGGGGGGTGTGGGGGGGAAGGAAGTCTTTTTAACAATTAAAAAACCAAACACACAACAAAACACTATTATAGATTTGCAAATTAGAACTATTTGTTATACATGTTCCCCCTTTTCTTCCCTACTGGTTGGAAATTACTATTCTGTTTGTTTTTTTTCCTGACACCACACTATCATTAGTCCAGAATACCACAGGAAACCAGATTCGAACATCACACTGACAGACATCTGCAACTAGCAACACTGACAGACTAAAATTTCTGTTATCAACATCATTTTTCAATACAACACTTTGCTTTATCTACACCCACAGTACACTTAAAACATGCCTGGAACTAAATTTGGTCTTAATCACAAGAAATTATGAAGTTCTTTATCTAAGATCTCATAAAAGTAACACACATGCAGCTCTGGTAATGACACCACCATTTGGCTTGGGTTCAGTGCTGGCATGGGAAGCTGTGAGGCAAACCAACTGTGAGGCACAGAGGTGCCTGACTACACAACACACACAACTGCCATGATTTTGAAAAAAAATTCATGTCTAAATTATGTGATAAACCTGCTAAGTGTCATTGAAGGGGAAGTATCTGCAAGGGTAAAGCATGTAGTTGCTTTTAAGCTCATACAAAAGAGGAGATTCACAGAATGAAAATTGTATTGCATGATGTTACATCTCATTCCTTCTATAGCCAAAACTGCTCAGCACAAACTAGTCTTCAGCACTGACATTTATTTTAAAATTCAGATTCCCATGTCACCTTTGGAAAGCAATTTATTCTCTCTAAAAATCCATTACTGAGAGATAAATCCCTTCCTGCCTTCTGCAAGTACGTAATTTCCTCAAAGAACTGCACTTTGTCAGAGCTATGGATGACCAAAAGTTTCACACTTCAGCTTGTAACAGCTCCTATATATCACATAAACAACTGTTTGACATGTCTCCCTCCCACCTGGGCAAGACTGGAAATAGGCACTTATATTACTCCAGAGACAAGAAATTACAGGAAAAGGCAGCATTTGTTCTCTCCTTGAGCTCATCAGAGCACTTCTGTAAAAATCAGGTTAATTGTATCAGTTTTACAGAATATTTTGTCAACTACCTCAGTGTGTCAGGCCATTGTTAACTAGTAAGGCCTCACTCCAAACGGTGGGACAGACCCAACCAGCTGAAAGCAGAAGACAAAAACCTGATTTTCAGTATCCTGCTACAAGTTTATCTGCAGACCACAGTCAATATTTAAAAATCCTCTTTATTCCTGCCAAGTTACTCATATTCAGCAAGACTACAAGGTGATGTACTGCATGTTGCACAAGAATGAAGTTCTTCCAGACCTATTTTAGAGCATGAGAAAGGTGTGACAACAGCATTGCTGCAATGAAATCAAGAGATATCTGTACATTTCTATATACCATCCACTAATTATTACTAAATGGAAAATGCACGTCTTCAGACAGTTCAGATCACCCTCAGAAAGATGCCTTGGTTTTTATGCCTGGTTTTCCAAGTGAAATCCTATTTCTAACACAAAGTATGCCCCCAATAAACAGTTACATACACCATAAAGTTACATCTACCACTCTAGACAATAAAGCATAAGACATTCTCAACAGGAGACATGAGAATCTACACAACTTCCACTTGTGAAATAAATAGTACGTTCCCTTTCCAACTACAATCTCAAATCAAGATCTGCACAGAGAAAAGATTTGCTAGGAGAAAACAGTGTATGGAAACCAGTCCTACTTCAAGTCTTAAATTCACCAAAATCACAGAAGCACAGAATGGTTTGGGCTGGAAGGGACCTCTGTTTGAGCCTGTGAGATCAGATAAATTAAAAGATGTGACAGTTTCTGCATCACCAAGGATGCTTCTCACAACCTCACATTCAGTTGTATTTTAAAGCTAAGACTGAAGCTATGCACCAGCTGAGCTCATACACCTGGAAAGTGCTTTTTATCCAACACTGATGTCTGGAGTGAATTCACTGACATCAGCCTTCACTTACTCACTTGTGGTCATTCTCTCAGCATCTTGGGTGGTTTGGTTCGTTGTTGTTTTTTTCCCCAGCTACTTGGAGAGAATAAAGGGTGCAAAAAAATCGGCCCCTCATCCCTTCCTCTAATCTTAGTAGCAACCTTTTCCCAAGCCACAGAGGGCTCAAGTATTGCAGATGTGCCAGAACAAACTCACATGCTGAACGGGAAGAAAAGGTAAAGCAGCTTTGCCTGGTTTTACCACACCAAGTGTCAGGGTCCAAGCTCTCATGGCAAGATGTCCTTACTTCACTGAAAGCACATCCTGTTTTCAACAATAACACAACATGAGAGAGACTATTTTGCCTTCACTTTCCCAGGAATCAGAAAATGGTCAGCAACGACGTTCTGCCACCAGTTTATGCCAGTTTAAGACAGTAGAATCACAGAACCACAGACTGGTTTGGTTGGCAGGGACCTTAAAGATCATCCAGACCCAATCCCCTGCATGGGCAGGGACACCTCCCACCAGACCAGGTTGCTCCAAGCCCCATCCAACCTGGCCTTGAACACTTCCAGGGATGGGGCAGCCACAACTTCTCTGGGCAACCTGTTCCAGTGTCTCACCACCCTCACAGCGAAGAAGTTCTTCCTAATGTCTCACCTAAATCTCCCCTCTTTCAGCTTGAAACTGTTCCCCCCATCCAGGCATGTAGTAAGCAGCACAAACTAATCTGCACTGCAACTGAAGGAAACCACACACAGAGTCAAGCACTGGTTTGTATTGGCAGGGTTGAAGGTGTGAAATTTCTAGCACTGGTACTTGTCTGATACCATCTTTGCCTCACGCATATATCAGCTTTGTGTTACTATGCAATCCTTGAAATCATAAACAATATAATCTCCTTGAGTGCACCAGGAATGACTGTGAATGCTTCTGGAGGGATCCCAGGAGCTCCCAGCCCTGCTACACTATGTCTAGGGAACCACAAACTCCTCCTATTGAATGCATCATGTTTAAAAACTCATTGTGAAGAATAAACAGTCTGTCTTCATACTGAACTCATTGAGAAGAACCTTTTGTTCAGAAGCATCTGAACTCATTTCAAGAGCTAGTAAGTCTCATTTCCAAGAACCACACATACCTGAATTAAACTCCCCACTGAAAATGTAACTTTAAAAGCAGAAATCTTTTGCAGGTCCTATTCTAATGGCCTACATGATGTTTAAGTTTATTAAAAGGACTGATTTGCACTGCAAATCTTCTGGAGGCAGGGAAAGAGTGAAGTTCTGATTATAGTCAACTCAATACAGAATCAACCATCCAACTGACACAAAAACTACCTTCCTTGAAATCACACTGCTTACAGAGCTGCACTGCAGCTCAGTGCCAGACACCAGCTATTACATTACTAGCAGTGTACCAGACTAGTTTTGAACACAAAATTAATCATAGTGTCACTAATTACATTTCTGAGAACTGTTCAGTGCACAAAATCCCTCCTGTTCCCTATTACTCTTCCACATTTCTGAGACACGTACTTCAGACACTGAAAAAACTGACCAAGTATTTGAGTAATTCCCTTTATTTGCCTTGCCCTACACCAGCTGACATAAAGCAAACTGTCTTGCAGATGGAGATCCCAGCAGATTAACTCAAACTGTGCTTTTCCCCAAAGTTTTTGAAATCTCAGGCTGCTCCACACTGGTGCAATGGATACCTCACATATGGCTTCCTAAATTACAGATGAAGATTTTTCTCCTGGAGATACAAGCACTGATGGAGAAGAGATGATGAAAATCCCACTTCCAAGCCAAGGGTTCTCTGCTTGCAGCCCTCTGGTTTCTACAACCCCCTTCTGCTGAATTTCTCCCTCCTACTCTTTGCCACCAAAGGGTGAGCTGAGGAGTTGGCACTGAGGAGAGTGCCTTTGATGATGCCTTTTAGAAAAATCTTAAATATACATGACAGAACATATCTACAGGCATATTTTAAGGCCTTGCCTTCTTAAGGGAAGATTCACTTGGAAGGTATGTCCAGAGGTACGTGAACTCTACAAAAGCAAGAGATGAAAGGGGCTAAGGAGAAAGTACTCATAGAAAAATAAAGCCTCTAACAAAGCCTGATTCCATTCCCTGCACAGTTACAAACACAACAAGGCTCAAGGGTCATTTGTTTTGAAATGTTTTAAATGAACTGGGCTTCCTAAATTGCTGACCCATCCAACCTGGCCTGGGGTACAATGGCATTGACTTCCAATCGACACTCTAATCCAGACAGCTGAAAACAGCAAAAAAGCAAATAGCCACTTTTCCTAGCTGAGAACTATTGCCCACAAGCAGCATTTGGCACAGTTTATTGTTTGGACAGCCTCAGTCAGCCTGCTGTTGCACTGTGACAGGAAAGTGATTTGCCCTCGTTTCAAGGGGAGGGACAAAACCAACAGAAAAAGCTCCCTCCCTTTCGCAGCTTCACAAAAGCTGAGTTGACATATATGCCATCCCCTCACCTGCAAAACCCAAACACTGCCCTGTTCTCTCCCTCTAAGGCTCAAATTTCTGGAGCAGAAGCACACAGTTGCCATGCCTATAGACACAACCTGGTATTAAGCATTCATAACTAAATAGAATCACATTTCATGAAAAATATTTGTAAATAGTTCATTTTGCACGTTTGCTCTTGTTTTCCTTCACCATAAACATCCCTGCTCTAGAACTGGAATCACAGCAGTGTGCATGGCAGCAGAAAGGGAATCACAGTTCCATCACCTTGCAGGTTTCACTTGCTAGGGGCTGAGCCTTGAATATTATAGTAGCTAAGGCAACATTCCCAGGATTCAGGAAAAAAACCCAACAAAACCTCCATAATTTCTGCTCTTTTCATTACTGTCCAGGACAGACATACAGCATTTCATAAGCATTTTTTTCATAGTATTTTTCACTAAAGTGCCACTATATATTTTTTAAAAAGCTTGGATTGAAACTGTGCAGCAGACAGGGAGCCAGCCACTTCCAGAACCAGCCACTTGCATGGGAACAGCATCCAGCAAGTTCCCTCACTTCTTCCAGCTGTAACTCCCACTTATTTCCCTGGCAGTTGCTGCAGTAATTCGATAATAGCACCAGTTATTTTACAAATCTTAATTATTTGGAATGATCCCACGCTCAACTTATCAGCATATTGAATATTGGAAGGAATCAGGTAAAAGTCTATTGCATGAAAAGATCCAATCCTGACACCTGTTTTGTCCCCACCAAAGGAACAGGGCCACCTTCTCATCTCTTCACCCTGCAAAAGAGACTGTGACTGTGGGTACTGCTCTGAAGAAAGCAACCAGCAAAACCTTGGTTTTGTCTAGAAGAACAGTTCCCTTCCCTTGACACACACTTCCCACTTCTTAGCTGGTTTGGGTTGGTTTTTTTCTCCTTATCGCTTAGTATGATGCTCTCAAGGAATTTAAATCCTCTCCCTTGCTGGAGGAGGTCCATAAAAGCTTTATAATTAAAGTGACAGAACTGGATCTATCCAAGATCCCCCAGCCCTTCCCAATGCCCTCCAAGGCTAGCAAGGCTGTCAACTCTTCAAATGTGTCCTTCTCACCTTCACATCTCTGAAGTCCTCCCTGAGAATAAATCACCTTTAGCTTCTTTTTAAACTGAATAAGGGGAGATTTAGGTTAGACATGATGAAGAAATTCTTCCCCATGAGGGCAGTAAGGCACTGGAACAGGTTGCCCAGGGAGGCTGTGGAAGTCCCCTCCCTGGAGGTGTTCAAGGCCAGGCTGGATGAGGCTTGTGCAGCCTGGTCTAGTGGGAGGTGTCCCTGCTCATAGCAGGGAGGTTGGAACCTGATGATCTTCAAGGTCCCTTCCAACCTTCACCATTCTATGAGTCTATGATTCTGGGTATTCCTGCAGAGCAGAGGCTGGCTTGTATTTCTCAAATCTTAATACTCAATAAACTTTATAAAGCTCATGGCTTAATCATTTCAGTCAAGTCAATGGAATAATAAAAGAAGTAATTTATAATCTGAGCTCAGTTTTCATCCAAATAGAAAAGCAATAGAAAGAGACAATGCACAGGTTCTACCTCTGCACTTACCTGCCCAAGAGACAATGACACATCCTTAAATAAACTGGCAGGTAACAAGTAACAATAAGAAAAATGCCTCTGGGTGGGGAGATTTATTTACTATACATGTTGCCTGCAATGGGCAGGATTTAAATTGACAGATTAAAGTTGGCAATTTTTCTGTTTCCTTCATTTCCTGCTCACAACCCAGGACTAATGCAGACCAGAGAAGCACTACAAACAGAAAAAATAAATCAAATAAAAGCTACTTTACTCAAAACAATAAATGCCTGGCAGGTCAGGCAACCCTGAGTAGAAACATAAAAGTGCTGCAGTTTAGAGGCGAGTGCCAATATCTGCATCTGAAATATCATCAGTTGTTTTGAGGCAGAATTTCTTCAGGGATTTATGAAGTGGTGTGAGGGGACCAGGCTCAAACTCAAGAACCAAATGCTCTTTTTCCTTTTTTTAAATTAAATAAAATGGATTTCCACAAAGCCTGGTAACTCTCCACTGCAGGGACTAGCAGACACCCAATGCTGCTAAACTAACTTAAGACTACTGATAAAGTTTACCAGCTGGAACACGTGCAAAATGCTCTGTGCAAACCGTGCAATATTTACCACTGCATTTCAAAACAGGTGCACAACTCAACTTAAAGGGTGAATAAATAGTTTATTGTAGCTGTTTCTCTTTGTTGTGCTTTTCCCCACGCCATAGGCCAGTTCCAAGAACGATCAGATGCCATTTGAGTAAATGAACACAGATGAAAACTTGCCTTACTACTATTCCCCTCTAAACAGACAGCAATTCACTGGGGGAAAGAAGAAATCTTACTCCTTTTGTGAAGCAGAGCTCAGTTTCTAACTCTTCACAATCAAAGGCACCATGTGCTTTTTCAGAAGGCTGCTCAGAGCCTTGCAGAAATCCTCTGTATAACCCTGGGGGTGCTTCAGGCAGGTAGGTCATTATCAAATTAGTGCCAGGATAAATTGGAAAGAAAGACACAAGGAAAAAGAGTAAGAAACCAATAACAACAACAAAAAACCCAACAAGAAATAATAATAAAAAAAAAACCACTGGGAATAGAAAAAACCCAAATATTAAGAAAAAAACAAACAAACCCTACTGATGGAAAAGCCCAAACACTAGCAGAAAATAAACACACCAGTAAGAAAACACTGCTGTCTCTCACAACAGAGACTATTGCATACCTTTCTTTATTATTATTATTACTATTAGTCTCTTTAGGTCTACATTCTTTCAGCAGGCTGTGCAGATTTCCCCTCAGCACTTGCAAACGTGACACAAAAAGGGCAAAAAGAAGAAGTAGAAAAAAGAAACAGAGATGTTAGGCCATCCAGGTTTGTAGGATTTCAGTTGATTTAATTATTGTCGCTTTGGACTGACAATATGCAAGTAACTTCAACATGTCTTTCAATAGTCTCCCTTAATGGATGAGAGCAGGAGATGCTTCACTTGGTTCTCTCCCATTAGCTAACACATTTTTAAAGTTGTGTTTTTCTGCCAGGCTTCTTCCCTGAAGAGACAGAAATGTTGGGCTGGGAGGTGGCTCAGCCCTGTGTGATGAAGCAGGATTTGCCAAGTTCTCTTTTCTCCAAAACTGCCCAGCAACGAGTGGGTTCAGGGAAGAGCACATGGCCATCTCACAGGAGGGTAATTCCTCCTGTGTATATTCACCCCAATTCCTGACAATCTGCAATCAGGGGCTTCCTGGGGCAGAAAGAGTGTCCATACCTGGGGGTTTAATTGCCTGTCGATGGCTGGGTTAATTGAACTGCCCATGGGTTATTGCCATCAGGTTTGGAAACCAACTAGGGTTCTGGTAACCACAACATCCCATGGCAATAAATTGCAAAGTACAAACATGTACCTTTAGAAGAAGTTCTTCCTTCTCTTTGTTTTGAAGCTGTCTGTTGCATTTTATGGTATCTAACCCCTGCACTGTGACAAACCTTGAACGACCATTCCCAGCTTCCTTTCCCCACCCTGGCCACGATTTCATTGCTGTCTGCCACATCCCTGCCATAGTTGTCTGTTTCTCTAAGCTGAAAAATCAAAATTTTTCATAGAAGTTGAAGTTCTTTGTTTACCTTTATTGTCCTCTGCACCTTTTTTTGGTTCGTAGTATATATTTCGAAATCAAGGGAAAAGCATCCACTAAACAAAGTGTGGGTACATATTACAAAGGGGGGAAGAGATACACACACACACAAGCCCTAAACTCCAACCTAGTCAGACTTCATACCTAAACTGGAGGAAAAATTAAATTTTCATTACTGCTCACAGGCCACTGCATTTCCTCCTGGTAACTACATTAATTTTCACAACACAGGTCACAGAATACACCAATTATCCACGGGTTAGAAAGACACCTTTTCAGAGGTGAAATGACTTTCAGAAATTGTCACTTGAGAGTAAGTCCAACACGCACATCAAGCACCTCCTCAGAACATATTCTTTGAGCAACTGATGAATAAAGAGTTTCAGAGGGTAACTTTTATTCTGATACCTCTAATGTGATGCATGGATTATGCAGAAGTTGACACAAACAGAAAAGCAATTACCTGCTTCAAGGATTTACAGCCGTGCATAAACAAAATAAGAACATAAATGAAACCTTTTCAGACTCAGATCTCCAATGCCAAGTGTCAGCCTGGAGCAAAATTTTATGTCTGAGCTACAGCATTAAATCTCCCAAACATGGAAAGGTTCAAAAAGAACATCTTTTCAGAATGACAGAAGGAGGGAAAACAGGGAAAAGAAATGCAGGATGGGGCTGCATCAATAAACATTACAAGACAATTAAATAAAAATATGGACAGAAGGGCCAGGACAAGTTAATTGGTGAAGAATCTAGAAAGTGAGCTGAATCAGCAAATGTTAGAGCTTGAAGTGTAAACTGAAGAATTCCACAGAACTAAATTACCCAGCAAATGGAAAGCTATCCCCTTCCATACTACCAGGCAAATACATAGGAAGCAATAAACTTTATTGCAGGAAAAAAGAAGTTTGACCATCTTTTGAAATAAGAGACGTTTCTTGCTGCAATTCTGTGCTCTCTTATCTACCATGAATGGGCTTTGGTGATTGAAAAACAGGAGCAGGGGGAAAAAAAAAAAAAAAAAAAGAGACAACATTCCTGAACAGTTTTTAGCAGAACCTTCTCAGTGTTTCCAAGAAGTACCTTTATACATTTCCAGGGAAACACTGCAGTATCCACAAAGAAGTGGATGCAGCAGCAGAGGGGAACACAGCTCAGACCAAAAGGGCAATGTCTCTAACAACCATCATTGCCTGATGGCCAGAAACAATCACACTGTGACTCTGGTCACTACCCCTGGCTCTGATGGAATAGAATTTCATCTTCTAGAATACTGCTCCATGCAGCTCTATGTGCCACCTAAGCACCACAAGGTAGGTGAATATACAACACCACATGGTATTAGCCTGTACTACAGGCATAAACCTGGAACTTAGCTATGGAATCTTAGTAAAAACTAAATAGACCATTTGACTGTAGCGACTGTCTCTAAAAGGTACTTGTGTGTATTTCACAAAATAAATCAGTAGCTAAGATAAACCATTGAATGGAAAGGTGCTGAGAGAGGTAAAAAAAAAAGCATTCTAGAAAAGACCACGTAGGTTAGCAGGAGAGAGAAAGAAGGACTAAAAGCCAAGTTCTTTGGATGTAGACCAGGATAGAGCACAATGCAAAGAGAGAGGCTGCTTTCCTCCTGCCCTGCCTTCCTCCACTCCCCAAATCCTTGGTAGCTTAAGCACTGGTCATCCAATTAAAGAAACAAGCAGGGTTCTCATTTGGATAATTATTATGCTATATACTTATGGTATTGCCACAAATATTCCTTCAGTCAAGAAATATTTACCATAAGTAGTAAGTCTGCATCTAATAAGTGTGCTTAAGTCTAGCTTTTTTGGTTCAAGTTCTGAGGGTTGGATTCTCCCAGAGTTTTTAGGAGGACAGAGCAGCACCACCACACAGTTTATGATGCTACCAGCCTGGCATGGGCAGTTATCCCACAGGGTTCCAGGGCTTCCCCAGCCTGCAGCAGAGTAATACAGAATGGGAAAGGAGAGACTTACTGCCTCTGTTGTGGAATTCCTGCAAGCCAGGACAAACAAGAAGTTGCATTAAGCTCTGGTGGTAACTGCACCCAGATTTCCCCAGCACTGTGGGTTGTTTTTTTTTTTCCCCAAACCTCCTTCCGCCAACGTATCAAGAAGACACAGTATGAGAAGGTTGTTAATGCAAAACAAGATTAAAGGTTAAATACAACAACAACAAATCTTTCAGAAATTGTTTACATGCTGAATGACCCTGAAATCCTCCCAGTTGTAGGGAGGACTGCCAATCTGGTCAGATCTGCTGATATACAAAAGGGTGCAACAAGAGGCTTCAAGAAGATGCCTGAGAGCACTATGCTAATTTGCAATTATTACCTGTATGTCTCTTCCTGCACTTGCCACACCAGTGTGAATTAGCCCTTTGATGTCTCATGGCTTCAAGTCTGGCAGTGCATCACCCCACTGGCTCCATCCTGTAATTCCACCACAAGCACTGCCTGTGTCTGCACCTGACCTTTAATTTGAACTATTTATCATGGCCTCGAAGAGTGCATTGCAGGTCTGAAATACAGCTGGAGGATTTCAAGGATATTGTTAGGAAAACACTTGGAACAGACCCGGCCATGCACACGTGGCAGCTCCCAACCCCAGACAGACCCCAGAGAGTTTCCTCCTCCAGGCACGTCCCTGACTTCTCCTTCAAAGAACGTCTGGTTGCTGCTGTTCTCATCCCAGGCACCAGGACGTGGCAGTACATCCACATCACCCCCTGCCACAGGCTGCTGTCTCACACAGAAGAAAAACAGCAACTCACCAAATTCAAACCCAAAAGCACAGGTGTGGTGGTGTTGGTCATAGGCTGGACTTGATGATCTTAAAGGTCTTTTCCAGCCTTGGTGATTCTGTGATTCTGTGTGTGATTCTGTAGCCAGCAAAGCACCAGCTCCACATTGATCCTTCAGTTCTCCCTTATCAATGGGGGAGATTAAAACTATAGCATGAAGCTTATTCAGGCTCTTTTGCTCATCTATCACATCACAGTCCTTAAAAGAAAAAAATCCAGTTTAAATATCCTTTCACCTATTCCAAAGAACTCAAAACCCAGTCTGCCCATTGCAGCACAATAATGAGTAACTACTATCAAGCACGGTGGAAGTATTTTTAGATAAAAAAGAAATTCATAAGCCAAGAAGTTACTAGAAAAGATTCTGGTTTTCCACACAGGATAAAATATTAATCTGGGAGGAAAAAAAAAAATAAATGTAACATGACTTTGCCTTATGCATCATTCTATGTATTTTTTTTTATTGCCACAAAACCATTTTGCATTGAACACAGCAAAGTGATGCCCTCACAGGGACAGAATTCCTCCAGCTCTTATCTGACACTGTGTAAACACTATAAAGTGCTGTGGAAAGATAAAGTTCTCCATCTGCTGATGGTTGCTACTGTTAGCCAAAATGGGGTCAAAAGTTAACTCACCCAGCTTATGCATGAGGTTTTTATAGCCCAGGCCCTTCAGAATGAAGCCACATTACTATCCATTGGAAGAGGGGGAAAAAAAATTACCTTGTACATAAGAGGCTCAGCCAGTCAGAAAGAAGAGATAAGGCCTGTAAAGGGCTGGTTAAACTGAACCAAGAACAGCTTACTCAAGGGAATCTGAGTAATCAATAACTAGGGACAAGAAAATTAATTAACTGTGGTACAATCCCCTCCAGCATGGAGACAAAAGATCATGAGTAATTATCATTCGTTTTAAAAGTTATTCTTATTAAGATTTAAGAACCCTCAAAAAAAAAAAAAAGTAAATTAATTGGCTGAGCTTTTAGTAGCATATCAAGAAGAAAAAATTACTCTATGATTCCTAGTCTAAGACTTGGAAGATGTGGGCCTAATTTCCCACTCCCCTCCAACCATCTATCATCTAAGGCAAGTGACTAACCTTTTCATTTTTCCATCATAAAAAAAATAACTGCATACATCAAACACCTTTAATCTTAATCCATGACAGACTGCGAGGTATTTGTTGGCAGCCATAAATGCTGTATTCTTACAGATATTAATTCACTTTTACACTCAATCTCAAAGGAAGCAGGTCTGTAGAAACCTCCAGTCAAACCTTAAACACCAGACTATTTAAAAACCCAATCTACAATTCAGTGTTATTACCTCTGTTCCTTAAAGAACAGAAACAGGCAGGATTTGATCAACCTGCACTGACACGTGTCGCACAAAAGGAGAAAGGACTTTGTCCACAGTTTAAATGGAGAAAAATTAAGTACCATGGGGGCTTCCTACAGAACAGAAGCAAAAGCATCCTGGTGATGATCAGAGGGCCCCATATTTAACCACTAATACACACTTCAAACCAGTTAGGGCTGGGATTTACAGCTAGTCAGAGATTAGCACTGGTATAAACTGGGCCAAAGCCCGTATCAGCCTTTCTGTTACCATGGTTGCTCTGAATTAACAACTTTTATCACAGGGGGTTCTCACTAGCTTGTCTCAGCTGTAACACATGGAGGGCATCTGACAGCCTCAGAACTGCATCCAGAGAAAGCCAAAATGCTGACTGTCCACTCCCATCCACACTCAAACACCACCTCCACCTTCACACACACATCTCAGGAAGGACAGTTCAGCCTAGCAGTATTTTGGTTCCACCTTGGAAACAACATGAGTTTGCCTCTTTGCTTTACTCTGGTGGCACAGAAGAGCAGGGATGCAGCAATGCTGCTGGTGTGATCATCTCGTGGTGCCTGTTTGATAAAATTCTATAACCTGCCTGAAATCTCCAGCACTGGGAGCACTCCAGAAATGGGAGAGCTATGACAGACATGCCAGACAGCTGGCCTCCCTTCAAAGGCTTGGAAGGGTGGAGGGAAAAAATAATCCTAACTTAATTATAAATATAGCTTAAGATCCACGTGAAAGTTCTCCTGCTTTGTATCATGAATACCTCCAGGGCTCAGAAAGCTGCCCTGAACAAAAGACACTTGGAATTATTCTCTTGTGAGTGGCTCTGAAGTGGCAATACAGGTGACAAGGACAAGGGCCTGCTCCTCAGTAAGTGCTCCTTCAACCAACTGGGAGAACCAGTTGTGGTTTTGCTCCAGCTTGGAGGGCTGCTGCCCATACCAACTCATGGTCTCCACAGCTGGCAATCCTGGTGTAGGAGAAGGTGTGAGTGACCCACACAGCATTTTGTGGCTGTGCTCTCCCAATGTCCAAACGCTTTTTTCCCCTCTCTTGACTCTGACATCAAGCTGCCTGGGATGTTTTGGTGTTACTCATCTCTTCCCAAATTATTCTTGCTCTCTCTCACAGTCAGGTGTTACTATTTTCAGGTTCAGCTGTTTTAACCACTCTGGTAATGTCTTACACACCTTTTGGTGTTACCTATTTCCTCTCTCTCTGTCAGCTGCAAAGAAATCAAATTTTCTAATGCCCTATGTCAACTGCCTTAAAAATATATATATATAAAACCAAAGACTAATCAATCTAACATGTAAGAAATAGCAACCAGAGATCACCGTAGTGCTCTGTACCAACCAGGGAAAGAGCTAAATGTAATCTACAAAGCCAAATTTACTAAAAAAAAACATATGGAACCAGTCCTTGAAATGTCAACTGCTACTTCAACATCAAGAATTGTTATAAATTACACTGATACAGTGCAAACACTACCACTGGCTGTGATATAACTGGAAATAAACCCAAAAGAAAGCTTTATTTGAAAATTTTTATTGACTTGAGAGTAACTGCTACTTGAGTGAAGACACAGTAACCTTTGGACACTTTGGACTCACCAATAGAAAGTGTGACATCAGGAGCTCTCCACAATTCACTAATGGGATCAGGAAAAGACCACAAGCCTTGGAAACCATTTACTCTGCTTCTTCATCCTCCTTTCAACACTTGTCACTCCAGAGGCACCCTCCCAACATCAACCAACACATCTCCTTCAGTGACAAGGGGTGGCAAAAATGTCCCAAATAACTCTGTGTCACCTACAAAGGCTGTGGAAGCTCGCCAGGTTTCTAAATAATTTATTATCTGCGGAGCATTAACATGTGCAAACAGAAAAATTACATTAACTTTCACTTAATCTTTTTAGTGTTACATAGGTAACTTGTGTAGAGACTGGGAACATGACACACAACCCCACTGAAAGCTGAAAATTGGACCACGTATGTGATTTGGTCTGTGCTCAGTCCACAAAGCCACTGTGCACAGCAGTCTTTATCTGGTGCTAGACCAGAAATCACTGCTTTGTACAGTGGAAACCCCTTGCCAGAAAGGCCAGCAGACACCCTGGCCTTGCCTCACTGCACTCGTGCTCTGGGCTGACAGGACAAACACGTGGCATATTTTTTAAGGGCAAAATCTTTCCCTTTTTAAAAATTCATTATACTATCAAAACATTATGCAAGAAACAGTATTCAAAGTTTATTGAGACAAGATGGATCTCATTCCTCCAGCCACCCAACGGTTTCAACAGCTAGAAATTCCTGCTAGCAGCTGCTGTTGAAGGCCAGATGTTGTGAGGGTTTCTTAGAAATTTCTTTTCAGAAACGCATCCTACGTACCTTCCATTCTAAAAGACACCCTGAACTTAATCTTGGATATAAAGTATAAAAACTGCTCTACCTCATCAGTCTCTGCTTATTCAGGCTTGACAGACAATGTAAAAATCAGCATCCAAATGCTTTATGTTTTATAATCCCTTTGCTTACAAAAGCATGCCTGCTGGCAGAGCTCTCTCCTTCCACCCTGGTGTTTTGCTTGTAAAAACACTGCACAGAAGTTTCAAGGCTTTAGTTCTCACGATAACCACCACAGCTGCTAAGAAACTAACACTCTGTGCTGTGTATCTTCTACAACTGTGACACTTCTTCTCCCATTATGTTGCTGACAGGGTTTGGTTTTTTTCCTGCCTCCAGTATAAAATCTCTTTGATATCCTCTACTTCTGAATAACCAGCCTGCAAATGTGTTCACACTGTTCTGGTTTGCTTTTTTTTTTTTAATCTGTGTGTCTTAAGAAATACCAAATGGATCTGGTTTTGCATAATCTAGCAAACCCAGAAAGAAAAAATATTCAAAATCTTAGCCTGCTCTTGTGCTGCATTCTTAAGGCACTTTGTACAGTGCAGGGGAAGAAAAAGAAATCTTTCTTGCAGGAAATCTGGGTACCAAACTGAACAGAGATTCCCAAAGATCAGCATAACGAAGCTTTGCCTTTCAAGTGGATTGTGAGTCATTTAGGACTACCCACACTTGCAGAATTTAAGTTCTGAGAGAATCATTTTGCATCCTGAAGTGCCTCGTGCCAGGGCCAGGATAGCAGCCGGGAGGCCAAGGAGGGAGGTTTGGAAGATGACAGGAGCCAGCAGCAAGGTGGTACCACCTCTGGAGCCACCCGGTGAGATGTGGAATCACAGAATGATTTAGGTTGGAAGGGACCTTAAAGGCCATCTAGACCAGGTTGCTCTGAGTCCCATCCAACCTGGCCTTGAATGCTTCCAGGGATGGGGCAGCCACAGCTTCTCTGGGCAACCTGGGCCAGTGTCTCACCACCCTCATAATGAAGAAATTCTTCCAAATGTCTACCCTCCTCCAGTTTAAAGCCATTACCCCTTGTCTCATCACTATGTTTCATAATTTCTTCACTACACTTCATTGATTCAACCAGTCCAAGCAGCAGCCACCTGCCAGTCCCCCACTGCTCATTCCCACCTCCAATTTGCCCCCCAGAAGACACGTGTGGCCACCCCGTGAACCAAACCGAGCAAGTGCTCCAGGTGAAAATAAACCCAGCAAAGATTATTGCTTTTCAGCCACGTTCCTTTTCCTGGCTGGGTTCACTTTGCAGCTGTACAAATGCCTCTGCAAACACAGCACAGGAATGAGCAGGAACAGACAACGTGGTTACTGTTTTCTGCTGTCAGAAAGCTACCTGTGAACTTCACCCCCCAAGCTGTCTATCTTCAAATCAAGGATGTCCTTTCCCTGCTGCTCTGAGCTGGTTCTTGGGTAGCTGGTTTACATTCCTCACATGCTTTGGTAATAGATCAATAAATACTCTGCAGGTATGCCCGGAGTTAGACACCTTGGTGATATAAATACTAGACACAGACAATTGCAAACTGCACTGTACAAAAAGCCTGCAGGGTTGTGGCTGCAGATTTATGGAAGGCTTTGTGACCAGGCCCAAACAAACAGCTTTGTGAGGCACCAGCTTGTGATTCTGACCCCATTATACTGTAGACGTTGCTGCTGAGCATGGTTATTGTCATTAGTCCATGTGCAAGAAAGTACATGGGCTATTTAGCCAAGACAAAAAAGCAAAAACCAGCAAAGGGCACAGTGGAGAAATGAGTCTGCCAGTTTAATCACAATTCAGTGACTCCCGAGATTTGGAAAAGCAACCAAGGTGGAAAGACACAAAACCCTGAGAGAAGAAGTGGAGACTCAGAAGAAGGTGACTGGGGAAGAACAAGGATGAGTTCATTGCAAGGACTAGGCAGTGAAGGGAGGCTGGAGGCACAAACTGCCCACCAAACCCAACTCAAGTGTTTTAATGTTTAACCCAGAACCCTGCTGCCTTCATCTGTTTCTTGTGGGATTAGTTGGAAGACAAGGGAGTGGTTGTACCCTCACAAGCTGTAGGTGTGATTCTGCATCCTGGTCTTTGTGCACAATAAAACACACCCAAATATGAGTGATGCAAAGATTTCCTGGCTGCAGGGCTAAACCCATGTGAGTGCTGGGCCAGCAGCTCCCTTGCTTAGCCATCATCTTCATCAGAAGGGACCATGTAGAGAAGCCCTAATGTAATAAATGAACAAATAAATACTCAGTCCTGGGTTAAGGAGCTGATTGAGCAACGTACAGGAACCAAAGGAGCCCGATGCCCTGCTTGGCAGTGGCCTCTGCACCCACCTTACTCCCCGTTCCACACACCCAGTGAACTTGGGGAAGGAAGAGCTCCCTGCCACATTAAACACACTGAAGTGGCTTGGGCCTGCTCCAGTGGGCTGCAGAGCTGAGGACAAAAGGATGGGAACACAAGGGATAAAATGGACGAAAGAAGACAGCAGCACAGAAGTCAATAGTTAAATTGAACTTCGGCTGCCATGGAATTGCAGCAAGACTTACTGAACAACTCCCAGCTGCTGGATGAGCCATGAATTTGTAAGAAATCTGCAGTAAAGAAGGAAAATCTATTTCCTAGTCTAAATGGCTAACGTGAAGACTAGATTATAACCCCAAATGGTGTTTGCCTCCTTTGCTCTGCTGTATTAATATCTGCCAACATCTAAGTAGTCCACTCTGTTCCTTTCTATTTTGTTTAGTCAGCTACTGAACTCAGGGAACAGTCTTCTCACTATTTTTATAGAGAGGAGATAGCTACAGGGACCATTTTTTAAAAACAGGACTTGCCTAGGAAGGCCATTCAAAAAAGAAGTCAAGTACTCAGAAAAGTGTAACGACTGTTCAAAGCAATTACTGAAGTTTGACTTGGCTCTCGGGGGATGTGTGCATTACAGAGAACTTGGACAGAGTAAGTAGGCACATGCCCTGAGTGTCTGCTTCTCTATATATAGAAGGGGAAATATCACTCAAAATGTTTCCTTTTGCACCACAAACTATTTTGAAGTGGTCTTAATCCCACTGAAGAGGCACTTGGTAACTCATACTCCAATGCCTGTTACTAACCTCCTCACTCTGAGTACTCCTGATTGCTCTTACACCACTTGGAAAGAAAAAAAAAAACACAAAGTAGGAGAATTTACACATAAATTACAAAAAAGGTAATAATTAAATCGCCTGATTGAGGTTGAGGATTATATCTCCTAATTAGCATAGCCAACTTGCTGTACTTTGCTCTCTTGGTGCTCCCAGATTGTACCCACCTGAGAGGGAGGGGAGGAGAGTTTCCCCATCAGGCACCAGGACCCACGGGGCCCTCAGTAAAGTCAAAGTTCCCATTGACCTCTACAGGGCCAGAATTTAACTTCAGAAAAGAGGAAATCTATAGAACAGAATATGTCTGCCTAAATGTATATACAGAAGGTAAGATTAAGTCATTCTGAGCACTCTTTTTCTTACTCTTACCTTAAAAATAGTATTTTAAGCTTCATATTTCTGTATCACTCAGCAAAGAGTGTGAAGAAGTGTTCCTACAATAGAGGAGAGAAAGCCCTAAGTCACCATCAAAAGGTGATTTTAAGTAGAAAGGTAACTTCAAGCACATATAAAATGTGCTTAAACAGGATTTTCACAGCCTAAAGAACTTCAAATATTCCAGTAACGTAACAAGCCTATTATATTGCTAAAAATTTGAAGTGGGAAATAAGCAAGCCAACAACTAAACTGAAAATGTTTCCCATGGATTAGATTAGATTAGTATCTGGGCACAGAAATACAGCTGAGATTCCTTTTTGAGGACATCAGCACTTTTCCATAAGTATGAAGCCCAAAGAAAGAGGAAGAAACAATAGAAATACTCTTAGGCACAATTTTAAACTAAAGGAAGATGAATCTCCCTTGATCTAAGGGAGATGATATAAGCCATCAACAACTTGTAAAATGAAGAAGGAAACAAATGGTGAGGAAACCAAAGCAGTGAGTGGCTATGAAAGCACAGCTGGAGAGAACAAGTCACAACAAAAGACAAGACAGTTTGAACTGAAAAAAGATCATTTACATATGGCTGAACCATACCACAACCTCCTTCATGACATTAGCATTACATTTGGAACGAGATGATCTTTAAGGTCCCTTCCAACCCAAACCAGTCTGTGACTGTATGAAATATGCAGCAAGTAGATTTGAACTTAAATCATCCCTTGGAGCCTGGCTCTCAACACAGGAATCTTCCCTTGCTGCAGTACTGCTTTACCAAGGGGGACTAAAGACAGGTGATGTGACCAATGAAGCTTTTTATCATTATTGATTCATTTTCTTTGCTCAGTGGTCATTAATCAGGAGCTGGCATGTTGATGTAGAGAAAGCAACAATCCCTGAACCTACACCACACCTGAGAACTGCAATACCAATGGGGAGAAATCAATCCCTGCCACACACAAATGCTTAAAATGACCATGGAAAAATCCTGCTTAACAAGTGTCCTCCAAGATACCAGATGAAACCACGAAGGAAAAAAAAAAAAAAGTTAAAATAGGATAAGCTCTTCTCATTTAAAATGATGACTACAAAATGCAAGCCAATAATTGTTAGCAGTTTCTTCACAGGACTGAAGCATCTCTAAAAGAAGGGGGCTCATTACGCAGCATCTGATAAGTTCTTGGCAGAGTTTAATGACCAACAATTGGGACTCTGTCTGGAAGGCTGCTAAGAATCAGTGTCCTGCTAAACCCCTAACTGCCAAGGAGACACAGACCAAAGCATTTGAAATTTTCCCAGCAAGCTAAAGAAAGCAGGGTGGCTAATTTAATGGACTGAAGCCAAGCGGAATAACTGTATATTCAACACCTGTAGGTTGTACACTTTGCACTTAAAACACAGCAAAGCATAAGGACCCGTTTTTCCCAGTAACACAAATCCCATTTAACTTGAAGCACACTTTTTAATTGGCTATTATTTTAAACAAGTGCTTTTTTTTTTTTTTAATTTAGAAACAAGGAGAAAATAATGAGAGATCAAGAACAATCGTTTCCCTTTGTGCAAGGAAAGAGATTGCATACTTGTTTTATGCAAAGTAAAACAGGATATATAAAGCTCACTTAAAGCAAACAATTGTGCAGGTTTGGAGAAAAACCCTCCACGTTACAATAAACAACTTCTCAATTTCTCTGTGACTAATAAAATGAAAACAAAGACTATAAACAAGCACATGGTTTACATCAATTTCTGACACTTCAAGAGAGTAGAAAATACAGATGAAAGAATTTCAAGAGTCTCTGCAGGACAACTAATCCCTGAGGAAAGACTGCTTTGTTTTGGTAATCTGGAACCACATGTTGAACTAGACAACTGAAGGACAGAGAAAAAAACAAAAAGCCTTCTTCCCCAAGCAGCACTGTGCTTGGCTTTTTAAGGGACGAAAGCACAAACTATGTAAAATACGTAGAGGTTCACAGAAACCTAAAAGAAATCATCACTAGAGGCAAGCTCCATTTCCCTCAGCTGCTTGTGGTCAGACTTATGCTCCAGACCCTTCCCCAACTCCACTGCCCTTCTCTGGACATGCTCCAGCCCCTCCATGTCCAGGATCTGGTGAAGTTCCCTGCTGCAAGGCCACGCTGATGATTTAACCTCCACTCACTGTCCCCCTTTTGCTATTTATCTCAGGGCACAGGACACATGCCATGACTTTACCAACATTTATTTCTTTATTTCCCTGGAGGGATTTGAGAGCCATGTAGATGTGGTGCTGAGGGACATGGTTTAGTGGTGGCCTTGGCAGTGCTGGGTTGGACTGGGTGATCTTAAAGGTCTTTTCCAACCAAAACAATTCTTTGATTCTATGAATTGCAAAACACACCTGAGGTACCTCATAACATTAGTTTCATCACTATACTCAGAGGTGCTTCTGACTCCCTCCTTTACAGAATGACACCACAAGAAATGTTTCCAGCATTTCAGATCAGCAGAGACCTGAGCAGAGTGTATGAAAATGCAGGGCAAACGTGCTGCAAGGCTGAGCATGGGTTTACACAATTCACACCAACATCACCTGCTTCGTCGTGGCTTTAACAAGCCCCTTCACAGACCTCATCTGAAGCTACACCAGAATTGTGTACAGAGATGTGAATTTGATTTGATTTTGACTTCTAGTGCAGGGCAGCATGTGCAGTTGCCCTGAGCTTCTGCCTGGAAAAGCCACAATTCAACTTCAAACACACTCCCAAGTCTTGCACTCAGAGTAGGTTAATTAGGAAAAGACCTTCAAGCACATACTCTCAGATGTCTCTTCTAATTTCACAGCCTCCATCCAGACACTTGCTGAGGCCCCTTCACCCTTGGCAAGCTCCAATGAAACATCCTTGTCCCCAGTTTACACTAAAATGAGTTTCACTACAAAGATGTCTCCTTCTAGACACTATATTACAACAAAATAAAACTCTAAACGGAATTCAATTTGTAGGAAAAATTTGCTAGCTTTTCAAAACAAAAAGGTTGCTAATTTATTTGGTTGGTTTGGGGCTTTTTCCCCTCAAAAAAAGTAATAAGCAGGCACATCTTTTAAATACTTTAAGTGCCCCAATTAACTTTTTTTTGTCCATATTACAAATCAAGGCATGGAATCCTGAGAGGATTCACAAATAGCATCCCAAGAACCATGCAAAATATTTTGAGGATGGCCCTGTAAGAGGCCAGGGAAGGTGACAGGGAATGTGGTAACAACTGGCAGCTCTCCCCAGTGCAGCAGTTCAGCAGCAGGCAGAACACTGCCCATCAAACACTCAAGCCCAGAAACCAAGGTACAACAGGCTATAGAAAAAGGCACTGAGGTTTCTTCCAGGATGGGTATAAATATGTAGCAGAAAAGCGTGTTTAAAAAAATATATTAAAAAAGTCGTGTCAGAGCCAGGTATTCTAAACATTTCTGAGCAAGTTCAGCATAGTATCAAATAAAGAAAAATACCTTCAAATTCCCCCCCCTGTGCAGTTCATACATATGCAAAACGTTGCCACCACAGGCACCATATAAGAGAGGATCTATAGCCTATCAGCAGCCCATGAAGCCATGACACTGCACAGGAACTTCTACAAAACTCCACCCAGAAGGTGCTGGTCTGTGCTGGTGTCCTACCCTACACCAGCCGTGCTGTGGTACTGGGGACACGGGGCCTTGCACTGTGTCTGACACTCTAGGAGAGAAAAATAAATGAAGATTCCCCTTTTTCATATTATCCAGTGACAATTCTGGAAAGGAATTCTCAGCTTTGTGTTATCAACAGCACTTGAATTTGAGTCATTTGAACTATGAAGTTGCTCCCTTATGCTCTTTTTAAATGAGAAAGTATCTGAAGTACATGATGTCCACCTCCTCTACTGTTTCTTCCATCACATCTTCTCTGTGCTCACATCCCTGCTGTACTGAGGTCTAGCATTTTTGTCACTCAACATGAAAACTTAGGTTCACACTTTGTTCCTGAAGCACACTATTCCATTTTTCCATACATTCCTGTCCTGGGCACTTCTAAACAAGAAGCACTGAGCCACAAAAATATTGTTGTTTTAGGCTAGAAGAACTTGGACTGGTTTTCAAAAATTAAGATGAAATCTTGCAAGTAGTCTATTTTAGAAATCATCCAAAGGTATACTGGGTGTTGTACCTCAAAGTGAAGAGAAGCACAGAAGAAAAGTGTTACTTTCAAATATTGACTCTTGCTGTTAAAAAAAGAAATAAAACTCAGGTTGAGTATATGTTCTATGACTAGACCTGATGACATACCTAAAAGCTACATCTAACATCATAGTTCTCAGCCTTTTCAAGTCTGTTTCCATGTCAGGTGCTTAATGAGCAGAAAGAAAACCAAACAAGAACTCCAAAGAAGATCAATGTCATTCAACAAACGCTCTTCTTTTACTTTTTTTTTTTACCATTGCATGCATTCTTGAGAAGACAATGATGACAGATTGAATGTCAAAACCTTTTAAAAAATTTTCTAGCCTTTGGATTTTTTTTTAAAACTCTTAAAAATAAGCATTGCTACTTTCAGCCTATGCAATGTAATAAAAGGTACACTTTGCCTTCATCTGAAGCTAATTTAGAGACTGTTATTACTTCCACAGGTCTAATCATAGTTTATTTTAAGAAATACCTTTCTTTATTATGTTAAGATAAACATGCAGGTGTTTTATAGTGGTCATTTCTTTAAGATAGTGAATATGGCCCTGACATGATTCAAGTGCAGGAAGCCAGAACTCTGGAATTCCCTTCCCAGCATCACTTCTGGCTGCTATTTACTTTTGGAAACCCATTGCCCTAGCCTGAGTCTCGGGCTCCACTCCTCTATAAAACATCTTCTGACCTTCAGGGCTGGTGCTGATGTACGTCGCACAAGCAAAGGCTGATTAACAAAACCATAACTTCATCTGAAGTGTAAACTCCCAGGTAGGTTCTTCAGTCAACCTCCCTCAGACCCCAGACCAGCAAAGCACTCTGCCATGGGGGCTTCCCCATCGACCCCAACAGATTTATGTGGATAATTAAATGCTTGGCTTGATCAGTGCAATAAAAGATAAGCCAGACCGAGTTCACAGTGTGATTTCCAGACCTAGTGGAGCTGTGGCAGAGATGTCCCTGCAGAGAACTGATGGTCGTGTGTTTTACGTTCAAAAAAATATGTGAATCAGTTCAAGGGAACGTTACGTGGGCTGAAAGCACGTGGCTACACTGTGCCCAGAGCCTCTGTGGTGAGTGCCTGGTGAGCTGGCACGATGGGAAGAAGCTGGAGAAATTATACTGACTTTACAGAAAACAGTCTTTTCTTCTTATAGAATAATGCTTGTTGCATTTTCAAAGAAAGGAAGAAAACTCCATGGACAGCATCCACCACCCACCACTATGGAGAAACACCACTGAACCCAAACTGACAGAACATTTCAACAGGGAGACTCTGACATTCATTATATTATTCATAGAATCACAGAATGGTTTGGGTTGGAAGGGACCTTGAAGATCATCCAGTTCCAACCCCCCTGCCATGGGCAGGGACACCTCCCACTAGACCAGGTTGCTTAGGGCCCCATCCAACCTGCCCTTCAACACTTCCAGGGATGGGGCAGCCACAGCTTCCCTGGGCAACCTGGGCCAGTGTCTCACCATCCTCACAGTGAAGAATTTCCTCCTAATGTCTAACCTAAATCTCCCCTCTTCCAGTTTTGATCCATTATGTCTTGTTCTACCACTCCAGGCCCTTGTAAAAAGTCCCTCCCCAGCTTTCCTGTAGCCCCTTCAGGTACTAGAAGGTGCTCTGAGGTCTTTCTGGAGCCTTCTCTTCTCCAGGCTGAACACCCCAACTCTCTCAGCCTGTCTCCACAGCAGAGGGGCTCCAGCCCTTGGATAATTTCTGTGGCCCTCCTCTGGACTCACTCCAGAGGAAACATGTCCTTCTTGTGTTGGGGGCTCCAGAACTGGACATAGTGCTCCAGGTAGGGTCTCACAAGAGCAGAGTAGATGGGCAGAATCACCTCCTTTGACCTGCTGGCCATGCTGCTGGTGATGCAGCCCTTAGCACAGGTAAGGCATCAATGTGGGGACCAGCAGGCTTTTGGGGGTGCCTGACTACAATGTGTATCTGCTGTCACCTAATAATACCTCTCCTTAAAAACAAGCCTTCCAAGCAACCCTAAATGAACCTCCACATGCCACTGAAAACATAATATAATCAAAACAACAATTTGCTGCTTTTCAACAGAACCGATTTCTCAAGACTCGAGTCACAGTGGGAAACAGGATCTTAAGTTTTGAGTTGTTACAAGTCTGAGCAATTAAATCTCATACAAAAACACATTAATACATGGACTACAAGTTTCTGAGGCGAGGAAAGATGAATAACCCTGGTATTTAACATACTATTATAGCTACAGGCACAATGCACTTCCCCTGTGTCTGGTATCCCATTGGGAATTGCATTGCATGACACATATTCACAGCCTCAGGCTTTCCTATTAAACAGAATAGGATCATTCCAGCTTTCTAAAGCACTGGTCACTGCCCTGGAAGGTCAAGCCATCCAGCAGAGAGACACATTCAGGTGACTTCTCAACACTCTGGATGTGAAAATGCACCCAAGCGCAACCTGCTTAATCCTTCCATCTCTTCCTTCACCAACATAGAGGCTGGGGAGAACCCAACCCAAACTCAGGTGGAACCCTTCTTGTGTTAGGATTTGTATTAGCCATGAACCACCTGGCATTTGCACACCCAACTCCACCATCAGAAATCATTTCTGTGATTGTACGTTAGAAAGTTGAGCCCATTTTGATGACAAGGAATGATGTCATATCTTTCTTGCAGAGCTCAGAGAGCAACTTTTTCAAGCACTCAGGTTTAAATCCACAAAAGGAATTTATGTTTTAAAATTATTTTTATTTTTTTTTTAAATCACGGTAGATTCACAAATGAGAAACTGCCATCTTCACTCTCTCAGCTGCTCCCAGGATTCCCCAGGCACCTCCAAGTTTTCCATTCTCTAATCACATGGAATTCTGCTTTCAGGCACACCCAGCTTTGGCAGGCCTGAGCACTTACCACCCAATCTTCCAGCTTAGTCTCAACACTTGTATCCACAAGCCCTTCTTGAGGGCTTCATCAGAGGGGTTTGCTCCAGATGGCACTCAGACCAGACTCCTTCATTTGTGGAGAAGGAAGCTAATGGAGAGGGAAGTGATGGGAGGTAGGGCTGCTCTGCCCCATGCTGTAGCTGCATCCAGCATGAGCTACGTGGCACCCTGGCCTCAGATGTGGGAGATCTGGGTTAGTTCCTGCTAGGATTCAGACCACCCTTTCTCCAAGAAAGTGCTCTGTCAACAGCTGATCTGTTCATCTACAGCAGGAAGCTCTTGATCTCTTTTGCTGAAACTGATACACCTTGCAGGGAACATCAAAGGTCCATCCTGCAGAGGGAAAGACTACACACACACACACACACACAGAGATGATGATCACCTGGGAGGAGGAGGATCCACATTCCAGTCTTTGTCTCGGTTATCAACTCCTTTATCCAATGACTTTGGCGTATAAAACATCTGAATTTTTAGTGAAGATAAATGCCTCTGGTAAACCAGAATAAAGCTCCGTACTTCCAAGAGAGTCATGGTTTAAAAACCTGTCTTTCCCTCTTCTGCATACCTTCAGGCAGCTTCCCACAGGTGGAATGGCAGCTTGGCAGCTGCCCTCAGTTCCCTGACGTTAGTAAGGCACTCAAAGCACTGCTGTTATGGCTCCATCCAGCATTTCCTTGATTTCAACACCCTTTTAAGGGCTATTTTTGAAGCAGGTATCAGAGTTTTCATGGTTTTAGCCACACGTGAGAGCTGTCTAATCGATGCCTGTTCCAGCAGACTGCTGAGAACGTGCAGCACTAGCTGCTGCAGGGAAAAGGCCTTTCACCAAATTAGCTCAGACACTTCAGAGTGCTGTTGAGAGTGATTAACAATTAACCCTCTTCCAAGCAGTCTTAGAAGTTGATTAACTACTGCAACCTTTCTATAGAAAGGAAACAATGCAGTCAAAGAAACCCAAATAAACACAGTGCAAGATTCTCCCAGAAGAAAATAGCCCATTTATAGGAGCACAGTTATTATAAGAGCTGTGAAGGGATTTCTCCTTATTTACTTCTTCAAAGAATATCTCCTAGATTCACAACACAAACCAAGGTGTTTTAGGTGTATATGCATTACGAGCATTTTCCTGCAGTAGTAAAATGAGTAAAGCTGAAACTTTCTTAGTAATTTTGTTGCTCATTTTATAGATTTCCCCAGCCCTTTGATGAGCTGCCATTCCAGAAGGCAATCTCACCTTCATACCTTTGTTGCTGCTCCTCGTATCAACCACACCCATTTCCAGGTTGTCTGTGGGAACTGCATGCACTGGGAAGGAGCCAGGCAGCTCCCATCAGTAATCCCCACACAGAGTGCCAGAGACTTTCTCCAGCAGGAAGTCCAAAACAAAATATAACCTGAATAAAATAAGAGACAGAAGCCAACAAGGACAGGGTATTCTAGAAAATTCGGGTTCACCCACAGCCATTTTTAAAGTGATCTGAAATAAAGATTGAATTGCTTTATCTCATATTAATAAAGAAATCAAGCTTAAGCCAGGCTGTATCTACGTGCCAGAGCAGCTAAACAACCTCCTTCTAGCAAAGCAGTATCTACAAGCACATAAATTCTCTTCAGGGCTAAACCTCTAAACTCCAGTTGGTCAGACTGCAGTGGGCATCTTTAAAAGTAAAGACAATCATCCTGTTTTACCCAGCACGCAGTACTTATTTTCTAGCCAGAGTAGACACTGGGACCTTTTCCATATTCACTGTATGCAAAGTATTCCCTCCCATGCAGAAAGCTCATCTTTCCCTGATCATCATGGAATGGTTTGGGTTGGAAGATCATCTAGTTCCAACCCCCTGCCATTGGCAGGGACACCTCCCACCAGACCAGGTTGCTCCCAGCCCCATCCAACCTGCCCTTGAACACTTCCAGGGATGGGGCAGCCACAGCTTCTCTGGCCAACCTGTTCCAGTGTCTCACCACCCTCACACTAAAGAATTTCTTCCTAATGTCTAACCTAGTTTTGCTAATGTCTAATCCAGTTTTGATCCATTACCCCTTGTCCTCTCACTACAAGCCCCAAAAGTCCCTCCCCAGCTTTCCTGTAGGTACCTGAGGCACTCCATGGAATGGGTATCGTTCACTGCAGGCAAAGGAGCAACAGTGTAAATGTCAATCTTACACACAATCCTCATCAAAGTATCAGGCATGGCAAAGTACAAGAGGGGACAAAAAGTAATAACCAAGTAGATGAAAATGAAAGATATTTGCCACACTCCCCACACTTCCTATTAATGCCATGGTTTCGGGGAATAATCTTATGTCCCAATCCTTTCTTTAAATGCCCAGTTTAAAATGGAAATATGTAAGAACTGTAGTCCACAAAAAATTAGCTAGAAACTTGGCTGCCAAGAACAATAACTTGTTCTGCAGAACAATTCTGCAGTGGTGTACAGTCTGCTGGAGGACAACCCACCCTTCTGCCCAGCTCATTTCACTGAATTCTATTAATGCATTTTTTTAACAGACT
Organism: Hemiprocne comata; assembly: GCA_020745705.1. Classification (NCBI taxonomy): domain Eukaryota; kingdom Metazoa; phylum Chordata; class Aves; order Apodiformes; family Apodidae; genus Hemiprocne; species Hemiprocne comata. The sequence goes on from CM036591.1 coordinate 2,431,634, forward strand.
TTATACTATATCTTTATATAAATTTTATACAATTTCTTAATATATAGACACACACACATATATGGTAAAATAACCTGTAGGAAAACACAATGACCCTGGTGGCTTATCCCAAATGCTCCAGCTCAAATAGCACTTTTACCTGATAAATCTCAGTCAAAATTGAAGAAGAGTTATGCTAATAGGTGGGACAAGGCCCAGACTTAAGTTAGTACTTGAAATAAATTCTCTTTGCTTTTCCATGATAACTAAGAAACAGGAACAGCAGTGAAAGAGATGCACTGTGGCTGCTTTTACCTATGTTGACTTAAAAGTCTATATACTGCCAAGTTTCAAGTTTCATACCTTGCATGTGCCCAGACATGTGATTTAGCACATTATCAGAGCCCTGTAACCACTGAAGCCTCTTCTCACTGCAGGAAAACAGGGTAGTGTAGTATTAAGGAGGCAAATCATTACCTTTCCAGCTACCATGGATCATTCTGAGAAACAGTCACTTAATAAACTGCTAACATTCCTCAGAGCACAGAAGGCTCCTTCTCAAAGCCAAAGACAATAAAAAAAAAAACCCACCCCAAAACAACAAAACCAACAAAGCACGAAGACATGTAATTTAAATGTGAATTGTATCACCAATCCCTTACATGTTAGCATACACAATAAAACAGTCCATGATCTTATCTAGTGGTTAACCACAGGCAAGGTTGTAAACATGGATTTAACTAGTTAAGAGTGCTTTCTCACAATTCAGAGCAGATCTCAAGGCCCTTCATTTTGGCAACTAAGTATACGAGGAAATGATTCTTTGCAATTACACATTCCTCTTAAGAGAGTTCACTACATTATTACTTCACTACAGTGGGCAGACTATACTGACAACTCACAACGCCACATAATAAACATATACCTTCCATTTCTCTGGGTATTACTGGAGGAAAAAATGTTTTATACACACACAGATTAAATCAAACCCTCTGTGAGAAGCGTGATACAAATTGGACTTTCTCATCACCGCAGCAGCGATGTTGCATTCTTGGCAGTATTAAAAGAAGATGGGAATACGGTTTTAAAAAAACCCCCAAAACTAACAATAACTAGGTTATTATGCTTTAAAAGACCAAAAGTCTTTAAGCATACATAGAATTCTACAACTAAACATACCCAGGCAGAATATTCACACAACAGAATTAGAAAAAAGCAATTTTAAACACTACACCGGTATCACAAGTTTGTCTTCAGCACTATTTATTTTCTTGAGTACCCACCCCAAGATGCTGGATTCTTACTTTGAACAAGTCTTTGTAGTCTCCTCTGGCCACCAGCCAGAGGAACCACCATGGCTGGCTGTCCGTTTGAACTACAGGCACTAAGTGCCCAGTTTCATGGTCTCCAATAGCCATGTTGATATTTCCCTGACAAGGAACTGAAAGGGACCCCGAGCACATCCTTCCCAAGACCTCGAGGCCTTGAGGTCAGCCCTAAAACCATTTCTGGCCCCTCATTTCTAAATGCTTGGGTCAGAGCTGTCCCCAGAAATAATGCAAGGCTGCCCAGAGCCAAGAAAGGAAAGGAAACACTTTATTCTCTTTCTGCACTGCCTAAAATTACCCTCTTTGCATCCTGGTGAGTATCAAGATTGTCCGCAATGCATTCACTTGGCCTTCAAAACCCCAGGATCTGTCTCTAATTGTACTTACTCCAGCATGACAGTGGGATACAAATAATGTTCATCAATAAATTCATGTGTCCAACAACATTTTCCAGTGCTTGAACAATTTTTATTTTTTTTTCAAGACAAAACAACCCTTAAAAGAACTGAAAGTGGTCCTGGTACTTCCCGATTCCCTGAATCTAACTCTTGTTATAATTCTCTACTGATTTTTCAGGATATCTGGCTTCAGCAGCTGGCATCTGGTTAAAAACCTGACCCATGCTCTAACTCCTCAAGCAGTTTCTGTTGAATTAAGGCATCAGCAGAGGTGCTGTTTGCCCTGTGCATTTTTGAAAAGAAGTGAAAACACGGCCTCTTTCCAGCCAAGGGGAGTCTTGTCATCCAGCTTTTTGGGAGGCAGGATTCCACCCTACAGAAGCAATTATTAAAAGCTTTGAAGCACTTATTTTGTGAGGCAGGGGTTGCAGCCAGCACTGTGCAAATCCAAGAGCAGCTAGAACACAAAACATGCAGGAGGGTCAGGTTATCAACTTCCACTGTGTGTCTAACACTCCAGAAAGCACTAGCCACTTTTTAAAATTGAAACTGCAAAAGAGAAGAGAAATGGCTCCCAAAGCACCTCCCTCTCTGAAGGTTAAGAGATTAAATGCTGCGGGCCAGTCACACTGGTCCCCCAGAGTCAGAAAGCTGGTTACTTTTGTTTGCTTTTCTTCTCCCAGCTGGGTCACACCACTGGCAAACCATCTCAAGAGACTGGAGAAGCCACGTAGAACAGTGCAAGGCTCTTGCACGAAGCTTTCCCTGCCTCCACGACTAATAACATACTCTTTGGATTTAGGTACTGCCAAGTCATGGTGTGCCTACAGTAACAAGAAGTTCAGCTTCTGTAGTCTCTGCCTCACTTCTGTCCTCTTCCTCCTTTAACCCTGTGGTTGATTGACCCCAGACAGCAATTAAACACCCACCAGCCCAGGCTTGTTCTCTCCATGCCTCAGTGGAATGGGGGTGAGAGTTGGAAGAGAAAAAGTGAGAAAAACATTGGGGGTTGACAGAAAGGCAGTTTAATTAGTGGTGCAGAAGCAATCACTCATCCCTCCCACCAGCAGACCAATGCCCAGCAACTCCAGCATAAGCTGCCTTGAAAAGACCACCCCTTGTTTTTACTGCTGAACAGGGCATCATTGAATCACCAGATGGTTTGGGTTGGGTAAGACATTAAAGATCATCTAGTTCCAACCCCACCTGCAGCAAGCAGGGACATCTTCCACTAGACCAGGTTGCTCAGAGCCTTGGCCAACCCAGCCTTGAATGTTTCCAGGGATGGGGCAACTCCCACCTCTCTGGGCATCCTGGGCCAGAGACTCACCACTCTCAGCATAACACATTTCTTCCTTATATCAAGTCTAAAGTTGTATGGGAAGGAAAATCCCTTTGGTCAGCCTACTTGTTAGGGGGCAGAGTGAGAAACAGAAGGCTTTGATGCTGTACAAGCAGTAGCCAAAACATGGGTGTGTTATCAATGATGTTTTCATCCCCAGTTAAACACAGAACACCCTATGGGCTGCTATGAAGAAAACTACCTCAGTCCCAGCCAGACCCAGCTCCACCCCCCAGCAGCAAGCTCCCATAGGGTGTCAGCATGTAAACCATTCCTTCCAACAACTACTCAAAACCAACACGCCAATCACAGAATGGGTGGGATTGGTAGGGACCTCTGGAGGTCACCTTGTCTAACCCCCTGGCTCAGGCAGCACCACCTAGAGCCAGTTGTCCAGGACTGTGTCTAGAGGGTTTTTTAATATCTCTAAGGAGGGAGACTCCACAACCTCCCTGGGCAACCCATGCCAGTGCTCAGCTGATAGAACTAAATCCTGATGCAGAAAGACAAACCCTGGTCATTGCATGTGTTACCCAACACAGAAAAAAATGTGATGCATTAAAATATTTGATGTGGCTTCTGTTACACTCTGTATCTTTCAGCATAAATAACAGAAGGTAAGAAACCTCCCCCTATCAAAAATCCTCAACTAATATGCATCCCTTTTTAAAGCTTGCCTTGCAAGGCTGGTGGGCTCACAAAGTTCTAACAGGGAAAAATAAATCCTGTAGCAATAAAGCACATCACCAAAGGCCTTTTCTTCCTCCCCTGTTAATTCTTAGTGAAATGTTTTTCTATACCTCTGAAATCTGGCTTTGAACTACAGCAAACAATTCTTTCCCATCAGACAAAGATCTATTTGTCAAACCACTAGGGCGTTGCTAAAGTCAATGTTGGTCAGGAAAGGGAGTAAAGTCTACTTCAGCATTCTCTCAGGACGTTCACAATAGCTGAGGAATTGCCCTAAGTGCACTGAGATTCTGAATCCTGGCAAGTAGGTGGAGTGTATAAATCATATTACATCAAGAGTGAGTACACAGAACCATCAATCCTACAGTCTCAACCAGGATTACAGTTGGCAGGTACCACTGAGGAAGGTCACATCATGGTGAAAGGCACACAAAAAGACTCACGCTAAAAACAAATGGAGAACCACCACCACAGCAACCACCATCTATCCACCTTCAGTGTTCACACTGCTCCACGCCCTAGCCAAGATGTGCAAGGCTAATTCAAATTACTACCTGGCAAAGAACAAAATCTCACAAGCTAATGTAACTATAAATTCAAACCACATCAGCCTAGAACATGGATCAATGTGTAATTTTTCCTTCTTGATGGAAACCTGGACATACACCCCTTGCCAATCCCAGCCTACCATGGTCATTGACACCCTGTGGCACCCAGGAGCTACAAGTGGGCAAGTCACAGGAGGTGGATTCACTGGTGGCTCTGAGCAGGTAACACCTATTCAAGCTCATGTTTCTAACTCCAGAAGTTTCCAGCTCAAGACCAATGGCACCACCCAAGATGGCAGCTGCTATATTAACACAAACTGGTTGTATTTTGAGTCTCTGCAAGACAAATCTGTTAATAATATAAACTGATACCTTCATTATTTTGAAAATAAAATCTGCTTAGCTCCTCATAACCCTGGAAGCACTTGCACTTTCTTATAATCAAACAAGATATTGCCCAACTCATGACAAAAAAAAGGACCATGAAACATGATAATAACTCATTAGACATAAGGAAGAGAGTTGGGATAACACCAATAAAATACCTATATAGAATCATAGAATTGTTTGGGTTGGAAGTGACCTTGAAGATCACCTAGTTCCAACCCCTCCCGGGCAGGGACATCTCCCACTAGACCAGGTTGCTCCCAGCCCCATCCAAGCTGGCCTTGAACACTTCCAGGGATGGGGCAGCCACAGCTTCTCTGGCCAACCTGGGCCAGTGTCTCACCACCCTCACAGTGAAGAATTTCTTCCTGATGTCTAACCTAAATCTACCCTCTGCCAGTTTAAAACCACTACCCCTCATCCTATCACTACACACCCTGGTAAAAAGTCCCCCCACTCCCCAGCTTTCCTGGAGCCCCTTCAGGCACTGGAAGGTGCTCTGAGGTCTCCCCAGAGCCTTCTCTTCTCCAGGCTGAACAGCCCCAACTCTCTCAACCTGTCTTCATAGCAGATCTACTCCAGCCCTTGGATCATCTCCGTGGCCTCCTCTGGACTCGCTCCAAGAGCTCTATGTCCTTCCTGTTGATAAACACAGATATATAAACAGATATTCTGTTTATTAAAAGTATTCCACTCTATCAGGTTTCAGGTTAGATGCTCTACAAGTCCTTACCCAGATGACACAGTGCTGAGTACATGAACGACACATCCAGAGATGAAGCTAGCAGAGCAGTCTCAGGAAGTGTTTCTAGCTGAAAGCCCTCATACCCAATAATTTTAAAAAAGCTGGTTGTTCACAGTATTGAGGAAGCAAAACCAGAGAACTGCTGTGAGCCTGACCACCCAATGCCTTGAATGCCAGTTTCATTTAGCCCAGAACTCATGGTACCTGGAGGCACCTGAGGTAGAAATGACAGCCCTTAATCTATGTCTCTAAAAGAAAGAAAAAATAAATCCAGATTTTAGTTAAATTAGCAGGCTGGTTCAAGCACCAACTTATTCCTCCAAGTATCTTCTAGTACCTGTGTTACAGTCCACAGCTCAAACAAGAGTCAGCCCTACACACGATTCTGCCAGAAAAGGTACAAGTCTGCTTTGCACACCAAGCCTCTCATTTCCTCTTAACTAGTGAGGTAGAAATCCTGCCTCACTTGACACATTTTTCTTCCTGTCTAATTATACTGTAATAATTAACTTCACTTTGCTGCTTCACAGAAAAAGAGGTATTTTCAAGTCTGTGCAGATTAGCTGTAAATCTGCAGCTCTTCTTCACCTCGCTCATATCTTAAACACCTATTTCAAGTTTGTCCACACTAGACATCATCTGTGGCAGTGTAAATCCTTTTTAGCCACAGTCTCATAAACCTGGTAATCTCTCCAAATGTGAGATTGGTTACAGGGAGAGAAAGGAAAGATGGGAATTTTGTTTCTGAATAGGACTATTTTGAGCTTGGAATAATTCAACAAACCAGCTTGCAGAAGAGCTGCACTGAATCAACAGAGCAGGGGCAGGTGGGAAGCACAAAGCAGCTTTTGGTATGTGAACACACCCTCTCCCCTGCCAATCTCCCAGGCAAAGGATGTTGGGAGCAGAGTCTGGTCAGGCTACCTGAAGGTTTAGGACTGAGAAAGTACTGAAAATAGAGTGTTCCTGGATGTGGGCAGGCTGAGAGGGAAGAAGTAGTGGAACCATGTAGTCAGCATCTCCTCTGACAGGACTGCTGTTTTTTTTCATAGAATCACAGACTGGTTTGGGTTGGAAGGGACCTTAAAGATAACTCTGTTCCACTCCCCCTGCATGGGCAGGGACACCTCCCACTAGACCAGGTTGCTCCAAGCCCCATCCAACCTGCCCTTGAACACTTCCAGGGATGGGGCAGCCACAGCTTCCCCGGGCAACCTGGATCAGTGTCTCACCACCCGCACAGTGAAGAATTTCCTTCTAATACCTCATCTTAGTCTCACCTCTTCCAGTTTGAATCCACTCCCCCATCCCTCCCTGCCCTTGTCCAAAGTCCCTCCCCAGCTTTCCTGGAGCCCCTTCAGGCACTGGAAGGTGCTCCAAGGTTTCCCTGGAGCCTTCTTGTCTCCAGGCTGAACACCCCCAAATCTCTCAGCCTTATTTTTTTTGTATGTACTGACAAAATTCCCTGCTCCTCATTCCCTGTGGTCAGCTCCTCCCAGGAAAGCCACTGCTGTATTTCTGCCTTTTTCCTCTAATCCAAATGAATCCAAACAGTCAATCCTGACACATTGTAAAGGAAGAGGCAAGCAAGTCCCCCTGAACCTTACAGTGATACTCCTATAAAGACTAACACTGTATCATCCTTTTCATTTTTTATCCAATGAACAAGTGAGAATGTTCAGATCCTGTTGTACAATTTAACAGTAACTCCTGTAAAACTACAGCACATACCTCGATGCAAAACATGATACTTAGTGTGATTAGTCTTTTGGTAATAACACACACCAACACAATGCATTCCTTGGATTGATTTTTTTTAAACCCAAATAACTCGATGTGAAATGTAATTATTAAGGTACACAATATTGATTTTGTGGCACCTGATCAGAGAAAAATTCCTTATTAAAAAGCAAAAGAAAAAAATTCTTAAAAGGCTGGACTAGATTAAACACAACATGCATTCATTAAACAAATTATATTATCAGAATGTAGCTGCCCAGTGACAAGTAGCTGTTTCTGTGGCTTCAATGAGGTGTTGTTAGAAGCTCATTATTCAAACAGCTATTAACAAGAGGATTCCCCCTCCATGGAAATGTTCAAGACCAGGTGGGATGGGGCTTGGAGCAACCTGGTCTAGTGGGAGGTGTCCCTGCCCATGCAGGGGGATTGGAACTAGATGATCTTTAAGGTCCCTTCCAACCCAAACCATTCCATGATTCTGTAATTCTGCAAGTACTGGCCTAAACACAGGTTATCAGCTGTTAGGTATGACAGCAGAAGTTTTCAGTAAGACAAGCAGCAGACATGGGAGATGGTGGTATGGAGCAGAGAGAGTGTCAAGAATCCTTGGTAGAAGCTCCCAAGGGAAAAAGGACTGTCCAAACAACAAAACCACCACCAACAAAACCACAGGAAGGTTCTTTCCTGAAACTGCCACCTGCAATAATCTTTCCCTTCTGTGCTGTGCATTTTCAGTTTTATCAGGCTAGACTGGTACCCAGCAGTGCCTCAATCACCTTAAATAAGTAAGAGTTGAGAGGAACAGCATGCAGCCCACGGCCAGAGTGAGCATCCAAACTAGGTTTGCCCAGGGAGACTCCCCAGCCCTTGCAACCCCATGGGGGTTTAAAAACTGAGATCCCAGAGGAAGAGCTGCTGTGCCAGGCTCTCTCACCTCTACCTTCTCCAGACAAATGGCTTTCCTGACTTCTGTACATTCTGTCCTGCTGTTGTTTTTTGGTTTTTTTTTATCTACTTAAACCAGTTCTTTATACATTTATATAAACATCCTCTAATGTAATCCTACAAACTACATGAGGCATATGAGATACTATTACCTTGAACTTGCATCCCACCAGTGGAATGTTAAATTGATGTGTACCAAAAGAGACTGAAAAAAAGCATCAAGTCTTCAGGTACACCACAAAATTAAATTAATCATTTACTCTCTAATCCCAGTAAGCCAGTATCTGGAAGTCACTCTGTTCTCTGGCAGCCCCAAGGAGGGAAGAACCGCTGTAATCTGAATTTTTTTTAACATGTTTGACTTGTAGGATTAGTTTTATAAGATGGATACAGGACCTGCCCGTTGAGCAGACTCAAATTTTTGAGAGGCCACATTACCCTGGGTAGCTGAGACCAAGCACATCATGCTCTTCATCCTGCCACTCTTGGAGGAAATGACAATGAGAGGATTGTCCTACACGGTCCTACAAGGAGCTGGAAACTACAGAAACAACTGTCATGATGAGATGAAGGAACATGTTGCATTACTTGTGCCAGGCACAACAGCTGGAGACAGCAGACTTCAAGGAAAAACTACACCCAAAACCCTTTTTATCTGGCCTTAAATGAAATTTTAAGTGTGAGGCAAAAGCAATACCTGCAAACAAGGTTTTAAGTGCCAAGAGGATACACACAATGCTCACCACATCAGCTAGCTCCGTGATCCAAGATATATGTGCCTGTATTTCCTTCTGTTTCATCAGCTTTTAGCTCCATTGCTCTGCATTAAGTTGAGCTCTGAATTAGTGTCATTTGCCACAACAGGTTTATTCACATCAGGACAAGGCTGGGGCAGCATTTTTCAAAAAAAAGGATTAGATGACTGTAACTGCTACCATCTGCACTTCTGCGTGTTTAGACTCCGAGAAGGGTAATCACCACACTTGAGGGCATGATCTGCAGGGGTCAGAAAGATAATCTTACGCCCATCTTTCTGGTTTTGACATTGCCCAATTGGGTAGGTGCATAATAGAGGATATTAGTCTTCCCTGAAGCGTTGGTTTTTCATCACTGCCAGAGGCAGCTTCACTGATCTAAGATTATGAGCCAGTCTCGTAGGGCAACCTGTTCTTTCAGACTCTGAAATGCACAATGCAGATCTGAGCCTGAGCACTACACTGGATTCCAGAGACAAATAAGAGATAATCAAGGATGTTTCATGGAGCAATTTTGGAAGGTATTATTATTATAATAAGGGCCTGGACAGAAATTAACAGACAGAAATTACAGTATCTTGCATTTAAAGGGCAAATAGATACAAATCAAGTATCACTCCAGAGCGGGAGTTAGTTTTCAATCTCTGTAACCCAAGACAGGCCTGAGGATTTCAAGCTTAGCTTCTCTATCATTTGGAAATACCAGTGTAATCTTCTTAGGCTCCAGGGAAGGCAGACACATTTCTTTATAGAGACAAATAAGGCCACTTTGACTGCCACAGGAAATTGACAGTTCTTACAGACACACTAAGTTACGAGCAAAACAATCGAAGAGTGTGAAAACAACTGTATTTCCAAATTTTTAATGAGTAGGAAGGGCAATCTATTTATACATCTGTGGTTTTTTTAAATGTTCTGATCATTTAGTTTAAAGCTGGACTACCCAACACTGAAAAAAACCTTTTTTGAGACATGCTACACGGTTTACAGAAACTTTCACATGGAAACTTTCATTCCAGACTTTCCCATCACCCCCACCTGGCCTATCACTATCTTTAACAGAAGAAAATTCCATCTTCCATATATAGTGCAATACATGGTTAGACTGAAATGTGGAGAAGCTCAATGTGCTTCAATTTCTTTGGGTGAACTGGCACCCTTAGCAATGCTATCCCTGCAGTGCTGTTTGCACCGAGAACTCTTTACAAACTGATCAGTTTTCATGGAAATAGAAAAGTCATCATTACTCTCACCGATGAGACAAGAAATAGGTAAAAAGAAGGCAAATGACTTGTCTAAAAGCATCCAGCAAGGCAGAATATTCCTGAAGCCTAGATCTTTTAACAAAGAGACCCATGTTCTAATCCTTCATTGCCCCATTTCCAGATCTGAAAGGTGATATTAACCATGGGGTTTGTCGGTTTATTTCAAGCAGGTTTCACACAACAGTTCAGATTTGTTTAAATATCAAAGCAAAATCTAGACAAAAAAAACCCTACCAGATGAAGGCCATTTTACCCTCCTTTGGTTCCTCGCCAAAGCCTGGAGTTCAAAACCAGGTACATCAAAAAGCCCCAAGCTCCAGGCAAGAAATCCCAATCTGGTTTTGCTGGCGGAGCTGGAGTGGGGCCGTTCCAAGGTGAAAAGAGATCGTAGCTCGTGCCTTGTGCTCTGGCTTCTCACCAGCACCAGGTTCTCAGGCAGAAAACAAATGCAAGCAGTGATCCTGAGCCTTCATTGCAGCATCTGGCACTTGGAATAACCAGCCTGGCACTCAGATATCTGCTGAGAGCACATGCAAAGCCTAGAAGATGAAGGGAGAGGTTGAGGATGTTGGGGTTGTTTAGCCTGGAGAAGGGGAGACTCAGGGGGGACCTCATCACTCTCTTCAGCTACCTGAAGGGAGGTTGTAGTCAGGTTGGGGCTGGGCTCTTCTCCCAGGCAACCAGTGACAGGACAAGAGGGCACAGCCTGAAGTTGCTCCAAGGGAGGTTTAGGTTGGATATTAGGAAGCACTTCCTCACGGAGAGGGTGGTTAGACATTGGAATGGACTTCCCAGGGAAGTGGTGGAGGCACCGTCCCTGGAGGTGTTCAAGGCAAGGCTGGATGTGGCACTTAGTGCCATGGTCTAGATGGTGTGGTGGTGTTGGTCATAGGCTGGACTTGATGATCTTAAAGGTCTTTTCCAGCCTTGGTGATGCTGTGATTCTGTGATCTGGCACTTGGAATAACCAGCCTGGCACTCAGATACCTGCTGAGAGCACATGCAAAGCCTAGAAGATGAAGCGTCTGACCTAGGCTAAAAGATCCTCACAGCAATTCATGGTAGAAGAACTGCCAGCCACACACATCATACAATACAACTTGATCCTTAAGGAAAGCTGCAATCCAAAACTCTTCCTGAAGTTTATTGGCCTGGCACCACCATCCCTGGAGGTGTTTAACAGACTTGTCAATGTGGTGCTTGGGGTCATAGTTTAGTGGTGGACTTGGCAGCGCTGGGTTAACGGTTGGACTTGATGGTCTTAAAGGTCTTTTCCAATCCAAACAATCCTATGATTCTACCTTTTCACCACTTCTGAACTGTTAGACATGCACCTCATCCAGAGGGCCTTTGAGTCACACACGTGAATAACAGAAGCATTCCTTTCCTCTGAATCTACAAAAAACAGCTACTGGATATGAAGAAAGCAATGGAAATACTGAAGCTTAAAAAAAAAAATGGTGTGTGGGGGAATTTTCTAAAGCATCAGAATTTATGCAGCAAAATTTGGTTTAAGATGGAGGACTTTTGTTCTAAAGAACCCTTCAAGGGGAGGGGAGGTCTTCTCAGGGAGGTAGCTCAAGGCTCATTTGGACTGAGAAATGACAAACAGCCCTGGAGAATTCCTCATCCTTACCTAATTTGCTTTCTTGAGAGATGTTTAGCACCCTTAAGATGCAGGGTGTTGTCATGGTCTTCCTCTCACCTCTGCAACCAAAACCAAGTTCCTTCCTTCCCTGCTGCCTACCCTGGAAATGTCTGGCAGGGACGGGTAAGATTTGTTGTACTACACCGTGCACAACAGTCCTGGTGACTTCTCTTTTGTAACCTGAGTTTGCAACTCCTGGTTTCAGACAGGCTTTCCTGTGTAATTGACAGGACTCGTACAAACAGTATAAAAGGAAATGTTCCCTATCTCTTCTTCCACAGCTGAAGCTTGGGCAAATGGAAAACATGACAGGAAGAGATAAATTGTCTGCGTGGCATGAATCAACCCATGAGTTAGCAAGGTACAGGGGTGTCTTCTACAGTGTTCCCAAGGGTGCCTGTTCTAGTAAGGCAGCTTCTTTCCCCTGCAGCACCTTCCACCTGCATGCCTCCCTGCCACAGACCGTATCTGCCTGCACCTTGGCTGTGCTCTCCCTCTTTTCTTTCTGCCAGGTCCAGCAGCTGGTGCCAGCCAGAGGATGGAATTCATCAGAAGTGTTTCGAGGATCGACACCCGGGATCCATCCTACATAAGCTGATTACAGGATTTACTGGACTCCTGACAGTTCACACCACACAGCCAGAACGCCAGATGTCAAGTGTTGGAGATCCAGCTCTGATAAAACCAGGCAAAAGCAAAAGGCCCTGAGATAATCCCCTCTGGAAGGGATGTCACCGAGAGGATGCGACTGGCTGCGAACAGAGCGCTGCAGTCACCACGCTGAGAAATGCTAATTGACTTAAAGTAAATCATGCATGATGACAAGAGGGAAAGCCTCTCATCAGCAACACTGGTAGCTAAGTTAATTGTGGATTGACTAGAAGAGCAGCAGTATTACCGTGCAAAGATTGATGAATCACCAAGCTGTGCCCGCTGTAACAAACAGGACAACTCCCTTCATCCATGCTGTAAAACATCCATCTACAATTACCTCTGGAATTCACCTGCAGGACTGTTCTGCTGGTACATGGCCTGGCCATGCTCAGCCTGGGCACTGACTGGCACAGCGATGCCAGGTGGACACAGCAAGATGAGGACAACTCTCTCAGCTTTGAGCTCTCTTTCTCCGAGCCTGTGTACGTGTTGTCGAACACAAGGGGAGGACTTTATTCTTTGTCATCATAAACCCTTCATCTTTTGTCCTTTTCTTAAAAACTCATCTGAGGAGAGGTGGAATGGGGTGTCACAACCAGGAGGTTCATAGCTACTGAGGAAGCTCGAAAACTTTGAACTTAAGAGGTTCAAAACCAGCCTGAGAAACAGCAATCTCAGCATTTAGTATTTTATCATTTTAAAGAAAAACATGTTTATTGAGGGAGGGAAACTTGACTCATTATCTGAGCATCTGGGATTACCAGTACTGCATTTATGAAAGCAGTTGCAGTGCATGGCCCTGTGCCGTGCTCTGATCTCTGCATCTGCGGTTCCCGGCTCTGCCCGCATTACCCTCTGACAGACGGGAAATCATACCAACCTATTTTCCTGACATTGCCCTTAGGAATCAACCAGCTGAGTCTTGCAAACCAGTTCTATACAATCGTCAACCCTGGGACTGTTTTTATTAACCATATTACCAGAGCACCCATAGGCCTTGCACAGAACCGAGCCCTCGGCGCCCTCCATACCACACAAACGCTGCCGGCTGGTGCTCCAAGGACTTTACAGCCTAATTCCACACAAAAATATGCATTCATGTGTGGGAAATACATACAAGAAGCCCATGTCTGTTCTCAGGTGAATTGCCATGTGAAGGGCAGCACTTCTGCAACCTGCCCAGCACCTGCTGAAACTGCCTTCATGGTGGGTGGGGTCTATTTTTTACTTGCTTTTATCATTTATTTACTGCTATCTGCTTCATTGTGAACGTATTTTAGTGCTTTGCTATTTTCTACAGTGAAGCCTAACACTCTTACTTTTAAAAAGAGTGAAAAGTTTGCTGACATACCTGTGAAAGAGGAAGAGCGATTGTGTTGTGTTTTTTTTTTACAGCAATGTAATCATAAAGAGCAGCGCTGTAATAACCGCAATTTTACAACATACCTATAAAACTCGGTCTGTGGTTTTGGGACTGAAGCACTTGACGCTGAACACCCAGCGCTTCTCACACCCTCGCTCTTCCCCGCAAGTGTCACCGCTTCTGCCCCAAACCCAGGGGGTTTCGGTTCAATCCCCCGCTCCCAGCCAAGGCGGGGCTGGGGGCGCCGGGTTCAGCGCCCACCTGGGGAGGGCGGCTCCCAGGCGGGCCGGGCCGAGCGGGACCCGCAGCGAGAAGCCGGCCCCGCACAGCCCAGGCCCGGCCACCCACCCGCCCGCCCCGCCTCTCATCCCGCGGCTGGGCGCGACGCCCTGAGGGATCTCCGCGGGCCCCGTCCCCTCCGCGGGCCCCTCCCCTCCGCGGCGAAGCACTCACCCCCTGCGCCGGCGGTCCCCGGGGCTCGGCGGGATGAGGCGGCGGCGGGCGGTGCGGGACGGCGGCGGAGGCTGCCGGTGCGGGACGGCGGCAGCGGAGCCCCTGGCTCTGCGGAGGCGGGCGGTGCTGGCTGCCCGGCGGAGGTGGGGCCGGGGCGGGGAGCCAGCGGCTCGGACACCCCCGCGCCCGCCCCGCGGGCGGTGCCGCCGAGCTCCACCGGGCGGGTGGGCTTCACCCGCGGGGGCTGGGGTGGCCCCGCACCTGAGGGGAGGGCGGCAGCCCCGCCTGTCGCACAAGGGGCTCCCGGCTCTGGAGCTGCGGGGAGAGGCGGGTGGGTGGAGCGGGTATCCCACAGAGAACTCCCCAGGAACCCCGCAGGGACCACAGCGCGGCGGGGCTCGGCGGTTGCGAGGCCGAGGCGGGGAGAGCCCGGACCTCGCAGCCCCCTCGCCCTTTAAACCACGCAGCACAGCGGGTGTGAGGGAAGGTGTGTCTGACAGGGCGCTGGGGGGGTGTGGAGCTCTCCATGAGGAACTCCGCCCGCCCGTCCCTCTCTGTGAACCAGCTTCACGGCGCTGTTGGGCATCCGCTCTGAGGAGACTGTAAACGGCGAAGGGCTGTGTCCAAGAGAATGCCGGGCTGGTGAGGGAAAGCTGGCGATCCAGGAGCCAGATGTGCTGCCAGCGTTATCCCGAGGAACAGACCAGGCACTCAGCCATTCCTGACACCACCCTGATCCACTGGGGCCTTGCAGGTGCCTCCTTGGCACCGCCATTGCCACCGGAACGCCTTGGCCACAGGACTGGCAGGTGGGACAAGGCATCCGACACACGTGTCAGCAGCACATGAACTATGAGCTGATGAAAGTATGACCGCCAGGTGTCTTACCCCAAAACTACTGAAGGTCATTTTAGGATAAATACAGTCTCCATGGAATCTGGGTCTCCTGGAAGATTTTTTAAGTATTTAAGTTCTAGCAAAAAAAAAAAAAAAAAGAAAAAAAAAGTATTTTCATCAATAGCAGTAAGTTTGCAGTGACTTTTTCTAGGGGTGCAAACCCCTGTCCTTTGTTTTTCACGGTACTCTTGTGCAAGCTGAATCTTGGAAATGGATACAATAATTTACATTGTTTTGATAGTGTTAATTACCTGATGCAATCCCACATTCTGAAAGTGAAATTGTAGGGATACACTCACGAACAGGCTGCTCTGTAATTGAGTTCATCCTCCAGGCACAAGCTTTATCTGAGAGATCTTAAAGGGCGCATCCTTCTGACTGAGGAAGCAGCTCTGTGGTGTGGCACCAGACAGTGCCAGCCTTCATCTGCAGGAGCAGAGGGGATTGTTTGGGGCTCCCTGGCTGCTCTCCCTAGTATAAATCACCTACACATTGGAAAGCTTCTTCATCCCCGACGGAGCTAAAGCACCAGGAAGAACACTGATGGAGCCTGGCTGCAAGAGGCTGCCAGTGCTCCTGGGTTCCTAGCAGGCCTGAAGCGAAAGCAGCACGAGCAGACGTTATTAATGATGGAAAACCACGTCATCCTCATTAGAGATCTACTCAGCAGCAAAACTCGAGCAATCAGTTTCTATAGAAATTCTGGAGTGCCAGAAACCTGCACTGCTGAGTAGAAAAGTAACGATATAATTGAGAAATTATCAGAGTAATAATTACTGAAAATAAAGCTGTTTATAAAGCTCCCGAGTATGACTTGAGGGAGGTAGCAAGGATGCAGGAACTTTTACTCCCTTACACTGTATATAAACTGTGTGTAACTTTCCTATAAAAATGGAAATGCATGCATAGGGTAAGTGGAAGAGTCTCCCTGTCATCCTCCAGGCTACTACTGAGCAGGAAGAAGGAAGATTTCCATGTAGAGGTAGTAGAGAAGATGCAGTTATTTATAAAAATTAGCTAAATAACTCCCCTGTGTTTATTTCCCAGCAACTCATCCAAGCCTTCCATTTACTTTCTACACATTTAGAGGAAAAGCTGAAATCCAGTGTCCTCAGGGGTGGGCTCCAGCACACACTCCAAGTGGAGAGTCCCTGCCCAGGTCACTGCTCCAGGGCACGGGCCGAGCTATGACAGAGCTGCTGCACGTATGTGTCACACAACATGCACACCACAAAGTTTAGTTCAGTTTTATTGTCCAGGGTAACAGTTTTTGAATGATACATCATGCAGTCTGCCAGTGTATCCATCCATCTCTGATAGAGTTTTAGAACGAAGATAAAAGACTTATCTCCATGGGATGGGGGAAGGAGGGTTCAGATCTGCTATCAAGAGTTTAATATCTTTCAGCATCATTTGATGCAATGGCAAAAAATTTCCCCTTGTTACCAGCAAAACGTGTCCACAATTTATTTTTTTTCCTAAATTGAACACTACTGTAAAGATACATAGAGCCCAGAGAATACACATCTGCAGTACACGTTACACACTTTACAAACTAGACAGGTATAATTCTACAGAATGCCTGAACCCCCGTGGTTCTCCCACAACAAAAAGTGTTTCAATGGACAAGGTTGTGAGAGAGAGAGAGGAACTGGTGGAGCAGTGTTCCATCCTGCACAGCGGATGCTCTCCAGTGCACTTGGCAGTTTGTACAGGCACAGTGAAGACAGAAATCAAAGCAAGGGTAGACTAAGATTATCCTGCTGATTTATTTTTCAATTCCTTCCAGTTCCAATGGAGATGTTACTTCATTCATGATTACACAAAGTCTTTCTTCAATGAAGATGAACTTCATTCATGATTACACAAAGTCTTTCTCCTTCAATAGGGGAAATTCGATTAGGCCTTTTCCTTTTGGACCTGCTTGACTGTTTGGTTTAAATACCCATTTATTAAAACGAGGATGTTCATCTTAAAATTCTTTATTTCTTATCTTTCCAAGCCTCATTTATCAAAATTCCAGGCAAATGTGCATCTTAGTCCAGTAGGCTTTGTAAAACAAAAATTAAAAGTTACTCAAAAGGTTCACTGATAAGCAGAAATTACTGTAGTAAAGTTTTCTGTGACTTTCTTTTTGTTTGTTTTTAGTATATTCAGGATAATCCACTCTCACCCTTGTTGAGTCAAATACAAACTTAAAAATGCATCAGCCAAGTTCTTTCCAGGCTAAAAACTTTCCTTGCTTTCAAGAAAACAAGTCAATGAAACATGAACTCAAGGACAAACACGAGATATTTGAACATATCATTAAGAGAAGCTCAAGCGAGCAGGAAATACTTTTTAATTACCAGAAAAAGAACAATATATGCACTTTAGTTCCATCTGAAGTACGTTTTCCATTTGTGAACAGTACTTCCACCAAAAGTTGTCCCATGCACCACATTTTAGATGTGAAATTTCATTTGCGCTACACGAATCACAACTTTAAAATCAGCCTAGAATAAATAGAACACAACATTCAAAGAGCAACCGAAGTGAAATAGCATCAAGCAGTGGAAACAGCAGGAGACAGGTTTTGACCTCTGCAGAGCAGGTGGGTGGTTTTCATTTCTATATATAAAATGTGTAGGACTTAAAAATGATACAAAAGTTGAATATACAACACGCAATACAAACTGAAGGTGCCTAATGAAAATAGGCTTACAAAACAAGAACCTATATGTAAGCAGCGTACGTTCAATTGACAGAATTTGTCATTTCCAATCCAGTAAGTATCTTCTGTACTTCTTTTTGAGGACTTTAGCCTAAGGCATCTTTCCAGCAGTTATAGAAAGCCCTCCGACAGGCTGGATGTAAAAGTTAACTTGGAGAAACTCACGTTGTTTGAGCTAGATGAACTGACTGGCTGATCAGCACTAGCATAATTAAGAGATGTCAAAGCTAACTTATTACTCAAGCGGAAGAAAACTGTCTAAACTGCCATCCAGAACTAATGCTGATGTTGTGAGGAACTTCATACAGGTTTGTTTTAAAGCTAATGCTGCAGCTACACTATACTTCCATACTGGACTTGGAATTTGAGAGACAGAACAAAAGCTCTGCTACAGTATAAAATCTTTGACAGCAATTAAGTTTGGTATCTTTTCCAAGACAGCTGTTTTAGAACCAAAACAAGAGGATCATTAGTTCATAGTAGAAATTTCAGCTCTGAACAGCTGGTAAGATAGCACAGAGTAGTTCTGAATTAGTAGTTTTATTAAAGATTGCATATGGCAAGTTCACAGTTCATTTATCTGGCAGTGCACATGCACATAAAGAAAGAAAATATAAAACTTTGGAAAATACAAAATAAATTAAATACATGCAAAATTGCAACTTCATTAAATATTTTTAGCAAAATGCTCCCCAAAATAGTGCAACATTAAAAAAAAAAAGTTAAATTAAGTCCAACTTACTTTGCAACAACCTCAATAATTTCAGTAGAAAAAAATACCTAAAGTCAATTCACAATCTTCCAAAACACTCCACATTAACTAAATAGCTCTATGTCTACCAACAATCACATTTAGAAATAATAATAAAAAATCAATCTCAAATTAAATAAGAGCACACATCTGCAAAACAAGACTAGAGGGCTATGCTGGGCCGTGACCTTCCTAGAATCCACGCGTCGTTCGGACGTACCATTGCACACTCTGCACCAGGAGGAGATGTGTGTGGGGCAGAAGAGCAGCAGGTTCTTCCTGCCAGAGGAACCTTCCCAGAACGGTTCCAGTGCCCCCTTGCTGAGAAGACGGAAATTTTCTGTCTGGCACGAGAGAGATCCAAGAAAGTCAAGCAATCCTTGCTCCCTGCGCACAGGCGAACCAGCCGTGGGACGACTTGTGTCTTCTAACTGCTAAAGACATTCTTTTCCCCTTGCAATATGCTCTTCACCTCCTAACAAATGTGTTCCCAAATTTGGCCTGGAAAGGACAGCTCGAGTGTACAGCTCTCACCTCCTTTTGGACTCTATATTTTTTAAGGTAAAGTCTAGGGTTTGGGGGATTTTTTGTTTGTTTCTTTCAAGCAGCGTCTGTTTGGGTTGGGGACTGTTCACTCCGGCATCTGAATTCCGGTGGGAACAGATCAGGACTTGCCAAAGGCATGTGGGAAGGGGAAAGGAGGGGGGGGGGGTGATGTTTGTCAGCTTTTCAAGACAAGATTTCCACAGCATTCTGAAAGCCTTCAAAATTTCATCGAGAACAACACTTACAAACACATCACACTCCAGGAAAACCCACCACCCTAGGGAGAACTACAAGCAGATCAGTCTGTAATTTTAAGATAGGTCACACAGATATATTCATGGAACTACCAAACTTCAAAACCTAGAGCTATACTTACAGATTTCTCTGCATCCCGTTTGATCTTTACCAGGTACTGCAATAAAGGTTATTTTATACAGTCCAAAGATTTTATCAGGATATTACAAATGGTTCTTTGGGGAAATTTACTTCTGAAAATGTAAGCAGTAAAATTAAACCATATAGCAGCAGATTTTCATCCCCTAAAAATATAAAATAATATGTATATTATACAGTAAATCAGTCATGACAGAGCACAATCACCTGCCTTTGATGGCACTTGGTCATTGAATAATTAATTCTTTGATGCCAGAAGTCGGGATTTACTGATGCAAGAGAGGACTTCGAAAAAGCATCAATCTGAGTGTAGAAGCCCCAACCTAACCAGCGCCAAGGGGTGGAACGCAGTCAGTGAGATTCTGAGTGGCAGACTTCCTATCCTTACTTAGATGGTTATGTTGAATACATTGTACAAGTATCTGGAGGAGAGTGGAGCCGAACACTTCTGTACACGTGGAGATCCTACGAAGCTCAAAATACCCGGGACCGGTGCGTTGCCGATGGCTGTAGGAAGCGTAGGATGAAGGAGGTGGATCAGGTTGAAGAGGGGGGGAAAAGAAACTAGTGACTTAATGACAGTCCTTAACATGCTAAGTGGAATTGACCTGTCAAAAGAGAGCAAGAGAGGTAATGATAATTAGTGGATGCTGGAGATCAGGAAGGAGATACGCAACACTGCACTTCACAGAAAGGGGACACACGGTGACCAAAGGGCCATGGTCACAGCGATGGGTGAGACTCATGTACAGCACAACTTCAACAGCTCAGGAAGTCAGGGTTTCAGTTACTAAGCCCTGGAGAGGAATTTTGTCAGCTCTATCTTTCCAGCCCACAAGCTGGCACAGCTGTAGTGCAACAATTCTCTCGATGAAATTCAGCTTTTGCCACCTGCAGCACAGCCTTATGTCTTGCCTAAATACATCCTTAAATACTAGCTAAAGGTCTTTTTTTTTCCCCTCTTATCTCTCTGGTCTTTTAATGGGATTTTCCTTTTCACTGGTCAACACTTGGATATGCTGAAGAGCACACACATGTATAAATCGTACAAAAAAATACAGAAACTGCAGTTGAGTTTGAAAACTTGTTGTAAAATGAAAGGCTGAAAAAATACAAATCCTGAACACTCCTTCTGTTTTATATGTCTCCTGACAGAAAGGTGCTTTCTGTATATTCCTTTTTTTATATACACACACATCTAAAACATGTGCTTCCAGAAAGATATAAAAAGATAAATATTTTATCTAATATCCTGGTAATGTTATAAAAATATACTATTTAACATAACATATATGCATATTATACAGGCATCTTTCTCACTAATTTAATGGTAATTCCATCCAGAAGCAAAGTTCAAGGGACGTTACCAAGTACAAAGGTGATTTAAAGTTGATTCTAAAACATTTGAAAAACAAACTTTCAAAAACTCTTGGGTCTGAACTTTTTTCCCCCCCCACAATTCTCTTTAGCCATATGGAAACCACCACACAAATAAATGAATGTGCCTAGAATAGTTTTAAATTAGCTAATACAAAGGCAGCCTTACACAGAGAGATGTGTTTTCTTCAATTAACCATTTTATTGTACAGTTATTTAGAAAACCCTTGTCCATATTCAAGATCAAGTTATAAATGAATATATAAATATTGATGCATCGGTGTTTTTAAATTCACCCTAAATTAATGGTGGGAATTGTAGTTAGCTCCTAATTGCCATCCTTATTAACACCTTAAAGGAAATCAGGATGGTTATTAATTTATGCATCTCACTGGCAAGATTAACCATGGTCTGGCTAGATTAAACATGGTTATTCATCTTGCTCTAGGATGGGGAGGTGCTGGGAACATACCAGAGACTTTAGGAGAAGGGACACACAGACAAGAGCCTATTTGCACAGTGTGTTTCACAAACACAGATCCCAGTGCTGGAAAATAACTCAGAAATTTAGAATGATGTGATTATTTAGTGTAAGATGCACTCTGTATACAAGTGAACAATTGGAGTCAGAAAGGCACACGATTAGGGCCACAGTTAAGCACTGGGAAAGGACGTCCTGGAATAACTAGGCCTAGAAGAAACAATTAATCAAGATGCTTTGAGGGTGTTTTGTGTACATCACTAACTTGGCAAGAAGACTCAAGGTCCATTAGACTTAAGGAATGCAAGATGTGATAAAAAGAACTAAAATTGAGGAGAGATTGACTAGTGAACCATCTTGGGCAGTTGGAGTTACAGACATTGCAATGTTGTGTCATTTCAGTGAACTCAGCTCATTATAATGCCATAACACAAAAAATCACACCCAGGTCAAAAAAGACCAGGAGAGCATCCTCCAGCTCAGCCATGGAGAAAGATGTTGCAAAAATGGTGACAGCAAACCTAGATGTTTGCATACAGCACCTGAAGGGCTCTCCAACAAAGCCTCTCAAGAGTTGAATATTATTATCATCATAGAATCACAGAATGGTTTGGGTTGGAAGGGACCTTGAAGATCACCCAGTTCCAACTCCCCTGCATGGGCAGGGACACCTCCCACTAGACCAGGTTGCTCAGGGCCCCATCCAACCTGCCCTTGAACACTTCCAGGGATGGGGCAGCTACAGCTTCTCTGGGCAACCTGTTCCAGTGTCTCACCACCCTCACACTAAAGAATTTCCTCCTAATATCTCACCTAAATCTCCCCTCTTCCAGTCTTGATCCATTATCCCTTGTCCTTTTACTACAAGTCCTTGTCAAAAGTCCCTCCCCAGCTTTCCAGTAGTGCATCCATGGTAATATGGATGGGCTTTCCTCAAGCCCAACCGTAGCTGCCCCTGAGCTCTGCTAGTGACCCTCTGTTCCATGTGCAGTGCTAGGTTAGGTCTGAGGTGGAATGAAAGCAGACTCAAAGATGATCACCAGCTGGATGAGGTGCTGGGCCATCTTGTCTAGACTGTGCTTTTGCCAAGAAAGTTTGGACCAGATGATGCTTGAGGTCCCTTCTAACCTGGTGTTCTGTGAGTCTGTGATCTCTGCTCCATCTGGAGAAAGTCCTTACTAAATCATGAGCTGCAGAAGTGCAGCATCACCATGGCCTACCTCTCCATGAGCAACCTGAGTAACAGGGACTATGTCCTCCTGACAGGGCGTAGGAGGGGAGGTTCTCAGCAGTTCCATGTCATGAATTTCAAGACGGAACTTGAAAATGAGCTGATTTGTACTAACATTGATCTGGCCCTGTATTTTAAGCATGAAAAACAATTCAGTGTAGATTACAACCACTTAAGGCATTTTATTAATTTCAACCTGGTAGTTACTAACTAGCACGCTGCAAGGGACATTCCAGTTTGCTCAGACACCACCTTAATGCTTATTTCCATTTCCATTCCTAAAACTTATTATTACTATAGGTTGTTTTTTTAATGATTTAGAAAAAAAAGTATGAAACCAGGTTGTACAGTGACTTTGATAATTTGGTGCAGTCTCTGACCTAAACTTTGTGGGGCAGCATGACACAGAGCAAAAACAATTTCAGTTTTGGTTGGTTTTTGGTCCTATCTAAAGCGAAATACGTACTGTAGTTTTTGCTTTTTAAATTCCAGGTATTATTTGAAAACCCTTAATGTTAACCTTGTATTTGTGTATCAATATTTCCAAAAACACGTGCAATGGAATTATCATGTAGAGATCTGCAGCCACTCCTTGGCCTCCTGAGTCTCCTGTTTCACCCAGCTACTGGCAATCTGTAATTTCAGGGCCACATTTTATTCACATCCACATTTGTTCCTCTCCCATCTGCTACTGTTATTCATCAAATGCTATGCTTCCTGGGGTAGAAATCATCTCCTTACATCATGCACGCTGCACCTAGGCAACGTGGCCCAAACTGGGGGAAGTCTGAACTTCATTCTGATGAGCCTCAGAGGCTGGCTCAGCTTTGGAGAAGAAATTTTACCAATAAACTTCAAAAAACCAGCAAAAGCAATCCTGGCTGTGCCTGCAGGGCAGGCTGCTGGCCTAATAAATCATGATCACTCCCCAGTCTAACAGCAATAAGTGTCTATTATCTTTACTGTGAATGATGAATGAAGGGAAGTTAAATTGCCCCTCATCCTGGTATAAAATTTTCATTCCAGATATAGAGTATGTTACTTGACAGCAAACATTTATATAGAAATCCCACCTTCCTTTCACTGCTGCTAAATGGAGAGAAAATGAAGTTTTCCCTGCACAAGTAGTACCTTTACTAACACCCTTCTACTTGGGCTGCTGGGCTTTCATCCAGCAAGCTCAGAATTCAGGTTACTCTGATACTCCCAAAATCCTTTGGCAGCCAAATAGTTGCCATTTGCCAATACTCTTCTTAACTGAAGGACCAAAAATGATGAGAACTGACCTTCTGCAATCACTGCCCTGCCTTAGTTTACTACACCTGCAAGACCTCTTCCTAGGTGCAAAAAATCTACAATTTGTCTGAGTTTAAAAACCAATTTTAAAGCTTAAAATATGGTTCTCTGAAGTAGTAATCAGCATGGCCTGAATCTGCTTATCTTCCACCACCATCAAACCCATAAACTCAGCATCTAAAGCATTTGAGAGGTATTCTGTACGTTCTGATTGCTTTCTGTTGACTTCCAAATTCTGATCTTGTTATATACTAATCTAGTTTTAAGTGCATTTATTTTGTTGTCTATAGTTGTTCAACTTGCTATGTGCCTGTACCTAATGTGTGGCCTGCTTGAGGCTGACAATTTTGTAGCAGATGGTGTAGAATCATAGAATGGTGAAGGTTGGAAGGGACCTTGAAGATCATCAGGTTCCAACCTCCCTGCCATGAGCAGGGACACCTCCCACTAGACCAGGCTGCACAAGCCTCATCCAACCTGGCCTTGAACACCTCCAGAGAAGGGGCTTCCACAGCCTCCCTGGCCAACCTATTCCAGTGCCTTACTGCCCTCATGGTGAAGAATTTCTTTTGCTGTCTAACCTAAATCTCCCCTCTTTCAGTTTAAAGCCATTACCCCTTGTCCTGTCACTGCCCTCTCTGGTGAAAAGCCCCTCCCCAGCTTTCCTGGAGCCCCTTCAGGTACTGGAAGGTGCTCTAAGGTCTAGAAGGTATATTAAAGGCCCATCCAGTTGAGGCAGGTAGCAGCTTTTTTTCCTGCAGAGCAGCAGTTATGATACATGTTTGGAAATACTGGACAAGCCTCTGAATCACACTTTTTTCCCTTTGCTCTTTCACAGAGGTGGGAATGCAGCCAAGTAGATAGACAGAGGCTCTCTCACTTGTGATGTGGAAAAGCCCATTTCAGTTCAGAATGAACTAATGCACAAAAAGACTCAACCAAGACTTGCCCTAATTCAGACACAGCAAAAAAATGCTGCTTGCAGCTACAGGGCCCATGGAAAACACAATGAACAGAAACAACCTGCACAACACAATAACAGCTTGAGTGCCACGTGATGGATGGTTTGCATGCATGCATGACATGAAACATTTGCCAAAAAAACAAGAGAGAGAAAAAAAACACCCAAGAATGCCAAGTGCCTAAAGGAAAGGACATTCTATCAGAAGAGAGTTGTGAGACAGAGTTAATCCTCAGGAAGAGAAAACAGCCAAACTTGGAGGGACAACTTAGTAGTCCACTGGCTGCTCTTCACAGCCACTCATTACCATCCAACACTTGGTATGCCTGTAACATAAAGTCATCACCTAAAATAACAGCAGACATTAAATAGCTCAGAAACAACAAGCATTTGAAGAAATAAATGGGAGGGTGGGATACATCAAGTAGCCTCATGGGAATATGCTTCTCATCTTTCCAGGATGAGATTTTTGCTCAGAAGAAACCCTCAAGCCCTTGGCAATTATAGTAAAATATTTACCTTTTTTTTTTTTTCCTGAAGAGAACTGAATAAGAGTGCAAAGCAAAAGAAGCAAAAGTAAAGTTTGCCAAATTGTGACACAAATTTGGAGAGCTCTGTGCTGCTGCCACTATGGGCTGTCCTGTCCCAGGCTGGAAGATCACAATGTGGAAACATATTCATTTACAGAAAGCAGAAAATTATATTGGCAGAGGGAACCACTGGGACTCTATTTTTACTACACGAGGTTCACACCTCCATGTGTGAATTTCAGTACAGATTTTGTTTCTTTCAGAAGTTTAAAGTGATAAGTCATTAAAATAAAACCTCTTATCAGCAGCTTGCAAAGCATTCTAACAAGGCACTCCTCACTTTAAATACTAATTTTCACCGTTAAATTATCAGCCAATGGAAAATATTGTGGGCTTTCTAAAAGCAAGATAAGAAAACTGGGTGGTGAGTGGAAGAACAGATGAGTAAGTTGCTTTGCTCTTACTTCTCGTCTATTTGGTGTTGTGATAGTAGCTGGAGTTGGAGATCCCTCCCCCGCGGATGGCGTGGACAGCGGTTGGAGAAGACGCTGGGTAATGACCAGGGCGGATGGGCTTGGCTGCAGAGTAAGAGCAGGAAAGCAAACAAGACATTGAGCTTTCACACAAGGTTTTCTACCTCACCTTCCCCTCTCCTGCAAACCTCACCGTTTCCAAACACGGAGCCGCGCTTGGCAGAGCAGTGTGTGATCCCTGGGGACACGGCATTCCCTTACCTCAGCCAACAACCATACACTCATTTTAGGTTTGGGACAGAGCTGTTTAACCATCCCGTGCATTCCCCTCATCTCTGCAAAGGTTACAGACTACCCATACAACAGAGGGAAGTCATGACCACTTGGTGGTCAGTGATGTATTTTACATGTCCCATTGCAGAAGATGGTAGAATCACAGAATGGTTTGGGTTGGAAGGGACCTTAAAGATCATCTAGTTCCAACCCCCCTGCATGGGCAGGGACACCTCCCACTAGACCAGGAAACAAAGCTCTCCAGTGGCTTTCTGAGAGAGCAGCATGCAGCAGGAAACATTGTGTGCTGCCTAATTTCCTCTTAAGACATCAGTATTAGCATCACCCTCCAAAACATTATCCTTCTACTTTAACGATTCCAACAAATAATTGCAGGAATTGCCCCACATGGAACACTGTTTGCTTGTATGCATGCATTCAGATTGCAGCACACAGATACAGCAAGCATCTGTATTATACAGGAAGATTTTTTTGACTCTACACAGTTCAAGTTAAATCACAAGGAGGAGTTACCAGGGAAAAAGAGAGGAAGGGACAAGTTCCAGAAAGGCAAGGAAAGAACGAAAGCAAAAGGAGAGGGAGGGAGGGAGAAAGTGAGAGACTAATTTAAAGAGACAAGTTTTCAGGTCACTAGAAGGGCACACAAGACCCATTATGCCATTTATTTACTGAGTTAAATAGCAGAGGAGCTTTAAACTTTAGGTGGGGCAGATTCTATTAGAAAGTGAAGTCTCTGATGACTCCTCAGCAGCAGAGGAGAAGCAGCCCCTGTGGTTTGCCCTGGACCGCTGCTTTCAAAGCTCACTCCACTTAATAAACATGAGCAAACAGACCAACCATGAAGTATGTGAGCAAGCACTAACCCTTTAGCTCCATGTCCTTACCAATCTGAGCAGAGTGTGCTCTCCGGGCCATGTTTTTGGCTCTCACAGCCTCCTTAATGCGATCCACCTCCTGCTGGTACCGCTTGCGGTCCCGCATGGCGTTCTCCTTGGCCTCCTTCAGTGCACTCTCCAGGGCCTTAACTCTCTCTGCCGTAGCTCGAAGTCGTTTTTCCAGCTTAGGAAGCTCACAACGAAGATCTGCATTATCACGTACCAGCTGCAAGAGGTTTCAAAAACAGCTTATGAGAAACCATGGGAAAGGTCCTCTTGCAAGGAGAGCCAGAAAATACCCCCGATTCCTCTTCACACCTCGTGTACGATGAATGAAAGAAACAAGTTTCTTCAGAAATGACTGTAAAAAGCTTATCTCAGAGAGATTCATTGATTATCAGGATAATCTCCAACTTCTCATGCAACAATAGCCAAGAGAAAGGACTGATTTTTTTCATAGAGAAAAAAAATTAAGCAAACAATCAGAAAATCCAGTGCCATTGCTACTGAACAGATGACACCACTGTGAGAAGTGAACTGAAAAGTGTTCCAAAGGACTGATCCTCCCTTTTCTGGAGAGAAGGGAAGAAAGTGGTTTAACTACCACATTAATAATGCAATAAAGCAGCAGCACGTACTAACATCCACATATTGTTTGACAATCAGAATATTTTACACCTGCTAGTCCAGGCTTAGTGCCAGAAGAAACACAAAGCTGAAAAATAAAATAAAATTGTCACTATGTGCTTTTTCTGCAAGTGTTGAACCCTTGTTCTACCAAATAGTTATGATGTGAAATAAGAGCAGGATGCACCTGAGCACTCTCAGGTCAAGTCCAACATGATTTTTCCCTTTAAGTTTCTTATGAGATGTGGACTCCTAAATGGTTTTGAGTAAATACACACTAACGAGAGCAATAAAAATGTGTGAACTCAATGCAAAAAGGGCAAAACAGTATAAGGAAAAACACTCCTAACATGTCCCAATTTCCACATTTGGAAACTAGGTTTTTAAGCCATCTGTTCACTGGGAATGTCAAAACACTGAACCTTAGTGGACACTTGTCATGGTCCAGCACTGCTTGCTTTTTTTGGCACCTCTACAGGAATAAATAAAGCAAATCCCAGAGAAGGTTTTGTCTCACTAATAACAGATTCAGCAAACAGCACTGGAGAATGTTGTGTTCAAATATGAAATCAAAAGCATCTCTCCTGCTTTGTGCTCAGCACCTGAACAGTGGGACAGAGCCCAGAAACACTGACACCTGCCAGGAAGGTGGCAGCACACTTATGGGCAGAAACGACCCAGCTTTATCTAACGAGGTGCTGCTGAGACAGACACACACACCATTGATATGTGCACACTTCCAGTAAGCAGAGGGTGAGGCTCCTTCCTTGACAACCACCCAAAATGCTGCCTACCACACATCCCCCCCAGCCCAGCTGGCACAGTGGGTACCCAGGGTGAAGGGCTCCCCGTAGCAGAAGTGCAAAGGAACCTCTCCAACAGCTCCATATCTTTCTTGTGCTGAGGGCACCAGAGCTGTATGCAGTACTCCAGCTGGGGTCTCACCAGGGCAGAGTAGAGGGGCAGAATCACCTCCCTGGCCCTGCTGGCCACTCTTCTCTTGATGCAGCCCAGGCCCTCTGGGCTCCAGCACACACTGGTGGCTCATGTCGAGCTTCTCATCTACTACCACCCCCAAGTCCTTTTCCTCAGGACTGCTCTCTAGCCATTCTGCACCCAGCCTGTATTTGTGCCTGGGGTTGTGCTGACCCAGGTGCAGGACCTTGCACTTGGTCTTGTTGAACTTCATGAAGTTGGCATTGGCCCACCTCTCCAGCCTGTCAAGGTCCCTCTGGATGGCATCCCTTCCCTCTAGGGTGTCAACCACACCACACAGTTTGGTATCATCAGCAAACTTGGTGAGGATACACTCAATCCCATTGTCCATGTCTCCAACAAAGATGTTAAACAGCACTGGTCCCAGTACTGGCCCCTGAGGGACACTGCTTGTCACCTGTCTCCATTTGGACATTGAGCCATTGACCACAACTCTCTGGGTGCAGCCATCCAGCCAATTACTGATCCACTGAGTGGTCCATCTGTCAAATCCATGTCTTGTCATTTTGGAGACCAGGATGTCATGTGGGACAGTGTCAAACGCCTTGCACAAATCTAGGTAGATGACATCAGTTGCTCTGCCACCATCCACCATCTCTGTTACCTTGCTGTGCCTATAGGTACCATTTCCTCAGACAGTACTCGTTACCTACAAAAATCACCTTTTTAAAGATAAAAAGGTATATTTTTTTAAAAAAAAGAAGGTAATTTATAATACTACAGAACAGTGATACACGTAAGGTTTTTCCCATCGCTGAATTTTTAGAAGCGATTACTAATAATCAATGAAAAAGACAATAAATTTTTATTTGATAGTAACTAGGCACTGGAAGGAAGGTGAGAAGGAAGGAAGGAGAGCCTCTACCTGTTTGTGAACCTTCGTAAGCTGTTCCAGGTTGTTCTCAAGAAAGGAAATTTTCTGCTTCTGCGCAGCACTTCCACCTCCGTCATCGCTGTCGAGTTCAACGCTCTGCACAGAGAGTTGCAGCATTAGCAAAGCCAGGCAGAAATTCAAGAGGAAGCTCAGGCTTTTTGTCAGTTTCAGCTTCCTAAAGGCAGAAAAGTCTTCCAGAGCTCCAGATGAAAGAGAATTTATTTTACCTGTTCATTTGATATTTAAGAGCCACGTTCACCGCTACACAAAAAATAAACTGTTCTTGCTGAAGAATTACAGTGGGGATCCTGAATAGGAAAATCATAGATTTTGGTGGGGAAAACCCCTCTTCCCTCTTTTTCCCACTCCTGTGACACATTTTTATGTTATATGGGTTTTCAACATTAAAAAGTATAAAAACTCTTCCCCAAAACAAAAGGACTGAAAGCCTTGTGAAGCCTCTGACTCTATTTATGCAGCCCTGATTCTTCTTCAACAGTTGAAACTATGTTAATTTTTGACAAAAATAATTTTGCAGGAAAAGGCTGACTAGTCACAAGCCCACAGAAAGAAGCATTCGGTGTAGCATAAGTCAGTGCAGGTTATATTGGATAATTTCTAGAACCCATTAATACCATCTTTGAGGACTTTCTACCTGAGCTGAATTGGATTGGTTCATTTCCCTTAACCACCAAGACTTGTCCTGAACAGATTAGAATCAAACAAAAGCTAATAAACATCAGAACAGTTTTAATCATAGAATCATAGAATCACAGAATGGTTTGGGTTGGAAAGAACCTAGGTGATCATCTAGTTCCAACCTCTCTGCATGAGCAGGGACACCTCCCACTAGACCAGGTTGCCCAAAGCCCCCCATCCAACCTGCCTGTGAACACTTCCAGGGATGGGGCAGCCACAACCTCCCTGGGAAACCTGGGCCAGTGTCTCATCACCCTCACAGTAAATAATTTCTCCCTAATGTCTAACCTAAATCTCCCTTCTTCCAGTTTAAAACCATTACCCCTTGTCCCTACCACTACAAACCCTGGTAAAAAGTCCCTCCCCAGATTTCCTGGAGCCCCTTCAGGCACTGGAAGGTGCTCTAAGGTCTCCCTGGAGCCTTCTCTTCTCCAGGCTGAATAGCCCCAACTCTCTCAGCCTGTCTTCATAGGAGATGTGCTCCAGCCCTTTGATCTCTTCGTGGTCCTTCTCTGGACTTGCTCCAAGAGCTCTATGTCCCTCCTGTGTTGAGGGCTCCAGAACTGGACACAGCACTCCAGGTGGGGTCTCATGAGAGGGGCAGGATCACCTCCCTTGACCTGCTGGCCAGGCTTAATCTTACTGTCTTTTTCAATACCAGTGAGTAATAATCCATTTGGTAACAACATGCAATAAAGGCTTCCAGCAGATCACAAGGATACTGCAAAAAAGAGAAGACTTTGGTTTAAAAGAGTTCAGTCTTACTTTTTTAACGCGGGTGGTGAGATCTTGCACAAAGAGCTTGCGCAGGTTGTGAAGAGTCTGAAGTTCTCTTGCCTGCAATCAAAATAATTAAACCAATAAAAGCACAAACCAGTAGGAAAGAGGAGATACTCTGGTGTAAAAATTCTTCTCAGATTTGAGTTGATAACATGACTTTATTGTGATTTATCTATAGTGATGTTCCTGCCTGATGCCTCCCTATGCCAATGGGCAGGAATGAGCCACTGTTTGGCCTTCAATGGCTCATGTTTTCCTGTCATTCCCTGTGCTTGATTTTTAATTCCTGCTGCATTAAATGATATAGAATTATTAAAATTCTAACAAAGTAAATAAAATTTTAATGTAAGATAGTTGAAAGATGTTTATTCAAAAACTAAAAAAAATACCATCTGGTTTCTGCAAGCTGGTGGCATCATTCTGCCTAACTCTGATTTCCAGCTGCCCTATGGATTCAGTGTAGAGGCCAAATCAGGTCTATATGCAAGCTCTACAAGTACAGTTCATATCTGAAAGGCTGGTTAAATCTGCCCCTCACATGAGTTTATTCCAACAAGGCTTATGTCTGGGGAGCCATCAGGAGCCAAAGCTGAAAGGACCTAAATTGCTCAGCTTCAGTCATGAACTCCAACTGATCCTATGGCCACTAGAAGCTTAATTTTTAAAGCATGACATGGAGGAGAAAATCTTGGGTTTGAGTTAATAACCACGTTAACACTAGCAAAAATGACTATACGATGCTCCTAAACCACCTCTGGTTTTGAGCAACCTCTGAGATCTAGGAGAAGGCTTGCATGTTTGACAGACAGCTAAAAATGTAGCTTCCAACAAACAGGTACAGCAACAGCTTCAAGCCTGAAGCCATCCATCACAGACTGCATTTTTAGCATTGCATGCACAACATCACATTTCTCTGCCAGCTGTTACCCTGGGCAAGCTGGAGGCAGGTGTGTCCCACCAAACTGCAGCCATGCTGTTCAGTAGGTGGGTTATTTCAGGAGTATTTCAGGTGATTTAAAGGAACAAGCTCAATGAAACCCTATCAGTAGGCTTAACAGTGAGAGCTTACTCACAGGAAGTAACAGTGACAGCATTTAATCTTAAATTTTAAAATTCAGTGTCATGATTTGGCAAAATGCACAAATTTACCCTATTATGATACAAACTGGTAATTTTCTTGGACACAGATACAAGTGTTTCAGCAAAACATGAGTGATTAAGACCTAGAAGAAAAAAGCTCAGCAAAATGTAATCAAGACATACCACTGTCTCCTCCAGCCCCTTAAGATCTTCTCTTGCTTGTTCCCTTTTATCATTAAGCAGTCTAGAAAGAGCACAACATTAAACACAAATCAAAACTGCTGAAGTCATGTAAGCCAGAAGAGGATCAATCAACATGCAGTTTCAGTGGGACAGTTGCAGATGTGAGGAAATTGTACATCTCTTTGCATCTGTAATTATGGTTCTGACTGTTCCAAATATGCAGCTTTCTCACATGGAATGGCTGAGCCACCATCTCCATTTTTTGTGTCCACACATGAAATTTTTCTCTCTTATTTCCAGGAAAGGCTGTTACTCAGACATCTGATTTATTACTTAAAATAACCAAACAAAACCAAAACACCCACCCAAAACCCCCAACTTCTTTCATGTAAGTAGCAAATCCACTATTAGAAACCTATGATATAAAAATTCAAAATAATTGATAATCATTTATTAGTATTGCACATTGGCTTTGTTACTGAAATGATATGTTCAGTGTGCATGTTTCAACACTTTTCCTATGGACACATTAAGAGACACACTACTCAAGGACATCAGATGAGAAAACTTGACTTACATGAGCTTTTCCAGTTTCATTTCTCTTTCCTGGTCCTCAATTTTTAGTTTATCATAATCAGCACTCAGTTTCTCTTGCTCCAGTTGCAGCTTCTGATTCATACTGGAATGTGAAAGAAAAAGTCAGAATGGAATCATAGAATCATAGAATGGTGAAGGTTGGAAGGGACCTTAAAGATCATCAAGTTCCAACCCCCCTGCTATGAGCAGGGACACCTCCCACTAGACCAGGCTGCACAAGCCTCATCCAACCTGGCCTTGAACACCTCCAGGGAGGGGGCTTCCACAACCTCCCTGGGCAACCTGTTCCAGTGCCTTCCTACCCTCATGGTGAAGAATTTCTTCCTGATGTCCAACCTACATCTCCCCTTTCTCAGTTTAAAGCCATTACTCCTTGTCCTATCACTGCCCTCTCTGGTGAAAAACCCCTCCCCAGCTTTCCTGGAGCCCCTTCAGGCACTGGAAGGTGCTCTGAGGTCTCCCTGGAGCCTTCTCTTCTCCAGGCTGAACCAGCCCAACTCCCTCAGCCTGTCTTCATAGCAGAGCTGCTCCAGCCCTTTGATCATCTTCGTGGCTCTTCTCTGGACCCTCTCCAACAGCTCCATGTCTTTCCTGTGATGAGGGCTCCAGAGCTGTCATCCTGAACCCCATAAGGGTAGGTGCATCCCCATAAACAAAACGGGGTTAGACAGAGAAAGTGACTCTCTAACTCTCTAGTGAAAAACTGAAATATATTAAGCATAAAGAATCTGAAGAACAGTATTTAAAAATACTGGAAAATTTAACTCAGTGGCTTGCTTCTTTTATTTTAAAGGACACAAACCATTCTTGCAATCTTTCTGTCCCACTTCATGTTTTACATTTCCCTATTATTAGTCTTTAGCCACACAATAAATACGATGAGAGACTGGACACTGCATCAGGCTTGCCAGGATTTTATGAATACTGACAAAAAGAAGAGCACAGGAGCAAAGATCTCTGTTTTTCAAGTGCTGGAGTGTCTAACAGAGTTATGTTGCTGTGTCAGGAAGAAAAATCAGGGGTGTTAAAATGGGACATGTTCAAGTCACCCAGACTTGCAGAAACTCTATGGCAGGACTGGCAGCTGCCCCTCAAAACCTTTTTCTCTTACCTACTGACCTGCAGGTGTAACATTATCTTTCTTATGGACTTGTTAAAGCCCCCCATTAAAGAACTAGGCACTATAATCCACCATGCAAAATAATTAGAGGGTTGGCTGTTGCATGTAAGGACACCACTTTCTGTAAGACACCAAAATGCATAGACCTCAATTAAAACTAACAAAACCAACCCCCAACCATCCCCAGAGTGCCACAGAACAGGACAGGAACAGAGTAGGTGATGGAGCGAGTGAACATACTCCCTGATTTCATCAATTATTTTCTGCTTCTCTTCAATTTCATCCCTCAGCCTGGACAGCTGCTTCTGGTGGGCTTCCCTGTGACTCTCCATCTGCTGCTCCAGCGCCTTCTGCAGAGTGACAACCCAGGGCCGGAGAGGAAACACAAACCACAGAACACACAGCTCAGCTTCCTTATGTGGCAGCTACACCAGCCTCTCCTTCTGGATTTGAGTGAAGCTTATCAGACCAGGTTAGTTCAGGAATCTGCCTGGGAGATCTTTCTACGATTACAAAACAGTGCACCTACTTATCCAAGCATTTAATTCAGACAGGTTTTAGCAACAGAGGTACGCCAATTTCTCCTCATTTCTTTCCAAAAACTACTGCATGTGAAAGCCAGGGTCTTAGCACACCAAGTGCCCTGTTTTTACCAGTCCTCTAGTATTTCACCTGTTTATTCACCAAGAAAATATGTGTACAGCTCTACCTGTGAGAGAAGTGAAACCCAAAACATCCCCCCCTCTGAGAACTGTTTACCCACAGCCCTGTTATTTAAATATATCTCAAGTAGTAAGAAAAACTCAATGCATCTCTTTAGATGCACTTCTTCTTCCAACTGCAGAGAATAACTGTACAACTGTTTTAATAACTTCAAATTTTTACAAAGGAGGTAAAAGTTCTGAAGCTGAAAAATCTCTATCACTATCCTTGGAAAATTGTATTTTTTCTTGTATGCAACTTGCAGCTCCATCAGCAGCACAGCTTGCACATTATTGCCTCACATTTCTTCTTTGCATTCCAAAGAAAGAAGAAAATACCAGAAAATGGTTTATATTTAATTATTATTTCTAGAAGATAGCCAGAAATCTTGCCAAACGATTTGGGAAAGTGGTTTGGCTTCTTTTTTAATACAATTTTAGTATGTAAATTATATTAACCCCAGTATCCCGATTCACTACTTAGCAAATTGACTTCCAGCAGAGTTCCACTGGCTAAAAATTCAGAGTAACACAGAGATGGATCAGTATCAGTTTTCAATCACACATCCCAGAACTGTTCTCAGCTACGGATGCTCTTATATTTCAGTTCTCCATTTGAGTGATTTCAGGAATCCAGGCATGTCCAATCCAGCCAAGACAGCCCACTGAACCTCTCTACTCTTTGATGTTGGCTCAGCTTACAAACGGGTCTCAGAAGATGCACTCACCTCAGATGTTCAGGCTACAACTCTACTTTTTTTCCTTAATCTAGTCAACAACCACAAAACTAAGTTCTCTCATTTCAAATTTACTGTTACATGAGGACAGGTTTTCCAACAGAAGCTGGCAATTCTGACAGAGGCTGGAAGTGTTTTATAAAAGCACACACTTTGTACAGGAAGACAAAATGACACCCTCATTATCAGCTTCACAAACGGTCTCACTGAGAAAGGCCCTCTAAAACTGCCACATGCCATCCTACCTTCATCTCCTCTGCGTCCTGAAGCCGGGTGAGATGCTCCTTCTCCTTATCCTTGAAACTGACCTCGTGCATTTTCTCTGTTTCAAGTTGGAGACAGTTGAGAATTAACCCCACAGTTTCAGGATGGGCTATGTCCAGCCACTTAAAAACCCAAACCAGCTCCTCTTTTTGCAGGGATCAGGGGAGACAGAGAAGGAGGGGCAGAAACAGCCATGGTGTGCAGGACCCAAGCTGTGACCACACTGCCCAAACTCCTTTTTCTTTTACTACCAGCCCACATTGTTTTCAGCCCACCCAACCCCTTTCCAACCTACCTATGTCTTCTTATAACCCTACCAATCACCACCTTTCTTGTCCCTTTTAACTCTCTGCTTTTGGAAAACAAAGTTTCTCTGTATTTAGTGAAGGGACTTGGCTGAAAGGGATGCTTCTGGTTTGATCTGAAATGTAATGTACTACATGGAAGTGCAATGTGTTAAATATTCTGAATCACAATTTTGTGTCTTCAATGCAAAATACTGAGCAGACAATAACATGTTGTAGGGCTACTCACAATACTTCAGTCAATACTGATTTTCTAAGCTATAGTTGGTAAAAACAATGATGACCACAAGACCCAATGTTGTACCTTGAGCACGTAACTTGGCAAGTTCTTCATTCAGAGAGTCCTGTGACTCTTCCAGCTGCCTTCTCTTCTGCTCTATATTTTGCATGTAGTCTGTAAGGGATTTGATCTTTGCTTCATGCTTTAAAGAGAAGGGGAACAGCAATGAGATGTGAGCACCACAAGTTGTTCCCTAGGAATTCAGGTACTGATACAGCATTGGCAGCAACAGGCCACCAGTTTTGTACTGAGTTTGCAAGGCCTCAGGACTGAGGCCTGCCAGGCTTGATCTCTGAACTCTTCCTGAACTGTTTTTGAGCTTTTGGTTTCTTTTTTTTAATTTGGTGGCTTTATAGATAAAGTGTATGTGCCCATTAACAGGATTTTG
The DNA here is from genome assembly GCA_020745705.1 of Hemiprocne comata. Lineage (NCBI taxonomy): Eukaryota > Metazoa > Chordata > Aves > Apodiformes > Apodidae > Hemiprocne > Hemiprocne comata. Next base: position 2,468,323 of record CM036591.1, read on the forward strand.
AGCATAACACCACTGGCTTCTTCCCACAGATGGGCATCAATACGTACCTAGTTGTAGAACCTCCAAAATGCCAAGGCAAGATGATGATCTAATTAAGAGTATTTCTGCTTGGTTTCTTCACCATGTGAACTTCCAGTACTTGGATTAATATTTCAGATCCTAAACCTCCAATCTCCTGTCCATAAACAGGTAATGAGGAGAACCATGAGGTCATGCTTGTGACAAGCTCTGAGCACTGAAGCTCTCCGTGATTCTAGTGTGACTACAGTGGATGAGGACAAACACCAGCCCCAGAGCTGCCTTCTGCTCCCTCCTTCACTAGGTCAGTGTAAGCCAACACCATGGCTGGAAGAAGCTGTCCCACCATCCACTGCTGAGACCTTCCTTCCCAGCTCTGTGCTCCTGCTGCTCCCCTGCCAGCAGCAGCATGCACACAGCATAGGCAAGCTTTAATCTGCTTTACTAATTCAAGTTCCCAAGGTAAGGGAGCAGCACAGGTTGGCAGGATGACTTCTTTCAGTGGCCATGCCAACCCAGAGTCTACTTAAAGACAGGATGAATAGCTTAGTTTTTACTTAACATTTTTGGACAAACCCTCTGGACTCCAGCCTCCCTGTAATACTAGGAATCCCGCTTCCAGCTACAGTGTAATTAAGTATTACTTAATAAAGACATCCTGCTGCAGGACAAGAGGCTATCCTTGCTCCAGGTTTTCTTAGACTATCTGGTAGCAAACAAAATACAGTCAACTCCAGTTGCCTCCTCCTCTTCCCATGTCCTTCAAAGCAGTTGAGCATGTCAGAGCAGTCATGCTGCAGCTTGTAACTGCCACCCACTGTGAAGCCCCCCCTACCATCTGGGTTTCTATTGTATCTATTCTATCATCTATACATTGTATAGCATACAACAATATTTTCCATAAAGTATTATTTTATATATTGCTGCCTAGTTATCCAGACCAGACACAAGGGCGGGCTCTCCAAATGCTTTGCTAGTGAACAATACAATCACTGCTTTCTTTCTCAGGTTGCTTTTAAAGTGAAGGTAGAAGATACAAATTCATGCTGAGGAAATCACTCTGAGAAGGGTTTTTTATATTATGCCATAGAAACCATTTTGAGATCTACGGCAGGACATGATCTTGCCACACAACGTGCTGAAAAACATGGAGGGGGAAGAAAGGGAAAAGAGAGAAAAAAACAAGAAAACACACAAGGGGAACACTGCTCTGCTCCCTGAAGCCTCGTTTCTTGTCCCGGCACACACGTTTCATGAGGAAGGAGGCTGAGGAAGTCACCAAACCTCACTGCAAAGGGACAAGGAAGGAACCAACGTACTTGTGAAATGAGGAGCTGGCAAGCTGCGAGCTCCCTCTCGCTGGCGTTCATCTTCCTGTTGGAGTCGATCTGGGCGCTCTCCAGCTGCTTGCTGCGGTTCACCAGAGACTTCACCTCAGACTTCATCTTGCTGATGTAAAGCCGGGCCATGGTGAACTCCTCCTCAATCACCCCGTTCACATCTGCTAACTAAACACACAGAACATTGCCGTCTTGAAGGTGTGGTTCCAACAGGCAAGTCAATGTGAAGCAGTTTTCCTGCTGCAAAACCCTTGTCTAGATCTAGGAAGCCTCTGTGAAAGCACTCAAGGAGCACCCGCTGACCTTCAGGTCACCTTTAAACATCTTACAATACTGTTTCTTACAGTCTTCACTGATAAACCTCAAAAGTGAGAAATTAAGGTTTGTGCTTGCAGTGCGCTTCACTGATGTTGTGGTTCAACATCTAAAGTAATCAAGCCCATTATCATGACTAGAGCATATTTTGGAGAAACCTTCTCATGTCACCAGCACAGGAAATTTTCCTTCTTTCAAGCAGGTCAAAGCTGAGGAGTGTTTTCAAAGTACTCCTTAAAGAAGTCTCCTCTTGAAGGGTTATGCTTCTTCAATAAGGACCTGCCAGGCAGACATGGCTCTGGAAATCTCATCTGGCAAGAAGAAAGGAACTGCTCTCATCTCTGAACATGACTGTAATTCTATTTATACTTCATTTCCTTCCCTGGTTTAACACAGTGCCTTTCATCTGCCTTTCTCTTCAAGATCTTTCTTCAGCTACTTAATTCATGTAACCACTGACAAGCTGTGAAGGTTCACCTTGAGTGAGCATCTGGCCACCAACTTCATCTGCTTTTTGCGTTTTCCCAGCACCACCAAGGGGAAGGTAACACATGCTGTATCTTCTCCCAACAGCCTAAAACCATGACTGCTTCCAAACCCCTCGGTCTGCTCCAAAATTAGACACACTTTTAGAAGATGCTAATTGCCAACAAATTGGAAATTATTCTTCTAAAAGCTTCTCAATCTGGCCATATTTACACTGACAGCTGTCATGTAAAATGCTGACATCTTAGTTACTATAAAAATTTGTATCAAGCAGAGTCTGCCTCCATTTTTAAAGATTTCTTCCCATAGTTCCTACTACAACGGCCACCAGAGGTTACTGTAACATCTAGCAAAGCCTGGTCATCTGCACAACCACCTCAGACAACAGGGATCATGTCCTCTGCAGTAAAAGCAGGCTGGAGCACCTGCTGATCTAAGAGGGCTTCAGCAGCGTATCAACAACTCTCGCAGTCAACTCAAAGCCCTCCAGCCACACGTACTCAATTTTGGCTTTGAATGTTCAGAAAAGTTCATTGCCCAAACGCTGAGAAGTGAACTAAAGCAAGAAAATGGAGTGCATTGCAAGGACTTTACATGCATCTAGAAAATGAATTTATGATCCAGTTTTAGCAATTGCTCTTTTTTACACGGTTTTAAATGGACAGATAAGATGGCATTAACATCAGCTGGAAGATCTTCCAGGCCATGAAAAGTTTCCATCAGAGATGGGCAACAAAGCTAGTGAGGGGTTTGGAAAACATCCCCTGTGAGGAACGACTGAGGGAGCTGGGGCTGGTTAGTCTGGGGAAGAGGAGGCTGAGGGGAGACCTTCTCACTCTTCACAAATACCTGAAAGGAGGTTGTAGTGAGAGTGGGGTTGGTCTCTTCTCACTGGTGACTGATGACAGGACAAGAGGAAATGGGCTCCAGTTGTGTCAGGGGAGATTTAGGTTGGATATCAGAAAAAAATTCTTTACAGAAAGGGTTGTCAGGCACTGGAACAGGCTCCCCAGGGAGGTGGTTGGGTCACCATCCCTGAATGTGTTTAAAAGTCATCTGGATGTGGTGCCTGGGGACATGGTTTAGTGGTGGGTCATCAGAAATAGGGTGATAGGGTTAGGATAAGGTTGGACTCCATGATCTTAAAGGTCTTTTCCAACCTGAACAATTCTATGATTTTATGTGCTGTTCCCCAATGACTATACAAATATCTTCTCTGAAGCTCAGCATTTTGCTCATCTTCAACAGGAAAAGTCTAGGTGAGCAGCCAGCTCACCAGGCCAAACATAAGGCAAATTTCAATGCAAAGCTGACCAAAATTTGCACCATCTCCAGGCACATTCAGATACCAGGGTTTTTGCTGCTTCAAACATCTTCACTCTCATTCTCACCTTCCTACCTCAGAGGAAAATGATCCTCTGCCATTTTTCCTCTGCAAAGGTCATCAGTCAATAGGCAAAAGCTAAGCTGGTCCTGCTGTCATGTCACTACTTCTGTGGTACCTAGCACAAATTCACCAGTGCTGTAAATCAGTATTTTTAAAGCATCTTGTGCTCCAAAACAGACATGGAAGTGTGAGCTCTTTGATGAAGCCAGCCAGCCCCAAAGGCAATAAACACCAGAGTGCAGAAAACACAACATCTGTGCAGATCTTTTCACCCAGGTGACCTGGGCAGCTGTGAGTACAAAGCTCTGCCTTTGAAAACTGGTCACCTTCAGCTACACAACAGTTTTAGGACAAACTTCAAACAGCAAGGTAGCCACTCAGAAGCCAAATCTCACCCATAAAGATTCTTCAGATTCTGGGGACACAAGTCATGCCAGCTAACGAAGGGGTAGGCCTATGTGCATATTGTCTGGGGGGGATCTCAGTCCTGCCCCCATTAATAAATGCCTCAACACACAGATGGGCTGCAGTAGTCTGGCCTCAAACACTGAGCTGGGAATAAATGTGGCAATTGTGTGCACAGACACTGACCATCTCTGACCCAGACAAAGATCTCTTCAGTATTTCATGCTGTGCTCTAGCCAGGATTTAAACTGCAGTGTCCTGGGAGCAGGAGTGCTGTATCACACACATTCCACATCAAGTATTTTGACACTGCAGGAGGTGTGGGGAGAGGGAAGCAATAAAGACAGCTAACTTACTGTTTTAACATCGTTGGTACCAATGATTCCTCCAATCTCACCCAGGTCCTTAAGCAGCAGGTTCAAGATTTCCGTAGCTCTCTTCTTCTGGTGGTTACTGAGCTCTTGCAACTGGCCCAGCTCCCTCTGGGTCGCTGTCAGGGCACTCTGAAAAGGTTTAAAAGCAAAATTTATCCTCCTCTCTGCAGACTGGGCATCAGTTCTTCTCTGATTATCAAGGTTACACCACATTGTCTGGTATTTTGCTGAACACGCCTGCTGGCTCTAGGTACTGACACGGACAATTCCACCTTGCCATAATCCACTTTCACAACTCACTTGCTAACAAGGCTACTTTAGATCTATTAAATGCAGTAAATCCTGTAAGAAACTTCTTTGCATAATACATGTCAACGAAGGTTAATCACAGAGCAACAGGTATAGAAGGATAGAACTCAAAGTTTTTTCAAATGGATTTCATAGTAATCGGTTTTCCTGAAGTGGATAACGAAGTCTTCCCTGAAAACACTCCTGTTAACAACAGCTTCCTCAGTTTGTGTAAGGAATTAAGGAACAAAACTGCACTAAGCTAGTAAGCCAGTCTTGATTTTTTCTCAGATCTCATTTTTTCCTTAAGATCAGTACACAACAGCAGAAAAAGCTGAACTTTTCTGATTCCTTCCTTGAGATCCCTTGCCTCCATATAAGATTCCTGCTCCACAGGGCCAAGTCCAGAGAAACACAAAATGCTGCCATTTGCACAAAGCAGATTTTTCACATCTTGCTCAGCATGACACGCTTCTTAAACAACCACAACACAAGTGGCCAGTTGTCACTTTCTGCTCAGTTGCTGCGATGATATCCAAAGTACAGAGGATGCAGCAGAGCCCCAACCTGCCACCAGCTTCCACAGAGCACTTTCTGAATTATCTTAGTTTTATTTTTCAATTAAGATAGAAGAGAATCATAGAATCATAGAATCATAGAATCCTAGGGGTTGGAAGGGACCTCGAAAGATCATCTAGTCCAACCCCCCCTGCCAGAGCAGGGTCACCTAGAGCACATCACACAGGAACTTGTCCAGACGGGTCTTGAATGTCTCCAGTGAAGGAGACTCCACAACCCCTCTGGGCAGCCTGTTCCAGTGCTCTGTCAGAAAGGGTAGCATTGGCAAATATTGATCTTCTAGCAGCTTCCTTGCTACTCCAATTTTTAAACTACATAACAACATGCTTGGCAGCAGTATCTGAAGGATTCCTGAGATGGCATAGGCCAGCTGTTATCTGGGAAGCCCTCTGGGAATCTCTAGGGGATGAGGAGGGAACCAAGACTATAAACTGATTGTTCTTACACTCTTCTGTGCCAGCTCATCAGTCAGCTGCTCGTTGGCTCTTGTTTTGTCCTCCACTTCTTGGGATTTCTGGTCATAATTGACAGCTAATTCTTCCAGGGCTTGAAGGACCTCTTTCACTTCATCTTTCGCTGCTTCGTTCTCAATCTGAAGTCGGGTCAGCTCCTCTTGAATCTTCTCATAATCTCTCCTAGTGGAGGCCAAAAGCTGGAAACCAGATATCACAGAAGCATTAGGTCACCCCAGAACTCAGTGAAAACACAACACTGAAAAGGGCAAAACCAGACAAAGAGAGAAAGAAAGCACGGGCACACAAGGGTGTGTGCAAGAGAGAGAAATCCTGCTACTCTACCAGAAACAGCATCAAGTTCAGCATAAATGTATTTGAAGGAAGCAAAAAAGGCTCTGAACTTCAATAAAAAGAAAAATCTTAATCAAACCCTATTATGACACAAGACTGAGGCAGAGAAACTTACTTTAAACAGCATCATAGCTCCAAATAAATTTCCTGCCCTCAATCCAGTGCTGCAGCTAGGACTGAGATTTACCTCAAAGTAAAATGTTTAAACACAGACTCACAGCTTTGAACTGAACTGAATCAAGGGGCTCTCTGAAGCAGTCAGACACATAGATTTTGAGAAGCAAACCTATGACCATTACTCTTAGTTATCATCTGAAGCATGATGCTGAAGACAGATTAGCTGCTCATATTTGCTGAGGCAAAATATCAACTGGAGAAGAAAATACAGACTTCACAGGTACTGCTGAGTGTTTCCAGTTTGGAAAACTTATTAAATTTACTCTTTGCATGCTACTAAGAGAGATGCAGAAATTTCAGCAGCAGGGGTGATGGTAAGAGGCCAGCTGCATGGTCTTCCCCCTTGCCTTTGCACCACTTCATCTTCCTTCAGTTGTAAAAGTCTCAAAAATTGGGCTGTCAGGTTCTGAGCACAAAACCAGAGGTAACAGCAGCCATACACTGCAGAACAGGATGAAAGTAAATGAAAGGTACCATCTAACATTTCACAGAATCACAGAATGTTAGGGCTGGAAGGGACCTCTGAAGACCATCGAGTCCAACCCCCTTGCCAGAGCAGGACTGAGACAAAAAACAAACAAAAAAACCCAGAACACCACACATACCACAGAAATGTTCTTCTAAGAATAAGAACAAAATCAGGACTTAGCTCAGCATAAAAACATAAAATAGAGAACAATAACATACAAAACTAGTGCACAAGCTGCAAGAAGGCATTCATGCCTATCCTAAGAGCACAGTTTGGACAGTCACTAAAAGAATTCACTTATTTCCAAGCCTTCCTATGGATGGATCAGTGGAATCCAACTGTACTGCAGCTTTATTGGACAGTAGAACAAAATCTGCCCTCCTGCAGTGTGATGAGTGGACTTCTCCTGACCTGCCCCACCACTGCCCACTGTGGCCATGAAGAAGTCGGGTGTGAGACCCCAAGCAAAACAGAAACATCTCTCTAAAGCAGACCACCTAGAAGGAGAAATGCCAGAGAAGACACGGCTTTTTTTTTTTTTGGCTCAGAGCACTAATGGAAAATAGAAAAACCAAGCAGGCAGCTTCAGAGGTTGGCACGTGCCCAAAGTGGTGAATGGAGGATTCAGATGTAAGGGAAATTTATCTCACTGGTAATGCTGCAGCCTCAGAAGTGCACTCACGTTACGGAAAAGCCACTGAATTGCCAAAGCCAGATGGCATGTAAATATTTAAACAACAAAATAGCTTAAAATAATCTTTCTGCTAAACACAGATGGAACTATTATTTACATTTACTTACGAAATTTTCTGTGTGAATATTACTGTGACTTCAAGTGAAGGGAAGTGTTATTTATCACCTAGAGCATAAACACAGCTCCCCAGAAGATTCTCGTTGATACAAAGTGGAAAAATATACCAAGATTTTAGAAGGCTATTAATGACATGCTGACACCCATCAGTGTCAAACACAGGGATGGAGACACTGGCTGCAACACTTCGTGGGTCTGCTCAGAGCACATGAGGTGCAAGGGTGGAAGATTCAGAATCTCCCCCCAAAACACACCCCAAGAAGCAGCCAGGGGTGAAAAGGCACCAAAAGATACCAGGATCAGCACAATGCCATCTGTGGCAGGCCTTGGATTTCTAATTAACCTGCTAGCTTAATCAGGCAGAAAAAAAGTACTCTGGTTAATTAGGGGGAAGCAGAGTGAGGCAGCTGCTCTGCAGCACATCTATCACAGAGCTAATCACAGCTCTAGGAGAGAGCAGGTACATCGTTCCCGCAGGGCAGGTGAAGCTCATGTGTGGAAGACAAAACCTAGAAAAATTAATTCCATCTGCATAAAGAAGAAAAAAATACTGCATTAACTTTCACAGGTAAGAGAGGGACAAGCTTCTCAGATGAACCACTTAAATTTTCTGAACAAGTGGTGCAACACCAGCTGCAGAGGTTGCAGTAAGTCAGCAAAGCTAGACCAGAACACGTGCAAAAAAGGGAAAGAAGTGTCTGGGGGACAAGGATTAGAGGCCACTGAAAACTTGACTCATCTTCCAGATGTAATATTGAGTATGGAACACAAAGAGGGTGGGGAATAAGCCATTCCCAATAGTGGGGGCCTGCAGCATGCTCCCAAATCTCTAACAGAAAGACAGGAATGCATGCCACTCAAAAAATAAGGCACAAAAAAAACCATGAGGGAAAAATAAGCCTTAGATGAGAACACTGATGTAAAAAAGATGGAGAAGTGCAGTGGCCTAAATAACACACATCAGAAAATAATGTTGCTGAGAATGCATAAAATTGTATTACATTTGTATAGCCATGGACGTGGGTAGCATGTAATACAGAGTCCTCAAAAGAAAGCTGCAGCAAGTGGAGGGATAGCTTAATCATGGAGTAAAATTAAGCTGGTAATTCCTTCAGTGAGGATAAAACCCCAAAGGTGACAGGTAAGTTATGAGTGATGAGCAGAGACATATTTATATGGTGTTCTCTCCCCACTAAGGAGCTAAACCTTGGAAGCCCTTTCTGAGGGCTTGGAAAGGACTGAGACATGGACAGAATAATTTTTCAATTACAAGAGAGGTTTCACACCCCGAAAAAGCAGCCAGGATAATGCTGTACACCCATGGCAAAGGCTCAGGCAGCCAGGAGGGGCAGGCTCCAAGAGAGAATCCTGGCAGTGTTCTGTGCAAAGAAACACCAACGTTTGGGAACACTAATGACAGGTGAACCCACACACCAGGGTTATATTCTTGGTCTGACTGCTCCTTCTCCATTTCCCTTCAATTTCAAAACCAGCATAAAACCATCTTCTAAGAAATATCACAGCAACATTTGGGGAACTTGCTAATTTGGTGCGATTGCCAGATTTTACATCTTCAAAACCTCTTGTACACAAATGATAGATAAGGAAATTACTTGACTGTAATCTTAGTGATCATCTTTCCCCATCTTAAGAACCACATTCATTTTCTGGACAGAAACAATGAAATAAAATGTTTACAGTGAGCAATCCAAGATTTTAAAGCAAATCCATGGCAGCATCAAGAATCTATTTTTCAGTCTCACAGATTTCTCACAGTACTGCCTCTAACTGCCAAACTAATGATCAGCAGTAATTTATTACCAGGAATAATTTTTATACTGTCAAACTAGGGATTCTGTTAGCCACCTACAGTCCCTGGTGTCTGGATGCCTGAAAGGACACAGACACACTGAAAACACTTGGGAAGTGAAAAATACTGTCCATGCTCCTGCCTCGGTACCACCAGCATCACGTCCCAGCAGGATGGTGTGCTGTTAGAAGGAGTTATCAAGGCTTAATGCTCTTCTGAGGAGATCATGAAATTGGAAGTTTAAACCTGTCACACAGGTTTCTCTTACCTGTTGAATTTTAGTTAGCTAATATGGACATACCTAGCTACCAACTGTAACAGAATCACAAAACAATAAGCACAATAAGGATTTTTTTTCAATTTGTTTAGTTTCTTACCTCCTCTTGATCCAACATTTGTTGCTTTAGTTTTTCAGCCAATTGGCTCTGCTGGTTGATTTCATCATCCTGCAATGAAATAGGGTTGGAGATTTTTAGGTTCTTTTCACAGTTGTCATTTGGTCACTTTTATTTCCCCTTTCTAGAAAAGAAGCAAGAACAATGCCATGGCAAACCCTGTGCAGGTTTGAGTGAATGAGAGGAGAAAAAATACACACACACAGAGCTATGCAGTAAGAGCAAGGTGTATATGCAGCTGTCTCTGGTAGATACCTAAGCAGAGGTGTCCCTGATGGTGGTCAGAGTTGCACCTTATAACTTGCAGGAGACTTTGCCAACATGTCATGGTTGATAGATGTACAAATACATACACTCTGGCTCTCCCTCTTACTCTGTCACCAGATTTCAGCTGCAGAGAGATCATCAAAAACTGATGTGTTAACCACCTGCAATTTACAGCTAGCTCTGAACTGCATTGAGGACAGAGGAAGCTCAAACCACAACACAGAACACCCTCAACTGCATTATTTGGATTCTCCTACTCCATCCCAGCCCTGGAAGAACACGCTGCCAGGTACTGCACAACCAGACATCCACTTTGCCTGGCATGTCTGCTCCCTTGCTAAGAGAGCACCCTCACGGGTAGAACTCACCTCAGATACAGAAGAGACATGGGGATGGACTCCACCATATGAGCCCTGTCTCCACAGCACCATGGGAGGCACACCAAGCACAGCCCTGACCCCCTCCACCTCTGGGACAGACATCCTTCTCCAAAGGAACTCCCCAAAGATAAAAGGTTGCTTTTGACCCTACCAGACTCAACTGCTATTTTGTGTAAATGGTGATATTTTGGTTTTGTTTTGGGGGTTTAATACCTTCCCTTCTCCTGTAGTACTGCAGTAGTGCACCCAATTATGTTTCCCATGTTTTCTCGGGTGAAATTCAAACCTGCTGCCAATTCCCTCAAGAATAAGTCAATGGTCTTTGCTTCTTTTGATGAGGGAAAGGGAAAGACTGACTTTTTTGTTTTTCTAATCAATGCATAAAAGCTAGAGACTGCTCCTGGGAACGCATTCTCCATCCCAGACAAGCTGTAATTTCTCAAATACCTCCAATGCTGTTTTGAATGCCATCAACATACTGCTGTGTGCAACCAGACTGGGCAGAGAGACATCATGCACCTCAGAGTTACATCTCAAACACAACCATCCCAACCCTCCCTCAGCATTTAAAAATACCCAAAATTTAATATTAACATATATTTTCCTGCTAATTACAATTGAAAGTTAAAATCAAGTTTTGGTTTCTGATTAAAGCTATCCTGAAAACGTTAGCTAGAAAGCCTTTTGAGCTGTTCTCTTCCATAATGAACAGTTTTAGTCTGCCTTTTGCCTTTATTTCTGCCCACTTCTTATCTTCACACAAAGCAAAGCTATTAATGGCAAGTGCTCAGTACATGTATTGCTGATAGCTTTAAGTGCCAATGATGTGCTTCAAGCTGTGCAAATAAACAAATAAGCCACCTGCACCCCAGGCAGCTTCCACAGACAGAAAGAGTAACATGAGCAAGAGGCCCAAGGGCTGGTTATATATTTTCCTTAAAATTCTAATATACAATAAGTATATAAAAATGTTGAGATATAGTCTCCCATTTTTTCTTTCTCCCGTGACTCTGAGGTGACAGCACAGTGTGCTGAGGGAGTATTCACAAAAACCACTAAAGAAAAGGAGTGCAGAAAAGCTTGTCTCAAGCCCCTAAAATGAAAGGTAAACTTGGCTCCAATTTCATGGAGAATATCCACAAACACTATTTGCAAAGGGAACAGAAGCAGATACATGATGGGATAGGACAAGGTCTGGTTTTATGCAGTGATGGTGTTTTCAACTTTGGGATATTTTCTAGTTCATGGTGCTCAAGAAATACAGCCACACCCACCCATTTTGGCTTGGTTTTCCATTTACTCCCAGAGAATGGAGTCAAACCAAATGTTCACACCTTATCATCCAGCTGTCTGTAGAGACTGGCAATCTCCTCCTCGTATTTCTGTTTCTCCTCTGTTGAGATGCTGGCAACAACTGGTGTGATGTTATCAATAATTGGGGTGTTATCACAAGGCTCCAGGTTCTTCTGATCCTTTGCACTGATCTGTTCATCTTCAGGCACAGCTTCTCCTGCAGGCATACAATCCACAATCATTACAACTCAGGAGAGTTGCCCAAAATCATGGACATCCTAGGATGATCCTTCACAGTTGCCAAGAGGGACTCAGTGATGGAAAGAAGGGCTGCATCCAGCTATGGAGGGCAGGAGCTGCCAAGCATACAGATGACAGTCCAGGCCAGGTGTGGGAGGGTGGCCACCCATCCTCCCTGGTCAGAAGCACCAACACTCAGCATTCAGCAGCATTTGGAATGGCTACCAGTGAAAGCCCTGCCCTCCTGGCTCCCCTGTTGCTCAAACCCTCTATAGATGGGATTAGCTCCATGGATTAACAGAAGTGTAAATAAGGAGGGGGAAAAAATCCAACCTTCAGCCTAAAGCCAACTGACAATTAAACGTCTCTTCCTCTCCAGATTTCCAACTGCCTTATCAACTCTCCTTCCCCATAATGAACTGCTAGAGCATCAGGACAACAAGCAATCCAGCTGCATTTAAAACAGTATTTGCCTTCTGCCTTGCCACACCTAAAACTAAAGAGCACAGACCCATTTTCAGGTGTAGCCTATGCATACCAGGTACAATGTTATCCCTACGCATTTTCTTTCCAAATAATTTTCTCCAAGGAGTGGTTTCTTGGGTAATGTCAGAGCACTGCAATTAGGAGCCTGCTGCAGTTCAGTGCAGAGGGACAGGCAAGGTGCTCATGCCAGAAATTGAATCTACTCCCATTAGAGCCTGGTGAGAGACTCTGCGAGCTACTGAAGGCTGCACGCCTTGCTTGAGGTGCAGGGAGGTTACACCCAAGCCTTCTGCACAAAGAGGTTTTTTCCTTTCTATGAAAAGCTACAATATTTAAGTCCCATAAAGCTTTACAAGCTGTTCCTCTTTCAAAACTGTGTAGGCACCATTTATCTTTCTGGCAGGGAAACAAGTAAACAGGACAAAGAAACCAAACACCGAAAAGGCAGGTGAATTCAGAGCCGAAAGCAAAACAAAACAGGGCACGAAAGAGCACAACCAACTAATGGGGAAAACTATTTTTTCAAGTACCATAATGTCTGTAAAAGTACATCACTCAAAATACTTTTTTCTCTGCTTCTAATACCTTAGTCATACTTTACACTGTTAATGAGAAAAGTGTAAATTGCATTTTCTTTGCTGCATTTCACTGGAGCAGACTGGAAAAGGTGGGCTGGCTCAGGCTGTGGACCTTGCACACACAGCAACACTCCTCAGGCTGCAGAGAATCCACCAGGAGCCTCCCAAAGTGAATCTTTTGATTTTCATTTCATTGTGGTATTTCACTGAACTCAAAAGCTTTGCATGGCAGCTAACCACAGGTGAGAGGAGGAGGGCAGGCTAAATTTGATAGGGATGCTGAGGTGAGAACAACCTCCTGCCTGTAATACAGACCAAATTGTGCACGTGGATACAAGGCTGCTGAAATCCTTCTTCAGTGCAAACTGGACACACCCATTTTCTCCTACAATTTTGTTTTGTAGCAGTTTTGTACAACTAGATGATCTTTAAGGTCCCTGCCAACCCAAACCATTCTGTGATTTTGTAAATTTACAGAGCACGCTGCACCGAGCGAGCATTTATGCCTCTATCTTGCATCTTCTATTGAAGATGCAATTTCTGTGATGCTTTCATTTGTAAAGAGCCTCCTTTGTCAGAATATCCTTCCCAATGATGCTATTTCAGAAGGTCAGACAAGAAATCAATAGTCTTTGAAGGTATTGAATGTATTGCTGGGTAATGCCAATGAGAAAGCAGGACAGATGGAGGGAAAGAGGAGGTGTGCATATTTAGACAAAACAATAGGGACTGCTTGTTTACATGGTTTATAGAAAGGATCCATACAGGGTTTTCTTTTTTTTTTTTTTTTAAAAAGTGTTTCTAGAACAGGAAGGAAATTAAAGTTATGATGTTTAGCTAACAGAGAATGAACCACGCAGCACACTCCCCACACCCCCAGCAGACCGACCGTCTCCATAGCAATCACCCTGTGCTGATAAGGGAAACGTTCCCTGAAGGCTCCGGGGGAAGACACAGGAGCACAATCATTAGGTAACGATCTCATCTGAAAGGCAAGAAAACTGCACAGGGAGCTGAGAGAAGGAAGCAATTTTTTTGCACCCCTAAAGGTCAGGTATTTATCTTTTAAGTAGTGATTTCATCCAGGATGCTCAAAAAACCAGACCTGACTGTGCAAAACAAACTGTGACTGATAATTACATCACAGATTTGTTCTTGTTTTAGATCCTTCACGTTTGCAAGAGTTACACACTATTGAACTGCAGGACACAGCAAAATGTAGGACCTGAATGACAAGTAATTCAGAAAATAAAAATGGCCCCTAACAAGCAGTATTTTACTGTTGGGGGTTTGTTGGGATTTCAGGGTGCAAGGGGGATGTAGGGTTGGTTTCTTTGGGTTGGGGGGGTTGTTTGTTTATTGGTTTGGGGTTTAGGGTTCGATTAGGCTTGACTGTTTATTTTTTTTTAATATGTGAAATAAAAATTAAAAGCAAGGATGATTTGTTAAAATTATTTCTCAATGTCCCAGGTGAAATAAAAATTCCTTAATTAGCATGCAAGTATTAGAAATATTCTTCCTCCACTACCATCCTGCACTTGATCTTACAACCTACTCTGGACAGCAGTTCCCTATATTTCTAAACAGAAAACTGGCCATTCCCAACATCAATTTCACTTAGAAGCCACAAAAGGAGACAAGTGTGATTATTCTCATCAGATGGCACTTCTAATCACTGTCCTGATGGACTACTTACTCTAATGTTAAAATCAATTATAGAAAAACCCAGATCTGGTTACGTTAAGGCACAACAGAACTGATTCTCATGCCTGAGGAGCAGAGATCTTAAAAAAACAAGAAGAAACATAATGATGTTTTACCTTTTCCTTATTAATATTAGCAACATTATTAAAAATAATTGATGCTTTCCTGTAGTCTCTACATAACTTAAATATACAAAGACCCATTCCCATTTTCTGGTACGTACCGTTTCTCCACCTGTTCAGTTCCAGCTCTAGGTGCTGGATAACATTCTTTAGACTCTTGTTTTTGTCTTTCTCCTTCTCATACTTTTTCTTCCACTCCTCTGCAGTCAGCTCCAGATTCACAGAGACCGTGTTCTTAATTGTCTTGGCTCTGTGCAACAAAACCAGGTGTCAGTTGCTCTGCAACTTTTATCTCAATACAACAGTAAGGGTTCAGAAATTTTTCCATAACACAAAGGAAAATTACTAAATATTTGCAATTTATTTTCTAAAATGCAGTGCCACAGCTCCATTTTTTCTCAAACCCTCAGCAGCAGCATTACCACCTGGAAGCCTCAACAGAAATTTTTCTGTATGAAAATCCAGCAGCTAGTGAGCTGGAGCTGACATGGATCTCTGCAGATTCCTCCAAAAAGAGAAGTTCTGGGAACTCTGCTTAGAGTAAGGACAAAACCAAGCCCAGTCATTATTGCTCTGCTAGGTAAGGTGTCACCTGGCAGCTTCTCCTGGCCTGGGACCCACCATAGATTACCCCACACCAGCATCTGACCATGCTCATCCCATCCCTGAACAACCATCCCTTCAACTCCACCAGCAAAATTCAGCTGCATTTCAAGCACCACAGCATGAAGGATGTCAAAGCAGTGAAGCAGAGATACAGAAACTCATCCTTCCTGAAAGCCAAACAGGGCTTGCAAATACATTTTTGAGGGTGCAAGGAAGGGAAGGAGGAGAACCACTGGTCAACAGCAGGTAACTGGGATACTGCTGGGCTGAGGAAGGCTCTCAGGGGGAAGTGAGCCCAAACTCGTGCCTGTGCCACTGTGGGCAGGTTCATGAGTCACTGCTTCTCCAGGCAAGAATCCCCAAATTTAAACCCTTCTATCAACAACCACCACCACTTCACTATTGTGAAACTGCTTAGCTCCAACTGAACCTCAACAATTGCACCAGAAAATGCAAAGCCAGCAGAAAAAAAATACACAGCACTTACTCAAGCAAATCCACATTTAAAAAGAAAAAACAAACAGATCAGTATGAATTAAGAAAGCTTCAGATCTTTGCCCTTCAGTGCCCAGACACTGTGTCCCTCCAAATAACTCCAGTGGTTTCAGATAAAATAGAGACTTAAGTAAAGGAATCACAGACCAACCTCCTACCAGTTTGGAAGGTGTAGGTTGAAATGCCAATACAAGAAACAAGGAGGAATCAGGTATAGATGCAGGGGTCAGCTCTCCTTTGGGGAGGGCACATCATCTTAATTATTGTCTGCACAACTCCCACTTAATGATGCTAAAACATCCTAAAACTTATGTTCTGTCAGCAAGAAAACACTCCTGCATCTGTGCCTCCAAACTCTGCTCCAGTGATTTAAACTATGTGGCAAGCAGGAATTTTATTACCTTAGAAATATTTAAAAACAACCTTGTATTTTTAAAATATGCAGATGCCTAATGATTAACTTTTACATATTGTCTCTGCCAAAAGCATGGTTCAAAGTTTCCACTCATTTAACTGTACCAGGGAAAAAAATGCCACACCATAAAGTTTATCAACTGTGTTACCCTGATGATGGATGAAGCACTTCCTAGCAACTAAAATTAAAAACAATATAAAAACCACACGAAAAGATGGAGCAGAAAGAAGAAGCCAGCTCACTACTAACACGAGCTCGTGCTGATCAGTGGGCCTGTGAGGATGAGTTTTACTCCTAACACTTGTTTTAATGGTAATGTAACTCTCTCTTGCTAGGAAAGATGGAGGGACCAGTAATCTCCCATGCCTCATACACCTTCCTTTTTAATGTTATTCAGGCCCTGAACACTGTCACACCAGAAAAATTAAACACCACGACCAAAGAGCCTGTAAAAGAAACCACTTCCAGTAGACAGGAATATTTCTGCCCAAAATGCTGACCAATAACACTGCAGATGCACAGGACGTGCTGCTCTGCAGGCCTGGTGCATCACCAGTTCTCCTGCTTGCATTTCCTTCCTTATTTCAGACCAATTCTATAGATTCTAAGCAAATAAAAACCCTACAATAAACCCTGACCAAGCACTCTCACAAAGCGTTTAGCTATTTTCCCAGTTCTTTCAGCTGACATCCTGGTCCTCAGTAAGGAATATTTTGAAAATGTTCCTCTTCCTAGCAAAGTGTTAGCCACGTCACATCACTCCAAGCTCTCCCAGCCAGGATGTGCAGCGTTGGTTTGAAAATCATTTTGCCCTAAGCAGAAAAGCAAGTTTCACCCATTACTGAACAGAGAAATGAAATCAAGAGAAGTGTAAACTGAAAGAATGTGGAAACTGGACTTCCTCTACATACACTTCTTTAAGTACCCAACCCACAACTTCCCAGAGATCCTGGAGCCCTGCTATGCATTAGAGAACAAAAGCAAATTCCTTTTAATGTGGACTGAAAAAATGAAAAGAATGGATAAAGAGCTGCACTACCTTTTAATCCCCTTAATCTGAACTATTGTATTTGACTGTTTACATTTCTTTTTACTTCAGACCATACCTGCAGAGAGTTCAGCATAACAGCACGTGGACTGGAACCTGTCACTGTACCTACTCATCTATTTTAAATGAAACATCTTTTTGGCTGCTTACTGCCCTGAAGCCTTATCCCAAATGAATTAGCAGGAACTTTGGGACCACTCTTGTGTCCTACAGAGGTGCAAGACTTACACCCATCTGGAGGTTTAAACTGTGAGCTATCAAAACAGCTAACCTTTCACCACCACCAGGAACTGTGTAACTCGTTATACTTCAGAGTGGTTCATACTTTATTTGATTACTGCATCTTAATATTTGTATTTACTCAAAATGTCCATGATGCACATTGTAACATACAGAATTTCAGTAGCAGCTTCTATCTTCAGTAACTTCAACTTATGTTCATCATACAACGGTGAATTAAACCTGCCTAGCAACCCTTAACCTGATGATATGGTAACAACCACTTCCCTCCTTTTCCATAAAAACTTTCTGCAGCCACCTCTGAAGCTGCCTTTGGGGAGCTTTTCCTGTTATTTAAGAGAGCAGCTTATAGGAAGGACAGGCTATAGGAAGTGGAGATCAGAGGAATTGGTGCTTTCTCCAGCTACCTGGGTCCCTCCCCAACTTCCACTAATCCCAGCAGCAGATGCCAAGGACAAGTCAGTGGTGGTACTGGCAGTGCAAGATGGGGAGTGTGTTGCAGAACCACCCACCAGCCCTACCCTGCTGCAGCTCTAATCCCCAACTGTCCCTTCAGAGGGACTGCACCCACCTGCAGCCCTGTCCTGCACCCACCTGCAGCCCTGTCCTGCACCCACCTGCAGCCCTGTCCTGCACGTGTATGTACTCTTACACTAAAGGGATCATCTTCATGAAAATCTGAGGAAAGCTCACATTAAAGGATAAAAGTGGGGCAATGACTTAATAGAAGATTGTCGGATTAATCTTCTATACATGATTTTACTTTCCAATACAAAATGCTTCTTAACAGTGTGGGCTTCAATGCAAAACTTCTGCGTAGTGAAAAACAACCCATTTGCAGAAAAACTGACTGTATTGTACAAACTGTTAAATAAATTCTGTTTCAAACAATCGTAACTTGCTAGTATTTTTTTTTCATTCTGCTGTTACACAAATAAAGCAAAATGAGTAATTTTCCAAAGTATCAGAATTCTTCTCAATTACAACCAAAAGCAGTAATTGTGTAATGAGCCTGACCTATTTTGCACACTTTCCAAATGTCTTTCATATGATTATTGCCAATGAACACATATGGAAGAGAAATTTTCTTCAGAATACTTCCAGAGTTACTTTATCTTTGCTTGTTTCTGAGGACTTGTTCCTAAATTGTTAAGATTCTTCAAACATAAAAATGTCCCTGAGCTACCATGGGAATCTATCAAAGTTGTCAATATTACACTGTGTCCACATTCTTCATTTCTCTTAATGGTTAAAAAAACATGTTTTACAACCCTAACAATAATCCCTGAGATGCCATTCAAGGAGAAGACACATCTTAAAAGCATCAAGAGCAGTATCAGATAAATCAAAACTGAACCTTTTCCACTGGATTAGCCAAGAGTCATCTGCCCAATACCATCATCTTCCCCATAAAAATTCAACGAACTACGATAACTCTTTGTCCTTTCTGCAGGAAGAGCCACCAGAGCTTCTAAGTAGTGCAGCTGCTGGCCAACATTTATTTTTCTGGTAGCATAGGGAATGAAGAGATAGTTTTCTCAGCTTCTCCAGTACTATTTTTTAATAACTCCAGAAACAACAACCTCCATATGTTAAAATGCCTGCTCATCTCACCCCTTGGCATGGCTGGCTCAGAACACATGGAAGAGCCTAAGCAAGTGTCATCCAGCCTAATGCTGAGTAGGACTCACCGCTGTCCAAACATCAGGGTTGACTTTGTTTCTGCTTCATTGAACACAGAAGGAGAACAGCATATCACAATAGTGGTTCTGCAGTTCCCACCCAGGGAATCCTGAAGGATTCGGGTCATTTTGCTGTCTCGGTATGGAACATGGGTTTTCTAATCAAAACATAAGTAAGAGACAAGAATAACTTTTTTAAATAATGATATTGTCATGTGAGAGAGCATGAGTTGGCAATGACAGGTTTAATGGATTTGAAGCATGCAGTCCTGGAGAGTAATTGTTTTGATTGTGCTAAGATAGGATAATCATTCAAGTGAAATCACTGACAATTAGTTTCTTATCTTTAGTAGCACAGCAGAAGTGTCACTGGTTTGGGGTTGGAAAGCTATCATTTTCTTCTTTCTGAATTCAAACATTAGCTGACTTTTTTATGGGCATGGCAAAGGAACAGACAGATAAAAAGCCATTCTTCAACAACACAAAACAGGATTACTTACAGTTCCTTCTGCCAAGGCAGATATCACATTGCCCAAAGCAGACAAAGACTTATTGATATTTTTAGCTTCATCCAGAACAGCCCCCTCCGCTCCGGTTTTGCTGACCTACCAAAGAGAGCAGACAACAGTCATGCTCAGCTGCCAGCTACAATGCAGGGACTGCAACCATTAAAGATGCTCTTGGAAGACAAACAAATCAAGCTTATCCTCAGCATGAAGGAGAATTCTATATGCACTTTTTCGGTAGTAGCGGCCTGTCATCCTTCCACATTTCTTCCAGTGTAGCACCAAGTTGATCCTTACCTTGTTCAGGGAAAAGCTGGTAAGTTCATGCTCTCCTGAGGACCTTTGGGGACCACTTTCAAGACCAGATTGTCCATACAGATAGGGAACACCACAGGTATATTCTCAGGGCACACTCCGTGGCACAGTGTACACCACCAAATGAGTATCTTGGCTTTGCATTTGGCTTGCATGGACCAAGAATAGCCAGACACAAAAAGTGTGATTTCACTCATCCTGACTGCATGGTTTGCTGGTCCACAAACTGGATCCCAAGGTGGCCCAGGCAAGAAGCTTGGTGGCCTGGGAACAGCACCCCTTTAGATAGCAACACAGTTTTATAGCCTTTTCTCTTTCCTTTTTTTTTAGGGGGAAGCAGGGGGGGGTAGGGAAGGGCACAAAGTAGGATAAAGCCATATATTTTTCTCTACATTAAAACTACAGTATTGGTACTTTCCTCTAAAAATACCACATGACAGAAAAGGAAACATAATTGTGTCTTTTAAGAAGACAATCTACCAAGGAAACACTTATCTCAGGTTTTCTGTACAATGTCCAAACAAACCACAGAAGTGTAGTTGTCAGAGCAGAGCAGAGCCTGACCAGGCACACGTTTTCTAAACTAAGACTCCTTCATTTAAGGTTTAGCATTATATGCCATAATAGAAATTAACATAATTACTCTGGTGAATGGTTTCTACATTGTACCGATGGGTTACCAACTAGTGTGTCCCAATGAGCAACCTAAAAGGCCCAGCCTATCAAACATCCTCTTTCATTTTCTCATTTTCAGTAACAAATAGAAACCTCTGGCCACAACGGGAGGCATTGCTTCATCCTGAGTATTTATTTTGACATGCACAGTAGCTACCAAGGATCCAGCTTGAATACAGAATTCCATAGCATTGTAAAATAAAAAGGTTTATAATTTTTTAGTTTCATTTACAGTTAAACGATTTTGAACACTCCAGAAGATGTTAGAATGAGAACTGGGAACCTGACATTTCTCCACTGCAGTGCTGTTCTAGGCCATTACTCTTTTGGTCAGTAGATACAAGTTATTTTCTGGTTAGTATTTTTCAATATTGGAAAGCAGAAATAGTCACCACAATCAAGAGGGTCATTCAGGGAGTTTCAAATAGATTTCAGCTGCAAAACTGCTTTAACTACTGTTACTTCATTGATCTAAGATGTTAAATAATTGCAGAAAAACTAGAAATGGGACATGTCTGAATATAAGCAAATTAAAATAGCTGTCTAATCTGATAAATTACATTAAAATTAGATTGCTTTGTTCAGATATCCATAGCTAAATGTGAAACTAAATAGAAGTACCCTGGTTCAATCCACTTCATTACCAATGAAAATACATTGCAAATGTGGAGGGTTTGCAGTTCATACAATAGTTCTGATGGGCTCCTTTTCCCCACCCCACACTAACAACAACAACAACAACAGATTGCCATACTCATGATAACCTAAGAGAAGACTAAAACCTAGCTTAGTTTTGCACTGACATGCACTCCCATGGTCAGTTTAGTGACCCCACTAGCACAATCCAGCTGTTTAGGAAAAAGGAAAGATCACCTTCTCACTTCCAGCCAAGTCCACCAGGTAAAGCTTTCCACTGAGTTTCTTCTCAGTTTCCACATTCTCTTGTTTAATATTAATGAGGAAGATACTGTGGCTCCTAGAGCTGTGTTCATTCATATCTGCAGAGGAATCACATTGGAAAGGTTTTGTCTAAATGTCTTTAAAACCTGACAGGAAATTATACTCCATTGGAACTCCCCTTCAGCTAACACATTCCAAAGTCCAAGGCCATTTCCAGGAGAGCCCAGAGCACTGCACTGAGGCAGTGTCTACACCAAGAGCTGCAAATAAACCTCATGGACTACAGAAGGAGCTCCTATTTTCTCCCAACATGACCAACAGACTCATGAGAAATGACAGCCTTAGTAAAAAAGGTTTGGCTTTTTTTCTTCTTCTTTCTTTTTTGAAAGTTTTTTCTTTTCCCCGTAAGCAATAAAATTTGACCAGAAATGTTAAGAAATAAAAAAATCATAGCATAACAATAATAAAATAACATTACACAGATACAGTAAGAAATAAACATTCTGTCCTTCTGTGTTTCCTCATGAGCACAAACAGCTCACACAAACTGCTGTAACAGACACTACTTAGAGCTACAATGAGGGTGTATGTTCAGCATCCTGGACAGAGGCATAACTTTTGAGCTGAGCAAGAGAATTTCAAGAGAATTAAAAATAATTGCAATACCAAGTTGGGTAGGTCTCAGTGCCAATCATGAGAAATACCCCAACACTTTAGCAAACATTGTCATCAAAACCACATTGTTTAAATTCAAATTTCAGAGTGATATCTATTGCTTATGTAGTTAAAACCCCTCCTTCTCCCCAGCAGAACAGGCAGCTACAGTTACAGCTTCCACTTATTCTAAGTTTGATTGTAATCATGTTATGCTTGACGTTTCATAAAGTAGCAAAAAGAAACTATTAAGAATCAGTAAACCACTTTTCACATTTTATTTATTTTCTCTGTTACCACAAACCCCACTGGCACCTTTCCCTTATTCCCATTGCCAGCAAGGTTTCTATTTCTCTGAACTCCTCTTTTCTCCTCCATCTCCCAACTCAGTTTTTTCAGTAACACTTCCAAATTTGTGCCTGGACAGTCCAGTCTAGGTAAAATTAATTCTCTGTCAACTTTTGTCAGAACTTTTTGGTGTGCACCAAATGCAACAAGTAGTATCACAGCAAAAGGAATATTGGGGTATTTTTAGTTAGAGAAGAAACAATGGGAGGAAACATTACTCAGAACAAGGAGAATCCATTTCTGTTAGTATGATGAGAAAGTGATGGGAAAGCTAAAGCAATGCAGTATTTACCAAAGCAAGAAGGTACAGACATGGAAGTGAAAGAAGTTACCTCAGGGCACAATAAAAAAGAAAATAAAACTTACCAACCATTTTTTTAAAAAAAAAAAAACACCCAAAAAACCCAATACTCCCAAACCCACCACCCCATCACCAAGCTGAAGTTCTGCCAAGTTCCCTGCTTGGATCAAAGACATGACACAGTATAAATTGGGAAGGAGCCTTTTTTATCACCACCATGCCATCAGGCTGCAGGCAACACAGGGTCAGCAAATGGGCACAGGCTGAAGCAACTATTATGGTTTTTAATTCAGGAAGACTTGTTAGCTTTGCCACCATTGGAACCCATCCCCATGCACTGCTGCTTCACTGGGAGAATTCCCAAGAGAGGAACAGGCAGAGGATGATAATTGCTCTGCAGTCTTTGCCTGGTATTTGACCAGTGAATTGCTGCAAGTTCTTGACTTGTAGCACAAAGAATGTACACATATCATTTCAGTTATACATCATTGCAAAATATCTATATTATATCTAACAATACATATGCTGACATTCATGTGACAATACTATATAATGCCATGTATTCAATACATAGAATTGTAGAATCAGTAAGGATGGAAAAGACTAAAACCATCAAGTCCAATCATCAACACAGCACCACCGTGCCAATTAAACCATGTCCCAGAGTGCCACATCTACACCTTTTTTGAACACCTCCAGGGATGGTGACTCCACCACTTCTCCAGGCAGTCTGTGCCAATGCTTGACCACTCTTTCAGTAAAGAATTTTTTTCTAATATCCAATCTGATTTCAACCAATTCAATCAATTCAGGTGTTCTCAAAGCTGAAAGAGTCAATAAATGTTTCTGCATGCAGTGAAGCGGTAAAAAAAGCACAGCTCTGCTCATGTCAAAGGATGAT
This sequence comes from Hemiprocne comata, assembly GCA_020745705.1. NCBI lineage: Eukaryota > Metazoa > Chordata > Aves > Apodiformes > Apodidae > Hemiprocne > Hemiprocne comata. Next base: position 2,492,139 of record CM036591.1, read on the forward strand.
GATTTGTGCATCATTACACTGTTCATAGAAGTAACTCAAAGTACTTTGTGAACATGAAGAATCAATACAGCACTAGAAGCTACAACCACCCCCACTTGATAGCTAGAAAAGCCTCCACAGAACACTTACTTGTAACTGCTACATGACGGTTAGCTTTCCCTTCATCAATGACATCCAAAACTTCTTCAGGACTAGATACAAATCTTTCTGTACAACCCTAGAAATACACAAGTTGAACACAGAACAATTTAGGAAGTGTCCTAACACTCAACATGTCATCAGAGAGAATATTTAGCACTGATGAACAAAATAATTAGAACCATCAACATCCAGCAGGATCATTAGCAAGGCAATGGAGCAAAATGTGCCTCTATAAGACTTGGAGGAGGAGTCCCCAGGATAACTTGAGAGACAATTCCCTTTCACAAGATTAAAGACTCAGTCAAATCCAAACATGCAGCAGAAGAGACTTTCTGTATTTAGCACATATGGGATGATATGCTCTATATTCCTGTTACTAATTTGGGTTAGATTATGTACCCAAATTAGTTTTCCTCTCTCAAACTACAAGACAAGATGCATACTCCTTGTTCTCTGCCTTCATGCAATATGTATCTTTTTTTTTTCCCTCCCTATAAACAGTATTGTATGTATGTTATTACAGCACAGAAATGTTCATAACAAGTATACTACATTTAAGTGAGGGCCCAAGAAGTCATAAAACAAAGTCCTCACCCAACAAATCTCTCCCAAGATATTGCCAGATTACTGGGTCTATGCAACAAAATGGTAGATAATAAAATTCTTCAAGATGTTCTCTTCATATCCAACATGAAATAGGAATATGAATACTTCACACCACACTAACCAAGCGTAAATTTTTAAAGTCAAGAAAATGAAGAAACATGACTCCAACCCATTAATATTTCAGGAAACTGTTTAAATCCAGGCACCAGTGCCACTTGAACATCCACGACTCGAACACACATTGAATCATGTCAGCAAACAGACTGGGATGCACATGGAAATGTGTAAAGAAATGCAGGTGTGAAAAAATAAGCATCAAATTCTCCTTGTACCTTAACGTATGGGACTCTGTTTTTATCTTCATGTACAGCAAGGTTTGTCTTTGACACTACAAAAAAAAAGATGGAGATCACTAGGAATATTCCACAGGTAGCAGTGTGTCACCTCCAGGCATGACAGACAAATACCATGAATATATGACATTTGTAAATGAGATCAGCAGTCACTTCCAACTCCTTATTAACTCTCTGAATTTCTGTGATGTGAATCTTGTTTCTTGTTCTGTAAAGCTTCTATCTGCTTCTTTAAAGTTCACTGTATGGCACGAGAGCTTTTGTGTATTGCTTGGATAAATAATATAAACACAGACCACGTTGGGCTTTGCCAAAGCAGCAAGACTTTCAAAAGAAGCAGAAGAACTGACTAGAATTCACAAAAGCTCCAGCACACATATTCAGACACACCAATTGTGAAAGAGGCAGATAAACCCCAACAAACTCTACCTAACAGAAGCAAAGCAAGTAATAAGTTGAACCAAATGTATTTTAAGTTTAACCAAAAAAACCCTCAACTGAACACTACATACATCTTTAAATCCCAGTTTTACTTTACAAATGCACATTGCCAATGAGGCTCAGACATGCCTTGAAGTCTGTAAAATTGTCTGTACTTTCTGATTTATAACCAAGCTGTGTAGCACTGCAGAGGTAGATGCACAAGACTCAGAGATCAGATGACTTAAACTGCAAAATTCTTTTTCACAAACCCAGTCATACAGCTTAAATTTAAACACACTCAAAGAAAGAAACTGTTTCCCCTTATGCATCAATTCAAAGCAGGGTACCAAGCCAAACACCACTTAGTCACACCAGAAATGCAGAACTTACCATCCAGTAGGTCCCTTATTTTGTCCAAGTATATCTCAAAGTAGGAAACCTAATCGAGTAATCAGAAACATGACAGATTGAAACTTTGGCAATTTAAAAACCTTTGTACCTATATCTGTCAAAATAAAAAGCATCAAGCTAAAATTAAAAACCACTTCCCACACAGTCTGCATTACATCTTTCATGTGAACATATTTGTATTTTGAATGATTGACAAGTCATTGATGATCTTCCACTTAGCAATGATCCATCAGGAAAGTATACCAAAAAAACTTAAGGCAAATCTTATTTTCATCCTTTTTTTTTTTTCTTTACATAAGCAACATTGACAAAAATATGGAACAGAATGAGATCAGTTTGGGTAGGATCCTATCAGTACAGCTGCATCACTAGGAGGGTAGATTTCAACAGCTGTGAGGCATATTAATAGTCACCAGCACTGGTTTAACACCCAAGTTATATCAGCCTAAGCAATAAAATATTAAATTAAAGTTTTAAATGAAGCATATGTAAAAGTTCTGTCTTGAATTAAGTCCTAAAGAAGAAATTGAAAGTGAGCTTTTCTGTAACAGAGAGACAATTGTTTTCCAAATAAAAAAAGAGGAAGGCAAGGGAGGATTTATGAATGACTCTAAACAAAGGGGTATTTGGCTCACAGAAGCAAACAGAAATGTGTTAGGGAGGTAGTGCCTAACTATACCCTAAATAATCTTTATCCAGGGACTATTTAGCTAGAACACTAGATGGCTACATTCTAGACATCAGGAATTTCTGCCTATTTAGTCAAGTATCATTTCCTTTCATGGAAAATAAATGTTACCTATTTTTTAGGCTGATGAGTTGATCTTCCTATGTGACAACTGCTATTAAACACAGACCTGTTTTGCTTTTGTGCATTGCCTTCACCTGCACCTTTAAAGCCATCCCCTGGACCAGCTCATTTCATCACTTTGGTTTGCCCAGACTTATCTCATGTGTTTCATATCATTCTATTAACACACTGCTGAGGACCAACACAGACTAGAGATACCAAGTTCCCCTCTCTGCTCTAAATGAGTCTCTATTAAAGAAGGAGAGAAAAAAATTACATTAATTTTTAGTGTTGGCTCAGTTATTAAAAGAGTGTGACAGTTTGGTTAAATTCTTGCTCCCAATGACAGAACAAGCATTCCTCTCCATGACAGCTCCTTGTACAATCACTCACTCATTCACTGCTACTTAGGCAGCTTTTCTGTTAAGATATTCATAAATGTCAACTATGATAGGAAACCACTGAAACAACCCAGTGCTGGCAGAACATGATTCAGAGAGTGATCATCTTCTGCTGGGACAGGAATTTACTATATCTTGTACAATGGGGTCCCCATCTGTTGGTATCCAAGTGCTATCGTGTAGAACAGGAGCCACAGGAGAGGTTCAGAGATCACAGATGATGAAAAGACATCAGTGTCACTCCTCTGGAAGCCATTTCTATGAAAATTCAGAGATCTCTCTTCTTAAGGAACTCAGTATTTTATAATTAAATATTATTTATATGTATTAAAATATTTAGATGGTTTATTTGTACTTTGTGTGTTGCCTGCTTCTTCTGTCTTAGTGAGCACACCCACAAACAGGCATTACTGTAAGAAGGTTCTCCATCCAAAATGACATAGTCCTTCCAGAAGGTTGTTAATCAGTTCAGAGGTTCTCAGCTTGGGGAAAAAAAAAGATATATGTACCTCCAGAAATGCCTCAAAGGCTTTAATACAAGCAGCACTGATTTGTCACTCTTCTCCAACTTCTAGGCACAAGAGGGACAGAGGAGGAGAGTTCCATTTTCAGAGACCATCACCTGGTCACAGCAGCAGAAGGGGCAGTGTTTTCACACTCTACCTGTGCTCAGCTACTCAACTTTACAGAAGTTGCTCAGGCACATTTTGTGTGTTTTAGGGGAAGGATGACACAGAGGAGCACTCACTTTTCCTGCAATCCATAGGGTAATTTACTGATGGCCACTTAGAAGAAAGCTCTACCCTGACCTCAACTCTGCCAGAAGGACCAATTCCCTGACATGGCTGAGAGCTCCCCAGGAGACTGGATGAAAAGAAGGAATTAAAAGGTTAGCCAGAAATATCTGAGAGATCATATGATTGGAATCATGATAGGGACATGGAAAAACATGGTAGCTGTCCAAATCGAGACTTACTCCACCACCTCCAGGAACCCACACATAGTGTTTGAGCTGCAAGCAACACACTAGTAAATCTGAGCTGAAAACAGACTCAAAAAAAATTTCTGTGAAAGGCCAGTAATTGTATTGGATTATTTCCAGTAAACATCCTCAGTAAAGTAATGGGATTATAAAAGGGAGAAAGGAAAATTCTGTGGGAGTATGCTGTCATTCAAGTGCAGGTTTCCCACCCTGCTCAACCTTCTTCCACCCAGCCCATTACGTAACACATCATTCTGCATTTACCTTTATATGAAACTCCAGGTTTTCATCCATGGAATAGATGTGATCAAAGATGTCATGTGCAATTCTTGGAATGATTCCCATGAGTTGAGGGTCATGCAGCTTGCCCTGCAGACACAAAAGCCATCCGTAACTTGGAAAGCCTTGCTCAGGCACAAGAGAGGAGAAAGCCTTGTCCAAACACACCCTCCTCCACTGGGTCTCTTCTTGCTGTTCTGGGGGGAATTTCCTTGACGTAAGTGCCCAGAAAAGGAGGCAGAAGGACTAAACATGTTAGCACTCCTCACCTGACAGAGCACCTATTTGTTCTGTCAGCTCCTGCCACTGGCCAAGCGTGTGTCCTGCCGCTAATTACACCCTCACTCCCTGACTGAAGGCAGACAAATAAACACAAACATCCAAACTACAGCCCGGTTCTCCCAGTTAAATTGGACATTTGGAAACATGTCAGAAAGAAGTAGTAGGAAAGTATTTTGTTTCTCTTTCACCACTATGCTAGTAAACTAAAGGGAAATCTGGGTTGCAGGGATTTGAGGATTAGAGTAATATATTCCGCTTTGAGCTTGCTGGGCCTGCTGCCAGAGAACTGTGCCTCACAAACACTGCTGCTCTCCATGTTCATCTGCACAGCTACCTTCCTCTGTTCTTTCAAGAACCAAATATTAAATAAAAAACAACTCTTTCCCTGGCTGGCTGGCTCCTCTTTTTGAAAATGCTGGCCACGTAGAGGAAAGCTAACACCACTTGAAAACTGAATAAAAATGTAAACCTGAAATAAAAACCTTTTCTGACAACAGCGTACACTGTATTGTTATTTCCAAATGTTTTATGAAACTGCCTAAATATGCAATAACAAGTCAGAAGTCATAAGATTTCATCAGAACATAGAGTCTAGAAATTATAATACACCTTTTGAATCTACCTTTGTCCAAGTATTACTGCCCATATCAGCACAACAAAGCACCTTATTCTAAATACTGGCAGGGAATTCATTTTTTCTTTTAATCATACAATTCCAAATCATGGGAAGTCAGAGTTGATCTGCAATTGCTAACAATTATTAATCACCAAAAATTTTTAGCCAAATGGGAAGAAAATCATACATGCACACGTGTTTCTTAATATTACATGTATGTGAATGACTGGTGGGTCACATTGACCTGTTCTCCAGGTTTCTCAGCCTTTATGAGTATACTCAAATATAGTCTTACTAGACACCACTTCCTTTATGCTCAAGCTGCTGAAATTACAGTCAACTCCTAAGCATCAACCTAGGATGAAGAAAATTTAAGATTTAACCTCAGAAAGTTTGGAGAAATGTGCTGCTGCTGCCCTTGCAGTTAGTAAACTCCCCAAAGCTCCAGGATAGAGAGTTCTCTGCTCATTAAAGCCTCTCATTTTAATAAGAACATTAATTCCCACATTTCAACATAGCAGGCAGGCAATAGCTAGTGAAGTGTAACATTTGGGAGAGTGCTGTTCTACTCTGGGATGTTAACAACTACAAGCTGTAGGGACCCTCTAGTGAAAATGCTATTATAAGGTCAGAGCCCATCAAAATAATCTTAGGAGCAAAAATACTTTATTTTTAAGAAGGTTTTGCTTATATCCTGCTATATAGGTTGGCAAACATTATCTAGCAGAGGAAGGCCCATGGATGTCAGAAAGCCACCACTGGCTACATTATGCTGCCATGTCCTGTCTAAGCTTAACACTAACAACCTGAAGCATTTCACATTTCACAGAAAATCCTCCATAACAGCTTTACCAAGAGGATTTACTACTTCTTCAACTTCAGACTATTTTTTTCTTCCACAACATACTTCAGCAATTTTACAAGAGGATGTTAGGTTAACAGGGGGATTAAAACTGAATATAGATTTGATTCCACTTTAAAATGACAGCTCTTTCTTTATTAAAGAAGTAAAACAGCCATGTTTTCTACAGTCATTTTCTTTATCACAGCTTGTAATTCTGAATATAAATTGGCTTTAAGAGATCCTTCCCTATGCCATGTGGAAGCACCAGCTCAAGCCCTGCAGACATTTTGATTTAATTACATTCAGAGCTGGTGGATTACTCAGCCACTGTGCCATCTGTGAGGGCTGAGCTAGTGATTTCCCCCATCCTCCCAAGGACAGACTTAATGAGACGTGAGGCAGCAGTTCCTGCATCCTCCAGGAAAGGAGCAACTGTGGCAATTCACCAGCAATGTCACCAGGGCCTGTTGGCTCCAGAGGAGATTGCTTTCCTTCTCCTTTAACCTTCAGGTTAGGTAGGTCACCCGTGTTAGTCACGTAGCAAAACCATCTGATGCTGTTGAACAAATGAAAGCTCATTTTTTCATTTCATCTGGCAAAACTTTGCTGTAGACCTCCTGTTTAAAGTTCACATTTGAACTTTAATGTTCCCAGACATACACATCAAGCTTGATCTGCATTGTGATGGAACAAAACTCTATGTGGATTAAATGCTTGGATGACCTTCCTTCTTTAGCAAGAGACTAAAATATCTAAATGTCTCCTAATTGAACAGTTAAAAAAAAAACAAAACACCACAGGAAAAAAACTACACCATGACACTTCATGTAGCAGAAATATGAACAGACTTAGGACTTCAGCCACTGGAATCTGGTAGAATTTGTTATTCTTCATCTCCAAATCAACAATTCTCAAATCCATCCATCCGTGCTGCAGCATGCAAGAGTGGTATTCCCAGAAGGGGAGTGCAAATGAGAAAACCAATGACCTAGGCAGGAATTTTCATAATCCTGCATGCAAGAGAACTCTGCAGACCCTTATCATTGTTTTCAGTTGTGGGTTAACAAATCTCACTCCAATCCTTTAGAATATACACATACCTAAACTGTTAGGACAAATAAGGAGAAGCTATACTTGGTATTTTTCACTCACCATGTGTTAGTTCAGCTAGGTAGCAGTAGACATGCCTTGAAAAAACTCCACATTGAAAGAAATACTACAGCTTAAAAGGCAATAGAAGCTAAAACATGCCCAGATCTCTTTTTATATGTCACTCACAGCTGAGTGCTCCAGAGAGCTGGCTTGTTCAGGTAATTGGTACATGTAATCCTACTGCTGCTACCAAAATGATTTAATCTTGCCACTGTACCTCCATAGTATGTGTTTTTCCTGATGATGTCTGTCCATAAGCAAAGATTGTGCCATTGTAGCCTTCAAGAACATCTGCAAGAAAAAGGAAAACAATAAAAATGAATATTGATGCCTTAAGGCTGGATTATCATCATTTCACAATTCTTCCACACTGCTGAAGCTCAATTACACAATAGTTTGCACAATAAAGAAGGGAAAAGACACAGCACAACTAGCTATCTAAAGGCAAAAAAAAATAATAATTCACACCAAAATCTAAATTAGAGAATTATTAATAACTTGCTTTCCCAGGGTGGGGTTAGGAGGAAATAAATCTCTGGGCACTAGATATTATCCAATATACCCATAGAACATGGGAAAGGAAAAACTTAATTGCCTGCATTCAAATCTTCATGCACAATAGAGAAAATTAAACAAACTCAGACTGTATATTTCTACTACTATATCACCCTCTACAGTTCATGGCCTCATTAATCTCCAAGTTTGTCTGCAAAGCAGAAGAGCAAAGCAAGAAGAAAGTCAGGTGAACAGGAATTTGCTTTATTGAAAATACGCTTCTCTCAAGGCAGAATGAATGATTTTATATTGCATTAAGATATTAAAAAAATCTATTTCTAACTCTGCAGTGGTTAACGTCCATAGCAGCTTTCAAAAATCCAAGAGGGATGTAAACCAGCTGGTTCTTAGGCACAGCCCCACCTTCATGCATTGAAAGGACAGGGAGGAGAATTGAATCAGGTGTTAGAAAAATATCAAAATAATGAGGAAGAAACAAGGGTGAAAAAAACAGAGATAAAAACCACAAAAGATTGAAAAGAAAATAAATGGATAAAAAGGAAGGGAAGAGAAAGAGATCTTTTTCCAAGAGAATCAGAACATAGACCCATATTTCCTATACAGTAACACTGGGTAAGGGTGGAATTGGAATAAAGCCACTTAAAAATATGTATGATAATGATATGCAGGGCATAACTAAATTGTGGCAGGACTGGAGAGGACAGACTGTGGAGCTACATGCTGGAGGTTGTACAGACCTCCACAGAGTATTGCTGGGTAAGTTTCTCAAATCTGTTCATAAAAATAGATACGCTGCTTCTCCTTGCTTCAAGGAAACAAGGTTTAAAATAAGTAATTCTAAATAATAATTGCACAGATAGAAAACCAGATGTCCAGCCATAGATGCAGCGCTATCCTGAGCTCATGCCTCTGATCCTTGATTTCACCAACAGGCTTCAAAATAGCATCAAGTTTCATTTTATTGGAATTTCAAAACATTCATTCACCCGATCTTTTCTGAGGGGAACATCTCATTGATTTTCAGTTCAACACAGAATGAACTTGAGTGGAAGTGAAGGGATATGAGGGCAGCTTGAACACAAGGGAGAGCAGGCAGGGAGCCTCGCTGCCGGCCTCGGGCTGCACACGGGCAAAGCCCATGTTTTCCAATAAATCCTGAACATACACTAAGCACTGCCTTTGGAAGACATTAAGGTATGAACAAGAAAAAATCAGCTGCTTAGCAAACTCCTGAAGACTGTTAATGATTCAGACTTTAAAACATATTCTGCTCCAGCTCCACTCAGTTTGCAGCAGTGGGGCTAACTTGTCGAACCAGCAGAAACACAAAGCACAGGACCAAGGAGATGGAGAGAGATGCACCAGGGATCTGCAACCTAAGAGGGGATGGCACCAACTCACAGCAGATAGAAGTTATTTCTTGTTATCTAGCACAAAAAAATTGCCTTTCAAAAAGTTAATCAGATTAACTCTGAATTTCGAAATAGCCTATAGGTAAGCCAATATTTAATGAAACTGTATTTAATTTTTTTGAAATAAAAAACTCAGTTGATATTTTTCCTATGAAACACACATACAAGCACAAGAGGGAAGCAATCATATTTAACTTTTGAGGCTCCATCCATAAGTACTCTGTATCTATTGTGTATAGAGGGCTCAGAACTCCTTGATCAAACAGGTCCAACTCCTGTTTGTTTCTAAAATACCACCTAGCACCCAAACACCTTTAAATTCCCAGGACAGTTAAATGTAATCTGAGAGGTCACTGCTACTATTTCCTCTTTTTGGCAAGCTTGGTTAGATTTAAAAAAATAATAAATTAAAATAGTTTGAACTTTAAATAAAAGAGGCAAATGCAAGGTCCAGTGTCAGGTCCCGGCTGGTACACAGCCTAGGGGGAAAATAACCTGATTCATCAACTGGTATGTAAGTGAATAGCTCAGAATTTGCATCAATGTATACTAAGATACATTCTGCTTAGGTAAGTAATTCCCAATTAGCAAAAAAATACCTTATTCTATTTTTAAAATAGTCCTTTGCATCATCTGCAATTAAAAAGTCCGTGGTCTCAGTGGCAGAAGAGGTTATTTGTGTTGGAAAGCTTTCCACCTTAAGACAGTTGAGAAACCATCTGCCAGCTGAATGAGGAGAGAAGACAGTCCCGACAGACCCAGCCTGCACAAGCCTGAAGAGCATGGGAGTGGGAGGGGAACAACTAGATGAACAAACTGACCAAACAAGGATCAGCTGAGATTTTTACATAGCTCATTAGAAACAAAAAAAGCCCAAGTGCTTTTCTTAATTCCTGGTCCAACTCTCTCTACAATGATTTCCAGTTTGATTTACCCTTCCTACAAAGGCCAGTGGCTCCATTCAGCCACCCAGGTGCTGCCAGGTGGTTTTTTCCTGAGGAGGATGGAGAGGGCCAGCAGCAGTGGTCTCAAACCACAGCCCTTGAGAGGGAGCTACAAAACAGACTCGCTCAGGTTTGGGACCCAGAAAGTCTTCCCAGCAGCAGCAGAGTGCCCAGCAGAGCTCTGCAATAAATGGCCAAGGATAACTGCAGGCTGGAGACCTTTCAAATGGACCGCTGACAACGCCAGGAGTCCTAATGGCAAAAAGAAAGACCAAATGGCTTTAAGCAAGTCCTTCCAACCTCATTTCTAGGAGCAAAGTTTTAGCTCTATACTTATCTTCTCCATCTCTTCTTAACTTTCTAGTTCTGTGACTCAGCATTTGAGGCCCGTATTTGGAACCAGAATAGCAAGTCAATAAGCTGCCCAGTGAGAGCAATCCCACCACCCAAAAAATCATTAAAGCAATTTTCTCCTCCTCACAGGACACACAAATGTGCAGATGTTCACATGTGCACTAATGTGCTCACAGCTCCAGTGCTCTGCAATAGCTTGGGCATTATGTATTCCCCTCTCAGTGTAACTGTAGCAGAGATGCAGAATCTGGATACAGATATCCATCTGTGTAGACTGAGAAGATAAAGCTGTTTCTGGCAACAGAGAGCGATGGGAAACAAAGCAGAATTGGTGGCAATCACGTGCTACTGTTCCCTTTCAGATTTTGTGACATTTCTTCGTTTGGGTGAAAAAATGCAAACCCAAGTTCCCTAACTGTGGTCATACACCAGTGGTGATTCCCCACACACTTCCACTACCGGTATTGATGCCCTTGGGAATACCTTGAACAAACACCATCCCAGTCTCCCCCTCTAAAAAATTCCTTGTTTCTCATGTTTCTCACATATGGAATTTGAAATACTGTGACTTAGTCCTTGAGCAGTTCGCTTAAACCTAATCTCATTTCTTCTTTAGCAAAAAAACCCCTCATTTAGATCTTTCTTACTGTCAATATAGTTATTATAACCATTGCTTGGGAGACTCTCAGGCCAGCTGGCATTTTGTGTAATAATGTTAATCACAATGAAACCACCAGCCCTTTCATGGGAGTATAATGAAATCTGATAACAAATGGCAACCTTGAAAAGCTATATAGAAAAGCCTCAAAGATGTAAATAGTGCTTCGAGTTGTAATGCACTCAGCTCATGTTTCCATGTAGTAAATGACATTGTCCCAGTCTATCAGAACAGCCCAGTCCATTTCACATTCTTCACTTTATGAGGCTTTAAACTGGAAATTAAATGTTAGGAAACAAAAGCCCAGAGCTCAAGAACATCACTCCAGCAACGTTGTGCTCTCCCTACCTCCTGCCCCATCTTACACTCACCTTCTCTCCCTCCCCATCACTCTCCTTCTCACTTTCTCTTCTGTTTTTCCCATTTCTCTTTTCCTTCTTTCACACCCTTCCCTCCCCCCATCACACTTGCCTTTCAAGTTATCTAGATAGTCCAAGTTAAAATGCATGCAAAAATACGTTTGAATTCTATTTTCAAATATGACCTTGGAAACTATTTGCCTTTCTATTTGGTTAATGAAGAAGGCTTAGTCACTGAATTAGCTCTTCCAAATTGCTCTCAGACTGGATTTTTTTTTCTCTCACCATTCTCAGAGGAGACCAGCTTCCAGAGAGGATATAAATACCCTCTGCAAGTCTACAAACAGCAACATGCCGCTTCTGTTAGCACACACTGTAGTATTGAAACAGTTCCCCAAAATTCCAAAAGTTGAGTGGTGTGTCAGCAACCCAAACTAATGATTTCTGAGCTCTGCAACTCCAGTCCCACCAGTTTTTATTAAAGGCTCACGTCTGAAGTCAGAATTGCCATAATTAGGCTCCCTGCTGAGAAGAAGCAACTGAAGTCTTACGACTCATTTCCTCTCTCCAACTTCAAATAATTCAGCTTCTGGTCCTCACCCTTAATCATCCAGACTACACACAAGTGTTGGTTTGCTCCAGGCTGTCCAAGTGAGCCAACCAGTTTCCTCCAGAACAGAACCCAGGCTCTGCAGCAGGGCTGCTCACTCCAGGGACCTCTCCCCACCAGCAGACACACAAGCTCTCAGCAGATCCAGCTCCACACCTGAAACACTAGTGAGTCCTTCAACACTGCTTCAGTGGTTCCCACCCCTCTGAGCAACCCCAAATCTCTCATGCCACATCAACTCAACTGTGTTCAACACCCAGCCTTGCATTGCCATGCAAGCACAACTCTGACAGCATTCCCACTGCGTACACACTGATTCAAAAACAAAAACTGAGGACCAAGTCTTGGGGGGCACATAAGGCCAGGGAACAACTAGACCAGGCACTACTCATAATCCCTGAGATGCTGTGGCAGTTGCAATGCCACCATGGATGGACTATCCAGCATCAGAACCAAGTGGGAGGTCTGAGGGTGATTTGGAAAGTGGGGGAAGTATGGCAGGCAATTAAAATGCACCCAAACAAGTTTGATTCCTAAATTAAAATCTTGGCACTTCAACAGTTTCTGAAGGTTTTGTTTTAAACAAACGGTGCTATCCAATAGGCACTTGTGTTCTCCTTTCATTTTTAAATGCAAGCCACCTGCATGCAAAGCAGCTAAAAAACTAGTGCCTTCTTCATTTTCCTTTAATGGTCCCTCCTTCCATCCACAGCACAGCTATTCCACATCATCCCGTGCTGAGCAGTCTCACACTGCATGAAGAACATGCTTTTTGGTTGCTTATCACATACCACAGAAAGCAAGTATTTGGAATAACAATCACACATGAGGAGAAAAGTGTGGAACAACTACTGCAACTCCTTCAGCTCTTTGTTTGTTTGATTTTTGGTTTGGTTTGGGTTTTTAACACAGACAAGTCCTTAAAAAGGGAAACATCTGGAATTACTAATTACTACACTCCCGTGCAGACATCTAAACATTTATTATCCTGTCTGTAAATAGCTTGAGGGGACAGGAGGACATCTCTTTACCTCCCCCAAGCAGGAATAAAAGAAGATAACACCTACCTTTAACAATCTGCTTGGCACAGGCATTATAAACTTGTTCCTGGGTTGTATTAGGAGGTAACACTCTATCAAAGACATAGGGCTTCCCTTGCTGCAAACAAAAGAGAAACTCTGTAAGATGAAGAACATTTAAAGCAGTTGATAGCCCCAATTTAACAGGCACCCTGAAATGCAGCATTTGCTACCAAGGAAGCCATTCACTGCAATGGAGATGACAGTATTTTGTTGACTAAACAGATGTGACATCTCGCGTGCTCCAAAACCATCTTTTCTATGGCTGGCAAATAAAACACAGCATATGTGTTCTGTGTGTTCACATTTGGGTCAGCAGCTACAGTTGCAGGAAACAATAAGCTGAAATATCACCAACTGAAAGCTGATTATTTTCCCCCTCTCCTAGGAGCCAAGGAGAAATAGCCATATAAATATTTGCCAAAGATTTGCTGTTCATGACTGCAAAGTAGTGAAAGCTGTGGTGTGAGAAACAACAACCAGATCTGAGGGAAGGAGAAGTTTGCAGGTCCTGAAAGCTGCCTTCTGCTGTGAGCAGGGTGGCCCAGCACAGCCCCAGCACACTACCAGATCCTTTGGCAGAAATAGCTTGGTTTAATTTCTATGTTAAATATGCAAATGTGCGTTGGTAAAACCATAGGTCAGACCCAAACCAGGCAGCCCAGCCAGACTGTTGCTCTAAGCTTGTACTTTACCCAGACATTGTCATGATTTTCATCCTTAGCACCAACAAGTAACAAGATGCTATGTGGAAAAAGCTCCAGAATGACACTTTGAACGGGGCAGCGACCATTTCCAGGGTGTGAATCACCAGTGTCTCACCACAGGCACTGAGCTGCCCTCATTCCCAGGTGACACCAGGACTGACACTGGGTCACATATACACAGATAATACAGTGTACCACCCCCTACACAGGCACTGTCAGAAGATTTTGATTCCTTTATAATGAGTACAATTGGTTACAAGAGAAACATGTATTAGCAATCCTAAAAATAGGTTTGCATGACACTTAAAAGGCCAATCAGTTCTTAAGACAGCAGTTCAGCTCCTTCCAACTCAACAACAAGCAAGACATTTGCATTTAAAATACGATCCCTTTATTGAAAGTTACACTAAGAGGCCGTGTACCATCTTTCTCATCTTCCATCAAAGCCTGTGACACTTCCCTTCGAAGACATGACACCTGCTCTGAGAACATAACAAGGGCTTCAAAGCCAACTGCGAGGTGGCTGGATACCCGAGGTAGGAGCCTTGTTCTGCTGAGCCCACGTGCCATCCCTGCCATTCGCAGGCAGCTGTTCAAATGCTCTGCTCAATTAGCCAGTTTTGTCAGACTTTGATTTTACTTCAAGCAGATCACAAGCTTACACTTGCCTGCTCCTTAAACTCGGGTACTTAACTGCCACAGGGGAAAAGACAGAGGTGTTTTCCTGCAATGTGTGTTCTTCATGTTTCACCCCAGAACTTTGCATCTCAAGGATAAAGAGGCAACTTATAAATCACTTAGTAAATAATTCATGGTCTTCTGAGTGAACACTGGGCCATCCAAGCACCCCACTTGGTAAGACACAAGCCCACAGAGGTGACTCAGTCTGACATGCCAATGCAGCCCCAGACCCCAGTCTCCCCCTGGCAGAGCAGTGGGACTGCTGGGAGCATCCAGCTGGCACCCACCCCAAAGTCTGTCCCTCCACAGCTTCCCATGGACAGTGCACGTTGTGTGGCTCTCAGCTAGACAAAGCTCTCTATTCCCAGGATGAGGAGGGCTGCCCAGCCCTGCTGTAATTGTTCTGGAACAATTTCTCAAATTGACTTTTTACCTACTTACCCTCATTTTGCTTATTCCAAGCACTAGACAACAAGCCCTAATGCAAGAAGCCAAAAAACACACAGACACACAACCTCAGCCATCCACTTATCCCATTTATGTCCTTCATGCTTGACTTGAGGCTTATTAGCTAAGCAATGTGAGAGCAGCAGAGAGGGATGCCAGTACATCATCCTACCATGGCAAACACAGCACTCCAGGCAAACATTGCCCTGGTGCAATCAATCCAGCTCTTCTCCTGAGCCCTCAACAACTATAATATCAGATAGTTCCCAAAAACAATCCCATCACAAGTGCACTGCACACAGCTGAAAGAGCCACTGGCTGCAACTGTTACTTATCTGCCAAAGTGAAAAGCTATAAATGTAAAGCAGCAATTGACAAACATGCTACATAGGTCAAATTTCTGCCTAGGGTTTTTTTTTTCTGGCAAGCTGAAAGACTGGAACACCCATCACTGATATCTGAAGAAAATAACATCAAGGTTCACAAAGCATCTGCCACAAACCACTCAAATGAGAGGGCTCCATTATCCAAGCAGCACTTACTGGTTTTTTGGGGAGGTTTCTTGGGGCCCCATCTCCATGTTGATCTTGGACAACGACAACCCAAGGCTCATGCTCCTTTCCACAAAGCAGAGTTTGATGAGTGCACACAGGCCACCCTGCCTATCTTTAGTTTGAGAGTTTACACCACTTTTGCTCTACTACTGCTTCTCCTCTGCCCTAAATCCTCTCAGTCCTGCTCAGCCCTCTTCTCCCCACCTACACTGCCAGCTGCACTCCCAGGTCCTTAGGCTCCTCATCCTCCTTTCACTTAGTTAAGAAGTTCCTGCTTGGGTTCCTGATGTTGGGCACTTCCTGTGTCACCCCACTCACTTTGTTCAGCTTCCTGACCCTTCCATCCCACCAGCTCTCCTTGGTATATTCCTCACCACCACCTCCACCCAGCCCCAGGCTCCTGGAGGCAGTCTGTGACCTTCACAGCCTTTCCCACTGGGTTGTCCCTGACCCCTTCCATGTCCAAGCTGGGCAGCTCAGACTCACTCTGCACATGTCCCGCAGGAGCTCACCCTCAGCTTATGGGGCCTGGAAGAGACCATGACACCTTAGGCAGGGAGAAGATGTCCAGCTTCAAGAAAAGCTCTGGCAATTCAGCTGCCAAGATACTGTTGAGATAGAGTATTTTTCTCTGGCTCAAACTACAGTTTTGGGGTTTGGTTTGGTTTTGATGTTACTGTTACAAGTTCTTTTGCCAGACTTTCCTCAAAGGTAACAAAGGCATATCCATCCTAGAAAGGCAATAAGCTGGCAGATTCAAAGGTTTTGCTCAAAAACAGAGAGGCATGGTGAGCAAGCATGAACATCACCTTATTTTTAGCATGTTCCCAAGCAGTACTTTTTCCTCTATTGTCATCAGAAATAACACAACTGATTTTCGGGTTTTTTTCCAATGTAACTCAGCTTGAATGAAGTCCCAAAAATCAGGAAGATTTCAGCCTTATTAGAGGTTATTCAAGAAAGTAATAAGCAGCTAGAAATAAAATGTTATTTTCTGAGTTAATGCTGTTTTATTTGAGCACCTCCTCCATACATTATTTTTCAACCTTTCTCATTATATGCAGCGTATTCTCTCTCATACATAAATCACATCTTCCTTCCTATGCCACTGCTTCCTACAGTTCCCCTGACAATCTGTTCCATTAACTTCTGCCACTGCTGCATAATGGCCAGGCTAAGTGCTTCGATCCACCCACACAATTCCTGTTGAAGTTGTATTGACAGCAAGACAGATTCTGTTCTGGCCCTTTGATAGCACAAAGAATGCCATTCGTATGTATTGCTAATTTTTATTTCACCAGCTTTATGCTTAGAGTTTCCTACTGAGTTTACAGGCTTGGCGTTTAAAAAAAACGTGAGGATTTCACAAGCACAGAAAGGATCTTAAACATAAATGCATGTGCTACCAAACCATCATTTCACAAGCAACATCTCAGAGCAGTACTATCACTAGAAGCTAATATGGTCTCAATCACAGATACCAAATACATTTCCTGTTTAAAAAATGAAAAAAACTCAACTCTCCTAGATCCCACATAGACAAGAAATGAGAATTGCTCAGTGCTTCGAGCTGCATGCTAAGAATTAGGAGCCTCAGTGCAATTTCATGATTAATTCTCTGTGATCTTCATTTAGACAGATGTTCAGGGTGTCTCCACCAGTGTATCTGCAGGTTAGGAAGCAAGATGGCAAGTGACTTTCAGGCATCTGAGTTTGGAGGCAGAATCCACAGTCCAAGGTCCAACCCCAAAGTGCCTTATAAAACCCATAGGCAAGATGAGATGGCTTAGGACAGAATTTCCAACAGGCAGCATGTAGCTCAGAGCTACAAATGCTGAAGTGGGAAGGAAGAAGAGAGCATACAAAATTATCTTTGCTTTCTGGGGGCTGCAAGGAGACACTTGAGTCTAATGAGAAATTACAGCCTGAAGCCAACCCCTAGAATTAGAGCTACCATCCAGATTTCTCCCAAGACAGATCCAAGTTTACTCTGCTTGAGCAGATGACAGCTGTGAGTAACCTACATGACAACAGGCAGTTGTGAGTACACCTTCTGCAGTTCTGACCCCAAAGATGCAAGCTCTGCTGATGGTGACAGTGAAGCTCATTCATACTTGCCTTCAAAACACCGTGCCAGTACATCTCCTCACATGGTTTGCACCTAGTGGAAGGTGTCTCTGCCTGCCAGGGGGTTGGAACTAGATTTAAGGTCCCTTCCAACCCAAACTATTCCATGATTCTGTGATCCTTGAGGGCGTCACGGCTTTGAATGAGACTCAAGAAGATGTCATGCATTCATTTTTAAAGGACAGAAAAACATCCATCAGTCCAACCAAGGCTCATGTCCAGACATCCCCCAAGTGCAGAAACATAGAGGCAGGTGGGAGACTCAAATTGCAGATTCCAGGAAGAAGCACCCTGACAAGGCTGTCCCTGCAGAGCATCTGCCCCATGGTCCACAGGTGAAAGCCATCAAAACAGCTCCTAGGATCACTGTCCAGACTGCTCTGGGGTACAGAACACTTAATGGGGATGCAGGGGAAGGGTATTTCAGGATAGCCAAAGAGTTAGGTGGTGATTAGGGGAGGACAAAGGCAAGGAAAGGAAGGGATGTGAGTGATTTGAGGAGGAACAAACATGGCACGAAGGGACAAAATCACCAGCCTTGTTAGCAGGCTGCTGGTCACTATGCTTGTCCAGCCATGCCCCACACCTGAGCAGCACAGTCCCATCTTTTTACTAAATTCCTTTTTAACTCTCTTCCTAGGTGAGGGAGCTCATTCTGTGTGCACACATGTATGGGGGTCCAAGCACCAGCAACTGAAGTGGGACCACAGGTCATAAGGTCCATGTGTCCCTGCTGCCAGCTGCATTTCTGTGCAAGGAGATCCAGGAAAGGGGCTCAGCCTCAGCTGGATTTGGCTCTTCCTAACAGCTGATGGGGCACTCAGCTGAGATAGGCAGAGAGATCAGGTTGCTCTCATTCATCTTAGTCATAAGGCAGGAGTGCTGTTTTCTCCACATCCTGGTCAAACACAGGCATCCCCTTTTCCCCTGTAAAAGGGGTACATCAGCCATGCAATCATCTGCCAATAGCTCAGGAAAACTTGTGGTGCCTGCAGAAACAAAATAGTGCCAAATCACACAGCTCAGTTTAACAGATGAATTGTTTGGCAAACTCTGACTCTGCTGAAACTCTGTCATTTTATTCTGCTTCTCTATACAAGTCAAAGAGCTTTATTGATGCAGTTGGGATGAATGATCTATGCAGGGGTTTAGCACACCCTACAAGATGCTGCTGCCAGGATATACAACAGATGAGAACACAGGTAATAGAATCATGTGATATGTAGGAGCTTAATTAACGGGAAATTATTTCCCAGCTAGTTGTCACTACCATAAGTGCTCTTGCAGGAGAGGTTTCATAAATAAAATATATATACTTGCAGGCCTGGAAGACAGAATTTTTCAAAGAGCAGTAAGCAAACTGTTACCAGCAGCAATTCAATACTTGAGTCGAGGCACATCCCTCACACAGCTCTGAGCTTCTCCCTTACAAGGTGGCATAAAACACATTGCTTCCCTTTAGCCTGTAGGAGTAGGAATTAAAGTCTTTTCTCCCTTTGAAAATGCAGAGGCCACATTTACTGAACACTGCATCAGATTTCCTCCATTTGCAAGTGGGATAGAGAGCTGGCCCTGCAAATTTCCCCTGGAATCACAATTTATTAGATACAGGGACTTATTTTCCCCAGAAGTGATAGAGATTCTGCAACTACAAGGTTGTTACTATCTTGCTGATAAGGCACAATAAACAAACAGGCTCTACCCCATTCTCCTGAAGCCACTTATCTCTAGTAACAATTGGAAACATGAGGACTAAAGACAGAGAAAATAAATGCATGTTAGCAAAACAGTTACATTTAGTTATTCTATTTTCCCTTTATTCAGTCATACTAAGGAAATGCTGCTGCCATCCTACCCATTTTCTACATTATCTTGCCCTCTGAAAACATCGAGGTAGGAGCACCTCGCCTAGTGGATGAGAATTCAGAACACTTGGGATTAAAAAAAATGGAAATTTTATTCAGAATAACCTAAATACACTACTTAGTCAAACTAAGTTCTCCAGAAGGAATTCTTTAATCTTAGTAATACTCCTAAAACTCAGCAGCCACGTATGAACAGGACTGCAGAGCAATTGCAGTCCAATACAACATTACTTTTGCATAGCAGGCTTAATTATTGATCTACCTTATGAATATTTCTGTGGAGCTGATGGAATTTGGCTTGTGGCCAGCGATCCACTTTTAGCTTTCACTCTCAGCAGAAAGAACTTTTAACTCCTAGCAACAAATCCTGGTTTTGGAAAGCATGATTTTATTTTGTTATAGATCGGCACTTTAGGAAACCAAGCCTTAGAAATAATTTTAAAGCTTTTCTTCTACCTAGATCCATGACCTCAAAAATATACTCTGTAAGAAATCTTAGATGAATTCTAAATATAAAGACCTCCCAGTACAAAGCCAACTACTAAATAATAATCTTTAGCAACATTTTTTTATACTTCTGCCACAGCAATACTCAGAGTCACAGCTCTCCACTATTATTTACTTCTCTCGGTGCAAACCAATCCCTACTGTCCAGAGGATGAGATGAACCCAGTGTATCCAGCCACCACAGACCCCACAAAAGCTCTAACCCCTCGTTGGTGCTTCTCAGCCTGCCAGATGAGACATTACCAAGAGAACACTAGTCACAAAACCAAAAAAAAGCTCTGCAACCTGTCTCCCAGCCCCAAGCCTGGCCATCAGATGATAAACTACTGGCTGACAGACTCCTCCAATCCAGGAGGAGGGCTGAAGTGGGGGCTGGAGAAGCAGCACCCTGGTGCACCCGAGGCTCAGCAGCTCTGTCACTGCAGCCTGGCTGGGGGCACCCACCAGCACCATGGAAAATGGGACCTCTTTGGTGAGGGCAACTGACTCACTCCTCTTCTGGGACTCCTCAGTGCTGCGTGGCTTGAGAACAGTATGAGGAGGTGGAAAGGCCTCTGGACATAGCCTCCTTCAGCTCTTTGCCATCCTCATTGCTTGGCAGGCAGAGTGGGGCCGGCAGCCTCGGCAGGGACACTGCCCAGGTGGGGACACTGCCAGGTCAGTGACCAAATGCCCAGCAGCATCAAGCACCACTCACGAGTTACCAGCAGCACTTAGTCCCTGCATCCTTTGATACTCCTTCCACGGGGCAGCCGAATGCCATGGGGACCAGCACCACCCTTCCAGCCCACCAGTGGTGGCATGCCAGCCAGCAGCTCACAGAGTTGGGCCTCGATTACTTAACTGCTTATGCAACAACACAAACCTGGGTATTTGGGGAGAGCGGAGTTATCCTCCTGCAGTTACATTTAATCTCTGGAAAGATAAAACTGCGTTAACAATTGTGGGAAAAAGGAATTCATTTGGTGCTCTGTACAGCACTAGTTTAAGATGTTCATCATTTCCTGGGTCTTTCACCCCCCATTAAGAAATTGGGATAACTTTTCCACACTTCTCTTTCTTTCACAAAATTATTTCTCCTATCTTTCCTCACAAAACTAAGTTTTAAGTAGATACGTGACTGTAAATTCCACAGACCTCTCTGCTTTATCCTAGGTATAAAACCATTGGAGCAAGGAATTAGACAAAGGCTACTTGCACAGTCCTCAGGGATCCAGGAGAATCATTTTTCAGCACCCTCTGGCTTTCAGGTAGCGTACACCACTGTATTATGTGTAACAGAGAACTGCTGTTTTCATTTAATGTGCTCTAACAAATTTAATAGACCTTTTCAGGCCTATTCGAAGCTACCTTCATAATCTACTCATTCGACAAGCTTAATTTATTTAACATGCTGTCACTTGTATTGCAAATAAAGATCCTCTGGACATCAGAGGTTCGTAAGCACACAGAAAGCTTGCAAGGATCTTTACTACATAATACTCAAAGTCACAATCAGCACACAGGGTCCTTGTCTAACCTGCTTTTGATAGCTTCCACCTTCAACAGACACCTTCCAAACCCTTCCAGGGAAAAAGCACTCAGGGAGCTCTGAAGGTAAACCAGACTCAAAATTATTCTTTGTAGAAGAAAAGAGAAAGAAAGGTACCATAATAGACAAGTCTGAGACTCCTCTAACTAAAGGTCTTAATGATTTTTGTAGCAGCTGAGAATGAAAAGGGACAACACACTAATTATTTATTTTGTAAAAATGTAATACTTCAAAATTGGTTTTAAACTACGGGGGTTTTGTTACTTAATTATTCTGTTCTTTTATTTAACACTTTTATTTTCTTTTAACAAAAAAGAAAACTTCATAGCCAGAAAATAATGTAGTAAAACCTGTCCTCAGGCAGCTCCCTACAGCAGCAGTGGAAGAGGAGTCAGACAAGGCCACCTCATGGCTGGGGGGCCATGGGAATAAGCTATGTGTGGAGCAGCATCTCTGCTTATCATCAGTGTTTATAATAGTCCAACAACAAGCAGAACAGCTCAAGGATATTTCAAAATATGAAACGAGGCAGTTTTGGTGAAGGAAAAGTAGCGGGTAAGATGCTCACCTTCAGCTCCCCGTACAGAATGGAAATACAACATAAACCAGGCCCTGTTCAAGACATAACTACATCTTAATTCTGCCGTGGCAGCGTTGTGGTAATCTCCACTTTGTTAAACATATCACTTACAGATTTATGGGGCAACTGGGTGGCTCAGGAGATTAGTAATGGGATACTGAGCACTGTCAGTTGTAGATTCAAATCCACCTCAGGTCAGGAGAGGTCAAATGAAATGAGAGGGCACCACTGGTCTGTAGAGCAGCTTTCTTTTCAGCATGCTCCACAAAAACAAGGATTGCAGGGGATCAGAGAACAAACTACACCATTGGTCATGGAGCATTCAGTCAAGCTGGATATATATTCGCAAAAAGAAACAAGTGAGATGCTTGCACCCCACTACCTGCATCGTACCGTGTTTGCTCTGCAGAGGAAGCATTCCACAAGCATAAACTGCCAATTTGCAGCTGGCTGTGTACTCATTCAGTCTCCTGGGGATTAATCCAGAGCCACTAATTTATTGTGCGACTGAATCCTGAGGGAGGAGTTCCTGGAGGGTCTCAAAACTGTCCTGCCAATCTCAAGAGCAGCAAACCCAGACCCCAGTGTCCTCAGCAAGTCTGGGCACATCTCTGCTCCCCAGCCTGACTCCCTTCACGCTGGCCTGTGCAGAGCCAAAATGCCACCTGCGTGGTGGCACACCATGGTGCAAACATGGTTCTCCACTGGGGACACGCTCCACCAAACAGGGTGGAATTGTTCTCATCCCATTCTCACCAATAGCAACGTGTAGGACCAACACCAACACCAGTACATGTAGGTTATTTTCCTCTGGCCTCAAGAGCAGAAAGATCTCAAGTGTTCAAAAGCCCAGACTGGTAGTATCCAAGATAGGCGAGATGGGAAGATGCCAGCATCCATAATCCAATAGAGTAACTGTACTCCCAGAGATCAGGAAACACCCCTCAACCTTGATACCTTGCTGGTTCAGTGTGTTCTCAGTTCACTGGGAGACTAGTAACAACAATTCAGACTTGCTTCCCTATTAACAAAGCAAGATAGTAAATGCCAGTAGTGCTGGGAGCTGGGATGTTTACTGACCTGGTGTTGTATCAGGAATTCAAAAGCCTACAGTGTAACAGAAATTCTATCACTGGTCTGTCCCAGCCTCCTTCCATGCCTTGTAATTAAAACCACAAGCACTGAAAACACATCAGAGAATTAAGGAAGGAGAACAGCGGCACCACCGCTTCTGTACTTCCCTCTACCTTTTCCATTGAAAAGTGACACTCAAAAGAAGAACTGGAAAGGCAGCACATAGGGCAGTGCTGTATCTGGTTTTATCTGTAGAAGCATTTGATGCACAGCTGCCCTGGCACTACCTTCCATTTTGTAGCTTGACTGCCTGTAGTCTAGACTCACGTTGTATATTAGAAATATTTGGCTCTGCATCCCAAGGACTATCGTAACGGCTATTATTTGAGCATGGAAGAGCCTTCATAGGAGCTCAGATGTCGAGGCAGGCAGAGCAATTACCCTGTCACCAAGTAATGCAGACAAGTTGCTCCTGGCAACAAACCTCTTCAAACACGGACGGAGAACAGCGTTCAGAGAACAGGGTGCAGAGCTCAGGGGCCCATGCAGGAGCGTGGCCATTTTGATGGGCTCCCGCGCACCCGCCGCTCCTCCCCCTTGTGGTGCTGCGGGCAACAGGGCACCTGGGGCAGGCCACAGCTGCCTGTCCTGACACCCTGTCACTGCAAGGGCATGCTTCACCTGCGAAATGCACACCTAACAGCTTATCTAGTAAGAAATGGGAGCAAGATTAGATCTTCCGAGCAGGAAGATGCAGGAACTGCAGTGTTTCATATGGACTTTGATTCCCATTACAAAATCACTCCCCTCCTTTCACTCTGGTAACACTTCTATTGATCCCTTTACCTTTGCTTCTGATTCTAATCTCAGTTTGCCCAGATTCCTCTCCCCCTGCCATTTTGCCCAATTTAAGACAGGCAGGGGTGGAGAAGAGAGAAGGCAGCTTCCCTTTGGGAGGAACAAAGCTACCCACAAAGCTCCAGGCTGGAGATTCAGCTTTAGCCTGCAAGCCCACTGGTTTCTGCCATCCATACCCTCTGTATGAAGAGGAACATGCTCGCTCCCATCCATAACCTTACAACCAACAAGATTCTCCTTCTGGGCTTATTGCACTGAATTCCTTATGTATCTCATCTCACTGCCTGGAGGAAAATCAAGTTTTACTTGATATGTCCAAATCTCACAATTTTAGCACAAATCATCCAGTCTTCCACAAAGTAAAGCATCTGGGGACGGGTTATTATACAAAAATCATAGCTTTTAATAATATTTTAAAAATACAGATACTGTCTCTGGTGTGGCAGGTGGGACCTAGGAAAGCTTAAATAGGAAAGTGTTAAACAGAGAGCTCAATGCTATTTGTAAAACCCACACATCTGTGGGAGTAAGGCCATGACACTGCAGTGCTTGGTTTGGTAATACTCAGAAATCCTATTCCAGTACAGGCATTCCTACCTGTACCTCTGCTTTGTAAAAATCACATTACCTAATTAGACAAGTCGAGACCAAAAAAATCATCCTTACAAAAACATCACAACCCCTTACAAACTAGAATTACTGCCACCTCCATTTTTGCACCAGTTACCAGGAGGAATCTGTTTTTTGCATGTCTGATAAGTTAATCCATCACTGATAAATTAAGTCAATCATAAAGAAATTCAGAATTGTTTAAATCTCATTAAAAAATTAAGTGGAACAGGTTCCAAATGGCTTTGTATTTGGTAGAGAGAACCTCTATGCCAACTTGTCCCATACCAAGAAATCTGTGGTGACAAGTTGTGCTCTCCTGGACAGCTGGCAAAGGGGTTCTGATTGTGTTACTACACAGAATGCAGCTCAAACTGTTACACAAATAATATGAATAGAAGTGATGTTACGGAGCTGGCTGAAACACACACACAGGCACACACAACAAAATACCCTCCTCTGAACTTCGTAAGAACAATCAGCTGCAGAATTTCTTTTTGAAATGCACTGCTTGGACCTTCTTTGCTAATTTTTGGTTTCTTAAGTGCAAAAATAGATTTTCTGGCTCATAACCTCTTCCTGTGCCTTCCCTGCAGCTAGAAACACATCACAGCTTACATACACAGCACTTCTCTTCTTACAGCATAGCAATGAGATCAGCAGACCAGCCCTACTTTCTGCTACATTATCCAGAAACAGGCAATGCTGGCTGGAATTATCTGACAGTCATTCTATTATCAGATTTAGTAATACTGCTATATTCCTTCTGCATTTCCCAGTCTTCAAAGCAGGGTACAATCCGGCCTGCCACACTCTGTCCTGTTACAGTGTTCAGGAGGGACCACAAGTGATCATGCTAAATGCAACACACGAGTGAAAGCCCTTGTGCTGTCCGTCTCTCACATTGACCCACTGTGGCAAGGAAAATGAAGACAAGACCATGATATATGAGATGACAGTCATAATAAACACAGTACCTGTCTCTTATGTAAATCATGATTCACATTCCTATTTCTCTCGAGCAGATACAAATAAAACCTGCAGGACACAGGACTGGCAACTAGCAGAAAATAAGGAGGGTAGGAGATCGCAAACAATCCTTAAGACCTTTTATTTGCATCAACCTAAGCAGCTGCTCTTCCTGTTAAGTCACAAGCCATTTTGCTGATGGACTTCAACCTCCCGCCACCCTGCTTACCTTTCAGCTCATCATTTGGCACTATTTAAAAAAAAAAAACAAACAAACCCAAACTCCTTAGTTCTGAAGCCACAGAGGTCTCTTGCCTTCCCCATCCTTGATGTTTATCCAATTTACAATCCCTAGAGCCAAAGCCTCTTCAACCTATGCCACTTCAAATGGCAGGTTTTAATAATAATAATAATAAAAAGCAAGTAGTTCTTGTTACAGAAACCAGCTCAGCCTTGGAGATAACTGGTAGATGAGTACAGTCGCCTCTCCACCTGGCCCTTCTGCCCCTCAAGAGGAGAGGTAACCTTCCCCAGACACATGAAGAGTCCAGCGGCAGGGAAAAGGAGCTGCCCACTTTGCCCTCACCAGAGCTCACCTAAAGAGGCTGAGCGCTGCCTGCTTATGCACCCAAGGCAACGAGGGATGTCGATTAGCAGTGCTCCACTGCGATGGCTGTGAAACCCCCCCCGCGGGCAGGATCAGAGCTGCAGCAGCAGGACACTGCTGTGTTGTTGGCCCCACACGGCTCTCGGCAGCAGCTCCTGCTGTTGGAGGAGCAGCGGGGCTCCAGCGTTGGCCCCTGCTCACCCACCGCTGCCCTCCCACAGGGCAGCCACTGCCTGCCTGAAAAATACAGCTACCAACGGCTCTTCAGGAAAGCGGGACAGACACACAGCAACGGACTCCAAATCTTAAGGACAGAAGGCACCTCTCTTCAAGACAGAATAATTGCTTTGAATTCCCACACTCACCAGCAAGACTACACAGACATGCAGCCACTTCAGCTTTCAGGGTCTCATTTTTTAAAGAATGAGTCTCAAATGGTTTTCCCAAAATGAAACTGAAGTGTGTGCTGGCAGCCACCATCGTACCAAAAATCAGAAAACCTGGAGATGTAAACCACCAAACCAGAGATAAGAGAAAAGGAAGGATTATTTCCATTGTATAAACACGAGACCAGGAGGCTGATGAGCCTAAAGTCACTTGCAAATCAAATTCAGGTTTGTTCTGTTCCAGTACAAAGTCTGAATCCAAAAGAGGCTGAAGGCAAGCTCTGCTGAGGTTAACAGATGAAGAGTTGCATCAAGCCAGAAGAGCAATGTACTCAGCTCAGGAAATACTCTGCATTCATCTAGTACTGCTGTTGCTGAAATAGCACATGTACATTTCATAAACATAAAATTAAGTGACCTCTTTCCTTGTTAAGAAAACCTAAGTCCTGTATTAAGTGATACACTGTTGACCAATTCGGACAAAAGTGAATTTAAAAAAGAAAAGAAACCAACAACAACAAAAAAAACCAAACCCAGGGCAATGGTTCAGTCTGCTTCTATCAAACAACCACATCCGTAAGGCTCTCCATGCAGCCAGCCTTCCCAAAGCCCCACAGGCAGCACCTGGAGCTGGTTCCTCCTGCAGCAGGTCCTGCCCCTCTGCCAGGAGGGGGATGGACAGCCCGGAGAGCTGCTGAAGGCAGCTCCTCACTGCTATCAACCAAGTGGCCAGTTCTGCACTTGCAGGTATTTGTAACCACCTCAAATAAGCAGCCCTTCAAACATCTTGAGTAGAGGATGGAGATGGCAGCAACTCATCTCAGCATTTTTTTCCCCAAAGGGGAGCAGCTCTGCAGGTGGGTTGGGGGGTTCCCGAGCTGGGCAATGACAACCTGGGGGTCCCATTCCTCACTCCTTTCCCAGCTCCAGCACTGGCTCACACAGCACACCCAGTGTGAAACCACCAGCAGAGCCCTACCTTCCTCCTGCACAGAAAGAGGGAAGGCAACTCTTAAATGGTCCTTCACAGCCCAACAATCACACATGGTGTGATTAAAATAAATTGTTTATACTGGCAACCGTTTTGTTTGAAGTTTATGGCTAAGGTTATTCTACAACACTCAATAAATCTGGGCTGCCTCTAAAGCAAGCAATGGACAGAATAAATCCTCTATTATCAATGTAAGCAAATACTCTTCCCAAGTATAAAGAAACATGCTTCTGTATAGCAAGATTATCTTTGCTTTAAGATTTCTTTGCACCATTGAACTACTCTGCTTTGAAGTTAAATTGTAAAAGGTACAATAAAGTGAAAAATAATCAAACTGATGCGTTTATCAAATGACAGCAGTTTTCCAATGGGTATTTATGGTTGACCCAGAAAGTGGTAAGAAAAAAAAAAAAAGCATACATTTGGGTTTTAAGAGGAGAAAATCAAACAAAATGCAATAAAAGGGGAAAAAAGAGGTAATATAAAAGGAGAGAAAAGTGGAGGATGGACAAGACACAGGGGTAGACATCTGAGATGAATAGGTCAATCTTCAGTAGTGGCATTTTGTATTCTTGATATGGTGACAAAAATCAGTGTTGGGCTGTTAAAGAGGAATTAAGTGCTGCAGCTGGAGAAAACTGAGCTGTATGGTACAGACAACTGCGTCTGCAGTGCAGCTGGAACTGCTGCTGAGCAGCAGTAAAGCCCAGGAACAGCGTGGGGCTTCCCAGAGTCAGGGAAGGGCACGCAGCATTGATCCAGCCACCAGCACATCCCCTCAGGAACACAGCAAGCAAGGCAAGACGTAGGCATTTGCTGTGCCTGC
The DNA here is from genome assembly GCA_020745705.1 of Hemiprocne comata. Lineage (NCBI taxonomy): Eukaryota > Metazoa > Chordata > Aves > Apodiformes > Apodidae > Hemiprocne > Hemiprocne comata. The sequence continues at coordinate 2,520,670 of CM036591.1, forward strand.
TCCAGCCACAGGCACCTCTTGCTGGAGCATCCCTCCCCCTATGAGCTAGTCCAGTGTACATATAGATACAAATATAGACATATACATCCTCCAGCTGCATTCTGTGCTTCCCTCACCAAGCTCTAGTGCCTGCAAGTAAAGCTGCTCAGCTATTTGTACTACAGAGCAAAGCACTAAACAAAAAGCCAGATGTCTTTTCTTAGTAGAGTTTTGGAACAGGTTATTACTAAGTGAATAACGAACTCTCAGAGCTCTGTGAGAAGTTGCAGCATGAGCCACATCTCACTGTTGGCCTAAATACAGAGATACAAGCAATTCAGGAGAACTGTACAGCAAAGAAAAGAGACTACAACTGCAGAAAAATCCAACTTCTGTTATCAGCTTTGCTAAAAATATTCACTAACCCAGTTCCCTCAATTCAGATAAGGGTCTCCTGCACATCCTTTGCTAAGTGAGAGAATAACTTAGCAGTCAGAATGACACTTGTGTGTCAGAGACTCAACTCCCCTGTAGATTCCCAATGTGACTTTAAAAATCACCTTTCAACCCCCCAAAATAAGAGGTCATCTTCACCTCACAGGCAGTCACCAGGACAAGGAAATAGGAAAGACTGTGTCATAGCAACAATATGTAAATAAATTCTGGAACACTGTGTTCAGGTGTACAGCAAAAATTATTGCAAGCTTTTGGGCCATTCGATAGATAAGAAAATGTGGTTTTCAGTATCACATCCTCCTCACACAACAGACATGTCTACAACAGTTTCAAAACAACCACAGTTTTTCAAGAATCCTAATGCTCCCTGACCCAGAAGAGAGTCTTACACCAACCAAGAGCATCTCCTATCCATCATTATAACTAGGTAGTGGAGCAAGATTTCTTTGGCAGGGAGTGAAGCACTGGAAAAATGAATCACTTTTAGTAAAGACATCTTAGAGGACTACGATTAAATATTTAAGTTTTTATCTCTGAAGCCTCATTTCTCATGGGGAAAAAATCCAACATTCTTGGTTTCAATAAGACTCAATCTCTTAATTTGAAAATATGCATTTTCTGAAGCTGTCTTGGGACCAATTATCAATATTATAATGGGAATTGGATAACAAGCACATGCATTTCCAGGACATCCCATAAAAAGTCAAGAACCAAAGAGGCCATAGGTATATAGAAAAGGTTTGGTTCTTTCCAGCAGATGAATAAAACCAGGAATCCATCAGAAAGACCACCCCTTTGACTCCACACTTTCAGACTCTGAAGGATCCTATTTAGGATATATTGAGGTAAAGATTTTTTTGCTGTTGTGTTGGTTTTGTTTTGTGGGTTTTTTTAAAGCATGCAATATTTTCACATGCCAAAATCCAATAAAATTCAATAAAGGGATTTTCCCAGTTCACAAAGGCATCACACAGACAACCTTCATTAGCCAATGTGCACCTTCCAGTGGAGCTGGGAAAACAAATATTGGCAACAACGCAGTCAAAAGTGTCAAGCCATTTCTAAGCAAGTCTAGATGACTTTGCTGCCTCTAGACCCGCAGGGTCAGCTGAAGCACAGGTGACCCTGCATTGCACACCCAGGCTGCCATCTCAAATGACTTGTACCCAGTGTCCCTTCATTTTCCTGCCCAGCCAGAGACAGAGCTCTGCTGTCTCCCCCTGCAGCATCCTGGCTCTCACCAACACAATTGAGAGCAGACCCTGAGCAAGACTCTTTCCCACAGATACAGGCTTTTTCAGTCATCTGAGGATCCTGGTAAATATCTTTTCAGAATGAGTTTTACCTTGGCATGACCTGAGTTTTAAAAGGCTGGAGCAACCTAAAAGCAAAAAAAAACAACAACAAAGGGACAGTAAAGGGTCTAAAAGTAGTTGTTAGGTAACTGTGTTTGGTCTCGTTGGGTTACATTAAGACATAACAAGTCAAAGTTAAAAGGGATCCAAACAAAAATAGACACAAACATCCTGTGCACAGCACTGCTGTCTTTTGTTAAGAAAAACAAAACAACAAGAAACAAAAAACCCACAAAAAACCCCAAACAAACCACAAGAAAATCCCCTTGTGTAGATCTTTTGATGAAAACATTCATGCCAAATTCCAAATGTACTTCAACTAAACCAGCCAGAATTTTACAAGAAAAGCATCAGCAACCAGACCATCCCAAGCCATGGAAGCTAATGGGTGGAAATTGGATTATGTGTGTTTCTTTTCCAAGCAGAGAACAGATCACCCCATTCATCTGTTCCTTCTATGCCACTGCCCCTTTCCAACACGTGTCCACAACTCCCCTTTTCCCTGCGTGTCTGGTATTACCAATGAACAGCACAGCTCAGCCTGTGTACACTGAAATCTTCAAACAGGACAACTGGCAAATACTGATGACACAAGATATTTAACTTTAAAGGAAAAGCCCACCTTTAAGCAAAGACAGTTGTGAGATCTACAGGATCTGCAGCTCTGCATCTTGCTCCGATATGCTGCTTACAGAGCTAGAAACATGTCTCAGTGTCTGAAGACACATTATGCATTTCAGATCAGGAAGTTTGGAAGGAAACAAATCCTAAGGTAAATAATTTCAATGATAGCAGGAAGGACACCGAAGATAATACCAAGAGTGTCAGCAGTCTAGTTAAGAACTGTCAAGAAAAACTAAATTAAATAATCTCCCCTCCTAAGTATGTGTTTTTATGGAAATATCTCCCTCCTCCACCCTAATCCTTGAAAAACTACTACAGAGAAAAGCGTGTTAATATTAAAGGCTTGTAAGTGGCATCTCATCCTTCATTTTACCTTTTGTAATGGCTTTTATTCTTCTGGCACAGAAGAAATAAACAGTGACACAGTATGAGGAGATGTAAGTACACATCACTCCCTAACAGCGTCCTCACCGCACGCTAAGCCTTCGTTTAGGGCAGGCAGCTTCAGGAGAAATCATCTCCAACGATGCAGAAAACAAAAGTGCTCCCAGACTTCCCCAAATACCAATAAATCTGCCTGTACCAGACTGAAGAGCCATTTGCAAAAACGAATCCCAACACCAGTGACTGACTACGGCATCTCAGGGGAAGGAAACAAAGACTGCAACAAGCTGGAACCAGGCACACCACTGCTGAATGGTCTAAACCTTCTGGTCTCAATCAAAGGCATCCTGCAGGAGCCACCAGAGGAAAAAGGACAACACTGACAGTGGCATCAGACTACATTGTCCAGTTGCTTGACAATCCATCTTGTTGAAACAGATTATCTATATTTGAAGTTTTGAAGCTTTAAGCAGAAATCCATGGTTTTGAAAGTACAGGTGTGCAGGATTGAGGTATTTTTAGAAAAAGATATCCAAATGGGATTAGAAAATGATTTTTAAAAGCCTCCAATGCCCCAAGAAAACATAAAAGGGAAATTGTTTGGTGAAAATGATTTTAAAAAGCCTCCAATGCCCCAAGAAAACATAAAAGGGAAATTGTTTTGGTGAAAAAAAAATAAGCTTTGTATTTTAAGTAAATCTTCTTTCTAGCACCACCAACAATAACGAGAAGCTATTTCCACACTGTATTTCTCACTTCATTTTTAGAAAACAGAAAAGCACATACAAGTACAGCTTCATCCAAGAAGCACACATTGATCCATGTTGAATAATACTCCTCCAGTTCAGCACTTACAGACAAGCTTGAAAGAATATCCCTTCCAGAAGGGAAATAGCAGAGGATTCAGAAAAGAAACCCTCCAAACCACACTGTCCCTGCAGAAGTGACTATCTATGCTTAAATCCAGGAAGAACATGCCAAGCAGCATTTAACAAGCCAAGGATTTTGCTTCAGACCTTAAGTGGGAGGAAAGGATCTGTCTCAGGAGCATCTTAGAAAACTGGTTAGGTGCCAGCAGAGTCTCAGGAGCCAAATCGGCTGCTGCTCATCCCAATACCAGCACCCCCAAAGCATCACCACCCATGGGGAGAATATTTGAGGTTTGGAGAAGCTGGGAGACTTCTTTTACAAGCCCTTATCAAGACAGATTTTTTCCACTGACTTATATTACAGAAGAGTAAGTCATATTGTACATTACATTTGCTTCAGTGCTTTATGGAATTATCGCTTTGATAAGAAAGAAATGTATTGTATTTCTTGATAATTAGATCCAGAACAGTTTCTTTCCCAAATGAACAGCAACATGCTCTGATCTACAGGCTTCTGCTTCTTCCTGAGACACCTACTGACTTAAGCTACCGAGAGAAATCACCCAAAAAAAGCAAGTGCCAGATCTGTCAGTCTTGTGCTGCTGCTGCTCTGGAAATAGTGTGACCTGAAAGCAACAGAGCCCAAAGCCACAGGGGAATGAGCACAAGAACATCGTGGTTCATCTCATCCACAAAACAGGGAAATAGAACCGTTAGACATGCTTGCAGCTTCTGCAAGAGCACAGGAAAATTTTGGGGTGTATGAGGATTTTTCAAAGGAACAGCTCCCACAAAGGTATTTGTCAGCTCTTGGCATCTTCAGATACCACCCATTTCACATACATGTTTAGCTATGCCAGGTACTTGTATCTCTCAGCAGCCCTTCACAAAAGCTTTCCTACAAAATTTGCTCAGTCTTCAGTGGAATAGAAGAGTTGAGCAAAGCTAGAAAGCACACCAGAGATGTTGGGAGACAAAGCAAGCATTAGCTTCCCAGATTCAGTGTTCTGCTAGGAAAATGGCAGGCAACATATCCACTGACATGTTTTACACCACAACAGAAGTGCCATCTCATTTCACATCTTGCATCAAACCAGTAAGAGTTCTTTGTAACTGGTATTCAGAGATACAGCATGAACAAACCCTCTGTAAGCAGGACTGCTGTGCATTTTGAGGTGGAGATGGACGCCTGGCTTTTGTTAGGAGCACACTGTACCACACCCCATGAAAAAAACATGCAGCACAGGCTAGTTTTTTAATTTATTTTTTTTTACTAGTCTTTTATCTGCTATCCCATGGGGTTTTTTAGGTCCATCTTAACCACAGAGTGACAACTGCTGAACAGCAGACAGAGGCACTTCAGAACAATTCTTCTTTTCATTAGTACAAACTCTGCTGACTTCACTGGCCTCCACAAAACAAAAGGTAAAAAGTATCCAAATATTCTAGGGATGGAAATAAGTGAGGCTCTCTTCACAAGGCATCCTGAACAGTACTTATAGCAGAAAGTATTTAAAAAACCCCTCAATCCATCTGAGATTCCACCCCACCCGCTACAAAGGGATCCACCATCAATTTTTGTTTTCTTTTACTGCATGGAATATGACACTGCAAACCAGCAATGATCACTGCACAGTGACAGAGTATCAGGTGATGATATTTTTGTTTAGTTTTAGGCACAACCATTAGTTACGTGGAATGTTTTGCAGATAAAACAATAGAATTTCCCCCCACGTGAGCACAGTACGCTCCTGCCGGGCCCCCGCCTTGCCCCTGTCTCTCTCCACTGGTTTTCCCAGGGGCAGGTTGCTGCTGGAGCTGGCAGAGTTCTGCTGAAGCCCCCCAGCATGGGCAGCGAGGGGCCGAGGGAGGCTGGGGCCACCCGCCTGACACCGAGCGCTCAGCACGGAACTGCAGCGCTCAGCAGAGAACTGCTAAGCTGGGCTTTACACACGTCCTCACACTGCAGCCAAAAAGCAGCTGACAACCAGAATGAAGAGTCTTTTATCCCCTTTCTGGTAACATTAACATGAGGTTTCTGAGCTGGCTAGGAGGATTCATGTTAGACATTCTCCTTTCTAAACATTTGTCTGATCAGCCTTGCACTAAAAGGGAAGTGGTCACTCTAGACCTAACAGAGAAAGGAGGTGAAAATTCTGCTTCACAACTAAATTCCTACAACCGGGGAGGAAAGGGAATATTTTACAAAAGGGGTAGAAGCACTCTCTCCCATCAACCTAAATCTGAAAAGTATCCTCGTGGGAAGCATCCCACCAGGGGCTGAGCCTCTCTGCATCCTTCCTTTGCAGATGCTCCGGAATAAAAGCACTTGGAGGCACAGGGGAAGCATGAAGAAACCACGCTCCAGAAGACTGCCTCAGTTGCCTACTACAGCAAACAAGACTGGAAGAAGCAAGCCAGCTAGAAAAATACATTTTTAGGTATGTCAGCCAACACAATCAATCAGAAAGTCACCTTGAGGTTGCAGAGGAGCAGAAACATAAAATGAAACTGCAGTCTGTTGAGACCATTGGGTAGCTAACCGCAAAAGAAGGTGATGGATTTACTGCTGTCACCTTTTCCTCCCGTGGTTAAAGATGAGATACATCTAAAAGGCTTTTATATTCAAAAGTTTAAAGTAGAATTAAAATACACTGGGTTTTCTCTGTTTTAACCAAAGGAAAAATGAAGGTAAAACAATCTAACCTACCATACTTCACTGCATCACACGCGCAGAGCGCAGGAAGATGGACAAGAGGCCAGAAGATCCAACACTGGGTCAAACAAATCCCAACTGAAAGGGGTTTAACTGGTTTGAGCAGAGTTAGGGCACAGCCCTAGGACTTCCCTGACAAAGAGCTCTGACCCACCCAACCCCGGGCATCGTCGAGATACAGCTTTACTCGCGGCATGAAAGGTATCCTGGAGAAACTCAAACCTAAGTTGTTAAACTTCCTTCATTGCTCTTTGTTTTTAGGAAATTGCACTCAGTCGTGATCTTTAATTTTTATTGGAAATCTGCTGAAGGTGCTAGAGGAGTATAATGGGAGGGAACTGTGGGAGATTCTGAATGAAAGCATTTTCCCCACAAGTGTTTGGTGGAAACAAGTAGTAAATTTATTCAGATGTACTAGACAGAAAAAGTAGATATTTCCTTTCAATAATTTATATTTCAAGTTTTCTGACATGAAGACAGAATTCCCCTGGGGGGTTTTGGTGGGTTTGTATGGTTTTTAAAAATTCAAGAGAACTCCTTTCTTTCCAGTATTTTATGGAACAAAAATAAGAGCTGCATTGCAGTGTTTTTCAAATGTTATAGTAAAACACTGGGGGGAAAAAAAAGTGTTTGGTTCTAGTTTATTTTTGCTTTACATAACGTTTCTAAGATCTTTCGGAGACTAAAACCCTGCTTTTCTAGAAGAAGTCTACTGTGGTAATGCCTTCCACCAGAATGAGGATCCCTTCCCCCTGCCAGGCATTATTTGTTGGAGCTAAGCACTCACTCTAAGCCAGTAAATAATAACGAATGGTTCTGCTTTCTACTAACACACTGCAGTGGCATCCACTGTAGATCAAGTTACACCAGAGCTCAGCAAGCTCAGTGCTGCAAATAAAGACAAAGAATATGGAAAGATTTTCATGTTCGTTAACACGTAGGAAACTCCAAATATCCCCCCGGAGCCGCAGGCGGATGGTTTCTCTTGGAAAAAACAAAACAGCAGCATTTAAGGACATACTGAACTAGTCAAGATGACTAAAACCTGCACTTAAAAAAGACCTGGGTTTTGCCCTGGGAAAGGAAAGGCACACTCTAAGCTTCTGACTAGATTTTCAAAGATGGCAAATCATCACCAAACCCGATCCTGCCAAACTGAATATATCTATAAAATAAATATTTCTATGTATTTCTATAAATAAATAAACACATGTACTTTTCTTGTTTCTAACTTTTTTTTGTAAACTTCCAGGGTAGGAAATTGACAGTTGCTTTTATTTTTACTTTTTACATTTCCTAAAGGAATTACCCCCTGCCTGCAAGACTGAAACACCCTTTTCAAAGCATTGTAGTTACTGTTTTCCCAGACAACAGATACTTCATGGGCAGAGATGTGCTACATACTTGCTCATTCACTTAAGTGGGGAAAAAAGGATTCTAAATTCTACTTCTCTTAAAAAGATAATGTTCTTAAGGGATTTGCAGGTGATGCGTTTTAATCTACTTCTAATATATCTGAGTGTTTATATTTATGTAAGGGCGGGAGGGGAATTTGCTGACATTTGTTTCTCAAACATCCAAATGACTGTGCTACAGTTGCATTTTCCTTCCAAGTATTTGTTGACCAAAGACAGCCCTCCATTGCTGACTGAGATTGATAACCAATTTGATTATTCTATTGTCAACAAATTTGATTATTCTATTGTTAACAGACTGTTGTTAAACGATTTTAACCTTCAACTAAAGCAAATCAATTTGGCTACACAGAAAACATTTAATAAAAATTAAGAAAAACAAGTTAGCCATTTATGTTGGGGATGGACTGATAGATTTTCTTCTGTTTTTCCTGTTTTGCGACTTTCATGAAAAAAGTTTCTAATAAACTCGAGGTTTTAATAAGAATCTTGACAAATCATACAAGGAATTGCTTGTTCTTTGTGTTATTAGTTAAATTTAAGACCTCTTTATCATAGTATGGTACAGATTAGATAATTCGTTTAACCACAGTAGACCAACATATCGAAGCACCAAAGACATGGGCTGGTTAAACAGAAAGCCAAAAATAAAATTAAGTTCAGAAGGCTGGTGTTGTCCATAAACACCCACCACAAGCAGAGTCCCGAACACAACCCCACCTCAGACACCGCCTTGGGAAAGCTGCCGGTCCCAGAAGGACAAGCACAGGCAGGACCCTGTTGCAGGGCTGGGGACCGCGCTGCGCCATGTTCCACACTGAGCGGAGGAGCCACATCCCGAACCGCGGAGGGCCCAGATACACACACGCTTTGTTCGATTTAAAGCCTTTGCTATCGCGAACAACCTGCCCCGGACAAAGCGCGGGGGACACGCAGAGGTTGGCTGTTTTGCTGCTGCAAGTGCGTAGTGACTTGATGTTTAAACTATTTTCTTTTTTTTTTTAATGAGAAGAAAAACTTCACCTCGCGTGGGTCACTTTAACGAAGGATGCTTATGCAGTCCCTCGGTTGCTCTGCAGGGACCCGCCAGCACCGGCATCTCGGCGCGTCCTGCCAGCGCTGCCCGGCCGCCGCCAGCAGCCCCGCGGGACAGGCACAGCCCATCAACCCGCCCAGGGCACCGTTCGCCCCGGGGAAGCAGCCCGGGATTTCGGAACCGGCTCGGCTTTGTCTGCTTTCGCAGGACTCCGCGCCCGCGAAGGATACTGCGGGGGATGCTGCGCGGCCCTGGGCGCGGAGCGCTCCCGCAGCCTCGGCGGAACGGAACCCACTCCAGCCCCCTCCCCAGCCCTCGAGAACCGGGAAAACTTTGTCCCCCGGCGGCTGCCGCAGGGGCGCGGCGGAGGCGCGGACGGCCGCCCCCGCGGAGCGCCGACGAGCATGCCCAGTCACCGGCATGACATCAGCGCCGGCAGCGGCGGCCACCCCCGCGCCCCCACCCCTCCCCGGGCCCGGTCCGCGACCCCCGGGGTGAGCCCAGACCCCTTGCTCGCGGTGTGGGGGGGTGACAGCCCCGCCGGAGGGGAGAGGGCCCCGCGGGGCGCGTCGCCGCCGCCCCTCCCTCGCTCCACCGCAGCGGGAACAATGGGCGCGGGGTGGGCACCTGCGGGCGGCGGGACCGCGGGGAGGGATGCTCACTCCGGGGCGGGGGAGATGCTCGCCCCAGGAGGAGAGGATGCTAGCCTCCTGGGGGAGAGGATGCTAGCCCCAAGGCGGGGGAGACGCTCCCCCGGTGGAGAGAATGGTCGCCCCGTCACGGCACCGCGCAGGCGGGAAGGAGATGCGGCAGACTCACCCCGATGACCACCGTCTCCTCGCCCTTGAATTTGGGGATGAATTTGTCCCCCCGCAGGATCTCCGCTTCGTTGAGGGGCCGGAACCGGCACATCACTTTGATGCTGCACTCAGCGGGATCCGCCATCTCGGCGGGGCGGGCGGGCGGGCGGGCGCCGGCCGCAGGGAGCGATCGCTCCGCCGGGCAGGTGCCGCAGACGCCCAGCAGCGCGGCGGGGCGGGGAGAGGATCCGCTCGGCGCCGGCAGCCCCCGCGCTCCCCGGCTCGCCCCCGGCCCAGACGCGGCTGCGCGGGGAGGGGAAGGGCGGTGCGGAGCCCTCAGCCCCTCAGGGCCCCGGGGCCTGCCGGGAGGCGTAGTCCGCGCGGCAGGGGGCGGCCGCCAACGGCTCTAACGGTCGCAACAGCTCTAACGGTCCGAGCGGCTCCCCTCAGGGCTGCAAAGGAGGGAGGGAGGGACGCCCTCCCCTCAGCGGACGAATCCTTGGTAATTTGTAATAATTAACGGGGGTTATCCCTCTCAGTCCGAAACGTGGACATGTGCTCGTGCTCGCCGTCAGGGGTACATCAAACGGGAAGGCACGAAGCGGGTATTTCGTTTCCACCTGGCTTTCTCGGCTCCATTTTTAAAGGGTAGGTGCTCTCTTCTGGGTTAGGCCTGCTGATGCAGCTGCTCTCTGAGGGAAAATATGACAGAGGCAAGGAGAGAGGGCTGGAGATCTGGGCTTTGCTGCTAACACACCCCAAATCTATAACCAGGTTCAAGGAAATTTATCCCAGGTTGTCATTCTGGCACTCCCTTCATTACTTTACTCTTATTTACTGTGAGAAAAAGCAGAAACAATAGTATCTCTTTGTGATGCTTTGACCTTGTTAAATTTACAATAAGTTTGTCACAATGCAATCAGTGAATCAGCGTCTGGGAAAGAAACAGTGTCTGGATCCTGTTCCTATATCTCGGGGTGCTGTCCTCCTCCTCCTTCATTCTTTGACCGTATTTCTTCCTTACCTGCTAAAAATTACCTGCAACTTACTCTCCTGCCTTCCAAATCTGTGCCAAGGCTGGTTCATTTCACTGGATTACAGTAGTCTGAAATAGTCTTCCTCCTCTGTCATTTTCCCTGCGAGAAGCTAGACTGCTTTCAAAAGGAATGCAACAACTGTCAGTGTCTTCTGGAAAGTTGCAGACATTCCCTGGACTTCAGCATCTCCAAGCAACTTTTGAAACCAGTTTCCTCCAAAGAACAGAGTACCCTTCTCATTAAATTAGCCTCCATCATACAATTAAGATGACAGTAGTGAGTTCTTCAGCGTTTCTACAGAAATTTCTCATTCTTCTAGTCACAGTGGCTGTTCTCTCATGCCCTTCTTAAAAGCAATTACATCAGGGAGAGTTTGCAATGTGCAGGATGTGATAAGACGTTATTACATAATGCGATTTATTCCCATGGATTACCAATTATCTAGCCATTTTATTTCTCTTATGTTTCAAGCTTTTACCCTGAATAGCAAATTCGTTAGTCATGACAAGTAGGGGGTTAGTCATAAAAGACAACCCTCGATGAATTAATCCTTATTTTTCTCCATTATCAAGAGCTCATTTTGCAGCAAGATAGGCAAACTGCTGTTTTCCTCTTAGAGTGGGTATAATCTGCAATCAATAAGAATGCACTGAAGAGCCACCTTTTCTCACCAATTTTGCCACAAACAATATGACATTGTCTGTATTGTAGACAATACTGTATTGTCACAAAGCTGCTCTTTTCACTACTTATTACCAGATTACTGGGTTAAGCAGCCAACTAGGAACATTAGTTTTCAGTCAGATTCAGGAGTGATCAGAACCTCCTTGAGCTTGTGAGCTTCTTCCCGGCTGTTCTGGATGCCTGATGGAAGGTATGATTTACAGTTGGTTGGGAAACTGCTTCACATAAAACATGAACTATCATGATACAGAAAAGTAGTCATACTCTGCTGCTGTAATCTTAAGCATTATCACTATTAATTTCTTTCAATTCCTGAAGCCATGGCTCTTTTCAGATTGTGTGCTTGTAAGAAACACCACCATAGCTATAGTTCTCTTGGGTTTATTGAACTAGAGTACATCAGAAAGCAAGAGAAAAGAAAAGAAAGAGAACCTTGGTGTCATCTCATTTTTGTACATTCCCAGCAAGTTCTCCAGACAGATACTAAGCCCACAGTTTAGATCACACTGGCAGATTAGCTATGGTTTGATAGTGATTTCTGATTGTTCCTGAAGAAATTCTCAAGCTGAGCCAACCTCAGCTGGGACAGTTCACTGAACAGCCCGGGATGTCAGAGGTCTCCAGAGGAAAAACAGATCCCCTCCTCAAAGACTGGGGTGGAGGGGAACGGCCGTAAGGGAACAAGGAGACTCCATTGCTCCAGAGGAGCTGCCAATGCAGCCAAGCTGTTCAGGATGCAGCAAAGAAGTGAAAAACCCAGTTTCTATCCACAGAGCCAAGAGAACATTGCTTCCTTTCATTGCTTCTGGGCTCCAGGAATGAGCTTTGGAGTTGGGAAGGAGCTTCAGGAGAAAAAGAACAAGGTTGACTTTCTGCTGTCTTCAACAATGCAGTGCAATGAACAGACACCAGTGCTGGCCAGGAGCGTAACTTATCAGCAGGGAGAGCTGCTTTCATGTACATTCCATTGATCCTGGAGTCTTGTCACTGCCCATCAAGAGGAAATTTGATGATATGCTCGTGTCATCAGTGCTGAGATATGGCTACGGGTAAAGGAGTGGTGAAGGATTTCTGCCAGGAGGTATTGAAAGGGTGGGGATCCCCAAGACAACAAGAGATTTTAAACGTCAAGGATAGTTACCAGACACGGTTAGGAGTGCATCAGGGAAAACCTTTACACAGCCAGAACACAAAGTGTTTAACAGGATAAAAACAAATAAATAAAGGAAGCCAACCTGAAGAATAGGCAACAAAATGAGCTTAAAAATGCCGAGACGGCAGCTAGGAGGAACTGAGATACAAACCAAACCTAACCTGCACACCCCTGCATCACCAAAGGCAAGGAGACACATCTATAATCTAGGAGAGACTGGGCTACAAGACCATTTGTCCAGGCAAAGGAAAAAAGCAATAGCAAAATGTATAGGATCTGCATAAATGCCACGCTCGGTCACCCAAGATGATTATCCCAGCAGCAGCATGTCCTTTGATCAGACATGTAACGACCTCTTTGGTGGCCAGGCTCCACAGGGGTTCCTTTCTCACACTTCCACAGAAAAGCTGGATTTGGAAATAAGAGTACTGTGGCTCAAAAGATACTCCACCAGAAACTTTTGGCTATACTAGCAGGGAGCTTAAGAGCAGCCATTGTTTCTGAGTTGCCAAACACTTCAATATATGCTTACCTTAAAAAGTATGTTAAGTATACATATAAATCTCAATCTTCACATAAATTATTCACATTATGCATAGTTATATTTATCCACCTAAAAAAAATGGATTTGCTAAAAAGAAACATCCATTTTTATCACTCTGTATAAAACAGCAAAATGTTTTAGTTGGTTGTTCAATACTCAAAATATTTTTTCAAGCTACAATCCTTTCTTTAGCGTTACTCAATAAATAACTAAAATAAAAGGATTGTATCTTGAGGAAATAGTAATAAAATTGGCTTCCTTAATTATAGGAAGCTATAAAGCAATTGTAAAAATTCCAACTGAACAAAGAACCCTGAACCGACCAAAAAATACACAACCCCCAAACCCTCACACACTGACTTCCCTTGTGAGGGGGAACCTCTCCATTACCAAACACTCCGGAAAGAGTTAAACGGCATCACAGGCAGATGATGCCATCTCCTGGTGTCACTTACACAGCTCTTGATTTAAAACCAGGATGACTCGTCTAGTCAGACCGTCATCGGGAAGATGGGGGATGCTGCTATTTTAAGCATCCCTTTATCCCCAGGGCAGGGTTCAATGAAATAGCATTAATTCAGGAAGAGTCAGTGAAGCGTTAAAAGCCATGGTGGGAAAGCGAGCACCAGGCTGCTATCAATTCACAGCCAGCTGCTACCAGCCTGTCCCCGGGGGTGGAGCCGGGGCACACGGGGCTGCACTGCAGCTCGCTGGAGCAGGGCCGTACATCCCCGGTACAAATCAGTTCAACTGCTGCTGAGGTTCTGAAGGGGGAACTATCAGCTGTGCCTGGCCTAGGTCAGTTGATCATCCTCTGCTCTGTTAACTCCTCTCTGCCCTCCTTAGGGAAGCTCAACAGCTGACAGGCACAGAACTAGTTTATTTTTACAGACATTCCTGAATAGATAAGATATTGTCAGAATACAAGACTGAACTGTGCTCAGAGCCTTTTCATTTTATCTGTCAGAAGCCTAAGAAAGCAGTTGTGTGCTCCTGTCAGAGGTGAGGATTTAGGCCGACACATCGGTTCTGTCATATGTAACTGCCTTCCTTCTTCATTTGCCTCTTGCTCTCTGATTGATCTCCTGGGTGTAATTGCATTTAGTTATTAGAGTGTATATATTAGAGGTAAATCAGTGTGTAATGGACTGGAGCCAGATTGGGCTTAACAGATTTTTCCATTCTTGGTCACAGCAATAATTGTAACTTTAGAAAAACAGCAGCATAACAGGTACAGGGGAAAGGCTGTTCTGGCACATCAAGACACCTCACTTTCCACACAGATTTTGGGCCATTGTGTCTCTTCATGCCTGCACATCCACTCGCTCTGAGACTGCAGAGGTACACTGGGCTGCACTAGATGATTTTCACAGTTGGTACAGAGACACATGGAGCAAGAATGGGCAGATGATGCTGCTATTCAGAGGGAGGAGTGGACAAAGCTGCTGAGGAGTGGATGTAGCCCATGTTCAGGAAGCAGTTCAACTGTGCTCTTCCCTTTTAGTCTTCAGTCCTACTCCAACTACATTCCTTTTTTTTTCTTTTAAACTGTAGTTACTGGGTGACAATTCAGACTGTGATTAACTGGGGTTAAATTCATAGCAAAATATAACTTGCATGGGTGCTTTTCATTAATTTTTTGACAGTACACCATTAAAAAAAATAGTCAAAGCACACACAGATTGCATTCCCAGATAGACTAAGTGACTTGGAAACAAGCAAGCCCCTGAGAAAACAGGGAATGTAGCTTGAAAGTTTCTTTTCCTCCTGTATAACAGTAAGGCACTTCAGAAACAAATATTCTTATATTAGGGAATGTCATTTTGGGTACTGATCGTCACTGCAGCAGGATGGCACTTAACCAAACCAGTCTAGGGACAAGAGAGAACCCCACCTCACCTAGCTAGACATTGCTGCAGGTGCAAGCAGGACACTGATATCCCTATGGTTTCTCATACAGTCTGAAGCTGCAAAATGGAACTACCTTCAGTCAGCTAAGAGAAGTGATCTGAAGGCATCCTGAAGTCACTCCTTTGAGGCAGCTCTGTGTTCCCCAGCAGCAGGACAAGGCACACACGGTAGGTACCTGGTGAACTAGGTGCTTAAAAGGACAAAATAATGTATGGGTAAAAATTGCAGACTACTTCAAACTCGTATTCTTAGCCAGCAGACTTTCTTACCAAATAGAAATGAAATCAGGATTACATTCTGTCAGAAGTTCATCTTTACATTCTCCTTCTGGCCATTTAAGTAAAGCTTTGTGAAGAAAATTACCAAATTTATTCCCATTTCACACGCATGCTGTTCTCACACATTACTACTGGCCTCCAAGAGCAATGCTGCCATTACACACATTCAGGCACTCTCCAGCGACTAGGAGGCTGCTTGGTTTCTATGTAGGCTACAGCAATGGGGCAGGGTATCTGTAATGGGACCTCTGTCAAAGCCAGAGGCTCCCCAGAGTGAGAAACTCCAGATTTTGCCTCATGGTGGATCTGCCATGGCTTCAAGTTAACACTGCCCTCACCCTAAAACTGCCTGTTCTTTTTCCTGAGAAGTCCCCTTCCAAGCAGCTGCCTCCATTAGGGCACTTCCCAGGTAGGAGCAGTTCCACGGTGGGGCTCCACACATCAGTGTACCACTGTCTGCATGTGCATGGGTCTGGAGATCTGGGAGATTCAACTGGCCCGGAGTTGTTTTGGCTCACAGACAGCAATTGCCCATATCTGATGTTTTCCACATAATTACCTGGTTACGTCAGAAGAAAAACAATTATCTATTATGTACCTTGGTTCAAATGTAAACACTTGGATCTTACAGTCAACCCAACTTAAACTGCCTGGGTCTCCATTTCCTCTCTCTGTTAGAGATCTCTTTCCTTTTTCCTTCTTTCCCAAGTAGCAGTGTACTATGAAGACCTGCTTTTATTTTTGAAGGTCATTCTCCATCCTCCTAAGAATATAGCTAAATATTGCAAAACCTAAAAGCAGAAGAACTAGGGAAGTGAAATTTGAAACCATTTATCTGAAGACAAATCCAAGAAGTCTGTTGAGATGTCTGTCCTGTTTAAAGACAGTTTACTTTGCTGTAGCCTTCAGAGCCTTCTTGTTCTAAGATGGGAATTTCTACCAAGACACTCCATTCTGAGGGTCTGGAAACCGAGGGGCAGGCTGCCTAGCTGTGAGCATGATGCCACAAGGACTATCAGGGAAGGAAAAGGAGACTCGGAGCATCAGGAAACAGCAAAGGGCTGCAGCAATTGTATTGTTTGTACAGGGAGGGGGGAACTGCACATCCAGTCTGTGGTAGAGGATTACAGAAAAGGCATGGCTCTGTGAACAGGGCACAATAGTGTTCTGAAGAAGGTGGTCATATCCTCAACACACACTCCCTGCTGGGCACCACTCTCAGGAGAAAGTACACAGCTTTCCAACAATACTGCCTGCCTTTTCTGTCTTTTTTTAAAATGAGGATTTCTATGGACTACAGTATTATTAATGACTCTCCTTTTCTTGCACTTGAGGCACAATTCATTGCTAGAGATTCTTAAGACGACTATTCTAGTTCTACTTTAAAGCTACGTCAATACTAATCCTTTAAATGAAACTCATTCAACATGCAGCACACTTACCATTACAGCCTTTTACAGCTCATGAAATCCTTTTCTCCACCTCACATTTCTACAGAATCTATTAAAAGTTGGAAGCTCCAGCTAAGGGTTTTTTAAGCAATTAGATGAGGATTGGACTATAGCAAGTCACAGATACGCAGCAATCCCAGAGACATTTTCAGTCCAATTGACCATGGAAGCGATCTACGTTTGTCGTGAGGAGAGTCTATACTCCAGCTCAGTAGCCCTGCTTTGCTAAGTGCACAACTTTCATTGCACTGAAGAAATGACTTCACATTTTCATTCAGCCTCAAAAAGGTTTTGGGGATATGTTGGAGTAGCTACGTTATTTTTTCTGTATCAAGGAGAATAGTTTTTTTCTTTTCCAGACTGAGTTTTACAACAATTCCGCTATCAAAACCAATTTGTTTGCACTTCAGGCTACACAGGTCACAGTCATTCCCAGAAATGAACCTAGTTCTACAGAAACATTAGACACATGTGAGGAGATGACGTACATGTAAAGAACAATTTGTCAGGGAGTATCAGTTCCAGGGAAGGCACAGTGCACACACAGCCATGGATATGCACAGGGGTGCTGACACCCCCAGTCCTGCCCAGGCACCTCATCTGTGTCTGGGTTCCTCTGACTGTTCTCAACTGATACAATCTCTTACCATCTCTCCTTGCAGGCTCCATACTGAATAGAAAAGAAAGCATCAGTTCTGCAAAACAGTCCATTCTAGACATCAGCTTTTGACAAGCTCCCTGTATTTAAAGCTTTGCATGTGTTTTTAGCTGTCAGAACTTGTAACTTACAGAATCTAAGACAAAACATGTTTGAACACAACTTAGATTAAAAATAGCTCTTTATATATAATGCCAAGAGGAAAAATACACTGACTGCATGACAGATAGACAAATCATATCTTGAGTTTCTTGAGGGAGAGGGGGGAGCTGGACTAGACAACATCCCAACGCTCCTTCCAACCTCAATGATTCTCTGATTTCTAAGAAATACTGAAACATTATCTGAATTACAAATGGAGAACCAAACAGCAGAAAATTGAAATGATTTGCCCCAAGTAACACCTGCAGTTTCTTTGGCAGAACAAGAAACTGTCTTGTCCTGATTATTCCCAGGTCTCAGGTCCCAACTACCAGACCATCCCTCCCCTACCATATACTGTAAGCACAGGAAACAATCACATAAATAGAAACCCTTTAGAAAAAAGTGCATCTGCTGTGGTCAAAATCACCAGACCCCTCCTAGCCTCTCAAACTGACACTTAAACCTCGCTTGCACATTGTGAAATAAACACATATGCAACATGTCCATGTTTTGATATGTATTTTTATTTCCCTGCAGTTTTCACTTATCAAGAACAAGTAACAGGGAAAGTTGTCTGAACTAGTGCATAAACAAACATTCTGAAACACCACTACACGTATCTAATTTACAAGAACCGTATAAAAAAAGTCACTAAAACACTACACTACGAAGGTGTCCAACGCTTACAGTCAGACTTATTCCAACCCGTTACTTGCCTTGTAGCCACAGGAAAACTCTCCGAAATTGAAAAGACAATCTTGCCACAACCCTCCCTCCCCCCCACCACCTGGGATGGCTCGATATCTAGACATCCAATAATTAATTATTGCAATGATATATAATGCAATACATACCTGGTAAAATATCCTTTATGTGGTGTGTTACAGTTTTAAAGCCGGTTAAAATATGCAGTCTTCAGATAAAATGTAATCAGTTGAAAATTTTCTCATATCTGCACAATTTTATATGTGCTAGATGCATAATTTTCCTAGTCAGGTTTTTTTTTCCTGTGTAATTATTTTATAAACTGGTATTATAAATAGAAATATACATTCAAAATATATGGAAAAGTGAGTTACTACATTAAATTTGCATGTATCGATCCATCCCTTTCCCCTGCACAGTAATAGAAAATACTATTTTGCCTTGAACTTCATATTTGACAGTGAAATGCCACTAAAGTATTTACCAAAAAGTCCATCTAGTCAAATTGTGAAACAAAATGAACCAAGTGAAAACTTTACATTTTCTTTAGAAAAAAATTACAAGAATTTTGTTTTCTAGCTATGAATCTTTAACTTTTTTTTTTAGACACAAAGTTGGATTTATTTGTACAAGATACAAAATGTAAACATGGCAAAATAAATAGTTAAAACAAGTGATGCAGGATCCCATTTCATGCTCATGATCCCATTAAAGAATTATTTTTTAATCCATTCAGTTGCAAATTCAAGTGCAAAAGCATGATGATGAATATCTACTATTCAAGTAACAGAAATAATATTGATGATACAAATAAACTATTTTACAAGGTAGTGATTTTCCCAATTTTACAAAATTTACATTATATATCGACTTAATACACGATATAATGATAGTCCATTTAGGTCCATTTTAGTTCTCTGTGATCCACAGAGTGCTGTATTTTGCATTCAGTTGGAATATAAATGACTACACCATTAGCACAGGTTGAGACACTGGTTTGAGGTTATGTCACTTCCATTGCTACTGTTGTCTCTGCTATGCCATTTAAACCCAGTCGTTCTGGTTCATGGTTCTCTCTGCAATAAAATAAATATTCCATAGTTACAGGTGGAACAAGAGTATTTCCTTACACAGTTTTAATGATTTCTTGCATGCACACTGTTTTACACAGCTGTTACCTGGATCAGGGAGAAACCTGAACACATACACTAGAAACAGATTAGTTAAAACTAAAGAACTGCACTAACTCCACTAACAGTGCAGTCTCTTCTACAAGATTATTGCATTTAACTGTAAATTCCCAGCCTAAATTATGGCTAGAAAGTCTCCTGAAAGAGCCAAGTCAAGATATACAATGACTCAGTGTCAGTTATCCAGTTAGTGACCAAAGCACATTGGTCTAACATTTTCCCACTACAATTCTACTTCAGCACTACTGCAAGAAATCTTAAGTGTTTTTCTCATTTATTATCTTTCCTTGTAGAGAAATCCAAGACCTATTCAGCTAAGGTTGTACTTCTCAAGGCATTTGCTGACATGACTTGAAATTCCCTGACTTGAAGAAACTAAGTGCATTAATGATGTAAAAGTATGCTTTACAGCATGATTGCTACTTTTAGAAATACCTTTTTCTCATTCTATGCAGTGACTAAATTATACTCGCAACTTTCCATCTCAAAACGATCTTTTTAACCTCTCCAGAAGTGTCAGGAAATAATCATTATAATATATGTTATGGCTGTTATCCCAGCCACATTTGCTAATACCTTAATAACATTAATACTCATTTTTACTTTCCTAATTCATAAACAAGTGTGACTTTTTAAAAAATATCACACAATAAAGCAGAGCTTTAAAATAGAGCCCAAGTATTGTCATTTTCAGAAAATGTAGCCAACTGCAAGCTCTGCCACTCCTGTGAAAGAAACATCTTCAAAGTGTCCTGAAATAACAGTGCTGCTGTTCAATGAGAAGAAACATCTGTCTACGTACATAAGATGCAGGATGGCACGTATCTGGTTGATACTCCCCATGTATATTTAATGCATATATCCCTATGTATATATAGAATAGGTATGTGTCAGCCTGCATCTTGCAATACAGGCACATGAAGTTATGAAGAGAACATGTGGACAGTCTGATAGAGCCTACCTGGAAGTGCTGCATGAGAAGGGACAGATGAAAACAGTTTAAACACAATGGGAGTTTACTAAAACGCCTGGGGCCTAAAATCAGTGCAAATTATCTGGGGATTAATCAGTGAAATCAGCTCATGCCGTTTGTCACGGCCCAACTCAAGATGCCAGCAGCTAGATGGTTTTGTGAGGCTAAAGCTACGATGAAGTCTCTTAGAGGTGGAAACAACTCCACTGAGTGCTCTAGTGCAGAGCTGGGCACATCTGTGGAGACATTTTTGTAGCACAAACATAACTCAGACCTGCTCCAGCTTCCTGCAGACTCACCTTGCTATACTGCTGATGGCACTGCTAGGAGTTACCTTTGGCACTCTGTCCATGCTGGCAGCAACTGTGGCAAGTTTTAAGGCTGTTGGCGACGGTGCTGAAGTCCTTGTATTGATATGCACGTTGACTGGAGAAACAACACTGACATTGTTGAGGTGCACCGCGTTCGTCAGGCAGGAATTGTTCATGGGAAGCGGCTGAGGGCTGCTTGTGCACAACGCTGGAATTAAGTGGTTTGTGGTGGTGTGGCCAACTGTCCTTACAAGCTGTACAGTTGAAATCCCTGGGCTGGATGATAAAGCCATGTTGGTGGAGTACAAAGTTCTGGAGGTTCCTGTTATAAAACAAATGTTGTTAATTAAAAATATGCCATTCCTTAGACTCAAAGCCGAAGATTAAACTTAAGGGTAATGCTTTAAGTATATATATATATATAACTGGAATTGGGTAATAATCTGTTTTTTAAAGATCCACAAAATGTAAAACTTTCAAAATCTTTCTAGTTAACATTAGAAATATTTCAAGGATGTTTTTCATTTGCAAGAACATCAGAAAGTGAAAGAAGTTACTTGTACGACAAAGAAGTTTCTTACTGCCCAACTCTGTATGTGTCATTTTAGGTGCCTTAAATTTAAGGGGCAACATTCCCCATAAAAATAAATTGAACAGGGAACACCTTAACAGGCAACCTCAGAGGCCGACTGTGAAGCTAAACTCTGATGCTTTGCATCACCTCCTCACCTCCCACCTTGCTCTGCTGGCAACATCAAGAGGTTCTGCAGACCAGTCCCCCTCAAGGCAGAAAAACTGGAGGTCTAAGACTAGGCAAAGTAGGAAACTGCTTTCAGATTATGCTGCAGTGCTTCACCTGCACTCCCAAGTTGTGAAAAACTTCAGGTGTCACAGTGTAGAATCAAACCAGAAGTTCTCAAATTTCAGACTGGTATCCCAACTATTCACTGTTCCAATTTTGGTGACAGGGGAACTAGATGAGTTTTTCCTTAGAATCTAACTCCTGAAAAAATACCTGCTTTCAGCTAGTATTTCCTAATTTACAAGTCTCCCTGTCCTCAACAGGCACAGCTACTTTACATCATTGCCACTTACAGCTTTAGAACAGTCCCAGAAGTCTTTATCTGCAGAATATTTGCAATGGTTTCCATCAACTGCCAGGCTGTGCACCACGAGCTGGCACAGAACCCTACCATGTGCCTGACCTTACAGCTCTCTAAACACTGCCCTCTCAGATAGGATCTTAAGAGAATTAGGCATAGATGCCTGTTTCTCTCCTGGAGCTGTTCCAGTATATTGATTTTGTTCAGTTGTGTTTTTTCTCCCTCTATTCATTTCATATTACCATTAACCCAGTCTGGCAGAAGGTCTATAAATCTAGTCACATCATTAGCTGTTAAAACAACACATTACTCTAAAAACCTCTTCTATGTTACAGCAGTGAAATGCCAAGTACCATTTGTCTCTGGGCAACACGGCTGCTGCACCAGCACGACTGGCATTGCTGCCCTCTGGTAACGGAGGTTCAGAAGGAGAGGTGGGGGGAAGGAAATGAAGGCCCATTTCTACACACTTTTGTTTGAATTTGAGAGAAGTCCTAAACACAATGAAACCCAAAACTCACAGTAATGTCAAAAGAACTGCCAGAAGTTGATGAGTATGTTTTCTCTGAACACACAAGCGGGATAATGACCCAATAATGTAGCAACTTCTCTATTTCCTTCTCAAAGTATTTAACGTTTTAAGCAATCAATTTGTTTTTTTAATTACATATCCACACTGTTTTAAAAATGCTGTCACTTACACTTCTGATCATAATAAATTATTAAAAGATAAAAGAATACAAAAGAAAACAGATCTTCCGACATAAGAGAATTTGGTAGCTTTATTACCATATTAACCTCCATGCCACTGCACAAAAATATTTTAAACAACAATATTTTAAAGTATCCCAATTAATTTTTTTTTGTTTGTTTACTGAATAGTGTTTTAGAAATAAGATCAGTTGACAAATTCTCAGTTCACACTAGACCACAAGTGTTAAGAAATCATCACCTGAAGGCTGGACAACACCATTAATATTGTTGTGGCTGGTGTTCTGTTCCTTCGTTACCTCACTGCGACCAGGGGCAGGTGCACTAACCACTGCAGATGCAGCAAAGTGGGCACTGGCTGAATCAAGTGTTTTTGACATACAGTCAGAGGTGCTGGAGCCCTGTGAAAATGAAAAACAAAAAGTGATTGTTTTTCTTTGTAACTATCCAAGTACAAAATGAAACACCATGTTAGGATTGCTATAATGCAAAATTACCAGCAAACCAAGAAACACATCAGCTAAATATAACCTAATGCACCATAACAGTCAGTATTTCTGTATCACAAGTCTGATGAAAAGCTGAAAATAAGTGTCCAAATGAATGTGGAGTAAATCCTGCCCAGTTCAGCCAATGGCAAATGCAGTACTTGGCATGACAGATCACTTTCCCTGTGTGTTGTTTAGCCTGGAGAAGAGAAGGCTCTGGGGAGACCTTAGAGCACCTTCCAGTGCCTGAAGGGGCTCCAGGAAAGCTGGGGAGGGACTCTTCATCAGGGAGTGTAACAATGGGACAAGGTGTAATGGTTTTGAAGTGAAAGAGGGGAGATTTAGGTTAGGTATCAGGAAGAAATTCTTCACCATGAAGGCGGTGAGACACTGGCCCAGGTTGCCCAGAAATGCTGTGGCTGCCCCATCCCTGGAAGTGTTCAAAGCCGGGTTGGATGGGTCTGGGAGCAACCTGGTCTGGTGGGAGGTGTCCCTGCCCACACAGGGGGGTTGGGACTAGGTGATCTTTAAGGTCTCTTTGCATCCAAACCAGTCTGGGATTCTGTAAATTCTAAAATGTGACATATTTACTACGGTGTGCTGTTCAGCATGCAGGGGAGATGAAAAACACAGTAAGCAAAAAAGAAGGTATCAACATATGACATTTCAGGTGCATTACCTGTGCTTTTGGATGCGTCTGTTGTGAGGAATGCTGAGATTGCTGTTTCTGCTGAAGCTGAGCGAGTTGTTGCCTCTGCATTTGAACTAACTGCTGTTGATGTGTCTGAAATTGTTCCTCTGTGATACCCCCCGTTACTACAGAAAAGAAAGTGGAGCCAGTGTTAGCTAGGCCTGAACAAACAAGTACACCTAAAATGCAAGACTGCATCCAGTTTTGAAAGCAAGTGGTGGAAGACAACATACATTGTGTTAGATACTTGCAGAGATCTTCACATAGTCTTATACAAGGGAGAGGTCAAGCTAGACTTGTTTGTTGCATTCTTTTAGCACTGAATCAGTTTATAACAAAAGGATTTGCAGCTTTCCTTGCCTTTGAGCAGTTTCTATCTTTGGTGGGTTTCCCTGTGGTGGCTTTAAGCAAAAGCTTAACAAAATTATTTTCCTGGTTTTCAGAAAACAAGCATGTCCTAAAAATCACAGCTGAGGAAGAAGCAGACTGGGCTGAGCTGGGTGTCCTCTCCCCAGCACACACTGGGCCTTTATTCCTGTACAACTTTCCTTCCTACAGTCCCTTATTACTGTCCCTTCCTCTGACACCAGGATGGACTCTCTAAAGGAATCCTATGCCTTGTATTTGAGAGACCCTTCTCAACAGCACAGCCAGAGTTCATGTATTTACTTTGTACACAATTCTACACCAACCCTTGCTCGAAAGGACAGTAAACTAACATCCAATGGCAAAGCTAAACTCCAAGTCTAAGACTTCGTACATGTTTGCCAATATCACAAAGCACTATTTATTTAGCAAAGCCAACCTGACCCTCCTATTTCACACTTTTTTTTTTCCTGAAGGAAATACTTAAGTTTTACCTGAACAGGTTTTTCACCACAAATTAATTTTTTGTAAATGAAATAAGAGTTTAAGAGTGATATAATACATGTGATTATTTATGAGGACTAGGTTAATGCAACCCCAGTATTATCACACTCTCAATAAGTGGAGGGAATGGTAAAAACATAACACCTGTTCTCAAAGTTCTCCCTGCAAAGAGCTTGTGCACTTGATAAACTGAAAATACTGTCAAGTGTTTTACATTGCACCCTGAGTTTTGTGCAGTTGATGCTAACCTGAGAACTAAGTTCTCCTAAAAGGAACTAAAGAGAGAATTCACTTGTCAAAGATTCCCATTAATTACACTTCAGCAGTTTATTCTCAACTATATTTTCCAAAGACTGAAGCTGTCATTCATCTCAACCACTTGATAAGATTTTCTGCAGAATCCAGAAGATGCTGAGATAACATTAATCACAGAATCCTAGAATGCCAGGTTGGAAGGGACCTCAAGGATCATCTGGTCCAACCTTTCTAGGTAACACTATAGTTTATATGAGGTGGCTCAGCACCCTGTCAAGCTGAGACCTGAAGCTGTCCCATGTGGGGGAATCTGCCACTTCCCTTGGGAGACTGTTCCAATGTTTGACTGTCCTCATGGGGAAAAATTTACCTCTTGTGTCCAATGGGAATCTCCCCAGGATTAAACTTGTGCCCATTAAAATATTAAGTGATCAGTCTTGGAGGGTCTGGTCTTTCATTTACTAGTTGTAATACTCAAGAGTAGCCCTGAAACTCCATTCTGAATAAATACCAAAATTAAGACTCTGACTGATCAGAAATTAGTACTGAAGCTTCTTACCTACGGCTACATTATCAAAACAGGTTTCAACAGGTTAGGAGGGCACTTAAAAATCCAATGACTTACACAGTTACTCCTATTAGATTCCAGGGATATTTTAATTTCCAACATATCCTAAAACCAAATTTATTTCCTGTTTAGCTTTACTTTGTTCTGCTTGAAAGATTCTTATGTGTTACTACAAGCATTTAACTCAATGTTCAGTCAGCTAAACCTGCTAGGTTCCCTCACAACAGTCTTCCAAAACGTGCCACATTACTACAGGCAACAGAGCCAAGAACAGCATTATGGAACATTACGTATGTATGTAGTTCTATTTTTAAGTTCTTTAACAAATTCTAGAACATGTCTTTTATTTTATTAAAAGTTTCCAAATGAGCTTATATGGCAAAAAAGAAATACCTGAAGTGCATTAAGTCATAATTCACTATTATTTGTCTGCAACACAGGGGTATTCATCTAGACACAAAGTTGCACTCTTTCAGGGACTAACACCACAATACAGAAGCAGTCTCTGCATCAGAGGATCACCCCATTTAGCCTACAGATGAATTCTATGTTTTCAATTTCCCTTCCTTCTCAGTTTGACACAGACCATGAAGTCATGAAACAGTCTATTCTGAGGTACAGGGAAGATTACCATAGTAATGTAATCACAGAATGGTTTGGGTTGGAAGGGTCCTTAAATATCATCCAGCTCCAACCCCCCTGCATGGACAGGGACCCCACCCACTAGACCAGGTTGCTCCAAGCCCCATCCAGCCTGGCCTTGAACAATTCCAGGGATGGGGCAGCCACAGCTTCTCTGGGCAACCTGGGCCAGTGTCTCACCACCCTCACAGCGAAGAATTTCCTGCTAATGTTGAGGGAGGGGCCAGGAGGGGCAATAATTCCCCATCTCTGTTGCTGCCTCAGGCACAGCTGGACAGCAGCAAACCTAGGCCAGTTAAACCCTGCTTTTAGCATTTCTATTCCCCAAATACCCCCCACCTACAAGAAAGCAAAGATAAAAGTGAGGAGTTTGACCTGACCACACTCACAATGCAACTGCTTCTCATCTTCCCAACAACATAAAAAGGATGTCAGGAGAGCAGATGGGTTGGAAGGGAATTTGGAAAACAATAACAACAACAAAATGAAGTCCAAGACCTAAAATCTGTCTCCATCCAAATAAAGCTCCTCGTTCCCTTCAAATCCCCCCCAGACTGCACGGTGGCATCTCAGTGCCCCGGCTGGCACTGGGAACTAGGCTCAGGCTGTCAGAGACACCCCACAGCCAGCAACAAAACCAGTAAAAGGAATTCAGAGGTGTAGTGGGACCAGGGCATTTGCCACAGACACCTGTGAGCACTTCAGAAACATGAACCACCTCACCCCATCCCCCTGCAATGCTGGCAGCTCACCCTCACGTGTCACGGCTGGGAGACGGGCACAGAAACGTTCCGTGTTCCCCCAAGCCAGCTCTGCCAGCCCCCTGATCCTCCCAGCCCCCTGATCCTCCCAGCATCAACCAGCACCCAGAAAGGTCCGTGTTATTCAGGACAAAAGCAGTTCCCTTAGGAAAGGTCTCGCATCTGGAGCCTCAGCACAGGAGAGATGTGGACCTGTTGGAAAGGGTCAAGAGAAGGCCACGAAGATGATCAAAGGGCTGGAGCAGCTCTGCTCTGGAGACAGGCTGAGAGAGTTGGGGGTGTTCAGCCTGGAGAAGAGAAGGCTCCAGGGAGACCTCAGAGCACCTTCCAGTGCCTGAAGGGGCTCCAGGAAAACTGGGGGGGGGGACTTTTTACCAGGGTGTGTAGTGATAGGACAAGGGGTAATGGTTTTAAACTGAAAGAGGGGAGATTTAGGCTAGACATGAGGAAGAAGTTCTTCCCCATGAGGGCAGTAAGGCACTGGAACAGGTTGCCCAGGGAGGCTGTGGAAGCCCCTTCTCTGGAGGTGTTCAAGGCCAGGCTGGATGATTGTGCAGCCTGGTCTAGTGGGAGGTGTCCCATAGCAGGGGGGTTGGAACCTGATGATCTTTAAGGCCCCTTCCAACCTCCACCATTCTATGATGCTATGATCTTCATAAGACCATCAAACAAAATGGATCTTAACTTAATTATTTTTCTAAGAAAAAAGGAATAACAAATGTTCCCCACTCCCACTGTTTAGCTTAAATCTGAATTAACAGTTTGCTCCCAGCACAGGACACCCCCATGGCCTATTACCCACACTGACAAGCCTGGAGCCCACCAAGCATTGCCATCCCAACACAACCATCAAGAGCTTTCACACAATCATTGCCCTTCAGGTTTTTCAAGCCAAATTCTCAACCACTGGTATTAATAATCACTTATGCCTTTATACGTTGAAATGCCCTTCAGTTCACTACCTATCACCAGATACTTATTCAGTGCTCAGACTGAACTCAGCTCTTAGCCTTGTTACAGAACAGCAGATGTTCATTAGCACATTTAATGTAATTTGCTTCTGCCAAATCAAACTGAAGGATCCTAGGAAAAAAGAAAAAAGAAAAAGCAAACCTTTACAATGTCCCAAGGTAACCTTTAAGGTCGCAGTTAAGTGCAAAGTGATCTATACTACTTATAAAAGGTTCTATTTACCAGCATTTTAGCTTCCACTGCTGAATATCAGTATTTTCTATTTTTATCATAGCCTGACTGTACTGAAACACTACAAAAGAACAGGGTAAAAAAGTTCATGTGAAATTAAGCCTTCCAGGCTCCTCTCCTCCTTGACAGCTTTGGTTTGGTTTATTATGTCACTTAGGATTTCAAGGCTGCCACGAATGTGGCATTTCATGAATTACTTCTACATGGTATTTAATTCTGGGAAAAAAACCCATCTCTAAAAAGTAGAGATTTGTTCCATAAGTAAAACTCTTCACCTGTGAACGCCGTCACCTGTAGCTGTGCTTTGTATCTAGAGACAAGGTAAGTAAACAGGTACCTGTTTGAGTGTGTCACTGGGACTGAAGCAGCCTGGAAGCCAAGTGCAACAGACTGACTGCACTGCCAACTGCTCAAGAGTTTGCCTCAGGCCTACGTCTTTCTTCAGTCCCCAAAATCAGCTGAGTTGCGCTCTAGGAATTCAGCCAGCAGGTTCAGTATTTCTTAGCTGCTCTAAGTAGTACCATCTACAAATTCCTGCTAGCTTTCTTCCTCCATTGTGTCTCCTGATAATCAGTTGTATCCTTAGCTCATCAGTTCATCTCATTTTGGATTGAACAGAGAATTGAACAGGTGTCTCTGGCAGCGACCAGCTTACTTTTCCAAATCGAGTGCATAAGACAAAATAGTTCACACAACTGATCAAAGGGATCAGACTGTTTCAGTGCCCTTGTCTCAAAGTTCCTCAAATTCAGTTTTCCCATCTGCAGTTCTTATAATATGAGCAAGAGGGCAATTTAGCTTGAAACAGTGGTTCTTTATTCATGCACAGATTAGGCACTTTCAAGAAAAAACTAGTCACATTTTAAAAATCAGTCAGTTTGTACAATGCCTAGTATTTGAGGAGACGCCAGAGTAAGAGCTGCTTTATTTATACAAATGAAAAATACAATGCAGAAGTAACTTTGAATACCCTTATGCACCAAAACCCAAAGCAAGCAACTCCACATCTTCCCTAAACTAAAAGAAAAAAAAATAAAAACCAACCAGGGTAACTACTGTCATTGCCTCTAGAGGCAGCTTTATGCATCCAGGTAAGTGTGCTACAAAACCCTTTTATTTCAACAAGCATCTCCCAGACAGAATTACTTCAATAAATCCAGTGGTAGTACTTGTGCTCATTTAATGCAGAACCAGACTCTGACCAGCCCTTTTGAAATTTACTCACTGGTCACTAATAAGAACATCTAATGGCAGTGCCTCTTGCTGGTTCAGTTATTTGTTGAAGAGTTATGTTGTCTATTGAATCTGATCCTTTACCAGAATTACAGTTTTGTAATTTAAATCTGGAAGGAAAAAGGTCTTCCATGACCACAGATGTCCCTGTTTAATGTACTTCAACTACTGAATGATTTCTATTCCAATCTAAATGTATTCTTCAGATTACTTATAAAATGATATAACAGAAGTTAATTACTATTTCTTTACAAAGTGGCTTAGATCCAACAGATTTGTTTTCATGCCTTTTTTTAGCTATTTCTCTAGTCTCTCCCACCATTAAAATGCCTATTTCTCTATTCTTTTAGTTCTCTTTCCCTAAGCATGCAAATCCTGAGGTACATGAGTGCTAGTCCTCCTGTGTCTATCAGGTCTGTCCTTCATTTGCTACGTAGCACCAACAGTTTAGGTTTTTCAATCTTGTTGATGGTATTACCTGAACAAGGAAGGGCTGACTTTTTTTTTTTCCTTAGGTATACACAGTTCCCTACCAAACTTAGGCCCCCCTTTACCCTCAATATACTGCTTAAATGCTGTTCTCATTTTTGTTTTCTTATTATGTGCCATTTTTCCTACAGCTACAGGAATTTTGCTGTATTTATGCTGAAGCCAGGGATGAAGATTTCACAAATGTCTTCAACCTTTTTCCCTTCACTCATTTCTTTGTATACTATTACAATTAGATACATCAGTTTCCATCCCAAAATATTCTCCTAGTTTCTTAGGTAAAATCCACCCTCAGGGAAAAAAAAAAGTCACCCCAGAGCAGAACTCGAGTTCTCAAAGTTTTGACTGATAATTATGATGTTATAATGAAAAACTTTAAAGAAAAAATCATCAACTTAGCCTATATCCTTCTAAGCAACTTTCCTTACCTTGGAGCCATCATACTTTATTCATGCAAACAGAAATCTTGCAGTATCACTGGCTATAAAGAGCTACCAGCAAATTCTTCGGTGTTCCTGACAGCTTCTAGTCCACGTTTCACATCTTTAACTCTGACAAAGTATTCCTTTCTATTTTCTGAACTTGCTTTACCAAGGCATCTCTTTATGCTTATCAATAATCCAGCACACAAAATTGTCCCTTTCTGCTATAGATGCAACTCTCCAGATCTTCAAGTTCCTTACCAAAAAAAATTATACAAAATATGACCATAGCACATCACATCTGTTCTCTTCATACAGCAGGAAAACATTCTTGTGTAAATCTTTACATGAGATACAGAACACAGAGTGGTTGCAATGACTATAGTGAGAAGTTACAGAAGTACCAGGCTGGAATAACTATTCTGTGCTTATTTCAGTACTACACTGCTGTTACTGAGTAAGCCAGTGCTCAGCCTTTTAAAACCATAACATAGAGAAAACTTGTTTGTCTTCAATAAATTTATTCTCTACACATGAATTCTCAAGGTATTAAACACCCAATCCTGCAACTGACTTTAAAAGAGATGGACCATTCCACATCCATGTAAAGTTAATTAAGGAATTCAGAATCAGCCTGCTATATTGTCTAATTATTCTGCTTTAATTCTGTATATACACAACAAAGCAGGATAATACTGTTTGTTGGTTGTCTCTTTTGGCATACCTCCAACTGTGCAGCTTCTTAAAGATTCACATGCCCTTTTACGACTATCAAGAAGTGTCAATGTTAAAACTTCAGCGACTGCAACTCCCAGTACCTGCAGCAAGTGTTGTGTAAAGACTGCTAATGTCAGCTTAAAGTAATTCCTTCTTTTGGTGGCTTTTATTCCAACATCAGTGCTTCTATACCCAAATCACTAGCTAAGGGCTTACAAAGATCAGAATTGTTGTGTGTATTTCATATTCTTGTGAAGATACTAGAAGAAACTTTGAGAAAAACAGGTAAAACTGTTGGTATGTGAGCAGCTGCCTTGCTCATCTGGAGCTACCAGGTCATGAAGCTGAAGGGTAAGAGATGGCTGTGTTGGCTGTGGGAGTTAGAGATGACATTTAAGGGCAGAGGCCACCTCCTGTCACACTTAGTGCCTGACAGTTTTCTGAAAATACCAACAGAGAAGGTGCATCACTGGGATGCTTCCACTGTCAACATTTTTACTACGAGAGCTACCAACAGGAAGTACTGTTTTCAGACTCTTTCATGCCTGCTCAGTGTGTTTACTAGCTTACTACTCATTTTCTCAGATATTTTGGCAAGATTTAAAAAGAAACTCCATCAACAACAAAAGACACTGCCCCTCCAAGAAACCGACTGCTTGTCTTTTGCATCTATGAAGAGCAATCTTCTCTCCTGAAACAGGGTTAGACCAATTGAGGTGTTTAGGACTCAATCACATCCAAGCAATTCTTAAACACAAGAAGAATCACTCCCTTGGATAATGCTCACTTTAAGTCAAGCACTTTATCAAGACTCTATTGAAACTGAAATAACAGCAGGAGGAAGAAGACTCTTTGTGGAAAATTTCTATATATTCTAAGAAATACAAAATAATTAAGCTTCTCTCTTTGATCTATGTACACATCACTGCTGAAGACGTTATCAGTCCTGTCACAAGCAAAAACACTGAAATTCAGTATTTTAAGTTCCAGAAGAGTGCAAATCCTTGCCTACCTGATATGCCGTTCTTGCTGGTGTTCAATAAAGCTACAGACGCTGCAGAAACTCTTTTACTATTCACAGTCTGCCCTGGTTTCCTTGAGGTACATTCTTCACTATCACTGTCCTGTAGATTTAGTAGCCTTGGCTGAAAACACTGCAGTCGACATGCTCTGATATTGCTTAGTATTTCAGAAAGGGACAGTCTGTTTTCACAACGTTTACTGGAAGCATTGGTCCGTGAAAAGTTAGAAGAAAAGTCTAAAGTCTGGGAAGAGCTTGAAAAACTGTTCAGCATTTCCGGGTCAATCTGTCTCAAGACAGGATCATGTTCTGTGGATATTCGGTCCATTATAACCCTGATACAAGAGAATGAAAAAAGGCTTTAGTTTAACCATCTCTTTATACTACTTTTATCCTTTGAAGGGGAATGAAGAGTGAAAATAAAGCAACTGTACCTTCCACCCCTACCAATTCGTCTTCTTGCAAATCCTATACACCTTCTTGGAATTGTAAGGGTTGTAAGGCAATGCCTGAACCTCCGTTTGTCCAATTCTGCCAATTCTGAGTTTTCATATGAAGAATTAGTTTGGTCCAAACGAGGCTGTAAAGATAAAAGAAAAGGCAATTTTGCACTCGTTTAGAACGTGTGTGTTGGTTAGGTTACTACTACATGATTACCATGCACACCTACAGTAAAGAAAATGCTCAATATGCCCACAGAACTATCACTTGATTAATATGTCCAGACCATAAAAGAACTTGGAAGATTTTTTTAAAATACATGAATTCGTTAAGCAGAAAATCCTCTTTCCTTGATTAGTCATCATATTAGAAGCCACAACCAAAACACAGAAGGAGCCAGCATTAATTCATTCTACCAAGAATCACATAAAACTGCCCTACTCAGACACAAGTCCACCAGGCCCAGCACCTCCTGTCTGATAATGGATTTTCTGGTGATTCAGCACAAGATATAAAACACAGGAAGAATTATTTTCCTGTTACAGGCTCTGAGCTTCAGGCTCTTAGAAACCAAAGGACTTGTGCAGGCAAAGCTGCCTCTTGCCTACGTTTTAAGTTGAGGGTCTATCATTACCACAAATTTGTCTAATCCCACTAGGAATGGTCAGTAGCAAACAAGCTTTTGTCTGTAAAAATGAGTTCATGAAAAATAATTGATAGAAATACCTCAAAACTATAGCACAACTCCAGTGCTAAATATCACAATAGAGAAAAATACTTTTGGTACTTATTGTGACAAAGGAAATGCCAAGAAGGCTGTCCATTTATCAAGGACCCTGCTGAATCACCAGCTGTGCAAAGGAATGTGACAATTCCCAACTCAGACAGCTTGCAACCTAAGCACGTAGGCAATTTCAAAATGGGTTCCTAACTGTATAGTTTGGTTTATTCAAGAAACACACACTGCCAAAGGTGACAGAGGCTGCCCTGAAAGGCCTTTGCTTCAATACACAGCATCCAACCTCCATCTCTTGACAGTGTAGTGCTGAATCAGCTTACCATAGGGTGTTTTTATTACTACATAAATATCTTCCTTGTTATTATCAGGAACCCCAAAAAAACTTTACCATTTCATGGCCATTAAGCCCAAGACGGCCTCCGACCACCACATCTCCCACCAGTCCTTCTCGTTTGTGAACAGCAGGTCCAGTGAGGCACCTCCCCTGGCAGGCTCACTTACCAGTTGTGTCAGGAAGTTATCTTCCAGACGCTCAAGGAACCTCCTAGCCTGTCTCCTCTCTGCTGTGTTGTATTTCTAGCAGATGTCCAGTAAGCTGAAGTGCCCCACCAGAAGAAGGGCTGGCGATTGTCAGACCTCTGCCAGCCACTTATAAAATGGTTTGTCTGCTTCCTCATCCTGGTTGGGTGGTCTGTAGCAGATTTCACACCCAACCTTGGCATGTCACCTCTAGGCTCATCTCCAATGGGCCTGGTTTTATCCTCTTCCCCCTTCAAACCCAGTTTAAAGCCCTCTCAATGAGCCCCACCAGCTCCTGGCCAAGAATCCTTTTCCCCCTGGGTGACAGTCCTACACCATCTTTCACCAGCAGTCCAGGTCCTCTGTAAACACCCTCATGACCAAAGAAACCAAAATTCATGCAATGGCACCAGCCTCTAAGCCATCTGTTAATCAGCTGTGCTTTCCTGCCACTGAAGGAATTGAGGGAAACACCACCTGTGCTCCTAGAAGATCCCACAACCATTTGGCCCAGTGCCCTGAAGTCCCTTTTCATCACCCTAAGAGTTTATCTTGGCAACCTCATCAACTGTGTCCAGTCTTGGGCACCTCAATACAAGAAGGACATCAAGGTGCTGGAGCATGTCCAGAGAAGGGCAACGAAGCTGGTGAAGGGCCCTGGGAACAAGTCTTATGAG
Organism: Hemiprocne comata; assembly: GCA_020745705.1. Taxonomy (NCBI): domain Eukaryota; kingdom Metazoa; phylum Chordata; class Aves; order Apodiformes; family Apodidae; genus Hemiprocne; species Hemiprocne comata. Next base: position 2,554,893 of record CM036591.1, read on the forward strand.
GAGCAGCTGAGGGAACTGGGGCTGTTTAGTCTGAAGAAAAGGAGGCTGAGGGGAGACTTCATCACCCTCTACAACTGCCTGGAAGGACATTGTAAAGAGGTGGGTGCTGGTCTCTTCTCACAAGTAACTGGTGATAGAACAATAGGAAATGGCCTCAAGCTGCACCAGGGAGCTTTAGACTAGACATTAGGAAGATCTTTTTCACTGAAAGGGTTGTCAGGCATTGGAACAGGCTGCCCTGGGAGGTGGTTGAGTCACCATCCCTGGATGTGTTTAAAAGTTGTCTGGATGTGGTGCTTGGGAATATGGCTCAGTGCTGGACTTGGCAGAGTAGGGTTAATGGTTGGACTCAATGGTCTTGAGGGTCTTTTCCAACCTAAGTGATCCTGTGATAACTCCCCACCTGCATGACTAGTAGTGGGTAATAATCAAAGGGTCATACCAGACCACGGAGTTCCCTGGTGACCTCTCTAACCCAGGCCCCTGGGAGGCAGCAGACTTCCCTGTGGGATGGGTCTGGCTGGCGTATTGGGCTGTTCCCCTCAGGAGGGAATCTCCCATGACAATTACTCTCCTTTTATTCTTAATACAAGAATAATGTCTTAAAAGTCCTAAATTATAAGTCCTAATGCTTGGGGCTCACTGCCTCAGAAACTCCCTGGATGGACCTTTATCAATATCCTTGTTTATCTGTTTCTCCAGTTTCAGAGCCCCATATCTGTTCTGTAAGGGCACCTGGGAAAGTGGGGGAGATCTCTCAGGTCCCCTTCCTTCTGCCTGGTGACAAGAGTGCAGGGGATCCCCTACTTCTTGTGGGGCCTCCCCCTTGAGGCTTGGCCTGAAGGCTGGCAGGGTGTGGCTCCAGCAATCTATCTCCCTCTCACATTCCCAGATACTCCTAAATCCTTCCACCTCCTCATTCAGCTCAGCAGATCAGCCATCCTGTTGTAGTGCACACAGGTGTTACTTTCACTCAACAGCAGACTCCACTCAATGCCTGAGTAGGTTCTCTCAGAACCTAGACAACTAGTACCCAACTTGAAGGAGCTCTACAGGCTGGGAGGGAATTACATGCTAAGAACTGTGAGGGACAAAAAAAAAATCTCCCTTCTTTACAGTGGCTGAATTGGTCTGCAGGCAGCACATTATACTACCTTCAGGTCATCACAGAGGAACAGTACAATGAGAAAAAATTGAGTACAGAGTCAAAATTATTTTCACTGGATTCATCAAATCATCAGAACTCTGGTGGTGAAAGCAGGAAACAAAGAAAATATGAAACAAAGCCCACAACACTCAATCCAACAAGTAGTCTTACAGCATAATACTGGCATCCTGCTCTTCTCCTGAAAGCACAAGGTCCATCAGGATCATTTTCTTCTTCTGCTTCTGATACTGGTGAGGGTATCTAGAACAGAAAGGAAAGCCATTCTTTCAACTGCCACATTTATATAAAACTATTTAATTTATGAGACAAGCTTGTATTTATATAGTATGACCTGCCACATTTATGTATTATATGCAAGCTCCTCAGAAGCATAGCTTAGAAAAAGGAAACAAACCCGCAGTTGATGTAAGTATCTTTTACATATATCCACTGTCCAACAGAGTTATTCTCCATTGCAAGCAGGACTGGTCAAATTACAGGCAACTACAATTTCTACTTTCTGTAGGCTGAGAGTTTGTAGCAGAGTATCATTACCTGTGGGAACTCATCTTCATCTGAGCTGTGGAAGTCGTACTGTTTAATATCACTCTTGTTGATAACAGGCAGGGGCTCAGCAGAGGGCTGTTGAGGAGTTACTACACACTCTAATTTAGGTTTCTTTAGATACTTCTTCTTTTGACGTACAACATCTGACACCTCCTCTTTTAGAGATGAATGATGAGGATGCTGTTTGTGAAAAACAAATAACAAATTTTAAAAAATAATTAACCTTTCCTCTATTCATGCCTTTAAGACATAACTGCTTGTCTTCCAAAGCCTCTCAATGTGAAGCATCTACAGACTATTTCAGACACATAATGCAAAAATGTATTCAAATCATTCAAAAAAACCCAGAACTTTACCTCTGATTGTCTTTATAGATATTTATTAATAAAAAAACTGAAAGCTTTCAAGTCATATGACTATCAAAGGAGTTTCTTGCTCTGCAGTACACTCAGTATATTGTAATTGGAAATCCTATCCCAATTATTTCCTGAAATCTGTTTCCTTTCAAGTTTTTCCTTTCGGTTGCCTCACTTTCAATTTTCTGAACTGCTCAGATATGTTCAAAAGAAACAATCTAATTTGTTTCATGTTTCTCTGTTTGTGTTTTTCAAAAGATGTTCTTCTGTTTTGCTATTAAAGATTTTAACATAAACCCTCTGCAGGAAGCAACTCCATCAATATTAAACTGTTCACCTGAACACAAACACTATTAAAACTTCAAAGCTTTTCAATTAAAAGCAAGATGACTTCAGTTGCAAAATTCTCAATTACGAGTAGAAGCCCGTGCAGTTTTGAGAAACTGTTTAAATATACCCCAGATTACCACTTAACAATAAGTACCTGACTGAAACTAACTCCAACAGTGGAGCTCAGCTCCAAAACTGGAGATGACAAACACAAGGCATAACAACATTCCTGCCCAAGAAGCAAGGCAAGGGGTTTGCATTCAGTCCCATGACCACTAGGTGCCGTGGGTGCTAAATACAACTTTCACAAGGTCTTCTACTCTGCAGCCTCACATCTGAGCATTGTACAGTAACTAGGAGTTCAGGTTATTTCTCAAAAACATGTCTTAATTCAAAGTTGGGTGCATTTTTTTTTTTTCCTGTCACATTAGCAGTAGAACATCAGGTAGAATATTCTTTAGTACAGCTCAGGGAGCTTGACTATAACGACAACATTAAAATGGCCTGCTTGGGATTTTTTTTTGGTTTGGTTTGTTTGGGGGTTTGTTTGGTTTGTTTTAAAAACATGACCACCTAGTACTTAAGACTCCCCGCAGAAGAAAGCTTACCTTAACTTTACACTCTTGAACTTTGTGATGATTTCCGTTATGAAGAGCGGATGGAGTTGTGCTCATCTCTTTTTCAGGTCTATTAAGCTTCACTTCGTTGAGGATTTCACCTCCATAATCACCCAAATGGTACCTCGAAAAACACAATTAAAAATATAACACTGCATTTCCACTGGGAAACGTTTGAAAGACACAAACCAGGCAAACAATGTGCATAAAAACCCTTCTGTTTTAGCTTCTGAAGTGTATGGTGCTGTGTAAGTCTTCAGCCATGCTTGTCTACAGAAGACTAGTGTCCATCCAGAAATATATTACAGGAAGGGTTTTCAAACCTATTTGATGCAAATAAAAACCTTGGTGTTATAAATTACTTCTTACAGATATAATCTGCAATTTTACCTTTTCTCAACAACTTCCAATGTTAAATGCAATAGCTCTCGTTTTGTTTTCTCTCTTCTTTTAATCATCTCCAAAATTGTTATGGCTCTACTAAACTCTCTTCTTAATTTCAACATCTTCTCGTAAGACGCTTCATCGTTCTTTCGATTCTGTTGAAAGATTAAACAGACTTTAAGTCAAAAGCAAAACCTGTGAAGCATAAGTAGCAAAAGAAGTCACCTAATGCTGCTGCAAGCAGGAATCATACAAGTACACCTGGAAGAAACTTTTCCCAAAGCATCACCTAGTTGTTAGACAAAGCCACAAAAAGCAAACAAACTCCCAACTTCCCAGATTAAGCTGAAGAATGACTTTACAGTCATTTCTACCCATGCTTTCTCTGCCCAGATTCCATATTAACCATGTGGAAGTTTGTCAGAACACGGAATTCAACACTTGGGTCCTAAACCACTTTTTCCACCTTGATTCTGCCCACAGAAAGGTTGTATACGTGTGTGTAAAAAGTTGATATAAAATGCTGAGCAACTGCAGACTTCCCAGTTCAAATCAAATTATGGTACAAATCCAAAAACTGAACTATTTACTCCCTGGCAAATGGAAGATCATTTTCCCCTTCTACAAAGAGCAGCTCTGTAACCCAGCAAGCCCCACAGCTGCCTGTTTATGTGCCAATGCCTGTAAATCCTTGAGTTTCTGCTTTCTAGAAAATGGTCAGACTGTAAATTGTCTGTGAGAACTGATGGACTGTACATTGACTAAATCATTCAGCAGGCCTGAACTTCAGCTGTGTTGTCCAATATTGCAACCATTACTAGAGACAACCAGAACAGTACCTGTGCATACTGTAGGACAGATCCTGCAAGATGCTGGATAGCAGTAATTCTGATTCCTATCACTGCAGGATTGAGAATGACAAATTTAAAACAGTCATGTTACCTTTCTTGTCTGCATCTTCTCAGTTCTCCTCCGGAAGGCAACATAAGGGTCGTTGTTGGTGGAGCCATCCCTCTTTTCCTGTTTGATTTGGGGGATGAGAGATGGCCCTCTGCAATTCTTACGCTTCCTTACCCAGTAGTCATAGACAGCCTTAATCAGGTAGTCATCCTCATTTAGCAGCAATTTAGCTTCCTGAAGTGTTACAAGCTAAAGGAGAAAATTCAAAAGGTGCAACTGAGATGGGGGTGGGGTGAGGTGCAGGGAGAAAGTCACCACACATTCACACCTCTTGCACGCTTTCTAAACAAACTAGATCCTTTTCTAGCACGAGGGAGTAAAGGGAGGAAAAAACATTGACCTAAATTGAAGTACTTGAGCCAGGAGTTGGTGTTCTTAAGCTGAACATGTAGTACCCAGCTTTGCTGAACCACATCATCATCTCAGAAGCTTTCGTACAATAGTCTAGGAACTTAATGAATTTTTCATGACATCTGAAAACACTGTTTGAAACAGTTCCAAGCACAGGATATAAATAACTTTCTACACTCTGCAGATCATTATTTGGGAATCACTTTCATTTTACTATTTTTTTTCATTAAAAAAAAGATGCTTCTTATTGGTTTGCCATTATTAATGTGCCATTCTTTGCAGTTTAATGTTGATTCCTCTACAGCTATTTTACTGTAGACAGAATATACTCTGAAATAAACTAGGTTCTTCATTTTTCTCCAAAAATATTTACTTTGGGATAGAAAAGGATAGTGACTGTCCCTGACTATTACAGCCCAGAGATACAAAGATGCTCACTTCTTAGCTAAGTTGTTTCACTAGGAGATACTTAAACACAGGTATATATATTGTAACTGTTCTATGTTCAGCTTTTTAAATAGAAACCAGATTCTAAATAAATGCACAACCCATCACTAACTAATACATTAGTTTAACATGCTCATATCACCTTAAACTCACTCATTAAATCAAAATAGCATCCCTAGTTTTACTTAAACCAAAGTTGGACAGCACTTCATCTTCCCCATAATTTGAAAAATATCAATTAAACAACTTACATTTGCACTTTTGCAACACGTCAAACTATATTAAATCTTGCCCCAACATCAGGGTAAGCAAAAAAAGAAACAATACCTTTCAGAAAAATAAGGATATCCTAAGTGTAACCACTGCTACTATATTTAATTCCAGACAAATAGAATAAAACCCTTGCCATCTACAGTAGAACTAGAAAAACACCTAACTGTTTTTAAAAGAAAGAAAGGGGAAAAAAATAGGTCACTACTCCCTTTGAATTTATGACCACATACAGCATTCAAACAGTAATTTTGCATCTGTTCTACCTGGAATGGACATAAGCCTGGTTAATCCAACACACATATTTCTTAAAAAACCCAAGCAAACCAAAACCCCCCAAACCACCACTCTGCCTTGAGTACACAGAAGAGTTACATTTTAACCCTGCTTGCTTGTTCTTGCAAGTACCACCAGTAACATGGAAGCAGAGTCCCTATATTCCTTGCTTAAATCAGGTTATCAAAATGCCCAAGAGGAATGTCTGGAACAGAAACGAGGAAGGCATCCCCACCAGCATCCTTTTATGCTCCAGAGGTAAGTAATGTAAACTGTCAGTGAATTGTGCAGCAGCCCCAAGTGGGATTCAAGAGCATTATAACCCCATGTGGGGAAGGAATCTGCCAGGCAGCCAAACTTCCTTCTTTCCCAGGCTTCATTAACCTGCAAGAGTTGTTTTTTTTCTTACCATTCCTAACACACAGCTCAGGACAGAGTTACTCAGCATCAGCTGAAAATTTTTCTGCAACCCGAAAACAGGACAAGAAGCTTGAGCACAAACATCTCAATCTCTGAAGTTAGACAGAAAATACCACACAGGAAGTCCCACGGAAATGTCATCTGCAAAGAGGGATTTCTCCTTACACACCTTCAAGAGGGAGCCTACATGATAAGAATCAATTACAGTGCTTCATGTACACACAGGATCTTCTCTGTCATGAACTTCCTTAAATAAGCATTTTCTGGTTCTAAATACTCTTCAACTCTCTAATGCTTCAGTGTTATTTCCACTTAAGGGATAGAGAAAGGGGCAGCTGCTTAGAGAGAAAAATCCATATTCTTGTAACATTTTATTTTAGGAAAACATCTTTCAGTTCTCACATTTAACCTCATTACTCAAGGAATGAAAGACAAAACCAGCAAAATAAGGATGCAAATTAATCCTGAGAAGTGATAACCACAAGTGCTTTAACTGAAAGCCAACACGGGGGTATCTACATCAAAGCTCTATGAGGCTTGAGCACCACCTGTTCAACAGGTATCACCCAAAGGACTCTGCAATTTTTTTCTTCACATCTCATCTTCTTAGCATAGTAAGAAAACCTTACCTAATCCTTGTTAAAATTGCTCTAAGATGCAGAGAATACAACATTTTGGCCTCTTAACATGTAGCATTGAACTACATCAGGTTAAGTGAGGCAAAACTATGGATCCTGCAATGGATTTTTCAATTCTGCAAAACATCCACCTCGCTGAGAAATAACTCCCTATTTCAAACTTGCCTTTCACAGAAACTCATCCTTCAGATGCAATTTTGGAGGAATGGTTTTGGCTTTAAGACCTTTCTCCAGACACTGGCATCCTGGAATACCTCAGGAGGTACCCATCTGATAAAATAAATCATTAAGTATTACACAGCACATGCTTGCTTCTAAAGCAAGGAAAGCAAATTGGAGTATAACTATCTTGCATCTCATGTACACTCATAGCCAAAACTACACACCCCTACCAATCACCACAAACTTCTTTCATACCAACACAGGTAAAGATGTTCCAAGTTGTCCTCTCTAACACACTGTGGTTAGAAATTTAAATTTAAAAGCAACTCCCTCCCCAACAAGTCTCCCAAAGCTCCCTCCCCACTTACTTTTTCTAGCTTACCAACACGCACAATAAGGGACAGCAATGTAATGTCTGCACAACCACAGGCTCACACATACGCACTCACCCTATTACTAGGGAATTTAGAAAAATTTAAAAACAAACAAAAAAACACCCAGAACTACTTCACCAGAAAACTCAGCAATCAGAAAAACCTCAGTCATTTCTTGGCCCAGAACAATACCTGACTAGAGCTGGCTTTTTCAAGTCTGTCAACCATGATTTCGAACTGCAGCGGCTTGATTTCCATCTTCCGGTTCAGCCTGTTCAGTAAGGTTTCATCCTCCGAGTCCATATCGTAATCTGGCTGTTCATTGTCCAGATTAAAGGCTGGAACACAGATACACATGTGCCAACAAAATTTAAACACTTGGTAAATAACATCCTGTGGAAATACAGAAGTGTGCATCTGACAGTCTGATGTCAGAAATTATAACATTTTGGACTAGCACATCTCAGCCACGACACCTTTTCTTTACGTTGAAAAGTTTACCCACACGACAGCTGCAAGACAGCAGTGAGAAGCTGCTTGTCTCCCACTTACAATACAAGGGGGAAAAAGAAGTTTCATTTTAAGTGGCTCAAAAGGGTGACAGGAAAAAAGCTTTCATTTAAAAAATTACCCCAAAGGCATAGAAACCTTAACATACATTTGCAAAACAAGAGCAAAAACGCTTCATAACATTGTTATAATACAGCTCGCCCAAAAGATAATTATTAGATTCCTAACAATTAACATAATCTACAATCAAAAAGTTGGAGAAAACGCACTTACACTGAAGTTCTAAAATAATTTCCATTGCCCCTTTTTAAATATTTAAACAAACCTAGTGTCTTAAAATACTTACTAGACTAAACTTCTTTTTTTTCCTTCATGTAACTGTGCAACAAACTGTAAAAATGCTAAACCAATCCTGTGGGAATTGTTACTGTTTCTCCAAAACCAACTCCACTCTAGAGGTGGAACCTGAATATTCCTCCACAATCTCCAAATAGTAAGTTCCCAACTCCACAGCAAAGCTCGGGTCTTTATTACAGATTGTACTCTTCGTTTTCCATACTTACACAAAGCTTCTGGTGCTAAAAGCAGAAGGAAGTTATTCAGATAACAGCAGAAACTAATGATTACAACAAGTATGAGTAAATTGCACCCAACAGCAAGACTTCTTAATATGAAATGTGAGTTGTACCTAATAAAAGAGGTGAAACACTAACTAGAATGCTCCAAACAATTCATCACCAAGTCACTGCATTAAGAGCAGTGAAGGTTGTTGAAGTATATTCTATTCCCATTAGGCAAACAGCACTACGTTCTATTTATGCTCTTAGCTCATGGCTATACCTAAGTGCTAACCTACAGAAAAACTCTGCTACTGAGTTTCTCAATGTACTTTAAGAGGACCTTAAAACAAAAACTTGGAAGAGCAAGAAAGACCAGGAGTAAAAGAAAAATGCTAAAAATAAATCTTTAAAGCAAATTGTAGTATTTTCTCTGCCATGGTCTGGTCTGACCGGTCTACAAACAGGCAATAAACAGCACCTTCTTGCCATATCTGAGACTAGCCCAAGACCACTCTTTCAGTATTCCAATGCAATAAATTGGGTAAACCCCCCAGCATTTCATCTGTTTGGCTATGCATGACAACAGCTGGGAAGTGCTAATAAGCAGTCCCTCACCATGTTCAGCCACAAACTGCTGCCTCTCAGAAGAGCCAGTGCTCGATGGTACTAACTCTGACAACACCACCTGGCCAGAAGGCTTCTTGCACCTAACACAAGCACTGTAAACCTACTATAAAAATTTATTTAAATAAATTAATAATAACAGGCTGTAGCTATGTATTAAGTGGAATTATTAATATTAATTCAATAATACAAGTTGCATGGCAACTTTATTTAAGACACTGTCATTGGGCATGTGACCCACAGGTCTCCCTCTAACAATTAACAACTCTATATTAACCTACAGCTTACAACATTGGATCCTGCTTCTCCAGTGGAGTCTGTAGGCATCAAGAGTTTTGAGATTAAAACCAACACTTCTTTTAATTTATTTCATAGTTCTGTAAAACTGCATTAAAAACATCAGCAGGCAAGACTATGCACTTGAGAAGAGACTGCTGCAGTACCTGGTATGACTGTCACCCCATCCTGTTCAAGGAGCTCACCAGCCAGTGACAAGCCAAGTAGCAATGAACCAGCTGCCAAGTATCAGTGCTGGACTCACTGAAACCAGTCTGGTAAATATGTTCAGCCCCTGCAAGCTTTGCTTCAACTCCTCCTGCATGGTCTCCCAGCAGAGCTGCCTGGGAGCACAGAGTGTTGGCACCATCACATCAGCTATACACTGAAACACAGTGAACTGTCCCACCTGAGTGGCAACCCTCCCACTCCTTAACTCCATTCCACTTCCCAACATTGGGCAGAGCTTCCCTCTCATACAGCACTGGCCACTGTTCAAATGTGGACAACACATGTCTGACTTCACCTGTTATCCACTGGAGTTTCAAAATGCTTCAGAGCTCTCCCAGGCAAGTCCAACCTTGGCAGCTCATACTTCTTCTGCAGATCGATGCCCAATATTGCACTTCCCATCCACTAGAATCCATAATTCCAAGACCTCTGAAGCATAAACTGCCACCTTCATCAGAAAGGAAACTGCAAGTTTTCCCTGCACCAAGACTGTCCCCAGAGCCTACAAAACCAACAGAGTCCTAATATACACTGTGAAATCACACACAAACCATTCTGCTCAAGAAGAGTGGCCTAAGTTTTCTAAATGAGAAATCCCCATCATTTTGAAGACCTGTCCTAACAATAAAGTAGGTCTCTCTACTCCCAAAACCAGGTGTTTAATCATGTTCTCACAGATGATGCAAGAATGCAGTGAGGCACTGCTTCTTCACCCTCAGACAGATGTTGATCGTACACAAAAATGTCAACCTGCCAGTAGATAATTCAGTTATCCCCTGCAAACAAGTGTTTCAAGTTCATTTTTCTAAACCAGAATATCAGTGAGCAGGAGGATCCCTATAACAGAGAAGATGTGATGCTGTTCACCCACACACTGTAAGCAGTGCCAGTAAACTTGCCTTCATTCCCACACTGAGGAGTTCTTGAACCATGTACCTTCCTGAACCACCTTTCAGAACAACATCAGACAGGCTCAAGTGAGATGCAACTAGCAAGAAACACTAAGACTAGCAAGAAAAAAGGAAAAAGCCCAACCATTCCATCAACAAGCAACTTACAAGACCAACCAACCTCAGGACTGCATGATGAATACCAGCAGTAAGTCAGTGAGATCTCCATCTCAACTAGAGAAGGCAGATGACTGCTCTGCCAGCACCTAAAGTGACCCTATGGTGCACCTCAGCTGACAGCAGGAGAGTTCCTCCCTCTTGCTGCCCACTGTTAGCAGGTTGAACCACTTTGCAGAGGTATGCAGTAAGCATCAGGACCCACTCAAGATACACAGCACTGTATGTGACCAGAAGTGGAACAGGGAAGAAAAGTGCAACCTCCCCTTCTGGCTGTTACATTGGTTCCTCTGCCCCTGTGAACCCCTGGCTAAGTCACATGTCAAGTCCACCTAACTTCATACATAACACTACATGATTTGCTGATAAAGCATCGACTCTCCTAGCAGCCATGTTGAGACTTCATCAGTAACAGCTGAAAAACTGGGAAATTGAAAAAACTGTGATCCATTAAAAAAAATAAACCCAAACCCCTGAGTTTCAACTCTACAAAAATATTTTGACCAATAACCCCAATGACAAAATAGAAGTATCCAACAGGAACTTCCCTGGAACAAGCTACATTGAATACATCTAGTCTCATTTTCTTATACAAAACTGTATCAGTACTGTGAAGCAGCAGTAGCCCTGCTTTTCATCCCCACCAGCAATGCTTCTCACACTGCTTGTCATGACCTGTAGCTATCAATATAATTCACTTTCGAAGGAAGGGGGTTTAAAGGGAGGCTGCAGGTTAATGACATGGAAGCAATGGAAGCAATACCTGCATTCCACGTTCTGTTGCCTTGCAGACAGGAAGGCCACAAAGTCTCAGCAGCCTCAGGAAATTCGAGGCTATCACTCTAACTGCTGCATGCAATCCTCAGGAGCTGATCAACCCTAAGATGACTTCCCTGAAGTTTGTCCATTACTGCTCTTTGAAACATGCATTCAGTGACATCCTTGAACACCCGGTTTTCTTCTTTTCCCCAAGCACTGAGTAGTACAGTACTGGTTCCAGAAAATGCTATTCTTCATCCTGGACTTGGCCTCTAGTATGGCAGCTTGCTGGCTTCAAAAGCCATCACAAGACACAGGTGGTTTATGTGCTGTGTGATGTACCAATCCATCACCAACCTCTGTTCCTGCCCCTGCCATAGCAACAGATGTAACTGCTCATTCACGCCTGCAAGAATTAGTGAAGAACTCGACTGGGCCACAGACAGCACTGTATTTCAGATCACCTGCTACCAGTTAGCATTTTAAGAACAAACACTATGCCAGCTCATATAGTTAATAATGCATAACTGATATCCCTTCTTCCTGCTAATTCCTGAGAGATTCTTGTGGCTGACTCCAGTTTTCCTGCTCCAAGACTTCTGCATTTCTCCACATTTCATGTTTCCACAGCGCATTCCTGGACAGGGCCCTGGTGATCCTACCAGTCAAGTTTACCTCATACGAATGCTCAGAACTTGTTGGTTTGCTGAGTGCTGCTGCAAAACCAATATCCTAACTTACATCCTCTGCCACTTCGACAGGTGCTGCCATCAGGAATGGCTAGAGGGATTTGCCTTTATTTGAGCTCCCCTGGGAACTGAGTGTATGCTAACTTACAAAAATCCAATTTGTTTTTAAGTTAAGTTATATTAAATTGGGTTTAACTTAACTAAATTAACTTATTTCATTTAGGTAACTAAATTAAGGCTGTGGTTCCACAGCCATTTTGAGCTGACATGGGCATGAGTTACCACTAAAACAAGTGGTTCCACCTGATTCCTTCCCCAGCAAGCCACATTCCTATCACCTTGCTTGTGCCAACACCAGTAATCATGCCATGAGCCACGAAAACAGAAAACTGGTCAATGTGGAGGTTCACCTAACCAAAAAATGAAAGATAAGCTGTCTGCCAGATCACCTCCCTGAGTCACCTGTGAATACAACCGCCACCAGAAGGGCGCTGGCAGTGGCAGGAAGGAGTGGGCAGTGTTGGTCCTGAAGGCAGCAGATACCTCCATGCTGACCAAGAGCAAAGATCCACATCCCAGTGATGATATCCAAGGTAGCACCAAGCACCTCGATGGCCAGTCAGAAGCACCTGACTGGAACAGATCTTCCAGCACTCCCCACCTGAACCCACACACCTCAGGAGGAGAGGTGTCAAAGACCCGTTTTACATATCCAGGCTGCAAACCCCCAGCCTGAACAGATCCTGCTACAAAATCCTCTAAAAATGTGGAACACACAAAACACACAAGTTAAAAACAGCCAACATTCAATTACATGAAATGCACACACTTTACTTTATTTTTAATTTAAAGAGTGTGTAGAGTCCATTCCACACAATTTAATGAAGATTATTTGACCTATATCTGACCATGTTACAATAAAGCATTAGTTTGGTATCATTACCCTTTCTATACACACATAGGTAAAACATATATATATATACACACACTATATATATTTTTTGCTCCATTCTTACTGTTTCTGTTAGGTACACTGATCTTCTTGCACCCACTTAGCTACAACTCTATCACAGGTACAAGTGGTGGTAACTTAAAACACATCTCTATGCTACTAAACTACAAACATCCTTGGAAAATGTAGCATATTAGAGTAGTTCCAGGCTTTTGTTTTATGTTCAGTTCAAAGTCACCTGAGCTGGTGCTACCTAGGTCAACTAATATCTGGAACCATACTGATTCATGAAGTCCATGCCTCACAAAGAAATTAACTTTTCTCTGCTTGGAACCACTGGTCTAAGTAAAATAATTATACTGGTAAAGTTAAAAATATTAAAACCCTTGGCTACCACATGAAGAGCAAAACATAGTTTGCTAGAAATAACCACCAGTAAGTATGGATTACAGTATATTGCCTCTTGGCATCTATCAGTTTACATAACTTCCCTGGCCAAAGTAAGTATTGTTGCTCTTTGTGGTTTTAGCATCAAAACAGAATTTCTAAGCAGTTTATGTAGCATAAAGCTGCCTTGTATCACACCTACTCCAACCAGAATATGTGGGAAAAACTGTCTTGGAGCAGTATCTGATGTTTATCTTCAGCTCAAATATCTTCTGTAATTCTGTCCAGAAAGACTGTGAGTCCCAATGAGACAAAGAACATTTTGCTATAATATATTTCACACTTTCAGACATGTTTAGTAACAATATTTACAGTGTTTCTGGCAATGTCTAACAAAGAGAAGAATAAAATACATTTTTCATTCAGCAGCTTAATTTCAGTTAATTCAACATGCATTGCTTGCAGGTTTGTTTCTTCCATGAAGGAGAGAAATACTTATTTTCTCTTAGATCATTTCTTACATCACCAGTATGATCTCTACTGTATCACACAGGATCTCGAGTATGTTATTATCAAAAATAATGATGAAAAAACTTCTCTGTGCAGAGACCCAGGACTGTGCTTTTTTTTTTTTGGTTTTGCTAGAAAGGTGACTGCTGGGAGAAGTCCAAGACACAAAATAATCTCCTAGAACCACATACTGCAAAGGACAAACATTATTTGTGTGCCAAGGAACAACTGAACTACGAATGTGTAGTTCAAAATATAAACCAAAAAAGTGTTAAAATTAGAGATCACTGTAATAAACTACAACTTTAGAGTAATTAGATTTTTTAAGACATATAAGCCAAACTCATGCAAAGAAGACTTCCTTTTATCTATAAAAAAAAGCTCAACATTACCTGCAGAAAGGGAACTCTACAGTTCTAGCAAAATGCAGACAAAAAATAACTGTAACCCACAGCCTAGAATACTTCCATGCTACTGGGAACAGCTCCAACTTCACTGTTAGCACAACTGAAACTGAACCTTCAAGAACTCCACTACCATCAGTAAGATGAAGGCTGACTTCATTACAAAACCACTTCTGTTTTATTGTTCTCCATTTATACAGAACTTTTGACTTAAAAGGCATTCTAGACACATTCAGAAAGCAAGACAATCCCTCTTCCACTTAATGGATGACCAACTGACAGGATAAGGCTTGCCAGCTGCTGTACATGGACATACACCATCAGCACTGAGCCCATGAACAAATACAGCAGGAAAAAAAAAAAATCACACATTTACCTTCAAACTTAAAATTCTTCCTTGACAAGAGACAAGAATTTACATATATAAATCCCCCCTGGATTTCTGAGTCCTCCCACTTTCTGAATATTGTAGCAACTTTGTCCTCAAGATTGTCTGTCTGAGGATTACTCTATTTAAATAAAGGGGTGGGGGAGAGGGTACAGACAACAAAACCAACATTTGTTAACTTACGTTGAATGTGAATGAACTGCTTTGGTTGCTTAAACTCTCCTTTATACAAACGATTGTAATAGTTGACATTGCTCTCTGCTTCAGGGACTGGGATAACCATGCTCTCTTTCTTTTCTCTGAAAACTTGTTGTGCTGAGATAGCCCGTTGCAAATGATGTTCCTGCAAGAGGAAAAGTTAAGAGTTTGTTTATTTAGGTGTCAGTCTACAGAAGTGCATACAAAGAGTCATCATTTTCTCCTACTGTTTTCCTGCTGGTCTACAGGACACCCAGACCAAAGAGTTAAGGCTTTACTGTATTTTAGAGGACAGCAGGTTGCTTACTTCCAGGACAGTGACAGAAGATGTGTTCTCCATCATTTAGGATACTGTGGGGTTCCTCACTGACAGGAACCTTAGAGCACTCTTAGAGGGAATGTAAGGCAGGACTACAAAGAGATGAAAAGGGCCCTTGGTTAGACAATAGCACACACCTTTTCTACCAGACTTAGGGAAAAGTCAAACATTCAAATTACACAAAATCACTGTAGTAGAAAATTAGGGCTGGTATAAGCCAAACTCATCAAAAATTCAGGCATGATCAGTTAACAGATGCATAGTAAGTCCTTTAAAGTATTATAAACAACAGATTCAAATCAGAAGAATAGCAAATGTCATCATCCCTGTCTACCCAGCAATTCTTACTGGCTGGCTTTCTTTAGAAGTTCAGTGAGTTAAAAGCAACAAGAGCACTCTTCACAGAACGACACTTGAAAAGCACAGACTCCCTGAACAGGTATCACTTCATTTTCTTCTTACAGAACAGCAGTCAAATGCTACAGAATCACTTCACAGAAAACACAGATCACAAGAAGTGTATTAATTCACAAAGTTTTTTCACACAATTTTATTAGTCAGCTCACTGAAACTCACCTACTGCTGCAAGTTAGCACTAATCTGTAGCTTATCTCTCAAAGATTCCTCATGAATATTTGTGTTAAACTTTGGCAAAGACAAACAGTATAGATGCAGTATTCTGATTCATGCTACCATACAAAATCATTTCAGTGCAGCCTGCAGAACCCCCAGAATGAACTGACCAGCAACGAGAGGAGCCTGTTTGGCAGACTGGCAGATGATGGGATGGTTTTGAATGCTACCCTTCCTATGTCTGCCTCCTCAAGCCAGAGAGTCACAGCTGTACAGTGCATGGGTAGGCTGCAGACCCTCCACTGCAGCCTAATCACTTCAACCATAACAAAAAGGTCTCACGCTAAGACTCCAAAGAGCTACACTGGCACATGCTGCCTGCTGTGTGTCCAGTGAAGAGGAAGAGTGGTAGCCTTCACCAGGATGCCTTAGATCACCACAGCCATTTACTTGGGAAAGTTAACTCATGAGTTCTCTATCCGTTTAAGTCAAACATAAACCAAACTGCAGTCTCCTAGCAGATTAACTACTCTCCAGCAGAACCAGAGTCTGAAAGCTTTGTTCTCCTTTTGTTCTTCCCCACCAGAGTTGCCTCCAGCTTCCAAAATTTGGGAGGAGGGAAGATGACACAGCAAAATATCAACTTGAAACTGAAGCTCAGCTCTGTCACAGGTCTATGCAACCTTACCTTGCCTATTCCAGGGGTTCAGGTTATCCCCTAGCCATTCCCACACACCTGACTGCTGGAAAGAGTACTTGTTCTGAACATTAAAAAAAACAAAACACACCAGAAAACTTGGCTACTCTGTCTCCTCCTTTGATTTTCTGGGCTACCCCTCCTCCCTATGGATTAACACCAGTGATCATCCAGCCTCACAACAGGTAACACCACCGACCAGCAGAACAACCAGTCAATGTTTGGGTAACTCAGCTGCAGCACAGTCTGGCAGACATGGCAGTCTTGCCCACAGAGATTCTGTGCTACATGCCTGCTAAATTCTCTCAACAGGATTTCTTCCTCTTTAATTCTACAAAACATTATTTTTAAAAAAGGGTAGTGAATGAAAGCAAATATTTAAAAATATGTAAATTATATTTAATAAATTACACCCTCTTAAATATTAAAATCTTGCAGAAACACAAATAATGCAATTTCTGCAAAATTAGAATATAGTAAATCAGTGACTGGAAGAGCAGCTTTGGGAATCTTCTGTAGCAGATGAAGCAACATTAAAATCAACCTATCAGGCTCCCAAGTGAATGCTATTAGAATTAAGACAAGCATGCAATCAAATATCTGGTGTGATCTGCTTGAGTTACTACACACTGAGTAAATCTGTCACTCCACCACCAAAATGTGTCTAGGAGAGCTGCACAGAGCTGAGTAATTCAACTAAAATAAAAATTGTTTCATTACTGTCTTGCTTTCAGCTAATATCCCTAGAGTTGTCTCCTAACAGTTAACAGCACAGTATACAGCAGTCCCACAGCAATGCCATAAAGAAGGACTTGTGGAGGTTATCTGTCCAACTCCCACTTGAAGATGATTATCCCCAATACCACATGGCTCAGACATGACTTTCAAGTCCTGAAAACCTCCAGTTTCCACAGCCCTTCTAAGCAACCTATTTCAGTGATGTACGAGCCCTCTTTTGCCAGAAGTAGCAAGAACAGTTCCCTCACTCTCCCTTCAGTCTAGCTACAGTCTAAGCTTTAGCCACTCTGGCAGCCCATCTTCCAGTTTCCCAACATGTCCTGAGAAATCTGGGAAAGCAGAGTAACAGGAAAGAGCATTCCAAGACCAGTCTCACCACTGATGAATGGAGGAGCATAACAACTTCCCCATCTGGTAGCCACACTCCTCCTAACACAGCACAGTCCAGAGCATGCCTTGGCCACACAGTGTTAGCACAGGCCAGCCCAATGCCTGGCCCTGCCTTTCCACCAGTGCTGCTCCCTGTGTTATTATTCTGCCCCAGGCACAGAAGATGTGCACTTCTCCTAAATAAACTTCACAAACTTTCAGCTGGGCTAGTCCTCAAGTTTCTCAGGGAGCACAAAGATGGCTGCTCCACTGTTGGCAAGCCAACCACTTGTAACGTAGGATCATTGACAAATTTGCTGAAGATGTGTTCTGGGTACAGCCAACCAAGTGAAGCTGACCGACTTACAGTTTTCCCCACCACACCCCCAAAATAAAACAAACCCAGACCCTCTTCTAAGAGGGGATTAAATAACTTGTATCAAAGCTACACTGGTCCAAGTAATGAATGGATAAACAAGGTTTAACTTTCAGAAATAGTAGTAAAAAAGGACACAAAACAACTAAAATTCAAAACATCCTCCACAGCCCATTAAAGAGAAGCGAGTAATTCAGATTCTCTGTTGTTGCACCACTGCTAGTAAGCACACAAAGAGTTCCCAAGAAAAATCTGACAATAGGTGTTAGTACTCACTTTACTATAAAAAGCCTTCAAGCGTAACACAGCTTCCAAGCTGAAAAGTCTTACCAGTATTACTGCCACTCAAACAGCTTCAGCAGACAGATAAGATATGCAATTTTTAAAAGAGGGGAGGGAACCTAAACCTTTCTGTTGAACATGAAGAAAAATTAAAAATTTAACTCCTGAAACAGTTCTATTTAAACAAACTCAGAAGACTTTTATACGAAAGCTGGTCTAATTAAGTGGCTTCATTAAACCTGAAAAAGTGTTTTTAAAGATAGATTTACTAACTGGTATACCAATACACCTTTTTGTCCATTTTTCACCTTTTCTTATGGTTTTGAAAGACACACCATATTTTAACTTGTAATTTGTTCTGAAGTAGCGAGAGAAAAAGACCTCATACAAAATAACTGAATATTAGAGAAAACAGTGATGATACCAAACAGAACATGCTGCCATGGGAATAAAAAGGCATACTTGTTGAAGAGTTATTACCCACTAATTCCTTTAAAAGTACATCCAAACCTTTCTCACTAGTACGACTAAAAAATTTCAAACAAAGCTGAGATAGTCCTATTTCTTGAACCAACAGCATAACAGAATTACAAATATCTAAATGTTTAGTATATGGAATACTGCTGCTTTGGCATATTTACACATTAAAGCAAAATAGTTCTCCAAGTGCCAGAACCATCTCCCTAGATGCACTTCAGCATTGCAGGTACCTTCCCTGTACAATAACCCTACTAACAACAGCTCACAGCAAATTCCTCAAGTCCCTGGCTTTACATAATCCAGCATGTTTTCCTTGGAGCAGCCAGCCTGTCCTGCCAGCATGAACCCCCTCCCCCTGTGCCAAGCAGCACAGCACAGCAGGCTGCACCCAGCAGTCTCACACCCCCACCTTCGGAGCTGCAACCCAAACGACTTGACAGCCGCTCACAACCAGGCTGACAGAATAACTATCAGCTTTAGGCCAGAACCAGACTTGAAATCACACCTCTGAATCCATACTGAGACACTGCAATCCTCGCTTTCATTTTTCCTCAGAGGGGAAAATAAAAAAAACCTACAACACTGGTACCTAAAACTACTGCACACGTTCTGACCCAGGCTCCAAGTCCAAAGAAGAGCAAGGCACCTTCACAGCTATGTCCCTTCACCCCCAATATACTACAAGTTTCATGTTCTTTCTACACTTTCTATCTGAGAGTTTCTTCACAATAGAAAATGTTCAACAATAGTAGTAAGTCAACAGGTAATAGTGTCCTAAAGATTATTTTATTGAGCTTTAAGGGAAACGGTGATCAATACTGAACAGTATTTTTATCCATCAGAACTATATTTACCAATATACTGCCTTCTGTATCACTGCTGCAAAACAGACCACTTGGATTCTACAGAACACCTTGGTTTTCTCCTTATCCTTTAAGTTCTCTCCACAGTACTCCCTCTGAAACAGAGTTTATCTCACTTCAAATAAATGTGCTGGTTTTTTGGATGAGCATGGTTGGTCTGTGGCTGCATACCACCTTCACACGGAAAAGCTGATCTGTCTTAATTATGAAACTGCAATAATCAATTCCATACTGGATACCAACACCTTAGAAGATGAACCTTTAGGACTAAATTCATCTGTTGCCTTCTTCATTCCTTAAAACTACACCATACAAGCAAAGCTACAACTCTTACAAAGGTTATTTCCTCACTTCCATTCACTTACTAGTATTCACACTTACCCTGTACAGCAGTAAGTAATTAAAGGTGTTACCATTACTGTGACACTGTTTACGAAAATAGTCTCCTCTTCACAGTCCTTTCACAACCGATCACAGGATTTACACTGGATATTTGCAACATTGTAGCCTTTAATGACACCGATATCTGGACAGATGTTACTCTGACTAAAGGGAAACAAGTGGAACATACCACAGCTGTTAAAATCAACTCTCTTAACAAGATAGATGGCTCCATAGCACTCCCCTCTAAGTACGATGGAAGGGAAAAGTGAATTTATTAACAGTTTTAGCTACTCAAAATAAGCTATTTTATTTTAGCTAGGCCAACCCAGAGCCAGCCTTCCATTCCATCTGAACTCAAGAACCCAACGAAAGCAAAGCAAACAGAAAGAACTTAATAAAGCCTAGATATCCTATCTGCTTAACATTACCTTCCAATTAGGAAACAAATTAATTGACATTTTTATATTTAATAGGAAGACTCAGAAACGAGACGTATAGCATTTTAATCTGAAATGTACAGGGTCATCTTGCAAGTCTCAAGCACAGCTAGGACAACACAGCAAGCGCTGTGAAGCTCAAAAGCTGCTTTGATCAAAAGCCTCTTCCCCTTATAAAGCCACAGCCCTATTAGCTACTCCCCCCTTTGCACACTCCTACTCCCATTTTTTTACAATGATTTCTGGTTTTTTATAAAGATTTCCAATAGATAATTGATCAATTTGATAAACAGATGTTTCCTCTTGCTACATAGTGTCCCCTTCAAAGCTTATATTAGTTACGGAGCAATGCAGGGAGTTGGGCAAACGAACAACAACAAAAGCACAGTCTGAGTTCAAACCAACACACCCAGAGCAAAGCTGCTTCAGAGGCCTGCAAGTCCCCTCAGTTTCCCTATGGGGTTGCTGACACTCCGTGGAAGGAAGCTCAAGAAAAGCCACAAGAAGCAGAAGGCACAGTGTAAGCCTGTCCTTACCAGTGGAAAGGGCCCATGGAACCACTTCTCAGTTTCACTTTTGGCCATGTCATCTTTCTTCAGTATGATATCCCCTGCCTCCTATTTTGTTCTGGGGTTGTTTGTTTTGTTGTTGTTTTTGTTTAAGATAATCACCAGAACCACTTGCCACACACTTGCCTTCTGTACTGCCAAATTATGACTACAGGCTAAAAAAACAATGCAATAATAGTAGGCTGCTGTTCCAGACGACTCAATGAAGGAGGCAGTGGTAAAGTGGATCAAATCGTACCACTCCATCCTAAAAATTCACTGAAGTCCGTGGAATTGGTTAGGTTTTTATTACTGAGCTATTCTGAAGTCATTCTGCTATTTCAGAAGTGAGTAAAGTAGTATGTCGACAGAAAAAAACCAACAAACAAAAACTTTCCTGTCACTTTCTTCCCTTTTCCATTTCTTAAGCAATTGTAATTGCACAAAGCAGAGCTAGTGCTACCTAAAAACCAAAGACAAGCCATTCTGTGGATCCTTTACATACACATCACCTGAGTGTTATCTCAAGAATGCTGATGTAGGCAGAAACAATGCAAGAGAAAGGCCCCCAGAAACACCTGAGACAACTACCTTGGATGACACTTTTGTGTCTAGCTAGCTAGGTCTGCACAGGGGCTGTGTATCTAGAGGAAGAAAAATCTAGCTTGGACCAAAAAAATCCTTCACTTCCTCTCCGGCAGCCTGACTGACCAAAGCCAATTTCAGTATCATACAGCAACTACAGGCAAGCTAGGAAATAAGAGCCCATGAAAATTAGCCCATGAGACACTAATGGAAGTATTGGGGATGTGAGGTGACCAGACAATACCACAATCATTTCTGATGCTTTATTTGAACCTTTCAGCACAAACAAACTAAAAACCACACACCCAAAAAAAATACTCAAAACCCAAAAATCAAACCTCTGCAGTTTAAAGCAGAAACAGCAAGCAATGCCATTTTAATCATCCTATGTAACAGCAGACATGAGACAATTGAGACATCCCAAATATGACCCTACTGAGTGGGACAGCAGTAATGCTGGAGAACATCAGCAGTTTGTAATTCCTTCTTATTCCTATCAATAATGACTGTTTGCTGTTTATGAACATAACTGACACAAAACTGTCACTGTTTATGAAATGTTAAAAAACCCAAACACTAGAGTACTATATTTGAAAGCTACATTGAAGTATACAAGTTTCCAGTCTACCAAAACGTGAATATACGTGTATTATTAAGAATGGAATTATTGTCATAACAATTAACTAAATTGAACTATTACAAATTCACTTTGTAAAGGCTGAATATGGTACTTCATGAGAAATGTACATTCCCTGCAAAGCAGGGCCTTTTTCCCCCAAGATGCCTCCGAATGACCTTAAGAGAAAATTGTTACAAAGCCTGTAACATCTAGTCGAAACACACAAAGTACTCATCTGGCTCCTTCTGATACATTGGTATCATTCACCAGGTAACAAACACAACCCTACACAGAAAATGGTTAATTTTTTTAAATTATTTGCTTTACAGTCTGCTTCAATTAGCATAACTTCATTGTCTCAAGTCAAACAAACTGGGATGGAAAGGTATACACCTATATACATACATATTCTCCCTTATTTTTCATGTAAATAAACCTACAATGTATTTTAAAAGGCTGAGATGCCACAACAACTAGGACTCCCCATTATTAAATCCAGCATGATACACGGAATCTGAACTCGGTTTGATTCCTGGCTCCAAGTATCAAAACCTTCATGCAAGCACAAGTCACAAAACTGGTCCTTGATGATGAGGGGAGGAAGAGTCACCAGGAGGGAAGACTGGAAATTCTCCAACAGAAGCTGATCACAGCTCCCCATGGGATCTGCCTCCATGCTGGAAGGCCAGGAGGACCTGGGACAGGCAGTCCAGCAGCAGCTGCTGCCTCACTCCATCCCACACTTAGGAGATTTGCACCACTCAACAACTTCCTCACAACACACACTGCTCCTGATCCCAGCACAGAAACCTCACTTGAAGCTACTCAAGAGCCTCATGTGGCTGAGATGTCTGAGGCTACCAGCTCTGTGATATTTGTAGAAAAGAAACTGTGTCACCTTAATAGTAAATATCTGGTCTGTTAAAACATCGGTTCTTCCTCATGTCTCACAGGCTAAGGGAGGTCTTGTTTCATTGGTGCCCATCACGAGCCTAAAGCCTGGTTTCAACAGTCCAAGATCAAGAGGGGTAAAAACGTATGGCTGCTTAAATGAAAAACATGCACTTACTGCCTTAGCACTGGAGTTCAGTTACCATGAGTTTGGACACCAAATGAGGCCATGAATTTCATCTTCATCAGCGATGCAATTTCCTAGAAAGTTTCAGGTGTAACTTCTACAGTGTAGGACATGTTGCTTACAGCACCTCTCCCTCTCTTACTGCACTATGCATTTAAACTTCTGACTTGGGTGTAACATCATCCTTCCAGAAGTAAGATACAAAGTCCTTATTATGGATTTTCATTTAACTGAGGTACACACCAATATCAGGAAATTTCTCTTTTAGTGATGCTTTTAAATAAAAATGTCCTCATGAAAGAGATGAAACCTGGAGTGCTGAGGACTTGATGAACCAAACAGGAATCCATCTATGATTCTATGATGCTATAGTTTAAAAAAGATACCAGAGACTGGTTCCAAACTTAGGACAACTGAGAAAAAGGTTTAAAAAAAATTAAAACACAAGTGCACATGCAGTAATTGGTAGGAAATAGAATTATTAACTGTAAAATTACATTTTAACTCAAATACCTTTAACTCAAGAAATATATAATTTCAACTTTCTGTAGTAACAGTGTCTCTCAGTTTTACTTATCTAGTCACTGGACACCACTGAAAGACAGCCAGTGTTTTGTTTGAATCAAAGTTTAGCACAGAGGAATCAGACATTACCAGGACGCTTCAAATAGAAAGAGATTTTGTCAAGCAACTCAAACTGGTCAAACATGAGAAGTGTGAGCTGCAGCCACAAAAATGGCAGAAAGCTAAGAAAACCAAACTAGAGATTAAAATGTAAACAACAGAAAACAACTGGGGAAACAGGGTAGGAAGCACTTATAAATATCCTGGCTCAGAACTGATACGTACACACACTAGTTGGTGTGTCACAGGGGACATGAGGAGACAGGAGTTCACTGACATGGAAAACGGGTGGGAAGGCGACATTGGATCAACTGCAGAAGAGTCTCACCCAGCATCCTGGGTAAGCCCTACCTTCTTGCAGTTGAAGATAACAAAAACATGAGAAAAATTCTACTGAAGTAGATAATAAATTGGTGAGGTGTTGAGTGCACCAAAATTCAAAGACCAGAGAGATCAGTCAAAAGCAACCCAGTTCTATCCTCACACGTTTACCAGCGGGTAACGGCATTTTTCTTTGTCAAGTTCCTTATTTGAGAGGATACACTCTGGTACCAGCTCACCTACTCTCTCCACTCAGGTGGACCAAAGGCATGTTTGTATCTAATAAACTCTAACTTTCTTACTCCAGGCATTTCCCTGTTGGTTTATTTCTGAAGAAGAGTCAGGTGTGGCAATCTCTCCTTTTACCGTAAGGGGAATCAGGCATTTTATTGGTGCAAATGTATTCACTCTAATTAGAATTGCACTACAGTTAGAAGTAAGAACTCAGATTTTTTTTTTTTCTGCAAACCTCTGCTACATTATATTTAGAGCACTTCTGTTCTGAACAGGGACAGTATTTTAACTCAACGACTTCAGTCAAACTACACAGTGACTATTATATCTTAACAAGTAGGAATTTACAAAATGAATTAAAATCAAAACTTTAAAATAGTAGATACCAAAATACTTGACTCAGAACTAGTCAACATTAAATGCAAAATTATTACAGTCTATATTGATACTACTTTTCTTTTAGTATCAATATTTATTACTTTTTCTCTAGTTCTTACTCCTCATACACAGAAATTCAGTCCCGATTCATTTATTCTCTACTTGTTATAGAAATTTCAGTTCTACAATTAGTCTTCACCACCAATGGCTTTTGTGACACTTCAGGTTTAACTGTAATTCTGTAAATATTCAATGTGTTGTTTATCTTTACAAAGAAGCTGAACCACTTAGAATGAGAAATATGCTAAGGCATGTAACTGTTCACATAAACAAGGCATAGTTTATTAGCTTTGTTGGCAAAACAAATAACCTTTTGAACATCTAGCACCAAAATTATCATTCTTATGAAAAATAACTAAAACCAAGATTAATGTAAGCAGATGTAATGTCTGTTATGTAAATTGTTCAAACAGGACACCTCCACTGATCCCAACCAGCACAGAAACTGTACGAAGCTGACTACTGCTCCATTTTGCCAGGCAGGAGCAACAAAGAAATCTGGCCCCACGTAATTCAAAGCATAATGAACCTGCCCGAAGTATTTCTTTCCAAGGTTTTCTTAAACTGAAAGAAAAACTGCTACCTACATTAAAGATGTGCCAGAGCTGAGCGACAGAGCACAAAGAAGCAGATTTCAAAATGTTCTCCTAAGCTTTCATCATGGAATGACACCTCATCCTGAGGAAACCTACCTATAAGGGAAAGTTCCTGCATAATGAATTGAGGTGTGACTCTCAATTAACACCCATGTAGATACCATTGTTCTCAGCCACGGACTCAGGCACCCAAACAAGTTCGGACACATTTAATGGACTACTGTTAACTGACCCCATGCATACGACTTTAGCCTGCAGCAAAAATGCGACTTTATCTAAATGAAGAGTGTGGTTTTAAGATAGGCTGAACCCATCTAACCTCAGGATGACACCAGGAGCACAGGAGTCTCAAGCTTCTCCATTCCCAAGCCTTCTATACCCACATGCTCCTACCACTTCTCATGAAAGTACAGGATGCCCTGCTTTTCCAGGGTGGGCTTTCACCTCCATTATCGAGTCAGAGGGGCCACAGTATTCTGAAGAGCAGACTACCCCTACGAGCTGCAGACCACAGTTAGTCTGGCTCATCTCTATCTTAAAAGCATATTCCCAAAAGCACTCTTGCCATTTGGCCCAGGCTAAGCCTATACTCCCCCAGCAGCTGGTACAGGTGATAGGTGTTAATGTGATAAGCCCTAATAAACTGATGGTGAGTTTGAGGCTTCAGAGCAGATCTTTGTATTGCTTCACTTCAGCCACATAAATACAGCCAGAGTTATTAAAACAAAAGCTACTCAGTTTAGCAGTTCACCAGTTAACTGCACCCAGCTACTGTAGCATTTAGAGGGGGTACAAATTCAGCAGGAGCTTATTTTCATCCCCACTGCAGTGTCAAACTAACACAATCCAACCTGTTCAGTCTGATATACCATTATCAAAGAGGATGTTACCCAGTACCAGTGGTGGAACGAGAAGAAGCTTCTGTTAGCCACCAAGAAATTTTGCAGGTGAAAGCACAGAAAGGATAGAGGATTACAGCTGAAAACTGAAATACTGGCTGGGAAACTGAGTTGAAATGTGCACTTGTGAGGAATGTCCCTGCATGATGCAACGGGTCTCAAAGGGAGGGAGAAAAATACAGGACCTGAAGGCAGGGGAAGAGGTCTCAAACAGAACTGAAGTTTAAAGTTCCATGAATCGAGGTCACAACACAGCATCATGCTACCTACTACCAAACACACTTCAATAATCCCAGCAGTCTCCAAACACACCCAAAATAAGTAAATAAAGGTGCTGAACTCAAACTGAGAAATAAACTTCTACTGGGAATTACAGTTCCCCAAAACATGTCAGTTTATTCCAATAAAAATAAATTTAAAAAACAACCAACAAACCCCACAAAGCTATTTCTTTCCTTAGGAAAAGTCTGCTGTCTTGATTTCACTTAGTTTTGCATGGATGAACAATCTTTTCAGTTTCTTACTTAAAACTTACATGAAGTCTTCTTAAGGGATTATTGTTTCACAGAGTATTTGCATGGTTTGAACTAAAGTTATCCTCTGATGACCTTCTATTTCACAAACTGGTGTCCTGGCTACTCCTTTGTTCTACACAGCCCTTCATTTGTATGCAATTGTGAGGGTTCAACCACAGGTTATGCATGTACATCCAACACACAAATTCCAAGTCAAAACAGGTTCTGTCCACATGGGGAGTCATTCATGGACATTTATGGTTTTGATCCTAAACCTGAGTGTATCAGACAGTACCAGGTAGGAACTTCTGATTAACAACTTAAATAAATCCTCACACATTTGATACTTCCTATCTTGGAGATAGTCAAAAGATGTCTGGACACAGTCCTGGGCAAGAGGCTCTAGGTGATGCTGCTTGAGCACAGGGGGTGGCCAAGATGACCTCCAGGGTCCCTTCTAACCTCATCCTTTCTGTGTGAGTCTGCAATATTTGACTGCATTTATTTAAGCACCTTCCTATAAGCCATGGAAGTTGACAGCCCAACTAACAACAGAACTTCATCTCTCTCTAAAAGAAAATACCATTGTTACCATAAAATGGTTGTTTTAAGGCATCTATTGGTTAACAATTCTAGTTTAGTTTAAGTTGTTACTGCTGAATTAGTATGAAAAGAAAAAAATTATTAGTGCTAGGAAAACAACTACCTGTAACATTCCCATATACAGAATCAGCTTTTAAAGTCTTATGACAGAGATATGATGGTGTGTCTGGAGGGGAGACTTGAGCACTACACTCCAAGCTGATTTCACTGCCAAAAGCAAGCAGGTAGCAGGGATGCACCCAACACAATTCCAGTGCATAAACAAGACCACCTGCCTTTACATTTACTGCTAGATGGGAACAACTCCATTAATGTCCTTACAAAAAAAAAGTTACTATCAGTTAAAGCCAGACACACCAAAAAAAAGGCATCATCTGTAAAACGTGTAACATTTCAACACCAGACAAGAGGGTCAAAAGCAGAGCACCCCTGAAGCCCCCAGTGTTGATGCTCAAGCATGCAGGACAGAGCCCCTCTAAGAAAAGATTAAGAAGTTACTTTTATTTCATCTTTTAAACAGAAATCACAAAAAATGTTTAGGCATAGAACAGAATCGCTGAGGTGGGAAAAGACTTCTGAGACCATCAAGTCCAATCTATGACCTAACACCACCACATGGGCTAGACCATGGCACTAAGTGCCAGGCCCAGTCTTTCCTTAAACACCTCCAGGGATGGTGACTCCACCACTTCCCTGGGCAGACCATTCCAATATCAGTACATGCAAGAAAATGCAAATGCAGGACCAGGTCATAGCAAATTTTTTTTTTTATAGAGAGTATTGCCATGAGTATTTCTGTGTGTATGCACATATTTCAAAGTCCTCCTGATTGAACTGTTCCAGTTCACTGTATCAGCAAAAACATGCAGCATGTTACATTGTATCAGCAAAAACATAAACTAAAATCTATGACTTGTGCAAACATATAAACTAAAATCTATGTTTTCTGCTTTAAAAGGAGAGAATGAACATGCTGCTTCAGAAGCTTCATTACTTCCAGGATGCCTTGAAAGCCAGATGCTGAATGCTTCAGGTTTCCAGTGTTACACTAGAAACTGGCCGAACTAAAGGATGGAGAGAGTACGGACAGAGGAAAGCGCAAGAAAAAAATTCAAGTTAACTACTTCCAGCCTTTCAAAACACTCAAAATTGAGCATTATCTTTAATGATCAGTCATTTAAAGATCATCCTGAGGTGATTACTCAAGGACTGAGAATCACAGTCACTTCTCATTCATACTGTCAGCATTTTAATAATGTCAAACATGTCCTTAATTTGCTATCCATGCACTTTTTCCTCTACAACCTCAGCCTTCTCATGTGATATCAAGCCTAGGTGTGAATGAATGTATGCTCAAACAAGAATTTGGAGATGAACATTCAGATAGGTTTGACTGGGAAATCTAGCTATCATCAATTACCACAATGCTTTCAGCGTCCTAACAACTCAAGTAAATTCACTTCTGAAAGCCTTCAGACTGAAACTGCCTCATTATTAAGCATGATTTTTCTCCCACAACGTGCAACTCTGCAACTCCAGTAATATGTATTAAAATAAAAACCCATAGTTATGCGATAAGAAACAAAACCAGGGCTTATCTATTCTGCAGCTTTCCCCCCTCCTAGCCAAAACAATTCATTAGCATTATGAAATACAACTCTTACTCATCAGAAATAAACAATGCAAAGTGTTCCTGCTCAGTTTCTGAAGCTAACAAAAGGACCATACTCCTGCTTTCGCTTAATAACCACCTCTCTCTTCCACCACTTTTGAAAAACAAACAAATATAAAACACAAACCCACACAATTTTCTTCCTCAGGTCTAGTTTAGGATAAAGTATAAACACTTGCTTCCATAAACATGCTACAGACCAGAAGCCTAATCCTTTCACAGCTGCAACTTCCAAGTGAGAGAAATGAGCTGCTGATTTGTAAAATGCTGCAAGTGGATATAAATCTCTAAGATCCTTAAATAGAAATAGTACCAGATTATTCACCAAGATTAAATCAAAAGAAAAGTCGAATAAAGGTGCTCATACTGACAAACTGAGCAGTGCACTTTGTAGTGGGCTGGCCAGCAGTGTGTATTGTTGCCTAGTCTGGGACTAGAGTGACTGGATGACATTTAATACACAGTCCAAATAACTTCAGTAACAGCAGTAGAAATGAGTGATAATCATTAAGCCCTCTCCAGGCTTTAAAGTTTTCTATGTTCCAAATAACAGAACTAGTTTAAAAAGAAGGAAAACAAAAAACCAAACAAAAACCCCACTCACATAAAAGCAAATGGACCAAAATCTGCATTTTTTTATATAGAAAATACCAATCACAAACAAAGCAAATCACATGCCTGAACTAGCAAGACTCACCTGTAAAGAACAGGTCAGACAGACATACCAATCTCACCCATTTAAAATCTTGCAAACCTGTAAATACATAGTTATTTTCAGCAGAAGTCAGCCCTAGGAGATGGTATGTGACCCCATGATACACTGCACGACAAGACCTTTCTGATTTCATCAAGGCTCCACACAGGGTGGCACAGCAGGGGGAACATCAGCTCAGTGTCTCTGCACAGCACATGTAAATCCTCAGCTACCCTGGTGCTTCAAACACCTTGCACAAGATGCACCCCTGGCAAAAGTCTGGGCTAAAAAAAAAAAAAGCCTGAGACAATCAGGGAATTGAGATGTCAGAAATTAATATCCTCATTTCCCTCCCTCAAGTGTCTCTTTCAAAATACATCAAATTGATCACAGCAATACTGCTGTGAATAAAAGCTGTTTAAATGCTTCTCAAATATTTAACTACTGTCAGCCACTACAGCCTTTCCTAGAAGGGCTTTACAGACCACTACCACAAAAATTTACACTGAAGAATTATTTGTGCAACACTGGGAGAAGGGCTACCCCCATGAATGAAACTGTCACTACAGGCAATAATTTAAACAACCTATTAATAGTACAGTTTATAATCATGTCTGGCTGATGTGTCTAGCACCATCCTTACGTATTGCCTCAATGGCCATTTCATTTTGAGACTACTACACAATAGATCAATTATAGACACTTTTAAATGCAGAGAAAATAAACCTCATTCTTGCAGAAAAGCAAGATTTTAGTATAACACTAAAGCAGTTTTACTGAAGGATAAATCTCCTCTTCTTCATGATCAGTTAAGCAGTCCACAAGCAACTTGCTTGAACTCCTACAGCAATTTTCCGTTAACAAATTTAAAATACAACCTATCAAAATAACACAACGATTTTGAAACAATAAGCAATATTTTATAAACAGTAAATGTAAACACTGCAAAGTCGACTTCAAAACCTGAGAAAACCAAATTACTCTCCAAGATCCTTTTGTTAGTAACACACTCTTGTTCCTTTTAAATACACTCCCAGACTCTGGCAGAAATTTTATCTTTAGGAAGTTTTTGAAGTTTTGATCATGGTGTGTTACACACTGAAAAACAATGGGGGAAACAGCAAAGAATAAAAACCCACAACGATAAGACAGAGGATTCCTTTTAGTATCAACAGCCAAAGTGAGAAAAACCAATCAGAAAGGCATGGAGCCTCCTTTGACAGCTGCAAGCTCTGAAAAGCCAATCCACAGGCACAGAGGTTTGGCTGAGGCGGAGACAGGGATTCATTGAAGAAATTCTTGAGGGTGCCTTTACTATCGGGTCTGCATGCAAGTACAGACACATCAGGAGAGCCGGTATCTGAGCCTTATACAACTCTAAGGAGCACAGGAGTGTAAAGATCAGCACGACAAACCAGTACATTTAAACGACAGCACTACTGCAAGCAAGCATCTTGAAAGCGGTGCTTGTCAAAACCCAAAACAACTTATATTTACCTAGTGGGCAAAAGCTTTTTTTCCCCATACAACGTTAAAAGAAGAACAAGCACCACAAATCTATTTATAACACTTGCTGGTTTATTTAAAAATCAGCTAAAAGCTTAAGAGCCTAAACACGCCCAGCTGATGCAGCTGACATTTGATGTACACCACGCAGCACAAGACATCTCTGTGGTAAAAAAGTACGAGCGGGACGCGTCACAACTACCGAGAATTTCTCCCGCAGCAGGAACGAGCTCTACAAACCGAAGCTGTTCGCCGTGCCCTCCAGCCCCCCGGCCCTGCCGACGCACATGGCGACAGTCAGCAGTGCGGAACCCCGGCGGAGGGGAGGCCGCTGGGACGGGCTGCTCGGGCCGGTCCCCCCCGCTCCTGCTCCCGCGCACAAGGGAAGCGGCGGCAGCAAAAGCACGCTACGCCAACTGCGACCGCAGCGCTCGCTCGCCCATTCAGAGACGCATGTTGCGCCTTCCTCCTTCTTACGCTAGCGTAAAGGCCTCCCCCCCCCACTAATCAAAACACTCGCGAGTCGGGACGCAAAGAAGATGGCGGAGCAGGGCCCGCTTACGGCGTCGGACAGCAGTTTACGCTGCGCTCTTTGCGCAGGGCCCCATAAGAACCGTGCAGCGCTGCGGTGGGGAGCGTGCGTAGTGCGCTTGGTGAATGCCGATGGCCTATTTCCCGTGAGGGGAGGGGGTGTCTGATAAACAATGGTGCCCCCCCTGCGCGGCTCCCTTACCGATTCCTCCTCTTTCTCCATCCCCGTGGGCATCTGCGGCACAGCCCGGTTGATAGAGACGCAGTCGTTGAGGTCGGGCATGTCCTTGCCGCGGTAGATGGGCAGCGGTTTGGCGGCGTCTAGCGCCCGGGCTCGGAAGGAGAGTTTGCTCATTGTCTCCCCCTCACAATAACACCCCGGGGCCGGGCGGGCGGGGGGGGCCTTCAGTGCGGCCTCGCCGCCGCCTCCCAGCCGCTCCCGCACCCGGCCCGCACCACCATGGAGGGTCCCGCCGCCCCGGAACAGCTCTCCGCGGGGCCGCCCGTTGCTCACAGCGCACGCCCCGCAGCCCTAGATCCGCGCCGGGCTCGCTCGGTCCGCTCCCTGCGCCATGGCAAACATGGCGGACATTAACCAAAGCGGCCAGCGATCCCGACAGCCAACGCGAGAGTTCGGCGGGGGGGTGGAAGGGGGGAGGAGGGGGGGGGGGAAAGAGCCGCCGCCGCGGTGCGCGCGCAGCCGAGGGCGGGAGGCTGAGGGGGGCGCGGCGGGGACGGGACGCTGGCCTGTCAGGCGGCGGCTGAGGCGGGCCGGGCCGGTGCCCGCTGAGGCGAGGCGAGGGGAGGCGAGACGGGCTGTGGCGGGGTCGGGGGGAGACTCGCTGTCCCCCCTCCCCGCTGCGGGCGGAGCACCGGGAAGGGCGAGGCAGGAGGAGCGTGTGACTGGAGGAAGCGGCGCCGGGACGGGTGGTGGCTGGGAGCGACGTGTCCCGCCGCCGCCGGTGACAGACGCCGAGGGTCACCCCGTGCCGGTGGCCGGAGGGAGGCCCGTGTGGTGGCTGCGAGGCGGGAAGGGCGGGCTGCTCCTCTCCGAGAAGCCCGCTGCCCAGCCCTGGGATCCGCTCCTCAGCGCCGGCTGATGGCTCGCATCGTTCGCTGTTCGGGGAATCACACGTTTTGTCAACAAAATCAGCATCAGGAGAATTTAATTTATGGTTACAAACCAACACTTCGGAAACAAACTCATACCTCCTCATACCTTTTTCTTTTTCATCAGAAGTCATGTCCTGTATTTGCATACCGGACTTGACGATGTTACCAATTGGACCACAGTGCCAATGGTACCTAATACTCCGTTGTTTTATTAAAAAAACCCCAAATAGATAAAAAAGCTTGACCAAATAGGTTCAGACTCTGAATTGCTGTTCGTCTTTAGTTACCTGCTGCATTTGTAACTTATGTGTATTCTATATAAGAAATGCAACGCCTGTTCATGATAAACACACGGCTTACAAAATGAAGAGTCAAGATTGTGTCAGCTTAAGAGAGAGATAAGGAAGATAAAACAAGTGCAGCAATACACAAGAGAGGAAAATAAGAAGCAATGACATTACGTTTGTGAGCCATGGACTCATATGAGCTTGGAAAAGAGATCTGGAAATTTTATGAGCTACTCCTATAAAGCATCAGTTAACTTTCAGTAATAGTCATATGAACAAGTGAAGCTCTAAAAATCATGAGAAAAGCAACAGAGAACAAAACTGTGATAGATTGCACTTACTTGTAATTCCCCTAAAACATTTTTATTGATAAAAGTAGACAATTCTTGACTTGGATTAGAATTAATACCCAAATATTTAAAAGTTGTATAGGAGTTTCTAGCTTAGAATTTCTAGTTCAGCACCATTTTAGAAGCGGCCAAGCTTCCAACGCTCAAAATCGGTTTGATGCCCCCAGCCTGAATCACAATTGATTGGTAGCAGCAGACAGTTAGCATTTTCCAAAGAGTAATTCTTCTGAAGTAATTACTCTTTACTCCTAGTAATTCTTCTTCACGAAGACAAGACAACTTCAGGCAGCTACTTCAACGTGTGCCTAAAGCAAATGCTGAACTGAATTCAACCTCCTCACCCGCCAGGACCCACCTTCACACCTTAGCACAGAGATGTAGTATCGTACCCAAGTGTGAGCTTCCCCCTACAGATGTTGACAAGCAGCGTATGAGGACCACGAATTCCAGTCTCAGTAAAGGAAATGCATGTTCAGCTCGTGTTCCATGGATTTTCCACATAAATGCCATGTGGAAGATTCTGTTATGACCCCGCTGTACAGTTAACAAGCTTTGGGAAGGCTGGGTTAGCTGCATGGAGCAGGTGGCTTCTCCTCAAGCACTTCCTCAAGTAATTCAAAGACAAGAAGGACTTTCCTCTTTCTGCTTCCCTTACATCAAGAAAGAGACCTTTTACACATTGCTGTAAGTTTTTTTTTTTTCTTTTTTAGTTAGATACACTAGAACAATAGATGGAATAGATAATATTAACCTTTTCCCTTTGTGGGGCATGTTCTGTTCTTTTTCACTGCTTAAACTAAAAAAAAAAAAAAAAAGAAAGAACAAAAAAGCAACATATTTACCCTCAAGGTGGCTCTTAGTCCTAAACTCATCATTTGATTTCTACAAGCAATGCAATTTTTTTTTAAATGATGCCCTGTAGGATTCTGAGGGGTTTTATGTAGTCAAAAAAAGCCATTGCATGGAGCTGAACACATCTAGAACTAAAATTTCAACTTACATTACCTTAGCTTTAAGCCAGAACCATGAAACATCTTTTCAGTACATACTCTGCTCTCTTCATCTTGTAAAATATTACAGGTTTTCTGAAGAATTTCCGCTGTAAAAAAATTATGAGCTGGACTTGACCTATAGATGAAATAACTTCTGATGCACAAATCAAGGAAACAATGTCTCAAATGAAATTATTTGTTCAGTAGTTGAATTCTGACTTCATATTTTCTGTGTAAGACAATGCAATTAAATAGTCACACTTGCGTACTGCACAGACCAAAAATACCCCAAATTCATTTGGACACAGAGATACAATGGAAATTAAGTTATGTAGGCTCGGGTGCTTTATCACATCCTTGCTTTTGGTTCTGCTTCTCCATAGTGACATGTAACACAAGGAATGCTTGTTCTCACTGTAGCTGCCTAAAGCCTGGGTCATTTCAGGTGGTCTTTTTGAGAGTGTTTCCTGTTCTTTTTTTTTTTTTTCCTCTTTTTCTTTTTTCTTTTTTTTTTTTTTTTTTTTTCCTGCTAAAAATATACATCTCCCTTGTCCTACACCAAGCAGAAGCATCACTTACGGACAATTATGTCAAGAAATCTCAGTGTACATTATTGCAACACGGTATGTCATGAACATGTAATAGTTCTTTATTTTGTGTAATGTTTCCTTGTGAGTAAAACAAGTATTAAAAAAAAAAGCACAGAGAGTATAAAAACAGAGATTCCAGAAGTGGTTAATGCCCTCTGAAAAGGCATAGTGTTGTCAAAGCTTCTGGGGCGTGTGAAACCTTAATTAATTGCATGGTGTTAAAAGATAACTAGAATTTTAGGGTGCTAATGACTTGAGTGTAAATACGCAAAAACAATCATCAGGATACGAAGTGCCTAGAGGGATTGTCTTTGTCTTCTGCAGCATGCCAGGTACAGCCTGTGTGAAGGTTAGGAGGTGTGATTGGGAAAGGGATGCTGAGGAATCTCTGCTAACAGATACTCCAAATGGCACTGCTGCAGCTATCGTACATTCCGGATCCCTGCAGCAGCCGCCTCATTGTAGAGTGTTTTGATCTCCTGTTTAAGCAAAGCGTCGCTAGAAGGGAGCCTGAAAGTAGCCAGGAGGCTGGCTTAGTAACTCCAGCACAAGGGAAAGTGCTGAGCTTTCCAGGAGATATGAATGGACTAGGGGAGTCTTTTTAAAGGTTATGAAGTCCTTCTTTCTCCCTATGTCTGAGAACTCCTATTGAAGTGAAAGGAACCTCTGTCCTATTCATTTCAAAAGGGGTTTTGTCAGGAAAAAGAGCTTGATCAAAGTAGCTACTAAGCATGCTTAGTGGCTAATGTTCAGAGTTAAATGTATCAGCTGTTCCAAACCATTTCTGTATCAAATTATTCAAAGGGTTTAGGGAACTGGCAGCCCACACATTTTCCTCTTTAAGGTCACCGAAACCTGTCAGCCAAAACCTGAAATCTAGTATGGAATAGCTTCTCAGGAGATTTAAAGCTCTGAATAATAAAAACTGTAAAAGTTGAAAATTGAGTTAAAATCTTGAGCCCATTGGCAACAGACGCCATAGAAAACTACATAAAAAAGAAGCTATAAAAAGAGCTGTTTGCCCAAATTGTAGCAGGAAGGTAAAATGATGAAAGATGGTTGAGCTAGGAAGCTGCAGGAAGCTCCTGATTTTAAGAGTTTTATACCAAAAATATCCATGTCAGGAAATAGCTTAAAATTAAAAGAAAAGGGTGCTTTACATCTGAAGGTATTGAGATTGGGTATGGGCATCAGGAGGGGTCACCAGCTCTCTAGAGGAACCTGGTGCAGCTGCTTGCTAGTGTGTAACATCTTGGATTCTGAGTCAAAAGAGAAATCTGCTCTTGACTGTGACTGAGCTTTTCTATGTCACAAGTCAGCCAGTTAACAACAATGCAAGTCTGAAACCAGATTAATTTTTCTTAGACTTATACTCCATAAACCTGCATGTTCCTATGACAGACCACTTCAGTATCCTGTGAGATGGCACAGACCACACAGAATAACCAGCTTGCCCAACAGATACCAGTCACTGAGGTGGCAAAACACTCCTTTTAAGAGAGGTCATTGGAAGGTGCTTGTTAAGACGTTCACTTTTACCTTGTGGGCTGAAATTTGTTCTTCATGGATGCAGACATGCCTACATGTGTATGTCCATCTCTCTCACTTGGAATTTACACTGGATGTACATAGAACATCAAGTGAAGCCATTAGTCACCTGTCCAAGTGCAGCTGAGGAACACAGGAATCAGGGGTTGATTGTTAAACCAGGCATTTGGAACCTATTTGACATCACTTGATGTTGAAAGTGGTCAGCGTGGAAGGAATTGCTGGAGTTTTTGGTATGTGAAGGCAGGACTTGACAGGAGATTCCCGTGCAGCATCCTCAGCGTCACAGGGTGTGATCTTGCAGGGGTTGCAGTGACAGTGTGAAGTGAGATGATGCCAAGCCAGCTGGTTTAGTTACTCACTCGTGGGCTTGGGAGACTGGCCAGAGGCTTCAAAGG
The DNA here is from genome assembly GCA_020745705.1 of Hemiprocne comata. Classification (NCBI taxonomy): domain Eukaryota; kingdom Metazoa; phylum Chordata; class Aves; order Apodiformes; family Apodidae; genus Hemiprocne; species Hemiprocne comata. Next base: position 2,592,006 of record CM036591.1, read on the forward strand.
AACAGCTTTCATACCTCAGTAACTGCAGTATATGCAAATTTACAGAAGGGCATAATGCCAAATAGTATAAACACCAAACCCCTCCTGTAGGTGAGGAAATCCCAGCATAGATTTTTTTTTTTTCTCTTAAGACAAATACTCTTTCCTATTGTCTCCTCTTCCCCCTCAGCCAAAAAAAATACCCCTTTGCACTAAATAAAACCAGATGATGATCAGCAAGGTGCAGGGTTGTCCCTTCCTGGTCATTCTGAAGCTTCCACTGCTGACACATGACTGGGGTCAATGTTGGACATCCATGTGTTTTACCTCCAGGAAAAAGGTAACTTTACAGTGCAGTGGCCAGTGAAGAGGAAAAGAGGGATTATGGCAGGAACTAGAAAGCTGCTGTTAAAATTGGTGCATAATAAAGACTGTATTTATATTGTTAAGTTTTGGAAGCTAAGAGTAGGCCTTAAAAAGAGAGAGATTTATTCAACTGTCATTTAGAAAAATCTAGTGGAGAAAACCAAGAAAACCAAACTTACAAATATATACAAATTTATCCCAAAGTCTCACACCTCAGGAGGCAAATACACAATAATTTTATTTATTTATTTTAAATCAGGGTGTTTTGAGGAGCTGGGACATCCTTAGCTTGTGTTAAGAAATGAAAAAATAAACCCCATCCTGCCACTTGAAGTGCCAATAAAGCAAGAATCATGGAGTATTAAAAAATGTTACCATTTTAATTCAGTGTTTGGAACCCAGAGTGGAGGCATTTCCCTGAAACTGGCTCTGGGAAAACCTCTGCCCCAGCAGAGAGATCATAGAGTCATGGAATAGTTGGGGTTGGAAGAGACCTTAAAGATCATCTAGATCCAACTCCCCTGCATGGGCAGGGACACCTCCCACTAGACCAGGTAGCTCAGAGCCCCATTCAGCCTGGCCTTTCCTCTTCAGAGCTTCATAATTCTGAATTTTAGTGCAAGTCTGCTTTATAAAAATAATTTTGCAGGAACTGTAAAAATATGAAATTGGGAAATACACAAAGTCTAACTTCTTATACATACCCTGAAAGCCACAAGCTTACCTAAAAAAAAATCGTGATAATTGCCATCTTCTGGATTAGTGGCCCGGATATAACAATTTTTCTTACTGATTAAAAAGGGCAACATCTTTGCTAGTTCTGAGGCTGGCATGATTTACTTTGGCCTGATCTGGAGGTGTCCCCACTGGTGTGGGAAGGATGTATTTAATGGCTTAATATGGTGAAGACAGGCACTGTGGTGCAGCAAAGTGTCTCCCCATGGAAAGACACCTTTGCTGATGCAGGATGCAGCTTGTTCCATCGCAGCAGGATAGCTGGAGTGGGAGCCTGATGTCGGGGTGCCTGGCTGAGGTGACCCTGGCTGCTGGGGTGACCCTCTGGATTTTGTAAATTCAGGCATGGGCACAGTCCAAGGCTTCTCGAGGTGTCTGTGCAGAAACCCTCTGCTGTAAATGCTCCTAGCAGCAGCCTCTACCTTCTCTAGTACAGTTTGTTTTCCTTTCTCTTTGTATATACCAGACCTTGAGCGTGCACTCCATCAGGTCTTGGGATTTTTTCCATTCTCAAGGTCTTCTTCCATAACCCCTTAAAAAAGAAAATCTCAGTGCTTCTCTACAGCCGGGGTAGAACCAGGCAGACCTCTCGAGCAGTGAGGTGACTGTGTTTGCCATTCCTTCTCTTGCTCTGGTGACCTCTTTCTGTGTCACACTGTTCCTCTGAAAGCCTACCCTGTAGGTCACCACCCATCTGGATCTCATCCACGTCCCCTGTAGAGCAGGCCACTTGTGCTCTCTGTCAAAGCTTGCCAGGCTTGGTGGCACAACACCCTTCAGCTGGTGCCTTCAAAAGGCTGCTTTGGAAGAACCCTTTCCTGCTCCCCCTGATAGCTACTGTGCAGAAATAACCCAGATCTCTCTCCTCACAGCAATCCCCCTGCCCCAAATTGCTGGTGTCAATCGTAGCCCAGAGGCTTTTCCCGAGGAGGAAAGACTGTAGTTTTGTTGGGCTGTGATGCTCATCAGAGGGGAGTTTGTCATCTCTTGTATTGGAGGAGTGAGTGTGGTTGTGTGCTCTGTACTTCCCCAAATTTTCTGGAAAATGGGACTGACAGCAGTCACAGGAAAACAAGAGTCTCTCAACAATGTTGCTGTGCATCAAGGAACAAAACCGTAGCTTGATTGCAAGGAAAGTCAACATGAAAATGAAAGCTTTATGTTGGCAGTGGCTCGTGGTGATCCTGTTTGTGGTACACACTCAGCACATAAAGTCAGAATAACGAAACCAAGGTTTTTGTCTCCTGCTCCAAGTTATGCAGTCAACATACAGATGTAAAAATGCATTCAAGCTTCACATTTCTGTACGTCTTTGCCAAAGGGTTGCTGGGTTTTTTAAATAAAATATCATTAAAATAGACACTTTTAATATGCAGACATAAGACATAGCAAATCTGATACAGGATTTCCCCTTCCAAATTGCTGCTGGTTGCTGTTCATTGAAATATCTTCTCTGTGTACAACCATATCTTGAGAAATACACAAACCCACTTCCAGGGCATCACAGATATGTACCAGCTCTTGCTTCCTCAGGAACAACGTTGTGAGCTGTACTCAGCTGAGCAATTTATTCTTCTTTAAGTGACTAATGATTCAACGTTGCTCCCTGAAAAGATGGGAGAAGTTCACCCATGAGCACATTCAGCTTCTTCACTCTTGTGCAGTCAGTTCACAGCCAAGCTCAGTTTGGAAGGAGGAGCAGTGTTTGCATTTAAGGTGGACCTCAAAGCCTCACACCTATTGTCAGATCCTATCCTAGAAAGTTGATGGATTTGATCTCAAATGGAATGGAAACAGAGAGGGAGAAGAGGGAAGGAATTAGTTGTGTTAAAGAAGTATTAAAGTGAACTACCAGTTGTAGATGTTCATGTGTATTCATCTCCACATCATGTATTTAGCCAGTATGAACTGGGAGGACTTGGGTGAGGAGCTGCAGCTGACCCATGGTTACTTCATGGACTGGTGGGTGCTGGGCTGGGTTGGCTGCCCAGGAGATGTGATGGCAAGGGGTGGGCTGTCCCAGGGGTTGGGAGCAAGTTTGGAGCACGCACCAGCCCAATGCTGGGAGAGAGCTGAGTAATGAGGACGTGGGAAGGTTGGCTCATGTACAGCTCTGCAGGTGCCCTCGCTGGAGGAATAATGCTGTTCATGCCTCTCAGAGCTGTGTTTCACATCAAATGGATCTCAAGAGGATATTTTCACATCTTGAGAGGTTATTTTCACACATATGAGTCTAACTACATATTCCTCTAAGACTGAACTTGAAGCTGGGTGTGTAGAGCCTCCTCCTGGTTTCCCTGACTCAGGTTTGGACAGGGCAGAACCTGTTCACAACATTTTGCTGAACTTGACAATGAGAAAAAAGGAAGAAAAGAGTTAAAAGTGGGAACTGAATTGTGGGTGTGGGATAGAGCAGTCAGAGTGAGAGGACAGTAGTGGAAGGGAGGGAAAGTTGATGTCTTCCAGTTTGAGTTTTCACGTGTAAGCTTTGGAAGCATGCAAATGCAAATTGTGGGTAAGGCAAGGTCGTATTTGTGGAACTACAATGAAGAGATGTGGCCAAATAGGAAGGGGAAAGCCACGACAGGAGATTCCAGTGCACAGAGGACCAGAAGCAGCTGGAAACAGCTTGAAACAAGGAGAGAATGGAAGAGATAAACAAACCACGTGGGACAGCTTGGGAAGAGCCTGCACAGGCGCTGTGAAACTGTACCACAAAACCAGCTGCAGTTGTTTCACTTTCTGTCTGGGTTACCCCACGGTGAGGCAATGCAAGACAACCTTCTGGAAAGCTTTACTCCTTGTTCCTGAGGCTTTGAAGGCTCCAGTGACTTATGTGCAATACATCCCATGCTTGCTCATGGGAAAATCAGGGAAGGTCGCAGGCATGATGGGAATTTGTAAACCTGAAACACTGAAAAATGACTGTGAGATTAAAAATCGGGACACCAAGTGCTTCTGGCTGCTCTAGGTGTAGCAAAGATCTTACAAGGCAAGAGAATGACTGGGTTTGGCAATGTTTCTGCAAGCATCTGCATCGTGTCACTAATTACTCAATAACAAGGGAGAAATAAAGGAGAGGAAAATACTGTCATTATATAAAAAGAAAATTACATCAGTTTTAGTATAAATCTTCAATTGAAAAAAAATCCCAGTGCAATAGTTATATTTTCAAGGAGCCCAAATGAATCCATTCTCATTTCCCCCAAGCTGTTTGTTAATGGATTTCTTCGCACAGTTCTTTCTTGTTTTCAAACACACAGATATTTTTGCGAGCCTTTCCTGAAGTCACAGGTCAATCCTTCAGAGGAAAATGTTCCATAAAGCACAAGAGTTGTCTAGATTATTCCAAATACATTTGTAAACTACCAAGCTTTTTCCTCTCACTGAATTTATAATGCAACACTGGCTATGCTTCCTTTGATGAAAAAAGAATGACAGATTTAAGTTTTCCTTAAAAGCAAAATATAATGAAGCATGAGATACGAGTCTCCTCTCACCTCATCTATCTGACAGCACTCGATTACACTAACTGCAACAGGAGACAGAAATACAGATTTCTCTGTAGTTCATGTACCCATTCTTCTGAGACCTTACCCACTCAGGCAACTTGATTAATAGCTTGTACTCAAAATTTGAATAAAAATAAATACACACAAAGTATTGGCTACCGCTGACCCACGGCAACCCCTTAAAGCAGCAGCAAACGCCTCCTAACCCATTGCTTGTTTTATTCAACACTGAGCCAATAACAATTTTATACAATGGGTTCTAGCAGGAAAAAGTAAGTTACTGTCACAGCAGAAAAACAAGTGCAGAGATTTAGCCCAATAGCCATCTCTTTGTTCAAAGCCTCAGGTTTATTGCAGTGTGGAGCCTCAGAAGGTTATGAGAGCATTATCAAGATTTTCCTGTACTGCTTTGCCACTTCCCAGCAAAATAAAATATCACATGGCAAAATCAGGAAAAAAAACCAACCCAACATTTGGAAAATGAAGCAAAATGGTTATTGCTGTTAACAAAAGCAGTAGAGAGGGAGGGCTGTGTGAGGGGAAGAACGATAAGAAACAACAGTTTGATACTGGATCACCGTGGTGGGGAGTAAAGATCCATTCTCAGGTTGCAGTGCTAATTACATACATTAATCTCTCTCTCAAGGTGTTTGATCTGTTCTGCATTGTCCCCATGATCTCAAGAACCAGCAGCTCTGGGATGTGTCAGGGAAGATGTGCTTTACCAAAGCACTTCAAAATAGCCCTACAAGCCCTTTCTTCTTGCTCTGAGGTGGCCTTTCTGGTGGCCCTATTCCCAAAGAAATTAACTGTGGCAGGAAACTTTATATTTATGAACCTTGTAAAAGAGAATATGGAGTAGTTGAAAGGTAAGATGGCTCAAAGCTTCAAGCCGTGAGTTATGACTTTATGGAGGTCCACCATGAAAGGAGGAGGAAAGAGTTACAAGCAGCAACATGGAGAAGTGGTTAAGCAAAAGGGGAAAAAAAACAAAACAGTGAGTTTGGTTAAACACAGATGCAGCATCCCAGAGAAGCTGGGGAAACTTCCACTGGAGATGCTAAAAAGCCCACTGAACAAACCTCAGAGCAACTAAACCTAACTTCCAACTTGGCCCTGCTTTGAGTAGAGGTCAGCCAAGAAGCTCCAGAAGTTGCTTCCTATCTCAATTAGTCTGTGATCCTAAAATGTGTTGCAACACAGAAGGACAATTAGCTGCTCTGGCTCTCAGAGGTTACCTGACTTTCTTGCTGACAAATGGGAATAGAAGGACGATTTCTATCAAAAAATCCTAACCATGAAACTTGAAAAACTGGGGGTAGATGTCTTGTTGACCTTCCCTGGCACCGAGGTCAGACTGACAGGTCTGTAGTCCCCTGGATCCTCCTTTTGGCCTTTCATGTGGATGGGTACCACATTTGATACCCTCCAGTCCACTGGGACCTCCCCAGTTAGCCAGGAGTGCTGGTAAATGATGGAAAGAGGCCTGGTGAGTGCATCTGCCAACTCCTTCGGTACTCTTGGGTGCAACCCATCCAGCCCCATAGACTCAGGGATGTTTAGGTGGTGTAGCAGGTCACTGGCCATTTCCTCTTGGGTTGCAAAGGTCTCATTCTGCCCCACCTCCCCATTTTCCAGCTCAGGGTGCTGGGTGTCTAGGGAACAACCTGTTCAACTGCTGAAGACTGAGGCAAAGAAGGCATTTAGCATCTCAGCCTTTTCCTCATCCTTTCTCACTATGCTTCCCCCTGCATCCAATAAAGGATGGAGATTCTCCCTAGTCCTCCTTTTGTTATTAATGTATTTAAAGAAAAATTGTTAATAACACCTTGTGTTCTGCTCAGTTACCGATCGGAAAGGGAACAGATTCTGCACATGACAAGACAACTACAACAAGGAACTGTAGGTCTTGGCACATGGTTGGGGTTATTAATTTCCTGACAAACAGCTCCTCAGATCTTCATTCCACTGTGGGCAGAGACTTGGTCATGCTTAACCAGCACCGGGAAAGCTTTTCCTTTTCTCCAGCTCAGAAGGAGAGCAGAGCCCTTGTCTGCTACAGCACCAGAAGATTTGATCACATTTTTTCCAAATACTGTGGTTTAGCTGTAATCTGCCACTCTCATCTCTGCATTTATCCTGGTCCCACGGACACATCAACATTCAGGATGTACTCTGAATACATTACGGTGTTTGATTTCGCCCCCTCTTTTAACCATACCTGCAATTTGCTAGGAAACAGACTTTCAAAGTTCATTTCTACTCTAACGTTCCTGCATGAGGTGCAGAGGGGCTGGAGCCACAGGTGGATGCAACCCAACCCCACTTCCCTCTGCTGTGTGACTTGTAAGATGAACATCACCACCTCAGCTCAAATCTCACAAGTGCTCTGTTCTGAGATAATGCTTTTTGGTTTTATTTATGTTACCTATTTTATGTTTAGGTTTCAAATTATAATTTCAGGTAAACTCCAATTTACCTCGTTCAAGACTGGGCAGAACCAGCTCTGTTAATGTCAAGAGCCATTTGGTGGTAGTTTAAAAGATTCAGTGGCTATCGTATTTTAACCCACAAGAGCAAATTGTATCCTGGGATGCATTAAGAAGAGTGTGTCCAGCAGGTCAAGGGAGGTTCTCCTCCCCCTCTACTCTGCCCTAGTGACACCACATCTGGAGTCTTGTGTCCAGTTCTGGGCTCACCAGTTCAAGAGGGACAGAGATAAGAGGAAAGAGTCCAACAGAGGCTACAAGGATGATGAAGGGACTGGAACACCTGCCTGATGAGGAAAGGCTGAGAGACCTGGGGCTGTTTAGTCTTGAGAAAAGAAGACTGAGAGGGGACCTTATTAATATCTGCAAATATCTGAAGGGTGGGTGTCAGGACTGGGCCAGTCTCTTTTCAGTGGTGTCTTGTGACAGGATGAGGGGAAACGGCACCAAGTGACAACACAGGAAGTTCCACCTCAATGTGAGGAAAAACTTCTTTACTATGAGGGTGACAGAGCCCTGGGACAGGCTGCCCAGAGAGGTTGTGGAGTCTCCTTCTCTGGAGACTTTCAAGACCTTTCTGGACATGTTCCTGTGTGATCTGCCCTAGGTGTTCCTGCTGTAGCAGGGGGTGGGACTCAATGACCTTCAGAAGTCCCTTCCAACCCCTATGATTACCTCTCTGTTTTGCTCCTCAAGTTGTCTTTCCTTGGGTATGGAATTGTTCTCTCCTTCCTCTAGCACCGTGGCTCTGATGCCTTTGCTCCTGTGGTGCAGCCCCAGCCACACTGTGCTGCTAAATATTGGATTTATGTGCAGATTAATAGCTCTGGCAAAGAGAAGTAACAAGAAGAACTTGAATTTGCTTAATGTGAAAGAGCCCCGATAGGTAATTTTACTTGTCACTCATGCTTTTCAGCAGTTAGTTGTATTCTAAAAGAGTAGGTTAATATTCTTATGCTTAACAGTTGTACCTCACTTTATTTCTGTCCAAATGATATGAGCTGAACTAGTGTATTTTGTGGATAAAGACTGGGCCTAGACTTGGACAGAATTCATTGTCCTCCAGTTTTGCTTTGAGAAGTTTGCAATATAAATCTTATCTATATAAATCAGTATAAATCTTACATGCAAATTCCCCAGCTTGTATTCCAAAAGTATCCGCTTTAAGCAAGTGCTTAATTTAAGCCTGACATGTGATTTGCTAAACAAACTTATGACTAAGGCAACACGTAGTTCGTTCAGTAGGACCAAAATTTGTTCCCGTGTGATTCATCAGTGAGTAAGAGTGATGCTATCTGGAGTTTTAATCTAAGCACAGAGTTGAATAATGACCTGAATTTTTTAGAGGAGCAGCTAGCTAAGCAAGAAAAGGGGGAAAAAAAAATAATCTGTAAAGAATTTGGTGGTTGATATCACTACCTATTTTCAGCTGCATGAGTCAGTGAGCTATCACATGGATTTGCACAGAAATATCAAAGCAAATCCCACTTCAAACCCACACCACTTCCCAATATATACCCTCACTCATCGATTGCAACAACCCGGGTGAACGTATGTTTGTCTGAAATAAAAGCAGGAAAGATCAGAGCTACAGCAACAATTAACTCTCTTAAATACTTCAGTTTTCTGTGAAACCTCTGCCTGGGCTAATTTACAGCTGAACCAAGAAGAAATATGCAGTCAACAAGTGACACTTGCTGAGCTCAGTAAGCAGAGTCTTTACGGCGTGTGCAGAGATCAAGGGAGGCAAATTGTTTTGCAAAATTGCAAAAAAAAATGTTTCTAAAATGACCGAGATGGCAACTTGTGTCAATATTCTTCAATAATAATGATGGAAAGAGCTACAGCTGTCATGCCAGGCCTGAAACTCAGTGTATTTCTTCAATATTATTAGCTTATTGGGATGTAAACAGGAGATACCTCTGGATACATGAGAGAAACATCATTTGCAGTGCTTCATATTTTGAAACATGAAGCCAATTACTCTGCGAGAAGAAAACATAACCTGTCACAGAATATTTCTGCTCAGTCACATCCTAGTAGAAGAGGAAGCTTTGGCAGACGTTCTTTTCTTTTTTTCCAGAATATTCTGCAATGTATTGCAAGTTGCTGCCAGATGTAAAGTCCTCTGGAAATTAAAAGAAGGATTTAGGCACTATTTTTCATGCCCTATTCAGAATTGCAACATTACACACCAGGAAATGAAAAACCAGATCGTTTTGTACTTTTGTTTCTGTTATCGACCAAAGAACGCCCGTGGATGTGGAGGTCCTACCATCTTAGGACATCCTACGTTTCTTCTGCAGTTTATAAAACCCTACAACTGAAGATTATAGAATCACAGACTGGTTTGGGTGCCTCCAACAGCCCTTGTTATTTACACTTCCCTGCTACTGCTCCCACCAAACACCCCCCACCCCAAAGTGTGCGGGGCTGAATCCTCAGGCTGTGTTTACAGCCCCTTTAGTTAATATTCATTAAGCCTTTTTTGGAAGATAAGATCTAAGCACAGGCAGTAGTTCAGGCAGCAGGACGTGGGCAACAGCAGAGCAGCTGCAGCCTCTGTGCCAGCTCCTTTCCTGGGCTTACCATGGAATCACAGAATGGTTTGGGTTGAAGGGACCTTTCAAGGCCATCTAGTCCAACCCCCTGCAGTGAGCAGGAACATCTGCAACTAGATCAGGTTGCCCAAAGCCCTGTCCTACTTGACCTGGAATGTTTCCAAGGCTGGGGCACCTATCACCTTTCTGGGTAACCTGGGCCAGTGTTTCACCCCCTCATCATAACAAATTTCTTCCTTGTATCTAGTCTAATTCTCCCTTCTTTTAGTTTAAAACCATCATCCCTTGTCCTGTTGCTACAGGCCCTGCTATAAAATTTACCCCTATTTTTCTTATAGGCCCCTTTAAGTATTGAAAGGTCACAATAAGGTCTCCCTGGAGCCTTCCCTTCTCTAGGCTGAAGAACATCAACCCTCTCAGGCTTGCTGCTGCTGTGGGTCAGCAGCTATTTTGGAGAGAAGCACCACTCTCAGCTGTCCCCACCACTCCCTCTCGGTTGCCTACTTGCTCTCCACCCACATTCCCCAGGATGGGATTGGTCCTTCCATGATCTGGCCCACCTTGGACTTGCACACGCTGCTGAGATACCTCCTGCTGGTTCTAACTGGTTTGTGAAACGGGTACCTTTGCTCTTCTGAAAATACTTGATAATCTTCAAGATGTTCATCTCCTAAAAGTTTTAAGATCAAAATCAATAAACCTATTACATGTTCCTTTCATTTGGTAAATAATTGTGTTAATTTTGCTGCAGGTTCAGCTACCCTCATGACACACTCCATTCACTCCTGCGTTTAATCCATTCTTTCAATAGATACTTCAGTCACCCTTATCAGACAGTTAGTAAGAGGATCACTGTAGATAGTTAATGGCAACATCTTCATCTAAAAACTAATCACTAGAAATGCAACAATTTTATCCTTTGGAATTTGGCTCAGTTTAAGCCTCTTGCTAACAAAGCACAAGAAATTAACGTATGGTTTAATATGAAATGACCTTTTCCAAATAAAAGCCCTTCAGCCTCAGCTCCTGAAGACAGATGCATGTTTTTAACCACCTGGTTCACAGCACTTGACCTTAAACATGCAGAGTTGTTTTTACAAGGCTGAGGCTCTGGCCAGGCAATGGGACTGCTCCCATCTCCAGGTGGGATCTGCTGAACAAAGCCACCCACACACTTGAGTGGCTCTGCTGGGCATCTCTCATCTTAGGGGAGATTCAGAGTCGAGATAAGGAAGAAATCTGTTACCCTGAGGGTGGCGAGACACTGGCCCAGGTTGCCCAGAGAGGTGGTAGATGCCCCATCCCTGGAAACATTCCAGGTCAGGTTGGACAGGGATCTGAGCAACCTGGTTTAGTTGAAGATGTCCCTGCTCGCTGGAGGGCGTTGGACTAGATAACCTTGAAAGGTCCCTTCAACCCAAACCATTCCATGATTCAATGGTTAGGAGGGCGAGCGTGCAGATAGAGCAGAGAGAGAGAGAGAGCTCAGTTTGGGGGAAGCGACGTGATAACATCTTGTTGTACAGATTCCGTAATTAATTTTCATTTACTTAATTAAGTACTTAGTCTTTGGGGAAGGAAGATGAAAAAGTTGCTTCATAAACTGACAATGGGTGATTGTTCTCAGCTTCTTATCCTGGAGGCACGCAGGATAATGAGAGCTATAGAAATACTTGGACAGATTGATTCTATCGAGTGGAGAGGAGTCCCCCAGCACAGGCTCCTCTTCCATCTGCAGAGTACCAGATACCTCCTCGCCCTGCTGGTGTACATCACCCCTCTCCGTTCCTGCAAGAAATTTAACTGGCTTTGTCTGATTGCAACTCCTGGGGGACAAACATGACAATGCTGAAATAAACACCAGAGAGAGTGGACACGTTGGACGGAGCTGCCCGTGCCTTACGTGAGCAGGAGCGACGCAATGCCAAACCAAAATCTGGAGACATCAGTAATTCCCGATTTGAGGGGGGGGATCAAACAGCTTTCCATCCAGACTGCCACCTCCCTGCTCACGTGGGAGAATTCTTGATGGAGTGACTCAACAAGATCTCCAGTGTGAGGTCACTTCCAAGTGCCACCACAGGAGGTGATGCTCTGCAAAGGGCAGCTGGTTAAATTTACTCAACTTCTTGGGTTCAGCACTAAAATTTCTCCACCAAAGCTAATTTTCATTAGAAGATGCACAGCTTGAGCAGCTAATGAAGTGGTTACAGATTTAACCTCTGCAGGAAAAATCATCCCACCATCAAACATGAAATCAACAGCCAACGGAAGTCGGGGAAATGATGTTATTAAAATTCAAATGTGGAAATTCCCAATACTTTTCCCCAGCACACATAAAAATAAAACGATATAAAAGAAAGCCAGCAGATGTAGTGTCATATGGACTTGCTTAATGACAACGCTCAGCCTTTCAAAAAAAGATTTACATCTATATTCACTACTGAAACTTGACATTTGCATTGAATAATTCAAAATTTGTTGCTCGCAGTGCTTTGCTTTCTTATATTCCTAAGTAACATTAGCTGTGCTGTTAGTGAGGTAGATAAATCCTAACAAATGCAGATATTGTGTTGTTCCTCCCTAAAACCTGAGCAAGTGTTTAGCTAAACCCATGGGAAAACTTCCCCAGCAAGAACTCTTTGCCTATAAGAGAAACACTCTGTACAGATTTAATTTGCACCATTACTGGGCTTCAGCCTAATTCTCCCACAACTATTCCAAGTGTTTTACCTAGAATCACACGGATTTGGGATGTGTGTTGCCGTGGGTCTCATTTTAGACCAACTCCTTCCACCTCAGCCATAGGGATGCAGCTGAGGTGGCTGCTGGAGCTTTCCCACTGCCCCACGGAGCCCTTCTCCCTTACAGCCATCCCACTCCCACCTTGGATCAAAGGACAGGATTTTGAAGGTATCTCTGGATTCAGCATCTGTGCAGACACTTGTCAAAGTGGGTGCTAAAGCAGGACCTGATATGCAAGGTCTATAAAATTATTGCCCCATTGCAGGTTTTAGGGTTGAAATACCATGGTTGTACTTACAGAAACCTCTCCACATTTGTATTATTTTAAAATTTATTTATTTATTGTATTTATTTTTTTTAATTTTACTTCTAACACTTTCTGGTCTATCTTAACCATTCCATCATAACCAAGTACTAAACACAAAGGTTTAGGCAGGATCAGGATTTCCCTGGCACTGACCTGCGATGGTGAGAGCAGCAGCTGGGGGTTGGGCAGACCCTGGGGCTCTCCTCCCATCAGTCCCTTTCCTGCTCTTTTCTCATGGAACAGGTTTATTCATTCACACTAACGGATCAAATAACACAACACAAACTCATTTGACTACCATAACAGATGCTGAAGGGCCTAAATACTTTGGTTTTTAATCTTTCTCCTCACCATTGGACGAGAGGAGGCTGAGAGGTGACCTCATTGCAGTCTATGGTTCCTCACCAGGGGAAGAGATGGGGCAGGTCCTGATCTCTTCACTCGTGTGACCAGTGATAGGACTCAGCTAAATGGCAGGAAGCTGAATCAGGGGAGGTTTAGGTTGGATAACAGGAAAAGGTTTTTCACCCAGAGGGTGGTTGAGCACTGGAACAAGCTCCCCAGGGAAGTGGTCACAGCACCAGGCCTGCCTGAGTTCAGGATGCATTTGGATGATGCTCTCAGGCACATGGTGTGATTCTTGGGGTGCCCTACATAGGGACAGGAGGAGGAGGAGGAGGAGGAGAAGAGGAGGAGGAGGAGGAGAAGAGGAGGAGGAGGAGGAGAAGAGGAGGAGGAGGAGAAGAGGAGGAGGAGGAGGAGAAGGAGGAGGAGAGGAGGAGGAGAAGAGGAGGAGGAGAGAGAATAGAATGAAGTTTTCCCTTATTTTTCAGGTGTAAATATTAACTTTGTTCCCCAGAAGCAGAAAGGAGCTTCCATGACTGAGAACAGATAATGGCAAACCCCAACCCTTTTTTATTATTTTTCTGACTTTTTCTCATTCTAGAGAAAAATCAGCGAGAGGAGCAAGAAATTATTTTCCTGGAACTGAAAACGAGCTGTATTTGTATTTCAAAAAGGCCTAAAATAATTGTGATTTGATGGGATGAAAACTTCTGAAATAGGATAAAAAATCCCCCAAAACAAGTCTATTCTATAAACCTGTTTTCTGTCTGAAAAGTTGGTGGTTCCTGATAGCACAGCCTCTCTGGCAGCCTGTGTTCAGATGCTGTATGTCCATGCCAAGCAGAAATCAGCTGAGAAGCAGTTATATATACATTTTGAACTGAAAGCATTTATTCTCCTACATTTTTAAGCTACTATTCACAGAATCACAGAATGTCAGGGGTTGGAAGGGACCTCTGAAGATCATCAAGTCCAACCCCCCTGCCAGAGCAGGACAAAAAACTAGGGCAGATCACTCAGAAAGGCATCCAGACAGGTCTTGAAAGTCTCCAGAGAAGGAGACCCCACAACCTCTCTGGGGAGCCTGTTCCAGTGCTCTGTCACCCTCACAGTAAAGAAGTTCTTCCTCATGTTGAGGTGGAACTTCCTGTGCTCGAGTTTGAATCCATTGCCCCTTGTCCTATCACTGGGCACAAGTGAAAAGAGGTTGTCCCGCCTTCTTGATGCCCAGCCCTCATGTATTTATAGACATTAATTAGATTCCCTCTCAATCTTCTCTCTAGTCTGAAAAGCCCCAGGTCTCTCAGCCTTTCCTCATCAGGCAGGTGTTCCAGTCCCTTCATCATCCTTGTAGCCTCCGTTGGACTCAAGTCCCTGTCCCTCTTGAACTGGGGAGCCCAGAACTGGACACAATACTCCACATATCCTGAGGTTGCTCATGAGGATGTTATGGGACACTGTGGCAAAAGACTTGCTAAAGTCGTGGTAGGTACATCCACTGGTCTCCCTGCATCTATCCATTTAGTCACATCATAGAAGGCTATCAGATCAGTCTCCTTGGTAAATCCATGCTGACTACTCCTGACAACCTTCTTCTCTTCCATGTGCTTCGAGATGACCTTCAGAATTCTTCTGGGTTTTTTGCATTGCAGCCTTAATTTTGGTCCTTCGATATTTCCTTGGGGCATGAATGCTTTTTTTTTTGTTTTTTCCTTCTCAGTACAGCCTCTCACAATCACTGGCTCTGAAAACCTGTTCATAGGTATGAACATCATCAGCTAAGTGAGCCCAACAACAACCTCAGGAGCACTTACCTGCAAATGCTCCACACCACTGGCCCCGGACGTGGCTGTGATGGACGTTGTTCTCCCATCCCACACTGTGAGTGGTTCAGCACCCTTCAAAGTCCAACTCAAACGGGGGCTTGGACCCAGCCCAGGGGTCTTGGACCCAGCCCAGGGGTCTTGGACCCAGCCCAGGGGTCTTGGTTTCCATTCCTGCCCATAATTAAAACACCAGCAGATGCAGCACGTGCAGGGCTGTTCTCTTTGACCTGGGGCAACCCCTGCTAATGCTTTCTTGGGGTTTGCACACAGCAATCACTCTGCCACCTCCACTCCATTTTGCCCAGGGTAAGGACATCAAAACCCTTCCCATTTCCCATATTTTTTCCAAAATAGGAATTTCCAGAAAGAACTATTCTGTATTATATAAATACTATATTTTTCTATTCCAACTCCTCACTCTGTATCTTCCATTGGGATGGCACTCAGTTACAAGCACTTATCTCACAGCAGGTAAAAACGTGAGAGATGAAACTTCTCCAGAACTTAGGGATATTTCAAATCAAACCTCAGATTATTTGTCTTTTTTTTTTAAAAAAAAAAAAGACAAAAATTGCTTGTAAATAAATCATAAAACCTGGCAGAGAGAGTCGATGTACGGAGGCTCGACTTCCTGCTGCGTAACTTTCAAATACAAAGCAAACAAAGTATTAGTGATCCAGTCCCATAAGGAGGGATTTTGGGGTACGTGTGGTTACAGCAACACAAAACCAGCCCCCAATGTCACAATATCACAATATTGCAGGGAACACGTGAGCTCAGCCTCCCACTTCTGCAGGCACCCTCGTGTCCTCGCTGGCGCAAGCGCACGATAACCAGGTGCAGAGGGGCCAGCTGTGGGCAGGAGCCCTTCAGGCTCCCAGGGTTTGGGGGGTCCCCAGGAAGCCCCCGGCTTCATGTCATGGGGGTAGAGAAATTGTTTTGGGGTAGAATTTATTCTTTTTAGTCTCAAAGTGTTTTTCCAGAGTTGACTGGACACCAGACTGAAACGTATACTTGGATCAAAATGGTCCGTTTAGGTGTTTGGGATTTTGTAAACCAGTAACGAGCTTAAACCACTGGTTTAATGGCATTTCTTGGGGAATCCTGAAACATGAAGGTTGAGTTGCTCAGTTAGTAACAACAGCAGAGAGAGAGGTGGACCAAGGGCTGGGCTCACAGATCTGCTTTGACTTGGGTGAGAAGATCCTGGGTGGTGGAGCAAGAGCTTTGAGAGCCATCGGCTTCCTCAACTTACCTGTGGGACGTTGCACCCGATGAGGACATCACCTTCAGGGAGGACACAGCAGGCAAGCTAAGGACAGGTAATCGGATTTGCAGTCTTAACTCTGAATTCTCTTAGCTTCTATGCATTTCAATCAACCTCAACCTCGTTGGTTGCTCTTTAATTTGATAGTGGTGCCCGTGGCCCCATTTAGGCCTGGGCGTCCCATCACTGGCATCTGACAAGTAGAGAGGAAGACGTGGTCCCTGCCCCGAAGAGAACATCACAGGAACTGTTTTTTCTGGTGATTTAATCATCATATTGACAACTTTATCAAAAATTACAAAACTGATATTAAAAAAATCTCTAATTCTTAGTAAGACTAAAATGGGTTCTGTTTTTTTTTTTTGTTTTTGTTTTTGTTTTTTTAAAAATAGAAAAGCACTTTAATGCTACTGCTCTTCTGGAATTCTCACATTACAACCCTACATAGCAAAATACAAACTGTAGCTAAGAAAGATAGCAGTCCTAAGGTCATTCAGTCCACCACAAGCCCTCTAATATCTCTAGACCATCAAACTCAGGGACTCCCAAAGGATATCACAACACTCATAAACCTTCTGCAAAACTGAGTTAGGAAACACCTTTAAATCTGAATTTCTTTTGAACCCCTAAAACCTTAGACCGTGAGTATTACAGACCTGGGACATCAGAGGTGGGTTTTTAAAAATTATTATTTTCACTTTTTCTTTTTTAAACTACGTGGACATAATTTTTGCAGCTGACACCAGCGGAACGTTTTCTGGCAGAAGTGAAGGAAAAATCCATTGAAATAAACAATTATTGATTATTTTTTTTTATGGTGTTCAGAAAATGCACCATAATAGAAAAGAGGAATATTTCCTTTAATTTGAACGTCATCTGAATGACTCAACCACATTGTCACCCACTTAGCAAAGGAAAAGGATAATAAATAAATAGACAAGGATATGGGACATTTTTTACATCCTCAAAACACCACATCGTTCCCTAATCTACTGAGATACTGGTTGACGTGGAGGGTTCTCTTTACTCAGCCAGTTTGGTTTCCTGTGATTGTGCCATATTAATGACAAAGTCTTGTTCTACTTTCCACAATGGAGGGTTTTGTTTGGCTTGGTTTTTATTTTTTTTTTTTGGTGGGGTTTTTTTATTGGGTTATTTTCACCTTTTAAATATAGGAATTCTCTCTTAAATTAGAAAGTCGGCAAAAAGTTGTTTGTTTTTTTTTTT
Source organism: Hemiprocne comata (assembly GCA_020745705.1). Lineage (NCBI taxonomy): Eukaryota > Metazoa > Chordata > Aves > Apodiformes > Apodidae > Hemiprocne > Hemiprocne comata. The sequence continues at coordinate 2,609,365 of CM036591.1, forward strand.
TTTTTACATTTTCATTTTTAAGTCTTTCTGTTAGAAAAAATAGACATTTGTTAAACAAAAAATAATAAGGTAGAAAGAAGGGTTGGGCCTCCATCAAAAAAGTATATTATGCTTTAATGCAAAGAGAAAGAAATGGCTCTATGGGCAAAATTCAAGTATGAGTGACCAGTTTTTTTAATCGTAAAGTAGGTGCAACATTTTTTTAAAATGTTACAACACTGCATGACCTGTCATGCTCACAATATTTACATTAACTGCTTACATGAAACCATAAAAACCTCTAAAAGAGAGAGAAGAAAAAAAAAAATGGTATGGACTGAAACAAACTACTCCTAGCAGCCACATCAATGCCATTGTTAACCCATGAAACCAAGTGCACAAAAAGACTTTACATGGTCAACTGATGTAAACGTCGGTGAGAAGGTACAATCCTAGTCAGTTCAACTGCCAAAAGGAGGGTGGGTCAGGACAAACTTGGCTCTGGGACAGAAAGGAATGGAATTGAATGGAAGGAACTAACCAGGGGGTGGGTTCAGAGCCAGGGGGTGCAGACAGACAGCAGGAAGGTGGGTTGGGGTGGAGGACGGACAACAGCGACTCTGGAAAAAACAACACAGCGACTCAGAACGGGAAACTGCCGGGCTCAGCTGCACCCTGGAACCAGACCAACCAAAAAACTTCACATTAAAATAATTAATGGACTCGATCACTTCACATGAGCTTGCGTGGAGGACGGTGGCGTTACAGAAGACAGATGAACCTACCCTGCAGAAGGAAGGGCTCCTGCAGCCCGCGCGGCCACGGCTGGACCGGGGAAGGAGGAGGGAGAAGCCACTCTGCCCTCCTCAGAGAGCCCAGGGGAGAGCCCAGAGGTAGTGCTGCCTGCCCGGGCAGCCACAGCCCAGCCTGGGGGAGCTGCCGGGTCCCACTGTCCTCAGGTCATGTCCTTCAGGGAGAGGAGTGTGGGACCTGGGCAGGGTGGGTGGGAAGAGGAGCAATGCCTGGTGATCCTGGCGCCGAGGGCTGGGGGTCTGGAGAGCGGCCACACCGCCAGCTTCCCAGGGTGCTGATCACTGGCAGTCCTTAGCTAGAGAGTGAGACCTGGGAATTCGGGAGGGAGGAAAGGACATCTGAGGTAAGTGGTGGTCCCGGACGAAGAGGTGGGCCTTACAGATTCCACCCTGGGACTGGGAATGGTGAACTGAGCTATTTTGGGAAGCCCTGAAGACAGAGGATGTCATCGCTTCCATCACCATCACCACCATCCGTGTCAAAAAGAAAAATGAAATCAAATGGAAAGAATGTTGTGCTACACTTCCGTTCGGTCATTTTATAATGGCTCATAGCTTTAGACTTTTAAATCTGTAGTGTATTAATTTTTTCTACATATGTTTCACATTTTTCACTTAATATAACATAAATAATTTGGTTAATAGATTTAACCTGCACATTTCAGCCACATTAATATATATAAGAATCTGTTAATGGTATAAATAATTCTTTTTAAATAAAATAAATCTGATATGTTACATAATACTGATAAAAATTACTGTTGCTAATAGTTTTGTAAGCCACCCTTAAGTGTGTTGTTTTTTGTTTTTTTTTGTTTGAATACTGCAAGAAGGATTCTGGAATTACTTTGAGGAATGCTGTGGAGCACGGCCTTCCATTCTACTGCAAAACCAAACCCTAAGCAACACTGATCTCATCCTTGAAGCAGGGCCCCTGCCCCCTTCCAAGTAAACACGATGGTTAACGACGTTAGATAATTCAAGCTAACAAATCTAGGGGTTTGGAGGGGTCAACGTTATGGGGGATAGAAACTGTTTAGTTTCTCAGGTGGCTATGAAACCTTAACTACAGAAATGGCTGACTAAAATAGTCCATCTACCTCTTTTTGTCTTTTTTTTTTTTTTTTTTTTCCCCTTTTTAATAAAATCTACAGCATTCTACTTTAAAAGCTAAGTAAATAAAAAACGCAACCGGTCGTTGCAGCCTTTGAGTTCTGAATGAGGAGCTGTGATCCCACATCCCGTTAGGAACCTGCAAGGTTGCACTCTCCTACAGAGACCTGCAGTGGAGCACAGGGCTCCCAGGTCCATTCCAAGCAGACAGTCTCAGTGGACACTCCGTGGTGTGAAGTGTGTGTCACAATTAAGGTTATTACATAATCATGCCTTCTCTCTGCTGTTAAATACAAAAACAGCATCTTTTACATTATCATATAAAAGCATTTAGGCTGTATTTTTATTTATCACTTTACACTGGTAGTCTCTTGTATGTGTACTCAATAGAAACCAAAGAATTTTGTACACTATTTTTTTTGTACAATAAAAGATAAAGTGTGCATTAGGTACGCTTGTACATGACAGTATTGTACAATATTTACATTTCAGATATCACCATGAAATTCTGTATTATCTATATACACAATGAAAATTTCTCAGAAACATTTGGACTATTTCTTATAATCACAATTTTAGTATTATAGAAATTAAAAAAAAAAAAATCTCAGTAATCATCTGACATTGTTACTGCAACCTTTCAAGATTTCTGATTGGCTTATCCAGCAACCACTACCCCTCCTAATCATCAAAAATATTGTACCACGGATCCACGTAGCACCCTGTGATGGTTTCTGTCTGTCTTCATATAAATATTGATATAACCATGTCTATATCAATACCTACATATAGACTTATGTGCACGTTCATTTTGATAAGTACTGGACCAGTAACAAAGACATTCAATGTTATCTAGAGATCTTCCTCCTCTTGGGTTTTGGAGGCTTCACTTGTCTGTCTCCCTGTGGGATTTGGTGGACCTAAAAGTAAGTATATTTACAAGTTAGCAAAGGATAGTGCTCAAAGGAACCAGGCAGTAATAAAACAAGTTGCAGGATTGCTTGAGGGGCTGTTAGGAAGTGGTTTCTGTCATTTCATGTCTACACAGGAACCTGAATGAAAAGGAACTTCAAGAACTTTAAGGCACTGGGGAGGAAAAGGCTGATGCTGCAGCCTGTACTGCTCCAACCTCTGCTGCCCTGGAGAGGGGTAACAGGAACAGGCACCATGAAACCCCAGGAGGGGGAACTGAGCCCAAAGCTGCCACGATGTCACATCCTTGGGGACAAACCTTTACACACCAGTGCCCAGAGCCAGTGAGCAGGAAGCAGGTGAGCAAACCGCACCCAAGGGCGAAACCAGAGCCGGCAAACGCAGGTCTGCGGCAGGAACTAGCAAACTCTGCCTTCATCTAATCATTGAAAGGAAATACTCAATTCTGAGCTAACTGCTGGATTAATCTGAGTCTGAAACACGTTTCTGTCACTGACTGCTCAGCAGAGAACAGGCTGGGGCTGGCAGGAGAGCTGAGGGGAAGGCAGAGGAGCTGGAGCAGGAGACCACCACCACCTGTCGGTGGGAGCCAGCTGCTGTGTGGGGAGAGGAGTCTGCAGCTTCCAAACAGCAGCAGCAAATCCTTCAGCAACGTGCTGAATTATTTCCTTGGGTCTGTCCCAAATTCCTTCAGCCTGCTAACATTTACTATGTGTTTACTGCCTCTTACCAGTAATGCTTTGAGCTAATTATCTGGTTTGCATGTCCTTTTAATTTAAAATATAACTGAGGTCTGAGCAGTAGCAGCTGAAAGAAAAATGCAAGTCACTAAAAAGAGAATTGTGATTCCCTGTGAGTGTTTCTAGGAATCATCATCTTTATGGAAATAAAGCCTGATCACAAATTTTGTGACCAGATAATTAAAATATCAATCAAGACGATGTGATGACACACACTGGTCCATCAGCTTGTCTGCATCATCAAACAACCAGATCAGCAAATCCAATTACAGCAGCTGCCCCTGAGCCAGTTGATAGATATCCTAGTTCAAACACACGTGGCACACAGCTTGGACTATTACTGCATTTATAAATGGGAAAAAAAGGTGAGGGCAGAATCCTCCAGCCCAGAGACACAACTGGTGGTGGAAGCCACACAGATGATGTGTCTGTTACAAACATATTTCCCATCTTTATTCCAAACAGACCAACAGTCAGATCCTGCTCTCCTTTGCCTTACAAAGACAAGAGGGAAGCACGTCATTTTAAGTCAAAACTCAACCTGATTTTGGAAAATTCAGAACTTCAAACAAAAGACTTGATTGGGTAATTACAGCAGCCTCTCAAGGCTACTGAGTAACTTCCTGAGTATTTCCTGGTGGTTCTGAAATCAGCTGTGTCTGTAGATCTGTGTCCACTTCCTTTTATATACTCCAGAAGCTCCCCTGGAGTGTACTACTACACTTCCAAAGATGCACACGTGCAAGCACCTTCAGAACTAAGCACTGAATGTATCAGGTAAAAGGCTTTTTTTTCCCCCCCCCTGTATTCAAATGTAATTAATAATTTGAATAATTACCAGTGATAAGATATAGGAGGTACTGTTATGTACTACTTTGAATTTTTAGGTGTGCTTCAGTGAAATTACAGCCATGTTTTAAATATGAAGATGAGTACCTTATAAAATACAGTATCTAGAAAGATTTGGGGCTTGCAAATAAAAAGGGTAATAATTTTAGAACGCTGTTAAATTTGATATTAGGAATCCTCTTACCTTTCCTAACAGTATCTTTCAATTTCACATAAGGAAAGCTTTTCTCAAAGAGTTTTACACCTGAAAGAATGAGGCTTTTAAATGTCAATCAAATATCTTGCTTCTCAACCAAATGAGCCTGATTTTGTGTCACTAGTCAGGGAAAACCCATGGAATATGAGTGGGACTGGAGCTGATCCATGTGTAAAAGTATGTCCAGGAACCTCTCTTGGTAAAAAAATAATTGGCAATGCAAGTAAAATTCTACAACTGTTCCCATTTCTCAGAAGGATTACAGACATTTGCACACAGTTTTGAATGCAAGAGAAATATTGAAAATTCCATATTATTTAAGCAAATGGAAACCAAATTTCTGTTAAAAAGCAACTCCCAACCAACTGACACACATGCAGACACACAGAAAAAGGAGATTATTGCTAACGTGGAAAGAAAACTTACATTCCCAGACATTTTGTCTAGTTCACTCATGGCCTCGTGTATAGCAGCTTCTAAATGGTTATTTAGCTTTCCACTTCTAGGAAGAAAAAAAATAATGCCATCAGCAATTCTTAATAACAGAAAAACCCCTGTAATAATAATAGTAATAATAAAATCAATAATAAACACATCAACTCACAGGGCATATTCTACTAACTGCAGAGCCTCCCTGGTTGTTACAGCATGAACAGCAAGATCAGACCTTACACAATATTAAGCAAAGTAAAGGCTTGTGTTATAATTAATTACAGAGAAATGAAAGGCAGCACTTCCATGTGCTGTGTGGTTAGGGGTGACTCCCACAGACAGGCTGCAGCCAGGAATAACAACAAGAGCCCTTCATAGTGACATCCCAGTTTGTGCATCCTTGGTTTCCATCGTTAGCAACGAGGGCTGGACTCTGCAGGGTTTTGTTCAGGAGCAGAAAAGGATTCCAGCTACTCTGGATGTTCTCAAGGGCTTCAAGTGTTACCAACCCCCAGGGCTCACCTGTGCCTGCCTCCCTCGCCACGGGACACCCTGCATTTACTTTGTAAATGTGGTCACGTTTCACAGAATCGTCACAGAATCCCAGACTGGTTTGGGATGGAAGGGACCTGAAAGACCATCCAGTTCCAACCCCCCCTGCATGGGCAGGGACACCTCCCACTAGACCAGGTTGCTCCAAGCCCCATCCAACCTGCCCTTGAACACTTCCAGGGCTGGGGCAGCCACAGCTTCCTGGGCAACCTGGACCAGTGTCTCACCACCCTCACAGTGAAGAATTTCCTTCTATTAACTTCATCTTAGTCTCACCTCTTCCAGTTTGAATCCACTCCCCCATCCCTCCCTGCCCTTGTCCAAAGTCCCTCCCCAGCTTTCCTGGAGCCCCTTCAGGCACTGGAAGGTGCTCTAAGGTCTCCCTGGAGCCTTCTCTTCTCCAGGCTGAACAGCCCCAACTCTCTCAGCCTGTCTCCAGAGCAGAGCTGCTCCAGCCTGAGATCATCATTTCAGTGACATGTTTGTGAAGGACTGAACCCGTATGCTGCTCTTTTTGAAAAAATCAGTGTGTGAGCTGCAAAGTCTTCCTCTTACACCCAAAGCACAAAACTCCAAGCTCAATGTCCCTTCTAACAGCCAGAGGAAAACAAGTTGTATGAATCCTCTAAAACATTGCTAGTTTTACCCTGGAACGACAGCACCCTAAGGGCTATGGTAAAGGCAGGGTGAAGACCAAGTTACCCCAAATCCCTGGGCCTCCCCACACACATCTGATTTTGCAGAGCCATTTTTGATTTATGGATAGTTCTTGAAAGAAGTCTCCCACGTGAACACCATGCTCTGTGTGACAGGTCATATTTCTGCAGCTCTGTGTTCACCTCTCATGGGTTTCAAACTAGCAAATCCTGCTTGAGGAGAAGATACTATTGTTTGTCAACAGCTTGTTGAGGATCTCTGCTTAAAAGCAGGTGTGTATGTGTGTATATATATATTTTTATATATATATATATGGGGGTTTTTTATATAGGCTTGTTCATTCTGGCTTCAACTGAATAGGTACATTTAGAAGAATAAGGAACTTGAAGACAAATATGAGATGAGAGCAAGAATGTCCTGGAGATGAAGGACAGTGTTCCAGGCAACCATCATGACATCCTCAGGAATTAAGGAAGTCCTCTTATCCCTGCTTTGGAGATGCAACCTGAGGGGAGATACTGGCAGAGCCAGGGAAGAGAACAGCTTGTCCCTTGCTGGCATGGATGGTTGGGTCACTAGGACCATCCCTCACAGATGGAGACATGTTCTAAAAAAAACCATTCCCTTTTAATAAAGACAGAAAGCTCATCAGGTCAGCTGGGACGTTCTTCCCTGGGACTTAAAGACTTAGAGCAACTAAAAGCATTGGCAAAGACTGACAAGGCAGCAGCAGAGATGAGCCTTATGACCAGAAATTCCACCTCCCTGGTTCGGCAAAATAATTTTCATCACCATGGGTAGAGCAGGTAGGTAGAAGATTGGAGATCAGAGGGCCTGGCATTTGTTACTCAAAGTAGATATTTCCCAACACCATTTGGCATTGGTCATCTGAGCTACACCAGGGCATCAATGGCACAGAAAAATTCAACAAGCCAGAAACCCCAATGACCTGCCATGCAAAAGTGAAGTGTAGAAGGACTCCAGCCACACAGCTAGGGCTTAAAACAGTATAGAGTCACAGGATGGTGAAGGTTGGAAGGGACCTTAAAGATCATCAGGTTCCAACCCCCCCTGCTATGAGCAGGGACACCTCCCACTAGACCAGGCTGCACAAGCCTCATCCAACCTGGCCTTGAACACCTCCAGAGAAGGGGCTTCCACAGCCTCCCTGGGCAACCTATTCCAGTGCCTTGCTGCCCTCATGGGGAAGAATTGCTTCCTGATGTCTAATCTAAATCTATCCTAGTAGTAAAGGAGGTGTGTGCAGCTTTAAAATGATGTATCCTGATGTAATTTAAATCAACCAAAGAGATAAGATAAACTGAAATAAACGTCTGCACAGAAAGCTTGATGTGCTTGCCTGGGTTTCTGAACCTCTGGAGCCACTGCCTGCAAAACCACAGAACTAATCACAGAATGGTTCTGGTTGGAAAAGACCTTCAAGAGCACCGAGTCCAACCACAAACTAACTCTACCAACCATTAACCCTACTCTACCAAGTCCAGTGCTTATAACCAGATACAAGTTCTGCAAGTTGGGGGAGTGGAGATGCCCTTAGGTATTATAAATGAGGAAGAGAATGTTGTTCAGAGGCAGCGTAACCTCTGAGAAAGGCAACAGAACTCTATTTATAACTGCTAACATGGCTGACTTGCACGTCATCTAGAAGCAGATTTCAGCTGTCCAGTTACCTATATGTGAAGTGATTTCATCACCATGATGCTCCACCAGCAACCCACCCTTACCATGCTATCTATCCAACTGTTGCTATTAGTCAAAACAACCATTTCAAAGCCTTTAAAATGCAAACAACCCTTTCAGTTGCAGCCTTCAGACACTGGTGCCCTGCTCCTTTTACTGGGAAGATGGTGATCTGCCCCTGAGCATCCCAAAGGTTCAGAGGTGCCCACTGCTGAAAGACCCATTTACTGCAGACAAAACACTGCAGCTAAAACCCTGAGCATTTGCCATCAGATAAACACATGCATCAGGTTTCTAGTGATGCCAACCAACCTGTACCTCCATTTTTGATATTTTAATTTCAAATATAATGGCTTAGGAGTCACACCATGCCTCTGAGATTTCCCCAAGCAAAACACTTTTTTTGCTACAGAAAATATTTTAGCTCACAGTATCAGGTGAAGCTACAAAGCTACCACACCTGGCTAGGAAATGTGCAACCATGGCACTTTTTTCTGGTGTCTTGTTTCTTAGAAATCAAGTAAACTGAATACACAAAACACTTCAATTTTAAAAACTAATAGTTGAGGTTAGAGGGGGGTTGGAACCAGATGACCTTTAAGGTCTCTTCCAACTCAAACCATTCTATGATTCTGTGATTAAGATTCACAATTCACAAATACTGGATTTAAGGTGCAATGTGAATTGTATCCTATTCCATCCCTATTATAATACAGTTTTTAACTTTGAAGACATTTTCCATCTTTAATTAAGTTGAAATAATTTTATACATAATATATATTGACATTATATATTATTGGAGACTAAGTCAAGACTTTGCAGTGAAGGAAAAAATGGGACAATATACTAGGGCTGTGACAAGAACTGCAGGAAGATGAAGAATCATTTCTGGAGGCAAGGAATCTGAATGTCCTCTGGAGGACTGGGATGCTACCCCTGCTCTGCTGAACATGCTGCAGCTCTGTGATTCTAGTCCATGCTCCTCAACATAAATTTCTCCTGCTTTTCTTCACCTGTGTCTTTTCTTTACTGCAGAAGTGCTCAACTTGATGCCAGTGACACGCCAAAGTGCCGAGTATACAAGTAGGAAACAGAAATAGGAGTGTTCTACACGTGGAATTAAATCAAATGCTGAATGTTTTAAAAAAATCTGGACCTCTGTGTAACAAGATACTACAGAGATATGTACCAGACAGATGACCACAAGGAGATGAGTAACCTTTTCAGATCAAGTTATCACAGCTCCCAGGAAGAAGAGGAAGGGTTGATGAAGAAATAACAAATGTTTTGAACTATCACAGAATCCCAGACTGGTTTGGGTTGGGAGGGACCTTGAAGATCATCTAGTCCCAACCCCCCGTGCCATGGGCAGGGACACCTCCCACCAGAACAGGTTACTCCCAGCCCCATCCAACCTGCCCTTGAACTATGAAATAAGCACAAGCAGAAACACGAAGACAATCCCCTCAGGGCTGCACAGCAGCCCCAGGAGAGGGGCAGCCAGGTGTGTCCTGCCTGGGTGGGGGATGTGCTACCAGGAAGCAACGGGGCAGGACCAGCCATGCCCTAAAACAGGCCCCTGGCTTCAGGGGACTGCAGCCCATCCCTGCAGCCTGCTACACACACAAATGCCCATCAGAAGGTGGGAGATTTCCTTAAATCCTACTGTTTATTCCAACTTTAACCCCTCTTTGAATCAGCTCCCAGGGTCACCCTACTCGAGTCACGTTCCCCCTTCAGGGACACCAGCCAAGAACTGGGGAGTTGCCCTTAACCTCCAGTACCCTTCAACTCCAGGAAGATATTTTAAGGATGATCTTGGAAAAAACAACCACCACCATTGCCTCCCTGGCATAAAAATATTTCTCCTAAGCATCACGTGACATATAAACAGAAGAAAAGCTGACACCTTAAAAGGAGCTGTAGGCAAATCATTATTTAATTCCTTTAAGCCTCTGTTTGTTGTGCTCAAGCATTGCAAGCTGACCTGAAATTCGCCCACAGATTCACAGTAATATATTTTCACTGCAACAGTAAATAGGCAACAGCATCCTAGAACAAATCCAATCACAGAACAATTTCTACTTTGCTCTCCTTTTATAGCTGTCCAGATTCCCCCCCCCTCCTAAAAGCATTTTGCTCTCTTTGTCTCAGCTGATGCTTCGTGTCCTAATGCTTCCTGTCTCATGGTCTTTCTATCCTTGGACATCTGTGAATAAAATCTAAAAGGCAAGATGAAACCAAGCAGTTCCTACATGCCTGACACTATGGAAAGCTCTGCACTGAGCCCCTTGGCTGGTTAAATACAGCCAGACTGCACAAACTGTGAAACCCTCCTCAGCAATGGGAAAGAAACTGAATTTATCTGAATAAACTTGTGCTGTGCCTGCATCAGCAGCTGCCAGAGGGAGAGGCAAGAGATAAGAAAGGCAGATCTTGTTAAAAAGCCTATTTGGTCAGAATAGTTTTGATGTAAGAACTTCCTTTTTTTTTGCTGCAAATTAGAAATCCTACACATGAAAGCTCAAACAAGTAGGCTGACATTTTACAAAGGCTACTGTAAATATCAGAAGATGCAATAAAAATGCAGATATCAAAGATCTCAGATGATTGTGATAACCAACACAAGGAATTCAGAATATTAACTCTTCAGCTTGGCCACTCTGCTGAGCTCCCCAAAATGAGAGTCTTAGGGAGCCAAAGAATTTAATTATTCCATTTCACCAGTAAATAAATGAGCATTTACTTACTTTCTGTTCCTTTTTCTGGCTCGGTTGTAAGCTTCTAGACCTTCTGTTAGTGTCTTCAACTTCTCTGGCTCCACCTGAGTGAAGGTATGAACACCAAACCACATTACCCAGACCTGCAATTATTAAACATTGCTTTTACTTTACTGCTAGACATGCATTATTATGGAGCCTAATTTTCACTGCATCCATAAGACAGCAACCTTCCCAGCAAAGAATAAATGCCTGGCTACACACACCCCCTCACACACACCTGCAGAGATTATAACTTCTCTAGATGTCCACACCACCAGCAATAGAAACACCAAATACAAACCCATGACACTTAGGAGAACAAAACTAAGAAGGAAAATAATATTTTTAAAAACTTGTTTGTCTTTATATGACTAACAGGAACACTGCTGTTGAAGTCTCACATTCTGTACTCACATTTTACAAATGTATTTTACACCTTTGAGACCACCTGGGGTGCATTAAAATACCAAGTTGCCTGGTACACATGACACAATTTTTACAGCTGCCACCAACACAACATGTTTCACATCACCTCAAATCTCTGGATAAAGTCTTTAAGGCCCCAGTTCCCCAGTGCTGCTAATGGCATGGCCAAATTTATTCCCATTTCAGAAGAGCCACAGTATGTGCTTAAGTTAAAAGGCTTAAAAGGAGGGTGGACAGGGTAACAAGCTGTATTTCTGCATTATGAATCTAGAAGTCTTTACCTAAAGCTCATTTACTGGTCCTGAGAAAGGTATTCTAAAAATTTTGTTACTTAAGCACATACTTCAGCCATCTGCTGAGTCAGGGATGAATCTGAGCACGTGCTCACCAGGGCTGCTGAGCTGGTGTTCAAAGAACTTGAACTGGAAATCTAAGTCCTCTTGAAATCAACCACAATTGTAACCTGCATGCAAACCACTGCATATAGTCACTGGTACCAGTGAGTACTCGTATCAACAACACAAACATGAAAGAAAATGAATTATATCATCTGTAGGATTTTATCATTTGCATCCCCAAAACATCAGTCCACTTAACTCTGCACATTGTTTTGATTTGGCTCAGTCATTTCCGCTAGTCAAAACAAACAAAAAAGGTATTTAAACATCAATTTTAAGGAAATGAATGGGTAAATTCCTTTTTCTTTGTCAGCACGGCTACATTTTGCTTGACTTATTTTTTTTAACCTTTGCATAACTTAGCAAGAACCTTTTACAGCATTTGTTCCATTAAAAAGTACAGCTGGCATTCTGACACAAGGAAAATTAATTCTATAAATACAACATTTATTAGGCATGCCTATATACAATCCCAGACAGAAATTTAAATGCAAATCCCCCCTAAACCCAGCCTTTCAATTACTAAATTATTTATATTCACAATGGAACTGAATTGTAGATGTGATGATGGGAAGTTAATGAGTGAGCAAGTTGTCAACATCCCTAGACATGAAGGCCAATATAATACATGTAGAGACCACACTTCACATGTCTTGAACTGATGTATCTGAGAATGAAATTGGGGAATAGAGACATTTCAGGAAGGTGCAAGAATCATTACTGGTGAAGTCTGCACATGGGGAGGCAAGATTTGTATTTTCATGGAATAGATTCAATTATGCCCCGGATGGTTGAGCTTTTCCCTTAAAACTGTGCTAACTTTTCCTGGAAGACTGCAAATACTTCCAATCACTCCTCTCCTAATCAGACTTTGGAAAAATACAAAGGCAGACATAAGAAATACTCTGTTTCAAAATCTGGGGAGCTTTCCTAGGGATAAACATGAGGAAAAAAAAGGCACATGAGGCTCACAGAATGAGCAAACTGACTTTGGAAGCTTGTATGTTCCATCCTGTACATTAAAATGGGATTCCTGGAGGTGATGTCACTCTCTCTGCAAAATACTAGAGCTCAAGCCTTCACTTGAGAGAATGCTTGCAAAACAGCTACAGAAACAACTTGTATTTTTCAAACTGAACAGAATTAAAGGGCAAGAACACAGTAATCCTGATCCCTTTACCTTGAAAACTTTACCATGTGCTGGGTTTGTCCTGAATGGTGAATTGTACATTAAATGCATCCATGATCTCTCAGTGTATATAAGGAACAAATCTGCAAGGGCTTGTGTATGTCTGCCTTGAGGTACATCAGAAAGTTCAATGGTAAATCTTTTTGTGAAGACCTAATAATATCGTGTTTGGGTAACAAGGGACTTAGGTAATAAAAAGGAATCAGCATCTTCATGATTGGAATCCTGTGATGGTGGAACAGCTGATGTCCTGCCAGCACTTTTTTGAAGCAGCAGAGCCAGGTGTTGGAAGAGATTGCTCCAGATACATTGGAATGAATAGTATCATGTCCCTTCATTTACAACAAGCCATTACAACACTCAGTGATACACACACATGGGGCTTTCAGGACACTGACACATCACACCTCTTATTACCTGTAGAACTAGAAAAGCTCAGTTTAAAAAACCTTGTTCAACTGATGGAAAGTCCTGCTGAGAACAACACTTGCCCTGTAAGAATCACTATGAAATGCACCAACAACAGGCAGCTACTGCTCACACAAACCCTCTGGATGATAATAACATTAATTCCTGAATGAAATCCACATCCTCTGGTTTAGGATTCATGTCACTTCAGACTTGCTTCTTGCCCTTTCAGAAATTTCTGCTGCTACTGCTGCACTTCCCTTGGGTTCCTCTTTAATTTTCCAGTAGCCAAAAAGTGAGTGTTCATTAGGGAACAAAGGTGCAATATTTGCCCCTTCTCCTGTTAGGGAAACACCATTCTAGCTGCTCTTCAAACAGAAGCATTATTACATTTAATACCCAAAGTCTTTGAAATGGAAACAAAAATCAAATGGTGTATGATAAAAAGAACAGAGAATATACAAAGTACCATCAACTCCCACCAGCACAGCAAAACTAATGTTACAACAGAGGAGGTTAACATCTGATTACACAAAAACTTGAAAAGATGTTTTAAGAGAGCTCTGCAAAGAACACAATTATCAGAACTGCTGCTGGAGACTCCCATCATGAATTGTAACCTTTCAGTTTTTGCAGGGCAGGATTTCTGAAGGCCATTTGATTTGCAAGGTTACTTCCTTTTGGTTTTCAAGGTTAATTTTTTTTGTTTGGTGTGGATTTTTTTGTTTTGTTTTTCCTTTCTTCAGACCAGGCTGCCCAAACATCTGAAGAATGTAGCTGTACAAGATGTTATGGGAGTGTCTGAACACATGCACAGATTGCCACTGTGCATGGGAGTTAGATGGGCCTCAGCAACCTGGTCTAGTGGGAGGTGTCCCTGCCCATGCAGGGGGGTTGGAACTAGATGATCTTTAAGGTCCCTTCCAACCCAAACCAGTCTGGGGTTCTATGATATGAAATGGAGCTATCAGACAGCACATGCACTTTTTCACCTCCCACATTCCCCTCTATCCCACCTTTCAGCCTCAAGTCCTGTCCTTTGGAATAGTCATTCATGCTGCACTTCTTTTTGGAGAAAATTAGACATACTTTTTTTTTTTAAATATTTAAATTTACTGTTACTAAATGAAAGGCCTTCTGATGTGAGGGGTGATCCATTACGTGCCAAATCCTGCTGAAGAACTTGGACCAGGACTCTTGCTGCCTCCACAAGTCCCTTGACAGTAGTACCTGAACACCAACCTATGCATTGCCAGTTTGCTTCAGCATACAACAACATCTGTGCCACTGAACACAACATCCCACAATGCTTACACAATGCACCTAAGAGGCACACAATTAAAGAGGGCAGCTCTGCACAACAGCAACTATGACATTCTGGTCCCCACCAACTGGGGAGTAAACGCAGAAAATTGCTAAGAAATGCAAATGGAAAAAATATCACCCCTTTACAAGAGTTATAAAAAGTGAGCTCTTTGAAACTGTCACAGAGATATGGGTACACACTTGTGTGAGGTTAGCACAGGAATGCCTGAGTGGAACAGACGTGCAGTGTCATTTCTGTAGTTGTAATTCATATGGGATGGTGATACTGTAACACCACGTTCTTCCAGTTTTGTTTAATCTTACATAGTTTGTGGTCTGTGCCTCTGCCTATACTTTACAAACTGTCCTGTAACTTGGGGATCTAACCTTTGTGAGGAAGGAGCTCTTAGGCCTTCAAATTGTTACAAAATTGTTACTAAAGCTTGCTGATTTATCTAGAAAGTAAATATTTTTGTTCATTGTATTCAGATGGGAGCTCTTTGAAACTTTTGTGGCTGAGGGGGTCAACATAGAGGCCACCTGTAAAGAGAGACTAAAGTTCTCTTGAACTAGGTTGAAACCATTCTGGCCAGACATCACCTCAGTTATTGACAGCCCAAACTCACCAAAGAACTGTTTGGAGAATTAACATTTGCACATCGACCTCAGCTAACTCTACTGCCAACTGCAGTAAGACCAGCAGTGGTTACACTACAGAGCTCCAGCTCAAGAAGGTCCTGAGCTCTGCACTGGTGGGAGTCAGAAGCTGTTGGTGAAGAAGTTCTTGTCCTCTCTCTCCTCTGGGTATCTGCTGTTGGCCACATGTTGGGGGAAGGAATGATTTAGCCCAACCTGCTATCACTGCTCTTACGGCTGTTGTCGCGCGATGTACGAGGCAGGGGTATGGGGAAGGAGACATAATTTTTAAGAAATGATTTTTGATTTCTCTTATTGCATTAGATCTTTCAGCTTACGTATTTTTTAAAGTTGCATTTTATCAGCCAGCACTTAGAATCTTTATATATGGAAGATGTGAAATATTTCATCGGAACTACAAAAATAGAATGTTCTACAAGTAACGGAGCTGAGGATTTGAAATATTTGTAATAATAAAATAACCAGTAACTCCTTGTAAACAGGATTTTCTGTATATTCCTCAATAAGCATATGATTTTTTGACAAAAAAAGAAAGGCTTTTAGTCTGAAAGAGCAAATTGGAATGCTTTCCTCATTATTAAAAGATGGTCAAAACCTCCTTTCAAGGTGAAAAAGTGTCTGCATTTCCTCTTAAGAGCGTGTGTCAATGGGCAAGGTTTTCCTTATCAGACTCCTCAACCTGGTTATATCAGTTTTCACTCTTGCAGTTTTCAACACTACTTTTAGATTATCTCCATATCAGTTTCTCTGGACACAGCCAGAAGCTCAAAGAAACACACAATGCAAGTTAAACAATTTTTTTGTTAACAACATTTTTTTGGTCTAGCAAGTCTTTTGTGCACAAATTAGTTAGTAAAGCATAATCAGGCCAGAACAGAACCTGTTTCATGGCTCTGGTGGAAGTTTCTCATTAGGTAACCATGGGAAAACTGCAGTTCTGCAAGCTGGAGTTATGAAAAAAGAGCAACTTGTACCTACTAAAATAAGAGATAAAGGAAAAAATAAAGAGTGGACCGAGAGAGTTTTGATAAACTTTTGTATGGGCACAGGCACAGGGGGATATAGATAGACAGATATGTGCATATATATATAAATATACCTTCCCCTCCTCAGCGTTTTGTTGACATGAATTGTGAACTTCTTCTTCTCTTACTAGTTTTCCAGGCCATGAAGTCAGTCCTTTGATTTGGCCCCAGACCAAGTCGCCAACATTAAACGTCCTCGGCCTGTAATGGATCAGGTCGTTTGAAGGGGAGTCTGGGTTCCTTAGGTCATCTTCACTACTGATGCTTTTAGCATCTGAAGGGCTAGGCACACACCCGTTAATGCTTTTGGCATTAAAATCTCCATTGTAATGGATGTAGTCTTTAACTAACGAACTTTCCAAGCTATTTGAGGAACTTGGAGATTGCTCTTCCAGAATCAGGTCTTGTTTTGAAGTGTTCAGCAACTCCCCAAACCCTCTGTTCTGCTGAGGCCTGTTTCCGTTTATGTGTGCACATCGTTCCACAGTGTTCTCCAGCCTTTCCTTAAAACTCATCATAGTTCTTTTGTAATTGTTATACCTGAAATTCTCCTCCAACATTTTGTCACTCTGACAGTTTCGTTGTGACAACAGTATCTGATGCTGCTCGCCCTGCAACAGTGGCAGTGTGGAGATGTTGTTATTGGGCCTTTCGTGACAAGGACTACTATGGATATGGGTAGAGTGGTCTAGAAACTCATCACATTTCCACCTATTTATCTCACTGACAGGACTTTGCTCCCCTTCCCACTGTTTTTTGGGCGTGTTACAACTTGTTGATTTGTAATATTCATACCCATCCCCTTCACTTGAGTTTTTACCGTGCTCTGAATTCTTCAGTATCCGCGTTCCTCTGGTGTTCCTTATCCTACCTTCATGGTCAGAAACCCCAACGTTTCTTCCATGGATTACTGCACTGACAGCACTAGAAAGATTTAATGGGTCACCAATTGAGGCTGTGAAGGCACTCATGGCACTCAAAGCTGGAATGGGACTCATTTGTGTGGTACTGCTAACGGCAGTGGTGATGACCACTTGCATCCCTTTGCTTGCAGCATCTACAACCGCTTTGTAGATAGCGTCCACCGACGTATCACCCTGAGCAGCAACAGGGAGGTTATCCTTTGCCTGTTGTCCAAGAGGTGGTTCAGTTCTTGGCTGCAAATCACAAGATGGTTCTTGGAAAGGTGGAAGCATAGCAGTGGAGCTCTCAGGAACTGGTGCCATTCCCATCTGAGTGATCATTCTTTTGTTGAGGACAGCAGCATCTTCCTGCATTCTCACCTGGAAAAAAGTAGAGGAAAAGAGGGAAATTACTGTTCTGCCTGAAGGTCTATTTCAATGTTCATGTTAATGAACAAATCAGCACAATGGCCAGGGTGACTGTTGGTTACAGCACATTCTGGGTGTTCATCAGTTAGGAAGTTCAAATGCTTAACAAACCAGACAGGAAACAAACACAGCGTGATTTAGAGACAAACAAAAACACTGGCTCTTGGACTTTGCCTCCTGGATCAAAACAGACATCTGGCCTGAATTGATACCACCTCCCATAAGCTGCTGAGACTCCATGATCACCTTGCTCAGAGTCTTTTCAGAGACTTCCTCATTGCATGGAAGTGCAGCGTGCTCCTTTTTTCTTTCAAGTCCTAAATGACTCCACCAAGGTCAATCTTTTGGTTCTCTTTTGCTAGTTCCCAGACCCTAATTTTGCTTCTTTCCTCCCTACCAACTGTTCTTCTGGGCTCCTTGTGTGCTCCTCATTCAATTGCTGGAATGGAGGCCATCCCTGACCTTTTGGAAGTGCCTAACATTTCTATTTTTTCCCTTTCAGTTCTGTGCCTCTCTCACGGGATGTCTTTGTACTTCAGACCCTGGTAAACCATTCCTGCACACTTTGCATGGCAGCCTTGATGCCAGGCACTGCCCCAGTAAACTGGAACCTTCAGATTCCAGAAGCTGTGCTTTTTGTACTTCTTGTCACTTATGCAGGCAGTGAAGAGGATATCAATAATAGTGCTGTAACAAAAAACTGTAAAAAAAAACAACCACAACAGAACAAGCATAAGCTATTTCCAAACCCTCCCTTCCATACTTACCATTACTGTTTTGTAACTGAGAATCTGAAGCAAAAATAACCCAACTGAGACAGAGCTAACAAAATACACACAAAAGCAAAAAGAGGTCACAGGCAGTTAGAGGACTGTGATTGTGCAATAGCAGTGAAACATCCACAGTGAGAAAATGGCACCTCCTTTTCCTTCTGAAAGGGTAAAAGCACTTTCTGGGACTATCTGCATGCTTCCATCTTCATGTCTTGAGTAACACTGAATAATAATAACAAATATGTATTGTAACTCTGGTTTTATTACCTATTTTGGTTGCTGTGCTCCCAACCTGCATTGTGAAGACGTGCCTGTTTAGGTGGGTACAGGGAGCTGTCAGTTTTGCACAGTTTGTCATCATGTGTTCATTCTACTGCCTGTTTGTTTCTATCCAATCCCCATCACAACCAGCTCTTCTACTCAATTGCACTGGGGCTATGAGAGGACTGGCACACACGGTCACCTATAATAATTTATAAAGTTTCTAATTACTGTGAAGTGGTATCAACTGTTACTTCTCACCACTGAATCATTTGAGTGGTCTAATGGGAATTTATGATCATTTCTGTGGAATGGAAACCAGTGATGCTAAAGAACTACACTAATGGCCAGAACATATATAGCATATTTTTTTCAATGCATGCAGCACAACTCTTTCCAAAGGAACTATATCCAGCTCCTAAGGAAGAAGGTATAAAATTCCAGTAACAAATGGTACTGATTTGCAAAACCCAAACACTACTGAAAGAGACAGCCAAGTGTATGTATGTCTTAATCACTCAGTTAAAAAAAAATAAAATAATCCAACTATGGAGGATATACTTTTACCTTCTGAGAGCTGCCCATTTGTTTGAATATTGATTTCACTTTTCTTCCTACCTGGAAATTCTGGAACAGACACGCCATGGGGTTTGGGTTGTTAGCTGGGCCAGGAATCGGGGGCTGGCCTTGAAAGCCCTGCATGTTCTGGTAGCCCTGGAGAAGGTGCTGCTGCTGCTGCTGCTGCTGATTTGCAGGAAACATCTGATTGTTGTTTAACAGCGACTGGAGATGACTCAGCTGATGGTTATTCAAAGTAGTGTTTAAAGATGACATGTCACCTGTAATTCAAACACAGGGAAACCCAAGTCAGTTCAGGTCTCACCACGCCGGAGGAATTTCCTTGACTCAACATCTAACTGACTGCTAAGCAAAGCCTACAACACTTTTCCCCTTCAGTCTTCTACAGACTGGTCCTCAAGGCATGTGCCTCCTGCTCTTGATTCCTTTATTTCTTCAGCATTGCTTCTTTGGAATGTCACATCTACCTCGACTTGTTCTAAAGGGTTCTGACACACCTTTGGAATGGTAACACAGCCAAGTATGGCAGAATGAGCTTCTATCATATTCCATGTCTTGGAATTACTCTTAGCTCCCAAAGAGTGACTCCTTCAAACAGTACTGGGGTGGGGGTGGGGGGAGAGCAGGAGGAGGAAAGAGAGAGAGAGAGAGAGAAAGAGAAAATAATTTTAAAAACCCAAAACAACTAGTTTTTCATTAGCTATGATAAAATAATGTGAGCTAATGGCAAAGGAGCAAAGGCTTTTTGTCTCACAGGTGTGTCAGCTAACACACTAAACATTTTTATTTTTTACACTCTAGAGAAACAAATGTATTAACATTTTGTATTACACACAAATCTCACTTTACATGAAAAAGTAAAAGTAAAAAGTAGAAGTAGTAAAATAAATACACTGTTGAACCTGACTTCATGAAACAATAAAGCTTAAAAATACATCAATTTCCTAGTTTTTTTCTGTTTTGTTTTTGTCGGTTTTTTTAAACTAAAAGCTCATGTTTTTCTTTGCAAAATCATTGGTTAGTTGTATTTTACATGGAAAATGTAAAGTAGGGTTGAGCTCAGGATAGCCATTTAGTAGGCAAGTATGAGGTGTTAAGGAAAAATATTTATCAGCTCTTTGCCACTACTTAATTCCTCCTCCAAGTCTGTTTATTAGACCATGCAGACCAAGCAACAGAGGAATGAGTGCTACCTGTATTACATGTTCTTGGTAAAAATCACTGTAAGACTCAGGAGAAAAAAAAAAACCACCTTGTATTTAAGAGCTTTTAAATCACTTGTTTCGGGGTGTTTTTCAAGTGAGACACCCTGTGTTTCTAAGCTACCAGCTAAAGTAAAAAAAAAACCCAACAACAAACAAAACCAGAGAAAGAGAAAATCTAAATGCACAATACAGGGCTCGAAGGGCAACCTTCCTCTTTGACCTTGTGCAAGGACCTACTTGGAGTGCTTTCTGGATTACTTTACAGGGAGTGTGCTCACTGTTTTGGCACTTTTGATTCCTTTAGGAAAAATGCACTTGGCCATTCATCTCCCACACAGCTACTCGTCCTAACCCTGTGATGCCACACGCACTTGAAGCCAAACGCCGCGTCCCCTGCGCTTCCACTACTTGAAAAGTGGAACGAGTCCAATTGCTTACAGAATTTGAAGGTGTATAGTAAGAGAGTAGGTCTAGGTGGCATCAGAATTAAGAATGGAAGAGAAAATAATTTCCAAAACCGATATTAAATGCTGCTGAATGAAATTAGAATCTGTTTTAAATTTGTTACAATAACAGTTGTGTTTTTCCCAGGAGAAGTAAACAAGCGGTAACATACAAAAACCTTAAAAAAAAGAAGTAAGATAAAATGGAGTCTTTAAAAATAGAAACTAGAATCCAAAATTCCCCCTCCCCAACCCTCCTTCTTTTTTTTTTTTCCTTTTATATCTGTGAAGAAATTGAACTTACCAAGCAGACCTGTCCCCAGTAGAGGGTTAAGTAGCTGTGGCACCACAGAGTTATTGTTGAGTTTAGCTGGACCAGATGGATTCCCAGCACTATTAGATATGTTCAGCAATGTTTCTGCCATTGACACCACTGCTGTCCCACCACCCAGGGTGGAGACAGACAGTGCTGCCACTGCTGATGATGTAGTGGTTGTGGTAGTGGTTGCTTGGGAGGAGGTGGCAATGGAAACCTCTGGATGATTAGCGGTGTTGCCCGATGCGGAGTTCAGGACACCTCCCACCAGCTGGGGATTCAAGGCCATTAATGCTGAGGCCCCAGAGACAGCTGGGAGGAGCAGGGGGTTGGAAGTAGTGTCAGTGCCTGAAAAGCTTGGTAAAGGGTTGCCCAGGGGGTTGGTTAACAGGGTGTCCACCCTGGTGCTTTCTGACTGATTGCTTGGCAAATGGTCAGGCGGGGCTGTCATCTGTGTTACTGAGGGTAAAGGGTTATTTTGCTGTTGCAACAGATCTGAGATGGTCAGATTGAAAGATGGTAGGGGAAGCATGGCAGCTGCTTGGGCTTGGTTCTGAAGGAGGGTTGCTAGAAGCTGAAAATGAACAGGCTGTAATACCTGCCCATCCACGTCACTGGAGAGAAAAGCTAAAGCAGCATTTACATTCGGGTTGAGAAAACCTAAAGGGTTGAGGTTGACCTCAGACTTGCCTTCTCCTGCTGAAGGCTGGAGTATATTTAATAGATTCTGGTTTAGGAGATGTTGCTGATTCACTGGCAAAGAGATAGGAAGAGAATTGAGGAGGTTTTGATTCAAAGAATGTGGAAGATTGTTGTTTGAAGAGCTGTTCTGCGGAAAATGAAGCGAGTGTTCGTGGCCGGCAAAAGGGAAATCGCTCCCGATGGGCAGCTGGCTCTGAAGTGGGTTTCCAGCTGCAGTAGTGACTATAACCCCATCTTGGAGCACAGATGTTGTCTTTGTGATGGCAGGTTGGCTGGTGCCAGCTATGGCTATTGATGATGATGGTCCTGAACCCCCTGCAATGCAAAAGAACACATTTATTAATAGGATGCTGCCTGCTGGGAGACAGTCAGCAGTGATCAAGTAACCAGGTTAATCCAAAACAGTAATATTTGATACCCAGGCACAGGAAAGAAAACCTTTTGAGCATCCAGGCCTGAGTATTTTTTTTTTAATATAAATGTATCTCCCATCAGCTATGTCAGATAATACGTGCTGTGCCACATCTGATCAGAAATTCATTAACTATACACTTGTATTTCCCTTAAATTCCTCCGAGTGGGGATGTAACAGGATTTCCTTCCTTATCTGTTTTGATCAGCATAAACCTAAAAGCAACCACAGCTTAGTGTAGTTAGTGGTGGACCAGTATGAAATGAACTACTAGGAAGAAGGATCAATGGGAGACACAAACAAATTACTAGTTAAAGGATTATTTTGGACTCTTCAAGACAAAAGACAAATATGGTGATGACATGTCATGATAATAAAATCTAATGGGAAAATGTATTATGGTCAAGGTAGGTTAGCAGACAAAAAACCCCATCAATTTATAAAGAAAAAAATGTAAATAATTGGGGTGGTCTACTCATATCCATCACTTGGTATGAAAGGGTGTGTGTGGGTACATGAGGGGGTTACATGGAAAGAAGGAGCAAATACTGAATAAAGTTTATTTGGGTATTTTTATACCCCTTCACCAAATCTGAGGTATAAAGTAGATGATACATTGTCTTTTACTTAAGGCAGAGTCTTGAATTGCCTGTAATAATCCAGAAAAAAACATATGAGAGAAGACTAGGAGAATTAAAGCAAGTGAAATTGCCTTGAATTATGCCCTTCTGCCTTATTCATTGGGGAACATTCAAGTACTAACGTTATATATTGCACCTATATTAAACTGTAAATTTATCAATATATTTAACCATCGTTTTGATGCAATAAAACAACTCCCCATTCCCAACTGCCCTGCAAATATAACTCCTATGATAGAGATCAGAAGGTACTGATTATCAGAAGGTATTTTTCTAAACCAATTCCATTTGAAAAGGGACATGCAACTGTACTGGTAACAGGTAAGAACTGAATTGAATCCTTACATGATTTGTAATTAAAAATAGCATTTTTCAAGTACTGTAACCCTGTGACAACTCAAAAAGGTACAAAATTAACACACTGTGTTGAACTCAAGAGAAGAAAGATCACACCCTCTCTCCCAGGTACCACTATCACATTCCAGTACAGAAATGAAATAATAAATTAACAAAAGATAAAGTGAGAACAAGTTGTAATCATTAAGCAGAGGCTGGTGTGATGAGAAATATGTCAACAAAGCAATAAAAGCTGTTTCATGACAAGTACAGTTCTCTAGGCAGCAGTTTGGAACAAAAACCAGATACACACTTGAGGAACAAAATCCCAACCATGCACTGGAACTTTATGTCCCATTGGATTTCCACTTACAGTTTTGTGTTTCTCATTTCAGATTAGGAAGGAAGAGCAAATAATCTGCACCTTGATATCCTCAGGCCTGGCAAATGCCTCATAGATACCTGAGAAAGGGGCACCCAGGCCCTCAAAGGGCAATGAAAAGCTGCTAATCAGACAAGCTGCTCAGAAATTATCCAAACCTGAGATGAAGCCAGGAATGACCAACCTCTTGGTGCAGAGGAATGAAACACAGCTATGGCAGCTGAGGTTATTTTCTGCCCATGTATCTGTCTACTACTGGTCACCTGCTTCTGGAGACAAGAAGCTTCTGGCAATGTCTCCCCAAAATGGAACATAATAGAAAAAAGGAAGATTTTCTCCAGCCTGTGCTTACACATCGAGGTGCACACGACCTACTGAGATGACAGGTGAAGATGATTTTCCATGTGTGTGTCCTTTTTTCCACCCCCTTTTAGTATTTTGCTATATTTGTAAATAAGCCCACAGCAAAACACAGTTCATACAAATGAGCAGCATTACATCAAATTAAATCCAATGTGAGATGTCTATTTGTTTTCAACACACAACCATACACTCTGGCTACCCAAATTCAAGCACACAAACCCCAGAGAACCTAAACTATAACTGCACACCATTTTTTTTTTTTTTCCTGCTGTCTGACATATTTTAAACTGCAGTTTTAGAAAACGAATAGAAAAGTCTTTACAACATTTGTGGCTAAAAGCAAAGTCTTTTTGTTTCACTGGAGAAAAGAAAACACAGCCAATGCCAGCAGTTCCAAACTGCTGGATCAGCATGTTTCAGAGCCCACAGCAACACACACCAGTTACCATCAGGTACCTATTTGCACACAAAAAAGGAAATACTAAATATTTTTTGGTTTTAAATCAGTATCCAGAACTGACACTCCAAGGGTCGGGATATTGGGAAAGGTCCCAAAGACCAAACTACACATGTAAGAAATACCATTACAAGGCCATTCCTATATGGTTTTAAAAGACCAACCAGCTGTATCACCCCAGTGACACAAGATGGATGCCTAATGTACTTAAAAATACATCAGGCCTCTTAAATCATGTTGGCTGAAACATTGATCGTCGAAGCAAAACTCAGCACTTTGAGACTCAACATGAGTCTCTCAAGTTATCATCTACTTCAGCATGGACCAGGTAATACCCAAACATCTTCAGATGGCTCTTCCTCCCACTTGGAAACAACCTTCCACATAAAATCTTGCTGTCACATAGATAAAAACAGGCAGCCACCAGCTTAGCCTGACACGCAGGGATAGTCTGATACACTGGATTTTTTAAGGCAGGAGTTTGTTTCAGTATTTTCTTTGGAAACTTTTTACTCCTGGGAAAGAGAGATCCACAGGCTTTTTCCTTGGTGGCTTGGAAAGGCTTCCCTAACTACCAGAAATCACATTCAATGTGTTAAGCACCACATGGATAGATTTTTAACTGAGGCATGAGGAAGTATCCTACGTATAGAGCTCTCAGGAATATGAAACCTAATTTTGGTATTTTCAAGTGGACCTAACCTCTGCTTCTAATTTATTTGTGATCCTGTTTTCCATTCCACTCAGGTAAATAACCACATGGAGGAGTATCTGGTGTGAAGCAAATCTCAAACTTCTAAAATTGTTGCTAGATTTTTGTCAAACACCACCCTGATCTCGATCCCCCCTCCAATACTGCTTCAGGAGAGCTCACCTGAGAGGTCTAGAGCACATTCAACACTTGCCCTTTCTGCAGATTAATTAGGCAATTAATTGCTACTGGGGGGGGGAAAAAAAAATCTTGATGGATTCTGAGTAGGAGGAAGAAAATGTGTCCTTATTTTAATCCAGACTTGAGAAGTTTGGGAGTTGAAGAGGCGATGAGCAGCCAGACTTCAGCAGGAGAAGAAAAAACAGGCCAATATTCCCCCCCAGCTTCTGTTCAGCCTGTCTCACTGAAAGACACAGTGGGAACTGGTATAGAAAAGCCCTGAATTGGGTAGTAGCTAATTTACAACTGCATTCTGGGGCAAATCCATCTCCAGCAGCAGACTGAGAACATGATTTCTGGATCTCTTCCAAAACACCAACTCCAACAAGTCAATATTCTAGATGAAGAACAGCATGCACACCATCCTCATTAAACTACAGTGCCACTAGACATCTTCTGAATGTTTGGCCCCAACCCAAAAGGCAAAATCTCAATTGTTTATTTCTTCCTCTTTATAAAAAATGTATAATTTCCGTAATTGTTACTGATGGTGCTGCATCAACAAGGTGCAGAAGGCCATCTTCCTCAGCCCTTGGGCAGCCCTCTGAACTGTCCTTCTCCACTTTCAAAATTACACCTCCAAGATGAATGTGAGCAGTTCTGGTTTTTTGCCTCACATGAAGAGCAGGTGTGATGAGAAGACAGTGATGCCCAGCAACAGCGGTGTCAAGATGTGGAGAGCTCTGTGAAATGGCCTGGAAAAATGCAACCTCACCAACCCAACAGTGTAAGCTACACTGTGGGCACAAGAGAAGCATCTGGTTGGAAAAGACCTTTAAGATCATCAAGTCCAACCATAACCTAACTCTACCAACCATTAACCCAACTCTATCAAGTCCAGTGCTTAAACCAAATCCCTCATCACCACATCTACACAGCTTTGAAACACCTCCAGGGATGGTGATTCAACCACCTCCTTGGGCAGCCTGTTCCAGTGTTCAATAACCCTTGCAGTGGAGAAGTTTCTTCTCACATCTAATCTAAACCTCCCCTGGTGCAACTTGAGCCCATTTCCTCTTGTCCGGAAGAAAAGACACTTCAAATTAGGCTGAAACACCAAAGTGTAGAAGCAGAGATCTGGAACTGACTCTGGACATCTTTTGAGGTTCTTCTTTTACTCCAAGTGGCATCTAGATCCACACGTATTTATTGGAGTTTTCAAAGAGAGCAGGGTGACAGTGGAAAGCAGATGGTGGTTGTCAACTGAACAAAGGTCCCTATGCAAACAGGCTGTCTTGGCCAGCAGTGCTGCAAGGAAAGCAGGACTGTAGCTCTGACCATCTGCACTTCCTTCAGGCCTGGAGAAGAATGAGAGCCAGAAGAAAAAGTGATGTACTGCAGCGCCGAAGAGTTTTGACAGTGTGTTAGCTCACCCAAACCTCCACCACAAAATGGTTCATCATCACTGTATCCAGGCTCTCAGATGAAAGCTGGGAGGCTTTTGATGAGAAATGCTAATGGGAGTTGAAAGCTAAAAGGAAATCACAAGTTGGATTCCAAGTTTCATAAAAACATGCTATTTCCAATCCTGGAAACCCAAGGCATCGTACACGTCAGCTTAGTAAACAACAGCCCTCAATAATCAGATCCTCTTAAGAGTGAAAGTAGAATGAAAAAAAGAAGATGACCACAGACTAAAAGCCATAAAAGCCTGAGCTGACTGCCCAGCGTCCAGCTCCTGCAGACACAGATGCCTGCCAAAAGTTCTTCTGCCATTAGTTGAGAAGAGGGAACTGTCTTTGTAATGCAGTGAGAAGAAACATCCAGAGTGCCAAAAAATAGATCTGCTGTTCTCTTAGAGGGTCAAATAAATATTTTAGGACTAAGCAAATCTTTCTTTTGAAAGCAAGTTTATTTTCCTGTGTGGATTTTATCTGTGTGCTTTTTTTTTTTTTAAAGTGTTGCTCGGCAGGTGTTCTTAAGAAAATGCAATTAAAAAAAGGGTATTATAAAATCAGTTTGTGTTTGAGAAGATTCACTCTTTCTGCTCACTTAAAATAAAGAAATTAAGAGCAGAAGATTTTTTTATCATCCATATCTCAGCACTGTCCTGCCAGGAAAGAGAAGAACACACAGGTACATATGCTGCTGTTGGATGGTAGGGCACAGCAAGAGGACTATCTTATGTCCTATATTATAAACAATATTAAGATTTGAACACTATAAAGACTTGGACAGCAAGCTCCAAGGGCTGTCCTCAGAAAGAGAAGCTGGAGTATGAGCTAATGATTTCAAAATAAGCAAAGAGTCAAAAACCATGTATCACATCTGCATCAGCAGAAGAATTGTGTCTGCATAAAGACATGTAGGAACAGTAACAACTTCACATACTGAGAATAATGCTCAGCTTCCTTATAAACCAAACAATTCAAACTGAAAGCAAACTATTGCAGCCCACAGATGCTACAAACACTTCTACCACATTAAAGAACGTTAACTATATATGTATTTTCCTAAAAAATTGCAGTTAGCAACTAGAAAATTCTAATGGAAGAAACTGTCTGTTATGTAGCCTAATATTTCAATAGTCTTAACAGTACATTGCTGGAATTTGTAGAATAAAAATAACCATTAAGACAGGTATATTAAGTACTTAGGAAACCAAAAGTACAGAACTTGCTCATTAGGCATTAATATCTAAAATACTGTAAGAGTTGAAAAACAAATAAATGTTATACATACCACTTCCTCAATTCTTACTTTTCTGCATAGTCAATACAAATGCATCTAGCTTTATTTTACGTTTTATATTTTCTTAATTGCTTTTAAATTCAGTCCATCTCAAGTTTTTTAAACCTTTGCCAGAAACTCACATTCAACTCCTTGGTCTTGTAATGAGCTTCCTGCTAAAGACCTCCACCACTTCCATCCTCTCCAAGGGTAAAACTCAGCAGCTCCTGCAGATGAAATCTGCAAGATCCTTTCAAAAAGCTCCAGTGAGAGTGGAGAGAGGAAACTGTCACTGCATGCCTTACCCTGAGATGATGAAAGTGTGAAAGTACAAGAGATCAATCAGGCATTGTAATTACTGCTATATCTCAAATGGTTTGTGCCACTTCTGCCACACCAATCCATACCTGGGGCCTCCAGAAACAACATGAAATAAGAATTAATATCAGCTTTGAGATATGAACACATAGTTTGCCTCAGCAGCAATATGTTTAAATTAGTGATTTTAAGTGAGTTAACTTTCACATAAGTGTCATCACTGATGGAAGTGATACGACCTGATACTCCTTAAAAATTGGAGACAACATGTTCCTGCTTTAACTACATATTCAATCACTTACCTATAATCTCAGAACCAAAAGCTATACATTTTTATAATTGCATTCTCTGTTTTCTTTTTGGAATGGAAAGCATTTAAGATACGTATCTGGTATCATATTAACTACAGTGCTTTCAGTTCCAAAGAACCCGTAACTCAGCAGTAAAGCACAAACCACTGTCAGTTGTTCTCCTTATCAGCCTTGTGTGCTCCCCAGAGACAAGAGAGAAATCACCAGCAATGAACCAATAAATAAAACACCCATCCCAGCCCAGCAGAACCAGTTAAAAACCTGGACTCCTCTCATATACAATCCTCCCTCTGCACAGAATGTGCTCGTGTATAAAACATATTTACCTGCCTGTCCATAACATCCCTTCTCACAGGAGCAGCTGAGCCTACTCCTATGGCTACCAATGGCACAATGCTGCACCATCAGCTTCTTTATGTACCTGCAACAAAACACCTCTAATGTTGGCCCTGTTCTTAAAAGTGTTTTTCAAACTCTTGCTTTAACAGATTATTTTAAGAACGAAAACAAGACAGGACTAGAGCGGTCTCTGCATCTTCTGAAAAGTGACTCAGCCCAAGATGACCCTCTCAAAATTTTGGGGGAAGGGCAAAGAGCCCCAAACATTTTCTAGGACAACAGAAATCCTTAAAATTAGGCTTTTCTTTTTTTTTTAAAAAAAAAACCTAACTGAATGTCAGTCTTGGCTCTTCCCCTTGCCTTTATCTCTTCCAGCTTCTACAGTTAAACACCACTGCTGTTTTTACAATTACTCTGGGAAAACTATTCTTATGTGCTTAGCTGTTACCAGAAAGCAGAAGCAGTTTTCTAGTAAAAAACTGCCAAGACAACAGCACACAAATTGAAGGAACAGTCCTTCAGCATTTACTCACTGTTGGCACTTCATCTGATCTCGTCCCGTCTCATTCCCCCATTCACAGTTGTGGGAGATGCATTGCAGATGACTTAAAATATTTTATGGCACATTTAGGGAAACTAAAAATTCAATAGAAAGCATTATTTCTTTCAAGAGTCCTCACTCCACCCTCTAAGCAAGGTTTGGAGTTGTACACTGGTTCTGCTTAGGAATATTTTCAGACGTGGAGAGCTAAGTGTGTCTGGGAAATCTCATGTAATGAATTCATTTTTTCCTCACAAGGAAATCTTTGATGAAGACTAATCTTTCTGCACTACTTTATTATTATACTTTACAAATCCTCCAACTTTTATTAATATAAATTCCTAGAAAAAGGTATGGCAGTTAAAACACTAATGAGGGAAGATTCTGGTTAACTAGAAGATGATAGCAAGTATGTTTACACCAACTGCATAAAAGTCTGTCATGTTAAGAATGAAGTTTTATCTAATCCTGCTGATGCCTAAGTCAGTAATTCCTCTGTGTTCACAGAATGAGAGTGGTTTTGTGCATAAATCTTCTATCAAGAGTTAAAAAGAGAAAATAAATGAGAATATTCATTTCAGTGGCAGGGTAGGGAGCCGACTCGACCTACCACTTCTAGTTGGAAATCTTATTCTTCACGTAGAACATTTCCCCCAATATTTACAGTTCTCATTTGAATAGGAAATTTTTTTCTCCTCAAAGTAATATCAAAGGAAAACAGGGTAGAATGTTGAAAAGTAGCACCAGATTTTAAAGTAACAGTGATTCCTTATAATCACACCACACCCCCCCCAACCAAAGTCCCTCTGTACGTTTACATAAACAGCAAAACCCCAAATCAATAGAACATTTAAATTGCCTTTATAATTAGAAGAATTGCTGGTTGGCATTCTGTCTAGGGGTTATTTCAGCTTAATGAGAAACTTTTCTAAGACGTAACAAGCCCCATGAAGGATGCCAGCCAGATACTCTTCTGAATGTCAAGTCAAAAAGTTCCACTTATTTTGTAATTCCATGATGTATAAAAGTAATTTTGCAGAGCAAATCCAGAGGCTAACAGACTAGAAAATGCCACTTTGTACGCGTTTAATTTGATGTATTTTAAAATCCCCCATTGTCTTTGAAGCACAGGAAAGAACATTTTCAGAGAAGCAAGGGCCTGCACCACGATTTAAGCACTGAATGGGTAGATTAGGTTATGGTAGGTGGATTTAGGTTATGGTTGGACTTGATGACCTTCAAGGTTCTTTCCAACCAGGATGATTCTATGATTCTGTGTTGATGACACCCAATAGTACAGGTAACCTTTTACTCATGTAACGCTTCATGCCTTAGGTTCCTCACATCATCAAAATACAGATGCAACCACAGCACTATTCCTTTCCATCTAAAGCATTTCCATTCACAGCTTTCCCAGAAGAAAAGGGAGAATACTTACTGCAAACCAACAAAAACCCCCTCATGTTCACAGAACTTAAAATCTGAAGTGATACTGCTCATAGCACAGATCAGTATTTTCCCCTTAGATTAAGGATTAATCTTTCAGTTAAGACTAGAGCAATTAATTCCTCAGGAGACACAGCTTTTTCCTACAGGCAAAAGGCAGTGGAAGACAGAACTTTACAAATGGGCAGAGAGGTGGAACACATACTGGAGATCATGCCCCATGCTGCTGAAGGAGGAAAAAACCCAAAGGCTGGTGTGATGTGAAGGGATTTTTTTTTTTTCCTCAGGTGTAAAATGATTCTCACCAAGCTAGCTTCTGATTCTGCCAGGGGAAGGCAATCCCTGGTCGCTCCACTTTCACTTTGACTGGCTCTAGCCAACTGCCAGTCAGGCAGAAAACAAATCTTTCACGAGTCCTTTTGGATTATATTGGGATTAAATCCTGATAATGAGGTGACATGATATTGGTTAACACAGTTAGCAGAAGTATTCTGAGCAGTCAGCGTAAGGGCAGCATGAGGGGAAGGAAGCTGAGCAGATGCTGAAGTCAGAAGCAACCACCTCTGTCCCTCAGAATGATCCTATCCACACACAGGTTGGGAAACTTCTTTATGGCTCTGTCTGTTCCTATACTCAACATGTCCTCTGCTACAGTGCTTCAGGGTTTAGTATTCTCACAAAAAAGGGAACCACTCGCTTCCTTGACGCTGAACTGATCAGCCTGCAGCCACTGAAGCTGTCAGCAAGGAAAAATAATTCAGCCCTCCACCATTTCAGCTGCTGCCCCAGGAAAGATACTTGCAGAAAGTGGCACTATTTCTTGGCTACTTCTTTAGAAGAGCAGATTCCAGAGCATTCCCAAGTGCTGGAATCCCTCGCATCCCTCTCGACTCCCTGGCATCAGGGTCAAGCTCAGTGTGGGAGGGGAGCCCCACTTCAGGATCTGCTGCAGGACCAAGCACACCATTGCCCCCAGGACTCACAGGCCCAGGTCTGACTGGCAACCACCCACACCAGCTCTGGGGCCCTCCTTTGAGATCTCCAGTCTTTCTGTACCTTTCAGGAGGAGTGAGCACTAGCCAGGACACCACATCCTCACTGGTTTTCTCAAGGATACACAGAGCCAGGAGCATCTCCAGCTCCACTGCCTATTCCCATTTTCATGTTTCCAAGGATCCACCCAGCTTCTCCTTTTCTAGCTTTTTTGGAGTTTTGTTTTCAGTTCCTTTTTTCAACATTCACTGACCTGACAGTATGCATTATGTCTATTAAATCAAAGCCTCCAAAACCCCTTCTTTGAGTCATTGTTTTCCAAGGCAATGTTCCATTCCCAATTATATTACACTGCACTTGGCTGTATTAAAATAAATTCTGTTTGAGTGGGATAAAAGCTCCTCACTGCTTGGTATTGGTCCTGTGTGTTCCTCCTTATTTAATTCTATTTAACTATTTTCTATTCTGCAAATGTCACAAGTAAAAATGACTGTTCTGAGTTTAAGGAAGGGACATAGCTTTGTTTGCTAAATCTGCCCTTTATTTGTCACTACTAAACTTCCAGACCTAGAGTTTCTCCTATTTCTGATGTCCTGATATTTGAGACAACTTCTCACTTTATTTCTACTCACTATGGTAATTATATTTGTTGCTTTGACTTCCCTTATCAGCTGTATATAGCTTTTTCTCCCAAATGTTTTTTTTTCACTTGTTTTCATTTATCCCATCATTTATGGACATTGCATCCTTAGCAGGATTTGCAAGTTGAATGATCAACACACACAGAGATTTTCTACACCATGAAATTCTGGACTAACGCACATAGTAACAGCAAGAAAAAAAATAAATGAACCAGACTCTACAAAAGAATATATCAGACAGTGATGCAGTCCATTTAACAAAAATAACCCAAACCCAGACAAATCCAAAGAGGCAGAGTGGCTTGATGAATCAATCTTAAAGATGCCAAACTGGATTCTACCTTTAGCTCGTATCAAAAGTCTGAGGGCTTGATTAATGAGGAATACAACGTCCAAGGTTGACAGAAACATTAACACCATTCATTGGAAAAAATGAGTCTAGAACCCAGCCTTCCAGCAAAAAATGGAAACTTTTCAAAGGAATAGCCCTAAATAATCTATCCAGATCTTCTGCTGGCTCCTCCTGTAAGACAGCTCTTATTAAACAGTGTCTGCAACCCAAATGCTACAGAACTGAGAGACTGAAATTGTTAATAAAAATTGTTAATAAAAACCACAACTGGTTTTCAAGGGCTCAAACTTGGAAAACTGCAAAAGCATAAACAGAAATTTTTATTTTTGTTAATTTTTTAATTCCATCACACTCATATTGAAAATTACCTGGAAACTAAAGATACTATCTGCAGAAGAAGAAAACAAAAGCTAGGATAATAAAACTTGGTCCATGTGGTTAAAATATAATTAAAAGCTTAGGCAATAACCAGCTATCTAATTGTGGTGATTCTCAGTATTTTTCTCTCTCAGGAACTATTTTCTGAATTAGTAGCTATTCTGAATGCTGGCACAGAAACAGCAAACAGACTTAGCAATTAAAATACTTGAAGCAAAAAAGAAACCAAACAAAACCCCCACAAACTCAAATATGAACACAAGAGTTTCCTGAAGACATCTTACTCAGCTGAACTGCCCTTCAACCCACAGTTCACACTGCTCCATCCACCAAAACTATCAGCCCTCTACACCTCTCTGCAGAATTCTCAAGGTATCTCTTATCAGCTTTGTCTACATAACTGGTGACTAACTTGTATTTATTATTAATGCCAAACATTCAACATTTCACACTTGCTTCACAGAAAGGACTCTTCCATTTCTCCTGCAAAGACAACAAAACGCCCCTTTCTGGATTCTCCCAGCTCTGGATCAGATTTAGATCTTCCAGCTGAGCCAGGTGCTGCTGGGATGCCTCAGGGAGGCTGCAGGAAGGTTTCTGCACAGTTTTAGGGCCTTTCCCCTGGGAATAACACAAAGATAACAGAACCTGACACTTCTTCCTGAAGAAGAAAACTACAGGTCTCTTGACTTCCAGCCATCATGGTTGTTAACAAAAGAATTAAATGCAGGTTGTGTGGATTCTGCAAGCATCAAAAAGAAGAAACAAACCACTTCAGTAGTGAGGAAGAGAACATACTCGAATCTTTCTAGTCTTTGTGTACACAGAACTACCATTTATCATTTAGATAAAAAAACAAGTGTCAGGTGAAGGCCCTGTAGTTATACTGCTGTAATTCTATCAGTGATCTCCAGCGTATCAGAAATACTGTTCTGCAGAAACACCACAGCAGAACAGAGGTTCCCAGGTGGGGCACTATACGTATTTCTATTCCTATATTGATGATAACTGAGTTGGCTGGTGCTGTTGAAACCTTTCTTCATGGGCCTTTGACACATCCACACATTTGTCCTGTCGCATTTGTCTTCTCGGGAAAAAATTCAGCTTGCCTCCAGACAAGAACTGGGGATAGAAGTGAAGGCTCTGAGGAACTAACCCAGGAATGCTGACAAGCTGTGGGTAGGTTCCCACCTACCACCACACCAAAGCAGGGCACGGCTGTAGCAGCTGGCTGGGACAAAGTGATGGGGCAGGAACGAGAAGATCCCACATGGGGATGAACTTGGATTCTTGTTCTTAGAAGCCCACCTTAACCAGTCTTTCAGCAACATTTTATTGGTGACTTTTCTGTAAAACAAAGCTTCTGTTACTTGGTTCCAGTCTGAATTTCATGCAGGAATCTTGACCCTTTTCAACCCTCACCCCACAAGGGGCTGACTACTACAGCTCAGCTTCTTGAGGGTAACCACTGGCACATGGACTCTCATCTCACGTCACCTTCAGTCTTTTCTGTTCTCTGGAGGGCAGGTTAGTTCAGTCCAGTGCTGCAAGAGTGTCATGGTGTTCTTCAGCCAGGTGGACAGCGACAATACAGAAGAACCCATGACCTGGTCCCCACTGAACTCAACGGAGGTGGAAACCCAAAGATTTCCTGCTAAAGGGATTTTGCAGTATGCTTAGTGAGACTGAGGAGCAGTTCCTAAGTCAAAACCAGACCTTTGTTCTGTTCAGAAAAGAGTACAAAGTCTCAGAAAAGGCAGACTGTATCAGGAAATACTCCTCTTTGTCAGCATGACAAGGCAAAAGAGCCATGCAAGGATTAAGAGCTGCTTGCTTGCAACACAAACCACCAATATGGCCAAAGAAAAAACATGCCTTTTTCTCCTAGGAATGGAGAGGAACCCTTAAAAGTAACCAGGAGCTGTGACCAGCATAATATTAGAAAATTATTTTTTATATAATTTTCTGTATGATTCTGTTCTGTATTTAAAGACCAAACAGCTCTTTTGGAGGAAACTCAGGAATTCCTATCAGGTTCTTTCTGGGGTTAATAAGTGAGCCCACTTGCACACTCACAGTCCCATCTGTTTGACCTGAGGTAGTTCAGTTATGACTGCATCAAACACACACTTTGGAAACTAACCAAGACTGAGGTACCACAGGGAAGGTTTTCTTTCTGCTTAAGAAATTAACATAGTACCATCTTTCCCAAAGACACACTTTGTTCAACCAGTAGCAGTGACATGAAATGCACATTTTTGAGCTGTCTCCCTTTTATCTTTAAGCAGCACGGAGGCAATACCAGCAGCATACCTGCTTCCTCTCCAAGGCCTCGCTGATGAATAAACCAGGAAATCTCACTATGCTCTTCCAACTGAATATACAGTTTATTCAACCCTTTAATTACCAGCTTAGTGGAATTACCATGACAAAGGCAAACAAAGACTTGGCACTCCCCGGCACTGTCCTTGAAAAGGGTTGTTCTGTCAACTTTTGTACTCCCAGTATCTGCTCCAATCCCTGATAACACCAACTCTTTAATGCAAGCAGTAAAGGACACACAGGTAGAGCCTGGACATACACGGCCCATTCTAGGGCTGAAGTAGCAGGATAAGCTGCCAGAAAACCCCAATTTATTTAGGGCACGTTACAAAAGCTGAGGTCTGGGTCTGTACAAAAGCACATGGTTTTTATTTATGCAGAGTGAGTGGAAGTTAATAGAAGCAAGAGTTGTCTCAGGAAGGAGGCCAGGATGATTTTGTTCAGTAAAAGGGAGATATATTTTAGTCTACCACTGCTTTTTTTCTTATTTGTTTTATTTTTGAGTATCTGGGTATCAGCATGAAATAGGCATACTTTTCATATGGGCGAACTCAAATTTAAAATGTAGACGTGCAGAAGGAACCCTTTTAAAAACAGTCATCATATATTTCCAAGCAGTCAAACATAGGGGGATCCTTTTAGAGGGAAACGTACCTGCTTCAGGACTTGTTTGATTACAGCTGCTAACAATGCTGTTTGGTATCACTGGAGTGGAGGATGCCTGGATTCTCGACTGAGGTGGGTTCGGATGTAATGAATTTCCTAAAG
Organism: Hemiprocne comata; assembly: GCA_020745705.1. Classification (NCBI taxonomy): domain Eukaryota; kingdom Metazoa; phylum Chordata; class Aves; order Apodiformes; family Apodidae; genus Hemiprocne; species Hemiprocne comata. The sequence continues at coordinate 2,645,710 of CM036591.1, forward strand.
CCATTCCTGACTGACTGAGCATCCCACAGTTCCCACTAGCCTGCATCTGATTTATTAAACCTGCAAGATGGTTGGTTGTGCCCGGGCTAGTACCGTGGCCAAAATTAGTGTTTGTGTTCTGGCAGTGCACACCCTCCCCTCGCAGGGGTAAACTCTGTGCCAGCGAGTTCTGGAGACTGCCAGAGTTCATACTGGTGTCTGCAAAATGCATCTGGTTACCAGAGCAAGGTAGAGCAGTATTTGAGCTCCCACAACTGGTGGTACTATTGCTGCTCATGTGAGAGCTTTGACAACTCATGGACTGAAGTAGCTGGGACATAGAACTGATGGGAAAGGAGCTTTGACTTTGCTTTCTTATCAAGTCCGATCCAGCTTTGGAAACTCCAGAACTGTCCAACTGAGACTGCCTCAGCAAACTCAACACCGTGGTGGTAGGCTGCTTTCTTTTTCTCAGAGGATCTTTTTGCTGAGACATTAATTTATCTCTCAGTGCTGCTCGGCCACTTTGCCCTTCAGTCGTTGGTAGAAGCACATTGGCAGCAGGAGGGAACATGGTATTTAAAGTGCTGTGTCCTTCGTTGTTGCCACTGCTGGCAACAGGTCCAGAATTGCTACTGCTGTTATTGTTGTTACCAGCAAGTTTATTTTGATTTGCTAGCTGTGCTTTGGCTGCTGCTGAGAGTAAACTACTTGCTGGAAAAGAGGCAGCATTGTGCTGGTTCAAGATCTGATTTAAAGGCATTCCCAGCAAACCAGGCTGACTCTTCAAGGAACCACTTCCAGCCGATGCAGTAGAAAAAACTGCATTGTTGGGAGGATTTAATACATTACTCATTCCAGCAATTAATGGGTTAGGGATGTCCTTGTATTGATTAAGTCCATCGTGCTTGGTGGAAGGGCTAGATGGCATAGATGGTCTTGGTGACCCTATTGTCGACCTTGGGGACCTGGGAGGAACTTTAATACCAGTACAGGATGACTGTGGTCCTACTGGAGGCAGCAGGAAATTTCCATGATCTGATGATGTGGAAGAAGAACGTGATCTTTGGGGAGAAGCCTCGATCCTTCCAATCCCGGATCCCATCATGTGAACTGGGGATGTCACTGGTGAAGGAGAGAGGGAGGTTGAAGCAGAATGCTGTACTCTTTGAACATGACTTCCATGGTTCATGTGACCAGGTTTTACAGTTGGCAAAGGGAGATTACTTGGCAAAGGGACGACAGCAGGAGGCATGCTTACATTCATCACGGGTACCTGAGAGTGGACATTTGAATGGAAAGTAGTTGGGTTAATGATTACAGGATTCTGATTCACTGGTTTGCTAGGGATAGGGTCAAGTATGCCAAGTGGATCCTTTTCTGATGTTAATGGCTTTTTCTGAAGAGCACAAGAAGGCGGTGGAGGAGGTGGGGGTGGACCTTGGGGGGGTTTATGGTGAAACATTGCTCGTGGTATGTCCATACCAGCTGAAAAGTTACACATGGGTTTTTTCATTACTGGGCTTTTTGTGGTCAAGGTTGGGGAAAGAGGTATATTAGTCCTTCCAGCCATTGCACAGGATGACTGTATGGGAGAACCATGTAACATTACTGATGGTGGAGAGAGAGGTGTCCTGGTCATGTGAATAGGGCTGGAGTTGGGTGCTCCATGAAAATTGGGATTGTTCCTTGGGAAAACATCCGGGCTTCCAAGTGGGTCAGTCCTAGGAGAGATGGAGCCATCTCCGTATATCTGTGATCCTGATGAAGCTGGACTGGGCATCCCACCATGACTGCCACGATACGGAGACTTCTGTCCAAGTTCATTACTACCCAATCTCTGCCTAGGATAGACAGAATGAAGTTCTTGTTGCTGGCTTCCAGCCATTTCTTGCACATAAAGCCTACCCATGGCATTAGATGCCCCTATCATCAGCTTGAAAGGAGTCTTACATTCTGGCATCACAGAATTTGTAATTCCTTCATGTGATTTATTCCTCATTGATCTTGGAGTTGCTGCTCGAGTAGGAACTACTGGAGTTGCACCTGATATTAAAAACACAACAGTTACTATTTTGAAATCTGGTATCACACATTTCAGCACAGAGCTACTGTGTGCAAAAGCATTCATACAAGCTAGAAAACCTTTTTGGCCAAACACTTTTTGCCTGAACAGAAATAACCCCTAAATCCCCAAGTAGCTGCTGGAATGGTACATGCTACCCTGCTACACCGTGCAGCTGTATGGACCTTCACTCCATGTCCCATATAAAGCCTGCATAAATATGGACAACTTTAAACCTTGTGCTTCTTAAGTTTCAAGCACACTTGCTAGCTACATATATTTATTTCAGCATGGTCTTTCTGAACCACTGATTCCTGAAAAGTGGTTTGTTTCCCCCCCACCCCCATTTTTGTCCTTTGCCTCTAACCAGCATCTCTGGTGTCCTACTCCTGAACTTCCAGCATCACCACTTTGATAGCAGCCAGCAGAGCTGGCAGGAGGAGCAGGTGATCACTCTCGCAGGGAAAAGGAGCCTCTGGCACCATCTATTGAGTACAGGAGGAACAAAGCCCAACAAGGGTTTAGACTTGATGTCTCCTTGCCCTACACAGAAAAGGTTCCTGCCCCAAATGCTGCCCCTGATGAGGATGAACAGGGACCTGTGCCCCCATTCAGCCTTGGGCCCAGATTTCTAATCAGCCAGGCACTTAATTGCAGGGACCTAGGAGCCCATGGCTGTGCAAGGCAGGAAGCAGCTTCTCCACATCACTCACTGGCACTGTGGCCACCGAGTTCCGGTCCTCTGAGTTCATCTGTTCCTGGGAACTGCTTTGCTGAAAAGCTGAGGACAAACAACATATCCTGTCCTGGATTAAGTTCCTGAATTAAGGCTTTTCCTGCAGCTTCTGCAACAAGATGCTAACTTTAAGAAGAGGCTCTACCTTATATGTTTGTTTTCAAGGATAAAGACCTTGGGGATATTTGCGCATGCAGAGACATGAACCCCTCTACAAAGGAAAAACTTCCTGTAAATTGCAGTTTTGAGACTAGACCTTCCCCACAAGCACAAGATCACTTTTCCTTTCCTGTCCACTAATATCAGTTTTATTTAAAGAACACTTTTTTTTTTCCAGGGTTTTACTTGTAGAATACCATGACAAGCAGCTCCAAGTCTGGTGGACTTTCTGCCAGTTTTGCTGCTCTGGGAATTTGTAATTCAGCTTGCAGTGCTAGCTCAGTAAAGGAAAATGAATGCATTCTTGGCATGCTGCCCCTGAATATGCAAACTTAAACTTGAGTAATGAGCTAAATATTTCATGTTCAAATGAATTCAGAGGTGCCTTTAAATTCCTCTGCTCACAAGAACCCAATTCCCTTCTTTCCTTCAGCCATAGGAGACAGATGGCACTGACAATCCTGCCTTCATCCTATTTGCTCAACCAGCTACATCATGAGAGAAACAAACATTATCCTTCCCAAAATACAACCAAAGTCTCATTTAGGGGACAAATCTCAAGACTGAACTGCAAAACAAAATCTGTGTGAGAACCCTCACCTTGAATGCTGGACCTAAGCAAATAGTTAAATGTTAGTGTGCATAAATAGAAAGGCATTTCATTAAAAAGGGAATTTGTTGGGAAATTTTCTTTGCTTAGTGCACAGAATTCTGATCAACAGAGAAGATAAGATGGCATAAATAAATATGACTTGTGACTAACATTTAGCTGGTTTTCCCTCCTTTGTCCTAATTTTTTGAAAACAGAAATTAATTTAAGTACTATTACTAAGGAAAATTAATAGTAATTTGGAAAATTCCACTGCTCATTTACAAAGAAAAATTACATAGCAAAACCCAATTTAAACAAAGCTTCAAAATCATAAATAGGAATTTGAAAATGCCAGAGCACATCAGTACTATGAACAGCACTGGTATCTTAGCATTGTCTATACATCTGACATTTAGTATTTATTTCTGTATCCTTAAAATTTTCCACTTTGAAGTCAGGCTACAGAGGGGGTTAGCAACTGGCCAGCTATTATTGCAGCAATACAGGGGTGCAAAAGATCTCTCAGATTATCAAGGACCATTTCCCAGAAGTTGTATGCAGCTCAGTGTATAACCATAAACTTACTGAGCTCTGTCTTAAAAGTAACTTCACTCCTTTGCCCTCACTATCTGGATTTGCAAGACTATTTCAGAACCTCTTCTTGTAATCCTTAGAAAGTACCTAATTTTCAGTTGAAGCTTCTATGCAACTCAGGTTTTGTAGCTGTTTCTTCCAGTGCTAACCTGGTTCTTCTTCAGCTTAAGGACCTTTATTTGCTGGTGCTGATTCTCCTGATGTCTTTATTGACAGCAACTGTATTTCCTTTCAGCCACCATTTTGCTAGGCTGAACAAGCTAAACACTTTCAGATAACTTTCATAAAAGTGGGTTTGCAGTTCACTAGGAGAAGAGCCTCTGCTCTCTTGCAGCTGGGTGCTGTGAGTGAGCACTGGGGCACAGGAAGGCAGGGAGCACACAGGGGCACTGGTGCTTCTCTCTCTCATTTGTACTTCTCCCTCTTAGAGTCCCATTGATCTGCACCATACTGCAACCTGGTACTGCACACAAGCACCTTTGATCTGCTACCATATCTAGGTCCTCTTTCAATAATTTACAGCTAATAGCTTTTTTTCACTAGTCCCCAGGTGAATAACCTTACAATTAACAGGATTTGTTGCTATACCTTTTCTCGTACTCCAGGTCTCAACAATCTCACAGTTTTTCAACATGTTTTGATCTCTTGTTTTGATAATACCTGTCAACTACATCCCTCAACAAATTACCTCCTTTTTTTGTTGATATGGATGATTAAAATGCTAATCCAGGTTGGTGTCCAAAAATAATCCTTGAAAAATTACAGTGTAGATCTTCTCTAGCTGTATATTCTGCCTTGCAATACCATTTCCCATTTAGCCAAGTCCTTAGCCACATTCTAATCCCTTCATAATCACTTTATTCTGCTTCTCTAATTTCCCATGTGACAGAATATCAGACATATTACTACTGTTCCAAAAGATGAGAGCTAATGTATTTTCTTTGTCTAGAACAATCTGATATCTTTTCCAAGAAAATCATGCTCTTAGTCTGGGATGACCTGCTTTTTAGGCTCATTTTCTATCTACCTACATTTCTCTAATTACTACCTCCATTTTTCCCTTGATCTGTTTACTATTGCACTCTTAGATATGTTAGACTTCTGGGGCTGTTTTTGCATAGTAACTGTATCTATTTCAAATTAGGTAATTAAATGATTCTGCATGGTTTTACTCACTTGTTCCACCACCAGGACTAGTGAGAACTAGTGAAGGATGTGGTGCTTCCATGCTTTTATGAAGTGTAGCCACAGCAATAATTTTCCTTTTATGTATGCATAGTTTGGTGACATCTTCGTCCGCTTTGACATCTTCAGCAGTTCTCTGCTTCACAGCAGCTCCAGGATCAAAATTAAAGACCTGGGAGTAAAAATTCCAACGTTTAAAATAATGATTACAGGCAGCAAGCTCACCAAATAAATATACCTAAACTGGAAACTTTAGATAGAATTGATTGTGCCTCCGTTCCTTAGTGCAGTTCCTACATTGCCCAAGAGATACCTTTAGAGTACCTTTCAAAACCATAATCATAGAATCATAGATTCTATGATTAAGTGAATACATTTATAACAAGTAAACAGTCATGGGAGCTGTCATGTGTCAACAGAACTTTTAACACTCCTCAGTGTAGGGCCTATGGAGAAAAAAAAAAGGAGAATGAACCACGTGTGTTTGAGATTACCCTGCCATTAAGAAGAAAAGTTTACAATTTGTGTATGGATGATAAAATTGTGAAGCTGATACTGAAGTTATCAGGTAATCAGCTCTGATTCTCACATGTTGACATGGTGCTCTCAATGGTAGGTGAAGCAGGACACTCCATCTCTCAATATGCCTGCCTCAGTTTCCCTCTGTGATTCAATTGCTCTTTGTCTCTCCATTTTACAGGCCCAGGCCTGGAGTGGAAAGATTCCCATGGGAAAGGAAAGGGCCACGCAAGCTCTGAGCTGGTAACAACCTTGACAGTACAAACAGAGGGCCAAATTAATGTTCATAACACCACCTGGAGCCCAGCTTAGCCACAACTAGGCCTGAAACGGAGACAAAATAAGGACAAACAGTTGAACAGAAGAGTTTGCTTAGTGAGAAAAAGGCCTTTGTGGGTTTTTTACAGTTTTCCTTTTATTCTCCAATGAGAGACGTTGGAGGTACAGCTCCATAGTCAAATGACAGCAGTCAATCCACTTTATTCTATAAAAGCCTGGTCCCAGCTTTGATCAGGGGGACTCCTGTACAGTTTTCCAGGAGGTTGCTGGACCTTCTCCTTTCCAAGGGGGACAGCTGCCAGGGAGATCAATTCTCAAAAATTAAGGAAGGGACAAAGGGACACGTGGCTGTGGCAGGGCCAGGGTGAGAGAGATTAACTCCCTTCTGGTCTTTACTAGTTAATTTGACATTAAGCAATCTTTCATGGCTAGGTTTTACATTTTAAGGTTTTAGGATCCTTTTAAAGTCGTTAATTAATGTTCTAGATCTAGTATAAGACTTGTTAATAAGTAAGCTATTAGCATTTAAATGGTTAACCTTTGCTGATTGACTTGTCTCCTAGTAGTACACTTTATTGTTAAGATACCCTTTGCATCATAACGTCAACATTGTGTTCCAGTCTCCCCATTTCCTCTCAATTTGCCTGTGCTTGTGCCTTTTATTAAACAGTTAAGACCCTGGTGCTGTTTGCAATAAACCTTGTTCTGTGCAGATACACCTTGTCTGCTCTCTCACCCCGTTTGGGACAGTAGGTTTCCAGCTTCACAGAGAAACATTAAAACACTGTAAAACCTGAGTCAGATCTTTTCTATGAGGGGAGAAGGCAGAAGGGAGGTTCATTTTCTATTTTATGGTAAATGATTGGGTGTATACCCTTTATCTCTTTTTATAGATGTGATCTGAATAGAGATTAAGTCACAGCATAGTCCATCAGCTGACATAACTGATAAGGATTATAGCACACAGATCCAAAATGATGCTTTTCTTTACCTTGGGAAGAACAAGAGGACATTCTAGGCCACACTTGCATGTTCCATCAGTCAGCAAGTAAGTCTTCACCTGCTCCAAGCAGGATAGTAAAGACCCACTGGGACTGTAAAGGAACAGAAATTATGAATACAAGCTATTTGATAAGTCATGACTTTTATCTGCCATTCTACCAGCTCACATAGAGAGTGTTTAACATCAATTTTGTATTTTCTTTCATAGTACTTCTTGCTTTAGTCAAGTACTGAGATGAAACTTCTAAAAAACAGCCCTAAAACAAACAAACAAACAAAATTTAGAGGACCCAGCAAGTGCAGAGAAAATAAAGTAACTGAGATTATTGATATTTACTATTCCCATTACAAGTCCTGCTTGAAAGCCTTAACAAGACTGAGGCTATTTTTCTCCCTCCTCTCTCCTATAAAGTGTAACACGGGCAGAGTGCAGTCCTCAGGGACCTCCTCCCCCTTCATCACACCACTGCAGCTCCATGCAGGCAAGCCAGGCATCTATACTTTTTAGGACTGGAGCCTAATTCAAAAAGAGCAAACAAAAATGTGTTTGAAGAAGTATGAGAAAACCCACCCAGAACAGGGGGCACAGTAACACAACTGTTGTGGCTGGGTCTCCGAGTTGAATAAACAGTTCGGTTTCCTTCAGCTGAAACTTCAACCTTCTCACTGAAAATGGGAACTATTAACACCAAGAAGCCAGTCCAGTGAGTTTCTGATAAACTGCACTTGGATTTCTATAACTCCCACCAGAAAATCATTATCTCCATATCCAAAAATAGGTCACTGGAAATTCTGTTACGGCAAAATCACTAATTCATAAGATGAAAAAAGTTCTTGTGTCACAAGCCTCTACCTTCTAGATTGCTCTTTATTACTTTGCCATCTAAACTGTTTATCAGGGAAAGAAAACACTGGTTCTTAACAGCAGCTGTAAAATAGCCCTTATTTTAACAAAAACAATATAAGTGGCATAGTTTGGATCATGAAAACAGCCAAGAGTTGAAATTCCAAAACACAACAAACTTTTGTAGCTAAAACCCAGCCTTACAAACAACTGATTCTGCACAAGAACGAAGTTACATGTAAAGCAACATCTGCAAGTGACATTTCAAGTTATGCTGACAGTTTCAGTAAATAATTCATTTGCCAGACTTGCCCTGAAATAGTTATTTTAGGGAGAATTGCCCAGGTTGGATACGTGCAAGAGTGACAGTTCTGAGGGCACGCAGGGTAACAGAGTAATCTAAAAATAACGGTGTAGGAACGAAGTAATAGGTCAGAAAGTCACACCTTCCCTGTCTTAAACTTGGGGAGCAGGGAGAAATGACTCCTAATTTCTATTTATGTTAAATTTCAGCTATAGACTGACTAAAACCCATGATGCTACCACTACCTCATTTTATCTCAGTGATTATCACTTGGTCTCTGCTTTGGCCCAGCATCTCAATCGCTTGGGATTTCCCAGCCTGCCCTGACTCTGCACCCAGGGGTGACTGCTGACCCCAGGCTTGAAGACACACTTCCCACATGAAGACACTTCCCATGGGAGAATCTCAGATTGGCATTTGTTCTAAACTATCCCATCGACATGCAAAAACTCTGCAGACACTTTCTGTGATGCTTAAAAAACATTACTGGCATCCCTGGGAATGGGCTCTGGAGTCAGGATGCCACCCTATTTGCAATGGTAAAAAAGGCCTCCTGAGCAGCAAGAGTAAAGTACACCATCCAGAGTTCATTTTCTCCCCTTTTTCTAGAATGAAGCAATTTTAAATAACCTTCCTTGGCATGCAGTTTGCCTGGGAAATCAGGGCACACATATGCAGTTGAGGCACAAGGAGATACTGGAGCCTGGAAACAACAGACCTGTGAGGCTGCACACAGACTGCAGTGGGGACCAGGGGGTGTAAAGGAGGGTCTGGACACTCACACTTACCAGCAGTGCACACATCAGGCCACTGAACCTGTGGCATGTGGGACTCAGCAACCCTGCTGCACACATCATAGAATGGTTTGGGTTGGAAGGGACCTTAAATATCATCCAGTTCCAACCCCCTGCCATGGGCAGGGACACCTCCCACTAGACCAGGTTGCCCAAATAGATGTATGGTTCACATGAAACAACAACATTTAAAAAAAAAGGCCCAATTCTTCTATTTCTGACTAGTTCCTGGGCAGACCTATGTAATTGCAAAGTCTCTTTCCTGTGCTGCTACATCACAAAGATACTCCAGCTTCCTTTGTAAGAAACTATCAGGTTCTTTTCAGCTCTGAGGTTATCCAGAAGTTTTAAACTTCCCAAAGAAAGAAGTAAAAGCATATTATAAAATCTATTAGGATCTGATACTGATGGTTGTGAAATCTGTGCCTGTTCTTAATGAGCTTTTCTCAGGTTATTCCACTGATGACTACCCATGAACACTAAGCTGAAGAAGAGGTTCAGGTCCTACTTTAAGGCAGGAGTACTGTTTTACAAAGAAAAGCACTAACTCAGTGCTTTTACCAGGTAATAAAAGCTGGTTAATCAGGGGATTTAATCCAAAGCAACTGTTGACAGTTGACAGCAAAGTGTGCCTGCTTTATAAGGAAGCACAAATCGAATGAGTCCTTATTCAGCTGGGACCATCTATTCTAGTTAAATCATGTCAGATCTTAATATATACACTAATTTTCCCCTGGATAGCTTTTGAGTCAATATTGTTTGACCTTTCCTTCTCTCAGTAAATGCTGTGCATATTTTCAGGGTGGTTGTTCCTTCAGAAGGGCAGTGCAGCACTAGAGCAGGTTACCCTGAGAGGTTGTGGAAACTCAATCCTTGAAGGTGCAGCTGGTGAAACCAGGGGCTGACATGATCGAGTGCTACAGATGCCCCATGTCAAGCAGGAGGTTGGACTATTGGAATTCCAACCAACATGTCCTACTCTGTGCCTTTCACCAAATGTAAGATCCGTGGACCACACTAAGCACCTTTCCTTAAACAGGGAGGCTTCCAGAAGGCAACCAGAAATCAGGTATATAAAAATACCAAAGCATTGTGTGTCCTGATGCCTACACCTAGGGTGATAGGAAAAAAACCCCAAACCCACAATGTTTTCTCTCTCATTGATTTTTAACTAAGGCAGAGGCCCAGTAAATTACAGCTGTAATGAGAAATACAAGGGGAAGGCAATTTATCCTTGACATGCGTATCACTGACATGGATTTTGTTTGATTCTGCTAATTGAAAATATAAACAAGAAATCCTGGAATGCATTTAATTTTTTATGGTAGTTTAGTGTAAAATTGGAGTATGCTTTGACTCATTAAGGAATTTTGTCCTGGTAATAGATAAAATATTGTGAATAAGTGGTTATTTTAATCACAGAACAGTGGAATAAGATTAAGCAAGTAACAGACTGATCATCATTTACACTTCTGTGATGTAAACCTGACGTGCCCATATTTTGTTAAACCTAACTTTGATCTTTTTCCCAATAACATTTAATTTATAGTCTGTTTGTCTGAACACATTCATTTAATAGTCATTTCAATGCATTTCTTTGTGACTGTTCCAGGGTGAAGCAAAAAAAAAAAATCTAATGAGCTAACAAAATAAATAAATAAAATACCTAAAACTTTGGATTTAGGCCTGTGTTCCTGTTTTCTCTACGGGAGAAATATGGGGAACCCACAGAAGCAAATCTTTCTGGAGAACATCAGTGAGGACTATCAAATTTTCAAGACCAAGCAAAATTAGATTTGAGAGTACATTAAGGGCATGCAAAGTGGACTCCACTAATATCACAAAAAATGATCTCGCAACTTCCAAAAGAAGCAGCCCCTGAAGTTTCTGAGTACAAAAAATGAGCCGAGTCACTAATTTACCACATGTTCTGGCAGAACTGCAACGAAAACAAAACCAGTAACCACCTCAGGCAACCTTACCTGATGTAGAGCACTCCACTTTGGTCCACCCGTCGCTGCCAACCAACGGGAACTTGCACTGCTGGTGGCCCTCCATCCGTGTCCCCTCCGTCACACTCCTTTCCACCATTCATTTTTCTGTTTCTGTTTATGAGTCTTCAAAGATATCAACAGTAAGATGATATCCTTTTACTACATGTCATCATGGCCTCCCAAAGAAGGCCATTCAGTACACCTTTCCCCAAATTGTACAAAGTGCATTGGGAGGCTCCAGCTCAGTTTGAAACCAAGTCCTTAAAAGTGGCCATTTTTGTTAATGAGTCAGTTTCCCATTATAATCCACATTAAATATGCAATGTTTAACTCCTTATATATTCATAAGGATGAACTATATAGATAAAAATTAGTGCTTCCAACTTGGGAAAATCATAATTCACCAATCCTTTGTTACCTGTCAGAAAGGAGAATGGGGAAAAGGAGAATTTCTAGTTCAACAGCATGGCTCCAAGCTTGATGACTGTCTAATATAACTTGTATTTTGTGAAAGCTCGTCTCATTTTTTATAAATATGAGTCAGATCTAATACCTCCAGGTATTATACCCTTTATATGCCACATTCTTTTTGTTTTCTTTTTATCTTCCGTTCGTTATCCAAGTTGTCTTCTTGAGTTTCTTTCATGACTCCTTGGCTCCAACAAAACAGCCTGAAAAATACAGATGTAGGCAACACATGAGCCATTTTCTGAAGTCTTTCAGGCCAGTTCAGTAACTCATGAAGATGTTACACAGCTGCATCCATTTAAACAGCTTAGAACCAAACTTTGAAATGTCAGTGGAACCACCAAAATAAGGCTTAGGGTCAATATAATCCTTTTAGTATATTCTATTTTTATGTGGATGCAATGGAGCTATGTCTTAAAAGTTAAGAGAGTGCAACTGTCATTAAATAGTTAATGGACAGTTTGGGTGAGTGAGTTAAGGGGGATGGATCTCTTAACTGAATAGTTTCACATATGCTTCTGTTCAGAATTATCAACAGATGACTAGCTCAATTAATGGCCTTTAAAAATTGTTTATGAAACTGAATGAATTTTATGTGAAGGCAGCTGCTTCTAGGGTTGACAGTATCCATAAAAAAGGAAACCCCCCTGCATTTAGACTTTCTTTCTTGCAAGAAAATTGTGTAATAAAAAGTGAACAGCTGGCATCAATGCACTGAGCTCAGAATACCTATGAAACAACTTGAGCATCATAAGTGATCATTTCCCCCCACATCATTATACTGTATGAGCAAATCTTCCTGAAAGAAGTTCAGAATAACTGTGTTATTCCCCCAAAACAGCTTTCCAATCTGACCAGGTGAGATTTAACTCTTGAGACTGGACATTTTATTAAGGTGAGACAAACGTGGAATATGTGATTCCAATGGCAAACCCATCAGAAAAACCAACAATCCTGGAACTCAAATGTAAGCTGCCTTTGATGACTACTGCAGTGATGATGCTAACAGCTTCTATTCAGAGTCACGTGTCAATTCTGCCTTACTCCTAATACTAATGTCACACTAACATCTTCAAACATAGTAAATATTACTACAGACCTGACTGATTTTAATAAGGTTTTCTGAGATAGAAACAGAACATTAAGATTTAGGATCCCACAAGATTTCTGCAACAACAGCACTAACAATACATGACATCTATACGTAGCAGAAACAACAAGTCCTTCAAGACTACTAGAAGAAGACTGCAGAGGCATAAATATAGTCCTTAAAAATACTCCCTTAAGTACAGTTATGCACTACATTCTCTTTAGATATGCTGCTTACAAACGTAATGTTCAAAATGCTACATAAAGAAAAACAATCAGCCATGGTATTTCCAAGAAGGATGTGGACTAGAAAAGAGATGGCTGGACATATGCCCTTGACTAAGGTGCTGAGATCTGATGAATAAAGAACGTGATTTTCTGCAGGATGAAGCCTTCTAGAATAGCCTGGCACTGTTTTGACTTTGCTGTACTCTGGAGCACTCCAGTAGGATGTAATCCTTGGCTGGCCAAAACTGGGGAAGGGATGAGGAGCCTGTGAGGAGATCCTGCTCACTGACAGTGGGGAGGAGACCAAGCAGCAGCCAGTGAAGGGTAGAGTCAATGTCACATGAAACATCTCGGTATCTCTCACATGAAAACAATCTAGCCTTTAATCTCTAAATCTGGTAAATAGAAATAGGATTTGGAGAACACTTGGCACCAGTTCAGGACTCTTGAGTCCTTTCAGGTTTTCAGTTTATCAGTTTTGGTGTTTGATTGGTTTTATCCTGATAAAAGTGGCAGCAGATGATGTTTCATCTAAGGCAGAATTTAGCTCCAAGTTTCAGCGTGATCGCTGAGCGCTGCTTTGGCACTTTTATTGCAGGTCCCATCTCAGGCTAAAACAGGTAAATAATCCCCCTATTATTTTAAATGAGAATTAACTTTCTGTCATACAGTAAAATCAAACCACACATATTCAACACACCGGAAGCACACAGTGCAGAGAAGGTTGCTTATCTCTCAGCCCAGTCTTGCTGTGGTTCCCACTGCTGTTTAGGCCAACTGCACTGGACCCATGATGGGAAAAGAACAGCCATCCATTTCTTTTTTGCACAAGCAGCAAGAGACACGTTGAAGTAAAATTGTATTTCTACTAGTTCTGCAATGCTCTGCCTCTGCTACCATCCCATTCCACCACCACCAGTACACTTACCATCAGCTAATCAGATCAACCATTTTGCTGTGCTGCAGATAGCTTGCAAATAACTCACTTAACTCTTTCTTCTGTAGAAAATATTTAAATATTTTTACTCAATACAGTGAATTGGAATGAAATGGCTGCTTCCATCATAACCTCCAGACAAAGCTTATTATTAGAATGACTTTTCCTTGAGAGGTAGTAGAGGCTGAAGAATTGTAAAGTAACACAAAGATTTGAGTGATATAAAAAAATAAAAACACTGGGCACATATTGTAACCCTTGCACATTTCTACCAGGCATGAATGGGCAAAGTAAGATGTTGCCATCAGTGTTGTGGTACAGAAACCCTTCACTAACCCCTGCACGTGCAGAGCTGAGACGTATTATTTTATTTAATTGCATAACACCATAGAAAAGTTTAGTGTAGTAGAGGTGTCTCCAGGAAGAGTGAAAGCCCTCCAATCTGGGTCAACAAAGGCCCTTCTAATTTCCCCAAGAAGCAGGTATCAGCCAGAGAAAGGAGATGGAGCTGAGACAGCAGAGAGACAGAGGATAAGAGTCACTTACACCAGGCTGGGTCTGGCTCTTTTTCACCCTACTCATGGCATAGGCTGCTTTTATGATACATTTTCTATTATATTTGTTATTATAAAATATCACATATATTATTATGTATATTATGTATTATATTTTATATTATAAAGTGGCCTAGGCAAGAAGCTGCAAGTTGGAAGGGACAACTGGAGGGGACGTGGCACCACTCTATTAGCTTGGGCAAATGGTTTTGTGATTTTAAGATGACATTTAAATCCCAGATTTTACATTTTAGACTTTGTATTTCTCACCAATCCAGCACCTTCCAACTCGACAGCAGAAAGCCCCCATCTCTTTTGATGTACTATTTTCCCCTTCTCCATCCAAATATCCTAACTGAAGCACTTGGAATTGGGTTAGAAAGTATTTGGATTTTGGAGCAAATCCAAAGTATTCTGGACACTGGATTCTACCCAAAGGCCTGATTTTCATCAGCCCATGTAATAAATACCTCCTCTCTGTAATCTCATAACAACTCCAGACAACTCATGTTATCTCACCACAAGTAACACAACTTTCCACATCTAAATCAATTACTTCTTTTTTCCTGTGTGCCAAGACATGCCGTTTAGATTTGTTTTGCAGTCCAGTTTCATTACAATAGGCTTTAAAAATATTTCATTGGAGAACTATGCAAAACTACACAGAATTGTTTCCCCCCTTTTAGCCCCCTCAGACCCCTCCCCCCCATGGAAAATTTCTCCTTCATTTTCCTATGCTGAAAGTATGTTTTCAATTTTTAATGCAAGCATCTCACTCCTTGACGTGCTGTGTGTTAAGAAGCCTCTTTGCAAACTCAGCTCCAAATGTTTATTTAGTCAAGTGGTGAAACAGAAAAGTTGGTACAAAGAAATTTAAATTAGCTGCTAATAGTCTGGATTTACATCTATCACATTTTATATGAACACCAGTATAACATTTCTTTTATTAGTAAGTGGACATAAAGCCAGTTGAGACAAATTTTGACAGTCTGCTATTGCAAAGAAGCTCCATTCTTACATTAACTTTTAAGTGTGCTTAACAATTCTGTATATCACTGAAAAAAAAGGCTGCTTTGAGGTCTGTGAGCAATGGTTGCCTCCCTGATGCACAAAACCCAGTGCTGACCTATGCATTGGCCAGATTTGGGGTAGAAAGTTTTGCAAATACTTAGAACTTACACAAAATGCTGCTTAGAGATACAAACTGCAATCTCACTTCCCAGGCTTTCCTTTCCATCCGAGAAAAACACACAAATATATTCAGAAATAGAAATGTCCTCAAATCACTGTCTGGGGGGGTTTGGAACTAAGAGGAAACCAGGCAGAGTTAAAATGAGGTTTTATTGAGTTATCACTTGCACATTAATAATCTATCAAAGCAATTAGTTAGGATTCTCCTGTATCATCTCATTAGATACAAACGTTGCATCACTTTTTGGGAATGCTTTTCCATTTTGAAAAGAAGCATTCTCTTGACTAATTAGATTGGTATTGAATACTTTATGAAGCTCTATTTTTAGGCGAGTGATTCAACAAACAAATGTGCCTAAAGTAGAAAGGAAACCTTTCTGCCTTCCATCTTATCCCACTGTATGTGTAGCCAGGACTATAATAGAGCTGTACACATGATATACTCTGGCCTTTGCTTGCAGGAAGACATCCCCATCTTACTCGTAAATACAGAGTATTAGGAACACCTTGCAACAACCAAAAATTGATCTGCACTGAATGACTTAATTAAAACTATACATTTTAAATTGCCCTAGTGCTGAATCAGTTTATACTAGTCCAAGTATCTTTGGTATTAAATTCTTTTGAAGTCTATAAAGGACAGTTTTATTATGTACTGCAACAAGGCTTATGTATTCCTAATTGCTGGAGAACCTTTTAGGATTGGAAGACTCGAGTTTGATCACTCTATAAAAGTATAGTAATTTGGATGAATTCACTCATAAATAGCAAACATGTCAAGACTCCAGGCCACCTGTCTCTGCAACCACAGCCAGCAACCTTTACCAGTAGCCCACTGGACATGCCCCAGCTCAGCCAGCCTTGCTTACCTGCATGTGGATGGGCAGAACCCATATTAGGAACATATTAGGAACAATTTGTTCCCCCAAAAGGGTTGTCAGGCCCTGGCCCAGGCTGCCCAGGGCAATGGTGGAGTCCCCATCCCTGGAGGGATTTCAAAGCTGTGTAGATGTGGTGCTGAGGGACATGGGTCAGTGGTGGCCTTGGCAGTGCTGGGTTAACAGCTGGACTGAAAGGTCTTTTCCAACCAGAATGATTCCATGACTCTGTGATTATTTGGTTTCTATGCTGCCAGACAACAAGATCAAAGCAGTCACTTCAGACCTACCATTGAGGAATCTACACTACTAAAACAATAAGGTAAGATTGTCACAGAGAAAGTCTGATTTATGTTCATGGATTCTAGCTGATTATGAAGAGGACACAGTGTAAATCTCCTCTCTTGGAGCATTTTGGACCTGCAAGCCATTAATAACCAACAGTTGTAACCTTACATCCAGTATCCTTCCTACCAATGCTCCCAGTGCAGGGAAAAAGCTGAGTTCCTGGAGCTGCTACATATCCTCAATTTAGGAGATTTAACCATGTCCTTACATCCAAGGCAATAGATGAACTGGGAAGGACTATGATTCTTTTAACATCCTTTATTTAGTCTACATACAGTATCCAAACCTGAACCTTTCTCAGAGCATCACTGCCTTTTAACACATCAACCCATGTAACTCCCAGGGTTGGGAGCAATTCAGGTTTTCACTTCCAATGAAGGGATGGAGAAAGTACATCCTTTGTGTACACACGTGCTTGTAATGCACACACACTGCCTCTCTGAAAGGCTTTTGACTAAAAGCAAAACTGAGCTACGTGACAACCAAAAAAAAGATGGCAGGAGACAAAAGGATTTGCTTTTTCAACCTTGGCTCTCTCTCTCTCTCAGTGAGAATGGAATAAATGCAATGGTCACCTGACAGAGTCCCTACAAGAACATAACAGAGTCATTAAAGCTCTTTCAGGCCTTCCACCACATTAATTTTTTTTTCCTTACAGGGGAAATAGGTCAAAACTGTGTGCATGTGAGACAGGCCAACTTTGGGGTCACTCAGAATTTTGTAAAAATGAAGACTAATATTTGGTATGCAATTTATATCAACCAAGTTACTCTGTAGATAAGAATCACCGTTACAAAAATCTTTCTTAGGGAATATTATGAAACAGAATATTACTGACCTACATGTTAATAAGAAGTGAAGAAATATTATTACATCCACTTTGTCACTTTAGGGGAACTCATGTATGGAAATGAGGAACTTGTGTAATACAGTATTTCCATCTTCAGTAACCTGCAAATCTAGGAAAAGCAAACCTGGACGTGGATGCTTTGGTTTTGCTTTGTTTTTTCAATGGCCAAAAGCCACTCCTACATTTACTTTTCAATGGTCTTGTTTCAATCTGCAGGCAAGAAGCTAAAACAGTCTTATACAAACTGGTTATTTTTTATTTTCTGAAGCAAGAAAGCAAGGGGAAGGATTACACAGCAGAGAAGAGCTGCATAGTGAGGCTCCCAGTTGAGGATTTTAAAGGACTAAGCTTTCTATAACAAAGAGAAATTACACTTGAACTCTCTTTCTGAACAGCTTTTCTACAGTTCTTTTTCTTCTTTCTTCATCATGCACTGATGATACAACATCAGTTCTGCAACTGGGAAGGCCACTTTTTTGGGGGCTGTCTTTGAAAAAGAATTTCTGTCCCCTCCAAAACCTATCTTGCTTTAAAGAAAGCCACAATTCTGAAAGTATTTTCATTTTCTGGATGTAATTCTTTTCCAGAATTTAGTATTTAGGAAGAAGTATGGTAGATCCTGATTCTTTGTGGCTTCAGGTATCTTTCATGGTTATAACACTGAAGCTTTTCTACACTGAGATTCTGGTAGCTCTGTAAGAAACTATCAAGCTCTAGAAGAGTCTACCAGGGAAAGTCACCATGACTGCACACCCAGAAAAAAAGAGAAATTTAACACGTGGAAGGAAAAACAAAACAATCTGTGCCTACAAGAGAGGGAAGTCAGACCTTCCAAGATCAACTGCCACAAGAGAAGATGATATGAAAATAGAAAAATCTGCTTTGTCACAGTGGGATGGCTCTCACTAAGGTAACACAGAGGTTTGGGAGAAAATGACCACTACAGACATTCACATTTGTCAGAAAAAGTGACAAGGAAGTGAAAGTGAACATCAATTTAAAAGCACCACACTGATTATTCTGAAAAGATTTAGCTATAAATGTTTTCAAGTTTCAGATCAAAGTTAAAATTACTTCAAAAGGAGATCCAAGCACACGAATAAACAAACTTCTTCCAGTTCTCATGTTTCAGGCTTCCACAAATCTGAAATTATTAAATATATTTTTGCAATGGTTTTATAATGAAGATTATATGAATTTCAGGAACACCTGATACAGAATGCTCTTCAGGTATCTAAGAAATAGATGCAGAAAATAAATAGGCAATAACCATTTTTAAGTGTTCACTTTTAGATGACAGCTTTTGCTGTATATTATTGACCTGCCAGTTGCTTGGAAAATACTAATTTGTGAAACAAGTTAATTTTCAAAGAAAAGAATATCTAAATGTAACTAGTTCAAAACCTGAACATGAATTGAGCTTTGAGATACACAGTTAAAAAACAGGAAAAAAAATCCATTTGCTGGAAATATGGTGAAAGGCTCCAAGCTGCTGTTGTAGCAATTACTGGAGTAGCCCTGGATCTCCATTACCTGTGCATGGCCACATCAAAAATTAAGCAATAAAAGGTAAAATTGAAAATCAAACTCCCCTATCTTAAATGCAGAGGCCTCAATAAACTATCTAAACCTGCTTTGTATTAGACACGTCAAGTTCAGGACACAGCAATATTTAAATCATTTGAACAATTCAGATTCAATTTCTCTGCAAGAGAATGTCAGAAATATAGTAGGATTGCAAATTAAACCTGTAAATTCTGCTTTTGTGCCAAACCAACAAGTCACATGACCATGCTATTTTTAGACACAGGGCGTTTTTTTCTCCAAGTGCTATTTTTTAAATTGTTTACTGAATTATGTATATATCCACCCAGCAATTTCCCTCATGAAAATACTCTTTAAGATATTAAAAAAATATGATAACAGAAATATCAGCAATTCAAACACCTTAATGCAAACTCTACAGCCTTATCTGCCACACATGTAATAGTCCTTTGAGAGCCTGAGCTGCCTCTTGACACCTGGAATGCTACAAACCTGGGCAATATGAATCTCTAGCATTGGGAGATTATTGGTCACTGTCTTCCAGTGACACATCAATTAAATGTGTAAGTATTTGGAGAATGTGGAGTATTTGGAGAATTTGTTTTATTTAATAGATGGGCAGTTCTCTCCGTTTCCTAAAACAGGACTCAGAAGTTCAAGGATATTTAAAAAAAAACCAAACAAAAAAAAGTGGGTGATTTTAATCCTTTTAAATATTTTCACTCCCTGAAAATCACGACGTATTCCTTTCTTGATATACAAGAGGTCCATTCATTGTAAGTTTAATATTTTTAAATCAATCTCTGTGAAGATTTGTATACATGCCCTTTCCTTCTATAGCTTCCTTCTCCACTGACACTGGTCTGAGTCAGCTGTTCTATGAACACACTGTTTGATTTGAAAACCATTTCCCTCATCCTCATGTTAACATTTGGTTTGTTATTTACAATATATGAAATAAGTAATGCACATATAAGGTACTTCTTAACACACTGGTTTAACAGTAGGGCACAGGATTTAAACAAAAAAAAAAAAAGGAAAACAAGCAAAAAAGCCTGACCTTTTTCCTCATTAAGCATTAGATTGGAGGTGGATATGCTCATCTTGTTCATTCCCAGCTGGAAAACAAAGCATCAGTTGAAACAGAAGATAAGCAAGACAGTCCACTATGATGTTAAGACTTCAATATTAAATGATTCTTAATCATTTCTTAATATTTATAAACTCTGAAGCAGAGAAGTTTCTTATATTATTATTTCTCCTTTGCAACTCTGAATTAGATACCTGTTCCCACTTCTCATTTTGTACACACTTCATGTCCATAAAACCATCACTAGCGCAGACAAAAGAACCTCATCTTTAAGAAAATGCTAATCTACAACTTCTTTTAAAAAGCATCTCCTAGAGTTTAACCTGTATTCCAGCAAAAAAGGCGACAAAGTTCTCGACTGCAAGCGTGCCACTCATTTCAAATAGGATTTTGTGCTTCATGAGTGAAAAACCTTTTTCCTGCGTGGCTGCCCCTTCCTCTTCACTCAGAGATTTACTTTCAAGCCAGCCAAGGTATTTTTAGCCCACTAAAATGAGTGAAGTACCTAAATGTCTGTATATTCTGGGGTTGAATTTTTATGACTATGATCAGATGTATTCACGGTGACACCTTAATAAGGATAAATTTCATTGTCCAATAAACTGTGAAGACTGCAGTCTGGCTCCTGGAAAATGAAAGATTTGTTTTTAAGGTAATAAAAAGCATTCAACTCTCTACTTCATTGCAGTGGTTGTGAAACTCTCCTTGGAGGTGTTTTGCCATCGAAACACGATATAGTTAAGTTTAATGTAGAGCAAGATGGTACCTGGTGATGATGCTCAACTCTCTCCTGCCACGTATCCATGGCTTTGCTCACTGGATGCACTATAAAACCTGATTTTACTGCATGTGCAATGGACTGCACATACCCTAAGCTAGATAAAAAAACCATTTGATTCTATTCAGAAGGAGCTAAACAAAAGGATGAATCACATTCAAGCTTGACAAATAAAAAAGAGAATTGCACCAGCTCATCAAAGCAGAGAAAAGAAAAATGAGAGGAAGGACAAGAGGCACCCAGAAATTAAAACCATGTGTCCCTTTAAGGATGCAGTACATCCAGGAGCTTCAGAACAAGATGAGCACTGTATGCAGTTCTGGGCCCCTCACTACAGGAAGGACAGTGAGGGGCTGGAGCATGTTCAGAGAAGAGCCACCAAGCTGGGGAAGGGTCTAGAGAACAAGTCATACAAAGGAGTGGCTGAGGGAACTGGGGATGCTTAGTTTGGAGAAGAGAAGGCTGAGGGGAGACCTCACTGCTCTCTACAACTGCCTGAAAGGAGGTTGTAGGGAGGTGGGTGTTGGCTTCTTCTTCCAAGTGAATAGCGACAGGACCAGAGGAAATGGCCTGAAGTTGCCCCAGGGGAGATTCCAATTGGATATCAGGAAGAATTTCTTTACTGCAAGAGTGGTCAGGCACTGGAACAGCTGCCCAGGGAGGTGGTGGAGTCACCATCCTTGGAGGTGTTCAAGAAACGTGTGGATGTGGCACTTGAGGGAATGCTATAAGGGCTGAGGTTGTAGGGTTTTTTTTTTGTGGGTGTTATTTGGTGGGGTGTGTGTGGTTGGTTGTGTTTGGGAGTTTTTTGTGTTGATGGCTGGACTCAGTGATCTCAGAGGTCCTTTCCAACCATGACGATTCTGTGATTCTGAGAACTCAAACAGTCCTTTATTCTCTGATTAGGCTTGAAAAATGTCTCTGGAAATGCAGAGGGTAGGTACTTAACACAGGTATTCAGTATGTTCTAGGACCACACTCCAAAAATTGAGCTATTGCAAAAAATGTAGGCAAAGAACCATTTCCTCAGTTCTTCATCACAACATACTTGAAGCTTGATCAAAAGAAACTCTTTTAGTCACACAAATGTATCCTGTCACATAAACATAAAGCCATTTAGTGTCATGAACAAATGCCATGAACTCTTGGCAGAAAAACCTAAGAAATGCAAATCCAAGCTACAGCCAGGTACGAGAGCTTCCCACATCTGCTTTGCATGTATTTGTTTCTTCTGTCACATTGCAGCCTACCATCTCAATGGAAATATGACTTCAGGGAAATCGGTGGCAAACTTCCAAGGGCTGCTGAACCCGAGTTTCACTCCATTTTAAAGAAGAGCTTTTCAAAGCATTTCATTTAAGTAAAAAGGTCCTTTGGTTCACTTTTTTTGGTAACGAAAACCACCACACAGAAAGACTTTCAATACCACGTAGCTCAAACTCAAATGTATCACCAGAAACAGAAACAAGTTTGTAGGGAAACACAACAAAGCTAACATGGAATTACAGAAACTGAGGATCTGCAGAGGGATCTCAGGAGAGCAATCTGCTCAGCCCACTGCCAAGGACAGAAGGTCAAAATTACCAAGATCATATCTGAAAGCTGCTTCTTTATCCATGTCTTTAAATTTCCTGTCATGTATTTAATGACAATTATAGGTAAGATATCCCAGTTTTTCATATTTGCAGTCAGATAAGAGGTAAAACACTAAAGCCTGGACTGCTTTCTCTTTACATCTATCCTAAATTAATATTTGTGCAAATTAAACTTGCTTGCTCTTTCTTTTTTTAAACCTCCAGAGCAACTGCCACCATTGCCTTTATAAAAACCTCTTATCTTTTTAAAGCCTTATGCCCATCCTGGTGCTCTCTTTTTTCCTAGAATAAACAAAGCCAATCCTTTCAGCTGTTCTTCCAACAGCCCTGCTTTCTAAATTTGTCACTAGCTTGTTTCCTGCTTTGCCTTCTTCTGGCTAATAGACATTTGCTTTGAAGGGCAGTGTCCAGCCCTGCAAAACAGACCCCACCTGAGGTCCTGCTGCCAGTGAGCACGGGCCAGGTCCTGGGGCAGACACTGTTACTGTACAGTTTGTAAAAATTCCCAGTGCTCTAGGAATGAAGATTTGTCATTTTTTTTTTTTTTTCCAAGTTCTCCAATCATCTTCCTCCCATGGAAGAAAAATGAAAACTCAGAAGTTTCTGGAAAAAGTAGTATTTTTGATGTGTCTTCTCAAGCAAAACATGCGTGTGGAAAGTAAGAGCCATTTTTGAGGAATGAAGAGATCCTTAAGGAAGGAGAAGCTCCATCCCTGGGGGTGTTCAAGCTCAGGTTGGATGGGGCTCTGAGCAACCTGGTCTAGTGGGAGGTGTCCCTGCTCATGCAGGGGAGTTGGAACTACATGATCTTTAAGGTCCCTTCCAACCCAAACCATTCTATGATTCTATAATTCAAAAAGAGAAGTTGAGGGGGAGATCTTACTGCTGTCTTCAACCAGCTAACATGTGGTTAAGGAGATGGAGCCAGAACCCCCTCTGATGTCCACAGTTAAAGGAGAAGCAGCAGATACATGTGCAACATGGGAAGGTTTGAATACGTATAAGGAAAATGGAGGCTCTGGGGGTATGTCCTCTATGCATACAGAACACTGAAAGAAGGGTACAAAGAAGATGGGGGGCCAGACTCTCTTCAGTGGTGTCCAGTGACAAGACAAGAGGTAACGGGCAGGGATGGAAACACAGGAGATTCTGTCTGAACATCAGGACACAGTTTTTTACTGTGAGGGTGAAGGAGCACTGGCACAGGTTGGCCAGAGATGTGGTGGAGACTTCATCCATGAAGATATTAAAAAAAAATGTCAGGACATGATCCTGAACAACCTGCTCTAGGTGACCCTGCTTGAACTGGGAACTGGTGGGTTGGATAAGATGACCTCCAGAGCTCCCTTCCAACCTCAGCTATTCTGTGTGACTTCAGATATCCCCTCCAACTGATATCATTCTATGGTTACATGAGAATCCTGTCCCATGACATCCACAGCTACTGGGTTTGCCAACTTCAACAGGAAACACCACACAATGCATCAGCAGTACAAGTCCATGCATCTTTTCATCCAACTTTATGAAGAAAAGTATCCCTTCACTTAGACACTCATCTCACAATCCAGGTTTTCCTACAGACACTTGTCTCAGCACCTGCTCACATCACAGATCCACCAAATTCAATTACAACATGAGAATAACATCCTCCTTGGAGTGAAATGAAATTCAAAAGCCTGCTTTCAAGAATTTAGAATATTAAGTATGGAAGGCAGAAAAAGAAGTATTTCTAAATATAGCCACAGCGTTTGGTTCCAAGGGTACAACTTAGAAATGCAAAGGAAAAGACTGTCAAAAGGTCTTCCAAATTTTCATAAAATCCTACCAAAGCAGACTGCTCTTCTGTTAGCTCTTTCTACTGAAAGGGACAGCTCTAAAAAATTGATTCAAAATGAGTTGTGAACATCAAGCATTCTATGCAAACACTGTATCTATGGTTTCAGAGGTGATCAGACAGAATTCTGTATTTTCTCTGAAGAAGAAAAAACTGATAAGAATAAAAATGTACCAATGTGTTTAAAAAACACATTTTGAAGCAAGGAATATAGTACAGGTACTACACTGACTCATTAAGGTGTCCAAACAATCTATTGCAGATTAACATAATTTTATTTAAAAATAAGAATGTACACATTTCTTCAACTGGGGCACTTCAGATTAGGGATCTCTTCAGTCTTTTCTGGAGGGATTTAAAAAAGCTTTGGAGAAATCTTAAAGCTATGGAATTAGCCTGGTATTTATAGCTCCATTTCCTAGTGTGTTCTTTGAGCTTCCTAGGACGTTCATTTTCTCCATCTGCTGGTTGTTGACAAGGTATAACCTTATATTTTGATTATTAGAATGTTTAAGAATAAGATCATTTCATATTACATTTTCCTGTAAAGTTCTGGCTTCATCTCAGGGCAGGGCAGCTACACTTTGCTACTACAATATAATCTAGGTCAAGAATGGTGCCAAATATTTTCTGATAGAGATACCTTGAGTTCTATTGCTTAATTATGTCAAAATGTATTACTACCAATTATGACTAATACTCCATCTGAATCACACGGTCACAAAATGGTAATTTTCTTACCATTAAAATGCTGTGCTTCAGATGCTGTTCCAATACAATCTGTGAAATCTAGGTCAAGAATGCTTTTTCTTCTTTGTTCTGTTATCAGAAAGGTCCACGTAAGGGTGCACTCTCTCATACACAGATATGAATTGCTAAATTGTTTACTTTTTTACTTCAGCACCATCACATGGTCAAAGATGTCAGCTTTTTCAACATTGGCTCCAATCTTTTGTGTATTACACTGCTTGAAATACATTCTGTAACAACCTTTACTACCACAGCATAAAGCTATCAAAATAAGATCAGAAGTTACTCAGCTTAACAAATGCATTGGTTTACTTTTGAATACTCACCTACATTACTCCTCATGGTCTTGCTTGTAGTTACCTGGGGGATCTTTAGGCTTCTTAAAATTCTTGATGCACTTTGAGCTTTGCTTTAGACAGTCTCCTGTTTAGATCTCGATCGTGGGCTACGTCCATCGAGGCTGGCTTGCTACACCCCTCATCTGAGGAACTCCTGCACCCCACGTTACATCTGTTGAGACAGTTGCATTATTTCAACCAAACAGTAAGCCAAAAGTGTTTATTTCACTTTTCTTGATTGCTTTCTAAGCCCTTATCCCATTACTTTGTAGTATAAACTGTAATAATACTTGCTTTTAAAGAAGGGTAGGATAGCACTAATTGGAACTGAAAAAAGAAGATACCTTCTACTGCATTATGGTGGGTCACTGTCCTGAGGAGTGAGTAGCTTTCTAGAAAAATGAGTATATGGATTTTTATGATGGAACTAGCATGCCTCCCAAAAAGGCACTTCTTCAGGCAACTTCACTTGTACTGATGAAGGCTAAAAACCAACTACAAAGGCAAAAAGTTTAGGCTTCAGTTACGATGCTGCAAATGGCCTTGGTTATGTAAAAGGTTCCACCAGTACTGCTGATGAGCAATTCAATTAGTCTTTGCACAGGTACACAGGTACTGCTGAACCCCCAGCTGAGAGAGAACCTGGGTTATTCCATAACATCTGCCTGTTATCCAGCTATTTCCTTCAGAATCCCCACCAAAAATGTGCCTGCAGCCCTGCACTGCCCCCGGTCAGTCAGGCTTTGACTGTGCCAGCTTCAATTTCTCTGACACTGAAAGGAGTTAACAGTCTTTGCAGGACTTTAAGTCAATTAATTAGTTCTTTTAGAGGTGAAATGGATTGGAGCTCATTAGGTTAAAGGCATATCCAAAAGAGTTAATGTAGACCATTAAAGCATTATACCTGAAAGCCTGAGGACTTTGTCAGGGCATGGTTAGGGATTAGAAATACACATTTAACAAATTCAGAATTACTGGGGAGCTTGCATTAAGAAAAATAAAAACCCTAGATGTGACATAGCCAATCAATGCTTTTGGATGCCAACAGAAAGCCAAGTGAATTTGTTCTGATTTAAAGATCATGTATTTGAAATGTCTTTTTCAAGCCATGTGTCATCATAGTAAAGGTCTTGGTTGTATTTAAACCTTCGCCCCTAACAGGAAAGGCACTGAAACAAAATGTGAACAAAAGTTTCAGAAAAGACAAAAAAAATTGGGTATGAGCACATAGGTCCCATAATGTACACTGGCTGCAAGTACCAAATACACTATTTACCAGGATTATTAAAATATCTTAGTTAAGTTTAAATGCAAAACCATTTTTCTGTCTTGGTGATGAGTTCAGTGTTCAGCTCTCACTGAGTTTACTAGCACCACTAATTTAATTGAGTTATCAAGTGATCAACTTCCCAATTGAAGGGCAAAACTGGGGCATGGCCTTGCATAAAAATAAGTACCAATGACTCTTGGTTGTTTCAGATTGCATTTATCAACCCAGCAGAGCCTTTCAGCAAACAGCTTCTTCACATGCAAACTTCTTAGAAGAAAAACTATGAACTCGCTAAAGTTCTTCCTCAACCAAAGTCTCTTTGAAAATTATGCCCTTGTAAAATTATGAATGTGTATTTAGATTTTTGTAAAGCACTAGAGGTTTAATGCTTGTGAACATCACAGGGCTTGGCTGTTCTTAACACTGAATGGTTTAATGTATCTAGAATATTAACAAAGTACATCCAGTCGTAGAATCAGAGGCTGGTTTGGGTTGGAAGGGACTGCAATGATCATCTGGTTCCAACCCCCCTGCATGGGCAGGGACACCTCCCACTAGACCAGGTTGCTCCAAGCTCCATCCAACCTGGTCTTCAACACCTCCAGGGATGGGGCAGCCACAACCCCCCTGGGCAACCTGTTCCACCATAAATATTAAAATACAAAATAATAAAAGAAACCTAACAACAAATAATATTATTGCTATCAGCAAAACAAAGCCTCTTCTCCTTAGTTGAAAGTGCTACACAACTTTGCTGAACAAACAGAACTGTGAGTTCATAAATGCAAGGAGTCACAGGGGTCTAAATATTGAACATATATGACTGAAAAAAATGCTGCACTTTGGCAGGTGAGGAATGGGAGTATCCAATGGACAGAGATGCAGTAAAGGTGACTCACACCAAAGCCAGAGGTACTGGGAAAGGAGAACGATACAAATCCCATGGAGTCTGAGAGACCCAGAACTTTCCTCTGTGAAGCACCCACAGGTCTCCCAAGGTTGAGCCTTAGCTACTATCTTCAGCTTACTGAGAAACAGAATGCCAGTGTCCTAAATTACTTTAGAAATTCTAAGTCTTAAAATCAAAGATATGAATGCTGTAATTTAAACAGAAGAGTTTCTTCTTCAGTTGTAGAAATGACAGAAGTTTTAACCTTATTTCTGCTGTATATAACCTGCATGAAACATTCCAAAGAATGAACCTTTTTACATAGTTTAGCCATAAAATTATAGAGATAAGAATTGATGGCTTTACAAATAGCTTATATTTACAATAGCAAAACAAATAAAAATATAGTATAAACTACCATTAAAGAATTTTCATACAAATATATTTCACTATGGATATTACATCCTTCAGATAAAATTATTTATTAATGTTGAAACACATTGAAAGGTATTGATAAGAGACATTTTTATGAAGAAATTCCCTTGAGCATATAATGCTAATCACAGCAAACACTGTAAAACTAATTTACTGGAAACAATTTCAATAGATGGATGAAACAGCCTGAGAATGAAACCTAAGTCATACCAGGGCTTAAAATAACTAGGTCATGTGGACAGTACTAGGGACTGAAGTAGCATCAGTAAAAGAAGCTTCTAATAATGGCCTCAAGAAATCTACAGAAAAAGGGTTATTAAAATGAATTCAAATAAATAACCTGATTTTAACTTAAAATATCTAAATAAAATCATAACAATAAGTTGATGATAAAAATTGTCCATACTGAGTATACAGAAATGGAGATGTGTGAGCTAAGGAGGAATCAAAGCTTCTGCTGAGGAAACAGACATGACCTCAATTACTCATTTGCCATTTACAAACTTACTAGCATCAAAATACTGGCACCACAGACAGAGATGACCAGCTGGAGAGTACAAGTACTGAGCACAGACTGCTGGTAACAATCAGGAGGCTCCTGTGTGGTGGGCCAAGAGGATTTCTGTGGCTGATTCAACAGGCTCTGCACTGCTTTCCCCCTCCTGAAATCCTTGTGCTCCTTCTCCTTTTAACCAGCCTTCCCATCTCTCCTTGCATATTAGGAACTACAAGCTTTTGCTTTAAAGAATTAAAAAAAAAGTGTTCGCAAAAGAACTGCAAAGGACCTTTTTTTTCAATTACAAAAAGGGACACTTGACAGTGAAAAAAGCACTTACAGTTTAATGTAAGAAGGTGATTATCACCAACTGTCCTAGCTGTTAATAAATAGCACTGCTTGAAAAGATAAGTTGATCATTCAGAGCTAAGTACAGGACTTAGTGACTACAACATGTTTACTTTTCGCCTGAAACATATCCATAACAATAACCTTCCCAACGAGTTCTCACCAAGCTGCAGGAATCTACTGGTGAACATATTCCTGGGGAAGAGATCTCTGTTTGCCCAGTGCATGTTGCTTTGTGAGCTTTCTATTTACATAACAAGTCTGTGCTAACAGATTAAAACAATCCTGTCTCCATCTAATCTCTTAAGATACATACCATATTCTTACAACTGTGGCCTTTGGTGTATCTAAAATTAAAGATACTCTAATTTTCGCAAGAAAAAATTAAAAGTACCAAGAAATGATCTCCCAGAAACAGAAACAAACTCAGTAATTCTTCCATTATGTGCAGCACAGTGAAAGAGGATGGCAGGCAGCTGGTTCTCTTATTTCTTCAGGTAGGTTTTAAATGTACTTCTTCTAAACCAATCAACTAGATTATCAGCTGTTTCTCAGGTTATTCTTCCCATTTAACCTGCAGCACAACTAAAAAATGCTAAAGAGAATACTCCAAATCAGAGTGAGGAAAAAAATGGCAAACCCTCCGAGACCTGTTCACAAGCATCTGGTCTGATTTTATTTTCAATAATTGCTGTGTTTATTTCGGTGAGTGGGAAAGTCACACAAAATATTATTTAGTAACTTCATCATCCTCCATAATACTAAAAAAACCCCATAATATCATGAATTTCTAGTGGTGGCAGTACATTACCACCAGATAAACAGCACTGCCTGTAACTCCAGCCCACTGAAAGGCCACCATTGTTTTCTGAAACACCAAAAAAAACCAAAACAGAATAAATGATTTTAAATTTTGAAATCACTGTGTTTACTGTCCGTGTATACAGGACAGGAAGAGAAAGAGCAGCAAAGAGAGAATTCACCTACCTCAAGTGAGGAAGGCTGGTGGAGATAAACCACCAGGTCTTGGTGGGCCTCTGAACTTATGGAAAGAATTAGAAGTGCTGTTTCTTCAAGTCTTTATGTTTCTTTGCCTGTTTTCTTGTGATAAAGCCTCTTCTTCCTGCAATAAAACACAGGCTGTATTACAACATTTGCAGAAAGACAAGTTATCAATACCTGTGGCTTCATGGAGGCTGCACGACTTCTCTAACAGACTGCTTCACTACCCAAAAACCACGGGTGCATTCAGAAAAGCAAATATTGAACAAAATTGGTGAGTTTACCAAGGCACTCTCAGCAGCCAGTGAAGAAAGGTAGAGTCCAAAGCATGATTTAAAATAAATTAACCTAATCTGATGCTAAATACAGCCGTATTCTGAGCTGCCCTGGAGAATGATCTCTCTTGCTTCATTGACCATAAAGGGAAAATCAGGAGAATACTCTAGTGGTCCAAGGATTGGGGTTCAACTCTGGACAAATGCTGCACTGCTTTACACATCCACAGCATTTAAGGCCATAGAAATAGAGCCCACACAGCTGGAGAATGGATAAAAGGCTTTTTTAATGAGATATTCTTGAGATCTACCATAACACTTCAGAGAACTAAAATTCTAAAAAAAAAAAAAAAAAAGTCCTGTTTTGCTTATTTCTATCTCATTCAGATACACACCTCTAAATATATAAACAAACTCATATGCATACACATATATATAAAGTAAAATGAAAACCTCCAGAGTGGCCTAGATTACCATTGAGAGTGGATTTTAGTCTTGTAGCCATTTTTCCCTAAAATGCCTACATGCCTAAAATGTTTTTTCCCCCTAAAACCAACACAATTACAACTAACTCTGTGACTTGAACAAGTGATGGGGAATCATGAACTCAGCCTAACCAGAACCTTGTACTTAATATTTCTTAAGACCAGCATGAACAGTTGGTGAAAACATCTTGGTGTGATTATGTTCAAACTAACCACAAGGACCACAGGGTTTTCAGGTTTCCCCAGTGCAGACCCAGACCCTCAATCAACCCAGAAAACCTTTTTTAAATCCGGGCTCTGTTAGCTTGAAAAACTAACAGAAAGCTTGAAAACTACAGGGAAACTGGATTTTTTCCCTTACTTCTTCATTTTCCTGGAGCTCACACCATTCTTGAGGAGGAAACCCCCAAGGTGTAGCCCCTTACTCAGGTTAGAGGCACAATTCAACCCTCTGCCAGAGGCTCCTCCTCCTCCTCCAGGCGATGATGCAGTTGGATGCTCCCTCTCCTCTGCTCCAGGGAATCAGATAAGGGAGCTGATTTGTGTCTTTCTGCTGGATTAGTCTTAACCTAGATCGGTTCCCTAATCTCTGTGGCTGGAGGAAGGCTTCTGCTGGACTAGATGCTCAGGAAGGAGTGGCACGTGTACAGGAGTGAGTTGGAAAGAGTAGCAGTGAATTTGGCTCATGCCAGTCCAAAGTGCTTGGGGAAATTCAATATGTTTGCTCATTTATTTTATTTTGGAGCACTGCAGTACTGAAAATACCTTCTCCTCTCCTGTTTTCTTTGGAGGGTTGTTTAAAGAACTGTAATATTTAGCTGTCTGCATATTCAAAATGTATGATCCTAATCCTAATTTTCAACTGTTATAATACCAAAGAGCAGGTAGGAATGTCTGAAAAAAAATAATCTGTTTTGAATACCTGACTAAGGTCATCATAAAGCTGGAAAACAGCCTTGCTTCCTTAGCTATTAGAATTCATATCTATGATCTGAATATTTGCTAGGCATGGTATCTGGAGAAAATGAAGTTAAAAACATAACAGATGACACAAGAAAACAAGAAGCAAATACCCTGCCTTCCAAGACTACATATGGCCTCATCCAGCTTCTTTTGTATGGCACCAAGCTGCCCATAATAATATAACTTCAAAAGCACTTCTCAGTGCCTAACATCACAATATACCAAGTGAAAAACATCACAGCTCAAAGAAACACAACAACAGGCAGGCCTTTCAGAGCAGCTTATTTAAAAATTAGCTCTAGCTATAAGGCTAACATGCTAACACATTTGCTTTACTGAGGTGATATATAGCTACAAGGCTAACATACTAACATATTTGTTTTACGTATGTGATATATAGCTACAAGGCTAACATACTAACATCTTTCACAGGTTTGGCAACGGTGTCATTTGAGTGGATGTGGCTTTGAACAGAGAAGATGTAAGAAGGGATACCATTTCTTTTTTTCTCCAGTTACAGGGGAGAAAAAATAATAAT
This sequence comes from Hemiprocne comata, assembly GCA_020745705.1. NCBI lineage: Eukaryota > Metazoa > Chordata > Aves > Apodiformes > Apodidae > Hemiprocne > Hemiprocne comata. Next base: position 2,677,930 of record CM036591.1, read on the forward strand.
GGAGTTTTAATTTGCAAGAGGAGAAAATCAGAGACATCAATTCAGTCAACAGTCTCAATCCTATAAACCCTGCATATCCGATACTTTCGTAAAGAAAGTGACAAGTACTAATCATATATCTTACAACCATGAAAAGACTTTTATTTTATAAAAAGCCTTGGTTTTGACAGGAAAGGTGCACCTAGTATTCAGGAACAGCACACATGCAATCTTCAGCCGGCAATTCAAAAACGGAGGGAAAACAATCAAATTGACAAATAGATCGGTTTCTGACTATAAAGAAAATCACTCCCATGTACAACCCTGGGTAATAAAGAGGTAAGCACAGTGCAGGCCCGTGTACCACAGCACTCAGCTTACCTAACTGCTGGTTGCTATGGCAAACATTTGCCTGTATTTTCTACATTAGACAGTAATATGTTTTTTGCTTCCTTGTTCTTGATATTTTGATGAAGTTACTACTCGAGATTTGGATCTGGAAGGAATGGAGACTAAAGGTTCTCTCAAATAATCTTGCCTTCCAATTTATTTTGGTTTTCTGGAAACATCTTAGAATTAAGAATGAATAGTTCAAAAAAATTATTTTAATTCACCTGTAACAGCATTTTAAAAACTTGTGATTTATTTCCATTAGCTACTTTGCATACCTGTTGTAGATGCATTTCTATTTTCTAGCTAACAGTGGACATGTAATCTACTTTTCTCCTTCACTGATCTTTAATACAGACATAACTGTGAAACTGATGAGAACTGAGATGATAAATAATTTTCGTTCTGGGTAATACCAACTTGTCTTTTCCCCTCCTTTTTTTCCCCCACACAAACGTTGTCAAGAGGTACAAAAAATGAATTAGGCAAAAAACGTATTCAGTCATCACTTCTGTAAACTAGCAAATAACTGAATTCCTTTCTGCCTCTCCCTGAAACCCAGTGGGATTGCAAAAGGTGCAGAAGAGCCAGCTATGAGTACAAGGGAGGAAGATATCCATCCATTTCTCTCTTGATTTCTGTGGCTATCATAAGGCCTTAACATACAAAAATACAAATACCCCAAAGTGAACAGATTTGACAAAATAACCCCAACAGGAGAGAGAAACAATCCTCTTTCCAGCCCAGGGGTCCCCACCAGACCAACTGCAAACTCTGCTGTCATCCACTGACAGAAGCTTCCATGAAAAAACTTGGCAATAGACATACACACCCCCCCCCCCCCTTTTTTTTTTTCCTTTTTCAAGACTAAATGAAAATAAACCTTTTTTCTTTTTATAAGAATCTTGTTTCCACTACCAGCAAGTGCACACAGTCCCCTTTTCTTTCCCACACATGAAATGAAAGAATCTGCACGTGGCTTCATTTGTTTGTTGCATCGTATCTTGACATTGGAAACTAATGAAGAAAATTTGACAGCAGGGTCAGTAGCCCTAGGTCATGACTTCTAACTCCTCCTGTACTTCACAGTGCACATGACTTGGAGAAACAGAGTCTCAAAAGCATATTTACAAATTGCCCAAAGGCCAAACACTGTATGCATTTTCTTTACATTAACATCCATTCTTTCTGTAAAGCTTGAGATGGACGGGGCACAGGACACACAAACATTGTCCTGAACCACTGACCCACTCTTTCCTCCTTCCCAGCTTCCCTGCTGTCCCTCCAGCTGCTTGTGCAATTCCACACTGTGCTGGAACTTTTCTTTCACAGATAAGGCCTAACTGAACCCACTGGTTACGATTCAGATTATTTTATAGAAAGATATTTGTGTTGACACCAAGATTGGAAGCTTTTCCATTCCTCTAAGAACACGGCATAAGCAGCTGAAGCACTGTACAAATGTTGGAACAAATCTACCAATAAACAGACCAACCAAATATACCATAGGTAGCTGAAAGAAAGGATACCTGTACTTTAAGATTAACCTATAAGCCAAATCCCCAAACTCATCAGGAAAGAAGAAACTTAATGCAGCAAGCACACCAACAGTTTATATTTTTGCCTCATGAAACTTTATCATCAGATAATAAAGTGCCCTTTTTTAGACATGACTGTATGCCATTGTTTAAAATTAAATCCTCCAAAAAGAAAAGAACACAAACTTTTCTAAACAATATTATTTCTCATTTAAAAATTCTTGGCACAAGTCTCCACAACTGGCAAATGTTATTTTCAACTCTCCTGTAGGCCAAATGCTGCCACGGCTGTTGCCAGGAGGAGGACTCAATGACTGGTGTCCACCACAGACTCTTTGCATCAGTTTTCTTCTGTCCTGGACTAAGGCTACAACCAATGCTGGGGGCAGAGAAACCCATTTTCTGCTAAACCTGAAAGATTGCATTACACATCTGAAGTTCACATAGGAAGGAATCATCCCACAGAGGTACACAAACACCATCACATAGAAATGGTTTTTTGATTGTTAGTGCTCAGGTATGAGATAAATGGAAACTCTTCAAGTGGCCAGGAAAAAAAAGAAGGGGAAAAAAAAAGGTTTTGCTTCACAATCCTTTCATCCTTAACCTTTTTAAAGAGGAATTACCTTATGGGAGGTCAGGGAATAGCTTTCACCACCACTGACTGCAGAGCCAGTGGTTATAACATATTGAATTTTACTCTTTGCTTATTTAGTGATGTGACCAACTTCCCACCGCAGCACTCACACTTCCCTTACTCTTTGCTGCCATCATTCCTCTATGGCTCCAGGCTGTTCATTCCCCACTAAAATGATAACCACAGTTATCTTACACACAGATTTCATGACTTAATATCTCTACAAGGTGTTAAATGTAGTCATGCTACAGAAAAGCCTGGACTCTGCAGCCAGTATCCTGTCTGAGGCTGGAAAGGCTGAGAAAGGTCAAAATAAATTTGCATAGCAAAGGAATTCTGTTTCACCACCCTGCCTGCTGAAGGCCACCTCCTTCACCAACGAGGAAGATCCATCACTGTGCTTCCTCTAAGTAGTTCTTTCACACTGATGTTGCTACTAATTAGTACTAGTAATTGTCCAATTCATTCATAAAGTATCAGGATGGTATTTTAATAATCCCCCGACACAGGACTCCTAAACCAGAATTCAGTTTCTGGAATTCAGATTCTATTCTTGCTAAGGTTAATAGCTGGTTTCCCACTGAGTTTAATATAATTCACATTGGATCACTACTGAGTCTATATTTATACAAAATGCCCTACTATTTGAATCTGTTCAATCATTTAAAAAAATCTTCATCTTCCTTATTCATGGATAGAGATAAAAATTGTCTAAAAATTTAGCCTAGGATGGAATGATTTTTCAAAAAGCTTTGCTAGATTTTATAAAGTCTGTTTTTAAGGTTATTTCTAAGTACCACTGTACTAAATCATCAAACATTCCTCTGATTTTTAGAAATATGTACTACCTGCTGCAAGTAGCAGCAAGCCCAAACAGACATGGGAAATATTACAAAGCTGCTTTAATGACAAATGTACCAAATGCAACTGGGGGAAAAAGCACCCATCCTCTCAAAAGCCAAGTAAGACTCACTCCTCTGTTGCAAGGTTTTTTGAAGCCTCACAAGTTTGTCAAAAGGCCAGAGATGAGAAAAATGCCACAGGACAACAGTTAATATAGAAACACACCTAAGACCTCATGATGTCTTAATGAATTTGCTAATTTGAGAGCTTTATGGTGACCTGGGGTGATCGTTGATCCACACACCATGTATGGTTCTGGCCACTGCTCTGTGACCTTAGGAACAGTTATTGTCACTGCAGAACTGGACAGAGCTGAATTCTTCCTGAAACCCCCATTTGAAACCACCAACCTGCACTCAAACACAAGGTTATTGTGTATATATATAATGCATTACATAAATACATAATATGCACATTATATAACGTATACAAAATACAAACAATCCTAACCCAAGACTCAAACAGGCACAGAAAGCTGGCAGTAGAGGAAAACATAACTTGAATCTGATGACTAGTGAAGGAAAGATTCTCTCCATCAGAACAGTAATTTGACAATCACTAGGGCTGCAGTGCACAGAACCACCCTAAGGTCAGTGAGAAAGACATGTCTCAAAGTGCAACCTCCAGACTGCCCTCAGAAAGGCTTCTGCAGAGCAGGTCAGCTGGTCAGTACTGCCAGAGTTCTCCCAGCTTCTGACTCTGAGAACATTGTGCTGCAGAGACCACAAAAACCATCCTCTTGAGCTCACGATGAAGGGATGTCTAGAGAACTCATTGAGCTACCTCATCAGGGAGGTAGCAGGTAGGGCTGCCTTGGGCATCAGTGGTGGTTTCCACCCCATCAGCTCACCCTCCTTTGGAACTGGAAAAAAAAATAAATCACAGAATTGTCATGGTTGGAAATGACCTGTGAGATGGTTGGAAATGACCTGTGAGATCATCGAGTCCAACCATCAACACAAAAAAACCCAAACATACACAAACAACCACACACACTCCACCAAAAAACACACACAAAAACCCCCTACAACCTCAGCCACTAGAGCATGCCCTCGAGTGCCACATCTACATGTTTCTTGAACACCTCCAAGGGCGGTGACTCCACCACCTCCCTGGGCAGCTGTTCCAGTGCCTGCTCAAATTCTGTGGTGATGATTGCAGCATTAGCTACAGCTGGCAGAGACAAAGCATTACATTAAACACCTCCTACAGCAAACTGATCATAAGAATCATCCGATAGCAAGAAGTTAATTAGATTCTGATTCCTAGTTCAACATCCTAACAAAGATATTCAAGCCTCTGCTCTGCACTGCAAGACTGAACGAGTTGGTGTAAAGCTACTAGGGAGGGAACAGAATCACAGAATGTCAGGGGTTAGAAGGGACCTCTGAAGATCATCAAGTCCAACCCCCTGCCAGAGCAGGACAAAAAACTAGGGTAGATCACTCAGAAAGGCATCCAGACAGGTCTGAAAGTCTCCAGAGAAGGAGACCCTACAACCTCTCTGGGCAGCCTGTCCCATTGCTCTGTCACACTCACAGTAAAGAAGTTCTTCCTCATGTTGAGGTGGAACTTCCTGTGCTCGAGTTTGAATCCATTGCCCCTCATCCTATCACTGGGCACAAGTGAAAAGAGGTTGTCCTGCCTTCTTGATGCCCAGCCCTCATGTATTTATAGACATTAATTAGATCCCCTCTCAGTCTTCTCTCTAGACTGAAAAGCCCCAGGTCTCTCAGCCTTTCCTCATCAGGCAGGTGTTCCAGTCCCTTCATCATCCTTGTAGCCTCTGTTGGACTCAAATCCCTGTCCCTCTTGAACTGGGGAGCCCAGAACTGGACACAATACTCCAATTGAGGTCCCACTAGGGCCGAGTAGAGTGGGAGGAGAACCTCCCTCAATCTGCTGGACACACTCCTCCTACACATACATTGAAGAATTAATGAATGAAAGCTACTGCAACAACATATCCTTTACAAATTAATCACAGAATTAACTATTTTCTTCCTCTAAGTTTGTTACATTCCCAAATCTACAACATAAATTCAAAATATAAAGTGTGTTAGGTTTCTTGCTTCTAAAATGTTTTTCCAGAAGGAATTCAATGGATGGCTGTATTAATGCTGTCACACACAGATCAAGTGTTTCATGCTTTAGGACAGCTAAAAACTGAATTGTGTTCGTTTCATGCCAGCCAGCTTTTCACACCAGCAGAGCACACAGAGAAAAAGGATCCAAGAACAAGGCTTTTGGTAACAGTCAACAGGCAACTTTGTTTCCTCTAAGTTTGTTTTTTTTCTATAAAGTGTTATGTAAGATATTCTCTACCATCAAAAAAACCCTTTCAAGCCAAAGAACCTTCCACTACACACTGCAAAAGACTTCAGTTGTTTAAGGCCTCCAGTCATTAACAAGACATTAAACACTTTTAACGGCTTTCAAAGTTATTTTAATTTAATAATTAAAAATTTTAAGTGTAATTGCAGTATAGACTGACAATTTTGTATGGATCTAGGAAGAGTGAATTAAAAAGTGTCAAGTGGTCTAATTTAATGCCTGGATTTTTTCCTTCTTCACAGCACCACAGCTCAGAGTCCCAGTTCCTTTTTTCTTCCCATATTTTTACACTAGCTAGATTCAGGCTTAATGTAAGAGAAAGTTTCTGAGCCCTACAACTTTTGTTTCCTTTTCTGCACTCGGAAACATCTCTAATTCAAAGGTATGTTGGCTGGTAGGAAGGGGTTAACAGGTGCTTCCAGAAGACAGAATTCATTTCCCAGAGAGAGTAGCAAGATACCTGTTCAAGGAGAAAAACTTTAAATTCCTCCTGAATTACGCTAGATTGAAATTGATGGGACAATCAGATCCCCTGGCAACTCCTAATGGGGTAGATAAAATGATTTCTATTCAAACCCAGTGCTGAGGTACTGACTGTGAGCTGAAGCCAAAGGACCAAACAAAGCACATCTCCACCTCGATGCAAACTTGCTTTCAATTTGACAGCTGTAAGGGTACACTTCCCAAATTTTTGGGAGCAGTGCTGAGTGGCCTTGGTCTGACACAGAGTAAGGCAGACGTGCCAGGTTCAGCTATTTGGACTGCCTGATCTGCCAACTGTCAGCACCCACGGTTAAAAACAGTTGCATACCCACAGAATTTGATGAAAATCTAATCTTTCAGGGGTTGGCAGGATGTAGCTATGCCAATAGAGGAAGTTTTCCATGGCAAACACTTCTAAACAAAAGTTAGGACCTAAAATAATAATGTAAAATTCTGCACATTGACCATCAGTTTGGATTAACAAGATGATCGACACGTTTGATGAATGGGACCTTCACCTGAGGAGCTTGAGACTTGCAGTCTCATCTTAATGTAGGAGAATGTCTACAAAAATGGTCATATATGAAGACACAAAATGAAGCTATTATGTACAACAGCAATGTGCACTAGTGCCTTAGGAAACACATCTATTTTAGCTACTGCTAGATTTCAGAGAATGGATGGAAACATTTACAGTTTGGGCAACAAGAATTATTTCTTAATAATTCAGTAACTTCTTAATAATATCATGATAGCCTGAGAAACAGGTAAGAATGCCTTTATGTTTCAGTGACTGTGGCTAGTTCAATGTCCCAATCTTTAGAGAGAAGATTTTTAAAAGCTTGAGGTGTTTTCTGCTCTTTGGCATCCCAAGTTTCTAGGGTCCCAGAGGAGATTTGGAGAGAAAGCCTGATGTATTTTCAAAGAGGCAACAAAAGCACTAGTAAAATCAGTGTCCAAAGGTGCTGCTGTAATATGAGATGTCTCACCAAGCCAAGATACAGAACATGATCATTACTATAGATGTTGTAACACTGTAAAAGTGCATGTAGGTAATAGTTAGCTACAATTAAATGAAATTACTGAATTAGTAGCTTTTAACTAGGGTTCCAAATAGTCAACCCAAACCAGATGAGGCTTCTGAATTATTTGTTTTTTTAACTATAAACACATCCTCTGCTGAACTACCCAAACTAAGAATCTACTCATGCAGCTGATCCTCACCTTGCCTACCAGGGCTTTGCTACACAGCAGGGTAACTTTACTCAAGGTAAGGCTTTATCCTAAAACATACACAAAACTGTAGCAAATAGAACAGCCAAATCGTTTGTCTGTAACTGCTGCAGGTCAGCCCAACCAAACACACTATTGTAAATACACTGGGGGGAAAAAAAGTTTGTCCTTCAGCACCTTCAAGTATTGGAAGTAGCAGATAAAACCCAGCAGTTTAAAACAAGGTTTTAAAGGTTTTAAATAGACTTTTAGTTTATTCTTCCAAAGAAGACTTAAATACAGAAAATACGAATTCACCTGCTCAGAAATAATGTTGTACTCTAATATTCCTCATTATCAAGAACTATTGCTATACCCATGTACCAAAATACTTGACAGCAGTATTTCTTCCCACTTGATGTAACCAAGTCATTTTGTGGCAGAGTTAATTTGACAGTACAAACTATCCTTTCTGGTTTATCAATTTTATTCATTGTCTCAGTCCAGATACAAATCCCACAGCAAACTCCAGATGTGTTCCAATCGTACCTGGGATGGTAGCCTGGGCCCTTGCAGCACAGATTGCAAAGATGAAAACACTAAATTGACTTATAAGAGCCATCAGATCTCAAAACGTTCTCCTAAATTCATCAAACCCCTGAGTCCTGAACTTACTAAGACTATTTAGTATCTCTGTATAAATTTTACCAATCTGTTTGATCAAGAAGAGTTTTTGTAGCATGCTTTCCATTTATGAGTAGCAAAGACTAACACATAAAACTAATAAAAAGGAATGTAAGTTTATATTAATCTCCACTTTCAAATGTTCATGCAATCAGCAACAGATGACTTGGAGATGGCCATGTAGCAACTAGGTGTCAAGAGTCATACTAAGAAGTAGATCCAACTCACCTTCAGAGTAAAGATTTTCTCTGCCCAAAATGACTACAGACACAGGCAGGGACTGTCACACTATGAAGATTAGAGATAAGGGGGGGGTTTGGAGAAGCTGAGATGAAGCAAAAAGCTGAAGAGGTAGCATTTTTCATTTTATTTTCCTTTTTTCCCCACTGTTATAGAGCAGCACTTTTAAAAAACTTAATCTGTGAAGCTTTTTGGAACTATAGCAAGATAATTTAACACATTATGCTACTTTGGAGTTGAGGTCACACAGACAGGCATCATGTTTTGCATGAATTTTTAATATCCTTAGCATTATGTTATTTGACATTCATGGAATCACCTCAGGTTAAGCCAAACAGCAATTCGTTGCAGCAGGGTGTATCTCAGTAACTGTAACACCAGGAGCTTAGCAAGGAATGCAGGATTTCAGGTATTTTGTATTACTGCAAAGGCACAATATATACATTTCCATATGGAAAAGTTATTCAGCGATTTCCAGGCATAGCACTTAGGCCCAATTATCAACTTTGAAACCTATCAATTTGATTTTTCCCTTTCTTTTTAGCTAGCACTAGCACAAGAAGTTCTGGCATGGACTGTTTTCAGTTTGCACACGTTTAAAACCAGTGTTGATTTCCTAGGACAGCTGATGGGAGATTGCCATGTTGCCTCTGATTGAGCAAGATTTACAAGAGGGACAGAAAGATTTCTTGTACTATTAACTGTTTGATTTCCAGCACCCTGGAGAAGAGCTCATTTTCTCTTTCTACTATATACTGAAGTGACGACTTCTTCCTCTCAAATCACTGAAAAACATAACTGGACTTCCCAAAGGTGGTGCACATCCTCTCCTCTCTGTCCCATATACCCCATCCACATGGGTACCCTGGGATTTCTCCATGGCAAAGCACATTTCTTTCTGCAGGCTGGAGAAGCAGCCATCTATCTGCTTGTTCTACAGGAAAAAGACACAGGATTTCAAAACCTCTTTCCCCTCCCCAGGCTCCCCAGCCTGGCAGCTCTGAGCTTCAGCACCAGCACCCTGGGGTGAAGCTGAAGCACTGGGAGAGAACAACATGAGGTGCTGCTCAAATTCATGGCTGAGAGCAAGTGATCTGTACCTCTGGTCCAGCCAAAGAACAGCTGCACCCAAGATCATCCCTGCAGACAAATCCTGATCTTGAGATTGAACTGTAAACACGGGGTACAAGGACTCACTCCACTCTCCCAGCCCCTAAAGGCATCCCTCCTCTGCTCTCCCTGAGGATGCACAGGATTTCCCAGCAGCTCCATACCCCTCAAAGCACAAAGAAGGCCACAGGACTGCAAGGAGGACATGGAGGACCTGGTATTTGCATGTCTGTGCAACCTCAGATGCTTGACGCTGTTTAGCAGGGGCTTTTTTTGTTTTCTAATTATCAACTCCTACATTCTCTGAATTTCTCTGAATTGCCTTTTGTTTTATTAAGTAGTTATTATATTTTTGGATTTAATAAAGCACCAGGGATACAACATTACTCTGGGTGCAGTTTCTGTCTTCCAGAGGGGACAAAAAGGAACAGGCTTCCTATTTATTTCTGTTACCTTTTGTTTTCAACAGTGATGCTAAACATATTCTTCCAATTTTTTATTTTATTTTTTCAAAAAGTGATACTGCTGTTCAGGTGCACACTGACAGGTACCAGTTTGCTTCCTGGAATGTTAATTTTATTTCAACAGAAACATGTTAAGGGTAAATCACTTACAAATGAATAAGTGGGATGAAATTATGAAAGCAATAAGAACTGACAGCACATAGTGCTAAGGTAAAATATTTTTTAAGTCCCTATATAATACATCAGATTCCTCTATGCTCCTTAGGAAGGGCTCACTCCACCCCCTCCTGCTCTCCCTGCTGCCAGCCACACCTCCCTTAGCATGAGAACAATTCTTCAAACTGTGCAAAACAAGCTGAAAGTCTGACTTCCAATCAGTCATCAGTCATTTCCTTGCTTCAGCGTCACATCTATTATGCAAAACTCAGCACGTGCTGTTGCTACTGGGCAGGTATCACTCCATGTCCTGCAGCCCAGATGTGACACTTCCTCCTGCCTCTCCAAACATCCCACACACGACCTATGGATACTCAACTATTGAGGTATCCTACCTTTAATGGGGTGAATTTATCACCTATGAAGCTTATTTCTGGAAGCATTCTTTGGAATGCTGCAAAAACCTGGTATTTTTTTAAACACCTACTGAGTACAAGTCTTCCCAAACTGATCTACTCTGGTTTATCCCTTCCAGGACACACTGACACTGTGCAGAAATGTGCCATTTCTGTCAAAAGCCTGAGGATAATCCGGGCCTCGAGGCACTGAGAACCACTGCCCACACTGTGCAAGTGTCCATCACAAAAGCACTAGCTGGTGATGTCCTACCATCAGATGCTGTCCTCACCACCACCACACTAGTGAACCCTCCAAACAGTACTTCACACAGAATGGAAACCTTCTCCTGCTGACTCATGAGAATTGTATTACTATTTTTTTTTGTTTTTTATTTTGGCACCAATACAGATCAGAGCAAATTAGCAGACGTGCAGGGAAGCTCTCCTCCTGCCTCCCAAATCCCTAATCATAGAATCATAGAATCACAGAATCCTAGGGGTTGGAAGGGACCTCGAAAGATCATCTAGTCCAACCCCCCCTGCCAGAGCAGGGTCACCTAGAGCACATCACACAGGAACTTGTCCAGGTGGGTTTTGAATGTCTCCAGCGAAGGAGACTCCACAACCTCTCTGGGCAGCCTGTTCCAGTGCTCTGTCACTCTCACAGTAAAAAAGTTTTTTCTGATGTTTATGTGGAACCTCCTATGCTCCAATTTACACCCATTACTCCTTGTCCTGTCACTGGTCATCACTGAGAAGAGCCTAACTCCATCTCCCTGACACTCACCCCTTATATATTTGTAAACATTGATGAGGTCACCCCTCAGCCTCCTTTTTTCCAAGCTAAAGAGACCCAGCTCCCTCAGCCTTTCCTCATAAGGGAGATGTTCCACTCCCTACAGCCATTCTTGGACTTGTACGCACGAACCACTGAAACAACAACAGCTGAAGAGACAGTTTGATTCCTGAGAAGGACTGGCCAAAGGCCTTGCATTTTGTACTCCTGGCCAGATATATCCAAAGATACCATTATGTGAAGTCTATGGAAAGCTGAGTGTTACAAAATTAAATCAACCTCGTTAGGTAGGCAGCTAGCCCTACTATCCTATATTAAGCAGTTATTAAATGTCCAAAGTAAAAAGCATACAGGCTCTAGAGATGGCCAACATTTGCATTTGAAACCACACCAAGGTCATGTTTTTGAGGGTGAGGTGAGTGAAAATTAGATAAAACACAAGTTCTTCTAACATTCACAGACTGCCTTGAAGGTGTTTCAGCACATTTTCTTCAGAAGCCCAGATTAGGCTTGTGTTTTTATTGCACTCTTCTGCTTCCAAGTCTTGCAAGTATGAAGTGTGCATTCTCTGCTCTGGGCTTTCAGAAGTACTGCTGTATTTTGTTTTACTGTCAAGCCTTCAACTGCACTGGAGCATGGCACGCTCAGGGTGTGCTCTCCACAGGGGTGATTGGTCAGGAGGCAGCAGTTTATGAAGCCAGGGAGGTGGAACCCACCCCAAAACCACGTACTCAAGTACCTGTCAGGGGAAAGGATTGTCTGTGAGGTCTTTAAAGGTCTCATGTGGGCAATGGCATGGCCAGACACCAGTTTCTGCAGAGCTTTTCCAGCAGACACAGAGACAGGAACTTTGAGGAGTACATAACAAAAGCATACAATGTAGATTTGGTTAAATCCAGAAGTATCAGAGGTTACCCCACCATTTACATGTGTTGGCCAAACCCTGAATCTAGTGATCTACTGAACTTAAACCACCAAGTCGCAGAAGTTACAGAGGAATCTACCAAAAATATACAAAAATCCATGCTAATTTTCTCTAGACAATCTTCACAGGAGAACCTCATCAGAAACATGTTCAACACTCCCCCCAATTTTTTTACCTTTTACTACAGTAAAAGAATCACGGAAATGAATTAGAGAGATAGCTTCAGCATTCAAACAGCCTTTGTCCTTAGATGGGACACAATACTAGATGAGCTCAAGGACAGATAAATACACTTCAACTGATACAGACTCTGTAGCCTAGAGCTCATTTTACAAACCATGCTGCAAAACTACCTACAGGTGTCAAACCCAGAAGGTGGCCCAGGAAGCTCAAATGAGATGCCCATCCAGGATGCAGCAGTGCAACACACTTCAGTCAGCTCTGTACTGTGGGAGCTGGAATGCTTCTCCAGTTCTGCCATCCATCTCCACAGAGCCAGGGCCTAACTCAAGATTCAATAACTGTGCATGAACATTGCCTGTATCCTCAAATCTGTCCACTTTAAAATCACCTTTTAACCATCACTAAACAACGACACTTTAGTTCAATGCTAAAATACACAGTTTAATCCTTGATTCATGCTAAGTTTTTATTTCTATCTAAAGAAATAATTCACTGATGTGTCAGTCCAGCAGGTATTTTATATGCCTTCCTGCCCCTCTTTGTGTGAATGCATCCCATCATAGTAAATATGACATGAACTTGAATCTAAGCTAAAACTTACTCTGAGGAAGACAGCCCTGCTATTCCAACACATAAAGAAGAACCCTGGAACCTCTCTGTGCCTCCCTTCCCTGCAGTCCACTTGCTAGCAATGCCTCTGAGTTCAGCTCCCAGGCTGAGGGGCTAAACTGGTTTTAGCTTCTTATATCCTTAGCTCTGGATTTAGGAATTGGTCATGGAGGAGTAAGTCAGACCCTTCTTTCCTTCCAGTCAAAAATGTAATCCCTCTGAACTGAGCCCAAAAGTCACTTATGGCTTTAGCTGCTCCTCCACAAGAGCTGGATAAGGGGAAAGGACAGACAGTGCTGCTCACAGAGCACCGAGGGATTCTGCCCAAGTCTGTACCTGAAGCCTAGACTAACTATACAGCAATGCCATTTTTCCCTACCATGGAATTCTGTGTTTCACCATGCATTTGGGGAAGTACTAAATGTTGGAGCCTCCAAAAAAACCCTTCTGTATTCTATTTAACACCTACCACATTGTTTCCATCAGCTATTTTGGGGACAAAGCAACGAGGCACATCACTAGGATAGCTGTGAGCTTCATACTCTAGCTACCAATTTTATGCTAGAGAGCCAGAGCACATGTCTGCTGGGCAGAGCTGCTCAGATCACTTTCACATCAATGGCTTTCACTAACTTCTCCTTTTTGCAAATAATGCAAGAAAATGCTAAAGCACAGGTAGAGCTAAGGGAGATGAAGAAAGCCTAGCACACTGTAACAACAGCAAGCACAATTATGAAAGAAGAAGTATGTATGAAAAAAGAGAAAATACTAACGTCCTTCCAGATGAAAGGTAGATGAGTATTAATGGTATTTAAAAAGTTATTTCTAACTATTACAGGTACTTGAGCATGGAAACGGTTTTCTAGGTGAAATGGTGAGCTCACCATCAATTCCAGGCTTTGAAATAAGATCAGGTAACTTTCAAATAGGCCAACTTTAATCCAGGTTCTGTGACAAGTGATGGTCTGCATGCTGAAGGAAGCCAGGAAACAGTCACTCCAGCTTCTTCTGGTCTTTGGGTTTTTAAATTCCTTTACTTTCCCTTATATGCCCAGAAAAAAAAAAGACCTGTCCTGGGCAGGAAAGTAAAATAAACAGTAGATATAAAGATGGAAGACCCAACCAAAGAATTCATGTCCAATTGCAGGCACCATTCCCATCCTCACTTGAAAATATGCTTTTACAACAAGTGTTTCTAGTTTGAAAGCACTGTATCATTGATCAGCTGCACTTTACTCTTTGCAAAAGTACTTAAATGTAACTTTGTGCATTAAGCATGCGTTTGTAGAGTCTGCTTCACCGGGGGAAGAGGCAGCAGTTATGGGAAATGCTCTCCTCACCCTGCTTCCCAAACAAGCCCCATCTGATGCAGTGGGTGGTCTGGATCTCTGGACCTCGCAGCTTCAGCCTCATCAGCTTGTTCCCTGCCCCCTCCCTGCAGCTGCAGCCAGGCTGCTTCATCTGTCATTATAAACCATATTTACTGTCTCTGATGGAATTTCAGCTCTGCATTCCTGCAGCCCAAATTAAAACGATTCAGAAAGAATGTGTGATTTTTTTTATCTGTTTAGATGGGACAATCGTGATAATCTAATCTGAGGGCATCAAACCTCATCCAGCAACATTTGTGTTAAACCAGTGACTTGTTGTGTGGACATTTAACTTCAGTTAAATTGGAAATGACAAGCTTTTTGGAAAGATCTACCAGTAGATCACCCTAAATCACTGACCCTTTTTGCTAAAAAGAACATAGAAAAATCTTTATGTCATACAAGGGCAAAAAAGCTCCAAAATGAAGTGTCAATATTCTGCTCACGTTGTGTAAACAAAGCTGGTTGGTTGGTTTCCCTCTTAAGAAAAGGGACTAAATAAAATAGCTGTGTTTAGGATGGTACTCCCACCATTTTAAACAAGTAGGGAAAAAGGGAAATTGTTGTGTCATTTGAAATCTGTACGTACTACTTCTTGATAATAATTTCCACTGAAAAGATACTAGAAAGAAGACTTAAGTATGAAGCAGACAAAACCAACTGAATAATGGAAACATATTTGGAAGGAACTGCCAAATTTTATCCCATCATGCTGAGGAAGGTGCCTGGCTCGGTTTTTACTCTTCTCCATCTTTGACAATATCATCTAAATCAGAGATTTGCTGCACCAGAAAACACATTTTACAGTTTCATAGCATGAATGACCTTACAATGTGTTTTAAAATGCCTCTTTGCAGGAACAACAACACTTCTCTAGCATCACCAGTTCCACATAATTCTTTTCCAAAGATCACAACCAATTTTAGTATTAACTTGATCAAGGCATGTGCATAAGTTTCTTTTGATAGCACAGTTAAAGACAGTTTGCTAAGATTTTTACACTGTATCATAACAGGATGATATTTGAGAAGAAGGATCTACTGTTCAATCTTTAGTACAGATAAAACAATACACTTGTATCATGTAAGCTGATGCTGAATTCATCATGTTTTTGAGTGAGCAGCAGTTACCTCATCTTCTGTACATCAACAGAAATCCTGCCATTAAATTTCAATCAGGTAAAAGTTTTCTTACTTTCTCCAGCTGTGAAATTTCAAACTACACACAAGGTACTCAGTAACTTTACCAAGACTGGTCCAATATGAATATTTGGGGTTTGTAAGTCCACTGAGAGGCCAAAAGTTGGCATGTAACTAAACTTCCAAGTGCTTTCTTCCATTTTCCTAAAAAAATAAAATCAAGATGTTTATTCTGTGTTACTCTGAACTAATTCCAGAGATGCTATATGGGAACACACAGTGTTCCACACTGGAATACACCTCACTCTTTCACACCTACAGAATGCAAAAGCCAAGGACTTTGATTAATGCCAGCACCTGTATGTTGAATTTCCTTTCAGACTGTGTAACACTATCTCTTCTTCAAGAGATGAAATTGTGGAAAAATCACCATCTGAAGCATATGTCATGGGTATATATTTAATTCTATACTATGAGAATACAATAAAACCTGAAAGCTACTACATGAGAACTTCATTCAACACAAAGAGTATCTTCCAGTCAGAACACCTACTTGTCAGACTATTCCAGGCTGCCATTATGCCTACTGTCAACTGCTCATTTCCCTACAGAATCTACCCTATGAAAATGTCACTTGCTGTCACTCAGATACCTCAACTATGCTTGAGATAAAAAGGAAATGAAAGGAAAAAAAGATATATACCTGAACCAATATAAATGTCTACACTAGAAAATGTATGAAACTTCCAAACAAGAATAAGCAGCATAAGCAAAACACCGTGTTAGAATTATTTAGGTGACATTAAATTATAGACATTGTAATCCACATAATAAAAATGGTACATTTTTGGTTGCTCTGCTTTTATTGAGGCCACACCTGTGGCTGTGCTGCCTTCTCCATTTCCTGTTCCCTTTGTCAGGACAGCAATTAAGTGAGAGCTCTGCCATGTAGCTACCTTCTCATAAACTAGTATAAAATCATACACAAAATTCAACAATGAACATTCCCATTTATGTATCAATAGTATAAAACGAATAGCATTTTGTTTTCTAACATCTAGGGATCTATGTCCTAAATGGTTTTAGCTCCTGTATTAAGGTCTCAACATATGGATGGAGCTGATAAAAATGGAGATACTTAATGGAAAGTTTAGTTCACCTGTCCTTTTCCTAAGCTCAAGTATTTTTGCATTCACCCTCAAATGGTACCTGTAAACCCCCACACATTGAGGAGAAAAACCAAAATAAATTCAATTAATCCCTTGAAGTGATGTAATCTTAGTTTGGGAGCCTAAGTTAAAGCCAACTGTGGCCATTACTGAATCATCTTGGAGAACATCTTGCCTCTTATTAATATTTTACAGGAATGTGGTAAAAAATAAGCATTCTGTTTTCTGTAACAGCCCTGGAGTACCACCACAGGTTTCCAGAGGACAAGTAGCTCTTTTCTTCAGAAACTTTGTGTGAGCTTGAATTTAAAAGGAGCACTGGTTTTAATTTATAAGTGTTTTATTGAACTGGGATCCTTCTAGGAAAAGAGACAAAAATGTCTGAGATTCGTTGAGCTGGATCAGCAGAAACTAACTGGGGTAGGGATCCCCTTTCAGCAGAGATATGTTGACAGAGGCCAGTTAAGAATTTGAAAAATGATGATGCCTTGTTGCAAGATAAACCAACAAAAGAAAGAATCAGTTTTACTTCAAAGCTCTAAGCTGTTGTGGCTACAGTTAGAATATAGAAATTGCAGCTCCTGGTGGGACAAGGCCAGATCAGATGTGGAGAAATGCTGGTGATCCAAGTGGAACATGCCAACTTCAAACCAGGGCTGTAGGCAAAGCCGTGGGAGTGCCAAAAGTTCATCCCTTCCCACCAGCACCATTAGAGAACCAGATTTTTGCTTTACTGGAGAGGACTGCAAACAGCTTAACACAGAGCCAAAGAAAGCTCCTGCACCTCCTCCCTGAGCATTATAAAGAGGACAGAAAAGAGAAGAAAGGCCAACTTGACCACATCTTTGCTGTGGGGATGCTTGTATGTGGGAGAAGCACCCACTGGTCAGAATCACCAGCACCCATCAGCCAAACTAACCACTGGCTGATGAACCACAGCACAGACACCTCTCTTTGGTAGTTTCACTTTCCTTAACCATTTCAACAGATGTTCATAATGCTAGTGGGTCTCCAAGCATGTGAACTTCTAGTCAGGGGAAAATAAGATGAAATAGTAAAATGGAAAAAAACCAACCCACCACCACAACCTTTCAGGCCACCTTCATGTAAAGGGAAAAAATGATTTCTTAGTTTTCCATTAGCAGTTGGATTTTACATTGGCTGCCCTTGAGCTTCTTTTTAGAGCACTGTTTTTTCAGAAGGAATTATGAAAACAGAACTTTAATACATGAATTTGGTGTTACAACAGAAAAGAATAACTCTGTTTACCGTAGATACTACGTTCTAAATACATTCTTCCTATAAATATTTTGAGTAATTAAGGAATAATGAGTGTAGCTCTTATCTCTTATTGTTAACCCATATTTCTTCAAGGAAACACACATGATATAGCTTTCACTTGACAGAAATGTCCTGATCTATTATTACAGGAAAACATAAGGATGGATATTTGTAAAACTTTACAACATTATGGACTGAAATAATAAAAAACCCCAAAACTGTCTGTAGATAACCCAGGTTACTGTGATAAGCCAACCCATAGGCAACTAAATCAGCAGCTGTGTGCATAACTTCACAAAGAAAAATTATATATTTAAAAAAAAGAATGTTAACAGTTTTGCTATGCTGTTAATAATTTTAAAGAGAGAGATGTACTGCAGCATCGGAATTTTTTCATTACTTCAATATTTAACTTTGAAATTACAATTAAACCACTGAGCTTGATTAATTTGGTAACAATAAAGAAGTGCCTGGAATATTGACTTTTGTTCAAGGTAACCACTGTTCCAGTTTTTCAAATGGGAAGCCCTTGTAGTTTAAACTATTTATTTACAATATCTGTTTCCAGAACAAGTTCAAAACGTCAGCCCGTGTTTCATTTGAGAATTGATTCAGAACAACCAGCTGGAAAAGAACTGGGGAGCACTGAAAACAAGCCTATTGCTCTGGTGAAATGTGAAAAACTTGGCAGAAGAGATACAGAAGAGATACCTCTGCTAAGGTAGAGGATTAGCCCATCAAAGCTGTCCTATCTAAAACATGCTCTAAAATTTGGCTCAAAAACATACCTAAAAGTGGTGATATTCTAGAACAACATTATAGGATTTTTTTTTTCCAAAATGCTTCAAATAATTTCTGTAGAAGTAACTCTGAAATTAAGTAGGTCTCCCTTTATAAATTTAAAAATGTAGAATTGGTTTATGTCTTGTATTACAGAAAGTAACTTGGGATTCCACAAAAAACAACCCTTCCAGGTTAAAAGATGAGAGAGAATTGACTGTTCTCAGAAAAACATTAGGGCTTCAGAAAAGACAATTGGGCTCCTTGGTTTCAAGGACAATTCAGGAAAAGTTGTCCATCAATCCAGAGTTTAGACTGCTCTACAGAGAGAAATGATGCACCCTCACCAGCTCCTTCCCTGCCTTAGAACAACTGCAACCAAAACATTAGTAATAACACGGTTCTAAGACAAACTATTTAGAGCAGCTCTGGGTAAGCAGTGCCAAGTCATATGTTATGCACTCCAGTGTAATTAAACAACCTTATAAATTCTGAAGGTTGGATAGTGAGAGGCCTGATTTTGTGCTGTGATACATCATGAGTCCCAGAGTTGTGCAGCTCAGAAAGGTCTCAGAGGCTGTGGCTTGCAGCTGGAGATGACACAGGGAACTAAACATGTCTGTCATTTTGTCACACAGTATAAAATTCTATCCAGCTACTAGAATTTTCCATGTACTGTTTAAAAAGATTAAACACAACACACAGATGTAAACCTCACTCATCCTCCTTAAGGCTGCATAACTAGTTTCCTATTTTATTAATGCTCTATTTCTCTGGTGTATTTTTGCACCCTCCTATCTGATTAACAAGCAAAAATATTATGAGGACTTGTAAATTACTGTGCTGGTTTCTTTCACGTGCTGAAATAAATAGTGCAAATCAGGAAGTGCCATCTCAGCTTATGGATCCACAGTGTTCATGCTAAAACTGCAACTTGCACATTAAAAATACCCGTGAATTCCAAACACACAATTTAAGGCTTTTGGAAACAGTTTGGGAAATTGCAACTTTCCATGTAGGTAGGTTCTACAGCAGGGACACTGTTTGCCTTATGCTTGTGTGTAACCTTGCCAGCACAGCACAGAGGCAGACTTGGCTCCTCTGTAGCACTTCCCAGCCACGCCAAAGTAGCTCCAAGGCTGCTGGACTCAAGCTGACTTCCCTCAGCTGACTCAGAGCATGGGTAGAAGGATGTGCAACCTTCCACACCCATTGTGCAGGCTCACCCTGAGAAAAAGGGGTGCAAATCCAGAGCCAGAATAGAACTGCAATTCTGGAGAGCAAGTGAAATGGGGGAAGACTGGTACTGTGTGAGAATGGATGATGAACTTGAAATAGAAACCAGATGACATTAGAAATTACTTGGTTGAGGGAGAATGAAAACAGAGATGCAGGACATGAAACATACAAGGAACCAAAATACAGGTACAAATGGCTGAGCATGAAACTAAGAGCCAAGAAAGAAACTGAGAACCAAGAAAAATCACATAATGGTTTGGGTTGGAAGGGACCTTGAAAATCATCCCGTTCCAATCCCCCCTGCCATGGGCAGGGACACCTCCCACCAGACCAGGTTGCTCCAAGCCCCATCCAACCTGCCCTTCAACACTTCCAGGGATGGGGCAGCCACAGCTTCCCTGGGCAACCTGGGCCAGTGTCTCACCACCCTCACAGCAAACAATTTCTTCTCAATGTCTAACCTAAATCTACCCTCTTCCAGCTTAAAATGAAATGACGACTTCAAAAAAAAGATGCCTGGGCCAACAATCCCTTCAATGCCTCTGCTCTGTGAAGGATCACAGATCTGGCTTTTCTGGCTTGGAAGAACCTTTATGGAGTGAGTACCCCAGTTCCACAGTCACTGTAAAAAGTACACAGGCTCCAGCAGCCCATCAAAAGAGCTGGCAAGGAAAGCTCCTAGAACTGAAAATGTTTCTGCAAAATAACCAGGGCTTCAGAGATGGATTTTGTCACAAAGTCTTAGAGAAAACTTGTTGCTAAAAGGTACAGTAAAGCAGAAAGACAAATTCTTAATTCCATCTGCAGAGCAAGGTTTGAAAATTATACAGTACAGAAGAACTGGAACCACACACTGAACAATTAAAAATACTAGGTAGCTGCATACTGATTAAATGTCATCTACTTAATGCAAGGATTTCCTTCTATGGAGAAAAATAGCATGTTATAATATAATTAAAGCCTGCATGATAATGTACAAGGTACAAGGGGGTGAACCAAGGTCACTAAGGGTTTGAAGTATTAGACTGCAAGCACAGTAATGCGTATTAAATACAAAAAGCCCTTGCATTTAAAAATAGTTCAAATGGAAAAGAAACAGTGTCTGCACATACCTATACAGCTGTGACAT
The DNA here is from genome assembly GCA_020745705.1 of Hemiprocne comata. Taxonomy (NCBI): domain Eukaryota; kingdom Metazoa; phylum Chordata; class Aves; order Apodiformes; family Apodidae; genus Hemiprocne; species Hemiprocne comata. The sequence goes on from CM036591.1 coordinate 2,699,078, forward strand.
TTTAGTATTGATAGTCAAAAAGAGTACAAAATAGAAGCTAAGATGCTCCGAATGAGAGCTAAATGTTTTTTAAAATTATTTTGTAGAAGCATTCTGAGATTTATTCATATGTACATATTAAAACTTCAAGGAAATAACCAGTAAGACATTAACCTCTCAGGAAGAAATGCTTTCCCTGTCCCTGTTTTTCACACACACAAAAAGTGTTCCTTCTTAACCCAGATGCAAACTTTGATAATTACTCTCCCAAAACATTTGGTTTTCCTTTACCAAATGTTGTAGGTCCCCATTTTAGAACAAATAAAAACATACCCAAAGGTCTAGCCTTGAAGGAAACAGCGACAACAAAACATACCCACGAGTTTAACCTCAACATGGGAGAGGTATAAAGAACCTCTTTCTGCTCAGTACTGTTTATCTTTTAAATGAAAAAGGTCCTCCATTCCGGGGGTCAAAAAAGAGAAAGGAAAAAGAAAAAAAGGAAAGAGAACTGCCTTAATTTCTTCCTTAATTTGAGCTGTCCTCTAACCAACAGCTACTGTTTGTTTCCTTATTTTAGGTCATGTAAGTCAGCTATGCATGCCACACTTTTTAACTCTTTCCCACCTGCTGCTCTCTTACAGCATCAGCTGGGAGCTGAGAAAACCCAGAATGCTGCCAAACCCCAGGGAACCAGGGCTGTACTGGCCCAGACCCATCTGCCAGTGTCCACTGCACCTGGTGACATGCATGAGTCCTTGCAGTTCAACTTGGGCTGAAAAACACCTCAAAAAAAAGTGCAAAAAGGACAAACCCTGCAGTTCCAAGAAATTTTTATTCATACTGCAGGAAACATCAGTTTATCTGTAGAACGAGCCCCTGGCTGCCCAGCCATGCCTCAAGGAAGAAAATCAGTGACAAACACTGACCAAACTTTGTGCTCAGTTGATCAGTTTTCACTGGGCTGCATCACAACGTGTTGTACTGCAGGTGAAAAGTGTCTTAGTAGGGCACAGCACCCTAGCCACACAGGAAGTTTTATTACAGAATCACCAAGGCTGGAAAAGCCCTTTAAGATCATCAAGTCCAGCCTATGACCAACACCACCACACCATCTAGACCATGGCACTAAGTGCCACATCCAGCCTTGCCTTGAACACATCCAGGGATGGTGCCTCCACCACTTCCTTGGGAAGTCTATTCCAATGTCTAATGACCCTCTCCATGAGGAAGTGCTTCCTAATATCCAACCTAAACCTCCCCTGGAGCAGCTTCAGGCTGTGCCCTCTTGTCCTGTCACTGGTTGCCTGGATTTATTCTTCAAATAAACAGCAAATGAGAGCTATTCAAAGTTCAGCTTTAAGAACTGAGTAGCTTCTTTAAATTGGCCATCCCTCTTCATCAACAGCATTTTACAGGCTTCATTTTGAAAAGTCTCAGATGAAGTTGCTGCATTCACAAGTTCAAAAATGAAGCTGTACCCTCAGTTTGGACTTGTCTACTAAAACAAAGAAAAGCAAATACGTAAATTTCTAGTGCATTAAAGTGCCCCATTAGGAGTTCAATCATATTCTGAAATTATGTCTTAATTGGTTTGCTCATAGATGAGCTGTACAGCTAACCAAAAAACTACTGCCATGTAATCATCACTAAATTTCAGATATTGCCACACATTAAATTAACAGCAGATAATGAGTGGGGAAATTAGCTCTATTTCCATAACAGACAAAATCCTTCCCATACTACCTTCAGTGTTTCATATGGTTAGTTTCAATACAGAAAAAATAATACAAACAAAACTCGCTGGAATAGCTAACATTTATTTTGATCAAAAGTCCACACATTCAAAATAAATAGTACAGAGTGCACATCAGATTCGTGTCTCTAATATTTAACTAAAAAGAACTCATTTCTGAACTGCTATACAAATCCCCAAGAGACTGGCCACTATTTCACTTTGTGTGTTGCTGGCTATTTCTTTTCCACATAACTCCTGTCTTTTTTGAGTAGTAATCCCCACGCCCAACTACTCTTGAGATTTTAACACATAAGGTGTTTCCTGGTTCTCACCAGTATCACACACAGATAATTGCAAATGATCTGTAGTTTGAAAAACTCCCGAGAAAGAAAATAACATTATTGGCAGGAAAAAAAACAAGCTAAGGACTCATACGTTTGTAACTGACAGGAGGAAAAGAAACTGAGCTCCTTCCATATAGCTTATTTTTCATATCAGTAGGATAAATTTAGTAGAAGAAGTTAAACCTTCTGGGAAGTATGGACTGGGGAAGTATTTTTGGGAAGTATTCACCTGCTGTTCCATGTTGCTGATTTTTGAGGTCAAAAGCTATGTATTACTTGTATACAAACACATAATATAGATTATTGACTTACCTTTGCTGTCTGAAGGAAATAGATTTCAAAGATCTTGTCTGTAAATGATATATTCTTCAATATTGATGCCTCCAATGACCACCATCCTCAAGAAGAATCTGAAGGAAAACATCACAAAGCAGTAGGTAAGCCAGGTTAGCTGCACCTAGACTGAGGATTTTTTTCAATTTATTTCTTTATTAAGGAGGCACAAAGCAAAATTCTGCATTTCACACAACACATGGATTTATTAGCTGCTGTTAAAACATATAGAAGCACCAGAGCCACTGCATGGGAAGGCATTGATCCACTTGTGGCATACAGCAATTACTCTGCACTAGTATATTTAAGACAAAATATGCCAAATTTGGGAAATTCACTGATATCATAATAAAATAAGAACAGCCGTAATCATCCCATGAGTTAAAGATTAGGAAAGACACATAAAATGACAAATCAGCATTGAAGTCTGCTATATTATAAGCACCAATAGATTCCAAAAAGTTAAATCACCTCCCTAAAATCTGAAAAGCCAAATTAAAAGTAACATCAAGGCAAAGTCCCTAAAAATGCCAGTTATGGTTTCAAAGAAAAAAGCCCAACACATTTTTTAACAGTATAGCCATAAAGTATAATTTATTAGTGCTGTTTTCCTATTTTATTACTGTAACTATGAAAGATTAATTAAAAACATTACTACACTTATGGTAAAGTCAGCAGCAAATGAACTAGTCTGTGTTTGTTCTTTGTTTGGAATCAACTTATGCTCAAATGCCCAAGAGCTACAATATATTTTTATCAGGTCTCAACTTCCTTCATGGAAAGAGAAACCACTTGTCTATTATAACCACGATAAAATTTCCAGAGTATTTGAGGTTGCCAGGGACCTCTGGAGAACATTTGGTCCAGCCCTGTTCTAGCAGAGGAACCTAGAGCTGGTGGCCCAGGACTGTGTCCAGTTGGGAGTTTGAACATCTCTACGGATGGAGACTCCACAGCCTCTCTGGGCAACCTGGTCCAGTGGTCAACCACTCTCACAGTAGAAAGGTGTTTCCTGACACCCAGAATGTCCTTATGTTCTTTGCTCTGGAGAACATTTCCTTCATGAAGGAACTTCAAAGCGTGGCTGTGTAACATGAGACAGGAAGTTTGATAAGAGGCTGAAGTCAGCGTAACCAACCCTGAAGTAAATGCTTGATGGTATCTACAAAATTAAGCCTCACTTGTACCCATATAACACATTCTGAAATACTTTTGCAATCTCTCAGTCCTCCTTTTGCAAGAGATGCCACTAACTAGAAGACTAACCAAGTCAAAAAACTTTGATCTTGTAAACAATTTTCCCCTCTACTCAGTTTGTTCCTCTTGGTCAATCCTTTATCAGATCACTGAGGAATCCAACTTGGAACAAAGGAGAACCTTTTGCTGACTCCAGACAGTGTACAACCACAGCAACAGTCCAGCTCGGGTTAACACACACAACTAATTCACCTTCAATATACATTTTAAAAAAATGTGATGTATCTATTTATCATAAATCATTTGTTTGCAGGCCTGGAACATCAGGACAGATGTGGAAAGGTGATCAGACCACTTAGCAGGCTCTGCAGATGACTCAGTACTGCTTAAAGGCATAACAGTTAAATTCCTCTAAAAGCAAAAACAAAGATTTTTGCAGTTTCCCTGTATCAATGGAAACATTATTTAATCTCAGGTTTATGAAAATGCTTTATCTGAAGTGTCCATGATTTTTTCTTCTGAAGTTAATTCAACTCCCCCCCCCCCAACTTCTATCACCTGAGAATAAACACCTTTCAAATCGACTCATTCAACAAAAAGAAGCAAGTTATTGAATACTGAAATGGATACTCTGCAGAAAAAATAACTGCCAGATCAGTTTCTGAAATAAAATTGCATAGGCTACCATGATTATGCTAACTCCCTTTTTCTAATGAAAAATCTGAAAAAGAAATTGGATGTACACTGTGCCTCGACGCTTGCCAAACCGAGCGCTGATGGATTGGTATGGGAAAAAACTCCAGCTCCAAAATGACCCTATTAAAGTATTAAAAAGCTGCTGGGTAGGAACAGAAAGCCACACTGCCCCAGCAGATGCCACTGCATTTTCAGATACAGTTCAGGACAGAGTGGAGGGGCAGGAGAGGAATGGAAAAAGTATTTCAAATAACGAAAGAAGGAAATACCTTGATGTGCACAGAAGTAGTGAAACAAACAGCCAAACAAGTTCTGTTAATAAGCTGCTCAAAGTCACTAAACAACCCTATTTAAGATACCAAAAGTAGCTTCATTCAGGCCCATATGACCATTAAACCTGTAACAATTACTTTTAATTTAACAGGTCTACATGGTGTGCAGCCAGGACATGGGCTTCTGTGGTTAACCAGGCTTGGCTTGGGCTGTACCTTCCTGGTTTTCTATGCTAAACCAACAAAGTCAGAGGAACACGCTGGTACAGAGGCCAAAGCAGAATTCATCAACAGATTTGCTGAAGAAGTTGAGCATCCTGGAGTTATGGAATCACAGAATGGCTGGGGTTGGAAGGGAGGGAGGGGTTACAAACCAGAAAGCCTACCTACTGACAGGGACATCTTAAAATTGAAGTTGCACTGAGAACCAGAGTAAAACACTTCTTTTTAAAGGCTGAACATATAAATATAGAGCAACTACAAGGAAATAACCAGAACATTTCATTGTGCCATTTTAAATAATTATTCCTCCAAGTGGTTCAGATTTTCCCTACAAGCAACTCTGTGCCTCTAATGAGGTGCTGAGGCTTTCTATCAATTGCCCTTCAAACTTAGCATTCCATTTTCTTAAGAAGTTGAATCACACCCAAATCTTCCCAGATTTTTTAGTTGCCATTGAAAAGACTTTTCTTTTCCCCCCTGACAAGTAAAACATTCTCACTTTGTCTTTTGTGCTCATAGATTTTTTTTTTTTGTGGCACTGAACTGAACAACCCAAATCCTGATATGTAAACTCTGCTCCCATTGCAGATGTTATTTTTTATCAGATTTAATCTTTCTCTCATTCGTAACAACTGCAGTAATTGTAAGGGCATAATTCATTTTGTTCTCAAAACCCCTAAGCCTTCTCGAAGGAGTCTGAGCTTCACATCACAGGGAAAAAGTTTCTTCCTGTGTTAAACCCCATGTTTCAGGGGAGTCTTCTGAATATCTTGGGACCTGTTTATTTTGCTGAACAGCACCCAAGCTTTTCGTTATTCTTCCTTCATATGATTTTATGATCATCATTTTAACAGCCAGAAGGAGTCACTATGATCTCACCTTCAATTAATGTGAATTTACCAATGAAATTAAAACATTTTCCTTTCAATAACACATTCCCTTACTTACAGTACCTAGTTCTGGTATGTCATTTGACACTGACATCAAAAAAGACACAGTTACAAGGCACTAGAAATAAAAGAGAGAGTCAAAGAGGAACTCAAACCAGACAGTTTCCATCTTAAAAAAATAAATCTACATTCTGGTTGGTTTGGGTTTTTTTTTTACATTCTCTAGCACCTTGTTTTGAATGCTGTTCCTCTAAATATCCTAGAGTATGAAGAGTTGGTTCTACAAGATTCTGCATCCTAGTCTGGTGCCAACCCACAAGACATATGTCTCTGCTCAAATGTAAGAATCTGTTTTGATTTTTATTTTTTTTAAAATGTCTTCCTGGACTGGGGACAAAACATTTATGCAGCTACAACTCAGCAGTTAGTATCTGGTGAGACACTAAACTTTCTGAATCCCAAATATATTTTTGTTAATATATTCCCAAACACCAACTTTGAGGAATCTAAACCATCTAAACACATGACAATAATCAGAGTAAATGCTCAAAAATCATTGGGGAAATATAATAAATTGGTTTTAGACATTATTCTTTACGCTTGTGGGTGCTACTAAGTCTTAAAGCCATCAGATTTATTTTCAACCTAAACATTTTATTGCATAGCTATGCAAAAGCATCAATATATTTTTCTAATGTCATTACCTTTCCATTTGTTCCCCCTGTAAGAAATAGAATATAAGAGCTATTTGTGTTTTTTGGGCTAAGGTGGTTTGCTGCTATTATTAACACAACAGCACAAAGTATTGTTGAAACATTTTACAAAAATAACTCAAATGCAGAAAGTGAGACAGGTGAGACCACCCTGACCCCACAACCACATGTCTTTGGGTGAGTCTCTGGGCTGGTCCAGAGCTCCAATGGTGTAACCTCATTTCTCCATTAACTGTCCACATCAACCCCACACTGGGGGTTTGCTGTTCATCAGAATATCACAAATGCAAACAAAAGACACTCTAACCTCAGAAATTAAATATTTGCATTAGTTTCAGCAAGCTACCTTCTTGAAAAAAGTGGACAACAAGTTATCCATGGGACAACAATGTGCCCTTGTGGCCAAGTGAGCCAATAGTATCTGTATTAAGAAGAGTGTGTCCAGCAGGTCAAGGGAGGTTCTCCTCCCCCTCTACTCTGCCCTAGTGACACCACATCTGGAGTCTTGTGTCCAGTTCTGGGCTCACCAGTTCAAGAGGACAGGGATTTATTTACTTGAGGGAGTCCAACAGAGGCTACAAGGATGATGAAGGGACTGGAACACCTGCCTGCTGAGGAAAGGCTGAGAGACCTGGGGCTGTTTAGTCTTGAGAAAAGAAGACTGAGAGGGGACCTTATTAATATCTACAAATATCTGAAGGGTGGGTGTCAGGACTGGGCCAGTCTCTTTTCAGTGGTGCCTTGTGACAGGATGAGGGGAAACGGCACCGAGTGACAACACAGGAAGTTCCACCTCAATGTGAGGAAAAACTTCTTTACTGTGAGGGTGACAGAGCCCTGGGACAGGCTGCCCAGAGAGGTTGTGGAGTCTCCTTCTCTGGAGACTTTCAAGACCTTTCTGGACATGTTCCTGTGTGATCTGCCCTAGGTGTTCCTGCTGTAGCAGGGGGTGGGACTCAATGACCTTCAGAAGTCCCTCCCAACCCCTATGATTCTATGAAAAAAGCCAACTTCTGCACAGGCATAAATCAAAGTAACTTTGATGAAGTTATATGGGTTTAAACCACATGGGTGAAAAACATGCCTGAGCTTCACGTGTTTAGGTACTAAAGAAACCCAGTATCTTGGAGCAATGCAAAATCTCTGACCATTTTCTTTTTTAAATAAGGGAATATATCTATATGAGAGGCACTACCACAGAAATACTAGAAAGCCTTTGCAATCTCCATCAGTCATTTGCCTCTGGGAGGTATGTTTGTCTTAGTTGTGAGGAAAAACCACCTTACAGTCCTAGGTAGGTTATTTCATACCAACATCAATGCAGGCAGAAAACGTTAGACATTTCAGCACAAAGATATCTGCAAGCAGCTACACAAGGGAAACCTTTCTAAATGTTATTTTAGTGGCAAATGTAAAGGACTAGTAGATATGGAAAACCCTGAAGAGATGTTTTGTTTCCCAGCCTCCTATTTTTACATGGCACACTGGTGATCACACCTGATGTGTGTAGTGGAAGAGGAAGAAAGCCACAGGAAGAAGCAGTGCACAAAACACCATGAGATCCTTAGCAAGGTTACACTCTCCTCTGATTTTAGAAGCCACAGGACGATTCACCTTGGTTGCAAAGGCCATAAAAGAAATAGGAGGAAACCCACCAGTTTCTTTCTTTGTTCCACAATAATGCAGAAAAGGCAGCCTCAGTATTTTTCTAAATTAATAGTTTTAAGCGAGAAATAAATAACCAGGTCTGTCTTGTTTCTGTCAGATGAGCAAGCAAGAACTAATGAGATCGCATGACAGATGACTGCTCCAACATCATTCGAAGAAAGAACTTCACCCTGCTTTCAACTGTTGTTTATCATTTTATTTACACCAACATCACAGAATTTTGTAATTAGCATTAGAAAAACAGGAGGCAATTTAACTGAAAGGATGAAAAGCCTCACTAACTTTATCACCAGTAAGTTGGTGAAGGCCAGTCTTGGCAGCTCTCAAGCATTCTCCAGCCCATGTCATTAATGGAACTTCTCATCATTGCACCAAGCAAAGGAGGACTTGGCAATGCAGCTCACCAGAGTCCTCAGGGCAAAACCCTGTGGTGTGGGGCTGCCTCCATCTGGGCATCGTTTCTGTCACACATACTTGCCTAGATATGTCTTTCTGGACAACATTTAAGACTAAAACATATGTGTGTACATATAAACCCTGTATTGAAAAGCATACATAAAAGACAATATTTTATGTATAAAGAGAGCTGATACTTTATTTTTTAATATAGTAATAATCCCAGTATTATTTAAAGTTCTGAGAGCAAAACAATATTTCTGGAAAAAATCCAACAAATCAACCAGCCCTCCAAACCAAACCATTCTATGACCCAATGAGACACAAACTACATTATAAAGAAATTCCATCTCTCTTCCAAAGCTGAATATTTAAATTTCTTTCCTTTCTAGGTTATTTATAAATACTTTTTTAGCACCTAACGTCTCTTTAAAGCTGAACAGTTTAACAACTTCTACTAGTAGCAAAAGCAAAATTCTACTAGTAGTGAAAGCAAAATTCTCCATGGAGATTGTCTAATGTGCAACCATCTCCTAAAGGCTGATAAGAGTTTAGGCTGTACATCTTAGCAACTTAAAACTATACTTGAGCCTATACAAGGGGTGGAACAAGCTAAAAGAAAAAAAGAAAGCAAACACACAAAAAAAAGCCCCAAAGCTCCCAAAAAATCCCCTATGGACCCAACCACTACAGAAGTGTGCTCCCCTCACCTCCGTCCCTGCCACGCATTAGATCATGCCATATCATTCCCTCACACATTCATATGGATTCTAAACTTTTCTTTCTTGTTCTCCCTTATTTGATCCCACCTGAAGAGCAGAGGGTGCTCTGGAAGCTCGAGTGCTTTCCCTGAGTACAGAAGTTATGACTCATGCAACTGAGCATGCAGAAGCTTTTACATCCTTTTCCTTCACATTTCAGCTGGTCTCTGAGTCAGGCTACCCAAGCAGTATCTCCATCATCCTCAGCTATAGGAAGAACGTTGAGCTTATACTCTTAATCTATCAGGAACAACAAACCAGGAAACTTGGCACTTCCATGGGAACAGGAGGAATACTGGGAGCAGACCAAAGTGAAGCCAGAGTGGGAACCTGGAGTTACTATGGACACCAATGCTAAGAGCCTTATTTTGCTAGGAGCAGCCCAGAAATGAAGACAGGAGATGGGAAGAATTCCTTATTCATGTAAGTCCAACAGAGGAAAACTGGGGGAAGGTAAGCCCAGTGCTGCCTTAAGAAAATTATTATCCACAGCAAACTAGGTCATAGAAGTGAGTAGGGTTTACTAAATATATACTTGATTTGTAGTTAAGTGACCACTGCCAAAGTAATGAGCTTAACTCACATTTCACTCAAGTACTCCTCTGTAGTCTGAGGTTCTACACAACAGCTACACAATCAGTCACACTAAATATCAGCAAACTTGAAGAAACTCTAAAAAAAGATAGTTCTGATCATTTCAAAACTTCCATGTGCAAAAGAAAATCCTTTGTGTCTCTAGTGCCATTCATCCAAACACCAAACGGATCTTAAAATACACTCCCTAACACCATTTGTTTCCCAAGGCATGTGAAGATGACAGAGTTCTTGGTTTACTAACAGAAAACTGTGGCAGAGTGATTGAGTGACCACCTCAAATGCTTGGTATGTTAGTGACACAGTTGGAAACAAAATACAGCATTTCTGTCAATTGTAATCTTGTTGTTACAACGCTGTGAAGATGCTAGAAATTCTTGTGAAAATGTGTAAACCAAGAAAACTGAATGCAAGGATTGGGAATACTACCTCGTGTTCATTTCTGCACTGAAGAAAGACACCAGAAAAATATTTGTATAACTGTGCAAGCATTGCCACGCTTTGTAACACAATGTTCTTCCTCTGCTCTTTAGATGGTTCCAAAAATATTCACCTCGGATTTGTGGCAGTTGCTATCACCCTAACAACATTTTACAGCTCCAGGGCAGTCTATGGCTACAACAAATCTGTAGAGAACTGATGTCATAGTAATAATTTTTCTAAACACAGAACTAAAGACTGAAGGAACTGCATTATACAACTGCAGACACAAAGCTTTAGTTTCTGAATGGCTATTGCCTATTGATACTTGCATTTAAAACCTGCAAAGATGTTACAAAAGCTGGACTAAAGTTCTATTTTTGGTTGATTTGGAGAAAACAGCACACTGACATTTACTGTTGTAACATTATTAGTGTTCTCGTGCTTTCAAACACTGAATACCAGAAATCATGACGCTGAATTACAAAAAAAACAACTGAAAAGAGGACACTGCACAGCAGATAAAACACTGACATCTCTTCAGATCCCTTTTTTTTTTTTAAATGGAAAAAATGGCAGTGTTGAGCCTCAATTGTTTCAAGAAATATTCCTCTCCTCCAAAATTAAATTAGAAACATTTAGAAGCACAAAATGCTGTAAATTGAAGAATGTATGAATTTGTGATGATTATGCAGCAAAAGAAAAAATACATCTCTTCAGATATGTCTCTTGTTTTATTTTCTGTCTTCTTTAAAGAACAGAAAAGGCAATCAAATGCAACAGAAAAATTGTATTAATTGGCTGATCTCATGATGGTTTCCATTCAACAGTATTTTTCCATTCATTTAGCTAAAGCCTAATTATTCAGCACAAACTGCAAAGTTTTATACCACATTTCAAATACCAATAGGCAGGAAACTGGGTACTACATGAAGAAGGACACAGGGACATGACTGCAGCCTGTTACCTGTTCAGCAGAGTCATGAGTTGGTATCAGGTACCAGGTTAGCCAGATCTTAGAATCATAGACTGGTTGGGGTTGGAAGGGACCTTAAAGATCATCCAGTTCCAACCCCCCTGCCATGGGCAGGGACACCTCCCACTAGACCAGGTTGCTCCAAGCCCCATCCAACCTGCCCTTGAACACTTCCAGGGATGGAAGTTCCAGATGCCTGATAGCATCAACTTTAAGTGGCATTCAGTAGAGCAATGGTTCTTTTTTACCTCTTCACTATCCTATTCAAAATTTCCCACCTGACCAAAAAAAAAAAAAGCCAGCCCAAAAAACCCACTAACAAAACCCCAGGAACATGAGAGGAAGAGGCATATGGGGCCACAGCACTACAAGATGGATGGCACCCACTGGTGGATCCAAGCATAGGTGTCTGCATGTGTACAGAGCTCCTGCCACTGGGCAGGGGAGTTGGAACAGGACAGTGTTGAATCCTCAAAAATCATTTTAGGTAGAAGACTTAAAATGAAAACTCTGGAATCACTGGATTTCCAAGATGCATTGATAGCAGTATGAAAGGGAGAGCTGCTCTGCCTGGTTACAGGTACTACCATGGCTTGGGGCTTCCTCTGTGTCTGAATTACTTGATGTTCTCCTGATAACTGTAACTTATTCAACTTTGATTAATGTTTAAGCAATAAGTCTTGGTGCAATTGTAAGTAAACTTACATGGATATTTCCATGAATCCATAAATATCTTATTTATTTTTTAAGGACAGGAATGAGGAAGGTGGTCTAGGAAGAGCATTTGGCTGAAAACTGAGAATTATAGTTAGTAGGTTTCAGGGGTCTTTTCTGAATTTTCACTTCAATATTCAACTGCTAATACTGCACATCATTTCCCAGAACAAGAATCATCTTTTGTCTGTACTGCAACATCTCCAGTTGTATAAAGGACTTCTCATTTGATGCAACTCCCAGAAACAAATCAATTCACAAGTGCCCCCAAATCCCACAAGATTTAACAGAGGAATATTTCTTTATATTAGCAGTCAACACTCACCAAGCTGAAATCTAGTAAGACTTTTTATATGATTAAAACGTTTTTAATGTATGTATCTGATCACATAAGCCTGTCACCCACTTTTTAAAGCTTTACATTCACATGTACCTATTATTCTACCTCCTTTCCCTTCGCCCTGATGTCTGGAAGCCAGCAGGACAGCAGGGCCACCCACCTCCTGAAACAAATACACAACCAGCTGCTGCTGGGGATACCAAAGAGGAGGCACCACGGGTTCTGACAATGGGAAAAAACAAACATGAAAGGTAAGGAAAAGCAGATGAAAGCTGGGGACATGCCCTAAATACCAACATGTCTCATTGTCCCAGCCTGGCTTTGAAAAAGACCCCTAGAAGACAGGAAAGATTTTTTGAAGGACAAATAAGAGCCATCAAACACATGAATTAAACAGGAACTAACCAAAGAAAGTTTGCTCAGTGGTCAGGTAACCCAGGACATGCTTTGCTTTTGCTTCTAATGATGCTAGAAAAAAAAAAGTTGGGAAAACAATCTTTTTCGTCCTGCTGTTTACCTTAATTAAGGGAAAAGCAACTAACTCTGCAAGTAACATCCACTCAATGTTTAAGCTGAAAGTGGGGGTCATATTTACTATTCTTTTTTCCTCCTCCATTAACATAAGATTTGTAGCTCTGCCATAATTATAATGCTTTTAAAACAAGGCTGTATACAAGTATCAAATTCTGATTGATTACTATCAGGAACAATGAGAATCCTCTTCCAAAACTTCATTTCTTCCTTTTGCCAAACTTAGATCAGCTGCTATTTAGCTGATGATTTAGGAGCCTCCACAAAAGGCATCAGGAGCAATTTAGTTACACAGGTCTAATTTAGTAAAAAATAGCTTGTGAGATGATTGTATTACTAACAGAAAGGAATTTATATCCTTTTTCAGCTCTATGCACAGTACATACTGATCAGTCCCATGGAACCTGCAAATCACTCCAGGATGAAACTCCAGAATACTCCTCAAATGGAATAATGTAATTTTTTTTTTTTAATAGAAAATTTATTTGAACTTATGGCTGTATTCCTTCCTTGGTAAAATAACAGATAAAAACCAACTTTCTCCTGGTTCACTGTGCTGCCTTCTTGAAAGGCAGAATTTCTAGATATATTAAAAAAGGAAAACCTTTAGCAGGTTTTTGCTTTTTTTAATTTTTTTTTTTTTTAATAAGGAAAACCATAATTCTGGATGGACTTCATAATTTTATTTCTTGTTTAAACCTCATTTCCCCCTGGTATATTTGGCTATCAGATTAACTGTTTCTCTGTGTCAAATCGACTGTGCCATTTAATCAGCTTAGTTCAACTGTAATTTTGTGCTATTAACAAAGTGGACTTAGGCATCAGGGAGTACTTGTTTCTGTGTGGCTCTCAGATCCCACATCCAACCTTCAGATGGACACCTTCAGTGATACCAAGCTTTTCCAGGATTCCTGTGCTTTCAGGAGCTCAGAAGGCCAACCAGACCCATGCTCAGCCAGACATGCCCGTTTAAGACACATTTAGAAGAAAAGATCATCTGCTATTAAAGGTCTTGGCGATGTAGGTATCTTCTGAAGGGCCTTTCCAGCTCTGAAGATGCATCTAATGCAGCTTCAAAAATTCTGGCTTTAGCCAGCCATTCCTTCTGATACTGCTGCCTTTATCATTTTTGTCTCCACCATTACTCTTTCCATCTTACCTTTACTAAAAAGAAAACCTTCCAGGGAAACTGCCTTTATAGGAATAAAGGGTTTGAGAGGCATCAGCAGCACTGCTATCACATGAGGACATCTCCACGCCGGGCACACGGACAATTAAGTCAGAAGCAGATAAAAGCAGTATTCCCTTCCTACTTGGCTGAAATGAGGTTTGGAAATTTTTGTGAAGAAAATGACCTTGTTAATTTTTTAAGACGTCTCCCAGAAGAACCATAATCATCAGATCCCTGTTTCACAGTCGTCAGGAGGAATTACAAGGATTGTGTTGCTTAACTTCCTTAGTATCCAGATATATCAAGTATGCAGTTCATCTCTTCACAGCCTAAAAGCACAGGGGGTTTTTGTAGTAAATGCTGTTTTATGGAAATAATTGGTAAGACAGGTTGCTCTCTAAGAAAGGGAAAGATGGAGCGTCTGCATTTCAGTAAGAGCCTCTTGGGGCAGCAAGGAGGCATGTGAGCTCAAGAAAATGTTGTGGTTTAAATCTTAGGGAGAGATTTAAATATTTTTGTCACATTGGATAAAATACTCCATAATATCTCTTCTTTAATTATGGAGCAAACACTTAAGAGGGCCAGAGCTCCAGTTCCATCCAGGCAACACTTCATCACCAAGTTGGAAGTGACGACTGACTAGAGTTCAGCTGCTCAAATCCAGAGAAGCACAGAAAGTAATGGAAAGCCACCCAGATTGACTGTTTTATTATTGAAAATCACACACAGAATCACAGAATCGTAGGGGTTGGAAGGGACTTCTGGAGATCGTTGAGTCCAAACCCCCTGCCAGAGCAGGACCACCAGAATCTAGGGCAGGTCACACAGAAACACATCCAGAGGAGTCTTGGAAGTCTCCAGAGAAGGAGACTCCACAACCTCTCCGGGCAGCCTGTCCCAGTGCTCTGTCACACTCACAGTAATGAAGTTCTTCTACATGTTGAGGTGGAACTTCCTGTGTTCCAGTTTGCATCCACTGCCCCTCATCCTATCACAGGGCACCACTGAAAAGAGATTGGCCCTTCCTTCTTGACACCCACCCTTCAGATATTTACAGATATTAATAAGATCCCCTCTCAGTCTCCTCCAGACTGAACAGCCCCAGGTCTCTCAGCCTTTCCTCATCAGACAGATGTTCCAGCCCCTTAATCATCCTCGTAGCCTCTGTTGGACTCCCTCAAGTAAATCCCTGTCCCTCTTGAACTGGTGAGCCCAGAATTGGACACAATACTCCAGATGGGGTCTCACTAGGGCAGAGTGGAAGGGAAGGAGAACCTCCCTCAATCTGCTGGACACACTCTTCTTAATGCACCCCAGGATACCATTGGCATTCTTGGCCACAAGGGCACATTGCTGCCCCATGGATAACTTGTTGTCCAGCAGGACAATGAGAATAAGGTCATGTTGATAGCTCCGATTTTGAACAATTTTAGAAACAACTTTCATCTTCAGCGACAGAACTTAGAAGTTTCTCAGAAGCATTGTATATTTGAACAGACTTCTTACTCAGTTCCTAATGGTTATTTGGGATATGTAGAAGACTGGAAATATGAGAGAAAAAGAAAAATCTAAGGGCACTTTTGAATGTACATCTTCTTTAAGGTTCCTTCCAACTCAAACCATTCTATGATTCTATGATCTTCTCCAGTACCAAGTCTGTCACAGAATTGCTGCTTGGTCCTCAGCTGCATGTTTCCCACCTGGACCTTACAGTGCTGCAGCCACCTCAACGTGCAGAGACAAATATTTGCAGAGCCATACTGGAAACCACAGCACTGAAATTATTTGGGCTTACAGCAAAAAAACAAAACAAAACCCCCCAAAGAAACCAAAACTGAACCTATGAAAGGAATGCAGCTAACTACCTTCCCCCTCCCATAAAATCACAGTAAACTTGGCTTTATCTGCATATCCATTTAATTAGGCCATAGATACACCATTACAAGCACTTTTACTGGTGCAAGTAAAAAAGGGGAGAAAAACCTTCATGTGGAGAAGGAATCAAATGCCCAAGAGGAAGTGGGCAGAAACTTCTCCAACCAGCTTGGCTGCTGGAGAAAACTGCAGAAGCATTCTTTTGATGGCAGTGTTGCTAAACCCAGTTTAAATCACCACTGTAAACCCCCAAAGGAATTTTGATCTGTAAGAATTTTATGACACTGGAGATAACACTAGCAGGTTTGTTTTTTTTAAGGAAATACATCAAAAGCTTTGCTAAGAGTATCCATAATGTTATTGTTAAAAATTATCATCCATTTAACCCATTTAGAAGTTTAAATTCAGGATTTTGGTTTGTTATTTCTTTACCTCCTGTCGGTGGTTAACAGACCACAAATATACAGCCCTCCCTTCTTGCTCTTCTAGAATTATCCTGATCTCAAGTACTAATTACTCTAAAGTACTAATTGCCATCTAGATCCTCCTGATGGTGAACTAAGCAGTAGCATTTAGATATACTCAGAAGAGAAAGCAGAAAACTTCTATAAAGGCTTAATAATAATGTCCTCCTCCCTAGGTCTCTACCCACTTCAGTCCAGTTTTTTTTAAATTTTTTTTTTCAGCTCGTCTAAAACTAAATCCTGAACTACCCAGATCTCTCTTCCTACCAAGTCCCACACTGTGCCCAGACCTGCTACCATCAGTCAGTCATGAAATCAGGACTTGGTACTGCGAGGTCCTTCGGCCCCGTGAAGCTGTGCAGGCACCATCACAGCAGCTCCCAGGGATGCAGAGATTCACATCCATGCCTCAAAAATGTAACCCATTCTTTTATGTACCCATATGGGATGATTCTACATCGAGTGGTTAAGCTAAAGGAAAGAAACAGGAAAACAAAACAAAGAGCAAAAAAAAAAAAAGGGCCTTTGTCCTGAAACTGTTTTTGCTTTGCTTTCCTTGGAAGAGCAGTTGAAAAAACCACTAGTGTTGCAGAATGCTCCTTCGTGACATTTAGCCTTAATCTTCTCTTTCTTCATTTCACTGCTTTATTTCCAGCTATAAGCCCCCATGCTAGCCTGAATATTTCCTTTTTATCTTTAGCTGTTTACAATGTCAGATAGATCCTGTTAAGTCTTGTGTTGCCCATTCCCTTTCCTCAGTCTTTCTCTACCATCACCAGAGACCAGACACAGGCACACTCAGGTGCCTCCAAGAACCAACCACCATTTTAGGTCAGAAGTACCAGTAGTGAATCATCTGCCTGGAATTCCCTGGAGTGTGTGGCCACAAAGAAATAGCTCCAAGTCATGCAAGCAGTTACATCCTTTTCAGTGGATTGCACTGAGGTCCTAAAATGTGATGTTTGTGCCCAGCTCTCACACACCATGAAGCATAGAGCTCTAACACTAACATTCCAAAAAACTGGGCATTTCCTGAAATCTTCTGATTTTGGGAATCTGTGGACAGCAAATACATGCAAACATGAAAATACACAAACCAAAAAAATCCCGACCAAAACCCTATGCACGGAAATGCTAAATATTTTTGCATGCAAAGTAGATATACAATGATGTGTTTTTATATGAAATCAACCTAGATAAACCACAGAATCACCAAGGCTGGAAAAGACCTTTAAGATCATCAAGTCCAGCCTATGACCAACACCACCACACCATCTAGACCACTAAGTGCCACATCCAGCCTTGCCTTGAACACATCCAGGGATGGTGCCTCCACCACTTCCCTGGGAAGTCCATTCCAATGTCTAATCACCCTCTCTGTGAGGAAGTGCTTCCTAATATCCAACCTAAACCTCCCTTGGAGCAGCTTCAGGCTGTGCCCTCTTGTCCTGTCACTGGTTGCCTGGAAAAGGAACCCAGCCCCCACCTGACTCCAACCTCCCTTCAGGTAGCTGAAGAGAGTGATGAGGTCCCCCCTGAGCCTCCTCGTCTCCAGGCTAAACAACCCCAGCTCCCTCAGCCTCTCCCTATAAGACTTTCTTTATAATCCTGGCTTTTTGAACACAGCCTTATGGCAATAAACCCAACACTTTGGATAAAAAAAAAATAATTAAAACAGAGCAAAGGTAACTTGATGATCAGAAATTGGTATCAGGTTTCTGTATTTTCATGTTCCAACTACAGGTTCCTGTTTCTGCCCCACACCTCACCCTTCCCCCAGCACTAACACAACCAACCACACCAGAAACTGAGCCTCAAAACTAACCTGTTTTCTTGTTGTACTAATTATAACTTAGGTTAAATTCTTGATGTAATTCATCATAAAAACACTTGTGCAGGCAAAAGACAGGCACTGAGAAGATGGTAATAGACATGAGCTTCTTTTGGTGGCTGACCATACATGGTGCACACGAAAGTAACTGTGGAGAAATTAGGCCATGTGGAGGTCTGTAGAATAGAGATGGAAGCCTGTAAACACTGGAGTCATCATGGTCACAGGCCAGAGTTACCCACAGTGTACATACCCAGCAGAGTACATTTAGCCTAAAACCTCCTGTTCCTCTTATTCCACAGAATAACTGCCTTAGTATAGGTTAGAATCACAGAAACATGCCAATTGGAAAGGACCTCTGGAGGTCTCCAGTCCAACATCTTGCTAAAATGATGTCCTACCAGATCAGGATGCTCAGGGCATTGACACTTCATATTTCACATACCTTTGAAAACAGATTTTTACAACCTGTCCGGTGGCTGACCACCTTCATGATGACTTCATTTTCTTTACATCTAACTGGAATCTCCTTTTTTCTAACCTGTGTCCATCGCCTCTCACTGTGCACCTCTAGGACAAGTCTGCTTCTGCCTTCTTCATGCTCCCCAACCACGTGGAAATGCCCATTTAGAATTTCTTCTCCTTGGATGACAACCAACTCCGTACTTTGCGTACCAGTAAACCCACAAGTCTATCTCATATTCATCTTACAGATACAAAATGGGCCCCATTTACTGTAGAAGTGAAGCATAAACATGCAGCAAGAGTCTACAAGAGGTGAGCAGGGAAAGTTTAATAAATCTCCTTATATCCAACCAACAGCTCCATTTCAACTGCTCCTTCCACTATTCAGTGCAATTACACCTCAGCACACAAATAATTTTCAGTTGCTGCAGCCAGCTCG
Source organism: Hemiprocne comata (assembly GCA_020745705.1). Taxonomy (NCBI): domain Eukaryota; kingdom Metazoa; phylum Chordata; class Aves; order Apodiformes; family Apodidae; genus Hemiprocne; species Hemiprocne comata. The sequence goes on from CM036591.1 coordinate 2,718,107, forward strand.
GCAGGAGAAGATTTAAATCTGGATTTTCTTGTACCATAACTTTTCATTTCTTGGTTGTCAAGGTCTGAGATATTCGGAATTCTGTGCACTGTAAGAGAAAGATAATGCCAACTAATCTCAACACCTCATCAAGTTTTTCGTTTTTCTTTTGAAACATAAGGAAATATTTTTGAAAGTAAGTTGGGCCCTTTCTGACCGCTGAGGTTACAGTGTCAGTTTGTTGTTGAGTCACACTGTTGTCATTAGCAAAAGGTACAGATGCCATGGATTTCTTAGGTCTTCAACCACTTACTGTAAATAACATCATAATTTAATCATCATAATAATCTTTGTTTTTAACATGCTTAGAAGGTAAAGTTGCTTCCACGTCAGGGAGGGGGAAAAACCACCCTGTGGAAGAACATGTGTTCCCAACTCTTGACTGCTTCACAGCAGACTACAGTAACACCAAAGAAATATTCTTTTTCTGTCTCTGCTCTCCCTGTAACCACAAATCACCACCAGCACATGATCCTCCCACCACTGCCTTGACTTCCTCCATACTATGAGGCTCTTGCAAGGTATCGTGCTTAGCTGGTCTCTAGTCATCACTGTCCTGCTGGGCACCAGACCTGGTTTGGGCACTGAAGTGACCTCTCTCCCTTTTAAAGGGCTCTGGCCCAGCACAGTCACATTCAAACACCTTTGGATGAGCTGCTATCCAAGATCCAGCTCATTTTATGTTAGGCAAGGTTTCCACAGTCCCTTACTTCACTGGATGTAAGTCTATGCTCCTTCTAACAGGGCCATCTTGTTCTCCCACAGACCTACTCTGTCATTCCCACTACCTCTGCATGCTAGCATGGACATTTACAGGGCCAGGCAAGCCAGGCTGAGCACCTGGTCTGAGCAAAACCTACTCTGGGGGAGAAGGGAGGAGGGCACGATATTGGCTTTTCAATGGTGTAAAAATCATTAGTACAAACACTTAAAATCAGTGTTAAGGCTTTCCTTAAAATCCTATGTTAACTTCACGCTACCTTGACCCTTTCTGCAATACTAACAGTCCTTTATTTTTGAAAGCCTTGACAAGATGGACAATTGTACTATTTTCTACTTTCTACAGTTTAACTATAGTTTCTAATATAAAATTACATCACAAAACTTCACTGAAACACTTTACATGAATGGCCCCATTCTTAGCTGAATGGGAATTCCCCACGGACAATAACAGGGTCTAAAATAGCTCCAAGATGTAAAACTCTCTTTTTTCTCCCTGGGTGCTCCCATCTGCCTCCTCCTACATCACCATCACGTGCTGAACCCACTCTAGGTTCCCTCAATGTCCCTCCCTAGCTTCTTCCCAACAATTCCCATCAGATATTTCCTGAACATCTAAGAATACTGACTTCTCTTCCCAAACACGTGGTTGCTGTAGCAGGATCTGATGCAGGGACCAGAGGGGGGCACGAGAAGCCAGGAGTGGCCACAAGCGTGGAGCCTCCCAGACCTGGCCTCGTGTACAAGGACATTTCTGACACACTTGTCTGTATATGGAAAGCCTCCCGTGTGATTTAGGGATTATAAAGAGGAAGCTATTCCTATGGTCTTAAAACCAATATACTGAGTGATCAGAGCACCCCTAATGCTGCCACAGGAGGCTGTGGAGGACAGAAGTATAAATGCCTTCAAAAAGGAAACGCAAGTTATAGACTACAGATCCATTAGTAACTATTAAAACCACACGAGTCCAACCTTCATTTCTACATGTCTGCTGGTATCTGAGGTTCTGATGATCAATAGAGTGTATCTCTATACATCCACTGTCACAGATGGGATACAGAAAGGGCTGCAGATGGACCACAGAGCTGACCCTGTGCAGCCCTCCTGAAGAGAGGAACAGACCTCCAGACCACAGGACAACCTCCAGGCAGCCAGGAGGAATGCAGGCTGCTGCCCCTTCCCCTCCACACAAATCCGAGTTTAGACACAAAGCCTGACAATAGGAGACTGAGATTTTTGTTTCTATTACAAACTAAAAGCCTTACTAATTTCCTTATTTTTATGATTTTCCCCCTAGTCTCCTTCCTTTTCTACAAGCTTTGCTTTTCTGCCACGACAGCCCCAAAATCGATCCCTTATTTCTGAGCACAGCTGTTTGGGCTCCTCATACTTCTTCATCCATCCATTGCCCCAAATTCAATCCCATTCATTTTCACCTGTGTATTCCCTCTATTGGTGCCATTTCTCCTCACCATCCCCTATTTTCTTATTTTACATCAATAACAATCTCATGAACTAAAAATACCATGACTACCTCATTTTAGTCTGTAAATAGTTCCTCACATTAGGAACCTCTCAGCCTAATACACTTCCAGTTCCGTGTCCAATATGACTACATCTTCTGACTTTCATCTTCTCTACACTTAACCAGTTGTGCCACAGGTGGAAAAGCCAAGTATGCTTCTTGGCTACTCCTGCAGGTCAATGTACATCATTTGTTTTCTTCCACAAAACTGTGGGCAAGCTTGCATCAAACAGACACCAGGTTCTCACAACAAGCATAAAAAAGTAACTGCAAAAGAAAAACCCCAAAGAATGTGACAAACCCAAACTGCAGAACACACTGACTTTGCTGCAGGGATAAAGTTGGAATGGATGGTACACACAGTTCCAGGCAGTCTGATTGCCTGTCTGCCTGCAAAACCTTCAGCCAGATTTCCCTGCACGTGTTTATTTTAAACTACTGGACAACGTATTTGGCAAATATGGCTCAGAAGAATAAAACTCCTTCATTAGTAACTTCAGAATTGCTTACTTAAAGGTCTCTGCAGTAGCTGGCAGAAATTTTGCAAAGCTGAGATTGATAGATGATGAAAGAAAGCCTTAACCTCAGCTATAAACAAAGAACAGAAAATTCACTTAAACCAAAAAAATGTTCAAGTTTGAGAAACAGTGGGCTGGGTTTTTTTCAGCTCATTAATTACCTCCTGCTCTCTGAAAAAAAAAAAAAAACAGAACCATTTTTAAGACAGTAAGTCCAAGAATGCTGAAGCAGTCCAAAGATCCTGCTCCACCTTAGATTTTACAGCCACAGTTCAATACCAGCGTTCCCATAAGACCAACTAAATCCCAGGGAACACCATGACTTGGAATAACACAAGTTTAAATTAAAATTGTACAGTTCCATATTACCTGCGTAAAGTGTAAAAATAATCAACACCAGTAAAACATCCGCAGTCAGAATCATTCTTGTTTACAGCACAATTCAGTTACTGCTTCATCAGTTCAACCAAGCTTCATTCCTCTCAAGGGGGAGTCCCAAACTTCACCCTCATAGTCTGAGCAGGTAAATTCCAAAAGCAGAACTACTTCTACAGTTAAACTCTAACAGTCTCTAGGGGTGTGGAAAAAAAAAAAATATATCCAGAGAAAAGCAGATGCAAAGTTTAGATCCCACAGGTACTATTTTTAAGTTACTACTTCCAGGATCCCTCTTTTAGGGATATCAGACAATTAGGTTAACAAGTCTCAAACTACTGCTGTATTTGATGAAAGAACATCAATCTTCATGACTGTTTAATGTAAGTAGTGAACAACAAGGTAAACAGAAATTAGAGTCCACAAAACATAAAAATGGCAAAGAAAGGATTTGTTACAATTTTTAGGATAATTACTCGGTAGTACTAATAATTGCATTAATTAGTATTTCAAGTGATAACACATCTCAGAGTTGTTTAAAATATGTAAATATCTACATGGCAAATGTGTGCCTGAAATTGGAAATAAAGCAGATTAATTGAAGTAAAGACAAAATACATTTATGAGTTTTACGTGGTATTTCAAAGAAGAGGTAAAAAAAAAAAGAACGGAGCTGTAGAAAAAAATTGGAAAGTGAGTATGAGTATGTCAAAGCTTTGAACCTAAAGTGAGAGTAGCTCACTGAGTAAATGAGGAATAAAGTTCCAAATAGGTAACAATAAAGATTATCTATAGTAGTGATACCGAGCTGAGAGCATAGGAGCACAAATGACTAACAAGTCTAATTAGAGTAACTGTTTATTATATTTATAAAACCTTCAGAGACTACAGGCAGATGCTTACATAGGCACCAGATACCTTTAAAATGGACTTTTCAATGAGAAGAACTTGTAGCACCAAAATGAACAAGGAAGTTTCATAAAAGGCTGTAAGAACATGCGTGGCAGGAAAGAAAACATCATGAAAAAGGCAAACACTCCCCCAAACCAAAATCACACAGCAGCCATTCATCAACTGCTAAAAAGCTGCTGAAACCCTAGAAATAGAATTGCTCTTTGGAAGCACCTCCTAAGAAAATTTCAAAACATGAGCGCTGGGGACAAGCCCCCATGGGACATCACACATGAACAACTACAAAAGCCAACTTCAAGAGATGACAAAGTGCAACTTCTATTGCATTTCCACTACTGCTCTTTCTCAAGAGTTAAACCGTTGAAGAAACAGTCCATGAAAGTTACATCAGAAGAAACCAGAAAATACAGAGCAAACCCATTTACCATCTGCTGGTGCCCCTAGAACAGCACATGGGATGGCAGAGCTGCTGTCTGACGGACATGGATGTAGACTGGCAATGGTGACAACCCACCCCCTGCAACTCCAAGCTCCTTTCATTTAGAAACCCTCCAGTGACACCAAATACTGGTAACTGCAGTTCCACCTTGAACTACAGCTTGTGCTACTTCGAGATCACACAGAGAGATCAGTCACTGCAAGCTGTCAAGAGGAGCAGAACATTACTTTCTCAGTATTTCAATAAATTATAGCTTCAGCTAGGCTCAGAAGGCTGGAAGCTTCACAACAGTTCTGCATAACAGGAAAACATGTATCTGGGCAACAGTGGATGCACCTATAGCAAGGAGACTGCAGAATTTTCATTCATCAACATTTCCTATTATTCAGTAGCATAGTATCTTTAGTTGGGTTGGTTTAACCATTTGGGTTGGAAGGGACCTTTCAAAGCCATCTAGTCCAGCCCCCTGCAGTGAGCAGAGACATCTTCAACCACATCAGGTTGCTCAGAGCCCCATCCAATGTTTCCAGGGATGGGGCATCTCCCACCCTCTGGGCAACATATAACAGTGTCTCACTATCCTCATAGGAAAGCATTTCTTCCTAGCATTTAGTCTAAACCTCCCCTTTTTAGTTTAAAACCATCATCCCTTGCCCTGTTGAAACAGGCCCTGCTAAAACATCTGTTTTGTGCAAGAAAAAGCAACTGGAGAACTTCTGAACTACGTAGCCAAAGAGTCTGCAGTTGCTTTGAAAAACCTGGAACCTTTCACAAAAAAACAAGTCTACTAGAAGCTGCAACCAGCAACCATTCCTTGTTTTCAGAAGATTTTATAAGGAGGTTTGAAGGATCTCCTCCCATCAATCTCACACTTGGCAGCATTTACATGTGGAGGGAAGTATAAAAAGAGAGCTCACTCCTCTGCCAAGGCAGGTTAAGAGAATGCTGATGCAGTGATATTTAAATGCAATCTCTCACACTTGCAAGTGTCAGAACATACTAATTTTTATTAGCATATTCATAACCTAGTACCAGAAATATTCGAATACAGGGAAATTATCTTGTTTATAAAGCTTATTAAATTATAGAAATGAAAAAATTATCTAAAAATGCTCTGGCTGTACAAGAATTCTTGACTTTAGTCAATGAAAAAAATCAAATAAATTAACAAATAGATTTCTTCCAAGTAAATACTTGATATTTGTTAATTGATTTGTGACTGGCAAAACATTATTTCCAATTTGCAGGAAGACAACATTACTTTCAAAATCTACTTAGGAACTGCCAAAGTTTTTAGGATGCTACCCCAGCTACACCACCACCAATTCTGTGAACAAATATTCTACTTAACGTTCAAATGTTGACAAATCTGACAATTGTAACTAACTTTTCACCCTTTATTTTTCCCCAAGTTAGGAAAATAAGGACCTGAGAACCTAATGAAGGTATTGGAAGGTAGACTTAAATTTGCTTTAGTCCAAATCCTCACAGGTTACATTTGTATATATTACCAGTTTTAACTGTTTGGTCTTGAAACAAAAAAAGAAGGCAGTCAAAGGGTTGGGCTGGGATTTTTGGGTTTGGTTTGCTTTAGCTTTTTAAAAATGTATGAACGAAGGCATCTGACCATATTTAGATAACTCAAATATATTTTACTAGATTGCTTCAATGTCCTTTAACATAGCCACTTTTCAAATGTCATCATATATGAGAAATTAAGTGCATAGTTGATATAAACATCAAAGAAACACTGATTCATATTTATAAAAATGGCAACAACGCTTACAGAGATGCATCATACACCATTTATTTTTATATTAAACCACAATTAAAATAATCCAATTCTATGAAGCTGAACAGCCTTCACATAAAAATCTGAAGGCTCCAATTTTATTTTATCCGGAAAAGGATGAAGCTCCTAGACAACTACAAATATTCCATTGCAATGCTGTGGGTCAAAACTCAACCACTGGCCAAGACTCCCTCCATCAAAATAACATGGCTTTGTAGGAGACAGTGGAAGAACACGAGCAGTTCTGCCTTGTGTATGGCTGGATGCAGCCCTGGGATTTTAATTGCAGGTTTTCTTTTATCATTGAATGTTTAATTACTTTTAACAGAGAGTTAAGCAGAAGAACTGAGGTGATATCTGTAGGCTAAATCTCTCTTGGCCTGCTGAGTGCTGACTGGGCTTTCTGCCCTGAGCTGGGATGGATACTCATTATATAAAGGTATATCTTCACAGGTTTGATTAAATCATCAATGAGTGCTGGAAAATGCCCCATTTCAATTTGTCCAAGCATACTGAGGAGAAACTGGAAGGAAAATGCAGCCTTCAGACAAGGCAGGAGAAGCAGCAGCCACTGCCTGCACACATTTTTTGCTGTTGACTGTGGGCAACTCTGCTACACAAAAGCTACACAAAATTTCCTTCCTGCACAATGATCCTGTTCCCCACACCTGACAAACAGGGGGTGAAGACTCAGCAAAAGACACCACTGTGACTTATGTTCTACAACCGATGACCAGATGATCACACATACTGGTGGCATTTATACATTCACCATGGGTAAGCAATCTGAAAACCAGATTTCTATTTCAGGTTCTATTTTGTTTCTATCCAACTTTCACTTTCATTTTGTTCTATCCAATTGGTAGGATACTTCATTCATAGAAGAATGTCAAGTCATGTTTTCTGTTTTGAGCCCTCCAGACCATGGTTTCAGGTCTGAGGAGGCCCACGTCAGACACCTGAAACAGAGATGCCTTCAACTGCTCCTCCATGGTACTGCTCCTGCAATTGCTGCCTCAACGAAGACACTGATGGTTTTGAAGGAAAGTTGACTTATTTGTGTAACATCTCATTCCAGAAAAAAAATACGCTTTCTAAATTCTGAAGGCTGTTCAATTCTGAAGCTACTCCACCTAAACAGGTTCCTATTTCAATTCCCATTCTGAGTTGCCACAACCCTTTTATTTCTGCCCAATTAAAACTGCATAAATCTGAATGATCTCAAAATGGAAGGAAAAGCCATTATTTTTCATGATGCTTTATCACTAGTGATAACAGAAACTACAAAAATAACCATGTGAGCTGTACATTCAATTGAGTAAAATTTTCTGCTATAGAACTGCAACTGTAGTAGCTCAGTTTATCTGAACTCAAGTAAACTGAATATAAACAGACAGAAAACAAGTTCAGTATATTCATAGTTAATTTATTTATTTTTATTTTAAATCCACCAGTTGTTCCCTATAATTATACTACAATAACACAGACATCTTAGACAAAGTCCTGAAGGCTGCATTCAAGAAACAAGTTTGGGGGCTGGAAAAGCCCACGTTCCATATCCCAGCTGTGGTAACAATTCCTTCTCCTCTTTCAGTGTATCACAACTGCTCAGGGTGGGATTCAGCTGACATGTAAGCATCAGATGCCATCTCTGGATGGAACACAAAGGCCAATCAAAGGCTGCATGGAGTAGCAACTGGAGAGCAGGCAGGAGACAGATGATAAAAAGCCCTACCTACTTCCAACCAGGCACCTGCAATCCTTTTTTCAGTTCTGTATCCCAATTAAAAAAAAATATATCTTTGTTGTCTTTGCAGACGACAATGATTTTGAAAAGAAAAGCTAACATTTTGTATACGGATGTTAGAAATTTGAATTGGTTGGTGAGAGTTAAATCTTCTTAAAGATGGTGATAAAACATGACCAAATGAACATTCACCTTTATATTATCAAACACAAAGATGTCTGGGGCAGGTCAGGCACTTTTAGGGCTCAACCATGTTACTGATAAAGCCACTTTACATAGATTTTAGCGGAAACTCAACTCTGCTTTTAACCCTTCTAATCATCTGTGAGATAAGATGTATACAAAACATCTATATAAACCATATGGTCCTGTGAAAACGTGGAGCTGAACTGAATGAAATGCAAGCTCTTGCCTTTTCTGAACACATCTGTTGCTGTGGCTTCTGACAGGATGGCACCAAAAGGGCTCCCACATGAGCAGGACAGAAGGCAGGAAGCGTTTTGCACATGCTGTGCTAGGCTGCAATTACCAGAGCCAGAGGCCACCTGTCACGGGGCCGAGTGGCACACAATTCCAGGGGACAGGCTGGGGGAAGCAAGAGGTGGTCTGGGGAGGTGTCAGGCATGCCCTGCTTCCTTTGCTGGCAGCAGTGGAAGATCTCCTTCCTTCTCTCACTTCTTCCCCTTAGCCAGGTCTCTGCTACACAACAGGGGACTGCTGCACACCAACACTGAAACTATTGGTTATTTGCAAAGTGTAGCCAGAGCTGGGGGACAAATCTCAATTATCCTTCTCAGAGCAAGGTACTGCATGTGTAACTGAACCTTACCTTCCTTTAACCTAAAAAAAAAACCCCAACAAACCATATTGTGACTTCTTCAATTACATAATCAAACACAGAATTTTTACCATTGACATTTTCATAATTTGCGATGATGAACTTCTGCAGTACACACAGAATATGACAGCAAATCATTACACAAGTTCAGAAGTGATGAGCTTCCACCCTTTTTGGCACATTTCAGCTTCGATAGCAGCCAATTTTTCCCTCATTATAAATGGAAAAACTAAAGATATCATGAAAAGGCCACTTAAAAGCAAAACAAAATAAAGGAATGCAAATTTATATTGGAGTTACACAACTGCCAAGAATGCTCATAGCCTACTAATCTTCTGTTTATTACTCCTATGTTCTACTCTTTGCCTCAACAGTGTGTATGCAATACTGAAAACTTTGAAAAGTGTATTTTAAAAGCTGACTTTGAATACTGTGAGCATGAGTCAGACATAATTTACATGGCTGAAGCTTCACTAAATCACTCTGAAATTGTACCACCATAAACCTTGTCAGGAATACTTATTTTCAGCTCCTTCATGTATGCAGTTACTGTAATTGTATTAAGAGTGAGGCAAGGCTGCTACCATCAGTCCCTTTTCAAAGCACAGATGCAGAAGAGTGTGATCAATACAACAGCACATAAGAAGTAAGTGACAGGGCTGAGAACACAGCACAGCCATTTGAGCCCCAGACCTTTCACCACAGCCCATATGCTCCCCTGGCATCCCAACATGTCTTTAACAACCAGACAACCTTTTCCCACACTAATTTTGTTTAGCCAGACTGCCCCAAACACACCTCCTTTTATCAATTAGCCACACAAACATGAGAAAGTCGTCACAGGCCCCTGATGTCTCTTAATGATGCATTGAAAAAAAGGGCTGAAAGCTCAAAGAAAAGCTCTTCTTTCTTGATGATCCTGTCAAGCCTGTGGGTTGCAGCAATGCCAGGGGAGGTTTAGATTGGATACTAGGAAAAATTTCTTCCCCAAAAGGTTTGTCAAGCAACAGCACAGGCTGCCCAAGGCAGTGGTGGTGCCACCATCCCTGGAGGGATTTAAAAGATGTATAGATGTGGCACTTAAAGACATGGTTTAGTGGTGGACTTGGCAGCATTAGGTTTATGATCTTAATGATCTTAAAGGTCTTTTCCAACCAAAATGATTCTCTGATTCTAACATGAAGGAACACGTTCAGAAGGAATCTCTCTCACATTAACCCCCATGAGCCTCATCCACCACACAACCCTGTTCCTCTTACCTGCTGCCCTCTCTGCTCCTGCCTGCTGGTGCTTGCTTGCCCAGTGGCACATCAGACAACAGCCCAACAAACACTTGCACACAGCAGGGGCTTTCAAGAAGAACCAAAGTGAAAACGTTCTCTCCCTCTCCACAGGATAAATGAAGTCTCCACTATTCATGGGAACATCGTGGAGATGTGACAAGGATACATGGCACTCTAGGGAGGTGCAGACTCTGCCCATTCAGATGATAATTTTTAATTTCTTTTAAAGTTATTCTCCTGCTAGGATAAGCATGCATAATGCTAACCTGTACAGAAGAGGAAACCCAAATAATAAAAGATACTGACTCTGAAGACTTGAAGGAAGGGCAGAAAACATTTTTTCTTTTTAAAGAACTGATGTGTTTTGTTCTCTACCAGAAGGTAACAATTACTACTGCTCTCAGAAGCAGACTGACAAACCTGTGGAGACTGAAGTTCTTAATCTGATGACCATCCACTCTCCTGACAAACTCAAAGTCCATTCAAAAAATTACCAATTCTCTACCCATTGAGAAAGTAAAACAATGTGCATTTGGGTTGAATTTTATTTTTTTACAGTCTACATTGACCAACCTACATCTTGACACTGTTGATTTCCTATCTTTGTCTTTTTAACTGTTACACTTGTTTGTGTACAAGCCTATTTTTATTCATTGAAGTCCAATATTTAAAATATGTTAAAATAATAACAGCAGTCTAATTCAGTATCCTAAGCACCAAAAAAGTAGTATTCATTAGAGCATTAACATTCCAAAGATGCTAAATAATCTTAACTGAGAGTATTTTTTCAAACTATGTTGGTACCTGGTATTATTTAGATAGCAGTGATAACCATGCAAAATGTATTCTGCTTTCAAAGTCTTCTCCTTAGATTCAGATCCTATTAATTTAAAAAAGTCTCCTGAATTGTCCATCTTTATTTATAGAACAAAAATTATAAAGAGCAGCAAAAGTTAGCCTTTTTTTTTTACTGTTAATGCCTCTTATGAAGACAGTGATGTGCAGAACTGCAGTATGTGTACTTGACTAATATCTTCATTTAAAATGGTGTTGAGTCCAGGTTCATGATTCTGCTTAAAGAATGGCAACTGACCCTCACCTTTATTAGACCAGTTCACACTTGTCCTTGTAGCTCTGGCAAGGTCGTTTCCATGTGCTAAATTAACCATTTCATTCATGAACAGAACATATGGCAAACCCACAAAACAACAGGGGTTGTTACAGGGATCTTACTACCTCCTAAATCGACTTCAGAATTCCTCCTAAATTAATCTACAAGTTCCTGTTCCTTTCTTCTGCTGCCATCCTCTTCCTGCTACACACAAAGCACTAGAGTGTGAAGCTCTGAGATGACTATGGCATAGATGGAGGCTTGCTACTGCTCGTAAAGTTGGAAATGCTTATCTGAGCCACACACTCAGACCCTTGCCACTTTATCTTCTAGTTCTGGTCTATGCAATGTTAACTAACAGCTTACAAAGACAGCAGCCTGGTCATAACTCCCTGTCCATACCACTATTGGAACATCAACCAGAAGTTTTAAGAGAACCCAGGATGTTTGTTCCCCTCCTCTAGTATTTTACTTCTCATTGCATGCAGACAACGTTCATTCCTTCCCTCATGCAACTAATCCCAAAGATACCAACTGGTATCTTTACAAACAGTTGTTGCATAGATACACCAAAAAGAGTTTAATTGCTGAACAATGCAGGATGACTGAACAGCAGCTAGACATGGGTGATAAATACTGCTCTTCAAATATTAAAGTAGATATAAATAACAGCAAGGGGACACAACACAGAACCTTCTAAAATCTCTCTTATTAGCCTATAATTGAGGACAGAAGTAACAACATCATCTACTGTTCAGAGACTACAGCAGGAACAGATTTCTAATCCCAACTGTGACACTGACTTCAGCAAGTTATTTTCTCTCTCTCAGATGCCACTTGTCAAATTAGATTTTTTTCTTTGACTTCTAAGTCACTACGAGGATGCAGCAATAGATTCAGCTTTTATAGGTTTTTTTTAAAACTATTTCAAAGATAAAAAACAAATTAGGTACTCTGAAGGTATGATAAAAAAAATAATTGTAGCAATGTATAGCCACCTAAGCGTATCAGGATGGAACTGGAAGAAAATCCATAGAACAGTCTATAATCACTGTTGCTATCTTGTATTTGTATTTAAAAGTAAGAAAAAGAACAAAGTGAACATGTTTGGCTCTCACAGCTAACACTAGGGACAAACCTTTATCTATATTTTTTCAGGTAACAAAGAGAGACCCCTTATCAATGATGAAAAACATGGAAGTTGCTTCTCATTTCAGCCAAAGGTACACCAGGAAAAACAGAAGACCTCAGGAGTTACGTGGAAGAAATATTTACAAGCAAGGCATTATGGTCAACACCAGCAACTAATACCATCCTCACACACTGGAGAAAGCTCCCAAAGTCATGGCCCCAAGTCTGATGATGTCCAAGAAGTGTTTGGGTAATGCTCTCAGATGCATGGTTGAACTTTTTAGGCTTGATCCTTGCGGGTCCCTTCCAACTCCGGATATTCTATAATTTTATCATCTATCTGATAAAGCACTAGCAAAAATAATGAAATCTAGAGAAGTATAGGCATTAGTCACTGTGGAAGTGAAGCTGCTATTCCTACTTATAGATTTTCCAAACAGTATGAAATTGAGATGTTTGTCTTAATTTTAATGTTGCCTGCAGTGCCCTGAAGTACAAAAAAAACCAACAAAAACAACCCCAACTCTGTTAATTTTTTTTCCTGCTGTTGCTTTTCAATTCAGTGAGGTTTGAAGCAGAAGCAATGATTCTGGTTTTATTTCTGGGAACTCTGCATTGCATTAGCTCCCATTTTAAAGGTTATCTTTAAAACCAAAAGAGTTCAAAATTGATCTTTTCAAGCTAATACATGCTCCTTCATGGATGGGGTTTAAGATCACAAGAAGCTCCACTGTTTGAAACAGAGAATAAGCAAGTACTGGTTTGGAGCTTCTACTCAGCAAGCTTCTGCTCACTTGTCTCTGCTTCTCTCCCCCAATTTTTTTTTGCTTTTGTATGTAAAAGGCATCCCTGGCATCCCAATATGCTTTGGCCAATATGAATTTTAACATTTGCAGTGTTTTGTATGATTTTTGTCATATAAAGTATCATTGACATAACATTTAATTAAACATGTGACTACAGAAAAGAATTCAGATTTCCCCACTCCAATATCCTACAAAATTATTCCTCTACTGGCACATGTAGGTTATTTATGAAAATGTACAGTTGATTTATTCCATGTGACACTGGTAAACAAATTAATGTAGAATGTAATTGCCTTTGTCTCTCCAGCTCAGAATTCCCTTTTAGTGATATTTATCTGAAATTCTGACCTATAAGGAAAATAAATTGTAATTTATAAAACAAATCACAGTTAGAAGCTGACAGCTGTCACAATTGTTAATCTGGATTTTACTTCTGAGGGAAGAAGCAGACTTGATCAAATCTTTCTGCAACGAAGGCTGTTTTTGTGCTGTCTCATGTTTCCTGCAGTATTGTACTTGCATACATTTTTCTAGATTTATTTGTTGCATTGTATGAACTACTCTTCCTCTTTCTTCCAAAGCACACCAGAAACCCTTTTTTTAAGCAACCTTTTTTTCCTAGTGAAATGCAAAATAATCAAATCTTTGTAACACCTGGTCCATAACTAACACTGAAAAACAAAAACACAACCCTGAAGTAAAAACAACAACCCTTAATCATTATTATGTAATGCATACTGCCTCAGCACTACTAGCACAAATCATTAAAAAAACCCTAAATACAAATATTAGTGTAGAAACCCAACAATAACCCATCTGGCTTGCATTATCTAAAACAAAGTTTGGATCATGGTAAGTTGAAAAATTATGACAACATGAACTATGTATTCCTGAAAGACCCATACATTCTCAAAATTCCTATGTTTAAAACATATCTTACAGCTATACTGAATTCCACACAAAAAACCCTATACAGGTATAAAACACCTCTGCTCAGACATTTCCTCTGTGAATTTTTTTTTAGCAGAGAAAAAATGAAATATATGTATTTTCAACCGAAGATACAAATAAGGAATGAATGCCCCAGGCAGGACAGAGGTTTTAGGTTATGATTTTTTACCTGAAGGTCTTCCCTTCCTATTGGCTCATTTTGAGACTCACAGCAGTAGAAATGCTTTTGGATCTGGAAGTGAAAGTTTATTTTCTTAAAGGGAAAAAAATGTGCAGACTGGAGGATGGGAAAGGAAGTAGGCAAAAAGAAGGATGTCTGGATATTTGCCACTGTGAATATGAATGGACTTAAGTAAAACCTAGTTATTTTTGCCTGGAAATGTTTTCTTTTTAGAACATAATTACCAGAGCCATGTAGGCATGAGAAATGCATTTGTAGGCTTGGGACTTGCACCCAGGATCTTCAGAGAAATCCATGCAGGGATATAACAATCCTGACCACAGAAACCAGGACAGTTGAGGCTTTCAGACAAACTGACCTATGCCAAGATAATGGCATAACTGACACCTTGTAATTAAATATTTTATGAACATATGCACGCATGCTAATTTTTCAGTTTCCTAAAACCAGGAAAGTGCTGTTACTTCCACTTGCCATAGATTCCCAGTGTTATCAGACAAAGCAGCAGAAAGCCTTTTCCTCTGATCTAACACTCTGGATTCATACTCACTCTCCCTGCTTTGGGGTGGGGAAGGAGAAGAGGGAAGACCTGTTGGGTGGAGGAAATCAAACTTCAGGTATGCCCACACTGCTAACACCAGGGTGTAACTGCAGACAGACAGACATGACCTAGTTTTCATCTTGCTAGCTTGGGTACAAACAGCAATGAAAAAGGCAGCAGCAAAAGTGCCTGTGAGAGCAGCTAGAGCGTGTTGAAGCCTGTTCTGCTGCAGGTTTACTGCTTTTTGTACCCAAGCTAGTTTGAGTACTCCTAAATATGCTGCAGGCACGCCTCTGAGGGCCTCATCTGAGCACCCGGTGCTGCCACTTCTTCCAATAACCAGATGATCATTGCAGAAATAAGAAGCCCAGAGAAGCACACCAGAGGGGGACTTCTGGCAGACACACACAAGGCAAGCTAGACATTTCTGAGCTAGCACGCTTCTTACAGAGTCCCCCGGTGACAGTAGGAGATGATGTGGCAGAGCTTTTCTCTTCCTATTTCCTTTTGAGACATGGCTCTGCTCTCCATGAAATAGAACACTAAGAGAAGCAGAAAGTAACTAGCAGCTTTTTTTATTTTCTTCTCTCCTATCCCCAGCAATGATCCCATGCACGAAACACATAATTCCCCTCTCCTACTGATTGTGTCCTGACCAACATTACAGAATGCCAAGATGCTGAAGCCCTTTCCTTAAAGTGTAAGTACAACATAAAAGTTTCTGGGCCCAGGAAAGTCAAGCGACTACAAGAAGGAAAGATAAAAGGAAGGAGGAAGCCCTCTCCTCCCTTTAAAGTTTGGTAAGTTTATATAGGGAAAATAAAAGGGGTAATGGTTTTAAGCTGGAAGAGGGTAGATTTAGGTTAGACATTATGAATAAATTCTTTACTGTGAGGGTGGTGAGACACTGGAACAGGTTGCCCAGGGAGACTGTGGCTGCCCCCTCCCTGGAAGTGTTCAAGGGCAGGTTGGATGGGGCTTGGAGCAACCTGGTCTAGTGGGAGGTGTCCCTGCCCATGCAGAGGGTTGGAACCTGATGATCTTTGAGGTCCCTTCCAACCCAAATCATTCCACGATTCTGTGAGAAAAACTACTTCAATGCTGTTGTCACTGTTCCTGAAGACAGTATTGGTTGGTTGGTTGGGACAAAGCTCTCCAAGTTTACTTGTTCTGTCATCCTAATACTACAATGGAAAGAAACAAAAATGGGCTGATGTGCTGTTACATCAAAGCCTTAAATTGTCTCTCTCTGGGGCACCCTTCTTACAGGTTACAACAGCCAGAAGAAATACCAGGTGGGCCAAATCTGAGATTACAGTTGTGTGATGGACTGACAGGGATCCACTGAGTTAACAAGCTGGCAACACGCAGATCAGGGCAACAAGCCTGTTTCCACAGAAAAGTTTCATAATAAAACAGCACCTATTCTTGTCCACACAGACTGAAGAAGTACTTGCAGCAGCAGTACACATGAGTAAGGACACTTTATTCCAGTAACAACAGCAGTTGTTAAGCATTCTAAAAAGACAGCTCTAGGTAAATAAGTGATCCAGAGGAATTTTCATAAGGTATGTAATAAAACCCAGAAGGTGGATCAATGAGGATTACTACTTTATTAACACAGCTGAACTTTTCTTCCAAAAGGAAAAGAAACAAACTACCAAACAGAAATATCCCTCCAGCTTTATTCTTTGTAGAGACCTACTCAGGTATACTTCATCTCAACATCAGCAGTCTTCCACCCAGTGGTCTATGTTCCCAGCTTAATAAGGGACACACAACAACACCAAGTAACTACATTTTAGTTCTTTAATTACAAGTATGACTATGGTTAAGAATCAGACACACCAGGTAATAAAAAGCAGCTGCCACACCTTCAGAAAGGTCCTGGCACAAAACTTTTCTGGGTTTACAAACTCACCTTCCAGACACTGGCAATGTCTCTTTCCCTTCCAAATCACTGGGTCTTTATGACAAATTCGTATTAGTGTGTTATGAGCACCAAACACAGTAGTGGAACTGAAAGGTCTAGTCAGGACCTAAATGCATCTTGTCACGCCACGACATTACTTTATGACTTGAGGTGTTCTTTACCAACCACAACAGGATCGTGTGGTGTTTGCATTGGGCTTGCTAGAGAAAGAAGGGGGCTCAGGTGGCTGCACACAGCCCTGTGACACCCCCACACCTGCCAGCAAGGGGACAGGGCAATGCACCCAGGATGCTGTGCAGCACCCAACAGCCATCTGTGCTCCTCGTGAGGCCAGAGCACAGCCCACTGGCATGTTCTCTGCAATGCTAGTGTTCACGAAGATGCACTTGAAGAGGTCTTCCCAACCAGCCCAGGCAAGCCTGCCTGACACAGAAAGCAAGGCCTTCTTATGAATTTACAGACATCACAAGTCAGAAGAACCTACTTCATCATCTGTCAGGAATATCAAAACCTTCTAATAGGCAGGTGAAATCCAGACAGAGTCTTGCAGAGTCTCTTAAAGAAAATAGCACAAATATGTATCCTGGGCAAAACACACTGGAGAACTTCCATTTGCTTCCTCAGCAGTTTGCAGTTCAAGTTCTAATCTAAAGTCAGACATTTATTCTCCACTGCATTTTCCTAGAATGGGCAACATCAACTTTCTAACACAATCTCTACACAACTGTTTTGCTGTATCTGAACAGTACTACCATCAGTAGTGATTCCTTAAAATTGTGGGTAGATACCCAGCCATCATCTTCTCCATGCATCCTGATGGAAAAACATTTCCCCTAACATTTCTTTTGCAGTAAAAGGGTTTGTTTTGTAACAGGAAAAGTTCCAAACTGAGACAACCTACTTCAATTCCAGAAAAACTTCCTGCAGAGATGAATAATCAACTGTCCGTAAAAATCCATACATAAAGTAAGAAACATGATAGTATCACTCATCTCCTCCATGACTGGGACAACAAAGATCCTCTCCAACTTGATCGTTGAAGCCCAGGAGGTGTTTGGGTGACCCTGGCAAGGTCTGTTATCCTGGACACATATTAACAAAGCACATTCTTCTAGGTCCAGAGCAGCCTGGGCCATGTTCCTTGCACCCTGCTGAGTGGCAAGACATGCCAAAGTTTTGGCTGTCTTATGGAACAGGCTAAGGATGTCCAGGAATACAGAGCAGCTACAGGGAGAAGTACCAAGGAGGTACCTGCAGAGCCTGGTTCTAGATACATGATGATAACATGAGACTCCCTTCCCTAAGAGCTGATGGATGGGAAAAGGCTGCTTCATAGAGGACACAGCTCCTAACCCAGCTGTTTATCAAGCAACTACTAAACCCAAATTTATCAAGGAAGGTTTAATTCCAAACTTATTGCTAACAAAGCAGGCTCTAAAGGAGGACAGTTTAAAGAAAGCACAAATTATTTATGAGTATGGATACTGTGACTTTTGCAAAACACAACTGTACCATGAAATATTCCTGAGGGATACCCTGAACTGCTGGGTAGAGAAAATTCAGCCACATCCACTTTCCCTTCTTCCCAGCATCCAGAAACAGCTGCAAAAATTCAAAAGTTTTTAGAAGATTATTTCTGATTTTTTTGGGGGAAGTGAGAGGACAAGCATTATCTCCTCAAAATCCTGCTTACAAATGAACCTAAACTTACACAGCAAAGTGGCATGGCCATCTCTGCTTTTGTAACATTAAGGTTTAGTGCAACATTTTGTCATTTTTTGAACTTGTGAGAAAAAAAAACAAAACCAAGTGACATTTATCCTTAACTGATGGATTTGTCACTGTATCGTTACACTTCTACTATAGTGCATTATATATTATGGAGCAGCAGAGCAGCCCCAGAAGATAACACGTCAGGAGCAGAGAGCATGCATACCAAATACTGTCACAGTTTGCTGCAGGAACAACTTCCAAGCCTCGGGAGCTTCCTCTGCAAGCAGTCGCTCACCTTCACAGCAAGAGTCAGCTCAAATTACTGCAACAGTGAACAGCTAAGTTACTTCACTTGAGTTACAATGCTCATGTTAGCCCCAGCAAGCATAAACTTACAGCCAAAACTGGAGCTCAGAGTACTTTGACTGGCAGCTGATGAATTTTGCTAATTAATGTAAATTGTGATAACTTGATACGTGGCTTGTGGTTGAATTTCCATTCAGAAGATGCCAATAGTTTGACTCATAGACCTGCTTCTCCCCAGACTTTATATCATCAACAGGTAAAATAGAAGCGTGTACAAACACACGGTTTGGATTGATGATTTCTGCACAAACGTGGAGCGTGTGTCATCTGATACATTAAAGTATTCCTACAAATCCTACAATAGCCAAGATGTTCCAGCTTTCCTGATTGCTCATTATTCCCCATATCTGCTAACGCTGAAAACTAGCACTGTTTTCATAAACCTTTTCACCATGTTGCATGATCTGTATGAATCAGCTGAACTGCAGTTGTCAATTCTGCAGCCAACCATTGAGAGTAACGTGTCCAAATGAGCCTATGACTTTGTGAGAAACATCAGAAATAGCCATTTCCTCACTCAAAACACAAACGTAGGTACATGCTGATCATACTGCTGCGCAACACCAAAAATGTGTTTAGAAACTGAAGAGGCACTTCTGTGAGGAAATTACAATCTAGGTATTTCTCCTTTTCCCATCTAAACTACAGGGAGTTTGAAAGGTTTCCTCTTGATATCATTCCCATCCCTGGAGGTGTTCAAGGCCAGGTTGGATGAGGTTTTGTGCAACCTGGTCTAGTGGTAGGGTTCCCTGCTCATGGCAGGGGGGTTGGAACTTGATGATCTTTAAGGTCCCTTCCAACCTTAATGATTCTGTGATATCTAAATGTAGACCTCATGATCAGATTCTGTATGATATGTTTATGAACAGGAGCTGTAGGATTTCAGACTGGAATAGCAAAACAATTCACAGAAGAAGTCACAGTACTCCTCTGAGCCCTCTTTAAGGTCACCACCTGTGGGGGACACCACCCAAGAATCTGAATCAATGAGCCTAAAGAACAACCAGAAGAGAAGCAGCCAGATCTGCAACTAAGTGGTAGATGTAATCTTTACTATGATGGGGTGAAACAGGGGAAGTTACTTCCAGTTTTTAAACGATAACATTACAGTTACAAGGGATCTTATAAGTAACAAGTTGCATGACCTTAACTGCAAAGGTACCAGAAACACTGTTTTCATGATCATCTCTGTAGCAACTAAGATTGTGACAAAGCAAGGACAAATAACAAATACGTAACTATCAGTTGATTTTTGGAAGTTTGCATTAATTAAAAAACCCTAGAAAACAAAAACCAAAAATACCCAACCCCCAAACTAGATTTACAGGTCTAGCAAGTATTACTGCATATTTCTGTCAACTTCCACACTCCTTGTAACTCTATCACACTGGTAACTTAATAGTGCTATATAGTTATTAGCATGAGAGAAGCCTCTCAGTCTGAATGTGTCCAGTTCCTGAATTAAGTGGAAGGACTCTGCAGCCATCTGTGTTTGGGCTTCTCACCCAGAGCAGCCTGGCCAGGCTTGGGGAGCTTCAGCAGGGAGAATGACTTCTGCTGGCAAACCTCTGAGTCCTGGGTGTGACATCCTGCTAACTTTACTTTTGCTCATTTCTGTCAGATTCAGTCAAATTCCTGAGCAGGGTAGGTTACTAACCCTTTGTCATCCCCAATAAACAGTTCAATCATTAACAGGATTAACAACCTGTGTACCACACAACAAGTCATTTATGACCCTCCTTTTCTTCTTCTCTCACTGGTTGGGGCTTTTCACCTTCTCTGTTTCTGTTGGTGTCTTAGTTCAGTTGAATTCTTCATTCATTCCTTCTATTGGGGGTGGGGAAGAATCAGAGTATTCTTCAGTTAGGGGATAAAGAATCCTTTTGTTCTGCTCAGATTGCTAATTTATAAATTTGGTATGCTCTCCTTTCCATATTGATTCTGACCTTGTAATCCAGAATGGTTAGAGGACAAATGTTCCATCACAAGATGCCCTCAAAGCCCTACGGCAAAAATTTAAGGTATCACTTACCTAAAAATAGAAACTAAGGTCTAAATTGGTAGATTATAACATTGATCTGGGCCCTTTTATCCGTGCTAAAAAAGCTGCAGAATATATAAATCTAGCAGAAGTCTCAGCACTATTCTGGACTCCTTGTAGAATTTCTCCAAGAGCACAATTCTACATCCACTTTAGTTTTACTATACTGTCCTAACTATGAATTTAGGACAGTGGACAAGAAACTGGACTACTTTCCCATGTACTTTTGGTTACTTTAATGCTTTGTTATTTGTTAATTTTTTTGGTTGGTTGGTTTTTTTGGGGTTTTTAAAATAGAATGTAATTTTAAGTTTTGGCAGAAACAGTAAATTGCACCCATCTCATAGCACTATTGAAGGGTCTAAGGGTTTGTAATACTAGCACATAAAAAAATCCCAAAGGCTATGCTAGAGAACAGCACATTGTCCCTGCCAACACACTGGGCTTTCTTCTAGATCTTCATGCAAGGCAAAGATATGAACGTAAAGCAGTGCTCCAAGCTCACCTGGACCTCTCTCACACTTGGACAGTTGCACCCATTTGAAATGTGCCTGGGTACAGCAGCATCTCCTGCCTACTTCAGCTTAAAACAACTACACACACACTCTCAGCAACACAGATCACCCTGGCCCAACAGCATTCACATGGCAGATTTTTATCTTCAAGTCTGAAATGCACCTCATCCTGTAACTGCTAGGTTTGTAACTAAAGCAAGGCCATATCAGGGACTCTGTGGTAGTCCCCTAAGTGTAAAGGGCAAAACCTCCTGAAAAAACACTGGAATATTCCTCTTAAAAAACATGTTGCTGAACAGGTACAGGCCTACCATTGCCTCAATAAATCAATGGTAGCTCTTTCCCAGCTATGTGAAGGTGCACACTTTGCCAATGTAACCTTGGAATGTTTGTTACTAGAAGACAGTTAATATGGCTAACCAAAACCTGAGTTACCAGACAGTAATCTTCACAAGTGAAACTTCTTTAACAGATCTGAACACTAGGAGCTCAGGGAAGACCATCCCCTCCAAAACCAGCTATCACTCAGAAGACACTTGTTCTACTCATCATTTTTCAGTAAACTGCTCAATGAACTGCATATTGAATGTGACATATTAAATGAGTGTTTCCATGTCTGTGGAAGTGACAAGTTCCCAAAATATAAGGTCTGATTCCCAAACAGCAGCCTGGATAACGTCCACCTGCCTTCAGGCTGTTGTAGTATTCCTCATTTCCCTGGCTAGACAAAGGACAAGTGGCATACTCTCAAAAAAGTTCCATGAATGCCTCTGTATAAAAGTTCTCAAATATTCATGTCTGTATGATTTCATTTTGTTCCAATTGCCTTGCCTCAGGAAGCCAGTTACAGAAACTACAAAGCTCTCCAGCCTGCCACAACTCCTCTTTGAGAGGAGCCAGTGCCTCCTACAAGTCAGAAGGGACTGGTGGAAAGCTGTCCATAATTCTCATAAAATCTCTAGTTGTAACCTGCCAAAAAAACAGGCCAGCCCCAAGGTGGTGCAGCCCATCCCACAGTGGTTGAATCAGGGTCTGGCACTGGCTGGAAAAAGTCAGAAGGGAAGAACATAATTGAATGTTCTTCAAAACATTTCTAAACCGAAAGTGTCCAGTTCTGGGGTCCCCAACATAAGAAAGGCATGGAGCTCTGGGAGCAAGTCCAGAGGAGGCCATAGAGATAATCTGAGGGCTGGAGCAGCTCTGCTCTGGAGACAAGTGAGGAGAATTGGGGCTGTTCAGCCTGGAGAAGAGATGGCTCCAGGGACACATTAGAGCACCTTCCAGCACCTGAAAGGGCTCCAGGAAAGCTGGGGAGGGACTTTTGACAAGGGCAGGGAGTGATGGGATGAACGGTAATGGCTTTACATTTGGAAAAAATTCTTTGCTGTGAGGGTGGTGAGACACTGGCCCAGGTTGGCCAGAGAAGCTGTGTCTTCCCCATCCCTGGAAGTGTTCAAGGGCAGGTTGGATGGGGCTTGGAGTAATGTGCTTCAGTGGAAGATGTCCCTGCCCATGCAGGGGGGTTGGAACTAGATGATCTTTGAGGTCCCTTCCAACTCAAACCAGTCTGTGATTCTATGATGATTCTATGAATCAACTGTACCTTAAAAAAGGTGGTGGCAAACACTTGTGCAAGAGGGCTTAAGGAAGACAAATACAATCCTTCTGAGTGTAGTAATTCTCAGGCTGGCTACAGTTCAACTTCAGAAAGTTAGCAGCAATAAAGTGTGACTGCAAGATACAGCTGTGCACATCTGGGGTACAGACTGAACTGCTCAGCTGTTGGGCTCTGCAGGCAGGCTCCATACCTGTTCATACCCGTCTAAGTCTTTGCACAGGCACATTCTGCAACGTTATGATACAGTGATACTGACCCTCTGTCACAATGAGGGTCAGAATCAGCCGAGCACCCAAGCAGGCCAATTCCATGCACCTAAAAGAACACGGAATTCTCTGTGAGAATGGCAGCCGAGTGAAGGACAATGCTCACGATACACGCAGGTCTAACACAAGTCTCAACTGGCAAGGACACGACTGATCTTACAGACTTGACAGCTTCAGCACAGCCTACCTGGCTCCACCTGCTCCACTCTTCAATACATCCACACCCCACTTTCTCCAGCCTACGTTCCAGAAGCATTACCAATTCACAGGGCTGGGACCACAGCTAATATTTTTTTGTTGCTTTAAAAATGTTGATGTCCTTTCAACAAATTCACTGCTGGAGACAGAGTAAAATCCAGCCCAGACATTCTCAGTGGGGTGCAGAGCAGAACACAGGTGGAGCCTAAACACCCAACTCACCTGCCAGAGAGAACGGAGCTGACAGTTTAGGGCATGAACCCTTTGGCCAACTGACCCTTAACTAATTCTATTAATACTGCCTGTGCCCTCAAGAGGGGGGCCAATTCTCAGGAAAATGTACAAGGATGTGGATAGCAGCTTGGGGAGGAAAAACACCCCTTAAAACCAAACCAGTGTGTGAAGTATTAAATTGCTGCAATCATCTGTTTTGTTGCTACCATTTCTCCTTAATGATACAGTCACTCAAAAAAAAAAAAAAGCCTATTAAAATCTCTCTTTCAAGACATCAGCATTCATTTTTTTTAACCTGTGTGCTCACAACTCTCTCTCACACTATAGCTCAAGAACTGCAGAGCAAGAAGACATCTAAAGCAAAACCAGCTTTGAAACAGGCTAACATCTCCAATTTCCCTCATGCTGGTAGTTCAGTGTTCCCTTCACATCCTGTCCTTCGTTACCTACTGTTGGCTGAAGATAATCTCTTCCAGGCTTCTCAAATGCTGACACAGGAACCTCTGTGAGCACACTGAACTACTTCCTTTTCTCCTTGAAAAGATTTAATAACCTACAACTTTCTTCTGTGCCCTACTTGTAGTCTAGTGTTTTCCTCCTTTTTGTATGAAATCTGCTAAAATAAAATTTTATAGAGTGTCAATTCAACAAAGGAAAAACTATAAAGTTAGTTCTGACAGCTCCCTTCCTCAAAAAATTTAATCAAAAAGGAAGAAAGGAGAAGAAAAAAAAAACCCTTTACTCTTGAAAAGATGAATCGAATAGCCTTAGGTATTCCATAGCTGTATTTATGAAAAAGTTTTTGGACACTAAACACACAAGTCTCTATAGAAATGGGGAAATGTTTTGCTCAAGTCATAAACTTATTTTTCCATGGCACAGAGAAAAAATATGCTGCTCTCCACTGGCAGCCATAAGTTCAGCTCGGGGAGAGGGACAAGTCCCACCCAGCTCAGGGGGAAGGGAAGCAATGCCTAGGAGATAAATGGTATCAAATGAAGTAGCCTCCAAAAAAGCCACATCCATACACACACACAAACATATGCTATTCACATTTAGGAGAGCAATTATCTTCTCTACAGAAACAGTGTTCTGTCCAGATATTAAAGCTTTTTTACCAAAACCATGTTATTAACACTTAATATTGGAATGGTAGCACCAAATCACAGCATGCAGTACTAAAAAGAAAAAAAAAATAAAGAATCTATGACTGTTACTCTTCTATATAGAAAAGGCATTCTACTTAAAAATAAAGGAAAAAAATGGTAGAAGTCCTGTAAAACCCCCTTTTCAACCCAAAATGAAAATGAGGCCAGTACTCTAACATTGAACATCTCCACATATTTCCCATTTAATACTTCATACTGTAACATTGCAGAAATTTGTTTTCCTCACTTTTAGCCAAAACAATTAAGTTTGATTTTAAAGCCTTGTGTTTTATAGTAGTGAGAAAAACATCTAACAAGAAAAATTATCAGAGCTTAATCCAGCTGCTGAGCATGTACTTGTATTTCATGCAGGAAAAGCAGTTTCACTTTGTTAAGATTCCTCCCAATTTGTATGCAAATAGTCAACTGACCTGTGTATGATGATGTAATATCTAAGTAAACAACCAGATCCTCTCAAATCTGGTTTTCTAACTTAAAGCAATTATTTATTAGCATATTATTAATCAAATGTCGAATCATGAGAAAAATGCCTACGTAACTCATTGCTACTTTGCAGATAATTTTCTTTCAGCTGATTGAACAAATCCCTTTTTCTTGTTTTTGGCAGAACTGCATGAGAATATTTATTTAAAACAATATTGTACAGCAGTTGTAGTTTAGAGAAAAACACAGCTCTAAATATTTTTGGGACAGGTTTGGGGTTTGTTTGGTTTTGCTGTAAAGTCTTCAGCAGAAAAAAAAGGAATGCAAAAATTAAGTTTATTTCTTGTAAGTGCAGATATTACCTTATAGCCAAGCTAAGAAGCTACCATAGAATTGTATCAGCAATTTTAATTAAGCTGTCCAATAGAAATTAAATTTAGAAATCAAGTCTCTCTCATTATAACCAGTCTATTCTACTGTTCATCCTAAATTAACACTTTTCTTCTTTTACTCTTTATTGAGCTATGCGAAATCATCCCCCTGTATAAAGTCCAAAATAATTTTCCCAGAAGTCAATAACAAAAAAAAATTCCCTCATTATCACTATTATTCTATACTAGAGTAATACCAGGGCCCCAGCTTTGATTGACAAAGGCACATAAAAACACTGTCCAGAAAAGGCACATAAAATGATTTTGTCAGTCACTGAATTCAAATGGATCAGACAATAATTCTGAAAATGTAGACTGTTAAATGCTTATAAAATCAACAAATCTGGCTCCTATGGCTGCTCAGGTTCCTGAAAAATTTCTGTTCCTTTTTCTGCTGAAATATTTAAGCACTCAAAATACACAGGAACTGATAGTATTGAAGAGAGCCTCCTTTCCTCATGAAGGTATACTGAAATTATTTCCTATGGCAAAAGCCATACTTCAGACCATGATCTCAGACTAGAAAATGCTAAATCATACTAAAGCTCCTGTTCAATAAAAA
This sequence comes from Hemiprocne comata, assembly GCA_020745705.1. NCBI lineage: Eukaryota > Metazoa > Chordata > Aves > Apodiformes > Apodidae > Hemiprocne > Hemiprocne comata. The sequence continues at coordinate 2,744,488 of CM036591.1, forward strand.
AATCTTTTCTGGCTGAATTGAATGGAAGAACATTTGTCCCTGCACATATAAGTCAGAAATACTAATCTGAAAAGGAAGATGCGAGCATTAAAAAAAAAATAAATCGTATTTTTATTAATTGTAAAACACATGCTTCTGTTTTTGTGGAATAAATTCACAGCCTTAAGACTCTGAAGATAAGAGTTAAAAAGAAGAAGTCTAATTCTCTACCAGAATGCATTTGCTCAAGTGTAAAGCTAACAAATACTAAATTTTTTGGCAACACATCTGCATTTCTGGATCATTAGGTAGTCAAACTATTTTTTGATTTTGCTTGCATGATGTTGGCTTAGAATAATCCACATAAATCAGTGGTTTCCCCTCACTAGGAATACTGTGTTTACTTCTGGTCATCTGATGTCAAAAGGATGCATACAAAAATAGGGAGGTTCAGAAATAAATAACAAAAATGACGTGTGTGTACAGCAGTGGATTAAAACTGTTTACTTAAGAGAGAAGTAAGGAAGAATATCCTCAAAGTAAACAAAACAATGGTGAGCCAGAGAAGGCATGCTGAGCATTTCAGTCACCCTTTGGAGAATATAATGATGAGATGCTTTTCCTAATAAAAACTTCAACATGTAGGTCTTTGTAAAGAGCTGTTTCTGCCACGGGAACGGCAGAGCCCTCCGACGCTCTCCGCCAACCGAGAGGTGGAGATCACAGCCACGAGTCAGAACTCAAGTGGGACAAAGAAGAAAAAGCTAAACTCAAGTCATGTATTTAGTTGCCTAGAGACTTAACTCGTGGAAACCTAAACATCTAGGCCAAAGTCCTCAAAGATATTTAAGCACTTCTTTTCTACCGATACCGGTTATTTGAAAACCGTGGAGTTTGGTGTCCTGATGATCGAGACTGTAACAACTTTAAGCTCTTCCAAGTCTAGGCTCCAACAGCAACAACACTATGAAACTATTTATATGCCTGACAGCAGGAAGATGCCTATTTCTTTCCCCTTTCAAATCATTCTGAGACTCTATTGCATGTAAAGACTGTGACTAAGCAGCAGTTTCTAGTTGATACTGTGTGTGGAAATACAAGCCAGGAGGCTTCATACTCCTGTCTTCAGTAAGGCTACCAGGTTTTTTTCCTTACACACTCCCCATCTCGGCCTATTACTGCAACTCCTTCCCTCTGCCACAGGAAATATTTTTTGCAGTGGCACAGCCACTGGCCTCCGTTCCCCAAACACCTCCCACTTCTCATTACAACCCTGATTACCTCCCACCACCCTCCCCAACCTTCAGCTCTTCTTCAAATGCTTGCTTTGCCTCCATCCCCTTCTCTCCCCACTGCCATTCACATCCTCACTCAGCTGCTTCACTCCTGACCACCAACCCCTCTCCCCAAAGTCTGTTACTCCTAACATCTTGCTGCTCATTTCCTTCCTACTCCCACATCACAAGGCCTCTCCAGAAGCTTTCAGCTCCAATCCTCCTTTCTTTTGCAGAGAGCAAAACACCATCGTCCCTTAAAACAAGTGTGCCTAATGTCAAATACCACAGGGAATAGAAGGAAAAGTTATCCACAGGCAGCACCTTGCAGCTTCAGGGAACCTGCCTCTCCAGTGAAGCTGCCTTCACCACCCTCTGTTTGCACAAAAATAAAAGTATTTCAACCTAGTGATGCATTCTCTGAAGCTTCAAGTTTATTTGTGACATTACAAACTCCCTGCACTACTGACACACAGAAAAATGCCACCCAGTTGAGCATCAAACGTTACTTCCCAGACCAACTAAAAGTCAGTAAGTTCTTAGGTATTTCTATGAGGACAAAATAAAGTATGTGAGTAAAGGAAAAGCAAACAACAGGAGAGCCTGTGCAACCTGAGGGCAGAACAATTACGGATCATGCTGGACAGGATTAATGCAAGGTCAAAAAAGTAGTAGTTATTTGCAAATTTTTCACCAGCAGAGAGACTCATAATCTAACCTTAAAAAACCACCTCTCTGTGCAGACCTCTAGGATACACACCAGCAGACTTTTCTCAGACCCTACGTTAGGACATGAAATAGAAGTCTCTGCAAACTTTCTTTCATGACAATGATAGCTGGAGATGCCTTAAGCTACCTTCAATTTAAGGCTCATCAGTTGCCACCACTAGAATGAACATTTCCATATACACGTGAATTTTGACCACTACCTTCCAAAACAGAAACTATTTCATTTTTTCTATAATAGAAGCTAAGAAACATTTTAGATACTATAAATACATTCCAATGCACACAAAGTACTAGAATTCTTTGCAATCGTTAGGAAAAGCTGAATATGAACACTTCTTTTTACTGTTTTGTTAAATTCAACAATACTAAAAATTGGAATAATGTACTTCCAACAGTTCCACTATGGGATAAATGTGTCTCAGGTTGTTCTATCAAACCCACAACTTCAAAAAAAAAAAACCTGAATAAAGTTAAGCTTATTTTTATTCAGCATAGATCAATATTTAGAGAAAGCTGATTAACTGTTTTCAAATAAAAGAAATAATAGTAAACAATGGGTTCTACAAAGTTGATACATTCATTCTCTGACAAAGAACACTTACTGCTTTGATAGTTATTAAGAAAAAACACAGGAAACACAGAAAAAATACCTTTACTGACATAAAATATCTTTAAGTTCCTTTTACATAAAAAACCCCAGCCCTTAAAAACGATTATATTTTAATTTGCTGTTTATTTTGCAGTTCCAGGGATATGCTCATTAAGTCCTACCTCACCATGTGTCTGCAGTTCCTTAGCAGAACTCTTACATCAGATAATGACCTGAGTTACAAAAAACGATTAAGAATGATTCATAACTGAAGTTTTAAAGAAAAGGAGCATGGGAAAAAGACCAGCAAAAACCACAAGTACAGGAAAAAAGCTAAATATGTAAGGTGATCCACTAGGAATCCACATACCAGCAGATTAAGAAGCTGCTCTAACCACCAGCTTTTGGGATCATTACATGGTTAGAACTGCCCACTCCCCAGTACCTTTGTGAAGTTGGAACACATGAAAAATTCAGGTTTAGGGCTTGATACAGCACCCAAGGAAGTAAATAAATATTTTAGCCCTGATGTCAGTGAAAACAAAATGGATTATTTATTTTTTCCCTTAAGAGTAAAGATTTCATATACAGATTTTTAATAAAAAAATATCAAGAATACAAGCATTTTATTGATATTTCAAAATAATTAAAATCACCACACACAGCAGTGTCATAGTACCCCAACTGCCTAATACAAACTTACTTATCAAAGAATAACAACTTGGCCAAAGTGTGATACGACCAAGATGTTACAGGAGTAACGCAACTTTCAGAAGAAACATCAACACTACCACAGGGAGCACTGCAACTTTATAGCTAGTATGCTCTGCACAGATGGACAAGTAATTTTTAGAAATGAATCACGCTGCAAATGATTTTACTAATTTTAAAACAGAGATGAGGAACCAATAGCCTACAGGCCAGATATGGTTTGCTGCTGCAGTTCAGATGGCCTACAGACTCAAACGTGCTTTATTACTTCATAACACCAAGGCAGACTTCAAGGAAAAACCACGTGTGTTTTAAAAGGCTCCAACAATTCACTTATTTTTTAAATATGTAATCCTTAAACTCAAACATCAGCCTGAAGTTTAAAGTATTAAATGAAATCTATGTTATTAGTTTGCTTTTTTTTTTTAAACGCACAAACTCTTGAATTATTGTCCACTAAACATAGCACATTCTTTCTGCCCTGAGAAGGTGGGACTTCACAGCCCTCAAGATTTAAATTGTTTTAGTAGAGAAAAGTCAATGGTACTTGGAGTTTGGACAACAGGTTGTGGTAGAAGAATTTTGATACCTGCTCTGATACAGAGGACCCTACTCCACAGCACTTATTTAGGACAAAACTTTCACTGAAATCAACACGTTTTGCCTTGAAAAGATGCAGCCCCAAATCCAGATCTCTGTCTTTCATAGACAGCTCCTTTCCAAGTGCAAAGCATTTCTGAATCAAGTGTGTGCAGGATTCTAGACATGAAAAGAACAAGTGAAAAAGAATGTATTGGGAAAGACACAAATCACAGGCCACCGCGCTCCACTTTCATCCTTTCTGCAATGATTTGCAGCTGCCATCAACATATTGGTATTTAGTAAACTGAAGGCTGCAGCTTTAATTGAAGCTTGCCTGCTATAAACAGTTAGCTGCCTGGCTCTGGCCCGCACTCTAATACCATCAGCAGAACAGAGATGGAAGCATAAACAAACCTTTTAACTAGATTACAGTTTCTAAAACGGCCAAGAAACCCTTCGGCAAGAACTCCTGTGTGACAGAATGTTAAAGGAGGAAAAAATATTTTGAAAGAGTCTCAGAGAAGAGCCTAACCTTCCCTAAGACAGCATGAGTGAGTCTTCTGAGGGAAACGACTTCACGTTTTCAAAGGGGGCTATCCTTGAGAAACACAGTCTGATCCTTCAAGAAAACAGAACAAGCCAGAACACTTTAAAACAAACGGTTGCAAAACAGAAGGATGTTTTCTCCAAAGACTTTCTCTTAAGGCTTCAAAACGCACCAAGAAAAGTTTTCTGAACTTTGAAATACCAGATCTCATATCATCTTGCATTTCAAGTGGCCACACTCAAGAACAACCTAACAAAAATATGTTGCATCACCAAGTTATACCAACATGTCTACCTCTTAAACCTGATCCTAGAATTTGCTTTAATTGAGCTGCTTCCCCATAAAAATTACGAGGGGACAAGGTACCTCCCCTCCCCTTCTGCCCCCAAACCCATCAAAGACAAAAAGTTCTGTTCTAAAAAAAAAAATCAGCTCTCTACAGTTTTCTGACTACTTTGTTTCCTTAATCAGTGGTTTCATTTGTCCACTTTATCAGTGTTTTCTTACAAAAACAGCAGATATGAAAAAATCCTTCCTGTCATCCAGAGGCTGGAAGAGGATCCAGTAAAAACTTCTTTTTTTGTGCTTGTCTTCTACATAGACAGAAGATAAATAAAATTTACCTGCTGAAGTCGGCAGCATGCTTATATAAAAACCCTAACTAGATGCATAAATCTTCATCGCATCAGACTTAAACATAAAAAAAGAAATAAATTTAAAATATATATAATTCAAAAGCCGATTAGGAGCAAAGACAGTCAAAATCTAAAGCCAGTGCCAGCTGTTTGTTCTTGTCAATGCTACAGCTTGAGTCCTACCAAAGCACATGAAATTTGTCCTGATTCTAGGGGGTTAATCATATATATGCATATATACCCAGATGCACACGTGTGTAGAAACGTCTGCATGTGTGTACACAGAGGTATAGAAAAATACATAAGGTGTACAAGTAAAAGCTCAAAGGATGAAGACAAACCCAAATGCCTTACACATTTTTATACGGAGTTTAGTTTGTCTCAACAGATAATCCTAAATAATATGCTGGCAACAACCTACCAGAGCTTAAAAATCCAGCCTAAAATTGGCAAATTGAAGTTTAATTTACTTTTTTTTAAAAAAACCAAAACATTAGGCAGTATGAATGGAAAAAAATCAGGCTATCTACATTTATGGTATGTAGACCTACCTTCTGTTTGGCCAACTTCTACTGCTCTGCTAACTTAAGACTCCATTTGTTTCCTTTGGCAGCTGGGTACAAGGCAACTTATTGCAAGACTCTCTATATCTAAATGCTGAGAATATCACCATTTGATCCAACAGGAACTGTTGTGCTAACAATTCACAACTGTTCTGGTTCCCTCACTTGGGAATTTTTCTTAGTGAGGCCATGCTACTGAAGCTGTAAACCAAGGGGCTTCATATTTAAGATGCTATTTACATTTCAGATTACTCCTCCTTCAGTAAGTCACCAAAATAATTTTGGATTTAATGTAACTGAAGATACAGACTAAGCAAAAATTAGGAAAATATATATTTTTTTAATCTTGGGCTTCAATTTTACCTTGTGTAGGAATAATGTAATTAACACATTGCTTCTATAGGTCTTAATTAGCAGATATTGTGACAAGATAAGAATTGTTTAAATGCTGCTTGGTTACTTTTTTATTATTTCTTCTACAGGAAATATTTTAAAATAAAGAAAACAGCCCATTGAAGAATTTAACCAGAGCAATAAATGAAATCCTTTATTCTCTCTCTGATAAAGGAAGTTGTTAGAAATCTCAAAATGAATTTTCAGATTTTTTATTGTTTCATTTTTAAAGCACATTTAAAGTTCCTGAAACAGAGGATTTCGGGAAAAAAAAAGTAAAGCAGTAATAGTATCTTGTGCATCTCCAGCTCTCTGTATTGCCCTCTACAACGTTCCTCAGCTCCAACACAATGAACCAACACTCAGAGCCACTCTCTTGTGTTCTGTTCCTTAGTCATTCCCATGGGAAGGACGGGAGGCAATGGAGAGTTTTGTGATGGGAACACCTGTCAAGCTGTAGATAAACCGAGATGAGCAACCCATTTCACAAAGGTCTATGAATAGCTGTCTCATGGTGGTGACTGATTCCTGCTGCCACGTGCCAGGTCAAACCAACTCAGAGGTAGAAGGTTTGAAATACAGATCTTTGGAGCCACACAGTCACTTTAAGTACTGTTTTAAAGTATCTATTTTTTACACTTCTTTTATATTCTGTTTGTATGTAGCTAAACATATATGCACATGTATCCACACACCTCATAACTTTGTAGTCTATGTGGTTATGACAAATTTTACCCTGATTTAAAAATAGTGCAAAGTCTCAACTCCTTTCTAGACGATTCATCAAAAAATACAGGTATCACTATAATAAAGAACTTGGAATTTGAGGAGAGGAAGGAGTCAGCACTTCTTAATTTCTTAACTGCTGCTTTTTATTAGATCCCACTTGGTTTAACTCCAGCTACATAAGCTTTCAGGATGTTATAATTTTCAGCTGCCTCCAATGCTTTTCCCAAAACTGTATACCTAACACAGCCCTGGGTCCTGTGCGGGCCTCTCTGAAACTGATCGAGCGGTATTATGCTACCCAATAGTTTCAAAAACAAAGAAAAGGCAGTGAAAGCCTGTGGTTTCAAACATTCAAATAACTCTTAAACAGGTCCTTAATGAGATAAGAGCATCCAAAAATGTCTCCTTTTTTGTTGTTGAAATCAATGGTAACTTTGATCCTTATACACTGATATCAAACGGAAACCAACACAGGGTCCTTAAAAAACAACCCACCAAAATCAAGCCTCCGAACAAGTGAGCAAGCTCAAAAGAACAAACAGAGCTCCCCACTTTCCAAAAGTTTTAACAGTATTTTTGAAAAGAAAGCTCAGCCACTTTCAAAATTTGTGTCCTGAGCCGTTAATAGATGAGATTCTTCCCTTGCAAGCTGCTTTGTGCATGTGGTCTCTTAAGCCCACAGAAAGACACACTGACGTTAGTGGGGCTCCAGATGGGCACGAGGGGCCCCCCACCTGGTCTACTGCTTTCCAGAAGGAACCACCACGATAAGCCTTCCCTGCTGATTCAGACACTAATTTTGTAGGTACGGACCATACCCAAGTTACTGATCTTCCACATACAAGGAATCACCACAAATAACAATGGGGGGGGGGGGGAAATAAGCTACCAACAAACTGAATTAAACAACGCAGCTGAAAACCATTTTTGAGTGGACTGTTACTGTTGCCAAGACCCTCAGTGCTTTTAACAAGGAGAAAGACTGATCCCTCCACAGCCAACAAAAAGGATTGCAAGCAAAGAAAAGTTAAATTATTGAAAGTGTTGCATCATAAAGATTCTCCTCAAACATCTGCTTACCTAGTCTAAATAGAAACTAACACGTTCATCTACAATGAAAAACAACTCAGCAAAGGCCAAGGAAGGACTATTAAAGACAAACATACATCTGGCCTCAACAGCATCCTCATGCCTAGTGACACCTACATTTTGCCATGGTAGGTTCCTTGCTCATTCAAAACAATCTCTCTGACCTAGACTCTGGGAAGCCACTAACCTGGAATACAGGAAAATAATTCTTCATTTTGGCTCAAAAGATACATGATTGAAAACTACGCCCAAAGTTTTCCGAAAAGCAATTAACAATTGTAAACACCTATCCACAAAAGCAGCAAAAAGAGCTTAAAGAACCCAAACAAAACAGAACTGTATTGCCCTTTAGCTACAGCTGTTTATAACACACTCTCTTCCTTTACACAGGTTGAAAGGTTCAACTCTTTCAGTTTTTAGAAGGTTGTTGTGACAGCAGCCAGAGGCCCCAGATTATCCTTAGACCCCTTTGTGCAAGGTGCTGCAGGAATCGCCTTGGACACAACTTGGAATCCCAGCCCCACCAGCAGGTACTCAGGATGGACCTTCCCTACCCAGTCCCCCCAAATCAGCCTCTAAAAACGAAGGTTTTCTTCATAATTTTATCTCTAGGACTTCAAGTAAGAGAAGACCCTGAATTATTCTGTCCAGCTTTAGAATCCTGTTGGGTATTTTACAGAGCAAAAATACTAAAGCAAATCATACCTATTCCTAACATTAAAACACAAAGAAATTAAAGTGTTAAATCCGTGTCATAACTAACACATCTCAGTAGCTGTAGGCCATGAAAGTTGCAGGCAGATCTGCAGCTCTATATACATTGGGAGTGTAACCCTGAAGCTGCTAAAGGTTTCCATGTACAGATGAAAGTAGATCAATGGTGTCTCAGATTGAGAAAAGCAGCACCGGCATGAAAAAAAAAAAAAGGAAAAAAAAAAAGGTGTCTTTTATTCCTGGCCAGTCTTCTGCTATCCAACTACTTGCCTGTAGTAAACTAACTAAAAGGAGCTTCACACAGTTGAAGTATAGGTTTTATACACGTATCTGCCAATTTTGACAAGGATTATCACGTTTTTCACACGCTTAAAACCAAAGTCATCTTGTTTTCACAGAAAACTAATGGCAAACTATCAGAAAGAGCCACAGTTACAGCTGCTACCTTCAACTCTTCTTCACAATATTGTTAAGTACTGGTCCAATTATATTTTTCTCTCATTCTTTCCACCCCATGAAATTACAGCTTTCTCCAGCTCTTCCTGGTTTGATCACAAAACTGGTGCTTCACACGAGACGCGTACGTACAAATTAGAAATGGGAGATACCAAAGCATTCCAGGAGAGCTCTTTCTTGTGGGTAGCCTTCCAGCGTGAGGCCGAGATGACACAGGCTCTCTGCTGACCACCATTTAACCGTGATGCCCCAATGAAACACATACTCGTGGCCTACTTCACAGATCAGCATGCTCCACAGTACTTCATCAACTGAGCACTCAAACCGTCTTTTTAAAATTTAAGGAGGACATAATTAAGTTCCAGAAACAAGCAGACAACAGCAATTTTAACATAAACATCCTACTTATTTGGCGGACTCTTATTTCAACTTGGCATTAACACCCAAACTCTTACTTCTGGATTCTCGCAGATCTCTAGAAGGCTTCTCCCAATACTTCCTCAAGCTAGACACTTAGTTTGCCCCCTTACCTGTGAAGCTATTTCAGATATTTTGACATGGTACCTCCCTTTTAATCAGTAGCAAAAAATTGTTAGACCAGCCTACCAGTGCTACCTGACCTAAGAAACCAACACCACCGTACGCATGGATGGAGACATTTGGCCTTCCCCAAGCAGAAGGCCATGGAAAAACAGATCACCACACACATATCTGTGAGCAAACCATTGCCCAAATATAGCCAGCTACCAACGATAACCACAGGCTGCTATCAAACGCCGATACTGATCTTGCAAACATTGGACCAGTTCTTGGACTATCCCTGAAGTTAAGGACTCGCCAGCGGGTCTTTGAACAAGTGGGGCCTTAACAACCGCAGGGGTTGAATAAGTCAAGTAAAGGCCTGAAACCGCCGGGGAGAGCCCAGCCGTGAGGGGGGACACACACACATTTGGGGGCTCGCCAGGACCCCGCCGTTGTTTCAGCCACCGAATTCCCTGCTGCGGCCAGGAAAACACCACTTTGGGGATGAGCCGGGGCTCAGCACCCACCGAACTTTCCTCACAACACCGCGCCTTCAGCTGAGGGCCGCCCGCACCGACGTCACCCCCCTGGCCCGGGGCGGGGGGGCTGAAGAAGTAGCCCCCCAGGGCGGCAGGGAGAGGAGGGCGGCCGGGGCCGGAGCATCACCCGCTCCCCGGCGACAACAAAGCTCCGTCAGGACGGTGCGGGAGGAGCCCCCAGCGCTGAGAAGGGGCAGAAAGTGACAGACGGGAGCCCGGCGCCCCCTCCCCGCCGCCCGCGGCCCAGCGCGGCCGAGCGCCGGGCCCCCCCTCTCGCTCCCTCCCCGAGGTAAACAAGCGGGCGGCCCCGCCACCGCCGCCGCTCCAACCCCCCCCACCTCGCCCTCCCTCGCCCCGCCGCCGCCCCGCACTCACCTCAGCGGCCCCCCGGCGCCCGGCCGGCCCCGGAGCGGCGCAGGCGGAGACGCACACAAAGGGTAATAAAGGGGGAGGAGGGGAGCGCAGGGGGGTGGGGGCTGCCCAACTGCCTGCCGCTCCCCCGCCGAGGTGCCTCCTGCCGGGGCCGCCTCTCGGGTTCGCTCTCCCTCCGCCGACGGCCGCGGAAGGGGGAGGGGAAGGGGGGGGGGGTGGTGGAAGATAAACTCCCCGGGCTTCTCCGGCGGGGCTAGGGGGTGGGGGGGGGGAGAAACTCGGGGCGCCTGGCACCGGCCCCCCGCCCCCGCGCCGATGCCGAGCGGAATTACCGGCCTGTCCCTTTAACGGTATAAATAACGGGCCCCCCCGCCCCCCCCCGCGCTCCTCCTCATCATCAGCTGCTGCTGCTGCTCCGGCTGCTGGGGCTCCGGCGCTGCCGGGGAGGAAGAGGGGAGGCAGCCACTGCGCATGCGCCCCGGGGGAGCTCGGGAGGCCGCGGGGGGGTGGAGAGGGAGGGACGTGCCTTCCCACAGGGCCGCGCGCGCACCCGGAAGAAGATCGAGCTGCGGGGCGGAAGGAAGTGGAGGGGAGAGAGGAAGTCGGGGGGGGGGGGAAGGGCCAGAGCGGAAGTGAGAGGGTGGCAAGGCTAAGAGGGGGGGGAGGCGGGGGCGAAACCCTGTAGTCACGTGAGGGGGGCGGTGCTGGGGCCGCCGGGAGCGCGGCGGGGCGGGCGGGCGCGCGCGCGGCGCGAGGGTGGCCGTTGAGCCGCCGCCTCAGGTGAGGGAGGAGCGGGACGGGAGGGGGGTATCAGGCCGTTCAGCCGCCTCAGCCGGGACCCCCGGTGCGGAGGGGACTGGGGAGGGGCGACATGCGTTCGACTCGCCCCCCCGCCCCCTCCCACCCTTACCCCGAGCTCAGGCGTTGCGGCTCCCGGGGGGCTTGGCTTGCGAGGGGAGTAACGGCCCGTTGCTGTAGGCCAGCGTCTCCGGGCCGCCCCACCGGCAGGTCTCTGGAGTCTCTCCGGGGGTGCCGCGGGAGCGCTGTCTGTCCCCGGGAGGGCACAAGGCGCTGGGCACGGCGTGGCGGGGGGTTCAGTTGGAAGTGGCGGCTGTGGGCGGCACTTGTGGGCTGCGGTGCTGAGGAGAGCTTCATGAGCCCCGGAGAAAAAGCGGGAACGGGCATGCTCCTCCTCCGGTAGCCGTGTTGCTGTGGTACCCGTGTAGTGAATCTAACGGCTTCCGTTCAGCTTCTCCAGCTTCGAGTTTCCCTGCCTTGCGCTCCTGTGCGTCCGCTCCCGCAGTGATTACTTCATTTATGTAATTTTTTAGCAGCCAGTCTCGTCCTTTGCAGGCGTAGCTGCTGTGCCGGAGCGCTGAGCACTTAAAATAGAAGGAGCACAGCGGGGAGAAAAGGGAAATGGCTGTGCTAAAATAGGCGTTAATTTTTGTGGAGCAAGTTTTGAAAGCTTTTTGTTAGCACAAAGAAGCAGATATTGTTCAGATGCTGATTATCTAGAGAGGCAATGTCGTTATTGGTATAAGTTACAGCAATATAGACATGCATAGTTCCTGTAAAAATTTAGTTGTCGTGACTTAAGATGTTACCATGTTCCTGTAGCTTGTTTCAGCTGCAGAAGCATAAATATATTGTTCAAAGATATCTTAAAGCTGGTGAAAATGAACACATTGCACCTGGTTGGCCAGAGGAGGTGGTGTACAAATGTTACTTGTTAGTACAACTTGCTTGAAGGGAATCGATCTGGTTGCTCATAGCAGTGTATCTGAAGTGCCACTCCTGGCTCCGTGGGAGGGCAGCTGGTGGGTGGCTCTGCTGTCCTGGTGGGACTGGCAAAGGTCGTTCACAGACAGGTAAATGTCACCAGTGCCTTTAGGAACTTGCTAGAAAAGCCTGGAAGAAAACCTGGAGAAAAACTTTCATATAAGTTGCATTAGGTTCTGTTTGCATTGTGTTGAAAAGCATCCTAAGGCAAGTGCTCTTAAGATACTGCATATAAACATGGATTTTATCTCATCAGAAATTAATTAATGCCTCAGTTCTGGTTTTGTTTGGGGGGAGTTTACTAGTAAGGTGAGCATCTACATTTTTATCACTTAAGGAATGATACTCAGTACAACCCAACCTCTTACAAATGAACAACTGTCTTGTGTGTGCTGCACTACATTTATTTGACAGCATCTGAGTATAGTTTATGACTAACAGTATTTGAAAAACATAGTAATTTAGTATAACTTTTGTGTTCTCTTTTCTATTTAAAGATGAAAACTTCTGCAATGAGTAAACGTAAGTCCAAGGAGAGCGCTGGAGCAAATAAAGAATGCATCTCACAGGTTAGTAACATCTTCATCAGCTGGTTTCAAGTTATGAAACTTTCCCATCCTCTGATCCTTGTCATTCTGTAGTTTTTCACTAGACCAGTTAAAAAGGCACATACAGAGACTTGATGTAGTTTCTAGGGCTCTTTTTTTTTTATTTGTTCTATATGTAGTTGAGCTTCTCACCTGATGTTTGCTTGCTTCAAGTGTTCTACTTTTTGGAGTCTTGATAAAAATGCTAAAGGATGGTCTTGAGCTTTTACAGCTGTTTGTGGCAACAGATTTGCATAAATCTTATCTTCAGGGTTGGAGGCTGAATCAGACCCTAGGGGACTGGTTTTTAATAGCCTAGGTTAGGCAGGACAGCAGCTGCCAAATCAGTTTTCAGTTTGTTTGTTGGTTTTTTTAAGCTTTATTCTTCTGTTTTCTCAAAGTGGGTACTTCAAAGCTGTGATGCATCTTGCAGTGATTTGCCTCTGGTTCAGTGATTTCTTACATTTCTTCATTTACCTATAAAATCCCTATATAGGAGGACAACCTTTTTACTTGTGAATGGACAATACTTGCTGTTAGGTTATTCATTAAAACAATAAAACTGAAAATTAAATCTCTAAGACTTTAGTAGAAGAAAAAGTAATGGAAAAATCAGATAAGTACAGCTCATACTAAAAAAAATTTCCCTTCATGGAGTGGAATTACTAGCAAAAGAGATTCCTGTTGTTCTTCTCTCCATTATTTGGACTCGCTGTGGAGTGCTTCACAAAGATGCAGCCATGTATTTATTTTTAAACCAAAAACTTAAATTGAACAGGCATTATAAAAGGATGAAGAGTGCAGATATTTTAGGAAAGCTGAAATGAGGGGTGGGGAGAAGTAGTAGTAGGGAGTCCTTTAAATTCTTAAAAACAGGGGTTGTTCCATTTGCGGGTTGCTGGTCAAGTGGTAGGAAGAAACCTGCTGTGGTGCTGAGGGCTGGGAATTGAAGGTAGGATCTGAAGTGACCTGAGAAACAGGAGTCAGTGCAGATGAATATCTAAAGATATCCCAAGCCATACATCCAAATGAATAGTTACAATACCTGTATGCACTGTGCAAGGGGAAGGGCTTCAGGACTTTAATCTAGTCATCAAGCTGGACAGGCTTTATTCAGTCCTTGGTAAACTATGTATGTGCTGCAGTTCCCTTCCAGACTGCTGGGAACAGGGCACCTGAAGTGACTCTTCAGAGAAAAGGACTTGGATACTTCATAATGTTTGAAGGTGGCAGCTCCAACCTTGTAGTGAGAGGCTGAAAGTGTATTCCTGATGATCAGGGCAACAACTGGGTGGGTTATCTTCCCTTGGAGTCAACTGGTAAATGTTACACCATAAGGTAGAATTATGAATTAGAGCAACTACTGACATAATTTTGGTGCAATTATAAGGTCCCTTTGGGGGTAAAGGAAAGGAACTATAGCAGAAGGGACAAAGATGTTGCTGTCACTCAGTTGCATTTTCTCCTTCCTGCTATCAAAGAGCCTGTGAAATATTCTGCCTACTGCAGCATAATTTTTTCTCTCAAGACCCCTGTATGATTGATGACAATGACAATTTGCATGTTACAGAGTGCTTGTAACACCACAGAAACCTGCCCGTTTTTATGGCAGTTGTTACATTATTGGCACATTCTGGTGTTTGGAGCATTTTTTTCTGCCTTGTGTTATATCCGTAGGTGCAAAAAGTTTTACGTGAAAGATTCTGTCACCATTGTACTACTGGCAAACTGTTTGGGATTGAACATCAGTACAGGTGAGTGAGCTAATTAATTAAATGCTAATTAACCTCTACTTTAGCCACAGAAGAAAAATAATTGGGAAAGGTCAGAATTTTCTCCTACCTGTGTTTCTTTAAAATTACACAGGCTTAAACGATATGCAGCACAATGCTTCTAAAAATTGTTTGTCTCTGCTGTTAAGGGTCTGAGTTCTGGATTTCTTGCCCTTGTTTCAAATCTGTAGTTCCTGAAACACTTTTCTGAGCCTGAAAGATAATTTTAGTGCATATTCTGAGGCTATGTCTAATGACCTGATGAAGCAAAAAGTTAAATTCTCTGCTTGTGAATCTTGATTTTTACTTCAGGTTTGCTCATGGTGTTTTGGTAAGCTGTGATAAAGTAAAGCTTAAAGCTTGGATACCAACATCATGTTTCTTGAAGTAGGGACCCAGGGGCATCCAGATGTGGAGGTTAAAGTTAGGAAGAAGGGACCTATTGTGACAATAATACCATCCCAGTACTAATCCTTTTACAAGCCAAATTCTGAAAACAACAAATTTGTATCTAAATAACTTGTTTCAATAAATCATTTTTCCCAAGAGTAACTTGATTCAAGTTGAATCACCTGATGTGAGCATTAGTTTCATTTCCCTTACAGAAAGGAAAAGAACATTTCTGTTATTAACCAAGTGCAGTGTAACATACCTGCAGAGCTCCCATAGGCATGTTTATTGTTGTGTGACAATGTGTTTCTGTGATGTTAGTAGTCCACAAAACAAGCCTCCCCTCCCTATCTTGGAATTCTGAACAAGTGTCTTTGACTTACTATGCCCATGTTGGTGAGTTATACTGGAGAGAAAACATGAACATCCGAATTCTTGGTTTTTCTTTTCCAAGATGTGTTGGGGCTTTCAAATAGTGAGCAAAACCATATGGATTTGATGCATCTGACTCCTTGAGAAGTGACTGTAAGATGTCAATATTCTAAGTAGCAGCATATTAAATGTATGCATTTGTAAATATTTGGGAATTGGAAGTGTCAGGAATTTTTATAAGTACTTTCAATGTGGTACTTGGTGATAAGTCTGTCTGAAGATAACTTAGAGTTGTTCTTTGTTCCTCCATTTGGGTGGGGATAGAATAGGAACTTGAAGTTCAGTATTGTTTTGAACACCTGAATTTAGCATATAACCAGTTTGATCAAGACTGACAAAATGAATATACTCCACTAGATGATTAATTTTTCACTGGTGTCAGGGTTTTCCTTCAGTCTGTTTGCCAGCCTTCCTTTTTGGTGAACTACAGTGGTATCACAGAAAGCAATCTTCTTTTTCTTTCAAGAAAGGAGTAATTATTGAAGTTCTAAAGTTTCCTGGAATTTTCAGGAGTTGCAGTGAGTGTTGTTGTCTGGTCTGAAGTTTGTAACCTATTGCTGTTGTTGACACAGACATCTGCTGGAACTGCTGAAACGAACCACAGTTCATGGAGAGAGTAATTCTGCCCTCATTATTGGACCCCGAGGATCGGGAAAAACCGCGGTATAAACATCAGTTAAACGTTTGTACAAGGGCAAATAAAGCCAGAGGTAGATAAAACCTCACTGAAGCCCTGGAAGCTTTTGGAGCTGAATTTTTCATCTGCCTGTTTTTAAAGAGGGAATTGCTAACTGTGTGCATAGAATTCCAAAAGATTCTAGGACTTCTTGTGAGCGAATTCTGTTGAGTAACAGTATGGGAAAATGGGTTTCCTGACATTCTGCTGAAATGTTCCAAAGGCTGAGTTCCTAGTGACTTAGGAAAATGGAATAGCTTTGTGTGCAGCTGACAGAAAGATGTCCCTGTCCATCCCCACAGTGACCTGCAGAAGTATCATCTCATAGAATGGTCTGGGTTGGAAGGGACCTTAAAGATCATCTAGTTCCAACCTCCCTGCGTGGGCAGGGACACCTCCCACCAGACCATGGTTTTGAAATTCTTTGTGTGTCTTCACCAGGTTTCCTGACATGCTGCAGGTAGCCCAAACATGAAACAGGGAAATAATTTTTTCAGAACAAGTTGCATTTGTTACTCAGTGTGTCATAGATCCTGCCTTTCTTCAGCATTTCTCCTGTCACCGTTGTGTCATGGATCTTGCCGCAGAGGAGTTCAACTTTGCAATTAAAACCACCTCTGGTTACTCTTTAAAAGTTAACCTGCTGTCGCTATTGGGCCTCAGACTTTTAAAGCTGCTTTTATTATTATTATTATGGCAAAAGCCCTAGATATTGCCCCAGAAATTTAGTGATTAAAATGCTGAGTTATTTTTGTATTTCTTTCCCTAACAATTCAGCAGAATGAACAAATGCAACTGCTACAGGCATGACAGTGAATGTGGAGTTGTCATTTTTGCATTTTAGACTTGAAAATACTCAAAAACATTGTTGCCTGATGAAACTGCAGTTACAGTTTCCTATCTGATAATATCCATTTGTACCCTTTTCTTACTGTCAATACATTAATCTTCTTGTAAAGACATTATGTATTTTTATTATGTTTTTTTTTTCCTAGTTATTAAATCATGTCTTAAAAGAGATCACAGAAAAGAAACAGATTAGAGAGAACCTCTTGGAAGTTCATCTGAATGGCAAGTAATCCAGCATTATTCAAATGTTAGATTCAGTTGTTATATATTGTATGTACTGAACAAAAATGTTGGTTTCAGCAGTTGTTATTTAGCCTCAATTATGGACACATTTCTGTGAGGTCCCAAACCCCTGCCTTTGTATCTGTTTGTATAAAGAGAGCTTTTGTACTTCTAATGACTTTTCCAAGTGTTAAAAATCAGTTCAGTTGTGAGCTAATTGTTTTAAGTAATTTCTTATTACACCTGGAAAATTACTGTCTAGTCCTAGTCTATAAAAAGGCATAACATTGTAAGGCTGGAAGTGGAGAGAAGCTTCTGGGTAAGTTTCTAGTGGCTGTAAATGTGGCCTCTTGGAGTGAAGGAAAACTGCCAGTTCTTCATGAGAAACCATTTTCTTTCAGGGCTTCTGCAGACTAATGATAAAGTGGCCCTGAAGGAGATCACCAGACAGTTGCAGCTGGAAAATGTGGTTGGGGATAAAGTTTTTGTAAGTATCAACTTCATTGTACTCTTTGCTTATCTCCCTCCTTGCCTAGAAAACAAGCTTAATAGGATGGATATTTTTGAGACTGAAGGGGCTTTGAGAGTTTATTAGCAGAATTGCAGTGGGCTCAGCCTTCTCCAAGCTTTCTCTTTTATAATATGTAATAAATATGGCAGTAGTGAGGTGTGGCAGCACCTACCTGTGATGACCCTGGTTTACAAACACACCAACAAAACCTTGTGTTCGACCCATTTCCTAGTGGAGCAATGTTAATGCATCCTGATACTTTTTCAAAAAAACATCAACTTTGACTTAGAGAAGGAGGAAGAATGGAAAAGCTCTCCTAAAATGTACTTCAAGCCTCAAAAAGAAAGAGACATTAAGCATTCCAAAGAGGCTGTTGAGAGGGGTAGAGTATTTGGAAACAGTAGCTTTAACATTTCAAGACAAAGAGTGAGCAAGTTGATCGGCCAAAAAGCTTTATCTTTAGTATATTTGCAACATTTCCCAGCTCATTAGGAAACCTCTCCAGGCTTCTTCATTTTCCATAGAACTTCTATTCAAATATTTGCTTCCATTGACTTTTTCCCAAAGATAAGAAACTCATTTACATTAGTACTAAAGTCAGTAAGAAAGAGAATAGCTGAAGTGCTTCAGATCAAATTTCACTCATTCGAGTGTGAAATAACTTGGGCCAGTGATCTGAGCTACCCTGATTGTTGCCTGTTACTCAGTGAGTGTTCCTGACAGGCCATCTTCTGGCCCCACAGGAGACTGGGTTTCTTATCCCAAATTATTTCAGATACAGAGAATGGAGAGCCCTTTCTGCTGGGGAGATAAAATTTTCCCAAATACAGCTGCAGTAAAAACAGAAAATAGCAAGTGTTTAATGTCAGCAGAACTGTTTGAATGAGTTATATTTTCAACAGAGAACTAGACCAGCATTTTAAGGTCCACAGTTCCACTACTAAAAATACTGGTGGCAACAGTGGACTTAAGTATGCTTCCTTCTCATATAATTTTCCCCACTGAGTTAGCATGAAGTTCTACTTTGAGCTCTTAGCTATCTAATCCCTGTGTTTCTACACAGGCATGGAAACATACTGGCTTGCAGGAATGTCCTCACTTCTGTCCATAGAAGCTTTTCCTTTCTTGGCTTCTGCAGCTCACATTCTGAGAGTAAATTGGCTTTTCTGCCTTCTTTGACAGGGCTAGTGGTCTTCAGTTAGTTATTTCCCACCTCACTACATGAGTGCTTCAGAGTGTGTAAATGTGTCACCAAAGCAGGATGGTCACTGAAATTCCTTGCTTTCAATCATGAATGTTTGATGCTTTCATCTCTAATAAGGTTGCAAATTAAAACCCTGCACACTGATGATGCTCAGTGGAACACACTGAGTGGCACTTTTTGCATGTGTGTAGTATGAAATAGATAAAGCTACTTGAAAAAGTAGCTTATTGTAGAAATTCTTCTGAGCACTCATTTTTGCATGTGTGAGGCAACTAGTTTGGGGTTTTCAGGCTGGAAACAATTGGATCAATGCAGAGTTAAACATCAGTTTTCTTGCCCTGAAGAGGTTGTGATTATACAACATGAAGTAATGTGGTGAATTTTTGAATATGCACTGGTTTTGAAAAGAGGTTTTTAGAAGGAAATGGCCTCCATTACACGCCTGAACTTGATGTAGTTACAGAACTCTGAGAATGACACTGAAAATCTGGTGTGAATTTTTTTTTCTCTGTGTAGGGCAGCTTTGCTGAAAATCTTGCATTCCTCCTTGAAGCTTTGAAGAAAGGTAAACACCTGGAGCCCCTGTTCTGAAACTGTGTGTGTCACTTGGCTGAAAACCATATACATGTTTCTTCAAATACTTGTACAAGTGGTTTGAGGAAATCTAGCCCAAGAATGTGTCATGACTACAAATTAATGTAAAAAAATACATATACCTACCATAACTGACACTGTAAAGGCTTGCGTGGTCAGCTCTGAAGGACAGATTTCTTTCATCCAGATTGAAGCTATTAAAAATAGTGGTTTCTATTGAAAAATTGTCCTGGAAGTCTGTCTTCCCTTGCAACCAGAAGTGATGCTTGGCAGAAAACTGCAAAACCTTACCTGTTTTTCAGTGTATTTGTCTTTTTACTGTTGAAGCAGTACAGGAAAGGAGGGCTTGGTGCAAAGCTAGAAGGAAATATGTGAATTGTTAAAACTGGAAAACGTGGGAGCTGTAGAGATGGAAGTCTGATGATGATGGTACCACTCTCACTTTTACAATTGCTGTCTCAGGAAATCGAACCAGCAGTTGTCCAATCTTGTTCATACTGGATGAATTTGACTTGTTTGTTCACCACAAGAATCAGACTCTGCTCTATAACCTCTTCGATATATCCCAGTCAGCACAGACTCCAGTAACAGTTATTGGACTCACATGTAGACAGGTAGGAATTTGCACATCCTCATTCAAAGTGTTTTTTAGCTGATTTTGTCTTAGTTGGGATGTTTTCTCTTCTCTCCTGGAAATGTACTTAATTTGCTAAGAGAGTTTTCTCAGTTCTCCATTTTTACAACTTTAGGATTGGGAAGGGGGGGTGGGAGGGATAAAAGATAAAATAATTTGTGCTGAGGTCAAACCGAGATGACCAAAAAACTGCAAAGCCTTCAGTTCCACTGCTACAGGAGCAGGTGTACAGTTGTTAAGGAGACACAAGACTGTTGTATTACCACAGAAGGGCCATATTAATCCATGGGGCTGTTTCATGCTGGTGTTTGGTCTTTGGGGAGGCTCCTGGGCATTTCAGTGTCTTGGTCAGCAGTTGGTAAGAACAGATTTGTGTTAACTTACAGTGTTTAAATCATTGTGCTGGGGACAAGGACTTTTTTTTTTTTTAAGCCAACCCTTCAGTAGGGCTCTTTTGCTATAAAATTAGCATGTTCAAAATGGATTTCAGTTAAAGTTGCTGTGATTTTTACAATGACATTGTAGGGATCTGTGGACAGATTTTGTCTCCACTGTGAAATAATTACTTTCTAACACTCTAGAAGCTGAGACTTGCTAAAAATTGTAGTTTTTCTCAATGACCTATTGGTGGTGAAGACAGCTGGCTTATGACAAGATGAGTAATTAAATTCTTTCATCAAAGCCCAAATCTGGGGTTGGTTTGGTTTAGGTGATACCTAGTTGGGCAAATTTTTGCAATTCAATAGAATAGTTAAGAGTTGATTTAGTAAATGACAATCTTTTCTTTTGCTTCATTCTTGTCCTGACTGGCATCCTCATCACCCATTATTTAGAACCCCATATTGCTCTGCTTTTGAATGTCATTAGGATAGACTTCCCTAAGTCTAATGTTTGTGGTCATAGCTGTTACTACTGCTTATTTTTTTAAAATCACTGGGCCCTGTTACAACTGACTTGGAAATCAAAAGGGGTCTTAATATTTTGCCCTGCTGGCTCTCTGTTTACTCTTACAATTTTCTTTTTTTGGTGAGGAATTTCAGGATTCTTGAAAACCTTTTTATAGTGCAAGTAAAAACACCAAAACCAAAACACAAGAAACCCTTGAAAAGTCTCAGCCCCAATTCCTAGGAATTATTCTGTCCCAGTGTAAGGCAGGGGAATGGGACAGTGTTTCCTTACAGGGATGCATCCCACAGCTTATTCCTGGTGCCAGCCTGTTGCTGTCTTCTGAGAGAAGTGAGCTTTTCTCTTCACCCAACAACGTGCTGGCAGGCTTGCTTAGCCCTGTGTGACAACCTCAGAAGAGAAATGTTGGCTCTGAAGTGGTTTTTTTAAGCTGGATTCTTCCAGTCTGACAAAAGGCAAGTGAACTGGCAGCTGCCACCCTACAGATCCACTAAGGAGACAACTCATCTAGAGCCATGAAAGGCTGGAACATCTTGAGTGCAGACTTAAGTAACTGAAATATTTACATAATCTATGGAGAAATTGGGCTGGGTATCCTAGCAACTAATTATCCTCTGTGATGTAGTGCATCACATGGCTTGGGTGAATGGCTAGTTGTTAGGCATTTCAAGGCACATCAATTAGAATAATTAGCAAAGGTCTTGTTAGAACATTTTAAGCCTGAGAATTTCGTAATTCTTTTTTTTAAACACCATTTTTGATGTTTTCTCTTGTAGTTTTTACAGTAGCAAAGAATGCACTCCATGTGTCTGCTTTTTTAATGGTGATTTTTACTGTTGTTAACAAGGATATCCTGGAGCTCTTGGAGAAGAGAGTCAAATCAAGGTTCTCTCACCGACAGATATATTTGATGAATTCCTTTGATTTTAAGCAATACATTAGGATATTCAAGCAACAGCTTTCTCTTCCTGCTGAATTTCCTGATGAGTCTTTTGCACAAAAATGGAATAAAAATGTCCAGGTACTTACAGCTCTTTATACTTGGCTTTAGTAAAATTTCTAAACTAAGATCAGTTTATAAGCATCAAGCCTTTACCTAAGATGGGTGTTTCCTTTCACTATTTGAGTTGCATATGGAATAAATAATGATAGAGATCTTTGCTTATTGAAGTCTGGAGATGAAATGTTAAGAGCCACAAAAGAGACCAGAAAGTTAAAGTTAAATATGAACAATTGTACTCTGAAGCATAAGCTGAGCTCTTTCTGAAAGCTGGCTAGCTTGTTTTTTCAAGTGAGTATGAAATGATTGGCTAAGATGATTAAAAAATCAGTTAAATTTTGTTTTAGCACCTTTTAGAAGATAAAACTGCCCGAGATGTGCTGCAGAACCTTTTTCACTGCACCAAAGACCTGCGCTCACTTCATTTGCTCCTGGTATGTAGTTGGCCATGTCTGTACTAAGCTGTAAACAACACTTGTGTTTCTCAAGCCAGTTCTCTGAGCTTTACTTGAAACATCTTTTTTTTTGAGCAGGCTTTTTGGTTTCTTGCATGCTCTGTCAGTCCATGCTTTGTGAATGGGTTGGTTCCACCTTCTGCAGCAGTTGTGCTGTAAGGATGCACTGTTTCATTAAAATGGTGGTGGGGTTTTGGGATTTAAAATTACTTTTGCCAAGTCTCTCCTTTTATAAAGCAAAACTGTAGATGAAATACTTCCCAATTATCATTTCCTTTCTGAGGTTCTATGTGGTTGCTGGTGAATCCTGAAAACTACTTCTACTAAAACCTATTCTTTTTCCTATCCTTTAGTAAGTCTGTTGACCTACCCAAATATTCCTCCATTCCTCCTCTTTGACTAAATTTCTCTCACCAAATCTGTCACTATCCTAAACCTGCTTCACCTCATCAATGTCTGCAATAAATTTTGGTGCCTTTTTTTTTTTTTTCTCCGGTCTCTTGGTGTATTCCACCATGTCCTCCTGACACTGTTAGACATTGTCTGTGTTCCTGGCCAGTCCTCACCTCTCTGGAGCTACTCTGGAATAACTCTGTGCATATATGCACTTTGGACATAAAAGCACAGTGCTGCATTTGGAATTACTGTCACTTAGAGCAAAAATATTTGTGGTTGTCACCCCTCTTTCTCCTTCTCTTTCCTCCTGTTGCTGTTGCTACAAATCTCCTGCACACACGTTACTGGTGTTTGTGGACCAGCTGGTCCTGGATACCTCTTCAGTAGGAGTGTTCCCATGTATCTGCAGTCTCATTGTCCATGCAGAGGCAATGCTTGCTTTAATCACAGAGAGGGTGATTAGACATTGGAATGGACTGCCCAGGGAAGTGGTGGAGGCACCATCCCTGGATGTGTTCAAGGCAAGGCTGGATGTGGCACTTAGTGCCATGGTCTAGATGGTGTGGTGGTGTTGGTCATAGGCTGGACTTGATGATCTTAAAGGTCTTTTCCAGCCTTGGTGATTCTGTGAGATCCTGCTGGGCTGCTTCTCCTTTCCATTTCACCTGTTAATGACTTCGGGCTGTTGTTTCTTCACCCCTTCCCTTCTTCCCTACCCCAATTCCCTTTAGCCTTTATATTATAAACCCTCACTCCATACCTTTAGAAGTCTGCATGACGATGCAGCTTTTTGAGGCTGTGCAGTTGACATCTGTAAGGAGAGGAGGAGGACTGGGAGAGGCTGGTGGCACACAGCATTGGACATTCTCAGGGAATGACCTCAGTTAAATGGATGAAATGAAGTCTTTCACCCCACAGGCCTGCACAAGTCAGAGGTAGTCACTAAAAGCCTTTTCTTTTTCTGTTGATTAATATTAAACTGCAAAGTGTCTGTAAGGCAGAGTTAAAGCCCTGAACAGCAAGTGAGGTGACTGCACTGTGCCTACTGCTGTATAAAGGCTTCAGGATCATCCATAGCTTTGAAAGGCTGAGGTCAGGTCAGCAAACTGTGTGTTGATTACCTTGTATTTGTTCAGAACTCACTGTCTGGGAGGGTAGCTGAAGGTGGTTAAAGATTGAGATTGCAACTAGGTGAGACTTGAGCAAGTGTTCTGAACAGGCAACTCCTGTCAACTGAGAGGTCTTTCAGTGAGGTGAATGTGCTGTATCTCCATACAAAGGTGTGTTTAAAGCAGTTCTGAGTCATTCTTAAAACAATCACTGAAATATGCTAATCCACTGAAGTTAATATAAACCAGTTAACGAGTGTTTATCTCCTCTAGTGAGGAGGTTTTAAAGTTTTAAGCCTGGAAAACCTTCCTGGCAAAACGTAGTTGTAGCTACCAGCTATTGACAAGGTTTCAGTATGAGCCTACATTGTGTAGGGTTTATTCATTAATGTTTCCAGGGGCTGACTCCAGGCGAAATGTGTTCTTCTGCATTCCATTTCCAAGTAGAAAGTATGTCTGGTAATTAAACGAAAAAAAAACAAACCAAGAACCAAACACCTTCTGCTTTATTTTTAGATGCTTGCTGTGAGTAACGTGACTGTGCATCACCCGCTTCTCACCGCATCAGATCTGCAAGAGGCGAGCAGGCAGTACAGGATGGACTCGAAAGCAAACATTGTCCATGGTAAAGCTCAGCTTGCCCCCCAAACACGTTTCTTAGGAATATGGACTGGGTCAAGTCCCTCCCTGAAATTCTTGTGCCGTGTCCCCTGTTGGTTTGAGCTGCACAGGAAATACATCCACCTGTGGAGTTTCCTCTGACAAGTGTTTTGGGACCTGTGCAAACAGTGAGAAGAAACAAACTTCTCCTGGTGATGATATGAAGCCCAAAAACATTTACAGGAGGAATCGCTCCCCTGATCAGGAAAAGTTAACTTAGCCCATTGCTTCTTTATGGCTCCCAGATTTGACAGGCCTTGGTTTGGCCTGGCCCTGTGATTCTCAAAGTCTCATTAGTACCACGGAGCTGATTTGCTGTAGAACTTCTCCAGCTTGAACAGCAAATCACCTTTTCAGTCTCTCATGTCGTGACACACTGTGCAGTAGCATGGAGATTATCTTGATGCTGCCAAAAACTGTGTCCTGCCATGCAATCTGCAATGATGGTTTTGCTTTACACTTCAATTTCTTGCTTTTTGATGGAAGCAGTTCACTTCCTAACACTTGTCAAATATCTGGAAAACAACTGTTCTCTTACCTAGTCTCTCCAATTCTGAATTTTGTTTACATGATAGAGATACCTAACACAAATAGGTGAGGCCTACAGCATATAAAAACAGAGGAATAAAAATAGTATGTGAACTTCTTGCATTTTTTATATGCTTCAGAGAAATACTTTGAGCTCTTGTCTTTCCCTCTAGGTTTGTCTGTCCTGGAAGTCTGCCTAATTATAGCTATGAAACACTTAAATGATGTTTATGAAGGAGAACCCTTTAACTTCCAGATGGTTTACAACGGTGAGAGAAATGCATGAACTTTATAAACAATCCCTTTTTTTCCCCCCAAGTAACCTTTTTTTTCCCTTATTACTGATACAGAATTCCAGAAGTTCATACAAAGGAAGGCACACTGCATGTACAACTTTGAAAAGCCAGTTGTTATGAAGGTAAGTCTGAAATGTTTGGGTTTTTTTTCTAATTTAGAGTATTTAGATGTTGTTTTTCTCTCGTGCTCAGTCACCTGCAGCCCCAGAGCTGAGGCTGGGTGCTCCAGGGCAGTGAGAGCCCCCCGGGGGGAGCAGGCACCCAGGGTGGAGGGTTTGGGCACCACTGAGCACTTCCCACTGCCCCCCTGCCCTTGCTGTGGTGGGAGCTCAGGGCCATGCTGAGCTGGGAAATAGTTACACTCAGAAGAGTCCAGTACCAGTGAGGAGTTTCTCAAGTGAGCTTAACTGAGGTAGGACTGGGGTTCAGCAAGAGGGACTGTACCAGAAATGGCTTCCAAAGGAGAGCTCAGTGTACATGTGTAGGTAGCTCCAGCCTGATCATTCCTGCTGTTTAGAGGTGAGATGTCCAAAGTTTAATTTACTCCTATCACATCGAAACCTGTTTTCCTTAATCCAAGTCCCACTAGGTCTGACTGGTACATGGACTCCATTTGTAGCCCAGCATGGCTGGTTTGGCCTCAGCCAACTGCAGCCTGAAAACCAGCAAGTTGGTTACAGAGCTGCTGCTCACAAAAGGGAACTGGCCAGGCTGTGCTGAGGGGCAGATCCTGCTGGAGGTGGGATCTAATGGGTGGTGCTGGTGCCCAGTGCCCAGTTCATGACCTTAACCCAAGGCCCAGCAGCCTGGTGCTCACAGCTGTGTCCCAGTGGTGCAGCTGAGCAGCCTGGGCTTCTGATCCAGCACTGGTCAGTTACATGGAAAATGGCAAGTCCAGTGTCCATCCCTGAGGAACAGTCATTCCCAGGCAGTGACACCTACACCAGCTTCAAATACTTAAAGAAGAAAAGCACAGGTGAAATTGAACTGCCATTTCCTGTCTGTCAAGATGGCAAGTCACAGGGTTCTGTCCAAGCAGCCTCTCCATATCATCCAAAATGAGCAGTACAGCCCAGGACAATGCCATTATCTACTCCCCAATGTTTGTCTTTTGTTTTTAGGCATTTGAACATTTACTACAGCTGGAATTAGTAAAGCCCATAGAAAGACCATCTGTACGTGCCCAGAAAGAGTACCTCTTAATGAGGCTGCTTTTGGACAATAACCAGATCATGGATGCTCTGCAGGTGTACCCAAACTGCCCCACGGATGTCAAGCAGTGGGCAGCCTCATCCCTCAGCTGGTTGTGAACTTACTGGGACTTAAACTATCGTTTTCTTCATCCAAACTTTTGGAGTTAACTGTAAACCCCAGAAGGTGGTAATGTTTGCCCACAGGAGGATGTTCAAATTAATAAATTTTTGGACCAAGCTTGTTTTGCTGATTGCTTTGGGATCTTGTTTTTTTTTTAAGGAGAACTAAAGTGCTGGTACCTTCTGATGGCCATAAATGTGGCTGAAGGCTCAGGCAGTTCAGCTCAGCTCTAATTGCTTCTCTCACCCAGTTTCCACTTTTTAGGAATGGAAGTTTCTGACTAAGGCTGCTGTAGAGACCAGCCCAGTGCCTGAAGCACAGGTCCATCTCTACTGCATTTTAAAGCTCCTAGTGTACTTTTTCTTCTCAAATTTGACTTGACATCAAAAATTTACTTAGAAGTTTTAATCGCTGCTCCAGTGGGGAAGGGGTGTTTTTGTGCAAAGTACAATCCACCTTCCACACTCAGCTGTTCCCTCTGGGAAGGAGCAGTGCTGGAAGTGGGACTGTACCCTGCCCCACATGTCACCTGCCCAGGGGCAGTTCTGACCCAGCTGCCCCACAGCTCCACGGGGCAAGAAATGGGTTTTACAGCTGTTTGAGTGAAACAGGTATGAAAGGTAGATAATGCTGTGTCTTGGCAGGATGTGTCCATCAGAACTATGTTCCCTTCCAGGTGAGAGGTACACTGGGCTGGTTCTACACCGTGATGGCAGTGCTGGTGGCTTTAGGCAACAAGGGACACCCTGACCTCTGACCCTCCCGTTTGGTTTCAGCAGGGCTGGGGGCTTTGTGCTGCCTAGAGGAAGTTGGCTCACTCTTACCTTTTCAAGCCTTTACCACATACTACACACTTTGAGCAGCCCAGGGGCTTGTCTGTCAAAAACCTAAGGAGACTTCAGTGATGTTTGCTGATACTTGGGCCCCCTTTGCTCTGCTTTCACTCAGAGCCCTCCTTTTCCATCAAGAGGTTATTTTATTTATCTTGTTCTCTTTGCTGCTTCACTCAAGACCTTGTCTACACCACTGCACACCTTGAAGAGCAGAGCTTTGAAAAGTAGGAAAATAAGTAATAGGTTTGTCATAACTTGATGATCTTGGTCCTGTCATTCCATTTAGTAACAGAGCAGCTCTGTCTAGGCCACAGATGGAGACTGAGGTAAGAGGACACTAGTCCCAGCCCTGATGCTCACCTTGGGACAGTGGTGCTGTGACGCTGCGTGTGTAACCAGCAGTGCTGTGTAACTGACAGGTACCAAACCCCTCCTGCCACAGGCTGTTCTGAAGGTCTCCCTCTGCAGCCAGAACTCCTTGCCATAGGTGAGTCTTCAAGCCAGGTATTTAATCTATGCTGGAAGATAAATACAGTAAGATCAATCTCTAGCTTTACAGAAGTTACAGCTCTGGCTTCAGGCCCATATCGCTCCCACAAAACCCAACCACAGCAGCAATAATCCAGGCTGGAAAAAACACCCACCTCTACCAGCAGCTACAGCATTCCCAGAGAACTGGTGTCCCCCCAGCAGTGCCTTCATCCCCCTGGGAGGGAGCCTGCCCTGGTGCTCCCTTCATGCCAGGGGGAGTTTTCCATCAGAAATGTAAGTATGACCCATCCATTCCAAGATGATGTGGATTCTGCCTTTGCTTCCCCACCACGCTTCCACTGCAAGCTCATTCCATTCACTTTTGTCCCTACAAAACTCACCCTGCAGCTGGAGACTCCCCTCTCCCCCAGTTTTAGTTTGAAAAAAGGCACCTTCAAGTTGTAGTAGTCACATTTTTTTTATTTTAACTTTTGGGGGGAACGGGGGAGAAAGAGTATACATTTTTATTTGTACAATATTTAACAATCACTTTATTGAGGGCGAGGGGGGGTTGGTTTGTTTTCAGTACTTGCAGAAAAACAGCAAGTACCTTTTGACAGTAGTACAACAACCTGTGCCCAAAAACACTGACAAATACAAAGAGTAAAGTTAAAATAATTGCTTACCAAAATCTTGAGAGGTAACGAATAGGATATGGACTGAAACAGCATTAAAAAAATAAAAGGAAAAAAAGAAAAAAAAGTACTGCTGGTTGAGTATCTGAGGTAAATGATGTTCCATCAAGGATGCTACTTGAAGTGTTTTGCCCATGAACGGATGTTGCAGCTTTCTGTGTTTTGTACCAAGTGTTCCTAATAAAGGTATTAAAACAGGTTTAAAAAAGAGAAGCTGGAAAAAGAGGAAACTGGTGACCCTAGTGATCCTGTCGAGTGCTCCT
This sequence comes from Hemiprocne comata, assembly GCA_020745705.1. Taxonomy (NCBI): domain Eukaryota; kingdom Metazoa; phylum Chordata; class Aves; order Apodiformes; family Apodidae; genus Hemiprocne; species Hemiprocne comata. The sequence goes on from CM036591.1 coordinate 2,773,490, forward strand.
ATAACAGGACAGGTCTCGTGACTGGTTCCGTTTCAGTGAACCCACCAACAGGTGGTATTGGGAACCACGCTGACTTTTCAAGCCCTGAAGCAGAAGGTTGGCAGTGGTGGATTGCAGAAGACCCCCAGGAAGGACAGCACTAGCTCAACAAGTCTGAGGCACAGACAGAGTCACCCAGGATGTGACACACGCTTCTTGAGCTCCAACTCAACAAGTAACATGGGCCCTGGCCAGGCCCACAACGGGCTCAGTTACGAGTCGTGTGGCAGATCCGTGCTGTCCTTCAGCAGGTGGAGCTGGAAGTGAAGAGTGAGGCCCTGGAGGCTCCTCGGGAGTCACAGGACAGCACAACCCTGCCCAGCTTGTACCCACATGGCTGCAGGATGGAGAGGGACCAGGTCACTGCCTGCTGGTGAAAGATGATGCCCTACTGTTTCCACCAGCATCAGTCTTGATGCCTCCTGCCTCACGGAACACTCAACTTGAACAGTTAATGCTCCAGGAGTAAAATACCAACACCCCTCACAAGGCCCCTGCAAGAACAGCTGTACCAGAGCAGCTCAGGGAATCTGACTGTTGCCAATTAAAGACATTTATAGTATGAACATCCTTTTCACAGTGACACTCGATTATGCTGTTAAAAAGCAGGAAAGTTGGTGTATTACAATATTGAAACAATCAGGGATCTCCAGAGGCAGTTCTACAACACGAAGATGAGGGACCTGATGGGAAGCTCAGCCAGTGCCCTGTGTTATCTACAACGTGAACGAGCAACACCAGGGTGCCCACCATGTAGCTGAAGTTTAAAAAGGGTAACACACAGATGACACCAATTTTTGCATCAGATCTTGAATAACAGATGGAAGCCACCTGCATTTCCCCCATTTTTGCTAGTAAAGGAGTTAAAACTCATTGGGAGTACAGAGGTCTTCAGGAGGGTATGAATGGATTCTTACTTGTTCAGAACTCAGCAGTTATGTTTCATGTCCTGTGTGTGCAAAGTCATGTCCTTGGATTAAGAACTGAAGCAAAAGGAAAGCGCCAGTGGGAGCAGCAGCCACCAACAAGAGTTCTTCATTTTTAGAGCCAAGCTGCACACCACCGAGTTGCCCCCTACAGTACCAAGGGCCCTTCAGATCAGGGCTCTTCCCTCCAGCTGCCTGGGACCCAAGGCATGAAAGTGAGGAATAGCAGGACAGCCCTGGGTGGTACCTCAGACCTGTCTTCCCCTCCCTGGCAAAAGCAGCTGACCTGGGTCTTGTTTATCTGTAAGGGCTCTTATTGTTCCCAGAGCTTAAGTTCATCTACCTGTAAAAGGGTGGAGATCAGGTTTCAAGATAACATTCACAGTGAGCTCCTAATTGCAACATTAAAAGCTCCTTTCAAAGACAGTGGCTGGATGGTATGAAAACCAAAGGGTGATGAAATGCACAGCAGACTACTCGACTAGCCACTGGCCGTTCTGCACTCCAGAGCTTTATAACATCTGTTTTACTTGGAAGTTTGTGTAAAGGATCAAATCAATGCAGTGAAACAGCACTTCTGAGAAGCACTCTGGCACCTACCTACCAGTCACTCTGCAATCTGAATGTAAGGCATGACTTCCTAAACTGGAAAAGGGCGCTGGGAGCTTGCCATGTTTTCCCTCATGGCTGGTGAGTCTGTGCTATGGACATTGGTATTCGTTACCTCTAAATAGTCATTGCATATTTTAAGTTGTAAGCCTAACTAAATCATCCCTGACATTTGTAGCGTTTTTCATCTGCAATCTGTGGCTAGAACCTTCTGTGTGATGGTAGGATAACCCTACGTGTCACAGACATGGAGCAGGAGTCCAATGAGATGGCACCAAGCGTCGAGGAGAGCGGAGCTGCGAATCTCCAAGCAGAGGGAAGGAATTCAGGGTAACGGAGCTTCCTGAGGTGATCCTGAAACAGTCATACAGAACCCACTGCATACTGCTTAGTGAAACAGAACACGCTAGGCAGACCTTTGCACAAACATAAATAGGAAAAAAAAAAGACTTTTTAAAAAAAAGAACAAGAATTCAGAGCTTTCCAGTGTCATAGCTCACAGAAAATTAAAAAAAAGTCATGCTTAAGTTCTCAAATATTCCTCAGACACAGCAAACCTAAATAGTATTCAGTTAAATAAATGTATGAGATACTCTGGGAAATGGAGGTAAGAGAAAAGGTTCCAACTAAAACAGCAAGGAAAATTTTGTTTCAATAAACAGCACTTTTTTTTTTTATATACACAACAAGCTAGTACAAGAAAAGGCTAAAAACACTGCTTTAGGAATGGCCATTTACTGTTGGCATGAAGCATAGCTTACCCTTTTTAAATAACACAGTGAATTTGAAATACATCATTTACAAAACATGGATCAATTTATTATTCCAATTTTGTTAGTGTTGTCAATCTCATAATTTAGCAGAGGTGGAACTGAGGTATACCTTGTTGAGGGAGGTTAAGTAATACTTGGAAGCCTCTTTGCTATATCCCACTTGATTACTTTTGTTTATGTACACTGAACAGCAGCACACTAAACATTCACAAGCTGTGTCATATTGGCATTACAATAGTCATTTTTATAAACAACAGCAAATGCAATAAAAACAAGTTACCCTTTTTTTAAATCTGAAATGAAATGTTTGATTTAAAAAAAATAACAGTAGTTCATTTAAGGAATTAGTCTCTTCTGACAAGTATTAAGAAATCTGATGTCAGTTTTTAAAACGCTTGATTAGCCAGTACAGGTCCATATTCTTCATCTAAGTTCCTTAACAGCACGGTATCCTTTCTCAGTCACATGTCCTTCAGGTGTAAGCAGGGAATGCAAAAAGTCTCATGGATCCACGTTCGGGAGGAGGAAGGGAGGAACAAAGGAAAACCACCTCTTGATGATGTTCCAGTGAGACTTACCGTTCTTCTGACACAGAAACCAGCGATGCCAGCAGCAGTCCCGTCAGCGTTAGCAGCTCCAGTGAAGAGTCCTGGCGGTCAGTTACGTGACCAGTGCAACTATCATAGACTGGATTCTTTGGGAGGAAAGTCAACATTTGTCACCATTGTGACCACAGTCACGATGTCCTCTGTCGTTATAATGTTAGTTAATTTTTGCATCTGAATAATCCGCTCCTCCACGCAGCCCGCCGACAGCCTGGCCTCCGCGTCGTGATCCCAGCACTCCTCGATGGTTTCACACAGCATCGCCATTCCCTGCCGGCACACACAGCCACGGGCCAAACCACAGCACACACAGTTAGCAGAGACAGGCTTGCCAAGCTGGGGGCTCCTAGGAATTCTATCCCAAAACTACATTTTAAGGTACACTTGCCCAATCTTAGCCCTTCTGTCACCCAGGAAGCTCTGCTGTGAACCTGGTGTGCCATATGGGGCCTCACGTCTCAGATTTTCCCCTCTTTAAAAAGAACAGTGAGCAAACCCCTTCCACCACTGGATGCTGTGCTCTGCTGGTAAAGTTATTGTGGTGTTTCAAAAGATCTCACACTAAAAGGGCTGAAGTTCTTCAGTGATCAAATTAAGCTTCAATGCAAAATGCAGGACAAAAGGGCACTTCTATGTGCCAGCAGTTAACTTTTCTCCCAAGTCGCATGGAGCTAATGCAGCAATATGCTAATTCCAAGGAGCAGATGGTAACACACACTCCTTTTTCCTGCAGACAGACAGTGTCATCTATTGTTTCTAACAACCCAGCTGCTGAAAACAACACAGAACAGCAGTGCTAGGAACAAGCAGCGGTGTTGCTGCCAGCCTCCAGTCACAAACCAGATGAGGAAAGCACTCTGTGTCCCTCCCTAACTGCTCCCAGGATTTTCCCATCCAACACTGTTCACCCTATGTCACTACACTCCATTTTTAGCCTTCCTAGACTATTATTCCTTAAATATACTTTAACATCTGCATTGAAAAGTAACTCTCAAGAATCTCTTCTTTCATCAAAAAAAAGATCACTCGCTTTCAAATCACTCAAGATGGAAAGAATATTTTAAGGTTAAGAACATATTAGATTGCAGTCCATTAATTCTTACTAGAATTATTAAACTTCTCCTAAAACTTATTGTTATGAACACAACACAGGATTAACAACAACATCTGAAATTCAAACAGTGACAGAACTTGGGAGAAGTTGGTTGCATGACTACTTACAGAATGTTTCTGCCAACACTCTCTTAAAACAGGTCTCTTCTTTTTGTGAACTACAACTTCCTGCATGTCTTCAAGGGAGGGGTGCTGGCCAATTTCTTCTTCAAATGGCAACATGTACTCATCTACTGGGCCTGTAGGAAAAAAAAGTTAAACCACCAATTTTGCTTTTAAAGAAAGGGGGAAAAAGTAAGACTGGTGTGTTAGAAATGCAGTTAACTTTGTGCTGCCATTCAAAGCTCATCCTATGACAGGTCAGCAGCAAGTGGTGACAAAGATGTTAATTAAGCAGCAGTGGCATTCTCAGGAGGGGCAAGTTGGCTCTCCTGGGCCTGGTAGCTGGGCACAGCTCCCAGCCCAGCTCCCTTGCAACAGAAAGTTTCAAAAACCAAGAGGGAAAGAGGCTCTGGGATCCTTAAAGGAATCAGAGGGACAAGCTTTGTAGGTTGAACTATAGATTACAGAGCTGTAGGTGACATAATTGTTATTGCTAATACATATTTTGTGCTGTCAGATCAGGAGTTTGAAAAGAGGAAGAAGGAAAAGAGGAAGAAATGAACGGTGCGGTACAGGTGAGACCGATGAAACGGAGCAGGGACCTGCTGGAGAAAACAGCCACGTATTTGCAGAAAGACAGACTTGGAGCTAGACACAGCTGTGGTTCAGGAAGGCTGCCTTCCTTCACTGATGTCTCCTTTGCTTTCTGGAATGACAGCCTCAGGTGTCAGAGAGCCCTCCGACACACTCCAGTACGACTGAGGTACAGAGGTTTGGCAGCACACCGAGGCATGAAAATCAATCCAGAAGGTGGGGGTGCCTCAGAGGCTTGGGCAAGGCTGTGTGGATCCTGTTGGTAAACAGCTCAACATTTCTCAAAGGGTCAAGTCTCCCCAGTGCCTTCGACTCTGTGATGAATGTTTGAAGCAGAGCAGAGGGCACTGGGCAGCCACGCACTGATCTGCTGAAATCTCCAACACCTCCTGGCTGCTTCTCTGGCCATGGGGCAGCTGCCCTGGGCTCTTGGAGGAGAGCTTTGTCACAAGTGACAGCACTACCCCACACAGAACCCTCATATTTACTTAGCTGAATTTAGCTGCTTTAAAGACTACTGAAACTGCAGATTTCTCCCAAACATTGTTTGAGCCTTGTCTTTTGTCTCGTTCTTCATTAATTCTGACTTTAAAAGAGCTCCCTTTACAAAACTGAAGCATAGTATTCATACTGGGAAGAAGGTACCTGGTATCTTTTCTGGATAGATTAAATATTGGATCCAACAGTTTGCTTTATGAGGAAAATAACTGTGATGGACCCATAGCTAACAAAGGATCAGCTGCAGATTTCTCAGACACTGCTGTCTTTTCAATCTCTAAGCTATCAACAATTCATCAGAAATTCTGACATCTCTATGAGCTGAACTAATGTTACATTAGTGACAACAAGAAGAAATAAGAGGGCAGACCCTGAGTTTACACAGCACAGTCTCACCTGTGCTTAAACCAGAAGCAGGAACTTATCTATGTCTCATTGCAGCCAACTGACTTCCTGGTGCAGTGGAGGGCAGGTCACCATGAGTCAGGAAGGACAAGGGTGTCCTGCATATATGCTCATGAGCAGCTAGAAGATCATTACTCCATCTTTGTAATAAAATACATGTTGACCTATGAAACTTCTTCCATGTCTGTTAGCCTTGTGTTCCCTTGCTTTATTTGGAACAATCTCTGACATGAAGAAGCACAGCTTCCACAGGCAGCATGAAGAGGCAGGTTGCTGTCTGGCTGCTAAGGTGTGCAGCAGAAGACAGCAGTTCCTCAGCAAGTGCTGGTGGGGTATCTGTGTCACCAAGGCTAATCGAGTCTGAGCTTTTCTTTAGGAAAAGAATAAACACTTTTAAGATAAACTGAACTGCACTGAGACTGTCAGGCTGACCTTGGCAGAGATCAGACATTCTAGGTTAGGAGCACCACAGTCATTCTCTCTCTTTCCCAGGACCAGGAGAAGAAATGCAGCAGGTATCTGTGTATCAGAAAACTTTTACCTGGGATGCCAAATACTGAAGACACTACATGATAAAGTGACTAGATGATGTTGGTGTTTCACTCACTTCCCCACAAGACTACCCCCCCTGGTACATTTTATTGCATACATAAAATCTACCTTCTAATTTCTTGCTCTAAACACACTTCTCACAAAGGACACTGAGTATCTCCACAGATCCAGTGTGTGTCTTACCATCTGCAGCTGTGCAGCGTGATGCCAATTCCCAGAGGACTAATCCCATGGCATACATATCTATTCTCAAAAAGGCATCCCTTTGGAAGTTTATAGCACCTTCTAGTACCTCAGGAGCCATGTATCTTCGTGTACCAACCTTGGAAGAAAGGAAAGCACAAAAAGTTGTACACTAAAAATCAACAGGACCACAATTACCACTCCAGCTGGTGCCAGTTCTAATAATTCTGTAGACAGCACTATTTTCTTTTTGTCAAAGATTAAAACTCACCATGGTTATCCTTGCTTAGGACTATGTCCTGGAAGTTTCTTGTATTCTTATATGCAACAGCAGGTAAGAGGAATTAGAAACAGTTGTATGGACTGGACCCTATAAAGGGTCAGGAAGCAGGAAAATCTGAATATATTTAAAACCACCACCTATATAACACATTTGTCACTGCCATAGCTTATTTTATCTGAAGATACCTGCTCATTGCAGAAGGCTTGGATGGTATGACCTTTAAAGGTTCCCTCCAACCCAAAGCAGTCTATAATTCTGTGATGTTCTTCCAGACTACAGGAGGGCCACTATTCCTATTTTTTCATGTCACAAGGATGTGAAACGTAATAAAAATACCAAAGGAAAACTAGCTACCAAAGTGCAACTTATACTGAGACAGTTAAATGAAATCACTTATACAGAAGTGGCCATAAAATGAAAACTCTGGGGATACCCATCCTTTTTGACCACAGTCAATGATGAAATGATGTCATCTGAACAAGCCAGAGCTTATATGATGTCTGGACAAGATCTACTCCACTATTTCAACTGTCATGGTAATTGCTGTGTTTCTTTTCAGCAGTGCTGCTGAGGTTTTATCCTCTTAGTGTAAGGATTTTATTTTTGTTGCCCAACCATAAACTGTCAAGTTCAGCCTAACATTAAATATATTTAGTTTTCCAGAAACCATAATGCTCAAAACTCAAGTTTGTTATTTTAAAAGTACATGGTACTAAATCAGTTCCCTGTTGAATGACAAGTGCTTGGTTAGTACTGGTGCCATTTCAGGAAAGCAACTGTTGCTAGGTCAGAAAGTTAGAAACTGGGAATTGTTCCTCTGAACAGTATCTCAGAACAATTAGTTAAAAATATGACAACAGGACTCTTTCTTGTCCAAATCCTCTAGTAAGAATGAAAATAATGGGGGGAAAGAGGCCATGAAATGTGATGGATGGGGGGTGGGGTGGGGGAAGGCTGTGAGCTGTAATTATCTAATGAATTAATTTGTAGCCTGTCAGAAGAAAGCACAAATGGCCTCATTTCTTAAAGCTCACTGGAAACAGGGCTGATGCTGGAGTGTCCTGGGCATGAAGAATGCCTGAACTGTCCACTGCCATTGCTGTGCAGTCACCTCTTGTATCACTGCTGCAAAGACGTTGGTATTTACCTGTCCATGGGTGTCCCCTGCAGACTTCCCAGCCTCAAACTTTAAAGCTAGACCGAAATCAGCAATACAAGCTGTAAGATTATTTTTCAGCAGCACATTCTTGCTTTTGATGTCCCTTTCAAGTTAAGGAGAACAATTAGAAATCTTCAACATGAAGTACCATACAAAGTTCTAAGCAAAAGGTAATACAATGAACCAAAGAATGTTACAATATGAAAGGCAATCAAATTATAAGCAGCAGTCCATTTAAACAACAAAAAAATAATAATAAAGCCTAGCAGAACACTTGCCCACCTTTACTCTTATGGAAATGTAAGACTGCATTTGGAACTATCATTTTATGCTTAGTTTAAAAATACACATGGATTTATAAGCATGTATGACACAGCAATGGAATAAAAATGTAGTTACTGAATAATTACAACTCCATTTTATTTGATTAAATAATAGGAAACAAAACACTTGGAAAAGTTAATCTTGATTGTTTCTAAGAAGGAGATACACTATTTCCTGCAGAAACAAAAGACAATGGAGCTGATCCAGAGATTCCCATCTGTCCTGCCTGCACCTCTCCCCCTCCCCCATTTTATCATCAGTCAAGCAGTTTTAGAAAATGAAATTTCCTAAATTAATGAAATTCCAAACGCTACAGAACCTGCATCTCTCTTAGTCTGTATGCCTATGTTTTGTTTTGGTTACCACTACAATTTCAGCTCCCCACTTCTATAAACAGCTTTCTATAACTACCTCATCTTAAAACAAGGAGCAGTTACACTCAACAATAGGCACAGCAGCACTGACAGTGGATGTTTCTATCTGAAGGCATTCACACCATCACTTGATGTCACATACACCCGAGTTTGACTTGTTTCAAATAGCTTTAATGCCAATTATTTCATAAACTGCAGAGGGTATTTAAATAATTTACTGTATAAAAAAAGGATTTCTGACAGTGACCACAATCACCACACCAAGCTCTATATGCCATCAGCTAGGTTTTTGCTTAGGCTGAGAAGATTTCTCTTCTGAGGCCCTTGATAATTCTGGAGGGAAGATACCACAGAGTAGGAACTTGAACACTTCCTGTCTCTCCACGTTTCATATCCTTTAGCTCCAACTTAAATATTAACAGTCACGTGCAAGTCTTTCACACACACCCTACCTGTGTGAGATAGCAGGTTTGTGTCCATCTTTCAGCCCTGGTATATCCTCGTGGAGATAAGCCAGGCCTCTGGCCATCGTCTGAGCAATATGACACAGCTCATTCCAGGAAACCACGTTAGCCTTCAGAAAGTCTGTTAATGAACCCTGCAGAATACAGGAGAAAAGCAATTATGAGGTCATTTCCACTCCCATCTACTCATAAAGAAAACATGTCCATCATTAAGGAACACACTACACCTGTCTGCCTTCCTGCTTTCTGATGGGGCAGGTAATTGTACATGTACACACATAATCAATGGCCCGTTCAAACAACAAGAAGTTCACTTGTGCATCATCTCTAGTCCACGAAGAGAATCAAGATGCATCCACACATCACCTCCACAAGGGAACAGTGCCAGCAACTCCAGGTCAGCAGCACCTTTGCCAATGGACTCTGCTGAACTGCCCGTGTCAGAAATGGGAGCCAGACTGAAGATATTTCAGTTTGTTATAAAGACAACCCTGCTTTTACAAGGGTGATTTATAATCTTCCAGGCTCAGGAAACTACAGGTTAAATTCACTTCCAAGAATCCTGCTGAACAAGGTGTGTCTGCATTCTCCAAGACCTTTAATTGAAAGTCTAAGTCCTTTCTTTCTTATAGACCAGCAAGTTATCTCCAGATTCACAACAGAGTTTCATAGTGAAATACATACACTGAATAAAGAGATAATGTAAAGTAAAATCTAGTCAACATAAAGCACTTCTCTTCAAACTCCTACAGACTGCTCTATAGGCACATTTGCATGGATTTGCATATTACCCAGTTTGTGAGATGTCAGTGTGTCACCTGCTGCTGTGTGAAAAGCCAACACAAAAGGGAAAGATGAACAACGTGCTGTCAAAGTGTAGGGGCTACACTTTAAAATGAAAACTTCCTGTGTCCCATCAGAGCCACCTCAGATGCCATCTTTCCAAGCCTAACAAGATTTTTAAAACTCTTCAATAAAAAACAAAAACATGGCAACAGCCTTTGAGAAAGGCAAATTAGTTTGATACTAGTGGACCTTCATAAGGCCTTTGACACTGTCTCCCACAGCATTCTGATGAAAAGCCTGGCTGCTCATGGCTTGGATGGGCACACGTTCTGCTGGGTAAGACACTGGCTGGATGGGCCCAGAGGGTGGTGGGGAATGGAGCTAAATCCAGCTGGGGGCCAGTCACAAGTGGGGTTCCTCAGGGCTCAGTGTTGGGACCACTTCTTTTTAACATCTTTACCAACAATCTTGAGGAGATAGAATGCAGCCTGAGTAAGTTTGCAGACAGCACCAAGCTGGGAGGGAGTGTTGCTCTGCCTGAGGGTAGGGTGGCTCTACAGAGAGACTTGGACAGACTGGATCGATGGGCCAAGGTCAACTGTATGAAGTTCAACAAGGCCAAGTGCTGGGTCCTGCACCTGGGCCACAACAACCCCATGCAATGCTACAGGCTTGGGGAAGAGTAGCTGGAAAGCTGCCCAGCAGAAAGGGACCTGGGGGTCCTGATTGAGAGGCAGCTGAACATGAGCCAGCAGTGTGCCCAGGTGGCCAAGAAGGCCAAGGGCATCTTGGCCTGTATTAGAAATAGTGTGGCAGGCAGGACCAGGGAGGTGATTGTCCCGCTGTACTCAGCACTGGTGAGGCCACACCTCAAATACTGTGTCCAGTCTTGGGCACCTCAATACAAGAAGGACATCGAGGTGCTGGAGCATGTCCAGAGAAGGGCAATAAAGCTGGTGAAAGGCCTTGAGAACAAGTCTTATGAGGAGCAGCTGAGGGAACTGGGGCTGTTTAGTCTGAAGAAAAGGAGGCTGAGGGGAGACCTCATCACCCTCTACAACTGCCTGGAAGGACATTGTGAAGAGGTGGGTGCTGGTCTCTTCTCACAAGTAACTGGTGATAGAACAAGAGGAAATGGCCTCAAGCTGCACCAGGGAGGTTTAGACTAGACATTAGGAAGATCTTTTTCACTGAAAGGGTTGTCAGGCATTGGAACAGGCTGCCCTGGGAGGTGGTTGAGTCACCATCCCTGGATGTGTTCAAAAGTTGTCTAGATGTGGTGCTTGGGAATATGGCTCAGTGCTGGACTTGGCAGAGTAGGGTTAATGGTTGGACTTGATGGTCTTGAGGGTCTTTTCCAATCTAAGTGATTCTGTGATTGTTGACTTGATCGTGATGATCTGTCAAAATTTTTAAATAGCTGGATAGTTTTAGTCTTCTCAATGACCGAAGCACAGGTATAAGTGGAACAAAAATGCCAGAATGAAGAATGTAACTTTGCATACTAGGAGTATCATCCCTGACACAGCCTTAATGCATTAGCACATCCATGACATAACACATTTGTATTTTCTGAAATCTGCTACAGGTCACATCTTCCTAATGCCCCTTTGCCTGTGCTAGTGCTAAGTAGAAGTTAGGGGCTTTTTTTGCTCTTTGCATTTACATCTGTGACAGTTACATGCATAAAAAAAAAATTAAATCTACCTGGACAAAAAAAAGACACAGTTAATGTTTTCCTAATGATCTACATTTAAGTTTCTTATTGTGGTTATCACCCTAGAACTGGTATATATCACTTCATTCTTATAGACACAAATCAGCTAACATAAACCAAACAAAAATAAAACAGTTGATTTAATTTAGGCAGGCTTAGATGGGGGATATTCAAAAACACACATTCTAAAAAGCAAAAAAGAAGAATAAATGCATTTGTTTTCTAAAACAACTCCTCTATTAAGTAAAGACTGATGACAACTTCCTCAGCAGCTGAAAATAAATTTAAACACATTCATATTCAATGAAAAAGAGACAAGCTAAGAGTAAGGAAAAACTATTTAAAATTTTATTTTGTGACTAAAGGTCACATTTGTGACAGGTTTCTAAGGCTGTTCTTCCTCTACCATAATCATAAAAAAAAAAAGGGAACTAGACTGAGAGCTAAACCTACCTTTTCATGAAATGCTGTGATTAACCAGAGATCCACATCGATGCTAGTGCCTCGCTTCTCTGCACCAATGAACTGCAAAATGTTGTCATGCTTCATTCCAGGTAAACTGTAAATTTCATATTCATTCTGCCATGACTGTTTGTCCTTTAAAGAAAAGAACACATGAAACCACGTCAATACCATAATAATCAGATGTGCTTTCCCCAACAAAAGTTTCTTCCTATAATTCACTGTGCATTTGTAAATGATCTGTCATTTAAGAATTTCTTTGAACTACCAAGATTTATAGCACATATTGAAAATTCTCTAAAATAAAAGCCTCTGACTGTGCCTAGAAAAGCTGGTTTAACAGTAAGAACATCTGCTTACCTGAATTGGGAATATTTTCACTGCAACATACTCGTTCAGCAGTTGAGCTTTCCATACACAACCAAACCTTCCTCTAGCTTTGATCTCTAGTAACTGCAAAGGCTTCAAACCCATCAATGGTGAAGGTGGTGGTGGTCCAGGATCCTGAAAGCAGGTTAAAACCATTGATTGATTTTGCTATTTTGTGTGCTGTCTTTGGTGACAGCGCTAGAAATAATGGCTGCTAAACTGAAAGAGACTTGGTATCATGTACCCAACCCCCCCCCACAACAAATTCCCCAAACAGAAACAAAACAGCAACCCTTCTCCACAGGAAAGGAAAATGAGGTTGTAAAACATGCTCAGCATTACCAGCAAGCCACAGCATAACAACAGTTACAGTGTAAACCTCTCTAACCAGGTGTAAAAGCACAGCAGAAATTAAGTAATCAAGATAATCAAGCTTTACTTGTTACTTTTTTTCAGTGGGTAGAGTCAAAATGAGCACCTTTGATACATTTAAGGATTTCTGTTTGTTTGTTTGACACGTGTGACCTGTTTAATGCTAAGTTCAATGGCCTGGTGACCCTGCCCAGCCACCAAGCCCATTTCTATGTACCTAGTGCTGCATCCCCCAGCCACTGGCTGGGAAGCAGATGTCTACACAGCAAGGTGGCCAGGGCAGCAGGGCAGAGCTGCAGCAAATCCCCTGTCTGCAGCTACCCCCAGTGCAGCTCTCACAAGTGCTGAGCTGATACCAGCACAGCTCTACCTCAACAGCCCTGCTGATTCACAGACTGGTTTGGGTTGGAAAGGCTATATCCAGTCCCAACCCCCCTGCCATGGGCAGGGACACCTCCCACTAGACCAGGTTGCTCCAAGCCCCATCCAACCTGCCCTTGAACACTTCCAGGGATGGGGCAGCCACAGCTTCTCTGGGCAACCTGGGCCAGTGTCTCACCACCCTCACAGTGAAGAATTTCTTTCTAATATCTACCCTAAATCTCCCCTCTTCCATTTTTAAGCCATTCCCCCTTGTCCTCTTGCTACATGTCCTTGTAAAAAGTCCCTCCCCAGCTTTCCTGTAGCCCCTTCAGGTACTGGAAGGCTGCTATAAAGTCCCTCCAGAGTCTTATCTTTCCCAGGTTGAACAACCCGGTGACATAAAGTTGCAAACCAGTATGTAGGCATGCTATGCCACTACAAGGTCTTCCAGTACATAACATGTTATCCTTCAGAAACCATGGAACCACATGCACAGTGCAGACGTTTGGCACAGGAAATCAGACACCATCATCTCCATGGTCAGCCCTCCAAGTCACTCAAACAGCAGTGAGAGGAACCACAGCACTGATGCTTCAACCTTCTGATGATCCCCCCCTATTGCTCCCGACTATTGCTAGTGTAGACAGCCAGTATGTTACTGACACATCAGTACTTGGCTGTAACCCAGAAACAGAAATGGAGTTAAATTTAAGATACTATCTTGCTGTACCTTACAGTATTTGTGCTTTCCTGAGGGGCTAGCCCCATGACTCTTTTTGAAATCAGCTGGGAAGTACAACTGCAGGTGAGACAGAGCCTCCATACAGCTACCCCTATAACCACCCATCCTACATTTGAACAACTTCCCTTTCTAGGAAAGAAAACATGATAGCTAATTAAGTAACTTATATTTTGCACATCTATTACATATTCAGTATCATACACAACATCTCAATATAACAAACAGACGTTCAACTTTATTGCTAAGGATGTACTTCTTTCTGAGCTGTCCTTCTCTCTCCAATTTACCATGTCAGAGCAGCTTGTACCTACCTAAGCTGCTTCCCTACCATGAACAGCAGCATCAGACCCCTTTACACATGCCTCTGCATCAAAGAGAATTGCACAGAACCAGGGAAACACAATCTCTTCTGTCTGACCCCTTTTTTCTGCAGGAAAATAAGTCACATTTTGGTGTGGTCCATAAGCAGACTCACCAATACTGGCACCACGAGACACAGCTCCACCTTCCCCCTGCACCCCTCAAAACAGTTTAAACCACAAGTTGTTTCTCAGTCCAAACTACTGCAGAGATTGGCAAATGCCAGCACCAGTGATGACAGGGTGGGGACAGACTGCTAGACCACAGATGGGAAGAGGGGGAACAGCTGCTTTTAGTGGCAAGTGCAGGTCTCTGGAGACCACAAAATTGTACCAGGAGTCAGTATTACACATGAAAGAACCATGCAGACAAAAGGCAGGTGTGGCTGTTTGATGATACTCACACTGCAGAACACAATCAAACACCCCTGAAGCCCACTGGTCAAAAAACCCTCCAAAAACTACACTGGGCTCCTCTATTTTTTCCCAGTCACAGCTGCAGTGCTGTTTTAAAGAAAAGGAATGAAAAACACTGGAGTAGTTGCTTCTACAAACAAATGAGAGCACTCAATAGTTAAGGATTTGAGCACTTCAGCAGCAACACAAAAATCTTGTGCACCTTGAAGACACATTTTCTGAAGGACTGTGGTTTTAAGAGTACACCACTATTGTGAGAAGGCAGACAAGAGCTTCTGTATCCAACACAAGTTTTGAGTAGTTTAAGCACAGGAAGAAATAACCATTCTCTTGTTTCTTATTAAGCAACAACTATATCCTTCAACAAGAACAAGTTTTGTAGAGAGACAGATTCGTAGCACTTCAAAAAAACTGTCACCTGATTCTACAACTTAATGACTGCAAGTGAAAATATGTTTGAAACTCAGAGACACTACAATACTGTCCTCAAAAAAGCGTGAAACACTTTCACAAATGTTACTGCCATAGATGCTTAAATTTGTTACACCAGAACTGCTGGGTTTAAACTGGACAAATAACACAGAAAATGAAGTTTAAGAGCTAGGTTTTCCCTCTGGTGCTGCCTTTCATTCAATGCCAAAGCCCTTTATGAATATTTCAGGCACCAGGGAAATCACTGTTCTCCATTTGTAATAGTTGCAAGAGCAACTAGAAACAAGATGCCCGAATTTACTCAACAAAAGCACACATTAATTTGTAAGAAACCCCCTGTTGTTTTCAAGAATCCTGAGCACTGTGCAACACCTGGGGATTTAACACCAGGCCACAATTTTATCAAGTTTTGAACCTAGTGACCTGCCTAAATGGGGAGAACAATTTGTGGGACGTAAACTCAAATCTCACTTTGCTTTAGTGCTTTTAGACCAGCTCCCTTTCCTCTCCATACCCTTCACCCAAAATACCTGCCAGTATTTTGAAGCACATTATGTGAATTTTTCTCAACCACCAAGCAAATCACCACTTACAACTTTTTAATGATTTGATGAAAAAAAATTACAGCATCTACCAGGTGAGAGAAGACAGTAACTCCTCAGTAAAAAGTGGCCAGTGAAAACTGATGCTTCTTATTTTCACATTAGACCAGAATACTTTTCATATACCAGAATTTCCTATTTCCTAGAAAATCCTGGCATTTCAAAATATTTTCCCACTACCTTACACAGCAACCTCTTGTGGTTCCCTGCACATTTCCCTTTTGTGTTGAAACATTTCTATGAAGTCAAAACTTCCGGCCTTCTTATGAAGCAGCAACTCACACCCACACCCACAAATCAAAACAAATCCTGACTTAAAATGGAAAGTACAATTGCCTTCTGTTAACATAACTAAAAAGTATAGCTTTCCTTTTTTTTTTCTGATTTTTTTTTTTTCCCCTAAACAACTTGGTTAAAATCAACAAGCATTTACTTTAAAGCTACAGCTCCTGTTTTCACACAGAAACATTCCTTGGCAGTATTTTCAACCTTGCTCAACTTCTGAAGCAAAAATGTTTAACGTGCCACAGACATCATTATTTTTGTATGGCTTTTTACAATCACCTCTGTGGTGCTGAGGATGATGATAAAACGTGAGCAAAGATCCTGTGGATATATCAGTCTAACACCTTGCCACAGCTGCCCAAAAATAAGGACCTGATTTCCCATTCCTGAGTGTTCCTTGTCCCTTCCCTTGGACTGACTCTGGTATTTGTTTGGCCACACAGCAACACATCTTGCCAGAGAGCTTTTATTTATTTTAAAAATCAGGTTGGTTTTCTCTAAGTTTTTTACAGCTGGGTGTTGCAGTCAACTGTCAGGTAATTCCTACTTAGTTACACCAGAAAAGGAACAGAGGGAAAAATACTAATAGAAGAATGGTAACTTCCAGAAAAAAGTTTCCTTAAGTGTCTTCATGAATGGTTCTCAAGATCAGAGAGAAGCATGACAAACATGAAACTAAACCCATTCAAAACATGAACTGAACAGACAGTTCAAAGACCTGCCCCAACACAGTCCATCAGCACTTGAGTTTATCTCCTGTTGTGTCTCTCATATGGCAACTCAACCAATTCATCATGTATGACAAAGGGAAAAAAAGGCCAGTTATCCAAATGGGGTTGTACACAGAAACATTTCTCTTTCCTGACTCCAAAATACAATCAAGTTTTCAAGCTTTGAGGGCACAAGGAAGTTTTCCTTGTTAAATGGTGCAATATTTCCCCTTGATAAATTTATTCTGCAGCTTATATTGTGAATATCAGAATCATGGCATGGTTTGGGTTTGAAGAACCTTAAGGCTCATCTCATTCCAACCCCCCTGCCTGGACAGGGACACCTCCCATTAGACCAGGTTGCTCCAAGCCCCATCCAGCCTGGGCTTGAACACTTCCAGGGATGGGGCAGCCACAGCTTCTCTGGGCAACCTGGGCCAGTGTCTCACCACCCTCACAGCAAAGAATTTCTTCCTAATAACAGTTGACAAGTTCTAATTGAAAGAGTCTGATGACTATCTTGGCTGTTTCCTCCCTTTCTAGTTTGGGACTGGTTAATTTTCAACCTGATAATCAGTAGAGTTAAGATCCAAATACAGTTAAAGCAGTCAAAATTACATAATTCTTAATTTTTGTAATTATTCTAAAATTGAGTCTATGATTTGTATCAAGCTACGTTCCTTTTAAATGGCAACAATTTTCTCCTGCACCTCACAAAATCCTTTATTTTATCATACCTTGTAAACATACTACCCAAAGGAATATAAATAAAGTAGTTACTAGTAGGCAGGACACTTCAGCTTCTTCCCTAACTCAAATGATGCCACTGGAAGTAAACCAGTAACACAAATAGAAGGAGCTCCAATGACCCTTTACAGATGCAAGATACTCAGGAAAATATTGAAATAGCACCACTCTATTTTCTTCTAAATCACATTAACAAGACACTTCAGGTGTTAATTAGAGACCTATAGAGATAATGGAAAGTGAGCATCCATATTACACCTCAAATCTTGACTTTTTCAATATTCCATTTTCTAGCAATAATAACCAAGTTTCTGAATTGATGGTTTTCAGTGACTTGCAGTTTCACGTGAAGTATCAGTATTTCTGTAAAAGTAACAGTAACTTCTGGCCAGTGAAAATGTCAAAGAGACTTCACAGTGAAAGAATACTTCTCTTCAGGTGATCTAGTTCTCTGAGCTCCTGAGTCACACAAAAACCCATCACACCCCTCAGAATCACAAAATGAAGACCACACATGGCAGTTGTTGGTGTTTCACAGGTGGAAGATGACAACAAACACCCGAAGACAGGACAGAAGTGGGCAGGACATGCCATTTACTTCCAGGACAACCCACGAGA
This sequence comes from Hemiprocne comata, assembly GCA_020745705.1. Classification (NCBI taxonomy): domain Eukaryota; kingdom Metazoa; phylum Chordata; class Aves; order Apodiformes; family Apodidae; genus Hemiprocne; species Hemiprocne comata. Next base: position 2,791,474 of record CM036591.1, read on the forward strand.
GCAACCCCTGCCACCCCTGCCAGGCCCAGCTCTCCAGCACGGCCCTCAGTGCCTGCCATCAGGCACCAGGGTGCAAGTGAATAAACCAGCCAGTCTGTAGTTGAAGAACCACAAACCCACCATCCCTGGTGTATCTCATTATCAGTCCCTGCAGATATTTAACTCGATAGCCTGAAAAAATTATACTCCATTTTAAGAAAGCCATGAACAGACTCAGGATGTGTTTTTAAACCATGCATGCGGGCAAATTTCTTGTCAAAAATACTGGGAAAAAAAAAATTCATACCAAAACAACTTCTTACATGTCCACAGAAAGTTCCATAACCATGAACAAACATCAATGCATCTTACCTCAATCATTATATGAAAGGCGTGCTTGTAGAGAGGGGAAAAAACACAGGCAAAATAAATTACTATTTATACCAAGAATGGGGTGAACAGCTTATTAGAAAAGAGACAAAATAAATTGTGAATTAACAGCAAAAGTATTCATGGGGATAGCAATGCTTTCCTGCATTAAAAAAAATAAATTAAAATTAAAAAAAATGTCCATCATTGATAGGTTTGCAAAGAAAAATGGGCAAAAATAAAGATTGTTATACAGCTCATTACCTGAACAGATCTTTTAATTGAACCAGACTTGTCCATTGTAGGTGTATAAAGTCATGTTACTATAAAAACCGTATATAAACATATGCAGACAATTCAACACACACACAAGTGATGCAAACTTATTTCATGTTATGCTCACAACTGTACAGGAGAGGGCAGCGTTGTATTTCTTAAAATTCACTGCAATTAGTAGCGAGCTGTGGAAAATGACAACTTTTAAATGTCTAAGTTATAGCTAAACCTCATGAAGAAACAGGTTATTATATATTAGATCGATATTACTAAGTTTTATCAATAAATCAGGCATGCTAGAGGTGTAACTAGAACAAGTGAACTTGAAAACACTAGATCCAGCATATATGAAGGGAGATTACAATATTCAAGATGCTTTCAAACAAGTTACATGAATTCAAAGACTGTGGAATGAAATCCATTATCAAAACCCAAGTCCCAGAGCACTGCTACTGAAACTGAAAACACATTCTAATGACACAAACTTATTTGTGCTCCTTTCACCTCTTTTGAACAATCTCATTGCCACTCAAGCAGAGAAACACTGAGCCACCTTCGTTCCTCCTCCTGTACTTTTGCCTCAGCCATTTTCTTTGCCCATTATAATTTGACCAGATAGATGTTGCCAGAGCACGAAATTCAAACACTTGAAGTATCCAGCTGCCACGTAACAGCAGCAGTCATCCTCTTCTTCACCCTTTGCACATTCTTGGGATGCTACACAGCACAGGGCCAACAAAAGGCTTTTCTCTGTGCTTGAAAACTGTCTAGCACACTTAGCATTATCTAAATAATTAATAATAGAAGGGCTGAAGTCTTTCTTGAAGGCTAGATGAGTTGGGAATCAGATTAATACTGTAGTAGAGCTTGCTGCCACTGACAGCACTGAAGAACACTGGAGCCCAACAGGATCATTCTTCCTCCCTCCAGTCTGAAGCAGATTTCTGCAGGACCTGTGCAGCCTTGGGGCACTTCCTAAGAGAAGAAACCCCCAAGCCTCTCATATTCCTTTGCCAGAAACAGCAGCCAGGGCAGAAGAAAATTATGACTCCATCTGTGAATCCGACAGGAAGGGAACAGCTCCTGAACACAGTAATAGAAAGAGGTGTCCTTGGATTTCTACTAACTCAAGTAGTCAAAGAACAGGCAGTAACTGTTAAATAAAAAGCATTCCTTGTATGAAATAAGTTACTCAACAAACATCTTTCCTGTGGCTGAAAAAAATCATTAGGCATTTTTTCAGGCCTATTAAAAAACTCCAGCTTCTGAGAATTATGTAAATTCCTCAGAAATAAGGAGGAAGGTACAGGAATCCAACCCTTTTGCTCTTACCATAATGAGAAACCGCAGATGTGAAACTGAGAAATAGAGAGTCCTCTCCTGTGCCTCTCACTACTCTCTTAGGGGATCATCTCCCCCCTGACACTGATAACTTAAGACATGCATGGAAATTTTCAGAGAGAGATTTATGGACATCACAGACCTGATTTTAAAATCATTGTCCTTCCCTTCAGACTACAGGCCACCTCAGACTTTTCATTAGAAATGCAAGTATCATCAGTTTAAGCAGTACCAGGCTATGAGAGAAATGCAAATACACACTTCCTTATTTCAGGGATTAATACAACTCTTGTAAATAAAAATTTGGAGCAATCCCTCCCCCCCAATAGCATGCATACAAACACACTAACTTCCTATTTATACTGCCTGAAACTCCTTATAAAGGTTTTATCGGGGATTAGGGAAACAATTGTCATATTAGTAACCAAGTAGAGCACAAAAACCCAAACAGTGTGGTCTTCTCCAAAATCAGACCTATACACAACCATATTCTGAACTTCAAACACGTCACCAAAACCTTTATAAGCGTGGTCTTCAGAATCAATGCAAACTATTGTACAACAAATCCATTGCACCAATCCCTTCATTTGTTCTTAACTAGTATCCTGAATGGGACATCTGCATATTGTCCCTCAGTCCCTCATCAATCTCTTTGCAGGATGTAAGGTAAAATCAACTTAAATACCTTGTGAAATATGGAACTCTCCTCCATTTAGTGATCTAAAATATTGCCCAAAAGACATCAATCTAAACCATTTGGGAGAGCGTATCTGAGGATATGCAGCAAACCTGACTTTATTATGGAAAATTATTAAAAAGCTCCTGAAGGCAGAGCACCTGATTGCAGACTTCAGGGATCAGTACTTGGGCATCCCTTAATTGTTCCAAAGCACCATCTAAGACTATAAATTAAATATTGTCTTGATAATGTAGACTATTTTAAATATCACTGTTTACAATGAATGAACAACAGAGAGAAATTCTTAGAGGTAAATTAAATATAGTGCTGGAAAAGCCTCCAGTGTCTTGTTAGTCATTAAATGGGTACACACGAAGGCAACATTTATGAGAGTAAGACACAAAGTGCTGCCTCCATCCAGCCTCAGCAGATGGATGCACATCCTCTTGCACCAGCCTCTCAGACCCTCTCCATACAGGCCTGCCTACTCCTAAAGAGAAATCAACTTTCTAATATGCCACGAATAAGATACAGTATTGAAAGTGAACAGTTTACAAGGCAATGCTCTCCTTGGATCAGTGCAAAAGCACAAAGCAACATGGAGCTCACCACAGAAATAAATTGGAAATTTTTTATTTTAATTTTACTTCAATTCTAAAGTTCCCTTTAGGCTGCCATTCAGGATAATGGCTCTGTATTTTCTTACCTTTTGAAGATTTAAAAAGCTACAGCTGCATTTATGGTTTATTTAAATGGAGATAGCTCATCCTGAAAGCAAATTAAGAATTCAGAAATATACTTTCAAAAAATTTTGTTAAAAAAGCTATCAAGATTTAGAACCAAAGTGTTGGGCATTTGGTTGTATACTGAGGATGGAAAAGCACACATCACTATGCACCTGGTTGTCAATTATTTGTCATACAAATTCTTCCCTCCGTTAAAGATTTTAAGGAACTACTTTTATTGTAATAGCCCATGAATTCTAAAAAAAATAGATTTTAAAAAGGCAGCTACAAGCTATTTACCTACTACACATCAAGGACTGCTTATCTACAGTAACTTTCCTACTGCATTCTCACAGTATGCCTGTATTTGTGTGGGGTTTCTTTTTCCTTTAAACCACCATTGCACAGTTGTGCCTCACAGCACCAGATCTCTCTCCTCTATCATTCCAGCTACTCATTGGAATCAATTCTAGAAGAAAGGCCTGTTAGTCCTGGAGACATGAAATGCAGTATTAGAGAATGTGAAATCATGCACACATCTAGCAGCTCAAACCCTGAGATCATTCAGCTATTCCTTTTTAGTACCAACATTGCCACTCATGACATGTTAATCATTCATTAACCACGGATGTGCACCCAACCTTAACTCCTTCCCAGCTAGCCACAAGCTCTAACTCAATCTTTCATTAATAATTCTTCCTCTTTTTGAGCTTTATCTTTTCTTTGCTGATCCATCTCTTTTCCCATTTCTTATGAGCACCTGGCCTTTCCTCCATGTATTTTTTAAGTAGCTATTAAACTTCCTAGTCCTTGTAAAAACACCTCTCCCTTTCTCGTTCTTTATTTTTCAAGTATTAAAATGTTTCTATTAAAATACCTATAACACGACAAGAAAAAAAAATGGCTGGAAGACAAAAATGGAAACAATCTGAACACTTGTTTTTATTTCTTCATTCTTCAGCAACCAATTTTTCCTAGTGTGGCAAAGCGATCAAGATTATCCCAGAAATTTTAAATGCACCAGATATATTATTTGATGTGCTGAAAGTTGATTTAGAGAATAAAAACAATAAATGAAAATATTTTCCAATGCCAAGCATAATATTTTCCCATCACTAACTACTTTTTGAAAACAAACCAGTCATGTTACACACACACTCAGCCCAACTCCCTGGCACAAGTCTGGTGGCCTAGACCAGATGTCTGAGGTCAAAAACAGCAGCAAAGAGCAGTTCATGTTTCATTGTATGTTCTTACCCTGTATTAGTTTCCAACACATATTTTGCTTTTCCACTGCTAAATATGTAGTCAGATCTACTGTCAGTAGTTCAGAATGTCTTGCATCTGCTACTGCTAGACATTTTCTCCATCATTATTCACCTCACATTCTGTGATACTGTTTTCAATCCTAATTTCTTACAGTGAAACTGAAATACCCAGGCCATGACATAGCTACAGAGATCTAGTCATACTTGGGTGTCTTCAGGAAAACACACACTGAAGAAAGACTATCATGGTATGGCAGTGAAGGGAGCCATACCAAAACCACCAAGCAAAATCAGAGTGTCTTTTATGCTCAAAAACCTTCCAAAACCAGAGGGGCAACAAGATCAACATCTCTGTATTTGATACATGTGCTGCAATTACTCTTCAACTTTGGTTAACACAGCACATGACTTTGATGACAAGGGATGTTGTCCATATACATAGGACCAGTGAGGCCGATCCATATGGAGTAGGAAAAAGAAGAGCAAAAATGAAGCACTCAAAAGACTATTGTGCTCACTGTAGGGAATACTGGGTGAAAAACTTACAGGAAGTGATCTGTAGGAGGTTAAAATCAAAAGATGCAGTTGTATTTGTCAACAATGTCATCCTCCTCTCTCTGAGAAGAGAAAGAAATGGCAACTCCTATCAACCAAACTTGCTCTTACGGACACTCTAGTAGACAGCAGCAGTTTAAGTAGGATCTGTCTCTTCTGAGTTTTTAAATTTCTGGCAACACCAAACTGGCCTAGATTAGGGCCTCCTTGTGCTTAGTGACTAAAAACAGGAAGCATCTTTGACCCAAGTAATTTCAAACGTTTCAGAAGAAAGCACAAAAATAGGTTATGAAGAAAAATGACATTATGTGAATGTGCAAAGCTTTATTCCAGCCCTCTCAACATATGACTCTTATTTTAAATACAACACAAAACCAAAAAAGCAACTCTGTGATCCAACAAGATATTCATAACTCAGGCACTCAACAAAAAGTACAAGAGGTTAAACTCTCTTTGCATAGTATGGATGGAAAGTGTTGGGAGCTACAGTTCTGTGAACTGATAAAAAACAAAAGTGTTACTTGTGTCAGTTATGCTATAAAATAGGTTATGGTCCTATCTATCAGATGTCAGAGTGGTAACACCATGGCTGTAATTAGCACTGACTGACAACTCTGGCTCAAGCTCAAGAGATGTAAAAAAATAAATGAGCATAACATTATCAACTCCTTGCCATCCACATTCCTATTTCTAACAGAAATATTAGTAGGAGGCTATGGGGAAATCTAAACTACACCTAATTTGAGACTGAAAGCTTTTGTTCACAAAGTGGTGTTTTGTTTTCACTGTACCTGGTGCTCATGAGTGAAAATTAACCAGGTGAGAGTAACTCTACCTAAAAATACACAGATTCAGGTATTTAAAATATGAATCAATTTTTTGCTGAATTTGATCAGACATATTAATAATATATGTTTGCTGCATAATTAAAGCAAATATAAAGAAGAAAATGAAATTTGTTAATAACTAATTGAAGAATTTAAAGAGTGACAGATGTTATGAAATTTGACAGCTGTAACTAGAGAGCACCCCAGACACTGCAGTGAGGCACCCAGCTAGCAGCATGGACAAGAAACCAAGAGGCCTTCTGACTGGGACACTGGCAAGGAGTATCTCAGGAGTAACCTACTCTAGCAACACCTCCATCTCTCTACCCCAATACCTGGAAGTAAGAATGAGACAAGTAAGGAGCAAACAAAAATATCCACTGCTTTCCAACCTTCAACCAAACAAAGTAATTGTATTGCATGAAATGTTGAACTTCATTATCTCTGCGTTCCAAGGGAATATAAAGCTGAGTTAACCCACGCAGCTGTGAACTGAGCTCAGTTTGGGTAGGAACTGCCTAAACCATCGTGAAACTATTTTACTTTCAAAATAAAATTGTTTGCATTTTCTCAGATGTTTGTACTTTATATTTCACTACAGATTCCAAACTTTCTTTTAGCACATTTCTTTTTTTTAGTGATTCCAAACAATTTCTTTCCCTTTGCCCTCTGATATTTTTTATTTACTTCTCCCAGTTCTTTCAAAATTTCTCATTCTTCCATGTTTCCTCATCTTTATCCTTTGCTTATTCCTCACTCTTCAACTTCTAGTCAAAGAAAGATTAGTACCAAGGTGTACTGCACCTCAGTATTCCCACTGTCTCCAGGAATAAACCTAGTAAAACCTTTATCTGTGTGTCATACATGAATCCCTGCTTTCCAGTGAGTACCTGCTATACATTTGATCTCTCCGTTCTACCACTTAATACAGAAAGACTTAGAAAAGAATCCATTTGCCTCCAAACTCTACTCACACCCTAATTATTAAATATAATATTAATATTTAATATACTAATTGCAGAAATATTTAAATGTTTTGTTTCGTGGTTATAAAATTACTAGTACTTTTCCCTCTCTTCCTGTTTCCTCTGTCTCCTGTTCAAATCAGCTCTAATCAAATTTAAAGTGGGAAATACTGCTCTGCTGCATATGGGAGAACATTTAAACCTTCTATTTCCATAATAATTTAATTTAGTTTTTTAAGGTACAAGTAGCTTTTCCTGACTTTCCACATCCAACCTTAATCCCTATTCACCACAAGATAAGAAAATGTTATTACACCATAACTAGCTCAAGCACCAACATATACTTATCCCAACAGATACAATCTGAGCATTAACAAAACAGGTTATTACCCTATTTATTAAAATTCATGACGTGTCCACTCCTGTACCAAACATAAACCATGCAAGAAAAGAACAGCAATAAAAAAGAGGAAGAATATAAAAATTCAAGTTACTGATACCTCACACATATCTAACATGTACTTGCTTCTCTATCAGTTTACCCACTACTTAATCTAGAAGTGAAATTTCATGCTGAAATTATTCATACAACTAGCAGTTATGAATTTGATCTCACAGTGAAGACTATTAGGCTGATGCAAAGTCTCAAATACATAAAAATTGAGATGGACAAAATAATTATGCTAACAGATTGCCTGAAGTTTGAGGATCTGCAATATTTTCTGCAAGGACAAGAAACATACTTTTTTCCTCCAAATTATGTTCTTTTCATTTGGCAAGAACATATGCCCACTGCCTCCCCCCTAATTTTTCTTATCTATTATGACAAAACTGAAACCAAACCAACTTTATTTATCGACCACAGACAATACTGCTTCCTGGAACATCCTCAAGTAGCACTGAAAATATCACAGAGGCTGGCAGTACAGAGCATATACATGTAAATTCCTTTTAAAATGCAATCCTACCAAAAATAATAAGTGATTTCATTTTGTTTTAATCATAAATATCATCATCATATCATCATTGTATAAGAGCCAACGCATTCTGAGTGGTCTCTGCACTGAGTTAGGAAGCTTAAGGTCAATTTCTCCTGCAAAAACCCAAGTGTTGGGGGACTCTGGGCCAATCGTTTCTCTCTCCATTTCCACTACCACATGCTGTTTATCTTCCCTACTTCAGCCTGAGGAGTTTGCTGGCTTAACTCCTTTCATAAAGGTCTTCTAATCTCAGCTGAATTTCTAGACATAACTGAAGGAAAAGGAATACTAGAATATTAATATTAATCACACCTATAGATTCAGCTGGAGTCTGACAACTGCAGGAACTATGCACACGCAGCCAAAAGAAGGTTTGTTTGGATACAACAGAGCCAGTTTACATTTCAAATTTGGAGACCACAATCTCATAATATTTTTCTAAGTAAAACACAAACACTACTAAAACTGAAACATTTTAAAAGATAAAACACAAAATACATAAACAAGTAAGAGGAAAAAGATCAGGCAATGAGCTGAGCTAAGCCCTGGAACTATGCTTCAACTAAAGGTTTTCTTTACATTCCCTTTGACTGCTATCTGCATCCCAGTTCCATGCTGTTTAAAAACGCCTAAGCTTCTATTAGTTACTATTTTCTAATCACTGCAAATGGCTGTTAGGAACTAGTCTCTCTCCTTCATTTTAGTTTTAAGCTAAGCATTAACATGAAGCTCAGCTCTAAGTATCTGAGTGCAGCCAGACAACTTCCAGACAGGTTGTCCCTTGTAACTACCTGAAGTACAACCTTCCCACAGCTGTCCAGCAATGCTACACCTTTGCCAGCTGCAGTTTTGCGTGTAGTTTTTCCCCTCCCAAACACACAGATGTGTAAAAGCATTAAGTAGTTGCTCTTACATTCAAAGAACAATTAACTGCAGAGAATTCTGTTTCAGTAAAGCTTAATTTTCTGCTTTTGTGGCTAGCAAGTGTTAGCACCTCTAAACCAGGACAGTAACAAAGACCACCATGTGACAGATACACTCCCCTTTCTCTGCTCCCCTCTTCCAAAAATGGTTTTGCCATTAAAAAAACAGAACAGAATTGTCATGCAGTGACTTACTTGGGTTGGAACGAGTACCGGAGGATAGGCTAGCTTGTGATGTCTGTACATCCAGAATGAAATGAACACAATCACTGCAATTCCCATGATAGGCACCAATGAGTAAAGCAAGGTATTGAACAGAGGTGGCTTCGGTGTAACAGGGTTGGAAGTTGCTGGGGATTAAGGAAAAAAGGACACAGGTTTTAAGAAACAAAAAACATCCCATGCTTGAAATGTGTAGCATCCTGGTTTTCTACCAATTCTTACAATCAGGCAAACAATACTACAGTAAATAAAACACTAACAGAAACAGACACATAAATGCAGCCTTTTGGAAAGTGCAGAAGTAATTTAGATCCCCAGATTTACACGTAACTGTCACTTTTTTGTGCTTCTAAGCTCTGCCTATCTACAGAGTTTCAGAGGTGTTTCTATTTTAAACAGACTGCAAGAATGCCATCACCTAATGAATGAAAGAAGAATCAATACTGAGCTTTAGTCTTTGGAATGTATACAACAAGATGTCATTATTAAGTAGAACAGGCCAGAAATAATCTGCCAAGGTTTCTATGCACAGTCCATTTGCTGAAAGTTAGAGCTCTCCAGCTGAAGATACTTCCACAGGACCTCCAGAAAGGCTCCAGAGAAGTCCTGCTTCTGAGGCAGCTGGTGTAGGGGGCAACCACAGACCACCTGGGCAAAGGGGGTTTCATGAGAGTGAAGAAGAATGTCAATTATTGCCTTAGCAGTGTCACTGACGAAAAAAATGACAAGAACATCTCCTGGGTCAACAAAAGCTATTTTACTCTCATAGAGAATGTTACTTAATTTCATAAACAACTTCCTCTGGCTATTTGGTACACAAGACATTTTCTGTTTTCAGTTCAGTTATTAACATTATTCAGTTTTCCAACAAAGATCAGACCCTTCACTGGAAGAAGATATGCAAGAATAATCAAATAATCTTTTAGTCATTGTTTTTTAAAACAATTATTTGTTAAGTCTGGCTATCCGATTTTCTTTGTAACCTGGGAGGAAATTCTCTCTCCTTGTTTAAAGGCTACTGTGCCAATTTACAGAGAAACTCAAAGGTCCAATTAGTTTAAAGAAATAGTGACAGTATTGTTTCAAGAAGGGGAGCATTCATAAGCTGGTATATGCATATGAGGATTACCCCTCCTTCTCACACTTAGAGAAGAGCTGAAATGCCCTTTATCAATGGCAAATATTTCTAGTGTAGAGACCTTTCAAAACCAAAAAAAATGAACTGGCAAGTCTCTAAGCTCTTTACATGAATGCATCTGGGAATCAGAAGCTTTCTGGCAGGAAAATCTGACCACACCAGTTTGAAAAGTCTCATCTCCTGAACAGGCATGAGATGAAATATTTCTGAGCTCTGGTAAGCAGTTCTTCCTCAAAGTGTTAGGCTGACTTACGTTGTGTGACCTCCATCTCTGGAAAATAGAAGAAGCGTTCATTGCACATGTTGCCTTCACAACAACAGAAAAACACTTCAGGGCTGTCTTTCTTCTCTATGCAATCACTCCTAGAAACAAAATGAAAAAAAAACACCTTATTAATCCTAAATTGGTGGGTTTTTGTTCAAGAGAAAACCTGATCATACTTCAAATTTTAAGTGAACTTCATTAAATTATGCAGCATAACATACTACCCAAACAAGAGTTAAATCTGAAGAAACAAATTTCATCCATTACTTTATACTGTAATTAAGTATCATTAAAACTGAAACAGCCTCTATTTTCTGTTTTCCAGACAAAGTTAAAGAAAACCACCAACAGGATGCCTCTCAAAAGCTGATAAGAATAGTGAAGAACAGTTCACGATCTAGATTTAAACAAAATCAAACCACTAGTGTTTAACCATAAACTCACAGTACAAGGGTGCATCAGTACATCACTGGGAATGAGAAGTTTTGATGTTTTATTTTTAGAAGAAAAGATAAAATTCCTGCTATTTCCCCTGCCTACATTATGCTCAGGGATAAGGCTTATTTCACTCAATGAATTAACTGCAGGAAAGGAGTTCTATTAACAAATAAGCTGAAACTATTCAAAAGTCAGGAAAGAAAAACAGGAGTCATGCAGGAGATAACTTGCCAGCAGAAAGAGAAGAATTTGAAAATCCTGCAGAAATGGGCAAAGATTTTAAATACAGCTGAAGATTGTAAAAAAAAAAGGTTTTGATTAATCTTCAAAATTAGGTTATTTTATAGAGCTGGCTATTACAATTACACTGCACTGTAGCTTCCCTAAAACATTTATTCTTTGATGTTCTTAATCTGCTGCTGTTTGGGGTTCATGATACTGTAACTCTCTGTTCAGTAAACCACTCTTCACTCCCAGAGATAAGATTTTGTTTAATGGCTACTTCAGACAAACACAGCAGCATGCATCCTTATGATAAGTTGCAGTTAATGAGGTCTTAGAGCCAGATGAATTTTTACTCAGTTCCCAACTGTTTCCTTAACATCATTCCTCCATTTTATCTCTTCTTACAATATCTTGTCTTTGCTCAAGGGAGAATTAAGTACCAAATTCTTTCAGACTGCTTACAGGTATGTGTGGAACTAGCAGGACTACAATGCTACAGAACCTATTTCTATTTCCAAATTGAAAAATTCTGTTTCCATCCTAGAAGTTAAACACTTAGCAGAAATAAACTTCGTTCAGAAATTTTAACACCCCCACTTCTGCAAAGCTACAGGAAAGAATGGAGTAAAAAAAACAGAAACCAACCAACCAAAAAAACCCCAAAGTGCCTTCCCATCCTGAGTGACTTCCAGTTAATTAGACACTTACTAGGTATTAGCAGCAACAAATAAGATTTTTTCAAAATCATCCTTTGCCTTCCAGCATAGCTGAATTTCAACCATGCTGTGCAAGCAAGCTTGCAGATGCTTTGCTACTACACTGAGAAACAGACAAATCAGAAGTACTATCCACTTAGCCTTAAACTGTCATTAAAGGAGAAAAACATCCTGGTGTGTAGGGGAACTGTATTTGGTAGAATTTACTATAATGATTTCTTCTGTTCATTCAACATTTAAGAAACACAAAAGGAAAATTTTCTAAAATATTGCTAAAAAAAAGTCTAAATACATTAAAATAAACGTCTATTATGCATTTATTTTCTTAATTCTCTCCCTTTCCAAACAGTAACTGTTTTGGTCAACTAAAACTTAGTATTTAAAGAACTACAATACCATTTCTTAAGAGAGTCATGACCTTTATTCAGCCAACATCTAACAACCCCCAAGTCCTGCTGTTACTGCTCATGGGTACTTGCTAGACCATCTGTTATAAAAAAATGACTGGAGTTTTGGAATATTCGATGTCTCTTAGAGCTGCCACTGACCTGAGCTTTTTAATAAACTGTCAAAATAATTCCACATTTAAGGAAAGCACAGACACAATGTGCTGAACTTCCTACCACTAAGACTTTGGAAAAGTGAACCACTGGATTTTGCATTCTGGTTTCACTAACTATCTTTGCATTGTTTGGCAATAACAAGTTATAAGAAAATCTATTACTAATGGCCTAAAAAAGATAATACTTTTTATATATAGTAAGTAAATAAGAGAAGGTAAAACATGCTATTCTGCAAACAAGACAAAGCACTTAGATGAAGTCAGGTCCCTAAATAGAGGAGAAAAAAGAAAAAGATGTGTGTGTGTGTCCCTGAAAACTATTAGACAGATAATCATAATTTGTCTCAAGTTCTGTTTGCAGAGGGGGGAGTTGTATAAATCACGGGCAGGCAAATTAGCTTAAAATTAGAAATAAATTTAAAATTCATAGGAAAACTCACTCACCTGTCATAACAATTGATGTCATCTAGCCAGCAACCTTGCTTCACGATTTCAATTGATCCAGAAATATTCTTCCACGTAGCAAAACAGTGTCGTCTTTTATCTTTATCACCATAACACGGTTCAATACCACTGCGATTTGTTTTATCTTTTTCCCAGTTAGCGTTGTAGTAGATACACTCCTGTGTTTCTGATCTGCCCAGTATGGCACCTTTCAGGAATGAAAAATAAATCACAATTAAACGGCATTCTGAAGGATGAGACACGAGAACAGTGAAAAACAGGGTGTACTACAATATCGTACACTGCTTGCATTAAGATACCCTCTCCCCTCTTTTTTTAAGAAAGAAAACATTTTAAAGTTCACAAGCACTCCCAGTGAGTGTTGAAACATAACAAAGATCTTCTGTTAAGTCAAAGAGTGACTTGGATAGCTTATCAAGATTTGAAGAAATAAAGAGCAAGTTTGTGCAACACTTCTCCCTGAAGAGCAATAGCAAAGAAAATTCCAAATACTGAACAGTAAAGATCTAGTTATAACATGAGCCAAACAAGGAGTTTTAGCTAGCAGAATTTACCAAAAGGCATTTTTGTCTCTTATGTTGCTACATGTGCCAAAAAAAGCAGTTTGTACACATTACAAACCTAAACCAAATTAATAAATTAATTTTTAAACTATCAGCATCTTTCCCCCTAGCTTTGTATCTGCAATGTAGCTTCTTAAGACAAAGCACCAAAGGGTAAGACACACTGTGCTAATATAGTATCTTCCATGGCATTTTGATTTGCCAACTGAACAAGAGGAATTGAGACCCATAGGTATGAGACAACAGTCCCTAAGCCCCAAGCACAGTACTTGCTTTTGCCTGCCTGGTCCCACCTAGCAACATAAAAGACATCAGTTCTTTGTCATAAATCCATAACCAAGTGCTCCTGCTCTCAGAAGGCCCAGGGGTCCAGCTCCCTGCCCACAGAATGTGCCCAACATATGCAGTGGGATCAGCTAGAAAAAGCCAAGTGGTGTCTGGAGGCCAAAGCACTGATGTGGTCTCTATGACACATGCTGGTGAACCAGAACAGACCAGCAGACTCACTAACCTACCCTGAGAGCAGGTGATTTTTTTTTTTGTCATCCCAGTATTCTTGAAAATAAAAGTTTCTGAACTTTTAAATTTCATTTTCTCTACTGACAACCTACAGAAAAACACAGCAAATACTAACAGGCTGAAGCACCTCAAAGCAAAGCTAACTTCACAGTTTTAATGTGATATGAAGCACCAATCTGGCTTCTGCAAAGGTATAAGGCTGACAGGATGCAAAACTGCTAACAAAAATAGTGGAAGGTAGGAATAACTGGCTTTTAATTCTGATTTTATCTTGTCAAATACTGCCAAGAGTGTGTCATTAATCCTCATGCAAGCTTCATCATTTAACATGGAATAAAAACATGGAATAAGAACACAAAACAGAGAGGGAGATGGAAGAGGTAGAGTCGGAGGACTCTGCAAAATTGAGGGAGGGTCAGGAGGATGACAAAGCACTTTCACTCTGCCTGTGCATTCATCTGATACTTTCAAAAGAGACAGGTACATTAGACATCATGCTGAAGATCAGATTTAAACAGAAAAGGTCTTCCATAGCAGTCAGTTTCATACATATTTATTTGTATCACTCCCTACCTCCTTTATTCACATATATTCACAATAATTTTGATACCCATATACTTCTCATTCTCCTGCACCACAGTGTAACAAGCAGAGCAGCTATAAGCCTGGTTTCTTTACTGGGATGGAATCTTTGTCACCCAGGCACTCTAACCACCAGGAGGTAGGGGTCAGGGTGGCTGGTACATTGGTCAAGGCTTCCATCACATAACACCTCCTCAAACACACACAACTGACAGTAAGGTTGTTTGTCTCAGTCAGCAGACCTGACTCTACAGGGATCCAAAGAGCTGCACCTCTCAGGGTGACGAGAATCACTTCAAACTGGAAACTGCTGCAGCCCCCTTGAAGGGCAGCAGTGGACATCAGAGCAGAGCACAGCACTGACCATCCTGGGCATCCCACATTGCCACCTTCAGAAACTTCTGACTTTGACGCATTCCCAAAATAGGCAGAGATGCTGCTTAGGCTTCTTGGGAAGGAGCCTGGATGTTCAATGGGAGACATGCCCTAGCCAGCTGGTAACACTGTGAGATGCAGCATGTTAACCATTATATTCTTTGTGCTGTGATGGCCTGACCTTTACAACTCCCAGCTACGGCAAGAAACAGATGAGGCAACAGATTGAACAATTTGGTTCTGTCAGTGCAATAAAGCAGAAGTCCTGGATTTATCTCGTACGTGCCATTCCTTTTCGTTTGCTGCCAAGCCTAGCTTTGAAGGACCATAGACTAGCTAAATTTGGTAAAATTCAGAAACTACAGTAAAATTAACTTTGCACAAATATTCTCCATATACGTATTTTAGCCATAGTCAGGTTTTCTTATTTATTAATGCTCTGAATCAGTTTAACCTAACGAGCTCACCAGCTGGTTCAGTGACTTTGGATCTGACTGGAGCAACTAACCATAACATCTTCTGTAGGGGCTGAGCAGACACTTGCAATAGGACTGGCCAGATTAAACTGATGTATGGACACACCAGGACAATCTTGGATTAACCTTTTGAAGTAGAAAAGCAGGAACACAGTGGGAGCAAGGCAACCACACAAACAAGGCAGACCTGAGCCCACTGCACAAAGGAAGCATTTGCTTATAACCAGCTCTGCCACCCCCACCACAGGAATCCAGCTCTGAAGGAGAGAAGGGCAACTGGCATTTACAACAAAAGCAAATTTATTTGGGTCTCAGTTTAGGTATAGTATGTCTATAATGAAACTCCTATACCCGTCTTGAGTGCTGACCAATTGTTTTCATAGGAAATTGTCAGGTCTCAGAAAACCTTATACTGAATCTCCAAAGGCAAAATGTCACTGTTGAAGAAGCCATCAGCAAAGCACCAGCAGTACCCAACAGACTGAACTATGGTCTGAAAGCTTTTGAGAGGAAAACACATTGAAAAAAGCAAAGAATATTCAAGTATATAATAGAGTTTAGTTTCGGCAAGTTAAGACAGATCACATGCAATATATACTGTTATCATATTGCAGTGTGTGTGCTGCTGTATCACTATACATTTGTGTTCATCCACAACAGCTGCAGTAAGAAAAGAAAACCAACATTTGCTAGTGAACTTCTGAACTGCTGTTAATACAGGATACACTGTAATTGTTAGCAGTACTGAAAACAATTTTATTAGAGTGCACATGTGCAGTCTGGAAAACCTCACCTTAGGAGGAATCTGAAGGACTGGCTACCACTTTTTTCAAGCAGAAAGACTCAATGAATGCCTGAAAAAAAATAATCTAGCTTTTTTTTTAATTAAAAAGGAGTAAAAAAGGAAATCTATGCATAGCTAAGAAGGAGTATACTAACACAGGCCTAACTTAGAAAGGGATTACTGAAAAAAGATTCTGGATGAAATATAAATTCACTATTACATGTACTTCTGTATTACACTCAGAGGGAAAAAAGAGAGATGCCAGCTTCTAGGATCTTATCATCCAGCTTTAAGCCTGAAAAGTGAGCAACACAGCCACATTGGTCTGTAATGTGGGAATGGTTACATGGCATTTTAATTAAAAAGTCTGAAATGTGCTCATGATATTTTCCCTCATTTTCTGAGAACACTTCAAAACAGAGGCCCCCCCCATTCTTAAATACTGCTTTTGCAGCATAGTTTGTTGGTGACACCACGTAAATACAAAAAGGCATCCAGTGAAAGAGAAGATTCATCTGTGATTCCTTGCTGGTTTATGAAATCTAGCACACTTTAAGCTGAAGGCATGAAAACTGGTGAAAAGGCTACAAAGGTTAGTGTGATGGCCCAGATATCTAAAACATCAGCATGAAAAAACCCACAGGTCTTCTGAAAGCCAGTCTGTGCATGTAGATTGCTCTGATGGGTGCTCCCAATGTGTACCTAACACATCCTTAGCTAGAAAGGAACTAAAAATAAAATTTCAATCTCATTTCTGCATGTCTTTCAGCACCAGATAGAACTACAGACTTCCTTTCCACTTCATAGGTTTCTGAGATGCTAACAGCAACACCAAAGTCTGGGAAGACAAATCACATCTGTATTTCATGGCTGCACAACCCACCCAGACAAGCCCATTACACTGTACTTGAACTTGATTCTATTATAAGCACTAAGGACAGTACTGGTAAGGATTTATAGGCAGGAATACTTATGTGATAGAAAAGCACTTCTCTTTTTTCCTGTTTCCTAGAAAACCTAGTATACAAAACAGTGAAAGGGTGAAGTTCAGTCTGGTAGCTACCTATCCTTATTGTAGAAAGGTTACTTGAACTGTGTTATGTTTGAGATTAATTTGAGCTCATTCTGAGTACCAAGACCCACAAACACACAGGAATGGGCAGTTTAGTAGTATAAACCAGCTGAGCAGAATGGCCTGAAGCACCACAGGGTCTGGAAGTTACTCAGCAGACAGAACAGCCCATTCACTAGAAGATCTGAATTGTAACGTGCTGCTTAGGGGAACAAACAAAGGACAGAAAATGTAGTGTAGCTAGAAATAGAACCTTGAAAAAACTTCAGTAACTGTCCAGGTATCTTTTTCAAGCACTTGTTATTCTATTTGTTTCCACAGTGATCTCATACACACTTTCTAGACTAACGAATAGATTTAAGAACAGACTACAAATATATACTAAACAGGCCCAGCTTTGCTGTTTCCCCAAGCCGGAAGCGGGTTTTTATCATTCTGTATTTTTTCTGATAACACCCAAGGGAATGTTTCGCAAAAGAAAAATAAAGACGCTATTTTCAACCTAAAAGCAAATTGAGTTACAACAGAAAGGGCCTATTCTGTCCTCTCCTTATACATTCCAAAACATATTTTGTTGATCTTTGGACAAGTATTAGTCCAAATTATCATTGTTCTTAATCCTCCCAGGTCAAACAAGGACTGTACTTGATACAAACTGAGCCAAAGTACATTCATTAAATCCAAACACAACAGCAATTAACTTTAGCAATGCAAGAATCAGGAAAAAGATAAACAAGACAGTAAAGTAACAAATCACCTGAACTGTTGTCACCCTGCCTTACACAGAAGATGCTTATCTTTCCAGACTAGAGTTTCTCATTACCATTCTCCTTTCCAGCATGGTTTGCCAAGCCTGCATCGTAGTCAATAAAGTCATTGGGGAAGAAAAGAGAAATGCCACCAAAGTGGGACCTTTGCACAGAAGTCTGCAAGACTTAATAGCTTTTAAGAGGTGAAAAGGTTAATCCGAAAAATGTAAAGATTGACCTGATGTTCTAAAAGGCTTGTTTCTTTTCCTAAAATAACATTTTTTTAAAAAATTAGATTGTAACTCAACATGGGTCCTACAGAAAACTTGGAACTTTTAATGTATCTTCTTGTGTAACTGTATACACCTACTGACACTACACTGTCTTAAGCACACAGGCTCCTAAATACAGTGGAAACACTGGAGGATAATGTCACCTACAAATAAGAAATACAACTGAGGCACAGGGGTGAATGATACACTTCACTACTGTACAGTTAACAAGTCCTTGCAACCCCTTGTTTGCTGGATGAATGGCAAACAAAAACACTTTTCTACTAAAAATGTGGCTTCCAGATTTACAGATACCAATAGGTAAGGTAATTTTAAATACCAAGTCAGCTGCTATAACCTTGTTATTTTTTTTATATATATATAAATACAGATATATATATAATTATTATATATAATACAGATTTTACACAGAGAGAATATATGGAACCATTAATCCGATTCTGACGTTAAGACAACTCAACATGCTGAACACCTAACAAGAAACTCTCTACCTGTGACTGACTATGCAAAAGTGGCCAACATAACTTTTAAAAGTTCAAGCTTCAGTAATTAGTCATGTTGAAGAAACCTGTGCATCTATAAAGCTGTGAACTGATTCTGACTACCTCTCCAGAAGAATATTTGAGACAGACTATTAAAATTTTTATTAATGTAAAAAAAGAGCTACAGTATTCAGACACCTGAGATTTTAGAAATGCTGGCGGCAGAACTAATGGAAAGCATCTTTAAAGGGTGAAGCCAAAATTCAAGGAAAAGGACACAAATAAAGATGAAAAACCTCTTATTAGACTCCACAGTACCGTCCAAAGTAACATCTCCATCAGAGTGGTGAAAAAAGATGGGATTAAGGGGGGAACTGTGATACATGGAGTACTCAGAAAGTGGCCACTGCAGGAGACATAACAGGAGCATCTAGATCTCCCTTTTTTTCGAGGAAAAAAGTAAGCTTAAGTTGGTTTTTTTCCTGCGGTACATGCTCCTCCCTGCAGTCACTCCATGCAGTTTGTCCTACTGTTAGAAGAAATTAATTATATCATAATAGATAATTTCCACTTTCTACCTTGCCCTTCTGAATATCTTAAGACTGGATTTAAGGAAGTGAGGGAAAAAAAACAGACCTCTGGTGTCCAAGTTCTCCAAAATCATTTCAGAGCAAACGTATGGCAGAAAATTGAGAAAAGGGCTCAGGTGACAGCTATGTTCCTTAGATAGAAATAAGGTGCCAGAAATGGTACTACTGGTATCTATAGCATCAGCTGGTTATCTCTGAAATAAAGTTTGTCATCCTCCAGGAATCTCTAGAAATTTCAAGCTAAGCTAAGTGCTGTTTTTCACACATTCTGACTTCAAGGGAACACACTAAAACACAGGCTGATGTTTCAAGTTCAAATGTGCCACTTCTGTCACGGCGAGGAGTAAGCAGCATTAAACAGTAAAGCTCTCTCATCTACTGTCTAATAATTTTATAGGGGAAAGAAGCTTGACAGATTCCATAAATTGTTTGGTTTTTTGATGCACAGCCTTGGGGCCACACTCATCTCATACATGCTGGTAGCTTTTATAGATGTTACTGGTCAAACATCCTCTCCTCCCTAATACAACAGAGAAGGTTTTACAAGATGGTAAAAACCTATGACAAGTAACACAGGGCTCAATGCTTGCCAGAAAAGTTTAAATTCTACAGGATTCAGAGGAAGAAAAAAATAGACCAGGATCCAACAGGCACTTAGGACATACACACAGTTTCCAATTAGGATTACACTCCTCTCCCCAGCACAAACCCCCAAACACAAATAAAAAAAATCAATTACTGTAGAAAATAATCACAGTGGCTGACCTCAAAGGAAAAGCTGCCTCAAGTCAGCCAAGATTGAAAGGGAGGCAAGAAGAAGGCATAGTTGAAAGGGACAATGCTTGCCATAATGGGTCCCTTCCCACCACTCCCCCCAAGAACACTGGTCTTTAATACTCTACATGCAGGTTTGAATGCATAAATAAATCTCAAACAAAAACTCAAGTCAATTTTTGAGATTAAAAACTTGAACACTGGGGTTCTGCTGCACCTGGTGGCACCATCTGCAACTGTCTCTGGATGATGTTCACCTAAGGCAGCTGCTCCTGAAGCAGCTAGAGATGCTTTCCCACTGTGCACATGCCAGTAACACCATTTCCACTCGGAACCTCAGAACGCTGGTTTTAACTAACAAAGTCAGGCACTCCACTGGTAGCCTGAAGCCTAAACAAACACCTAAAGGTTATCAAAACTAAATTGGGAAGATATGAATCGTTTTGAAGGATGACTATCATGCTGGTGGTGGCAAGTAGCAGAACTTCTATTTTGAGGCCTGACAGTGAGTTTCCCAGCAATGATCTCAGATACCTGTCATAGCTGTTCATCTGATTTGAGAGTCCCAAAGCAAGTGGGATCCTGCGTGGCTGCTCGGGCACATGCTGCAGCACCACGGACAGGAGAATCACAGAATCACCAAGGCTGGAAAAGACCTTTAAGATCATCAAGTCCAGCCTATGACCAACACCACCACTGTCTAGACTATGGCACTAAGTGCCACATCCAGCCTTGCCTTGAACCCATACAGGGATGGTGCCTCCACCACTTCCCTGGGTGGAGGGAAGTCCATTCCAATGTCTAATCACCCTCTCTGTGAGAAGTTTCAGTGTAGGCTCTTTTCATTGTCAGAGCCTGCACATCCAGTCAAAGCCTCTAACCAAGCATTCATCCAACATGGAAGGCAGCTCAGGAGATAAAAGTTGTCCACTTCCCACCTTCCTCGGACCAATACCTCAGTAACATCCAGCCGTGAATCTCTCTGGAATTTCTGATCAAAACCATCCTTTTTCAGAGTGGTATTTCCAGAAGTTCTCTGGGCTACAGAACTGTGTAAGAACTTCCCAACGGTCACTTATGAAACATTAAGAACTTCCTACAACAGAAGTTTGAAATTCCTGCAACGTCGTGGAGATGGGAAATTTGAAACTACTGATCACTTAATGAAAAAGCATAAAACAAGAGTTTCACAGGAATTTCTCTTTAAATTTCCCTGTTTAGACTATAAGACACACAAGATCAGTAAATTAAATTTTCCCCAACTCTTTTAGTGTACTGTTTATTTCATTCCTCTTCCAGAATCCTGTTGCATATGATCAGCATCAACATTTCACCAGTATTTCCCATATAATGACAAATAAGGAATGTCTCCTCTTCCCTGCAAGGAAAATATATTCTGGCATCTCAAAAAATATGTTTGGAGGGGCTGTGTCAGGCTAATTACAAAAAATTATTATACCTTTTGCCTTCCAAATCAGTCAAGCTCAATGCAAATTTTTTAACAGTTTGACTGCAAAGAAAACCAAAACAAAACAAACCAGAACCATACACCAAGTCAAACAAAAACATAGTCAAGACATTAATGAGGCAGGCATCCAACTTCACATTTGATGTTTCCTCCATGTGATGCATCCTACCCACACTTCTTTTTCTGCCTTTCAGGACCTTATATAACTATTTAAAAGACAACAGGACCAGCGTGATTCTGTCAAACTCAGATCTCAAACAAGCCTCCCTTGTGGGTGCTGTGTCCCACTCTGTGGTACTGCAAGCAAAAACACTACAAAGATATCCTTCATCTACTGATCAAGCTCCCAAGACCAAGATCCCAGCCTTACAACCAGATTTCATTTTTTTTTTTTTAAAAAAAAGCACATCAGGTGTATTCTTTTGCTTAAAACTGGCCCAGAAAACTTAGAAACTGCTAAGCTATTTGTGTGGCCTGGCTCAGCCAGCAGCTGACTGGCAGTATAAAGCTGGCTGGGCTGAGGAACACATACATGCTGACCAGCAGATCCAGACAAGCTACAGCTGCCCTTGTCCAGATGGCAGCTAAACAGTATGAAAGGCAGGTTCCAGATTTGTGTAAACAAAGAGCGGGATTTACCTTGGACATGCATGCAAACAGAATAATGTGGTGAGGAAAAAGCAGGATCCAACATTTAGAAGTTCTAGATTTTAAGGGTTCACCTGTTCAACTGAGCTGGAAACCCTTCTTTACCCCTCCCTTATTTTTAACTCTCCAACATATTTATGGAGAATCATCAAGTTTAGATTCAGTCTTGATTTCACATAGTCAATGATCCAAGGTTTTCTTTATATTTTTGTTCCCCTTTTCATTTCACTACCACATCACAACAGTAGGCCTTTCCAAGTCCATCTTTCTTTCACAGGTTGGCCAGAACTACATTCAGTACTGAAGACATTTCCAAAGACTTGTCTGGTATCAATATTGGTTTTGTTCCCTAGGAAATACTCCTTCAGAAGAGTTTTAGGATCGCATACATCACAGCCAAATCACATTAGTAGCTCATGGTATCTGTTATGCTGCAAGACCACAGTTTGAAATACATTTTTAAGTTGTAGTGCAATCAGAAAAGCAGACTGCTGTACAGCCTCACAAACAGCTGAACTGGCACAAACGAGTGGAATTAATTCCTTCCTTCAGCCACTAAACTTGAATAAATGTCAAACTGCAGCATTACACATCTGAGTAAATACCTATCATCAGAAAAATGCTAATATGTTTTTGACTGCTGAACCCTTTTCCTAAAGCAAAAAAATCCGCATAATCTTGAAGTTTGCTGCATCTGTTTAACTTCCTTTCAGTCCTATTTCTATAAAATGACAAACATTTTCTACATTGAATTAATTTTAAAATTTCTGTATTCATGTTCTAAAATTGCTACTGTTCTTACTAAAAAAAAACACAGCAAAACTGCCTCTCTACCTCCAGCTCAAGCTGTCACTTGAAATGGATTTTTTCTTTGTCCTCTCTCAGGCTACCTTACTGTATCAGATGGTAAACCTGGAGATTATGTAAAGATTCCCATACACATTGCTTGCATCAACCCATATTTTTATGGACAAGAACACAGTTGGCACAGCAAGCATATACTCTTCTTGCATTTAAGCTCCTAAGTCAAATCCCTGTATGTCAAGCTCCCAACACAACACCACAGGCAGATCAACTTTTTCTCAACCACAATACTCGCCTTCACCAAAGACAATCTAGGATGGAAGAAGCCTAAGAACATTTTTTGTTTCAAGTACACAGTTCTGGACTCATTTTCTAGAGAAGATCAGGGAAATCCGGAGTCCAACTATCTTATGCAGTCTTCATTAAGCAAACATTTTCACCATGCTCACAATTTAAATACTTGTAGTACTTTCTAGCTCATCATCACCTTGCTACGCTCTAAAGATCCTACACATCAGAGTGAGCTTACCCTCAGGAGCTGAGAACTGCCAGAATTTCACTAAAAATCATTATTATCTCATTATTATATGGAGAAGAAATTCTAATATAAGTGACCGCTAAACTGTCAAAAACTTCAGGCATTTCAGTTTTACAAGATAAAAACAGCAACGGATCAACAAAGCAGTTTCCTAATGCACTTCAGTATTTTTGAAGCTCCATTTTTTTCTTACTCTTTATGGATTCTCATTAAGCAGATTTGCTATTCACTGGTCCATTTTTTTTATAGTATTAATTGCATCCATAAGGAAAGACTGACAAGTAGACAAACAAATCCAAAAAGGAAGTATTTTAAAACCAAAAAGGCAAAAATTAAAGTCAGGACACTACATACTAATTATTTTCTACTTGTTGTCAGAGCTTTAAGAATAACTGACAGGAAAAGAGAACAATTTAAAAGTACTTTCATAAAACTCTTAGAGTACTAGTGACTTAAGTACTAAGCTACATATTGGACAACCAGCACATTTATTAACATTAGACCAGTTAAATGCAGCAACTGCTGCCACAGCTGTCTTAAATAAATCAATACTGATCTAACATGAGAATCAAATCAATTCAAAGTAACTCAAGATGGTGGCTTTTCTTTCTCTTACCTGCCTACAAGCACTTACAAGGAGTCTTAGTGTTTTCATATTCAGTATTTTCTGAAGGGGGGAAAAAAAGCCTTTTCCAAGGTTTTTGGATGATCAGCAAGAAGAGAGACAGACATTTGGAAGGATCATCAGAGCTCAATCACAGATGAGCTACCTCCAAATAATACTACAACAGTTTCTTGTGTACAAAACAGTAACTACACACATGCTTCTGAAGTTCAGCCCTCACACAGTGGCAAAAGAATTACTCTTCTCTCCAGCAAGTCTTCTCAAAAGAAATTCCAAAGTGGATGAAAATTGCTGTTATTCTTCCACCAGCAAAATGCTTCTGAGCTGCTGTAATTCAACCTGTAGTCTGGAAAATTTAGATGAACAGTATGGAATTACCCCTGTTCCTCACTAGAGTGAATGCTAGTTCAATTCCAGTCATCTGTGTATCATCTCCCTATTCCCTAAAATGCACTAATAAAAATATTTGGAAGATCATATATATATATATATATATATATATATATATATATATATATATATATATATATATACTAACAAAATAATTTAGAAAAAATCCAAATAAGGAAATCAACACCAAAATATTATTTGTGGTTATGTACAAATAACAAAAACTTCATGTCAATCTACCGTCTACCATTATCAAAAAAAACCCTGCAAAATACTTTTTAGAACTCAGTATTACTGCTGGAATTGTATCTAACTATGAAGATATTGAAGGCACGTTCTAAAGGCTTTAAACGTCTGAACATTTAACAATTTATGTATCAAATTAAATTATCATTTAAGAACCACAGGCATGTTTAGTAAAACTGAAGTAAACAGGACTGTGCTTCACTGTACATTTGTTATGAAAAGTATCCAAAATCGCACTAAAAACTTACTGCTACTGCATTTTTTTGTTTTCAGCAAATCACATGTTTAGTAACACATGATCAAGCTGAACTTTGGTACTACATACCCTGATCGTATAGCCCACATCCGACAGTAAAATAAGCCTTAAATTGTTCAATTAAGGCACTTTTGCTTCATTTAACTTTGCCGGAAAACCTTTAAAATCCATTTCAAAACGTTGTAGAAAATTTCTAGTGTTAACTTTTCAATATGCTAATTCAAAGAATTACGATAATTTACCACAGCTTTATTAAGAAATTCCTCTCAGGAAGCCCAGGTCTATATAAGAGAGCCCCACACAGTTCTCAACTACTGAAGCATCTACATCGAGAACAGCAACTCTGGTTCAGCCAGTACATCAAGTGTGTTCTGGGTAATGTTTTTAAAACAGGGGGAATCCAGATCTGCTGTGTGAGACTTGTATTCAAATATTTAATTAATTTTCCCCTGATAGCTATGTCAACATTCAGGGAAGATTACAGATCTCCATAATGATAGCTATGCTCTAAAATTAAAATATTTGTATTTGCTACAGAAAAAAAAACATAATAGAAAAATAATAGATCATACATGACTGGCAAGACATAACAAAACCAGAGCAGTTTTATCATTGTAAAGTTAAGGACTGGAAAAAAATTAGGTAATGGCAAAGGACAGCACAATGCAGAACTTGCTGACTTCTGTAATGGATTTACAAGGGTTTTTATGAGAGCTAAGTATTATTTAACTTCTCTTGTTACTTCTCCATCCTTTTTGTATACTCGATGAGTACATGGAGTCATGTTCCCAAACGTGGATTTAAGACACCACTGTGGTCTACAAGCTACAAACATTTCATAAACAACTCTAACCAACAGACTTACACAAAGCACTTAGTGGAGGCAACAACAAAAGTTATAGTAGAAAATAAACCCCATCTACTTCAATATTTAATGGAACTACCCAAAATGTTTTACTGACTGGCATAAAATAGTTTATTAGCATTACAAGGATTCCCTTCCCTTGAAACTTTCCCACAGAATACATCAAGTTCTCAATCAGTCCTATACAATCTTCAGTTGATAAATAAGCAAATTACAGAAAATCTGATTATTCCAAATCTTGACAAATCACTCCAGTTGTACTTAGTGTGCACAAGCGATCATGCCCCAAAGCAGCAGAAGATTTAATACCAAGACAAAGGTCTGAGCAACTCACTGCTGCCAGATCCTTTGCTCTGCCATATATAGTGGGCACATGCCCACCACACAGTTTTTATTCTGCTTGGGTACCTGGTGTGTCCCTGCTGTGTTTGACCCTTTTTCTCACTGTGAAGCAGTCCTGATCAATCACCCTGAGTTGCAAGAGTGGAGGTCAGGAAGAAGAATCTTGGTTGAGCAGAATGAAACAGATATTAACAGATCACTACTATCAGACCAGACTAGAAATACACATGACTGCAGCAAGAAGATCAAAGAAGCCACCACCCATCTTTAGGTGTATATCCAACAGCAGGGAAAAATGTTAACCTGAATCACTCCCTACAAGTTTAGCATTTTGAATAACATCTGCTGTATCTGAAATAAGCCAAACAATAGTTTTTGCTACTTGCTGAACAAATCCAAATATGTAATTTTTACAGTATTCAAAGGAGATTCTTGGTATCTTTATATATAAACATATACATACAAAACACCAGGTAAGATACTTTCTGGCATTCAAGAAAGGAAGATGATGAATGTAATACAACCAGTTTTAATCAAGATGAAAGCTGTAGGAGAATGCAGACAGACAGTCTAGACTGCTTTACTTCTGAAAGCCTAAGCATATAAAGCAACATCTGCAAAGAACATTAATCACATTTAGTCCACAATCTTATCACCTCCTAAGCAAGCAGAAACAACTTTTACTTAAAAAATCATATGCTTATATATGACAACCATTTTTAATTATCTTTAAATGAGATATTTATCACTGATTACAAAGCTGTTATATTGACTTCAAAATTACCTTAGCATCTTTCACATACATTTGCATAGTTCCCTGCATAAAGGATTTGGGGACATACAGGAGAGAAGCAAGCATTTATAAGGAAACCTACTGAACAGCAATATGATTATTTTTGCACTGCTGGTATAAAATGGGAATTGGCTAAATACTAAATTAAGTTCCAATTTACCCTTCTGCAGTTAAGACTGTAACTTAGCTGGCAGCATTCAAGATATTTTCTATACACAGCTTTCTTAAACTAGCTTTGGAAATAACTTGAGATAAACAATCAGCTTCTTTTTTTTTCCCACTAAAAATGTAGTTTGCTGCTCCATTTTTAAGGGGAATTGAACATTGCAGAGGTGGTGCATATACACATATAGAATACTTATGTGATTTAAGATTTGTCCTTTAATACAAACATAACCTATTTCTTGTGTACACTAGTTGATTCTGCTTACATTTTGGTCTATTCTCACTTATAGGAGTATATGACTAGCAATTATTTATTTTATTAAGTATCTTGCATTAAAGTTTTCCCTTCTGCCAAAACTTTCATGTGATCTACCCTTCAACAAGAGCCTGGGAGAGACACTCACAAAAACTCCATCATCTTACAAACCTGAGGCAACAGCTGTGAAAATTTACAACAATCTATTAACCCACAGAAGCAAACTACTGTAAACAGTAACTTCTGCATTAAGCTCAAATCTTTTTAAACAACCCTATATCCCACAAGTCATCTAAAGAAATGCAGCAGCCAACTCAAAGTTTATGATTCTTATTCAAAATTTCTGTTTTAAATTTCTCAGCTAAAAATTGACACCCTCTGTAATCTCACCTTCATCAGGATTCACTGACAATACTGTTTTTTAGTATTTATCCTTTCTAACACCTTTGAGGTCAGAAATCCCTTCTCATTATGGAGAATTTCCAGTCAATGTACTGTCTCTTCAACAGGATTGAGATTTCTTAGCCCCTCGGTAACAAAGATTTGTAGATAAAGATTATTCTTTTTTTTCCTGAATCCTTTCCAAATTGCCAACTCCACTTGCAAAGTCAAAGCTTCAAAACAGATATTTTTCAGCAATAAGCTCCCCCAACGCCACAGTAATATTATCTCAGACTAAAGCAGCTAACATTTCATGGAGGTGAATATGGTAAGCACCTGTGTTTCACTCCTCTTGCACATGCAGCAGCATCCTAAAGCTCTGCAGTATTTTTGTAGTGCTGTAGTTCATTTGCCTCTGATCTACTTACAGAATTACCTTTGGTCCTACTGACAACAGATTTTATTTTTTTAGTGCTAACTTGAACCTCCTGAAAGGTGCAGTTTAACAAAAGGATATTCTGCACATTTTTTGGGACTCTTCTGTGGAAAACCGAACGCTCTGCAAAATATTCCCTAATATACTCTGGTTTAAGTCCATCCTTCCTTAGGAAAAGACAGAGCTAGGAAGAGAGTTCTGCAAAGCTGCCAGGGCATCAGGCTGGTGGCAAAAAGCATCAAACAAAAGTAGATTAGACTGGCATACACAATGAGTGTACAGAACTATAAAGCACAGGGTTATTTTGTTATTTAACTGAGTCATCTCATAGGGCCATAACAAGGCAATCCATTTTCTGGCCAATTGTTCAATTTGCTTATCTGATGTATTCCACCATAACGGTATAAGTTTTTTAAAAAATAAGAAGTATTTAGGTTGATTAGCAAGTTTTCAAGAATGAAAGATCATAAAGAGACTTTTCTCAGAGCTTGGCTATTTGTTTTCAAAAACATGGGATTTGGTTTTGCCTGCAAAAGTTTTCACTGTGTTTAATCTAATTAGGTAAATTTGATAGAATAACTAGAACTAGACACACTGCTTTGGTTTATACCTAGAAAACAAAAATCAGGTTTTATCATACTGCAGCTATAGAAACTTCAGGTTTTATTATCCATGTTTGGGTTTTTTTTCATGTCAGAATGAATATATGGCTACACCACTAATACCTATCACCCAAAATCTTAAGAACATTCTAACCTTTGAAAGTTTCTGAAAAGAAGGAAAAGCTCACTCTCTTTTAGAGTGCAGCTGCACAGTGATGTATTTATAAACTCAAGTGTATTTGGTATAATTTACCCAAGAGCCCCTCACAGCTACCTGTATAACCTACAGAGAGCTGCTCCCTTGGCCAGATCAAGGTCAAGGCTGCCATTCTCTCCCCAGACCTGTGTGACCTCTCTGCTACAGGAATTGCTGCTCCCTTCAGAAGACAAGCTTTGCTGTTTGGGAACTCTAACAGCCTACAGACACCTCACATATATGCCCCTTCCATCTAAGGAGCCTGACACAAAAGAACTACAGCTCACTGAAAGAACCTTGCAGAGGCACATCTGGCATTACAAATTCACCTAGCAAAGCTGGCCTCACTCTCACAAGGCAGAATTACTACTCTGTTGGGGTTTTTTGTGGAGTAAGGAATTAACCACAAAGCCTAGAATCACACCAAATCATGGAACTGTTCTGGTTGGAAAAGACCTTTAAGATCACTGAGTCCAACCATAACCTAACTCTACCAACCATTAACCTAACTCTACAAAGTCCAGTGGTTAAACCACCACATCTTTTCAAAACCTTCAGGGATGGCGATTCAACCACCTCTCTGGGCAGGCTGTTCCAGTGTTCAGTAAAACTTCCCATGAAGAAGTTTCTTCTAATATCCAATCTATCTCCCCTGGCACAACTTGAGTCCATTTCCTCTTGTCCGGTTGAAGAAAAAGAACTAACACTGTGGCTACATAAAGACAACTCAGGCTTTGACACATCTCATCAGGCTGTGAGTAGAAGGAAGAAATCCAGAAGTCCATGAATATATGTGATAGAAGAAAACAACAACACAATCCCAAGCTTTCACTTGCCACTAGAAGTTAATTTGTCCTCTAAATGTAGATAGCAATTAAGAGAATTACATCTATCAGGACCTGAAATCCTGAAGGCACATTAGGATATGATTTTGACCTTATTCTTCTTATTCAAGAACACAGTGAAAGCCAGAACAGGAATGTTGTTACTACATTAAAAAGTCTGTCTGCACTTTGACAAAGCAACAGTCTTAAATTTGATAATTACAACTCCAAGTCCCATGCCAATAAAAGCCTCAAGCAGGGTTCCTTAAACATATTTTTCATACATACTCCCTCTGCCCAGAGGCACTGGTACCAATCTCTCCTGCCTATCAAAGAAAAGAGGAAAAAGACCACCCTAGGTATCCTCCACTATTTTACTTCACAGAGAAGGTGACAGAGAGGTTATCTGCTATGATGTCTTCAACAACACTCCTTAGAAATTATCAGAATCTCAGATACTAAGTAGGAGAGGAAAACAATTTTTCAGTACACTGCACAAAAAAATACTAAAAAAAGCTTAAGGTATAATTCTGTCTATTAATATCACTCTCTAGTAAGCATAAATTCCCCAGAACTTCCCAATCTATACCCTAAGCCACAGGAGAAGTTACACTGGTACCTCCAATAATGCCAGTTTCTCCCAGGATTCTTTAGAAGTAGCATTCCATCCACTGCACATGGAGGCAGTAAGTGGCAGAAGTATCTGTTCATGGCTAATGCTAAGTAATTATCCTGAGTGTCTGGTTTCACAGGATTTTGGAAAATAAGACCAGCCCAGACAACTCTGTCTCAACTAAGCTGGCAACAGAATTCTCTGAATATCCACCTCAATAGCTCCACACTGTACAATGGATGAAGAATCTTCTCAGAAAGTCAATGATTTAAGTGAGGTGATTAGAAAACCAGAACTCTGAACCAAAAGTCCTAAAAAGTGGGATTCTTGTGACCAGGGAAAAGACATCTACATTTGTATCAGGAATACAAGTCACAAACTGTATTATTACACACAAATTAGTTTTGATCTATTTCACTCAAGCAACATTGATGATAAAGATTCAACACATTGAACCAACTTAGAAAGAACCCAGGACACTTTCTTTGGATTAGTCTGTATCATTTGCAATGTCTCCACTGCCACTACCACTAAAGTCACCCAGAATAAGCAAGTTTAAAGCAAGTTATACCGAATACGCTGACACCGTACGCTTCAAACATGCAGGGTCTGAGGAGAATTCAGACATTAACCCTGCCTAGGATGGATAGGACAAGCTCACAGAGGCAGATTAACCACACAGCACTTCCTATGAACCTGCCACCACAAACATAACTGTCCAGAACCTGCCTTACTTGCACCCCCTGATCCCTTCCGTGCCCTAAAGAATACTCTTTCAGGACTATGCAAAAGAAACAACTGCAGAATCACAACTACAACATGAGCTACAATTTAACTTTTCAAAAACATATGGTAAATGGAGGCAGAGTGAACTTTGCACAGGACTATAACTGCTGATTCGACTCCCTCCCTTCTGCCACACACAATTGCTGGGTCCAGCAGAAGGGCAGGCAGTGGAGCCCTGTCCTAGGGAGGGGACACTCCCTTCTCAGCAGGAGTACACAAGACCAGGGGTGAAACCAAAGGAATACTTCTGTAATGCTGCCCTCTCAAAGACACACATACAAAAAATACAAACACTGAGCTAGAACCTTTCTCCTGTTTGGAAGGGATGAGAAAACAAATGTGCTCAAAACAGTAGTTATCTGTCAAGAACTGCTGTAAAGCATTTTGGGATTAAGGTGCCAGCTCAGTATAAGAACACATGCAAGAAAAACCAGTAGGTTTGCCTAATTTTAATGAGAACTATCATTTTGAAGGAGAATATTTCCGAAGCATCAGACAACATGAACTGTATGTTTAACTAAAGGCTTTTGGCAGGAGTATTCAGTAATCAGGAATTATTAGATCTGGAGGTTCCATCCAAACCAAGTATAAGCACCTCTGAACAAACTATCCTCCCTAAACTTGTCCATCTGTGAGACCATTTTTTTTATTTCTACATGTTCTGAAACAGTGAGTTCTACAGTTTAATTACCCATCATTAGTAAATGTACTTTTTCTGTTTAAAGTACCTCTATCGATCACTTCACTGGAAGCAGCTGGCCAGCAGGCTGAGCAGGAAGAAAAAACAAGCTATCAAGGTACTCAACCCCAAAACCATTCCTGAATGCATTTCTGTAGTTACCAAACACAGGCAGTACATTGGTGTGGACTGGGATGGAGAAATTACTGCTAAGGACTTGTATCTATGGTATAAACTTGAAAATCCCAATCTGATTTAAAAGAACACTACTTAAAGGCTGAATTCCTCCAGTCTGATGCTTGGAATTCTTAGGACACTTCCAAGAGAATGGAAAACAACAAAGTATATTTCAAGTTGTTTATTTTAAGTGTAGATTAAGTTCTATATGCACTCATATGTAACTTTCTATGCCGAGCTACTGAAAACCAAATATAAACCTACATCCAAAAGAAAGCATTTCTAATAGTAAAATAAAGCCTCTTCAGGTATTAAGGTACTGGACAGGGTGATCTTCTTTAAGATAGCCACCAACCTCCATTACACTGATGCTTGTTTTCCCAGGAGAACTTTCAAAGTTGCATTTGGAGTATCTTACACAGAAAGGGAAGTCAAAGTTAAGGGCTCCTAACTGACAGATGTTGTCTTTGATGGAGGAGTCCTTCTGCTCAGGCAGAAACAGCTGTTTCTCTTGTCACAACTGAGGAATTCATTCAGAAATAAATTCTCCTGACAGACCAGAACACCACCAAAGCTTTACAATTGCAAAAAAACCACAAAAAACCACAAACCAAAACCAACTTATGGGGGAATTCTTCTATCTCACCTGTCAAGGTGTTTCTTCCCCAGTAATCAGTAAGTATTAAAATAAATATGTAAAAAGCTGTATCACAACAGGAGAGTAGCCTTTTCAATGAGAAGAAAAAATATTTGCATTTTGGTTTTGTTTGTGGTGGTTTTTTTTTTCAGGACAATGATTACCTACAGGTAGTCAACACAGCCAAGAGATATTTGGTAAATAAGTGGCCAAACAGTAACAATGACTTAACTGTTCCCCTTAGAACTCTTCGGAATGGTTTATTTTGTCCTATCAGAAGAAGCAATACGAGTGTTTTAGAGACAAGACAGGGAATTCTAGGCTTTTCTGAGCTTGTTTCCTTATTAAAAAAAGCTTCCTTGGAAAAACAAATTGAACAACAAGAGACTGACATGTACCTTGATCCTGAATATACTTAACAGGAATGTGCTCCAATTAAGGTGAATGTAACATTCAAACGGCCTTTGTTTCTTCCCTTTCACTGTTTATTTGACCGTAGCACTATTTATGCAGAGATACCAAGAGTGGCAGTGGTGTGACCCTAGGCCCCAACTGCCCTGTACAGTCAGTGGAGAAACACAGGACTCCAAACCACAGAGCAGAGAGTCACCCTAAGCACATCTATAAGGAACCAAGAGCACAAACAGGAATTGCTACCCACAGAAGTTACATTTCTAGACTTGATGCCTCCATCCAGTCCATCCTTCCTAGGCTCGAGGCCATCCACTTAGATTTTTTTTATGTTTTTTTTTTTTAAATTTTTATTCTTTTTGAGGAATGCTCGTACTACAGAAGAGCTCACACTTCAGCAGAGGCAGCTACTGGAAATTCTGCATAAAAGCTTTTTGTGTAAAAGCTCAGCAGTTCAGAAGAGGGGGCCCAAGCTCCAATTACCTTGTCAGCCTCAGAGCAGTTAGATTCCACAATGGGCTGAAGATCATCTGACCAGGGAATTTTAGAGTCATTCACTTCCATTTGCCTCAGCCTCCCTGCAGCTGCAATTCTACAGCAGCCCACATCAATCCCACCAGGGCCCTGCCTCCTCTCATGTATAAATAAGCTGTTCCAATGTGCCAAGCTGGCTGAAGACCAGTCTAACAAACATAAGTAATGTGTGTTCTGCATGTGATGTTCTCAATCTGCTTGGAAAAGGTTATGAGGAGTGTGAGAGCCAAAGGCCTCACGAGCACCTTATCTGTCTCTCTGCTTCCACTGCCATTATCTCACCCTTCCTCCAGAACTTAGCAGACTTTGTAAGACACTTAAGTTCTAAAAGTCCAGAAAACTACTCCAGCAACAAATAGACACTTTTTGGAGATGGAGGGGTGGGGTGGAGATTTTGTTGCAGTGAATAGAAAGGTGTGCTGGCAAATGTAAATAAGAAAAGGACATTATGCTCTCAGAAGAATGAACAGCCTCACTAGAGGACAGGTGGACAGCAAAAAAAACCAATACAGATTCAAGTCTCTACTTTCTGGAGGCAGAAAGTCACTGCGTTAACCTAGATGCCCGCAGCAGAAACCATCACCTCAGAGAAGGGTTTCAAAATTCTGGTTTGTTTAAGCAGAAAGCAACTTAAACGTCATAGTTGATTGGAAGCAGACAAAGGAAGGGGATGCTGGAATTAGCAGCCTGAGCCTTGGAACATTAGCTTCTTTCTTCCCTGAAAGAGTTGCAGGTTTTGGGCTGACCTGCAGAAGATCATTGCTGGGAAGAAATAGAAAGATGACAGGATTCACATAACACCTAAGGTGAGGTTCCTCCATGCTTTTCAAACTGATCTGACTTCTAGTCATGTTTTATTTAGAATTTCAGAATACTGCTACCAGAGACTGACATCTCTCATTTTGCTGCCCATCCTTGGATTTTAACACAAAAGAAGTCCTCATGTAGAGCTTCAGGGAAGGTTAAAAACAACATGATGTCTGAACAAAGCCTGATAAAGGCCTGAGGCTTCCTTAACACTAGAGTGTAACATAAGGCTTATGAGTTTAGGTAAGTGCCCCAAAGACTGGGGTAGCAGCTGGGCTGTAAGTACCACAATCTCATCCTGACTTGGCAGACAGCCACACCTTTTCTTTCAGGAAGTGTGCCCTGCAGTCTGGAAGATTTCTCTGGTTTATGGGCTCTTGTCAATTCCATGACTGTTTATAATTGCTCCACACTCCTGACTGCCCTGGTTCCACCAGCTTTTGTATTGGGCTCAGAAAGACTCGTACTCGTGATTGTAACGCCATGACAAACTCCTGACAAGTAACCTGCTTCTTACATGCTCCCCTGGAAACTGGAAGATGCTCCTGAGATAGAGCCCTCTCAGCCTGGGGAGATGGGGAACCTGGACACAACTGCTATTTGGCTGTTTAGCTGACACGTAAATACCACCAGATGGGCTATTTTCTGTAATGTGATTATTGATGCTGTGTTTACTGTTTTGAACTCAGCGCATTCAAGCATTCTGGAGCACCTCTCCTATGAACACAGGTTGAGAGAGCCTGGAGAAGAGAAGGCTCCAGGGAGACCTTAGAGCACCTTCCAGTGCCTTAAGGGGCTACAGGAAAACTGGGGAGGGACTTTTTACAGGGGCAGGGAGTGACAGGATGAGGGGGAACAGTTTTAAACTCAAGAACGGACATTTAAGTTAGATGATAGGAAGAAACTTTTGCTGTGAGGGTGGTGAGACACTGGAACAGGTTGCCCAGAGAAGCTGTGGCTACTCCATCTCTGGGAGTGTTCAAGGCCAGCTTGGATGGGGCTTGGAGCAACCTGGTCTAGTGGGAGGTGTCCCTGCCCATGCAGGGGGGTTGGAACTGGATGATCTTTAAAGGTCCCTTCCGACTCAAACCGTTCTATGATTATCAAATGAGGTTTGTTTTAAGGAGCTCTCCTACATTCTTCCCCCATCACTTCTCAAGCTGTGAGTGCTGTCTCTTCTCTGCTTTGATCTGAATTTTTCCAGTTTTTGCATAAAGTTTTATGCCTGCCTGCTCAGAGTAAGCTTTTAGGTTGCACTTAAAATTTGATTATCACAAATTAGACATTACTAAGACTATGCTGCAAACAGTCTTTCCAAATTGTTTTCTTAAACTTGGGATGTGACTGGATTTTACAGCCCGTTGTATCAGTCTGACCCTCCTATTTAGTTCCCACCTCACTGTTACCTCTCTACTGCTGCCTGAAAGGAGGTTGTGGTGAGGGGGGTGTTGGCCTCTTCTCCCTAGTGACCAGAGATACGACAAGAGGAAACAGGGTCAAGTTGCACCAGAGGAGGTTCAATTGCATATTAGGAAAAATTTCTTCACTGAAATAGTGGTGAAGCCTTGGAACAGCCTACCCAGGGAGGTGGTAGAGGCATGTTCCATGGAGGTGTTCAGAAAATGGGGAGACGTGGTGCTTCAGGAGATGGTTTAGTGGTCACGGGGGGTATAGGGCTGATGGTTGGACTTGATGATTTTGAAGGTCCTTTCCAATCTTAAATGATTCTGTGATTCTCCCAGCGAACCTGGGAGATAGAAGAGAACTTTAGCACCTATTCCTTTCCATCAGAGTTCACAAATGGAGCTTCTAGCTCTACCAGTTTGTGACATGCTCCCTGTAAGTACAGGAACATTGCCATCAGCCTGGCACAATGTCAGCCACAAGGGCTGGTGTACGAGAAGGATGAACCAACAGTGAAGTGTGACTTCACCATGTAGTGGCTATGCAGATGAGGAAGAGGAAACAGAAGAGGAACTGTTAAGTCTTCCAGTTCTTCAATCAGTTTTTATTAAATAGCCAACATAAACGAAAAGTTGACAGTACTACAAGAAACCAACATGGACTCTATGAGGTAATACTTTTCATTATGTATAATTTGTAAAGTCTTCACCCTATGTCAAATAGAGAAGCTAGCTTAGTGGATACAAAAGAAATCTTAAGCAGTAACACTAACAGATGCCTTGGGAAAGGAAAGTCTAAACTTCTTACCATACATAACTTTCTACCACACAGAGAACCTTCAACGGACTTCAACAGAAGGAAATGGCCCTGGTTTTGATGACAGGAAGGACAAGCTGCCCTGCATGGCTACATTCAGGGATACTGGCCATCACCTTTAACAATAGGTGCAACTGAAACAACCCTTTTGGACAAGTAAAAGCTAAGTAGCTGTGTTTTGAAGGTGGCTGAACTACTGCAGGAACAATTAAAAAGGATGCTCTTTGTCAGCTTACTTCTAAAACTTTATTTCATTACTAAATCTGTTCCAAATTACTTTTTCTGCTCAAATATCCTGTCTCATGATACTATCAACCATGCAAAACCTGACACATGCTAGACACTCAACTGTTATCCGCAACAAGGATTTTGCAGTTTATTAGTAATGTTCCAAGAGTTCCTATCAAAGCTTTAAACCCACAGCATGGTCAACGTGTCAGTCCATGCTTGAATAATGGATTTCTCAAAAGAGCACTGAGGCTGCAAACAAGCTTCTTTCTTAGAAAAAGGTTAGGGTGACTTTGGCTAGAAGAGCGGGAAGAAGAGTTCATATGATCAACAGAACATAGTCAGCATGTAAATAGCCTGAAAGTCTATCAAAACTAACCACACATTATTTACTCTTACATATGAAGAACTGGGAACTTGTCACTGGCCTCTTCTCTCACATGCTAGCCTGCTAGCCCTCAGCTGGGGAGATTTTAACTGCCTGAGTTGATGTGAAGCTACGCAGAACTTGTTGTTGACCAAGATGATTACTCTGAAGTAAAAAAACCCACACCAATACTTTTTCTGCACAGATACCATTCATCATCTTTGCTTTGAAAGTAACAGCTTCCAACACCCAAATATTTATTATAATGCTGAAAGAAAAACTTCTGGGATTATTAAATTTCAGAAAAAATATTTTCACAAAGCAAGGTTCAAGAAAATCATCAACTGCCAACTCAAAAGCTCGCCCTATCCCATCAGGTGCCATTCTCTTTCCAAAATTGTAGGACAGGATGTTTCACCAAATTCTAAAATTTACTCATCATTGATTACATTAAATCCAAGTATTAGTCCATTTCTGTTCTCACACATTGTTACAGTAATGTCAATACCATCATTTTTGGTAGATACTCTCATCACTCTTTAGACTCAAGATTTAAAATAAAGAACAAAACACACAGAACAAACCAACACCCAAAGAACAGCTCATTTTGTTCTGTGGCTGAATCCTCATGACAGGCCATTAGAAGATGGCTCTCCTTAGGATTTTTCTCCTTCCAATCGTATTTCTTCCTACTTTGAAGAACTGGATTACTGATTTTTATTTTTACAAATTATCTACTACACAGGCTCTGTGCAGGCATTCTCAAAACCACTAAGTCAGTATATTAAGGGATGATAGAAAAGAACAAAAGTTTCTGCACTCACACAGTCTCGTGGGACACAGTAAGGTAAGGAAGGGATAGGAGAAAATTTCTTCCCTCCTCAAACAAAACCTCCAGGGCACCTGTTGCCATAGCTCCAAACAAGTATTCAAATATACTTTTCCACTCATCTCAACTATCTTACTGAAAAAAAAAAAAAGCAGCATTTGTTTTAAAAAATAACACTTTACAGAGATAATATTACATCATTTCTGGGAGACAAAAGAGGGATTTAAGTTCAACTTGTCAAAGTAGAGTTCCCTTACCTAGAGGGGACAAAAGCCAACTGAACTGCATTTTGCTTTATTTGCCACCCATCAGGGTGTTCTTAAGCCACTGGAAAAGCACAGCTGCACACTGGAGTATCAAGATTTTTCAGGAGGGATCCACTCCATTTCCACTGGAATAGAAAGTGGAACCTGAACACTCTTGGCTTCTTTGAAAGCCTCTGGCATAACAGGATATGATTCAGTATTTTTTCAAGTGAGCAGAAACAGAGCAGGGACCAAACTGTCAAGTTGTGTTTTTTTTTTTAACAGAAGTTACCCAGAGTGTCAGTAAGTCACCCCTCGCTACTGAGTTTGGGATTGTTGTTGTATTTGGGGAGGGAGGAATTTCTTTTGGGGCAGGGATGGGAGCAAAACCATCTTGTGGTTTTAAATAACCTTCTCACAAATTATTCATGGCTCCAGATCTTGCTCTTAGTACATATGTGGCACATATAAACTAATTAAGAGCTTACTACTGATTTGTATTATTCTAAATGGGCAAGGTTAGATGAGGCTTCATTTACTGGTGTCTGTCCCCTCCAGTATGTGCCACAAACTGAAGCTAAATGAAATGTAATCAAACTATAATATTTTTAAAGGCATTTAAGACAACCTTTTTGATAGACTTTGGGTTAAATTAAATACAATTATGCCTAGAGATACTGTGCAAAACAGATCCTTTCTAGAATTAAAGATCAGATAGTGTAAATGAGAATATTTAACCAGTGGTCTTCTCTGTGCTTTGTAAGTGATGAAAAAAGACTGTTTATTACAAAAAGTGCAGTAATTCAAACAATTGTGTGCAGTTTAAAATTTCTGCAACTTTCACAGCCTAAAGGTTTTTCAATCCTGAAACATGGAAATAGTTAAAGTAAACTCTTATATCCTGCAATTGCTATGAGCTAGAGAACTATCTGTACCTTCTACTGACAAACACTACCAAAAAATTTCTAAAATTAACAGCTACTTACTGCAAAGTTTAATTTTGTCTCATACACTTAACACTATAACTGAACAACAAAATGAAACCACTTGTGTCTTTTCCCCAAAATTCCTAGACGGAAACAGTTTTTCATGTTAGAAGGTTGATAAAACAATTGGTTATATTTTTAAAAATAGCTTTAAAACCAGATTAAATTTCAAATGATACGTTGATATTGAAATCCAAACATTCCAAACAGAGCTGACAGAATAAAGATCACTATGATCATTTAGGTAGTATTTAAAGACTAGAGATTAACATCATCTAGATAAGAACTCTGAACCTGAAAAAATAAGGTCATGCTATTACAGCTTCAGTTACACAAAAATCTCCAAATCACAAGTTTGTAAGCCACCAAAAGGAAGGAAGCTGCTGAAACAAAGATAGAATCAGCTATTCCATCTAGCAAACGAAGCTCAAGATAACAGCCAGCACGTGACTGGAACAGACCCACTCACGTTAGGAACAGGCCCATGGTGGGATGCCAAGTGTCACGAGGAGAGTCCCCCACGGGCCTGCCCCAGGACCCATCCTGTTCCACACCTGTATCGGTGGCTGGAGGAGGTGGTGTAGGGTACCTCACTGCCAGAGGTTGGGGTACTCAACAGCAGAGATGTCACTCAGGAGGACCTACACAGACTAGAGGAGTGAGCCAGCAGGACCCTCATGAAACGCAACGAGGACAAATGTGAAGTCCTGCACCTCTGGACAGAGCACCCTCTGCATCAGTACAAGTGGTGACTGTCAGACTAGGGAGCAGCTCTGCCGAGAAGAACCTGGAGGTCTGGTGGACAATACACTGCTCTGAGCATCATGCTGGAGAAGATCATCTGATGACCCAAATGGATCTATGCTTTAAACGTGAAGCATGCATCTTTTCTTCAAAGCACACATCTGTACTGAGGATCACATCAAGTCCAGGCACTGGCCCTTTGGCTTTGTGTCAGACTGAGCATGTCCATTCCACATAGTGCTTGACCATGGACCTCCTTCTCATGGCTCCATGGGATGTTCTTCTGGCCCCAAAGCAAGTTATAGGTTGGTTTGTTTGATTTCTGATGTAAGTGGGACATTTTTCAGTTAGAGCATCCAAAATATTGCAACAGCTCAGCTGCAACCCACTGTAAGTAATTCCAATGATTTCATGGTTTTGTGAAGGTATATACTCCATGCTCTCAGGTACAAGATGAGAGCACACTGAAGTGCTGAAGCTGCAGAACTGTGGTACAGTCTTGATTGTGCTGCCTCCTGGCACTGGCCCCCTGCCTCACACTGTGCCTGCATGTCATCTCCTTAGACACCAGTTGGCACCAGTTAAAATGCTATCAGCACTGCACTAGCAGTTAGCTGTACTGTGTTCACTCTGCAGCCTCATTTCACTAAGAAGTTTAAAAACAGAAAAAAAAAACCCAAAACCAACAAAACACAGCCAATGACCATCTCTAAAGCATTCCTCAAGTCTACAGCTAATCATTTACAAAAAAAAATCTTAAAAACCCCCACTCTTTTCTGGTGAAATGACAATACATTGAGCACATTCCACTCAGGAAAGGAAGGCACAAAGACTTAAAGCTGCAGAGAAGCAACAAAATTCTCAGCAATATAGATTCTTAATTCCCAGTTGTAAAAACAATGTACAGATACTTTCTGAAAATAAAACCTTTAAATGAAATTGGATTCTTAAGTAACCTTTCAGGTTTGTTTTTTTTTAACTTTGTCAATGATAACAATTAAAAGAGTAAAACTTAACTCTTCCCTGCTATGGGAACAGCCAAATGAGATTAGAAAGCAACACCTACTGTTTGTAAACACAAAACACAGTGTTCATTTTCTTAATTTCAGCTTAGTTAGTAACTATCTCAAAGTTCAGAAAACAAGAGTTTGAGAGATATTCTTGTTTTTCATTTCAGCTAAGATCTAGCACTTATAAAATGATTTTTCCTAAGCATCTTGCCTTTGGGTCAGTTCAATTCACTAACTGTAGGCAATGTTTCCCTCTTGCAATAAAAGTTATACAAGAAAAAATGTACTTTGGCAGTTCTTATACGCCCATCTCAGCTACGAATACAGACGGGTTTACTTTTAATTACATTCTAGTTTCAGCATTTTGAATTGAATTACTACCTAACTATAGCTTCATAGAAATCCTAAAAATAGAAACTACACCTTAACAGAATAAGGAATCTCAAAAGGTGATAGAGCCTTTTATACTACTTCACCATGTAGCCTTCTTGCCAACTAAAGGTGCTCATCATCATACAAAGGCCAAGTCAATGTAGTTTAATAGTTACTAACAAGCCTTCTCAGTGTGTAACTCGAGGGTAACACTGAAAGGAATTACAATTTTGGACTGACTCTGAATCCTGATTGAAACAGATTACCTGGCACCAATTTAACCAGAAATCCCAGTAGGATACAAGAATACCAGTACTATCACAAGGCAAGTTTTTAGAATTCAGTGATACTTAATTTACGCTCAGAAAACAATGAAACATTGAGAAGGCCATCTACACAGGTGTTCCTGTTCTTCCACTGCTACACAGTAAAGTCAGCAAGATTTTAGGCTACACAGCTGTCACTAGGACCTGTGCTGGCATCAATACTACTCTAAGTGTGATACTTGCTCCTTTTCTCCATAAGGAAGGGTCTGCCTGAAAGCAGGAGCTGCACAGTTCATTAGGAGAATCATCACAAAGAACGTTCCAAAGACAGAGAGGTAAATCTCATCCTTTGACTGCCAGGCTGAAAATGGGAATTATTTGGGAGAATCATCAAACAAAAGAAAGGTGAAGAGAGAGGGTTCATTCTTTCACTGACCTATCCAAAGCAATTCAGTTTACTGTGACAGCACCTAACTAGAGGTGGCACAAAGAAATACTTTATGCCTTCAGTAGCCAGTCTCAGCAGCAGATGCCATCCCAACAACAGGACTAGTGCTACCTCCAGCTGCGTCTGGCTGCAAGAGCAGGTAGTCTTGTTCCCACAAACACTTCCCTCATTTCCAAGTGTTTTTCAAATACCTCTAACCACATAACCAAAGATTTATGCCTCCAGTGAGTCTATTTCTTTTTTCTAGCCAGACTTCCTTGCTTCCAGTTACAGCTTTAACTAGGAAATTCAGAAAATACCCATGAATGTTGACCTTATTCTTCAAGGGTTACTTACTGTGAAACTGCTAAGGAATGGTGCCTTAGTAATAATTACTGCAGTGGATAAACCCTTCTCTGCTCTCTTTCCATCAACAATTGAAGTATTTGAAGTATCTAATGTACATTGGGGGGGTTTCTTAGCCACAAAGATACGCAATGTAAACAATATGGCAGTAAATACTCATT
The DNA here is from genome assembly GCA_020745705.1 of Hemiprocne comata. Taxonomy (NCBI): domain Eukaryota; kingdom Metazoa; phylum Chordata; class Aves; order Apodiformes; family Apodidae; genus Hemiprocne; species Hemiprocne comata. The sequence goes on from CM036591.1 coordinate 2,834,351, forward strand.
TTCTGTAGGATTAAGCCTAAATATGCTCTGCTGTTTGGCACCGTAGCCACAAACTGATCCTAAGAAAAAAAACACCACCACACAGACAGTAGAGGGGAGAGAAGATGCCACATAAAGTCATTGGCATCCATTAACACTTCCATTTCCATATGGAAATAACAAGAAATAAGATGTGCTGAATTTTAAGCACCAAGGCAACAAAAACACATTAAGATTTCATCACACAAGAAGTTGGCTGTAAAATTAGTAATTTTCTTGATCTTTTTAAAGAGTTCTCATTTTCAGGAACATCAGATAGCTAACAGACCATGCATCTTACCAACCAGCTAGAGCAGACATTTGCATTAATCTGCTTTCTGTTAATTAAGTGGTGGAAATGCATCTCCCCTTCACCAAGAAACCTCTTCTACAATCAGATTCCTTGTCAACCTCTACCTTTTTACAGCCCGCATTCTAATGATTATTCTCCAGATTATTTCCCAAGGGTAAGTGCCTTGCTGTATCTTAGCTCCAAATAATCTAGGTCTCCAAAACACTGCTTTTGCATATCGTGTCCATTGCATTTGTCTGTGAATAAAGAAAATGTTACTACCATCCTTTAAAAGATCTAGGCACTGTGAACTTCACAAAGATTATTTGAAATAGAACTGTAGTCCAATGCCAAAGAGAAACAAGCCACAGGAGTTGAAAGCCACACATTGCCAAAACCAGAAGTGTAAAAAAAAAGAATCAGTAAAAGAATCAGTATCAGAAGTGGAAAAAAGAATCAGTAAAAATGAAAAACACTGGAGTTACTGTTATTTTTTTTCCCCTTTCCTGAAAGCTGATATGACAAAAATGAACCTCTATAGTTGAATGGGGGGGAGGATATTTGTCTATTCTCATTTGCAAATAATCCAAAGCCATCATCAAAAGACTTTTGCATCCAAATTCCAGAAAGGGGGGGGGGGGGAAAGAAAAGAAATGGCATTCGAATACGTTCCATTAAAACCACCATAGAACTATTGTTCATGATAGCAGTAGTTACCTTCTTGCACCTCCACGTAGCAGAAAACTGCTTTCCCCTCACACAGAACATCTCCCCCCACCAACTTACACAATATCCAGGATTTGAAGACAAACTTATGTAACTTTTTCTAGGAGAAAAGACTTGTCTGAAGGGTAGACATGCAAATAAACCCATGACAGCAACATCTCTCCAGAAACATTGGTCAAGCAGTTTACTAGACCTATGCTTACATGTTCTAATACTGCATTAGCACAAGTGCAGCTACTTCTGATAACACAGAAGATCCAGGGGTTATTGTAACTGTTGTTAAGTATTAACAGATTACATAGAATTAGTAACAGAATTCTGATCTGTAATCAAAGTTATAACATCAACCTGGAGCTATGAAACTTTGTAAACTACACAACATTTACATAGATGTAAATGTATCTATGCTTGAAAGCAGTATTAAAGTGGGTTTACAAGTCCTGCTCTCAACAGCAACACGAAGAGAGCTGGGATCTCACTCACTGACAACATACTTCATATAAAAAAAGTGTACACTCATAAAAAAAAAGAATCTTGAGCAGAGTTTTCCTTTAAAAGCAGTACTAAGTCTGAAGAGTTTTATTGCTCTGCCTGTGCAATAAAGCGACTAGAGTTCAACCACAATCATGGACAGCTTGCAGAGGACGTACCCTCAGAGACAATTTCACAAACAATACTCCTAGACCTCTGGCAGGATTTTCAAGTGCTACCAAATTAAGAGAGAAAGGACAGTCAAAAATAATGTTACACTAGTAGAAGTAAAGAAAAAAGTCTCACCTCCCACCCTTCAATTCCTTCAGAACACCTAACCATTCAGCTTCTGAAGCTGCAGCAGTATTTTGGGCTTTACAATTCTATTTTTTTCAGGTGAAAAAAAAAAATAAATTTAAAAGATCATTTCCCCTGGTAATATACTGGTGTGAGACAGAGAAAAAAAATAAAAATCAAAGAAAAAATGTTTCCCATGCAGGGAAAATCCTACTTCAACTACAAAGGTATCCACCACATGCCATTTCCTTTAGCAGAATTACTCAGGATCTTCTGAGTGGCTTAAGAATGATCTAGCATTAGGAAAAAAAGAGAGGACAAAGACTTTCCTGACGTTCTCCCTTCTACTTTGGTGATTTTTAGCGTTAATTGAGCCTTAAGTGATTTTAGCAAATGTGGGTCTTGTCCCCTGCAAGAGACTTAAAGCTGCAGAACTAGTTTGGTGATGGACCACTCAGGTACCAAAGACGGAGCAGATAGTTCAGAAGAGAAGAAATGATGCTTTGGGAGATACAGAGCATAACAGCAACAAAAGGAACCATAAGGTGTTAAAAATTACAGCACCCACAACTGAAGATTTTGATTAAAGATAATCCACTACTTCAACATCTCCCACATCTGCATAGGATATATATTCTGAAACTTAACAGAAAACTATGAAAGTACACGGTCTCAGTTCCTGAAATTTCATAAAGTGTAACTCAGGAATGATGAAAACTGGAGGACACAGAAACACTTCCTTGGGGGAGGGGAGAACACAGACAACATCTAAAGAGAAGAGTTCTTTGATGAACAAGCTATTTTATTTACTTTTTTTTAAGCTCTCCTACAATCTTGCCTCACCTGTAGGTGAGGCAAGGGAAGCACATTCAATTGTTCATAAATATTTTATTATTACTTCAGTATCTTCTGTTCTTTATTACATCAAAAATACACAGGTTTAGATAAGCAGCATATTAGAGGGCACATGGAGAACCCCGACCCAGGCACCTTGTTTTCGTGTTTAGTTAACACGCATTCATCACATTTTCTCAAATTAGTACAAATGGGTGCAAACCTACACCCACTTTTATCCAACACAGATGCTCTTTTTCAAGTATCTTAGTCAGAAAGGGGAAATATTTTCACTCCCTTAGCACAGACTATTAGATTCACTGGCAATCCTTACCCAACTGAAGTGCATTTACAGGATTTCATACAGCAGTTTACAGAGAGCAAAATAAAGTGCCCTCAACCTAAAGAGCATTTCCACACCCACCACGCAGAAAAGACCCACAACATTTTCATCTATTTAAAGAACGCTAGCATTAACTGGCTATGTAAACAACTGCAGAAAATAGCTGCATGTAAAAATGAATTAATAAATACAGACAACAAACATCCCCACTCCCCAACACACATACTCAGAGTAGCTGGAGACTGCATACTGGAAAAAAAAAACCAACAAACCAAACCAAACATCTATACACCTAAACTCTAGGATTTCTTCAACCATTGCCAATATTATTAAATATATAGCCTGGGCAGACTTTTTTCAGACTGAAGGCTGAAATGGAAACTACTACTTCTGATTATGTTGGAATCAACTGATCAGGTATGATTTCAAAATAAGTCACAGCGAAGAGAAGAAACACCACTTAACAAAATGCCTGTACTTTGTGCTAAAAGCTTAGATAATCTTTGAATTTTGATCATAAAACCAAAAGCTTACTGTTGAATTAATTTATTTTTAGACCTACACCAGGACTGCAGATACTCTAGAATTTTAGGTGAGTAGAAAATAGTTTAATAATCGTTAAATACCGGAACACTTAAATGTGTAATACTGCAATAACTACTAAACAATGTCATTAACATGAGAAGCAGTCCGAACTGCAGCCAGTTTCCTGCTCATTTAGCAAAGATTAATTCCATCTTCACGGACAAGAGAAACATTGATTTTGCCTTACCAGGAATAACCTGAGCAAGAAATGCTAAAGGAAAGAGGGCTTTTGTTGCTTAACCGTTCTTTTTAATAAGCAGGGTAGGTATCTGTGCTCTAGGCAAAAGAATCTTAAGAGAAGGACGTGGAAGGGAGAGACAGACATGAAGAGCAGATGGCACTGTGTCTTTCAGAAACTGTCAGTGAGAAGGGGGGCAAGTAAGTTTCCCTAAAGAAAATATTCCTGAATATTCCTCGAGTAATTTAAAAACAAGGTATTAGAAAAAGATGAAATACATGTCTTCTACCGCAAGACAAAACTGCCAGAAGAATTCGTGTTTTGTTTCAAGAGAGGAATAAATGGTGTACCCTAATACAAGAAAACAACAAAAACACACAACACCTCTGTCTGTCCTTAGCCTGCTCTGTTCTTTCCCTGGTTAAAAGAGAAAGGATTTTTTGGTTTATTTCTGGCAGCGCTCGCCATTTCACAGCACACTTAGCGCACACGGAATTGATCGATACCGCTACAGACACAAGACTAGACTATCCATTTACTAACCACAAGAAAACGACCTGTTCAGCAAAATCCTCTACATTATAAGACCGAGATTTTAAAGGCATTGTTATACGGATCTCACTGCTGTCTTACGCTAGGCAGCTGAGCACTTTACTAGCTTTCAGACCAATACACAACTACGCCTGTGCACTCCGTGCAGGAAATCTAAAAACTCTATCTAAACCTTCAGAGGAACATCCACATTCGAAGCTTGAGTAAAAAGGGCCAGGCTTGCCATGTAAACCCAACACTAGATCCGATACTGAGCTCAGAACAGGTTTTCTGTGACACTGATAAGTTTCCAGCAGCAATGTACCAACAGTTCTGCCAACCACCGGTTGCTTCCATAACCATTTTCCTCCTAGAGAAGCGTGGGAAAGTCCTCGCACCTCGCTGGCTTCTCAGGACCCAAGAGCTGGCGTTTGAAACCCAACTTCTGCCGTTTTGAAGAAAAAAGGAGCAGTTTTGTTTGTTGGTTTTTTTTTTTGCATTACTAGGCAATGACGTATTGAGTAACAAAAAACAAATTATTGTTTAGAACCGGAAAGTTTGCCTTTTCAGCCTAATCCTGTGCATACAACTCCACATGCACACACCCCTCACTGTCATTAAAGGACGGGCTAATGCTTTCAGAGCAGCACCTATTCTAGGCTAATGAGGCATTAATGAAGGCTGCCATTCACCAGTGAATGGTCCGGAGTAAGAGATTTAACTGAAGTTAGGGGTATTTATCCTTATTTAAAAAACCACGATGAACCACCAATAATTGCATTGCCAGACTACTGTATGTGACACTAGGTGGTTACGACTCCACATTTGTTCCAGACAATTGATCCGGAATCCAAGCGCTGCACGTGTTTCAAGTGCTCATGTTATAACATTTTTAAGAAAAACGATTAAAACAGCTCCCGCCTGTACAGTCGCCGCCACCCCCCAAACATTTGCCCTCTGAAAAAAAAAGATTTCTCGTCGTTCCTACGAATCGACAAAGTTACCTCAAGCTTTCAAGTGCTGAGCTCAAAGCCTCACGTTAAAAGCGACAAAACCATGAACATTCACTTACCTGAAGAACAAGAGATAAGAAAAACAGCGAACGCCAACTTAGTAGCAGCTCCCATTTTCCAATGCTGTTAAAACATTTAAGTGAGTTTAAGTATCCAGTTTTCTGGGTCCTGCAAGCTGGAAAATCTCCCTTCTTGCTGAATCGTTATAAAGCAATCTATTGCAACATTTCTGCAGCAGATAAATGTTCATAAAAGAGTAAAATCAGGTTTCTTTAGATACTGACGATCTCCCTCCTGCTCTTTCTAGCGAGAATCCGGGTTGAGGGATGGATATATTTGGAACCGTGTTTCAACACACAGGTGTCATTTGGCTTCTGTACAAACGGTGGCAATATTTAATTCATAAAAGTATGCTACGAATCCACTTTAAAAAAACAAAAAAACACAACAAAGTCCACAATTAAGCCGCTGGACACGACGAAGTCTCTGAGGACACTCCAACTTTGCTTTTCCACATCAAGCTCCTTGAAGCATCCCTCGTGGGTGCAGAGGGTCGGGCAGTCCTACCGCGACCAGTATAGACGATGTTTTCGTCCCGGCTCCTCTTATACAACATGTAGTGTTTGGGAAAAAAGTAGCTCCATTTCAGTCTCACACCTTAATAGCCTTCGGGTGAAGCGAGGCAGTTTTGTCCGTTTCTCTGATGAAAACTACATTAAAAAAGAAAGCCCCCAGCTACACGTGGGCAGCACTTCGGTTTGTGTTGTTTTTGTTGTGTTGTTTGTTTTTTTTTTAATAGCGCTGAGGGATTTAGCGTAACCCAGAAGAGGAAAAGAGGAGAAACAACAGTTTGATAACAAACCTTCGGGCTTCCCGAAAAGTGGAAAATCTCAGTCAGCGAGAGCCGCACATCCCCCCTTCTCTCCTCGGTCCTTCTCCCGGGCCGTGCAACACCCGCACTCCCGAATCCCAGCAAGATTTCAAATTCTTCTACGAGATTTCCATCCCCTCCCCCCCCAAGAGGCTATATTTGGTATTTAAACACAGAAGAGTGACTGAAAGAAAAAAAAATAAAAATGCAGTATCCAGCCGCTGGGGAGGAGGGTGATATATTCTTTGTGGCAAATCCTTCCTTCCTTGAGTGCCGTGCTTCCAGGAGAATTCAGCTCCTTTGGAAGGGAGGAGGCGAGCGAGGGTGCGGGTGCAGGGAGGATGCGGCGGCCGCCTCCGTGCTGGCTTGGCCGGCGGCAGGTTTCTTCCTCCCGTGGAAGAAGCTTCTGTGTCTTCTGCTGGATGCACGCTCCTCTCCAACTCCTCACGGACACATTTCTCTCTCGCCGCACCTCCGCTGCTGCTCAAACGGAGAACCGAGACAGTCCCGTTCCCCCCTCCCCCTCAATCCAGTTCTTGCCTTTTTTTTCTTTTTTTTTTTTCCTTTTAAGAGAAAGGAATAAGAAATAGCAGGGGTGGAAAGGAAAAGCCTGCTGAGCTCCTGCTGCCTTTCCCTGGTGCCTCCCACACAGCGCACCAGGCGAGCCCCGGCCAGAGGGCGGAGAGGGGAGAAATCCCCTCGTCACCCTCTCCCCTAACTCTGACCCCGGCTCACTCCCGGCTCCGAGGAAGCCGCCGCTGAACGCAACTCTCTCGTCTCCCGGGCGGCGGAGGCAACGCGGCCGAGACCAACTTTGTCCCTCCAGGAGTGCAGTTTAGGGGTTGGCGAGGAGAAAAGGCCGAGCCCGGGGTTTTTCTCTGGGCGGTGGCAGCGGCAGGAGCCGTCTCTAGAGTCTCTCGAGTCCAGCTGGCAGCTCAGAACAGCCCTCCGTACCCTGCTGCTGCTGCTGCTCCCCTGTGGTAATTTCATATCTACCCATTCACTTGTGTGGCGTGGAGAACGGACCCAAGATGGCGGCGCCCGGGCGATTGTTTTTGTTTCCTCTCCTCCTCCTTCCCCTCCCCCACCCTCCCCCCTCCTTTCCCACAATCACGGCAACCCCTCGCGCGCCCCGTGATTGACAGCCGCCCTGCCCACTCACGACCCAGCGGCTGCCGCCTGGCCCCGCCTACCTCACGCCCGCTCGCCCTAAGGGGGCGGGGCGCGGCCGCCGCTGAGAGGGGCGGGTGGTGCGCGCTCCCTCGGCTCCTGCCTGCCCGCGCGGTCCCGCGCCCCCGCCCGCCCCTGGGCGCGGCCCCCGGGCGGCTTCGCTCGGTACCGCCCGCCCACCCCGTTGCTCTGAGCTCGGCCGCTGCCCCGAGCTCGGCCGCTGCCCCCGCCCCGCCCCGCAGGTGTCCTGCCCGGCTTTGCAGACCGAAGGTCGGTGGGAGGCCGGTTGCTTGTCGCCTCTCGCCTCGGTTAACGCGAGGGAAGTGCTGCTGGCGCCCGCCCTGAGGAGGCCGCCGGGCCGGCAGGTGTGAGGGACGGGCCGAGCCTGGCTGCGCCGCCCGCCGGCACCTGCTCGCTGCGCCCGGCCCTGCCGGCGCCGGAGGAGGAGAGCTGGCGCCTCCCGGTCCCACCCCCCGTTCTTATTAATTCACCTTTGCGGGGTTTGTGCTTGGTGGTCGGGAGCTCTTCTCCCTGACCGTCGCCCCTGCTCAGGTGGCGAGGGCTGTGAGGTAAAACACTATCGTCAGAATCGCTGTGAGACCTGATGTAAAGCTGCGAGTTGCTACCAGCGGTGTCAAACGCTGCTTTCCCGGCCCTCTGTCTTGCTCCCCCAGCTTGAAATGCCACCGTTGCTCCCTAGAGCCCTGGGAGGCGACGGGGCCTGTGCTGGTCCCCATGGTGGGCACGTTTCTCAGAGCGATCCCTGCTGCTGCCACGACATCCCGAGCGTGTTTTATAGCATTGCTTTCCGGCGCTATCACGCCAAGGTAGTACCTTAATAGGTGGTTGTACCTACGGAGCGTATCACGTGCAGGTAATTATGTTTGCACAGGTCGCCCTGCAGAACAGGGCGCTCTGCTCACGTGGTGGCTGCCCTTCCTGCCTCTGGCAGCTTGCTTAGCGTCCCCCCGAATCACAGCACACTTCTGCTTCCTATCATTGTTTGGCCTTTGGCTGCCGCAGACCCGGGGCTTGCAGAATGCATTTGCACTGAGATAGCGTTTAGAAGCTCCCGAGATGGATATAACACTGTGGTGTTTTATGTGCCTTGCAAGAGCAGAACAAAGGTCTCTGCTCCAGACTGTGAGTATAAAGCAGCACACACCTGCTCAGTTTGGAAGGGAAGAGGGAGAGAGCAGGAAGAATGAATAATTTCCAGTGCTCTCACCTGTTGGGGAAGATGAGTATATTGGGGGACTTTTTGTCACTTGAGATAAAACATACTTGTGCTAAAATTACCCCTCTTAAGGACAGCAGCTTTTCTTTGTGAGTTAGGTGACACTCCCTACACTTTTTATAAAATGGGTACCATAAAAGACGTGTCTGTCAGATCTGGAGATCAATGCAGGAAAGCATAAGGGCCTTAATAGTGGCCTTTAATTTCTGTATTTTTATAAAAGGCAGTGTTTGCATAAGCAAGGAGTACCAAGTTCTCTGAAAACTGCTGTGTTGTTCACTAACCATAGACACATATTGAGCGATTCTTAGATTCCCAGTACCTTCCTTTTTGTGCTGCTTGATGCTACAGCCTGAGTTTCTTGGTAATGTAAATACTAGGTGGTACTGGGTCAGAAGGGATATTATGCGTGTTTCACATATGTGGATATACAGCCAAGTCAAAGCTGAGTAACTTTGCCAAGCTCTCTGAGCTGTGCTAATTCACTGGTGTTCAAGAACTGGACCTGGGGAGCCACCACTAGCACTTGGTTTCAGACATGAAGCTATTTCAGTTTGTTTATCTCAAGGTGTTTGCTGGAATTCTTCATCAGGATTCAGGCATCCTTGGTGTTTCTCTGCTGTGTTCAAACACTTACCAACACTAAATTCATCCACTGACCATGTTTTTGATTATTTAAAACATCCAAAATGTATGGCATTGTGTGCATCTAGAAGCATAAAGACATGTGGCAACACTTTTTATGCCCTCTTTTGTCCAAGTATTTCAGAATGATTTACAAGCATTAACTAATGTAAGTATTACAACACTCCTACTTAATCTGTAGTTTTTAATATTCTTCAATAGCAGAATATTTAAACGTGACCTGTTCTGCAGGTTGTGTTTTCACTTGGCTCAGCTTCTTCAAAATGCTCATCATGTTGCCACATGAGTAGGAAATTAATAGCTAAAAATATTGCTATTGTATGTGTGCGTGTGAATATATACATGTACTTCCCATTGCAGGTCTTTGGCTTATTTTTTTTTTAACTGACAGACAGTAACTATGGTCCATATTCATTTTTTACCAAGTATTTTTAATAAAAATAGAATAATACATCACCCGTATAACACCATTTGCATGAATGTCATAGTAAGGAGGTGTCTCTTACACAAGTAGGTTATTATTCTTAAGCATGAGTGGTTTTTTGGTTGCAGGATCCCTTCAGCAGAGTAAAGCCTTCTGGCCATCCAGTAAATATTACAAAACCAGGAATAGTATAGGGTTGGTCTTGGCAATCACGTGTTTATCAGAGCCACAGGAATGACAAATTAAGCATATCTTCCTCTCTTTTCCTTCCCAGTTTTGAGGCTTAATGGCCAATGGTCCATGAATTGGGATGACTGTTGGGAACAAAGAGCAGGGAGCCCATTTACCACCACTCCAGAAGCATCAGGCAGTTTTCAGCCCCACTGGTGCTGCACGTAAGCCTTGCATCCTTTGCAGAGCTGCCTAATGTAGGGTATGAAAAGAAACAAATAAGGAGGGGTACAAATATGCTCATTTTTTGGTATGCAAACAATCAAAAGCAGTTTTGTTGCACCCTAATATTGTTTTGGTTGGGTCATTACAAGCACAATATCAACAGAGCCATCTGTAGCTGCGCTGGGGATTTGCTCCCATCAAATTGGGTGCAAATATTGTATAGACCTTCTCAGAAGTTGCCTACCATTTTTGTGAGGTACTTGATGCAAAATGGTTTAAGGGCTTTGGGCTTCCTCTAGCTGTTGCTTTCATTGCTAGTAAAAGGGTGACTTTTATCCCAGGTAGACATATTAAATGTCAACACTGTTGCTGTCTCCTCTTTCTTTTTAAATGTCTTTTTGTATGCCTCCCTCGTGTGAGTTTTGGGGGTGTTTCCCTTTCCTACCTTTTGGCTTTTCATCTCTCTTTTCCATTCCTCTTAAACTCCAGATCTTTTTTTCCCTCTTCTAAGATCAATCTGTCTATGCATTTTTAATGAATCATTTGCTGTGACATATGAGCACTGAAGATACAGTATCAGGGACTTCAGCATCTGCAGAGAGCTTCTGTGCAGGAGCAGCAGCAGCAAGATGAAGTGGATGTGATCTTAGTTTCATTCTTTTGTTCATGTGGGATGGTACTCTGCCTGGAGGCAGCACAAATATAACTTTCCTTCTAGGGAATAATGAGAAGAATTAAAAACCAGCAGTGGCTCATTTTTCTCTTCAGAGCACTGCTAGGAATAGAGGATTTCAGCTGTGCCTTGGCTATTTCCACCCTCAGCACTGAATCAATACTGTTTATGCAGAAATAGATTATAGGTGAGAACCTATTGTGCAAGACCCATTCACAGTGTCTGTAGGAGCATTTTTTAAATGTAGAGTGGGAAACATGGGGTTTATAATATCAGGAATAACAGTGGCCATGGGGGAGTAAGGCTGATGGTTGGACTTGATGATCTTGAAGGTCTTTTCCAGCCTTAATGATTCTATGATTATCTCATTAATCTTCCCTCATGGTGTAAGTAATTCTCCCTTTGAAACTGAATGAAGAAAGGACCATGTTCAGACACTGACCTTACATAATTGAAACAGAAGCAACCAGAAAAAACAACACATTAATATCTCTGTCTCAGGGACCTCCTTCTTGCCAGACAGCTTAACATTCCATACTGTGGGAAAAAGTGTAGATACTGAAGGACAGCCTAATTTATTTATTTTTTTTTTAAATAAATGGGCAAATATCTTCATTAATGTTATTTTTTAATTTCATATGAGTATGCATAACTTAAATGTAACTCAGGATATTTTAAAAAGGGTTTTAATACAAATTTTCAGTTTAAGTGCACTGGACAGATCAATAAAATTACAACAAATTATTTATTAATTTGTTTTTTTTTTTTACTCTGTTCCAAAACTGTTGAGGTACTTTACAGTTATATGGATAACAAAGCTTTGAAGCACAGGAAAATGTAGCATTAATCAACATGTTAAATGCTGATGAACTGAAATGACATCAAAAGCTTACTTCTAGTATCCTTTAGGATTGGGTCAGCATACACCTCCGTGAAAATGTTCTCCTTTTATGCTTGTGATCAAACTTATAAACTTTATATGCAGTTGTTGAATCCAGCTGATATCCACAAAGACAAAGTAAAATGAGTGCTGAAGTCGTAGCCCTGGTTTGGTTCAGGTGTGCTGGTGTTTGGCTAAAATATGCTCTTGTCAGTCACCCGAGCAGTACTACTCATTACAAATGAATATGATTTCGCCTGGATTGCGTTACATAAAGCTGTCTCTGTTGTGAGTTTGTGTGTGTGACAAATTCCTTTCTAATGTAATCAGACAGAGCCTGCAGACCCACCCCAAGATGAATGTTTACCTGCTTCCAGTTTAAAAACAAACACACAGACACATTTTACAGAAATTAATTTACCCAATCTCCATCAAGTCATTTTCATTAAAGGCTACATTTATACCAATGATTATTTTTTGTTTTGATCTGCTATCCAGACTTTTGTTTCCTTAAAATACTTGTGTAGAGATTAAAAAAATATCTAACCTATTTTCTTGGAGGACAGAGTGATGTTTCTTTCTAGGATTCGCACTGTCTTGTCAGAAAAGATCATCCAAATAGAGCTTCCTGTTGCTTTCAGACACTGCATTGTCTCGTAGAGGCAGTTTGTTGTGTCACAATTTTTTATTACTGTGGCATTTATAATGTATGATTTCATACATATTTGATGGTAAAATTAAATTTTCCAAATATTGTACTATAGTCCTCATTTATGCTGTACAATCCCTTTCCTGAAGTGCCATGAGGAGTCCAAGATTAATTTTTAAAATCCTGATCTGTATGATGAAAACAAGGTTCTTCAGGTCTGTGTAGAGATTTTCTTCTCAGAATATAGTATGGGAATTTATAGACCTCTTGATAAATAAACTGTTTGTCACAGAAAGCAAAAACACTGTAATATTTTCCCTATTATTTTTGATGAATTCTTAAAATGTGTGACAAGTGTTTTCTTCTGCTACAGTGTCCTGAGGGTTATAATGGACTGTAAAGAATGTTTCTTTCCCACTTACTTAGAAAGTCTTTACATGTGTATATTTTGGTTGATAAAGAATTACATATTTTAGAGTGACAATTTTTAATTAGTCATAGGAAATAGGAAGGCAAAGTGGCCAAGTAAGGAGAGTTTGTCAGATACTTAGAATAGTAAATTCAGAATAATTTTGTTAATATGACTTTTGGTTCTTTTGAAACAAGGAAAACACTTGAATAGATGTAATTACTTATGATGTCATTCAAAATACACTAGAAACTTCCTGTAATGACTGGAGAGTGGGATCAGGAGAGCTGGCTACTTTTCCAAGCTGTGCTGTGGGGTTAAACTTCAGAGTTCCATCACAAATTGTATATAGGTATTATTTTCTGGTACACAGTATTAGAGGAGCACAAGAAAGTCAAATACACTGTCACAGGCAATGCTGCAAGTAAATATAATATGTATTTTTTCATAAGCCAAAGACATTTTATCAAAGGTGTACCTAAATCTTCATTATTTCTTAGTATCAGAAACAATTCATGGGAGCCTGATGAAAAGCATAGTGTCAGGAATACAACTTAGGTTCTGGAGAAAATTAGGTCTGTTTTACTCATTGAATCAAAATGAAACACACAGAAAAGTGCCCCACAGGGGTGGGGAACGTAAAGAGAGTGAGCTAGTTACCAGAGCTGTGATGTGCAGTTTGGATTCAAGGTTTAGCAACAAGTGCATGCATAGTGTTTTCTAAAATAGCTGACAGCAGAGCTTGTCCCTTGAATTTTCATTTCAGCCCCAAATCATAGAATCATAGAATGGTGAAGATTGGAGATTAAAGATCATCAGGTTCCAGCCTCCCTGCTATGAGCAGGGACACCTCCCACCAGACCAGGCTGCACAAGCCTCATCCAACCTGGCCTTGAGCACCTCCAGGGAGGGGGCTTCCACAGCCTCCCTGGGCAACCTGTTCCAGTGCCTTCCTACCCTCATGGGGAAGAACTTCTTCCTGATGTCTAATCTAAATCTCCCCTCTTTCAGTTTCAAACCATTACCCCTTGTCCACTCACCGTCCTCTCTGGTGAAAAGCCCCCCCCCAGCTTTCCTGTAGCCCCTTCAGGTACTGGAAGGTGCTATGAGGTCTCCCTGGAGCCTTCTCTTCTCCAGGCTGAACAGCCTCATTTCCTTCAGCCTGTCTTCATAGCAGAGCTGCTTCAGCCCTTTGATCATCTTCATGGCCCTTCTCTGGACCCTCTCCAACAGCTCCACGTCTTTCCTGTGCTGAGGGCTCCAGAGCTGTATGCAGTACTCCAGCTGGGGTCTCACCAGGGCAGAGTAGAGGGGCAGAATCACCTCCCTGGCCCTGCTGGCCACTCTTCTCTCGATGCAGCCCAGGCCCTCTGGGCTCCAGCACACACTGGCGGCTCATGTTGAGCTTCTCATCTACTACCACCCCCAAGTCCTTTCCCTCAGGACTGCTGTTTAGCTGTCTAGCCATTCTCCCCCTAGTCTGTGCCAACCCAGGTGCAGAACCTTGCACTTGGCCTTGTTGAACTTCATTAGATTGGTATTGGCCCACCTCTCCGGCCTGTCAAGGTCCCTCTGAATGGCATCCCTTCCCTCTAGGGTGTCAACTACTCCACACCACTTGGTATCGTCAGCAAACTTGGTGAGGATACACTCAATCCCACTGTCCATGTCTCCAACAAAGATATTGAACAGCACCGGTCCCAATAATGACCCCTGAGGAACACCACTTTTCACCTGCCTCCATTTGGACACTGAACCATTGACCACAACTTTCTGGGTGTGGCCACTCAGCCAATTACTTATCCACTGAGTGGTCCATCTGTCAAATCCATGTCTTGTCATTTTGGAGACCAGGATGTTATATGGGACAATGTCAGATGCCTTGCACAAATCCAGGTAGATGACATCAGTTGCTCTGCCACCATCCACCATCTCTGTAGCCTTGTCATAGAAGGCCACCAAATTGGTCAGGCATGATGCTGAGTTCTTCTCTAGCAGGAAAGTTTATAGGACGTTAATAGTCAACCAACTTAAATTAAAAAGAAGAAAAAAAGTTACAAAAGATTGAGCTGCAAACCTTAAAAATACAGCTTCTGGGAGTCTGTCTTGAAAGAACAAATTAGAAGGTCTCAAATGGTCAATAAATGAGACTGTGATGATTGCAGCCAGGAGCAATCAGATGAGCCAGCCAGGTTACAAGCAGCTGGATTGTCACAGGCCTGGTTTTCAGAACAAAGAGGAAGCTTGCCATGTGTATTTGTGAATTTTAGAGTTCTCTAGCACAGCTGAGTAGTGAGAACTGAAGAAACGCTTTGGGAAGTCAGTCAAAGGTTTGCAGGTCCAAATGGAAGTTGGCTGCATGTAGGAAGAGGAGGAGTGAGAGGCCTCAGATGACACAACATGCTTATGGTTCTTTTGAGTCTGTCCATTAGAGAGGTCCTGTTGTCCCACTTTATTAATTTAAAACCTCAGTAAGTGTAACATTCTTGGGAATATTATTTGATTTAGTTCCATGTCATAGACAACATGAGTGCTGGGGAAGAACAAGTGCCTTTTTTTTTGTTCAGCAGATAACTTAATAGTAAAGAACAATCACAGGAGTTGGACTTTTTGAAGATTTGGGTGGATTGGAGGATACTGGAGCTCAAACTTTAGTTACTGGTTCTGCTAAAATGCTAAGAAAGAGAGGCTTCAAAATTTTACTCATTGGTTCCAGGTAGAGATGGCATCTGGAGGTCAAGTATCGGTCAAAAAATCTGCAGATACTAGTTTTGAAAATCGGTCATTTGGAATTTTAGAAAAGAAATGTGAAGATCCATGGTAATGAACAAGCTGCTAATAACTTTGTGTTTTATTGTGGCTAATAACTGAAGAATGTAGAATTAACCCTTACAAATATTTTATGTGGCAGAAGAAGTTGTCCTGCTTCTAGAGGCAACAGTTA
Source organism: Hemiprocne comata (assembly GCA_020745705.1). Classification (NCBI taxonomy): domain Eukaryota; kingdom Metazoa; phylum Chordata; class Aves; order Apodiformes; family Apodidae; genus Hemiprocne; species Hemiprocne comata. Next base: position 2,849,937 of record CM036591.1, read on the forward strand.
CAGTCTAATAAAGCTTTTTTGCAAAGGAAAATGGCTGGAATGTGATTCCAGACCTACTTCCTTGAAAGAGATGTAGCCTCTGAAGCTCCTGTTGTTTTCTGGCCTCAAGTAGCAAATAATGAGGGTTGGAATTCCCTTTGTGACAGAGGAACAGCTACATCTAAGAAATACTGATATAGAGTAAAACTGCAACAGGAAGGGGAGCTTCCAGGGTTCCTGTTGTTTTTGGTGGGCTGTATTTTTTGTAGCACAATGAAATATTTCTAAGTGATGGGCACCAGAAAATATGACATCAGTGCCCAAGCAATGAGATCTGACACGAAAGGTGAGAGCTGCTGCTGCCTCTCAGTGCTTCTTCTGATGCTGCGTCTTCCTGAGGCCCGTGACAGTGTCTCATTTTGCTGATCTACCAAGTGCTGTTTTTTCTTAAAGGTATTGTCCCGGTTTCCGTGGGGCAGAACCATAGGCAGGCCATGGAGGACAGGTTGTTAGTAGCCCCGAGTCAGCTGGGAGCTAAAGTCAGGGCAGCTGCCCCAGGCTGGCTGCCAGGTGTGTCCCATTGCTCTCATCTCCTGAGCCTGATAAAGTGCAGGTGTGCTCAGAATGCAGAGTTCTTTTTCCTGAGGTTCTTTCGTCTTTGCTTGCTGCTCCTTCTGCTGTTCCTCAAGACTAGGCTGAGTATGAGCTTATATACTTTATGTTGGTGTTTGTAGTAATTTTATTATTCTGCTAAATCTGTTTATGTTTTAACCCATGGGGCTTCTCTTCCAGGTTCCTCTTTTGGGCTAGGGTCATTGGGTGAGACAGCAAACTGCTCCAGTTTAGCCCCAGATATGGGCTGAACAAAGACAGGTGGTTATGTAGGAATGTAGCAGGAGCCCTGAGGAAGTCAGAAGTGTGACTCTGGGACAAGGTCGTGTCATAGATACAAATTGGTCCAAGTTACTGGGTTTTGGTTTCAGCCTGTAACCTGTAATTTAAGGATTTCATAACTTCTGCACAGAATTTAAGCAGCATTAAAATAATCCTGCCACCAGGTGCTCAGTCTGCAGTCACCCCTTGGTTCCTGTTCACTGTTACAAAAAAACCTACCTCTCCCCAAGTGCTGTAATTCCTGAAAATCTGGCACATTATAAACTTCCTTGTCATGAGTATGGAAGATACCCCAATTTGTTCTGCTTCAGATCTAAAGAAGGACAGAGCATTTATAGTCTTAGAAGTCTCTCATGGAACACCTACTAGCTGTCCACTTTTTTATGAAGAGGATCTAACTGTGACATTTCTTTCTGATGATTGTGCCTTTGGAAAGATGGATGGGGTGAGCCAATCCAGGGGTGTCTTAAGTTCTGTAAGTAAAAGCCTATCATCATACTTCTGCAACCAGCAGAAGGTCCTAGCCTACTGCTGTTACATATATGTTATGGTTAGGGGGGGCACAGGCTAATTTTATGGTGTCAACAGGAGGACTGAGACAGAGGGTGTTGTTTAGGACCCCTGAGGGTTCCCGGGGGCAGAACAGAGAGGGGTCAGTATTCCCTCCCATTTCTTACCATTCTCTACAAAAGCCATAAAATTAGCCTGTGCCCACCCAAGCCATAACAATATGCTTAGTCATTGACCAGCTCACCAGATAGCTAAATCCTTCTCCAGCTTTTACTGCAAAATGGTTTTGGGGTAGATTAATCTACAAATTCTTTTATAATCATTGCAGTTCAGACACGGAAAAAATAGTATTTTCATGTCTGAGAAAAGCAAATTCCATTTACTGAAACCAGTGAGATATTCTTTCAGTTCAGGCTATTTTAAAATGAGGAAAAAGCTAGCCTTTTTTTCCTCTTGAGTAGAAAGTTTTGTACATAGTAGTTAATCTTGGTAATGAAAAAGGTAATTTTTTTTTTGCCTTCAGATACTTCAGACAACGAAAGCATATTTCTAAGATTGTTTTGTGGTACGTGGTGCATGCACACTGTTTTGGGAGCATCAAATGATTAATAATACTGCAGTGAGGTGAGCATCTTTATTTTATATGGAGGGGCAGGGAAGTGGGAGCACACACACACAGATACTAGGATTTGTTTTACATACTTGCCCCAAAACATTCAAATGATTCCGCTTGAACACCACAATTTTGAAACTATTAGTCATTTCTGATAATGAGTGTGCTGGTGGTTTAGTAGTTATATGTTTGTTGGCATGATAATGAAGTTTCTAAAGGTGGCAAATGAAAGTGGGGCCTTTTTGGCCTGGGATTCATATACAAGCAGGAACTTCCTCAGCCAGAAGACTATAATTTCTCTTTTTGCCATGATTAGTGATGACCTAGTGGTATAGCCAGTAGAGCTGGCAGTGTAGTTTAGAGGTCCCTCTTTCTGTGCCTTTTCCTAAAGAATTTCTTCCTTTTCCATAGAGGTTTATTTAGTTTTTTCACTGCTATCAAGACTGTTTTTCTCAAAGTTCATGAGATGTTTTGATTTCCAGTAAGGTTTTTCTTGAAGGCCACAAGTAGAGTTGTGGAAAACCATGTCCTAAAGCCTGTCAGGTTCTATGTGGAGAGAACAGAAACTCTCAGACACTTGACTGGCTATTTGGAAGTTGGAAGGTGGGTGCCAGTGTGTCTAGCATTTCAATATCAAGATGGATTAAGAGCATTAAGGAAGCTTAAAGAGCTCTCAGGAGAGATATTCCCATGGTTTTGGAGGCTTAGTCCACTGGAACAGTTGCTTGGCTGGAGTTAAGGCTGAAAGATCAGGGGTTTTTCTCCTGGAGCTGTGTGTGGCACTATCTAGTTTTACTTTTTTATGAAGTGTACTCAGAGTTTAAATGTTCAGGTCATGCTGAGTGCTTCATATTTGAGAAAGCTCAGACTATACTTCCTGGTAAGTTTAGTGGACATTGTCATGAGAATGTTCAGACACTGGCTAAGGCACATGACAGGAAGAGGCAGGGTTTTGTTGTTTCAAGTTTTTTCTGCTTGTTTGGTTCACATTTTTCTTTTAATAATGTGTTACAGCTAATAGTCCCAATCTATATTGGTTTATAAGTTTTATTGTCATTAAAATATCAGGCAATTAACTGAGTCATGTAAAGAGCTGTTGGAGGGAAGGATTAAGATGTGGTTGGATGTTTCATCTGTATTAGCTGGCATGGAAGAATTTTATAGAACCATGTTGCCTCTTGTAGCAGTGATGGGAGAACCCAAATTAGAATGTAGGAACAGACTCTCTCCCTCTCATTTTCCAACTAAATAATATGGAAGCATTCAGTTAATCATAGTTTCCAAAGCAGGTTTAATGAAGTTAATGCAACTGAACTGCAGCAACTCTGTGCAACTGGGGAGCACTTTACACCATGGTGTATAGTAGGTACTATGCTGTCAGTTGAACATTTGCTGTGCTTTTTCATCGTTTCACCATGGAAATTATCCAAGTAAATTTAGGAATTGTGTGAATAACTGCTTTACTTGTGGATCTGCTTAGGATCATCAGCATTACACTACAGCTTCTAGCAGCCTATTATCAGTTATATAGGATAGTTGAAGAAAAATTTCTTCTTGTGCACAGATTTTCTTTCTAGACTGCTGACTGTAGTGAAGACTTACTGTCAGATACTTAGCAAACAAGCTTCAAAATATTGAAAGAACCCTTTTTAAACAGTTATTTTTAAATAAGAGCCTACTGTTATCTTTGTGCCCTATTAGCTGACTCCCACCTGAGAAAAACTTGGTGAGATATGAACAATATATAATGTATGAATGTGTACTTATGTTAGCAGGTGATTATTCTTCTCCATTATTGCTTTGTTTAAATTCTGCTAAAGATTTGTACCAGATAAAGATGTGCTTTCCTGGTGAAGATTTTTTTTTCAATTTAACTAGAATGTAACTACAACCTTTTTATCCAAATTTGTTTATAACTAGGTAGATTAAATGAAAAATATGTAAAACGAGTGGCAAATCTGTCAGCATGCAATAATATTTTGGTGCTTGTTCTGGTAGGTAGCTTCTCATACTTGGAGTAGCTAATCCTTTTGGTAGAACTTCTGTGTCAATGGAGTAATGAAGATAAACCCTTCAAACCGACTGGACACTGTAGAGTCTACTGATGCAGGAAGCTTGTGGTTCCAAAGAAAGGCAACACTTATGGTTATGCACAGATCCAGTGCAGCTTTTTGTGAAATCATATGAAAAGAGTGTTGAGATTGTCTGTGGTTGGTGTTTATACTACAATGAGGTAGTAATGGGAAAATCGGAGTGTCGTTTCCATCTTGGTTCTTCTGGTCTTTCTGCTGTTACTTTGGTTTCATTCCGTGTTACCTCTGGAGCATTACTGGAAATTTTTATCAGTTACTGCAAAGCTTAAAAGTGGCCTTGGAATAGAGAAGGAAAGCTGCAGACCACAGGCAGGTTCGAAGAGGCTCAAATGATGGTAGGACAGATTAGGGTTGGAGAGCTGGGGAGCATGCACTAGGTGTGGCATCCACTTCCTCACAGAAGCTGTGTTGTGAGAGGTCTGGTAATTAGAATTACAGAATGTCAGACAGGTTTGGGTTGAAAGGGACCTTCAAGATCATCCAGTTCCAACCCCCTACATGGGCAGGGACACCTCCCACTAGACCAGCTTGCTCCAAGCCCCATCCAGCCTGGCCTTGAACACTTCCAGGGAGGGTGCATTATTAATTATAAATTCCAGAACATGTGTCATGTTACCATTGATCATACTGTAGTTTGGGAATGAAACTTTTGTCCTTGCTGTCAGAACATATGGTTACCTCAAAACTTAGGTTTTTTTCAAGCAATTTCTAAGCTGTCCTCTGTGAGGTCCCTGTGCAAGGCACGTGGCAAGGCCATTTATATGCTTAAACTATTCCTGTGTTCTGGAATGGCATTTGTGGATTACTGGCAGGGTTAGACTACAGCAGAGCTTTAGTTACATTCATGCTGTACTTCCACAAACACTTTAAGCCAGCAGAAGCCAAGAGATGCTGCCCTGCCCTGCACAAATGTTCTTGCAGCTGCACACTTAATTGATTGAGGAACTGATTTGGGTTGAAACTAGCCCAGTAAACAAACCAGAACAAAACATTAACTTTAAAATAATTTCTCGGTTCGTTCCTGGCCTCACAAATATTTATGCTGGCTTGAAGGTCTTCACCTTCCTGGTGTTAAGACCACAAATGTGCAAAGAAAATCAGGAACCACTTTTTTGAGGCAAGGGCTGGTTTTGAAGGCTCGTGGAATTGCAGTTGAAACTGTGGCTCATTGCTAAACAGCCAGATGTTCTAAGGGAGGCTTAATGGTCATCTTTTTACACCCTGACTCTCAGGTTCTTTCAGACACACCTTGGATAGAGCCCGGGGTGTGGCCTTGGACTAATTTTGTCTCTCACCTGCCTGCCTTTAACCATTTTTCTCTAAAGAACTTCAGGTGTATCTTCTGTGATCCAAACTGTCTCTAACGAAAACACATTACCACACCCACTAAAATATTTTTCCACCTTCTAACAACCTCTTACAACAGGTATTTTCTATATTAGGTAGGTACATTTAGTATTTATGCAACAAAACAATTGGAGAAAAATATGGATGAATTATGCTTGTCAGTATTACAATCTGACAGTTTAAGTAGCTCACTCTTTGTCTCCAAAACTGTGTTAAGACAATTTATGCATTTCATAAGTGTTTTATCTTTGGATTACAAAGAATTACAGTTTCACTCATCCCAAATTACATACTAGAAAATGCATTCATGTCTCATTTATTACTCTGTTGGACACCAGAATAGAATTATAGTTCATGGTTAGTTACATCAACTCCTTTAGGTAGTCTTGCAGGTCTTCCATAGTGCTTATACACACTTCTCTATTTCTTGGGATTTTGGAGACAATTACAGCTAGTTCAAGAAAAATTAAATGCCTTTTTCTGAGAGGCATTCTCATTAAGTAATTTTTTAGTACAATGCAAATACTAGTTATGTTATTTTTTCCCCATCTTCCCATTATAAGCCTGCCAAATTTAATGCATTCTGTGGCAGAGTTATTCATATACATCCCAATTTGTATTTGCCTGCTTGGCACTTTTATCTGACACACTGTGAGCCTGCACCACAGCTGCTGCTTCTCCCTGACCTCAGATGCTTGAAGCAAAGGGTGGAAAGAGGCTGTTGATGCTGCATGGGGGTCTGCTGTAGTTGTAAAAGGTGTCCCTTTGTTCAGCAGAGCTCCACTGGAAGGTTGCTCTTCCCAGCTGAGTTGTCTTTGGAGGTCCTGCAAGGTGACCTGACACAGACCTTTTCTACAGGAGAGGGGCAGCAGTTCTGTCCTAGGCAGTTTAGGCACAGACAGGGAAAAGTTACACTATGTGGCTTTGGTTTTGGTGTTTGGTTTTTTTTAACAGTTAGCCTAAACATCATGTCAAAGGTCAGTGCTTAGTTGCATCCAGTAAAGCACATCACTTCTGGAACTGCAAAACCATTCCTTTCTTCAGCTCATGTTGGAGAATTAACTCCTCACTCTGCAAAGCAACACTCAGAATGCAGCTTGCCCTGCAAAGTTTAGAAGGTATGAAAAAGATAAAGGACTAATTATAGAGGTCAGCTGCCAATTCTGTTTAAACTGAGTTTCTTCCTCTTTTCCAAAGTAACTAGGACACTGTTATAAAAATAGTCTGACAAAATTCCATGGTGGAATGGGTGTTATGAACCTCTTAACATGTACCCTAGGTTATTGCTGTTGTGTGCCAGTCACTGATTTCTTTCCAATTTCACTTTATCTTTGAACAAACAAACTGGTTTTGAAGTTTTATCTTCTTACATGGTAAGTCAATAGATGAGCAGTATTGAAAAATGTTAAATTTAATATTTGAAATAAATATTTCTTGAACTGTATTAATTTCCAGTTCTGATTATTTAAGAGTTTTGGATTTTCTTTCACTAAGAGTTTGCAACCTAGTAGTTCCTTTCAATTCTAAAAGCAAAAAAAAGTGACCAATTTACAGTTAAAATTTCTTAAAACTGAAAAAAACCCCTCAGCCACAAGAAGAAAAATTACAAGTTTATCTAAAATTGTCTGGAAGGCTGCTACTGGAAAAGCTACAGACTTTGAGATAATACAGGTTAATATTTTAATTTTTTATTTCTTAACCTTCTCTCTATTTTCTCCTCCACCTATGGCATCTATGTTATTTTATCTTAGAAATATAATTGGGATCATTGAATAAAAGGAGGATGAAACCATTGACTATTCCAGCCAAACACCTGAGTTGCAGTTTAAAATGCAGATTCTTAATTGAAATAAATTTTAAAAATCCCTTATATGGAATAGAGTTTTTCACATAGAAATAGTTGAATTAACATACCTGAAAGATCAGTGATTTTCAGAAGGGAGGAGTGTGATGATGTGGGGTCTGGACCTGCCCACAAAGGTGCTGTGAGTGTAGAGGCAGTCTCCTCTGTAACAGCCCTTCTTAGACTGGGGAGAAAGGGGGGGAAAAATGAAAGACCCTTTTAATGTTGAATTAGCCAATGTTACTTCATTTGCAAGGTGTGAAAAGCTAGAGGAGCAAAACAGTTTCCCAGCAGAACATGGGACTGAGTAAAGATTGGTGGTAAGACTAAGGATGCAACATCATGTGTAAGAACTCAAGTTGCAAACAAACAATTCTGCACCATAAATATTATTGTATGGTATTCAAAGAGGATATAGGAGGTAGGAGGAGCCAAAGATACAAGTACTGCTTTTTCGGAGAAGGTAGGAAAGTTGAAGTGAAAATTTTAAATCTGATTTATTTGAATATTTAATATTTCAATTTAAAGGAAATTTCTTTAAATTTCAATCCAGACTAATTTCAGTTATTTAGTATAAAAATATTCAGGAGTATGGAAATTAAACCACCTCTAGCTTAGAATCCCTTTAAAGCATAGGGAATGATGATCTTTGCTTCAAAGTCAAGGTGGAGGTTTTTCTATTCTAACTCATGAAGTAGTATGAAACAGAACATGGATACTTAATTTATGATGTAGTTGTTAATTATCAGGAACTACACTTTATAATAAGAGGTTAATATAACCTAAGTTGCATTGCATGTTTATGAATAGGTTGGAAAAAATACTGCACCTCTTTCATAAGTGCAGTGCTACAGACTTCTTAGTGGTTAGTTTCTAACTAGCATTCAAATGGCTCTTGGAAGCAATGCATGAAATTAAGTGCTAATATTGGGTCTTAGTAATTTATAGGTATTACTGTTATGTAGCAGGTAGTCTATCACAGAAATTGCTCCTTCCTGTGCTGTGATGTATAGCTGTAGGGTTCTGTACAGGTTTTGAAGTATTCATGCTTTTCTGTCTCTGCCTTTCACCTGCCTGCCTCTCTCAGTGGTGTGTCAGGAGTTACTGTTGGTCTGCTTTGCTTTACCAGCATCTTTTATGATGGCTTTCATAAAATTGGCATTTTTATCTTTGTAGGTGCTTAGGATTTTAATGTTTCATAATCATCTGAAATTTGCTACTTTGAAGTCAGAATTTTTCAACAGGAGACTTGGCAATGGATGTAATGTAGCTGCTCTTAACAGTTTAATTAATGCTGTGTTATGTATGCACATTTTTAAAGCACACACTATTTGGAAACACCACTTGATATGTAGAAAGAAAAAAGTGTGCACACTTGGTAAGTGATGCATGTTGTTTTGTCTGTGAACTCTGTACACTTGTAATGTTAAATTTGACAAAGTTAACGTGTTGAAAAGTAACAAGTTACTTAGTTAAATGTCTCTTTCTAGAGGAAAATTACCATAATGGTTACTTTTACTAAAATGCAATTACTGTCATTGCAACAATCAATCATATTTTCTTGTGGAAGGAGCTTTACCTAGTTCTGAATGTGTTAAAATGTAAGATTGCTCAGTGTTAAAATGAGCTGCAGAGGCAGTTTACTTTTGGGGAGAATCAAGTGGCAGTTCCAGTCATGTGGTTCTTTGCGACATTTCAAAAACAGAAAGTAGCTTCTTAAACGAAACTGAGCCCAGTGACTTGTGAAACAACAACTGAACCATTACAAATTCTGTAAGGCTTGGAAAAGTCAAAATTTTTGTTAGAGCTGAGCTTGATTAAGCCTTAAGCAACAAGTTCCTGAGTGCACTGACCACTTGGCTGACAGAATCGATGAGGTTCTCCACACCAATCTGTAGCACGGGGTGGTTTGACTGCTGGGGCATCCTCTCACTTTGCATCTTTGCAGCCTCTTCTCTTGGTCTCACTGAGCCTGCAATTTGCACCCTTTGCTCTCCTAACATTTCTTTTCACTGACCTTCTTTCCATCTGGATTGTCTTCCCAGTGTCTTCTCCTAACAGCTGTGAAAGATTCCCAGGGAAATAACATTTTCTGAAAAAAAAGTGGGAGCAAGATAAGAAACTGAATTTTCTACTAGATTGATTCCCAAACTAGCCTGCAAGAGACTTAGATAAATGTCAGAGATGGCTGTTGCTTCTTGACTTCTCATGCTGTGCATGAATGTGAGAGATGGGCCTTTAGCAAGAACTGGCAAAATTGCTAAGAGGCCCATTAGAAATCATAGAGTCATGGAATGGTTTGGGTTGGAAGGGGCCTTCAAGATCATCCAGTTCCAACCCCCTGCATGGGCAGGGACACCTCCCACTAGACCAGGTTGCTCAGAGCCCCATCCAACCTTGGCCTAGAAATATATTTTTGAAATGCTGAAGTTGCATGAATTTCTTTCTCCTTTCTTTGTAAGGAGGTGGCTCCTCCTTACTCTGTGACTAATTTCCTCACTGTGGTGTAGGAGGAGCTGAGGTGGAAGAGGATGGTTTCAGGGCCCAGCTGCATGCTTATTGCAGTGCTCCTTGTCTTGCAGTGCTCATTTCCAAAGACAACAAAGTCACTTTTTTAAAGCAGAGAACTATAATGTTGAATGTAAGGTTGTAGTACCCCTACCAATCATTAAACAAAATGAGGTGATTCTGCAGTGATATTTGGTAATGATTTCTTTCATGATATTAAAATAAAGGAACTGTATTACAGCCTGTCTTTGCTAACTGAATTTCTATCTGTTTTTTAAGTAAAAAGGTGTCATTCTTTTGCTCTCATTGCTTCTATTCATCCTGCTTCTGGACAGAGCTTGTATTCTATATTTGTTCCTCTCAGGTATTGTTACCTCAAAAGTAAATGAGGAATATTTTAAATATTTTAAATAAGAAAGTTAAATAACAGTTTTATTGGCAGATCAGGCATTGAGATTTTGAAACAAATTTTTCCACTGTTGTTTTTCAAGTATTATATTTTTTATACTTTTGTATGAACAATTGCATATAGCAGTTCTACAAATTAATTTGTTATATAATGAATGATATGGTAGAGAAATGAGTTTATTTAATACTCAAATGTAATTTTCTGAGTCTTTTTATAGGAAATGTCTTCCCTTGCACAAAATGTTGATCTGCTCTGTCTGTAAAGAAGATACATGCTTAAATTCTCATAGATGAGAAATAATTTGGGTGCTTGGCTTGATGTCCTATGAAAATTTTTTTCAGGCAGTATTGATCACTGCCAAGTGAAAATGTGACTCAAATTGTACACCTGTAACTTGAGGCATAATTAATAGTCTCTTGAAAGTTTTGACCTGAATTGTTAGAAGCTTGGCTCATTTGTTCTACAATGATGAAGTGTTTTTAATAATTTCTTTGGTCTGTCTTTATATAGATGCAAAAATACCATCTTCATTAAAAATCAGAAGCGAAAACATGCACCTCAAGTGGTTTTACACTTTAAGTTGCATGTTAATATGGTACTTCAATGGTAAATGTATTATTACAAACAGGTGTGTTCCCTACATCCCCAGTTTTTGTTGGGTTCATCTTGCACAAGAAATGACATAGATTTGTGGGAGAATTTCTGCCCATTGATAAGACAGGTATTTAGGTAGTTTTCTGTTATAACATGAATGTTGTTTTTATTTCACTGGCTAGTTGGGTAAATTATTGCTGTAAATGTATTTTAGCTTCAACACATGCTTTTCAAGCTCAGCTCGATGCAAGAAGGGGATAATAGTATCTGTGATTTCACTCAGTATTTTCTTGTCAGTTCATGGAGGTATTGCAATTTGTGCATTAAAATCTATACTTTGTAGGTTTTAAAATTTATTCTTTTATTTGAAAAAGCGTTCTGGCTGGTATCCTAGGGGTTTTTGCTGGGTTTTGAAGAGATCACTTGCCAAATCATATCCCTCTACAAATGAAAATGTTTTTCTTTGTGTCTCAGTGTTATGGATCACATGGTAATATGAAATGCCCTAAAATTTCTCCAAATGCCAAATTTGTCTGTTCCAAGCCCAAGTAATGACAAACGTATCATGGAAGCAGTCTCAGTACAGCTTGTGAAATGAGCTCAGAAGTACAATAGCAAGAACATTGGAGGGATTTGGAGCAGTACATGTGGGGTATGAGAGAATCACAGACTGGTGCAGCATGGTTGAGGCTGGAAGGGGTCTCTGGAGGTCTTCATTGTGGAAGAGTTGGAGTGGGACAGCCATCTGACACCTAGATTGGTCATGACGTATTGGAAAAAGAATACTTCATGGAAGAACATAGAAAGTGAGAGGGGAGAGCAGCCTTACCAGCCTTTGGAACAGAGGCTGTGTACTTGATGTAATGAAAGGAAAGCTTTTTTAGGCAGTAAATGCATTTAGTTGGTGTCTAATTCGATGTTTAGGTTTCAGAGAATGTAGGTAAAACATATTTAATAAACTCTTCATTCCATTTCTAGACAGCATTTCCAGTCTAAATGTGTGTTTTCAAGGAATATTTAACATTTTTTTTTTAATGGAAGGTATTTAATGTATGTTTAAACAAGAGACTATACATATTTATTTTACATACAGAATAGTCATGGCTATTGTAGTAATATGTGCATATAGCAGACACATGTAAGCTAGGTAATCTAATTTGTACTGAAAATTGAATTAAAAAAAGGAATCCCGAAGTCAGAGGCTGAAAACAGAATATTTTTCAAGGCTAATTGGAAAAGCTATTATCTCTTTAGAAGAAGTCATGATGTAAATGGTAAAGCTAATCAGAAAAGGTGAAAGCATAGTAATTCCTTTCCCAGCTAGAAAGATTTCTCACTGGAATAGGAGAGAAATACACTTATGTGTAGTCTTGTTTATAAAATTCTTCCTGACTAGAACAGCTATCTACTTACTGCTTTTCTAGTAAACATTTTTAGATTAATAGTTTTCTGTAATAGTTGCCTATTAATAACTCCCTAGTTGTTCTATTACTGTTACATTTTATTGTTTCTATCTTGCAATATACTCCTAGAATAGATAATGACTTCACTGATGTAATAATAGATATAATGGTATTGTCCTTATGCTAGAAAATGCAGGTTACTACAAATGATGATCTAATTAGAATGGAGAAGACTGGTTGGCACACAGTTGATATTGTTGGCTCTCAGCCTAATCTTGTTACGTTGTTTTTGACTATGAAGAGAGTGGGTTTAAAGATCTCCAGCAGTGCAAATGAGATGAGGGAGTTATAAAGAGCTTAAAGAATCAGAAAAGTATAACTCCTTCAAAACAAATTGTGTAATAAACACGATGGTTAAAAACTTTGCCTCAACATCCTTTCATGTAATACGGATGCTTCCCGAAACATTTTTATATTCTGGTGTCATTAAATAGAATGAGTCATAGAATCATTAAGGTTGGAAGGGACCTTAAAGATCATCAAGTTCCAACCCCCCTGCCATGAGCAGGGAACCCTACCACTAGACCAGGTTGCACAAAACCTTGTCCAACCTGGCCTTAAAAACCTTCAGGGATGGGGCATCATCAACCTTCCTGGGCAACCCATTCCAGTTCCTCACCACCCTTATAGTGAAGAATTTCTTCCTCATATCTAACCTAAATCTCCCCTCTCTCAGTTTAAATCCATTACCCCTTGTCCTATCATGATCTTCTCTGATGAAAAGCCCCTCCCCAGCTTTCCTGTAGGCCCCTTTCAAGTACTGGAAGGAATCAGTCTTGTACTACTCTCTAATTCTGTAAGTTCTTCATTTAAGTTGTATAGAGGTGTAAAACAGCAGTAGTGTGTTACGTTTTTTTATTTTTAAGAGTGTAATAATACTTTAAGTACTAAGGAATAACTTTATTTTTACAAATACATGTAACATTTGTCTTCTGCAGGCTCTTCTTAGTAAGACCATTTACAGTTCTAGTTTCCATGAGTTCAAAGGTGTTAATGTCAAACTTTGTGGATGTGGTTGGCTGCTGATACAGCTGATTCAGACCTGCTTATCTGTTTGTTTTTTTTTTTTTGAGAAACAGCTAACATGAAGTCTTTCCCTTCCCTGGGCATTTGGCTGTGCCCAGGTTATTTGGATTTAATTGTGTTGTGGATGAAGGCAGTTGTTGAGGACTTCAGATACAACTAGCCACAAGCATGGCCCAAGATGGACATGTGAAATTCCATCAGCTTTAACATAGGCACCATGTCCTGTGGGTTCAGGGATCTCTTGGCTGTTAAAGATTAAAAAGTAAGCACTGGGGATCAGCCCAGCTGGTAATAAGGCCCAGTGCCTGTTTCAATGTTAGGAGCACTACAGGCAGCCTCCCAGAAGGAAGAAGCAGCATGAAAGTTTTATATATTCTGAGCCTTCAGAAAGGCTGCAGAGCTGGACAGTTCACTTTCTAAGGTTTGTTGTAGTTGAAATACTTAGCTCTGTGGTGTACTTTACTTCAACCTGTAAGTAAATATGGACCTTACTGTACCTCAAAGCATATCCTGCCTCTCATATACAATAAATAGTACATATAAAATACAGGGAAATAGATGGTAGCAAAGACCATCCTGGCTTTATGAAATCTTCACAGAAATTTTGCGTTTGTGAGTTACTAGTTTCTACATAGCATGGCTTTTTTGTATTAAGGTGTATAAAATGCAAAAGTCATCAGCATTTTTAAATAGTTCTTTTTTTTAGGTTAAATGTGAATCATTGCTGTACAAAGCAATTTTTTTAACCCCTTTTTTTAAAGACAACATTCAGAAGTAGCCATGTTAATGGCTTAATTTCAATTCCAGTCACTTATCCTGGTTAAGAATGAATTAAAGAGTTATACTGCCATTTTATTCTCCATATAAAAAAAACAACTCAGGAGTAGAGGTGGAATGCAGGTAACTTCTACAGGCAGAGCTTTTTGTTTTGAAAGATTGTAGATTTCCATATGCCATTTCTTTGTCTGCCTTTGGTGGAATGATCAGTATTTCTTGGTACGTATGTGTACAGCAGACTAAATCTACAGATGTCCTTGAGTGGGGATGTATCTTCTTGGGAATTCCCTGCACAATGAATCAAATACATGGGAGTAAGATACCATGAAGCACAAGTATCTAGAAGGAGGAAAAGTAGGTCAGTTGAAATGATCACGGGGGCTGTTAAAGAAGGCCTGTGGCAGAGTACTGATTTTTATCCCTGATCACTTCAGATGAGAACCCTGAAAGTAAGCCAGGCAGGGTAAAAATATTTTTCCTTGTGTTGCAATTCAGGAGACTATGGTAATATTCCCACGAGCTAAGGAAAATGGACTGAGCTGCTGAAGTCTTAAACTTACTCTGAAACAGGGAGCTGCAAAGATGTGGAACATCTCCCTTATGAGGAAAGGCTGAGGGAGCTGGGTCTCTAGCTTGGAGAAGAGGAGACTGAGTGAAGACTTCATTAATGTTTATAAATATGTAAAGGGCAAGTGTCAGGAGGATGGAGCCAGGCTCTTCTCAGTGATGTCCAATGATAGGACAAGGGCAAAGGGTGCAAGCTGGAGCATAGGAGGTTCGATGTAAGCATAAGGGAAAACATCTTTACTGTGAGGGTGAAAGAGCCCTGGAACAGGCTGCCCAGGGAGGTGGTGGAGTCTATTTCACTGGAAACATTCAAAACCTGCCTGGATGTGTTTCTGTGTGAGCTACTCTAGGGGATCCTGTTGTGGCAGGGGGGTTGGACTAGATGATCTCCAGAGGTCCCTTTCAACCCTCACTGTTCTGTGATTCTGTGAACAGTAGAATAAACCTATTTGCTCTTTGTTTCTTACAGATACTAGTACAGTCAAATGCAGGTTTTTTTTCCAAATGGCTCCTATGACTTGAGAAGTATTTTCAGCTGAACACACTTCTTTTTTTTTTTTTACATGAACAGTCTTGCATTGCTGATGCTCTTGTTATCTACAGAAGAGACTGCCTACAATTGAGATCTGTTTGTTCATGCTGTTACCAGTAGTACATACAGGGTGTACATACCCATTTCTGCTTCAAAATACCAATCTTTGCCTGCCTTTTTACCTTTTCCTTCTGTCACTCCTACAGTTTATTTTAAACTTTAATTTATACTGAGCTTCTGCTTTCTCTATCAATATCACATCATTATTCTTATCTGATTCTCTTGATAATTTGTTTGCACTGGAATTCTTAGCAGTGAACTAAGAATTTCATTGTCTACCTACTCTCTTTTCTCTTGGAGAGTATAATAGAGTGGGAGGGAGAAGCCTCATGGTAATATTTTTATATTTGAAATGTAGCCACACTTTATATGCTCCTACACATTGTGCTACTTATAGATAATGAAGCAAGTCTCATCCTGTGGTCTACTGCTCTTCTATTTTGGACAATTTGGTGCTAATTCTGCTCATTTCATTTCAAACGCTCTTATTAATGCTGCTTCTCTTTTCTTCCCCTGCCTCTGTGGTGGTATTTAGAAAGGGACTATGATCACTAACTGGGAATACACAGCAATAATCCTCACCCCAAGAAATGAGAAAGCAGCTAGTGACATTAAAGTATGGTGCCACAGCTGTAGTCATCTCAGTCTCCCACTGAATTAATGTGCACGGGGGAGAGTGCATCCTTTGGAAACACAAAACACTTTGGAAACACAAAACACTTCCTCCTCTGCACCCAGCTGGGACTGGCACGTGGGGACAGAGAACTCTGCTTTGTTCCTTCTCTCCCATCATTTGGAATGGTTCATGGGACTTCAGAGTTCCCAGAGACTATGCTGTAATAAATCCAGTAGCACAACTGTATCTCGTTAAAAGTCAATGGTAATTTGAGGAAAAGAGAATGCAGTGCATCTACTGCACAATTACTAATTCAATGTTGTAATGCTATTTTGTTGTTATGCATCTTTACGTGCCACTTCACTAAACAATGATAGCATGTACAGGAAGTAAATCTCATTTAGTTTAAAAATAGGTTATCATTGGCAGAACTGTTTATTTTTAATTGCTTTTCTTTTATATAAGAAAGATATTTCTATATTTTTTTTAAAGATACATAGTTTATAATAAAACAGTTTTTCTAATGGCAAAGCATCCTTTTTCACATCTGTCGTCTTCTGCTTGAGACTATTTTTTCTAAAGTGAAGTTTCTATTTTGGAAAGTTTGCTGTATACTTTTTATTACAAAAATTCTTTTAGCCTGTTCTTTGGTTAGTTAGATTTTTAAGGTAAACTGGGAGAGCTTTGGTAACATCTAAGGATTCAACTTCACCTGAATGGAAAAGATGGAGCAACAAGGAACCTTGCTGTGGTGCTGATCTTTCTCCATAATTTTTGATACTAAGCACCTGATACAAAGATAATGTCATGTGATTCACATAAACATTGAAAACATTACTTGTAATGCAGAACTCGTATTTACCTGGTACTTTATTGTGAACATTCAGTTTAGCATTCAAAACATTCATTTTCGACACGGTAAAATACAGATGGATGATACATTCTTACAGGGACTTAGGTATTTTCAGCTGTGTTTTCTGCTTGAAATGGGTTAATAGAAAAATAGAAGAAAATTTCAGTTCTGAAGTACGTAGTGCTGGTATACAGAAACACACCATTTGATTTCTTTCTGCTATATCTTAATACTTAGACTCTTTTAGATGCATTAAAACACTTTATTTAAATGGCTGGGCTAGGGAAGATTTTGAAATATATTTAGGCTAACTCATTTGAATCCCAATTATAACAATAAGTGAATAAATTTTTCTTAGTTTACGACTAATTCTAATGTTTAAGTGACTCTGCACACTGTCTTGGGGACTTATTAAATCCTTAAGATTATTGTTTATAAATAGGGAAAGAAATGGTTTTGGGTGTATAAGGAGTTATACTGGTCAAGTATCCTTCATATCAGTCTCAGTGGGATTGATTGAAACTCGATGGTCTCCGTTAGAGAATCTTAAATGGATGAAATGATGCCTAATTTTTGTCTTAAATATTAAGATAATGCTTAGTAAAGGAACAGTATGTCCTGTTGAGTATCCGCCCCATGGCATGGGGTTTGGAACTGGATGATCTTTAAGGTCCCTTCCAACCCAAACCAGTCTGTGATTCTGAATACTTTGTGTAGCTTGATCTCCTACCAGGAAACATCTTTAAAATAGAAAAAAAAATCTATGAAGCGGTGGATGTGTTTCTGCCTTGAATTGCAAAGCTGAGACAATTGCAGTATTCACCTCAGTTCAGTTTCTGCCTCCTTTTTCAGGAGGGCTGTGAGGCAGTTGTGTTACCACTTTTTGTGGGGACACCTGCCTTTTCTTTCACACTGGCTAGAAGGCATTTAATGAGATGGTAATTGCTCTTGAAGACTGTAGGCCTTGGCTTGTCAGGGGCCAGTCGAAGGATTTGTGTAGCATTACTAACTCAGCTAATGAAGTGTTTGATGGTGTTCAGCAAGCATTTGGAATTTTCTGAGAATGATATCCAATACTACTTAGATATTTTTCAAGGGAATATTTTTGGTGGATCGTTTCCCACTGCAGATGGTGGCTGAGAAGACAGCATTCCTTTCTAACTTGAGTTTCTTTGTTTGTCGTTAATAAACAATTCTGGGAACAAAATGCATGGGAGATGCAATTTTCTTTTTATGTGCCACAGAGCTCTTTATGTTAGTAAACATAGTCCTTAGTACTAATTTTTTTCATCTCTAGCTTATTTTTTTCAGAAGAAATGCTTGTTGTATCAATTTAATAATCATAAATAAATCTTAATTTCCTGTAATGTAGGTGCCAATCTGGAGTCAACCCCTATGTGCATTTTCAAAAGTTCAGTTTATTAATTCAAAAGGTTGTTCAGGGTGTTCAGAGTCTTTCATGTCATGATTTAAAAATATTTTATATTCTTCCAACTGTAAGAAAGCTGTTCCTTAGCAGTTTTTCAGGAAAAAAAACTTTGGAATGAAATAAGTTCTAACTTAGAGTCCAGGCCTTGAGTCATGTGTAGGGACACAGTAACCCAATGCCATTAGCAACTGAAAATTGCACAGTTAATTACAGGTTTATAAAACATACTGTATAGTATTTTGGCTGTTTTTGGAGGCAACTTTAGATCACTATGGCTGTTGTTACTTAGCTTCTCTTTTTTAGGGCTTTCATGTATGTTTTTAAAAGCCACTATTTGTTTGTTACATTTCCTCCTAAAGAAAAAAAATAGCGTAAATATTCTCACTGCATACCAACAAGTCTCAGTATTATAATTATTCTCTAGGCCAGGCCTTTGTCAAAAAGTCAAGGAGAATTAATTAAAACCTAGTCAGATGTCTTCACCAAATGTTCAGGGTAACAAGGTGATACCTAGAATGTAATTCATATGCTACAGTGCCCAGAACAATAGAATACAGTAATGAATTCAAGTGGATAAACTGAACTCTACTTAATTTTCTTCTACTTTAGTGAAAGCAGCAGAAGTGCACTGCTGTGGCCAGGGGGACTGGTCAAACTGCAACTGAGAATTATTAAAAGGTATTTTCACACTTCTGCATCCCTCCATTTATGCCAGAAGCTGACAAAACTGTATATGTAGTTGTGTCTTAATCGAGCTCTGTTAAAATAGCCGAGGTTAGATTGAACTACCATAGTCTACTTACTGGATGGGATAGGTTGAATCTTTTTGATGTAGGTGGGTGAGGGAGCATTTGCCCATGCAGTTAGGTAAGGGATTGGAGAGGGGGCCTACAGAAAGGCTGGGGAGGGGCTTTTTACAAGAACACATAGTGATAGGACAAGGGGTAATGGTTTGAAACTGAAAGAGGGGAGGTTTAGGTTAGAGATAAGAAGGAAATTCTTTAGAGTTAAGGTAGTGAGACACTGGAACAGGTTGCCCAGAAGTTGTGGAGGCTCCATCCCTGGGAGTGTTCAAGCTTAGGTTGGATGGGTCTCTGAGCAACCTGGTCTAGTGGGAGGTGTCCCTGCCCATGGCAGGGGAGTTGAAACTCAATGATCTTTAAGGTCCCTTCCAACTCAAACCATTCTATGGTGATCTCCTGTAGGGAGAACAAAGATAGTAATGCAGGTGCCTCCAGCCAGAGGCAGGGATCTTCTAACTCAGCACAATCCAAAATACATTTTATTATAGGCTGGAAGTTTGTACCTTTGGTCTGAGCTGATACCCTAGCTCTGCTTATTGCACAGTTCCACACTGAATTTGCTGGGAGTGTTATGGGATGTGCAGTGTTCAGCTCATCCTTCTGGGGGAAAGTCACTCTGCCTGTGCACCTCTCGCCTTCCAATTCTGTGCTAAAGCACCATCCTCTCTGTAGTACAGAAATTACTAAGAACAGAATCTGTCATGGTACATGTTTTGTGCTGTGCCAAGCTGAGCTACCCAGATGGATGTTGGGGTCCTCTCCAGAGCTGACAGCAGACCAGCTGTGCTGGGGTTGGCTTGTTCTGTGTGAATTAGCTTGGGTTACAGCTCAGCAGCTGTGCCATGTTGGGGACCTGCCCTGGTAGCTGTGCACAGCAATGCTTTTTGCTGTGTAAAAATAGCACCTCATTCAGAGTTGAGAAGTCATGTACCCCCGAGTTGCACTACGTTGTTTAGTAGACACAGACTGCAGAAAGCAGATAATTCTGTCTTTGCTGTAGCTGGTCAGTCCTGTGTGACGTGGGCTTGTGTGAAGCGTAGCGCCCAATTTTCAGCGTCTGCTGTCAGAGTTACCCGGTTCATACTAGTCATCTACAGTTTCCTTTCTGAGCAAAACACAATGTTACATACTGAAATGAAGCAGCGTTTTGGATATTTATAACTTGTTTAGCAAATAAATGAACTTGCAGTTTTCAGCTGCCCCTGTTTGCCCTGCTGCTCCCTGCAGAGGTGCTGGTATCACTGTAGTCAGGAGGCAGTAAATCCATTTGTTCTGCTCTTTCCTGGGGCACAGCTGTTTCAGCTTGCTATGGTTTTTTGCCTGAGGTGATCTGAGGCACAATGGCTGATTTAGTACCCCGTATGCTCTCTTTGGTATTACTCCACAGCATTTATCTACCCAAAGTGACAGCCTTATACAGCAGAGAGTTTACCTGTATACAGCTGCTGCTTTTCTCTAATTACAGATATGGTCAGCATCATTATCATGCAGCCTGTGTGATAGATAGAAGCTGTCTTTTTATAACTGGTGGATACTCTGCTCCTCTGTGGTTGTCAGAGTTTTCATTCTGCTCTACTTGAGTACTCTGAGAGGACTAGAGAAGAGAATTATGAAGGAGCCAGAACAATATTTTTACTTCCTCTCTGTCATGCAGTAGGAAATCTGCTTGGTAGCTATGAAGAAATCACCAGCTTCTAGTCACAACACTGCACTGGTGACCTGGGGTTAATGGGGAGCTTCTGTGGCAAAGATGACTCCCACAAATTTAAAGTTGAAATATTTGTATAGGTTAGGAAACATTTTCTGTTCAATATTAGGATTTTTCATTTGAAGGGAGTGCCCCAAGGTCTAAAACTTTTATATGAGAGGTCTTTGGACCAACATATCAGATAGAATTGATACAGTGCTGTTAGTCACCTGTGAGTGCCCATTTTCCCCTAGATTTATGAATGAGAGAATTTTAACTGTCTTTTAACTGTGTTTATGATTTAACTGTGGCTAGCAAAACAATGCTTGATTTAAAACTGTCTAATCTTTACAAAGATTAGGTAGTAACTTGAGAAGGTACAGTGAGGAGCTGTAGTGACTAATATTATGAAACAACTGCTCTGTGAAGAGAGATTGAATTGTTTAGGGTTTTTCCACTTTGCAGAGAGAACACTAAATAGACAGTTATGGAGGGGCCCTATGCATTCATGAACAGTGTGGGAAAGGTGCAAAGACCATAATTTTTAGTCATTTTTAAGAAGACAAGAAGTAGGCAGCATATAAATGTGAAGTGTCCTTAAATCACATGATCAGATTTTGGAATGCTCTACTATGGGGAGATGGTGGAGGCCAAAAGCATGAATAGATCTTTAAATTGGCATCAGTGGCTATTGAAGTGAAACAAAAAAAAGCTTAAAAACACATGCAAAATAACTGCTCAGGGTACAAACTCCTGTTCAGGAAGGTCCTGAATGGCTGATTGCAGGAGACAGAGGTGTCACAGGCCCTGGTGATACCCAGATGCAGGATAATGTGTTAGATGAACATTATTCAGACTCAAATGGTTGTCTGTAAAGGCACATAATGATTTTATGGTTTATCTCTGCTTGCATCACTAGAACCATACAAAAACTTGAGTTTTCATTGAATGGTGAAGGTTGGAAGGGACCTTAAAGATCATCAGCTGCCAACCCCCCTGCTATGAGCAGGGACACCTCCCACTAGACCAGGCTGCACAAGCCTCATCCAACCTGCCCTTGAACACCTCCAGGGAGGGGGCATCAACAACCTCCCTGGGCAACCTGTTCCAGTGCCTTACTGCCCTCATGGGGAAGAATTTCTTCCTGATGTCCAGCCTAAATTTCCCCTCTTTCAATTTAAAACCATTACCCCTTGTCTTATCACTGCCCTCTCTGGTGCAAAGCTCCTCCCAGCTTTCCTGTGGGAAATAATTATGAATTATATCATTATTTTGAATTATTAAATAAGGGGTAAGAATAAAATATTAAGTCAGAGCTATCTTACAGGAAGAAAATTTATGTTCCATTAGATTTAAGCAAGAGTACTGTACAACTCTGCATCTGTCAGTAATGTTTAGAAAATGGCAAATGAATGCTTCTATAACCATGCAACAAAGCTTTTCTCCTTATAATGGTTTTTCCTCTTTTGACAGAGTTAACCTTCCATAAGAACATTTTATTTCCTGAGTCCACTAGACACTGTTGTAGTTACTGTAGAAATTAATCAGTATTCCACCTTTGTTTGGAAAGAAAGATCTGCAAAGGGAAAATTCAAGTGCTTGTGAAGAAGCTGCTGCCTATTGAGTACTTTACAAAAGCATCATTTGATCTTGGGTTTCATTTTTTTTAGATATCACAGACCTTTGAAAGGTTATGTCTGTAGAAAGAGTTAACAGTTTAAACAAGGGTTGGGGGGGGAAGGAAAAGATAGGAAGACCTATGCCAGGGTCTTGTAGCAGATCAGGCTGCCCTGTACCTTTTCCACCAGGAGACATTGTCATTATTGGCATGGGAAACTTGGGTGGAGAGGAGCAGCAGTCACTGTGTAGTGCATGCCAAGATGCTGTGCCTTCAGCATGGCTGAAGGAAATTTACCATTTATTAATGACTAAGTGTTTTAAATTTGGGGTTTTTTTCCCTGTGCTATTTGCTTTGGAAACAAACTCACTTTTCACCCCAAATTCTCTTGGCATCTTGTGGCTCTAAGATTGGCAGATTTAAGAAAAACGCACTTCCTATTGTGGAATTCCTTATAACATGTGGGATTAGTAGCAGTATGGCAGGGACTTGCTTTTAGATGTCCTAAATGTGTAGAGTTTGGACATCCCATTATAACCAACAAAAGCTCTAGTCACAGCCATGCAGCTAGAAATACTTTCTGCTGTGTCAATTACAAAATAGGGTGAATGTCTGCCATACAGTCCCTATTGGATAATTTATAGTATCTATAATCTGTTGGCAGTATGGGAAACAAACAAAAAAGAGGATGGGTTGCCAGGAGCAGGATTCTCTGAGATCCACTGGGATATGGCATTTTTCTGCACTTCTTCATGCAAAACTAGATCAGGATGCTGGCAATCTTTCTTTGTGTAGCACAAAAATCCCATTAACTCAGTGGAGTCAAAGAGGCCCCATCATCTGAGCTGTCTAAACATTATCAGCTTCTGGGGATCAGAGAGAGAAGTGGGGTTTAAGGGGGAATTTGGAGGAAAAAAAGGCTTTCAGGTGACAAATGAGGTACTTTAGCAATGGAAGTAGGGAACTAATTGGGAAAACATTTGTATGAATAATTGAGAAGTGGAAACTGTTGCCCTAGTGTAGGAGGAGGAATATGAAAGAATTAAAGTGCAGGTGTTGCTCCCTTGCATTCTTGAGTGTTGACATAAATGCAAGAAACCAACTGAAGAACTTTGCAGCAATTCACAAGTTCAGGCTTTGCATCAAACATCCGATGATGTGGGTGGTTTGTTTTATTTCATTTTAGAATTGGCCAGTCCTTTCCAAGGTTATAGCTAGAACTTGGGAACAGATAATACAACAGTGAAAATGATGTTTTACTAATGCTGTGCTGTTTGACTTGTCTCTGAGGAATGATTTGTCCAAGTGGGAAAGGAATTCCTGAGGGAGGGACACAGCCCCAAGTTCTGTGCCTCCATCCAAATGGGATGTAGATGAAATGGAAGGAGGATGGAGAGTCTGTATCCCATGGATCCCTGAGCATAAATGCAATAAATACTGTGTGTAATTTGCTTTTGATACAGTACCCCTGAGTCAGTGTTATGCTGGGATTGGCTTTGACCAGAGGGAGGAAGATGCACAAATGGAGGTGGAAGTTCTTTCCTAGCTCTGCACCACTGAGCTACACCAAGCCCAGCTTAAGATGCAGTTCACAGCATAGGCACAAATAAAATATTTAGCAGTTTTTGTAATAAAATGTAGCTGGTGAATGCACTACTTTGGAGAAATATTTCAACCAATGGTATTTTTAAATGACAAACAATGTGTGCGCCTGTGGGGGAGGATGAGGAACTATGACCATTGCTTTTTGGCATTTATTTGAAATCTTTGTCTTTTCATTGCAATGACTTCCAGGTAAGCTTGTCAGTCGATGGTCATGTTAGCTGCCTGACACTGGGGTCCTGAAGGAGTGCAATTATTTGCTTACCACGATACAGTTGCACTTCAAAAGCCATGTGGCCATTTTTAAAGACCAGTATTTCCCTGCAGACAGTGAACCAACATCCATGCATAGCTGAAGCCAAAATAGTCCTAATATTCTCTTTACTGCTACTACAGTATCTCTTAAAATGAAGGATGAGCTCATGGTAGCATTTTGGTGATTGGTTCAGTTTCCTATTTCTTTCTAGATCTTTTTTAAGCTCAGGCTGTCCTTACAGAATGACCTGCTGGGTTGCTGTGTGGAGCCATATGTCCAGCTGTTTGCTGTGCTTCACTCTGCTCCTTTGACTCCTTTTCATAAGCTATGACAACATTTCTCACTTGATGCTGTATCAGAGGGTTGAGCAGTGATTTGCTCACATACTTGGAAAGAATCCAGTACTGGTAGAAGAACAAAGTGTGGCAGGAAGCACTTCAGTCAGGATTGACCATGAATTAATAGGCTAATGCCAGTACAGTTTTTCCCTTCCTGTGCTGTGAATTTGCTTTACAGAAATAACATGGGTGAGTTCTTTTGTTTTGCACCAGGCAGGGATCTAAACAATTTCCTTTTTAGTTAAGAGAGCTTGAAATAGAAGTATGCTGGCAGGCCCCAACAAAGAAGTTTGTTTACACTGATGAATGCCTCATGGTAGTAAACTTCACACTTAATAGTATGTTGGTTGCCTATAGTATGTTTTAATTTGCTTCTACAAGTTAACTTGGTGAAATATGTTTAATATTTACAATTCCACATCATTATAATGTGCTTCTTAGCATAGCAAGAATTTTGGCGAATATAAGGAGTGTTTTGTGATGTTCATTGGTGTGAGTTTTCCAGCTGATTTTTCATGTTCTTGTGTTGCAAATGCCTGGGTGTCATGAGATCTTTTATTTAAAAAAATATAGCACACTGTTCCTATGCCAAATATTCTTTTGGAAAGCTATTTTTGCTCCCACTCCCAATAGTAACAAGAAAATACTGCACTGAGTTATTTTTAAGTGGATAGAAATAGCATCCATATTATTTCAAGCCACTGATGTATAAAATCTTCGTAATGAAAGAACAGCCACTTGGTTATTGCTTGTTGTTTTTCTCACATGTTTGTTCCTGAATTTTAGAAAAATGTCACGTGAGCAAAAAATTAGCAGTCAAGATAATTTGTAAGCATCATGCATTCTCACATACCAAAAAATCACATGATATAAATGAAAAAGACGATTGTTCTTGCCTTTTATATTGTTGTTAAACAAAACAATTAACCTTTGCATCCTTGATTCTTCCAAGTTGTGATCTGCCCATTAGAAGAGCTCTCAAAACGTTGTAGAACCAATCTCACAATAATATTTTCACTTTGTGAAGAGAAAAAAGAGGTTTGTGGAACTCAATGAATGTGTATGCACATTATTTTGTGGTCATTCATTAAGTTTTACAGGAGCATGAAATATTAAATCACGAAAGATTTTGTGGAATATAGGAAGTCAGAATGTGTAAATTGTTGTCACTGACAGCTCTGAAATAAATGGGGCTGAGTTTTCAACTACATTGTAAGGGGTAGAACATAATTTTCCCCAACACACAGTTGCAATTGTTGTGTAGTGCTTAAAGTAGATGAGAAATTTTTGTTTTGTTTTCTGGTGAAACAGCTATAAATAAATTCAAAAGTAACCAGTATTTTCTAGTATTTTCTGTAGGTACAGCTAAAATTTAATTACATCCTCTGTATACTTCCAGTGTGTTATGGGCAGCAGGATTTGTACCATATGTGTCAGTAGTAGCTTGAGAACTTGTAGGATAACATCTTAAATGCAGCTCCACTGTGAGTGTCACTTAAAAATCATAGTCATCAAAAGGGTGTTTTGCTAGATGCTGTTATCCTCTTCATTGCAAGAGTAGATGCTCCTAAAAGCATTAAAAATAAATGGTCAGCTGCTTTTAGTAGTGTTTTCTTGTGAATTTTAATTAATTTTATAGATACTTTTTATCTGCAATTAGCTTCACTCTCTATTCTACAGACTGAATTAATTACTTGGATAACTAGGAAAGTAGTTCTTGGAATTACCCTGCATATGAAATATAGGGAAGAAAATGTGTTGGGCTCTACATGCAGAAGTTATCTTCTAAACCAGCAGACTGTTTATTTGATGGATAACATTTTTTTCTTAGCAAACTGTATCTAATCAAATCCTTAGAAAGCAATGCCATGCATTCAATGCATGTCCCATAATTCTCTTTGGAGACAGTGCACAGCTGCTGCAGTTAGTATTAGCTGCTTCTTATGGCTTGGTATTTTCTTTCAATAAAAATCACAGATGGCAGGGTGTCTTTCACACCATGATTGTAAATATGAGCCTGGTTCAGGTAAAGAGGTGATGTAAGTACATGTAATTATACTTTAAGTATAGAAATCCCACTTTGAGCTCAATCACTGCCTGTTTTTCTGTGCTCCTCAATGTCCAGACTTGATCCAATGACAGTAATGACACACAACATAAATTGTTGTGCATCTTAAAAAGCATGTTGGAATTCTTTATCTATAAAAATCACCATTTAGCTCTGCAGGGTTTAGCTTCTTGTGACTTCAGCTCCGTGTGTCAGTGCAGTTGTTACAGCTTTTGTTCTGTGCTCTGTTAAGTGCACGAGGCTTCTTAAAACATGCCATTTTCCTCAAATTTGCTTCTGCAGGGACCTTCTTTCCCTGCTACTGACAATGTCCTCTGCTAGGTGGGAGGGAAACACTTGTAATTATTTGCATATGGCTCAGGAATTGGTATTTTATGAGTTTTCTTGTTGCTAGTTGTAGGGTGTAAGTGCAGTGATACCGAGCATCACCATAGACATCTCCAATTCTAATTTTGTTTTTCTGGTGAAAAGAAGTAATTAGAGCACATCTGTTCTGAAGAGTAAGGGATGAGGAAGACTTGAGTCCCACATGAGTTAGCTCCACTTTGGAAGCACAGCAGCTATGCTTTCATGTCTCTGTAGCAAGAGCTTCTTGTAGAGCATGTTAGCTTGAATAGAGCCCTCTGAGGATGTGGTTGTGTTGCTTTAGGGGCCCAGACTCAAGCTGTGACAATAGTTTGGTCAACATTGACTTGAAGGCCAGTGCCCCATGCTTTGTTGTGATGTGTGGATGTGTCCTAATAAAAGAATAAGGTCTTACAGAAGCCTGTTGCAGAACTAGCAAGCATTTAAGAGTTTCCATCAGGTTGTACCATGTGTTGCTGTCTAATACCAGCTCAATCTACATCCAAGTTAAGCAGGAGGATAAGAAACGGAATCTGATGGTGACTCAGAGCCAGAGAAATATAGAATAGGGACTGACACAAACACAGAGCCTATTATGGGACTCTGATTATTATTAGAATTAGTGCTGGTGGATACAAACTTTCTTTGTCTCCAGACACTCTTTCTATTGACTTTTTATATTATTGCAGCAGAAATCTGCTGAGAATGTTTAATTCAGTTGACAATGTAGGACTATACCTGCTTTGTGTTTTCCAGGCTGTTTTTTAGGCTATTTAATTACCACGTATGCTGAAGCTTCCATGATTTCTTATAATATCTTTCTCAGTTCAAAATACCCTACTTTCAACAAATGTAACAAGTCTAACTTGAAGTTAATTTCTTATTGAATCTTGTATTTCTCTTTTCCTACTTCTGAAAGTCAACTAATTGTCCCCATAAAGACAATGGCAAAACTCCCATCGAGTTAAATACAGCAATTTCAGCACTAATATTTATACCACTTAAAAATGTGTAGGCAGTACTCATTTCCCTCTAATTTATTCATAATTGTGTTAAACTCAGATATAGACAGCAGAGTTTTTTTCAGAATCTTAATGATTTTTCATTTGTCTCTGTTCCCTTATGATTTTTATTCTTCTTCCATGAAACTCATGTCATTGATTTAAATCCTTCTGGTAATGAAAAACTTCAGTTGGACTCTCAGTGCCTGTAAGTGTGTATCACTTGAGCTTTTATTTTTACTGCCAAGCTCAGTTGCTAACTCATGGGGCTGCTATTCATTGTTACCTTGCTAAATGGTTTTTATTTATTCTTTGTTCTACTGCAAAAGCATTTAAGAGAATTTTTTTATGCTTTGGACTTCTTGCAGGTTTTTTAAGCTGAAGGTTTTTTTTTCCTCCTGTTCTGTCAGTTTGCCTTTTCTCTGCTTCCTTTTTAAAACGTTTTTATCATTCTTCCTTAAAACAGCAATATCTTCTGAGGGATTTTTATTTTCTTAGTATTAATTTTAATGTTGGTTACTTTTTATTCCAAGACATGTAATAAAAGTGCTAAAAACCCAGCCTATTGCCAGTCTTTGTGGAATAGTCTAGATGTAACAGTTCATTACGTTTGCTTTTAATTACTGCATTTTTGCATTCTGTTCATTTGCACAGTGTGTTTCTCTTCAGTCTGTCTGTGTACCTGTGGACCTTTAGAAGGATGTTCAGGCTATCAACTTGTTATTGGGTCGATATCCAGTAAACACCAGTAGGATGGGATTTCTCTAACACAGCTGAGATGAGAGGTGCTTAAACTGTGTGGCATTGGAGAGCTATGCCATGGCATTCATTTCCATTCCGGGGCGTAGAAGGATTGTTGCATTTTAGCTAAAAATTTAGCAAATATGATGTCTCTGAGACCACCTATTCATCACTGGAAAACTGTAATTCTTGGCATAGTTGTTGATTTGATATCAAGCAAAGAGGATATCAAGGGAGTTTCCAAGTCTGCTTAGTGCTTAGAGACAACTGTCTTCAGGAACAGGCAAGTGCCTGTTGAGTTGCTTTCTCTACTAGTGCCTTAAACAGGTAAGTAGGAGCCAGCTGTTTGTCTTGCAGCTGCTTGGTTAGCTAAATGACAGGGTTATGTACTCGTTACCAGAAGAGTAAAAATGGCTGTGTTTCTGATGTGTTGGTTCATAATGGCTGAGAATCTCATCTAATATTCTGGTTGCAGATAATGGGAAGGAGAGAGGCAGCGTGGCTATCTTGATAAACATGAGAATGCTTAACCACACTCAGTGGTGTGTAGCTCTTGGTTACATAAAAGTATCTCAGAATTCACACCTCTTTATCCAACTGCCAGACAAAATGGAGTTCTGGTTCTTCTCTTGGTCCTGTTTTCCTGTTCAGATGTTAGAACAAGCTTCAGTCAACTGAAAGAACTTCAAAGGGAAGGACAAACATGATGTGAGTGAACTGATTAGAAACAAGAAACACCTCTACTGCTGCATCAGAGACAGCTTGCAGCAGTGCCTGGCCCCAAATCCAAATAGTGTAAAGACTTTGGATGGCTCCCTCTAAAACAGGTTGGTCATATCTGTCACATCCATCTCCTCTGGGCAGCAGGTAGCAGCTCCCTGCACCTCAGATATGGTTTTGAGGAGCAGGCAGGGTTCAGTTCAATCTGAAAACAGGCAATCTTTGCTGCAATGCACCAGATGGGTGCTTTAATTACATGCCACCCAGGTTATATGGTATCAAGACACTAAGGGTAGATCAAGAACACAAAAAACTTCGAGGACTCTCAGGCAGGCTGTTCTGAGTGCAGGGAGTAGGTGCTGAGGTGGTGGTTTCCTCACTGACTCTTACAAACAGTTGCTGATGAGAACTAAGCCTAGAGCTGTGGCCTTGGTTTGTCTTGGAGAAACCTAACTGGATTGCTTCAAAAGCAGACCTAAGAGGAGAATTAAGAATTAAATGATGTGGACAAACAAGGTGCAGTGCTTGTGCTTACAGTCTGTGATGTAAGTGCAGGCACATTCATAAAACCAGGCTTTCTCGTTGACCTGTAGTCAAAAAGGCAGAAAACACTTCAGTGCAACTGCTGACTTCTTTCAGCCTCTCTCCAAGACCCTGTGGATAGCTTTTTATGCAAGACCTTGGTTAAAGTTCAGGTAATAGATCATCCATGTTTCTGTGGATCCCTTAGCACCTAACAGAATAGTCATTTCAAAATCAACTGTTGCAACAGTAAGTTTTATTAAATATAATCTATGGCCTCTCTAGCCCATAGGTGTGAGGAAGG
Source organism: Hemiprocne comata (assembly GCA_020745705.1). NCBI lineage: Eukaryota > Metazoa > Chordata > Aves > Apodiformes > Apodidae > Hemiprocne > Hemiprocne comata. Next base: position 2,880,055 of record CM036591.1, read on the forward strand.
GCTTTGCCCATCTACCTCATACTCTGGAAACTGATCTAGGAGAGAAGGGAGCAAGAGGAAGATCCAGGACCCTGTTTGGAAATGGGTGACCTAGGGGATTTTTTGGTGATCTGTAGGCATTAGAATTACTGTGAATTTTTTCTCTTGAACCAACATGCTCATTACCTGAGAAGGAGGGAACTGTAGACTTTGGAACTCTAGTCTGGACTTCTAGCTGTGGAACAGTAGACATTTAAAGGAAGAAATCTTGGCTACATGATTAAATATTGTGCTGTCTAACTTGGAAATTTCTTTCATTATGCAGAACTTCATTCTGTTATGATACTGAGTTTGATGCCTCAGTTATGTGCTTTTTCTTCTCTTGCCTTCCAAATCCCCTTCCCTTGTATAATTCTGCTTCTGATTAGTTTTCCCATGTTTTCATTCATCTCCTTTCAAGGTATGTACTCTTTATACCATGACTGAAGAGCTAAGCCAACTTAAAAAAAATCCCAAACCCATACATTAGTTCTCTTATCTGAAGTATGTATTACTAAATTCCTCAGGTAATATTAGCAACATAGGTTGAAAATTCACTTTTACAGTCGAAAGAGGAATAACCAGAGGTGTTCCATCAATTTTGTATATGGGAAAACTTGGATTTTGAGACTAATGTATAGGTGCTGGAAATGAAACCTACCACAGCTTTTATTTGCCTTGCTTTGTCAGTGCAATTACGTTGTTCTGTCATGTTAAACTAAAATTTAGAAATTAATATTTCCAGACCTCTTTTAGAGACAAATTTAATTTTGAGACAGACTTTTATTTTGGGCAAAGAAATGCATTGCTTCTGGGTTTTGAGTTTTTGTGCTGTGCAAAGACTGTTTTCTAAGTGTGATAATTTCATCTAGGCTTATACTGTGGGAACTCAGTTTGTCCATGTAGTGCTGGTCTGTTCTTTATACATGTTTTTCATTTTCGTAAGCTATTAAACTCCTCTACTTTGGTAACTTTTCCAGGAAGATCTTTCCTACTGGGGGATTTTTAGTGTGGAGCTTTCCTTTCCTCTTTCCCTAAGCTCCATACATCTCTAAATGGGGTTGTTTATGAACAGAAAAGTTTGGCAGATGCAGCATGGGTGGAGTGCAGTTTAGATATGTCTTGAGAAACAGGAGTTTACATAAATCTTGCTTAGCTAAATTGTTGGGAAAGAGCCAATTATGTATAGTGGAATTGCTTTTTTTATATCTTAAGCTGTATGCCTAAACTTGTCAGGCCTCACGGAAACTGGTAATTCCTTCCCTTTCTCCCATGTTCTTCATGGTTTTGAATATTCTCAGTGAAAATTCTGGGGTGCCTGTGAGCCAAAAACCTCTGACAAGTTAAGAGCACTTAAACTTCCAGTCAGGTAATGAATTGACACTGCAGAGTTATTTTTCCCTGAAGTGCTTTGGAGGATGCCTTTTTTGGTCAAATTTTGACCAAACCCAATGAGCCTTTATATAATACAATGTGAGGTTGTTCTTGCCCCTCTATGTACCCCCAAAATTTCCCTTAGCTTTATAGTGTCACAAATATTTTTTTCTTTGGTCTGCACTGGCTTCTTAACTGCTTTGCTCTTCTTTGCCCACCACCCTTTTTCATGTCAGTTGCTCCAAAAAAAAAAAATATTATTAACAATTATTTTGCCAATTGTCAGTCAAGCCAGTTCTTATCACCCCTATTAATTTATTGGCTATTTATTTTGGTGCCTACATGGGAATTTTGGGTTTCGTGTTTGTGTGTGCTATTATGCTCTGCAATGGTGGTTGCTGGCTGTCTTGGAATACTTGGATGCTTGTTGGCTTGCTGGATGTTTTGAACAGTGGGCAACACACTAAGTTTGACTTGGAAAATTTTGCTAAAAGAGGCCCTAAGTGTTTGTTGTCTTCAGGATGGAAAGCAAGATAATTAAAAATATGATCCAGTGCCTGATATGTCTTAATTGTAAACTGATTATTTTAGATTATACTCAAAGTATATCCTGCCGGGACAGTAGCCTACAAATGTAATTTTATTAGTTTCTTTGAAGCAGTCTATCTATTTAAAAATTCTTCAAAATGAAATTATTTTAATTATTTTTAATCCTACAGGATACATTGCTAATTATTACTGATATTCTAGATTTACTTTATATGGGATTTTTGTCTGTCTAGTTTCGGGGTTTTAATTAAAAGTTCTGATGGATTTATTATTAATAGCTTTGGGCACTATTAACTGGAATGCTAATCACCTTTTCTCCCCAGTATTTTCTGGGGTAGACATGGGCAATCAGGAAAGTGATTCAGTCCCTCTCAGCTGGCTGTTGAAGTGGGAGGATTGACAGCTTTCCACAGAAGGCTGTGACTTGTGCTGGCTTCTCCAACATGGAAGTAGTTGATAATCAAGGCTCTTGTACAGAATTTGTCTTCTGCAATGAATATTTTTGCTGGCCAGGATATTCTGAAATGAAATGATAGGACCTTGCAAATGGTTATGTTTGTGAATGTAATTTTACTCAAAGTGTCCAGACTCATGGACAAGTTCTGGCTGATGTAGATTCTGGAAACATGTAAGGGGTTTGAAAAATGTGGGAAATGGAGAGTGGGGAAGTGGGAGAGGGATCTAGGGGGAAGAGAACGAGAGAGGGAGGAGGGTGTGGACCTGAAAGTGCTCAAGGAACCTTGGGGTTTGTAGCAGAGGCAGTGGAGAGGTGTGTGCGGGGCTTGGTGGAAGGAGTTCACTGGGCAATGAACCTGTGTGGAAAGCAGGAATTTGTGTGGAATGGAGAGGTCTGGAGTACAGGCAGAAGAAGGCAGCAGTGCTCGGCTCAGTGCAGAACCAACTGATGGTGCCCAAAGCTGAGTGCTTTGTGTCCTTTGGACAGGAAGAGCAGCTGATGATATGGCATGGCTTGGGGCATGTGAGGGACAGCAGATAGTGGGAGGAGATCTGGCACTGGTGAGGCAGCAGCTCTTGTGCAGAGTTGGTCAGTTGTGAAACACTGCAGAACTGTTACTAGTATGTAAGCCAGGGCCCAGCAAAAGGGACAGGCCATTAGGATGCTAGAGCATTGGCTACTTCTTAGGTCTGCCTCTGCATGTTGGGCACCACAAACTTTTCCTATTCTATAGTAGTATTTAGTAGGCTGCTAAAACTGTCATAAAATGCCCAAGCTGTGATGTGAGTTAATAGAAAAGGTTCTCTGGTTTTAAAGCTGTACATCTCTTTTTAGAGGTCTTACATTGTTGTGCTGTATTCCCATACTAGAAAACTAAGGTGATAACTTCAGTACTTTACTAGTAAAATTGTGTTCATTCGAAGGTTTGTCATCAAGCAGGTAAAAGGCTTGAAGTAGTGAAGAGGTGATAGTCTGGACGATGAGGTTCCAAGGGCAGAAGGTGTAGTGACTGTCAAGTTGACTTGTAAAGGTTGGGAGCCATGGTGCAGCCTTGTTTTAGACACTTGACAGAAGTGGGGGGCACAGACTAATCTGTGTAATGCTGCTGAGAAAAACAAGAGTCGCTATTCATGCTGAAGATGGGAATAGTTTGGCAGCCTGCAGCCATCTGGTTATAATCAAAAGGTCCACTACTGAGGCCTTTAGATTATACAATGGCCAGAGATACTACAGTTCTTTCCATTCTTTCACCTCTTATGTATGTTCCTATAAAGAAAATACTTCGAAAGAAATGCTGGGAATTCTGACATTCTGCCACATTGCACAACAATGATGATTTCAGAAAAAAAAAAACCCCATGAAAAAATCTTTACCTTATTAAGATATATCTTGAGGCCTTCTGATAATTTTGTGATTTAAAGGAGCCCAAGAGATGTTTAGATGTCCAAATCATATTGAATGTTGATAGGAAAAAGAGGCATAAGCACTCCCGTTGTCTGCTTTTGAAAATTACAGAAGGGGTTGGACATCTTCTTGTGGTGGGATGAGTTAGCCTGTCTCTTACCTCCCCTGTTTAACTGCAGTTGTAGTGTGTTTTCTAACTTAGTATCTGAGATGAAGCCCAGAACATAGATCACTTACACATCTGAATTCAGAAAAAGAACCCAACACAAAAAGCGATGGTCCTATGTAAGTTATCTTTGACCAGAAATATTGTGTGGTAAAAATATCTTTATTGTATATTGCTCTAACGTTGAAAGCCAATTGAACAGAAAGTTTGCTTCTGTAAACCAATTTACTGATTAAAAACTGGATACTCTGCCTGTCACCTTCATTACAAGGTATTTAACTCCTCCCTTGATTTCTCTAGACAAATACAAAGTGACATCTTAAAGGAAGAGCAGCTATTACTAGCACTCAGGACTTAATGCCTTGACCTGATGTGCCCTCTGTGACCTTGGCTGTACAAGGCAGATTAGGAGTTCAGAGCGTCTTTCTGTTCATGTTTATTTCACTGGAGTTACAGACGTTGTATTCACACACCTTACAGTCTGTGAAGTTAAAATTAAACAACTTGCCATCGTGGCCTGCAGCGAGAAACTGAAAATCACACTCCTGTGTCTGTGAAGCAGACAATATTTGGTCTTTGAAAAAAAAAAAACTTAGTGAGAGAGAGAAAGGTGAGACTTGTGGAGAGACGGAATAAACGTGGGGAGCAAAGTTTGTACCTTTTGAAACGACTCGATCCCAAGTATCAAAGGAATAATTAGAAAATAAGGTAGTGTTCACATGGCTTTGAAATCTCAGTGCAAATGTGTTTGAAACACTGATCTCAAATGCTGCTGTGCAGGACGACGTTCTGATTGGAACAATCTTCTTTATGAGTCTCTTTCCAGTAATAAGTATAGCAAATTTCTTTTTAAGCCAGTGGGAGAAGTGAATTTATTGTTATTCCCTGCCAACTGCTTAAAAAAGCTGCCAGCTAATCTGCTTCCCTGCTTTTTGTGTCAAAGTTGAAATCTATCTTGACTTGGACTGAATTTTTTGTGTAAAAGTGTGGTGATTGCTGCTGTTTTCCTGTTCTTAAAAAGCCCTCTTAACTGAAAACTTCTAAAACCCTTTTTTATAATCACACTGTTTGTAGTGGAGCCTAAGAGCATTGAAAGATCTAGATTTGGACAATTATTAAAAATTCATACTGACCATTATTTTCAACTGGCAGGCACAACGTTGCTGGGTTTTGTTGATCAAGATAAAAATTTAATTTGTTTAAGGGGATTTTTACCCTGTTCCATTGGTGAGCAAAACCAGCCATCATGACAGGGACTGTTACACTTGGTATGTATTGATGTAAGTGCAATTTAATTGCCCATCTGTCAATAGGTGGAATCACAAGAAAGATGTGGACCTGCTGGAGCGTGTCCAGAAGAGGCCACAAAAATGACCCAAGGGCTGGAGCAGCTTTCTTATGAAGAAAGGCTGTGAGGGAGTTGGGGTTGTTCAGCCTGAAGAAGAGAAGGCTCCAGGGAGACCTCATAGCAGCCTTCCAGTCCAGTACCTGAAGGGGGGCCTACAGAAAGGCTGGGGAGGGGCTTTTTACAAGAGCACATAGTGATAGGACAAGGGGTAATGGTTTGAAACTGCAGGAGGAGAGATTTAGATTAGAGATCAGAAGGAAATTCTTTAGAGTGAAGGTAGTGAGACACTGGAACAGGTTGCCCAGAAGTTGTGGAGGCTCCATCCCTGGGAGTGTTCAAGCTCAGGTTGGATGGGTCTCTGAGCAACCTGGTCTAGTGGGAGGTGTCCCTGCCCATGCAGGGGAGTCAGAACTTGATCTTTAAAGTCCCTTCCAACTCAAACCATTCTATGATTCAAACAATAGAGCTCTGTCAGTGCTGCCTTTCCTTACTAGTGTGATGGTTGCTGCTTGCCAGAGGACTTCTTCCCCTCATCAGTGCTTTATTTAAGTTCTTGGTCCTTCTCTTTCATCTCTTGTGCAACTTTGTTTGTGTTTCTGCACATTCTGACCCCTGTTTTAGAGTTTTTTCAGTCTTCACGTTCTTAGAATCACTTTTTATCAGGAATCATGCTTTCTGATATTGATCCAGCTATCTTATGTGTCAAACAGCTTTCCTTCTAGATAGAAAAGGTGAATTTGGGAAAAATTCCAGAAGCTGTTGGTGCTCTAAAGGTTCAGAAAATGCCTATTCTCTTCCCAGTTAGTCACAGACTTACTTTGTAATTTAAGCCAAGGCTCTCTGCTTCAGTATGTAACTGAGAGAAATACAAAGGTATTTTTCATAGTACCTATTGTAATACTTAAGAATAATTATTTAAAATACATGAATATAAGGATGGCAAGAATGTTTAGAAGCTGTGGCTTCATCTTTCATTCCAGTGAACAGCACTGGTCAGGAGTATTACAAGAAAGGGGAAAGCATTGTAGCATAATAAATAATAGCATAGCGTCATGTTCCTTCAACCTCCACAAATCCATCTGGATTTTTCTGGTGTGTCTTACACATCTGAACACCATTGCAATGAAAGGGCAGCTTGTACAGTTCCAGCCCTTGCAACTGATTGGTCCCCTGAGAACACTCTCCAGTGTTGGTCTTGGCACAGGCTTATCCTAATGAGCCCAATTTTCATCAGAATATTTTGCAAGGTTCATTTACAGACTGTCTTATTCTCTGGTATCTTTCTCCTAAAAACGTGTCTTTAAAAATTCAATTGAAAGTGTCCCAGTCAAACTGATGTTTCTAAAGATCTGTTCAAACTTTTCACTTTAAAAAAAAATGAAGTTGAATGTATGGTAAAGTCAATAGCAGGATCACCATCACTGGTTTTGGTCTTTGCGTTAGAAATTCAAAATACAAAGTGATCTCCTCAGCATGTCTCAGGATCAGGTGTGTTTTCTTTGAGGCTGTTACCTGAATAGGTCAGGGTTATTCCTTGTACATTTGAGACATGTCACTGTGTTAATCACACACGTGGAGATGTTCTGTGCTTGCATGAACTGCTGTATGTGGGTGATGTAATAAGGAACAATTGTTGAAAGACTGTTTTGAATCTGAGCTGCAGGAGGTGGTTCAGGAGGCAAGATGTGACTTTGTGGTTGCTTCATCTCTTAGAAGCAGAAGATCAGTCTGGTTCCAAGCTGTGCAAAATCCTTTGGGGAATGCTCCCTGTTATTTCAAGCATGTATTAACATCCCTGATTTCTTCAAACCACACACCAATAGTCCTCTTCACACAGTGCTGAAGTAAATGTGCACATAGTTTCAGGAGTCACTAAACAAAAAATAGTTGATAGTGTATGAAAAATTATCTTACCTGATAAATGGTGCCTGATTTGACCGATTTTAATAACAAAACTTAAGAAATGGTTTGATCATTGATTGCAGATCTCAACAGCACTGTATGTGGAAAGAACCATTATTAAAGCAGTAACTGGTTAGCAACAATGGAGCTCAATATTTAGGGAATCCATTTGTACCAAGTACATCCTGAGCTAAACCCTCTTCTTCTGAACCTGCTGGTTTTGATGTCATGTTTAGAACGTCTTCCTTCTGGGCTTGGCTAAGCAATATTATGCAACTTTCTTCTTCTAACAGCAAAGGAATTTAACCTTTGCAACCCTTTCTGGGCAGAGTTTGCACATCCCATCATGTACCTATCGTTAATAATGCACATTTATTCCTCAGCTGACAGTTTTTCATAGCAGTCAAATTCTGAGTAGCAGCAGACTGTTTCAAGGCAGCATTCCTTTTGTTAAAAGCATCAATCATATCTGGTGTTATTAAGGATAATAATTACCTCTGGAGTGTTAGAACAGCGCTACTGCTTCAGAAACTTAAGGTGTGTTTTGCTGCTTCATTTCTGATTTTCTTTTCAGCTGTTTAGATTCAAGATGCAAGTGTGAAAGGGGGGATTAAAGCTGTAGTGACCCAATTTATAGGTATTGTAGCTGTTAAGCACCACTACTTTAAAGATAAACATTTAGTATTTGGGGAAATGAGTGTTTGACAAGTCCTGATTGCAATCTTGAACTGTCTTAATAAAAATCAACACTTGGCAATTTTTTAAAACAATGTTTGTTTTTCTGATCAGCCAGCCACTGCAGTTGTGTTCATTGTGGATGCAATATTTCTCATTAATTGTTTCAGGATGTGTGGAATCATATTCATGTTTGTCTTAGTTGTGTGTCTACACGTGCATGTACCAGACGTCTCCTTCAAGTTTTTAGTTTAACTGCCCTCTGACTGCAAAGGTAACCTCTGGGAATACACGTGGATATTGTGCAATCATACTCTATATGGATATAAACCAAAGTAATAAATGTTGCTGTTCCATCTCGACAGAGTGTTAGCTTTGCAGACAGATTATAGCCATTTAAATGTCATCAGAGTTATTTTACTTCTGATCGTTTTAGTAAAAGCATCCAGTTACTGTGCTTACCCAGCATGGTTGGATATTCCATTCATCTGAAGGGACATTCCAGAGGAATAAGGCTGCAAGTTTTAAATTGAGGATGGTTTAATCATCTAAGCAGCAGGTTGGATTTCCTAGACTAATATCTAGACTCTCTGGAACCACAGGTTCAAATCCTGGCAGACAGCCCTGCCAAGTGTCACACTTGACACTCATTTGGTCCCCAGTGTGTTGCTTCATGACAGCTCTGCTGAAATCTGGAGCATACGGTGGTGAATAATGGGGCTTTTCATCCCCTGCCAGTCAGGTAGACATTGACAGCTCCTTGGGAAGGCCCTGGAATTGCCCCTGTTCCTCTGAGCTTTTTGAACAGTAAGAGAGTGGAGAAGAAAAGCATTATCAGGGTGTGAGAAACACATTTGGGAAATGCTGAACTTCTCTCCCCTCCCACAAAATATGTAAAGATTTGAGAGAAAATAAAGGTTTTTCTCCAGAACTGAATATCTTCATGATTGGAAGAATGTGGAAGTTCAGACTGAACTCAGTCTAGTCATCAGGATGGTTGTTGATGTGCACTTTGTTTGGTGAGCTCTTCCTGAAGTACAGAGGACAAACAACCAAAACTCACCATCCCCATTAAAAAGCTGTTTGGAAATGGTAACAAAATGGGAATAAAGTTGGAACTGTGCTGACACCTTTGCAGGTGGCCCTTTTTTGAGTAAGCACTCTGACACCGAAATTAAGTATCATCTTTGATTAATAGAGCAAGATTCCTGCACTGCCCAAGAGGCACTTGATTAACAGCTCATGTGTTGATTTCAATCTCCTTTGCCTCATAGTTTTGAAAGGAATTTTGAAGAACTGTGGAGAAGTGTAAGGCCAGTGTTGTCCTGCTTACTGAAGTGAGAATGGGCAGTAGTTAGTGAATCACGAGGTGTAAATGTGTCTGCTGCTTTATCATTGCTCTTTAATTGAATGGTTCCATTCATTCCAAAGTTGATTGACATCCAGTAAGAATTTAACTATACTTGTCAGCTCTGTGCTTGAGTGCTGAACAGACAGATTGCACATAAACATTTTAATGTATCAGATATGTTAGTTTCAACAAGTATTTTGACAGGCTGAAACAAGAAAACACTTTAACCATGCCCTATCCTGATACTAGGATAGTAAGGCACTGGAGTAGGTTGCCCAGGGAGGCTGTGGAAGCCCCCTCCCTGGAGGTGTTCAAGGCCAGGTTGGATGAGGCTTGTGCAGCCTGGTCTGGTGGGAGGTGTCCCTGCTGACAACAGGGGGGTTGGAACCTGATGATCTTTAAGGTCCCTTCCAACCTTCACCATTCTATAAACATCTTGGCTAACAATGAGGGGAGGGAAGCCCCAGGTACTGAGGATTACTTCATATTTTCAAAGAGGAGATAAAAACAAATTTCTAGCTTTTTTTTTCCTTTGTCAGCCAGCAGGTCCCTAATCATACTGACCAGCACAGTACTTGATGTATGTACTGGAGGGAGCTGAAGGGCTGAATGAACATTGATGAGTCTGAAGCTGTGGACTGAATAATGAGAGTAGGTAACTTCAAGCTCTGTCTTAACAGGGTTTGAAATAAGTAATCAGTCAAGGATTAAAAATGTGTGTGACAGCAACAGCTTTTCAGAGAAGCATAATTGTAAGCAGTGTTGCTATTGTCCAGATGGTATTAATTTAGCCTTAAAATGCTCTCCCAAGAAGTGTGGCTGATCTCCAAAGGGTTTGCAGGAAGTCCTACAGGTTTGCTCAGCTGAGCAATTATTTTTCATTAGGTTTCTGTTTGATCATTGGAAGGGAATTGACAGAAATCAGTGATGCCAATAGCTTGATTTGTGAGGAAGAGGTGTCAAAAGGGCTGGTGTGCTGTGAGGTGGGGACTCCTGCAGCTGCCTGAGCATTGAGCCGACAGAGCATGGCAGGGAGCAGCACCTTGTGCAGGTCAGTGTGTTGAATGTGTCAGTTCTCAGCAGAGCCCCCATGGCAAACAAGACCTCATCTGACCTCCTGAGCTGGGCAGGCAAGTCCTGAAGAGGGCTGGTGAGGGAGGGGAACGAGCAGGGTATCCAGAGTTGGAATGTTTGCAAGGAGGGAAAACTGTCGCATGTGCAATTTCTAGTTAAATAGACAACAGAATAAAAATGAGTCTGGAATAAAAGAATAATCCCATTATCGTAAGAGGTGTTTTGCAGCACAGTGTCAGTCATTCCCAGACTGTGTGCTATACAGTAATGTTAGAAATTTAGCTGTGATATGCACAGCTGGATATCTGAGTGCTCCTTACACCTGATCAAGTATAAGTTCTTGCATGTCGTCTTACTTTCTGAGAAGTTTATTTTATTAATATAGATACATTTTTGAGAGAGTTTCATGATTGGGGAAAAAAATTTTTTAGGAAAAGCAATTTTACCTTTCTATTAATACAGTAATAACTCAGGCTTTTAGATTATTGCTCCTGCACTTCACTAAAATGAAAATTAAACAAACTTCATCCTAACTAGAATCGGTTGCCACAAAAGTAAAATCCTAGGGAGAAAAAAAAGCTATTAAGAGATTTAAGCACACAACGAACAGGACCTTTTAGAGGAGATTAAAGTGTGTGACAAGCATTAGTATTTCAAGGTGCTGTGATCTACTCGTGGATTGATGTGCCTCAGAATGAGATGAGACACATTAAAAGCTGAAATCATTCGAGCTGGTGCGAGACTGAATATGAGCAATTACCAAATAGTTAGGCATGAAATAAAATGGATGATTTTGTGAACTTGCAGCACAGAAGACTTCTTTGTGTGATCAAACACTTGGTCTTTGAACCTTTCCTTTGGAACGCAGATGTTGAGACAACACTTATTGTGGAAACCAGAAAGTTTGAAAGGAACAGTTCCAATTTTCATGTTACTGTCAAGCACTTTGGGTGGTGAGAAAGCATTGCTCACTAAGAAAGAAAACATTAGTGTTTAACTTCAGCATTTCTGTAAGGATTAGCCATTTAAAAGTCACAGCCATTAGCATGGGCAGGTGAGGAGTGCTGCTGTAGAAGATTCCAGGTGCCTCTGTCATGCTTGTGTAGTAGTGAAGACTCATATGCAGACTCCATTAGGAGGCTTTTTCTGCATTAAAGAGCCTTATTCCTTCTGAGTATTAAAGCAGAATCCTCTTAGGTCCCATTCAAACAGTTTGTCTGGACTGTAAATCGGGCACAGCAGTTTTACCAAGGGTTTTAGCCTAAAGTGTGGGTGACTGATTGGACAGCAAACATAGCTTTCCACTGGTATGGCTGTGGCCTTAATTGGGATCCAGTACTGGGGCAGCCACTAAAATGGAATGATAAAACGTCCAATTAAGAAGAAAAACTAATTGAAAAGTGCTTGTGAATGGTTGTAAATGAAGTACTGAGTGAACATGAGGGGAACGTTTTTTTCTTAGCCTTGTTTTCCATGTTTTCTTCCAGTAATCAGGGAAAAAGCAGATCCTTGTAAGGAGCATAATTTTTCTTGCTATTGAATTGATTTGCTTTCACTGAACTCAGCCAAAGTTTTGCCACTGACCTAAGTAGACGCAGGCTCAAAGGCCCTAAAATCCTATCAACTCATTAAGAAGATACAAATGTGCATGTGTATTGAAATGTTAAAAAGAATTTGTCAAATTAAAACTGCTTGAAACTTCACCTGTAAAATTAGAGTGAAAGTTATAGCCAAGAAAGTTACAGCCAAATTTGGCGAATAAAAAACTTCTACAATCTTTAAAGCATCAAAACTGAATCAATGATTCCTGGTTTTGGTTGCAATGCTTTGGTTACTCAGTCCAGCTTCCAATTCTTAAAGTGTTTCAAACCTCATCTATTCGAGGCCCTTTTTCCTTGTTCAAATTTGGCAGAAAGTTGGTCAGCAACTCTGCAAGTATTTTCTTTACTTGTTTCATCTGAACTGGGAACTTGTACATTGAAGACCACAGCTAATAATAACTTCCTCATATGCTGAAGAGCTAATATAAAAAAAGAAATCCTTACTTTTTTTAATTTGGACACAGTAAGTGATTATTTCTTCTCAGTATTATAAGCCAATTCCAGTGGCATCCTGAGAATTAGATCTGCATGGCTGAATGGTGTTTACTAAATAAATACCACTTTTGTTTTGAACTTTAGAAAGGTTTTAATTGCATTAGGTACCAGTTTGATCAGATTTCATCACTGGAACTGGATCAGGTCAGTAAGTGAACTGTGGTGTTGACATGAGCTTTTTGTGTGAAAACCCCTCTTGGTCTTCCACACATGTTTTTATCAGATCTTTGGGATTTACCAATTCTGTTACTGCCTCATTCTAAAATCTGCTAACAAGTTAAATGATTTATTGTACTTATTCACTTGACATTATATAGTTCCCACATACTCCATGTATATAACCTGAAAAGTAAATTTTCTGACTTCAGATCTTCAGCCTTTCCAGATATTCATCTGGAAATTGAGCCCTGTGATAGCATCACACATTAACTTGGTGTCTTTCAAGCTAGACTAGATGCAACATCTGTCACTGTTTGAGAAGCAAGATGGTGGAGAGGGTTAGAATAACATTTAATTATTAAAACCATCCATTCTGATTTTACAAATAGCTCTTTCCTCTAGAAAAACTAACCTGAGTATCTCAGCGAATATTTTTATTGCTTACAGGGACATTTGGTTAGTTTTGCCTAGCAGGGTTGAATGTATATTTCTTAAAAAAAATTATTTCAGCCTGGTGAATTCCCTGGGGAGCCAAAATAAAAAAGCACAAGCTCTCAGTGACATTTGAGAGTTCACTGTATCTCCTGTTAATGAGAATCATGCCCTAAAACTACATTCATTTTGTGTCTCAAGTTAAAAATATCAGAGTGGGTCTCAGGACATTCATGTGGCTTTAATCTCAACATATTTATCATAGTTGAGAAATCACAGGGCATTTTAGAAGCAACAAGAAATTCAGGGTTGCTCAGAGTCCAAGCAGATCATCCATTTTGCTGGAAATTATTGAGCAAGCAGAGTTGAACATGTGAAGCATCTTGCTGCAAGGTCTTTCTGTTGGTTTTGAATACAACCCATCCATTGACAGCAACCCATCCAAGTGGCACGTGCAATCCATCAAATAATAACAAAAAAAAAACAATAAAGAAACTTATTTCAAGCTGCTTCCAGAAAAAGTTGCTCATAGCATGTGGAATGTTTCCTTTTATGGCTAAACCCAGATTATTACTGAATTTTTCAGCTGTTTGGTAGTAGATGGAAAGGTATAAATTGTTATCCCTACTACTAATATTCCCTGGTTAAAAAGTCTCACTTGTAACTTTGTTTAAAGGCTGATTCAGAAGCACATGATGGAGTTATTTGAGATTTCGTTTGCAATTTGAAATTAAAGAATTTGTGTTCTTAAAATAATGCTTTCTTTAATATTTTCTGGAAGATGTATCTAGATGCATCTATTGAGGCTAGATATGGGATCCTGTTAATCAGATCCAGATTCAAATCTTGAATAGTTCCCTAATCCATGAGAGTTTTCAAAGCATCAGAGGCTGACTTTTAGTGAAGTAATTGATGATAATTTCATTTTTCTATTCCTATGAGAGATACACTTCAAACTTTTCTGTTGAAAAATGCACTCTTGAAAAATTCTTAGCTATGCAAAATGGCCAGTTGTTGCATTTCTGTCACTGTGTCTTGAGTAGATCTTAGTAAAATAGGGATGGGTCAAGGAGAATCACTGGTGGAGGTGTTGAATTTAGCAGGAAACATCTGCAACATGTAACTGGTTTTTTTGAATGGACTGCTGGGTCAGACTCATACTGGTGAGACAGAATGTGCAATCCAACCTTCACTTGTGTTGCTTGGCTTTTTAGTACCTTTATTTGCAGTGGTTAGCTTGGAGATAGTTTTGCAGGACGGGTCTCCTGACCATTACACTACAAGCTTGTTCTGAGAAGCCAGCCACATTTGTTGTGTATTATTCCAAAATCCAGAAAATGAGAAATGATAAGGTCACTAAAGACTATTGCTGTATGTTGGAAAGTGCCATTGCTCTAGACTTGAACAGCTTTAAAGAGATTGTTGTGGTATCTTTGGTATTATATGTAAAGAGATAAAACATTATTAATCATATGCAGAGAAGGGATGATACTTTTTCTGCTCCCAAGCATCAGCATTACTTCTTGCAAGGTTAGATATTCACAGATGAGCTTTCTAAACAGTGGAAGGGTGTTCTTGTTTCTTTTCTCAGGTTTCTTTAAAAGTGAATATTTATTGTATCTTGTACAAGCAGGTTGAATTCTTTACAGGATATGTTACAGGAATAATATAATAAAATTATATATTCAGTCTGTGCAATTCACAAACCAGCCATTTTACAAGTGGGAATGAAGTTTGCACTGTAGAGTCCATTTAATAAAGAAAAAGTAGAGCTCTACATGAGGTTCCACTGCAGCTGAAGTCAGAAGGAACAGAATGGAAACACACACTGAGTTAGAAAAACTTCTTCAGTAAAAAGAAAAATACTGTGCATTTATTCTGATGTATTTATATGTGGATTAATTTCAGAACCTGAAAAAAAGGGGTGTTGTTTGATCCAAATAATAATTTCTTGAGCAATTTCCATGGAACTATTGGGGGGAAAAAAAAAGCCCAGACAACCGTGTTAGAATTGTCTTTAGGCTTTGGTCTGACATGAAGTCAGCAGAAAAGCTCTTACAGATATTATGGAAGTAGGTTGAAACTGAGAAATGAGAGGAAAAACTCCATTTTATTACATAATATATTAACTGTAGAGGTGTTCCCAAGATACACAGCATTCAAATGATAAGAAAATAAAGGGAATTCCCACTGCCCCTCAGTTTGATCATAGAATTTAAGCAAGTACTAATAACCTGACTGCAAAGCTCTTGATTTGAGAGAGAATACCTTTGAAGTTACTGATGCAGTAATGGGAAATTAAAGAGTATATACAAAAATAGCCAACATAAAATAAATGTTTATGTTTAAAATAACTTCATTGCCTGAAAAGCAAACCTGAAGGCTGTTGTTCATCTTGAGGGACTGTAATCTGTAATTTGATTATTTTTTTCCAAAATGTAGAGCAAGATCTTGCACCAAGGCTGTGATGCTGCTTCATGAATACCTTTTAAAGTTGTTGTTTCTGTATGTTCTCATCTAGAGAGTGTCTGTGTGGAAACCAGAAGCCTTCAAACCTAACCATTACAATTTTGTTTAGGACAGAATTCCCCATGAGGACAGCCCAACATTGGAACAGTCTCCCAAGGGAAGTGGCAGATTCCCCCACATGGGACAGTTTCAAGTCTCAGCTTGACAGGGTGCTGAGCCACCTCATATAAACTATAGTGTTACCTAGAAAGGTTGGACCAGATGATCCCTGAGGTTCCTTCCAACCTGGCATTCTAGGACTCTATTATACATCTTTGTCCTTCTGCCAGCACATTTCTGTACATTGATTCTATACTTATCTATAATTAATAGTATCAATACAATATTAGATAACTTTGAATAGATTTTCTGAAATCATCTCTGATACCAGTGTTTGAGTAAAAGTTAATTAGTGAGCCCTGCCTCTTACTCATGTTAAAAGCCCCCTAATTTATGTCCTAGATAGACAGTTTAAAGCATAGTTACTGCTCAACAGACTAGGCAGGGCTAATTAGAACTGTGAGCAAAGGAGTTCATCAGGTATTGCTCGTTAGAGCAGCATGTTTTGGAGGGTTACTGAGGGAGGAGGAGGAGGAAGCAGAGGAGATCTGTAGGCATGGACACTTGTGAGCAGCCTGGGAAGGGAACTGAGCAGAGGAACCACCTCTGATGCTTAATTTCTTCTATGCTCAGGGAAAAAGGTGTTCCTATCAATAAACCAGGCTGCTGCAGGAAGAGAATAGTTGCCTCCATCAGCAGCTTTCTCTCAGGATCAGGAAAAAGCTCATAAACCTTAGTTTAGCCATTACAAACAAAAGGGTAAGAAGGACTTCCATGTGTACTTATCTGACTTTGGATGTTTAACCTTTCTTGATGTGATGATGCTCACTGTGGATCTGTATCCATTGAAAAAAGTTGCAGGGAGGGTTTTTTCCCCCACTGTGGTTTGTTGCTCCAAAGCAGTTAGAAAGCCATGTTGGTCAGGAGCTGTATCTGGGAGGGTGATGCCTACTAGCAGGACTAGGGAAGTGATCCTGCCTCTGTACTGGGCACTGGTGAGGCCCCACCTCGAGTATTGTGTTCAGTTTTGGACACCTCAATACAAAAAGGACATTGAGGTGATGGAGCAGGTCCAAAGAAGGGCAACAAAGCTAGTGAGGGGTTTGGAAAATATCCCCTGTGAGGAACGACTGAGGGAGCTGGGGCTGGTTAGTCTGGGGCAGAGGAGGCTGAGGGGAGACCTTCTCACTCTTTACAAATACCTGAAAGGAGGTTGTAGTGAGAGTGGGGTTGGTCTCTTCTCACTGATGACAGGACAAGAGGAAATGGGCTTCAGTTGTGTCAGGGGAGATTTAGGTTGGATATCAGAAAAAACTTCTATACAGAAAGGGTTGTTAGGCACTGGAACAGGCTCCCCAGGGAGGTGGTCCAGTCACCATCCCTGAATGTGTTTAAAAGTCATCTGGATGTGGTGCTTGGGGACATGGGTTAGTGGTGGGTCATCAGAAATGGGGTGATAGGGTTAGGATAAGGTTGGGTTCCATGATCTTAAAGGTCTTTTCCAACCTGAACAATTCTGTGATTCTCCTCATGATCTCCTCTGGTTGTTCTGGGGTGACATTTGTCTGGGTGTTTGCAGAAGCAATAGTTTCTGTGCTCTCCAGGTGTTCTGGAGGGGGGGGTTTCTTGCATGATCCCCATCCTCAGAGCACAGAGCAGGGGTCCAGCTACAGCAGCATGAGCTCTTCCTTCTGCAGAAGTCAGGGAGACTGGGACAAGGCCTGTGATGAGCAGGGCTGGTCTCTCATGACCAGTGGATGCCTTTGGGCTAAGGAGTGCAGGATTGCCCTGCTAATCTGTTTAGCCAGGGAAAGTAGAGCACTCCAGAGCTTCCCTTTGCTTGTTCACTCTGCTGGCAGAGCATGTGTCATTGTACACAGCCAGTGCTTCAGGAGAGCCAAAACCCCCTTCTCTGGAGCTTGAGGAGATAACTTACTGCAGTTTGTGAGGGTCTATTTTGGATGGAAGCACAAAGGCTTTCAAAAACACGTTTTCAATGTGATTTATTTCATTTTTACTCATGCTAATGACTGAAATAACCTAGTCCACAGCACTGGAAGTTATCAGCTAGTTTAATCAATCCAGACATGTTTGTGGTAAAGGATCCAGCTCTTCATATCTTGTAGGGAGGCTTGTCAGTTCAAACTCTTGATTTTAGAATGTTTTCTAGTAAGGAAGGGTGGGTGTTCCTCTTGTCTCTCAGCAGCTGTAACTTACACTAAAGCAACGTTCCCTGCAAACCCACGGGCTTCCTGTGTCCAGCAGCTGCAGGGGGATCCAAGCTGGTCATCTCCTTGCTGCATGAGTATGTGTCCTCAACACCATGGAGAGGAAGATGGTTCACAATGAATGTCTGGGGAGAATTGTCTTCTCCCCTTCTCATCTCCGTCTGAAAGGGATTCAGACCAAAATGCTCCAGATTATAGGAAAGCTATATGGATAGAAAGAATTTGTCTGGAGGATGAAAGCTACAGAAACATGGAAAAGCTGTGTTATGTGGAAGGCTCCAGAACATAAATTGAAAAACTACACAAAATCTTAATTTATAGGTTTCGATTTTTGTCATTAAACTCTCAACTCTACAGACAAGAAGACAGATGAGATTGCTCTGGGAAAATGCTTCTAACATCCAGCTCTTTATGTATAGCAGATGGCTCTACAACCATGCACATCTTTATTTAGAAATTATTATTGTCACCAATTACTAAACATATGAAGGGACTTTGTTGAAGCCAGGTTTGCAATTGTTAACCTGAGTGTGGTGTAGAGTAAAGCCAGCATGGGAACATAAATATTTACTACAGTCCCATCTTTAATTTTTGCTTTTAGGTGTGTGTTTAGCTTCAAATTTGTTTGAAAATGTGATTGGGGTTACTGGTATGTTTTAGGTATGTCAGGCAAGAGCAGTGGATGGCTGAAAGTGGAAATTCAGTGTCGTGCAACTTAAATGTTTGCCAGTCTTTTATAACAGGTCACACTTCTATTCTCCTGACTAGGAATCTTACTACTTT
The DNA here is from genome assembly GCA_020745705.1 of Hemiprocne comata. Lineage (NCBI taxonomy): Eukaryota > Metazoa > Chordata > Aves > Apodiformes > Apodidae > Hemiprocne > Hemiprocne comata. The sequence goes on from CM036591.1 coordinate 2,898,639, forward strand.
ATTTAATATTTTGCCTACTGGTGTTAGCATGTGTAAATGCTCCTTGGCTGAGTTTCTGGCCACTGTCCTTGTTTGTGGTGGTGAAAGGCAATGTCTGGTCTTGCACAGGGCTCTATTCACTGCAGGTGTCTGTGTATTTGTTCTCTAGCTTTGGACATCCAGGCTGGTATAATTTCTAGGCAGACCTAGTTTTTTTGCTTTGAGAAAAATTCCTGGGTATAGATCAGTATGTTTCAAACAAGAAGTAAACATGCACAATGTCTTTTCAAGTAACTGGGGCAGAAATAATGACTCAAACTTAAGTAAGCATATGCTTTAATACTTGTAAGCATCTTTCATGTCAGTAGGACTATTTGTGTGTTTAGAATTAGGCAGAGTGTTTAAATTGGGCCCATGTTCCTGAAAGGAGCCCTCACAATATAAAACACAAGGTAGAAATAAAAAGTCTATTTCATCTTCATCCTTCTGAGTCCCCCTATGCCACTGAAGTGAAAGAAATTCCTAGAGATAAATATTCAAGCAGGAGGCTGACAACTCTAATGAAGTTATGGGTTATGACTAGAGAATAAGGGCATTTCTTGAAATGGCTGTGTGAAAAAAAGGCAAAATGTGTCTAGTTGTTGACAGAATACAAAAAAGAGCTTGAGACTACTGATTTTTTTAACAGCATGAGTATTTTATAGCAAAATTGCACTGTACAAGGTATATAAATGAAATAAAAAATAGATTACGTGGACAAAATCAAACATAAAATGCTTAGGTTTTTTATATTTTAAAGTTGTTATTCCATTCTGTCATACATGGTATTTTATAAGACTGAATTGTCCTCACAGAACAAAAGGAAACAAAGGAAATGTATTATTTATAAAGGCTGTTCATTATAATGGTTGTAGAAAGAAAACACTAACACAGTAAGAGGTCCTGAATGCAGTGATTTGGGGAAGGCTAGAGTTGAGTGCCAGGACAGCAATTCTGAATTTTGAAGAATATCCCTTGAAAACTTTAAACCTCCCTTAGCTGGAGCCAAAAGTACAGGAGGGGGGTATAAACAGTTCGTGGTGTTTAAAAATGTTACACTTGTTTTAAGCCCTCCTTCCATCTTATATTTGCATTTGAAGAACTTTCTGCTTTTTGGAAGGCCAATTTTATTTGAGGAAATTGTGGCCTACGTTGGGGGTGTGACACATCACTAACGGGTAGCTGCTCAGTATGACTAAAAGTTGGAGCTGTTTCATTTCCATATAATCAGTGAAGCAGATATTGAAACACAGCAGTGAAAACATGTATTAAAAAGTGGAAAGACTGCCTTTTATGGGAAGCAGTTTGAAAACTGCTTTTGCAAGTGTTGTGTTTTAGAGGAGATTAGATTCTAGTTTGTCCCTTTGGGAAAGGTGTCATTTTCCTGTATGCTTGTTTTTGTTTTTCATTCTTGCTTAACCTCATAACTCTAGTTCAATATTTTTATTAAAAGCTAGGTTTAAATGTAAATTTTACTTTGGCAGTCCAACTTACCTCTGAAGAATAAACCACTGGTGTTTGCTGTGCAAACAAAACCCTGGAGAAGCCTCCAAGTATGACCTTAAAACCCCCCAAGTTAAAATCTACAAGAAGTTGAGTGATTCCTTGCCTTCAATATTTTAAGATTCTCTTTTAAAATCATAAGTAACACGAGATAAAATTAGCTTAATGAGATCTGCATATCTTATAGTATTTTACCTTCTAGGAGCTGGTAAGAGGTTTTCAGGAATAAGCACTGGATGGATCAAGGCTCCAGAAATAAGGTTGTGGGGGTTTTGTTTTTTTTTTTTTTTCAGTTCAGTAGTAGGAGGTCTGAGCTTTCAATTGCTTTTCAGAAGCAAAACTCTATGCTTCACTATTGTAGTTCTCTAAAATATTTGGGATCTGAAGAGTGCTGGCTTGAGCACCTACCACACATCAGCATGGTGGGCTCTGAAGTATGGATGTGTGGCTTTGGGAATGTCACTCAGTGTGTCCCACCTGGGTGCTATGGCTTCAAGTGCAGTCAGTGCAGAGCATTGGGTGTTGTCAGAGGTCACCTAGGAGCTTTCAAGAAATGTTTAGAAATGGACAAAAGAAAAGGAAGCCCTGGAACTTGGTTCCTGTCTCAGGCTTCATCCCCTGGGGATCATTAGCAGACTCATAACTAAGGGCTGTGGAAGTTCTCCTTTTTAAAACAGTGGATGTGGTTATTTTGTGAGAGCCTATCAGAGCACTTACCTTTGAAGTAGTATGTTGAAGTGTTCATCCCTCCTTTAAAGATCTATCTCGAAGATTTTATCCAACTTTTTCTAATGTTTATTCAGGCAAATGGCTATTTTTTTGAAGTTTATCGGCCCCCTTTTCCTGGCTCTGGGGGAACTTGAAATTTCATCCCTTTCAAAACTGGTCTTTTGAAAATAACACAGCAGACAAAGAGTGGAGATTTGAAGGAGGAAAATTAGAGATGCAGACACTATGAACTGGCCAATGTAATGGCTACAATGAGGACAAGAGATTTGAGGATGTCATAAAGATAAAATGCTTGGCACAGAGATTAATAGGAGGTTTTTTATATATCAGAGGCCTTTGGATCAGACCCTAAAATAGCAACAGGTTAAGAACATCTAGCAGGCCATAGAGCATGATAGGGAAAGCAAAAAGAAGAAAGCTTGTAGAAGGGGAAAAGTTCTACAACATTTTGGTGGTGAAGATGAGGAATGAAATACTCCTTTCCTGAAGGAAGATGGAAATTCTGATTTAGTCAGCCCTGCTGTTCATGAAGAAGGTGATTCAAACGTTGTACCATCTTAGATTCCTAAACATCATAGCTGTCTTGAAATTCTAGCAAGAAAATGATAAAAAGCTAACTTTAAAGTTGCTGTCCAGGTAAAAGTAGTTCAGTCCAAGGGCAAAGAAAACGTCATTCTGTAAACTGGGACATGTTTGAGTGCTGAGACTTGTGCCCACTTGCAGCGGGGTGTTTCTAATGATAGTTGCATTCTTTTAGTTATTCTGTTACATGTGCATTTTGCCATAACTTAAATGTTCTCCTCTTTTACCTGCTGATGATTGACCTTTACACTTTGAATTACAGAATCACAGAATGGTGGGGGTGGGAAGGGACCTTAAAATATAATCTAGTGCAACCCCCCCTGTCAGAGCAGGGTCCCCTAGAGTAGCTCACACAGGAAGTTTCTATTCTTGGTTACAGTGTTGAAACACTGAGGTACAAGGAGACAAATTAGGGATGACTACTTTTATGCTGTCAAGAAAATTCATCTATGGTGGGAAGTTTGTTTCTCCATGTGACATCACTGCTCTTCAGGTGCCAGTAATTGTAAACATCCCTTGTTTTCAATTCTTTGTCCCCTTAATCTCATTAGGAGAATATCAGACATTAAATCTTTTAAGTAGCATTAGAGTGTGTGTTCATCCATAACATCTGAGAATGCCAGTCAGTTCTTATCACCCACCTTTCATAAAATGTTTGCTGTTTTGCAAGTTACTGTGCCAAAAAATGAGATGTTATTCCATGAAGACTTTGCTGGCAAGGGTTGTTGTGAGCTGGAAAAAAAAATTAGTATTCAGAATCAGACTGACAGTATAAATTAGAGAGGAAGACAAGATGCACACAGGGGGAAGAAGCTGTCTCACACTGTTAGATTACCAGCCTTTATAAAGAGCACTTCAAGTTTGAAGTCTCACATGCAAGACCATCATGATAAAACTGGCCTGGTCGTTGTACCCATGTGCAGGAGACAGTAAGTGTACAAGAGAAAGCTGTAAGGTCTTGTTTGTATGGCATCGGATTTTAAGAGCTTTCATGTGAACCCATAACCTAAATTGAATATAGCAGCTTGTTTTCCTTTAGGAAACAACTAATTTCTTACTCTTGTCAGCTTTTCCTAGTTGTAAAAAAGGATTTCTATTGCCCTTCATCCTGTCTCTTTTCCCTTCGTTTCCTCTTTCCTCAAACCTATTTACACATCTCTTCTTGCCACCTTCCCTTACTCAGTCATGTAAAAAAAGACTTCTACAATATGAGACAAAAGTTGTCTGCCTCTCATGTTTCCAGTCATTTCACAGCTTTATGTTTCTGTTTGAGTGTGGTTTTTTTGCCTTTAAAAGGCTGTAGTCTACTCGAGGCAAACTTCATAACTTGATAAAAGGACAGAAGCTTTTTGGTTCTACCATATGTAATTTTAAAGCTCCTGTCTCTGAATCTAGCTGTGTGATCTGCTAGTAACAAAAAAACCACCTCAAATTGAAACAAAAAACCAGCAATAAAAATTCTCTACGTAATTCCCTCACAGAGCCAGTAGGGCCTGTGTGTCAAACCTTCCTTAGCTAAACATGGAGAAATATGTCCTTGCTGATGAAAGAATTTAAGAATTATGAACTATGATGGCTTCTGCAATCCTGTGAAAGAAAAACTTGTGATTATGCTGCAGAGAATAATAGAGGGGGCAGAGGTAGATATGGCTGTAAATAAGGATCTTTCACTGAAGCTGCTGAGCACAGAAAGAGTAGCATGGGTGTATCTGGCTCTTGTGTTCGTAGGTGGAGGGAGTTCTGCACCATCTGAGCTTTCCTCAGATCAAGTGGATTATTACAACATGGACTTTCATTCTACAAATGTTATAACAGACCTTTGATCAAACAAGGACCAAAAAAAGTTGATGCTCTGGCAAATCTCTAAGTGCCTTGATGTGAGTTCTGTTTTACCTCCAAACCCATGATTTATGTTTGTATAAAATCCACTGTATTTTCATGGAAAACGTGTAAAAAATATTTTGATATTGTGGCAGTTTTGCAAAAGCAGTTTCAGATGAGAGCTAACTTTTAAAAAGTCACAGGCTTCACTGTTGCTCAGAACAGGGATAATTCAGGAACTGGATTCCATAGTCTAAAAAGCCAAAACTTTGTCTTGCAAAGCCACCTGGCTGCAGTTGATAGTAAAATCTTTTGTTAACCCCTTTTCTATAATATAATGAAAACACTGCTGAATTATCTGTTTAGTGAGGCCTGGCTGCTCCCTGGAAGCCCACCCCTTTGTGTCTCATAATCCTGCCCTTTGTAGATGGCTGTCTATGACAAGGGCTGTGAAACCTTGTTTAAAGATTTTAAGATCTTAATCCCTTCCCTGATGAGACACCCATTGCTGAAAGCTGGGGGGAAAGGTCCATCTGTCTTGCAACACATGTGTTTACACTGTAAAAATCAGTAAATAAAGCAGTGTGCTCCCAGTGCCAAGAGTTTCCTTTAGTCATAAATTGAGATATAGTGCTTTGTTAGTGTTACTCGAGTTTACACACATCCAAGGGACCAGTGTTACCAGTTCCTTAAAGGGGAGAAACTGTGCAGCTCAGGACCAGAAGTATAATATAGCACCCCCCTCCCAATTAAAAATTCATAGAATGCTAGACTGGTTTGGGGACCTTAAAGATCATCTAGTTCCAACCCCCCTGCATGTGCAGGGACACCTCCCACCAGACCAGGTTGCTCCAAGCCCCATCCAACCTGCCCCTGAACACTTCCAGGGATGGAGCAGCCACAGCTTCCCTGGGCAACCTGGGCCAGTGTCTCACCACCCTCACAGGGAAGATTTTTTTCCTAATGTCTAAAGTAAATCTCCCCTCTTCCGGTTTTGATCCATTCCCTCTTGTCCTCTCACTACAAGCCCTTGCCAGAAGTCCCTCCCCAGCTTTCCTGCAGCCCCTTCAGGCACTGGAAGGCCACTATGAATATAAAATAGTCTCAGCAAATGCAGAAAAGGGCTCTTGAACAGAACACTTGAGTGGGCTTCTGGTTTCCACATGAAGGCCACTATTCATTTTTGCATTTGCCTGTTGTACAGTCGAAGGTTGTTTCACACCATCTACTTTTCTGTGTGTAATTTACAGAGATCTGGGTGATTAGCTGGGGCTCTCCATAGGTCATTGAAGAAGTGGGTTCCTGGTTTAGACCCTTGGGTTTAGTGCCTAAAAGGGGATGGTGTAGCTGTCCTGTTAAAAAGCAGGAGAAGCACAGGCAGAACACTATCAAGAACTAGAAATTGACTTCTCTGGCATATTATGTGGCTATACTCTTCATGTATTTCTGATACAGAAAAGAATTTAACTTATTCTTATATTCCTATTTCTGCTTAGAAAACTGATTAAAAAAACCCCCGCAAACACAGTTTTTACTGTTCCCTGGTGTTTGTGTAATTGTAGTGCCTAGGGAGTGAAGTTCTGGAACATGGTCTATTCTGCAACATTTTGTTCAGATTTTGGATTTAAAGTGTCCCCTAGATATGACAATTCAGTTTTAAGGGAGAATTGAAGTATAAAGTCAGTGTAACAGGGAAGCCTCTGGTGACACTGAGGAAACGGATCTGTTTGGCAGGCAGTGGTCTAAGCAAAACATGACTTTTTTTTTATAGGTAACATCCAAAGGACAGTCTTCAACTGGGATTTGAAAGAGGGCAACTGAGTAACTTCTACATGTTTACAGGAAAGAATTTCCACATGTGAGGGACAGCAGCAGGGAAAGTGTAAAATACGCATTTGAAAAATGTGAAAGTCAGATACATTCTGGCTGGGAAGTCAGTCTAAATAGTGAATAAGAGGTAGATTTGGAGAGAGAAAGTCAAGCTGAGTGATGTTGAGAAAAAGGTGCTTACAAGGAGCTGTGTGGCCAGGATGTTGTAGTCCAGGTGATGGGTCAGGATGGCATCAGGAAAGCTGGTGAGCAAAGGGCCCAGGTAGTGACAGCTGTAGTGGCTGCAGTGCACAGGTTTTATACAGAAACTCAACTTGGATATTGCTTAGATGGGAAGGCTTGAAAAAAAAATGTTAAGGGTGACACCCATTAAAACTTGATACTGTCGGTGGTGGTGGTGAAGGTTGGAGAGTGCAGGACAGCAAGGAGTGTTAATCACTTCTGTAAAGCCCCTGCAGTTTGATTCCTGGCTGTGCACGAGGAGGTCTAGGAGGGAGAGGCTGAACTAAATTCTGTGCAAATGATGAACTAAATCTGAGTCACTAGATACCAACTGTAGATCAGTTTTTTTGTGGACAAATCAACTAGACCAACCCTTTAGAAAGGGAAGAGCAGGTGTCCATAGACCCACTTACCCTGACTGTCAGCAATTCCTACAAAGTGTGTTAATTTTTTCAGGGAATGTGTTACAACAATACAGTAATTACAGACTAAAGAGCAGAATAGGTTAAATTAGATGAGGAATAACAGTATGATGTGATTGATTAGAAGTCAGGCAGGTGCCTGGAGATCAGGTTGGAGATAGAGCTATGTTCACATTTGCAGATATGTATTTCCTGGATGAAACAAGGAAACTGCAGAAGTCCTTATGACATTGGTTCTGTGGATGCAGAGAATAAATCTGATACTTGCCAAAAGCACTGAATATTTGCTTTCTGTGAATGCCATATGTGCTCATCTATTCATCCTTTGTTTTTGATGATTATGGTTTCTTGGAAGATTGTTTCAGAAACTTGGATAATCATCTGCTTGCTGCTTCTCAGGAATTTCCGATTGAAGCAGTTTGTAGTTCTCCAGACTTTGCTCCATGTGAAAATCTCCTGAATTACAGCAGACTGTGGGTATCATCCAGTATTCTTAGGTGGTTTATGTTGCCTAAAAATATTTTTGGGGAGCAACACTTGCAAGCCATCCTAAAAGAAGAGCAGTATAAAAATAAAGGGAAGCTAGAAAATCAGAGCTGGGAGTGACTGGTTTTGGGGTAGGCTGGGACAAGATCTTGTGAGACAAGATTTTCTTGGTTTACAATTGATGATACTGTTAGATGAAAAGCAATTCAAAGGGTTGATGCTTGCATGTTAGCTCATGTCTGCAGAGATACTGACTAGGCAGTTGGAGGAAACATCTCACAGCTTGGTGTGTAATAGTCACCTAGATACTGTTACTTCAAAAAGTTGTGGTAAAGAAGATTCTGTGCATTACTTGAAAGCAGAGAAAAGAAAATCAGAAAATACCTGTTACATTTGATAAACAAGGCAAAACCTCCAGATGATTCCTTGAAATATATTTTTTTTAATTTCTAATGTTAATTTCTTACAGTCTTACTCCTTCTTAAATTCTTAAGGATACATTCTCATTATCAAGAGCCATGCAAATGACCTGGCAAATTTGTCTTTCTGGTACCACGACTCTTTTTTTGAGCACCTGTGTACGTTGCTGTGTCCAAGCATGAAAAGTTTGCTCCATGTGCTGTGTGGGAGAGAGGAGCAAACAGGTTGAGAAAATGGATCCCCTTTGCCAGATGAAATATAATTCAGATTGGAACAAACAAGGAGCTGATTCTTGAGAAAAGTGGTGTGCACTGATGAGTGAAAGGCAACCTTGGGGTGAAAGGAAAGAAAACAAATCCACCAGAGAACGACGGCTTATCTTTAGAGGCAGAGAGATGAGAACATCTGAACCAGTGGGTAGCAAAGAATGTCAGTTATGTTCCAATCTAGATTGGTGAATAAAAAGATAATAATCAGTAAATTAGAAGAGGTGTTGAAAGCTCAGCTAATTATAGGAAATGAGGAAATTAGAGTGCTGAGTCTGACTGTTTCTGATTCACTTGTTAAATTAAAAAAAAGTTGTGTTTTTTGTCATCCAAGCTTTTGCTTCAGGTTTACAGTGATATTAGATGTAGGATTTTTTATTTGAATTATTTTAGCTCCTCAAAGATGCTCTGGATCTTATTATTAAATCATGATTAAATTCAACACGTGAGAGGGAGAAGTAGTTTGACCTCTGAGAATGAAGAACTGTCCCTCTCAGCTTTCATTATAATTCAATAGTTGTACTTATTTTGCAGTTTGAACAAGCACTTGATGTTGGGATGGTCCTTTAATCTTTACTGTATTTTTGAGTATATTTGAAGGGCTCTTTATTCCAGAGGGAGGCAGTGGTGGAGGGCTGGAGCCTGAGCACCACACGGTGTCTGTAATATTTTTGGCAGAGGTCTTTGTTAACAGAGGGTTTTGAAAGTCCTTGGGTGTGCACTCTTGATTAGGGAGACATGACTGTGAGAAACAGGGTGGGTTAGAGCCTCCTTTGATTGAACCTCTTACATTTCAGTCAAATTTACTTGTCATAGGGGCAGAATTAATTTTTATATTTACTTTAGAAATCTTCCTTTTTTTTTCAGTCTTTTTTGTACACTAAAGTACTTAGCCAGCAAGTATCTCCATTTACATTGTCCATATAGTTTCTTTCAGAGCTGAAAGAGGTACCTGGAGTTACTAATCAAGTTTCTGATTTCTCACAATCATTAATTAAAGTAGCTTTTTCACATGAACGTTGATTTTTTTTTTTCATACTTCCTCATAATTCTGAGTAAAATCACAGCTTTCTTGCAGTGCCTGTTGCAGTTTGGGAATCGGTTGTGAAACCACAGTGGGATTACTGGACAGTTTACAGAAAATGGTATATTGACTGTTGGCAAAGTAATGGGGTGAAACAGAAATCTAGCCTGCCTCTGTGATTGGTAAATCAGCAGTAAAGGTTCCCAGTAACTTAGAAAGTGAGTAATTTGATTCTTAGAAGACCTATGCATATGTATACCATTTCCTGAATGTACAGAGAGCTGCTTTAAATAGGAACAGTAACAATTATTATGCATAAATAAATATTTCCAGATGCTACAGATATTCTACAGCTAGTTATGTTTAAAAGAGCAACATTTCAAGGCCTGTGTGCAAGTTTATAGATAGAATATTGTCTGTAATAAACTCTTGTCTTAATTTCTCTATTGTCCTTTAATTCAACCCCTTTTTTCCTTCACATGTGCTCTTCTGGAAAGACAAAACTCAGGAGCAGAATGATTTTTCACCCTTCTGTGGAGTAAATTTAGTGGCCAAGGGATAATCGTCATAATTTGACAGTATAAATTCTGTATAATCCTAGTACCTTTTGATAAATGGTTTCCAGGTCCAAATTCTTTTTTAGCCAGGCTGGCAATTGCAAAAGGTGATACCTACACAGGAAAAGATGAAGAGGAGGAGGAACACATCCTCAGACTTTCTTGTCTAGTGAGATGTTTCTTCATCTAGAGCCGAGATCCTCCTTACTACTCCTTTACTGGTGGTTTTTCATCTGAGGCAGAGATTGCAGTCAGCCCCGAGGCAAGGTAAATGAGAGAGGAAACGTGCAGCAAACAATTTCATCCTCTGTGGAAAGGTTTTCTGTAGTTCAGGGTTAAGCAAGATGAGGTCCTCTAGCAGCATTGTCTTTCTGCAGGGAGCAAGATGAGGGTCAGGCTGTCTGTGCCTGGCTGTGCCATTCTGCTGGGAGGGTTGGTTGGGCAGAGCAGCATCCTGCTGGGCTGTGCCTTTAAACTCCAACCAGCAAAAAAAAAGTATTTGGAATTAGGACATGGTGATGACTTCAGTGGATAAAAATCTACCAGAATTAGCCTGGAGGTCCTCATTATGCAGAGGAGAGGGAACAGTAAAAATCAAATCAGCAGAGATAAACTGCACAGATCACTTCTGCTGATCAATAACAGGCTTGTGCAAATAACCCTGCTGTACAGCAGCCCATCTTTCCCAGAGTCAGCAGGGAGGGAAGATTAGATAAACTGTAGGCCAGCAAGACTTTTACAGAAGCTTAACACATAGAAAATGTCCCTTACTCCATGATTTGATCATAATGCAATGAACATTTGTTTTGTGCATGTGGGCCACAGGAGTTTATTATGACAATCAAGCGTAACCAAGTGTAATAAAAATAGATTATATTATCTGACATTCTGCTTCCTAATGTGACATTTGCTCTCAGATATGGCAAATATCAAGCTGCTGACTGAATCCTGAATTCCTGCATTCCTAGAGTAATGGGAGCTGTGGTGCCCTTGGAAATCCCATGGAGAAGGTGTCAATGCCAGGCTCCATAGTGTCATTCCTTGAGCAGAAGGGATTTTTGCAGGATTGGTTAAAAAAAAAAAAAGGGGTAGAAAACAGCATATTCCAGCTGATGCAAAAACTTGACTAAACATGATAATGGGTTGTTCTTGCTGATAACGAGGTGTCAGGACTTGTTTGAAAATAAAGCTGTTGTAAGGTAGACACACTAATGCCATTTCAATTCATGGTGTGCTGTCCTGGTGTGTGGGGGTCTCTTCAGGCTTGTGCCTCAGATCTTTGCACCAGGCAGTCCTGAGTTTGTCATTGTCTCCACAGCATTGCCATGGTCTCAGATTGCTTGTTCCTTCATTTTAGATAACACTACTGCTTTAGAAAATCAGCAAATGCATAATTCTTCTTCAGTTTTATTGTCTAGGAATTAAGGAAGCAGGCTGCTGTAATTGATGTAGTGTTATTACTATATGTAATAGCTAAGGTTAATAACATGGAAATTTAAAAGATGCATGAAAATGGCTGGGTTAGTGGCTAAACACACTGGTGAGCTGGAACATTGACCTTACTGCACTTACAGGCTGTGAGTCAGACTCCTGACGCCACAAGACAGAGTGAGAGTGGGAATGCATTTATGCATGTGGATGTATGTAACTTGGAAAGGTTTTCACTGCTCAGAAGCTTTGGGCCTTCTGGCACACTCCAAGTTATTTCAGGCATTGCTTCAGCACAGTCATAAACTCCAGATCAGAGAAGATAAGTCTTTTCTAGTTTAGGGTTATTTAATTTTCTTCTTTATTCATCAGTGGTTAAAGTATCAGTATTAGTTTTAGCTGCTCACTTACAGTAATCAATAAGAATGTATCAGAGATGAGGAAGACAGTAGCTCTGTAATAATTAATCTTGTTTTTCTTCTCCAAAGAGTTTCTGGATTTTGGCCTTTGATCCTGGTGTGCATGGGGGCATGTTTGTGCCTTTGGCAGCCAGGAGATGGTGAGTTTCTCAGAGTGCTGCAGGGCTGGTGCTGCTCCTCAGGCACAGCAAGGGCTGGGGCTGTTCTGGCCCTCACCCCTTTTGGCCTGGGTCCCAGCACCACGCATTAATACTGAGTTTGGAAGGTGTTTTCAGGAGTCAGGTGTGCATCTCTGCAATTCAATTGTTGGAATGCTCCTGTTCCTTAGGCTAGCTCTTGAGTTGGGATTCAGGTTCGTTATGTAAAGTGAACATGATAAGTCAGTGACAGAGAGATAATGACTCTTCAATTTGAATCAGATGTTTGCTTTGCATTTTTCTCATGAGAAATTTGAAACCAAAAGTGTCAGTTAAATATTGGAAGTCGCCTTTCTTCAGAAGGTTCTTTTGCAAGGACAACTGGACTTCATTGGGATCATAGTTTTGACCATAGGACTTGCTTCTTCTCAAGGAAATTTTCCTCTTCAAAGTGCTGGGGGGATTTTCATGAGTTGAGGGTGACTCCTTGCTCTGCTTTTGGGACTGAGTGTGCCTTGTGGATCAGCAGGACCCGTGCATGGAGCTGGTCAGACAGGGACCTGTGCTATATATGCAGGTATACAGGAATTTGAAACGAATGGCAATTGGTTCTAGGCACTGCTGGTACTACAGAATAGGTTTTAAATCCTTACATGAAACTTTAACACCCTGCACTGCATTGAACTCTCTGGTTAGACAGACTGTGGATTGTCCAAATCTGACTTCAGTGCAACAAGTCACATGCTTGTAATTAACTTTATGGTGAGAATCAAGATGTAGATGCATCTGGGGCTTGCAGAGAGTATAAACTGTTGCTGCAATAGTAATTTCCTTGTGCAATGCAATTTATCCTTCCTGAATATTAAGCTTTCCTAATTAAAATGACATATTAAAATGATATATTCATGTATGTATTTATGGGTGAAAAAAGTTAAATCAAAACCAAAACCATCTTTGGTCTCTCGTGGCTTTCTCATGTCAGTTTCAATATTTTTCAAGAGGGAAAATTGAAAAAGAAAAGAACAGAAAAGGTGAGATATTATAGGATAAAATTTCAAGCTGGATTTGGGATATGTAAACAGTTTCAAATATCCCCTAAAAATTAAACTTGGAGGTGATTACTTGGATTCTTCTTCTGCAGTTATGACAAAGTATATACCTTTGTTGCCTGTCTGATGTACTGAATAATCACCCACATAAGAGTGGAGCCAAAGTTAGCTGAGATTTTGTTATTTTAGTCTGAGAGAGAGTAAGTATTTCAGAGGAAAATGCCTAAACTATTTGCTTCTTTCTGGCACTGTTACATGAGTTTCACAAGAAAAGCATCAAACAGAAGAGTACTGTATTTATAACATGGCTATCAGTTAGAGATAAAAATGTCTTGTGACTGAAGTACTGAATTGATTATTTTTATTAGTGTTCACAGCTATTGGCAGTTGATTTATTAAAAGCTCCATTGCAGTAGCAATCTGGAAACATTTACAAGGATGTGCACTTTTAATGGAATAGCTGAATTTCTCAGGGTGAGTGGTGGGGAGTATTGGATGTTATTGATGATCTGTAGCTGCTCTTTGATCTTTCAGAACACAGGGAAAGCCAAAGCATGGCTGCTGTTGAAAATGACTTGTCCTGGGCTCTATGTGGCAGAGATTTTGAAAGGGGAAGGATATATATTGGCACAGCTGAAAGGTGGTATGTTGGTACAGAAAATGCTTCAGATACTCTGCTCATGGCTTGGTTAGTGCTGAAGTGTGTCCCTGTGAGGAGCACTCTCTCCTGGCTTGGCCCCTGTGTGCCCCCTAACTCCATTGTGCACTATCCAAGTGGTTCATGTGGTCTCCTTACAAAATCCTTTGCTGCTCTAAATCTAATTCCTTGAGCTCTTCCCAGGCTGCTGTGTAAGCTGTAGCCCAGGCTCTGCACTCAAGAGCTTGGCAACTCATTTCAACAGCTGGGCCAGCCAAGGGGCTAGGTTGCCTTGTGTGAGAGAAGTCTGGTGTGCCTTTATGGGATTTCTCCATCCCTTCATGGTCCCAGTGCATCACTAAGCATCTTATCTAAAACCATGGGAGCTGCAATCAGCTGCCTCCTCTCAGGTGGTCATTAGTGGCTCCTGGGAATGGTGCGAGCTAACTTGTTTGACTTTGTCCTGACTGGAACCAATTAAAAAGTTGGTTACAAGACCTTGTTCGTAAGCCAGTAATTAGCAGAGGAGAGGCAAGCCATTTCCTAAACTACATTTTAGCTGTTAGTCTTCTCCTTAGCTGAGTTGCCAGATATAAGCATCCATGTGGCATCATGGCAGGGATGTGAGAGCTGGCAGGCTTCCTCCAGCAGCTCCAGTGAAGCATCACTGTGTGGTCACCTCTTTGCTATGTGGGTACTCCAGGTAGTAAGTGATTTCTTCAGGCTGCACCACCTGAGCCAGAACTTGGCCTGTGACAACACTTCATAGAAAACAGGCCTTCTGCTTTTAATTTTGTTGCTATTTAATTGGAGCACTTTACCATTCCTTCCTCCAGCGAGGGGTCTAAGTGAATAATGAGGCTTTTGTGATTTCAGCACTCAGAAAATATTGGACTTAGCAATATTTAGGGAAAAAAAGGATTTGTGTGTGAAAAAGTGAAGAACCTCTTCTCTCTCATGTCTCTTTCACGAGTAGATATTTCAGTGAAAGAGCAAATATGAGAAGGGAACAAGGTTTCTGTAACACTGAAAATCGCTTTCCAGTAGATGTTCTATGCAACTAATACATTGGAGCAAATGATTTATTAAAAGTAGTAAATTATATAAATTAAAAGACAAGCAAGAAATTCTAAAATGAAGTCACTCAGCCGTTGGGGACAAATAATTATTAATTTAAAAGAAATTGTCCTTTCTGTGATGCAAAGGATACATGTTCTGGAAGCACATCTGAAATATGGAGCTAGAACTTCAATGTTAGAAGTGCAACCAGGCTGATGAGGGGTCTGGAGAACAGATCTTATGAGGAGAGGCTGAGGGAGCTGGGGCTGTTTAGCCTAGAGAAGAGGAGGCTGAGGGGAGACCTCATAGCTCTCTACAGCTACCTGAAAGGAGGTTGTAGTGAGGTGGGTGTTGGCCTCTTCTCCCTGGTGACCAGTGATAGGACAAGAGGAAATGGAGTCAAGTTGCACCAGGGGAGGTTCAGATTAGATACTAGGGAACGTTTCTTCACACAGAGTGGTGAGGCCTTGGAACAGGCTGCCAAAGGAGGTGGTGGAGGCACTGTCCCTGGAGGTGTTAAAAAACACAGATGGACGTGGTGCTTCAGGAGATGGTTTAGTGGTCATGGGCATGTAGGGCTGATGGTTGGACTTGACGATCTTGAAGGTCTTTTCCAACCTTGCTGATTCTATGGTTGTATGATTCTATGTGGCTACTTAAAAAAGAATAAAGAGGATCTAGCTAATCTTTAGCCTCTTGCTAATGGAAGGGAAGGGATCTCCCTTTCCAGTTATATCTATGGTGGAAAAGAATTCTGTATGTGGGATTCCTAGACTGTTGGTCACTTCCAATACTCATTTTAGAAATTTCTGAGTGTTGAAATTCTGAGCTCTAGTGAGATGTTGGTTTCTTAATTCTCATTGAAGTCTACTGGCACTTGGGTCATTGAGTGATCTGATCTGTTCTTGGTACCATCGAGAACCATTAGCCCTTCGTGAGCTTCCAGCACCATAGACTTTCATCTCTCTGTGGGCAAGGGCACACGGGGAGAGAAGGGAGTAAGGAGGAAGCTGACCCCTTTGCAGCTCATGAAGTAGCTTTGATATGGTCAACAGAATTCCCCTGAGGCATGTGAAAGAAGCAGCTTCGTTTTGCAAAGGAAGCGGATCAAAACCGAGCGCTGATGTTTGCAGAAAGAGAAACAGCAGAACACAGAGCAACATAATTGCTGCTTTAGAGTGGTATGAAAGGATGTGCACTGTGCAAAATCTGCAAAACCATGAGGGCTCACTAATGTGGGAGGAAGATGGCTTCGATGTGTGCCTTTATCAAATGGGATCTCATGACCTCTGACTTGACTTGGAGACTTGTGATTTCTTATTTCTCGTTTTGTGAGGCTTTTTTAAGCCCGTCGTCCTTTACAAAGATAAGGTTTTGTACATCTGGATGTTGCTTGGATGAAGCTTCCCTGTGCAAAGATAAATTATAAAATGATCTTTTATCTCACTTTTCTGGCTGGGATAACTCTGCAACAATATGAGCCAGTTAAGGACAGAAATGAGGTTTTAGATTCAAGTCATACATGATGGCAAGTTATGCTACTCCACTTTGTATACAAAAGTATTAGAATTGAATTCAACATGCATGAATATCTTTTCACACCTGATTCCTAAATACTCTTTTTGAGTCTGTGAATCCTTCTTTCCTATAGCTGTGGTGTTGCCACTTTGGAGAATGATTTGAGGAAGTGACACATGCAGAAGTGATAAGAGCAGACACTTGTGCATTTCCTCAGGGCAGTTTATCAGGTAGCCTGTGGTTTGCAGCAGGAAAGGAAGAGATTTTTCCATGTATTGGCTATACTCACACACTTGGATATCTGTGCCACAGGCTGGCTAAATGAATGGTGCAGAATGGGTTGGAACTACGGTGTATTTTCCACGCAGAGGAGAACATAAAATATTTTCTTTCTTTCTTTTCTTTATCCCTTTTTTAAAAATAAATGCTCTGTAGTTCAGCAGCAGTAATGGGCAGTGTTAATTTTGTTGCTAACCTGGTATTAGATATTAAATTCCTTAGAGGAAACCAAAGAGTCTGACCAGTATTTGTGTGGTAGTTTTATATGGTGGAGTTTGGGGTTTTGGGGGCTTGGTTTTTTTAACTCCTCCAAAGCCCTGTATGAGCTCTGTGAGGCTCCTGTCCAGCACACCAGCTCCTAAGCATCCATTGCTGGTTGATGATGTAAAACTTAATGGGAGACTGGCCTGTAGCAACCATGTCATGGTCAAATTCAGGGTCTTTAGGGTGGTGAGGAAGGAGCAAAGCAAGCTCACTACCCTTGATTTCAAGAGAGGAGATTGTGGTCTCCTCAAGGATCTGCTTGGTAGGGTACCGTGGGACAAAGCCCTGGAGGGAAGGGGAACCCAGGAAAGCTGGTCTGTATTCAAGGATCACTTCCTCTGTGCCCAGAAGCTGTGTCCCAATGAAGAGAGACAGGAGAGCCAGGAGGCCTATAAGGATGAGCAAGGAGCTTCTGGACACAGTTGAATGTAAAAACAAGTTATACAGAGAGTGGAAGTAGGGACAGGTATCCTGGTGGGAATACAGACAAGTGGTCAGAGAAGCAAGGGACTGGGTAAGGAAGGCGAAAGCACAGAGTTGGACCTGGGCAAGGATGTTAATAACAACAAGAAGTTTCTACAGGTATGCCAGCAATATGGGGAAGATGAGGGAAATGTGGGCCCACTTCAGAAGGAAACTGGAGACCTGGCCATGCAGGACATAGACAAGGCTGAGGTGCTCGATGACTGCTTTGCTTCAGTCTTCACTGGCAAAGGCTCTGGTCACACCATCCAAGTTACAGAAGGCAAAGGCATGGACTGTGAAAAGGAAGATCTCCCCCGTGTAGGAGAAGAGCAGATTCATGACCATCTGAAGGACCTGAAGATGCACAAGTTCATGGGACCTGATGGGATTCATACACAGTTCCTGAAGGAACTGGCTGATGAAATTGCAAAGCCTCTTTCCATCATATTTGAGAAGTCTTGGCAGTCTAGAGAAATCCTCACTGACTGGAAAAGGGGAAACATAGCTCCCATTTTCAAGAAGGGAGAAAAGGAAGAGCCAGGGAACTATAAACCAGTCAGTCTCACCTCTGTGCCCGGCAAGATCATGGAGCAGATCCTCCTGAAGGCTCTGCATGTAGAAAACAACGGGGTGATTGGTGACAGCCAACATGGCTTCACCAAGGGCAAATCCTGCCTGACTTATTTGGTGGCCTTGTACAATGGGATCATGGCTTCAGTGGACAAAGAGAGCAACCAATGTCATCTACCTGGACCTGTGCAAAGCCTTTGATGCTGTCCCACATGACATCCTGGTATCAAAACTGGAAGAGTACAGATGTGATGGATGGACCACTCATGTAAGGAACTGGCTGGATGGTGATCACTGGCTTGATGTCCAAATGGAAGCCTGTGATGAGTGGTGGTCCCCAGGGGTCAGTACTTGGACTGGTGCTGTTTAACATCTTTGTCAGCGACATGGACAGTGGCACTGAGTGCACCCTCAGCAAGTTTGCTGATGACACCAAAGTGTGTGGTGGGGTCAACACGCTGGAGGGAAGGGATGCCATCCAGAGGGACCTTGACAAGCTTTAGAAGTGGGCTCATGTAAACTGCATGAAGTTCAACAAGGCCAAGTGCAAGGTCCTGCTCCTGGGTCAGGGCAATCCCAAGCAAATTACAGGCTAGCTGGAGAATGGATTGAAAACGGTCTGGAGGAGAAGGACTTAGGGGTGATGGTGGATGAGAAGCTCAACATGAGTTGGCAATGTGCGCTTGCAGCCCGGAAAGCCAACTGTGTCCGGGGCTGATCAAAGGAAGCATGGTCAGCAGTTCAAGGGATGTGATTCTGCCCTTAAACTTCTTTGGTGAGACCACATCTGGAATACTGTCTGGAGCCCTCAACACAGGAAGGACATAGAGCTCTTGGAGTGAGTCCAGAGGATGGCCACGAATATGATCAGAGGGCTGAAGCTCCTCTGCTACAAAGACAAGCTGAGAGAGTTGAGGTTCTTCAATCTGGAAAAGAGAAGGCTCCAAGGAGACCTCAGAGAGGCCTTCTGGTGCCTGAAAGGGGCTACAGGAAAGCTGGGGAGCGTCTTTTGACAAGAGCTTGTAGTGATAGGAGAAGGGGTAATGGTTTTAAGATGGAAGAGGGGATGTTTAGGTTAAACATTAGGAAGAATTTCTTTGCTGTGAGGGTGGTGAGACACTGGCCCAGGTTGCCCAGAGAAGCTGTGGCTGCCCCATCCCTGGAAGTGTTCAAGGGCAGGTTGGACGGGGCTTGGAGCAACCTGGTCTAGTGGGAGGTGTCCCTGCCCACGGCAGGGGGGTTGGAACTAGGTTTCTTCCAACCCAAAGCATTCTGTGACTCATTTTAGCAGGCCCGTATGGCCACAGTTGAATCTCCCTGTGGTTCAGTCATGTATTGAAACCCCCTTATAGAATGAAACTTGGGGTCCAAATGCCCATGTGTGCCTTCAACATCTTGCTGCATTGTGCATCTGAGAATGCTAGTCAGCCTTAATTGTAGGCAGTGCTGTCAGTTGTTCATATGATTAAACCAAACTTTTAATAGCCTCCCTGTAGCTCTATCTTACCAAATACTGGTGTAAAGAAAGAATAGCAGCTGGAATTCCTTAAGCCTTGGATGAGATTCTAACCAGGGAATATTTCTAAATTCACCACACTGCTAGCTCTGTGTTTCAGCTAATAATAAATACGAGTGTAAAAGCTGTTTCCCACTGTCTTTGCCATTGCTAAGGTTTGCCTGGTCTATCCAGCACTAGCAAGTAAAACCACAATGAACAGCAGGTTTGTCCCAAAGTCCAGTTTCTTTTTCTGCAAAGCTAATTGTGGGGTTTTGTTGCCGAACCTCTCGCTCTCCCTTTTCTTGCTTGAAAAGCCTGTGTAGTATTTAAGCTTCCTAAGCACCCCATGGGGACATAATCAAAGAGGAAAAAAAAAGGCTTGGGAAAGAGCCAAGAGTGTTTCCCTTGCTGCTGTGCCACAGCCCCAGTGCTGTGTCAGCAGGGAATTTGGCTCAAGAGTGGAGCCTTTCATTCTCCTTTCACCTGTTGGAGGACTTCCATCAATAATGATTCAGGAGGAAAGATTTGACATAGACAATATTTTGTTCTTTAAAACTGTACAAGTTAGGTAAAAAAAGAGGTGCCTTTTTGGCAAAGTTTTAATAGTTTTAATGAGGTTTACTGGTATGGAGTTTTAGTTAAATATGACCTTTGCAGAAATCGAAGTCCAGCAAAAAAATCCCACCCCTTGAATGCTACTTTATTCTAGTGTTGCCCGTTAGTGTAACTGTATTTTAGGGTCTGCCAGCATTTCCATAATAGAACTTCAAGAATTTTTAATTTAACCCTGCTATAGAATCTGTTCTGGATTTGAAACATAGCCTACATGTTCTGTGTTCAGGACCATGTCTCTCTGTCTTCCTATCCCCCCTTAAACAGGAGCTCTGGAAAAATGATTTATCTGCTCAAAATAAGTGCTGATTCTACTACTGGACAAATAGTTTGACAGAGCCCTGTGCCTTGAAAAAATTCAAGGCTTATACAATCAGTTTGGAGTTACAGTTGTGCTCATCCTTGTGAGAAATAAAAATGCTGTTGTGCTTCTTTCCAGAATATTATTCTTTGCATCTTTTCCACTTGTGGCACCACATGGAGGGAAGGGGAATTGTTTAGAGCTTCAGCATTATCATATAACCTTTGGATAAGAGGTTCAGAATACATGTGAAAATCTAGTTACTGCACTTACAATTCTACTACCTGGTAATCTGGGCATGAGACACTTCACTTAACACCTTTATGGTCCTTTCAGATTATCTCTGAAGGATGAGCAAGCAAGTCGTGAAGAATTGGTGTTTGCCAACTTTGGCTTCTGCTCAGGAATTATCCGTGGACAGGTTGTTGTTTGGTTGTTCAAGGTTTTCTTCATAAAATTTCTAGTCTTACACCATGGTTTGTGCAATGTTTTTTCTGTTCTCACTATTTGTCATGTCTTTATATATCTGTATTATATAATAGATATATAAATGTCTGCATGTATCTATGCACACACATATATACATGCTATAAATATTTTTTTCAGGATGAATAGTTCCTTTTCAGTGATGGTATCATGACCTCATTTCATTCTGTAGCTCGTGTGGATGCAGCACCCTGCAATGAGCCAATCACAGTTAACTGACGTGGTGACCCACTCCCAGCTGTGATCTTCCTTTTCTTTTTGACATTGCTGAAAGTTGGTGGACTAGTTTCTGAATCTCAGTTTTAGGAAGGAATTTAAAACTAGATATTTTTGTTGGATTTTGGTTGTGTTGTCCTATCAACATTTAAAAGCAGCCAGTGCTATAGTAGCTTGGTTGAACACTTACTACTTATAGTTTATTAATAGTTTTCTAATAACTATCAACTTAGAAAAATAAAAAGTGAATGACCCTGCTGCAAAGCACAGGTGACTATTGCAAGGTGTACTGGTATGTTTTTCAACAGACTGAAATGTATCCTTCTTTTAAGAAAGTGAGCCATTTCAGAGCCACTGTTACATCCTTTTCCATATGTTTCCTAAAAGAAACCAGATTCATTTTCTTTCCCCTTCTGTTTTTCATGAATAGTTTCTGAAGAAGTAATTTATTAGCAAATAGGATATGAAATATATTAAGAGTTTCTCGTATGTTGCTGTACTTGGAAATGTTAAGTATGTCTATATATAGTAAGCTGGTGTATTTTAATGTGTCTGTACATATATATATTTCCTCAAAAGTTTTCCAGCAGCATGTGTTGATTAGAGAATTGATTGGAAAATCTGATCACTGAAACAAGTTTTTATATGAAGAGATCATTTCAAGAGCAACTTCTAATGGGCTCTCATCATGGAGCTGTGAGTGCACAGGGAGTTCAATAGGGGTTTTGCTTGTATGATCTCAAGGTGAAACTGATTGATTTGTATTTATCACTATTCTGATAGTTGCTATAGGAGATATCCTACTACGATAAGTCACTTAGTGTGTTTCTCTTTCAAAATGTGGATGCAGCTCCAATTGTTCCTAATTTGACTTATGGAAGAAAACAGTCTTTAGTATTTTCATGTTAGGTTGGTGTAAATAGGCTGTAAGAGCTACCTATTGTGGAATACAATCACTATGTACAACACTTAATAGCAGTCCCACTAAGAACTACCTGTTTTTCTCCTTTTTCTTGTGGCATGTTGAGGAGACATTGGCCCAGGTTGCCCAGGGAAGCTGTGGCTGCCCCATCCCTGGAAGTGTTCAAGGGCAGGTTGGATGGGGCTTGGAGCACCCTGATCTAGTATGAGGTGTCCCTGCTATGGCAGGGGGAGTGGAACTAGGTGATCTTGAAGGTCCCTTCCAACCCAAGCCATCCTGTGATTCTATGATATTAAATATTACATTAATGATGTTTTGTAAACCAATGTGCTATATAAACAGAGTACAGTGCTGATCTATCTTAGCCTTATAACTATGTAAGAAACTACATGAAATATAAGACAAAAAAAAGGAATAAGGTTTCAGTGAGTGTGCAGTGCCAGGAGTGCGTGTACATAAAGAACATGAGCTGTCCTAAAGGATGGTGTAAAGAACATTACATGGAAAGCTGAATCTTTGAGTAGCTGCTTACATGTGCCCTTAGCTGTGAATAAGGGCTGATCAGCTGCAGGGTGGAAAGGTACAACCTCTTTTGGGTAACAGTTGAAGTTGCAAGAGACAAATAAAAGGCTATATCTTTATCTGCCTTACAGATATTTATCTGCTTATTAACATCATCAGTGTCATTTTTAAACGTGAAATGAAGAACCTTGTGTCTTTTGCTTTTCAGAGAATACTGACTTTCTTAGTTGTTAACTTCATGGCAGAAATTAGTGTCTGCATTTGTGTGCAGACTTAACATCAATGAAAAGGATTTTGTAACTGGATTTTCAGCAGAGTCAGCAAGAGAACGCTTTGCAGTTTGGTGTATAGTACTAGAACATATAGTATAAATGTTGGGGTCATGGATGACAGTAGGTCTATGCTAAAATCTGTGCAGGCTTGTGAGGGTGGATGTATGTAAACATGTCTGCATAATTTTGCAGTAAAACTGAGTCATGTTACTTGTGCGTCGGCTTTCCGAGTTGTGCCGTACTTGTTTAGATCCTACCACCTTCTGAATTACAAAAAGCAAAAACCCAAATATATTACCAAAATGCCAGTATTTATAGCTCCCATCTACTTTGTTATTGTGGAGGATGGTAACACATCATCTTCCTACAGCAAGTTACATATGCTCTATGCATCCGTAGGTGGTGTTCTTGTGTATTCAGGGATCTGTCTATTAACTAATTTAACATAAAATGGTTTGGTTCTGTTTGTTTACAAAAACCAAGCCAACCCTGATGAATGGCCTAGTGGATATTTAAAAAAAAAATAAGTCCTTTTTCCTCTTTAGATAGTCAAGCAGGGGAGTAGGTTGCCCAGAGGTGTTGGGCAGTCCCTTGGAGGTTTTAAAGCCCTGAGTAGATTGGTGTGAAGTCTTAACTGGCCCTGCCTGGAGAGGAAGGTTGATCTAGAGGTCTCCTGAGGGCTCTCCTGACTTGCATTGTCTTGTGGTCCTGACATGGAGAGTGGTTCCTATGAGGAGAAGCCAAGAACTCCTGCACAGCTGTACTCTCCTGTATTTAACGTTGTGAACAACAGTACAACATCCCTGTGAATTCGTGCCCTGTCTGACAGCATCTGTTATCTCCTTGAGCTCTGCAGAGGTCAGGCTGGATCTCTCCTGAGTAGTTAGATGAACAACTGTTGCCTGAAGGACTTTCTTCAGAGAAGGTGGCACAGCAGAACCATGCAGGGCTGGGGTTGCACAGTGTTGGTGTGCTCAGATGCACTCAGGGAGCTGGGCTTTCTCAGAGTATTTTGCTCCAAGTGGTTTCTGTTTCACCCTCAGAAACAGAGCAGCTCTGACTGCGTTTCAACACCAGCTATTAGAAATATTAGGCAGTCTAGGAATTCCTTATTCTCCTGTTCCTTTACTCCTTTCCTTCTTTCCCATTCCTATCTGCAGTTACATTCCCAAGGAGCACGGGACTTTACTGTCCCCTGTGTCTCATCTCAGAATTCCTCGCCAGTCAGAAAGATCATTCTTCATTCAGTAGCTTGGAAGGGTGGTCAGTGGAACCCACAGATGCCCTCAGTGATGTGTAACAGAACTATGGGCTGTATGTTCCATAGCCAGAGCCACATCTAACATCCTGGGAAACTAGTTAAGATGTGGATTCTGCTTTCATGGACTTGGAGACCGTGACTGTCATAAACACACTGAAATCACAGCAAAGCTGTTAATATTCCAGTTCCTTTGCTCTCTGGGTACTTTTACTGGATGTTTACAGATTTTTCTTTAACAATGCATAATACTCTTTTAAAATGCTTGTTTCAGTTTTCCCCTGGGAGCTTTTCTCAACATCTGAATTTTGAGTTTGCAAGCTTTCCATTTGCACTTCCTTCCTAGGCCAAATAGAAGAATAGTTGTTACAAGTAACACGTACGTGGGAGTTGGACGTTGTGCTGTGTTTAATATGAAATTTCAACACTTTACAGGACATGTACCAGCATGAGAAAAATACTTGAATGTTGAAATCAGATATGATACTGGGAAAAAGTCATTTTCTGTCTAAGAATGGACAGAGTGTAAAGAGCTGGGCAAGATGCAGCGAGGCTGTGTCAGGGTAACACCAAGCACCAACAGTGGCAAGCGCCAGTACTGGAGAGTAAAGATCCATCTTAGGGATGGGCTTCTTAAACAGCAAACAATGATACTGCATATTGGGAAGCTCCCCTAGACACACATTATGCTAGTTTTGCCTTAGCCTCCAGAAAATGACTTCTTGAAGACAAAAGGAAGGATCATAATTGTTTGAGCTCTTCTGCTTCTTCGTTTGGTCTATTTCTCGTTAGATTTGAAAAGGCTGCAGTTTTTCAAATGGTGTTTATTTTGTGTCACTGTTTTTTCACAGCTTAACCAGTTGAATGCTGACAAAGCAGTAAGAAACCTTTAAGAGCACTAAATCCTCCAAGTTTGGAAATTTGGGAAAATTGGAAATCAGCATGCTAAGAACACTGAAAGCTTAACTTGTCTTAGAAGTTACACTGAGTTTTTTCCTCTTATTCTGTGTATAAGTATGACTCTTTGATTATCAGTAGTTCACTGGTATTTATGAATATTTAACTTTCTGGAGATGTTCAAGGACTTCTGTAATGTGGTAGATATTTAGATTTTTTTTATTTCCAAACTTCATGGTGGAATTCCAATTTAGAGTTGCCTGCATGGTCTTTCTTCGATTGCATTAAAATAAATTGAAAATACATTAATACATAGATGCTTTGAAAGTTGCTTACTTATATATTTGATTAATGCAGAGGATTTTTAATTTATTTTTTTTATCTGGCTGTAAATGGCCTTTTGAAATATAAGGAATGGCAAAAATGAATAAGAAGTATTGCATATTGCTGAGATTAACTTTAACATCCAACCAGTAAAATCCCCACTAGGTCATTACTGAACATAAGAAAAAAATAGGAAACCTTATTTTGATCTAACCTTCTTGAAAACTGATGAGATTGTCGAGGGTGAATGAGCTGAAAAATGATGGAAATCTCAAGTAGTTACCCTAGAGTACTTAGAGTTGTTTTGCCTTTACCCTGAATTAGATGCAACCTTTATCTGCCCAATAGGGTAACATTTTAATTAGAGTTTTGTCTTTGAGATGTCTTTAATTGTTTTGTCTGCTAGAAGGCAGATGAGTAAACCTGCTTCAGTTGTCATCTGGCCTAGTCCAGGCAATACAAGATTAAGGCAGGAACTGGGACTGGGAGAAAGCTCATGTCAGAGAGCTCTGTGCTCAGTGGTGTCCTGTTCTAGTAGGGAGGGCCACCATTCAATTCAAGCTCTTTTGGCTGTGATATTAATATTTAACACGTTTTTCTTGCTACTTGAATAAACAAATATTTCCCACTGAAACTAGTTGCTGTTCATATTTAATATAAGAATCTATAGATGATTAATTTTAACTAAAAATATTTTCCTACATTAATTTCGGATTGTAAATAACTTATCCTAATTTATCCTGGAATTGCATCACTGATTTCCCCACAATCATCTTGGAAAAGGTTAGTATGTGGGGGCAGAATGCCCACCTACAACCCTAAAATCTTTTTTGGGAAGGTTCTCAGCTGATGTTGAATTGAAAATGTGGAGGCACAGAATTGTAATGAGAACTTCTCTACCCATCCTCCTTTCTAGGAGAAACAATACCCTGCTGGCTGGTGGTGGTCACCTCTGGAGGCTGATCTGGTTGGCCTGAAGACCAGCTAGTGGTTCATTGCTGAACATCTTTCCTCCTTGCTGCCTTCACAGCATCGTCTGTAGTAACCCAGATGAAAAGAATTGTCTCAATAAATATCTGAAATGAAAAGCTGCTACTTGCAGTGATCTTTAAACCTCTTGTGAAAGAAAAGCTGTTGCTGCAAAGCTAGTCTTTCTAGTTGACAGCTTCCTGTAGCACTGCTCCATCCTGAGGTATGCAGTGTACCTTGCTGGAGTTCTCTCTTCCTACTAGCATGAACTTGGTCCATATTGAGAGGTCTTCTGCACGTAAAGATGGTGTGCTCAGCTTAGCAGGGATGCACATGGAAATGTGATGTTGGGACCAGCAACGTTTGGCTCTTTTGTGCCTAATTACACCATGCTCCTTTAAGACAGAATCATGGAGTGGTTTGGGTTGGAAGGGACCTTAAAGATCATCCAGTTCCAACCTCCTGCTTTGGCAGAGACCAGATTGCTCAGAGCCCCATCCAACCTGGCCTTGAACACTTCCAGAGATAAGTGGGTAAAGTAAATAACCCTGGAAGGAAAAGGGGAGATTTATTTTGTGCAGGGAGCAATTAAGTGTGCTTAGACAGGGAAGCTTCCAGAGATGGAAATATTTGCCATTAAAAGAAAGTTTCACTAGGAAAAATGGATTAGTCTGTAAAATAGATGTTTAAAACTCAGCTATTTTCCTTTTGATACTTTTTATTTTGCAAGATAGCCTTAAATTATAAAAGCAAAAATGCTGTTGTAGCTGCTCTGATGGTATGATTTAAGAAATTTGATTACTACAAGGGGGAAGTACGTTTCCATGAGTAGTGGAGTTATGGCCTGATGCAATTTTCAGTGGTGAGATATTTGGTTTTGGTTTCCAATTTCATCATAAAGTCTCAGCTGCCAGGAGCCACAGGCCTGGTGCCATGTGGAAGGCACTGGAGTCAGTAGGACTTTGAGGAACGTTTGGGTCTAGTGCACTGGTGTCTGCACAAACTCTGCTTCTTCTCCAATTGTAGTTTAAAGATACTGAACTTCTTACTAAAACTTACTACTAAGTGCACTCCATACATTAGCCTTTAGGAACACTCATTTTGCATAATTTTGCAGTCCCTTTGGTGCCAACATCTTTGTTTAACTAACACTCTATATTATTGCTTTCAAAAATGTACTTGTGAAAGAGAAGGTGTCTTGTGTTGCTGTTGTAGCTTAAAAGTGCTATTATTTAACACTTTTCTGTGGCTGATTTTTTCTCTTTATAATTGGAGCAGATTTGCCTTCTGAGGGCAAATATTTCAAGATTGTAAATGGCAGAGAGGATCTTAGCAGTAATGGCAAGGAGCTGCACAGAGTGTGTGAAAACACTGAAGGATGGCAGGGTTCAAGAACTGGTGACAGTGAATTTTTGATTTATTAACCTTTAAATGAGAATAAAACCATACCAAACCTGAGGACTGTACTGTAGGAGAAATTCAGTATGGAAATGGCCAGAATAATGTAATAGTGGGTGTGTCCTTTTCTTGTGATCTAGTGAAAATACTCTGAGGGGAAGTTTCCATGATAGAGACATGTGGTCTGCCTCATCCTTGCTCCCCTTTGGGTACTTATCAGAAAAGAGCAATTTGGGGAACGAATATTTGATGCTAGTGCTTTGTAAGTCTTGTGACTTTTAATTAATGGTGTAAACAAGGCAGGATAAAAATCCACGGATTCATATCTTCACATTTGGAAAAATCTAGATGCAATATCAACAAGAAATAGAGTGGATTTTTTAAAACTGTACAGCTTGTTATGAAATATGTTACTATTTTTTGGCGGTTATTTTCCTCACAATTATAGAGGAAGCAAAAATAGAGGCATACTTCAATAATTTGGAATCCATCGATGCTTTTGGTTCTAGCATGGTGAATACAATATAAATGGCACTCGTTTTCTTTTTTTAGGTAGATGCAGCTGCAGTTGCTTTTGGATATTCAAAGGCACTAACCTCTGGAAGTCACATCTAAGGAATATATCTAAAAATGCATACTGGAGTCTTGTAAACCAGTAACAAACTTCAGATGTCATCTGGCAGATGAAAATGCTGTGTATGAAGCAACTGTAAGGCTTGCAATAAGAAACTATTTTTTTAAAGCTAAACAGCTGAGGGCAGCTGCTTTGATGTTATACTAGATGTAAAGATTTAACTACAACTGCTATGAAGAATCTTGTGCTAGTTGTAGCAGAATGCATTTTATTTTTTTATGTTCCTTTTGAGGAAAAAAAAACTTTCTAACATAAATATTTTACATGAGGGTTTTTGTTGTACCAAAGGAACCCAAGGCGGGTTTCTTCTGTGTTGCAACCTATTCTGTGAGGCTGTGGAGCTTCTGGGTTTTGGGTTCATTCTTTCAGCTGGTCAGAGCAGAAGTATCTTGGAGCACTTTTTGCCCTGGTTACAAGGGCTCAGAGAGAAACTTTGCAGTTCCTTTATTGGCTCTATGACAGGTGGGAAACTCCCTCCTCCTGAGGTTATTCCTTGTGGATCTTGTTCTGCTGGCTCCAGTGCCTCTTTATGTGGCTGTGACAGTAGGAAGCACCTAGATTGGAGAACTGGATTCACAATTTCAATGTCTTTGTTCTGCAAAATATGTACCTGAGAATAGATAATGGATAAGATATGGAGACCTACATGCTCGAGTCCTGGTATAAAAAGTAGCAAATTAATGGAAAAAATAATTTAAGGATATTTTTATTTGCATAATTCCCATTAATAAAACATTCTTTTATCCCAAGAAAATGGAGCATTTGCTACATTTTGAACTGGGGATATGAAAAGAAGCCTGTTTTTCCCCTGCAGTCTGACAGGAAGCAGCAAGTGATTGCAGAGCAGAAAACTGTGCTACAACAAACACATTCCAGCCATTCCTTCACCCACCACTCTCCTGCCTGGAGTCAAGGGGAGGCACAGGGAGGGAAAGTGCCAGGGAAGCTTACATCATGGCAGCTTTTGCAGCGAAAAGTAAACAAATGCACGCAACTCATTGTCAAACGCACACTTTGTGTTGTTCTGCAAAGCTTGGGATGTTTATCCTAATTTTCTCAATTAGCCTCTGGAGCAGCCTTCAGGCCCAGAAGAGCTGCAAATGCTGGCTCCATGCCAGGCTGGGAAAAGGAATTCCTTCCTTCGTAGGCAAACATCTTTCTACTCTTGGCGAAGGCAATGTAGGCAGAGGGGGCTAAACTGCAGTGTGGGATAAGACAGCATCTTTTGTCCCTGGGCTGCTTTTCCTGAAGAAGAATGGGAGCCCACAGAAGCCTTCCAGCTGGCTGGATCACAGAGCCAGGGCAGAGGGAAGGTGTTCTCCAGGTCATGGCGTTTAACCTGACTGCTGAGTATGTGGCCATGGGACTTACTGGCTCCAGAAAGCCATGGCAGTGCTTCCCCCTCCAGCCAGAGACCTGCCCTTCATTTGGACAGGGCTTGGTTTTCCAGGCTGGTTTTGTTGATTCTGCAAAAACTCGGGTTTTATGGAATCTCAATCATAGAATGCTTTAGGTCGAAAGGGGTCTTAAAGCTCATCTACTTCCAACCCACTACTATGGCAGGGACTCCTCCCAGTAGACCAAGGCCCATCCAACCTGGCCTTGAACACTTCCAGGGATGGGGCAGCCATCTCTGGGCAACCTGTTCCAGTGTCTCACCACCCTCACAGCAGAAGTTTCTTCCTATCACCTAACTTGAATCTCTCCTCTTCCAGTTTAAAACTGTTCCCCCTCATCCTCTCATTCCCTGCCCTTGTCAAAAGCCCCTCCCCATCTTTCCTGTAGCCCCCTCAAGTCCTGGAAGGCTGCTATAAGGTCTCCCTGGGGCCTTCTCTTCTCCAGGCTGAACAGCCCCAACTCTCCCAGCCTGTCTCCAGAGCAGAGCTGCTCCAGCCCTTGGATCATCCCCGTGGCCTCCTCTGGACTTGCTCCAACACTCCATGTCCTCCTTGTATTGGGGGCTCCAGAAATGCAGTTTTGATTGTAGTTCTGACATAACTTTCTGCTGCCAGAAAGCCCCAGCTTTCTGACATGCAGCTGAGGTGTGTGTTCTGGTTTTGTGCCCAACTGAGACTCCCAACACTTAGCTGCAAGTAGTGATGTGCAAATTGGGAGTTGCAGACTAGGACTCCTTCCCTTTGCCTGTCTCTAACCCTATTAAAAAACTATGTCCAGACTTGATGGTGGGAAGGAGTCCCAGGGACTGTCACAATACAGTACCTGTCACATGATTTTAAGTTAATTAATGAAAATATTATGTATGTTATATTCTGACTTTTCTCTTTAGTGCAAATACACATGGCTAAGTGTAGATTGTCAATGATGGGGGCAGAAGATGCCCAGCATATTTATTTACCTACTCTTGCATTTTTTCATAATTTGAGATAATTTTGAAGCTTTCAATTTTTCTTTGGCAAGATATATATTTGCTTATGTATTAAATTAATTAGCTTGGTGTGGGATTTAATGATTTCTCTGTTTTAATCTGTTTTTAAGCATTCTTTCTTACCTTAAAGGGTTGTCTTAACTTATTTTGGCTTGATTTTTCTCTTCAAGTTATAGTCTTCCCCGAAGTGTTGCTCCTTGTCTCAGCTGACCTGTACCTGAGCAGAACGATGCTCGGTTGGGTGACTACTCCTGTTGTCATCTGTGAGGAGAGTTTCAACATTTTAATATGTGGCATCATTCCCACAGCTGTCATTGCTGTCTGCAAGTTTATTCTCAGCACAGTGTGAAGCTTTCAGCCATGCAGAAGGGCAACACTTTCACTTAAATTGCTAAGACATGAGTTTTATATTCGGTTTTCTCTTCAGCATAATAGAACTTGTTACCAGGTCCTCTTATCTCCTCAAATTTAGGATTGGTGTTCGCTGTTGAGTGAATTCTGGGCCAGTCTTAAGAGTCCTGCATGAATAATGCTTTTTTATATCTCTCAAAAGATTTTTCTGGTTAGAAAATTGTTGCATGTAGATAATGAACTATTGAAGGCCAGCCATCTAAAAATATAAATGTTTTTTCTTAAGACAGAAAGCTTGTGTTACCACATAGGCTAATCTAATTCTGAGAGCCCAAGAAGAATGCTGCTTTGTCACTCTAAAACAGAATACTTCCTTATGTGCTAATCACAATCTGGTTGCACTTACCTTCTGTAAATAGGACATGGCTCCAGTCATTTATCTATGGTTTCTGCACACAAATGTATGTTCACAAGCACTCACGTGCTTGCACATCCATATACATACCACAGCAAGAAGAATGATTTTTGCAAAGCTAGACTGATGGACACAGTTACAGAATGCATTTGGGGATGTAAATGAGTGTGGGGAATACTATTGGAAACTGGGAGTTATCTGAAAGAATCATCTGGGATCCCAAAAACTTGTGGCTCCGCCGACATAAAAAAATTTGGTCAAGAAGGAACTCACTTAAGAAAAGAAATGGAAATGATTGGCAGTAGAACAAACAACACCACACTGAATAAAGAACAAGAAAGAGGAAGTAGATGGCAGTGGATACCAGATGAGAACATTGGTAGGGAAAGTCAGAGGCAGCAGTGGCATCTGGTGAGTTCCCAGGTGTTTTACGGCTGTGGTGGCAGCAGCTGCATGTCTGGACTTCCCAAATGGTGTTCTCCAGCTCCCCACACCAGCACTGTTCTGTTTTCCAGCTCTTTACATCAAGGTTCAAATCTCTCTCTCCATTCTTGGAGTTATACTGCATGTGCTTAAGCTCATTCTCTCCAAACCACCTGTGGTGGTTCCTGCTCTGAATCTTGGACCAGGCATATACATGTGTTGGTGGGCTTTAAAACCCTAGAACATAAAATATCTCTTGCTGCTGCTGGGAGGATATTTCACTTTGAAATGTTGCAGAGAATAGAGAAATATTTAATAAATGCCTAGGTGTTTGGAGCAACGTGTAGTTATTGGTGAACAGGAGGAAATTCTTCACTATGAGGATGGTGAGACACTGGCCCAGGTTGCCCAGAGAAGCTGTGGCTGCCCCATCCCTGGAAGTGTTCAAGGGCAGGTTGGA
Organism: Hemiprocne comata; assembly: GCA_020745705.1. NCBI lineage: Eukaryota > Metazoa > Chordata > Aves > Apodiformes > Apodidae > Hemiprocne > Hemiprocne comata. The sequence continues at coordinate 2,930,688 of CM036591.1, forward strand.
TGGGGCTTGGAGCAACCTGGTCTAGTGGGAGGGTGTCCCTGTCCATGCAGGGGGGTTGGAACTAGATGATCTTAAAGGTCCTTTCCAATCCAAACCAGTCTGGCATTCTATGAAAAAATAATGAGAGCTATGAAAATATTGCACGAGAGAGAAATGAGGCTTGGATAGTCTAAAGTGTTTATTGTCTGAAAGAAGCTGGAGTTGTGGTTTTATGAACTTGTGTATCAGCTGTTACCTGCTCACAGGAGGGCTTTTCAGCCTTGCTTGTGTGGGCAGCAAGAGTTCCAAGAGTGGAAATTAGTGGACATACAAAACTGGTTCTGCCAGAGTTAGAATGATGTGAACTGAGTGTCAGACCACGGCAGGTTCACAGAAGGGTTACTTTTTTATTCTGAGATACAGTAATTTCACTGAAGTTATTTTTTCCCCACTAGGCAGGAGATCTCCATTTTCAAAGCATCCCAGCCACCGTGTCAGGTAGTGTGGATGCTTGCAGTCTCTGTAAAGTTGATGCAAAATGCAGATGCTTGATGGATGCAAATGCTTTGGTCTGGGTGGAACAGCTGGAGGAACGAGCAGAACAGGACCTGTTCCTTGCAGACTCTGACCTGCATTTCTTTCATAATTCCTGCTTTGCTTCTCTATAGAGATTCTTTGCCAGTTCCAAGTTGGTCTCCTTGCTAAACCCCAAATTAAACATTTGTTCCTGGATGACTGCAGAACTAACAAGTTTTCTGGATCCTTTCCCTCTCATGTTTGGAGCTGACATCACCATCTTCTTCAGTGAATTCCTCCTCCTCTGAGGCTGACCTCCGACACCAGACTGAGTGCTGTCTTCTAGCAGTTAAGAACACTGTCTTGTGATTCCAGAAGGATTCACACAGGCAGAAGACTTTTTTGATTTCAGAGATTCCTCAGTCATTTGCCATTTGTTTTCCTTTAGAATTTTAAGAAAAACATTCTGTGTGAGCTGGACACACATAATTCATGTATTGATTCTCACTTGCAGATTCTGCTGTATCTGGAATCTCAATTTCTGTCCAAGAGATTTGGGAGATCTTTAGCTGTGTATTTTTCCTTGGTGTTTTGGGGTTGGTTTTTTTTTTTGCACTTTTAGTGTTCAAATAAATCCAGTGAAGGATGTATCCCTTTCATTCCATCTTTGTAGAATAAGGAGCTGATCTGTCTTAGTGACTTGCTTTTATGGTAACTTCTATATCCTACTAAAATCAAAGCAACATTTTCTTGTCTTTGTTTAGAACTGCACAATTTATATTTATTGCAAGGGGAAAATATGTAACAAGTTATTACAAGGGCAGAAAGGATTAATGCTTTTGGTAGAATAACTCTAAAGCTAAATATTTTTTTTTGATTGCTAAATCCCACTGTCATTCTAGTTCAGGAATAATAAAGTCAGACAGGAGACATATCTTTGAGATGTTTGCCAATTGTTTATGATAGAACTTCTAATTTCTTCTTCAATGCTGATGTTCACCATTGGTATTTGAGTAGAAAAGACATGTAGAAATTAAATAACAATCTGTAATAATTAGGGAATCTTTCTAGAGAAGCAATTGGAGAGCAGGCTAATCTGGGAGTTGGTATCTAGGCTGTGAATCTGGTTTGCTGAATTTATCTGGGCAAGCTATTCAACTTCTCAGTGGCTCAGCTTCCCTATTTTGAAGTGGAGGTAACAGTAAGACATTAAAACCAGATGTTATTAATGTGAAATCAAATTACATTGTTGAAGGTATAGAAAAAAACTACTCAAATCCTGTTAAATTTAGTTTTCTCTCTTTAACTTCTCAGTCCATGAGAATGTAATTGAATTCAATGAAATTGTTGAAGGACTAGGATGGTAGTGTTTAGAGAAAATAATAATTCTAATCCAAGGAAGACAGTAAAGCTAGTCAAATCAGAAGCACAAAATCATCAGCAATCACCCTTTTTTTGTCGTGGGCAGTGAGAGAGCTCTGACAAACTGCCAGTGCAGCCTCTGCCTTAGTGTTTCTATTGAACTGCCAGGAGAGGGAAGGCAACTGGGTGGTTCCATTTACAACTTTCATGTGCAGAAGCATCTGTTAGAGTTGAAAGCTTATTAATTAATTTTAAGTGGAAGAAACTCTTTGGTAGGAAGAAATTTTGTGTGAGGGTGGTGAGACACTGGCCCAGGTTGCCCAGAGAAGCTGTGGCTGCCCCATCCCTGGAAGTGTTCAAGCCCAGGCTGGATGAGGCTTGGAGCAACCTGGTCTAGTGGGAGGTGTCCCTGCCCATGGCAGGGGGGTTGGAACTAGCTAGTCTTTAAGGTCCCTTCCAACCCAAACCATTCCATGTTTCTATGAAAAAAATCAGTTTCTTGAATCAGTGGAACAATGTGAATAGCAGCATTTTGTCATATGAGGATTGCTTAGGTTTATAACTGGTGTTCAAAATACCCCTTCCTTACAGCAACTTTAGTAACTCTTGTTATGCAGTAAGTACTAGGATTTATTCTTTAGGCTTTGAAAGTTTTAGAAATTATAGCTAGGCAGTAAGCAAGGTCATCACACTGAGAAGTTTTGCTGAGTGTGTTTTTAGGGTCTGAAGGAGGATATACATAATTCCAGGTGATAAAGGATACTTGGTAGTTTGGATTACATAGGAAACTAGTAGTGAAACACCAAGTTTTGAATTCTAGAGTTGGTTTTGTGGGTTATTCTGATGAAATGATCAAGTGCTCAGTGTTGTATGAACTCAACAGTTGTTTAGTTATTTAATAAAATATAAATACTATCTGTAATAAGTAAACCCTTCCAAATGCTTTCTGTTAACAGGTCAGTGGTGAAGAGGTCTGACCAAGAAAGGAATTCTGCCCCTCAGACAAACACTTGGCAGCATTTGTGGTGAAATAATCTGCTCTGTTTGGAGACTGGAGAAAAAAAAATCCTTTCTGTGCAGCTGGTGAGTTTTTGTTTTTACAGTCAAAACAGATGTACTGACTTAGGGAAGCCACCAGCAATGGTTTTCTTTAGCCCATGCTTGAGTCAATAGCTGTTAGATTCTGTTCAGTTAACAATAAGCTGTTTGCTGTGTAAATATGCTGATTGCAGGCCAGCTTTCCAAGGAAAAGGCTACATATTGTTAAAGCTTTGATTAAGTGAAATCTCACCCAAACCAATAATAAAATCAAAACAAAATCTCATTCTACTCCGTGGCCATTAAATCTTGAAGAAAATGTAGAAAGAGCACGTGTACACTTTTTTATAGTTCTAAGTGAGTCCTACAAATTTGTGCCAGTTAAATGTACAGAGAATGTAGGTCTTTGTGGCTGGGAGGTGCATTCATTCTTCTAGAAGCACTGGCTGTAAATCCAATTTTATAGATTGAAGACTTCTAGCATAATGTAGGCACCTGTTGGTTTATGGAAGCCTAAAAATACCTCCCTGGAGGAACATGTTTTTCAGCAACTTGGAGCATATGTATGTTTTTTTGATACCTTTTAGCTTTTTTTGTCAGTCCTTGTCTGTCACCTCAGCATGTTGTGCTAGCTGTAATAGGAATAATCAAGGACATGGTGTTTGTTGGCTGGCTAATTAATATGCAGTGAGGGCTGCCATTAGCAGTAAATAATAGAATGTCTTTCCACTCTACAGCAAGGAGTCAAAAGGCAGCACTGTTGCTGCACTGAGGAGCTGACAAGATGGGCTCTTTTACTGTTAGCAAGCTGGGTGTGATTACAGGGGAGGGAGAGAGATCATAGTGACTGTGAAAGATTCAAAGAGCCTTTTGTCAAGAACTAGATGAGAAGTCATCTTCGTGGTGTCAGGGTACAACTGGCTCTCCTGAGCTGGGAGCACTTTGGGACTTGTTTGTACCAGTGTCAGTGGCTGCTTGTCTTGATTTTGTCCAGGAGCTCAGACTTGGTCAGGAACCTTCATGTGGACTGCCAGATGCACTCCTTGCTTCAGGACATGTCTGTGTGAGCACAGGTGTCACACTGACTCTTTGCTTGAGGATCAATGTCTTGTTCATGGCAAATGCTCTGGTGCGAGGTACTGTGGAGCTTGAGGTGGATGAAGTACATTGCCAGATAAAGTCCTCCAGAGCTGAAGACTTGCATGTGAATCTCCTGTTCTTGCTCTGACAGCAAAGGAAATAAGAGACTTGGGCAGGAGGTGTTCCTGGCAGCCTCTCAACTCTTTGTCGTGGCTCCATCATGAAACCAAACCAGTGTTGAGTGCTTTTGGCCTTTTTTCAGGATAAGGTCAAACTTGTGAGTTTCTCTGAAACAAATGGAGTAAGAACTGATGACAGATGAGATCTGGGAATTGTTGCACCCCACACTTGAGTCTGCTGCCCAGAGCAGGATTGCTGTTTTGGATATCTGATACCCCCTCCATCCCCCTTCAGGGCACGGAGATTTCTGTCCTTTCATTAAATATGGTTGAAATAGTCCAATGGTTTGACAGTTATTGGTGGAGAGGGGAACAGGTTCATAGACTGGTAACTAGGATATTTACGTAAGCCTTGTTTTCTTAAGAAACCATGTGAAAAACCCTCACTGGATTGGTGTAACCTTTGGTGTTTGGATGGGGTTAGCTCATCCTTTATCTGCTGATTCATTTGACAGAGTGTTTCACTTCGTTGAAGACAACTATAGCAGGGTTTACAGATCACAGAAATGTATTGGTTTGAAACTTGGAGATGGGAAGGGACAAAGAGGAAGGAAATCTGAGCTCTTGTAGGTCAATCTTTTGGTTACGTTGGCATTAAATCAAGAGCAGAAGGAGAAAAATTGTGCAACAAGAATCAAGTTGTTTTTTTTTTACTGGCTTGTCACTTTCTATTTATGGGAACCCAAAATGACCTGGCTTCCTGGACTGAAAACAGTAGTAACATATCCTTAATGATAGTCTTACTTTTACTTTTTAAGCCAATCTCTGCTACATGCTTATGACACTTTTCAAGAGATGCCATAGCTGCAGTCTGAAAGGTGGTGGGACTTGGGACTGCATCCTGTGATGTGTGGAACACCTGGTGATGTTACTCAAGTCAGAGATGTTTAGGCTGCCTCTTCCACCCCCCAGTAAACTAACATTCAGTGCTTCTCTTTCTCCCCCTCCTAAAGAGCCTTATGTAAATATTTGCACCGGTCTTCTTTTCCCAACAATGCCTCCAGAAAGAATAATGCAGTAATGGTCAGCATGAGAGGGATTAAGCAAAGACATCAGAAGTTTGAATGTTACAGTTTTTCTCCTTTTCCTGGCTCTTGTGCTAAATTTAATCTGTCCCCCAGACAGTTCAGAATCTTTTTTTCCTGTTCTGTTTTTATGCAGGCTGCTCTGTGACCCCTTCATACCTGTGTCTAGTCTGTATTGCTACAGGAACAAAATTATGAACATGAGGCTTGGGTTTTGATATACTCGATGCCCATAAAAACCAGTAGAAGGGTCACCACTGGTTTCAGTGAAACCTCATCAGGAGAAGAATCACTTAAGAATTGCTGAGTAATTTTATTATTTGAAATAAGAGAAGTTTGAGTATGTCCTAGCACATTTGGAGGAAATTCTTTAGTGTGAGGGTGGTGAGACACTGGAACAGGTTGCCCAGAGAAGTTGTGGCTGCCCCATCCCTGGAAGTGTTGAAGGGCAGGTTGGATGGGGCTTGGAGCAACCTGGTCTGGTGGGAGGTGTCCCTGCCCATGGCAGGGGGGTTGGAACTAGATGATCTTTAAGGTCCCTTTCAACTCGAACCATTCTATGATATGATTCTGTGATGTTCTTTTGTCACTTACCCCCTTACCCAGGCAGTCCTCTGAGAAGCTCTGCTGAGCATGAACTTGAGAAAAAAAGAAACAGAAATGAAATAGCAGGAGAATCTGCATTCACACACCTTTTGGGTGAGGTTGATAGAACATAGAGTTCTTGTTTGATGCTTTCTGTATTTAGGAGAAATGTAAATTGTTACCTTTTTTTATTAAGTCCACATTGGTTTTACCAATTTATTCCTCAATCTTTTATCTTGCAGGGCCTTGAAAACTGGACTTCTAATTTCCAGTGTTTGCTTTTGGTCAAAATCAGCACCTAATGCAGTACCTCATGGTTTCTTAAATAGCTCAATACTGCTTATCTTTTTTGGTCAACATGATCAGGATGAGAGGCTTTCCCTGCCCCTTATGGCTCATTTTGGTATATATTGAGACCATGTGGCTCCTATTTTTTCTTGCACTGCCAAAGAAGTGACTTCTACCATGGTCATGTTGATGGCTTGCCTTAAATCACAGAATCCTAGAATGCCAGGTTGGAAGGAACCTCAGGGATCATCTGGTCCAACCTTTCTAGGTAACACTATAGTTTATATGAGGTGGCTCAGCACCCTGTCAAGCTGAGACTTGAAACTGTCCAATGTGGGGGAATCTGCCACTTCCCTTGGGAGACTGTTCCAATGTTTGACTGTCCTCATGGGGAAAAATTTACCTCTCGTGTCCAAAGAAGCTTTTTAAAAAAATTTGTTATTGTTCTGAATGACTGAAGTGAAAATTTAAGTATTTTTCTTACAAGTCTAATCAATGTCTCGTCCCCCCAGGACAGTAAAATTTCACTCAGAAGCAGCCTATAAAACAGTGTGGTGGCATCAGCTATCACCTGGGTTTTTCAAAACTTGGTTGTTTCTCAGAAATAAAATCTATTCCATTTCACATCCTTTTTCCCCTGCCTGCTGGGTGGCTGGAGCCTGCTGGGTGATAAAGAAAAGAATTAAGATTCATGGCTGTATTTTTCCCTGTGCATACAAATAATATACAGAGAGGCATAGGATTATTTATTCATAGGTGTGAGGAAACCATCTAAATATTTCAAACAAAATTAACACTTAAAAATGCATGAAAAGTGATTACAATATTTAGTCCTACCTCAGGCATGTAGCTCTAGTTTTGCTTCCTCTGAACTCTTGGAAAGAATTTTGTTTCTAAAATGAAGTGCCTATATATGCAAAGGATAGTTGGATAGTAAGTTTAAATAATTAAATTATATCAATTTCTGTGGAACCCCTGCCAGGGGCTGAATATCTGGCACTTTTGTGAACACAAAAATCTGGACTAACTGAGGAAGTTTATAAGTTCTTTGTGATACTCCTGGTTATTCAAGAGGACTTTAAAGACTCTACAGTAGTAAATTTACTTGAATCTGGATCTCACTAGAGCAGCACCTCAACTACTGAGTCATGTTTGACCCTGTGTGGTGCAGACATAGCTTAATACTTAGACAATTTTTGAGTCTTTTGCCTTTTACTGATCATAATTCTCTGCCCAACTTTCTGCATGCATCAAATACATTTTAAGAAGGAATTTGAGTCAAGCTCAGGCTGAGTTCTGAGATTGGTTCTGCTCAGCACTCTTGTAAGTGATACCTAAGAGCAGTTTTTTCTGCTTCTTTCAATTTTGCAGTTGAGAAGTAAAGCCATTTGAAGGAAAAATGACTCCAATGGTCTACTAGGTCCTGTTATTCACATCAGTTAGGCACAGCTGGGACACTGCTCAGGAGGTATAGAACAGACTCAAATACCCATTGCAATTAGAGGGCTGTCTGGGCCAAAGAAGCAAGAGCTTTCCTTCTGCTTCTAAATGCATGGCTGGCTGAAAAGAGTATGTTTTCATTACTTTAAGTAGCAGGGATAGACTCACTTCTTTTAACTGCAAGTTGTATGGGTGCATGTGTTGAAGGTTACAGATTTTGTTAGAACAAGAGATTCTTCAGATCTCCAGAGAAAGGTGTTGATGCTCCAAACTCTTGTCTTATATAAAAAGGCCAATTAAGAGGTACTGAAGGTCACTGAAGATTATTTCAGTGATCATAGAATCATAGAATGGTGAAGGTTGGAAGGGACCTTAAAGATCATCAGGTTCCAACCCCCCTGCTATGAGCAGGGACACCTCCCACTAGATCAGGCTGCACAAGCCTCATCCAACCTGCCCTTGAACACCTCCAGGGAGGGGGCTTCCACAGCCTCCCTGGGCAACCTGTTCCAGTGCCTTGCTGCCCTCATGGGGAAGAATTTCTTCCTGATGTCCAACCTAAATCTCCCCTCTTGAATTTTAAAACATTTAACCCTTTTTCTATCACTACTCTCTCTGGTGAAAAGCCCAATATAGATACTGATATGTGATAGACAATGTCTTTATACAAGGGATTCTCCCAAGATGATAGTGAGTGGGGACAACAAAAATAATCAGAACAAGGATTTAAGAGACAGAGCTCAGATGGCTTTTACAGTTGACCTTGTCTGAGTTTTTCTTCAGAGTTACCTACTGTGTGCATGTGTGAGGACAGTGAAGGGGAAATGCAGGCAGAAGGCTGCCTGTTTTTCCTTCTGGCTGGAGGCAAGCTTGGCCACAGAATAGAGAATGGGAAGTAGGCTGGTAAATGCTGATTGCAGCACTAACAGGGGAGTTCTTCTGTTGGCTGGGGGCAGGAAGTTCCTCAGCCCACGGCTGCTGGATGACAGCAATGCTCCTTTGTTTCCTGATGAGGAATTTGCTGGTTGTACCATGGGCAAAATTTCTCAGATAAAATTTGCAGCTTCTGTGGGTGGAGAAGAATGTTTCAAAGGGCTAAACTGAGCCTTCTTCTGACTTGTGACTCCGAAAGGATGAAGGGTACTTCAGGCTACTACTTGTATAATGGTCTCACTGTGTCTGTTGTCTTGTAAGGACCAGACATCATGATGATAGTTGGAACTCCTTTGCTAGATTTTCTTGATCATATTCATTTGATGTCTCTGGTTTTTAGTGACATCACAAATTTTACATGATAGATATTTGGTATTTGCTAGTTGTTAGATTGTTGGTTTTGTCCAAACAACCTTAATGTTCTTAATAATTCCTTGATTTTATTCTACCTTTGAAGCTGAGCCAATGCTAATGCCATTGGATTAATGATCTTCTCCAAAGTATGGAAAGAGACTGAGCCCATTCTGATGCCCTCCATGTTTTAGTGCAGAGGTCTCCATTGTGCTTTTGTGGTCAGTAGAGGGGCTGACACAATGTCTTCTGGTGGTGATGTGCCTTGAGGTGTAATCCAGCTAAAATTGCCACTGCTGGCAAGGTGTAGGAAGGAATCAGAGCATTGTATAGTGATGTTGGTTACATTGATCAGGCAATGATAGCTGTCCATTCTTTGAAAACCATGTTTTGAAAACTCAAGGTCTGCTAGACCTTGAGCTATTGGCCATAAACTCCTACAGAAGCATCCAAAAGCCTGATTTTCCCATCTGCTCTTGCAAAGGTAAATGTGACAATTCACTCTGGGGACAGACTTAACTTCTTCATTAGCTTTGGATTAATCTAATGCTACTCATTTTTCTTGGAGCTGCATGTAGGAGCTGCATAGAATATACAGTTAACTCAGGTAGCCCAGCCAGGTGATTAAAGATAGCTTCTTGTAGTGAGCATACTGCACCTGTGGCCTACAGGTTGTTCTACTTGTTGGCATGCAAAGTGATGTAACATACTATTTGTTGGTGTTAAATGCCAAGTGATTCAGGGCTGGGCTCCTGGATGCTTGCTTCCTTCTTGGTTTGGGTTGGTTTTTTTGTTGTTTATTTTATGCTGCCACTGGAATGATCAATAGAAGCCTTGAACTGAAGCCAACGTGACTTGTAGGAGCCAGTCTGAAATGACTTCCTAATGCTGTGTGCCAGAATCATAAATTCCTGACATTCCTGCCACCTGAAAAGGTTCAGTGGGCACTTGTGGAAGGGATTGGTTCAGAGTTGATTAATTGTATTTAATTACATTGTGGTGATCTAGTCTGCCTGCCATTGCTGATGGAATCCTGTGACTTGGATGGCTGCTGGCACTAAATGGCTTGCATACCTTGGGACTCTGTGTTGCTAATACCTTCTTGAGGAGCTAATGCTTCTTGATTGACTTCAGGAGGAGCTTCATAAAAATATCCACCCCACTGAATTAATCTACAATGCAAAATTTTACTTATGTGCCTTTTAGTTAGATTTAACTGTTGCCTACTATAGAAAAATGTTGATCATTAAAAAAAATCTATTATTTTCATAGAATCATAGGATGGTTTGAGTAGGGAGGGACCTTGAAGATCATCCAGTTCCAACCCCCCCTGCATGGGCAGAAACACCTCCCACTAGACCAGGTTGCTCCAAACCCCATCCAACCTGCCCTTGAACACTTCCAGGGATGGGGCAGCCACAGCTTCTCTGGGCAACCTGGGCCAGTGGCTCACCCACCCTCACAGTGAAGATTTTTTTCCTAATATCTAACCTCAATCTCCCCTCTTCCAGTTGGAAACTGTTCTGCCCAGTCACATTGCTCCATACCCTTGCAGATTCCCTCCCCAGCCTTCCTGTTGCCCCTTCAGGTACTGGAAGGCTGCTGCAGCAAAACAATCACTGAAAATAATATAAAATTCAGTTTGAATCCCCTCAGATAATGGTGTAAGACCACATGTCATTACAGAAGGCATGAGTAGAGCCATGCTTCCCTCATCAGGGCACTGTTGCTAGGCATAAAATGCTCTGGTTGGGATTGTAAGAGCCAAATGTAAATGTGCCTAATGAGACACAAGGGGAATGGTCTGTGGCTGGGGAGAAATGGCTTTTAGCAGCAGATGCAGACAAAAGTATTGGATTTCAATCTACAGAAAGTCAAAGACAAAAAGAAAAAGAGACTATAGTCCCAAATGGAGGGAGGAGGTGTCAGAATTTAGAAGGCTAAACAGCTGTAGCCTGTTTATGTATTTTAATCCATTGGTAGAGGACTGGAAAAATTAAACAAAACACCAAGAACATACTAAACCTTTTTAAAAAATGATCTGCAATTGACCAAGACAGGCTACAAAAAGAAATACAAAATTTGTCAATACTTTTAGGCTTATATAGAATACACCTAAAATACATTGGAAGATTCTTCTGCATGGGTGTTGTAGGATATAATTCAAAATTACAGAATGGAAATAAAATCATTCAGGTATCTCATGGTATCAGAAATCTGGTGAATATCTGAAACCTGCTGTTCCAAAGCCCGTAATTTCCACCTGAGAATATTCCTGCTGTTGACAACTGTTTCAAGTACTGATCTGCCCAGTCAGGGAAGCATTTTTTTCTCAGACTGTTGAAAACTGGCACGTTTCTGAACTTTAACAATGATGGTATTTGACACTGGTGAAAAAGGAAGCAAAAAGTAATTATGGAATATTTTTATTGGCTTCAGCAACAGTTCTGGAGCTCAGGTGGTTTAAATTACCTACCTCAGGGTTTGAGTGTGAAACTCATAACCTTTTTAATATCAAAAAAAGGTGCTAACTTGCTGGCCTAGATCTTTAATGCAGCATGATTGAACCCTTAAAACCTCCTAGTTCCATCTCATTTTACAGGAGTCAACTAATACTTTTTTCCTCCCCTATCTAGTTCATTGGCAGTAAATTACTTTGAAAATGATGATCTGAAGAGAAGGGATTTTTTTTCCCCAGACTATTCCATCTTTCAGCAGAACATACATCCTAGCAGATGCAGTTGGACTTCACTGCCTTGTCTGCTTGGTGGCTGAGGCCAAAAAGGGGATCTTACCCTTTCCTTTCTACTTTCTCTTCCTGATACCCAGGTGCTCCTTTCTGCCAGCTCTGGCCTTCACCTCAGCCACTGTCAAATAGATTTTTTTTCTTCTTTTTTTCTTCTTAAAATAAGGCTTTGTTTGGGCTTACTGGATGGATTAGCTTAGGAGACCAAAGAAGAACCACGTCCCCTTTAGTGTCCATGACCTGCTGGACAAGATGACTAAAACATGCACTATATTTGCTTTATATTTAAATATTACTTTTGTTTATAGGCCTTCATATAGTCCATACCATGAGACAACGTTGCGGAATGCCAGAAAATGTGGCTCCATAAGACACTGTGAGGCTGTTTTACTTCCATTTTGTGCTTGTTTAAACCAGATGAGATGTCTGGAGTTGAGTGGAGTTAACCAGGCTGGGTTCTTCAGAAGTGTTGCTGGCTGGCTTGAACCCTTGTAGCAGTGCCACAGCCTGGCCACGGGACACACATTAGGCACTCTGCATGAGCTCTTCAGTACTTGATGAGTTTTCAAGACACTGTTAGATATGTACCTTTGTTTTTCTGTCTGAAGAACTGAAGGATTACAAGGCAACAATCTTCTTTCTTGTACATCAGCCCAGTGTTTCCCACTCCCAAGCCAGCAGGTGTGTAATGGAGGAGCTGAGCTGGTTCTCCTGGCTGCACCATTCACAGAAAGCTCCCTGGTAGGTGGGTGACATTTTCTCTAAGAGTCACCATCATGGGTCAGACAAAGACAAACAGTGAGGAGAGTCCACAGCAGCTCAGGGGGGCTCTCGCCAGGCTCGCAGATGTGGTGGGTCTGCTCCAGACTGTTGTCCCTCACTCCACAAACCTCTGCCAGGACCAGGGCTGGAGTGAGAGCTGGGAACTCAGGCTGAAACAACACTTCATCCAAACACACCCACAGAGTTCTTTGGGCAGAACAAAAGTCTAGTTCCCTGTTTGTTTTTTGTACAGAAGAAATACAATTCTGAAAAGCCTCTGTTGTTTTTCTAACAAGTCAAGCAGATGGATTGGAAATAGTATTTACTGTTTATTTCCTCAACATATCAATATGTGAGGAGCCAGTATAAATTAAGGTTTGACTGCAAACAAACCAACCCACGCCAAAGCAATAGAGTAAACATTGTTGTATTTTGTTTCAAGTCAATATTATGGGAATTTAGATGGCTGATGTTTCTGTTTTCACTGGCTATCTCTGCCTAGCTGAATTTTAAGCTCTACAATAGAAAAAAAAAATCATGGTTTAAAAGGTTTTGTGGAAAATTGCTTAGTACTTATTCTGCAGAACACCAGAAGTAACTTCAGAAGTTACAAGCTTTGTTTCAGAACTGTTACTTTTTTTTTTTACCATTTGAGAGGAACAAGAGTGGAGCCATCACCAGGTATGCTCTGATGGTGCAGTTTTATGATACAACAGGTTGCTCCTTTTTCTCATTCTTGGCTGCATGTTTGTGTTTTTTATTTTTCTGTACTGAATCCTTGACCTTTAAGGGAACCAGCTGAGAACCTCAAACCAGCAAAAAAACCACTACCAAAACATTGGATGGTTTCTACCAGGTTAGTTTCCCTGGCTGGCTCATTTTGGAAGACCAGTACTGGTAGGCAAGTTTCAGTGTGAGGAAGAGGATGGAGAGGCTGTGCATGCAGGGGGATGGAGAAGCACATTTGGCAGAAGTGAGCCATTCATTTGCCTAACTGAATTGTCAGATTGCTTGAACTCTGCATACCAAAACCCCAAAGTGATGTATGTCATGTTTGCAACAACTTAGCCTTATTAATTAAACTTGTAGTTGGGCAAATAAGTTAAGATGTCAGAGTTCTTGACTAATCTGTCTGGCCGTGTGCTTCCAGCTGTAGTTTTCCAAACAGCACATTGTGGAAATTGAGAACACATGAAACAAGGGAAAGTAAAAACAGTGAATTGGATATAGTCCCCAAATTATCCACTTATTTCAACAAACAAGAATCACATTGATGTAATATATGACTGGTTTCAATGCTAAAAGCAAATCAAGAGCTGGAATGTACTTTCATGGCTAGACAGTAAATATCTTTGAGTCCTTATAATCCATTAAATGGCAAGAGTATGTCTGCTTGTCTAAATGGAAGGAGACATCTCTCTACCACTGTCATTTACTCCTCCACTTCCTGGTTCTTTAACCTTTTTATTTTTTTTTTAAGTAGGGCCTCTTTTGTATGTATGAAACTACTGCTACTCCCTCAAGTTTTCCCCTGAAAGCTGAGTTAAAGTAAAATCCATGTACCAATGGATGCAGCTTTTCCAGAGTGAGTTGCCACCTTCTGGTATCAGAGGGTGGGCTGATGCAGAAGATGGGTTGAGTGGTACAAGGCTGGGCCACCTCTGCTGTCCTTTGTGTGGAAGGTATTTGTTGTGCTTTTAATCCCAGACTGTGAGGTTTGATTTCACCTCTTTGCCTAACGTAGCAGACAAATGCCACAGACCCAGCTTATTGTATCTGTCTGCCCAAAGCTTTATGATGAGGCAGACCCAGTGTTTTTTCAGGTAAATATCTTTAAGGTTGATGAAAGTTGGCTCACTTCAGGCCTGGGAAATAAATGTTTTTCATAATGCTTTAGCCCTGGCAGGGGGCTTTGGAAGTCTGCTCTAAGCCACAGGATGGGCATGGCTTGGAGAACCTGTGTGGCTCAGCAGTGTGTGCTCTGAGCTCAGGATGCAGAAAGGAGGTGGAGGTGGCACAGTGTCTATTTTTTCCAGTTTGTCTGCATCAAACTGATAGGAAATGACATTATCTCTCAGGGTGCTCTGGGAACATATTTTGTGTACAAGTGGAGATACTGAACATGGAGTGAAGGGAACGGATATTCAGTCTTGCTCTCTACACTCCACATCAGGGTGTTAGTTTCAATGTCCTGGCCCTCTCATTACCTTCAGATAGTCCTCTTATAAATCAATATGCAAGCAAAAGGTTTCTTCCCTTTTTCTCTAGTCTTCCACAGAATCCAAGAGTTGAAATTATTGCTCTGAAATCTACAATGTATGAGACACTGTCAGGTGACATATTACAAAATTGCTCGGAATTCAGAAGGTGGTTGTCCTACATGAATAACATTTCTAGAAAACTTACCAGCTGGCTGATGAAAATCTCTGCAAGACAGTTCTCCCACTTGCTCCTCAGCCTGTCTGTGCTTTACAGAAGATGTGTACCTGAGCGAGCTTATGGTACTCGGCATGGCTAGAGTGCTCAAATGATCCTATTTCAAGAACAGCTTTTTGAAGGACTGGAATGCCTTTATCCTAGCCTGCTCTGACAAACAAACAAAAAAAATGGACTTTTTGCAAAATCCCAAACAGCTGAACACAGTTGTGGAAGATTTTCATGACAGAGATGACAGAAAAGAAAACCTCTACATTTCCACTAAATTTCTAAATCCCAAAAGTCATCTCTTACAAGTCTAGTTCAGTAGCTGTCTGCAATTATTGCCTGAACAGTAATTGAGTCCAAGTGTCTGTCCAGTGGTGCAGTTCTTGGGCAGGAGGAGCATGCTGAGTGCCATACCCTGAGCTTTAGGATGAACGTGTCCGTGCTCCTAGCACACAGAATTCTTTGTCTCTGGGAGAACGTAGTTTGGATGCTTCTTTTGCTGGGCTCTTATCTGCCCTTGGGTTTTGGAGCCACTAAAACCTCTTTGGCAGGCCACCTCTTGTGCTTCATTGAAATATTAGCAAGTCATTAATCCAAACAGCAAATTACTTAGTGAGGCAACATCCAAATCTCACGTCTGAAGACTTTTTACGCTCTTAGTGTTGTAATTTCACATCAATAATACAAATTGGCATGCAGTCTTTATGCAAAGCTATATATGGCATTAGTGTGTACTGTTTGTTACAGACCAGAAATCATATTTCCATTAGTCACTTGGGTGGTTAGGAGTGTTATGAGTTGACTGACCCCTAAAACCATCTTTTAGAAAGAAAACACATGCCTTGTGCATAAAAAGCCAAGGCAATATTTATATTATTGAAATTGTGGACATTTGTAGCTTCAAAAAGTGCTACCTAGTGTTTAGTTCTAAGTCTGGAGGAATTTAAAACTAAGCAAATTTGAAGTTAAATATCTGTCTAAACAGCTTTTAAAGTAGCCTCATAATGGAGCTGTTTTAATTATCCTTTAATTGATCTCCTAACACCTAAGACTTTAAGGCTGTGGTGCTGCTATTTTCAGAGGTGCTGAGTGTGTACAGCTGCTGTTGCCTTCCCTTTGTGTCCTGGATGTTCAACATGTCTCCAAATGAGCACATGCAGTATCTGCTGCTACTGCTAGAGTACCAGAGTTCCAGTAAAAATGGCTGACATTTCTCTAGTCTGTTTCTGTAGCACTCAGAGGAATTGTTCAGTAGGTGTGTGTGCTCTGCTGTGATGTTTGGGTGGTAGGAAGAGGGGACCTGGATAACTGACCAATGGCTTTGCTGTGTGAGTGGTGTGGGCAGCCTGGGCTCATGCAGCTCTCTTCTACACTGCAATGTGCATGTAATGTGGACCTCGTGTGGCCTTCACAGCAGGATTGCCTTGCTTTGTCACCAATCAGGGAAAATCTTGCTAGAGGCTGGAAAAAAAATCTCTAAGCTTTAATAATTTTGCTTGAATCGGTTACAGAACTTAAACATGAATGACATCAAGCCTTTCCCACCCTCCAAAAAAATAATGTGCTAGCAAGTCAGTTCCCAGATCTTGATTCAATATTTCAGGTGTTCAAGTAGGTCTTGAGTAGCAGATTATTCCGTTGAACTCAAAAGCTGAAGCTTTTCTGTGTTCCACAATCATTCCCTAACATCTAGTTAAAATTGGTTTCTCTTTGCTGGAATAGCAATTTGTAAGGATTGCTCTCCAGTCTGACACTGGGACTTTGAAAACCTCTGGATAGTGGGAATTGGTTTGTGTCAAAGGGAAGTGGACAATTATTTCAAAGCTTTCATTTTCACAGGCTGTTACACTGCTGCAAATTAACAATTGCTGCAAGCTGACATGTAATTTAGAATATATGCTCCATGCACTTCTAGCTGAACGAAGCCCACTAAGATATATGAAAAGAATGATGTAGCTCTGAGTGATGTGTGTGTGTTCAGACTGGAAAACGCTGGGCTATTCCCATTCAAAATACCACCATAAATGTGCATGGTTAGGCTCTGGTAAGCCAAGGTGTAGAATGGTAAAGTTACTGCTTTCAGAACTGTTAAAGAGCTCTTTCAGGCAAGAAGGCACGTGCAACTGTAAAGCTGCCCTCACCCAAAGCCTTTGAAATATAAAACTGAACTCAGACCACCAAGAATTATTAGGCATGCCAGCTAATGTTTACAGCAGTGTAGTCTTCATGTTTTCCATGCATGACTTGTGATACTTTATTAAATATCTGTCAAGTGGCAGAGTTGGCTTTGATCTTGCAAATCTGAGTATCTTCAACTTGGTTGTCTTTTGTTTAAACGGGCAAGTTAATAAAAAATAATAGCTTTCATTGTTGCTTCCTACCTCAGGAATATAGTGCTGAAGTCTCTGTTGTCAAGTTAGAGTCAAGAATGTCTTGCCACTAGTACAAATATAAAAGAGCAAGCAGGAGTTTATTTATAGAGATATAGCTATTGCAGACTTCTGAACAACAGATTAAAGGAACTGTTTGCTATTTCCTTCTGCAACGAATGTTTTACTAATTATAAGCTATCTCTTTTCTCTCCAAATATCAAAAATGTGAAGAAAACAAATGTTTAGCAAACTAAGCACTGAATTTATATTTCCAACCATTCTGTGGCAAAATGTGCCTTGCATTCACAGCAGGCTCTGCATGCTCTGTATCCATGTGCCATGGGAATCCTAAGTATGTGTGGCAGTACAGGCAGAATAACTGTAGATTTTTGAGAAAATGACTAGGAGCATCACTTACTAACAGTAAATAAAGTAACTTCTATGCAGCAATCTTCAGCTGCTCAAAACCACAGTTTACCTCTGAAGTGGAAGATGAAGTTTGCTTCTGAGGGTGTAAAAGATACTCATCCAGGTGCATTTCCTCTGCAGGATGATCTTTCAGCTGCTTGTTTAGCAGCCAAGTATAGAATGGTTCATTTGGGTGTAGAAATTCCTAATATTTTGCATGGGATAAGATAAAAATGTGTCTGTCTAGATACATAGTCCAGGTATTTTATTGCTAGCACAACTAGAAGACACTAAATAACACAACTAGTTCTGTTATGGCTTTTCAAGCTGCCAAGCACTGACCTCAGCCTCTTTGCAGGGTGGCACCATGGCTCAGAGTGAATGTCTGGTATGAACACCCTGCAACTGTGGTTTTAGATTCAATACCTGCTTTGTCCAGAAATCTCATACAGGTTTTCCAGGCCAATATGCAGAGACCCAAAGCATCCCAAACAAAAGAGGTGATGTTTTCTTGTGCCAGACATGCAATTTATCATTCATTGTGGCAGATTTAGTTTTCACACCATGGGATCAGGCTAGTAGAGCAGAGCCCTGTAGTCCACTTCTTTAATTAGCACTTTATTTTTACACCATGTTGGTAGGGAGAGAGCTGTAGCCACCAGGAGAGAGGTGGAACCCGAATTTTGTAGTCATTGTACTCTTAACCTTTTCTTCTCAGCACAATGTTGGCCTCTCTTCTCTCTTAGCTTCCCAAGGCTTACATTTTGAGCATGTGCATCACTTCTGTCAAAGAAAACTTGTAAACTGATGCCATAAAATCATTCTTGAAGGTCTAACACGTAGTGTAGTTATTCCAGATAGTCCCAAAGAGTCACGAGAGCAAAATACTAGCACAGCAGAAACCCAACTTGTAATACCTTATTGGGTGACTTTAGGTAAGTTACTTTGCCTGAGTCTCAGGCTCCCTGTCTATTAAAGAATAGTGCTTTGTAGAAGTACTTTAAGATCTGCTGATGAAAACTATTTTCATGCTTTCTGTTGTGGCTGTGGACCCTTTTCATGTGGGAAATCCTGCATAGTTATACATGTACTCATCATAAAAACAGCAAAAAAAGAATCCAAAGAGCTGTGCATTTTTTTATCACTGATAGTGTGCATTGCTTAGAGGATCTAATATTTTCAAAAATAAATAAAAATAGAAGGCATTTTTTAAGCAGCTTGTGTTCAAAGGCTATAACTCACAGCAAGTCTGTGCATTTTGAACAGTTTATTTGCAAGAAAACATTCTAAAGCCATTAGGCTGCTGCTGCTTCAAATCAGCATGGAGACTTAAAGGTTCAAGAGAGGAGAGGATGGTGAGAGTTTTGCAACCATAGACTAATATATTTTAAAAGCAATACTGTTTTTTAATATGTGGAAGACCTGTAAAAGTGCAGGCTTGGAAGGTAAAACTACCTTCATGTTCACTGCCAGGATTCACCTGCAGGTTCACAGAACTACCAAGGCTGGAAAAGACCTTTAAGATCATCAAGTCCAGCCTATGACCAACACCACCACACCATCTAGACCATGGCACTAAGTGCCACATCCAGCCTTGCCTTGAACACATCCAGGGATGGTGCCTCCACCACTTCCCTGGGAAGTCCATTCCAATGTCTAATCACCCTCTCTGTGAGGAAGTGCTTCCTAATATCCCACCTAAACCTCCCTTGGAGCAGCTTCAGGCTGTGCCCTCTTGTCTTGTTGCTAATTGCCTGGGAGAAGAGCCTGACCCCACCTGACTCCAACCTCCCTTCAGGTAGTTGAAGAGAGTGATAAGGTCCTCCCTGAGTCTCCTCTTCTCCAGGCTAAATCTCCAGGTTCCTGGGTTCTGGGATTTCACTGTTCTCAGAATAATGTCCTGAGCATTTTGGCTGGCTGGATAATTCATTTCTGTGTATATTAAAAGGGATGAGTTAACATAAACAGACCTCTAAATACTTTGATTTTTTTCTAGATAAATCTGAGTTCCATCACCAAAATAGTTCCATTTTTTCTTTGGATGTTAGATGTTCCAAGTCTTTCCCATTCCAAAAGCACTGCATTTCAGTGTTTCATATCCAGTTTTATAAGGAATCACCTCTTCCATGCTTATCTTGGAATTAGTATTGGTGAAGCAATTAGTATTGGTGAAATAATTAGCATTGGTGAAGTACCCTTCCTTTCCTAGTTGCACCCTGCATTGCTGTGTGAATTTGGGGTACTTTGGGGTGTGCACTGCTTGATTACTCTTTATTCCTTTGACATGGCAAATGTGCCAGAATGACACCAAGGTGTGCCAGAAAAAGAGGGAGGCATCCTCATTCCCCCATTTCTGAGTGGAATACAAGGAACTGTTGCTAAAGCCTGTGATCACAAAGGGGAGAAGAGGAGTGGAGAAAACTAGCTTATAGTCAAGATTTATTCCTATACACATAAGCATGCAAAAGTTCAGCCACTTGAACTTTGGCAAATTTGACTCTGACTTGCACACAGCTTCTGAAGGCTACAAAGAGGTAGCCTTTAGGGTTGGAAGAGAAATTTGGAAGCTAGCTTCATGGTGTTCCAGGCATGTGGTGTGGAATGTGCTAGGCTAAGCTCTCCCAATGCAAATGGAAATCTGGTGGTGTAGGGAGGTTTGGGAAGCCTTTCCTTGTGTGGTTGACACGTTGCTCTTATGGACACCTGTGATTTTTACAATGAACAATGTGTAATGTCTCTTAGCACCTCCACCTCCTGTCTTATTGTAAGGATTTCAGCCTTCATTTAAAACAAAGCTTTCACTCTTCTGAGTTACAAGAGAAAAACTTGGAGATGTAGGCCCAGCTGTCAAGGTGCCAACCACTTGTCACATGTAATTTCACTACTTAAACATTAGAGAAAATAGCATTATGTAGACCTGTCTGGGTAGTGCTTTCTTATTCCATTGCACTTCTTTGGTAAATGAGGTGTCCTTTTGTTTCCACACATTATTTAATGTGTTACTCATCACTTTTTGACCTCACCAAGATGAAGAATTAGTCAGATTGCTGTGTGTATAAGTGCCTCATGACTCTGTTCCTTCCAGTTGGGTCAAATGAGATGCGTTTCAGCTCTTCAGCGCGTGGCTAAATTTACCCAGTTCTGCATGCTTGATTTGGCAAAACCATATGGACTTTTTGATACATTCCTCAGATCTCATCTGAATCCGTTTCAAAAGTCTATATTCATGAGTTGTACCCACTGTTCAGTGGGAGGTGTAGAAGAACGACGCCTATTTTAGGTGGAAGATTTCCTGTGAATGTGCTTGTCTAGGACGAGCTCTACCCTGAAGCTGCAGTCTGAAACTGCAGAAAGGGCCAGTCCTGTCCTCCTGGGCCTCCCCTGAGGTTGGGGCCAGGGGTCAGTGGCCAGCTCAGGGATGGAGCTGAACAGGATTTTTTTTTTCTCTGTCCTTTGAGCTGAGCTTGTGGGAACAGAGCTCTTGGGTCTGATCTAGAGTCTCTTCTGCTGCAGAGCGAGGATCATAGAACCATAGAATGGTTTGGGTTGGAAGGGACCTTAGAGATCATTCAGGTCCAACCCCCCTGCATGTGCAGGGATGCCTCCCACCAGATCAGGTTGATCCAAGCCCCATTGAACCTGCCCTTGAAGACTTCCAGGGATGGGGCTTTCATAACTTCCCTGGGCAACCTGGATGTGCAGCTGGAGATGAAAAGAAGAGCTGGAGGCAATGGGGCAGGGAGGGGTCCCAGGTCAGGTTTAGCTGACTGTGTGACTGCACCTTGGCTTTTGCTGGGGGTTGTGTGGCTGATACAGAAGAATGGAAAATTCCCTTTTAACCTGTTAGGCGGGATTTCTGCAGGAAGAAAAAAAATGTATTTGCTAAACACAAGCTGTGAAGCAGCTGACAGATCAATCCCCAGCGATACGCCTGAAGATCATCCTGCGGGACAGTAGATGTTTAAAGCATATCCTGTTCCCTGAGCAGTTTGCCCTGAGGATGAAAGCTGGAGATGTCTTCCTGCCTTGCCAGTTGAGCTTCCAGAACACCAGCAGCACAAGGCAGGCTCAGCCCTGCCTCCGCCGAGCTGCAAAAGCCCAAGGGGAGCCAGCAGCATGTAGCCCAGGCAGTGGATGTCTTTGTCAATAAAACACTGCTTTTTTTCTCTGAATGCAGACATCCTGATACATAAAGGTGCAATAATAAGATATTGACAGAGCTATGAGCTGTTTAAAAAAATGCACAGGAGAATAGTATTAGTCTCCTTTGTTTTTCAGATGTAACAACTGTGTGAATTGCCTTGTAATTGCTTAAATATACTTCTTATTCTTTGGAGAAATTCTAGAACTGTAAGGAGGGTTTTTGCCTGTCTGTAGGCATAAGAATAGATTATTTGTAGCTGAAAGGAGTGAGCTCAGCCCAGAATGTATGAACTAGAGGGCTGCTAGAACAGTCTGCAAGGTCTGACATTAGAGCTAAGACAATCTAAAAATTAGCTGATGTAAAAAATACATATATAAGAAGTCATATTTTCTCTCCTGTTCCCCTAACCATGTGATACTGGTGAGGGCTCAGTGGCTCATTTGCCCTGTGGTGAGCTGATTCAGGGAGCTAAGCTGGCAGAGAACCACTTGCTGTTTTTATATAGTTAGCTGTCTCATTTTCTATACTGATTCACCACAAAGTGAGACAAACTCCAAAGCCAGGAGAGAGGAAGCAGAGTGTGGGCAGAAGAGCAAAGAAGGGGAGCCAGCAGGACACCACCTTTCAGTTGCAGCTCACTTTTATATTGACTTCAAAATCTCCTTAAAATTTCATAGTGTGTTATCTATTTTTAATTTTTGGGTGATAGTGTCAGCCTGTGAAAATACAAGTTTCTTCATCAAGTAATTGTCCAAATAAGTATGAAAAGTGTCTCCAAACTCATGGGGGTTAAAATTGGAATGTACTTATGTATGTGCCTGGGATTTTGGCAGGGTTTGGAAGAACATCAGTATACAGGAAATCTTTTTTTAAAAATAAAATGAGAATTGTTGGCAAATCTGTGCCTAAACTGAAAATGTAGAAACAATTAACTTAGAATTGAATGCAATATTTTGTTTCACATAAAACATTTTGGTTCGAGCTTTTAACTACTTTCCAAGTTTCCGATCTCCTCTGCTCTGCTGTAAAATTCAATCTGAACTTGCAAATACTTTGTTTACTCCAGAATTTTATTTTATTTTTTTTTCCCTTTTGGAATATAAACTATGCATTTTTGCTGCCAGCTATAGCTTCTAATGCAGGCTTATGAAGCTAGGCCACTTCCCCTGCCATACGCTGTCAGTGAGTCAGGACTGCGGGTGGAACTCGAGTTTTGTTGCTGCCAAGGATAAAAACATGCTGCTTTATCAGAGCAGAAAACTTCAGGGCATCGTTTTTTATCATCAAAAGTGAAAACCAGTGGTTCAGCATTTTGGTTTTTTTTTTTTGTATTGCTGATGTTTTCCATCGTTCGAATTAAGAATATTCGGTGCAGGCAACAGTTTAAGAGCACCAAGACCCATCCAAATAGAGAGATCTCAGTGTGCTGAGAGCTTTGTCTTCATCCATGAAGACACCAAGACACTTAACTCTGTTAGTCATCATGGTGGTTTCAAAAGTGAGTGCTTGTTGCTTTGCGGGTGCAAACCCAAAGAAAGCTGAATTTTGCAGAAGATCACAGAAGTCTAGTATCCGGTTGTCTGAACTGACACATTTTCTGGAAACTCCCCTAAAATCTGGGCTAAAATTATTTCTTTTTGATGCTGAAATCACAGCTGTGACAAATATTCAGCCTTATCTATGATTCATGTGTTGTCTCAGAATGGGAAGTGTTAGAGGAGCACAATTTAGTAACTTTTGTTTACTTCCCCCTAGTTCAGCATTTCTAATTTAACATGTTTTCTCTGGAGTAGGTTAGCTACAGAACAAACCCATTATTACCTGTCTATATCTGACACTTTGCCATTTGTTCAACCATTCTCTGCTGCCTAGTTATAAAATATTCAGCTTCTTGTAACGTAGCCAAGCTGGGGGGACATTTTCTGTATTAAATGTTGCAGAATTCACCTACGGTCACATATTTTTTACATCAGAGTACTTTCTTGTTTTGAAACATCTCCCAGTTTATCTGCAAAATGGAATAGAGTCATAGAATGGTGAAGGTTGGAAGGGACCTTAAAGATCATCAGGTTCCAAACCCTCTACTATGAGCAGGGACACCTCCCACTAGACCAGGCTGTACAAAGCCTCATCCAACCTGGCCTTGAGCATCTCCAGGGATGGGGCTTCCACAGCCTCCCTGGGCAACCTATTCAAGTGCCTTCTGACCCTCATGGTGAAGAACTTCTTCCTCATGTCTAACTGAAATCTTCCCTTTTTCAGTTTAAAACCGTTCCCCCTTGTCCTATCACCATCTTCTTGGGTGAAAAGCCCCTCCCCAGCTTTTCTCTAGCCCTTTCAGGTACTGGAAGGCTGCCATAAGGTCTCCCCAGAGACTTCTCTTCTCTAGGCTGAACAGCCCAAACACTCTCAGCTTGTCTTCATAGCAGAGGTGCTATAAATATCTTTCTCTCTCTGTTGGCAGTTGCAACATTTCTTTGAACCTGAATGGTGACCCCCATCTCCACGTGCCCAGCCCCCAGAAGGTAAGACAGTGCTGGACACTTTCAGTTGTAGGTTTTCATGTCTCAGTTCTGCTTTTCACTGATATCAAAATAGGGACCAAGACCCGTTTTCCTGTTCTGCTGCTTGTCCCTCACCATTTGGGTTAAAAGCACATTATTCCTGTACATCTCCATGCCCAGCTAATAGCTTAATTTGAAAACTTTTCCATTTATCAAAGCCTCTCACCCCGGTTCGGTGTGCGCTTGAAAGTTGTACTTCCTGTAATTTGTTGCCTTTTGGTTCCTTTTAAAACATTTCAACATATTAGAAACTAAAGATTGGTTTCCTGCACGTAATAGTTGACTTTTTGGTTGAAATACTTTTGATTTGCGTTTGAGAAAGAAGTCTTGGTGGTCTTTCATGCAATTATATCCGCAGTAGCTGCTGGGGTCTAAAAATGAATATATATTTAATTGCAAAACTGTCAGCCTAACCAGTCACTTCAGATGAATGCTGACTGTTCTCTCCCTTGGTATGAAATAATGTGTATTTTAAAGCTGAGATTTTTCTTTTCTGTCTGCCCCTCATGGTCATTAGAAAATTGTAAATGAAACCTCGTTATGTTGAACAGCTGGTAGTTGTATTTAAAAATCTTGTGTTAAATGAATTAGCTGAGTTAAAATCTGTATAGTGGGAGCCCAGAGTGGTAACACAGCCACTCAGGTCTTAGCTAGAACAGCTGAGTACAAGTGAAAATATGGCTAGGATAAAACATGAGTTTTGCTTGGGCATTGTTCTCATGAGCAGGACTTATTTTAATGACTTGCCAAACCTACGTTATTAAAAGTCATATGGTAGCACTTGTAAGAGTGGTCAAAATGATGTGCATTACAGGGGTTTTCTTGAATTAGGGCAGCTTTTGTTCTCCTGCTCACAGTAATGGCATTTCATTTAAATGAAAGCACGTCACGGTGAAGTTAAAATGTAGTTCATCATATTTAACTGAGGTATTGGCAAAAAGAACAAATTTGTGGCTGGTTTTATGCAGAATGTGTCTTTTATGTGATAGGAGGAAAGGAAAAAAAATCCTTTCAAAAGGGGAGTTTATGAATGCTAGTTCTTCTAGGGGGATGTTGAAAAGCTCAGTCAGAGATGAAGGATTCAGGTCTTTGCTTTTCACTGTGATACCTCAACCCTGCTCTTTGGAGGGTTCCCCTAGGAGAAAAGGGGTGAGGAGCAGTGAGGCTGGGAGCTCTGTCTGCCCCTCTGCTTGTCAACCTTCACCAGAGGAGAATCTGGCTCCACACTCTCTCCTTTCAATGTGGGATTTGAAGCTGCTTAGAAAACACATCTGACTTTCCTTTTTTTTTGGTATTGTAAACTGTGTTTTTGCGTGAGTTTTCATGAAAATTTTAGATGAATTTAGATTTTTTCAAAGGAAAGCGTTCGAGGCAACTTACTATTTTGTGAGTCAAAATCAATTTGAAACTAGTTGCAAGTAGAATGGCTGAGATCATGTGATACTTCTCAAGTCATAGACAGCTCCATTTGTTCAAGAAATGCTTTCATCTGGTTTCTCAAGGGGAATAGTAACTTCTTATGAACTGTTTAGAAGAGATCCAGTGTCAAAGTGGCTGGTGGCAAAGTTCCATTATTTCAGCTTCCAAACACATTTTCAACCCAGAGTAAATGTGTTGCTGATGAATAGAACACCATTGGATAAGGTGTGTTGAGCAGGAGGTTTTAAAGGTTGGGATTTAAATATATTCCATGGATGATTTTCCCAGCACCACCCCCTGTGCTATAGCAGAGGTGGTGAGGTGGGAAGGAGTAGCAGGTAGAGTAGCAGGTTGCCCCTAAGAACTTCTCATGCTGTGGCACGTCATGATGAATTGAGTCAAGAACAAAAGAAAGCACTACAGTGTCTGGCCAGCTCTGGGTTGTAGAACTTGCACTCAAGACTCTTCTTCTGCTTTCCCAAAATACTCATTTTTTTCAGTTCTACCAGGCCCCCAGAGTTTGAAGTTACAGGGGTGAGTAAAAAGCTGTTACTGTCTTGTTCCCTACACACGCCAACACCGTGTGCTGTGCTCCTTGTGACACAGACTATTATCACAACTAGTGGTTTTTGTTTGTCTTGGAGGGTCTTGCTAAGTTTTACTTGTGTAGTTCATAGTATTTTAAATAAAATGACAAACTTTCACAATAGTTTTTACTGGTCCCTTGGTATTTGGTGTTCCTGAGGTTTAGGGAGATTTCCAGTATCCTTCTAACAAGCTTAACATCTGTTGTATGGGTGGTGACCACTTTTTGAAATGGCATCCTTACTCAAACACCCCAAATCCTTAGCTAATGTGACCAGGTAAGGAAATGACATTAGAGTTGAGTCTAAAATCATTCAGCCAAAAAAAGAGAATACATTAATTTATCACAGTGTGTGCAATATAAGGAGAATAACATGGATCCTTTTGTTCATGTTCAAATCACGACGTCTGTATGATTACATGGAGAATGTAATTTGTTTTTCATTGATAAAACTCATGAAGATTTCAGAGGCCTCATTAGGCCTCATCCCTATTTTGCTGTTACATTGAAGTCTACAGAAAATGGCTAATTGTTCTGCAGAAAAACAAATGAGGAGGAACATCTTGCAGAAGTAAGAGATTCTGAGAGGAGAGTAGGAACAACGTGAAAATGTTAAGGCCCAAATGTTGGCAAGGCGTTTGGAAGACAGGAGGTGGTTTCACTGTGCTATTTTGTGCATGGAGCCTCCTAAAAGTTATTTCTCATGGATCTGCAAAATAGAGAGGACTTTAGGTTAAAGGAATAGCAATGAATCATTCATGAGATATTATCTACGAAGATGGATTGGTTCCATCTGTTACAGTAATAAAAATAATAATGCTTAGCAATTACATAAATGCTTTACAGGTTTTCAGTGTGCATCACAAACATTAATCTAAGATCTAGCCCATAGCACAGTTTTTAAGAGCTTGTAAAATGGCTTCAGCTTATACATACTGGTTTATTTATTTATTTATTTCTAACAAGGAAATTTGTTGTAATAGAGTTTTTAAACTGGTTTAGAGAATTGAGATGTAGCTCCTTGGTCTAAGACACTAGATGAAGATAGCCACCAAATTACTTTCTTTTACTTCTGTTAAGTTACTGCAAATGTCTAGGAAAAAAATACAGCTCTACAGGCAGGTGTTCATTAACATAAAAATGATGGAAGAGCCTTCCAAGATGCAGTACCTGCATTATCTCAGTTATTTGTTAATCTCATTTTTTGTGTGTCCTGTAAGGAGCTCAGTAATTGAGGGGCAATGTACTCTGAAGCAGAGTATGGTCTGATAGCAGTTCTGTTCTGTCCATGTGTTACAGTTCAGTTCTATAGGCTCGTGCCACCTGAAAAAAAATTATTACTTCTGTTCAATCCAGTAAGAAATTGGATATACAAAGTTGTGGTTTCCTATAAAAAAATGCTTTAGATGCAGCCTAATTTGCCTAACAGCATGAGCATCAGATCTAATTTAGTTCTGTTTGGTTTTTAATTTGAATTCTTGAAAAATAGGTGGTGATAACTTCAGGCTAGAAAAAAATATATCTATTGTGATTGTCTGATTTTCTCCCTAGCCTACAAAGGTGTGGTAAAATAGACAGGAGTTATAGTAAATGCAGTGTAATAAATAGCTGTCTACTGATATTTTGAGCATGTCTATAGGCTATATGAATATATAGATCAATATACAGTGTTACACTTGGGGTGAGTTACATATGTGTCTTGAAGATGGCTCCTTTGCAGTATAACCTGTGACTTTAAAAGATAAGGTGCCCTGTGAGCTGTTGCTTTGTAAATCTGTTTATCTATATATGTCGTAGATTAGACGTGGGCTTTGCAATATGACTTGACTGAAACAAGTGACATAAATTCCATTAGCTGTGGTCAAAAGTAATGTCTGTATTGACAATTTGAATGAGGTGGATTGTGTGTCTTGACCTGCCAGATATTTGGTTTGGGAACATTGAATGCATTAGACTGTGCTAGATAATAGGTTTTAATACAACTAAAACATCCGTTTGCCAAAACAAGATATAATTTCCTTAAGCAATATTCTGTTAATTCATATATAATGAGATTAATTAAAACAGCTGGGGAAAAAAATATCCAGTGTTTCACAGACAGAGCAAATGATGAGTACGATGTAGTCGGACCCAAGCGCTGGTAATAATTTATGAAATAGAGCAACAGTTTGTTATCAGTGCTAACTCTACCCTTTTAATCATCGATGACCTGGAAAGCAGTTCTCTAGTCTCATTATCCAGGCTATCTGGGTTAGTGTTACACAGCACACACTGCACACGGAGGAAGTGATTAGCAGTGCAAAGTCCATCTCGTTTGGTAACTCCCAGATGCTGCTTGGCATGTTCTGCCAAGCTCAAGCTTCCCAGGCCACCTCCTGCTCCATGCTGCAGCCTGTCTGGCGTCCTCACCTGGACATCTCTGTGGGTCCCACCTCCCCTCCAGCCCTTCTCTTAGGAGGCATCACTGCTGAGGCATCTTCAGTCTGTGGGGTTACCCATCTGGGAGCTGGAATAAGGCAGCTCTGGGGTTAAGAAGCCTCTGCCTCTCTGTGTGGTTCTGGGGTTCTTTGCTGAACTCTCTTCACAGCTGCCAAACTAGGGCTAAAAAGAATTATTGCTTGTAACACACTTCTTCCCTGCCTCCTTCAAAGCATGAAGTACGTGGTAGAAATCCCTTACTCCAAGTGTGTATCAGCAGGTTTCCTCAGCCATTTGAGAAGGATGCTAATCCTCCAGACTGCTATGGAAACCTGCCCAAAACTCTACCTGAATGGAGGATGGAGCTCCCATGGTGTGAACGTTGTGATGTATTTTTCATACAACACTGATAAGAGTTAAATTTTGGTGGTGTTCCTCTCATCTGGCTTGTTTTCATACACCAGGGCATTAGAATAAATGCTTTCAAGTTGGTGGGGCAGAAGAGCTTTGACAAACCAGTTCCTGCTAATCTTGCTTTGAGGTGGTTAGATCTCCTGGCCCCAGAAGTCTGCCCTGTTTTTCTGCCAGAGCTCGCCAGCCCATGCCAGGACTGGCAGGAAGGAAAATGCACTCTGTCATAACTGGAGTCTTGGCTCCAACCTGCTCTCATCAGCAATTTAAACCAAGATGCCACTCTGTGAACAGGGTTAGCTGAGACATCAAACACCTTCTGTTCTTCTGCCCCTCTTGGAGGTGTTGTATCTCGCAGAGGATAGCAGGGTGGATGATTAGAAATCATAATATTAAACTGCAGCTCAAGGTTTCCCACATGCCTTGTTCCAGGTAACCTTCATCTGCAAAATCTGTAGTTAGGCTAGTAAACAATTGGTTTGGTATTTATTTTTGATCTATCCTTTCTTTCCTTAAAAACTGGTAGTTATAGCTGAGAGTGTTGTCCCAAAGGGCCAAAATAAGTCACCGAATTTTCCTGAGAAAATGATCCTAGGCTGTAACTGCTCAGATGGGATCTCAGCACATAACAGGGTTTCAGAACATTTTAAAAAAATGAGCCACTAAATACCAGTACTGTTGGTCTAGAGTATACAAGTAACGAGCTGTGTTCCACAGCAGGATGATATGCAGGGCTGAGCTGCAACATAGGCTAATACATTAGGCTGTTTATCTTGTAATAATGGCATGATAATTGTGGTAACATCAGAAATTACTATCATTCTTTGCTGAGAAATTGCTTGTTACCATCCTCTTGTTTATATATGCCTGTGATAGTTCTGAAATTATTTACAGGGCTATTCAGAGGCTTCCTCTTATTAACTTTCTAGATTCTACTTAAAAAAAAAAAAAGAAAAGCTTGTGTTTATGAGTGTAAAATTCTTGGTTATTTCTTACCTGTGCTGAGTTGCCTTTTATACATCTTCCCAGTGTTGTGCAGTTGTGAGTAATATTGAGCAGGTGGTTTTCTTTCTCTTTTTAGTGTAGATCCAGTGCCTTGTCTTGTGAAATGTGATGGGGGGGAAAGGTATTAATGACTAATAGGAAATAATCTGTGGTTACACTTCTCATCCCATTCTTTTTTCCTCGGTGATGATCAGTGTGTGTTCTAGTTGTTGCTATTGAATGTGGGGTTATCAAACTGCAGCATTTTGAGCTGATTAACAAAAATGGCTTGTTAACCTCTGAGTAAAGAAGAGCTGGTCACCTTTAGTGGAATATCCTGTGAGTGTCTATCCCTCCTAGGAGGTATTTATCCAGCAGCAATCAGAATGTTTCTCCAGCCTGAGAACTTTGAAATGCTGGTACTCATGGCTGACATTTTTGCAATGTCTTCAGAAGGCAAGAAAGGCTGGTTTGGGGAAGATAAAGCTGGAAACAAATCCTGAATTGTTTATTGCTCCTGCCTACATCCTGATGATATCTCAGGTTATCAGGTCATAAATTATTAGAAGCCTGAAGACAAACTCCAGGGACCCCCCCCCAGCAAGCAGTTAGCCAGTATTTTCCATGTCATGAAGACAGAAGGAAGCACTGTCTTATTGTGATCTTGAGCTGCAAGTGAAGCAATTATAATTATTCATGACAGAGGGACAACTTGCTTTTGTCTTTAGTAGGCATACACAGAACATTAGGTTATAACTACAAAAGAAATGATTTCTACATCCTTCTGTGCTTTGCAACATTTTGGTGATGATGTAGTTGACTTAGTCTAACTGAACGGTACCTTCATGTGGAAATTGAGGTGAAGGATCACAAAGTGACCTTAAAATCAGTGGAGAACTCCAGGCTTCCCAACTTCTACTTTCTTCCTTCAATTGACATTGCCAAGAGAAAGCATAACGGGAGTTACGTGATAGAAGTTTCCATTAGATTCTCTTTCAAAAAAATCAAAATAGGGTCATTTGGAGAATAACCTTTTGAACATAAAATGTTAATGGCTGCTGAGGTCTGGACAGGACAGATATGCTCCATTTGCACAGCCTTAGCTTCAGGTTATCAGAAGTACATGAAACACAGGCAGCTGCAAAGTAACTCATTACCCCACGGAAACAAAAATGTCCCACACATTCAAAATTTCACTTGAAGTTCCTCACTGTTAGGGTTAGACCTTTAAAAATGTTTCTGGAACATTCTTACAATTATCAGCGATATCATTTGAGCAGAGTCACAATCGTGTAACGAAGACTAGTGCAAATGGCTCCTAGGAGATTGTTCATCAGGAAAAGGGAGTGTTGTGGTTTGGAGTGTGAGGTTGGCTGATTTTATTTTAGGCAATAACATTTCAGCTTGAGGATTGTGATCTTTGACTCCCTGTGCTGTATGACTGGTCACACAAGTCTTGTTTCTCCTCCATGGAGAAGACAGGATGATTTGAGCTCTTTATGCATAAAGATTAGTGAATATTGGGGTGTAGGTGTGGGCAGGGTTAATCACCTTTGCACAGTGTGGGAAAAAGAAAAGCCAAGAGTCTCTTTGCTTGTGCATTTGTTGCTGGTGTTTAAGAAGTGTGCCAAGGGAATTTGTGATTTGGGCAAAGGTTTTTCTGCTGATCAGCCTGCATATCTTCTGGATGCCTGTCCTAACTGCTGTTAAATACCAGCACTTCCAAAAGACAACGAGTGAGCCTGTGGGATAGATGGGCTACAAGAATCCTGCTAGTGAGGAGCTTTGAAGGCATCTGCATGTTAAAAGTGAAGTTTCTCTCTTGAAATTGTGTTTAGACTAGCTGGTTTTTTTTTGTTTTGTTAATGTTTCTTGTGCCTTTCTGGCAATTCTTGTTTCTTAAAGAAAATGTATATAAAAGGTGGAGTGAGAGAAGGGGCAGACCCATTTCCAGAATGTATTTATGATTTAGCAGGACTGAAAGAGAAGTGAGTTTTGGTAGTGCATGCCCAACGACAACCATGAGACTTTACAAACTAGTAAAAAAAGCATTGGAAACTGTGATGGACACTGAAGGCAGAAGTTATCCTGGTGATTTGGCTGCCTGCCATTCTTTTACTGTCTTTTGCTAATTATGTGTGGTGGTGCCTGGTGGTTGCTCTGGAAAATACACAGCTTCATGAATGGTGTCTTTTATTACAAATGGAACTGTCAGATTTTATTTAGTGACCTTAATTCAAGTGCTCACCCCTGATACTCACATGACAAACACTGTGACCTCTGGTGTGCATCTATTGGGTTAGGAGAGGCAGAAGGAGTCAGCCTTGTGTGTGCTTGGGCCTATTTGTGAATGTTTCCCTTGAGGGGAAATCCCACATTCCTACAGGTCCTGGATAAAGCCTCTCATTTCATTTCCCATGAGGCAGCAAAGGAAATAGCAGTTATTCCCTGGAGAGTGGAGCAGTTCCCACTCAATGACTGTCAGTGCTAAAGCTCAGTGCTAAAATAAATGCTCCCCAGTACATTGAAGTTGAAAACACAGCATTGTAAAGCTGCTGGAGATAGTTAGCAGTATCAAGGCAGCCTTCTAAGTGAATTAAATGAAAGAATCAAGAGTAAAACATCCATTCAGGGGTGCACTGCAGCGTGGGTGTGGGGAGGGACAGATGGAAAGGGTAAAATCAGCTGAAAGGAAGAGATGTTCCCAGCAAAATGGCTCAAAACGACTTCAAAGAACAAAAGTAGGGAACCCACGTTGGATATATGACTTAATTTACAGAAATTTTGAATGGTTAGATAACTGGAGCTTTACCATTAAATTAACAGTGCAAAACCAAATGTTTAACAAGCTTTATTACCTGAATGGTGTGTGTGCCCCCCTTCTGCAAGACCCTGGCTCATTTTGCTGTTACCCTTTGCTAATGTCTTCATTTCTAGTCAGTTTGGATCTAAACTATCTGCCAACTCTGTGAATTCCAACAAGCATTGGCATGAGTAATGAGTCAAATATTAGAGCAGCATTATTCTTTGACAGTTCTAAAAGGATTATATAACCAGAATTTTAAATAATATTTTTGAACTGTGTAATTTAAAAGGTCCTCGTGTTCTGTAAATGGTTTAATTTTTCATACCATTTAATTGACATTGCAAAAGAATCATTAAGTCGATGATGATTAAACCAGCACTTTTATGGATCAAACTCTCTTTTGGGAGAAATTTAGTCATCATGAAAGAAATACAGACATATATTTTGAAGATGCTGCAGTAGAAGCAGGGACTGAACGGACTTTCCAATACATCTGTGCCATTGTGTCCAACCTGGAACTCTCTTCTAGTCTATCCTGAGGTCAAGTCAACACTGGATAGTGAGGAAAAATTCTGTTGTGCCTTTGCAGCCTGACACTCACTTGAGAAGGAGAGACTGATTTCACCCATGTGGTTTCAGCCCAGTTTGAACCAGAGTCTAAAGAAGTGAGAATGTAATTAAGTTATTAAGCCTATTCTCGTGTTGTTATTAAGCTGCTTAATTTTCCTTATAGTAAACTTCTGCACTCATTAAAAGTAAAGAAGTTTTGCTTGGTTTTGTGTTAAGTTTCAAAACTGCATACCTGAGGGAGCTGCTACAGATCTATAGACTTTTTCTTTTTAGAATCATAGAATCATTAAGGTTGGAAGGGACCTTAAAGATCATCAAGTTCCAACCCCCCTGCCATGAGCAGGGAACCCTACCACTAGACCAGGTTGCACAAAACCTCGTCCAACCTGGCCTTGAACATCTCCAGGGATGGGGCATCAACAGCCTCCCTGGGCAACCCATTCCAGTTCCTCACCTCCCTTATAGTGAAGAATTTCTTCCTAATATCTAACCTAAATCTCCCCTCTCTCAGTTTAAACCCATTACCCCTTGTCCTATCACTGTCTTCTCTGATGAAAAGCCCCTCCCCAGCTTTCCTGTAGGCCCCTTTGAAGTACTGGAAGGAACCCTTCACTGTGTGGTGTCAGCAAGTATTTTTGTTTTTACTAAAAATTATAATACTCAACTGTATGATAGGTTCTGAAAAGAAAGGCATAGTACCTAGGAGGGTTTTGTCTTTCATTCCAGTTCCCTTACACAGTGTATATGTTAGAACATATAGTCATTGAAGCTGGCTAGACTGCATTATCCCAGCCTGAGTAAGAGAGGAATGGTATAGTTACAAACTCAACTGGATTAGTCTCATCTTAAGTCTTGTATGTTTAACTGTGGTTGCTAGATACTTCTGTTTGAAGTAATCTGTTGGAAAGTTTCTGTGTAAAATGTGAGCTTTACTGAAAGTAAAATATGTAAAGGAAAAGAATCCAAGTTATGGGTAACATCAGTAGAGCACGTTATATAAAAGAATTTCTTAAAGGGGAGAAATAAAGGAGATCAGAAATTAAAGAATGATAAATACAGAAAAACAAGTATTAATGTGTCAGGTCAGGAAATAGGGTTGGTGATAACACAGAGTTGAGAGAGGATGGGATTGCAATAAAAATGAAAACTGCAACGTCAGGAATTGCTCAGAGAACAGAAATAATTTGAAGTAAAAGATGGTCTAAGAAGAGAATAAAACTTATCTCTGAAAATTCACTCTACGTTTGTATGATGTAGAGTTAATGACCAAATTTTCAATTTTATTAAGTTCCCTTAAGTAGCATCTCTGTTAAAAAGCACTTTCAGCCTAAACTTAAAAATTCACTAAACCAAAGGTAGGACATTATCAGAGAGAAGAAAAAACCCCTCTAGAACATAATTATGAAATATAAATTTGCCAATAAAACAAGCTCCTGTATTTAAGGTCTCCAACCTCTTAAGGAAACAGTTTATCAAAAGCTTGGAAAAACAGATGCCTTGGGACATTTTCTGATGATTAGTCAATTTGAATTGAACTGAATATGATTCTGTTATTTTCCTGTGGGTAGAGCTTGTCCACCCACATCTCTGTAGCTGAAGGTTTGCTACTCAGGGTCGTGGTCATTGATAATGAAATTTTCCAGACCTAGCAAAGTTTCTGCAGATTTTAGTAGTTCCAGTAGTTCCCATGCCACGTTTGTTCAGCCTGTGTCATTAGTAATAATAATAAAGAAAAATCACTGGCTCCAAATACACAGACTGTTCCCAGATATACACACAGAAACACATAAATCTGGACTAAATGTCAGCACTTAAAAGGTAAAAAGGCTAATTGCAACTAAAGCAAATTAGTTCTTCCCCTAAAGATAAGGAAACCAGATCCTGTATATCTCTCTCATCCTCAGCCTCCATGTCCCACTTAATCGTGTTCCCTAATCCAGATTTCTTCTGCATTCCCTACTTGTCCTGTTTTCAGAACTTCCTCTAAGTTTTCCTCTCTGCTGTTGCCCTCCCCATTGCCTGTCTGGGGGAGACTGTGGGGGTCACAGCCAGCAGAGGCCCCTGCCTGGACACCTTTCCCATGGCCACTCCTGCAGGATTTTTCCCTTCCAGGTGGAACAGTGGGCACCTCAGCAGCCCTTTCTGGGTGTGCAATAGGATCTTCCCTCACCCTTCCTCCTTTTCAACTTGCTCAGCAACATGAAAGCTAGAGAGGGACTTTTTACCAGGGTGTGTAGTGATTGGATTGAGGGGTAATGGTTTCAAGCTGAGAGAGGGGAGATTTAGGTTAGACATTAGAAAGAAATTCTTTAGTGTGAGGGTGGTGAGACACTGGAACAGGTTGCCCAGAGAAGCTGTGGCTGCCCCATCCCTGGAAGTGTTGAAGGGCAGGTTGGATGGGGCTCTGAGCAACCTGGTCTAGTGGGAGGTGTCCGTGCCCATGCAGAGAGTTGGAACTAGATGATCTTTAAGGTCCCTTCCAACCCAAACCATTCTATGATTCTATGATCTGAGCAGAAACCAAGAAACTGCAGTAGGAGATTCCTGCAGAACTAGTGAGT
The DNA here is from genome assembly GCA_020745705.1 of Hemiprocne comata. Classification (NCBI taxonomy): domain Eukaryota; kingdom Metazoa; phylum Chordata; class Aves; order Apodiformes; family Apodidae; genus Hemiprocne; species Hemiprocne comata. Next base: position 2,966,639 of record CM036591.1, read on the forward strand.
TGAGAAACCTGAGCAGAGAGGTGTGCCTTGAGCTCCATCCTTCTGGTGTAGCACCAGAGAACAGAAAAAAAGCCCTATACCTCAGTGTTGCAGCTGTGCTGATTCTGTTCACTTCCTTGCTGCCTTCACTGTCAGATGCATTTATTTTATGAGCCAGGACTTGAGCCAGTCTTAGTCAAAGCAGAGCTCTCCTGCCCTTCCACACACACTTTGCAGGAGCAGACCTTTGTGCTGATGGGCTGCTGGTGCTCTGCCAGACCAGCTGCCAGGCCTCTTCCTCTTCTACTTATGTATGAAGCATTGTAGCACTTATGGGAGACCAAATAAATTTGAATAGTGGATCAAGCTACAAAAATCTTCATTTGTAACTTCAGTTATTTCTTTGGAGGAGAACAGATTAGTCCTTGCTAACATGATAGGGTTTTTGAATTCTCTTTCCAGGCTGGTACCAACAAGGTAGGGAGACACAACAGTTTGCAGAGCAGGTGAAGGGTATGATGTTTTCTAAACACTTGAGGGCAAGGTATTCCACAGGGGATTTTCCTGTATATTGAAAAAGGCCCTTCATGTGATGTTCTGTTTGTAAATGTTCTGTGTCACTTGAAAAATTCATTAACTTTCCCTGCTGAAACTTTCCCTCAACTAACTTTATTCTTTATTTCTCTTTACAAGAGTTTGCAATTGAAGGACTTCTATTTACTGTCCTGCTAACCCCAGCCTTCAGTGGGAGACCAGGAAGCCTAACATTTGAGCTATGGTCTGTTTTAACTGTATGGAGCAAATATGAGGAGTTAATAAATGCAGAATATTTTAGTGCATTTTTTTTATCTGGAAAAACTGGCAATTATGTCTAAGTTGGACTCCCTCCTGGAGCAGCAGGAGCCTCAGGGCAGCAGTATCTTCTAAACACGACTCTTGTCTGTCTGTGGTATTTGTCTTGCTCTGTAACAGTTGTCCTTGAATACAATTTTTAATGTATTTATCTGGCAGTGTTCCTTGTGCATCCATTGTCAATGTTTTATGGAGACTGAAAGATTCAATAGATGTGAAGAGCTTTTTTATCAGTGTTATTATGCAGCCAAGGCTTCCCAAGTCTGGAGTCTCATCATGAAGCCATGACTCCTTGTTGCATCTGTGGGGGTATAAAGCCAACTATAAAGCATACTTAAAAGACTCCACTGGAAAAACCTGAACAATTCTTTGGAATGTGTCTACAGACATTAATTGTCCATCTCAGGATTTTGGCTATTACTCTTGAGGAGTATTGCCCTTTTGCACATGATGGGAGTATTTATTTGTCCTGTAAAGCTTTTTGAACAGATCAAAATCTCCTGTAGCATGCTGCCATTTTAATCAGATGCAGTGGTTTAAGGAGTCTGCATGGAAGAGATGATCCGTTAGCTTCCTCTGCCTTATGTTGTAGCCCCTGACATAGGAGAACATCTGGTGGAAACAGCTTATATTAGTCTTATCTTCAGATTGCTTAATGACTCTAATAATGTGGCTACACGAGTGAAGTGGGATTTGGGAAAACTTAACCTTGACTGTTGCTGCTACAAGAACCTTAGCAAGTTTTATGTTGTTTTTTTGCCTTCCCATTTTAAATTTGTGCTGTACTTTCCTCTTAGTAACTTATAATAAATTGCCGTCTTGGAAGCGTTGTTAAAAATACTATTGACTTTTATTTTAAGGCCTGGTAGTATCTAAAATCTTTTCATTGACCTGGGTGTATGAGATGCTACAGAAAAGTCTGACTTCCTTTTCTTCCTCCTTTTTGTATTGTTTTGATATTTTATTTAACAGCTCAGTTTGCTTCCCTTTCTGCTCATTCAATCAGAAAATCTTCATTTTAGCACTGCGATGGAAATTCTGTCTAAACACTTATTTAAGAGTGTTTGAGGTTGCTTGTTTGGTCTTTTTAAAAAATATTTCCTGGAAGAGAAATTGGGAATACAAGCACATACGGCCTGCTCAGGATCTGATTTCAGCATTGCTCAGAATACTCACCTAAGTAGCTGGGGAGAGCAGGATGATAGAAATTTGGTGACCATTGACTTCCTGTCTGGCTGGCGCTGGTGCATTAGCCCTTATCAAAGTTGGAAGAGCAGCTCCAACCCAGCCATTGGAGGGATTGGATCAATACCTGGCAGAGAGCCTGAAGGTCAGATAAAGTACTTAGGCAGGCAGTATGCCAGGCTAAAGAGATGTCAAGAAAATCAATTAGATACTAAAGAAAGAGCAGCAAGCTAACTAAAAATCCAATCTTGAAAGGCTCTTTATATTTTGAAGTCGGCTGATTAGCATTAGCTGTATCTTTATCTCTCTAATAAAATTATGTTTGTTAAGCAATTAAAACCAGGCTGGGGTCACGCAAGGCTAGCACAAAACTGACTGGGAACACCTGGATGGGACTAGATTAGGAATAGCTACAAGTGGTGATTAAATTGAAGGGCTTTCAGGGTGCAGCATGGCATAACTGGTGATTAATCTCCTCTCCTCCTCCCCGTATTGATTACTTTACCTATGTGCATTTGGCATATATCTTAGCTACTTTCTCCTCTGAGTGGTAATGGACAGCATAGACTTTGTCTACTGGTGCCAGGTAGTTTACTTAATAAATTATAGCTGTCTGAAGTCAATAAATAGAAGAGAAATTCAGAGAGCTGGGTCTTCCCTCAGCTTTCCTCTCCCCTCCCCAAACCACAGGGATGGAAAGGAGCTTGTGTTGTACCAGGTAACCAGTCAGAAACACAATTGCTCTTAGTCTGTTTGTTGCAGTAACACCTTTTGGTACCAAAGAGCCCCTGCTCTCAGCAGGGCCAAGTGCAGTGGGGAAGCTGCTCTCCTGCCTGGGCACAGTCACCCTCCTCTGCAGAAAGTACCCGAGAGAGAGAAGAAATTCACCACCCCAAAAGAAACTCGTGGTATTTGTCCCATACTGAATTTAATGGCAAAAATTAATAAAGTAGCTCCTGTTAGCTGACCATGGTGCCCAAGGCTTGAGCAGTTGAAGGTTTGTACGTAAGTGTGATGCATCTTTTCCCCAAGCAGCAGGTAGATCCCTCTCAGCAGAGCAGGGTCCTTGCACCATTGCCACATTGTCCCTCTTAGCCAAGATGTGGCTCATCTCCAGTCTTTATCAGATGGGAGTTGTAAGCCTCAGAAATTGAAGCTGAGGTTGGTTGAAAGGAATCAAATTCCAGCTAGATCAAAGGTGTGTGTGTTTTTTTTTTGGGGGGGAAGAAACCCTGTATTATTGTGGTAGACTCTGTAATGTGAGATCCTGGAGTAAAACTCTGTCCTTGCTCAAGGCACAAATTTGATCAGCTTTTCAGGATAGGATTTCACTCCTGTTGTGTGTGATTGAAAATGTCAATTAAAGGTGGTTCATTGTGTTGCTTATATTGGTATGTTCATCTATGGACAGCATGTTTGAAGACATGTTGGTTTAACATGAGTTTGGATTCCCTGCTAAAAACCTTTTTTTTTTTTTTTATCTCCAAGTCCTTGGTCTCCTTACCAGGACAAATCCATAACGTTCTTGTCAGTATTCACTAAGTTGATTTTTTTACTCAAATCCCAATTTCATTGGCTGGCCTATAGATTAATACAGCCCCAAAAAATCGTTCAGAATTTGAAATTATGCATCTTGAAATTTCAAAACCAACAAACAAAATGAGGAAATTTCATGACACTATGCATTGCCAGCTTTGACCTGCATTGGACAAAACTTCTCAAGTGTCAAAATTTTAACTGTATAAAGAAAAATGTCATTAGATCTTCCCTTCTGGCTGCCCCTTCCAGGTATCTTTATTTCCCATAGGACCAATTTTTTTTTGATGGAGTTTTATTTTTAGGAAGCTGGTGAGGAACTCCACATGTTTTACATAGATACATAAATAAATGTGTATGTGTTATCTACAGACTACTGCAAGTAGCAGACAAAATAGTAGCTTTGAAGAGTGGTGGCAGTGATGCACGCAGAGTAAATTAAGGATATTTGTGTGAAATCCTTTGTACTGTTCTGGAGATCAAATGTAAATCTCTACAGAGAATGAAAGTTACCTATTCTGGATATTAAATGGAATCTGAGCTTTGGTATGCAACTGGGAGCAGGCAAGTGAACTAAGGATAGTAATTTAATTATGAATGTTCCTTTTTTGAACGTTAATAGATCCTCATGTCTTATTCAGACTGATTTGTAAACTTGTGCTAAGGAGTTTATACGTTTCAAGTGACTCTGAATCTAGAGACATGATATAGTCATTGCAGTGATGATTTCTGCTTTATCCATAAACCCTGGAGATTCATGCTGGGACAGGTCCCACCTCCCTATCCTGTTTCTCTTCCATCACCTGTACTGTCCACCACAAAGGTGGGGAGTACACCCTGTGTTCTTCACTGAGCTGCAAGCCTGGGATGGTTCAAGTTGCTGTGTCCCAGTGACCTGGGGTGGCCATTAGGCTGATTCCTCCAGGTAGACCCAGTCTCTTGTGTGGAGGAGAGAGGCCAATGGCCAAGGTCATTCTTTGCTATGAGAGTGGTGAGACACTGGTCCAGGTTGCCCAGAGAAGCTGTGGCTGCCTCATCCCTGAAAGTATTCAAGGGCAGGTTGGATGGGGCTTAGAGCAACCTGGTCTAGTGGGAGGTGTCCCTGCCCATGCAGGGGGGTTAGGACTAGATGGTCTTTAAGGTCCCTTCCAACCCAAATAAGTCTGGGATTCTATGAATTACCAAAACCATTCAATCTTTCAAGTAACATCTAGTTCACCAGGTGTTTGGCCATGACGATGGGGTCAGATCATGGTCTCCCTAAACTGCAGTTTGGGAATTAATCATGTTTTCACAGCAAAACTCGACACTGTTTAAATAGGAAAGTGTAAAACTGATTCTCATGGAAAATGGTCTTTGTTGCCTACACGTGTTTTGTGAACGCAATATTGCTAAGAAAGGTTTATTCTTTTCAGTGTTGTCGTTTTCCTCAGAGGATATTTTTTAATCTTTGCCAAGAAAACAGGTATTTTAGGATTATAAAGACATAACAAAGTGGGAAAATCTATTTTGGCATTGACAATTTGATGACATCATCTTAAAGAGAACGTGCAGATAACTGGGCCCTAGTCAACTGCTAGAGTCAAAGTTGTACCACCCTTTCCAACCCAGTCTAGGATTACCAGCCAGGAGTAAACGAGATAACTGCATGTGTTTCTGGTCTTCCAACTTCTATAGATGTTTTCTGCCAGCAAGTGTTTCAAAGCTAATTCAAGGTGTTTTTTCACAATTTTGTGAATGATTTGGGTGCTTCGACACAAGAATTCACCAGTTAAGGAACAAGCAAAAAGACTTTTTAATAAAACCCACCACATTCGTTTGAGTCATTGAAAAGCAGGAAATTACTGTTGCTCTCCAAAAAGCAGCTGTGTGTATACAGTGACATTTTATTTAATGATTCAAATTATAGCATAAATATACATTGTATTACCCGTTATTCTCATTTTTATGACAATACTGCAAAGGAGCCTTCACTGTGGATGTAACAAATGAGGCTTATACAGGAGCAGTGAGAAAGCCAGACCTCAATGACATAAGACACCTTAACTGTCTCATAGATCCTTATGCTGAAAGAGTTTTATATGTACTTTTTGAATCCCATCATACTACAGGCTGGTCTGCTTCTCTCTTGGTGTGAATTGATATTATTCAATATTAAGGGGAAAAAAAGTGTTCTGGGAGTCAGTAATGTTAAAGTTGCAAGAAAAAATGAACATTCCAGCTACAAAAATAAGCATACACAATCATAGGATCATAAAATGGTGAAGGTTGGAAGGGACTTTAAAGATCATCAAGTTCCAACCTCCCTGCTATGAGCAGGGACACCTCCCACCAGACCAGGTGTACAAAGCCTCATCCAACCTGGCCTTGAACACCTCCAGGGAGGGGGCATCAACCAGGTCTCTAGGCAACCTATTCTAGTGCCTTACTTCCCTCATGGTGAAGAACTTCTTCCTGATTTCTAACTTTAAATCTCCCCTCTTGAATTTTAAAACCATTATCCCTTGTCCACTCACCGTCCTCTCTGGTGAAAAACCCCTCCCCAGCTTTCCTGTAGCCCCTTCAGGCACTGGAAGGCTGCTATGAGGTCTCCCTGGAGCCTTCTCTTCTCCAGGCTGAACAGCCTCATTTCCTTCAGCCTGTCTTCATAGCAGAGCTGCTCCAGCCCTTTGATCATTTTCATGGCCCTTCTCTGGCCCCTCTCCAACAGCTCCATGTCTTTCCTGTGCTGAGGGCTCCAGAGCTTTACACAGTACTCCAGCTGGGGTCTCACCAGAGCAGAGTACTATAATTGAAGTAGTGAACCTGTTGTAAAGTAGATACACAAGTTATTTAAGGATAGACCCTCCTTGCCTTCCAGAGACTGCCCAGTGACACTTCTGACATACATATGATGTTCTCCAAGCTTAACTATTTGCCCCAAAATGTTGGCACAATTTCCAGTCACTGGGATGCAGAGATTCTGGCTCTCTGCACAGGAAGTTTCTCACATCTTTCCTAACTGCTGCTGTGGTATTAGTGTGGCTTCTCAGACAACCTGCTCTCAAACCACTTTAATACATTAAGGTGTTGCAAACTCAACCACAGGAGAAACTAGTGATGCAGGTCCTGGAGCACTGAGCCTTGGTTTATTTAAATGCGTGGTGAGCACCTGAGAATTGTGCAGCAATTAGTTCCCTTGGCAAAAATGTGGCTGGACTAGTTGTAGTGTTTCCTGCCTAGGAAGGTTTCTGGAGAAGAGCAGGAAAAGATCCCGATTCAGAAGAAGCAGCAGTTCTGCTGGAGCCCCCAGAGCCTGCAGAGTGCCTGGTGTGAGTTCCTGCATAGACTGGAAATGTGAAAAATAGATGGTTGACATCATTTGAGGGATGCCTCAAATGATGAACTGTGAACATGAACTGTGGCACTAAGGTCATTCTGTATTTTAATTATAGAGTGGATTGTAAATTATCTAATTGTCTGCATAGACTCTTTCAGAGAGAGTAAGAAGCCTTCTGCTGGTGGAGGGGGCTGACCACAGCCCCAGCACTGGACTGGCACACAACAGGGGATCCGAGGGGGCTACTAAAGCCCCCTTCTTCTCCTGGAGATCAATGTGTGATGGATTTTGGAAAGGAACAGGAAACTTCATATCATCTTGGTGAGCACTGCGCAGCAGTGACACCAGAGTCCCAGGATTGTGGCATCCTCAGGAGGTGGATGCCTGGAGTGAACAGCTGTAGGGTACAGGGTTGTGGGATCACTGCTGCTCTTTGGGCACATGCTTGAGGCCTCGGTTGCACTGGATGTTTGTAACCGTTTATCTTTTGGGGTTGAGATTTAAACTTTTGTGCTGATTTCTGTACCTCGAGAGCTCCAAAGCGTACCTTGCCCTTTATGTAAGCCAAGTCCTGGGGCTGGCACAGGAACCTTGGCTGAAGCCCAGAGAGGACAGCCCAGTGCATTTGCTCTCTGCACTAGTGCTGATCCTCTCACAAGATGATTTGGTTCTTCAAAGCCAAGCAGCAGCTCAGTTTAAAACCAGTTATATGCAGATAGATTCTCCAGGAAAGAGCATATCCTGCTATTGTGTGTTTATCATACAGGGATCCTTTGTGCTCTTGCAAGTAGGTTCTGGTTCTTGGTGCCAATTGCTGTTTGAACCCAGAGTAAGAAACTTTGGTAAGGAAACAGAAGTGGAAGAAAGTAATGAGTACACGCATGTCCTGGTGTGATCCAGGATGAAGCCAAAAGTAAGAAGAAACTTGGCTTCAACCTGGCTCAAAACAGGACAATGTATAAACTGTATTTTAACTTCATCACTCTTCTGAGAACTTCAACTATGTTCAGTGCATTAACAGTAATGAGATATTCTTATCCTACCCTTAAGAGCAGTTTATTTCACTGATAGTTGCTTCTTACACGATGACTCTGCAGACAATACCTGAGAAAAAAAAGGTGCATTTTTTTCCCCCTGTTGTGGCTAAGCCAGTACTGGATATATTTAATGTAAGGCAATATATGGTAAAACTATTGAACTAATAACTTTTAAAAAATGAATATTTACAATGGAAACATGCTGGAAGGCTGGACAGTGAACACAGAAGTTCACTGGTTGATTTAAAGACATCTTCTTTATTAACTTTTAAGAGCTAATGTGTGGTATGCTTTGATTCTGTAAGCTGTTGAGCTTTTGTGGCTGCATATTGTAAAGGCAGAGAAAAAAATCTCTTTCCTGTTTTTTAATGGGGAAAGCTCAAACACATTACTTGTAGTTAATTTTCCAGCAAAGAGAAACTCAGTCATGTGGAGGAAAATGACACCAATTTTATTCAGTCCATCAGCACTGATAATAGACTTGTAGAGAACCATCTGCATTGATGAGATAGTATTTATGCACAACTACAAGTGAATCATGCCATTTTTCTCCTGAAACATCACTTGGGGAGATTTGTGCTTTTTGGGGGTATTTGTGTTTTTTCTTGTTGTTCCAGGGGAGGTAAGATAAGGACTGGTGTGTAATCCTGGCAAACAAGATGAATACATGAGCTCTGTTTTAAAATGCTTGGTTGAGGATTCAGTGTACATGTGAAAACACTCTGAATTATCATGTCTTGAAGATGGGCAAGGAAATGATTAAGTGACTCTATTTCTGTGCAGACTGGGGCTATCTAATTAAATCCGTACTTACAGACAAAAGCAGAAATGAAATTGCTTCCTCAGTTCAGAGAAAAATAATAGGAAAGAATATAAAATAGTATGAATAAAGAAATAAATGGAAGCAATAAATGGCCAGTCAATAGGATGTTTTGGAATTAGAGAAGGTCAAGCTAACCCAATCTTTTATTCTATTTTTAGTTTTTATCAGTTTGCAGGTTAGGCTGGAAAAGATAATGTAATAAAGCTAAACTTAAAACATTCAAATTGAGTCTTATTTGAAATGTTGATTAAGAAATAGAAATTGTTTTCTGGCACATGACATAAGTTGAGCTGGTGAAGCATCTGGCTTCAAAGGGTAGCTAAGCAGATAGCTGAGAAGTTAGTTTCTGGTGGGGAGACTTCTAGGTTGGTTCTAGATCCACTGCTCTCTCATGTCTCTCTAAATGATATAAATCATGGTCTCACATGTGTATGATGGAGAGAAGGGGGTAGTGAGGCACTGCCAATTCTGTGGTTTTGGTCCTAGTACTCACTATCCTCATTCACAAGAGTTCAGAAGGGCTAAAAACATCACTAAAATGTTGGCAAAAAGGTGTATGATGCATCGGTCTTATCAAACTCAAAACTGTGCAATGACCTCATTTATAATAAATTATGCAGTGTATGAAACATTTAGCAGACAAAGGTATAATACAGGATCAGCAGCTGAAACCAGGCAGACTTCCTTGTATTTAAGGTGCACTTTTACAAATGGTCTTATGGTCTATGGGTGCAATGCCACGTTATTTTTTATTTTTATTGAACTGCTGTCTGGTTTTAAAGCAGGAGATCTGCACGTGTTCCCAGACCTCTTGGTGACTGACTGTGGTTGTATCAAATGAAATTTAACATGAAGCTTTGCTCTAAGTTATTCTGGAAGTTAAGCTAGAGGAACAGAGTGGTCTGCATTGCCCATCCATAAACCTGCTTTCTTCTCTGTGTTGCAAAAGGCTTTTGCAGTCCCGTTCTTGCTGCCCTCTGGGAGTCTTTGAAGTTCCCCAAGAGATTTTATTGGATCAGTTGGAGAGGTGCAGTGTTGTAGAAACCAGTAATCCAGATGAAAAATCAGGGAACAACTCCACAATAAATTACGAATCAATGAACGTTTGCCCAAATTACCTAAAACACAGCCTTTTTATCCACCTTACTCCTCATTCTTACTCCCATTTATTTTTTAAATAGGAACCTGCTGACACGGGACCGAGGTGGGGAGAACATTTTCTTCTATCTTAGTTTCTCCTGCCTAGTAAAAGCGCTGAGTACACAACATTTTCTGATCAGTTATTAGCCAGGCAGCCCCCTCTGATACCAAGAGCAGCCACGCGTCTGGCTGGCTGAGCACTGCTCTGAAAGCTGCTGCTTTGAATACGTGGGATTAATTCAGCTGCTCACATATGGCTGCATTTTTTCTGGATCATTTGATATATTACGTAAACTGCTTACTAAGATACCATGTAGTCTGAAGCTTGCATTGTTTCATGGAGAACACCGACAGTCCTGCTGAATTTATAGCCCTGATTTCCAAACGAATGCTGAGGCTCGTTCCAGTTGTAATTCAACATACTGCCCACATCCCTCTGGTTGCAGTGAAACTGTTTATGTTGTGGAATTACTTTCTGACATTGATGCATGAGGAAATTATGCCACAAAACCTGAAAAATATGGTGCGTGCTGCAAGAAACTGAACTAACCAGGATAAGGGTGACTTTCTAGAGTGGCTAAAAGGATGGAAATCTTTCCAAGGATTTGTATCATCCAAAGGCAATTGTGTGGTGCTCTGCAAAGATCCCTACAGGACTGTCACACTTGAAATTCCTGCAGATTAGCCTATCATCAAGTCATCAGGATACTGCTATTTGAATAAACACAGCTGTTGTTTTCCAAGAAATATGGCAAAGAGCAGCAAGAAAAAAAGGGATAATTAGTGTTGCTAAATGCCAAGAAACTCAAGCTGGCATGGTTCTACTCAGTTTGGCTTTCTGGAAAGACCTTTGCCAGCACTGTGATCTAACAGAAAAGAAACAACCTACCTATTCTACATCTGAGTCTCATTCATGGTTTTATAAATTTGAGTATAATATGGGAATAATTTCCTGCTGTGGTTTTCTAATTTCTAAAATATTTCAATTTCTCACAGCTTCTGTTTCTGCTCCTATTCTGATCTGCATTTTAACCAAAAAAAAAAGGAACATGAATGCCAAAGTACTTCATTTGTTTGCTTCCCTTACTGTTGTCTTCTGTGTCTTGTGGCTTGTTCTGAGTTGAGCTCAGACTTGGGAGAGAACTTGCCATTTGTTTATTTTATTGTCACTGACGTACATCACAGCAGTTTAGTCAGTTTGGTCCTCAATTCCCCAGAATTTAGAGGCTGTATCATGTTTTCTGGTGTCTCACACTAACCAGCAGCTGTACAGATGTCCATCATCCTCTGGTTATAACTCTGGGCTTCAGGATTGGTGCAGCAGACAGGACTTGGGCTTTTTCAATCATGGATGGACCTACAGGACACCAGGCATGGCAACAGGTGGGGGAAGCCTAACCTGGAGGAGGAGAAGGGTCCTGGGGCAGAAGTTAGCAGGGCTCATCAACAGGGCTTTAAACTAGGTTTAAATCCTAGGGTGCTGAGGGAGCTGGCAGAAGAACTGGCTAAGCCACTCTCAATCATTTATCACCAGTCCTGGCTCACTGGGGAGGTCCCAGATGACTGGAGGTTGGCCAATGTGACACCCATCCACAAGAAGGGCCGGAAGGAGGATCTGGGGAACTATAGGCCTGTCAGCCTGACCTCGGTGCCTGGCAAAGTTATGGAACAGATCATCCAGTGGCATGTAGAAGACAACCAGGGAATCAGGTCCAGCAAACACTGGTTTAGGAAAGGGAGGTCCTGCCTGACTAATCTCATCTCCTTCTATGACTGGGTGACCCGCCTAGTGGATGAGGGGAAGGCTGTGGATGTGGTCTGCCTCGACTTGAGCAAGGCCTTTGACACAGTCTCCCACAGCATCCTCCTGGAGAAGCTAGCAATCCATGGCTTCGACAGGTGCACCCTTGGCTGGGTCAAACACTGGTTGGATGACCGGGCCCAGAGAGTGATGGTGAATGGAGCTGCATCCAGCTGGTGTCCGGTGACCAGTGGTGTCCCCCAGGGATCAGTACTGGGCCCAGTCCTGTTCAATATCTTTATTGACGACCTGGATGTGGGGATTGAGTCCACCCTCAGTAAATTTGCAGATGACACCAAGCTGGGGGGGAGTGTTGATATGCCAGAGGGTAGGAAGAAGCTGCAGGAGGACCTGGGCTTATAGGCTGGACTTGATGATCTTAAAGGTCTTTTCCAGCCTTGGTGATTCTGTGATTCTGTGACCTGGACAGACTGGATCTATGGGCCTAGGCCAATGGCATGAAATTCAACAAGACCAAGTGCAGGGTCCTGCACTTTGACCACAATAACCCCAGGCAGTGCTACAGGCTGGGGGAAGAGTGGCTGGAGAGCGGCCTGGCAGAGAGGGACCTGGGAGTGCTGGTGGACAGCTGGTTGAACATGAGCCAGCAGTGTGCCCAGGTGGCCCAGAAGGCCAATGGCATCCTGGCTTGTATCAGGAATGGTGTGGCCAGCAGGAGTAGGGATGTGATTCTCCCCCTGCACACAGCACTGGTGAGGCCTCACCTCGAGTACTGTGTGCAGTTCTGGGCCCCTCACTTCAAGAAGGACGTTGAGGTGCTGGAGTGGGTCCAGAGGAGAGCAACAAGGCTGGGGAAGGGACTAGAGGGAAAGTCTTATAGGGAGAGATTGAGGATGCTGGGGTTGTTTAGCCTGGAGAAGAGGAGACTCAGGGGGGATCTTATCACTCTCTTCAACTACCTGAAGGGAGGTTGTAGTCAGGTGGTGGCTGGGCTCTTTCTCCAGGCAACCAGTGACAGGACAAGAGGGCACAGCCTGAAGTTGCTCCAGGGGAGGTTTGGGTTGGATATTAGGAAGCACTTCCACATGGAGAGGGTGATTAGACATTGGAATGGACTTCCCAGGGAGGTGGTGGAGGCACCATCCCTGGGTGTGTTCAAGGCAAGGCTGGATGTGGCACTTAGTGCCATAGTCTAGATGGTGTGGTGGTGTTGGTCATAGGCTGGACTTGATGATCTTAAAGGTCTTTTCCAGCCTTGGTGATTCTGTGATTCTGTGATGCCCTAACGTTCCTCAGTCTGCAGAGAAATGGGTAGTTTAAAGCCACCTCATCTGATTTTTCCCATCTTGTGCCAAGGAGATCTCAGCTAGAGAAAAAAAAATCTCAGACGAGGAGCAAGTGTGTATATAAAATCTCTTGGGGAATTTGAAGAGTTAGGCCTGAGCATGCAGACATGATGCGAAAGAAATACTTTGTGCTTCAGATGGATTTATTTTTGTAATAACTTCCCCTAACTTCTTAGCCCATAGTAAAGAGAAACTTGATTCTTCTGGATGTAAAAATCTCTCTCCAGCTTTCTTTCTTCATGATGATGTAAAGATCCAGAGAATAATTAAACAGGACTGGGATATTTCTTAAAAAAATCCCCTGCTTACAGTTCTGTAGCATCTCTCTCCAAAATCCTGCAAGCCCTCTAAAAATTTTAGACACTTTTTTTTTTTGTTAAAAGTTTTGGCTTCTGCAACATCTTTTTCCCCCAAAAGAATACAGTCTGCTGGTTGGTAGTGCAGCCAATAGGACTTGTCTTGAACATGAAAAGTTGTGGTTTAAATGATCTGTGATTCCTTGACTGCCTTGAGGAACAGCTCTGCTACCATCTCGTGTAGGCTTGCTGAAGTCCCCATTTTTGACATCAAATGGTCTTGGTCTCATCTTGATAGTTCAAAACCAGTCCAAGTGTCCAGTTTTGTACAACAGGGAAGCTGACTCCTGTGCAGTGCTCCAGCCTTCCTCCTGTAAGCCTGATGTCCATCTTCCTACCAAACACCTTGTGCAGCCTTTAGGCCAGGGAAGCTCTGGCCCAGGCCCAGAGCCTGGAGAGCTGCATCTGGGCCACATGTGGTGTTCCATGGGCTCTCCCCTGAATGGAAGAGGCTTGTTTCAGAGATCTGAGATAGTGGGGAAAGAGATTAATTTGAAAAACAGAGGAAATAGAAGAGCTTTGATGTCATTAAAGAAAGAAAGTGGAGAGAAAATGAGAGAATAATTGTATAATACCCTTCTGGACAGTGTGGTGGTCTCATGACAGGGTGTAAACACAGACTATCAGACAAAATATGGACAACTGAGGCAAATTAATTTCCTCTGTGTCACTATGAGGTGTATCATCTCATTTGCTTCAGCACTTATTTATATCCCCAATTTGGCAATGAAGATAGTGCAATTTCCTTAGTAGTTAAAGCATTTTATATCCATCCTGATATCTCTACTCATTGTGGAAAAAGGATGCAAAGATATATTAGACCTAGACCTAAGAAGTTACTTGCAATAACCAGTGACAGAATTGTCACAGTGATGGGAGAAGTGTATGAGGCTTCTAAAGGGACCTAGGTTGATCTTGGGTGACAGTTATATCACCTGAGGGACTTCTGGAAGATGCCACCTGAACTACAGGCAGAATTCAGAATGTTTTCACAGTATTAAAAACTGAAGTCTGAGAAGCATTGCTTATTCATGGGCACGAAGGGGGTCTAGCAGTTAGTGGCTTTGCCACAGACCACAGTTCAATGTTCAACTTGCAAAGTAATTAATAAAAGTCTTCTTTTGGGACATAGCTCCGTCCTAGTCCTGCATGTACTGAAAGGAAGAGGAGTTGAATTATTTTCCTTGGACATTACTCAATTGACCTTCCACTGATTAGTCTGTCTCTTGCTTTAGCTTTTAAGCTTATTAATACAAATTTCCAACTTCTTCATTCCTGCTAATGTCTGAAAGTGCAGAATAAAAATATATATGTATTTGAGTCCAGACAATCTGGCAAAATTTATTCCAAGTAAGAATAAGGAATCTGATAAAATGAATGATTCATCCTCCTCTGTAGCCACACGTAGTTTCTTTGGAACCTCTTCATTGATAAAGGTCCAGGTGTAATGTCATATGCTCTGGCACTGCAAACCTCTAGGGAGAAGTCCTGTTTGTGAAGCTAAATGGAAATTTCTGTGAAATCTTTTCATATTTCTTGTCAGGAACCAGAGTTTTGTGAATATTGTTGCATGACTGGAAAAATGAGAACATGGGAGCTAAAAAAATAATTATAAAATTAATCTATTGAAAAAAAATCACAAAACTTTTATGTGTGGTGTTCCAGAGTTAGTAAATGGAAGCAAAAAACTACCTCTGATTTGATTTTTGTGTGGAATTATGAAGTGAGAACAGCTAAAAAAGGTCATTTTATTTGGCACGTGTATTTTTTTTTAATGGAAAGTGACGTCATGTTCTTGTTAAATACCACCATGGGATCAATATTTGGATGCAGCTGCTCATATTTTGGGTTTGTAGCACATAACTTAGTGTTGGGAGAATACATGGCTGCTCAGGCATAGCAGCTGAGATACTGTAGCTTGTTTTGTCAGCCACATCCAGCCATCTAATCTTAAATGGAGTGATTCCTAATACAAACAATAAAATAAAGAGTAATAATATGAAGTTAAAAGAGGTAAGAAGAGCAAAATACATCTTGAAAAATTTTTGGAAATAAGATAAGTGGTATACACTGAGGTAGAGGGGACCAATTTTGTGAGTCTAAGCTCCAAGAGTAATGATGTGATTTAGGTTAATTGCAGTGTTTTATTGCTTTGAATTGAAAACAGCATTTTTATAGGCTAGACAGCAGGTGCAGAATATCTCAAAAGCAAAGATCCAGTTTTCCTGCATGCTTACTAAGTAATAAAAATGGAAAAGGAAACCAAGACAGAATATTCACTACACAAAATGATTTTTTTTTTCTAAATTGAGTGTCTTACCCTTCCCCTCATCTTACTTGAAGTGTTCACAGGTCTCTAGAGAGGGTATTTTTATCATGACTTACTGTGCACCCTAAACGTTTAGATCCAGGTCTGATCTTTGTATAATGTGCCCTTTCAAAGCATTTGGTTGTGTGGATGACATTTATGAGGGACTCCATTGTTCCTAATTGTAGAGGCAAGTGCTTAACACCACGATGCAGCATTAACACAGAGCAATGGCTCCAGAGAACCAAAATCTTCAACGAGGCCTGTTTATCATTAGCCTGTGCAGCAGTCTTGCTAAGTATGTTGATCTATCTTCAAAATAAAAAGAGAGTTTATGAATGAGGCACTTAGAGGTGAGGCAGCTGCCCTCCTGAAGGTGCACTTTTATTAGTTTGAAGCCTTCTGTGGCAAGTTGCTGTTTGTTAATTGTGTGAGGGTGCAACAGTAGGAGCCTGTTGTGGGTAGGCTTGCTGCTGCTCAGCCCTGGAAGTGCTCCCTTCCTAATTTAGGCAAGAGTTGCTTCCTCTGATGTAATTAAATGCTGAAAGGTACATGTTTACAGTGTCTTTCTTTGGATAATCACACGTGTGTGGTGCTGTGTGGTCTCAAACAGCATTTTGGTTTGTCAAAGGCAAAGAGAACAAGCTGATGGAGAGCTGTGTGCTGGCTTGGAGGTTCCCCCTGTGCCTGGCTTGGGAAGAATGTGGCTGTAGCACTCTACTGCCTCCGAAGTCCTTTCAGGGAATAGATTTAGAAATACCTACCATGTTGGAGCAGGACAGACTGTTTTGCTGCCAGGGATCTTCTGGAATTGGTTGAGAAAGGCAGGGCCAGGCTAGGGGTGCAGAGCAGCAGCCCCCCTGATGGAGGTGGAGCTCAGGCTTTCCAGGGTCTCTCTGCATCACTGAAATTCAGCATTGCCAGATGTTACCCAAGGTGACTGGTTTTCTCCTTCAAAAAATTTCATTTTCTTTCAAAACAGCAAAGGCTGCTTCTTGTACATGGATTTGCATTTGGAAATGCAAATTTGTCAATAATGACAAAGGGAAGAAGCATCTGGGCTTTATTTTGGCAGCAGAAACTACGGAGAGACCTAAAGAGAGGAGAAAGCCTAAATATAAACAAACATTTGTTATTTTAAATAACAATGTGATTTTGGTGTTTTTCAAGAGCAGACTAATCAATTAGTTTCCTTCATATTCCTTGTCATTCATTTCCAGGTTGGCTTTCTATATTTGATAAGGATAGGGAAGGATATCATTTATCTTGGAGGCAGGAATCAATCTGAAAGGCCCATGCAGGAATATTAAGAATGGTTGGCTCAGCTAAGATGTCTAGACCTTTGTGTGTCTGGTAATAGAACTGACTGCTGAGCAGGCAGCTGCCTGTGCTGGGCTTCAGCTGCCAGGGCTGCAGTGATGGCCAACAGCTGCAGAAGCCCTCCTGTTTCTCTGGAGGCTTGTACCTGTTCCTTGGAACACAGAGAGGAGACACAAGGGCCCTGTATATACATTGCATTTAAATGTAAATAAAAATACTAACACAGAATCACAGAATGTTTTGGGTATTAAGAGACCTTAAAGATCATTTAGTCCCAACCCCCTGCCATCAGCAGGGAAACCTCTCACTAGACCAAGTTGCTCCCAGCCCCATCTAACCTGGCCTTCAACACTTCCAGGAATGAGGTAGCCATAGCTTCTCTGGGCAACCTGTTCCAGTGTTTCTCCACCTTCACACCAAATAATTTCTTCCTAATGTCTAACCTAAATCTCCACTTTTCCAGGTTAAAGCTATTCCCTCTTGTCCTCTCTCTCCATGCTCTTACAAAAAGTCCCTCCTCGGCCCTCTTGCAGGTCTCCTCTAGGAACTGGACATCAGCAAGCACTTGGCACAAGATAAAAAGGTGGTCAGATGTTGGCCCAGGATTCTGATCAGTTTGATTGAGTTTCTGCTGTTGCTGTACATTTCCCATGTGCCTTGACGCAAGCCATTTTAGGTTTTTGAACTCACTTGTGCAATGAAAGCTTTGGGTGCTTCCCATGGCTGGAAATCCTATCAATTGGGTTTTTAGTTTCTCTTTGTTGCACAGAAGCAGACAGAGCTCTGCCATTTGCTGCTCCCATCCATCTGTGCCAACAGATGGAATCTGCAGAGCCAGGTGAGCTGTACCAGCACAAGCCTGGCTCCAGGTGCACAACCCTCACCATAAGTAAGCAGATCCTGCCAGTGGGGTAAAACCCATTTTTATTTCTTTGCTTTTAATGAGGTTTACAAGAAGACAGATGTTACCAAATAGTTCAGTGTCTTTGTGGAGAGACAGCTGGGGAAGGGCAAGCAACCTTGCTAATTTTAGTGTTTATTGCATAGGATAAGCACAGGAAACAGAGATATCTGAAGAGGAGAGATTTATCCCACACAACACTGCTAACAAAGCACAGTCTGGTAAGGGCACACAGGGCTCACTTGTTCCTTCTGTACTTTAGATAGGTTCTCCTATCTATAAGAGGAGAATCAAGTAATTTTACATAGTTTTGCATATAAAGTAAGGAGTATAGATGTTTGCTGGAGTGGCTGGAAAATTAGGTTTCATTTAGTTGTGACACTGAAATATCTGTTATAGTGATGATTGAAGGCTCTGTCATCATTTGTTTTCTTCATAACCCTGTCCTTCTGCTAGTCCTATTTACATTTTTTATGTGCTTATTTGTGTAGCAGCAGAATGAGAGCAAGTCTCATTCAAGGCAGGTTGGTTGTTATTTTTTTCTTTCTGCTGTTAGTAATTTTCTGGTGTTACAGATCAGGTTGTAGTTGTTGGCAGTGATGCATGCAGGGAGGCAGAAGACCCAGATTTTTTGTTTAACATTTTTCAAAGAAGAAAAATATGGTTGGCATTTTAATTTTTGTAAAACACTCTATAATTTTTTACATCTTGCTCATTTATAATGTAAAGCTGGGGTGAGACTGATACCATATAAATAATTTCTGAAGGCTCAGGAGTGAGGAGCACTTGTAGAGTATTAGAGACTGTGATGATTAGGTTATGATAGAGCAATCAGGAGTGTTCAGGGAGGTCAATTACATGCCACGAACTTAGAACGTGGAAAATTTTGTATTTGATGGAACAGACTTTTTTGCTGGTTTAAATTGCTCTATTTCCATTGCCTACAGCATTTTGGTGCTGGCTGGAAACCCACTGCAGTATGTTGAACTTGTTTTTGTAGCCCTATAAATGCCACACTATGCCAAGTTAAGTAAAAGATCCCTGCTATGAGGTTGTCTAACTTCAGTTTTTATTTAAGTTATGTTATACTGAGCTTCATAAATGGCAGTTGAGGATTGGAGACAATGCAAGTGGGATGAGGCTAAAGTGCTGTAGCAGTGAGGGAAACTCTATTCTGATTTATGCATCTGCCCACAAATGAAAATAATTAATCTGAAGGTAGATGACAGAACGTCCTAGTCCCTTGAAAGACATGTGAGATGAATGATGGACAGGAGCAAGGAAAAGCAGCAGGACTCTGCTGAACTCTTGTTCAGCCTGGAGAAGGGAAGGTTCTGGGGAGACCTTAGAGAACCTTCCAGTGCCTGAAGGGGCTACAGGAAAGCTGGGAAGGGACTTTTTACAAGGGCAGGGAGTGACAGGATGAGGGGGAACAGTTTCAAACTGGAAGAGGGAGATTTAGGTTTGACATTAGGAAGAAATTCTTCACTGTGAGTGTGATGAGACACTGGAACAGGTTGTGCAGAAAAGCTGTGGATGCCCCATCACTGAAAGGTGTTCAAAGGCAGGTTGGGAATTGGAGCAACCTGGCCTAGTGGCAGGTGCCCCTGCTAATGCAGCAGGGTTAGAACCAGATGGTCTTTAAGGTTCCTTCCAACCCAAACCATTCCATGACAACACCTACATCTTTACAACATCCTTTCAGGCAGTTGTAGAGGGTGATGAGGTCTTCCCTCAGCCTCTTTTTCTTCAGGCTAAACAGCCCCAGTTCCTTTAGCTACTCCTCATAAGACTTGTTCTCAAGGCCCTTCACCAGCTTCATTGTCCTTCTCTGGACATTCTCCAGCACCTCGATGTCCTTCTTGTATTGAGGGACCCAAAGGTGGACACAATATTAGAGAACAAGAGGAAATGGCCTCAAGCTGCATCAGGGGAGGTTTAGACTTGCCATTAGAAAGAACTTTTTCACTGAAAGGGTTGTCAGACATTGGAACAGGCTGCCCTGGGAGGTGGTTGAGTCACCATCCCTGGATGTGTTTAAAAGTCATCTGGATGTGGCGCTTGGGGACGTGGCTCAGTGCTGGACTTGGGAGAGTAGGGTTAATGGTTGGACTGTATGATCTTAAAGGTCTTTTCCAACATAAGTGATTCTGTGATTCTATGAGTCTATGATTCTATTACTCTAGTTTTGCTTCTTTATTTCAGCCCAACCTTCATGTTTTTTACAAATACATCTTGCCAAATAAATCCCCCAAGGACAAAGACCACTGTATGTTTTTAATGCCTTAGCAATGCCTTTTGCTTCTCTGTGCTGCCTTTGCTGTGGGTCTGAGCATGTTTGTAAAGTAATTACCACAAAAATCTGTGTGAGGTGGAGAAGAACCATCTCCCCTTGGCAAATGGGGACTCTGAGGCACAGATAGGTTTTCAGAACTTGAGCAGAGGCAAAACCATCCACGAGGATGTTGCTGAACCTAGAACATTTCACCTGTCCCACATCCTTCCCAGCCCTGAACCGACAAGACATGGTCAATGTTAGAAAAGTTTTTACCTTTTTTTTTTTTTCTTTTGTGCTAGAATTTTGCTCCTCTTGTGGCAGGACATCAGATGTGAAATGTGTTTTAGTCTTAGTGTAAAGGAGACTCTGTAATCCTGCCTGGCAGTTACCAAGTCTCCAGAAGAAGATGGTTGGAAATGAGGCAGGTTTCCTTCAGAAACCTTCCTGAGTTCTGGTCGTACTTGATAAAAATTGAACCTTGTCTGTGAAATGTTCTGACTTTGCGGAAGTGGCAAATTTCCCAAATGTCAGTTTTTTGTCTATTAAATGTGGAGAGTGATCCCTTCCTACCACACAGTCTACTGTGAGAAAAAAAATGCATGAAAGGCTCCAAGAATCTCAAAGTGAAGTAATAGGGAAAGAAGGGGGGGCAGTTTCTTAGATATTTTAAGTAGGCTATATCTAATGGCAAGTGTTTAAAGGGAGATATATCATAGAATCATAGAATGGTTTGGGTTGCAAGGGACCTTCAAGATCCTCTAGTTCCAACCCTCCTGCATGGGCAGGGACACCTCCAAGCTCCATCCAACCTGCCCTTGAACACTTTCAGGGATGGGGCAACCACAACTTCCCTGGGCAAACCTGTTCCAGTCTATCACCACCCTCCAGAACTGGACAGAAGACTCCAGGAGGCATCTCAAGAGAGCAGAGCAGAGAGGGAGAATCCCCTCACTTGATCTGCTGGCCCTACTTCTTTTGATGCTGCACAGGACACCTGTCTTTTAAGAACACAAATTTTCCAGCTGGATTAAGAACTGTAACTGGTGGGAAAAGGCAAACATCTGCTGAGCCCACAGTCTCCAGGAAGCTCAGGCAATTATGTTGCTATTTGTGATTCTTCTGCTTTAACACATTTCCTTGTGGAGGTCAGGTCAGGCTTCCCTGTCAAAATTCTTACTGATGAGACAATGATTTGCTAAAGGGATTCATGGGAGGGAATGGTGTCAGGAGTGATTCCTTCTTCATCAAGCATTCACTGTGTCATGGGCAGAGGTCTTCTCCATGAGGGATTACCATTTCATCTGCTTCACTTCCTAGGAGGTATGTTTGTATATGTGTTCAGGATTTAAGTGATTTTTTTTTTTTTTTTTAACATGTTGGTGTAATAAACATGCATTACATTGAGTCACGGAGGTTCTGTATCATTTTACAAAACAAATGAGAAACAGTGGGCTTTAGAACTAGATTTAGCACCTCAGAATCAAGAGCTCATTTTATATTTGAGTTTGAAGATATTGTTGAGCTTTGCATTGCTGTGAATTGTGAATCAGTCAGCACATTATCAAAATAGAAGCATCTTGAAATACTTATTGAACAAACATGAAAGTAGCTTCTTAGGTTACTTATGAAGCATCTTCAGCCAGCAAAGGAAAATACAACCTTTCTATTTTTTGTGTAATAAAGGGCAAAGAGACACAATAAATAGCTGCTTTTGGGTAAACGTGATATAATATTCATGAAAGTCAGCATTCTTCTGAAAAATATCAAAAAAAGAAGAAAAGAGAAACTCTGAAAACTCAGCACTCTACACAATAGCACAAACCTTCATCGAGCCCATCTGTGGTACAATTAAGTTGTTCAGGCTTTGTCAATCACAGGTAGGTTTTAGTGGCAGGAATCTCTGAGTTAATTAAATGAGATGGTGACGAAATCAAAGAAAAGGTGATATTTTTATAAAACACAATTTTAAAAATGTACATTCAGTGTTTTAAACATTTTTCTGGCACATTTTTTGTAGCAAGGAACTTATTTGAAGCTCGGTGAAGATAATGGGATAGTCTAATACTAAACAAAATGGTAACAGCATGAAGTCATACCTCTGTGAGCACTCAGCTGAGTCCTAATGCTGTTGTAATTTCTTAATGCTCATTTTATAACAATAACCTACGAGTTACCCAGAAGGAGTAAGTCCCCTGTTTGCTGTCTGCAAACACAGTGTAATAAATGTTCCCTGTCACACAAAAGCGTGTGGCTTGTGGGGGTGAGGCAGTGGAGAGGCAGAGTGAAGGATGAGATAGCAACCGTGAGATGGTTTTTGTGTGCTTGGGAGACAAAAGGTCCTAACTTGTTAATGAAGGTATCTGTTAAGGAGAAGGAAAAGAGCTGTAGATGAAGGGCAGGCAAGAAGGAATGAAGAAGACAAGGGACCCTTCTGGTGCTGCCACAGGATACAGAATTGTCTGGGGTCCTTGCACGGCTCACTAATGCCATGTAAGAGCAGGAAGAGAGTGTGTCCTCCTGTGTTGACGGAGATACAGGTGGTCTCCTCTGTGACACTCCAAGAGATGCCCATTTCAGTGCCTTTCTTCAATCTATCCCTTCCTTGAAGTGATGAAATTAATAAATTTTACTTTTAATTGCTATTAGAAGTAAATAGTGCAAAAGGAGCATGACCAGCCAGTCAAGGAGGAGATTCTTCCTCTCTGCTTTGCTCTCATGAAACCCCCCTGCAGTGCTGTGTTCAGTTCTGGAGCCCTCAACACAAGAAGGACATGGAGCTGTTGGAGCAAGTCCAGAGGAAGCCATAGAGATGATCCGAGGGCTGGAGCAGCTCTGCTCTGGTGACAGGCTGAGAGAGTTAGGGCTGTTCAGCCTGGAGAAGAGGAGGCTCTGGGGACACCTTAGAGCACCTTCCAGTGCCTGAAGGGGCAAAAGGAAAGCTGATCAGAATCCTTGGCCAACATCTGACCACCTTTTGTCTTGTGCAAAATTGTTGTTGATGTCCAGTACCCAAAGGGGACCTACAAGAAAACTGAGGAGGCACTTTTTACAAGGGCATGGAGTGATAGGACAAGGGGTAATGGCTTTAAACTGGAACATTAGGGAGAAATTCTTCACTGTGAGGCTGATGAGACACTGGCCTGGGTTGCTCAGAGATGCTGTGGCTGCCCCATTGCTGGAAGTGTTCAAGGGCAGGTTGGATGGGAGCAACCTGGTCTAGTGGGAGGTGTCTCTGCCCATGAAAGGGGTTTGAGATGGGATAAACTTTAAGGTCCCTTCCAACCCAAACCAGTC
Organism: Hemiprocne comata; assembly: GCA_020745705.1. NCBI lineage: Eukaryota > Metazoa > Chordata > Aves > Apodiformes > Apodidae > Hemiprocne > Hemiprocne comata. The sequence goes on from CM036591.1 coordinate 2,990,075, forward strand.
TAGGATTCTATGATTATTGAAAACAGCAGCTTGCAGTGCAGCTTGCTGCTATAGCAGAGTTTTACTGCACTCAGTCTCCAATGATTTAAATTATCCAGAGGGTAAGTGACTGTGATGGACACCCAGTCCTTGGCTGTACAGCTGAACCCACACCTCTAGGTCTGTTTTCCAAAGCACTGCTGTGAAGGACTTCCCAACTCTGACAGCCTTGCAGGCTTCATTGGCCCTTGTAGGTAGCTGGGGTGGTGGTGTCAGCCCCACTGCTCTGGGTGCAGGCTCAAACTTCTCTGTGATCCATAAAAATCTCTTGGCTACGTGTAAACATCCCTGAATTCCCTGGGAGGGGTATGGAGTCTGTTCAAGGGAGGGGTAGCTTTGTCACAATGATTATATCTAAGTGTAGCCTTTGCAAAACAAAGTGATGTCAGGACCAGTCTGTCACGCTTTTCCAGTAAAAGGAAATATAAGGGACTTCCCTTCCTGCATCTTTACATGTTGGAATGTGCTTCAAAAAAACCTCTTGTTTTGTCATGATTATTATGGATAATTGTAATGCTACCAAGTGCACCTGTTCCTGCTATCACTCCTGCTGGTGAAATGTACACCAGCCCTGGTCAGTAGATATCAAGAGACTTGTTTCAGAGGTAAAACCAGCATAAACCACCGGAGACAGTAAATAATCTTATGATCTGATTTTATCTCACCTCTCTACTTACATGATAGTGCTCATTTTTCATCTGTAGGAAGCAATGCTACGTTTGGTAAGCGTGGCAGTGCGTGCTAACAACAAATGTGTAAAAAAATTCCTCCTCTTAATTGCTGACCTGTGACGTGTATCCCGTGTAAGTAGCCTTGGAGGCACTAAACTAAACGCAGACAAATCTGTGCTATCCCTTGGTGTAAACTGATCTGATGGGACTAAAGCATTTGGAGCTGTGCTGATTTATTGTAGCAGCTGAGGGATCTGGAAATTGGAATTCTTAATGGTTTTAATAATTTAGAATGTTACTCTGACCAGCAGGAGCAAACTAGTACATATGAGTTTCTTAGTAAGATTCTTTCTCTGAGGAAGAGTAAGGGAGGCTACTGGAAGGTGAAGAGCCCCAGTGTCTCAGGATCCTGGGGGCCCTGCCAGCTCTGCATCCCTGGGATCAGAGCAGCTGGGCTCCTCACACTTCAGTTGGGCTAACCCAGAGACAACACTGCAGTAAATACATCTCAGTGCATGTGTAATAATAAAAAATCACTAAATTTGCCTGAAATCTTTTCAACACTTTTGAGTTAGTCCCGGTTTGCTCATCTCCACTGCTGGTTTGCCTCTGTAAGAGGCACAAATGTTCCATCCACTGCACTTGAAAGGGATTGATAGATCCATTGACTTTGATCCAAAAGCAATTGCAGACCTCTATGAACACTCATTTCATGGCAGCCATCATCACTATCCCTTCTCAGCACTACATCCTTACCTCCTGGTTATCAAAAGCAGCATTTAGAATCTCATCTAAATAATTGTAATCAATGATATTGATGGACCAGTCTGTACTAGTAAGACATCCCAGCAATTTTCAAACAAGCTGCAATATGAAAAGGTTGCATTCCATTGCTACACTGGGTTTTTAAATCTTCTTGCACCCCTGCTATGATGGTAAAATTCAGGACAGAGGGCAAGTAGATCCAGACATTTAGCATGACTTTTCTGTAAGCTGGTAGGAACATCAACATGCTTAATGAGCATCTTTTATTGTTTGTAGGGCTTGTAACCTCGTTAATATTACCAATTAGAAATAAGTGATTTCCTTCTTAATATTACTGATATTGACAATAAATGATTGCTAAATGAAGGATATTGATTAGGATCTCTTCCACTTGCTAGTAATGTTAATTGATATTTTATGGCTCCTATTCTTTTCCATTTTGCTTGTGGTCAGCAAAACATGTTGTCTAAAATATTAGTTCTTCTTGCACAGGTGTTTTGTACATGCAGGTGTCAGTCCATGATCTAAAGACAATCATGCTTTCAAAACATTTAACAAATGTTTACATATTTAACCTTTGCCAACTTTTTTAGTTTATTTTTTTATTTCCTTTTGAAAAGCAGATGAAGTGTAGTTGGAAATAAGTCTGTTGAAGTTCTTCAGCTCTGATTTAGGGATCTAAGAAATATTTGCAAAAATAATAAAGCTCAAGTTAAGCCTGTTGCTCCTAGATCAACTTTCAGGGAAAATAGGAAGTGCAAACACAGCTTGTCATTTCACGAGAGGGTTTTGTATGTTTTTTTTCCTGGGTCTCAACTCTTCCCTGAAGCTATAGAAATGGGGAAAAGGTTCCTGAAGCTTCTTGACATTTTTGAGTTCACTCTTATTCATCTTTCTATCTAAGATTTCTCAGCTGGATGACAAATGTGTGTCATCCATGGAGTTATGTTTTTTAGACGTCTCCATTTATTGGATGCTCCAGGGTGTTTGGATTCAATTGGAACTTACAGCTTGTCTATGTTTTATTTGCATAATAAGGTTATGAATGACAGAGCAGCTACAGCCAGACGTGTTGGCTCCAAAGACTGCAATTTAAGCTGGGAGTGTTTTGCAAGAGTGAAAAAAGAATGAGAGTGAGAGAGAGTCTGATCATGTGTAACAGAAGTTGCAGAAGGGGAACACCATTCGATAATGTTGGTGGCTGGCTGGCAGAAGTTTTCTGGCCTGACATGGTTAGATGCAGCTTGAATCCAGGTCACCTGCTTTGGGATGCTCTGGGGTGAGCTGTAGTAGTATGGAAAGAAGTTCAGAGGGACAAAGAGTTTTCCAGTTTTGATGAGACTTTGAATGACTGCTATAATCTTTGTAGCAGCAGACGAGACAACTCAGTGGGCCTTGTTTAATAAACTTTGCTTGTCAATCTGCATCGCATATTAACTTGGACACAAAGTGACTCTTACCTTTGGAAGCCATGAGCAGGTAAGAGGAGGCCACAATCTCCCATCCCAGACCAAATATATGTGTTCAGAGTCTGTCTGTATCATCCCATAGTACATCCCCAGCCCACCTCATCTCCCCTACTGCCTGCCTTTTTTCTCTAAAAACAGTTATTAAGCCCCATCCCCTAAAAAATCAGCACTCACATGGACACACCCATATATACACAATATATACTTCAGATAGAAAGGATATTAGTCTTTTAGTGTTTTTAACTTACATATATGGCCTGAATGACATGTAGGTTAGACCTATGTGGAGAATACCTTTCTATGTACTCCAAAATGCTTCATTTTGTTCCATAATTCCCAGCCTGTGGCAATTCAGCCATGAACCTGAGGAATTCTGGATGTTTGCACATGATGTTCCCAAGGACCTGTATGGAATGGGTCATTGAGTGCTGGTTCATGTTCTTCTAAACTATCAGTTTCCAAGACTGTCCATTTGAGAAACAGCTCCTGGCTTGTGTGAATGGAATTTCAGAGGCAGAAATATATTCTTAAGCTTCAGCATTAGTCATGGCTTCAGCCAGTGCAGTTCACTGGCCTTTCTGGACCATGTTAGCTAGCTGGCATCATCTGGAAGGGTGCAGCAGCTGGTGCTTGAGAGCACAGCCTTCGTAGTGCAGAAATGCAGCATTTTATTTATACATTTTTTTATATAGAGATATATTTTTGAATGCATGTCTAGAAATATGAAATTGGCAAACATTATTTGCAGGCATACAGGGAGCTGATTTTTGAAGCGAGCTCTTTTGTACTCCAGGAGTTAATTCTGACGTACAAAGCCAATCGGAGCTTCTCGGTGATGATTTACAGATTTATTGAGCCATGCACTTTTATTTCTAAAATGAGTACTTTTCAATCTACGCCGGGTAAGTTCTCCAGTTGTGCCATTCTGATAATGGACATCTTTGTATAAAAACAAGACGTCAAGAGAAGAAAAGATTGTTCTTAATATTCTCCGACCGTAGAGGCTATTGATTATACGCGATGGTCGCGTCAGGCAGTGCATTTTTAGATGATTACTTCATGCCTCAGGTGATGTGATATACTATAAAGATGATGGATGGTGTTTTGCACTTCTACTACCTTCCAAGTGAAGCCTGAATAATCCCTGTGATTTTCTTCCTTCCTTTCTGCTTGTGCAACTGCCACACGGAACCTGCTGGCCTTCTCCTGAAACAACACAAACGGTCCAGCTGACCTAAGCTCTCGTGCTAAGTGCTGCCCTGCACAATCCCTAATAACTGCATTTCTTTTCCTTTGATTAAATTCTTTCCTGTGTAGCTTCTTCAGGCAGAGCAGCATGTTAGCAGACATTATGGAGTTAGTAAACACTATAAAGTGTGAAAGCATTTGCTGCAGGAGCTGTAGTCTAAACATTACAGGAGAAAGCAGGATTCCAGATCGAGTCTTGGCTTTGCCTTTGAATATGATTGTAACCTTGGGCAAAGCTCTTAAGTTTGCCTCTCCTTAGTTGATTTAATTTGTGTAGCAGGATAATGAGCAGCTAGTTTAATCTTTTTTTTTGTGTGTGTGTGTTTTTCTTTTGTTTTGTTTTGTTTGTTTTTTTTGTTAGGACGTTGGTGGAGAGAGGGTGGAGGGGATCAAGAGGATCTGGCTGGAGGATGGAGACAGAAGTGTGTGCCACAGCTGGCACCTCACCAGGGGAGCAGGGCAGGAAAAGGGCTCCACACCTTGCTACTGGAGCTGACTCTAGAAGTACTTTATGTAGACTCAGTCCTCATGAAGATGTGCTGCTTTACCCTGTGTTTAAGGGCAGCTTGAAAAAGAGAAAATGTGGAACACCAGAAACCAGTAGGGCATGATCCAGGGAGAGATGTGCTGCCATAGACTGAGGCACAGCTATTTGGAAATAGCTTGGGAAAGCTACCATAATAAATTGCTTGGGGTATGCTGAGCTCCTGAGCCCAGGACTTTCACCCTCTCTCCCTAGCATCAGTTTTTATTTCTTAATATATTAACTTTAAAATACTTTCTCTAAGAAAGCCAAGTAACTAGGAGTTTAGGACAGGTCTGCCTTCCATTTGTCTCTTTTTTCTCAGTTTCATCATTATGCTATCCCCACCGGGATGGTAGATTCACAGATATTAACAAAATTAAAAGCTTACTTCATTTTCCAATCCATCTTTTGGCAAAAGCAGCAGCATTCCCCATTCTGCATGTACAAGGGCTCTTGCCCAGTCATGTTTTAAAGACTGGGGATTAACTGCTTACTTGGGAGATTGTTTGAAGGTGAAACATTTCACTGTCAAGAAGTTGTTCTTCAGATTCAACCTGAATTATCTTTTTTAATTTAATCACATCACTCCTAGCTATGCCCTGTGAGTTGCACTAAATCTTTCCTTTCCATTCTTTGTGTTTACATCCTTCGTGTGTGTTGACAGATATATTGCCCATAGGTATTGCTTGGCTTGACTATATGTATTTAATTGAAATGCTTTTAATTATTGCTCCCATATCCACCCCTGCAGCCCCTGATGTGTTTTTCTTTTCTTTTTCTATGCCTAGTTTGCTAGTAGCTTGCTGGTTAAAATTCTTCCCAAAAGTGTGTTAGATGGCTACGTTTTGGGAAAACCACAGAAAGTGAAGGAGGCCATGTTTCTTATCAATACGAACTGATAATTGTAATTTTCTAAGTTACTGCAAAACTTTGGTGTATATCTGAAATAATTATCCTCACTTCTGTTTTCATAATCATCTGGCTTGTCTGTGGATTGTCATTTGGTGTGCTTATGGGCTGAAGCAAAAGGCTTTCATTGAGAGATTTCAAAATGAGTTGAAATCTCTCTCTTAATACAGTTTGAATCACTGCCATGGTGCAGCATTAGCCATGGCACCAGCTTCTGCATGTTAAGCTGATATTTGATCTAATATTCTTTTTCCTCTTGGCCTAGAGGGAGATCTAGAGAAGTTACCCTACTGTTATCTAAAGCAAATTAGTACAAAATGTGATTGTTTCATTGTCACTGTTCATCACTCTTTGTCTTCCCCAATCCTCATTGGAGGGAAGCTGGACTCAAGACATGGTGAGACTCGGCACAACTTTCCATGCAGTTCTGGCACACCTCAAGTCCCAGAAGACTTGTCTGTCAGTCAATTAGAAACCAGTAAAGTGCTATGGGTGCTTTGACTTTTTTTTTTACCAGTACTGACTGGGAAATAACAGTTAGGGACTGAATGCTCTGAAAACTAGTCTAATTTATAGCTCTGCTTTGATATCTGGTGGTAGATGCCTTTCGTTGTATGTGGATGTTTATGACAGTTTAAAAGTGCAACCTGTGGCCAGCAAAATGTGATAGCTTTCTATTGCACCAAACTATTGCTTTCTCTAGGGACTGACATTAAAAAATCCCAACACTCTTTAAGAGCTTTAAAAGCCATGACCTGTTACCTCTGGTTTTGTACAGGACCTGGCCAGAATCACAAAACTGCAATGGCTGCAATGCTACTTCTCTCTGCTCTTCTCAAATATTGCTCATTCTTTGTGCACAGAACTACACGACAGAAGATGCTGGCTTGGGCTGAACGAAGATAAGTGTGTGGAAAACCATTTTACTTCCCTGCTTTGTACTGAAAATGCCACCAAACAGAAAGAATACCACTGATCCACTTAAAGTGAGAGAGGATCTTGCCGTCCGGTCAAACTGCCCTCAGTAAAGCAAGTCTGAAAGCTCGTGTCCAAGCTGTTGTTAAGTATTAACAAGAAGTAATTGATCATTTTATTGTGGCCTCAGCATGCCAATAAATACCAAATGCTTCAGTTGATTTCAAACAATCACAGAATTTCCTTTGCATTCCTGCAAAAGGAATCCTTGACAAAACGATTTACTGACAGCGCCAGTCACTGTCTAGTTGTGGGACTGCTTGGGCATCCTCTCCTTCAAAATGACTGATACCCTGCAGCATCTACAACAGAACAAACAACTCCTCTAGACAATGCAAAAAATATCTTGACAAGTTCAACCGTTTTCCTTTAACCCCCTGAGCACCATGTATTGTACATTTGTGGGCTTGGCTGCAGTGCAGCAGGGTGAAGACAGCAGAACCTGACGTATCTCTGCCAGTGCCAGGTTTTCAACATATGCTTTTAACTCCTGAAGTTGGGAAATTTGTTCAGCTGAGCAAAATGGCACTACTTTTCAACTCAACTTCAGAGTTGTCGGGGAGGGAAAGTGTGGTGGTAGATTCCTGACAGTTATTTTCAATTACTTGAGGCTTTGAACGATTTCAAATGGAAATCATACAAAAAACTGGAGATTTGAGTTTAATATGTTACTTTAGTCAACAGTCAATAGGGTTTTTTTCCTGTGAAATTACTGTTTCTGTCAACAATGTTTTATTCTGTGGAATATATGGAGGTCTTAGTGTTGATTCAAGTTGTACCCAGGTAGGTTCTGAAAGGGCACATAGGAGTTTCACATCCTAAAGAAGTCAGGACAGAGCCTTAAAAAATCTTAGATGCTTGACTCTCGTGTATATCAAGGCTTAACATTCTAATTTGTCTCAGGCAAGTCTGTTGCAAAGCATGAACACATATGGGGACATGTATGTTTATACTTGCCCCCCAGATGGTAAAGAGCTTTCCACTTATAGGCAAGAAGTCTAAAAATTAGAGTTCAGTGCATTCAGAAATGCCACATTTTTCAGTAATACAATACATTTAAAAACAAAATACCTTTATTACTGTGCAGATAAAGTGGTCTGTGGGGAACCTAGATGGCATTAAGGAGCCCAGCCCTAGCCTAAAGACAAAAAGCCTGGGATTTGTTAGGGGTGAGAGAGGAAAGCCATGCTAATGGCAGATATGTGGAGTGGCTTTGGTTACCTCTGCTTCCATCACTCTTGAAACTGACCTCACACATCCCTCTCTACTTTAAGGATATCTTAAGAAGTGCTGCCTTCCTTTCTGCTACCTTCTACCTCATGAGCTTGGGTAAAAAAGGCAACAAAGACCTCAGAAATTCCCAAACCCTAAAACAAACTAACAAAAAAAAAAAAACCTGCGGGGAGAAACCAGCAGAGATTTCTGCCAGTGGGAGCATCTGCAGAAAACACCTGGAGAACCTCTTTTGTTTTTGCTGGACTTTTTCTTATCTGAGCTTTGCTTCCATCCCATTTTTCTTTCATCTCTTCACCTCAGGTTCCTTCCACCCCCTCTGCTCCTTTCTTCGAGCCTCTTCTTGCCATTGATTTGCAGAGCAATGCCAAGGCATTTTGGCACAGCAAGGGAGTGCAGATGCCTCCGAAATGCCGGGGGGGCGGTTGATGCTGGGAGGATCCTCGTCCCTGCCTTGGTGGAATAACTAACCCTGGTGCAATAACTGAAGTGCCAGTCATCTGGGTTTAATTGTGCACTGTGGACTCCAACTCAAAGGCATACTTCTCTCATGGCGCCTCTTGTAAATCACTTGTATGTATATATAGAAAAACCTCTGCGTTTTATCTCCTCTCTTTACTTGTGCCTATTTGTTTATTTATCCTCAGGCTCTCAGCTCCCTGCAGTAAAAAACAGCCATTTCCTGAATGTCAGGTACTATGTAAATGGTGGCTGCTTTTCCTTTCAAATTAATTCATCATTATTTTCATCTCTTTATTTGAGTCTGAAATAGAAGCAAAAGATTCCTATCAGTGACTATGGGAATCTTGGAGTAACTCTGGAGTAGTTTAGGCCTGCAAATTGTTTTTTGGGGCAACAGCTTGAGCCTTCACCCTTCTTCTTGTCGGGGACCTTTAGGTGCTAGAAGTGACCAGGGGATTTCTGAGAGTCCGTGGGCAGCAGCTCCACCAAACAACCTCCCAGAACTTTCTAGTCCATACTGCTTTAAAATCCAGGTGAGCTGGTTCCTCCCCAGTGTGACAATCCTTATGGCCAGGGAAGAAATGCTGGCACCTGCTGGCTGATGTGCTGTGCTTGGTTTAGCTGTGTTATGTCATGACATTTGTCCTGTCACCTCTGATGTGACATGTCTGAATGCAGCAGAATGTGACCCAACAGAACATTTTATGGCAACTGGGGACACTTGTCCCTTTGCTGATGGAAGAACATACATTTGGGGAACAAATGGACAGAACAGGTTGATTCCCATCCTCCTTTCATCTGTGAGAGAGAGCTCCTCTGCATTTCCTTCCCAAGATTTGATAGTGTGACTTAATCAATGTATATAATAATTTCTGTTGGTTCTCCAGTTCTCCTCTGCACCCCAAATAACCCATCTTGGGCCTTTCTGGTATCCATTCTGCTAATCCATTTGGCTGCCACAGTCATTGCTTAAAAACTACTGGAAATATAAATATTTATCCTCTTAAGAAGGTGAAATATAGTTGTCTTTCTCAGAAGCTGAGATACAGATGGGTCAGTTGAATTTTTCTCCCTCAGGTGATGTATTTACTGTGCACTGAGAGCTATTCAGAGACATTGAGTTACAACAAACAAGCAAGGCTTGGATGAGATGTGTTCTAGTAGGTCAGGTCAGCCCCTGGATCTGACCGAGCTAAGGAAACCTGAATCCTACTACTTGTCCCTGCAGGAAGACAAGGTCCTGTTTTCCTCCCCTTCTGCTCCTCTCTCTTCTCCACCTTTCCTGCTCCAGCACTTGTCAGATCCTTCACTTGTGGTTTTAACCTGGCAGAGCACTGTTTTCATTTTCTTAGTTCTCCACTGACTTTTGTGTTGACCTGGTTCATGGGAGAAGTCCAGGAGGCTGCAGGGAGGGGAGGGAAGAAGAGGACCAGGGAGCTCTGGATTTCAGCAGCACAAATCTGCTAGATCAGCTTTGCATGGCAACAGGTCTTATTAGCTGAGGAAGGAGCAATTACTGCTTGTTGCTTCTGGGACCTGAGCTCGTGTCTAACCATTTTGTTGCCTGGTGTGGTGTAGAGTCATTTGCACATGTGCATGGGGGAGCAAACACCCCCATGCCCCAGCCTGTCTTCCTGTGGCTTGAACACAGAAGTTTAAAAGAAAGCACCACAAGTGCAGTTAGAAGCACAGATTCGGTTGCCTCATTAATTTGTTTTAATCTGCATTGTTATGAAGTTTGACAACATGCAAAAGATCCCTCTGTAATGAAATACAACATTCATCTGTTGTCAGCTCAAACATTCGTCTGACAGGTCTTCCTACAATTACAAGAATTCTGGGATTCTTTTATTTGTTGTCTTGTTCTAGCACTTCTGATTATTATTTTTATCCTTTTATCTGCCAGCACCAATAAAAACAAAAACTGAGATTCACACATTCTGACGTGCATCTAGAAGCTGGGAGTTAGCCTTCTCCTTGTAGTGGTGTCAGTGGAGTAGTCAGCCATTAACAGCAGCACAGGCTCTATATTTTAAAGCCATGATTTTCAGTAGAGAAGAAGGGGCAAAAATTCCTGAAATATGGATTGACAAGTGTCTTGGCTTCTAAGTCCTCAAGAATCACCATATGGCTGCAATTTTTTTTGCCATTCTCTGGGTAAACATGCAGTTCTGTCTCTGCTTTTTCATTTCTATTCCTCTAGTGAAGGGCTTTACAAGTGTGTGAACTTTCTATGGATAAATCTATGGTAAATCTGTAGGCTCCACTCCATGGAGTGGACAAATGGGTGGCAAGACAATGATCTGTCTTTACTAATTTTGGTGAAACTTTGTTTCCTTTCATGTAACACTTAACACACAAAAAAGTAGCCATGCTGATCAGAGAATTTTGTTTTTAGATCAAGTAAACTGGGGGTGTAAGTAAGTAGAAAATTGGTGTGGTAAAGGCAATTGGTTGGTAAGACTGGGAACTGGGGGAATGCAGGTGATGGGGTTACATCCCATTTATGACTGGGCTGATTGAGTTCAATGATGGACTGGCTTTTTCAAAACACTTCAGATCCCTCCTTGTGTCGTGGAATCAGAGAAAGGTTTGGGTTGGAATGGGATCTTAAAGATCATCTACATCCAACCCCCTTGCCCCAGGGCAGGGACACCTGTTAGATCAGCTTGCTCCAAACCCCATCCAGCCTGCCCTTGAACACTTCCAGAGATAAGACATCCACAACTTCCCTGGGAAACCTGGGCCAGTGTCTCACCACTCTCACAGCCAAGAATTTCTTCCTAATGTCTAACCTAAATCTCACCTTTTCCAGTTTAAAGCCATTACCCCTTGTCCTCCCTCTCCATGCCCTTGACAGAACTCCCTCCCCAGCTTTCCTGTAGACCCTTCAGGCACTGGAAGGTGCTCTATGGTCTTCCCCAAGCTGAACAACCCCAACTATCTCAGCCTGTCTCCAGAGCAAGCTGCTCCAGCCCTTGGATCATCTCTGTGGCCTCCTCTGGATGTGCTCCAACAGCTCCATGTTCTTCTTGTGTTAAGGCCTCTAAAACTGGAGTGTGTCCATTCAGCCTTGCTAACAGTCATGGATGGACTGGCCGCATGAACCCATTTTTATGTTATTGCATTAGCTCTTCCATCTTTGACCAGCCCCGGTGGCCTCAAGGTAGCAGTATGTGGATCATTATTACAGTTAATCATCCCTAATTGAAACAATACTCTAAACGAGCCCCTGTGCATCTCAGCAGTGGGAGACACTGGTGGTTCTTTTCCAGTTTAATTTGTTTATAGACTTCCAGAAGCATCATTTACAAAGTTCAGAGGCACATCGATAAATCCCTTCACTGGTGCAGCAGTGGCTCCATCAATCATCAAACGAACAGCATCAACATTTTTCCTGGGCTATTATCATCACTTCAATTGCAGCAGCAATATATTCTGCACCGATAAATCAAGAGTGATCATTTTAGATGAGCAGAAGCATAAACAGCATTTTTATAAAATGTATCTTTTAGCAATCTCCTTTCATCTTTCCGTTGGTTATTTTTATGATAGAAAAGTAGGATCATTTTCTGTGTTTGTCTTAGTTTCCTCATTTGCACAGAAGACAATCTGGTATTTTCCATTTTTTTTCTACCTGTCAGTCAACAAGCCCCTAGCTAGCATGTTGGTTTTTCATTTTCCATTTACCTTTTTCTTCTTTGCTGCTCATTTCAGTAAGTGTGGAATGTCCTTGTGTTAAGAAATGGGTTGTATTTCCTCAGGCAACAGGTGCTTATCTTTTCAGTTACAACATAAAACTGACAAAGCAGCTCCCATATCTAGCAGCTATCGCCTGAGAATCTGAAACCTTTCCCCCCCCCTTTAGTGAGCACTTAACTTTTTTTTTTAAGGCAAGCTGCAGCTGCAACACCTGAATTATTGTATGGGCAGACTTTCTGTGGGTTATAGTTCCCTGTTATGTTTTCCCATTAGCAACACAATATGTGTATTTATTCTTTACGTCATGTCCACATATTAGTTTTCATGAAAGATTTTTATGTGCTGAGTCTTGTGTTCTCTCCTTTTCAATACATGTGCATAGTTAAAGGGTTTTTCTTAATTTCCTGTTTTAGCTTTTCCTCAGAGATTGCTTGTTATGTTTTTCCTTCCTTATAGTATACAAATATGTTTGCTGGCTGGAAATAGTAAGACTGGTTTTTGCTGAAAGTTGGCAATTCAGGTGGTGACAATTGGCTTCGTCTCCATGTTCCCCAGCTGCAGTGTGTGTTGACTTCACTGCCAGATGGCTCACCACAATAATATCATTGTGTTTTATTGGTCCAGATGAGTAATATCCCACTTGATTGTAGTTTCTGATACTTCATCCAAAATGATCCATTGTCCTTTGCAAGCAAGACTTCAGTTTTGGCTGAATACCAGGTGTGTCGTTTAGGTATCCACCTTGCACAATTTTATCAGATTACAAAAGTGTTTGGATGTAGAGTTCAAGTTTGAGAGGTGGCTTGGGGGACAGCAGTCTGCAGGGGACTTACTTGACTGAGAACAAAACCCTGTTTCTTTGTGGTCCCTGAAACGAGTTTTTTTCAAGATAAAAGTTAGCAGTTGGAATCCCTATTTCACAGAATCACAGAATGGTTTGGGTTGGAAGGAACCTGGAAGATCATCTAGTTCCAACTCCCCAGCTTGGGCTATTTAATCCAAAATGAAATATTTTCTTTCAATTTATTAAGTTGGTGGTTTGGTGGTTGGTTGTGATTATTTTTTTTTTTTCCCTTTATATAAAAATATATTTAACTGATCATTGTCATTCAGGCCAATTATAATTTCATCCTGGCCCAAGCCATCACGTTGGTGGTGGAAAATGTATCTTCTAATGGCCTGAACTTGCAATATCAGCATGTTGTGGTCTGAGTTTGACCTGGGCTGGAAAACTTGAGTCAAGTCACGGATCGCCGCTTCTCTTCTCCTCAATCAGAGGAGGAATAGCCCCCAGTTGGCTGTTTTTTATTTCCCAGTGGGTCCATCCCTAGCTTGGGACCGGCTGGCTACACCGGGTGTGTCTATAGAACACAAACCCTGCCCAGATGCGTGTGCACCGGCACAAACACAGAGACTGTGCTTAAAATACCACTTTACTGTAACAGCTTTGGAGCAGAGGGAGTGTGTGTGTGTGGGAGAGGATATGCACATGTAGGTACAGGAGACAAACTTGGAGTGTGTAACTTGTGATAGGTAAGGAGAAAGAAAGAAACACTATGATAGTTGGGGGTAGGGTGCCTGGTGAGTTTCCCGCATAGGGCAGACGAGGTGTGTGTGTGAATGTGGCCGATTACTTGTACCTGGGGAAAAGACTGCAAAGAAAGGAAAGATTCCTCAGTCAGTGGGTCTCTCTTCTGGCTCAGAAGCACTGACAGGTGAAGGTTTGGTGTGGTGTCTGTGGCTTTGAGAGAGGGCTTTCAGCGAGCGTGGCTTCGGCAGGCGGCTTTGGGAGTGTGGCGGCGAGCGGCTTGAACTGCAGAGGGACACGGGAGGAGCAGCTTGAGCTGCAGCAGGACACGGGGGGAGCAGCTTGAGCTGCAGCAGGACACGGGAGGAGCAGCTTGAGCTGCAGCAGGACACGGGAGGAGCAGCTTGAGCTGCAGCAGGACACGGGAGGAGCGGCTACAGCTGCAGCCCCGGCGCAGGCGGCTGCGGCACGTGCTGACGATGGCCCGTGGTGGCTGCCTTGGAAATGCAGCTGGGGCAGCAGCGGCTGCGATGGCGGCTGGAGCGGCGCTGGGCCTGTGGTGGTGTCATGTGCCTGTGGCAAACAGCTACAACCGGCTGGACCTGCACCGACTGGCCTGGGAGCACTGATGATGGAGGGCTTGGGGAGCGAGCAGTGATTCCAGCTCTTCTAGTTTTTTAGTGCACTCTAGCTCTCTTCTCAGTTTCTTCAGCTCCTTCCATCCTCGGTGAGCAGGCCCCATGAGAAGAGGCAGGAGTGCAGGCAAGCAGGAAGCAGGGAATAGCAGCAGTCCCAGGGTGCAGGGAGGCAGGAGTAAAAGTATGCAGGAGTTATAGCAGAAGTCCCAGCCACCAAAGGCTTTGTGTGATTCTGTGTACTATTCCTTTTTCTTCTTTTCTTCTTTCTCCTTTCTGCCAGCACCAGAGAACAATGAACACGAACAATCTATAACGGCCCATAATGACAGTCTTATTTACGTGTTTACATAGTGTGGTCTGGTCTTTTGTCTGCTCAGCCCTCAGCTCCTACCTATGGCTCCTGTAACAATATGGGTCCTGGCTGCAAACATAGCAAGGGGGGCAGGGGTCTCTGCCCTTCATTGTGTAAGTCCCAGCTGCACCACCCCCAGGGTTGTTACCGCTTTGGTTTTTCTTATTTTTTTGACTTTTATGTCTCTCTATTTATTGCAATCAATTTGTCTGAGAGACATACCTTGTGTGAGAGACACACCTTTTGTGGAGGCCAGTCCTCCACACAGCATCAACAGGAACTGCACAAGGGTCCAGAGATCATTGGGGATTTGGGATTCACTCACAGAAACACAGGAAATATGCTCCACACATTCCCATAGTTGCCCAGAAAGTCCTGGGAAGAAGTAGGAACCTGAGTACTATTTGAGGTAATGTTGAGGAGAGGGGCACCATGCACTCACAAAAAGACTTAGAAACAACCAGTTTTATAATCATCTGCTATTATGCATTGAAACCTCTGATCTATATTTAAATTAAAAGCATAGAATGAAAAAAAAAAGGTTTTTTTCAGTCTCCTGTGTCAGTTTGGCAGCTACGTGAATCTGTTTATTTTTCTGTAATTCCATATGTAGCAGGATTAGCCCTTCATCCTGTTATTTCAGTATGTCTGCATTCATTATTTTCCATCCTCTTTAATTCAATGATAAATTCACATTTTCAGTTCAATGGAATGGCCCATTCTTAAATCATGTAAATATTATTTAGGTGATACTCATACGCAGTCTTGCCAAAGTACACTCATTTATTTTTTTTAACTTCTTTAGCATACTCAATCATCCAAGGAGCCAAACAATACATGATTTATAAAAGACATTTCCTGAATTTCATCCCTTTCCCACTGGAATTTCAATATTGCTGAGACATGGGTACAAGTAGAAAGAACAACAGCAGAAATCCCTAAGAAGTTGTTATCCTGCATTCTGGGGTTGTTCTGTTTGTGTTTGTAAGGGCTAAACTACTGCTTTAGTGTTCAAGTCCTAAATTGAACAGGGCTAATTAAAACAGCTAGTGCCTGTGGTGCCAGGAAGGGATTTGCTTTCTAGGACAAAAATATTGTGGTGTCAGTTGTTGCCATATTTGTCTTCCAACTTGGTGTTTTGGTCTGAGATGCTGTGGACCCTGAATGTAACCTTTGTGTAGACAGATGTGGAGGTTAGTTATGTGAGCAGGTCTGGTTGCAGGTATCTGGGGCTTTTCCAGATGTGTCTCTGTGCACATCCCAACATTAATGTGCTGCTCATGGGATTCTGAGTGACCCATGAGCAGGTCAACAGTTAAAGCTAATAACACAATGCTTCCCACCAGAGGTTTTTCAGTCTAAATTGTCAGTCATTCCAAAGGCTAATATCCTGAAAGTTGCAGCTGTGGGAAATAGGGGTAATTTTCTCATGTCTCAGTTAATACAACCTTGTGTTGATGCAGCTTAGCTATTTAAGACTTGCTATCACCCGTCTCAAGTCATTCCCGTTTTCAGATTCTGCGATTCCTCGCGTTCTACTTTGAGGTGGGAGGGGCAGAACTTTCCTAAATTGAGATCAGCCTGATGGTTTCCAATCTGTGCGACTGTTCCAGCCTTATTGTGTTGGAGAAAGGGTTATCGTTTAAATTGTAACTCAGTATGATGTCTGTCAGAGTCAAATATGCTTCGTGGTTTCTTTAGTGACAGAAGGATTAACAAGTTGCACTCTCCAGCTTTGTTTTATTCAACCTGTGTGGTTCTGAGTACCAATGCCACCTTGTCCCTGGTGCAGCTGGCAGTGCCATTATATCCGACTCCTTTTTTGAGGGTAAAGTGTTTTCTCAGTGCAATCTGCATAGTACAATTTGCAGGTCATTAATATTGCAGTAGTGTTTTCTCCTCAACTCAGAGAAATCACGAGGAAGCACAAGCTGTGTAGATGTTGTAACTGTAGAGGTGTACCACAAATAATAATTATGGGTCATAATATTTATCTCCAGTAACAGCCACTCGTAGGATACAACTTACTGCAGTTTCTCTTTCTTGCATTTGGAAGCTGAAATACGAATGTTGCAGATTAAAGCCTGCTTTATCATTCCATTTTAACGTTTTTCTATTATCTGTTAATTATTGATGTTAGCCAGATCATTACTTTCTGTGGATGGCTGTTTTGAAGATGTCAGCTACCAGTCAGCAATTGCTCTCGTCAGCATTGCCCTTAATCACCCAGTCCCAGTGTAGCTCCTCTCTCTCCTATCAGTATGTAGTGCTATTATTTGTCATCCTAAAAACACTAGCTGGACTTCCAAATCTCCATGTAAATGAAAAATACGGCTTCATTTATGTTATATGACACTAGACAAAGTATAAATAATTGGTAGGAAAAAAGAACCCCACAACAAACCTGTTTAGAAATGTTCCAAATTTTATTATAAACCATATAAGTATATTTAAAGCAGGTCTTTGTAATCTTTGCAAGGACTTTTCATATCAAATCACCCCAATGCATGAAAAAAAAATAAAGAGAAATCTTTTAAACTGTGTCCTCATAATCAAAAGGTCATTAATATCAAATTCAATTCTGGCATTTGTTTGAAGTGGCTGGGCTTGATCCATAGTAATTTCTTATGGCATATACTGGAGTTAAAATTTTAAAATTTGGGTTTCTATTCAAAGCATGAAGGTATCTGAACAGCAGACACCTGGGATCTGTTTTTAGCTTTCAGGGTGGTACTGGTCTATTCAACTTTAATGTCAAATCACCTTTTCCATAAAACCGCTGATCTATTGCATCATCTTTGTATTTGGTATCTAACTGGACATTATGGAACTGTGTTTTCCTGGGGAAACAAAATGGAGTCTCCCAGGACTCTGAGACTGTTGAGAACTTGGAACCCCAAAAGTGAAGAGCAATCTTTGCAGCAGAAAAGCATGTGACAGTAAATGGAATGGAAATTATTCATGAAGATTTTTCTTACCAAGCATTTCCTTAACGAAACTTTGGAATGTGCCTTTCGAATGAAGCAGCACAGGACCCCTAAGTCTCACCATATGTTTTGGCTTTGATGTCCCAAAGGTCCTTCCAGAAAACTTAAGTCCTCACAAGATGATGACAGGGCTCAGTGCTTCATGGTAACTCTTGTCTTTGTGAAGGTTTATTAAAGCAAGACGACATTGCTTGATAAAATATGAAAAACTTAAATGAATCCTGAAGTCGTTCTTCAATATGCACCTTGTCTGAAATCATGAGATGAACAATGAATGTAAAAGTTGTATCACTCAGTTTTGCTTATTTTTTCTCTTTAAAATCTGGTAATTGTGTATATTAAGCAAATGCAAGGGTGAGGGAACATTATACTTTTAGGTTTTCTATTTAATTGCTTGTCCTGGAAATAATTTTAGCTATCCTAAGATATTTTATGCAGATAAATGTCAAAGTAGAGATCTAACAAAATCAATACAAATATAATTTTATTTGCCTTCCTCTTCCTCCACAAAAGCAACAGGAAAATGACTAGTACTCTGAAGTCTAAAAGCAACAAGAGCTGGACTCCCACATATGATATTGAAATTAGAAGTTAATTCATTCCAGGACTGTTTGCGTTTTGCATTTACTTGTTATCTTCCATTCAAAGGCAAAAAAGTGTTGTGTCTAAACAAAATTGTTGTTATACTTGTACTAGCTACTGGAATTTGATGGCAATTTGTATTTCAAGTAGTGCAGGATGATAATTATACTTATTGCTTCGCTAACTGCGTCGTTACTATTCAGAGCACCTCGTGTGTATTTTACTGCCATGTACCTTCCATATCAGAGCAGACCTTTTGCAAATGGATTCATTTGCATCATTATATACTCGTTCAGAAATCACTTTCTGATCATAAGGAATAGACTTCTGGTGGAATCAGAGAGTTAATTCCTAAAACTCATCTTTGTAGCTGAGAAAACTAAAGAAGAAATCAAACAAGATTTTGCCCCCCCCCCCCCCCCTCCCCAGTTGGTCTAATTTTAAAATTATGTGCCTCTAATGAAATGGGATTTTTTTGACAAAGAGTATTTAGTAAAAAATTTTGCTGTTATTCATTCTGTGGAAAAATTCAAAAAGAACAAATTATTTGGCTCACTTTTTTTCATATGGAAATGAAATCCATGTGACAAACTTTAGGGCTGTGTGGAACATGTGCCTGTCATGAGCACTTCCTTGTCCTCTGCCCATTATCCATCTCTCCCAGCCACTTACTTTCAAAAGATACTAATTTAAAGAAATTAACCCACTACAGAAACCCATTACAGGATTTTTTCCCTCCCTCACCTACACAAATTGCCACTGCCTGAAGCTGAAGAGGAGCGAAAATCCTGGATGAATGACAAATATTGTGGCTTTTTAAGTCTGATAACCTATGGCCCTGCAGGGATAGAAGAAAGGGGACAGATTCTCTGATCAGCCAACTGGGTACAACATAAACAGAGCAAAGTTGTTTTGAAATGGCTGAAGAGGGTTAATTCCCTTGTTCTGCTCATGCAGAGGCTCGAGGAAGTAGTTCTCCCACACTGGCAGTGTGACAAGCTGCATTCATCTGCAACATCTGAAGAAACCCAGTTATTTGATGTTTTGTTTTGGAAAAAAAAAAAAAAAATATTGAGGACTGTTTTGTATGCAAAAAGTGTTCTGTTCTTTTTTTTTTGCCTCCGAGTCCTAGATAACTGAAACTGTGGCTATTGGAGGTATTGCATTTGAATCTTGTAAAGTTCCTTGAAAGGATGGAGTGATACATGGAGAGAACACACAGCAATGCACAACAGGGCTTATCTGTGAAATATCATTCCTTTGGTTTACTCACTATAGACATGGACAGCTAGCAATAAAAGTTAACCCCCCTTTTTCCCTTCTTCACCTGAAATAAGATCAAATAAACTAGGTGTGGACGTAGCCTATTTGTTTTAGGCTGTTTCTAGTAGGTGGCAGATGTTTTGGTGAGAAGCAAAGCAAGAACAGTTTTTAATTTCTTTGAAAAGAAGAAATCAGCAAAGAAAACGTAGGACACTAATCCAACAGTTTAATGATCTGATTTGTCACAGTATGTGAAGGGAAAATGATACTTATTGCTACTAGTGTTTATGGAGAACATGGATATTTACATGACTTTGGATTGTTAGACTTCAAGACAGGTTTTCATACTTAATATATAACTCCATGGGCTTTTTGAGTGTTTGGTGGTTTTTTTGTTGTTGTTCTTTCCTTTTTTTGAAGTGCATCTTACACAGAACAGATCCCTACCCAAACAGTAGTTTATTCTTTTTTCTCAAAGGAACAAGTCCTTAATATCTCATTTGCATAGAATTCTGGGGACTCTGCCTCATGTTATTGAGTGCTGCTTGATTGCCTTTTGATAGCTGTCGTTTTAATAAGCAGCATATTATCTCATCTGTATATGTACAACAGCATATTTCAGAGCATAGGTATGGAAGGAGTAAGTTGTACTGGCAGCAGATGAAAGTGAGATGAAATGCTTCAAAGGCCAGCCAGGCAGAAGGCAGAGAAAAGGGTCTGTTAGGTATTGGGATGAGAAGCTTTTGAAATATAGATAACCTACAGCAGAGATGAGCTCTGTTCTCCTGGCATGAATAATTTGAGAGATAAGAGGGGAAAGGGAAATGAAGCCAGGAGATGTGGACAAAGTTCAGGGTAAGGAATCCTGAAAAGATGAAGCCATGGAAATTTTCATCTGTAAAAAAAGTCAGATGAAGCTCAGGTAGGAAATCATAAAGAACACAATATGTTTGTGACAAACCTGGGGACATAGAGAATGAAATTAAAACCAGCTCTGTAAGTGCTTTTATCTGAACAGCAGAAGTCTGAGGGCTCCAGGGATGTTCTAAACAGGTGGCAGGGAAAGAAATCACCATAATACAGGGCATCAGTTCCCTGGTAATGGGTGAATACGTGGCCCTGGTAAAAAAACAGCCACAGGATTAATAAAAAGCACAAAAAGAAGTAGTTTGTTTATCCCTCTTCAAACTGACAGTGCCACAGCCAGGTCCCCCCCTTCCAGAAATGCTTTTTAGCAATAAAACACTTGGCATGAAGAAGAATTCTTCAGTTACTTCTGAGCCCTGCAGTTCTTGATCTACTTCAATCAGCATGTGTGAAAAAGGCAATCCAGAATAGTCACAACAACACTGAACATCCTTGTAGGAGAGGGGAATAAAAAAAAAATTAAAAAAAAATATCAATGCACCTACAGAGGAACTGCCTGATAATGAGGAAGATAATTAAAAGGAAATTAAAGGAACAGCTAAGAGGGGAGTATGTTTGTAGGCGGCTTGAATGTTTTAAAGGCAACAACTTATTTTACTACTCAACACAAATATGCACATCATAATAATTTTAAAGAAGACCTGCCAAAAAGAAAGTCTAAACCAATATACAAAGAAGCTATTAGGTTTGGTTTTTTTTAGTTTTTTTGGTGTTTTTTTTTTAAAAAGGAAAAGGAGTAAACTCTCAATTTAAACGTAAAAGACAAGGCAACAGATTTTGAGCACTTACTGAATGTGGAAAAGTTAATAACAAACTTTTTTGAACACATCAGAGGCAGAAAGCTTGCCAGAGAAGCTGTCAGCCTGATAGATGATCAAGGCATAACACGAGCATTAAAGGAAGATAAGGCCATCACGGGGAAGCAGGATGAGTTTGCACTCCTGTTCTCTGCAGTGGAGGTTGAAGATGGCTCCGTGCTAGAGCTGCCTCTTTAGGAGGGACACGTTTTAGGAGCAGTCAGATGGAGGAACCTGGAGCTGACACAGTGAGGGCAGGAGGCCAGGGACTCTGGGGGCTCCTTCTCCTTCCCTCCTGAGTTACAGGGAGAGCCCATGGGAACCTTGATCTGATCACTGGAGCTTCAAAAGCAAGAGCTACCATCTTTGGTTTCACCAGCCTCTCCTTATATGGAGTCTACACCTGTGGCCATCCTCTCCTGCATCCTCTTAGGAGAGAGGGGCAAAACAACAAATTATTTCCAAACAGGACTTGTGCTGCTACCCTTTCACCAGAGGTGATAGTTGGGAAGCAACTTGCCATCCAGTATTTCATTTATGATCAACACAGGGATAGTACATTCATTAAAAAAACAAAGGTTCTCTTATAAATGGTTTGTTTCTTACCCTGCACTCACTTATCTTTTGCTGAGCATCATACATGTTGATATTCCACTGTACATATCCATATTCCACTGCACTGTATTGATATTCCACTCTGGCCCTTTCCTGGCCCTTCCAAACTGCCTCCTTGTATTTGGGCTGAATTACATGAAGATCAAGGCATAACAATTCCAGATATGTTGCTCTATAGAAGTTGACTAATCTTTAAAAATAGGCTAAATCCCAATTTAGAACGATTTCAGTAGAGTAAGCTTGGAAGACAATTGCTATAATTATGCAAATTTAAACAAGTGAAAAGCCTTAATGCAATGTATACAAAATAATGGTTTAAAGGAATTAGCTTTAGGAATTAGCAGAAATTGGTCATTTGAATGCAATGATAGGACTGGAAGCTAATGATTCAGAGTTGAAAGAGTTTTGCCTGTAGATATTAGAGCTTAGATAATCTTTTGTTCAGTAACTTCATACTTGTATTTGTTTCAGATTGCAGCCTGTGCCTGCATGACTGCATTGGAATTCCAATCGCTCACCAGTTCTTAATTAGACAGTATAGCTGCTATGATAATTGTGGCATGAATTGATTATTAACTCGAGTTGGTATGATAATTAATAACAAAGTTCTTAAACAGAGCATAAATAACATAAAAATAACATAAGCGTCCCCAAATTGCCATTATTACACAGTGGTTGTGACCCAGAGTTTTAATTGTCAATATGCATTTAAATTCCCTGCTATCCAGTCCAGTGTTTGAAATCTTTATAAGTAGTTGCCAATAAAAGAAAATTTATTTTGCTACCGAGGCTTTTATCCAAGCTGTGAAATTTTCAAGTGATCTGCCAAAACAGTTTGTGTTCAGGGCCACTAATTGGTTGGAGTTGTCTTCTACTGTTTCTGTGCTATTTCTGTTCCATTTGTGTGCCTTCAGTCAGCAGCAATATCAACAGAGTCCCACAAGTATATCCGTGCTTGGCATGCACTTTGGTGTGCTAGTGTGTAGTATCTAACCATCTAGCGTGGTTAGTTGCACTGATTGTAGAAGCATTATCCTTGAAATCTTGATAATTTTTGGAATTACTCTCTCCTAATAATAATAATAACAAACCGTTGTACCTCAGTCTTGTGGCAGAAGCTGATACAGCACGTATGGTTGGACTTGGATGATCATGGTTGGACTTGGATGATCATGGTTGGACTAGAGGACCTTAAAGGTTTTTTCCAAGAAGGATGATTCTGTGTTTTTGTGATTCTAGATGTAGTTCCAGGTGCCGTGGTACCCTGGTGGGGCTGGGGACCTTTTCTCCTCACCACTGAGCAAACACACAATGAGGGACAACGCTGAAGAATTTTAAACATTGACCTTGTATGAGGGTGGCAGGTTGCTTTCTACAGAAACACCTTGTTTAGTTATCCCAACAAGTGAGCTGTAAAAACAACACCCTAAATGACAGCAGCTTGTTCTCCCCCTCAGATCGGGTGGTCTCGTGTCCTGCTCCCACCTGGAGGACCAAGGGTGGAGCCCCACCAGTGGCGCTTGCCCCGCTGACTCACTGCTCATTAACCTGCCTGGGCTTTAACACCTGCTAAAATGGTGGGGAGACCCAGCCAACCTGGTGGTTGTGTAACCCAGCTAAGATTATAATTTCTCTGTCAGAGCTGAAACTAAAGTTCATTAAAACTAACGAGAGCAGCATGACTTGGTGGTAGAAGCTGCAGTTCGGGGCTCACGGGCCTGCCCAGGAGCTGCTCAGACATCTGCATTGGGATGGCCCGGGCAGCTGATCATGCTGCAAACTCAGTTTTTTATTGGTGTTTCTCTCTTTTTTCTTTTTTTTTTGGTGAGATTTGTGTTTAACATGGATCAGCTGCCTAATCTGTGTTACATGAATGGGAGTGCTAGTGCAAGGGAAGGATTCTTCACTGTGGGCAGAGGCTGAAGGCTAATTCTGGAGATGGTGGGAAGGGAAATTTCAGCTGGGATAAAGCACTGTGTTTCTACAAAAGTTTTGCAGTAGTGTCTGTTGCTTTGCTCAAGCAATGACTCTTCCATTTGAAATTCTTTTTTTGCTTTATGGTATCACACTCTCAGGGATGCCTCAGCTACTCCTGAAAAGAAGAGAGTTTATTTGGTTTGGAACTAAATCAAAATGTCAGAGTCCTTCCAGATGTGCAACACCTGTCCTTCCTACAGCTCTGGCTGAAACCAACTGGAAGCATAATTTTCTCAAGGTTTACCTGTGATTTGAGTTTACTTTTTGATAAGGTGAAACAGGAGTCACAGAACCAGGTGGGTTTATTTGCATCTGGAAATCACTTTCTCATACAGGGAGGTCTGAGATTCCTGTCTTCAGTCCCTGCTTTGCACATTCTTTTGTGGATAAATGTTAACTGGTGCCTATTCAGTGTATTCAACAGTTGGGTGGTCAGTATTTTCTCTTTATTTTTTCATATGCCATTATTTTCAGGGAAAATACAGCCCAGTTTAGGGGGAAAAAAGACAGGGGAGCAAAACTACCATCCCCAAATCTGTCTCTGACTCTGGTAAATTCATGGCTGGCTCTGAATGTTTTCCCTCTCTGCTCTTCATTCGGCAAAGAGCAGGGATGTGCAGCCACTGCCAATGGTACCAGCTTGATTGTGCCTTGCAGTAGGAGACTTTTCCTCAGATTTCTGTCATATTAAAATGAAATACATAATTATGAGGTTAGATACAATAGCAGTATTCAATAGGAAGAGTGCCTTTTGTTTCTTCCTTCTTTGACATTAAGAATGGCTTTTCCGTACTGCTGCGCAGCACCTGGAGAGACCTTTGCTGCAGCCTCCTTGGCTGTGGCTGTGCTGAGATCCCACTTGCTGACCTGGGCTTGAGGGTGTCTACAGAGCCTCAACCATCATTCCTTGTTCAAAGGCAGACAAAACATTTGGGGACTGGGAATATTGAGCACTATAATCTGCCAGAGTAGAATTGAAGAGGAACTAATTCAGCCTGGAGAAGAGAAGGCTCTGGGGAGACCTTAGAGCCCCTGAATGACCTACAAGAAAGCTGGGAAGGGACTTTTTATAAGGGCATGGAGTGAGAAGACAAGGGGGAATGGCTTTAAACTGGAAGAGGGGAGATTTACTTTAGGCGTTAGGAAGAAATTCTTGGCTGTGAGGGTGGTGAGACACTGGCCCAGGTTGCCCAGAGAAGCTGTGGCTGCCCCATCCCTGGAACTGTTCAAGCCCAGGCTGGATGGGGCTTGGAGCAACCTGGTCTAGTGGGAGGTGTCCCTGCCCATGGCAGGGGGGTTGGAACTAGCTAGTCTTTAAGGTCCTTTCCAACCTAAACCATTGTGTGATTCTATGATAATTCATGTCTTTGTAGCTTTCTTTTTGTGAGAAATAGGTGCTAGCTTTGGTAGCCAGTAGAAAGGAACGTTGAATGCTCCATCATCCTTCTTGCTCTTCTCATGAACAAGTCGTGCTGCACTCCCAGAAACCCGCCAATGTCTTGTCAACTATTTTAAGACAAAATTAAAATGGTCATTTTAATCCTATGGTTTTTTTATCTGGAACCTGATTTATGGTGCCAGAAATCTCCATATAAGCCCAGAAAAGCCAAGAATGTCTCTAACCTAAAATTCACTCCAGCAATGAATTTTGAAAATTATTTGTAGCCACTACTACTTTTTGTTAACAAGCAATTTTTATTCAAGACTTGAGGATAAAGTATTCTGCTTCTCCTATCTGTCCAAACAGCTATAAACTGAATGCATTTTAATAACTTTTCCCAAGAAGTTACAAGGTATTTCATTAAAATGTCAACTTTTTTCTTTCATATATTTTATGATTCCCTTTCTTCCTTCTGCCACAAATATGTTGTTGCCAACATCATCATGACACAGTTTGCTGCCAAAACTATGGGAAGTTAAAAAAGGAAAGAAAAAACGAATTTCTATCCACTCTTTAGGTACAATTCTTGCAGCACTAGAGGCTGAGAAAGCAGGCAGAAATATCTGAAGTGCCAAAGACGAATGTTAGAGTGCCAAAGTGGCAGCATAAAAACATGGAAGCAGTACCACAGGGATCAATCCTGTGTGATAAATGAATAGTAATGGGTCGTGGACATTTCCTAACTCGTTTGTCATTTATAGATTTCACCCAGTTCCTATTAATGTTTCTGTAAAGATGAGATAAACCAGCACGAGCACGCACACGCTGGCTTGGAGAGATTTAGCAGAGCAAGTCAGCTCCTGCTTGCAAGAAACGACGTGTCTTTCCCACCAAACCCTCTCCAACTGCTGTATAAAATCCTTTGTGCCCTCCTGCATCCCCCCAAGGACTCTCTCTTTTCAGTATATCAACCTTCTGTCACTCAAAAGGTCACCAAACCCAACTCCAGCCAGGTGTCAAGCCATCTGGTGTGCACTGCTTTAATAAGGAAGGAGCCGCTTCACCCGGTTTTAGCTCGTTAGACTGGGAGGGGGGGAAAGGAAAGAAAAAAACCCTGCGTTTTGCATTTGAGAATAGTCAAGAGATGTGACTGCATTTCCTACTCAGGTGCCTTAACACTTAACTAATTAAAACGAGCCTGGCTTTGCACAGGGAGTATCCCTGCAAAGGTGCTAATTTTTGGCCCTTCAGCAGCCTAGATCCTCACTGGAATATTCATTATTACTTTTGCTGTCCTGGCTTTACTCTTCTGCTTGGAGCTGCTGAGTGGCTACCAAGATGCTCTCTGAGCTTCATGCCCAGGATTTCTGGACTTCTGCCTTTGCAGATCTCAGTTCTCTGCCCCCTGTGCAACTGGAGAGAAGTGATGGAAGGTCCTTGCCAGCAGTGGATATTCAGAGTACCTGATTACAGTTTGAAAGCATCTTAAAAACTTTCAACTTCCCCCAGTGATATCCCAGGTAATTTCCTGCTCAGCTGGAGAGCAAGGGATGAGTGTTATTTCCACTGGCACTAAAGCAGTTGTGGCTTCAGGCTGGCTTCCCAGGCACCACGCGTGATGCTGGAGAATTTTGCATTCAGCTGGTTGAGTTTGTTGTTATTTTGAAACGGCATAAAATCTCTTCCTTGGAATTTGCTCCACTTAGGTGTTGCCCTCACCCTAGAGATGTTCTTTTTAAAAAGTGATTTAATTTCTCTTTCTCTGCCTTGTAGGCCGCAGCTTGATTTTTTTTTTTTCTTGCACTCCAGGGTCTTAAACCAATTTTAAAGGGGAGCCAAAGAGTTGTTGAATGTAGCTGTTTTGTTTACATGATGTAAAATTGGGAATCTGCCATAAGAGAAATCCCACGCATCCCATGCAGCATTGAAAGCA
This sequence comes from Hemiprocne comata, assembly GCA_020745705.1. Classification (NCBI taxonomy): domain Eukaryota; kingdom Metazoa; phylum Chordata; class Aves; order Apodiformes; family Apodidae; genus Hemiprocne; species Hemiprocne comata. The sequence goes on from CM036591.1 coordinate 3,017,054, forward strand.
CACCAGGGTGTGTATACATCAGATAAAGTGGGAGGAGTTTTTTTAGCAAAGGCCTCTAGCTTGCCCAAACGAGTTAATTACACATGCTGCATCCCACTTTCCCAATACAGAAACATTTGTAATTAAAAAAGAAAAAAAAGAAAAGAATTAGTGTGTAATTTAGAGTTGGCCTTGGGCCTTTCCATCTCATTTCAGACTCTGGGACCCGGTCACTGTCTCATCAACTCTTATTTCAGCATGTGATGCAAGTGGTAAGGAGGAGAGCAACCTGACAATTTGCTTACACCTACTGCTCTAATTTAGGCTCTTACCTGATGTAAATTATATTATCAAACATTACCAATATTTTGTGGAAACACAGTTGACTGAGAAATAGTATACATGGAATTGATTTGGAACCGTTTGAGTAATATATAGAGCATTGATTTTTCTGGTACTGTCTCATGCAATGTATTGCAGTTTTGAACTGCATAATGCATATAAAAATCCATATGCCTATACTTTTTATTTTTAGTCCTGACAGCCTCCATGTAGACTATTTTCCATGTCATATGCAGCTGGACTCAATGATTCTCCCATGTATCTGAGACCATCAGCTCTCCCCAGTGCAATATTGATTTCCAGGAAATAATCTTCATACAGCTATCTTTGCTTAAACATAGCATAAAGATGTACTTTTTCTCAAAAATAATGCACATTCCTGCCATTTTCTAGTGGAAATTTAATGTATTGCTCCATTTAGCAAAGTATTTAGACAATAAGGCAACCCCCCCCCCCAAGAAGATGTCTTCATACTATGGATCATTTTACTATTTACATCCTAGCTACCTTACATGACTGGAAATTTAATGCTTCTGAAGCAATTGGACCTGTGGAAGAGCAAAGAAAAAATCAGGGCTGGCAGCTCTCTTGGTGCATGGTAAAGCCAGGAAGTTGTTTAGACTGTCTTTGAACTTGGCCAAGACACTGGGGATACAGAAAAGGGAGATACTTAAAGATCTATCAGGTTAAGAATGCTTTTTATGACATGAAATATTTAATATTATCTAAGCAAATATAAAATCCTATGTAGGGGACCAAGGTTAAAATAAAACTTTGTGGCTGATCTCTTACGCCATTAACAGACAGTTTGTTTTCTAAAGTTGTGGGTTTTGTGTTGTTTGGGGTTTTTTTTTAACTTATATATGCAGCTTTTTTTTTTTTTTTGCAGTTAAACACCTTAAGATGACCCATGTTGTTCAGGCCAATGGAGGTGGTGTGGAGTTGTCCTTTTGCAGATGACAGCACACTAGGACAACACTGCTTGCCCCTCTCCCTCTCACTGCTATATTCAAGACCCATAAGAAAGCCCATTTTTAAGTTTTACCCATACAAGCACCATAATCAGGCCCCAGATTAAAAACCCATTGGATTAAAATGACCATTTTAATTTTGCATTACAGTTTTTGCCTTATAGTTTTTGCCTTAAAATTGCTGACAAGGCACTTGCACAGGGTCATGATGCTAGAAAAATACAAAATGTAGTTTAGGATGGGATCAGAGAACCAGAAAGGAGCATCTGGCTGCATTCTTTGGATGTGTAGGAAACACCTGTTGTTCCAAATGTACTTCATTTAGAACAGGCAGTGGAAGTTCAGTCCTTCATGGAGTTGGTAACCACCTAAAGAACTAATATGCTGGCTACTCCAGCCTGGGATTTTCTCATTTTCCTTGTAGAGCTGTTGCAGCTCAGACAAAAACCTGGATATCTCTTTTGTACAGTCACAGTGTTCCTGTTCCTTCCACCCCATGTCAATATTCATTCATTTATTTTAACATGCAGCTAATAATCTTAACAGGAATGCTGGAACTGCAGTCCCATCCTGGAAGGGGAAAGGAAATGTGACTCCTGTGTTAGCCCTGATGATGATGACAGTGTGATCTGTGTCTTTTTAGGTCTGTTGGCCAACTGGGATAGGTTGGTTTTGGGGAAAACACACACTTTCCCATGCAGAGCACCAGTTAACTGCCCTGCTGTATCGTCAGCCCATGAATCCATCCTTTGCTCTGCCTGCTTTAGGATTCTGCCTGTCTTTCCCTTCTTTGCCTACAAAAGTCTCTGAAACAGAAAAGGAAGGTTTAATATTATGTAAAGTCTACTACAGAACAGGTAGAATGATTCATGTCCCTGGCAGAACAGCAGTTGAACTTGGATCCAGTCATTGTTTTCAGTAGACTGATTAAACTTGGATCTTAACCTCCGAATGTTGAGTCAGCAGACATCATCAGTGTCCAGCCCTTACCAAGCAATTTCAGGTCCATGTTAGGTGACAGGTTCCAGTTTTGTGTCAATATAATGCATCTTCAGAGTCAGAGGTAAAAAATAAAGCATTTGTATTTTTATATAATTTGTCTGTGAAAAATTAATTTTAATATTTTTTTTCATGTGACAGCCAGATTTGAAAAAAAAAACACACCAAAAAACCCCAACCTGAATCCATCACCATCATTAACCCCCCTTTTTCCTCTCAAATGATCAATTTTTGTGGACCAGTGCAGCTGCTGCAGCAGCCACCCACAAAATTATCTACTGCTCAGAGAAATGCAAAACTAAATGCCATATTTTTGGACTGTTAAGTGTCACTTCAGTGAAATGCACTCATGGTTGAATAGCTCCCTTTTATTTTCTAGGGATGGTTAAAAATGAGGAAATTGTGACAATTCTTGAACCTTTTTGATTGCTTTTCCTTTCGTTGTTCTTGCTGAATTGGGAGAAGGCATTTATTTTTGGATATTTGAAGGGGAAAATATTCCAAATGTTTGGTTTTGCCACTATTTCACCTCTTTTTCTCCTTCTTCTCATGTTTGCTTCTGAAAACTGGAGAGAGTTCAGCAATGGGGAATGAGGACCTAGGGGAAAGTAGGGGGAAAGAGAAGAAGACAACCTGAAATGCAGTTTATTTCCAAGTAAAGGATAAAATGGAAGATTTTGTCTTGATGATGAGCACGTTCAGTGGAAAAGCTTGGCAAAATCTTTAAGGGGAGTGGAGAGAAGGGAGGAAATACTCAGTCCAACGTGTTTTCTGTGCTTGCTTTGTTCAGGCTGTGGTTTTGGGGAGTGGGAGGGATGCTTGCAGTGGGCAGAGTGTTGCCTTGTCCTGAGGACCTCTCTGTTGCTTTGCAGCTAAAACCAGGAACAATTCCACTGTATTTGGAGAGAACTGGGAATGATCCTTGAAGGAGTTGAAGGCAGAGCTATGGGGAGTTGGAGAACTAGGGCTTTCCCACCAGCAGGATTAGGTCAGAGGATCCATGAAGATGAAAGGGAGAGAAAAGGTCTAAACTGGTTATTTGTATGTGGCTTCACAGGAGTGAAAAGGAGAAAGAAAAAATACAAAAAATATTAATTAATCATCCCCAAATGTCTTTGATGATACCAACAGCTATCTAGATAAGAGGGGAAGTGCTGCCTTATTTCAGTCTTAATTCAAAGGAACGATAGACGCCCTGTGACACAACAGACTGATAGAGCTTTTTAAGAGTAAAAATAGCTTAGGAGAAGAGCCATTGAAATGGATTATGGAGATGAAACCGAGGGTGTCAGTGAAAGAGAAAATTCAGAGTGAGGAGGGGAAACAAGTGGGGTCAGTGCTATGGGCCTTTTTTCTGATTCATTGTGAACATGGATGACCTTGGTGAAGGTGAAATGTCAAAACAGGTTTGCACAGTGCTAATGGCACAAGGCTGGAGTGTAGCAGCCAAAGACAACCAAGCAGACTGACAAGAGAGTTGAAGTTAATTATAAAGATGAACAAGTTTTTCGTGGTGTTCAGCATATGGTACCATGGTTCTAAACTATTGAGATGAAAACTTTATTTAGAGGATAACATGGTGTCAACTAGAAACTTTGCTGGCTGGGTTGACCTGATTGACAAAGTGTAGTTTCTGTGTAATATCTCTCCACAGTCAGTAGATGCTTGTTGATGACTTTCCAAGAAGGCATAGTGTTGGCTCACTGCTGGAGATGTTGCCTTGGTCTGAGTGGCCCCTGTTGCACTGGGCAGGGACGTGGGCAGGAGCAAATGTGTTGAACCGTGTTTGAGTTCAGAGCAGTCAAGGCAGTAAAAAGTTGACCATCAGATGTGGAGCCCTCTTCCTCCCAGCACCAGAGATGTTTCTGAGGAAAAGCTGAACTGAAAAGAGTTTTATCGAAAAATGCCATTTGGAAAACTGAAGCCAAGGGTGTTGGCAAGATTTTCTGATTCCTTTTTAGGGTTTGGGTATATCCCTTTGACTATTTGGCAGCTAGAAAATGTTCAGTGGCTGAGTGATATGATGATACTCTTTAAAGGGAAATACTGTGTGGTCATAAAGATGGACTTCATCCAACAGATCCTCTCTGCTAACTTCTGTGACATGGACAAGATCCCAAAAGTTTGGCTGCCTTTTCAGTCACTGAATTTCTCAGAAGGGGCTGAACACTTCATAAGATGTATTTTCTCATGATGTTTTCAGAGTTTGCCCCAGAAAAAGGAATTAGACCCAAATACTCTCAGAAGCTCGGGCTCAGGACCAAGTCTGACCTCTGTGACTTGCTTGCTGCTCCTTTCTTCTGGTCATCAGAAGGGAGGGAGACACAGACCTTCATGGCATTTCAGTGTTCTGGGTTAGTACCTGGAACCAGAGACAGGCAAGAAATGTGTAAGGTAAAAATTAACTGAACTTTTTTCAGACCTTAAATTTGTTTTAGCTTTGGCACATTTTGTCCAACCCAATTTGTCTGTCTCTAATGCAGTGTAAATTGCATAAAGTAGTTGCTATGTGAAATATGTGACGTTTGTAGAAAAGTATATACAGACTGGTTTCCAAAATCAATATAGTAAACCCCTGATGTTGTATTCCAAAGTTCATTTCTGCTTTGACACTTTTTCACAGTAAGATATAGAGTCCATTACTTCCCATGCTTTTTAAATTTAAACACGGCAATTTATGTTTTGATGAAAATGTATAAGTCATAATCTTTATGAATAGCTTTTGGAACCCATTTATCAGAAATCTCTGGTTTTATTTTGTATGCACTATTCTAGTTGCTTGTTTGATTTACCAAAGAGTCTGTAGATGTTCATGTTTTGGTCAAACTGGATTGCTGAACAAACTCCTTAGTAGCAGGATTTTGTAATGAAGGACTAAAACTGAGCAGAGCCCCTGGTACATGCTCTCTGGCAGCTACTGTGGAAATTGCATTTTATTTTTTATGAAGATTTTTTTAAGAAATCTTTTTGGGGGGACCATGGCATGAGGCACGTGGAGCCATCCTCTGATCTATCTTGTCCTGCCAGCGTAATAACTATTTGGCCAGCTCAAGACTTCATCCTTTAAAGGGCTCTAATGCTATCAAAAAGTGTCCTAATGGTCGTGGGCAGCCTCCCCCTTCTCCTGCCCATGGCCCAGAACCCTGTTCTGGCCCAGCCCGGGGCTCTCAGTCCCTGCCCCAGCAATGCTGCAAGTTGCCATGGGCTGATGGCCCTGCCTGCCCTCAGCCAGTGCCCCGGCCCCACAGGGGTGCTCAAAGCCCAGGGCAAAATAGAACTACCATTTACATTTGTGAGGTTTCAAAGGTCTGAGCTGCAAGTGTGGCTTAGATTGCAACTCTAATTTAAGCTGTTTATCAGCTGTTTTTTAATTTATCTTTCTTAGCAGTTCTCACAGACATGAGAGGGAAAATAGATACTGTATCTCAGCCTGCTATGCAGAATGATAAGTTATCTAAATCTGTTCATCCGAATGGTTTTGAAGTATTTACACCTAAACTTAGGGGTTTTTCCAAAATACATGAAACCATTCTTCAGAGCAGGGAGGTTTTGATGCCTTTTTGCTTTAATCCATTAAATCAGAATCGCCTCTTGGTGCATAGAGTGAAAGCTGGGTAAGAGTGTAGAGGGATGGTGTTGACAATGAGGATGGAATGGATAAAGGAAAAAACCTCCTAAATGTCTATGTTTGGCATCTCTCTTTTCTGTTTAACCCAGAGGACTTCTAAAGGGTGAATAATAAGTAATTGGAAGCCAAACTAAGTTTTCACCTTTGTCACCCACTCAGCAAAACAAAGTCCTGGAGGCTCGTAGTCTATGCTCCTAATGTGTCTTGACACTCCTCTGGCTCAGCTGTCCTCAGCTTCCTCTGCTTGTTGCAAACAATGAGGGCTGAATTAATGAAAAAAGGCAAACTATTGTTCTACTTAGTTTTTTGATGTGTGTGGGAGGCATGATCTGGCCAGCTTTGCCCAGCACATATTGTTGAGTTACTTGCAGAATAGCATTGCCATTGGTATGAGGGGTCTTTGGGGCTGCAGGGGAACGGGGAAGCATCCCCTGACTAAACTAGAAGAAGAAGTCATAGAATCATAGAATGGTTTGGGTTGGGAGGGACCTTAAAGATCATCTAGTTCCAATCCCCTTGCTATGGGTTGGGACACCTCCCACTAGACCAGGTTGCTCCAGGCCCCATCCAACCTGCCCTTGAACACTTCCAGGGATGGGGCTTCCACAACTTCCCTGGGCAACCAAAAAATGCCAGAGCACTGCCAAGGAGGAGCACTTCACGTACCTGGGAAGTAAATTAGGGGTCAAGATTCACATTTCTTTTCCCAGGTATGTCATTGGATGACTCTATGTGCACTTTCTTTAACATATAAATGAGGTAAACGGTTGTCTAAGTTTACGAGGAAGGGTTTAGAAATGCTGAAGTAAAAATTAGTTAACCCAAGGAAAGTGCTAAGCAGATATGATTGCATTTCTTTTGGGACAGAAGCCCGTTTCTGCATGGTGCTGGGTTGTGTGTACCTTACAAGGGACTCAACAGAAGCTTTTCTTGGGCTTTGTCAACAAATCCCATAACTTCATCCCTTCATCAATTCATCCCTTTTCCTACCACCAAGTGCTCTATTAGGAAATAAATTAACAGCTATGGAGTATTTGAAATCTTTTGGGTGAATTGCTGTGCAGCAAAGTTCCTTTGCCTTCCACCTGCATACACAGACTAGTATTTCTATACCAGGAAGCTTCCACAGCCTCAGGTCCTACATGTCTTATTTCAAACCTAATAGAATTGAGGCAGCCACACCATTTAGTCTTTGGGAGAAGGTCTACTTTTCTTCAGCATGTGGTTATTTGTGCCATCCCACCAGTTCTAGCAAGATTGCTCTCTGTTCTTGGATGGCTTAGGCCTAACTTCCAGGATGTCTTATTTGGAGCTGATGCCTACATCAGAGCCTGCAATGTATGGATGGAAAAATTAGTTATGGCAGCTCAGCCCTAAATCCTGGAAGTGCTTTAAATAAACCCTTCTTCTCTTCCTGTAACACTGGCATGCTGGGGCCAAGAAATGGAGTTTGGGACATGGAGTATTTCTGCAAGCGAAATGTACGTTGTTGGGTTTTGTTTTTTTTTTAATTAGTTGACACTGCAAATACAGTGACTGTTTGAATCAGGATCAACATTAATTTAATCCTAGCTTTCAACTGGTATAACTACATTTCTCCCAACATGTTGGCATCTGTGTAGATATTTATACATTTTTGCATGCTTTGACTGCCACGCAGAGTGTTCCAGAAAGTACCCTCTAAGGAGCTGAAGTGAGAGAGATAACTCTGCAGTTGTAATAACTCTGCTTTTTAAAAGATTATTTTGCAATTAAAGTTGTGATTTTATTTTTTTTAAAATGGTTGCACAGAAAGTGACTCACTGGCATCAATAAAAGGTAAAGTAGCATTTTGAACTTTCAAATAAAAGAGCAATTCTATTCCTCTGAACTCTCATATACAGTATCAGTTCTCATTTTCACTTTTTTTTTTTTTATATTTTCTTACAAATTTAGAAAAGGCTCCTGGACATGGCAAAGGGCCATCCTGGCTGATTGTGGCTGTTCCCCAGGGAATATGTTCTCAAACTTGTATCAGGCAGAATAATGATCAAGTTATTGGACAGAAGCAAATGGAACTTATGCATTCTTACTGTATATGAAGTATTATGCAAATTTATCTGTGAATGTTATTACTCTTTTAAACACTGTCCCTCTACTGCTGATGTTCTCCTCTCATATTGAACCCAGCAAGAGGCAGTGGTGCTCAGTACCTGGCAGCCAACAATCCTGCCTTATTTTCCCCCCTGTAACCTTGCCTCTGGACTCTCAAATCCCATTGGAATGTGTTGGGGCGCAGCTGCTGCTCCGGGAGGGGCAGAACCTTTTCTGTAAACAGCACATGTTTCCAGACCTTGGGAAGCCATGGGAAAAGGTTGGCATTTTGTTCCCCATCCATCACTGCAAGCAGGTAGCTGATACTGGGTTGGTAGCCTGCAAGGACCTGGAAGAATGAGACTCTCTTCTGCTGCTCCCTCTGTTACTTGATCATCCCGAGCTGCAGATATCCTCTCTCTCCTCTCTTGTAAGCTCCTGTAAGTTGGATGACATTCCAGTGCTCTGAGGTCTAAAGGTATTTAAACCCAAACGTTTAAGGATGAAATAGGATCTCTTTATTTTACTTTCTGATATGTTCCTAACCAAAGAGGTGGAGACCTGCGATGGGATATCAGTTCCCCCATTGAAAGAAGTAGGAGGGGAGCAGGGGAAAGCTCTGTCTTTGCCAAGGTAATCAGGAAAAGGAATAATACAGAATGAGGTAAAACCCACTGCTGTGTACCCATCACAAAGAGAAGACCAGCAGGCCCATCACTACTTGCAGTCCTCCTCTCACCATTGCTGAGAACATGACCTCTCCTCCCCTCCTTCAAAAATAAATTTGCCATAACAAAATTAGGTCAGTCCAGCAGGTTATTAGCCAACAGAATATATAGCTCATCTGCTAAAATCACTATGAAATCCTGTCCCTGTTGAAATCTGGGAGTTCTGCTGTTGTTTTCCAAGAAACTTCGATTTCTTTGCAGATTTTTACAAGTTGCTTCTCTAAAATGACCTGTTTACTTTTGTGTAAATGGAATATACATACCTCAGATATTTTTATTACTGTACTGTCAAATTGGTGCAAGCTGTGAACAGTTAGAGGCAGCACTGACGCCGAGAAGGTTCAATATGTTCTCTCTGCTGATTAAGTTTAGACTAAAGCAGATACTGAAATGTGTTAAAAGGTTGAATATTTAAACCTGAATCACAGACAGAAAGAAGTCTGTAAAAAGATACAGACATCTCATAACATCATTTGTCACTGATCTTTTTTTCACATCCCAGTTTACAAAGTGCTAATAAATCGGTCACACTTTTCACTTTCTCTGTCCACCAAACATGTCTCCTGTCCTCTTACTTTCCAGAAACTGTTCAGAATATAAACTTTAGGGCTAGAGAGGGAAGTTTATTATCCTTTCTGTGAAGTTCCTTTCTGCTGGGAATTATCAAGTTGCATACATGATGAATGTAACCCAGTTGTGCTGGTGTATCTGTCACCACTCCTCTCAGATTGCAGCCTCATATGATCTTAAAATAGCACTGAAAAGGCATTAGTACATAGTATATGCCTCTCTACCATATGCTAGGGATAAAGGAATCTAATTGAGGGTCTTTTTTTTTTTTTTTGCATGTATTATAATGTTTTAGCTTCAGCTCCTGCAAAATATTTTTCGCTTTCAACAGAAACTACTAAATTACATTTGACTCCTCTTGTGCAAACAAAGATTCTTGCCCTGCTTTTAGCTTGATTAATGCATTAAAGGAAAAAGCTCAGAGTAAGATGTAACATAAATCTTAAGCTGATTTTGGGGATTGGTTTTCTTTTTTATTTTAAGAGATATTTTAATCACAGTATCAGCCCTTTTGGAATGGGTATGTCATCTGTTGAAATCAGATCTTCTCTTCCACCCTCACCAGTGTACTTTTGTTTGAATAAATACATCAATAAATGCATAACTCGCCTGGTGTTCTCAAGGTGAGCTCTGAGCACCCAGTTAACCACTTCCCATGTGTACTAATGCTTTTAAAATGTACAGCCATAAATATTGGTGGAAAATTAGCTGGCATTTGTTTGGGCCTGCTGCATGTGAAGTACATCCCAGGGTGAGAATCATCAGTGCCACAAGCCAGTATGAGGCAATTTCTGCCTGATCGCTTTTGCACAGCAGTGGATTGCATTCATCTGTGATTATGTCCACTTAGAAATGTTTGCTCACTCATCCAGGCAGGAAATAAAACACTTTGGATGAGAGTTATGTGTCAAATCAGCCCTCGACAGCACAACTTGAATATCGGATTATGCTTTTCAGTTAATCCAGAACACAGAAATCTGTCACAGAATGTTTTCTCAATTCTTTTCTCAGTTATAACTGTTATTTGAAGAAGTGATCAAATATGAATAGGAAAATCATGAGCAGCATCTGCTTAGAAAATAAGCAGGGACAGTCTATGCCTCAGTGTAATGAAATGAGTCTATACCTGGTTGGCTGTTTAGGCATTACTATAGTAGACATGATTAAAATAGCAAAGAATAATTGTAGAAATTTAATAACAAATGAAATATCTCTTTCCCCCACCTTTTTTTTTTTTTTTGGCATGTGATATACGTGAAGTACCCACCAGAGTTTTTATGATTTGTGTCCAGATTTACGTGCCCAGCTGGTCCTCCAGAAGGAGAGCAGGGCTGGATCAGTTTGGTGTACCTGATGTTATGGAGTGTCCTAGGAAGCAGTGGGATATCAGCTGGCTCTAAAACCTGTTCTGCCCATAACATTTTTCCCTCCTTGGTTTCAGCAAGGGGCTGGTGAGGTGCTGCCTTGCAAACTGCCTTCTGTTGGTGGGGGAGAATAGATGGAGTATTGCTGGGGTCTCCTCAAACTTTACACTTGCTCACCTGGAGATTTTAAAGCACAGTTGGAATATAAACCATAAATAGCCAAGGGAAGGGTAAGTATGACTGTTTATAAAACTCCTTTTATTTCTTCAACACAAGTTGCCATGGGCTGTAATTCCTGAAGGCACTTTATAAGCATTTTCTAGCCCTTCCCACTTAGCAGCAGCACTGTATAAAGAGAAATGGACTTTACCATTTGTGCACAAAGCTGGACATCCCTGCCTGCAAGCCTCTGCACACTTCCTCATAGATGGCAAAAGTATGGAGTGTAGTGGTTTGGGGCTGCTTCTCAAAGTGCTTGTACTCTTTTTGTTGTTTTCTTGGCTTTTTTCCCTCTGTATTTCCTAAGGTGATTGCATCTCCAATTATCCTTTGGCTTGCAGCACTTATCTCTTCTCCAGTCCTGTTGTACCAGTGCATTTATTTGTGCTGCATTTTAAACACAAGCCAGTTGCCTCAGCAGAAGCTGCTTTGCATCCTAGATCTTAACTGTTTCTCAGATGTAAAGTTATTGATCAAATGGCCTTGGGGGCAGTAGTTGTGGCTGAAGCACAGCATCTTATGGAAGAAAATTAGTATTATTAGCACCTCTGGGGATCTCTGTCCCTATGTGCAGCAGTTTTGGAGTCTTCCTTCAAACCCATCTGCTCTGAGCTAACTGGCAAGTAAAAAAGCCAAGCATCTGCATGCCACTTGTTTGTGTACACATCAAAGTATTTAAACAGGCAGTCTCTGGTGTATCCAACTTTATTATTTTCTTCTGCTTTTTGCTTCCTGACAAGTTTCAAGGCCTAACTTTTTGCAGGAAAAGTTGGTCCAAAATATAATTAGGAACATTTTACGTTTGGGGGGTCATTCCCATTAGCTGGTGGGCTGTTTTGGAGAGTTTTCTCTCCTTCCTTGTTCCATTTACCACTTGGTACCACCCCCTTTGACAGACTGTTTTGCCAAAACCTGTTACAGTTTGGGTGAAAGGAGTAGGAAGTTTTAGTGTAACAACCTAGTCTCCAGCAGGAAATTTATTGAGTAGCCAATTTATGATCATCTAATTGACTTAGAAAGAATCTGAATGTGCTTCTAAATATCCGCCTGAAATCAATGGTGACTGTCTTTATTTTCGGCCTCGGGCAGATTGAAATTGAGACAATAAATGAGAGTGTCTCAGTGCAAAAGAATGAGAGTTGGCAGCTTCACACAAGCTTTGCTTTTGGGGGAGGAGGAGGAACAACCAAGGGCTGAAGTTCCCTCTTCAGCGAGGGCTGGTGAGATTAAATAGGCATCAGATCAACTTCTATTTGCTTTTTGCCAGAAAATCTAAATTGTCCTCTGCCCAGGGTCCATAGGCACGGTCTAGAAAATGAACTACTGTTGAGAGAGCCCAAGGAGAGAGGGGAAAAAACAACCCAGGTTTTAATCTCTTTCACACTAAAACCCAGAGAGAATTTAGATGTCTGTAAAATGTTTTGAGATTCTCCATTTTCAGGCATAATTCACTGAAAATACCTTCACCTAATGGTATCGAAAACCGGGATGTTTTTATTAGAATTTTACACTGCGTATAAAGCTGGGATCTGCCTAAGGCAGTTTAACATACCTAAACAGAGAGTAGGCTGCTAATAGCCCAGGAAACGAGGGGGCAAGGGCGTTTTTACTTTTATTGCTCTGTTGTATCTGGTAACATCAATCTGACCCCTCTCTAGGAGCCTTTAATGCAATTATGGCCACCAATATTTAAAGCTGTGAACAGATGCAGGCCCCCCGACTCTCGGGCACGTTTCCCCATCTACATGATCTCTCTGGCTGCCTTTTGAAGTCCTCCTGGTACTGGAGGTGGAATTTGTTTGGTATGAACTGGAAATCTAAATAGCTCTGCAAAACACAATGACAGATGGCAAAATCCCAGTTGGAACGTGTGACCAGCAAACTGGCTGCGATTTGTTTTCACTCCAGGGTAGACAGCAGACATACTGTGTCTGCGCAACAGCTGTGACAAATATTTAATTCCAGAACTTTCTAAGAGCAGGGAGCATTTCCAGGGAGGGGGGCAGGGGGGGAGGTGCTACCTGTGCGATTTCTCAAAGATGAAAAGGGAATTTTTCCTTTAGACCCGGGGGGAAAAGAAAAGCTCAAGAAGTTGAAAATGAATGAAAGTCGATGTAATATTTATGCTCTCAATCAGTTTGTTACGAGGAACGGAGAACACAAGTGGAGTTTCATTGAGTAAAGATGTTGGCTTTTTAATGACAGTGAGATTTTTCATTTTCTGAATGTTGAACAATGCGTTTTCTTAAGGGAATTACTGGGTTGTATTTTAAAAATATTTTTAATAAGGGACTGGAAAAATGATGTGCTCTCATGCGAGTCCAAGTTTGCAAACCTTTGAAGTGATTTGCTATTATTACATTTTTTTACTCTTGAAACGAAACATAAATACATCAGAATACAGTAACTGGAGTATGATTAGAATTAAGGAAATTATTCAAGTGTCTTTTCTGTTTAAGCACCAAACATAATTAATAACTGAAGTAATATATAACCTTTTGTAAGCAATGTGTATGGGATATTGTTCTTCTCTTTTTCCTCTACTTTTTAACTGGCATATTATACTCAAAATCATTAGTTTGCTCACATCCTGGGCCCTTTAAAGCTGATGGTAAATTTTGTTTGAAAACAGTATCAAGTTTAAACGACAAGACCCTGTGTTGAGCATTATCCTGCAGCCCCTACATCTGCTTCGTTTTTCCTACATCTTTGTACACTGCCAAATTCCCTGGGTACATTATCTTGGCTCTCAATCCCTACTTTCCCCACCCAAGGCCTTAAAGAACAGTATATTGTGTTTCAGAGCACCATGACAAAAGTCCCAAATGTGCCATTTCATATATGTAATCTACAAAAGGCTGGTAGTCGTCTTTGAGGAAAGTTTCCACTTCTTAAAAAAAACCAAAACAACTGAGGAGAGTTTCAAAGCACTTAGACTTAATAAAAAACTGAATTCCTAAGAGGGGACACTGAATGGGGACTTATAAAACTAACTCTTTTAAATGGAATGTGGCTTGGCCACAGAACTTGTTAGCACTAGCATGACTTTGAAATATATTGTATGTGTGTTAATAGGTTTGATAGATAGATCTGCATATAGAAATGTATTTAAACATTGGTTTATTATGCATTAATGTCTGAGGTCTTGGTCTATTTCCCCATGCAGAAAAAACTAGTTTGTCTACTCCAAGGATGTATATTCATATTCCTAAACATTAATAATCACAAAGTATGATCTAGATGCTTTTTTCATCCTCTGATATATAGTAGAAAGAGGGGAGAGCTATATGGGAATCCTGAGTGAAAAAAAGGAACCGAGTTTCTTGAAGTGGAGGAATTATCTCAAGCATATAGTAAAGTTTTGAATAGGGAGAAGCAAGGCTGGTCTCATGGAGTATGAAAAATTACTAAGCAGTGCAAGGCTCTTCATTTTAACCAGATTGTTGATTACAATTTGTTATTCTTCAAATATATATATATAAAGTTATAGTGGAAGTCTTTCTAATTATAGATAAATTGTACCATTGCTTTCTTTCCATGATTTTTTGTATTCTAGTCTCATTTTATAGTAGGAAGGCATTTTTTTTCACTGTGATAAGAATAGCCTCTAGAAGGTGATTTAAAACAAACAAACAAAAAAAGTAACCACACAAGTTCTGCTCTTGAGACATTTATTCTGCTAATTGTTTCCCTGTATAATTTCTTTGGGAGACATGGCCAGGTCAGACCTGATGGTGGGAAAGAGTTGTGGTTTACAAAGGATGTTCTCTCCATCTGCATTCAGAAAAAGAAGGATGATCTTTTCAGAGAGAGCACTGAGCTGGGAGCTCCTATTCAGCTTCCTGCCCACAATATCTGGCAGACTGTTTTTGGGGTCACTGTTTCCTAGGAATCCCCCATCCTACGACTATGGACTGCATTCTCTGTTCCTAGAAGTACACCCTATATTTCATTGTGCTGAAGTGAATGTTGTTTGCTTATGCCAAGTAAGTCACTTGAGGCTGTATCAAAGACCTGCTTGTTCATTTAGTACGTTAAGGACTTTTAACTAATTCTTAATGAACCTGTTGAAGTTTATGTTCACTGAACTTTTCATAATATCCTTCAGAGAAAGTGTCCCATTACACAAGAAATTTGCTGTCCCTCCTGCTGAGAGCCAGCCTGGGGAGGGACTTTGTAGTGACAGAGAAGTATTGTTTTCCTCTCAGGGCAGAAACTTGTAGAAATAACCTTTATCTCCCATGTACAGGTTCTTGGCCGTGCTTACAAAGCGTTTTGAGCATCGTTGCTTGTGTTGTTAAAGATGCATGGAATGAGTAATGAGAGGTGAATGGCAAACATGTTTTATAAGGGCATGTAGTGACAGGATGAGGGGTAATGGCTTTAAACTGGAAGAGGGGATATTTAGATGAAATATTGGGAAGAAATTCCTTGCTGTGAGGGTGGTGAGACACTGGCCCAGGTTGCCCAGAGAAGCTGTGGCTGCCCCATCCCTGGAAGTGTTGAAGGGCAGGTTGGATGGGGCTTGGAGCAACCTGGCCTAGTGGGAGGTGTCCCTGCCCATGGCAGGGGGTTGGAACTAGATGATCTTAAAGGTCTTTTCCAACACAAGCCATTCAATAGTTCTCTGATTCTACATCCAAGATGAAGGATCTTACAAACAGAGAGGTCAAAAAGTGGTGTTTTGACTTCCTAATCTCATTATTTGCCTAGACACAAGCTGCTTGCATTAGAACAAAAACCAGTACAGCAGAGAGGTTACAGCTATAATACCAGGAGCCTAATAAGACACAAAAGTAGAACAAAGCAGGGATGGCCAGTCTTACCAAGAGGCTAGAAATCTGATGCTCTTCTGTCCCAACTTCACCTGCAAAGTTCTGTCATTAGAAGGAAATACAGAAGGTCAACAGCAGAACTTCCAAGTGGTGCTTCACAGTGCTTCCCGTGCCTCATGTAGTGAATTTTAAGGAGTCTGAGAACAATCTGCCCTAAAGAAGTTCAATCTGCCCTAAAGAAGTTTTAAGTTATGCTGGGGGAAGGCCAAGCAGTCAAGCCCATTTGTTTAGAAGACCAAGCAATAGATTCTTGTAAATTGATTTTGTCTTTAGAAATACTTAAAGAAAAAAAAAATAAAAAATTAATCCCAACCAAAAAAAAAGATGCATGCCTAGAGAAACAAAATAGATCTGTGCCTCGTTGCTGTGTGATTTTACACAGATGAGAAGACAAAGCCATGAAGCCGTGTTAGGAACAGGTGTACTGCATGTTTTATAAGCCTTGAAGGACTTTTCAGTTGTGCCTGATGGACTTGCATCTGCACCTGCATCTGTACCTAGTGATTTCTGGAGAATGGTGTCACGGATTTCAAACAGCCACCTGGAGGTCTCATCTTTTTGACAAATATCCTTGTGAAGGCACCTGCACAGCATGAGAAAGAATAATAGTGATGTGTGAACGTGGATTGGGTGTGGCCTAAATTTAGCTTTTCGAAGTGCTGTTTGAAGCAGGCAAAATGCTTTATTTCACGGGAGGAAATGTAATATTGGAGAAAAGCATCAGAACAAACTCCAACCAGCTGCGTTGTTTGAAGCAGAAAAACCTACATCTGCAAACCTTCAGCATGCGATGGGAGGACTGGTAGGATCTGGTTGTCAGTCTAAGAGCTGGGGAAGAGGAACAGGCAAATAGGTCTCGTCTTGCCCTAAAACCTTGGTATCCTTGGATATCTCTGCCCCTACAGTGCCTTGCAAAGGAGCAACCCAGTAGTTCAGTGATATTCCCTGACTTGTAACACGGTTAGGAAATTACCTGGGGAAGAGAGGGAGAAGCTTTCCCTCCCATTGCAGTGCCTGGTCCATATGAAGATAACAGCTCTTAATGAGCACTAATGTTCATCTCAAACCCAGGCTATATTGTCCTCAATATAAACAAAGTCAGCCCTGAGCCCTGGTGATGCTTCCCTTGCAGCTCAGGCATGCAAAGCAATTAATTAGTTACTTAACTATTGCAGAGTTACTGTCAGACTTGAGTAACAGTCAAAAGCAGAGAGCTTGTTGAAAACCTGGCAAGGAAACGAAGGTTTAGAGATACATAAATGCCTGAAGATACAGACCTGGGAGTCATGGATGCAGTAGAGGGGGTGTGTGTGCAATGCATGTTTCTTTCTCCTTGGCAGTGTAATTGTTTTGCAGATTTCTTGCGGATCTCAAATCGATCTGTAGCTCTGCTGCTAGATGGATATCCTGAAGTTGTCACTCCTTTGGTATCTGAGCTCTCCCGGAGAGTCACAAATTGTTCTAGATAAATGGTTGCATTTATTTTCTTCTCATACTGTGTCCAAACACCTGCTTTTTTGTGTTGCTGTAGGAGCTTGTAAAATACTCCACACTTCATAGATTTTTGAACTGGAGCCCATAAACATGGCAGAACAAATTTGGAGCTAATTTTACAGTGGCATAAGTTGCCAGGAAGGACCATTAATTAAAGAAATCTTTACTCTGTCATCTACAATAATACTGATTAAAGGTTTTTCCTTCTAGATCTTTCAGATGCATACTGTGTATGAACTTGCATGGTCTAAAATAGAGCTAAGAAAAAGACTTGAGGTTTTTCTAAGCGGAGAGAAGGTATGTTTTTCACCTTTTAAAAAATGCTCTGAGCTAAGATCCACATTCAAACTTGGGAACTTTAATGACTGCAGTGAAGCAGGAGCCACAGCAATACACATACTGGTATTTATCCCAAAAAGTCAGCTCCTCGTTTTCTGTTGCCTCACAATGTTGTTTTCCAGGTGAAATGAAATCTGGAACGATCTGACATTAGTCACATTAATAACCAAAGACTTGGGTTATAAATCAGTAGGTAACCCAGCATGCACATACACTTGGTTTTTTTACTAGTAGTGAGGCTTTTCTTTATGATTTGTACTAGAGAGTTTATTATTTCTTCAAACATGAAAATTGGGATGGTTTCAAGTGAGGATTTGATCCTGCTGTTCTAAACCTGTTGTAATTATCAGTTTCAGCACAGGATTATGTAAATAGGATTGTAGGAGTAAACCTTAGAACACCAGGTTTGAAATATTTGTTGTGTGCTTCTACGCTGCCTGTTAGCCATAGGTACAAATGATCAGTAGATGTTTTCTTGCATTTCTGGTGGCAGAAAGGAGACTTTCCTCCCTGCCTGAGCTTTTGTTGAGCAGTGTTTGACTTCATTCTCCTTGTTGCCATTTCTCTCTGTTTATTCACACTGAGAAGAGCCTATTAAAGTCTGCAGAATAGTCAGACACGCAGCTTTCCTTCAAGCCAAATGCCACTTTGCAGCCAGGGAAGGTAGGGAGCAGCTGCTTGCAGAAACAGCTCTGAAGAGGTGCTTGAGAAATGCATTACTCCAGCAAAATGCCAATTGCAAAGGCCAGAAGGGCAAAATAAAGACTGGCTTGAGAGAAGGGAGCTTGTAAACCAAGCCAAAATAAACAGCATAATCAGAGAAAAGTAACTTGCAATTTTTTGGTAAGGTTTAGAATTTTATTAAGATGAGGAATATCTAGAAATATGTAACAGGAAAGTGTATTTTATTATATTTCAAACATCATTTCTCTTAACATCTACTAAAATTTGTTTTCATCTTAAATATTACACTTTCACCATTGTTCTTCCTCCCTTTCTAAACAGACTTTTAAATCAAATTACTATTATGAAACAGTTTGCTCAAACGTGGCATCTCAAAAGGGATTTTTTTTATTTCTTTAAAAAAAAATATTTGAGCTATCTTTTATTTAGAATAAATCATCACCTTTTAGAAGAATAAGTAAATGCAAATTTAGCGGCTCCTAGGGACATGGTTTAGTGGTGGACTTGGCAGTGTTCTTTAAGATCTTAAAGGTCTTATCCAACCTAAGTGTTTCTATGATTCTGTGGTCCTAAATGTAAACATGAGGTAGATTTCTAAAGGTTGCATGTATGTTTCTCTTAAGCAGTTGAGAATCTAGGGCTGAACAACCATTTAATTATATTTTAATGTTTGATATCCTTAGTCTGTACTTGCTTCCAGTCAACCACATGATTTTTTCTTTTCTTGCAGTGAATAAGATTCATGTATCCATATTCTATTAATGTCAATTACATTAATATGCCTATTAAATGGTTATTGCTTTCTAATATTGGAAAGAGATTATTAAGTGAGATGAGGCAGGTGGACAAATGCCCATGTATTTCACAGGCTTTTGATACTAATAGGGAAGACAGTAGATGTTGGAGTATGGCTCTTGTGTGGGTCCTGCACTAACAGGATGGGTGGCATCACGTTCCTTGAATTGAATTGATGCAGAACACTAAAAATAGTCTCCTCTTTGTTGAACTTTGCTTCTATGTTCCCTATCTGGCATCTATACCAGACTTAGCCTATGTGTTTAGATGAACAGTGAGGGCAGTGAAAGATCTAGTTTATATTTATCTATGTTTAATCCATTGGTGTGAGGATTTCAGCCTGTAATTGAAGTCTGTGGATCGCTTTTCACAGAATTGCCTATCACTGCATCACCCCGACCTCACCAACATGTTCTTTCACATCTCCATCTCCTGCTACATTCCTGGAAACATTTCTTTCTGTTGTGGCTCTCCTACCTTACATAGCCCAGGAAGGTATTGGGTAACAGTACCTGCACTGAGCTTCAATTATAGCCACGTTCATTTGCAGCACACACAAGTTAATTAACAACATTGTGAAGCAGAACGTGCTCTCTTCTGTCCCTATAACATACACGTAGTTCCTGTGGTAACGAAGCACACTCTGACTACCTTGGGAGCACACACACAGCACTAGATTCTCCTGAAGGAGCATAAACTCTTTGCCCTGCTTTGCAGGATGCTTCTCACTTTCACAAAGTTCAGCCAAACTCCTCCTCATCTTCTGACAGCTCTAGTGGTTCCAAATCAAATCACTTCTTATCTCCTTCCGTTCGTCTAATTCTACTTTTCTCCTTCTCCTGCCACACTCGTTTTGGCAGAGGAGCACACTCTGCCAGCTTGCCATCTGCTGCTCCCTTCTTGTATGACATCACTTCACTGAAGAGACTTTCATCCCACTTCAGAAACTTGCTTTATCTTTACCCATCTCTTGCACTAGCTGTCCACTCATCTCTTAATTACCTTTTACTGTACTCCTTATCTTCTTGAGGACACTGAAGTACAGTATTTTGGGAAGGTGCTGAACATGCTGTATTTATTTTGTTGTGTTATGCTTTGGTGAAAATCTGTGACAGTTGCTCTGAAACCAAAAATCATTTCAATTCACTAAAAATGTATATTTTGCCTGTCCTTGTAATATGTAAAGATTCCTATAGAATAACAGTTGTAACTGGATTCCTGTTCCAATTGCAGCTTCATCCTGTAGAAATCTGTATGGTTTTATGTACAATGACCAAATGCAAATGACTACACATTTAGAATGACTTATTTTACTTTTTAAAAAATGTATTCTAAACAACAAGATGGTCCTAATTTTATGCCTGTTATTTCAGCAGCCATGGGATAAAGCTCTTCCAGTAAATATTTATTACCAAGTCACTTTTAGAAATGTATTTTTAGTCTGAATTTTTCTTACTCTTTAACAAGCACTTAAATAAAAGAAGCACATAGCATTAACTTCTGCTCTGTTACACTTATGCAATGAATTAAAAAGAAAAGTGTAATTCAGAGCAGAAACATCCCTATTATATAGAATTTGCTGGCCCATTAGGTATAATTTGCTGAAGTCTTTTGAGACTGAGTTACAGGTCTCACAGCCATGACTTCAGACATAGCTTAGAAAATAGATTTTTCTGTGTTAGTTTTTATTCACCAGCTAATGTGCTTTAAAAACTTCTACAGAATGGCTCGTCTAAACTATTTTTAAAAGACCTTACATTCTGCTACCAAAATTCAACTTCAATATTATAGTGAAAAACCAAGAAATCTGGAGATATATTTTCCATCCTTTACTGCTAATTGCTTTCTTTCTGTTCTGTGTGGCTCTGCAGCTTCAGTGTCCTCTCATGGGCATGAGTTTAAAGGAGATTTTTATCGTATATCCATCCACATGAATTCACAGGATTCCAAGTGTGAATGAAGAAAGAAAATAGTCAAGCCAAATTCTCCTTGTGTTCCAAGTCTCAAATATAAAACGAATGCTGCTGAACATAAGATTTTAAGGCCAAATCCAAAAGAGGATTTAGCAGGGAGGCAAACTTCAGTGCCTGAATCCAAAACTGCGCTACCAAAATATCATCAGCTCAACTGGGGACGGGATGAAAATGTACTGGCCGTCCCCCCTTTCCTCAGAAATTTCACTGGTTTTCAGCTTCCCTCTGTGCCCAGCTGCCTCAGCCCAACTGAGAGATGTCTGGCTCTTGCTGGAAGCCAGAAAGGAAGAGGAACGGCACGCAGATCCTCAGAGCACATCCTCCCACATGCTGGCAGGCCTTGGTCCCCGCAGAATTCGATTGCCGTAACTCCTTTATTTTTTCAAATGTTACTGATGGAAGAGATGGTTGCCTTCTTTGTAGCCTACAGCCAGGCTTTTAGAGGAACTGGGTAGAGAAGCAGGTAAACTTTATTCCTGTATCAGGAATAGCATGGCCAGCAGGAGTAGGGAAGTGACTGTGCCCCTGTACTTGGCACTGGTGAGACTGCACCTTGAGTGCTGTGTTAGGTTCTGGGTCCCTCACTACAGGAAGGACATTGAGGGGCTGGAGCATGTCCAGAGGAAAGCTACCAAGGTGGGGAAGGGTCTAGAGAACAAGTCATATGAGGAGCAGCTGAGGGAACTGGAGATGTTCCATTTGGAGAAGAGGAGGCTGAGGGGAGACCTCATTGCCCTCTACAACTACCTGAAAGGAGGTTGTAGGAAGGTGGGGGTTGGCCTCTTCTTCCAAGTAAATAATGACAGGACCAGAGGAAATGGCCTAAAGTTGCCCCAGAGGAGATTCAGATTGGATATTAGGAAGAATTCCTTTACTGAAAGAGTGGTCAGGCACTGGAACAGCTTCCCAGGGAGGTGGTGGAGTCACCAGCCTTGGAGGTGTTCAAGAAACATAAAGATGTGGCAGTTGAGGGAATGCTCTAGTAGTCAAGGTTGTAGGGGTTTTTTTTGTGGGTGTTTTCTGGTGGAGTGTGTGTGGTTGATTGTGTTTGTTTGGGGTATTTTTTTGTGTTGATGGTTGGACTCAGTGATCTCAGAGGTCCTTTCCAACCATGATGATTCTGTGATTCTGTGAAACCAGCTTGTTATCTTCATGGAGGTCACCGCCACATTGCCTATCTTCAGGATGAGTGGTCAGAGCAGTAGGCTGTAGACCAGAGTAGGTTCATCCTTTCAAGCTTTTGTTGGAGTTTTACCACTGTGTGGGAATTGATGCAAGATCTATTGCACCAGAGATTATAAAAAAAAGAAAATAAAGAAAATAAAGAAAATAAAGTAACTGTGTCTTAATCTGTACCACGTGTGGGCACAACCATCAAGTCTTGCACACCAGACTTCCAACTTCAAAAACTTTTTTATGTTATGAATGTCTGATGTTAAATGCATCAAGTCTTGGCAACAAGGTCAGACTCCAGGTCTTGCTATTGAAGACATGATGTTGCAGAGTCCCAGAATCACAGATTAGTTTAGCTTGGAGAGGACCTTAAAGATCATCTAGTTCCAAACCCCCTGAATGGGCAGGCCACCTCCTACTACGCAAGGTTGCTCCAAACCCCATCCAACCTGCCCTTGAACACTTCCAGGGATGGAGCAGGCACAACTTCTTTTTTCAGAACCATGACTCCTCCATTTTTGTTGCATGGCAGCAAAATAGCCAAAGAAAAGCAGAGGAAGTCCTCTCACCCTCAGGTTGGTGATACAGTGATTTGGGCACTGCATTGTGAAAGGGGGCTTTGAGGTCCCTCTAACTTTGAAGGATATCCACATCTACATCATATGTAGAGGATCTGATGAGTTGCACAGTGGGAGATTCAGGGCACATTGGAAAGCAAAGTTTATCCCCATAATTCCAGGTCCTTATCATTACTGGGGAAGGGGAGTGTTAATGTGTGAGAAATATGTTATTAATTATCCAAGATATTGCTGATTTTGGAAAGAAACCCTTGAGAGGTTGTACATTTAAAAGAAATTCAGCCTAGGGATTTTTGGTTCTTTTGGTATTCTTGTTAGTTTCTTAGGGAATCCAATAGGGATTTTCTTTAAAAGGCTCTTGCAGTGGTAGTGGTTGATTCCCAGTCAAATTTATGGATTGTAGAGTGGCAGTAGGAAGAGGTTTCTCCCAAAGGATGGCATTTGTTATCAGAAACTTGGGGTTTGTTGAACTTTTGTTTAAAGAAGGAACAGAAATCAAGATAGTTGCTGAGTAACTTCCAAGTGGCAATGTGTTGACCTTTTAACATGCTGCATTTTTTCTCTCTGAGGATGGGACTGTGCCTCTCTCACTCACTGGATAGCACTTCTTCATTTCTGTGGCATGACTTAGATGATAAGGTCATAGTAAGATGTCAGAGTTTGGAACACAAATGCTTTTTTTTCATAGATCCACATCATACACTCCTAGTTATAGAAACATGTTTGCCCCTCCTTTACATTTGCAAAAGCTGCTGCTGCTTTTATTGCATCTGAAGAACTGCATTTGTAACCCATGACCTAGATATTCAGCATTCTAGAAATCCATCTTTTTATCTTCTTTTTTTATATTTTTTTTTTTGTATTGTCATCTTTAGGAAGCAACGTACCCATGAGTCAAGGTGCTGTACTCTTGGCCTTGGCTCTGCAATGGAAGTTTCTGTGCTTTGTAGCAAAAGTAGTTATTTGAACCACATGTTAGCAATAATCCCAATTTTAGAGACTGTTTCTTAATTATGAGAACAGAGCACGGTAAACTTTGATGGATCTGCTCTAATTTGGCATAAGTGTCATAAAAGTTCAGGCCCAAGGCAAGTTTTTTACATCCCATGAGGAGGGACCTTTGTAAGGATTTCCAAATATTAGCCTAAAATTTAATTTTCAAGTGGTGGGTTTATATGACAGAATACAACTTCAATGAGCTCGAACTAGCTTCAGTTCAAGATTTCATCTGTTGGGTTTTTTTAAACTTTTTAAACAGTCCCTTCAAGTACAACCAAACTGAAACCACTGAGGCCATGATGTTGTGCTTAGTAACCAAGCCTGTCTTCAGGAGTAGATTTTGTTACCTTAGGTTGGTGTGCAAGGGCTTGAGAGTCCTATCCAGCTGCATGATATTAAAAAACAATATAGTGAAAATGCTGGGAATATTTAATCCCAGAAGAGATAGACCAGACAAAACCAAACCAAATCAAAATGGAACTAGATACTTTGCACTGCACTGTAAAATGGTTTTGCACTGAGTAACTGAGTTGCGTTTTGTCAGGCAGGGGACTGTTTTTGTCAGCCTGTAACAGTTCTGTCCACCAGAGACAGCATTTTATAACTGCCAGGCTGGATGTCTTCAAGGCTGTGGGACCTCGTCCTGTGGTAAATGAGAGAACGTCCACTGACTTCAGCTGGAACAGGATCAAGCCCTTTAAACATGCAGTGAAAAGGCTTTCTAAAAGCCTATGAACTTGAGCCCGCTATTTATCGAGTCTGTGTCATATTATATGTTGAAATCAGGCAACAATTGTATTTTCACATGGCTTTGGCAAGAAACCAGGAGAGACTTGGGGACTTCAACTGACTTTCTCATGGAGTGAAACTGGAGGAAATATTTTTACAACACCCTATAGGGAGAAACTTGGTAGTTTGCTCCCCTGCTGTCTGCCAGCAGCTTTGGAAGGCAGCAGGGTTCTTTGCCATGGTGCTTGGCTCTACAGAGGCTCTTCTCTCCATTTATTTGTAGTTAATATTTTAACCAGTATTTCTGGGTGGAAAGACCCTTCAGTTCTTCAACAGCAGCATTACAATAAATCTATCAGGCTGAGCCCCAGCTCCTTCATCAGCTTCTGTGGTGGTGGAATACCCCAGTACTTGTGTTAAGAGTTTTTATTGGTAGGATTTGCTTTCTTTGCTCTAGTGAAATGGATTGTTGAGTCTCATTTAGCTTAAATACAAATTTTCTGAGACTGATGTGCTATAAGTTTAGGCTGGGGATCCAAAACACTGGAAAAGGAGTGAGAATACTGATATTTTCCCCCAATATTTGCTTGATTTTAAATGTGCCAATTAAGTGGTGAGACTTAAAAAACTAATCCAAAGGACTGTAATAATATATAATCTGTCCCCACTGTGTAATCTCTGTATTCACATGATTGTCATAGTCATGTGCAAATCATCCCCTGAGATCACTATAACAAATCCAAGCTATTTCTTTTAATTTCAAAATGTATATCTTGGCTTTGTCCCCATGTGCTTTGGCCAAACATTGAGACATTTACCCAACATCTGGAAGCTAGTATCTTCGGATAGAGTTTTTCATCAAATCCTCTTTCTTGTTTGTTTGGATGCTATCTTCTGTGTGATTGATAAAGGATTCAAAAATCTATCAGGAATCTATATTAAAAAAAACAGGCATTTTAATCTGTCAGCAGCCAGTTCTGTGCTGGCCTCCCTGCAGATATTTGCAAGCTTTGAGGTGCCGCCTGTGCAGAGCCTGAGAGAGGCCCGAGCCAGCTTCTGGGACAAATGATGACATTCCTGAAGTTTTTTGAACTTACATTGTTTCGTGTCATTGCCTCTGAGTTTTGCAACAGCAGAGAATCGGCAGAGGAAGGGAAAGTGTGGGAACACGAGCAACAATGGTTGTCTGAGTACTTCCAAAATGCCTGAAGGCAAGTTCTATTAATTAAAAGAAATAGGAAACTCTGCGGGTCTCAGCTTCCATGGGAGTTTCAGTGTGTGGGGGTAGGTGGTTTAGCGTGGTGTGCCTGGATGTTGTGCTGTGTGCAGGGCTGCTCTCAGGTTGGCCACAAGCCAGGACGACTTTGATTTCCCCCTGGCATCCATGCATGGCCTAGGATCGGAGCCTGGTTTGTGCCCTGCCCTCCTGCTCCTCCGTGTGGGTCAGAGGGAGTGTGGGGCTGTGCTCCACGTGGGGGCTGTGTCCCATCCAGGCTTGTGTCCCACATGGGGATGCATCCCACACAGGTGCTCTGCCCCACCACATTTTCTGTAGCCCTCCCAGAGCATCTCGCTGCCCTTTGACATGTAGATTTTCAGCCATGACAGTGGTTTCTCAAGGCTCCCCGAGTGCAGGAAACCCTGTGCTGTGCCTATCTTCCTACCAACAACAAACATATCTCAGGTGGCTCTTAATGGTGAGATGAGGATCTTTCACAGACCTGAACTGTGGTGGCAGCGGGGCGTAGGTATGTGTGTGGGCTGCCATGAGATCCAGGCAGTCCCTGCCATGACTCTGGGAACCAAAAGCTTGTTTTTCCCCTCTTGGGAGCTCACCTGAGTCTTGTGCTATAATGAGATCATGGTGTGGGAGGTATTCTGCCCTCTCTGCTCCCCTCCTGTGGCTCCTCCAGGCACCAGAAGCTCCAGATAAGGTATTTTTAAGACTACATTGTCAACGTGCTCCTAAAATTTGGCTATCCCTTTCCTGCCATATGTCCCTGGCAACTTCCTTCAGCTGAAGCAAGCCCCTCTGACAGCCAGCACAGAAGCTGTCAATCATGTCCACATCCATCCAGTCACTTGACAGGCCCTGGGGACCACCTGCTCGTAGGCATGACTCCTTTCCTTCATCCCCCCTCTCGCTATGTCTGCCTTTTCCACCTCAAAGCTGTCCCTGATCCAACACCTGCTATTTTCTGGATCCCAAACTCCTGCCACATTTCCATACTCTTTCCTTCATTGCTTTCAGCTAGAAAGAAAATTAAAATACAAGCACCACTTGTGGTAGTCCATAGAGTCCTTGTGTGGACACAAAGTCCACTGCCCAAGTGATGTGTAGTTCTTTTTGCTCTTACTGGCCTTACTTGCATGAGTGTTGAGTTGCAAGGCATGTTGTTTTTCATGTCTCTTGCTCATCCTGAAGTCCCTCACAGCCCATCTCTGAAATTAGATTTTAAATTTGATGGCATCCTGTGTGTTTGTGAGCTCCCACAGTCTACACAAGGATCTGGCTGTTCTTCATAGGCTTTAAGAGTTATTATAAAGAACTGTAGAACTTTAGATATAAAAAGAGCATGAAAATGATACATGTTGCTGCAAGTTTCTATTATTACTATTGATATTTTAATTAATACTGAATTTATTGTTTATGTTTGCCTTGTCTGTATTTCAGTGCCTGAGTAACTGGTTTCACTAAGATCAAAGAATAGCTGCCTCTATCTCTGGAGAGAGAAACAGTTTGTTTCAGGGATGGTTTCAGAGATGAAGTTTCACTTGGGTGGCAAGAGCTGGCCCAACAACTCTCAACTCTGCGTTTGTGTTGTGTTAAAAAAAGTAAACAGAAGTCAAAAATTGCCAAATATCCAGCAGATTTGCTACAACACAAGGATAAAATACCTATGCTGAGACAGTGTAATGGGAAATCACCCTTTAAAATTATAATTCTGTGGTGTTTGAGCCGTACTGAAAGCAGGATATGGAGATATGCCCACACACAGGATCAGAGCCGTGG
The DNA here is from genome assembly GCA_020745705.1 of Hemiprocne comata. Taxonomy (NCBI): domain Eukaryota; kingdom Metazoa; phylum Chordata; class Aves; order Apodiformes; family Apodidae; genus Hemiprocne; species Hemiprocne comata. Next base: position 3,044,539 of record CM036591.1, read on the forward strand.
TGTCCTACTGCAAAGACATTGGGGCTCTTCCCTGTAGGTTCAACATCCACCTGGCAGAGGTGACCAGAGCTTGGTGGGCAGCTCCCACAGCAGTGTCAGGGCACCTCCCTCTTCTGCCCTCCTCTGTGCTTGAAGGGCCACCAAAGACTTGTCTCTACTGTGTCCTCTTCTCCAGTTGGTGTGAAAACTTTTCTTTTCTTCCCCTTAACGAGTTGGTTCTGCTTGGGGACAGGAACTGGTAGAAGATGGTTCCTTCCTTTTTTGCTGTGTTAGTTTCCTGCCAGTAGAGTGAACTTAACTGACTGGTGGAGGGGGGCAGACAAAAGTTAGAGCTGCTGGAGTGAAGAATTGGGAACACATATGGGGACTGTCCCTTTCTGGTGGACCTGCTCATAGAAAGCCCCTTTTGAAGCAAGAAAATAGTCGCTTTTTGGATTAGTACCAAAAGATCCCAAATCCATTTTGAATCTAGTCCATAAAACATCACCTTGCTTCATCTTACTGAAGTTAAAAATCGCAAACTTTCCTTTGTGTAAGTGCCTCACTCTGGATATTGCAACAGAATTTTGATTTCAAGTGTTTTGCAGGGAGAATGTGGAATTTGCACACGAGGAAAATTTATACCCTGCTTGAAAACCTCCCAAAGAGCGAAAACACCTTTATTGATATTTCTCTATTTACTAGCAGGTTTCTTCTAGCAATAGATACCTTCTGATATATTTGCCTTTTCAGGTTCCCAATTATCTTTATTCTGTTTATTCATTGATTTGCCTTTTCCCCCTCCCATGCAGAAATGATCTTGTGGTTTCTTTTTCAGGCATTGTGTTTTACTGCAGCTGTTGGGTTTTTTTTACTTTCTTTTGTGGGTAACTTAAATCTTTCTGGGAAGAAGTGCAAATTATTGAGAATATTTCATTTTGGCTTTAAAGTCTGATTGGGAAACACTATTTTGATTTACTGTTAAACAGAAAAAATATCTGATGCAATGCTGGAGGTCTTAAATCTTTAGTTTCTAATTATGATTGCTTTTTTTGGTGCTATAATATCTGTTCCTTGGCATTGTGTAATATTGTTTTCCTGAGCAGAGGTCAGATGAAAATGACATGATGTTATCACAAGCAGTTACAGTATAACTGAGTACAAATTTGCACCTTTTTGAGAAGCATTAATTTGATTCATTCTTGAAAACAAAAAATACAGAAGAAAGTCTAACATTGATTAGACGGGTTTAAGGAGAAAATTAAAAGACATTCAAAATTATAACTAGAAGTAAAGGGTATGAGTGTAAACAGTTACTTAGGAGGAAAGGTGTCTCCCTTCTTTTTCCCAATCATATTTTGATCATTTAATAATATAACTTCCTGCACAGTTATAGTACATTTTGTTCAAGTTTTAAAGGTCATCCCATTTACACTTTAAGTAAATCAAGATACAGAGACTGATGTACCCTAGCCAAATATTTTTATCAGTATAAAAAGGCATACAAAATCTATTCTTTTCTCTCTTATTTTAGTGATTTAGGGTTTTTTCTTAATCATGCAAGGTAGGTAAACCTCAGCAGTCTTCCAAAGTGCTGTCACTTTCTTCTGCTAAACCACTCTGAGGTACGCTGCAGTCCCACGTCAGTTGCTGTGGTATTTCCCTGATGTTATGGTTTCCCTTGTGATGCTCTGCAATTCCTCTGTCCTTTGACATGGTCAAGCCATGGTCCCATCCCCTGCACATCCATGAGAAGATCCTGCCTTATCTCCTTAGCCTGGAGATGTGTGGCTGCCCAGCTCCTTAGGGCAGCTTTCAGGATCTGCTAGAGTCATTCTGGGCCATGGCAAGATTAGGCACAGTTGGTCATGAGGTCTCTTTGGGGCTACAAATCATCCCTTTGAGAAGTGGGAAAAGACAGTTCCGTGTGACTTACAATGCCAAATTTTACATTTCTAATAGTAAGACAGACATCCTGAAATGTATAAAAGCTGCTTTCATGTCATGTCATCCTTGCATATTACCAGCCAGTCCTGTGTCCTAGTAAAGTTATGTTTTGCCATTTACTTCAGTAGCACCACAGTTTTGTCCTGGTTTTGTTCATTTTTATCTTTCCTGACCTACTTTTCCCTCTGTAGACCAGTACATATGAAGGAGAGCAGAGCTAGAATTCAGTTCTGACTCAGGCAGCCAGGAGAAAAAAAATTAGCTGTAAAATCTGGCTGCCAAATCTTTGTTTTTTAGTAAAGCGTGACTTGGAAAGAATCCAGAAGTGGAGTAAGTTTGCACAGCTCCTATTAAAAAAAAAAGAACACACAGACACCAACCCTCTACTTCTTTACTTTTAGTGTGATTTGATTTCATCTGGAAATTACCAAGATACCATAAACATGAGAACGTACAGGGCAAACTTTTCAGAGCCACTGTTCAGAGGAGAGCTGCTCTTAAGGGAAACTTGATATTCGAGCAGTAGAAACCGGTTTAGATTTATATTTAGTGACTTGCATACTTCCTCAGTGATTAGAGTCTTTTCCATTTTCTGGCATGGGTGAAATGATATGTTAAGACAGGATATAATCCTTTCACACTCTGCAGGCAATGTCACAGTATGATGTTGGCACTGTGTTAGGCTTCCTTAACCCTAGAACATGTTGTGTATTCACTCTTGGCAGTATTTTAGAGGCTACAGGCAGTAACCCAGAAGTAATCTTATTACCTATAACTAACTGTATCTACATGGAATGGGGTGCTGACTACTGAGTGAAACACAGTTCCAGTCACTTGAGATTCAATTAAAAAATGTTGGTTCATTTTTCTGAGTCTGAAGCACATTTCTTCAGCCTCCTCTTGGAACTGGCTGTTTCATTGAGAATTTTCTGAAGTAACAAACATCAACTGCTGATGCTCCTTCGGCACACAAAAGACATTTTAAATGCATTTTGCAACATGTTTTGTAGACAAATGTGAGCAATACTCTTATTTATCAGTGGATATTGTTTGGAATTCTTATTTCCACCAACTTGGTCAAAAGGCTTGTGTCTCAGGGAAAAGATACTGCTTACACAAATGTTTCTTTGCTATGAGATATTTCTGCAAGTTTATCTCCCTTTCCTCTTGCACAGCTCATCCATGACCACGTTGTGAATGCATGCTAATAACTTGGAGATGGAGACAGGAGTCAAACCTTGTCATAGAAAAAACAGCTGCCTGCTAAAAAGAATTCCCTGGAAAGTCAGAGCACTTTAACAACAATAGCCACAGAAGCAAAATAGAGAAATTTTCTACAAAGTTTGTTCTCTTGCATCATTCCATTCAAATTTCTTTCTTTACCAAATAGAAAAATAACTGAGAAGCTGGAGGCAAATATTGTAGCTGGTGGACCTTGATGCTACTGAGTGACATTGTCCAGCTACTGTAAGAGACAAACTGTGAATATATGTGTATATATACATAAGCTAATGTATTTAAGGGTTATGAGGGTATGCAATGGTGGTAAGGAGTGGGAAGCTGCTGAACACTGGAACTTGCTTGGTACCAGTGAAAGGAATGATGGAGAGAGTCTTTTTACACCCTTAATGCTGCAGATTATTTGTCTGTCCTAAATCTCCACTGGCATGAACTCAGTGTCTATCTGGCTGGTACGTGTTTTGTAACAAGTTCTGTGTGAGGCAATGTCAAACATCTTATCACCAGTATTTCAGAGTACTTAGGTGCAGTCGTCACTTCTAACAGTTTAATCAAAGTCATATTTAAACTATTTTTGCTGCCCAAAACTATTAAAGTCCATTCTTTACTGCCATTGTTAATGAGTCAGTAAGTGAAGGGAACTGGTCAAACTTTTACCTTCGTTGTGAGTCACCAAGATTTTTAGATACATCCCTGTATATTTTGGAAGGTTTCTGCTGTTCTAATTAACCACAGAAAACCAAACTGTGGCTGCTTGAACCGTAGGGCAGAATCTGAGTGACCTATCTGCTAAAGAATGGTAGAAAAGAAGACAAAAGACATTTCTAGACTTTTGCCTCTTGTTGGGCCTTTCTGCTGATGTCAATAGAAACAGTGAAAGCCATAAATCACATTGCAGCTTTTTGTGGGATCCTTAACCACATTCATGAGACCAGTGTGCTGTTCACATCAACAAATAACCGTCGTTCAGATTAATTAACGTGGATAATTTCATTTGACATTATAATGTATTTGTTTATGAAAAACATGTTCTTTAAAATACTGGTGAGGTTGAAAGGTTTGTTGGGTTTTTCCTCCCAATGTAGTGTGGGTCCTATATACTTTTAATATTCTGATAGGCAAGTTTCATGTGTGGTAGTAATATAAACTTGCTATTTCCTCAGTGAGATGCTAGGAGGGAAATTTTGTGCACATGACAGGCACTCTGTGCACATGAATAACCATGAGTTCCATCTTCTTTGCATGATATTCTCTGTGTTTAGCTATTGATGTGAGGGGCACTTGAGGTACAACTGGGGCACCAGGTCCTGACACTGCTTATAGGTGGTGTGTATGCATAAGCAAACATGAAGTTAAAAAGTAACAACACAGAAACTTGTAAGATTAATTGGTGAAATTGTTTGCCCCAATGTTTTACATAATTCTTATAAACAACTTCCTGTTCCTCCTCTGAATCATGAAAATCAACAAAACCTCATTCCCTTCTGAATCTGAGCACAAAGTTATCAAATATTTCCATCAACAGATCTTTTTATAGACTTTGTGTACTATGGACCCAAATAAGCTGCTCCTTAAGGTGCACGTGTATTTTTATTGCCAGTAAGGTGGCAGATCAGAAGTGCAGTAACCCTAAATTAAAATGTTTGGGGTTGAATTTCTGAAGTTTGGTGCCCAAAGCAGTGCAAGGTAAGTCTTTGTCATAGAAATCTGTCACTTCAATATTCAGCTTTTTGATTCTGCCTTCTTTTCTTAATACACAGTTTTTTTCTGGGCCAAATATATCTTTTGAGGTTAGAGCAAAGACTGGAAGGTCTAGGTAAAAATAGGGAAGTTTAAGGGTATATATACACCTACCAGTGGCATAACTGTAGCATCAACAGGCTGAATAATCTACATCCTCATAACATATGAAGCAGTTAAGGACAGTTCATTTCAGTACCAAACCTCACACATTTTCCCTTTCCACTTCCAAGTTTACTTTGGTTAAGTTTGAATGTTTTGGGTGTGCTAAATATTAGGAAACATGTATTTCCAGTGCTCCAGCAGGGCCTGGCTGTAGGTTTCAGCTTTGATGAACAAACACCTTGAGGCTTGTTTGGAAAAGCCTCAGTGGTGACCACAGCGACCTCGCTGGTATTGGCATTTGTCTGCGTGGGATGAGAGCCAGCCTTAATGTGACCAGGATTTATGCAGCATCTTGGTAGGGAGAGATTTGTTTATTTTATCAGAAAAAGAAAACAGCCTGGAAGGGAGAGGGAGAGCCCAAAACACGTCTGGAAAGCTCAGACATGCTTAAGAACATACTTCTCCCCCTTGGAGAGTTCAGTTTTGAATAAAGCGCTCCCTGGGCTCTCACACTTGTTTGCCAGATGTGGTTTTCCCTTCTTTTAGAGCACTAATTGTGTCCCAACTGGTGTATTTTATGGCTTTGCCTGTACCTGTAGCAAAACCAATTAAGAACTCAATTGTGCCTCTGGAGAGAGAGAGGGACAGAGTGGTGGGGAGGAGAGCAGTGGCCCCCGGGAAATGGCAGGACGTATTATGCCTCTGCAAACCACCGTGCCTCATGAGCATTAATACCTGCAAAACACATGTTGTAAACACCCTTCCCAGACTACCAGCACATGTTTCCCTGCTCAAAAGGCCCCTTTTAATACTGCTGGCATTACTAATCTAAATCTGTTATGGGGAGAAGGATTATTGCCCTATGCTAGCGTGGACGAGCAGGGGGAAAATTCCCTGCTAACATCCAGGGCTTAGTGTTTATGCTCATCTGGGAAACGGGCTCATTTTTCTCCTTGGATTTGGCAGATAACAGATCAAATGATAGTTTAGGAAGACATGGCCTCCTGTGAGCATAGTAAAGGTAGGGCTGCAGGTTTTACATCTGAAGGCCACGCATGGGAGCTGAAGGAGCTGCCCTTTTCCTGGAGGACCTTCTCCCGTCTTTAAGTCAGCTCACTTCTCAGCTCCAGCTGCTGGGAGTCTGCCCCGTGGGTTTTATTGTGATGAGATCATCCCATTGACTGGTTTTGGTTTAAGCTGATAAATCCAGACGTGTCGCCAGTGTCCATCAGCTGCCTGTACTCCTGTCCTGACTGGTATCTGGAGACCTGAATCAAGTATCTCCAAAGCTGTGAGCTGCTCCACATCTAACCAAAGAACTATGATTCAATGGAGACATGAAATGACAGAGATGGGGCTTATAACATATATTCTTCACTAGACTATCATATCTTTCATCACCAGGAGTGCCCAAAGAGGCCTGGGAATATAATGATCCATTACAGAGAAGCTTCTTTTTGTATCAAGAGAAATATCTTAATGAAGGTTGATCTGAAAACTTGCAGGTTGGGTCTGTGTGAGTCTCTGGAGTGCTCTGTCACAGGCAAAAATGTGAAACCTTAATTTACTGTTATTTTTAAGAACGAAAAAGAAAGACTTAAAGCATGAATTCGTGTGGAGTGGTTAAGAATGGTGTGTTTGTTTTTAATATCTATCAGAAGAGAAGAGGCTTTCTCAATATCATGCGTTAGGCAGGATTGCATGGGCTTGGAATTACTCACACAGGCCTCAGGTCCTTTGAGCAAACAGTTACATGCACCAAATCCCAGAGCTCACTAAAATCTGATATCGTGCTGGAAAGGCAGCAGCAAAGTTAGTAGAGAAGTAAAGGCAGTGATTTATATGGGAAGTGAAAAATTATCCCTTGAATGCCTCAGCAATATTTTCTGCCTTGAAAAAAAATAGCAATTTCTACTCCCTTGTACTTTCACCCAGGCCCACAGAGAAAAGTGTTAATACATTTTTAAAATGAGAAAGCAAAAAACTGCTGTGCTCTGTTCTGTGTTCCATTATTAAAGAGGAGATGTTGGGTCATTACTAATGCAGTAAAGCACCTGGACCTTTGCACTTTGTTTAAACATGCATATCTTGGAGAGGAGATTACAGGAGGATAATGTACAAGATTTTTCAGACTTAAGTGAGCTCAGGTTGAAAGACTGTATTAAAAACCTGAAAACGTGAAAGCCACTTATTATACTTGCCAGATTTAAATGTTGTTAACTTAACCTGTGTTAAAGCAAGGACGTTCTGTCCGTTTCTGGAGCAGATGGGCTGGTGAGGGACCAGGCAGTGGCTGTGAGGTGCTGCCTGCTCTGCAGACTCCCTGGGCTGAGCCCATGCATCTCACAAAATCATAGAATAGAATCATAGAATGGTGAAGGTTGGAAGGGACCTTGATGATCATCAGGTTCCAAACCCCCTGCTATGAGCAGGGACACCTCCCACCAGACCAGGCTGCACAAGCCTCATCCAAACTGGCCTTGAACACCTCGAGGGAGAGGGGGCTTCCACAATCTCCCTGGGCAACCTATTCCAGTGTCTTACTGCCCTCATGGTGAAGAACTTCTTCATGATGTCCAACCTAAATCTTCCCTCTTTCAGTTTAAAACTATTACCCCTTGTCCTATCACTGCCCTCTCGGGTGAAAAGCCCCTCCCCAGCTTTCCTATAGACCTTTTAGGTACTGGAAGGCTGCCATAAGGTCTCCCCAGAGCCTCTCTTCTCCAGGCTGAACAGCCCCACTCTCTCAGCTTGTCTTCTCACTCAAACCTTCCTTCAAAACCCTCCTGGTTCTTGGAAGCAGGGTCAGGAGTTGCTCCAGGGCTGCGGCAGCTCCTCCAGCTGCTGCAGCACCATTCCAGGCAAGTCTTGCTGACAGGAACTTATTGGCCACAGCTGCCACTGGACTCAGCGAGCAGAAATGCAAAATATCTACAAAAACCAGAGGCCAGCCAGCAGAGAACAGAGCAGTCCCAGGCCTGCTGCCTTGGCTGCGGGAGCTTAAAGAGGTCTCCTCACTTTTTGGGCCCTGCTTCTTCACACATTGGAAATCCTCTCAGTCTCCTCAGCAGAGCAGGAACATTGTATTGTTTAGGGGTGAAAAAAGTTTTGCTTTTCGCAGCTGCTGTTTCTGCCCCCACAAGAGATCTCAGGGCCTTTAGCTGGCACAAAAAGCTGTGTTATCCAGGATATTGTGCTGAAACTTTGTGGTTTTGACTGAGAAACGTGTGTGCTGTCCTCTGTAATTAGTGCCACTGTGTCTTCTTACCCCTTCAGCACAACACCCAATGCCCATTGTCTTGGAGCAATTGCCATTCCGTGCTGAGACGTTCCCAGACAAATGGAAAAAGAGTGTGCTCACCCAGATGGATAAAAAAGCCTCTGGTAATGACAGACAAACTGTGTTCCAGGACAGGAATGTCATGCATGATCAGGTATTTCAGCTAGAGCATTTAGGTTTTTTATTTTTCCCTTCAAGTCTTTTGGGAAGGTGGGTTCAGCAGCTCAAGAAAAGAGATGCCATAGTTTCTGACAAGTTAATTAAGCTTTCACTTCTGAGCATTATATGTATAGTGAAGAAAAGAAACTTAATTGTCTTTGCAGTGCCTGACAAAACCCAAGAAAAATGCCTGCATATTTTCTCAGTTTTGTCTCTATTTTTGATTCTTATTCAGTGTGAGTGTTATACTTTCATGGGTTTAATTAAAAGCCAAGTTTTGGAAGCTTCTCAAATGTTAGTTTTGGTACATAGATGTATGCATTTAAAGAAATATTTATCTGAAATCTAAAGCCTAAAAGAAGTGAGAGAGGCTTTAAAACCCATCAGCTGCCTCCCTTTATATCTTTTGCCCAACTACCTCCCACCTCCTGGTATTTAAAAGAACTTCTGGAGAGGTGAGAAAGATCCTTAGTCCACTTCCAGGGATTTATGAGCTCTGAGTCCTCATACAAATGCAACAAGCCCTTTACTTAAGCATAATATTCGACTTCAGATTCCTCTGTATTTATTTTGTAATCATTCCATGTAGTACGTAAGCAAATTGTAGGTTTCTAAATAGCTTCATAAACAGTTCCTGGAGGATTATTAATTTTATTTTTTTTTTACCTTCAGCCATTTTGTCTTTTGCTGGGAGAGTGGTTAGAATACAGTTGTTATAAAATCAAGAGAGGCAGAGAGAACATGAATAAAGTATGATTATTCATTATTTCATGATAATTCAATAATGCAAGAATTGAAATTATAAGGCAGCTGGTTAAAAAGAAATAAAAGGAGTGCTTTTTCTCACAAGGTATAATTGAACCGTGGATTTCAGTACAACAGGGCAGTGGTGGAAGCCAGGAAGGTTAGAAAAAATGTGTGTGATGGATTTATTTGTGGCTACTAAACATGGTGATCTGGATCTAGTGGATTGCTCAGGCAGTCCTTGCACTGGCAGTGGCTGGAAGGACAGAGGAGGAGAGAGTCACTGTGCTCTGGTGCCTCCCACATCATCCTTATCTGTTATCATGAGGCTGGACCAAACCTGTGATCACATCTAGCACAGCTGCTTTGGGCTCTCCCAACCTTTGCAGCAAAAGTGTTGGAGGATTTTTTGCTGAACTTGGGAAAATGAAGTGCTGTGAAATATTTACAGGTGGGCTGTGTGCTCTCTCTGGTAGGATGCAATTATTTAATTGATGGCCTCTTCTTAGTGCTTATCACAGGGTCGTTTCCATGAATTAAGTGGTAAAGGGAGGCCATTAAAAATTATAAACATACCTGAAGAGAGCATTTTAGGAGCCAGGACTGCCAGCAGGTGTTTGCTGAAGAAGGGGAAGGGAGCAAGCTGTAGTTTTTCCATGCAGAAGAAGGACTTCTTTTTAATTGCTAGAGAGAGCTTCCTTAAGTAAAAAGTATTCGTGCTGCTCTGCACTTGGACAGTTTTTCCTGGAAACCCCTGTTGGAGCTGGTACATTAAATACCACTTCAGTCTCTGACTCAAAACTTACTGGAAATCCAGTTATCAACCAAGGAAAGAGATAGAGATCTAGGGCATGATGAGCAGAAGTTTGGCTGAGCACTGAAGTATCGGAGGCTTGTTTCAAGAAGTGTGTGTGTGTCAGCAGAGATGCTGGAGGCGGGAGGGAGAGTTGACTGTTTATTTATTTAATTACTCAGCTCTGCCAAGGTCTAGAAATCAGATTTTTAAACTGAATCCTAGAAGAAGAATCCCCACCCCCACGCCCTTTTTTTTTTTTTTTTTTTTTTTAATGATTGCTAGAATAAAATATTTATTAAGCAGACTGCCTGGGCAGCAGACAGGATCTTGCTTTTCCCTCTTGCAATCCTCTGTTCCAAGCACCACCTAATGGCTCCGGTGCAAAATGCAGAGCGCTCATCCCCGCGCAGCAGCTGCCCCTTCTTGGGCTGCCGCTCCCTCCCTGCAGAAGAAAGCAAGCTGCTCAACTTCATAGATCAGATACCAGTCCAAAAATGTAATAGCTGGAGGGAGCTGGCCTTCGTTTTTATAGCTCCAAATGCCCAGGATATTATGATTTCACCGTGTAAATGCATTATACTACAAAGTACCCATTCATAGGGGCTTGGCTGGAATGATTTGCCTAATAGAAACGGGGAAGCTTTGGCTGTTTAAAACTCCAGTATAACGTTTGGAAGGAAGCATTTCACTTCTTATTTCTCTCCTTATTTAAACATTTTCAGTGACAGGGAACCCGGAGCAGGAGCATTGCTTGGCTTGGCTTCCCTGCCACTCGAGTGAGATTTTTACATCATTAAAGCATATCAGATGTGCTACTCCCATGCTACAGGCACAGCTACAGATAATTTGATAAGGCAAACATGCATAACATAGACTTGTATCAATAATTAATTTCTTTTAATCCTGAGATTCTGGGGAGCCTGGGAATCTGGCTTGCCCAATAGCCCATCTGAGAGGCTGTCTAGGAGCCAAGGTTTCTAGTAAAACGAGTAGGCAAATGACCCAACAGGAACAAGTCCTATCAGATTGATATGTTCCCCAAATAATTTTGATTTCAGCATGTCAGCATTTTTGAACAAAGCAGAATTTAATCAGAAACTCCTGGAACATCTTTAGCTTTGACCTCAGTAGTAATTTTTCACAGTTAGAAAATGCAATCTTTTTACTCTCCTGTCGCTTTTCTGTCCTTTCCTCTGCTTGTCTGTTGCTTTTTTCTTGCATCATTTATATTTTTGAGGGGGATCTGATGGCAGCCAGATCTCATAGTGCTGTTTGGAGTGTCATCATATACGGTTTTCTTCCTAAAGCTGCAGGCCTGTGAGTGCACCAGGCTCCCTGTCTGCACTGGGGTGAGCCAGTTTGAAAGAGAATCTGGAAATACAAAAAATAGCTGTTAAAAAGTGTTGATTTAAAACTGCCTCCTAGTTTTGGAGTTAGGGAAAGATCTAGGTCTGGTTTCTAAAAATCTGAGGCTGGCACCGAGGCCTGTGTTCTGAGTGCTGGGTTTTTGATACTGCCTAAAATCTCTAACGTTGAAGTGAAGAAGGTGTAGGTGTCATAAAGCTGTTATGTGACACAGAAGCATTAGCCTGGAACATCTCAAGAGAATCACAGGCCAGAAGCTGCAGGGTTTGAATAGCTCTCTGCCTTCTCTCTCTGCCTCCTCTCAGTCATGCCTAAACACACTGAATTTCTGAACCTTGAGATCAGAAATTAAAGACCAGCAGAGCTTCAGGTATTTGCTGTCTCTGACACCAGCATATGTTTCCATTTGTGTTCCATTAGGAGGAGTATTTTATTCTCAAACTAACCTTTGTCCTACACAATTCTGCTGTTTTGCAACCTTTATTGCTATGAATCAGAGATGCTGGACCCTGAACTTGAAATGATATGGATTTTTTAAAAAAAGGTAACTAATTAATTCCACATGACAGTGAGTTTCCTGAGGAGACAGGGTGTGGGGGACAGTTTGTCCACCCCCCTCTTCTTCTTGCAACTCCCAACACGAATTACAGGCCAGCTGAGCAGAATAAAGTAGGGATTTAAAAAGGAAATTCCAATTTATTTATTTTTTTCTAGTCCAGTGACACACTCACATGAAATGACAGAGGGGGGGCACCACCTGCTTAGGTACCCTCACCAATCCAGAACTGTACACCTGCTTGTTCTCTCTGCTCAAAAGTTTTATAAGTTGTTGCTGGAGTGGCACAAATCCCACGAACCGTCTGGTCCTTGGCCTGCTCCTCAGCTTCTCAAATAGGATTTTTAGCCAGGGATATGAGGGGATTAAATAATATAATTATGTTCTATAATGTGTGCTGCAGCTCTGGCTGAATTTTGAAGTGAAGGCTGCTTCAATTTCAACCAGCAGCACCTCTGGGTGACCAAAGTCATGGTCAGGTGCTAAAATCCTCCTGTGGGATGCAGTGTATATAAATTAACCAAAAGCCAGACAACTCCAACATGGGCTTTAGATGTTATCTACTTTTATAGAGCAACATTTTTATTTTTAAAAGGTTCTAAGCATGCACATTTTTTAACAGCCATCAAAACCAACATGCTGAGGCTGCAAGTGGAGTTTTCCAGAAGAAAGGTACATTTTCAGGCTATCGTTTTCCACCTGTATTTATAAAAAACCTTGTAATTACAAATTAGTTTTAAAATTAATGCCGTGGTAATTATTTTTTTTTCCAGTGCAGTTGAAAAGTTCACCCTGCAGCAGTTGTGTTCAGAGAGGACAGAGGTACTTGAGCAGGGACTTTCATTCCTATAGTTTTCTCAGAGACTTTGGTACTCTGTATTTAGTCTCTCTGGCTGTAACCTGTTTTTAAGAGGTCAAATACTCATTATGATAAGATGGAGTGAAAGATGGAATGGATTGTAAAGGAACATTATCCAAAAACTAATTTAGAGCTCAGTCACATGAAAGCCAAGCCCAGCTTTGCTCACACAGTGCACGATAATGATATGTTTCAGGATTGCAGCTGAGAACAAATTTGACAGATCTGAGCACCGTGCAATCACATTTGCTAATGTTAGTTTTAAAACAGTAAAAATCAATCCCAGTTGAAAATTTTTCCTTTGGAAAGCTGAGAACCTCTCTTAGTATTGCCTGATAGTAGGCATGGGCACACATTCAGTTGGAACCTGGAGGATTTGCCCTTGCAAGGATATTGCTCCTGGTGGCCCCCATGTCAACTGTTGTGTGGTCAAGCAGAGCTGCTTGGGATGATCAGGGACTGCTGTGATCGTTTTCACATCTACAGATGCCTGCTTTAGGACTGGGTCATCTGTCCTGAATGCTCATGGTTTGAGTGACCAACTCAGGCTACCAAATGAGAGTAGTGACATGGAGCATCCAGAATCTCAGCTTGGAGATCACAGAGAAGTCACCCTGCAGCTCTTTCTGACCTCTCACCTGATATTTCCTCTCTAGATAGATGTAATGGTGTGTATATATGTATGGTCTATATACATATGAAGACAGGCTGAGAGAGTTTGGGTTTTTCAGCCTGGAGAAGAGAAGGCTCCAGGGAGACCTTAGAGCACCTTCCAGTGCCTGAAGAGGGCCTACAAGAAAGCTGTGGAAGGACTTTTGATAGGGACCGGTAGTGATGGAACAAGGGGCAATGGCTTTAAACTGGAAGAGGGGAGATTTACTTTAGGAGTTAGGAAGAAATTCTTTGCTGTGAGGGTGGTGAGACACTGGCCCAGGTTGCCCAGAGAAGCTGTGGCTGCCCCATCCCTGGAAGTGTTCAAGGGCAGGTTGGATGGGGCTTGGAGCAACCTGGTCTAGTGGGAGGAGTCCCTGTCCATGCAGGGGGGTTGGAACTGGATGATCTTTAAGGTCCCTTCCAACCCAAACCATTTCATGTTTCTATGATATTACTAGGTTTAAGGAGATGCTTGGTCATACCTGGCCTTGGACAGGCAAAATAGCTTGTTTTCCCTGTGCCTTCTTGTCTCATTGAAGGTGCCTATCCTATGGATGATAAAGTGTGTCTGGCCAAGCACTCCCTTGAAGGGCTTTTGGATTTTGGAACATGCTCACTCCAAGTCTGAATTTGATAATGTCTTGATATGCTGCAAGACATCTGTTTGAGGGGATTTTTGGAGGGGACTGTGAGATTGCTTCCCATAGTGATGAATGAAGAGAGAGAAGCTTCCATAGGTGTTTCACTGGCTGAGTTCCTGCTGGAACAATTATTTCAATGCTTCTGGGATTTCATGATATTGTGTAATTAGTGAAGGTGTCAGGAAAATTTGAGCCTGAGATAAGCATGTTTTTATCACTTTAGATCTCAATAAATAAGTATTCTGGGGTCTGAGCTTTGTAAAGGGCTTAGACATGTGGGTCTGAGATGTGGAAGTCACCAGCTTTGGAGTAGCAGTTACTGTTGGTGTGCTGTTACTCTGAGGAAAAGGCAAAATAATTCAAATGAGAGAGCTGAGCTATCTCCCTTTACTTTATAATCATAACACATTAAGAATTCACACACTGACACCTAAAACAGCTCAGCCAAATTGGGACAGCTGGTTATGTGTCCAACCCCTGTGATCTTTCCTCCTGTCTCTAGTTCACTTCTTAAAATACAGGTTTACATAACAGGTCACAGTTTTCAAAAGTTCTTCAATCTTTCCAACTTCTTGGAGACTTTTGCAAACTTTCAAAATATCTGCAGATAAATTATGCAGATAGTATGGTGAAGAGATGCATCTGAACTCACACATTTGTGTCCTACCCCTGCAGTCGTACCAGGGGGGAGTTGATGAACACAAACAGACTCAGTGAATCATTGTGGTTGTTATTGCAGAGCTGGGCCTCGGAGTTAATAAAGTTTTGAAAACACGATTTCTTTCCTATTCGAAATATAGGAAACAAAACTCTCATCTTATGCTTTTCTATTTTGCTTCCAAGGCTTCAATTTTCTTTTATGCAAGTGAATTAGTTTTGCTAGCTAAATGCAACACCTCCTCTGGAATGCCAAGCAGAGGGGAATACTGCAGCACGTTTTAGTCTCAAAAACAAAATAATTGCTTTAAAAATAGTCCTATATTTCTTCATTTTATGACGTGCTCTCTTTAGACTTGATAATCATTCTTTCTTGTACTTGAGCTGCCTTCCCTCCCCACACCCACTCTCTCCTATCCCCCTGAAATTCTGGGGGAATGGTAGAAGATATATTGGCAGCCTGATTTCCAGCATTGGCACAGGAGATGGAAGCAGCCAGCCTTCCAAAGGGTTTTGGGGGAGGAGGTTTTCAGCATCTTTTAATAAGATCTTAAAGTGTTTCAGAAGCCTTTTGCTATCTGCAGCCACTTGGATGGTCTCTTCTCTGCTGACCACAGAAGTTTGCAACTCCTAGAGCAAAGAGTGGAGCAAGTGCAGAGGATCCAACCACATGTGGTTTTACTGCGAGTGGTTTAGTAAAGGGCATTTTGGTTTAAAAAAAACCCCAAAACCACCTGTATTTGCTTTGCGTGCAGAGGTGTGTGGGGGGGTTGGGAATTAAAGGAACATGAAACACTACAAAGGATGTGATCAAATCATAAAAATGAATTGGTTTGGCTTCAGCCAAATTGACAGTTTAGAGCTAAATTGGCTTTCTGAAGCATACCTCAGTAATGACAAATGATAAAAGCAGGTGGAAACAAATCTATCCAGCTGCTGCAGCCGAGGGGAAGTTGGAAGGAGTCTGAACTCAGCAGGTTTCTACATGTTACATGAAAAGGAGTTGCTTGTTCAGATTGCAGTGTTGAAAAGCCCATATTTTCTTAATGCTTTTTTAATGAAAAATCAGACCCAGTCGAGCTTTCTCATTCCTTCTGTTTTTAGATGTTTTTCAAATGTTTCTTAGTTATCTGAGAGGTCATTGTAATGCTGGGCAATTCAGAAATATATGAGGCCCACTTAGAGAATTTGTTTCAGGGAGGTAAAGGCTTTTTTTTTCCTTTCCAATATGAATGACTTTTGCAAAGGGAATTCATTCTTTACATTCTGTTCTTTGTTGTGGATCTGCCAAGTTATGAGTAAACAAAACACTTACTGCACATTTCTGTCTATGAGTTGATGGGGATGACGTACAAAGTTTGAAGGGAAAGTTAAAGCTTTTAGGCTGAATCAAAAACAAACCTTAAAAAATGGTGACTACTTCTTGCTGAAATCCTGTGAAACAGCAGATTGTGCAACAGTTCTCGAAAGGCATAAAAAGGGAGGGGGAGAAGTAATGCTTCTGGATATTTGCTTCTTGAGAAATGGGCTAGGAATGAACTGTTCTCTGCTCTGGTCTGTAATCTCTTGTTAAGCAAGTGTTTATGGTGGGTATTTTCAACTCACTTTCAAGGAAAATGTTTCCATCCCATTCCAGAGCATCAAAATCCCCCCCCCAAAAAAAGCATCATGAAGGTGCTGGGAAGCGTAATGCTTGTCCATTTGAAATAATAGGAAAAATTGAGAATAATTTAGGTCAATTATTAGGGTTGTTTTGTTGGGTTTTTTTCCCATTTTCATGGTGTTTCTGGCCTGTTTTTCTTCCTGGTGCAGAGAGCAGGACATCAGGGAAACATTCTCTTCTTGTTTTCCCATACGCCTCTCCCTACGCAGAGGCTGAGACAGGCTCTGTGGAGCCAATTAACTTTTCTCTGTGCAGGAAATCACCCCTGATCCTGTCTCCCAGTGTGGATTTCGTGATGTGATCCATGCATTGGAGAACAATTTTCTTTCTCCCTCAAAACTCAGAAACATCAAAAGAAAGAGTATTATTTTGGGATACCAGATAGTTTTCTTCCTTCTCCATTTCTGACCATCAGCAATAACCTGGAGTCTTCCCATGAAATTATTTTGTGGATGATTCCAATGTTAAGGATTTTAAAGAAACTCCCAGAATTTAAGCTTTTTTCAGAGGGTTGGGATCTGTTCTTCTGATAAAGCAGTAAATAATAATTCTTTCTTCATATAAAGAGTCTTAAGTTTTTCAAGGAAAAATTGCACTTTTTTCTAAGCAGAGCAGCTGAAGCTACTGGGTTGTGGATACTTTAGGAAGTGTGGCCCCAAGGTCTAGTGATTAAAGGCAGCTTTAAATGTACAAAACATTTCTCATATTAAAAATCTGTACAGGGAGACTAGTTAATATTGCAATCAACTTTTGCTAAAATGCCAATAATAGAAGATATTTTCCTGGTGTAATAACTATGTCAGGTATATACACCACTACAGGATGGAGACTTTTGCACAGGAATTTTTGAGCATGAATATCTAAAGCAAAATGGTACATGCAATGTGGCACTAGGTCAAGTCCTGATAGTGGTTGTGTAGCTTCCTGGAGAGTTACTACCATTTTACTAAGTTCAGAGGAGAGTAGCATAGGGATAAACCAGGGAAACTGCTCTGAGAGTTGTGTTGAAAAAAGAGGCTGTTGAAGCTCATGGGCTTTTCCAGTTCAGACTGTATGAACAAACCTCTAGTGAAATAGATACTAAGAGTCTGGCTGGCCCTCAGGACTGTGGTACAGATCCTTTTCTGAAATCTCAGACACTTTTTGGAGCAGAATCACAAAAACAACCATAAGAAAGCAATCTGGGTTTTCTCTCACCTTGTTTGGAGATTGCCCCCACCTATATGTTTGTGTTGTCTGCTTTGGGTGGGTGTTTTTAGGTTCCTGTACTTTATTTTGTTAGGTGCACAAGTCAACAGAAAGGTGGGCCTCTGTGCTTGGTGAAGGAATGGTGCACTTTGAACCTTTGGTGAGATGTCTTAAAATTCAGCTTTTTAAAGCAAATTTGATGCAGTCCTACTGAAGTGCTCACATTGTGATAATTCAAGGCGTTAAGTTACATGGAGATGTGACCTTCCCAAGAGTGCAAACCATGAAGGTGCAGAGATCACCCCTCCAGCAGGATGGAGACAGCAAGAGAAGGCACAGCACAAGCAGACAAAAACTCAGAGCTGAACGGCTTTAAATATCCTAGACAGCCCACCTCACCATGATGTCACCTTACTGGCTCTTTAGGAATTTCTTTGCCATATAGGTGTGACTTCAAGGTACAAAGAGCCACTTCATTTCAGGGAAACCTTGCTTTCACATCTTGCTTGGATCTGGTCACAGTTCTCATTCAAACATTTCAGTGATGACTGCCCAGAGGGCAAAAAATAATGAAAAATATACTAAAATTTATTTCTGAGCTTTTTTTGACAGGCAGCCTATGTCATCAAGCTTTGGATGGAATCAGGCCAGCTTGGCACTTAGTGCCCTGACCAGTCCTCACCGCAGGTTGTGTAGAGGCCTTTTTTCTTTTCTAAGGAATGCTTATTTCTCCCTAAGTGGTCTGAAAATACGCAGATTACAAGTATCAAGGCACAATCATTTCAGCTATTTATGCGGGCGGTCACTTGCAGTGAAATCCAAGCTAATCTGAATAGAGGAAAAAAACGAGGACATGTCTGTGGAATAGTGCCCTTTGTACGTCTGAAATCCAAGCTAATCTGAATAGAGGAAAAAAAAAACCAACCAGGACATGTCTATGGAATAGTGCACTTTGTACATCTGAAATATCGTAGAGCAAGGCAAAGGTTTTCCAGAATAAACACTGTTCAGTGTCAGCTCTACATAATCAGAGCTGAGGGAACCGAGCTGAGCAATTACAGCATTTGCAGAGTCAGAAAAGGAAATAGATTCGTGTGAGAACAGCCACTGTGATCCTAGTAGATCTCAGAGAAAGAGCTATGAAACAACCACCACCAAAACCAACCAAACAAAAAAAAAAAAAGAGGAGAGTTCAACGTCAAACTGGCAGACCCTCCAGTGTCATCTGTAAAATGATATCATCTGCCAGAAAGCCTGCTGCCAATTCATACATTTTTCTGCATTCACAAGTTACAAGTGTGCAGCTGTGAGGCTATTGAATTTCATGACTGTACATTTGCAGCTTGTGAATTTGTCAGTAGGCATTTCCATCTTGATAATATTTGTGGAGAGCTGTGCAGTGTGTATTGCCTTTATATTAGATACGCTTAGTACAGTCTGCAAATGCTAATCACAGAGTCTCTGCTGGACCATAGTAAAAGTATCTAAGACACACTCTCTTCTTACTGATTTCCATTTATATTTCTTGATTTTCCAGAGCTCTTAATCATGACTGGAACCTCATTGTGAAAAGTAGTTGAGTGTAGACACTGAAATAGGGGAAAGTCATCCCCTCACATTGGAGTTACTTTCTCTTCTTTGCTTTTTTTTTTTGGTGTTTAGCTCTGAGGAAACCTCATTCCTCAGCATGCAATACCTGATTGCCAGAATCTTGTTGGGCTATTGTGCAACGGATCTTTTTTATTTCTTTAACCATGTTAAGAGTACAACTGCAGTGGTTTTCCATCTACATTAATTTGTTTGCATTAGTAGCCCTCTGAAAATGAAAGAGAAATTTCGCTGGTAAATGGAGGAAGCAAAAATGTCTGTTTAACATAGTTTGCTGAAGACCACATACTAAATCTCATTTTTAACAACGGGCTATAAAGGCATCTCTCTTAAACTGAATATTCAAGAAATTCTGGGCAAAATTGTGCCTTAAAGGCACAGTTCTGAAGTAAAGGGATATCTGCGTGGAAGAAGGGGAGACCTAAGGGGGGGGGGGGGGAGGGAAAGAAAAAAGTCTTTTTCATTTGGAGTTCACTTTGTAATATCTGGGCAGCACATTTGGCAGTGGGAATGCTGCCAAAAGCCTAGTTGTGTAGTAAATAAACATTTCGAGGAAAAGCTGGCTGAAAGAGGATGGCTAGCCAAGTAGGATCTTGAGCGTCTGTTTATTCATTTATTTATTCACTTTAGTTCTGTCCTTGTCCTTGACCACTACATCTATATGGTTGGCAAATGACAGGTTCATCCACCAGAAATGAAATATAATTAAACAATACCCCGTATGGCTGCAAATCCCAACTCTTCCTGCTCTAAAACGTGGTCTGAAGGAGAACGCGTCTCACCAAGAGAGAGCAGCAGATCCCATGGCATTGCTGTCTCCTCCTAAGAGCCAACCTTCTCCCCATTCTGTGCTGAGTCAGATCTGCTTCATGAGCGGAGTTGCCACACACAGAGGGGCAATTTGGGATCTTTTAGCTTAATGTGATCACAAAAGACATCCTGGCAGAGGTCAGACACCAAGGTGAGTTATGCTTAGTGTGTGGTTGGGATCCCAATACTCTGGATGGTGACACATCGTTGGGAGGAGGTCACCACCTTCTCTGGCTTGCCTTCTAGGCTGAATCAAGATCACTAAGTGCAGTACTTTCAGTTTGGCCAAACTGTGCCTTATGGTAATAGATCCCACCTGGCAAAGCTCCTTGTGCAATAACTGTGATTTGCTTTCTTCATCACATCCTTGGTGCTGGTAAGTACAAAGTTTCTCCCAGCCTTGTCCTGAAGCATCCTTCAGCCCAGCACACAGTTACTGGAGCACACACTGAAGAAGAAACAATTTGTCAGTTGGGTTTTCCCAGTCTGTCCCAATCCATGGCTGCTGGAGCAGCTTGCTGATCCAAACACATCTCGGGGTGGGATTATTTATCCCTTGCTGATGTGTCTGCAGTGCCTGGGGAATAACAGAGCCTGCTGAAACCAAGCTGTTTGCCACAGACAGTCCAGGTGCATCTTTTTTCCATAGAGCTGACTCTCCTCACCAGCTAAAGACAATACTAAAAATCTTTTGTTGGCCATAAGTAAATAAACAAACAAACTCCAGAGTTCAAGTATGTGTGGCATCTTGCTTTTCCTTAGCCAGCAGTCTAAACAAACAAAGCAGTCTTCCCCCCACACTTCTGCAAAACATGGCCAGTTGATAATGTAGTAGTAATATTAGCACATGTCTGTTCAAAAATGTGATACATACTTTTGGGTCTTTGAGATTAGTTCCTCTGAAGTGCTTTTTCTTCTACTGCCTGACAAGGTTTTTGGCTCCGCTTCAGTCTGGTAAGAAGACAGCTGCTCAACTTCTGAGACAAATGAAGAAAATTGATGGTATGCCATCTCCAAAATTCCCTTTTTCCTGGCAGGCACTACTAGACTGAGCAGTAGAAGTAATTTGAAGTTTTGGGCTTTTTTTTTTTTTGAAACATTAGTTGGGGCAGGATTTGGGGTTTGCTTCTGGGCTGGGCTCCTTTTCATAACATTCAGCACTTGCAGAGTCTGTGTCTCTCGGAACAGAAATAAATATCATAGCATTAATAATCACACTGCTTATACAGCTTGCTCACTTAGCTGCTGTTGTGTACTGAATTTTCATTAGCATGGTTTTGAATAATGTCTTAGCAATTTCTTTGTCTCTCTTTGTCATGGAAATGCAGGAGACAAACTCCAGTGAGGTTCCCTGTAAGGATGGGTCTTCCTGGGGTCTTCCAGTAAGTCTGGGTCCTCCTGGGGTACTTCTTTAAGGAGAGTAGACATATATATGGGTGACTGAGAGGAGTACTGTTAGTAGCAAGCAAACTTTGTTTGCCCACCATGACATTCCTCTGACCTCTCTCTAGTGTGTTGGGTCTGGAGATACCCTCAGGATTTTGAAGACCGCTCATTACAGGGCACATATATTTATTGTTTTAGCTGAGTACAAAGGAAACTCTTTTTGTCATGCTTTGCTGCTATGCTTTTCCTGCTCCTCAAGATAACATGAACTATATTTTCCATGTTGTTCTTCTTGAACTATTTCCTTAGTCAAAGTTTTCATCTGCAAAAGACCTGAGCTGTTTGGGCCTATGTAAAGTGTATCTTCGGTCCTGTCCATCTAAAAAACAGTAAACGTATCCTGTTGCTATCCCATTACTTTAGGAATAAAACCCTGGCCTTGTTTAGTTCCCATTACTTCAGAAATGAAACCCTACCCAAGTCTAGTTTTAGACTTGACTTCATTTCACCATTACCGTTATTGTTGCAAAGGGTTTGGTTTTGACACACATTTTGCTATTCATTCTTAAACCTCGGTGGAAGAGAAGCTATGTAAAGCTCTGAATAATGCAGAGGACATATGCTGCCTCCCTTGTGGAGGGAATTGAAGAACCCAACAGCCGTTTGCATTTTTGGAGCTGGGGAATAGAGGCAGTAAGCTTTAGTCAGGAGTTTTTGGGACTCGGGGGTCAAACCAAGAAGAGGAGTTCAGAGCCGCTCTAGCAGAGATGGTAATTAGATGGGGCACAAAAGGATGTGCTCAGAGCTGGCCTGAAATTAAATATAATCTAGTTAGTGCTTGCATTACTTCATAATGATGTCATTTCCCTTGGGATGATAAAAGTTGTGTCCTTGGATAAGAGTGGAACCCCTTACCTTAAGTACTAATATTTGGCAAACTCAGAGGAACAGGCAGCAGGATCTCGTAGTTTGATATGTAAGGAAATGCTCATAAAGGTGGTGCTATTAACTTTGTCATGGCAATAAATGATGGCTAGGTGCACAGCACAACTCAATTTTCTTTGTTAGATGTGGAATTAATAACTACTATCAATTTTCATTGCTCTCTACTGTTGTTACTAGCAGTACCCGAAAGCCTGTATGAGCTGGGTGATTCCTTTGCAGGAGCTATTATGCACATTTGTGAAAGTAGGACACATACTAGTAAAAAGGCTTTGTTTCTTTAAAGTAGGTAAAAAAGCTATATCCAAAGATGTGGAAGCTTAGCTGCTATTAATTGAGGATTTTGTGAAGACAGCAGAATACAGTCTGAGGAGCAACTTGGAGAGAAACAAGTCCTTTTTGTTGTTGTTGTTTGTTTTAAGACACTAGGAGGGGCTGGGTTTTGTCCAGCTGAGCTTTCCCAGCAGTGGCTTTGGTTTGGATCTCGTGCAGATGGGGAGCACCGGACTCGTGCAGCAGAGTTTACCTTTTTAAAACATGCAGCCCTCTCTTTTGTCTCTTAGGCAACTGCAAAAATAACTCCAGCAAGACTAAACCTGCAAACAAGGGCGAAAAAGCAGAGCTGTGTGAAGACATGAAATAGACTGGTTTAAACAGTCCTGTAAAGCAGTTTCCTTCCCTGTACACCGCCCAGGCTGTAATGATGTGCTCTGATTCTTAATCACAAATCCCAACTTGCATAAATTCAGAGATCTCAGCTGTATAGATCTGCAAATCACTAAGATAGGAATACCTGGATATTTTATGGCACATCCTTAAGTCAACAGGTGAAAGGTTTCTGAGTAAAAGCCTTAAAATTACCATATGAATTATTAACCATTCCTTATATTACCTTTGAATTATAAAAGCACAGAAAAATAGGGAGGAGAATTGAAAAGCATCAATCTCAGATTCTTTAAAACTGTAATACTAATCATTCGAGCAGTGTACAAATCTTTTATTAAAGATAAAGAGGAAGCCACACTTTTTTATTAACTTGAGGATATGTTCAGTCCACATGATTAAAAATCTCATTACTAACTCAAGTCAGGGAAGTGATTTATTACTGAAACAAAATAGAAGGCATTTCTCGTGAAGAAAGCTATCAGTTTGTATCTACTTTCGTGTCTTAGGTGTTTCTAAGGGTGGATTAGATTTTTCTGGGAATGGAGTTTCACTGCAGTCTGCAGCTGAAGTACCACTGCCTCAAGAGGGAAAGCCTGAATAAAAATTGTAGGTACCAAAAGATACATTTTTGCTCTAGGAAATTTAGTTGAAAGAAATGATTATGTCTGATTAGGTTATAGGATGTGCAAAAATTCAGGATTTTATACAGAGGCACTATTTAAGTGTAGCTAATACTGTAAAGCAAGTGCACATATTTTAGGGGTTCTTCATATATCACAGATACTGATGTTTATTGAACAGTATAGCATAGATGTACTCTTCCCAAAGAGCCCTTGAAGTGAAGTCTCAGTTTACAATGATAAAAAATGACCTACTCAATGATGTTATTTCCAAAAACAGTCTCATATTTTGGAAGAAGTGCCTACAGAATATATATAATATTTTTCTTCTTACTGAACTTTAGACAGGTCAAATATTTTGTCTAAGTGTTAGGCAGCTGTATGGCTGTATTGTACAGGAAAAGGGTAAATGCCTTACATATAAATTTATACCCAGCATAAGTTCCAGTACTATTTATATTACACCCTACAACAAAAAATGAAGATAATATTGAACTTATTTACGTCACAGCAGCTGCAGAAAAACTGGGTTATACACTCTTGCATATAAAGACAAGACATTAAATGGTGCCATCAATTCCTGCAAGCCAGCAGAAATAGCTTTTCTCTTCCTGATAACCAGGCCTGGATGACTCCCAAGGCTGAGTGCTGGATTTGCACATCCCACAGGAAGTTTGGATTCTCTCCTGCATCGTGGGTGGAAAATGCCTGGTATTATCATGACAGGTGCGATAGGTACTGAAACGTAAACCTTTTGCTGATCCCTGGGAACATATTGCCAGTCCTGGGCTTTGCTCCAGAGGAGTGTTTGGGGAGAAATCACATATCTTGAAGTAAAGAAACATTTCTGGAAATAGGTTGCTTCAGAAATTTGGCAGCTCTTCCAATGTTCAAAATGTTGGATGTAGTCAAGGCAGAGATCGAAGAGTGGGTGGAGGGAGGGGAAGGAAGCAGTTAAAGGTGCATTATGGATTGTAAAACTGTGGGAGAGATCTGTTGCACAAATATCATGGTCATTTAAAGAGGGATTCATGTGTCACTTTGCAAAACTGTGATAAAAGAATTTGTTGGGCACCTTTACTCATGTCACTTGTTCTCAATCTGCTCTTCCATTTCCTTCTGGAGTCGGTGTTTGATGCACTGAGCGACTTCACGTTCCACTCACCAGCTCCAAAGCTTCAAATACTAAAAAATAACCAAGGTGCCAGAGTAGTTCCAGTTTCTCAGCTTAAAACTATGTCTTGATGATCTCGGGAGAGACCCAATGTAAAACACTGTGCATGTGAGGTCCAGAAACACCGAGGGACCCGAGGGGACTTCTTCCAGATGGTAGGATGGAAACGCTGCTCTCTAGTGAGAAGATGAAGAGCATCTCCAACTTCCAGTAAGACCTATCAAGATTAGGAAGACATCAGCAGGCATGGCACTCTCACCAGTCCCATGGACTTTAGGTAGTTTTCAGGGCAGGGGTAAATACGCTGTGCAAATTTGCTGTGTAAATGTATCTTTAATTTGAGAAGTTCCAGGCTATCAGAAAAATCAGGAAATATGGGTGGGGTTTCATACTCCTGTTTGTGTTTGGCCTGTGCTAATTACCCTGCATGACTTGATAAGGAATGGCAGAGTAAAGATGGCAACAAAACAGCTTTTGAAAATATCATGCAAAGTGTTTTTTGTTATGATAGTTTTGGCAGTTGAGGGAGGATCCTCAAGAGAACAAGAGCTTGTTTTTGCTGGAAAATATGCTTTCTTTTTTTCCTCCTACATTTACACATAATTGTTGTTATGTTTTCATTTCCATCTGGAAGGTACAATCTTCATCTGAAATCTTGATGTTGTAGCTTTATGAAGTAGCATCGAAGAAGGTGTTAATGAACACATTCAACATCTGATAATTAACAGGGTATTTTTAAGATCTTGCTTTGTCACATGGAGGAATTTGTGTATGTAAATCCATTACATGCCACTGTCTGCTCAGCCTGAAGCCTTCTAGGATTTCTCCTGCTTTCAGAGGAAGGTTTGCTGGGGTGTTTTACATTTTTACATTGGCTTGGGAGTGAGACTGGCCACATTTCTATGCTTAGATTTGTGGCTTGGAGACCCTCAGCACCAATTCTTTTGGTCTCTTGAGATGATTCTATCAGCTGTCAGTGCTTGCTAATGCAGATCTAGTTATTTATATATACTATATAACATATATATATATGTACTATATGTAACATCTTTATATATATGAAACAAGATTATTCCCTGCATCATGCATTGTGAATAATAAAGCATCAATTAGACAAGATGAATTAAAAAGATATGCTAGTGTCTATGCTAAATGGGTTAACTGCTCACTTCTGAGCTCATGTTAATTTTGTTTTTCAGATATTTACCTTCAGGAATATCCTTGCCAACTAATAAATATTTGCCCCAGAGACTCCATTCTGGATTTCAGCTGCCAGACTCTGATTTTTCTCTTCATAAATCTTTGGTAAGTTTGTAGTTGTGGTTTGGTTTGAGTTTAACTTTATTTTAACTGTATTTTGTTTTAACTGTAATCCAATTTATTGTAGAGATTACTGAAAAGTTTACAGATTGGTAAGTATGAAACGTTTTCAAGGTCAGTGCTGGAATATGTGCCAGACCTGAAGAGGTCTCAAGAAACGCCATGAAGATCCTAAAAGAGGGCTGTGAAGAAGAGCATGGCATTGAAAGGGAATTGAAATATGTATTTTGGTTAACCTTTTACATTGAGCTTGAACAGATCAGTGCAGACACGGTCTGGCCTCTTTGTGGGAATTGCTGCATGTTATGAGAAGGCCTTTTTGTTCAGGCTTTACCTGGTGGCTTCTCAAATATCTCTGTTGCTTTTCAGGCTGGGCGGTTTTTTGTCTTGGTCTGAACCCTGAGGCTACTAATGTTTCTTCTTTTAACTTCATCCTCTGCCAGCTCAATCCTTTCCTGAAGCCAGGCTATAGAAAGTGAAGGCTGAAATGGAAAAAAAATAATTACAGTTAGAGAATGTAGATAAGATCCTGTATGACTTGGTGTCTTTCTCCCACCTTCATCACCTGTACCTTGCCATTTGGGGTGCAACTGCAGGGAAATGTTTGCAAACTGTTGTCTAAATGAAGGATAGGCACTGGAGCACCAATCCTGACTGGGCCTATGGCAGAATGAGGGCTCTGTTTCCAAAAAGCCTTTAAATATGTTTGCAAATAAGGACTCCTATGGAGAATTTAAGCAGATTATGTAGGTAACTCCTGTTGATTTCTTACGGAACGGCGTGCTTTATATCTTAAACTTATCTGCATTAGCTGAAGGCTAAATGCTCTTCAAATCTATCACTGCTGTTTAATATGTTTGACCAATTCTGGAATCTCCAACATAAGAAGGACATGGAGCTCACAGAGGAAGTCCAGAGAATCACAGAATCACAGAATCCTGGGGGTTGGAAGGGACCTCAAAAGATCATCTAGTCCAACCCCCCTGCCATGCAGAGTCACCTAGAGTACATCACACAGGAACTTGTCCAGGCAGGTTTTGAATGTCTCCAGTGAAGGAGACTCCACAACCTCTCTGGGCAGCCTGTTCCAGTGCTCTGTCACTCTCACAATAAGGAAGTTTTTTCTGATATTTACATGGAACCTCCTATGCTCCAGTTTGCACCCATTGCCCCTTGTCCTATCACTGGACGTCCCTGAGAAAAGCCTGGTTCCATCATCCTGACACTCTCCCTTAACATATTTGTAAACTTTGATGAGGTCGCCCCTCAGTCTCTTCTTCTCCAAGCTAAAGAGGCCCAGCTCCCTCAGCCTTTCCTCATAATGGAGATGTTCCATTCCCTTCATCATCTTTGTGGCTCTGTGCTGGACTCTTTCAAGCAGATCCCTGTCCTTCTTGAACTGAGGGGCCCAGAACCGGACACAATGTTCCAGATGCGGCCTCACCAAGGCAGAATAGAGGGGGAGGAGAACCTCTCTTGACCTACTAACCACACCCTTTCTAATGCACCCCAGGATGCCATTGGCCTTCTTGGCCACAAGGGCACATTGCTGGCTCATGGTCATCCTCCTGTCCACCAGGACCCCCAGGTCCCTTTCTCCTATGCTGGTCTCCAGCAGGTCAGCCCCCAACCTGTAGTGGCACATGGGTTTGTTCTTCCCCAGATGCAAGACTCTACACTTGCCCTTGTTGAATTCCATCAAGTGTCTCCCTGCCCAACTCTCCAGCCTGTCCAGGTCCTGCTGAATGGCAGCACAGCCTTCTGGTGTGTCAGCCACTTCTCCCGGTTTGGTGCCATCAGCAGACTTGCTGAGGGGACACTCTGTTCCCTCATCCAGGTTGTTGATGAAAATATTGAACAGTACTGGTCCCAGTACCGACCCCTGAGGGACTCCACTAGTCACAGACCTCCAATTAGATTCTGTCCCATTGACCATAACTCTATGACTTCTTCCTTTCAACCAGTTCATGATCCATCTCACTACCTGATCATCAAGGCCACACTTCCTTAGCTTATCTACAAGGATGCTGTGGGAGACAACATGTGGGCCATGAAGATGATCCAAGGGCTGGAGCACCTCTCCTACGACGACAGGCTGAGAGAGTTGGGGCTGTTCAGCCTTCTCTTCTGCAACCTCTGCTTTTGGGAATCCCACAACCTGCTAGCCAGCAGGTATTTTAGGAATTTCACAGAAGGTAATGGATTATTGGATCCTTTTAGATTTACTGCCTTAAAAGTGACATCATATTTTGACAGATGGTGTCAGAGACACCACATATCTAGATGTTTAAGAAGGTATTTGCTTAAAAATACCAATTTTTGGAACAAAACAGTAAAAAGAAATAATCATATGCACTATTTATATTATATGGGGTAATAAATTCTGTTTTCTTTGCTCCTGGCTTAGCTGCAGGTAAAATGCCCCAGGTCTGGCCAGGCCAAGAGAGCTGTTGGAGTTGTATATTTACTGCTGATGTTTAGGATGAGCGGTGTTGCAGACAGCATGACACAGGCCATGGTAATGGTCACTCGTCTTAACTTGTATAGTGGTGGTCTTCCCGTGAATGTTGTAGAACACACCTTTATACAAGAAGCAGTGAAGCTGTGGGCATCAATACCTTCGTTTGAGTAAGTCCT
This sequence comes from Hemiprocne comata, assembly GCA_020745705.1. NCBI lineage: Eukaryota > Metazoa > Chordata > Aves > Apodiformes > Apodidae > Hemiprocne > Hemiprocne comata. The sequence continues at coordinate 3,073,274 of CM036591.1, forward strand.
GATGTCTCTTCTGGGAGCGTGTCGCTGGAGCCACCCTTTGCTCAGTGTGAAGCTGTTTGAAATGAACGTTCAGCACTTCACACCAGCAGTCCCTGATTATAAACCTCATTTAATGAAGGGGGTCAGAAACCCGTTTTTGGCACTTTGGGACTAGGGTCTGTCTTTAACTGGTTCTGAACAATATTTTCTGGGATGCTTCAGAAATGGAGGTCCCAACCGTACCATTTCTTAGTGTTATTAGGTGATTCCTCCAAATTCCTTCAGTGATATTGCTGTGGCATACAGGTAATAAAGAAGCAGGCTTAATGAAGTAATTATAATGAATATTATATAGGGGTTTAGAGCCCTCAGGCAGGAGTCTGAATATCATGGTCTAACACTTGATTTAGGAGAACATCTTATATGTATTATTTACATCATCTATTAGACCTGCTGATCCAATGCCGATGACTGCAACCCAGGGGATTTATTACCACCAGATAAGTTATTTATTTGGAAGAAATACCATTTAATACTTGAAGCTACAAAGTCAGTTTTGAAAAGAATAGATCTTAATATCAGGTAAATGATGGATGAAGGCTAAGTTCAGACTGGCTCCCTGATAGATCAGGGCAAATGCTCTGCTGGGGATTTAATGTTAATGCAGCACAGCAGGGAATTTTTTAGGATATCATCCCTAATCTCTGTCATGTAGAGCGGTGAAATGAGAGTTCTTGAGTCAAGCTGGAAAAAACTTAATGTTCTGCAGGTCCCCAAAAAGTCTTTCTGTGGTGGAAACATATGATGTTTTCAATTTAGATTTCAACGTATCTTTATTTTTCTTGAATGCCTGTGAAGATACATTGATCTTCCTGTTGCTATTTGGTGTTATTCCTACCGATACTGTTGACAGTTATTTTAGCACAATTTTTTATGTAAGCCACCTAAGCAAGCTTAAATCTAATAAAACAAGAAGTGTGGTAACTGGGGGCAATATGGGAAAGGCCTGACCATGGCTAGGATGAAGTCCTGCTCCTGAAGGTGCCCATATGTTTGCCATAAGTGCTGCATGAACACATTTACAGTTCTGGATCTGGGGTTTGTGTGGTAACTCTCCTGTGGAAATAACCTTAAGATTTTCTCCAGCCAGGCAACTGCAAGTCCTAAAATAAAAGGGATTAGTTCTCCTGAAGGCGTTTGGCATAGTGGGTCTGTTCCCTCTCCCTCCAGTGAATAGTCATGCACAGGTTTCCCTTGTGGGGTGAGAAGACTGAAATGTGGCCTCATTGCAGAGTTTTGCTGGCATAGCCATGTGAAAAATTCATGCCTCTAGATGCTATCACTGTGCAAAAGTCGATGATGAGAATGCAGCTCCTCTGACCAAGGAGCTCTTGTCTGCTTCGCTTATGTCCCTAAAAGCTGATGTTACTAAGCCAGCAGAAAAACTCCTTCCATAAGCATCTGCTGCTCCTATTCTGAGGGCTGTGTCTATGTTACCATAGGAGTGTCCAGAGACTTCCTTGTGCAGGTGAAGCATAATTTATATACTAAGTATATTTTTCTATTAAGTGCTGTGGGTGAACTTAGTAAAAAAATACAGTTTTGCTGATGCTGCTATTCTTGGCTGTAGGTTTTGTATCTGCTGTGTTGCAGCTGAGGCCAGTTAGTTCTTGATCCAGAAATGTATGGGGGTTGCTGTAAATTTAAAGTAGCTTAATTTCATAAAGGAGAATATGCAACTTGAGCATCATCTTTTTGGTCTTCCAGACAAGAAAACAGATCTTTAAGATTAGGGATGAATATCCTGTTCTCTCTGGCATTTCAGAGCCTTTATGTACTAAGTAACATCATGCAGTCTTGGAAAATATTTTGGAAAATAACTTGGGCAAATGCAGTCCAAATCGAAGCAATTCTCTTTCTGTTTCTACTGTGGCCTTTAATTTATCACTGATTTTAAGAAATTCATTCCTTTTCAGCACATGGGAGGAATACTGCCTACCGAGCTCCAGCTAACTAGCTAATTTATGGGTTACTTCCTATACACCCCAGTTTAATTAGGATGTTACTATTTCCTGCCCCTCATTACACTAACCCTGATCAGCAGCCCAGAACTGGAAGCAAATTATTATCAAAGCACAGAGGAATACACACTGCTAATTTGTTTTGGTCTCTGCTGGAAAATTGAAATTGTACATATTGCAAAGTGCTTTACAAAGTATATTATGTGGCCTGACAGTGAGCTTGGATGTCTAGCAGTTGCTTTTCAGAGGAGAGAGCTTTTTTTATGTTATTAATGATACATAACTGTATATATATTAATTATGTTATCCCTTCCTCTTAGGACAGAGAAGGGGATTCATGCAGGCAGTTCAGATGATGTGCTGGTACTTTTATACCATGACTGCACATTGTGGGAAAACATATGTCCCTGCAGCCACAAGGGGAAACAGGAGAATTTTTAACAGAGGTTAACTAGCACACGTTAAAACCCTGGTGCTGAGAACACAACTTGTCAGTTTAGTGTGTGTCAGATGGCTGAGTTAATCCCTTGGTTAAAGCATTGCAATGATACAGTATTCTGGAAGGGTTTTGTTTGCTAGAAGGAAACCAGAATAAAACAAAACAAACCCCTAAACCAACAAAAAAGAAATTAATTCTGTGTCTCTGCCTTTCTTGTTTAAGTTTTAGTTATAGTAAAGGGGGCAAATTCACCAGCTGCACAAATAGGTTCATGGCTACTCGACTTGAAGAAGCCCCGTTGGCTGGTGGCAGGAATGACCCTTTCACGGAGGGTGGCCATGGCTGGGAAGCTGTGAAGCAGAGGAGAGCCTGGAGCTGAGGTCTTGTGTGTTGGAGGGCTTAAACTGTGCTGATATAAATTCAGAGAGCTGCTTTCTTCCTTGCCTGTGATAGCATTTGCCTCCATGTGCTCTCTGAAGAGTTGGAGGGCTGTCGTGGAGAAATGTAGACTAGTTGCTGGGAGCTTAAGCACATGAGATGAGGAAAATCTCGGTATAAAAACAAAACCAGGAGAGTAAGTCCCTCAGAGAGGGCCCATCCTGGTGACCAGTGTGCCCTTAAAATGGGGCATTGTGGCCGTTGAGGCCGTTGAGCTGCTCTCCCCTGGGGACAGGGCACAGTTTGGATGAAATACAAAGTCCAGCCAGGCTGGGTGACACATCATCAGTGCAACTGCAGGCATAAAGGAGAGCACAGGGCATCACTTCAGTGTCTTCATATTATACTGGGCTGACACCCATCATATAGGCAGGATATTGTTGTCCCTCGTGTGTCTTTCAATTATGAAAGCCTCTTACCCATGTACAGCCTCCATACCTGTATGAGGACTGGTTTCTCAACAAGCAAAGGATTTGGTATTCCCTTTCCAGCTGTTTGGCTAAAACTGGTAATTGTAAGAGATTTGCAAAGATTTGTAGGTACCTGAAACTCTTAGTTAAAGGGAGTTACATTTGCTGGTGCCATTTGCAAATTTTCCATCTGAAAGTTTACATTTTATGATTAAAATAGTGTGATAATGTTCATAGTACTGACCCAAGCATGATTCATTTAACCTCATTACAAATGCAGACTTCATTAATTAGTGTGTGGGTTTTGAAATTCCTTCTGTGGGAGGAAGAGGGTTTATTTGGCAAAACCTCCTGCCCTCAGTTTTCAATTTCTCTCCCATGATGCTTTGTGATGCTTATTATTATTTTGCAATGTTTGGATTTTCTTAAATCTGAGAAAAAACTGCAGGCTGGAAGCAGGATCTGTGTATCCCAGGCAATACAAGCACAGTTGATGCAGGAAAAGATGAAGAATACTGCTTGCCTCGACCTCCTTCTGTGCAGCACAGGTCTCCAGCTCCCAGCTGAGGGCCAGGAGCAACTTCTCCGTAACTTGCTGCTGCTCTTGGAGTGCCTGAAGTGACTCTTTACCTGCCTGTAGGTTGTTAATCCTGCAAGATAGTTGGTTTCTGACATAGTGTCTGAATTTGGTATGATACTGGTATTTGGATTTGAACAGCATTGGTTTTCATATTAAGCAAAAATCTGCTTTGGAAGAGTATTTTCATAGTCTGACAAAATCAAACCATGCCTTGAACTAAGAAAACATGCAAGTTTGTGACTCTGGAGGGGGGACCATTACATCTTTTGAGATTCTCCAGCTTGAGATAAGGAATAAGAACAGAGTCAGAATTTACAGGAAGGGAGTGGATAATGTTTAAACATTGCTCCATCCTTCCTAGAGAGGCTGCGTAAACTGAAACAGTATTGGAAATGACAGCTGTGATTAAAACAGGTCATCTCTTGGGAGCACTTTCACAATATCCCTGTTTTTGTGACACTGTATGATAGAGAAAGTCTGCTGCTGGCAAGCCACTGGGGAGAGCGTGCTTCAAAATGGATTGTTCATGCCCAGCAAAGCTGAGTGAGGACATTCTTGGAGAGCCTGTAGGAGCCTGCTGTTGGCTCCCGCCAGTTACAAGAAACCTCTTTTCTCCTGAAAGGCAGGTGGGCCAAAGAGGGGTTTAAAGCTCTTGCTCTGGATATCTTCCTGCTTTGTGTAAGATGTGTGGTAGTCAGCATGACAGTCTGCAGTATTTCATCCCTGAACGTGTGCTGAAATGCTTTTCCTTCCCATAACTTTTTCCATCCTGGATCATTCAGGGCGAGCTCATTGTGGAGGGGCTGTGGTGAAGAGGGAACAGCATGCAGAGAAGGAATCCCACAGGGAAGAAATTCTTTCTGTGCTGTGAAAAGGCAAATAATGATAACATTAATGACAACCCAAATTTATATTTGCAGACCTTCCCACATGTGGTTGTGAGCTGCATTAAAGAAATAATTAGTAAGAAGGGTCTCTGGGTCCCTGTGCAGGTGGATGTGGGACTGAGCTGCTTCTGTCACCACAATTTTTTTCTCAGCTGTGGAATATCCTGAAGTGTTTCTCCTTTTGCAGGGCAACTCAGGGTGCTGAGCCACCTCATATAAACTATAGTAGTAATACCTAGAAAGGTTGGACCAGGTGATCCTTGAGGTCCCTTCCACCCTGGCATTCTATGATTCTAGGGTTTTCATCTTTGAGGGCTTAAGGGGAATTTCTTCAGGTGTCCTTGAATCAAATACAGCACATCAGCTAAGAACAGTGCACTCAAGGGAGTACCCTACTGCAACCTCTGCTTTGCCTTGCAAATGCTTCAGGTACCTCATTTATCGCTTTAAGTGCTTTAGCAACCAGGAGATTTTCCTGAACCAATCACAAATAAATGTTTTATTGGGCTGTACAACAGCTTTGCCTACTGGAAACTCTCTGAACAAACTGGGGAGAGCTTACTGCATTCTAGATCTGCAGGCATGGAAAGCAACAGCATTAGAAAAAAACCAACATATCACCAAAAGAGACACATTTTTCATTTTAAATTATAGCCAGCTTTCTCTAGAAAGCAAATTAAATTGCACTTAACCAAAGAATACAGATAACAGTATTAAGTACAATAGAACATTTTAATTATCAAGAAAAACAAATGTACGTGTCTGCAGCTGTAATTAAAGGAAGCTGTGTTTGCTGTGCATTAGTGTGACTTGTATGTCTGCAACGCAGTAATTGACGTCATTCATCACTGGTTTCAGATGTGATATGGTTGCTGCAAAGCTCTATGAGAAGACAAGAATCTGGTGAGTAGATGCAGACCATTTGACAGGATGTCTGACCACTTGGTGGAGTGTAGCTGCCATCTGTCTTCATCACAGCATGTCTTTAGAGTTATGGTTGGGCTCCAGGTAACTGTGCTGGTTGCCTGTGAGCCCCTGGTAGCTCTCAGGTTGTTTGCTGATGCCTTCATAGATGTCCTGCTGGTGATACTCCATCTCTAATTTTACATCCTTTGCTGTGGGATCAGGGATACAGGTGGCTTTGACACTATTGTGGTGCTGAGGAGGCTAAGCGACACCATCTTTGCTGCAACAGGGACCACAAGGTGCAGGAGGTGACAAACAGGGAAGCCTGCAGGAGTGAATGGGAAGAGCCGAAGAATAAAGAGAATGAGCATATTTCCCAGATCTGGTCATTGGATTGTTTTCTCCTCTAGCTTCAGGACACCTCAATGACAGCAGGTTTCAACTATGGAAAAGGCTGCTGTGAGAAGAAAAGAAGCAATGTGTTCCCCATGGCTCTGGTGATAGCCGAAGAGTAATGATCTCAAAAAATCACAGCAGGGAGGAGTTGGTTAAAAAATGAGGGAACAGTTTCTAATATTAAGGTAGTTAAAGACTGACATAAATTCGTGACAGAGACTTTCTGAGTGAGTTCTTCCTGGAAGTCTCAGGGCAGTATGTGAGGAAACTTTTCTGTGAAGCACCAACGCGGATCTTGATCCCTCCTTGGACCAGGTGAAAAAACCTCATCATCTTTGTCCACCTCCTCCAGCCTGATTCCTGTGCTTCCAGAGTGGGCAAACCCTGCTGTCTGGGGGCTATGTGGAAGACAAACACCCATCCTGGACATGGCCTGGGAATTCCCTCTGGAGCAGACAATGCAACCAGTGCAATGGGCTCCTATGTGGTTACTCCTGACCTCTCCAAGGGAAATGAGTGAATCCAGATAGGAAATGACTCCTGGAGGTGTAACCAGGATCTGCTCTTTTCTGGGGTTGAAAATATGTATGAAGAGCTAGCGCAGACCTCTTTTTCCAATCACCTTGTATTCATTTTGCAGCATAGTTCACCTATAGCTGTGGCCTGTAGCTATCAGTGCTTCCTTTATCAAAAGTACTAAAATGCAACCTCTTCTCACCCATAACTTTGCCCTGTTTTAACAGGGTGGGAAGGAGGTAAAAGACAAGAGAGGTTTCTTATACAGTGGACCTGCTCTTCCTGCTGTGTCCATTCAGGTACAATGGATCAGTTTCAAAGGGGAACAGCTGAGTTAATAGTTAATCAGCAGGCTTGGGCTGACTGCACATTCCAGAGGTGCCCCTGCTGTATTTAAGCAATAAAATGCACCAGGCAGGGATTTTGGAGGTGATTATATAGTCCTTGTGTGATGTTATACTGCACAGGGCTGAAGGCTGGGGGACTTTAATCACTGGAGAGCTATAAATCCACTGCCTGCTATTAGGAGATGGACTTTGAGTTTAAAAACAAACAAAAGAAAGCAAGTAAAACAGGTAAGCCTGTCAACTTACCATTATGGGCAGAAACATTATTCAATTGTCAGCCAGTACAAAATCACTGTGCAGAAGTACCTGTAAAATTTATATGGCCTGAAGGATAGATTATAGCTGTTGTATAACCAAGTGAGGTGTTTGATTCTGTAATGCAAAGGTATCTACCTGAGCAGTGTTGTGTGCTAAGTAAGTTGTTGTATTTGAGATACTGTCATCATGGAGTTCCTAGTCACAGATAAGAGGAAAAGTCCTGTTAAAATAACCTAAGGCCAGGTTGGATGGAGCTTGCAGCAATGTGGTCTAGGGGGAGGTGTCTCTACCCATGCAGGGGGTTGGAACTAGATGATCTATATAAGGTCCCTCCCAACCCAAACCATTCCATGATTCTGTGATTATAGAATTCTGATAATCCAGATGTGTTCTGTGCAACCGCTGAAACAGCAACATAAAAAGTGCCTTTGTTTTTCGTTTGGAGTGTTTTTAAAAAAAGTCAATTAATATCTTAAATTTTATTTCCTTTTTCAGTAGAGTGATACTAGGGTGTCTGATGGCTTGAAAGCTGATCTAAGCAGAATTCATATCCACTTAATGCAACAGATTTAGTAGTAAAAATAATTCTAGTTTATGTGAAAGAAACCTAAAGGGGCTAAGGCCATGCCTCGTACATGAGGCTGCTGAAATAGTTCAAGAGCTCTGCATGGTTCTGAGAAAACCAGGGAGCTTCATAGCCATTGGAAGGGGCCTAAGACAGAAGCAGCATTTGGTTCCAGCATCTCCCTTGGGAATGTGGCTGTGCACACATGTTTTCCAAAAGGCCATAGCTGGGAAGACAGAAGAACAAACCTTTGAATTTGCATCGCACGTCTGGTAACAGACAGAGATGGGCGGTGTGGAGAACTGCGTGGACCTGGGAGAAAGGCTTCTCAGCAGCAGAGAGCAAAGGAGAGGGCTTAAGTCACAGCCCAGGATTTTGCTCCTTAAGCCTCTCCTCAGTACTGTAGAATGTTTCCTGGTGATCCAGCTGGGTTAGCAATAACACCATCCTTCAGTATACATGCCCCCGATTTACTTTTCTTTTCACTGACTCTCCGCTTTCATTTTGAAACTTCTTGATTTTCTTAAGCTTAAAGAAAGCTACCAGCTGTCTTGGGACATCACCCTGAGCCATGGAAATCTGAATGATTCATTAGCTTCTGAAGAGTGAGCTCAAAGCTTGAAACCCTTTTCAGACTCTCAGTAAAAGATGTGGATTAGGAGGGATCTCAGTTTCCATCTCCCAGAGAGCTGCCAAATTCCCTTCTCTCCTTCTCCAGTTCTTTTGCCACTCTTCAACATCGTGCATTAAATAACATGACTAATATTTGTCAGGCCTCTGCGGAGGGAGAATTATGTGCATTGTTTTGACTGGCTGTTTTAGGGTTTTTTAATCTAAATGTATGTAACAGTGTGTCTTAGAGATAGCAGGTAAGAATGCACAGGCTAGGGTGTGATTTGGGTTCGGAGCACTCTTTACTTCCAGAAAGGTTTTATTCCAGTCTGGGGCTAATTCCAAGAAAACCACCTTTTACAGAATGACTTGTTCTTTTTTGTCTGATAAGGTTATGGCTGTAGCAGCAAGTGGTGGGGCCCAATGGGAGCAGATCTGTAGAGCAAGTTGGTGCTGAGAACCTCCTGGCTACGTTTGGTGGCATTCTATTCTGAGTCCTTCTGGCCTTGTGCCATGGTAGAGCATCCTTTACCAAGGCATCAGGGGTTTTCCTGGGGCATGTCTTTCAGTTTTGTTTCAGCCAGAAGATGTCCAACCCCCAGGGTGAAGCAAAGCTCAGGAAACAGGGAAGACTGCAAAATTCCCTTCCTTGTCTCAACTAAACCCACCGTTTGGCTGTACTCCCAAAGATGCCGTGGAAAAAAGAAATCCCCTTATCAGATGCATGAGCCCTGTGCTAAAAGGAGTCATTGCCACTGAGAAGCTTTTCCCAGGAGATTATTTGGTGCATCTAGTCTTGCTATTTTATTGCCCTGCAAATAAAAGGAGCAGTAATACCACCATTAGAAGTCTATACATCACCAGGTGTATTTTATACATTGCAGTCTCTTGTTCTCTGGTTAACTCATGGACCCCGACCTCTCTCTCTGTGGCACTCATCAACCAGGGAATATTTTAATGTGCCTCCTGCCCAAATCATTTTTGTTAGTTCAGCATGTCTCTAATAATCTGTCTGTATAATTTGGTTTTCTCCATTCATTGATTGCCCCAAATATGATTTTGCAACGCAAAGATCCCCTAGTCATAACTACAAAAATGACAGGCAGTACTTTTTGTAATCTCCATATTTGATGCATGAAAGAAGGCTAAATTCCTGTTTGAATAAACAACATAATAAGGTTATTGAGAATAAGGCCATTACTATATAAAATTATGTCTAAGTGGCAGATATAATTAACATTGGATTGTAATTACACTAATTACAAGTCACATTAAGATACTCCAGTAATGACAAAGTGAGCACCCTATAATTGAATGGAATAAGCAGGGAAACATGCTGCTCACACTAATTACCTAAATGAGCTAATATGTCTTCAGAGTGACAGTCATGCTCAGTGTTATTACACAGGCAAGACAATTTTGTAGGTTAAAAAAAATTCTAATTTCCTTCCTTCCTTCTCTTCAGGACCCATTTTGAATCATCAGCAGCTTCAGAATTTCTCTCTTGAGTCAAAAATAGAGAGATCCCAAAGTTTAGGCCTTCTTCTAATTTTGTTCAGCAAAGTACAATTTTCAGGGATACACTGTGATTTTGATGTGTTCCTGCTGCTTTAAAAGCTAAATTTCGTTTGTTCTGTGTTTATTGGTAGGCTCCTTTGACAAGCCAATCCACTGTCATTCTTTTCTCGCTTGTCTAAATTCGAAACAAACAAAATAATGTAACTTAAGCTCAGCGTGCTCTGCAGCATAAAGCATACTTATTTTGTTGGCTCCAGAGTAGCAAATATGGCTTATAACAGTCTGGCTCCAGTTGTGCCCTTGAGAGTGGTAAAATTTGAATTATTCAAGGCAATTAGTGGGAGCATTGCCGTGGAACTCAAATTTCAGCTCAAGCTTCTAAGAATAAAAACTAATATAAGAATAGGAATTCTACATGTTGTGGAAAAAATGCACATTCGTTTTTCTTTAAACACCTCCAGCTGTCTGGGGTTCTGAGTTGAGAGGAAAAATACCATAACAGACACTTTAACATTCTAAAATAGTTTGCTAAGAATTAAAAAATAGAGCCAACGCACTTCAGATTGTCTATACTTCAAACTTAGCTGAAAGATTTATTATTATTATTTTTACTTTATGTGCGGTTTGATTCTCAGGGACCCAGAGTACCAGCGTTTCCCATTCTTTTGGTGATAGCCAAAATCTGAAGCATATGGTTTCTTAGCAATATTTCTGACTGTTGTTGTTTATTTTTATCCCAGGGTGTAGGAGGTTCACTTGCAGAGCAGCTCAGTGCCAGCACTTTGAAGGACTCTTTTCCTGTCATCAGGAATGCCATGAGTTTTTAGGAAGCATTTGGGAGAGGATGAGGAGGTAGTTGAGTGGGATGGTGTCCTCAAATGTAAAGATATGTCTAAGCTGCTTACAAAAAATGCAGTGTAGGGATGTCTTGAAGACCTATCCTCCCCTATAGAGAGTGGAGAGGAGAAAAAAGGTGATGGAACCTTGGAAGCTTAGGTCAGGAAAAAAAATCCTGGCAAGGAAATGAGGCAATTGGTGGTTTAAAAAAAAGATGAAGTCAGACTGGGTTTTGTGTTTACGAAGAAGTAAGAGAGTTTTGCAATGTTTCTGTCCTTGGAAGGTGGTTCTTTAGCAGAGCTGAAGATGTCCTAGGAGAAGGAAGTGGAGGGAGGAAATCTCAAAGAGAGTTAAGGGAGGAGACACCAAGGAGAGATGGCAAAGCAGCTCCAGAGAACTCAGATAAAGGGAGAAAAAAGAAGAAAGGGCAATAGGAGGAGCATGGGCAGCATCAGGAATTTTTAAGATGACAGAGGCTAAATACATGTTTTTACTATGAAGGGAAAGAAGAGGAGAGTGAAGTGTTAAGGGAATGTGCAAGGAACCAAAAAAAAACCAAGTGGCATCATAAGGAGAATCAGGATTGGGGCTCTAACTGGACATGGCCAACGGGACAACAGAAGTATTTAAGGAGGATAAACAAACATATTTTTTTCTTTTGGCCTTAAAGAGACTATGTAGAATTAGTTCAGATACAGACAACTGTGTACTAAGCAGTGAACATTTCATTTGGCTTAAAAAAACCTGTCAGTTTGGTGGACCCTTGAACCCTCCTTTATTATTCTTACAGGTTTTGGAAGGAAAGAAAGGATAAATTTCTAGGTCTGTTCCAAACCTTTCATCTGGGTTCTGTGTTGCCTTAGTCCTGATCACACAGCTACATTTAGGGACTTTTTTAACTGGATAAGCATGTAAATACTTCCTTCTGGAAGGTGGAAATAGCCAAGTTGACAACATACGAGCAATCCACACTAACTATGATTTTTGGCCAGTAGTGTGATAAAGTACAGAAAAAAGAAAGAAAAAAATATCTGAGTTTATACTAGCAGTTAGGTTGATTCATTAATCTGCAGCATGATGCAGAGATGTGTTTTACAACTGTCTAACAAAATGACATTGCTTATATTCATTAATTCCTTATTTGAACAAATAAATTAAAAATTGTTGCCAAAGGGTGTAAGTGTATTTTGAAAACGACCTCCAGTAACCACAGGTTTTTGATTGAAAGAATTATCCATGAAAAAGTTACCTGAGAATTTGAATTCCAGATAAAATTGGGATTAAAATTCACAAAACCATCAAACGAATAATTTTAACAGATTCTCAGCTCTTCTTAAACAGATGACTGTGTGTTTGCAACTGAATGTTTGATAAATGAAAAGAGACAAAATGTTCTTCTTTTCAGCACATTTTTATCCACAGCTGGTGCACAGACTGAGCCTGAGTGTATGTTAGCTTTAGCCGTGATTTTTCAAGTTGAGGTTTCCTATATTTAGCTCTCCATATATTTAGAATTGATGGAAGTAAATTTTTTAACTTTGGAAAAATGTTGCTGAGCTGGACTTTGGGCCAGCTGAAAAGTATCCGTGGTGCTTCTTGATCCCATGTCCACGATGTTGAGAATTACTGGCTCCAGGGACCCCAACCGAACCCTCTGAGAGGTTTTAATCATTTTTCAGCAAAGTGAAGCAATGGTGAGACACGCTCCTTCCTTTCTTGAATACTTACACTGGATCCTACACTCAGAGACATCCTGTTGCAGGCTCTGTGCTTTGTTATGTTTGTAACAGAAGGGAGGTAACTGCTTATTAGGATCGTACAGTATGTTCGAGGCGTATCATACGCATTTGGGAAACATAAAGATACCTGGGGAATTGCTTAAGCATTTTTAATAAGAGTTAATATGGTAGAAAGTATTTAACTTGGCAGAAACTTTCAGTATATGTTTTTCTAAATGGCTGCTTGCCTAACTAGTGTTATAATAAAAAAGGCAATTTCATATTCCCATTCCTATTCAGTAGGTGTGACTCTGCTTACACACCTGCTGAAACATTCCTTGAGTCATCCCAGTAATTATGAACATGCTTAATTTAATGTAGATGCTTTTATATATTCCCTATTAAACATACCCTTAACTTTTACAGATGTAATTATTATATACATTCTGCTAATCATGTTCTACGTGGCTGTGCAGAAGTTTTTCAAGGCTCTGCTTGTGTTTCCATCTGTAAAATGGGGTAAAAGTGCATTTCTAGCTACTGATTATGTGGTAGTATTGATACTAGTTGTAGTATTGATATTAGTAGCTATTCTCAATGTGCTAAACGGTGTGCAGGTTCTGGCTTATGAAGATGTTATGATAAAGCTGCTGAGTAAAAACGTTATTTGAATGATTATAAAATAAACAGCTCAAGGCTCTCACCATGCTAATCGAAATACCAAAGTTAATTTAGTTGTTATTTAGAATAGCAATTCATTCAGATCGACAAAAACAGTTCACAGCCACTCAAGATAAATAACAATCACTAAAAAAAGAGAGTAATTTATTCCAATTTGATTATATCAGCACAGGCACAATACAGTTGGGCTGAACCAAGGTGTTAACATCACCCTGGGTTGTATCAGCATTTACTGTGGGGACAGCCACCCTGCTAACACATTGCTCTGCTTGCTTAATGCCAAGATTGCTCTGATGTGCCTTATCTGTAACGTGCTGTAACTGCACCTTTGGTACTTGTACTGCAAAAGTACAGAGACATTTTCCATGGTCTGTCTATGTTGACTGAGTTGCTTTCAACTGGACTTCTCTTGGGTCTTGTTGGGCAGTGTGTGGTCCTGTTCTTGCACACATGCTCATGGCAGCATCAGAATGTGTTTTGTTTTAGGCTGCAGAAAGAAAATATCAAGCTCTACAGTGAGGGCAGGGAAGGATCTTCACCTGGCCAAGCTCTTGCTTCACTGAAGATGTGAATTAAGGGGGGTGATGGCCACAGTCCGTGCTCTGGAGGAGACCTGCATCTGTGCTATGTGTGGCAGTAGAAATAATCATCCTCAGTTTACTCTGTAATTAAAGATCTTTGATGAGTCACAGAATCACAGAATTGTTAGAGTTGGAAGGGACCTCTAGAGATCATCTAGTCCAACTCTCCCACTGAAGTAGGATAAGCTAGACCATTTTACACAGGACTGCATCCAGGCAGGTTTTGAATATCTCCAGAGATGGAGTCACATCTTTCATATGATGCAAATCTTTACGGCTTGTAAAGAGATGATATCCAATGAAGAGACAAACTTTTCCTGGTAGCGTAAAAAAGGCGAGACATCTGAGAAGGCAAAACTGGGGAGGTCATATTTGCTTAGGGAAACAAAAGCACTTTGACAATACAAAATGTCCTCCAAAGCCAATCCAAATCCTCGCTTTAAGAAGCCCAACTTTTGTTTGGACTTATATTAGAGAAGGCTGTGACTCTCTAAAGCTCTGTGAGATGAAACAAATGTGTGGCAGTATTAGGCGTCTGGACTCAGCCGCTGCGCATTGCCATGTATCAGTCTCTGCAGCTCCTGGCCCTGAAATTCTGTGCTTCTCAGCCAAATAGGAATGTAATATTGCCTTGCTGATGGACGTGTGGTGTTCTATGGGAAGAACAGATCTACCCTTTTCATTCCCAGCTCCTGCAGCCTACCAGCCAGTGGGGTTAGCTGTCATCACTCCCCTCCACCAGCACCAGCCTGAGAAGGAGTAGAGAGGAAATATTTGTTATAGCCTGCTGAAGTCAGCAGTCATTCAAGTTTCAGGGTGAGCAAAGGGAATCTATCTGGTGATTTTACAGCTCATGGACTATGGAAGGGACTGGAGTGGCACTTTTATAGCTCTGTTGTCTCAAAATCTGAAAACATTAATAGTTTTTCGTTACAGGAAAATGCTGGTCAGGAAGCAGGAATACACTGGAAATCCCTATGAAGAGCAATTACTGACCAGTTCATTGATATATAAAGTACAAAGTCTAATTAGAAATTTTAAATATTACACTTTTCATAAAAACTAAATGGTTATGTGGTTTAAACCTTGAGTCTGATAACTCAGGCTTGCAGGAAGTAGTGAACAAATAAGTTCAATAAATACTTATCCCACTTATTCAGGTCTCTCTTGAGGAGTTTGAAACCTTTATGCCAGGGTTGAAGTTGCTTCTTGTTAAGCTTAAATATAGGAGACAGGCAGGAATCTTATTTTACATATTGCTTCTCAGCTTGGAAGTACAATTAATCCCTTTTCCTCATCCTGTACAACAGTTAGTGTGATTAGTGCCAGTTGTTTACTGCTGCAGTTCATGTGTATAAATCCCCTCCTGTTGATTTTAGTGTAAATCCATTAGTAATGGGAATATCTCCAAAGTGGAATTCCTAATTCTCAATTCCTGAAGTTCCTCTTTACTGATGATATAAAAACTTGAATTCTGTAATTTATACAGTCTCTAAGGTGTGTGTCAGAAGAAATGTGTTGGGATTCCATGGTAAATCCAGAAGCTGGATTTGTGTTACTAAACTGGAAATAGCATTTTTATTTAATGAGGCTCTAGCTGATACGTATTGTGGTCATATTCTGGGATCCAGCTCAATCTGTACTCAAAAGAATGGGTTTCAAAAATTCAAGTACTTTTGGGTAGAGACTGTGAAAGGGGATTCTATCAAAGATATCCAGCATTAGTCTAATGAAATGAGACTATAAATTATGTCAGTTTGAAGTGAAATGCTTAGTCGTTCGGCTGCATAAAATGGGACTGGCAGCATCTTCCTTGCTGCCATGTGATATAGTTTCTTAATTACAAGCACAGCAGAAATGAGTAGTCTTTGGGAACTGGAAGGAGTTCATATAAGCACTTACATTATCAGGAAATATAAATAGTTTATTTATTCATAGGGCAGCTACCATCTTCTTACTATAGGTTTTTGATGGACACTTGTGCTGTCTCAATCCACTCAGAATTCAAAATCGTTCTTTTGTGCAAGAACTTTATGGCAAAAGCACTATAATTTAATTTAGTATAATGCCTTTAAAACAATGATGTTTGTTTTTTAAATGAATATTTTATATGTTGTGTTTAATTAAAATACAAGTCTGCTACTGATCTAGGAAACGCAAAACAGACTTGAGTTCGTATTTATGAAGTGTAACAATATTGGCAAGAAGCAACTTATCTTGTTTATGAGACATGCCTCCCATTACTGCTACAGATTGCAGACGTTTTATTGCTGAGCTTTACATGGTTTACAATTCAACAAATGTAGCGAAACTGCCATCGTGAAAATAAGCCTGTAAATGTAGGTTTGGAGGGGTTTGTTTTTCAGGATAGTATTTACAGATCAAAATGTGTTTCCGGTAACTCTGCATTCTGGAAGATGTCTGGCTTTGAAATCCCTGTAAAGACAGAGCAGTCCTGGGGAACACTCTTCCAAACACAAAAGGGAAATTTAATATGTGACACAAAAGGTGAATTTTTTGTATCCATTTCCAAGTTATGTATACATGACAAAGCTTGACTTGACTGTCTAGAAAGAGGGCTAATTGGTTGGAGAAGGAGGAGACTTGAAAAATTGAAAATACTTGAAAAATATTGCCCGTGAATATTTAAATTACCAGCTTTGCTCCTAGATCAGCAGAGCTGAAGACCTTGGCCGTGGCCATCCCTTGGCTCTGAGGAGCATCAGATTGAGAGCTCACCCCCTGCTGCACCCCTCTGTGGCTTTCACAAGACTTTGCCCTAAGTAATGAGAGCACACCCAGGTTAAAGTATGACTCCAAACTTTTATATTTTTCATTAAAACCTCTGAAGACATTAAGTATCTCCTACATCCAGCCATTTAGTTGCAGATCTGTCCAGGATACTCATCAGCGTGGAGGATCTGTACTACAATAATGATAATAGCATTGCCAGCTGAACACTCTGCTGCAAGAAGAGGTTGTTAATTAAAGCTAGATCCTTGTGATGCCAGCAGATCTAATCCATTTTTCATGTAAGAGGTGAGGTGGGCAGTGAAGTGGATGTGCCACGCTTGTACCATGGGGCAAGGGAAGAATGGTGACTAAAATTCATCACTTTCTCCTTGCAGTCAGGGTGCACAGTAAGTGCAAATGCCAACTCTTGGTAGTAGACACTGTGAAATGGGCCAAGCTCACTCAGTTGCAGGAGCAGGCTTTTAGAAAAGATTTGTTGTTTTGTTGCGTCGTATCCACATTTATTCAATAGAGCTAAATAAAGAGAAACAAAACAGAACAATTTCAAGATGCAAAGTGGCACAAAGCTCTGAGCACTCTTGTGCAGGACATTTGAGACCCTGTGCCTGTCTTCTTTGCTCTGTCTCATCCTGACCGTGTTCCACGCTGCCAAGTCTCTTCTAAGGTTTTTCAGACAACTCAAAATCCAGAGATTCATTATCCTCTGACTTACTCATTTTTCACGTAACAATATTTTGACCAGTTTAATCATCTGCATGGAGAGTGTGGAAGTTTTGGCAGCTATTTGGCATCCTAAGATAGATTCCCAAAAAGACCAGATACACTTCTGAAACGTTGGAGAAGTGATGATATATAGTTTGCTTATTAATCATAAAGTAGAACAGACAGAGTAATGTCTCTGCTCCTCACTTCTTTCCCTCTCCCCAAATTCTTTCTTGTTTATATACCTGAATCACTTGGGATAGAAATCTCTGCATTGTTGTTTCATTGTTAATTTGCTCCATGTTGTCTTTAGAAAGGCAAAATTAGCTCCTTAAATATTGTGCTTAGTTATTCTGGTTTTGTGTTTTCTAATAAAGCTCTGCCAGTACAGTTTTTAAATTTATATCATTTTATGTCTGAACAGTGTAAGTGGTAAATGTAGTTAACAGCTTTTTAGCTGCTGCACACTAGACCTGTTTTTCTTCTTGTTCCCTTGAAAAAATAGTGACCTGTGCACTCAAGCAAGTTATGTGACCTTTATCTTCATTAGTCATTGTAATGCAGATGCTCTTTTAACATTTCATACCTTAAATGTACAATATTTTTGCTGAACTGAATAGGGCTGCTTTGGATAGTTGGATTCTTCTGGGTGGTAAATCTTTAAAAAATTGAGCTTGTATTAGACAAAGTCAAATGCCTTTTCCGTGTGAAATGGGAGGCGGTGTGAAATAACACAACGTGTAGAAACCTAGATATTATGTGTTCTCTGATGTCTACACAGACAGGCAAGTATCAGAGCAGAAAGTGATTATTCCAACATATTTCATATCCATATGTTTATTCCTCCTTTCTTACAAGATGGCAGCTTGCATGTAAGGAAAAAAATTGCAGTAGGCTTAGATCCATTGCTGCATAAAAGCAGGAGGATTCTCGAACAGGAGTGATCTTAATATTGGCCTGTATCAGAGTTGAATACACTTCTAGATGCTTTTTATAGAAATACTGGGTATCGGATGTAGCAGATTTAGAAGTGCCCAGAGCAGAATTCTGGAGCAGGAACAGACAGGTGGGTCGTTGCATCTCGCTGGAAAATGTAAAGGAAAAAGGAGATGAGACTGTTGCAATAGCTGACAGCTGCAGTGTTATTTCTATCTTTCTGACTAGCTGCTTGTTGGACTAGATAGAAAAGTACAAGGTGTTGCAGTTCTGTGCTGAGATCTGTAGCCTGTCCTAAAGTACAAGGTGTTGCAGTTCTGTGCTGAGATCTGTAGCCTGTCCTAATCTGGTTCTCACTGGTGTCAGGGCATGCAAATGCAAGGGAGGTATGGACTGTTTTTAAACATAGATGGGGCACAGTTAGTTGGCTTTTGAAGGTGCAGAAGGAATTTTGTGGTTGTATGAGTTAGTATAGATATTAGTTATCCATTACGTCAGGATGTGAAAACTACATTTGTAAATATTGTCCATGGTACTACAAAATCTGTGGTTGGTTTTTTTTTTTTCTATTTACAGCAGGTTGTAGTGTAACCTGTTGGTCTGAATATAACTCCCTTATGGTTATCAGAAGGTGGGTAGGTTATAACATCACCTACCCTAGAGAAAACCAAAAGCCTTAATGCTCACTTAGGAATTTAATATGCCAGATGTTTACTTTTCAGATGAGGACCCACTTGAAATGTATGAATATTTAGATCTTATCTTACATATTGTAATTAATTGAAGCAATTAGACTTTGTTCTCATTCCTTTGACTAGCAGATAGACATTTGAAAATCACTTTTGTAAGAATTGCAATCAATCAGCTAAAATCAATGAACATTTCTTTATTATTCCTGTTAAAAAAGTTATCTCAGTTATGGTACTGATACATAATATACAAATGCATAGCATACATAATGCAAACGAGCAGGATATGGCCCCTTCAGGCTCCCCTGACATCTCCTGGAAAGCCAAGGAGCACAAGTTTATTTAACAAACCTTAGGAAAGATGTAGGAGAGAGTTTTAAAGCTCTCATTTGTTGCAAGATCCTGATAAACTGATCCATCTTTCAGTGGCAATCCTGGATCCCCTCCCAGCAGCCAGCTAGAAAATATTTGTCTGCACTCCTGTAATTAGCCATGGCCTCCTCGTTCTTTTCAGTGAAGATTTATCATTTATATTTCTTCCCTATCCAGTGTTATTTCTTTTTTAAACTCAGCCTCTTCCTCCTGCAATATTTCGAGGTTCACTGCAGATCATGCAGCAGAAACCAATAATAATTGTGTAAGAGTTTGGGCACGTTATTTATTAGCAGATCAGGAGCATGATGTGGTGCCCAGGTACATCTGGGCTCTGAAGCCCATTAAGTTTGGCAGAGGAAGCTTTTCCTTCTAATGTAGCTCTAATCTCACCTCCATATCTCAAAGGCAGTATGAGGAGCTTTCTTTCCTTTCCTTCATTCTTTTTCCCTTCCCTCATTTTCTCCACTTCTAGTGCCTTCACTAAGTTCTCTCCTACGTTTTATCCCAGGGCTTTTATCCCACTCTGCTCCCCAGGTCCAGCTGCTCCCCCTCCACCTCACCTCTCCCCCCCTGCCGATCCCACAGCCCTGGAGAGCAAACAAAACCCATTTCCACTGTTTGTCCTTCAAGTTTTCCTCTTGTCAAGGTGGTTTTTTGTGACATTAAAGGCATTGCAGACACCTATTTTAATTCCTAGTCCCTCGATCCATCTAAAGATGCCTCACTTTTATGTTGGCTGCTGCAAGTGCAGGAGCAAAAAAGCCTTTTACGTAGGAAAGATTGAGAAGAAAGGTCTCAAAGATGGTAAAGCTGTTCTGTTTTACTGGCACAGAGAGTGACTTTTACTAGTTCAGTTCAGACTTCTGGCAGCTTGTTCAGCTGCATAACACAGGAGCTCTGAGTTGCTGTGATGACTTTTATTACCCTACGTGCATAATTATTTACTGAAAGTATTCTTTGTCTGGCTTTCTAAGTCAGAGGTGCCTAATTACAATCCACTTTGCAGGCACTGTGCTGCCTTTGTGAACATTTTAATGTACCTGGATAGCAGATAAATGCCTCTAATTTTTTTTTTTGTTCTCACATTTTGCTAACAGAAACACTGACCTGTCCAAATCTCTGCCCATAAAGCTGCATTCGACTGTTGCAAGCACAAACTCTTTATTGGGAAAATAGCCTTGAAATATCATTTCAACTGTTTAGAAAAATGTAAATTTGGCTCTGATGGGCTGTCAAGAATGGTGCATACTCAGGGTAATATTTACATCTCAAAATAAGCAGACCCTCCCACTTTATTCTGTCAGAGGCATTTCCAAGTCTGCTGAAGGTACTCTAACACCCTATCATGCTTTCTAATGACTATAATTCATCATGTGAAGCTATCAGCTTGAAAATAAAATATTGCAACATAGCGTGGAGATTGATAGCCATGGCTTGTTTATTGATTGCCCAGGAAAAATGGGGACAAAAATAGAAAAAAAATCATTTTTTTTAAAGCTGATAGCACCACGAGAACTGATTTGAAATCTGCCATTTTCTTTTTTACAGTTCTGCAGAATGTGGCTGCAACATAGAAAGATACAGAAAATATGGTGTTATTGTGCAAAAGCCAAATTCACATTATTTTTCTTTCCATATGTCTTTCAGTGCATTAAATATTTAAAATGGTGTCAGCACTCCTTGAAAATGAATATACCTGTCAGCTCACCCCTACTAGGTCTCAGTCTTTCTCATACTTTGAAGAGTCCTGAATTCTGTAAATGGAAAAATCTTTTTGAAATGAGAGGAAAGCTGATTGAACAGAGCGTGTGAAAGGGAAAGGTACGTTTTACCCCAGATAAATTGATGAATTCTGATGTTCTCATTTCTGCTCGCTTAGTTGGAACAGAGTAAACCAGATTCCTGGTTCCTTAAGTACAAAAAGTAGGGACAGGGGGTGATAGCAACATGGGAGTGGATGCTACAAGCTGGGCTAACTGATCCATTAATGGATTTGGTGCAGTGTAGATCTCTTCTCTTCCCTGCTTGGGAATGCTTGCAATAGCAACTGAGATGATTTTCCATGTTTCTGACTCACAATTATTGTGGATCGAAGCACGTGCATTATATGCATCTTGCTGGCTTCAGAGGGCAGCAGTTTTATTTGTTTCCCAATTTGGTAGACGTGGTTATGACCCCTCTAAAGTAATCTCCACTTCTGAAAAAAACATGGCCTTAATGTCTTCTTGTGAAAGTAAAGAAAGCACAAAGATGTGTCCAAGTATCTGTATTTGTTAAATTCCAAATTGCCTTTCTAAAAATACAGTTATGAACTCCTCGGGAATTAGCAAGGAGAAAGCTATTTCAGAAAGTACATTTTAAAGCAATTCTATGCTGAAATGAGTCCTGAAATTCTGGCCTTTTGTTCTTTGTCATGGAGGCATAAGGAAAGAGAGGCCAGTGAGCATCCTTAGGTTACAGTGATCAGAATAAAGAACATTTTCTGATCTTCCTTCTGCCTGAGCTTTTGCCGACTTCAATGGAACTCGGCGTCTTTCTTCAGTTGCAAATTCAAGGACCAAGCTCTGTTCCAGTAATACCATTGTAATCTGTGGAGTTAGTTACCAGATGATTTGTTCTAGCTCTCATGTCAGATTCAGATATGCTTTAGAGGTTTTTAATCTTTTAATTCTTGCTTGTCTCCAAATTTGCAAGTGATTAAATAGCCTAAGAATAAGAAGCAAAATCAATGTCAGTGGTATAATAGCTGTGCTTAAAAAATAACTCTTTTTAAAAAGCAGCTGAATATTTCGAGGCTATTTTTCTATTAAAACTGGGCTTGAGATTTGGCAGGAGACATCCAGAGCCATTTGTAGTGGTGGAATTTGTGTCACTTCTCATGTTCTCCCTTGGTCCAGCTTTAACACCAGTTCAAGGATGTTAGAAAAAGTTCTTGCTCTTTTCAAGGTCTTGCTTAACTAGATCCAAAGGCGTGTACTGTAAAAACACAAATATTCAAAATGTGAAGTGGAAAGAATATATTTTTTACTGCAAGTTTTTACAAAAGTGTTGCATTCTGCATTGCTTGCTGTACCCTATGGTCATAAATGACAGAAATTGTGGTCCTACTAATTACTTTTTGACTGAAATCCCCACACCTACAAGTAATGTCAGCAACACTTAAGAAATATATTTGAATAAATCAGATTTCAGAGACATTCCTGTTCATCTATCTGTTAGCTTCACAGGCCCACACAAGGACCTCCCCACTGCTCATGTCTTATTTTACATGTTTTTGACAGCGTATGAAATTTCAACTGGATGGATTTACTTTGTTTCCAGCTGTATTTCAAGAAACCTGGTGTCCATAGGTGGTTGTACAGTGTAAGCTAATGCTGTCAGAGAAATGTAATTCATTAATGATTTGACAAAACTTTAAAAGCCATTAAATCAGAAGGCAGCATGTTGTGTTGTCGTGATCTCTAGCCACGTGGGACGTCCGTGATAATGTAGAAGAGAAGTTTTATGATGGAAGAATACCTTCACTGGAGCCTTTCCTCCAGTACTGAATTCCTTCCAGAATGAGGGACAGGGGGGAAGCACACAGTTGTTAGACATCTAGAAATGAAGTTTAAATATACTGCCTGCGTAGTTCTGTGCTGTATAATCACCTTTGAGTTGTATTTGATGATATTTTTAAAGTATTTTCTTCATATAATAATGCTGTTGAGTCTTTGCTGATACCATGTATGGATGTGAAACTGAAATTTGCACAAATACTTGTTATGGGAGGTCTCAAATGAAGTTATCATCCATGCCTTTCTAGACAAGAGAGGTTCAGCTAGGAGTCTGAACTTTGTTTTCATAGTTCTGGGTCATGTACCAAGAATAATTAGTTTTTGGTGAAGGTCTTTATCAGTCTTCAGATTTAATTACCCTAATCTCCAGTGGCTCTGATGAAGTGCAGAGAATGGTGGTAAAAAAGCAAATATTTCTAATAGTGAACTCTGATTGGACACGAGGAAAGTTTTTCACAATGAGAACAATCAGCCACTGGAGTAATATCCCCGAGGAAGTGGTGGATTCCCCAACACTGGACACTTCAAGACTCAGCTGGACAGTGTGCTGGGCCATCTTGTCTAGACTGTGCTTTTGCCAAAAAAGGTTGGACCAGATGACCCTTGAAGTCCCTTCCAACCTGGAATTCTATGATTCTATGAAAGATATTGCAAATATATGTACAAATATAGATGCAGATATACATACATATACATGCATGTGTACACACACACACACACATGCCTGCCCCCCATATATATAGATAGATATAGATGTTACTCTGGGGCATTTCAAAAATATGTTGGTTAAAAATAAATAAATCCAACATGTCCAGTCAAGGATTTGTTTTAATCAGAAACTATAGCTCCCAGGACTTGGTTACATTTTAATTTTGTTTTTGTACTACAAAGAGGAGCCCTTGTTTGCACTCAGGAAGAGCACCTGTGGAATCTTAAAATGTTTTCGGGCATGCTCATCCTTGTGGTAAAGATTTAATCTATCAAAGTGATATAAATAATGTAGACATAGCCTTAGGTGTCACTTCTTCTCCTCGCAGGCCAGAAAATAACAGAGGAATCACTCTGCTGCATTTGAAAATATTACTCAGGCAGAGCAGTGGCAGGATCCTGTTCTGTCCTTGAATTATAGGCATCTATTTATTACTGATTATTTGTAAGGTCCAAAACCACATGTACAAACCACGAGGCTTCTGACCAAGACAAAAACATAAATAGCAAAATAGCATCTTATTAAGGAACAAAGAAAAGTTGCATGTATACCTCTAAAGGTTTGACTTTTCAAGCAATTAAAAACAATTACCCAGCAGAGGTTAGTTGATTTATGTTTGACAGGTGACGTACAGCTTGATGAATGTCTCTTGAAAACTAGGTCTCTTTCTAAGACAAAGACACCTCAGTTTTGGTAAGATTTAAGTAAAAAAGACCTACAGTATGCAACATAAACCATACTTCAGTTATGCAGAATTCAAAAATATTAATGTTTTGCCAAACGTCTGTTTTCACAACAGGATCCAGCAGAGCAGCCACAGTTCTTGTAATGTGTCTGCACCAGAGGGAGTTCACAGCTCCTGTGAGGTCCTCCTGGTGTTCCAGAGGTCATTCATTAGAAGAAAAAAGAACTTCAAACCCTTCCTTGCCATTCTCATTAATTATCTGTATTTTGTATCATGTCTTGAAAGATGTCTTTTGGTCTGGACGTTGATTTATTGTGAGGTCAGATTAAGATAATAAGTGCAAATTTAATTATTTCATGCAGTACTGTACTTATGATACCACTTAGGTTCAGAAAGGTTCACAGTTCACAGAATCAACCTGGTTGGAAAAGACCTCAAAGATCATCAAGTCCAACCATAACCTAAATCCACCCACCATAACCTTTGTCTACCAGTTCAATGCTTAAATCCTGTCCCTAAGCACCACATCTATATTTCTTTTAAACACTTCCAAGGATGGTGACTCCACCACCTCCCTGGGCAGCCTGTTCTACTGTCCAACCACTCTTTTAGTAAAGAAATACTTTCTAATATCTAGCCTAAACACCTAAAAAGGTGTTTTCTACTGTACACATAACAATGGAAAAGATTATAATTTTGGGATTAATGTTTCATATGAAGATAGAACCAATGAAGGTTGCCCAGGGAGGTTGTGGATGCCTCCTTCCTGGAGGTGTTCAAGGCCAGGTTGGATGAGGCTTGTGCAGCCTGGTCTAGTGGGAGGTGTCCCTGCTCATAGCAGGGAGGTTGGAACCTGATGATCTTTAAGATCCCTTCCAACCTTCACCATTCTATGATTGGTCACAGTGTACCTTTAGTCCCAACTGATGAGGCACTTCAAGTGTGGTTCCCCATGTAGGATGCACTTACAAAACTTGACATTTCCTTCCCTCAAATATGCATGTGTGAAAAGGTAATTTTATAATGTGAGTTGCAGAAGTTGTATTTATCTGTTGCTGGTTCTAATGTCCCGAGTTGCACGAATATCATGCTTTGTGTGTTTGCCATGTACATTGAAATGCACAAGCAGAGCTCCCAATTTGGGAAACTAGTTTAAAAAGTAGCTTCAGAGAGTGTTTTGGTTTGCTGGGAATCAGCATGGGTTTGTATGATTCTTGGGAGGGGTTGGGGTCCCTACTTGGGCTGTGAGACAGACAAAAGAAGCCTTCAAAGGGGGGTGAGATTAGGGGGAGAAGGGTGCTTGGTGATGGATGTTGAGGCATGTACAGAGGAGCGCTCTCTCCTTCCAGACTTGTACTGCTCACCAGAACCAGATCAGTGCAAGTGTAGTGCTGACACTTCCCCACAGATCTGAAGGAACTGCAGGCCTAGACATAGCAGACAACTGCTCATTCTTTAATTTAGCATTTCAAGATCACTAAGCCTGTGAAGGGTGTTGCTGTCGTGTCTTGTTTGCATCATTTTCCAGGCTGCTGCATTTGGTTTGGAGGGGGGGCTCTGAAGGGTCTGCTCCAGAGTGACAAGTGTCTCCAGGAGGAATTTCTGTGTCTCACCCTGTAAAAGAGAGCAAGCCCACCTGCAGCACAGCAGTCCTGAGGGCTGGTCCTCATTTGGGAAGGCTCAAAAGGTTCAAATATGTCATGATGGTTCATGAAACACACACCTGAAACTTTTATACTTGTAAATCCATGTGATATTTTGCATAAATGACTTTGGTGTCTGCCAGTGCAGTGTTGGACATGCATGTTTCATAGTGTGTTTCCACAAATGCTCTCCAAACATGTGGGATGAAGGTGTGACTGGTCAGAAAGCCATAACGAAACAGTGAAACAAGCCAATATTCAGCATAGTGTCACCCTAATGCCTTCAGCAGGTGCTTCTTTGTCTCTGCTGGAGTCTCAAATTAATTCTTTGAAAGCTTTCAGCCAGATCACCAGTGGTGTAGAAAGATGTACAAGGGAAGAGGGAAAGAGAACAGACAAAACAGTGATTTTTCTTCTTCCAGAACTGTGTATGAGAAAGAAAACAACTGTTCTGAGGCTTATCAGGCACATCTGTTGTTGAGGGACATGGCACAGCTGGAGACGTGGAGAAACGTTGCGAGCATCACCTTCTGCCTTGGGGCAAATCATGCCCCTACATTGCTCTGGTGGGCTCTTGCACGGTGTGTGAAGGAAAATAAAACAAGTGTGGGGAGGCAAAATCTGCTGGATTCAATCTGGGGAGTCCCATGCGCTGGGAGGCAGCCACCAGCCCTGGTCACTTGTGCTGCTGAAGAGGTGCCGTGTCCCACCTGGGCATGAAGTGTGACCTCTTAGATATTCTGGACATTGCACAGAAGCATTTGTGTGTGTAGTGTAAGTGGCTTAACTTTATCACAGGCCTTGCTGCAGTTACCAGAGTCGATCTTGAATCTGCCATGGGCAAATAAAAGTCAGGAAGATATTATTCCATCAGGGAGGCAAAAATCCAAAGTAAGGAACATTTGCTAAAAGATGTAGAACTGTTAGAAATATCTGTAAGCATTGATGTAGAAGCTTGGCTGATTTTGGAGTGTTGAAGTCGTGGCAGTGTTTAAATAGTCATAGAATCACAGAATGGTTTGGGTTGAAGGGACCTTTCAAGGTTATCCAGTCCAACCCCCCCTGAAGTGAGAAGGGACATCTGGACATCTTCAACTAGGCCAGGTTGCTCAGAGCTCCATCTGACTTGACCTTGAATGTCTCCAGGGATGGGGCATCCACCACCTCTCTGGGCAACTTGGGCCAGTGTTTCACCAAATAGAACGTTGTAGATGAACAAATAGCAGAGAAATGTCTGAGGCCTGACCTGAAGCCATACAAACATTGTAGTATAAAAGCCCAAGATTAGCAATACTCTTGATGCTCAAACCCACATTCACCTCCAGTGGTTTTCCTGGGGTGAAATTTACCCCTTTAGGATGTAACTACATAAAAGTTGTTTCTTTTAGCTCTTACGGATTTGTCTAATCATACAACCAGTGCATCTCATCTCATTTCTGCCTGTGAAGACTAGTTTTAATGTGTGGAAATGAGGTTGAAAAGTTCACAGATTCCTGTCTTACCATGTAGCTTTTCTATAATGGAGCCCCACACTGGCTCCAGACTTTGCATGTATTTCAGCTACCAGCTCTGTAGAGATGAAAAACTTTTATAACTCTGTAGAGTAATCCCTGCTAAATTTCCTAATTCCTGAAAACTTTTCTAACTCTCCTTTGGTTTCACATGCCAAGGATTGAGTTTTTTGAGAGGGAAGTATTAAAAACTGGGGGGAAAAAGTGTTAGCTATATTCAGTTTCAGGTACAAAAATTAATTAGCAAAAGTATTTCCGTTTTACTACTGGCAAGTCATACTAAATTAGCTTTCCTGTGGGAAAAAGAAGAGTTCAATTAAAACAAAAGACCTGTGTGGAAGAGATTCTGCAAACTATTTCAAATTCAGTTTTCAGATTGGTGACAAATTAACGTGGATATTAGGATTTTATTCAGGTCTGCATTTTAAGAAACTCTCACTCTACCAGTGTGCAAAAGATAAATAGACTCAGTTCTGCATGACTTCTGATATAAAAACTAATAGGATGGAAAATTACTATGAAGTAGAAAAAGTGCCAAGATATTAGATAATTAACATTGCTTAGTTGAAGTTCTGTAACAGCTGACTGACAACAAGGATATTCACTGTCTATAACCTGAGAGCAAAGCCTCTTTCTTTACTTAGCTTGACAGAAGTGATTTAAAAACAGAAAGGACTGTTCTACAACAGACCTTTCAGAAGGACTTGCTCATATCCTCCTCACCCACTTCAATGCTCTTTCTTACTCTTCTTCCCTGCTGCTTCTTTATTTTTTTTGTGCTTTGGATATTTCTTCTGATTTCTTGCAATGTTCAAGTGCCCAGATACCCTGGGGCTGCTCAGAGCTCTTCTCAACCAAGCATTTCATACAACCTCATCAGATTCATCTCATCTAGCCTGGAGCACATGTGGAAAGCATAAGTTCATAGTGGTTTTGGTCCTGACTTCTCCTGTGAAGGCAAATGAATAATTCCTGAGGTCCATATAGCCTAATTTAGTCCTTACACTCTAAGAACTTACCAAGAATTTAAATTAGCTCATTTAGTCTAGAATAAATTGCCTTTCCACATGGGCATCTCAGTTAGGTGCCTGACCTCAGGTGGATGAAGTTAACTTGTTTGCAGGCTTGTTTGATGAAGACAAGGTTTTGAAAAGCACCTGGGAGCTTCATGTTGAAGGTCAGAGGCAATTTTAAACATCTTGATGAAATCACAGATTGCAGAGAGACTTTGCATAAATAAATGCAGTGAATTGGTGGCAGAGTCTTTGGGACAGCAGGGAAAGCCCAGTTTTTGTTTGCTGTACTGGTCTGCAGCAATGTCCTGGAACATGTCCTGACATGAGTGCTTTCTCTGGCTGCATATTCTAGCTTGTAAGTAACAGTTTCAGTTTTGTATATGAAAATAGATAGAAACATAAGAAATTGCCTTCTGGAACAGGCCAGTGTCCATCCTGGTCCAACCTTCTGTCTCTGAAAGTGCAATAGGAGATGCTATTTAATGACAGCAAAGTCTGGCCTTGTGAAGAACAGAAAGCACAGTGGCTCAGAGCTTTTGAGAACCATAAGCAGTTAAAAGACTGAGGCTGAACTGACTTCCCTTTATTTGAGTTTTTTCTCCTAGACACTGGGTGTCAAGATGACATCAATAGTTCATTTTGACAGTAGGATTCTTTTTGGAGCTATTGAGTAAGTATTTTTCTCTCTTATTTTTGGCTTATTTCAGACTAATTTTTCTGACTTCTGAGGGCTTAGATACCTAGTTATGTTACTGTAGTTTAACCAGTTGCTGCACTGTACTCTCTGTTTGTCCAAGAAATCTTGCAGGGACTTTGGTTTGGGTGGCATAGGTTGGTAAATTAAGACACAGGAATCTGCTTACGTGTGTGAATCCAAGAAGAACAGTGCTGGGCTGGATGTATTGCACTTTGAAGACAGTGATGGAGTTCTAGTTGTTGGATGTGGTAGATAATATCTCTGGTTTGTCCCCATAATCACACAGACAGATGGGCAGGTAGCTGGATAAAAGGAAAACTAGAAGATGGTAGATTTAGGTTAAACATTAGGAAGAACTTCTTTGCTGTGAGGGTGGTGAGACAGTGGGCCAGGTTACCCAGAGAAGCTGTGGATGCCCCATCCCTGGAAGTGTCCAAGGCCAGATTGGAGCAACCTGGTCTAGTGGGAGGTGTCCCTGCCCATGGCAGGGGATTGGGACTGGATGATCTTTAAGGTCCCTGCCAACACAAACCCTTCCGTGACTCCATAATTCTATCAAAATAGCTTCACTTAGGTTAGAAGAAAAGGAAAAGGTTTCTAACATAGCTTTGTCTTTGAAAGTTCTAAGAGTGGATGGAAGAATAGTAGGTCACCTTTGAGCTCCAGTGGGCAATCCATGGTGAAAGTCATGCCATGTGCTGTCATGGGCAGGCACTGATGATGCTGAGCTTGCCACTGTTTGGCATTCTGTGGATGTCTGGTGAGCACCAGAAGGTGCTGGTGCAAACTTCACTGCCATGATATGGCAGTTCTGGCATTGTCATGGGTGGCTGCAAGCTGAACCCTGGTCCTTCCCTCACAGTGGCCCAGTGAAGGGTACTGAGGAACAGCAAGGCGTGTGTTGTGCAGTGTCAGGTGATGAGGGTGAGTCCTTCCCCCCATTGGAGAACCTCATCTCTGGGGAGATAAAAAGGAGGGATGAGAACAGGGAATACATTCTGGGAAAGTAGAAAGGACAAGCCAGCAAGAAAGGGGATGCCAAAAGGAACAAGGGAACATGGAAAAAATAGAGAAAAGGGTTTTCTAGGAGTGATTCTCTTGATCTATCTGTATGTGAGCTGCTGTCTCTATAGCGATCAGACTCAGTTCTCAAGCTAGTTAGAGAAATTAGTAATTTAAAGTACACTGAGGAGGCCCTGGGCAAGTCATAGGCTTTCTTGGAGACCTCATTTATGTCGAGCAT
Organism: Hemiprocne comata; assembly: GCA_020745705.1. Taxonomy (NCBI): domain Eukaryota; kingdom Metazoa; phylum Chordata; class Aves; order Apodiformes; family Apodidae; genus Hemiprocne; species Hemiprocne comata. The sequence continues at coordinate 3,103,480 of CM036591.1, forward strand.
GCTCAGAGCCCTCCCTGGTTTTAGCATGGCTGAGCCTAAATTAACATTCCATTTTCGCCGCTTTGCGGGCACAATCAATCTGCAACATGATAGTTATCCCTGCTGCTGGCAGCTGTGGTGTCAAGTGCTACAGATAGATGAGACCATTGCCACGATGCAAATATTTTCTTTTTCCACATTTGCTCTTTGAAACAGCCACATACAACAAAGGCTGCAGCAAAATTCTACAGGACAAGAGTCAAAATTCCTCCTCTCTCTCTCATACGAGGGAATTTGGACTCTATAGTCCAAAGATATGGAGGGCAAGTGGTTGCTTCCCATTTTACTTGGCAGGTTAAAAAAGCAAGTTCCACTGACTAGCAAAAAATATGCTTAAAATAAGTAATTAGAACTCTGGTTTGCATAATACAACAATTAATATAGATTTGCTGTTAAGAATGTATAGATTGCTCCTCAGCAGGAACAAATCACTCATAAATGAGAACCTCCTCTCAGAAAAAAGAGTACCTCTTTTATCTGACAAACTCCTGAATTAAGTAATACTTGGATGTTGAAAGATCACAACAGAGCTGGAACAAAAGAGAAAAGTCTACTGACTGTAAAAAGCAAGTCATTCAAATGTGCCTGGCAAAGGGTATTCTGGGTTTGCTGTCTTGAGCAGTTTTACCTGATCATTCAGGCTGCTGTCATCTCCTATAGGAAACAAAAGTCTTCAGACTTGTAGACATGGGGTACAGCTAATTGGCTGGTGTCTACCTTGCATAAGGGCAGGAAGCCAATATGAAACAAATCTGTCTTCTTCCATTTTGGTCGTGATTTTGTGGGTAACAGGCTATTTCAAGTGTTTGGGAATTAAGTTTAAGGTGAAGACCGGGGAGTTGATGCTCAAAGGAGCAGCTCATGCTCAGAGCTGCCTGAGAGAGTCACTGGGGTAGGAGGCCTGAAGAGATGGAGGGCACAGCATGGGAGGCAGATGGTGCAGAGGTGTAGGTGGACCTTGATTTCTTAAAACAGCTGGAGGAAGCCTCATAATTCCTCGGGGGGGACTTTAGGCATCTGCTGCAAGGGTGTCTGGTTAGGGTGGAAGGATTGTAGGAGGTTTCCGGAGGGAAATGATGTGCCCCATGGAGAGGTTGCTTAGGGCAAATGTTCTGCTGGATCTGCTAGTGAAGAAGGACAAGGAACTGGCTGGGCATGTGCAGATCAGTGACAGTCCTGGCTGCAAGGACCTTGGGATAATAGTATTTGAAATGTTTAAAACACTGTGGGAAGTGAGGAAGAGGATGAAGCCCTGAGTGACTTGATCTGCCTCTGAAGTTGGCTGTGTTGAGCAGGTGTTTGGAGCAGAGACCTCCAGAGGTCTTACAGAGGAGGTTATTCAATTAGTCCTTGGTTTCTCAGTTTTGTACCAAAAGGAGAAATGACTAGAGTTTTATTTCATGATATCAGAATCTTTATCCTGTGGATTTGCTTCAGTATTAGCTGATTTGTAGAGCTGTCTTTTCCAAACACTTCCCTTATGTGGTTATCTGACTATGACATTTTTTGGAAATCACACTGAATTTTGCTTTTGGTTCTTTACTACAAAGCAAAGGAATAGCAAAATATGGCAGCTGCTCTTCTGACTTTTAGTCCAAATAGTCTCACGTAAGGTATGACTTTTGATCATTTTAGCCTGTTTCTGTTAAATGAGCAACATACAAACTAAATGAAACTTCATGTTCATGATGATTGGAGATGTACTTATTGTGAGCCTCAGGAAAAAGCTGACTACAATTTTAAAGCATTAAAATAATTTACTAGGCAGATCTAACAGTACTAAAATAGAAATGTCTTTACATTTTCTCAGTATTTTACTCTTGTAAATACTTTTTCCTCTTGTCTTTTGAAACAGACTCAAGTTAACGCTTTCACTCAGTTCCTACTACATTTGTATAACCTTACAGTCGGTGGTGTGTAAATATCCCAATTATTTGCTTATAAGAATTGGATCAGTTTATTAAACAAGGAAAAAGTGAGGTTTGCTTCTAGTAAAAATATGTTTTACTGAGTTATGTTGGGCAAACTTTGACCCAGCTGTGTTGCTTTCAGGTTTTTTGCGGTGCAAAGTGCATTGCTTGTACTTCACCTCAAGAGCACAAGATGTGCTTGGGAAGGTAGATACCTACAGCCAGGTTACTAGTTTGAGGCTTACATTATTTCCTAAGAGCTAGAATTTTTATCAGACATCAGGTAAATTTATATCTAGCCTGGATAATTGTACTGTCCCTATGAGCTTTGGAGATCTCTGGAAATTCTGGAGATATTTGCTTACAGCTGAAACCCTTACAACTCATCTTCACATTGGATCGAACATTTTTATCCAAAGGAAATATTCTTCTGTACTCCCTCTAGTGTTTAAGGCACTATATGACTGAAAATAGGAAACAAATATGGATTTGTATTCACCCAAACCCAGTGAAAGAATTAAGGTCATATTTTCTTACTGCTTGCTTAAGATCCTTTAGGGTTTGCTCCTGTGGGACTCACAAGCCCATTTGAGCTGATAACAAATGTGTGTGTTTGTCCAGATGTGTTTGAAACATCAGGGTTTAAGCTGTGCTTTAAATATCAGGTTGTTTCCAAATTTACCAAATACAAAATATGCAGAAGAAAAAGCCTTTGCTGTCAGCCAGTGCCTTATAATTAGGCAAAATTATCAGTATCTAAATTAATCTTATATTTAAGCATATATTTGTTGCAGTTTCTTGCAGTTGCATTTAAACTGGTGCTGGGAAGAAAGGCCTGGATGAAAGCAACTTGGATTTTTTTCAGTTACATAAAACTCTGAAAGGCTTTTACAAATTGCTTCTGTGTGGGAGGCAGCTTGCTGCAAAGCTGTCACTTGAAACTTTATCAATCAGAAGACAGTACCGTGTTTAATTATGCAGATTTTTCAAAGTAAAAAGAACTTTTTCTTGCTTGAAAATGTCAAACGGAGTCAGGTGAGATCTGAAACAATCTGAAAGATTTTGAAGAGTTTGCTATGCTTAATTGAAATGGCTTCAAAAAGCTTGTTCTTATGAAGAAATATGGTCTACTTGAAGTGTTTTAGCTTTCTTCTTTATAAAAGAAAACCCTTTTCTCTCCTTGTGTATTGTACAAATTGTCACTAACTTCTAATTATCCCTCTATCCAGCAAAGGAGTCCATCTCCATGTATCCTTGAGTGTCTCTGTAGTTGTAAAGATCTCTACTCTCTGCATTTTTATGGCCTAATTTAGGAGCCTTGAGTCCTAAAATAACGTGATGTTGTAGAATTTTTCGCTGTCAACACACAGTGGGGTCAGCAAATGCTGTGCTCTTTGCAAAGTGTCTAATAAATCCTTTCCGTGTGGAGACAGTTTGAAGCTGTCACCAAACAGGTAAAATTGCTGCAGACATCCTGATGTTTGCTAGGAAACCTCAAAACCTCTCAGCTCTGCTTTCTGGCTTGGCTGTTACATGAGATGCCATGATGTCATGTCTCCTATATCTTCAGAGAGAAGAAACAGTGAGTTGAATTCTATGCTGCTTTAGCAAGATGGACGATTGGAAAGGAATGTGAATTAATCATGAACACTCCATTTGGCTAATGTGTTTGGTGATGGAAGGGAGAGGGAGAGTGTTTCCTTTTGCTGTTTTACTTTTGGGGCTGTTTGACTTCAGTAGAAGCTGAATTATACTGTTTGTTCTCATTCTAAGCAACATGCATCACTAACATCTCATGTAGTTATGACTGATACGTTCTCTCTTGAGTTTATTGTGCAAGAGTTGGCACCACTACCTGTTTAAATTTGATAAAATCATGACTTCTACCAGAAAGAGCCACTTCTGAGTTGACTATAGCAAAATCTATAAGCAGTTTTCCCTTTGATTTCTGCTGCCTTTTCCGCTGTTTCCCCCTTTTTCTAATTTTGACCTCAACTTTCTTAATTTCCTCTCCTCTGGCAGTGCTGCCCTTTTGCTAAGCCTCATACATGAAGGTTGTCTGAGAAATCCTGATAGTATTACCCATCTCAGGGGTGACTCTGAGCTTTTCCCTGTCCCTGTGCACAGCAGAGCTGGTAATAAAAGTGATGGATTGCACCTCTCCTTCTCAGGTCCTTTAACATGCTTAGGTGACCCAGAGCTCATGCCCAGCTGTGTTGGGGTAGGGTCACAGGTCTTCACCCTCTGACTCTTTGTAGATTCCATTTTAATATCCCTATGAACTTGCATTGCCTTTTTCTTGTTCTTTTTATGCTGCAGCCTGCAGTTGGCCTTCTGGCAACTTCCCTTCCCCCAGTTGCTTTGTCTTCTCCTTTAGCTCTGTTTTAAATCACATTGTATTTCTGGATTCAACACCTACAAGGCTATGACCTCTTCAGTGAACTTGAAGAATAGGCTCTCCTGTGGGTTTTAGTCTCTCAGGGTCACAACTGCTGCCTCTGCTGTCTGGGGCTAGGGCACATCAAAGTCAACTGTGCTATTTTTTGGCATTCAGACTCTAAGGCAATAAAAAATGTGGCTGATTCTTTGGGAATTCATGTCTCCCAACCCATGAGTTCCTTTAGGTCCCTCGAACAAAAGTGCCAGCTGCTATGGGCGTACTCTTTTGTCCCAACATCTCATAGACTCCTGGCTCAGCAAAAAAAATAATCAGGACTGTTGCAGATGTAGAGGCTTGTCTCCAAAGAGATTCTTGCAGCACCAGAGACCACAATGTCTGTCACTGCCCTTTCTTTTGTGCTCCAAGACCTTTGAGTGCAAAGACATCTTGAGAGATGCTCATCTGAACACTGGCTTTCTGTTCTCAGCCAGGCAGCAGAAGTCCTTGACTCCATCTATGTAACCAAAGGGAAGGAGAAACTCCTCTGCACAGCCCTGTACCACCCTCAGGTAAAGAAAACTTTTCCATAGTGCCCTGTAGCACCTTGCATGGAGCACATGGAGCTTGTGACCCCTTGATGATCCAGTTTCTGAATTAGCATGCATCCCTTGGTGTCTTTTGAGTAATTATGCTGTAGCAAGAACCATATCCAGAAACTTCTCTGGATGCTGGTTAGTGGTGTTTGACCTTCCTCACCCCTATTCCCTCTCCAACACGATAGAGGTTCACTTTTGAGCCCATTCTTGCCTTCTGAGCCCAGGGAAGGTGTTCTTACAATACTTCAGAAACCCCCATGGAAGCCAAATTCCTCTTTCTTATTTACTTGTCTATGAATAGTGCCTGGAAATTATCTGAATTTATTTGCAACTAGTGGAGCATCATGTGATTCATAGGTGTCTTCCCAGTAGTACTACAGTAGATGGTTATTCACATCTAGCAAAGCCTCCAAATTCAAACCCCAGACTGTGAAGTGGGATTGACAGTTGCTGAAATTGATGGCATTTATAGTAGTGACAGAAAATATACCACTTGAAGTAGCACCTGTGCTGCATTTCCCTGCTAGGTTATTCCTATAGAGCATTTCTGACATTGCTGCACTACCCCTAATGAGGAAGGAAGAGGGGGATTCAACATTTAGAGGCTTTTTTAAACTAAAAAAAGTGCTCTAGAAGTTGGAAGATTTGCTCTTAAAATTTGCTCACCTCATTTAAGAAAATGGGGTGATTTAAAATGCCATTTTGAGATTGACATGAAAATTTGAAGACTGTATCAGCAACTGTTATGTAAATGGTTCTTGAAAAGTCTCTGGATCATTTACTCAGAGGTGTATTTAAAGCAGGAAATGACTTATTCATACATTGTTTCATGAACTCATACTGTGATTTCTTATTTTTCAAGCTACTGGAAAGGAAGCTCAAAGAATTATGAGCATGTAGAAACCCATGTGATAAACAAGTGCAGCAGAGTGGGTATGGAGGTGATATGAAAACAAAACCTGGGAACAAACACTGAACCAACAACTAATGCAACAGAACAAGCTGAATGAAATCGCTGAGCAAAGTCTTGACTTGGGATCTTTTCTCTATGAATTTCAAAGTCTTTCAAGAATTTCACTTAAAAACAAAATTAACACTTCAAGCTAAGATGTTCTGATAGTATCCACCTGTTTTAGGTATTGACCTAGGGCTAACTCTTGCTTAGGAAGGATTCTGGTCTTTTTATAAGGTATTGTGTGCTTTCAATCCTTGGCAAGTGATTTTTATGCTGAGGAGGTGAGGTGGTTTTACTCATGAAAACGACTACAATATAACATGTGACCTGAATATCAGAGAAGATACCAAAACAATTTACTCAGAACATTACTCCTTGGATGAAGGATTTTGGGCCTTTTTTTTTTTTTCTTGTTCCCATAAAGTGGTGTGAGAAGGTCATTGTAAGGGAATAACCTGAGCATGGGGAAGCACAAAGAAACCAATTTGGCAAAGCTAATTCTGTGAGGTTTGTTTACACTGGCAGGCACTTGGCCTAAATAGGATGCTGGAGAGCTATTTCATTTCTGAATTTCCTACAGTCTCAAGATCCTTTGCAATTTTGGACAAGTGATTTAACCCTTCATTTGATGGTTTTCTACCAGTAAAGAGCAAATGCTACTCTACCTTTTGCATAAGGGCATTAGGAAGGACCAATCTAGCAGCTAGGAGCTGCTCAGATACCTCAGTGATAGAAATCATCAAATTGCATAGATAATATTAGATAAAGACTAATACAAGGATCCTTCCCAATAAAACTATTTTTTACCCCCGACTCCATAATACTCTATTTGTGGTTTGAGTTATTCCTTCTAGAAATATTTTTACTATGTCTTTATTGTTTTGTGTTCAATTAATATCTATCCAATTCTTCAGTTTCTCAGGATCGTTCTGTTTATACTGCTCAAAAGCTCATATAGCCACAAGATTGTTGCAGCACAGAAGATTTTTACATGTTATGTACCTTTGGTTAGCACAATTTCTATTTTGTAAAAAAAAACAAACAACACTTTTAATTACCATGTTGCTCAGCATTGTTTGAAAAAAAAAAAAAAAGCAGCTTCATTTTGGAAGTAGAGCTAGAGAAACCTTCACAGTTTTGTTGTTCACACTCATGAATGACTTTTAATTTGAAAACTGGAGTCAATGTTCTCACCACAGCCATGGAAGGAGAAACAAGGCTCAGACCTCCTTGGCATCAGGCCTCTGTAATCAGCTGTCTCTGGACTTGAAGGCAAAGGTGAATTTCCAGGACATTAAAGTGAAAAGGTATCAGAGATTGTTTCTTACAGGGATTGTTGCTAGTTGTACAGAAAAGGCATCTTTGACCTGAAAACTCTTCTATGCTCTGTAGTGATTGATTGTGCTATATGGGATGAGAACTTTTTTTTCATAAAATACAACTCAAAGGCTGAGTTCTGAACTATTGAAGTCCCTGTTTCCTCAGTGCCCCTCTCCTGGGGCTGATTTAGAAATGTCCTTGGAGGAATCCTGTCATTTCCTCCTCCCTCAGAGATGTCTGCAGTGTGCTCTGGAGGAAAAGAAGCTTGCTGAGACTCCATAGTTAGTTTTAAACAAAGGTTTAGTCAATGCAGACAATATTATTGGATTTCATGGTATTCTATGCATAAGCCAAACAAGAGAAATCTTGTGTTTGAAAAATCAGTTTGAGGCACCAGGAAGAACTTAGTCATGTAACCCCTGATTGCAGGAGGAAGAAAATGGTGCACAGAAAAATTAAGCTTATGTCGAGGCATTGTGATTAAGATTTAATCCTTTTTTTTTAACAGAGAGAAAAAAATATGTGTAACTCAAATACTGAAGTGAGTACGTTTATGAATCTGGGTAATAAATCAAGAGGAAAGCATGTGTTTAGGCAGGGAAGTTTCTTGTGTCCCTCTTGAAATATATATATTGTATTTCTTATTTATTCAAGTTAAAGAATAGGAACTGTGGGACAGTAAAAACAGAATTCTTCTCTTGGCTCTACAGGGTAATAATCCACACAGTTCATCTCCATGTGACCTACACATGTTAAAGGAAGATAAATCAAGCAATGGATCAGAGTGATTAATTGCCCACATAAAAGAATTCGGGCCTGACATCATGCGGGTGGAAGGGATGATCAAACCAGAGTGGAGTTTGCAGAGAACAGGGTAAGGAAAGAACAGATTTTTCATGCATCTTCCCAGATGTATTTTGCCATGCCCTCTTTTGCCCTCAGCTGTGTGTTTGCCTTTGTGCATGGTGAGGAAAAAGCCTTGAAGTGGAAAAAGGAGAATTGAACCTATCCCCCATATTTTTCCTCTCTATATTTAGTCCCTGTAAACGTGGGTCCACGACCATCTTACTGTTACTGTGTGAGCATGGATCAAAGCCTCTTTTGTTCAGTGCCTCCAAGCACCTGATGACCTTTAGTACCATCTTCCTTTTTGTCTGTGTGTGAATATCTTGTTAGGATTGAGATGTGTCAGTGACACAGATGCTGGCCCAGCCTCTGTGTTACTTGCTCTGTTTATTGAAAGAAAAAACAACGGATACTCCGTGAGGTTTCAAACCCCACAAAACTGGATTTTTGCCTCAAAGGAAGGTGCTTCTCTCTGTTTTATTGGGCTGTGTAAATGAGCCATTGCTTATTTATATGTGCTGTTCAGATAGTGAAAATATGTAAGTGCACACATGTATAAACATTACTGATTCTGACAGATGGGTTAATAAATAGCTGAAATTACTATTTTTCATTGCCACCATCACTCTGAGCTCCAAAGTGCTAAGCACTTTACAGGCAAAACAAACCAGATCCCTTATTCTGAGACTTTGTACTCAGTAGCCCCCAAATTCTCACTGCTATGAAGAGCCTTTTGTGCACACAATCATGTCTTTTAGGTATTTAGATATTCAAAGTAACTTCTGTGCAGAAGCATCAAAGATCAGGGCCCAATGGGACAAGAAGCAGAAGAAAGAGCTCATTGTCAGTAGGTAATAACTCCTTGTCATTCTCTGTGGGAGGCTGGTGTAGGTTAAAAAAATGGGAAAGATTGTTGCTAGGCAGTTGCCATATCATCTTTTGGTTAACCAGCACCCAGGATGGCCTGGGTTTAGGATCTCCTCTCCAAAAAGTTTTCAGTAGCTGTCCTGCAGCCTTTACTGGAAAGTGAATTTATGTAGTCAATCTTATGAGAGAAATGGGTATAGCTAAGTATTAAAAATAGAGAAATATTTGACCTATCTGAGAACCCTCTGGAATGTTTTGTCTTCATGTTAACTATTTTCCATTAGTATTTCATCTTTGTCACACCACATTACTTTTGATCCTATTGCTATTTTAATGCGCTGTTGCTGTAATTTGGCCCTGAACCCACATTTTCCTGTAAATGCAGACAAATTGATTCTTGACAACACCAACCAAAATTTGTGTATCTCCATCTGCAGAAATAAGGCCCATGGACTTGACTGTATTACTTGGTAATCTATAACATATTTAGGAATTTCCTTCCACACCATCATGGCAACATGGCAACTTGTGTCCCAACTTGAAATCTTATCAGAATTCATTTCTGCAGATGAAAGGCTGCTGATTTCTCTCCAAAGAGGCTATTTGACATTTGTTTGTTGGCTAATCTGTTAGAGAAATCTTACATAAACTCCAGGAGTGGAGTTGCCAATTTCTGCACGTTGGAGGAGAAATGCTTCCTTATTTGGAGAGGTTTGCTCCTACTTGGGGCCACAACAGTGGTTTCCAAACGCTTCTGGTATTTGTTGACTGTGGCATAAGTTTGGAAATCTTTGTGCTCTTTATATTCCTCCTTACAGCTGTTTTGAGGGAAATGGTGGCAGGCAGGGAGAGAGTCCTTTGAGCTTTGCTTCCTGCAGAGGGTTTGATGCTGGGGTGGAGGGAGGGTGGGTTTTTCTACCCCAAAAACTATCTACAGAAAACAAAACAAAATGGCCCCCCTCCTCATTTTAACCCAGGGCTTTTTGTTTTGCTAAGGAGTAGATAATACCAAGAGGAGGGAATGTGTGAATTTCTGTGGGACATCAAGGGTGGCTGCTCAGCTTTGGGAAGGGAGCACAGGATCCTCACCGGCGTCGTGCTCAGGACATCCAGGGGCAAAAGCAGCAGGGACTGAGCCCTTTCCTTGGCTGTGGCCTTGACTGTGGTGTGATTCATGAGGTCCCTTGAGACTAGGATCCCTTCAGTGGCCATCAGGGCCAGTGGTATGAACCCAAATTTTAGGGCTTGAGTTGAGCTTGCTTCCACAGTAACTGACTTCTCTTGGTGGATCTAGTGCAGAACCATCTGTATGTTAATCATGTTTGTGGGCCACAGTGGTGCTGCCAGTGCTGTAGCACAGGAAGCTTTGGAAAAGATGGGGACAAACTGACCCCAGGGACTGGGGTGGTGATTTGTCAGGGCTGGCAGTGAGGGAGAGAGTTTCTTCTGCTAAAGAGTCTCTTTCCCTTTCCTCTGACCTATATATGTATTCAGCACACCCTCTGTTTTATGCTTTACTCAGTTTACCTATTTTTCCCCCTCTATTTGCAGAGCTGTCGGTTTAGAAATGTATATTGCTGCTTCTTGGGAACTTATTTGCTCACTGCCAGCTCCAGAGTTGGTTTTACATGTTTAATTTTATTATGTTCATGAGGCAACATTGGCAGGGAAGGCACTATAAAAAGCATTCATTTCATGGAGTGGTACAAACGTGTTTTCAGCTGAATTGATGACACTGAATGCAAAACACTTCTCATTTATGCTTCCCCTTAAGGTTTGTTTAATGAACTAAAGTTTTCCATATTACTTAGAGGTGCAGTTAGTTTTTTCTACCCATCCAGAGAGGATAACAAACTTAATGTGCATTTACAGCTGCTGTCTTATGGAAAATAATGTATTTATGAACTTCTCTCCATTAATCTTCAGGTCTTATGGCAATTCCTCCACTCTTTTCTTTCTTCTTACTCTTGCCCCTTGAAACTTGAACAGTTGCATTGTGAATAGAAGAATAAAAATTACTATACATGTGTGAAATCTGGATTTGGAAGCCAGTTGTGGAGCTATCTTGAAATTTTGATGCAGGTATATATTTACACTTGGGGAATTAAGGTGTTTAAGATACACCAGCATTTCTGGGCTGCAGGTTGCATCGACACTGCCTGCGAACACACAGCCATGATTCCCCAGTGCCAAGAATTTATTGAATTTACACAGAGTATTTTCCCCTGGCAGTGGGATAGGATTAATTAAAATGCTCATTACAACTTATGATCTGATGCTTTGCAGGAGGCACCTCCCCAGGCTGTTAACGAGGGCCGTGATGAAAAGCGCCTGTTTCTGATGCTGTGTCATGCAGGGGTGGTGATGGCCTGGAAGTGGTCCTGGCTAATACTGCTCCATGCAGGACTCATCTAAATGCTCAATTAGTTTTCTGGTGAGGTTGCATGGGTAGGCCAGGTGAGGTACAGAGACTGGGAAAGATAAGACGTGAAAAACAGCGCCTGAAGAGGGATAATTTGACCATACTGCTTTCCATGGATAGGTTCTGACACGCAGTTAGCATTTCATCAAGGGATTGATCTGCTGCCCATCACTTCAGCTGACCTATATTTTAATGTCAGTATTAAAAACAATTAGAACAAGGTGTTGCTTAAAAGGCTGTGTCTTATCTTCTCTTTTGTCTTCCAGCATAGCTCCTTTTTCTGCCTCTTGCACTTGAGTGTTGACAGCAGCTTCAGCTGAAGGAGCTTCTGTTGGGACAATAGTTGGTCATTTATCAAACTTTCTGCACACACGACATGCAAATTAAAATGACAAACATCAGTGTGCATAGCAGATGAAGATGACCTCAGGCTTGTTTGCTCATACTGGTTGGAGGAAGCAGAAATAAATCCTGGGCAGAAATATGGGAGGCTTGTTCAAGAAGATAGAGATTACCACTCCATATCAATAATGGGTATCGCATCAAGAAGATGCCATATGCCTCACTGAATATCTGATAGACAGAGGAGACTTTGAACAGAAAGAGTTTTTGAGCCAATGCCTTATCAAAGGCTGTCAGAATTATCATTTTTCCCCCTGCTTTCAGTCAACTGCTGTCTGACAATTGAAAAGCAAGCCTATTCAGGGAGCGTTCACCCACGCTGGTGCCTGAGCCACACTGCTCTGTAGCCACATACTTGGAAGCAAAAAGGAAAAGTACACATATGAAGCACCAAATGGAGGTTGTTAAACACGAACCATATGTGTTATTTAGCTTTGGAACATAGAGAGGTTATGAAACTGTTCTTGGAAAAGAAGACAAATACATTTCCTGTACATAACAATCATTTGTAACAAATAGATGCATGAAAAGCTTGCTGAAAGATGGGGCACAATAAAGATGACAGGGCCCTGAACTTCAGCTCACAACTGGAGCCTATTCATACTGCAATAATGAATGTCAGGCAGTTGTAGGAATGTGATTAAATGCAGGGCATGATGACGATTGGTAAAGGATTTTAATTTATTTTGATGGACTTTGTAGTCTCCTGAGTATGAATTGGAAAGCTGCTTCCAGTTCTCACCAACATTATTGAATCTAAACTCGGTATCACTGAGTAATAACACTGAACTCATTATTAATCTGTGTAAAATCTGGACTTCAATTTAAATTAAACTATCGTGGTTTAGACTTACCTGTCCATGTAATTGTCAAAACTTGTGTTGGAACTTAATGTGCAACATTTATTCATTTGTTTATTGTATGAGAGGGGGGGAAAAGAAGATGCCAAAGGCTCCCCACAGAACAGAATCTGAACATCAGTGATTACATTTTTAGTAGGATGAGTGTTCTGACTGATATGCAGCAATCTGTCACTTGGCCTTTCTGTGACATTCAGTGTATTGAAATTAACAGGGAAAGATTGCTTTTTGACATGCTAAATTAACCAAGTTAGAAAATTAAGCTTTATCATCTCTGCTAATTGTTACAGGGAGAGAGAAAAGTTGTTTGTCTTTTCTTTTCTAAGCAGGATATTCAGACAGCAATTAAAAAAAAAACAAAACAATTTCTCCAAAAAGGTCATCTTTGGGTGTAGTTAAGAGAAAAACCTTTTAATCTGAGCTGCAGCAGTGCAGAGATTGTACTGGACACTTTCCCTTGAAGTCCAACAGAACCAGAATTGGTGTGTTTACACATGACATTTGTCATTGATCAAGTCACCACATTTCACTGGGGCATTGAATCTCTCTTGATTGGACTGGGGTTGTTCATGTCCTTCCTGCAGTGGCTTCTGGTGCAAACCAGTATTTATTTTCTTTTCAGGGTAAAGACATTAAATTAAGATCAGGAAATATTTATGTTACCATTAATTTGTTTTCTTTTTGTGGTGGATGAAGACAAGGCCAAATTAATTGCTGGGGTAGAAGGCAATCTTTCATGACAAGGAGGAAAACCTGGCAACTGCACTAGTAGGTGAAGAATAAATGATTTAAAAGAACATTATAGGTCTCTAGAAATTTATGTTCTTGCTCATGAATGATGATGTTTCACCCTTTTTTATTTTTTTTCCCTCTTGGTGTATTGTCTTCAGAGATACAAAAATCCACTTGACCTAGAGATAAATGATGCTTCTCCAAATACTGTGCAAAATTTGCTGCAGTCACAATCTTTTTATTTTATTAAAAACTGAACAATGAAGTGCTGTTTGTAATTATATTTCCTTAAGGATTGCCTACATTTTTGTTTTCTTTCTACTTACTTTTCACAATACAATTTTTGTTTCTGATAGATAAATAATCAATCCACGTAAGCTGTACCAAGAGGTGATCCCGGGACCCTCTCTGTAAAATCGGGTTTCAGATCTGAAATTCTGTTTCCTGGAGCAGTCATTATCTATGAATGTTGACAAACTAATTTCTTCTCAGCAACTAGACGAATGCGAGTCCTGGAAAAATGTGTAAATGAAATTTCTGCAAACTTTTAATTGGTAGTTAAGTACCTGCATAATTGGTTGTGTCGTGAAAGACAGATTTCACTGGTGTTGATCAACTATCTGAGAGTTCTCCAACCTTGGCTTCCTATTCCTAGGTGTTATACATGAATTTGTAGGCCTTTTGCTAAGCAGGTATTTAGAGAAACACTTTATTTTTAGTAGTGATTTCAGGATAAAGTGATGAAATTTCAAAGCTGTGCTTGAAGATGGATGATTCTGTACAGATGCACAGAATCATTTTGGCACTGTCCGGCACCAGGTGAACAGTGTGGGCAAAGCCATAGTTGCAGCCCTGTAATTGTTAATAACAAATTCTGTGGGCAGCCTGACATTGCCAGGCAAATGTAGATGAGTGGAAGCATCAACTACATCATTTTTGACAGTAAGTGCATGAATTAGAGGAGGCTTCTCTGCTCATTCATTCTGCTCTTGCTTCTGGAAGACAGTTCAGGTAGCAGCGACTCTTCGTCATCGGTTTATGGAATTTCCATTTCTGAGGTGTTGCCCACAGTAGGAGTGTGGTGAGGCCAATTGCATTGCCAGGACTGCAGCATGTCCATCCTCCCTTTGGTAGTCCCATCCTGAGAGCACAGGCTGAATTAATAGAGATGAAGATTAAAGGAAGGTAAAATACAGCATGTGATTTGTGTGCATAGGTACCTACCTCCAGATGTGTATAAATCTGCCCGGTTCCCTGTTTGGATCCAAGGCAGAGTTTGCAAATAACTCTTCCTCAGAGTGAAACCACAGGAATTCAGTGTGCTGGTGTGAGCAGCATTCTCTCCCAAACAATGTGGTCAGGGCTGGGCAGTGCTTCCTGCAAAGCTCACTTTCCATCCTGAGACTGAGTGTCTAACATGAGAGGTAGAGATTGATGACATGAGGACAAAGTATATAATGTCCAGTTTAGAAAAAATGAAAAATACATCTTTTAGGACACCAAGAGGATGTTTCTTTGTCAAGTCTGTCTTCCATATCATGTATGGGGAGAGAAAGTGCACAAGGCACTGACAGCTTGATCCAACTGCTATAATGAAATGTGGGGGGTGGGAGGAAAGGAGCCTCGCTGGTCTCAGGAAAGCTTTGCTTGCCATTACTCCATGTTTATGGTCTGCTAACTTCACTAGATGTTTTGTACATACAAACACCTGAGTGTCTGGACACCTGCAGCACTGCTCCTCTCAAGGTACCCTTGGCCTCCCTGAGCTCTGCCCAGAGGTACCAAGGTCCCATCATTGCCCAGTCTGCCACTGTGTGCACAAACAGTATGATTGTGCACGGTGCAACGTGTGCACTGCACCACCAAAAAAGTGAAGAGTAAAGCAGTCATGCTGCTTGATCAGATAGATTAAAGCTGTTCTTTTAATTATAGACCAAGTTAGTAAAAGTAAAGCAGGAAAATGAGACCTCTTCTGAGCAGTATACAGTGTACTGTCACAGCTTTTCCCACAGAATGGTAATTAGTAGGTAGAGGAGTGTGGTGCTCCACTGTTCTGCCACCCTCCTGCTACAAGACACGCGTTTGTACACACAGCTTTAAATAATGGAGCAGCTGAAATCCACGTAGGTGGAAGTTGTGTCTCAGAAGTTTTGTCTTTAAGCATTTAGATCATATGGCCTTACAAGCAGTGAGAGGCTGAGGACAGATTTATAATAATGTTCCTTAATATTTTTGCCTTACTGTGTGAAGACACCTTTAAGCTAATTGTTCTACTTACAGTTTGCAAAACATGTAAAGTTATGTGAAGCTTCTATAAAGTAATACAAAGTAGGAGAAACTACTCTGTATTTTAGTATTTCAAGATGACTCTTGGCAAATTCTACATTTCCTTCATGATGATTTTCTTTTTCAAAATACTTCCCTTGTATAACCTGCTTTAATTCCTCTGAGGGGAAGCAGGATGGACCATGGCAGCACCTTCCATGATTTGGGTTCACCCTGGTTTCTGGGTCTTGCCTCTTCTGGGCTTGGAGCTTGGGCAGTTGGGAGTGGGATGCCCACAGTCTGGTGAGGTGCTGCATTTCTGCACCACCTTCTGTCCATCAGGACTTGAGTGCTGAGAGCAACCTTCTCTTTCCACAACTTCTGCCCAAAGTGAGCCATCAGCAGGGTGGCAGTGGTGGCTGGACATTCAGAACTTGGTTAAGGGGTGTTCTGCAGTGGAAATAGAACTGGATTGGAGGGAAGCACCATTATTTAGTCTTCAAATTAAGTGTTTGACAGGAGGAAGCACCAGATTTAGGGCTGTGAGAAGTTCCTCTAGCTCCCTTCTCTGCATGTGGTACCATACAGGCTGTAATTACACCTTCTCCCCAGGAACCCAGTCATACTCAGTGCACGTGACAGCAGCAGCAGCAAGGGGAGGATTAAGATACCAAGGCAAGCTCATTTGGAATAATTTAAATTTGTGATTTAAATATTTTAAGTATTTCTGTATGCATGCAAGCTTTGTGCAATTTGTAGTGAAAAATCACTTTGGCCACTTTAGCACCTACTTGGTAATGAATTCTCTCAGTAATAAGGTGGTGGGAGAGATTCAGGCTGTGCAGTTAAAACATTTCTGTATGAATATATAAAAAATAAAGTTACAAATGCAGAGATGGCAGTGCTGGAGGCCGGGCAGTGATGGGAGGCAATGAGAAAGGAAAGCTGCTGGCCAGCTGCCTCTCGGGGGGGGATGACAGTGGCCATGGAGGCACAATTAAGGGGGCAAAATAGGGAAGTTTGTTGCCTCTCATCTCGGATTTCCAGGGTCAGATTGGTCTGATCTCTTTGCCGTACATTGCCCATGAATTTGGTCAGTTATTATCAGCTTGGGATACATGGTTTAAATATGACCTGATGTCATTCCCATTCTCCTACTACTAGCTGCTTTCTGCTGAGCCAATTTCAACTTCATCTCTGTTTTTTTTTGAGTAAAGATTGCAGGCAGACTCCTGTCTTCATTTGTTCTGTCCAATTCAGGATGCAAAGCACTCCTGGAGGGAGAAATTAGGATGTTTTTTGTTTTTGTGGTGTGCGACTCAGTTTCAGTGTATAAAGCTACTCTTTGCCAATGCATCCAGTATCTGAAGGGGATACAAGAAAGCTGGAGAGGGACTTTTTACTAGGGCATGTAGTGAGAGGACAAGGGGTAATGGATTAAAACTTGAAGAGGGAAGATTTAGATTAGATATTAGGAATAAATTCTTCACTGTGGGGGTGGTGAGACACTGGCCCAGGTTGCCCCGAGAAGCTGTGGCTGCCCCATCCCTGGAAGTGTTCAAGGGCAGGTTGGATGGGGCTGGGAGCAACCTGGTCTAGTGGGAGGTGTCCCCTGCCCATGCAGGGGGGTTGGAACCAGATGATCTTTAAGGTCCCTTCCAACCCTTACCTTTCTATGATTCTATGCTCTTGAGTTTGCTTTTTGGGCAGAAATACAGCCCCTCACGGTCAGGATTATTGCTCTAAGCTTGCTCTGCGTTCACTCACATGAGAGCTGCTGGGTTTGAAGCTGCTAGCCTTGGCCCACGGGTCGCGTCCGTGGGAGCTACCCAGGACCTGCAGGGCTGTGCTGCCTTTGGTTTCAGCTCTCCCAAACCTGTGAATTTTTGAGGAGATGGCTCCCTCGTGTGGTGCCAGCATACAAACCTCATCTCCTGCTTCCCCGCGACGGCAAACCAAAAATAGTTCTTTTTTAACCATAACCACTCTGTTAACAGAGCCGTGTAGGGACCTTTTTCACTGCTCGACGGGCCGAGAAAGAGAGACCTCGTGAAAGTCCTGTTGGGCTCCTGGCCACCGTGTCATCTACCGTCTGCATTGGAGAAGATATACACCTACCCTTTAAAGTTCTTATTAAAGCATGATGAACAATCTCAGTGCTGGGAGATTTTCTTATCGAGGACTCAATATTTAGAGGTATTATTAGTGTCGTGCTTTACCGACAGTCAGGGGAGTAATTTAGCTGAGCAGGAAAGTCATAATAAAACAGTGGTAGAATTATACAGAACACTGAGGGTAAGAAATGGTGTTTCAACAAAATCTTTTTTAGCTGAATGTAAACTATTCCTGAAGTTCCACAGAAGTTTTGACTTCAAGTTAAGTTGTAGAAAATAGCATGTTATTATATGGTGTAATAGGATAATCAATATTCCTAATTAATTCTGGGTCCTCAGAGTAGTAAAAAAATTTACAACCAACTACTGTTGCTTTGAAACTGTTAATGAAATGAAATCAGGGTATAGCTTAGGCCTATTTATTATTTAATCTATTTATTATTTAAATCTAACCTGTGGCTACAGGTGTGCTTGTACACCTTCAAGGTGTGAAAATTAAAGCAGATCAGCGTGCAGTGCTGGGTCTTGCATTGCCTCTGGGAGTTTTCCAATCTCTGTAGTAGAAAAAAAAAACCAGCTATTTTTCCTTAAAATTCAGCTAATGAACTATTCTGTCTTTTGCATTCAGTGGGCATTATGCCTGGCTTTAAAAACTGAGCTTGCTGAGAGGTTAGCCTACACGAGACACAAAAAGCTGAATGAATTGTCGCTGCCATCTCCCTGTTTCAGTGTCATAAGGGGTGGGTTTTCATGTTCCTTAGCTAGAGCTTGTTTCTTAATCTGTTGTTTCTTAATTATAGACCTTTTCTACTTTGGGGAAATTACTATTTCCTCTCCTAGTGTCACAGATATTTAGTTACATTTACCTTAAAAAAGACTGGAGTAGGAGCATTTAATTAAGATATTTATTTAATGCAATTTCAGAGCTCTTTCACTCTAAAAGAATCTTTCTTTCTCTTTAGGAAAACGATTAAATAAGCAGCTGTAGATACTTAACTCACCTCCTCTGATCTGATCTCTTTGGGCTATGCAGTTCCAAACCTCCTCCTCCTGTTTTCCAGTAGTATGTTGTAAAATACTCAAAATAAAGGGGCATCTGTCACAAAAACCATCACCTTCCCAAAATATTAGCTGGGTGAAGCCATGCCTGCTCTTTGGGAGCATGGCTGTGCAAAACAAGACTTCCCACAGGTGGGAAATCTCAATGGTTCTAAACTGAAAGCAGGGAGATTTAGGTTGGACATCAGGAAGCAATTCTTCCCCATGAGGGCAGTAAGGCACTGGAATAGGTTGCCCAGGGAAGCTGTGGAAGCCCCCTCCCTGGAGATGTTCAAGGCCAGGTTGGATGAGGCTTGTGCAGCCTGGTCTAGTGGGAGGTGTCCCTCTTCATAGCAGGGAGGTTGGAACCTAATGATCTTTAAAGTCCCTTCCAACCTTCACCATTCTAAGCAGAACTGCTTTTTATTGGCTGCCTTATGATTTGCAGGTAAATTGTAATTATTTTTTTCCATCCTATTTTCTGTGTAGTGTCCAAAATTATCCAAGAAAGAAGCTGAGCTTGATATGCTGAGGACTTTTTTTTGTCCTCTTTTCTCCTTGGCATGAGAGTGGAGGGAGACCAGGGAAGTGATTCCTGTACAGCCACGGAGTGGGAGCCAGAATTCCACAGTGGACAAGCATCCCTATGGACCCATCTGTGCCTGGGGCCAGGGATTACTCCCAAGACAGATGCCTCTCATGGCATAGACTTATGTGTTTCTGGTTTACAAAAAATTAAAATGAACCAAAAAAAAAGGCACCAAAACTCTTGCAATTTAGACAGCTGGTCTGGCAGTTGGTAATGTGAAGGCCTATTAAAATATTTATGCTTTTTGTTATTTAACTTCACTTGGGGTTTTTTTTAAAGGATTTGGAAATGGGCTGATTAAATAAAATAGTATGAGGTCGTTCTGGTGGGGAGTGACATGTATTGGCAGAAATCTGGGGGCACTGGCAGCACAGGGGACTAATATTCTGTCTTTCCTCCAATCTAGTTTTGTTTTCATTCTGAGCCAGAGGAGGTGCTGATAAATATGCTGAAAATATTTTCACACTTTTGCTGGGTGGAATTTCGATGCAGTAACTGGTACATGAAGGCCTGGCTTCATGAAAGCTTCTGAGTCAGTGACAAGACTCCTTTTGGCTCAGTCTTAGCAGTGGAAATCAATGCTAGAAGTGACACCTCCCCTTAGGGTTTCAGTGGCTTGCCATTTTCGGTCTTCAGGATTTAATGAGGGATCCAACTTTGAAAACTTCTCAGCTGTTTAAACCATAACATCCCAAACACAGCTTGGACAACTTTCAAGTGGCGTTTAATTGTTTTCCAAGAGAGAATGGCTCTCTTGGAAATGCAGAGTGGCTTTTTTAATTAGTAAAACCAATATAATTCAATTTAGCATCCTCAGGGAATTATGATACCAAAACTAACACCACCACTTAGAAATTTAGAAAGGGAGATTTTAAAAGAAAGAGGAAGGGAATCCACATGTCCACTCAAGGCAAAATCTGGACAAACTGGGTCGTTTGGAGCCCATGTTGGGTGTGCAAATCCTCCTGTTGTACAGGGGAGGGGGCCTGGCACATATAGCTGGGAAAAGTGGAAAATTCACCATGGCGTGGAAATCAAAAGGCTGTTTTCACAATTAAACCAAAAGAGATGGTCACCAACAACAGCCAAGTTTTGAAACAAGATAAGAGGGATGGAAATTGTGGAAGAGAGAGAGGGAAGGGAAAAGGCAGGAGAAAAAGTCCCTGAATTGCTCCTTTTCCAGTGCCCCACTTGAAGGACAAACTTCCTTGAAAATTTATGTAAATTTATTTAAAAAAATACATCTAGCTAATCAGTCTGCAATTCAGCTAGATATTTAGTTAACTCCTGATCTCAACTTCACTGAGTTATGTTCAGCTCTTTGACTTCTGATAGCTGTGAGTGTTGTGAAAGCTTTTGAACAGAGACCAAGAGGTCAATTGTCACCTGTGTTCAGAGCTGGTGATACAGCATGAATAAATGGGGCTAGACATGTGGAGACCAAATTAGTAAAGCCTGGTTTCATGTTAACTATAAATAATATGGTGTGAAATTATTTAATTAGTAAAAATCCCTAGATATTCTGGGAAATAAAAGGGAGCAGATTGGAGGAGAAGCAATGTTGAGGTGGACAAGGAGATGAGTGAAGGAGTCTTTATGGCTTCGTGTTGTTACTAGAGGAGTGAGAAAAAGGGCAAATTTTGTTCACTGGTGAGTTGGAGTCATGGTGAGGAACTGTCCTGGGGGTGATGGGCATATCTGTACTGATGGGTGTCCATGTGCACAGCAGCTGCATCTCCAGTGCTGGAACAGGACCAGGATTCTAACACCAACTCCCCCTTTCCCCAGCATCTCATGTGATTTCTTATGTTATTCCTATCCTTTAAGGTTGCTATTTACAATTTATAATTGTTCATGTATTATTCATTTTGGACAGCTTCTGCATAGAGACTGATCTTTATTAGGGCTTCTACAGACCATGCTATGTAAGTTGTTGATGAGCTCTCCCATTATTTTGTTTTTGAGGTTGGGAGTTTCTAACTTGTTCTCACAGTAACCTGTCACTTAGGCTTGTATGTATTTCCCCCCAGAACATATGTAAAAGTTTTTTTGGATGCTCAGCTGGTTCCTATGTTTTGCTCCACCAGGCCCCTGAATGGGTTGACTAGGCTATAATTGGCATGAAACCATGGTTCAGGTTCCAGCAGCTGGGAAAGCTTTACCCTCTTGCTCTTTTCTTTATTATTTTTAAACTTTCAAATTAAACACTACACTGTGATTTCAGTCTTTTCATGAACTGGACTTTGAGGAAGGAAGTGAGATTAGATAACTGGAGTTGGTCACCTTATTTAGATTCTCTCTGGCTGATTTGCCAGGTAACTACCTATATTTTCTCTGGTTTTGTGGATGCAATAGGAAATTGAATAGGAGATATGGTCACAATACATACACATCTTATTTCAGTGCTTATGGTTTTGCTTTTAATCTACATCAAGTCACTGGAAGTTAAAATATCCATCCTATTTTTCTGTACCTGTATTAAATGCAGTGGTTGAGACATTCATTTATGTTTCACCTAATATGTTACAGGATTTGCTCCTAGTGTAAATGTACTTTAAAGTATTGTTGCACTTTACTGGATGTGACTGAGTTATGTTTCATTGCTTTGTCCTAAACTACAATCGCTCAGGACGATTTATTTATAACTTGTGGTTATTGTTAAAAGGAGTTTTCAAAACTCGTATCTTTACCACCTCCCCCCCCCCTTTTTTTTTTTTCATTTTATTTCAGTACAGCATCACAGGGGAAATTTGGGTTCATAACCTTGCAGCTACTTAGAACTGAAGATCTGAAAATAATTGGGAGAGAAGGCACTCATCTAGGAAAAGGCAATCTTCACTTTTAAGGGATTAGAGGGGAACTGCATTTCCTACCTCTTCCACACTTTCACTCCTGTGATGTGTGTGCAGTTCAGAAAAGCAATTCACAGCCTAAAGACCTCTGAGCATTTTTAATGGTTCTGTTGAATCTTAAGTTCTTTCTTTCTTAAATAATTGGTGTCCTTTAAACCCACGATAACTAGCAGAGGGGAGAGTAGATGCAAATCCATTTCCTGACTTGTAATTTTTTTTATTCTAGGAGACAATATTTAGTTTCTTGCTTATGTTCCTAATTGCCTTAGGTATATTTTGCTTTAAAGTATTAAGACTATTTATATGTTTTCTTTTTATATAGAGAGGGTGGAAGAATTGGAAGGCTGATGGCTAAGATAGCTGGTTAGGGAAAGAAGAACTGCATTTTTTTCTTTTGATGTGAAAGAAAAGCCTCTGAGCAGCTCAGAGAGCTCAGTATTTTTTCAGTTATGGTGGTTAAACGGATGTTTTCACTTTGCCAAATGACTGAGGAGAACAGTGGCCTGAAATGGTGTTGATTTTGTTAAAAAGTGAGCAGAAAATTTGACTTCATGTGGCTTTGACAATACTTGTGTGTGTGAAGCATCATTTTACATGTCAGCACCTCAAATTTGCCAACATAAAAGCTTAAAAATTCTTTTCTAATACCATGTGGTACGTAATTCAGTTTAGCATCCAAAAATAAAGTGAGGCTCGTTCCAATCCTGTACACATGCAAAAGTGAAGTAAACACATTTTAAATCTGCTCTGAGTTGTCTGATTAAAATAATGTCAGTGTGAAGGAAGAAGGCAGGAAGGCCACAGAGAAGCACTTCTGAGGGCAGAGAGCTGTTGTAATGCTCCTGAAAATTAAAGCTATGAGACAGTGTGCATATATACAGCATGCTAAAATTATTAGGGTTCACGTGGGTGCAAAGATGTTGACAACTTGAACATGAGATTTCTATAAGCACGGCCTTAAATAAACTTATATTAAATCAGCAACAGGAGGTGAAACTATGTTTGATTAAATTATCTGAGCAATCGCTTTTAAGTCTGCAATTTCATTTTCCAAACGTAATAGTGTGGGTAGGGAAACAACCAGCAAAAAAGAAGGGCAAGTTATTTTACTGTTCAGGAAGACAACAGGCTCTTTATAGCTCTGCTCTATAGCTTAGTTTTTAGGGCCTGTATAAATAGAATTCAATCCACCAACTGATTCGGAGAGGATAATCCATCAATATTTAATTTGGTAGGAAAGAAAAGGCTTTAAAAGAATATAATGTGGTTCATGAATCAGATGCACTGTTGGATTCCATTATTAAATGTAGATGTATAGTATCGGTGGCCTCGTGTTTGTTATTTTAATAATTCTAATTAACTTTTGGTAATTGTAGTGGATCTGCTGCCAACTATCCCTGCTATGCTCATTATTCAGGGTTATTATTTTCCAGAGACAGTCAGCCAGTGAATATAGGAAGTTTTATGGCAAACTAAACTTAAATAGCACAAGAAGGTTTTCTTGTTGAAGAAAAATGCCTCTTGGTGAACTTCATCATGATCTCTTCATGTTTAAGAGCTTCTGAGAGATTCAGGCAATCCTTATGATAATGTAGTAATTTACAAAACCCCTATAAAGAGTATTTCACCCTTTCTCCTTGATTATTGATGATTAGTGAGATTTGCATGAGGAAGTACAAGCTTTCTGCCTTACATTTATCCTGGTCCTCTTTTCTCTGTCTTATTATGGTCCCACACTCCATTTTTTTTTTTTTTATACCCTGGTGGTGGTTGTAATAGTGATAAACTGAGACGCTCCAGATGGAGCTGCTGCAAACATCCTACTGATAGAAAACAAATCCATTTATGCATGCAAGGATGAATTCTTCACTTGCACTGCAGGACACTTCAAGAAATCCACTGAAGCAAGGAGCTGTGGGTGAAGATGCCTCTGAGATACGAGCTTGTGATCTTTGTCTCTCCCCTTGGGAGCCCACAAGTCGCCAGCTCTCCCATGGGAGGTGGAACTCTGGAGTGTGCCACTGGTTTTGCTGGTCTGGGTTTGATCTTTCAGCTGCTGAAAAAGT
Organism: Hemiprocne comata; assembly: GCA_020745705.1. Classification (NCBI taxonomy): domain Eukaryota; kingdom Metazoa; phylum Chordata; class Aves; order Apodiformes; family Apodidae; genus Hemiprocne; species Hemiprocne comata. Next base: position 3,127,733 of record CM036591.1, read on the forward strand.
GCCATCCCAGTTCAGCTGGTAACATGTCTCAGGCTGTGGTTTCTCATCAAAGATGTGTGCTCAGAGCAGGACAGAAAGGCTGCTCTCACTAGCTTTGCATTGCTCAGAAGGAGTTTTTAAAAGTATAGATTACAAAAAGCCCCAAACTGTTGTTGATATCCAGAACCCTCTTTCCAATCCACTGGAGATGTGGCTATCTATAAAAATTGGAAAGATTTCTTTTCCTGCCACAGCAGCTTTTCCATAGGAAGGAATAGTTACAAACCCAGATGTTTATGAAATCTGGCCTTATTTCATTAAAAAAGAATGAAACTCATTGGAATTTCATGGAATCATAGAATGGTTTGGGTTGGAAGGGACCCTAAAGATCATCTAGTCCCAACCCTTCTGCATGGGCAGCGACACCTCCCACTAGAACAGGTTGCTCCAAGCTCTATCCATCCTGGCCTTGAACACCTCCAGGGAGGGGGCACCCACAGCTTCTCTGGGCAGTTTGAGTTATTATAATTTGAAAAAGACATTTTTAAGGGTAAAATACCAGTGACCCTCAGGGTACATGGGTAGTGTGAGTGAAAGGCCTTGCTGCACCAGTTCCTCCTAAGCTTGCTCTCGTTCTTGAATTTACCACATTTCTCAAAGGAAGCCAGAGACTCTCCAAAGTCTTACATTCATCTCTTCAGCTTAACAAGTGAAGGTAGAACTCATGGGATAACATGTCAGAGGTAGAGGAGAGCAGCTGAGATATTTGGGAGCAATCAAACCCAAATTATTGGCAAAGACTTGAGGAGAATTTGAACATTGCAGACATCCTCTATTAAGACCCAAGATACGGGGCTGGGAAAAGGAACAAGTGCTTCTCTAACAGTTTAATGTGTAATTAGATTTAAAGATGATATATTGTATATTTCTGATTTTGAAATAAAAAAAATTGTAACTAAATTGAATTAATCCCAAAAGAGTGTTGGGGATGTAATTTAAGACTCTAAAATAAAGAGGAAACTCAGATTGAGTATACAGATTGCAGCTGTTGAAGAAGATGCATATATGACACCCTATGAGTACAAAGCCAGACTGTCATCTGATGAAGTTATTAGCACTGAGGGATGGTCCCCATTAAAATAACTGCTAATTTCTTATGCTGCCAAGCTCGTTGGCTGCTCTTTCTTCAAAGCTCATTGTGTTGCTGAGAGAGTTATTGAACTTACTCTAAGCCCCTAGAGAATGCTCATCTTCAATTTGCCTGTCAGAGCATCCATACAATTATTTGGGGCATCTTCAAAGTGTTTCATTGCTTTTGAGTAGATCATTGAGATAATGGACTCTTGTTTGATAGCTGAATGCCTCCTGGATGACAATGGAATAAAATGAAGCCCCCACCTCCCAGTGATCTTTTCCTTTCTTCCTACACATCACACAAACAAATGCAAACTGAGATCACATGTAACTTATGGATTCCTCAAAAGAAATGAATCCTAACTGCTTTTATCTCATTTTCTCTGTATTGCCTACTGCAATTTGGTCTCTTACTTTGTTTTTGTAAATGATGTATTTGATTTCCTGCTATCAATGAGTGTTTGCCTTTCAGTAGGCTCCGAGCATGACTGGCATAATGAAAAGTCTTCCTTTCATTGGCTTTGAATGCCTTGATAATAACAACTTCCCTCTCTCAAATAGCTAGGATCAGATGACAGATCTTCCTGTTTCTTCACTCCAAGTTGTTGCTAATCTATATCATCAAAGTGAGTAAGGATAATACTTCTAAGGGTACAGCAAAAGTTGAAAAAAAATTGTGGAAAATCCAAGAAATGGCAAATCCAGGTGGTTTTTTTGTTGTTGTTGTTGACTCTCTATACAATCCAGACCTTTCAAGTGCTGTTGCTAAAGAAATATCTGTGATCTATCACGAGTTTCTGTTGGTTGTTGGAAATAGATGTGGGTGGACCTTGAGCTGTTCATTCTTCTTGAAATGCAAATTTGTTTTGTTGTTCTTCAGAAAGTGGTCATATCAGAACTATGATTCTATTCTGGGTTTTATTTGGCAGTGACAACATAAAACATTATAACCTCGAGTGCAGTAAGGTAGACAAGAGTTTTTCCAAGTGAATGTGTAGATCTCTGATGTCCAGGTGAAATGAGGTTTGGTTTTTGGGTGCATAGACAGAAATTAAGCTGTTCTCTCCCCATGGTGAAAGGAGCACACTTGGCTCTGGGGTCTGTGCTTGGCCATTGTATCTCTAAACATCCCTGTGAACTTCTACTCAAGTAGTTTGCTGGCAGATGGGAGGCGTTCAACCCCCGCAGCTCCAGCCAATGAGGTTCTCAAATTCGCAGTGGTTCACACACGACACTTTATTTTTCATTTTTTATCTACATCTTAATTACATAGTAAGATGTTCTTTTTAAAAACTTGTTTGTTATTAAGATATAAATCTACTTGTTTTAGCCATGTAGTGCATGCCAGCGTAATGCAATACAAGAAGATTACAAGCTGATGGTTGGATGTTAATAACAGTAACACAAAACATTAAGGCAAGTGACATTTACATAAGTATCTTGATCTTAATACATGTAATTTACATATGAAAATTTAATCACCATAGAGATAAACAGCTGCAATGTTTAATTAAACTCTCCACACAAAATCAGCCTGCAAGAAGTAGTTTGTCACTGCTAATTTATCACAATTCTCATAAGTATTCTTTAAAATAAAAATGCAAAATAAATGACTCTTATTGATAATTTAACTTCTGGTTACTTTATCGTATTCTCAACAGGCTTTGATGATACAATTACAATATGAAGCTTCTAGGCTCATTTTCTCACCATTTAGAAGACAAAAACATAAATATATGGAGAACAAATGTATTTGTTTACAGACTTAAGGGTCAGCAGTATGGCAGCACTGGAGTACAATTTAGGCAGCTTTAATGCCACGATAAGTTATGTGTAATGAAGGGATGTGAGTCTCTCTCTGTGGGGCTGTTTAAGGAGGGAACAATTAGAAGTGAAAATTAATGCCGGCATTATCGCGGAGTTGGAACGGGCTCCTCGCTCACAGTCCCACTGACTAAAACATACATTTCAGAAACCAGAGTTGTGCTGACATTCAGAAGTTCTTGAAGCCCAGGCTTTGCTTCTAGTGATGTATTTTAATACAAAACAAAGCGCTCAGTATGTGGAAAGAAATAATTTGCATATCTTTCCGGGGATTCTTCAAGAAAATTAAAATTAGAAGGTTGACTGAGCCTTCCTCGCAGCACTAGGACAGCAATACCAGGAAAAAAGGAGCTTTTTTTGCAACTTCAGGCTAGGTAGGAATGAAGAACAGATAGTTAACCTTTACTACTTCAAAGTACACATTTTTAGGTGTGAAATCACATTATATCCCAAGCAGAACAAACTGTAACAAGGCTGTGGACCATGCTGAGGTTGTCAGATGTGCCTTCTGCATATGTGGAGAATTGCCTGTTTATATATGGATTTACTGAATTTCCTGTACTATGGTAACCCCAGGAGACTGGGAAACCTTGGTTTGCATATAGCAAATTAACTCTGTAACTCTTATGGATCCATTCAAATTACCAGTCTTGGAAAGTAGTATTTTTGCCTTGAGTTGGATTTGGTTCTCTTTATTGCCTGTATCTCTTTTCTTGTAAATTTTCTGTAAAGATGGGATCATTTATGGTTATTTAAGTGATATGCCTAAAGATGATAATCTAGTCACAGAGAACACATGGGGTTGTTTGGTCCTGGGTTCAAAAATCCTTATTCTCAATTATATACCAATTTAATTAAAGTACAACCTGGCATAAATTCAGCTTTATATTCATAAATGGACTTGGTAGGAGAACTAGATGTGGGTGAAATCTCTAGACCAACTTCAATAGGAAATATTCTCATTACCAGGAGGACACTATTTCATCTTTGATTTTGGTGCAGTTATAACATGTTGGCAGGAGGCTGATCCTGTGGCAATTTCCTGGATATGCTGCTATTAATTACTTTGTGTTATCATACATATGGTCATGATTCGAACTAGAATGTAGCATATTAGGCACAGTTCCCCAGCAATTTAAGTATTTGTATTCAAAATAAATGAAGAGAAATGAAGATTGCAAGAAATAAGTAACTGTGTAATCCCAACATTGGAAATTATGCATTAGGACTGGTTGCTGAGATCCATGAGATCTGTTGGTGCTGAGTCTGTCAGTGCTAAGAGAAGTGGTGCTAATCAGAAATGGAGTTTTGGGAATATATATATATATATATGATTGCAGCTTGGAAAAGAAGTGCAAATCTTTAAAAAAAATAACAGTTGTTTTCCAGTGCTACCACTGCTGGATGATTTTTGTTCAACCTAAGTAGGTATGTGCCACATTACTGTTTTTTTTGATTACTTGAACATGTCCCTAAGAGTTACTCACTTCAGTGATTTGGGATGTCCTTAGTTTACTCCTGTTATGCAAAAGTTGTGTAAAATTATTATGCCTTAAAATAATTCTTATTCATACATCTTCCTCTCCTGGGTACATTTTTTAGCTCTTAACCCTCCCAAAATCTGAAGAGAAAAAAGTATCTGCTTTGTAAGATCTGCTAACTTGGGCATCTACTACAGCAGAAAAAAGCCTCCAGTTTGAAGTAGAATTCAACTGTAATATTTCACCCACCCCAAAAGTATTTGTTTAAATAGTTCTGTTTTCAAAAGCATATCGTGATCTCTTGTTTGGCTGTAGATTTCCTCCCAATCTTGCAGGGAAAATCGTGCTTTTAAGTGTCTGTTTTCCCACTGCATAGAGATGATTTTGAAAGACCGTGGTGTGAGGTTCTTCTGCAGTTCAACTGTCATCAAGTACTAATTGTAATTATATTTTCTATGCCCTTTTTGGATACAAAGTGTTCTTACATATTCAAGCTAACCTGGTTATTTGGAAAGCCTTTATTTAGATGGTTGGTGGTGATGTATTAGTTATACATGTATGGTGACTTATTGAAGTAGGGCAAGTTTTTCCATATGCAAAGCAACGGGGACATGAGCTGTCTTCTGCTGGCTGGTCTCTGTATGTACAGATAGAGATACAGACATAGACACTGGGCATTCAGCTCATATGTAGTCATTAGGGATTCAGGGCCTTCAGAATCCTGCAAAATCAGGTCCAGTTGCACAAATCCATCAGTCTGTAGGATAACAATGACCAAGAAATGTGTTTTTAGTTATTTTTGGTTGAGGTAATTGCCCCTTGGCCATGCAAGGTGATACTGAGCTGGTCTTGAGAGGATGTGGTTTGGCTTTCCAAAAGGGTTGGTTTGGTCAAACTGATGCCTCTAAAATACAGTGCAGAAAAACTCCACAGGAAGGCTGCCTAATTCCAAATCTAAACTATATCTCCATAGAAAGGGATGCAGTGTGATCCAAGGCTCAGTTTTTGGGGGTGTGAGGCATTGAGCTTTGGGATGCTTTCCCTTCACACCACGTGCTGGAGATACCCTGCAGCTGCAGCCACCCAGGCTGTGATCTTGTAAGACCACATTTGCAGCAGTGTCTAGACTGGAGGGACAGACCCAGACCACTGCTCCTCAGCAGAGCCAAGGGAGTCCAGCAGCACCAATGTGGGACGTTGCTCTTACCTTCACCCTTGGTGCTCAGGCAGGATGCAGGAAACTGCATTGCTTTGGGAACCCTTTTGGATTACATGGCCTAAGTGTTGACCATCTATTATCCCTGCAGATCTCATGGAGGGACAGATCCCATCCTTGAAATTCAGGCATGTACCCCACAACCCCTGGTGAGCAACACTTTGCAGACCCTGTGCTGATGTAGGTGACACCCCCCCCATCCACACTGTCCTTTTGGTACCATGGCATGCTGTTAAAGAGGCATCTATATCCTGCTTAAGAGGAGGCTTTATGTTGGCTGTAGATGAATTAACTGCTGTGTTGATTAGATTGACAAAATCTTTTGGGATAAAAGTATTAAGTAAATGCAAAATGATTAAAACCCAACTCTGTGTGAAGGACGCAGTGTCCCTTGTGTTGACTTTTCTGGTGGGAAACCAATGGCGTTGGTAAAATGGTGGACTCTGGGTCTGTAAGATGATTTTGTTGATGTTTCTTAAGTGACCAAGCACAACAAGCTGGACAAAGTCTGAAGCAACTGGACTATCAAGGACTGGCTCCTTTAACTGCCATCTCCAGAGCCCTGAAAATACACCACTGTTGCCACCCGTAGAAATAGATATTTCAACACTAATTAAAAATAATGCAAAGACACTGTATTGATTTGCAAAATACATCTAACCTCCTGGTGTAAGTATGGACTTTCTCCTGCCAGAAGTGATCGGTCCCTCGGGAGATCTTTTCTCCCTATCCCTTGATGATGTCAGTGAGTCCTTGATTAGCTGCTGACATATGAAATTATGGGGGATCAGCAAGGTTAATGAAAGGCTTCTCTATGCAGCCATGCCCATACACTGTCTCCCTCTATCCTCCTTGACTTTGGGTTGCATGGTGACCTCAGTGACAAAGTCAAGAGAGAAAATATACACTATGATATCAGTGCAGCCTAATCAGTGGTTCTCTGTTAATATCTAATTGTTTAATAAAGGGGTGATGAATTATTAGTGGCCCAGACTATTTACAAACTGGGGCTGATCTCCATGAAGTGCTGTTCAACTGTCTCTGCAGTGTCGTCATTGATTAGCTCTGTCATGTTGAATATATTTTTGCAGGTGTTACTTGCATAGGAAATTCCTGTTTGCAGCCCAGTGATGAAGGCAGACAGGGCTTGTCATTGCCAGGAAGAAAGAGTTGAGCTGGGATCACCAGGAGGACAGATCAACTTGAGCAAGTCAGGTGGGTTTGTCTGTGTCCTCAGTGAAGGTGGCTGGAAGTCCACTCTGAGAATGGTTATTGCCAGCCTAATATAAGGGTCCTGTTTAATTACTACAACTCTGTGTTCTTCCTAAATATTCTGTAAGAGAGTAATAGCTGAGAATAATCAAATCACAAAATGGTTTGGGTTGGAAGGGACCTTAAAGATCATCCTGTTCCAACACCACTGCCATGGGCAGGGACACCTCCCACTAGACCAGGTTGCTCCAAGCCCCATCCAACCTGCCCTTGGACACTTCCAGGGATGGGGCAGCCACAGCTTCTCTGAGCAACCTGGACCAACATCTCACCACCCTCACAGCAAATAAGTTCTTCCTAATATCTCATCTAAATCTCCCCTCTTTCAGCTGGAAACCATTCCCTCTTGTCCTATTACTGCATGCCCTTGTAAAAAGTCCTTCCTGGTACTGGAAGGTAGTCTGAGGTCTCTCTGGAGTCTCCTCCTCTCCAGGCTGAACTACTGCTTTCACAGTTCCCCAGCTACACCTTTGTGTCCATGGATGGGACTTTGGAGGTGCAGCCTTCCCACTGTGCTTCTCCAGAGGATGCTGTTGGGTCAGGCTGTACTTTGGGTGATCTCCCCTCTTCTCCTTTGGCCTGTGCTTGAAACTGCAGTCACTGTTATGCAGTCTCGGTAACCGAGGGTATTTGTATCTATTAATTTAAATCATCCTCCTTTAAGGATTCGGCTTAGAAAAGATTTCTGAGTTGGAATGACCTTAACATATGTCACGGTTTCTGCAGGGTGGGTGAAGATTATTTCCATATTAATTACTGTTGCAAAGTTTTTTCCTTCCCAGCTGCACTCGATTCCCGTCTGTTCCTTCCTCTTTGGGTTTTCTTTTTCATCACACTCATTCCCTTTTGAGCTTATTCATCTTGCTGTGGGAAAAGAAAGGAATAGCTGAGAATTTGTTTTACTGGAAGGATTGTTCTTAATATATTTATCTTTTTTTCACAAGATATATGCATGTAGACATTCCTCTCCCCTGTCCCCGCTGGGGACATGGATGTGACTGTGTGGCCTTCTCATTCCTTGGATTTCCCATAAGGAAAGTACAATCAGGCTCAGTGTACTGAGGTGTGTCCCAAAATTTTTGTGTTTGTGTAGTCTCATCAAATTTAACGTGTTTTGAAACAAGGAGCACCCAGATAAATTGCCAACGTTGTGCAAAGGGGCTGAGCCGTGAGCCCCAAGGGATAAAAGGGAATGTCTGGGGAATGGGTGGTCTCAGGTAATGGCTCTGGAAAGGTGAGAACACAAAGGGAAGGGAGTAGCACAAATAGGTGAAGAAATGTCACATCAAAACCCATTGGAGAGGTGCTTTTGCCAGACCTTTCCAGGGGAAGGAGAAGGGAAGGGACCTGCTGGGACATGTTGAAGCATCCTCACCACAGTGAAAATTCTGGGATTTTAGAGGAGCCCATGGGGCTTTAGAAGGAAACCTTGTGGCTAAGGAGAGAGGGGGATGGGAAGGCAGATATGGGAAGGCTTTCATGGGAAGGTAGAAGGTCTGCTTTCAATTTTAGGAGATAAAATTAGACAGGTTTTAGTGTCTTGGCAGATAATAATCTTCTGGCTGGCTGCTTTGTTACTTGCATGTGTCTCTGGACCATGCTGACCCCAGGGCCCTCCCCAGGATGGTTGGCCTTGGAGACAGAGCTTGGAACTGAGGTTCCCTTTTAGCCCTTCTGCAAAAAGTGAGACAAGGGCTCCAGCAACAACACGCAGGTCGAACAAAGGATATTATTTTATGGGCAAGGATGTAGGAACAATTCACCTGGGCTGAATAAAAGCTTTATTATGCAGTTCTGCATGTGTGGGATGAAGGACGCTCATGTCAGTGTCACAAGTCTCCATTTTTGGGTGCAAGTGATTCAGAGTGAGCTATTGGTATTTGCTGGGACCAAAGCAGTAATACACATGGGAGTGCTTCTATTTATCTTTGTTTTTCATTTGGCTTGTATTTGTTTTAAAACTGTTCCCTAGCAGCTTCAAAAGTGTTTGGCTATATCTGTCATTAGAACGGGCCAGATCCACGGTCCTGCTTAACTCCTGAAGGGGACAGTTTTTTTGGCTCAGAGAGAAGACACATAGTCACTTTGTTATTTCTAAATCCATTGCAAAGACACACTTCAGCTTAACCAAAGTGCCAGGGGACATGCACATGTAACCTGGCTTGATCTTTTTATAGGAGGCATAATTGATACAGTGGAGAAAGTGCTTCCTGCAGTTTATCTACAGGCAGGACCTCATGCCATGGAATGGTCCCACAGAGATGCCACCTGGCAAGCAGGACTGTGGGATGTTAAAAGCTATTTGCCTGTGTGCTGTTTGGCTCATCATTTGCTCCCCTGGCACCTTAGGACATGTGTGAGCTTAGTTTGCAAGTTAATGGTAAGTCTGACTCTATACATACGTGCTCTGATCAAGTAACATCCACAGCACTCACCCCCTAAACCCCCAAACCAGCTCTTGGCCCTTCCTCCATCTCTCAGCTTCTGGCATGGAGGTGATGGAGCAGGGTCTTCCCAAGGTTGCTATAGATAAAGTGTTTTTTCCTTGTGCTGTTTCAGTCAGTCTTCTGGCCCTCAAAATAACAGTCACAAATAACAAGTCTAGGTTTCAAACGTCTTGTTGGTTTCATACCCTTCAGTGCTTGAGTGGAACAATGTGAGATGGCCCTTTCTTCATACTGTGGCTTTTCACAATACCCTGAATTAAGCACATAAGGTGATTTAGGCTTGAAGCTTCTAGGAAAGAGATAATTGTTCTTTTATTATTATAATAGATCAAAATAGAATCAGCTTGCACTTCAGAAATGGAGAGTTTTTTAGCAGGAGAAGTACACAGTAATTCTTTTACAGTGTTATCAAATGGCATAATAAAAAAGCAAAAAGCATCTCATTTTCTAGGCTGTTTATTTTACATATCCTCTTTGAATTGATAAATATTTATATTCAAAGCTGGGATTCTATTTGGAGCATTAGCCACAGGAATGATCCAGTAAGTAAAAGAGCTAATTTTTGTGTGTGCAAAAGTGTACAAATTCTTTCCTGCCCATATTTACAGAAAGAGTTAACTTACAACTGTGGCTGCAAAACAAATATTAATGCATGCTAATGGCAGTTAAGCATCTGAAGTGCCATTTCTATATGCAAATACCAGAATAATGATGTCAAAAGAGTTACCAGCATTTACTTAGTACCTGTGGTATCTGGCATACAGCTGAAATAGTTGCATATCAGCCTAAGTAATTCTCTGCACATTTTAATTAAAAAGCTTCTTTGCTCTGCTGTGTTGTTCTAAGAAAAGAACTTATAAAACTTGGTATAATCAGAAATCTTTCAGGTTATTCTAAGACCCTGTGTTGCTGTTTTTTGGGGTTTTTTTCAGAAAATTTGCATTCTTTAATAACTGGTTGAAACCAGAGCTAAACCAGCCGGTTTGGATTCTCCAGTGTGTACAGTACAGAATTACAGAGGCACAAAGTTTGCAGAGCAGATCCAGGATAGTTGAGCACCACCTGGGGAGTGCCAGGCCCTGAGGAATTCATAGAATCATCACAGAATCCCAGACTGGGTAGGGTTGGAAGAGACCTTAAGGCTCATCTCATCCCAACCCTATGCCATGGGCAGGGACACCTCCCACTAGACCAGGTTTCTCCCAGCCCCATCCAACCTGCCCTTGAACACTTCCAGGGATGGGGCAGCCACAGCTTCTCTGGGCAACCTGGACCAGTGCCCACTTGCCATTCCCAGAATGGTGGTTGGCTTAAAACAAAAAAAAAAAAAAAAAAAAGGAAGAAAAAAAAAATTACACAGATTTTGTGCCCCAATTAGCAGTGCTAATTGGGGCACACAAGCAAATTGCACTCTACCCTGTGGAGATTGTCAGCCAGTCAAGCAGATCACTGAGTCACCGAGAGCATGGCTCTAACCTTGAGTTACTATTTAATCAGGTGCAAAAATCCAAGGTCCCTCTAGGAAGGACACAGTCCTGCTGCTGGGTATCAATGAGAGAAGTGCTTGGGGCATTAGTTCTATTTTTGTTCTTCCTTTTTAAAGATTTTTTTTCCTTTTTTGGTTTTTGTTTGCTTGTTTGTTTTTAAAGGCCAGAGTTTAGAATAAAACCTTGAGTGGTAAAGCAGCATCATGTGCTGGGAGGGGGGGGTGTAGGGCTTGTTGGGGAGGTTACCTCCCCTACAGAGAGGTTTTGGGTAAAGAAGCATGGGCATCATAACTGGAATGTTGCCTTCAAATAGTGAGGTAAGCATAAGTTTGAGATGAAACCTCCAGTGTCTTGGCAAGAGCATGATATTTCATTTTTGCATCTGACTGCCTTAGAAAGTGGGTGATCAGAGTCTCCCAGGTGGGGAAAGCCACCAGCGGCTGCAGGGTACAGTGACATTAATGTTCACTGCTTAAAAATGTCATGTTTGCAGGGAAGGAGAAGCCCAGGAAAATTTACTGACATGGAACAATGCTAAAAATAATTGGGAATGCTGAAGAAGCTATATATTTATGTAGTGACACCTGTGCAGTTACATATATGGCGACGTGCAGCAGTTGTGGATGGAGATCTTTGACCATGTCACACGCATGGCAATTATATTCTCTTTGAGGTGGGTGGCCAAAGGTTCAGTGAGCTGGTAACCTGGCCAGGGCTGAGGGAGGAATGTGGTGATGCAGAATTAAAAATCACAGGTTAGTTAATCAAGCAGGATGTTTATGTGTTTGAGAGAAAAAGACCTCAATACGCTGAAGGCAACAGCACTCAACTTTATTTTGGAACCTTGTCTGAATCCTGCTCAATTTTTGTAAAACCCTGTGCTCCTGAGGAGGCAAATATCTGAGTGAGGTTTCAGGGAAGCAGTCGGAGTGGCTGGCAGTGTGTTGGGGAGGACTCAAAGTGCAGATACACCCAAAGAATAAATTTTGCCTGGGGCACTGATGAATTTTGCTGAGAATAAGCCAAAAATTTCAGAACAAGAAGCATTTCTGGAGAAGCGTCACCAGGCCCAGCCTTATCCAAGAAACTCTGGCAAGGACAAACCTTCCCAGGAAAGCCCACCTTGAGGAAAGCTGGAAGCAGAGCTGAAGTGCATTTGGTTTTGCAGGTTTTGATGCAGGTTTTTACCTGTCAAATGTAGCAAAATGCAAGGGCTGGTGTTGTGAGGGGGGTGCAGGGCATGTTTCCTGTCCCTTTCCTGGGGGAAGAGCTCTGAGGAGTGCCTGGAAAATATTGCTCCATATTTTACAGGCTGAGACAGTTGGGGCTGTTCAGCATGGAGAAGAGAAGGCTCCTCAGTGGGAGACCTTAGAGCACCTTCCAGTACCTGAAGGGCTACAGGGAAGCTGGGGAGAGACTTTTTACAAAGGCATGAAATCATAGAATCATAGAATCCTAGGGGTTGGAAGGGACCTCGAAAGATCATCTAGTCCAACCCCCCCTGCCAGAGCAGGGTCACCTAAAGCACATCACATAGGATCACATAGGAAATGATAGGACAAAGGGGATTTGCTTTAAACTGGAAGAGGAGAGATTTAGGTTAGACATTAGGATGAAATTCTTTGCTGTGAGGGTGGTGAGACACTGGCCCAGGTTGCCCAGAGAAGCTGTGGCTGCCCCATCCCTGGAAGTGTTCAAGGGCAGGTTGGATGGGGCTTGGAACAACCTGGTCTAGTGGGAGGTGTCCCTGCCCATGGCATAGGGTTGGGATGAGATGATCTTTAAGGTCTCTTCCAACCCTATCCAGTCTGGGATTCTATTATTTTTTTCGGTGTTGTGGGAGCCACGGGTTTCAATTTAGGTCCATTCCGCTGCATGTGGAAAAAGAAAAGTGACCTTCTCTACCCATTAAACAATTATCAGTTTTTTTTTAAATATGATGAAGTCAGTCAAGCATTTTCTGCTTTTGTTATCTGCACTTTTCCTGTCCTCCCACAGTGCACAAGACCCCCACAATGGGGAATGCCCTATGTCCTGAGGCTCGTGAATGGCAGGAGTATTTTCTCCAATATGCAGGTAAGGGAGCAGAATCTAAAAGTCCTGGCTCCAAGTCCTGTCAGGATCCTGTGGAAAAAGCAGAAGTTGGATCCTCATCACTAACCCAGCATGGCAAAACCACTCCTCTTTCCCAGATAAAAGGTGATGTAGACTACTAGCTGCCATGCTACCTAAAAAACTGATGAAATAGCTGCAACCTTCTGAAAACTCAATTGGTACTTCAGAGGAGAAATATTTTCTATTTAAGGCTCTTTGTGAGAATTGCTGGTTAATTGCTGTTCATGTTTTAAAGTCTGGATTATCCTGATCCGAAAGCTTTTCATCTGTTATGAAAATATCTGTGAGTTCAATTATGCTCTATATACCATCTCACTTTTTTATTTTTTAAATTCCAAGCACTGTCTCCCTCAGAGTCTGTTTTCTCCCTGTTCAGTGAAGTGATTGTGTGGTATTACAGGCTGCAGAAATAAACACAATGTCTTAACTAATGCCATATTTCCCATAGGACAGAGAAATTCCATACATATGACAGGTTAAATATTTTTGGTCTCTATTTTTTTTACATTCTTGGGCCTTGCTGTAAATAATTAGATCCACTAGATGGTGGTAAAGACCATCGACTATATTCTCCTGAATCAATGAAAAAAATTAAAATGCAGATTAAAAAGTTAGAGAACATTTTGGAAAACCAAAACCAACCTCAAACCCCTAATTAACTAAACTTACCTACCTCTCTGTTGTATATACCAAACCCATGAGGAAAGAGTGATGCTTTTGGGCATGATCATTATTATTATTACACTATGAGGAGCTTTCTGGATTAACTACTTTTGTCAAGATAAATATTGAGTAAAGTGACTATGAATCATTGTGGCAAGTTTTAATACAGATCAGAAACTAAATTAATCCTGCTCTAACTCATGGATCATGGCTCTCTTTTTGTTCAGATACAAATGAATAGTAAACAACATTTTGGCAATTTTTAGGTTAACCATGTAGAACTGATTACTGAAGAAGAATGCTATTAACATTGAGTCAATTTATACCCGACTATGCGACAAATGAAAATGAATGTTGCTGTTTTTAAGATATCAAATGGGTCATGATTTTAAGAAAGATGATTACCCCTAAAGATAACTGGTAATGATGGCTAAAGGCAAGGAGCACTGAGCAACTTAGAAACATTCTTAATTCCCTAAACAAATTCTGTGGAAAAGCAAACACAGCTCTGCTGGCTAAATAGGCAGCACCTTAGGTATTATTTTTTGGGGTCTTTTTGTGGTGGTTTTAAGTGAAACACTCCCTGTTAATTATTTGTGAGGCATTTCTCATGAAGAAAAGGTGTGATTAATAGTGTCCCAACCTTTAATAACAAAAGGCAGATTTCTGGAGTTGAATTTTTTCTGCTTTGGGTGACAATATAATAATTCACATTGCTGAATCAGCCACTCTTGTTGGTAAAGAGTTACTGAGTCTGTTTCTCTGCTGCTTCAATGCTGTTTATTGATAGAAAAATATTTGGCTGGGACCAGCAGAGGTGGTGCAACAGAATTTGCCACAGTCATTCGCAACAAGTGGGAGATGAGGAATGCAAATATTGAAATATTGAAAATATTTTTCGTTCTAGAACCATGTGTTTGCCATTTGACTGTTGAAATTAGACTATGCAAAGGGCTTTTAAAGATATGCTCAACAGGTATGGGTTTGTCTCATCTCATGCCCTGTAATGTTCTGGGGAGAGCTGGTACCCGCATGCCTCCGTGCAATCCTGAAGTCCCTTAAAGGGCTCTGACTTCCAGTTGCAGCTTTTGCTGCTGCACGTGAAGTGTTGCTATCCCATAAAAGAATTTTAAAAGGTCTTGACTTCTTGCAGAACCAGAAAAAAGCCCCACCAGCCCAGCCTTTCCTCCACAGCTCAGCCATCTCTGGGGGTGATCAACGGGCGCTTCCGAATCCCTGCCTCTCCAGCTCTCTAATGGAGTTGTGCAGTGAGGGGAATGTTTCCATGTTTCTTTTAAATCACTTTTAATATCTTAAAAAATTAACGTTGCATGTTGCAGTTCTGTCATGTACTATGATCAGAACAAAACTCGATTGATTTTAACAATTTTAAAACTGTAGATATTTAATGGAGGTGGTTTGGGGTGGGGGGGGTGTGGATTTTTATGGTCCTTATGGCTCTTTCAGGATGGAAGACCAACCCTCTGCTGCTGATTTTCCCGTGTAACAAGATATTCAGTGTCTGTATGTCTGTCAAGTGATGGCTTTGCTCCTCCAGTGCTCCATCAGCAGCAGTCCAGCCCCAATCTGTGTGCCATCTCGAGCCCCTTTCACCCATCACCAAGTGGGGTCTACCAGTAACCAATCCGGGGCTGACCTTTGCAACCTGAGGTACTGGTGATTTCTGGAGGCTTGTTAAACGTGGGAATCTACATTTCTCGTGGCTTGCAGTAGCATTTTCACTTGCTTTTTTTGTTTGTTTCTTTCCTTGGGGGATGTTGCATGTTGGCCAGCTCTGGTAGCCGAGTTAGATGGTTAGAAAGATGGAGGTTTAAGGCTGTGAAGGAGCACTCGTGTGTAAGAGCAGCACTGAGATTCCTGCTTCTTAGGAGGACTTTTCCTGGCATTGTTTTCTTTATGAGTTACTCAGGGATGGAGGAGCTGTAGCTACTTCTTGGCTCTCTCACAGGGGGAGGCTGACAATGACTTGAACTTCCCTGAAAATTCCTTGCATGAAATTTTGTTGCGTACTCAAATAAACAAAGAAAAAAAAACCCTAAATATTTTTTTCTTTTATTGTTTATAATTATTCTTTTTTAATTTTTTTTTTTCCTCCCAAATGTTTCCTGAACAGATTGCACCAGGGCTCCTCATCTTGGGAGAGAGTTTTTCTGGATTTAAGGAAAACTGCTCAGGTACCAGTGGGCTGCTCGAGTCGGAGCTAAGAGTTGGTTTCCCACCCAGCTCAGAGCAGTGAGTGAAATTCACCATCACTTTCTTTGCTTGTTTTGATCAATGTTGCTAATTTCTGCTATCAAAAAGGGTTCATGTTGGGTGAAAGTGTTTTTCTTAGTGTGCTGGTTGGGTTTGGTGGGTTTTTTGGTGGTGGGCGAGGAGCCCCACAGGTGGCTCAGGTAAGAAGCTGAGGAGCTCCTCCAGCTCCGAAACCAGCCAAGGAGCCAATAGAGAGAGGCAGTGGATGTGCCTCTGCCATTAACATACGAAAGAACTGAGGTAAAAGCTGAGCAGAGAGCAAGCAGAAGAGAAAGAGCTGTGCTGGGGAGGTGAAAGCAGTGCCAGGGTGGAAATCCCAGGCTTGGTGTGGAAGAAGGGGAAGAAGGTGCCCAAGCAGAAGTTTCCTTGCAACCTATAATGAGATGGCAGATGTCCCCCTGCATTCATGGAGGAATGTGGAGGAACATTCCCTGAAAGTGCCAGGAGGGGTGAATGTGGATTTACTACCAGTGTACTTGGATCATGCAGCCTTGGAAGACCCCGTGCCAGGGGATGTGGCTGTTCCTGAAGCAGCCCATGACTCTGTGGGAAGCCCACACTGGAGCAGCTCCTGAGGGACTGTACCTTGTGGGAAGGACTCATGAGGGAGACGTTCGTGGAGGACTCTCTCCCATGGGAGGCACCCCATGGGGAACCAGGGGACGACTGTGAGGAATCCTTCTTCCTGAGGAGGAAGGAGCAGCAGGAACCACCAGACCGTGAATTGACTCTAAACCCCATCCCCATTCCCCTGTGCCACTGGGGGAAGGAGGGAGAGAAACTGGGAACAGAGTCATTTGGGCCTGGGAAGAAGGGAGGGGTGGGGTAACGTATGTGAGCCCTGCTCTTTGCGTTGTCTGTGTCCTGTGAGCATTGGATTAATCTGAAATTATTATTTTTCCCCAAGTTGAGTCTGTTTTGCCTGTGACCTTAACCACTGAAGAACCCTCCTTGTCCTTTGTCTCAACCAATGAACTTCTAGTTGGCCTTTGTCCTTCCCATCCCAGCGTGAATGTGTTTGTGAGTGAGCGGCCACGTGGCTGGTGCTTTGTTGTGGTGTTAGGCCCAAACCACGACACTTAAGACATTAGGATTCCTTAATAAAAGGTCCTCTACTTGTAGATGGGAGCAGGCTGGCAGCCACCGTGATCCACAGGAGACCGTAAATGATCTGTTGCTACATGATCAGCAAAAAGTTAAATTAATCTCTAGGTACATGGGCTTCAGGGAATGTATTCATCGCTGCTGCGGGGATTTGCAGTTTTGGAGTTGGATTGGAGATGAGGGTCTCCAGTGTGTACAAACAGCAGGTGGTTCTCATAGAGTCAATGTCACTTTTGAACCAGGTTGGGTCAGAAAAGTACATTTGGAGTTCCTTGTTTTCATAGCAGTGTCTGAAAATAATCTTCTTGAAGGTATATTATACTGCTTCTTGATAAATGGAGTGTCCTTTCTCAATCCATTGTTTCTGTTTCATTTACTGAAGGGCAATGAACAAAACCACAAACCACCTTGGTGAATGAGGAAATATGGTGAATGGTTGTGATGGTTTTCAGGAAAATCCTGATATTGTTTCATATGTTCCTAAATGGCTACAGGCAAAAAGCCAAAAGAGCAAAGGGTTTTCAAAACAAAAGTAAAGTCAAATTTCATTGTTGGAGCAAGTCTGGAGGAGGGTTATGGAGATGATCAGAGGGCTAGAGCACTTCTGCTCTGGAGACAGGCTGAGAGAATTGTTCAGGTTGTTCAGCCTGGAGAAGAGAAGGCTCCAGGGAGAGCTTAGAGCAACTTTCAGTACTTAAAAGGGCCTATAAGAAAGACAGTGACAAAATTTTTAGCGGGTTCTATAGTGACGGGACAAAGATGATGGTTTTAATTTGAAAGAGGGGAGATTTAGATACCAGGAAGAAATTTTTTTATGCTGAGAGTGGTGAGACACTGGCCCAGGTTATCCAGAGAAGCTGTGGCTGCCCCATCCCTGGAAGTGTTCAAGGGCAGGTTGGATGGGGCTGGGAGCAACCTGGTCTAGTGGGAAGTGCCCCTCCCCATGGCAGGGGGGTGGGATTACATGGTCTCCAAGGTCTCTTCCAACCCAAACCATTCTGTGGTCCTATGAATTAAACTCACATTTCCCCACCAAGACTTGAGATTAGGGAGAAGTGGCTTAGTAAATTGAAAGAAAAGTGAGATGTGTACTGTGTGCAGTTCTGGGCCCCTCACTATGAGAGGGATGTTGAGTTGCTGGACCGTGTCCAGAGAAGAGCTACCAGGCTGGTGAAAGGTCTGGAGAATAAGTGCTATGAGGAGAGGCTGAGGGAACTGGGATTGTTTAGTTTGAAGAAGAGGAGGCTGAGGGGTGACCTCATTGCTCTCTACAACTGCCTGAAAGGAGGTTGTAGGGAGGTGGGGGTTGCTCTCTTCTCTCCAGTTAATAATGACAGGATGAAATGGAATGGCCTGAAGTTGCACCAGGGGAGGTTCAGGCTGGATATTAGCAAGAATTTCTTTACTGAAAGAGTGGTTGGACAGTGGAACAGGCTGCCCAGGGAGGTGGTGGAGTCACCATCCCTGGAAGTGTTTAAAAGAAATATAGATGTGGTGCTTAGGGACATGATTTAAGCACTGAACGGGTAGATTAGGTTATGTTGTTGGAAAATTAGCAGAAAAATAGCTAGAAATATAGGAAGATGAAGGTGGGACGACAGAGCTGAGAGAAAGCTGCTCTGAGCAGGCTGGCAAGTGCTGTGATGGCTGTTTCAGGCTGCTGGGCAACATGATATTCCAGTTCAAGTCCTCTCTTCAGTCCTGTGTGTGCTGTAAGACAGAAAGTTCTCTATGGTCTTTTTAGGATGGGCATTTTAAAATAAAATATAGGGTATTTAAAATAAAAATCTAAAAGTTAGCCCTTAAAGTCAAATCCTATTTAATGAGGCAAATCCTGTATTTTTTTTTCATATAAAAACCACTAGATCAAAGTCAGCATTTTTTAAAAACAAGTGGTTTGATTAATGTTTTTTGGGTAGTGCTCAACACCACATTTTTTCTAGACATAAGATCAAAAAGCAGTTCACTGAAATATTTTCTCTTACATGGCATACATGTTTCAGAAGCATGGTGACTCCTGGAAAGCAGCATCTGGTCTCCCAACCCTCACAATGCCTTGAGAAATGACTTACATTTTATATTTCCTCTTCCAAGAGATTTTTACCAGTTGCAGTTAATCTACCAAAACTGAAGCTGGTCGTGATTTCTAGAACACATCTTACTTCTGAGTTGCTGCTGAGAGTGGGAAGTGGCTTCTAAGTCCACAGATCTTCAAAAGGAGTTTTTGAGAGCGTGCCCTGGGATCACTTTACTAAGCCAGTCTGTCTTCACAGACTTACTCTGCTCTTAAATATGATGATAGGAGCACTGATTCTGTAACTTAACCAGCAAGTTCAGATTTTAGTTAGCACTGAACCAGTTAAAAGAAAAACAAAGTATTTTATCTTTTTTAACCAACTAACTCCACTCAGGCCTAAATGATTATTTTTTCTTCAGAAATGGGCATTTTAATATGTCACTTTTCAGTTCCAGCTCAATAAACAACCATTTATTTACAATTTTAAAGCAATCTTCAGCCTAGTCAGGTAAGAATTATTTCAAAAGAATAAAAACATTTTCATTTCCCATCACTGCCAAAAATGAAAAGAACATGAGTTATGAGTCTTGCTGTGTTGTCTTAAGTTGATTACTATGGAATGATTAAAAAACTAGCTGTGCTGTCATAGCAGAAGAGTACATTATAAGTGTAATAACAGCTTAGGGATACAATCCATCAATGCCGTACTTGGGAGAAGAAAAAAAGTTGATCTATTTCTTTGGTCATCATTTTCAGCATATTAGATGACAAATAATTGTACATTCATCAATAACAATAGATTAAAGTTGAAATGATTTATTGCTATTACACTGCTGGTATGATGGAGCACTAGGTCACTCAAGCATTGATGGGGTCTGTATTTAATTTTCACGGGTCTCTTAGCAGAAATAATAGACAGAGAGGAAACCACCTGAAACAAGGTAGATCAAAGTTGGTGACAAGTGATTTGTGGGTTTGTTCTTCGGGAGTGGTGGGGCTGAAGGTGGCCACTCTCCTGCTTGGGGCTCTGAACCACTAAATCAGGAGGCTCCTCGCATCCTTGCTCAGCCCAGCAGCCTCAGAAGAAACCCTTGACTGCCATTCCTGAGGGGCAGGTCAGTTCATGAGGAGAAAACTCTAGTGAAACTTTTTTGATGTGAACATTTTTCTCTGAAGCATTTTTATCTGCTCTCAAAACAACACAGAAGGGAAATACTTTTCATAGATGTGAGTAGGACTTGAGTTCAAAAGATGGGGACCATTAATTTGGAGTGTTCTCTCAGCTTTTAAACTCAGTTATTTTTCTGTAGACTCTCTCCAAAGAAACTTTCTGGATGAATCTGGCAATACCTGTATTGTATCCCCTCCTGCACAGAGCACCTACCAGAATAGACCTGGTAAAAGCTTTCTTCTGAAGCATTGTTTGACCTGGAGTTCACCATTTCATCAGCACCCACGTAGGAATGGTTGGTGTTTGATGACTATGTGACAGTCCCTGATTGCCTGCCTGCTTGCACTGCTGCCTGCTACTGTGGCTGCTTTTCTGGAGTTACTGGCTCAAAAGTAGGCAAACAACTTGATTGCCTCTTCCTGAAGACCTCAGGGCTTCCAGTGTCCATCACTCAGTGAAAATGTGTAGAGGATAATTAATTTCTGGGTACCCCTCAGCTGCAGTTTTTTCAACAAAATAGTGAGACTTCAGTTGAGCAAAATTTATTAAGTTCTTAGATACTGATGTAATTTTCCTGAAACAGAGTCTGCCTAGAAGAAGGTGGGTTTTTTTAAGTCAGCTTAAGTTTAAAATCCTTTCTGGTAGCATACTGATTTTATGAGAAGGCAACTTTCATGGTTAAGATTAGAATGAAAGATGTTTAGGACGTTTCTCTGCATTTATGGTATCGAAGCCACCATTGAGCATAATGGAGGGAGAATGGACTATGAAGAGTCAAGATATCTCTTTCTCATTAGCCAATAATGTTTTTTGTAATGACTGAATTCCAAAATAATTATTAATGTACCATCTTAACATCTCAACGAAAGCAGAGAAAAGACAGAGGGAAGACCACTTGGTCTGATCCTAGAATGTTCTCACAGCTGGGAAGACCTCAGGAGTCCTCCCTCTGTGTATGCTGTGCTGCCCAGAACTTCAGGAGAGGTATGAAAAATGCTGTTAAAGTGGATTATAGTTAGAATATCTCTGAAGGACTCTAGAATATTTTTTTACTTATTTTTTACAACATTTATAAGCTTGTCTTGGTACTGTCAATGTTTTTATACATACTAGAGCTGAATTCAGCATTGGATGGCTGAGAAACAATCATAAAGAGTAGTAATAATAACTATCATAATAATCATCTAATGTACTAAGTTTCCCTAACTTTGGCAGATATATTGGCTGTCTGAATAATCTGTCAAATTGTGTTTATAATTTGTAAAATACCTGGCCATGCACTAATGAACTGGGATAATAGAAGTAGCCTCTGTTTCAAAGTAACAATTGAATCCACATGATTTTTCCAGCTAAAACTATGGAAATGAATTTCCACTCTGCTCCTCTGGGAGGCACAGACAGAATCTACACAAACTATTGCCCTTAAAAGTTAGAGTAAGTTTATGGGGACAGAAATATGTGGATTCGGACTACTTTGAAAACCCATACCTGCCAATAAGTTGCCAAAAGTAAGTGACATGAATAGCAAAACAGTTTTAATTTTCTGTCCAGTCAAATCTTAGTACTTCACACTCAATTTTACTTCCTCAGTAATCTAAATAATTTCCTACCTTGCTCATGATGAATGTCTTGCCAGTTCCTACTCAGTCCTTCCACTTTACACAACCTAATTAAAGAAAACATTCCATGATTGCCTATTTTTCCTCATGCATGACAACCTATTATTTTTTCTACCACCTGATTAGGGCTTTATTATCCTTGGATTTAGATTGATTTGCTGGGCACTTTAATAAAACACTACTTAGTTTGATTTAAAGGACTACAGGTTTCAGTCATTCATAGAATTACTCTTATAAGTAACTCACATTCCAAGTCCCATGTAGTCTCCAGGAAAAGGGATTCAAGGGTGCCATGATATGAGCCTAAAGAAATGAGAATCACAGGTGGTGTTCCAGTTGTGTCTGTCATTAATATTTCTGTTGTAAGCAGCCAGGAGAGGAGGTTTAGCAATATAATTTGTCAAGGGTGATAAATCTGTTTCATCATTTCTGTCAAGAATGGATCCCGTGTATTAAAACTACTATAAATATTTTCTCAAGATAAACCAAAACTTTCATATGATTAGGTAATAATACGTTTATGATGACAAATTACATTTACTGTGTGTTATCTGAAACACGAGACAAAATTAGGTAGCTAAAGTTCAAATGGATGGAGATCAGTTTTGATTTAAAATCAAAGGAATTTTATTAAGCAAATGAGATTTTCATCATTATTTTGTTATATCTAACATTCTCTTCTTTCAGAAATATTACTTATGGGCTTGGATGATGCTTTAAAAAAAAACAAACAAGGGAGCTTATATGGTAGGAGAATCATAGTCCAGTGAAGAAGTTCAGGAGTAGTTAAAAACCACAGTTATTCCTGTCACCCTTGTTGGTGGCTTTGAGTGTTGGGAATTTGAGGAGGGACCTGCAGGCTGCTGTCCCTGCCCCAGAGAGCCATGCTTTGAGGTCACTCTTGTCACACCTTATCTGACTAGTTCTGAGCACTCCTGCTCTCTTCCAGAGCACTTTCTGATGGTGGAAGATGCAGTTTTGCTGTGTCCCGACGACAGGCTGAGTTCAATGAAGCAGAAGGCAGTGGGTGAATATTGGCATGTCAAGGTTTGTTTTCAGAAAATGTATGTGTTTTCAGCTTTTGGTACTGGACAGGAAAGTTTTTGGCATCTTTCAATTACATAAAACTTTCTTACAGAAAAATGTCAGCAAGGTACCAAATATTCACAATTCATAGAATCCCAGACTGATTTGGGTTGGAAGAGACCTTAAATCTCTTCTCATTCCAACCCCCCTGCACGGGCAGGGACACCTCCCACTAGACCAGGTTGCTCCCAGCCCCATCCAACCTGCCCTTGAACACTTCCAGGGATGGGGCAGCCACAGCTTCTCTGGACAACCTGGGCCAGTGTCTCACCACCCACACAGCAAAGAATTTCTTCCTAACATCTGATCTAAATCTTGCTTCAGCTTGTAGATGTCACCTGTATGACACTTTGGCTTAGGCACCTGGTCCACTTCATGATATATTTAAAGTTAGGCCTGGCTTTCTGTCTTGCTCCACAGAAAATTTAATACTTGACACATAAGGTTTGTTATGAAAGTAATATTTTGCTGGCAAATTTGGTACAACGTAGATGTTCCTGTGTACCTGTGGCCCACTGCAGAGCAGCTTGTGTTGCAAAGCTGGTGTGTACCTGGCTCAGATGTGTTATACCAGCAGTGCTAACACACCTAGAGATGGACAACAGCTCTAACTACTTCAGATATGGAAAATCCGGGATCCAGTGCAGCATTTAGAAACTTGCTCAAAGGGAATAATGTGAAAAAACCTCATTTTGTACCCACATGCTGTGAAACTGCTTCATCCTCCTGGTGTGGAATTGCTCCAGCAATGGAACAGCATCCAGTGCTTACTGGAAAATGGGACAAAAGAAACTGTAGCCTTCTCTCTTCCCATGATATGTAAAGTATGTTTTCTGCTGTTTCTCATAATTTCTTCCTGAAGCAAATTGTTTTCTGTGCCAGAGGAGCCAGGTGTGTGTGGATGCACCTTACATTCCTGATCGTCCCAGTAAATGTTAACATAATTACCCACATTCTTAAATTTAATCACCTTTGCAGATGGAGAATAGAAAGAGCATCCCTGAAGGGGAAATAATTTTATCTCATGTTTGTTTTGTGTATTTCCCTGGTTTTGGGGCACCTTAAGAAGCGGAGAAGAATGGGTTTGTGTTTGCATGAAGTTGGGCTGCAGAGACTATTATACTGAAAATAAACAAAAGGATCATATAAAAGCCAAGTTGTAGTGCTAAAGAGACTTAATAGCTATAAACTGGTAGCTATTAACTTCTAATTACTCTCAAATAATTACTGAATAGAATAGTAAATGCTATTAGCTTACTTCAATATTCAACACAAAACATTGCTTCCAACAATAAATTGCTGTTTGTTCAGCTTTAATATAGACACATGTAAAACTGGGCCACTTCCTAAGCACCCTCAAGAAATCAAATTATTGACAGAGTTGTGTGGAGGGGACCTGTGTGCTGCACCCCCATACTCTGCTTGCATGGCAGTTAAACTACTAGGCCATGTACCATGGAAGGGAACTGGGACACTGAAAAAGAAACAAAATAAAACCAAATCAAAAGAGGAGGACAACAGGAGTCAGATGTGTAAGTATGGTTCTAATTCCAGGATTTGGGAGCACCAGCTCAGGTGTTGCACCTGCAGGGCTGTGATTTCACCTGCTGGCCAGCATCTCTGCTGGTGATTTTGGCTAAGTGCTAGGTATATAGAATCGTAGAATCAGAGCATGGTTTGGGTTGGAAGGGACTTTTCAAGGTCATCTGGTCCCACCCCCCTGCAGATGTCCCTCCAGGGACATCTTCAATTAGTTCAGGTTGCTCAGAGCCCTGTCCAACCTGACCTGGAGTGTCTCCAGGGATGGGGCATCTCCCACCTCTCTGGGCAACCTGTTCACGTATATTATCAGTGGGAGCTGATTAGTTTGTCCTGACTTAGTGTCCTAATTTATACTGTATCATCTCCTTTGGAGAGCTTGTACAAATCCCTGCCCTCTAGAACTGACCTGAGACATTTTTTTGTTTACTTTTAGGATTTGGGTTGGGGTTTTTTTGGTTTTTTGTTGTTTGATTTTTTGTTGTTGGTTTGGTTTGTTGTTTGGTTGGTTTTTTTGTGGGGGTTTTGTTGTTGTTGTTTTTGGTTTTTTCTTTGTTTTTCCCTGAAGGAGAAGGGTTAGGGTTTATCAGGAATAAAAGCCTACTCTACCTTTAGGGCTTCATGGAATATGCAGAAAAATGTACAACCCTTTGAAGTTCCCAAAGGGGACTCTATAAAAAAATATATTTTCCATCAAATGTCCAGTTCTAATATTCTCTTTCTTTATTTTCACTTCAGAGCCATGGAGCATGGTGCCATAACCATCAGAGAATGGAGAATCAAGTAAAAATCTTTTTTTTTTTTTTTAGATCTCTTTTTATGCTGCTTTAAATCTCTCTTTAAACATTGAGATTTCCCCTAGAACAGTGTTTCTGACCATTTCTCAGTTTGCCATCTGCCTCTAAAAGGTAAATTTCTCATACATTGCTGAATTCTCCCACTGTATAACTTGCTTACATCCCTCACTCTTTCCACTAACAGCCTCTTTGCTCTGTGTTTTCTGTTTTCACTTGCAACTAAAAGCATTGAGTCTGTTTTGATGGATCTGCTGTGCCAGCGTGGAGTGGTGTGGATGAAGGAGGATGGAGCACTGCAGCTTTATTGTATTAGTGGAATAGACAGGGGCAATTCGGAGATTATTTCTTTCTCCTTCTCCACTGTCATTCAAACCCTGGTCCTTCACCTCCTTGTCATGTAGTGGAAGTATATACCTGCAGCTCATGACCTTCCTGTTAGCCATGAATTTACATTTTATTCCTTTGCTTAAAGGTATTTTACTCTAGATTAAAAGGTGCTGCCATAAACCCTGATTGACCAAGCTTTGGGAGGCTCACACCTCATTTGTGGGGGGAAAAAGGACCTGTCGGGTATCTTTGCATGGCATGCCCAGGTGCATGTGTATCTTGCATGCTCAGTTACCCACCTCCAACCCCCAAATTCTTATTTTTATTCATGTAGGAGGATGGCCATGCTGGGAAGGGAAAAGGGGGGAGAGAAAAAGGAGTCCAGGAGCTCATTGCCAGCTCTTCTCAGTGTAGCCTTGTATGTGTCCAGCATGTCCAATCTTGTTTTCTTTGCTTTTGCCTAAGAGTAAGAATGGAAAACTTTTTGCTTTTCTGTTTGTAATAATGAAGCTTTCCTGATGTGGACAATTAATGGCTTTTTGTTCTTTGCAAATTTTCTAGGTGGTTCACTCAGCACAGCTGCAGCACCCACCAGCTTCCTGCCAAAGGCACCCCGGGGCATTCGTGAAGAGAATCAAGGAGGCTGGTACTTAACAGGGCTTTATTTAAGTTCACATTTCTTCCTATTTATTTTTTTTTTCTGTAATTTCAACTTGCTCAGAGAAGTTGAGCCAGAAGCAGGCCGAGCAGGAGGGTAGTCATGGCATGAGATGATGACTTGGGGACCTGCAGTTCTGCTGAGCCCAGGATGCTGCTATTCCTTTTAAGATCCTGAGATTTTTATCACAGGATTCAAAGTGTTGTTTTGGTTGTTTTTTTTTTTCAAGTATTGTTTATGATTGAAAGAATCCCAAAGAACCTTTTTTTGAAAGGTCCTTGCAGCAGACCGATTTTGGCCTCTAAAGCTATTTTAATAGTAGTCAGAGAGACCAAAATCTGCATTTAAACTTCATAAAATATTGTAAATTCATAAGCAAATCTTTCCTTCCTTCAGCTCTGGATAAATACACAGTTTCAGTTCTCAACCATTTTTAAACTTCATCGTTGGAGATAATCACCCAAATACATAACAACAACATCATACAAGTACAAGAAAATATGTCTGAAATTTCCTTTTTATTGTAACATAAGATAGTGCTACCAAAATCCCAAACTGAATTGCTTTTCAGTAGATAAGCATCAAAAAATACATTTCCTGCTTTCGGGGAAGGTGCAATAAGGTGCTATATCAGTGTAATAGTTCCAAGTGATATGCTCTAGTAGTATTTTGATGAATTACATGATTATAGCTAAAATGAACACTTTCATCATGCCTGAATTAATAATGGTGGTATGATTTGGCAAGTACTCCTGCAGTGTTCTTTAACTCATCACTTCAGAAGACAGAGTTTTAGAGCCCATCCTTTGTCTCGGGGAAACGCAGGGATCCTTTACGGTTTAAAAACACAAGAAGCAAGAGAAATGTGACAGTTTTAAAAGGCAAAAAAGAAACTACTGCATGCATACCTTCTCAAGCTCATCATGACTTAATTGGTTTATTTTTCACAGCCTCATTGCAAAGTCTAAGGCACCTAAGACTGCGTCAAACAGAAAAAGATCAGTATTTTTTTCATGTGAGAATAGGTTTGGTGTATTTCATTGCCAATGCTGTTCCCAAGTGATTGCAAAGGCCTTATGGGCCATCATTTTCTGTGAAACCATAGGGTTTACTTTCAAGCTTGGCTAATCAGTGTGTTCATTTCTGTATCTTCCACCTTAGTTAACATATGAACCAACCCATACCAGGAGTTGGGTTGTTGGAGTGAAGCTGTGTATTCCAGGGCCTGTTTCCAGGCTCCCCTGAGTGCTCCAACCATGTACATTGACATTTCCCACACCAGGACCTTCCATAATATGGTGAGTACGTGTGTTGGTGCAGCATTGAGAAAAACCTGCACCCCAATGCCATTATAATGTTATTTGGCAGGTAATAAATGGAGGGTCTCAGCCTTTATAGTTGTCATCTAGTGCCTGTAATGAGAATTAATTTGACTTGAAATAACAAGAACAGTAATAGTCAATCTGCTCTAGATGAGAAATGTAAACTTTTGCAGGTGATTGTGGAAAATGGTGATGCACAATGCATCAAAAAACATCTGGAACAGATGTTTCTGTAATTATGATACACTTGATGATCCTGCTCTGTTCACTGGCCTTTGCTGGTACCCTCAGAGCTGAGTGATGTTACTGGTGCACTGAACTGGAAGAGAGGACATACTGTCTGGGGCAAGACCTGTCCTCTCTGTTTTCCTAAGTGATTCCTGTTCATTGAATTTTTTGCTCTTGGTTAATTATTATCTCCTGTGTTTGTATCAAATAGTAATTTTGTGCCATGAACTATCTCAAGTCTGCTGATGCAGAAAGTCAAGCAGACATAAGCACACGATGATCTGAACTGTAGGAAAAGTAGTATGAGATGATATGGAACATCTTGTGGTGTTTAGTATAGTTACATACATATGTGTGTATATATATAAAATGATCTATGATATTGTGATCTATGCAGGAGTATAGAACTTTGCAGCTTTTTATTTAAATAATCTTATTGTTGAAGGTTTGATTTCTTGGTACCACAGCAGCTAAGCCAGGTAGATGTGTCCTGCTCCCTACAAGCCACCCCTTTGGAAATGTGTGCTTGGCAAAGTCTGGCTTCTGTCCCTTACCCTGGGCTGGGTAGCAAAGCATCATGCCAACTGCTGGTTGTATTTGTGGTCCACTGAAGCCAAGTAACTTAACTGGGGTTTGGTTTTGGGGTTTTTTTTAGGGTTTTTGTGTAGGATATATTAATTTTTTGACACTAATAGTCTAAAATCTGTTAATATCTTGTGTGTAGAGGCACGGCCCCAGTGTAGCTCCTGTTATAATGAAACAAATTGTAATTCTTAATGGGCTTCTCCCGTGGAAATACCAGCAATATAAATTACAATGTCACTAGAATAAGGGAGGGGAGGGGGGAGGGAGGGAAAGCCCTTTTTAGAAGCTTCAGGATGGTAATTTATAAATAAACTAAAACTAAGAAGCCGTAACAAAAAATCCTTATGAAATCTGACATTAATAGCCTCTACTTTTAATCTGATACAATAAATCTTGCAGCTATGGATCCACAACAGAAATAGCAGGAAGCAGGCCAAGCTGGAATAGGTATGGGGGAGTTGGAGACAAACATGCCCTTTCTTTAATTAAAAGTGTATGGTGATTTTCTGGTATTCCAAAGTCAACAAGTCATTCCTGCCAACTCGCTGCCCATCAATTTGATCCAAAGAAAGGTTTTTTTTTGGTTGGACTCATTGCCTAAAAGCAATCTGCATTGCCAGAGCTTCAAAATCCACATGTTCTTTGGAATTTTCAATATTCATTTTGAGAGCTAGTCTTCAGACCTCAGTGCTGTAATTACTTGGGAATCTCAGATTTCCATCTGTCTTGTGAACTGCATTGGTTTAAAAGGAAATCTGAAACTCCAATATTAATTATTTTTATAATAATATGGATTTTTGAAAGGTTTTTTGAATGGGAGCAAGGCTATTGTCAAAAATTTGTCCAGACAGAAGATATAGTGAGTTTCTGCAGTGAGGGGAGAGTGCAAGGTGTGGTGTCCCATGGCATGTGATGGCTGGAGGACAGGGTAGCATGTGGTCAGGTCATACATATGTTGCACAGCAGTTACAAGAACTGGGGTTTTTCATAGCCTCATGGTATTGCCAACACCCTGCATTCAAAGATCTCTAGCTGGCAATGAGAAAAATCATGGAATGATCTTAAAATTGTGATTAAAACCAGCACATGTTGGCCTCTTTGTTTGTCTGCTTGAAGGATACTCCTAAGGGTTTTGAGATTGAGACTGGTTTTCTCAGTTGTGACCAGGGGTCTGAGTTTCAGATTTAAATTTTCAGATACTGGCATTTTGTATAACTTACATTTTTTTAAGTCTTGTTAATGTATGAAATACACTTATAATTTTACCACCATTATGATAAGGAGCACTGAGAAATATACTGAAAGTTTTGTATTTCTATACTGTTCTTTGTCACTCTAAAAGGATTTGGATGGGAACATAAAGGTTTTTGCTGGGGATCTATTTTCACTTTCTTTTTTTTTTCCTCCAGAGAAAACCCTTACTGTGTCTGCAAGATGGATGAGTTGAATATTATGGTTGCTCCTTTAAGAAAATGCAAACACAAAGGCCCACATTTAAGCCCAGCTCCTCAGTTATCTCATGAATGGTGACTTAGATTAAGCAATTATCCCTTTAAACACTTTTAGGAGATAAAAAACAATATCCTGTTATATGCACAGGGTGTCCAGCACTTAATGGGTTAAGTGGAAGATAATTTTCAAAACTGAAGGCCAAAACCAAAATGATGTAAAAGTATTGTTTGTAGGACCAGTGAACAGAGTTACTCCTTGTGGTGGGTAGATCTTGGCTGGATGCCTGATGCCCACCAAGCTGCTCCATCACTCCCCTCCTCAGCTGGACAAGGGAGGAGAAAATTAGATGGAAAAAAACTTGTGGGTCAAGATAAAGGCAGTTTAGTAAAGCAAACACAAAGTCCAGACGTGGAAGCAAAGGAAAACAGGTTTATTCTTCCAGCTACCAATACACAGCACAGCACTATGGAGGCTGCTCTGGGGAAAAACAACTCCATCCCAGCCAGGTCCAAGACTCCTCAAAGCTGACAGAGACATCAGGACTTAGATTTGATAAATATTTATACATATTGAAATTTGAATTTATTGGGCAGATAAATACATGGATCTGATTCAGTGCCCTGACAGTAACTTAAAGATAATGGTTTTGAGCAAAGCTGGAGAGCAAAGACCTTCCTACCACGACCTTCAGAGGGAGCTGAACATATATAGTCATGGTAAAATTTGCCCTGAGACTTGCATGTGAAATTTTTGTTCAGGCAAACTGTGGTACTCTGTGTTTTTTCTCCATGTGGAGAGCTATTGCTTGGGGTCATGGGGCTGGTTTGTACTGCATCTAATGACATGTACTCCAAATAATCCTGAAAAACTTACTAGAAGAGAAATCTTACCTTCCCTTTGGGTATTTTCTGCATTGTAAATGGTATGAATATGCATGGAGTATGTACAGATGTCCTGTGTTGGACATGGTGCTGCTTGTTTTTAAAAATCTTTACCAGGGGAGCTGCGTGAAGGTTTTTTTTTTGCATATAATTTCTAACAACAGTAACAGAAAAGTGGCATAATCTCAAGTCTGTTCCTGAATCAGAGCAATCTGAGAAACCCACCAAGTCAGCTGGCTTGACTTGTGCTTTCTGGAAGGTGAAAACATCTGACCAAAATCATGTGAACTGAGGTTTAAGTGGAAAAAATGAAATGTCACCCTTTTCCAGAGCGCAGCCCTGCCAGGAGCAAGCCTTCCTCCATTGTTCTGCACTCGGCTGTAATTACCCATCTGATGGGTGAGCTCAGGGATGAACATCACAGTTCTGAAACCAGGGGCTACACATGCCAGGCCATGAGCCATCAGTGGACAGAGTGATAAAACATGCTCTTATTTTTTAGGTCACACAGATGCAGATCATCCTGAATATTTCTCTGAACAAACTGCTAATCACAACGTTGTTCAAAATCTGTCGCAAGTTTCCTCTGTGCTGTGTCTGAGGGGTGACCTCACTGCTCTCTACAACTACCTGAAAGGAGGTTGTAGGGAGGTGGGGGTTGCTCTCTTCTCTCCAGTGAATAATGGCAGGATGAGAGGAAATGGCCTGAAGTTGCCCCAGGGGAGGTTCAGGCTGGATATTAGCAAGACTTTCTTTACTGAAAGAGTGGTTGGACAGTGGAACAGGCTGCCCAGGGAGGTGGTGGAGTCACCATCCCTGGAAGTGTTTAAAAGAAATAGAGATGTGGTGCTTAGGGACATGATTTAAGCACTGAACGGGTAGATTAGGTTATGTTTGGTGGATTTGGGTTATGTTTGGTGGATTTGGGTTGTGGTTGGACTTAATGATGTTCAAGGTCCTTTCCAACCCGGATGATTCTGTGATTCTGTGATCTGATTATGGTATTTTTTTAAAAACAATACAAGCAATAATATGAAGCTCACTTACGAGGCCTGCATAAAATGGTGTATAACAACCAAGTACAGTAAATTAAACATGATACTCATTACATAAATACAATTATATTTATCAGCCTTTTATAACCACACAAAGCATTTACCAGTAAGAGTTGTTTTGGAGTAGATAATTCCCAATTAACTTTTACTACTTTATTTTTGCCAATTTAGTTAGATTTAATTTTTCAAATAAAAAGAAAAAAACAAAAGCTGTATCAAATGGCATCTCTAACTATTACACTGGAGATGAGATATAATTAAAATGTTATGTATATGGGATTGCAACTGATGGGAACCTCAGCTTAAACTCTTATTTTTGTCTTTATTTGATTGTTGCCTGAACTGCACAGATAACATGATTGAATTGCAGGATGGCTGTGTGCCCACAGTGCCAGCACCAGGGGCTTGGAGAAGAGAGGGGAGGTGAGAACTTGGAAGAAAAATTACCTGGAAAATCAAGCAGATTAAAGGCTGGCCTTAAGAGTGCTAAGGAATCCTGTGGGAAATCCTTCTCTGACCATACAGTTTTCCTCTACAAAGCTGCTTATGTCTGTAGGGTTGGGCATGAGGAATGGTGGACTTCCAGTAAAGGTGACTGGGGGATTGGGGCATCTCCCTGATGAGGAAAGGCTGAGAGAGCTGGGACTCTTCAGCCTGGAGAAGGGAAGGCTGAGGGGAGACCTTCTGAATGCCTACAAGTACCTAAGGGTGGGTGCAGGGAGGATGGAGCCAGACTCTGCTCAGTAGATCCCAGGGACAGGATGAGGGGCAAGGGGCACAAGCTGGAACATGGGAAGTTCCACGGAAATATGAGGAAAAGATTCTTTACTAGGAGGGTGACAGAGCCCTGGGAGAGCTGCCCAGAGGGGTTGTGGAGCCCCCTTCTCTGGAGGTATTCCAGACCCACCTGGGTGCAGTCCCGGGTAATGTGCTCTAGGGGATCCTGTTTTAGTGGGGGGTTAGACTAGATGATCTCTAGAGGTCCCTTCCAACTCTGACAATTCTGTGATTCCATGGGCCCAAGGTGAGAGTGGCAGTGACCTGTAGATGCCTTTCTGCACTGTTGATGTGAAGTGACTTGTGTGAATTGCTAAGCAGCCTGTTAATAAAATTTGTTGTCCACTGTCAGGTTTGGGACAATTTGTTCGACACCAGGAGATGTCACCATGTCTCAACCTGGGCAACAGTGCAGTGCACTGCTCAGAGAAGATTCCAGCTAAAATTGCCACCAAAATTCAAAGTTCCAGCCAAGCTGGGTCACTTGGATGAGGTGTCCTTCCCAGGGAGCTGAGTTTTTGAGGCTTTTTTCAGCTTCTGTTTTTCACACAGATGGTGGTGAGAGACAGAGTCTCTCTTGGGATGAGGAATACATGCAGAATCCATTGACAAAGACTCAGCACAATTTTGTTGTACTTTTTAAAGAAATCAAAGGAAAATGACGGAAAATTCTGAAGAAGTTTCTTACCTGCTTTTTGCTTTTCTGGTTTTTAGTAGTCTTGAGATGTAGGCCTTAAAATCTATAGTTGAGAGTATCAGATTTCACCATCAAAATCCTACTACAGATATGCCAAGTCTCGATTTCCCTGTCAGGAAACAATTCCCTACAGGAATGGTCTAATCAGTCTCCCAAAGAATCCCTGTCTTGGCAGGATTAAACGTGCTGATGGCTGCTCAAGGCCATGGGTGTGACTTGACAGATTTTGGTTTGGCTTTTGTCTTGGGGGTCAGGGGGGTCTCTGCACCCCAGGGACACTGGGTAGAGGCGCTCGGTGATTTTTCACAGCGGGAGGCGCGATGGAAACGCGCCGTATTATTGAACCCAACCTCTCCTAATTTCACCTGTCACTAATAATTAAAATGTAAATGCAGTGTTGCTAATTGTGTTCCAGACAATATGATTTTAAAATAAAATAAACGTGAACTCTGAGTGCTCGGCAGTGCCCTGAGACAAGAATTAATGCGTTTCAGCGGGAAAGGGGGTTTTGCTGATGGTAAATATCAGAGCTATCTTTCTACAGGCAAGGACAGCTACAGACCCACTGTTCATTACTTTGGATGTGTCACATTTGCTAGTATGACAAGATGTATTATGGAGGAGGAATTTTACAGATGGAGAGAAATATCCATGTAAGTTGTTTATTTTATTTTTTTCAATATTTTTTTCTTTTCCGTACTACCCTGTCCAACCTTGGGATAATGGAATTATTTTATGCCTTCTGCACTATCATCAGGCTTTGGATGGCTGCACAAAGGCCACTGGCAACAGAATAAGATGGCTGTAAAAAAATGCAAAAAATTGGGATGGAAAAAAAAAAAAAAAAAAGGTGCAACCAATAACTTGCCCTTAAATTTAAAAGGAACTAAATGAGGAACTTCTGGACAATTTATCTTGCTGTTTACAGATAACAAGTCACTTTGTTTTTATGTGCTCAGTCTAGTATTCCATAATTTATTTGAAAGAAGATGAGAAATAATGTAGATAAATGATGAAGTGTCAGGGTCTGACGCTCTTAAATGAAGCTATTATGGTCAAAGAGAAAACGTAAAACCTGCGGCTCATTATGAGAGCGTTCTACTTGTCAGTTAAGTGAAAAGGCCTGGAATGATTTCCAGTTTATTTGTCATTGCAGTTATTAAAGCTGTCTTTTTGGTGCCATGAAAATGAATTGAAGACTTTATTCGAAGTAAATTTGTACTAAAGCTTTCAGATGTATCTTATGTGAGTTCAGTGAGGCAAGAAAACAGCTTAAAAGCTGAAATATTACAAGAAGGCAACTACTGAAGTCCTGAAACACACAAGAATATAAAGTCTGAGGAAGTTACACAAATAAATGAAGTATTTCATCTCTTGGGAAATAAAGCTTAGTTTTACTATGCTTTACACTTAGACAAAGAAATCAGCCCTTGTTAGTGGCAGCAAAATATTGTCTTTCATGGACTTGTGCCTGGTGTTTACTTTTATATCAAGCTATTAATTTTGGGACAAGTTTATCAGAGACGTGGAGCTTCTCTGTCCCAGCATCTTTGGAAATACCATCTCTGAGTCCAAGAGTAGATGCTATATCCATGGCAAGATCAGGTTTTTATGGCTAATGCAGGTCAACAGCAGGACAAAATGATGTGTGGGAGACATGAGCTTGGTGAGACCAGCCCAGGAGGATCTGTATCCCTAATTGAATGACCAGTCTCCAAAACAGCACATCTGACTACAGGGAGTGGGAAACATAATTGACGTTTTTATCCTTCTTGAAATGCTCTCAAAATACTTCATGAACCTTGTGTAGCTTGGAGGATAGAGTAAAAATTTAGTCTGAAATCAAGTTAGCCCTGCTACCGAGGTGGTCGTTGACACTCAGTTTGTTGCAGCCCCTTCTTCAGATTGTTTCTACTGAGTTGTAAATCTTGAATTTATGTAGAGATGATGGATAGGTTTATTTTATTCTGGTTTGTCTATTGCTCTGGATTTCTTTTCCAGGAGTCATGTTCCCCACTCCTGTTTCATATTTGCCAAGACAAATCAATGTAGTTATACTGGGTCTGGACTGTCCAAAAGGAAATTAAAAGTCTTTTTTATTTTAAATTGAAAGCTGTAGGAGCACTAAACTGAATGCTTAACTCCAAGCTCCAGCAGTCTTACAGCAGTACAGCTGACACTTTATTGCAGATATTACAAATGTTATGACATGTCTTCAGGGTCAAGTTAAAAACAAAAAAGGTTCCACATTCTCATCAGAAGTGATCTGTCAGTTTTGTCATCAGATACTATAGCAGCCCTCAGTAGCAGTGTCACAGTCAAGGGTTTATCAGGCTCTGTAGTATATATATACACACATACTCTGATTTCCAGGGGTTTATATCTGCAATAAAAATTCCCTCTGGGCTAAAACTTGGCATTCCTAACCCAAAGGGATTTTTTTAATCGGGAAACAAAAAAGTATCAGTGAAGGTTTTCTTGAATGATAAGGGCACAAAAAAAAGAAATCTATTCTGCATTTTAAAAATACTTTCAATCTTTTAAACTGGCAGACTTCAAATATTTAAGCAGCCAACCCTCTTTACATAAGAGACCATTAAACAGGACAGTTCAGGAAGGGGATAGGTGGTGGTGGAGCAGACAAGTGCTTTGTGCTCATCGTAAGTTTAAGTGCCGAGCGTTTGATGAGATGTATAATTAGCCACACATTTCTAAAGCTCTTGGTGTCTCTTTCTATTGAAAGTGAGCATGAGGGAATTAGGGTGTCTGATGCACAAATATAAACTATTTCTTCCTCACCACCTTCTGGCATGGTCCTGCAGAACAGGGCTGATATGGCATAAACCACTCGGATCCA
Organism: Hemiprocne comata; assembly: GCA_020745705.1. Taxonomy (NCBI): domain Eukaryota; kingdom Metazoa; phylum Chordata; class Aves; order Apodiformes; family Apodidae; genus Hemiprocne; species Hemiprocne comata. The sequence goes on from CM036591.1 coordinate 3,163,797, forward strand.
GGCAGCCCTTCTGATCCCCATGTTACAGCGTCTCAGCATAGAAAGAGAGGGTTTCATTTCTTACAGCTGCTGGTCTGGCACTATTTTTTGCTCCCATTTTCATTATGGTAGCAACCAAAGCATGCAAAGGCAGGCAGGGACATTTAGAAGGACACGTGGAAAACAAAAAGAAATGCCCATGCAGATGGTGGTTACAGAAGGGATACAAGTACTGACCCAGTGTAGTGCTGGTTAAGACCATTAACCCTGACCTCACTTATCTCTAGGTGATGTTGTAGGGTTGTAGGGTTGGTCCTTGCATAACTGGGAGAAAATTATGAGAACTATATTAGATACAGAGATCTTTGCACTAAAAAGTCATGAAAGACCAACTACTTCATCACTTTAAAAATTCCATCCTTAAACCTCCACTTGGGTGTAAAAACCAGACTTTGTACGAGGGTTTGCACATGCTTTGTGGAACAGTGTGCTACCTACTAGAGGTACCATCTGCTCTTATTTGTAGTCTGGGGCTCAGGGACAGCAGTAACAAACAGGACAGAGTCTCCTGGGGTTGTCCATAAAATCCTGGTAAACCAGCAGAAGACAGGCACTGCTGTGTAACAGGAAGAGGGGAAACACAGCTACGCTGTAACTTTGCACCTTATTATATTGTAATTTATTCGACTTCCTAAAGGGAAAATAAAAGAATGTGAGTAAAGAAAACCAGCCCTGGGGGGGTTCTCTGCCATGTCCATGAGAAAATTGTCCTTAAAGAAATCTGCACGTTGTCCTTTAGCGCTGCTGTGGAGGCCAAGCTGTTTGGTCAAGGGGAAAGCACAACTAAGGTCTTCCATTGGAAGAGTATAAATGGGGTCTTCGAAGATCCTTCCTGTTCTCCAGATCTGAATTCAGTCTTGAGCACCATCCCTTAACCACCAGGAGCTGCTTCTGAGGGTCATCAAGGGACTAGTAGGGAATGTGATTGGTGTCAAGGATATTCTAGTTGTGGGGTGGGGTAATGAATACCTCCTTTTAATTAATTATTTATTTGTGTCTAATGAATATTTATTTGTTATCAAGAATTTAACTGCTTTCCTGGGAACACAACTTCTTTTCAGTTTTGACATCTCTATAGGGGGCAATGTGAACTTAGAGGACTCTGATCAGTCCAAGGCATGTGTGTTCCCAGGACCAACCAGCCCATACCAAAAGGTGTTGCAGAGTATCCCAGACAAGACCAGCTTGGAGGTCTCAGAAATAGATGCTTTCTACTTGCCAGTCTGCAAGGGTTACCACCTGGAGGTACCAAGATCCAAAATAAAGGCATTACTCAGGAGTTACTCAGTTGCTGTCTGGAAAGGGGCAATGTTGGGAAGACAACATTTAACACTGGGTGATCCTCTTTATCTCAGATAGCCAGGTGTGATCTGGATTTTTCAGTTTGTGTGATAGAATATTATTCTTGACGTTAAGCTGCGTAAAAGAAACCTTACAGGCTCAGTGTTCACAATATGGTTATTTTTTACATCTGCTTTTGTGTTTTTACAGAATGTCCTATTCTTAGTGCCTGGGCTCTGGAAATCCAGAGGAATCTAGTGAGAAGAAGAGACCCACCAGCCATCAACATGTTCCACAACATTGGTTCATCCACCCACACAGAATATTAGCAGTATTTGCAGGCACTGGGTGGGAGTGAGTTAAGTATACTGGTTTCACTGACCACTGTGACTTACTTCCTACCTGCCCTGTAGCACAAATTCCCCTCGTTTTGGGGAATTCCCATTAGATTTCTGGAAACATCTAGTATTACAGAATCACAGAATCGTAGGGGTTGGAAGGGACCACTGGAGATCATTGAGTCCAACCTCCCTGCCAGAGCAGGACCACCAGAATCTAGGGCAGGTCACACAGAGATGCATCCAGATGGGTCTTGAAATTCTCCAGAGAAGGAGACTCCACAACCTCTCCGGGCAGCCTGTCCCAGTGCTCTGTCACCCTCACAGTAATGAAGTTCTTCCTCATGTTGAGGTGGAACTTCCTGTGTTCCAGTTTGCATCCACTGCCCCTCATCCTATCACAGGGCACCACTGAAAAGAGATTGGCCCTTCCTTCTTGACACCCACCCTTCAGATATTGATAGACATTAATAAGATCCCTTCTCTGTCTTCTGTAGACTAAACAACCCCAGGTCTCTCAGCCTTTCCTCATTAAACAGGTGTTCCAGTCCCTTAATCATCCTCATAGCCCCTGTTGGACTCTCTCAAGTAAATCCCTGTCCCTCTTGAACTGGGGAGCCCAGAACTGGGACACAATACTCCAGGTGGGGTCTCACTAGGGCAGAGTAGAGGGGGAGGAGAGTCTCCCTCGAAATGCTGAACACACCCTTCTTAATGCATCCTGGGATACCATTGGCCTTCTTGGCCACAAGGGCACATTGCTGCCCCCTGGATAACTTCTTGTCCACTAGGATTCCAAGGTCCTTCTCCATGGAGCTGCTTTCTAGCAGGTCAGCTCCTGACCTGTACTGGTGCATGTTGTTATTCCTCTCCAGGTGCAGGACCCTACACTTATTCTTGTTGAACCTCCTTAGGTTCCTCTTTGCCCAGCTCTCCAGTCTGTCCAAACCCTGCTGAATGGCTGCACAGCCTTCTGGTGAATCAGCCAACCCTCCCAGTTTGGTATCCTCAGGGAACTTGCTGAGGACACACTCTGTCCCCTCATCCAGGTCGTTGATGAAGATGTTGAACAGGACTGGACCCAGCACTGATCCCTGGGGAAGTCCACTAGTTGCAGGTCTCCAGTTGGACTCTGAACCATTGATCACCCTGGGCCCTGCTGTTTAGTCCTTATTCCCTAGGTCTTTCTAAGAAGCTCAGTGTAAAGGATGTTACTGGAAGAAGATGGAGCCTATCAGAGTCACAGATGGTCACGTATTTAAAATCTACATTGCTTTTCTTTTTTGCTGTAGCAAATGTACAGTTTAGTACCATTCTGGGACATTTAAAAAACTTCCAGTGTCTGCATCAAGCAGACTAAGACTGATTGTGACAAGTTTGATGCCCTGGACTGGGACATAAGACTGATGAGATGCAAAAAGAAAGGATGGTCTCAAGGGAAGAAAATGGTTTCAGTAAAGGCCCATAAATGCAAATGTAAGTACTCTTTTTAGTAACTCTGGTCTATTATTACAGCCTAAAGGAAGCTAATTTAATTAATAATTAAGCTCCTCATCTTCAAGTTGCTCTCAGTATGAACTTTAGCATCAGAAATGGCCAGGGATTTATTTTATGATGCAGCTGCAAGTGAGAAAAGTCAGTATCATCAAAAAAGCCAAAACTTTTGCCAAAACCAGATGCTTATTTTGCAAAGTTTCACCAGGTCCAGTGTGCTGATCAAAGCCAGAGAGAAAGAGAGCAAAATCCACATTTAGAAATGGTATCAAATAGCCACCACAATTACTCTGAGCTTTAATGAGACATCATAGGGGTGATAATTATGTTTCAGACGAATTCCCTGGGCACCAAACTACTTATTGCTCATGGTGAGGTTTGGCAGTGTCTGCAATGGCACATGCTGTAATGTGGAGAAAAAAACCTGTGTCCATGTCCTTCCTGCTCCGTGGGTCCCACCTTGGGAGCATCCTGGACCAGCGCTGAGACCAGCATCCTGGGCAGTGCTGGATCCCAGCAGGATGCTGCTTCCCTTGGCAGCTGGGTTTTCCTGTGCCCTGGGCAAGTTGTTTATCCCCTTCGTGCTTCCTTTTATAGTCTGCAAAACTGCAGTGGTAATGGTTAACCTGCTGGGATTTTAGAGCTCGTAACCCAGAGAAGCATCAATAAAGTGCTCTGGATTTTCTGCGTGGAAACTGCTGCAGAAATGCAAAATATTCTTGATTTTCTTTTTTTTTTTTTACCCCTGCGTTTTCTTTTAGATTTAACAATTAAAGCTGTTAGGAATTGGTTTTGTGTTTTAGCCATGTTCCTGCTTTCTTCTCTTATGTTATCTGTTGTGTTGCTGCTCACGAGCTTTGTCAGCTTTCTCTGTAATCACTGATATTACTTGACTTCAAACCTCCTTGAATAGTTTACTCCATGTGGTAGCTGTAAGCCAGCAGAGCAGTTCTGTCTCACATCTCTGCATCGGGGGAAACACTTGTATCTTAAGAGTGCAGAAAGGGAAAAGATATTAATTTCTGAGGCTCGGGGGTGCTGCCCACCTAGGTGAATACTTTGGACTGTAAATCTAAAGCCATCGGTGAGGAAAAAGTGTTGACTTACTCTATTTTATTTATTATTATTATTATTATACAGATAAGCTCTAAAAGATGCGTATACCTTGTGATTTTCAGGCTTTTTTGCTGGATGGGGTGCTTAAAGTCTTGCTCATTGTTGAAGAGGAAAGTGATCCAACAGTTCAGTAAAGGAATAATAACATGGGTAGCTTGTGAAAATGGTTTGCTAGAAAATGGGGATAAAATTACGATGCTGATCATCTGTCTTTGCAGGCATTATTTTACAAACTTCAGTAAGAAAAAAAAATAAATTGTTATTTGGTGAAATCTTGAGCTGAATGTACTGAATTCAGCTGTGATTTCCCTTGAAAGGATAGAGGGTCAGCCACGGAGGGGAAAGTAACACTCTGGGAGTCTGAGAAACTGTGAAAGCATAGTTTGGATGATTATTTTTCTATCCAGAATACCTGGGGTCATTCTGGATGTGGCCTTGCAGCCTAATTGTTAGTGCAGGCTTGGGTTTGGGGGGGCTTTGTCTGCTTCAGCCAGCTTTGAACACCCTGGTGGGGGTTTTTCAGGGAGCAGGGTGAGGAAGCTGCCCTTTCCTAGGACAGTCTCCTCAGCCTCTCCACCATCTGCTCTTTCTTAGACCTGCTTTCTGCTTCAGCCTTTCATACCAAATGCCTTCCATGTGCACTCAGGTATCATTAAAAATAAAAGTGCTATTTAAGAATTTCTTCAAAATCTGCAAAGTTCTTTTTTCTGTGATTTTTTTCTTTGCTTTGAAAACTTAGTAAAATAGGTAGCATAATCTGGCTGCATCTCTGTCCCAGTAAAATATTTTTATAATGTAAAAATGCAATAATTTTCCAAAGTCTAGAAAGCTCTAAGACTAAATTTAATTTGACAAGCAAAGTTTCAAGACAGAATGCATCTAAAATGTCATTTTCTCACGACAGCACTTCCACATAGAAGGGGATTTGCATCATGATAATGTGCAGATAACCTTGTGAAGTAGGTAAATGGTCTCATTAGTGATTTCATGTAAAAATTCAGTGTGATTTTCACGCACTGAACAGTGCTCCAGTGGTGCTCACTGCCCTAAAATATGCAAAATTGATGGGGTGAACTTCAGTAAAAACAGTTCCAGGGACATCCAAGCTGCAAAGACAGAAATGAGTTAAAGATAAAAATCTGTGACATTTGACTGTTCTTTTTTTCCTGCCTGATTTATCTGTAATTCAGCCTGCTTAACTTAAATACAGATACCAGAGCTGGAGTATTTGTTAAAGCACTAAGCCGACAAGTACAGAGCACCGGCCATTATTTCTGTTGGAGAGGCAGAGGTTTGAGCCATTCATTTTGTAGCCAGACACTCAGCACCACAATTCCTTGAATTCCCAAAGCTTTTCATATGGCTTCCTCAAGGACAGCTATCATGTCTTAGCTGCTGTGGTGACAGATGGGATACAACGTGTCATGTGATGGATAACGCTGGAGCCACAGTACTTAATCCTTCTAATACTAATAGCTGCATTATCATAGAGATTTATGAGAATGTCAGTTCCAAGTTCCCAGTTCCATTCATGGGTTTTTAAAACTTCAGCTGCAAAAAACATGCATCCATCCCATTAATTCTAATTATCATGGTTCATCTTCTCAGCAGTTTTGTACTCCGGAACCTTTCAGTGCAAATTAACGTACCAAAAAAGTGTATTAATTAATATTTGTAGCTTTTAATTTCTGCAAGAGTGTTGTCTGGAAGCAGCTGGCAGTACAGGGCCGCTGCTATTGAATCTTTGCCAAACAAGTGCAGATGTAATTTTGTTATCTCTTGCTTAGTCATTTACGCAAATTAATTTGAACAATTAGCCTTTTACTGGTCCTTCATGAATCATGCAAAAGGGATCTGCCAAAAAATTGCTAGTTGACAGGAAAGAATTGGTTAACATTGTAAATCTTGCAAAAAGGTATTACTGTGTTTGGGAGAAAGTACAACTTCAGGAAAAAAAGAAGTGATATGTTTTTTGTGTGTGCCTTACACATTTCACTGTACACATTGATTATTGTTGGAGAAAAATAAATTTTAAAAGAAAAGTGAGTAGCAGAAATTTGCTAGCTTTGTTTTGGATGAATGCTAAAAAAGTTAAGTTTCTTCTCTAAATATTGTCTTGTCTTCACTGCTTACAAAGCTGTGATGGATTTCTTTTGAGAGGGATCTGTGGTGAGGTTGGGCACTCCAAACGAGAAGATTTGCTCATTATCTGAAAAAGCCACCCAAATCTTTAATTTCTTTAGACACCATTCCAAAGGCAGTCGGTTTTCTTCCCCAAATGTCTCTTCTCTTAGGAAAACAGGCTTCCACATACACACCACAGCCTTGACCTAAGGAGATGTTGGGGTTTGCCCTCAGGTACTACCCAACGTGTATGAGCTGAAACTTCTATTTAACTGATGTTGAGAATGCCAACTCCTATGTGAAGGCTAGGTTTGAATGACAGTAGCCTCAGATGTTTCAGGGAATTGTATCGTTGCTCTTTTCTTAAATGTCAAACTTATTTTTGGTCAGATAAGCCAGATAATCAAGTTCACAAGGAAACGGTGCATACCAGGGTCTTTGAATAATGCTGCAAATGAAAATCTATCTCATTTGCTGTTATGGTAGAGTAAGCTCTCCCTCTTTTATTTTTTTTCCCCCTCAAAATTCTTTTATGTCCTTTTGGTTTTAATTGTGTTGCACAAATATGAGCTTTGGGATGGATACTCCTCCATGTAACTGGTGGCTTTTGTGATACAACCACGGCATCACTGCCAAGTTAATTGTCACCTGCCCCTTCAATTTCACTGCTGAGACACTTCTTGACATTGTGCAATCTAAGTGGAAGTGCTGTAATGTTATCTGGTCAAAAATAAAATAAATCCTTGCCTAATGATCAATTGCATTCAGAACCAAGTGCATTGGAATGATCTTCCTGATAGATTTAAGTAAAATCTCACCATTTTGCCCAGCCACTTCTCACCCATCTCAACATGAACAGGTAAAGCTCTTGGGACTTGCTGGGGCACTAACAGGACTTTGGATCCTCTTTTGCCAGAGCGTTTCCTGAAGCGTTGGCTGTAGCTGGGGGAATAACTTTGGAATTAAATCCTTGTTTTGTGGAAATCACACTCAGGCTCAAACAAATCCCGACTCATTAGCTGAGCCAGACAGAACCGTGCAAATTCCACCACTGTGACAGAGCAAGGTATGGGTCCCTTTCCCTCTCATTGTTTTTTTCCAGGCTGCGATTTCCCAGTCTGTATTATTTCCATTTGTCCATTTGACTGCAGAGAGAAGAGACCAGATGTTGTGTGACAAATCATAGCTATTTGCAATCTGTTGGAATTCTTATAAATTGTACCGGGGATCATTTTCTGATAACTGATCCTGCAATCACTTGTGCACGTGCATCACTTAGAGCCCAAGATGCCCTATTGAAGACTGTGGATCCATTCAGATGCTGAAATTAAGTCCACATCATGCACATTTGTGCAAATGTTTGTGTTGTGAACTATACTGAGATTGTTTAGAACTCGCCTGTCAGATTCCCCATTGCATTAATTTACATGCAGTGAAATCCCATGTTGTTATTACACTGTAAAACTTGAAGTCAGTTCATGTTATTTTATTATAATAGGAGGTGTATGGCTCAAAATTTGGCTGAAGTTTATCCTGCAGCTGAGAAATCCAGTTCTGTTTACTGATTTATAATTTGCAACAAACAGTTCTTTCAGTAAAGTGCATCCGACACAAGCCTGTTATCTATCTGTTTTTAGGGTCTGTGGCTAATCAAGGACGTGGTCTCTCACTGACACACTGAGAAGAATGAAGTTAGTTCCTCTGTAATTGAAAGTATCAGTAGTAAACTTGGCCAGAGCTTGATTAATGGTATATTAAAATCAGAGTCTTCGTGGTGAGTGCTGGATAAGGAGTTTTGGGCAAATTACTTGGTTACTGGGAAACCTTTAAATTTTAATCATGGAGACACTTCAGCATCATTAGGAACTGAAAAAGACAATGGGCACTGTGAGGAAGTTATATGAATTGATGTGCTTTTCAATCTCTTCTTCTGGGGAGATATTGAGTGATGCATGGGCTGCAATCGAGAATCCTCTTGCTCCCCATGCCTTTGATTGCTGTTGTTATAATTTAATATTATACAGTTCTTTATGATCATGGAAATCAGATGAGTTAGTGGCAAGAGATGGAAGGTTTTAGTATAAGAAAAAATAACTTCACATCCTCCTTTCTCTGTGCTGTTTCACTGGATATCAAAATGGAGGGACACTGTTACTTCTATTTCAAACTAGTGGAAATAGAGAAACATGATCCTTTACCCTCATGTTTATTGTTTAATGTGATAATAACATTATGAATCTCAAAACATACATTTACACATCATTCTGAAAACCATTTGTGTATAGTGAGCACATCTATATCTGTATATAGGTGCATGTGTGTAATATTTATGATGTGTCATTATATATAGAGATATGAAGTCCTGTAATAGCTCTTTATGAGGATACATATGGAATGTAGACATCTCTCCTGGGTGACAGATCCAATTCAAACAAGTGCTAATAAAACTGATACACTCAACTCCTGCAGTCACAGCTTTTGTTTCTGCCTGGGATCTCCAAGCAGCTGAAAAGATGTCAGGCTCTCCAGTGTCATCAAATAGGCTAGAAAAAATACTCAACATATTTAAAGTGACAGCACGGGCTATCAAATTCAGTCCCCAGCTTTTCCAGGCAGGCATTCGATGGAATTGGGTTCATAAAGTGACCACTCTAATTTAAAGTCAAGTCATTTTTTTGCCTCCACTACTACAGGAGAACCTCTCTCCTGTCTGAAGATGTCACTTAAACATAGACTTCTAGTAGTCCAGATTTATCTGTAGCCAGTGAATGCCTGTTTATATTTGTGCCAACATTGTCTAGTGATTTAAAATAGTCTTAAGCCCAGCTTTTATTCACTTTAGTGGGCTAAATAAATGTCTTTGTTTCATTCTTATCCCTGAGGAGAGGTTGGGCTTTTGCCCGAGTATCCCTTTTGCATGTTTTGGTGAATTTTCCTCCTTTATCTGAACAATCTGAATTACTAGGTAATCCCAACATGGTGCTAGCATGAGCTTGTACAAAAGTATGAATATGTTCCTATTTTTAATGAGAACATTATTCTTTCTCTATCCTAATATGTACCCAATGTGTGTGTTCAGGGGTGCGTTGTATCGATGGCTTATAGTCAGCATATTGTGAAACCTTTGCCTTCCTCTTCCATTTCCAAGCAATAGGTTCAAGCTGTCAGCAAAAATACTGATTATTTACCCCTAAATTCCTGAACTTGTGGTTTTGTATTACTAAATGTTTTCCTACTTCTGTCATTGCAGTCCCCAGATAATTTCATTTACCTGTAGCCTGATATTCCTTTGGGCTGGCAATTCCATCCAAAGTCATGTCATGAAAAAAATTTAATTGGTATACTAGCATTCTCTGTCAAATTAATTATCAGAATTGTTAAATAAGATTGGCTCTGACACCTAGGCAAAGTGGGATTAAAAGCAATTTGTCCAAAGTCACATTGGAGATGGTCTCAATCCCAGTGTGTTCTTTATATTAGAGAAGTGTTCATTTTCTTTCTAAAGGAAGATTTACTAGGAAACGTGTACTAGAAAACTGTAAGTTGGGAAAAAGGTTTCTTTCTAGCAAAGACAGAGCTTGCTGCAACAAAACTATTTGCAGAAAAAAACCTTCTTGCAACATGCATCAATTACTAGAGGAGAAGCTTGTGGGGTTTAGGCTGGAGTTTCAGCTCACACCAAATGAAAACTCTCAGCTTGTTTTGCTGGCCAAATATTCAGTGCATAAGGCATTTGTATAGGATGCAGGAATCATAAATCCAAGCTGTTGGCCTCCAGAAGGCCCAGGAACAATCTACAGGGAGGTCTTTCCCTGTGGCTGTCCTATTCACCAGATCACTTGGTTTCTAGCTGATGCAGATCAGAAACATTTTTGAAACAAAGAAAGTTTTCATGGAGCAGAAAACACCGTTCCATCCCAAACCCCCGCAGGCTGGAGCCTGAATTCTGGCCACAGAAGAGAAAATGCCAGACCAAAAAGTGAATGGAAGAAACATACCCTGGCAGGGTGATGGTGAGTTGAGCTTTTTTTTTTTTTCTTTTAATATATGATGTGTACTTAGGAATTGAGAATATTAGAACAAGTCCTAAGGGGGTATAGATTTAATGGAAGGGGATGAAGTTGTTGTGGAAACAGACTGTTTATTAAATTTTCTCATTCAGATGTTTATTATATGATTTATGATGACTTAAGCTTATTATGTGTCCCTTTTTAATTTGTCACATAATGATTTTACATATGTATACAGCCACGCTGTGTGTGAATTCATATATTCAGAACAGAAAAAATGCTTGAAGAAGCCACTTGCTCAACTGATCTACATTCGCCTACAGTGCAACCCTTTAGTTTCAACCAGTATCAGGTCATTTCATATACAAATGTTGCTATAGAACATAAATATATGGTGTGTGCAATGCATATTTCAGAGACATTCTTGATGTAAAAGATTTTAAAAGCAGCACTGTATAGTATTACATAGATTTTTGTGGATACATATAAAATGTGTCTTGTCTAATGTAGTTTAGATTTACCTTATCAGCCTGGCTGAAGAGTGCTCTGTGTGTAATAGGCTTGGATTATTTATTAGGCTCAGACTGTTAATGTGGAAAGATGTATGAAAAGTAGCAAAGAGAGTCTGTGCAGCGTTTCCAAAGTGCAGTAAAGAGCTGAAAGGCTTTAATGGCCTTTGCAGCCCTCTGCATGGCTGAGCCTGGAGGACACCTGGAGATTAGGACGTGTCTAACCACTGGCATGTGCTTGGCAGCTCCATCTTGAAGCCTCCCAGGCTGTGTCCCACCCCAGTGTGTCCCTGAGCCGTGTCTGACTCCAGCCCAGCACAGGCAGGGCCCAGGGGATGTTTTTAGGTGTTGGGACCCCAGGTTGCTGGTGTTTGAGGGATGCTGGGCAGCCAAAGGCAAGCTCTGAACTTCTGCCAGATGGTAAGGGGCAAGGCTCGAAAAGGGCCTGTTCATGGCATTACACCAATTCACTTCTTAAAACTATATCTTTTAAATATTTATGGCAATTTATAGACTGAAGGTAATTTTTTTCTTTTATATTTTCTTTGCTTTTTATGTTTTTCTGTGCTTTTCTTTGCCTTCTCTCTTCTCTTTCTCTTTCTCCTTCTCCTTCTCCTTCTCCTCCTCCTCTTCTTTTCTCTTCTCATCTCCTCTCTTTCTCTCTTTTTATTTATATCTCCCTTAATTTCTTTCTGTTTCTTTGTCACCACATCACTGGGAGTGGAGAAAAAATCAGGAAAAGATTCTGATTAAGGATCTGTCATAAATTAATGAACAAAAGTGCAATCCTAGCACTTCATGCTAGAGTGGAACATTTTAAAAAATCATGAAGTGAAACATAAGAACACTAGAAAAGTTTGGATTGGGGGATAAGAATTATTTGGAAGACTGTGTGCTAATCACCAGCAAATGTAAGGATGGGTTAGGTTGATAGGGCAGTGAATGACTCGTATTTTTTATATTGGAGGTTTTCAATCAGCATTTTCTGAACATGGTTTCTCATTATGATAATGATGATGGGATTAATTATCACCATGAGAACAAGTGCTAATGGCACTTTGAACTGTATTTGTCACCATATGACACAGACTATTACTTGTTTTTACATTCTCCAGGACATGTGTGCATGGAGAGGTGCTGACTTTCTCACCAACCAAAGGGCTAGCTGGTGAGGAGATGGCAAGGGAGGACTGACCCTGCTGCCCTTGAGGGGTCCTTACCTGGTTGTATTATGGTATCATTAGGAAAATAATTTAAATTAGTCCCTGGGATTAACATTCAGCTGCGGCGAATACTTGAAACATAATGTCTTTGTGGAAGTATGTGATTACCTTCTAAGAAATAATATTTTTGCATAAGTCACATTTCCAAAGGCCATTTGCAAAACTCTTGTCAAATTAAGAAAGCTTATTTTAGCAAGTGCTGGAGAGGCAACATAAACCAGAATGGTGGGCAAAGCAAGGCAAGCTCATGTGGCTGCAGCGAGGCAGCACACTTCTCAGCACTGGCAATAAATCCACCAGTCTCAAACTGTTTCCCTGCCACAGAAGCAGGTTGGGGTGGACTGGCTAGAGGAGAAGGCAGGTTAAACACTGACTATGTTGTGTTTTCCATCTGTGACCTGCATCTGATGAGTGTTTTAGAGAAGCATTTAAACAGAAAGTGAAAATATATGGAAGTTAGAATCACAGAATCACTTAGGTTGGAAAAGACCTTTAAGGCCATCGAGTCCAACCATTAACCCTACTCTCCCAAGTCCAGCACTGAGTCATGTCTCCAGTCACCACATCCAGACAACTTTTAAACACATCCAGGGATGGTGACTCAACCACCTCCCAGGGCAGCCTGTTCCAATGCCTGACAACCCTTTCAGTGAAAAAGTTCTTCCTAATGTCTAGTCTAAACCTCCCTGGTGCAGCCTGAGGCCGTTTCCTTTTGTTCTATCACCAGTTACTTGTGAGAAGAGACCAGTAAGTTTCTAAATTATTGGGAATTAGAAATTCCTGATGTGATCTTGCTTTCACATGGGACACCTGCCTTCACAACCAAACTGTTCCTAAACCACAGCCATAACATATGGCTAACTCTGAGAAGAGCTAACTTCCCATTCTCCTGTACATACCTGATGAATTTGCAGACAAAAAAGAAAAAGAAATACCACTTGAAATTTGTTCTCTGTACAGTTTTATCTTCTATCTCTTATTTATGTGAATATCAGAAAGATTTTTTATTTTTCTTTCTCTGAGGACTTACCAGGACAATTTGTTTTTCATATGAATGGTTACCCATATGTGCTCCTAAACTCTCCTTGCAATTAAATTTATTCCAGGGATGTGTAAGTGGCTTCTGGTGCTATTTGGTATCTCTTCCTATACTAACTAATTAATGTATAACTGACATACACATACTCAGCTTTCATAATGTTATCCAATTAATAAGCTATAACCACCTCAGTAAATGAAAATTAAATGCCTACTTACAACAGTAAGTTTCAAACCCTCCTGCCTAGAGACTTTCCATTGATTGATTCATTAAATATTGCATTGTCATATGAAGATGAGTGGAAAAGAACCTTGTGAGCAGCTTTGCCTTTTGTTTGAAATATAAAATATTTCAAACACTGGCCCTGGCTGCCCAGGAAGGTGGTTGAATCACCATCTCTGGAGGTGTTTAAAAGCCATGTAGATGTGGTGCTGAGGGACATGGTTTAGCACCGGACTTGATAGAGTTGGGTTCATGGTTGGACTCAATGATCTTAAAGGTCCTTTCCAACCAGAACGATTCTGTGTTCTGTGAAAGTTTTACACCATTTTTTCACTGAAGAAGTAAAAACTCTACATAGTGTTTCAGGTAAGCAGTAGACACTGTCCACATCAGCCATCTGCTGGGACCCTGCCTGACCACCAGCTATAGGCAGAGATGGGCTGTCCTCCAGGCAGGACTGGGATAGGGGGAAGAGGGATGTCAAGGCAATATATCACTTCCTGAATTTATGAGCCCATTTTGCAGATAATTTATGCTCCTGCTGGAACTACCCAAAATCCTGCTGGTGATTTCATAAAAGGTACCGGGAGCTTGATGAAGGGTGAAGAAATAAAGTATCTCCAAGAGGTTGGAAGAGAAGGAGGACAGCCTTCTTTTGCAAAGGCCTCTGGAGGAGAAACTTAAGCACTTAATGCTGAAGCAAAATCCCAAAGTCCTGCTTTTCCAGTGGACCTCCCAGTCAGCAATGTCAGAATGACACGACAATCCTCAATTTTAGGTCACAGATGAAAGTTCAACGGAAGAAGCAGGTTTCAAACTATTCCTTTCAGGGTGAAGCTTTCCATCCCAGCTATACTAGACTGTTTTGGCTTCCTTCCTGAGACTTAATAAAAAATGTACTTGTTATTTATGTTTAACAAAGATGTAGTTTTCTAGTGCAATGAAACCACTCTCTGGAGAGATATACATATTCAGTACTGTATTATTTCTTAGAAATACATTTCTCCCAAACTTCCAGACATCCAGCCAGCTTCCCTACATAAGCACTACATTTGTTTGCTATTCCAGTATTTCCCATGTGTCCCAATTCACATTTTTGCCATTTTATACTCATTAAACTCTAGCAGACGTTGCACAGAGTGCTGATTGCACGAAGGTACCTTGAGCAACGAAGGCCAAATTTACAGGGTGATTAGTTCATGGAGTTGTAGGTGGGTAAGTGAAGGAATGGGAGGGATTGAGAAGGCAGATGGTTGAGGTAATATCTTACTTCTGTAACATAAATGGTTTTATGCAGAAAATGAGAAAGAATCACAATGATAGAACTACATTTATTTACCTCTCAAAAGTAAGAAGTTAGAAAATATTTACAGATTTTTTTATTACTCTGGTCTCCAGTATTTCCTTGATTTGGCATTTATTTGTAGTGTACTCTCTACCTTCAGTATTTTTGCCTGGTGTTGAAGGCTGTTCATTGTGAAATAGAATAAAATCATAGAAATACAAAATGTAAGTTGCATTTCAGGTCGGGGTGAGCCTATGCTTATTGTGAACTTTTGTATAATAAAATCAGTTGTTCCTGAGCTTACTTCTACATTAAGGAACTTTTGGCTGTAAAAAAGAAAAAAAGCTATTCTATGGACAAGAATCTCACACAATGATTATTTTTTCACTTTACTGTGAAACTCTATTTTTTTGTCACTGCGTTAACCTGAAAAAGATTAAGTTATATCTTTGTTTCCCTTTAAACTTTTCCAAATCATTCCTTTTTAACTCATTCCTCTAATAGTCTGTTTTAAGCAACAGCTCTGACAGCAAAACCTATGAGGGTTTTCAAATTCAATAACCAAGACTGGAAAGAAGGCATCCCTCATTGCAACTTCAGCTGAGTAACTGCAGATCCTTAACATTACCCTCTACACTGGAGGTCTTCAAAGTCATCAATCTGTTGGCAATATGCTGACAGCTTGGAGTGGTTCTGCAGTGTCTAAAATGTGCTGTGCTGCTCAACAACTCTGGTGTTCTTAGATCACTTTGAAAGAGATGCCTCACGAGGAGAAAGGTTGAGCACTTGGTTCCTGCAGCACCTCATGTGGGTGTTATATAGCACTTGCCCACATGGTCCCAACATGCTATGGGCCAGAGACCTGCACTCAGATGGAAATGACACAATCCTGGTCCACCTCTCCAAGGTCAGGAGGTGCTAGGTGGGAGGATGAAACTGCAAGTGCACTGGGCACCAGGAATGAAATGGAAATAATATGTAGAATTCTTGTCTCCAAACCTGTGCATCCACTTTCTGATCCTCCTACACCCCAAGAACACTTTCAGCATTTTCATTTTTCCGATGAGGAAATATTTTGAGTTGGTTTAAAACAGTTGCTACATGGATTGTCCCTGGGTCTTGTACTGGTCATAGCTGAGCTGCATGTCTTCAGCTTTACCGTTTGCCTTCCAGGTCTGCCTTTCCCTCCCTCCTGAGCTGCTTTTTGCTAAACTCCCAGAGCATCTGTGGAGATACAGGGTTTTCTTTGGAATAAAAAGTTTCCATATTTTTCAGTTGGAACAGTCTCTCTTTTGTTGTTTTGCTAAAACAGGTTTTAACAGTTCTCTTAATTACAATAACTTCCTCAGTTATAATAAAGAAAATTTTTTTATTTTTACTTTTTTTTCTATCTCCTTTGCCTTTGAGGTCTTTGTGTTTAGTTTGTCTTTGGTCATCAAATGTCCTTTTATTTCAAGTCTCCTTATACCCACGCTCTGCTCCAGCAAACCCACATACACATTATGGGGCAAATTCTGACTGCCTTAGGATTTCCAGTCAGTTAGATTTCCTGTGCATAAGACAAGGATGGTTTTGCGTCCTCTGCATAAGGTCACAGGGATGCTGAGTGGTTCTGATAAGTTAATACTATTCTCCAGCTCAGTGGATCTTCTCCACCAGAAGCTACAATGTGTAAGTGACACACTTGCACTGCAGGAATACTGGTTCTGACCCCAAGTCTCCAGTGTATTAGTGGCTTTGCTGCAATACCTTTGGGCAAAGCCAGCCAACCGTATCACAAACAACTTGCTCTAAGACTGGAGCACATACTGTTTACTGTATAATCCTCTCTAATGCTCTATTTTTATTTTCTTTTCTTGAGGAAAGATTAAAGAACAAAATTACACTGGAACTGGTGGAGGCATGATCCATGCCCTCTTGATTATATGGAAACATTAAAATATCATCAGCATGTTAATTTTATCAACTGAACTGTATGAGATTTATTCATATCTTTTATCTATTACATTAGTCTGGAAATACAATTTATTCTGATGGTGGGAATGTCAGACAGAGAGACCAAAACCATCTGGACTTCTTAATATGAAACAAATTTTCTAGGATGTAGATTGCCACTTTAAAATTAATTCTGCTAATAAGGAGGCAGAAATTTCATAGCCTATTGATCTTTCAAAATAGGACCCCAGCCTTTTATTGGATTAAAACAGGTAGATGCAAGGAAGGTTCCTTTGAAGATTTGTAGTTCCTATGTCTTCTGTTACATATTTGAATATCAAATACAATAGATTATTTTAATGTCCTAATACAAAATACACAATAGCAGATAAAGCTCAGCCATCACAAACTACAGGATTAATAAAAATCAATGAAAATGATTCTAGAAAAACAACATATCTTAGACATTTCCCACATCTGCATTGGTGGATTTTCTTTCTAAACATGTAAAATCAATATTAATTAAAACCAACCATAGAAAAAACCCTTGAAAGACAGTTTTCATTTTAAAAATATATTGTATTACATGGGCTAGATGATCACAGAACCTTTTGAGCCATGGAGGAGCATGAGTGACATTTCCCCTTGGTTTACACGATATCTGGGGGTACCTGTGCTGGGAATCACATGGAAGCAAAGGACATACCTGCAGTTCTGTGCCCACCCAGCATGTTCCCATTCCCATTTTACTGGGAGCACAGAGGAAAGGGCAGAGCAGGGATCTCTGATTCAAAATATCCCTTGCAAACTGCTCTGGGATGGTTGTGTTTAGACGTGGCTTCCCTGGGAAGTTCCAGGCTGGCCCATAGCAATAACTTGATAATTGTTCTGGGAAGAGCCTCAGCACAGCTAAATCTTATGCACAAGTAAACAGGCATCTATAAGATTAAGAATTATACGCCAGGGCTTTGACACAACCATCAGTTATGCCAGATGTAAATAATTTATTCTTTGTCAGTTCAAACAGACAATCTTGCTTGGGTGGCTTAAATTTATACTGGCACCAAAATACAGCAAGAGAGATTATTTAAGTGTGGTGTCGAAACCACAGATATGCATCTCAGATGACCCAAAAAAGTAGAAGAAAAATGTGAGTTATATTTTCTGAGTCACCCATCATTGTTACGTAATAGTAACTGATGTAATAACTTATCTTTGTTGTCCAATAATATGACAGCAGATGTTGGGGGATGTATCTTGCCTTGACATCCACCAGAGCCAGGCATTTTCAGGTGCCACTGCTATCGCTGGGATAATTCTCGACGGCAGAAGGATTGCTTCTCCCCTGGCTTTGTTTCACAGGCAAAACAAGTGCCAGTAGCACCATAGACAGGCACAGCTTTCCTCTCCTGCTTTGACTTCAATAACCTTGTTTTTGGGGTGTTGGTAGCTCTTCCATCAGTGTTTTCAGATCTTTGGGATCATGAATCAAAGTGATGTTTACTTTGGAAATGCTAAATATTCAGTTGATGTTTTCCGAAGAAGAGCAAAGCACATAGAGAAAGAGCCAGAGGGACATTAAGGCAGTTGCTTTTGCAGAACTGCAATTTGGACAAGCTGGGTCAGATGCACAGTTTGCTTGGGATGCAAAAAGGTTGCTCAGATATGTTGCTCAGATGCTGCCTTGGCTTTGCAAAACAGGAGAACATATAGATTCAGTTCAGTGAAGATGTATGGAACCACTTAACTTCACTCTCAGTGAGTATTCCAGTGTGTAAAGTTAAACGTTATCTTCAAGATTAAGGCCTTTGGCTTTAAATAGTACCTTAAGCATTTAGTTTGTTTGGTGAGACTGTCAAATAATTTGCCCCTGTGCCATCAGCTTAAAATCCTGCTCATTTTCTAGGAGTTCAGCTTACATGGATTTACTGGACAACAGAATAAGTGAAATTTAAGACACACATCTTAAGCTGAGTTCATAACGGCCCACATTTCCAATAACAAAACTAGCAGTGACAGTGATATATGGCTTTTTTTATGAGACCTGATAACTGATGGATATGTGATCTTATAAATGCTTAGACAAACTAATGCACATAATTATATTTTCCATTTGAAGTCTATTGCTAGGCATTCTAATACAATATCATTAGTCGAAATGGCCACAATGATACAGCTTGGGCAGTTTGTCACAGTAATTACGGGGTGATTATTTTTGACTGGAATAAAGATTTCAGTTTTAGTATGGTAGAAAGCATAATCACAAATTAGAAACAGTCTCGGAATAAAAAAAAATATCAAGGAGAGGGACTTTAAATCTGGATTATAGTGCAATTCAAAAACAATTTCTTTTAAAAAGTGCACTCATTTGGCTGAGTGGGTGACTTTTGGTTTTTTTAGGTTTATACCAAGCTCCTGCCCAAAAGGATGACACTTACCTAATTAACAGTTCCAGTGTGTAAGGATTTTCTAGAAGGGGAAATCTGGGCATCATAAGGAAGGCTTGTCTTATAATTTACATAACTGCTAAAACAGGCTTTCTTTTCTCAATCGACAGAAAAATAGATCATTTGTCTTCACCATTTTCAGGATGGTTGATTAAAGTAGACAGTGTCCTAACATCTGTATTGAAAACTATATTAATCAATTGATTAATCAGGAGGCATTAATCAAAATCTTCCTTAAGTGTTTTAGTTTTGGAGCAGCTCTTAGTATTTTCTATCAGATTCCTTTTAAGGTGTCCATTATAAAGATTAAATTTGGGTGGTAAATATTGAGGGGTTGAAGCCCATGTGGCTTTCCACTTGAAGGTCACAGCCATTGCTCATTAGTGTTACTTTTAATGGGATAAGAAGCAAAAGTTTTTAATATGTGACTACATCAATTAATCAAATCCACATTTGATTCCCTTTCCAGTAAGCCGTCCATATTTTCAGCATGTGCAAAGAAATTTCTAGTGATCTAAGCCCTTGAACACATCAGGTTGTGCTGAAGAATATTCCATGTATTTAAGCAACTTAAATTGTATGTGTAGATACAGTGAACCAACACATTGACTATGATGCAGTACATTTTTCTCTGTTTTTTAAAAATATTCTGCTTTACAAAAATCCATTCAGAGCTATCCAGGTCAGTTTTCATTAGGCTCTGCTGAAATAATCTCATTTTTCCCACACAATGAATGTAAAACTTCAGACTACTGGCACAAAGAATGAGAGAAGTTACCTTGAGTATTTAGTTGATTCAAGTGAACCACAGAGGACCTATGCAATGAAGCTGATCATCTGAGAATTTCACTCTGTCTGGTTTTGCTCATTCCTATTTGTTTTTCCAGTCTGAAACATTAAATACAAGTACTCAAGTAAATGCGTTTTTTGAAGCATCGATTACAATACAAAGGAAAACCCTTGATTACACATCTCTTCATGTGCACAAAAAATGTTTCTTCCTCTTGCAGCCCCCCCTGTAAATGATTCTTTAAGAAAGATTTACTGACTCCTCATTGTGGCTGCTCTTATCACAGACTAGAAATACCTACGTTGCTACTGAATGCTTTTTCCACAGGGAAAAAAAAAAGCAACACAGAAGAAAAAAAGAAGAAAACACCAAAACCAAGCATACGTTATTTATATTTATTTGGATTTTAAAGCATACCAAAAAATGTGCATCTGGCATTCCCATCACCTTTGGCAAAAGTTTAAAGAAACAAGAAATCAAAGCACAGCAAATTAAATCCTGCAGCCACTTCTCCATGCCTGAAGAAGCTGCCTGAAAAAAATTCCAGCGCTTTTCTAGGTAGTCCTATTTTTGTTTCTGCCTGTCAGTTACCAACTACTAAATTTATAGGGCTCCCAACTGTCCATTTTCAAGATGTCTTCAAGTTGAACAAAGTGCAGCCAGAGCTCTATGAAATTGACAGCTCTTGGTGGATGTGCAGGACAGAGTAGCCCCTTTGTGCTGGTGGCTCCGGTGGGACGCTCTGCCTGACCTTGTGTTTCAGTGCCAGTCAGAGGGAGCCAGCACATCCCAGGAAGCCCATCCTGACAGGGTCTGGGACAATGGGAAGAGGAGTGGAACCAGGCACAGGCTTTCACCCTGTGGCCAGAGGCAGAGCATTTAAAGCAGCACTTCTAATCAGATTTGGGAAGCCAATCGCTACTGATTTGCGCTACCTCCTGATTACGTTATAATTCTTAAAAGCTGCTTTGATGTGTGTTTACTGGCTTCTACATCCAGCAGGAGAGTTATTACGTATTTAAAGCCATTAAAATGCACTGGAAATTTTGTACGCCTTCAAAAATGATACTGGACTGCTTGTCATATAATTATGTGAAAAAGAAACATGTGTCTTAAAGTCTTGAAATAATCAACAATACATATTTGGAAATAAAATGAAACCTGCGTTGTTCTTCCACAGCCGAGTTCTGTTTTCATTTTGCTATTGATGGTGAAGGTTGGTTGCCTTCAGCAGGAAAGGAAATGCAATCTGCATAATTCCCATTAGTTCTTCATTGCACAAATATATACTGATAATAATTCTGTAGTGGGTTAGTTTGTGGCTAATCATCTTTATACTTAGCAGCAGGTGCTGTGGCAGCATTGGAAAAAGTATCATGCATTTTAGAAATTACTGCTGTACAATTTATCTATAATGCACCTTTCTTTTTAATAGAATTATGTTCAACAGTTCATCAGTTTAGCTCATGGAGAACACTACTGTGATATTGGTAGGCTTTATCAGTATTTTATTACCAAATGCCACTGTGTTTTGTTGTGGGTTGTTTTTTTATTTTAATGGAAACATGGTCCAGAGAAAGGAGCCATTGAAATATGTGAATAAAGTCAGCAGCACCTACAGGCTGTTCTGCATTTTAGGTTACAAAAGAAATACAAATGAAGCCGTTTTGGATGACTCTGACGATGTGTGTGGGAAATAAGTTTGTCATTTAAAGCCAATATGGTTTGCTTACAAAAAAATGAGGAGATAAATACAGACTTATAGGAAAAGCCAACTGCTCGGAAAAAATTGGAAAAGGGAAGATTAGAGGAATTGTCTCTTCAAAACAGAACAGAATATTCTTTCAGTTGGAAGGGATCTATAATCCCAGACTGGCTTTGGTTGGAAGGGACCTTAAACATTGTATTGTTGCAACCTCCTTTCATGGTCAGGGACACCTCCCACTAGACCAGGTTGCTCCAAGCTCCATCCAACCTGCCCTTGAACACTTCCAGGGATGGGGCAGCCACAGCTTCTCTGGACAACCTGTTCCAGTGTCTCACCACCCTCCTATAGCAATCATTTAGTCCCAAAATGAATGGAGAGGTTTAATGAAGACACAGAGGTTATATGTGATTTTTTTCTCACCTGTTCTTATAGGGGCTGTTACCCTGGAAAAAACTAAAAAACTAAAACTTCTGATGTAGCCTGAATTGTGACTAACACCTTTCCTTCTAACAGAAATGCTGCCTTCATGTCATCCCTGCTTTCTTCCCCAAGAAGATGGTAAGACAAACTGAACCTGAGCATCAGCACATAAGACAAAAGGAAAAAATATGAAAGAAAAAAGATGTGTGAGAAGCAAATGGGAAGGTGTGGATAAAATCCTTAAAGTCATTAGGAAATGGAAACACACAACATCCATTGAAATAATAAAAGAAAACATCCAACAGGTGGAGAGGTGGAGATGCTGTTGTAGGGTGGTGGTGGAACTACTGAGATTTTGTGGGACAGGTTGGATTGGTGGATTATTAAAATCAATTGCTTTACCCATTTTGTTACAAGGAATTGAATAAGGAAAAAATAAAGAGACAGGTATGGATGAAACGTTAACGTTTCCTGTCTATGAAACAGCATCTGATTAAACTGAGTATTTCCCTATAACCAGGTGACTATGATTCTATGATTGTATGATTCTGTGACTTTTATTCATAGAGTTTTCAAGGAAGCAGGTGAGAAACTCTATGAGCTGCTACAGTTATTTTTAAAGACAACTTGGACACGGTGTTTCAACCATTTTTCAGTAAAGCCAAGAACAACAAGGAAATATGCCTGAGAGCAATGAAACAGGCTGGACATTGCCCTGCCTCAGTGACACCATTTCCTCCAGGCCTCCTGGGGACCTGCCCAGCCAGCTGGTCCACATGAGCCCTCATGAGAAGCTTAATGCAATCCCAAAATTACAAAAGATTACAGAGATAGCGAGCTCTGGTAAGAGGGCTTCAGGGCTGCTCTTTTATTTCCAGTGTCTGCACTTCAAGGAGGAGCTTGAACTTGCTGACAAGAGTTCACGGGATGACTACAAATACAAACAGTTTTGTTTGAAAATGAGCCTGACGATGTGAGGTTTCAAGAGGTCAGCCTTCATGTTGTTGATGGTTCAGAGGTGACCCAAGTGCCTTCTGAGCTGCTTTGGAATGGAAAGATACTGGCTACTCTTCAGAGGTTTTGTTCATTTTTGAACTTTGCAGACAGTAATATTTGGAAGTTGAAGTTAGGCAACCTCAGCCTGGAATTAAGACTCAGCTTTCCTGCAGCAAGGTTGACTAAAGTCTGGATCAGGTCACTGGGAGGTAGTGGGCTGTCCTTTCCTTCACGTTCTTAGAGTTTAGGTCAGGGTTTTTTTTTCAAAAATGTATGTTTAGTTCAGTTCCTAAAGAACACCCTAAGGCTGGTGCTTGCAGCAAGCCAGTTGTCCTTCCATAAGTAGTCACCACTACCTTCACATAGGCTTCTCAACCCCAAACAGCAGAGAAATGCAGCTGGAACAGCTTGGGAAAAAGTACAGGACAGTGTGGTAGGAGACACTGGATGGGAAAGGTTTTCATGAGCTTGTTTTCCCCAAGGATGACCATTTTGATGGGATCACAGTGAGGAGACTGACCTTCCTGCTGCTGGCAGGGGGGCTGGGGATGTCCAGGAGAACACTTCTGAGCCTCTAATACACTTCTGAGCCTCCTAAGGTAATTCAGCTCTCTGGATTTCTGTGGGTTATCAAAGCTCTATCAGTTGGTTACTGGCATTGCTGTGGTACATGGAGCAGGTGTTTAATGAGCAAATCCAAGGAGGGATTAAGAAAAATGGGAGGTAAAAGAAATACAGTGTTTATACTGGAACACCTTTTTTTTTTTCTTTGCAGGGCCGCTGCAGATGGTGTCTAGCAGACCTCGTGAAGAGCTGCTGGATTTATATTCTTTGTAACTCAAAACAGAAAGATGAATTTTCTTGGAAACCAATTGCTTTTTAGATGATTCTGTACCATAATTCAGCCGACCCAGACTGATGTTTAACCTGGTGACTCAGCAATGGGGCACAGCAAACTCGTGCTGATGGAAGCTCAACTCACCCCAGGCCTCAGTTTTATCTCAGTGTGCATTAAATGAGAACTTCTACTGTAGCATCCACACGTGTTTTCTGGTGGGCCATGACCATATTCAAACTCCAAGTAAAGAGTATTTACAACATAGGTTCTGCCCAGAAAAGATTTATTTTGTCTCAAAGTGTGTTGTATGAAGATAGCAATGGGAATAAATCTAGAAATGGGGCATAGAACAACCAAGCCACGATTGTAAGAAAACCCCAAATATTCTTACAAATCAACTGTTTAATATGCCTGTGTCTTTGGTTATTTTTATTTCTAGTGTTACTCCTAGGAGCCATACCAGTAATATAAGCTAAGGACCATTCCTGCCCTTGTGCTGCCCCTTTCCTCCAACATCTGTATGAGCACAAGTATTCCTCTGGATGTCTGTGTGTTATTATTAGCACTAGTGTCTATTATTATTACTCTTATTATCATTATTATTTGAGAGTCCTTACATGGGGTTATTCTAAAGTTTGATCTAGCCCAGCATCTTCTCTGGCCAGAAGAAGATGCCAAGGGAAGAATCTAAGAACAAGGCAACAGTTTATGATACTGTTTTGTGCCCATTTTTTAAAACAAGAACAAAAACAGCGTGGTCTCTTGACTATTTAAGGTTTGGTTGTTGTTTTTTTTATAAATAAAGATATTGTTTGGTTTTTATCCTGTTTCAGCCTGGAGTATCTTTCGAAAGCCAAATTATCAAGCCTTATAAAGGCTGCAAGTGAAAAAAAAAATCAAAATGAATGCATCTTTGCTAATGGCATTGGAAATGTCAGAGGAATGATAGAGCTACTGCATTTGCTATCCCTGCTCCCTGCCTGCTATTCTTTATTGGCATGTGTGCCTCGATTGTTCAAACTACACAATGCCTGAACACTGATGGCATATTTTTGTTCTTGCAGCAAGCCTACGTTTGACCTTTCTTTGTGATTGTGACACTAGTTGAATTCTGCTTTAGTTCATGGCAATTTACTAAATCCTTTGAGAGTTCACTAGTTAATTATTGCCAAGTGAATTTTTAATTTGCTCGTATGATTACATTGGTGAATACAGTCATTAGTGGGAAATTTATTTTAGAAATTGGCACTAGAGGGAGCTAAGTAATTGTATCATTTATGTATCTAGGAAGGGGGGAAAAAAAGGAACATTCATTAAAAACTTGCTTTTTTCTGAACCTGCTGATTTTACAAATATGGCAGCTATGCCTCAGCAAATTATAAGTGATAATGAATTAGTTAATTTTCCTTACTGAAAACTGCTATGCTAAGATTATTAAATTACTGTATTTCTACTTAGTGAAACCAGCTACCAGACAGTAAATTAGGATTTCTAGGACTCTTTTGGGAGGGGGATTTTTTTGTGACTATTATCCATGTTTATCATTATTTCGGTCTTAACAGAATTAAAATGCCCACAGATACCCTTCCCAAGTATCAGTTTGTTCCCAAATGCATTGCAGGATGGATGCCCTCGTTGGATGCTGCAGCTCCATAAGAGGAGCCAGAGGAGGTGCCCACAGTGTAGACACTGAAGCCTTTCCAGGCTGTGACAAAGCCATGTCTGGACAAAAAGTGCCATATTTTCCAGCCCAATGTCCTCTTAAATCAGTGGAATCCCATCTTTATCTAGTGGCAGCTGACTCAGGAGGTTTATCTCCATGGGTGACAGCCCAGGCTCATGCTGGACCCCATCCCCCAGGTGCACACAGGAACCCACTGACCTGCCAAGTAGACAGGTTTTGCTGTGGTTCAGAAGGTCCCATAATTATGCTCAAATGGGGATAATTGTAGTGCTGTGCTCCACAGCTCTGTCCATCTGAATAAATTGTGACTTTTGATCTTGATATAAACCTTCTGGTTTCCCATTAGGAGTTATTTCACTTGTGGGTGGTTTCAGGAGGGCTTTCCAGTTCACCTGGAGGTTTCCTGCACTCTCTGGGTCATTACTGAAAGATTTCCACTTCCAGCTTTCTGAGTATGTTAAAGGAAAAACAAACAAACAAACTAACCACCTCCATTTCCCTGTGGTGGGATGAAGGCCATAGGAAGGGAATTATCTATGTCTTCCTTTGAGGAAACCCCATCTCTTCCTTCCTTTGCTTCCATAAAGCTGTCCCTAGCATGGCAACACTGAACAAGTGCACAGCAATGGTGTAGTTGGTGGTTCCCAGCCTGCTGACCTTTCTATTGGCTGCAAGAACATTAAAACACCTCCATGAAACTACTGCAGGAATTTTCCACCTTCAAGCACTGATACTTCCTGCCTTAGAAATAAGGTCAACTCTCAAACTATTATACCCAGTAAACAGAAAGTACTGCAGAGAGTTAATTAAAATCAATAAAAAAACCTGAATCCAAGATGAAGGACTGGAGGACTGAAAGACTCCAGTCTTTGATAAGAAGGAGCAACATCTGCCCTTACTGTGAGATATCATAAACACAAATTTCTGACACAGGGTGGCTTTTTGATCCTCCAGCTCTTTATTGTTTACACCTGGTTGTTTTTTCCTGTCATCCTGCATGAAGGCACCAGCACCACTCCCACCACCTGAAAGCAGCATTGGTTTCAGCTGCTGAGCTAACTTGATTCTGCCAGGGAGGCATCTGGGTAATTGCTTTTAAGTAGCCACTTGAGCTATGGTGCTTTGCTTGCATTAAGGCATGAGATTAGTGTGCTGGCTGGCTTGGATTGATGTACCCACACAGGTAAGTGTAACAAGGGTCATAAATGAGGATAATATAGTTTTCCTTTTTTTCTTTCCTCCCTTGAAATGTGGGGATGTTCTGCCCCTTTAGTGCTGAATAGGTGTTTATCTTTCTTTTTGCCACTTATCTAATCTGAGTTCTTCTTATGTGCTTTGAATAATTGTGCTGAATTCTTTGGTTTTGTGGTCCACTTCACTGTGTCTGACACTGTCTTGATGTAGTTCCCTGAACTGAAGTTGTCAAAATGAAAACTCACTGTGCTTTGCAAGTGACTTTTCCAGTATAACCTTCTGTGAGAAGTAAATGCCACATTTCATGCTTTGACACTAGATGTGTTGTTCAATAGTTTAATATAATCATAGAATCCTAGAATGTCAGGATGGGAGGGACCTCAAGGATCATCTGGTCCAACCTTTCTAGGTAACACTATAGTTTATATGAGGTGGCTCAGCACCCTGTCAAGCTGAGACCTGAAACTGTTCCATGTGGGGGAATCTGCCACTTCCCTTGGGAGACTGTTCCAATGTTTGACTGTCCTCATGGGGAAAAATTTACCTCTTGTGTCCTATTGGAATCTCCCCAGGAGCAACTTGTGCCCATTACCCCTTGTCTATAAGTTTAATATTGCCAATCAAAGGCAGGTGGTTTGGTTTGGGTTTGCTTTTTAGATTTGGGGATTTTCTTTTGTGGTTTTTGTTGTTTTTTTGTTGTTTGGTGTTTTCTTTCTCCTTTTGTGTCATATTGTGCGTATAGGCACAATTGGGAAGATGATTTGAAGTTCTGTTGGTTTGGGTGTATTTCACCAGTGACTTTATTCATGCCTGGCTAGAATAAGACATCTTGCCTTGTGCTTCTTGGGTATCAGCTGGGGGTTAGATTTAGCAGTCTTATATTATTGCACAATAACTGGGGTCCAGAACCAATACATATTCTTTATGTTCTTAATAAACTGGTTTGTGTTAGAAAATATCAAACTATTTCTGTCAACTTTCTGGCTTTTCAAGTAAGCACAAAAGTTGTGGATTTGCAGTGGTGTAAAATATGTTTCAGGAAGGGGAGTGCTGGAGGCATCTGTACCATCTACAAAAGAGTTTATTCCTTAACTCCTTTGATTCAGCTTTATTTCATACCAAAAGTCTGTACTATGAAAGTCAGAGATTATAGTTAATAGGAGTAAGAATTTCATCTTATCCAGTTTCTTTGTGGTATCAATGGGTCTGGGAAACCTTTGCAGCTCTGCATCCACTTCATGCAATCCTTCCCAAATTTAATTTGCAAATGGGAGAATCTGGGAACATCTTTTGCTTTACTTATTTTTTTAATAAAAAGATAATCTTCTGATATACTTTAAATGTGAAATGCAAGTATATGCATGACTGGAAAAATCATCTTTATATCCTGGCATTAATGAGGAGCACAGGGAAGGGCTGTGGAAGCTTGCCCACCCTTTACATAGCAAGGGCTAAGTGTGTGCTTTGTGTCCTGCAAAACTGTTATGAACAACAAAGCCCATTGAGAAGTTTTCTGGCAACTAGAGATGGGAAACCAGGACAATAAAGCCAGTCTGGGTGGGTGTGAAACTGAGCAAAAAGCATGGCAGCCAACTGCTCGAGGTGTAACCAACACCTGATAGCTTTGCAATCCTCCTCTGGGGCTGCAACTGTGCATGTGTTGTCACCAACTTGATGTTGGCATCAGGCACATGGAGGTTCTACTCTGAGGTTATCCATTCTTGCAGGCTTTCCAAAAACATCTGGTCTTTATTCTGGGCATGGAGGGTTAGGGAAATTGTTGGGGGTTTGGAATGAAGAAGTGGGACAAGGTGAACAGCAAGGAGCATGCATGTGCCTGTTCTTTAGGGAGGTAGTTTAGCCAAAAAGAAGTATCGATTTTTGTATAATTTCTGCCAGGACAGGGAAAGAAAAGGGTAATATCATAGGAGGTGGGTTGAAGGAGGAAGAGACAACGATGCTGTGGAGCCATCTTGCTTTTGCCTTGTGCTATTACAACTGTTCCGACTGATCATTAATGCTGTGTTGCAGCATTCTGCTCATGTTGTTGTTCCTGCCCTCACAACGGGACAGCTGGGGTTTTTAGTGAGCTGAAGTGTAGGAACACGAAGCCTGAGGTTGTTTCTGTCCATAATAAAATAACCAACACTCTGTGTGTGCACCCTACATGCTTGGGAGGAGCATCTCTTAAATTGGCAAATGTTACCTTGGTATTTTCTTTCAAATCCTTCCCTAACACTCCTTTTCCCACCTTTCTGAAATGGCCAGGGAAATTTGCTAAAGGTGAAGTCAACCCCATGCACTACTGCTGGCTCACCAGAGTTCAAGGGCTCACATCCATGTGCAAATCCCTCTCTTGTATTTTGAAATTGGGGCTGTATTTTGTGTGGATTGTTCCATGGCACTCAATGTAACAGTGCAAGTTCCTGTGCAAAACCTCAGGGCCTCGGTCAGACCAATTATCATCTGTCAAATGTATTCAAAGTAACTAAATAGTTCTACCAGATAATTATTGCTATGACCACTGTTTAAATGCATTAGGTGCATTCAGGGATGCAGTTTTGTTTTCAGTAGCTGAAATAGATTTCCTTTTGGAAAAATAGATGAGGCAGTTGTGAAAGAGTTAATAGGACTTAGTAAAGTATGATGGTGGGGAAGCATTTTATGATACAATAGGAATGTTGGTACAATGAATAGATTCAGAGTTGGAAAGCCAAGGTAAGTGTAAAGGAAAACACATAAATGAGACTACTTTTGAATCTAGCTGGCTAAGGATAAACCCGGAAATAGCAAGAAAAGCAGTTAAATAACAGCAGAACTTTGCTTGTGAACTGAACTTTGACTTGGGGACACCTCTGCTGAGGACTCCTCATGGTGCACTGCTCTTTGCTTTGGTTCTGTCACACTAAAATTTATTAGCAACAAAAGCATTGAAAAATGAAAATATTGCAAGATGGCAACGAAAGTGTGATGGTCTTTTAAATTAACCTCCCCCTTCCTGTAATATTGATTGGATTAATGAGTATCTTGACTGTTATTTCAACCTATCTATAGCCACTGGCAAATACCTTTTTTCTTCTACCTTGAGTGCCCTGCTTCTCTTTTGAAAGGTATATTGTGAACTGTGAGGGCTAGATACACAAATATATATATGTGGTGGGTATGTATTTTTTCCTTTTAGAATAAACTGAGGTTCTGGGGCACAAGATGGCAGCATAAGAAAAACATGTTAACATCAGGAATAGCTGACTTGCCTAAACTGCAAAGATGTCCTGGTGAAGTTTTTTTAATTTTTTGAGTGGAGCTAATAAGATTTAATGAAATGTCTTACTAAGACAATCAGTCACTTGATCATCTTAAATAAATTAAAAAAATAATCCCTTCTCTCTTTCAAAGCCTCAGAACTTGTATTATGTACAAAGTTTGCTTTCTTAACTCAAACTTCTTTTTTTAGTGAATGGTTTTGCTGGTTCCTCTCCCTCTATCTCTGCCAGTTATTTTCATCTGGAGTAAGATCAACAGGACACTTAGACTTGATAAGGCACCTAGCTAATAACTTTTTTTGGTCACAGAATGTCCCCTGTGTGCCCCTTCAGTAGGTACTTGTCACAGCAGAGTGTGCTGTTTCAAACAGAAAGCTGAGTTACAGCAAATTAAGCCTTTCCATGCTGAATTTAGAGATGCTCATCTCTGACTTTGTTTCATGAGAAATTTCAGCTTTGGTAGAGCCTTTGGCTGTGCTGGATGAGAAAGTGTAGCTCTTCAGAACCCAAAATAAACGTTCAGCAACTCTTTTTTTTTAAGTATTGCACTGGTTGTGTTACCACAGTGGTAGAAAACCTTCACTTGAGGTTTACACCTTCACTGCTCTGGTGTTCACCTTCGGTGTATCTTGATGACTTGCATATTTGGTGTAGACAATGTCATGATGGCTTTGGTGTTTGTTTTTCTGTATTTTGGAGAAATGATGCTCTATGTAGTTTAGCTTGAGAGTCTGTACTCAGAGGTCTTTCTGGATATGCTACTGTGGTAGCACAAATACTCTCTGTAAGTGAAATTAAAAGGTCTTCTGCTCTTGTGGAAATTATTTTTGCATCAGCTCTGCTGTCTAGAGCTAACCAGCAAAGTCCTTTAGAATCATAAAATGGCTTGTTTCAGAAGGAACCTTTAAGATCATCTAGCTTGAACTTCCCTGCCATGGGCAGGGACACCTCCCACTAGCCGAGGTTGCAAACATGTGATGTTTCTGAGGTTTGTGATGCCCATCCATGCAGTTGTGCCAACAGGGAGCTATGTAATAAGCCAGACACAAACGTTCTCCATTTCCTTTGGTTTTACTACACAGCTAGCCCATGACCATCTACAATGGCTCAAAAAATAAACAGTGTGCTGGCCAAAGAGACAGCTCTGTGGGTGAGTGTCAGCTGTTAAGGGCCACGGCTGTAAAACTTTACTGTTATAAGCCTCTTGTGACACTAGAAGTGCTGCCAAGAGTTTATACAGTTTGTTAGAGTTTTATAGAATGTATCACAGGGTAACAATTATTTAGTATAAGCTCACACAAAACTAGCTTTGCTTCCTTCCCTTTCTTTTGGCTTCCTAGCTATGATCTAAAATATAGCTCTTTACTGTACCTTTTCATGCCTCTAATATCTGCCTGCCAGCTGGTTAGGCTGCAGTTTATTCCCCATGGAATGTATTCTAGGAACAAAAAGCAAGCCAAAATCCCAAAAAAGGAGGTGATTCATGTTCTTGTATAGTTATAGAAGTACCAAAGTATTTCTAATGCCATCTCCTGAAGATGGAATCTGTACCATTAATGGGCTGGGAGTGTTCCTGGACATATTTCAATTTGTGTTGCCTTCTAGTTTACAAAAAACAATGTTGAAGACATCCATGTAGTAGCCTGAAAGGAAGTCAGTCCCAGTTATTGACATTTTTTGCCATAAGTTATATATATTGATATAAGTTTTCTGTCTGCCCTGATACAGGAGCCTCCCACTGGTATTCTGATGCATCACTGAGGCTTTTATTTATCATTTTTTCCTCAACCCAAAGGATTCTGCTTTTTCTGTTTAGGAAGTAAGTTTGGGAATAAACTTGTTAGCCTCTCCTGCCTATACTGCAAGTCTCCTGATGTTTGGTGTCTTTTTATTTCAGAGCTATCCAGTGAACATGTATTTTTAAGAACTCTGTAACAAAAAATAACTTTAGTGTACCAAGCCATATCTTCAGCATAGTATGAAACACTGACACTAATTTCATATAATGAAATAGTGAAATCCAAGATTTTTTTATGATGTATTTTTTATTTTACACATTTTTCAATTCTTGGTATAACTGCTCCCTTCTTTTCACACTAAATGAAAGCATTTATTTTTATGCTATAAATCCACAGATTCTCAAATTCAAGTTGGACAATCATCCAGAGTTTAAAACACACCTACTAGAGAAGGTGGATTGGATGTGGAATAAAAGACTTGCACAAGTTTCTCCATAGTTCTTAATAAGTTAGCCTCAAAATATTAGGAGAACAGACCTTCTTTTGAAATATTTTTTAATATGTTATACCATTATTATTCCCAGATGCATTATTCCATGCAATGTACCTTGATCACAAATCCTTTAAATACAAAGCAGGGAAGAGCATACAAGTTAAATAACTTATTAATCAAGCATTTTGAATATGTTTAATAGATTATTGAATGGTTTGGTAGCTCTTTGAGCTGATACAGAAGAATTTGGATCTCTGTGCAAATGGAAAGAGCTGCTGCCAGCAATGAATTACAGCTGAGCTAATGCTGGGAGGGAAAAAAGCAACCTCTTGGCTTTGGTTTATTCTTGTCTTCTGCCAGAGGGGGTTATGCCACTCCGTACCTTGTCTGATTTTCAGGGTGAATGAAGCACTCTGCAATACATGAACTTTCAGCTGGGGTTGGGAATGTACTTTTTTCTCTTTTTAATGAAGAGCCATATCCCTCTCTTCTGCAGAAATTACAAGTATTAACATGCCACTGAATGATGTGCTGGGGTGTTCTCTCAGAGGAACTGAACTGCAGCATGGTTGGTATCAGTTCAATGAGCTTTAGACCTCTTGGTACCCGAGGCTGCAGCTACAGCTTTGGCATTTTCAGATTCATTTGGGTTTCTCTGGATCTTGTGGTGAGAGACATGGTCACTGCTGTTCAAGAGATGTGCTTCAGCCACCTCCAAAGCCTGGTGCTCCAAAGATCTGGGTTGGGGATGAGCTAGAAATGCTGCTGTTGAATGTGCTCAGCAGGCACGGGGGAGGAGAAAAGCTTACAGGTCTCAAGAAGGCAATTGTCTTTTCTTTTGGGGCTCCTTGTTAAAGGATTTAATTAATACAGGCCACAATATGTCCTTCCATTCACAGCTCTGTTGAATGGAGGCTTAATAAAACCTGTTTGGTCTCTGGAGACCAAACTCCTGAGTTTTGGTTTGTGTGAATAATGACTTCAGTGTAGCTAGGACAGTGCTCACCAGTTTGGTCAGGCAGCTGTGTTGGTCTAGTGTTTTTTATTATTGTTGCTGTGCATCCCATACATATGGGCATCATGACTGTGGAGTGATGGTAGCCAGTAGATTCCTCCTGTGCCTGTGGGGGTGTGTTCATGGTGTGTGTTCAACTTCTCTCCATGGGCTCCAACAGAATAGGTCAAAGATGCTCCTCAGTACAATACCCTGTTGGAAACTCACCATTATTAGGAGAACTATTTTAAAAAAATAAAAATAAAAAAATAGTAAATTTATCAAGGAATCAACAATACCTTTAACAATTTAATAATAATTTGCCTTCAGGGTTCAAAGTGAAGCATTGCTAAAGACCTGCATGTTCTTATCAGTGCCTATTGTCCTGGCAGCTGATTGCTGCAGAGATTAACTCCAGATTTCATGTTAAAAAATTTGAATGTAAAAAAAAATCTGAAATTTGAGCACGAGTTAACTGATGGATACATTTAAATTTAAAACTGGAGACTGAAAATTCTTTCTTTACAGTGACTAAATGTACTGTCTGCTCACACAATTTGCATAGTAAGTTCCCTTGCCACATATTTCGATGAAAAGCAGAGTGGGGTTTGTTTTATTTTTTTTTCCCCAAAGGCAGAAAAGGAAAAGAAAAGAGCTCTTTTAGACTCTTTCCAGTTGATGCTCCATGTTATGACATGTCATGTAAAACTGCATCTGTTATGTTGAAATAAGAACAGAAGAGAGACACTTTGACATGACGAATCACAACACAACTTAACAGCAGGAACATTTAAAACACAGCACGGTTTCCTTGTCAGTAACCTCAGCCCTGATAGAGATGAGGTATTTAGCTGAGCTTCCAGCACCACTGAGTCTGTGTTCCTTCCCTAATGAATTTTCCTGGTAACATCAGGCCCAATCCAGCCATTCTCATAGGCAGAAACTCCTGGTGACTTTTTAAACATTGAAGCCAAGGGAAGTTTTGCCTGAGTGAAGACCTCGGGATCGGGCCCAGGAGTTTTTACTGCCTGTGAAGTATAAAATAGACTCAGATTAAGCTAGCAGACTTGTTATTTGACAGTTTATAAAATATTTTAGTATCTTTTTGGCAGTAGCAGTTTGAATGTTGGCAAATGTACACATTGCTTGCAGTTACAAAACCTTGTAATGAGTATTTTCCACTGTAATAGCAGTGAGTTGAAATTTGGATAAACCACTTAGACTTGTGAACTCTGACATGCATGGTAACTATGTCTTTGCAGAAGAATTTTGTCAAGTATTGGAGCTCCTACTAATAGCACATCCATCTTTCTGCACACTATAAATCTTAAGAAAATTTCTATTACTCTGCAATTTGTCTGGCTTATGCTATTTATTAGCCATTTTATTCTGCTGCTTTAAGAAGTAATGTGATGTTCATTTTATTGCTGGTTCAATAAATTGTTAATTATAATGCAGTGATTGCTGCTGACGTGATTTAAAAGCCACATTAGCACTATAGCATTAAGTTTTAACTATTTTACCCTTCAATTCCCTGTTTATACAACAGTAAAAGGAAAATAGCCTTAGACTAATTTAAAAAATGAAGGTACTTGTGTCTATCGATCACATGATATACTAGAAACTTTTGTTTTGTTTTTTTTTTTAAAAAGGTTACATTCAGGTCTAAAAAAGAACAAAAATGCATAAACTGAATGCAGTCATACTGCTCAGCAAAAAGTGTTCTTAAAGCAAGATTAACCCCAAAGTTAAATTAACAGAATTACTAAGTTAAATTAGGACAATTGACATAATATATTAAAGGAACACAATACCCAGATAAATCATAATCATTTTATAGTCATGCATAGCTTCTGGTGCCCATTTTGTGTAATAATAGAGCATAAAGGGGGCTGAGATTGGAAAGCATACCTATTTGCTCCAAGAATATTGTAAATGGGATTGGGAGAAGTCTCTGTTTTGCTGATTGAAAGTCAAATCTAATTGCTAAAAGGCTAATGATACATCCTTGGCTGAGCATGTAGAGGCACTAGAAGTGACTGTGCCACAAACCACACACAAGTATTGTGCAGGATAGACACAACCATGGAAATATTGAACCTGGAGTGAACAGGGAACATTTAATACATGTTTCCAACAGGTAGTAGTGTTAGTATAGTAGCCCCAGCCCTGGTTGGTGAGAATATCTGCTTTTCTTAGTTAAATCGTATTACTTTAATTTTCTTCGTTAAGCAAGGAATACCCATAGAAAACCAGGGAAAAAACAGAACAACAATGGAAACTGATGTAGAAAGCTGTTATATTTGCATGTACACATATATATAATATACATAAAATATGCCTACATGGAATTAATGCACCTGAGTGTTTCTGCACTATTGCAGCTCCACAAACTCAACATCCCTAAAACTAATGTGCAGCTCTCAAAGACTGGAAGGTAGAAGTAATTAACTAAAAAACCCAAACATTTGAATACATAGAAACATGTCCATTTTAACTGCTCATTCCCATAAAAAGCTATTGAGTCTGCCAGGGAGCCTTTCCTCCCCATCAGGGATGCTTGCCACCACATGCTGTCAGATGGTCAGACTTTCAGGCTACAGCATCTCTGTTAAAGCATCATGTGATCATTGGTATTTGGATGAGTAAGGACAGGTTTAATAAGCAATTAATAATACAAGGAAGAACGAAATAGGAAGATGTGTTTATGAAAAGCTGCCTGGTCTAAGGTTCCCAGTGCATCCCTCCTCTGGCCTTTATTGTGAGCTGTTGTGATCTGGTGATAGGCAAACACAACAGAAAGGCTTTCCTGCTAGTTAGAGATCTGTTGAAAGAAATTAAGCACCTAAATCCTCTGGGAAGTCCTATGAGAGAGAACTCTTATGTTTAGATGTCCATTTGCATTTAAAAATCCATCTAGAAGAGACCTTTCTGCTCCCTGACTAAGTTAGAAACAGTTGTTAGCTTGATGATGCCTGTTTTCAAAGGTGGACTCTTTTGAATCTGAAAGCGGTTTCCTTGTAAGAAAAGAGCTTAAATTATCTCCTTGAAGGCATCCCAAGGGGGAATAGTTTCTGCCAGGATAGTGTATTTAAAAACAAAACAAAAACAATGAAGAAAAGAAGACAAACAACCACACAAAAAAAACCCAAAACACCCAAATCAACAGCCCACCCCACACTTGAATTTTACTAAATCCTAACATTTTATTTAATCATCCCTCATTTGATTTGTATATCAGACACTGATTAAACTGCTTTGAAATAAGGATGAGTTTTGGCAGTGGTCATGGTAAAAATTACATCTATAAGGAAAAGTTTGACAGCTGGTTAGCTCTGAGATTTCAGGCTTTGGGAGCAAAGATCTGAGCTAAAGGGACTGATAAAGCTTACTGAGCTGTCATAATATACTTAAACTCTTAAACTTGACTTAGTGCTGCATGACATTTCAATAAAAGAAATTAGGACATAAAAAATTAGTGTGGCCCATATTAAACAGATTTAAAACTAGTAAACTAATTGCAAAAAGTAATTGGGATGTTTTTAGCAATGTCTCATAGGGATCTACTCGTGGCCTAATGCATTTCCACCATATGAGTAATGATCTGGAAAAAAACCAACCCTTTCCTCTTTCAGTTTGCAGATCTCACACGAATTAGAAGAGTGATAAATAAAGTGAATGGTTATTTATATATTAGGAATGGATATTTATATATTAATCTTGAGCATTTTGTAAGAAAGAGCCTTGTTATCAGATAGATCTTCAAAACTGACTTTGTCCACCACAAGGAAACAGTAAGAAATGAGTGGAGAATGTGGTAGTGTTGCAAAACCAAGACACAATCAGGCTCTGAGGGCTTTTTAAGGAGCAAGAATGTCTCCATCTCAGTTTGGCAGGCTGGTGAGAGGCTGTGGCCTGGGGCAGCAGCATGGCCAGTGCTCTGGAGCTTCAGCTTGGGGGTGCTCGGGGACTTGGCGCTAATGCCAGGCTTGTCCAGGCCTTCAGCATCTCCTCATCTGGCTGAAGAGCCTGGGCATCCTGACAGCATGCCATGGGGGTTTTTATCCTTCAAGCTGTTTTGTGTTAAAGCCTTGTTTAAAACCCACAGGTTTGCAAAAAAGGCTGTTTTGAATTTTTTTGAAGAATTAGGATCAATTCTAGTTCTGCCATAGTCAGCCAGGATGTTGTGGGGCAGGGGGCAGCTCAGAGAGAATGAGGCTGCCAGGGAATGGGACCCTCAGCCTGGAATTAAACCCCATGCCAATTAATTAATGCCATGTTGTACAGGTGTTTGGGTAACTGGGAGATAGTGATCACTACCAAAAAGCTGTTGACTCCTGTGGTCTGTTTTTTGCAAAGCAGATGCTGTGTCTGCAGAGAGCCAGAGAGTGGGAGTTGCTGATGGGAGATTTGTGCAACTTGATTAAAAATAAGAGGAAATCTTCTGCCAAAAAGCATCAAGACTAGAGGACGTAGTATACCTAAAGAGCTAATGGATAAATCAGATCCATCTCCAAGTTTAGGGATTCCCTATGTGATGTATCCCTAAATAAAGAAGGCAGGCCCAAACAAATGAAACTCCAGAAGTGCATAACTCTGTTATCTCCATAATTAGTGTTGCCCAGCACAGAAACCTGAACAGCCTGTAATGGAGGATATAAAAGACATGGCTAAAAAAAGTAGACTGAAAAGCAACCACACAAGTTTACTGCAAACATCAGTTTCTTCTGTGTAGGAAAGTCTGTCAGGAGAATAAGGAGAGCAGGACATAGGTTGGTAAAGCCAACATGATGTGTCTCTGCCTTAGCTAGGGTTCACACTGTGACTTGGGAAATGGCAATTTACTGTTGCCTCTAAATAGTATGTATGAAGTTATCCACAAAGCCATAAGAGAAAAAGAAACTTCTAATGAACTGTGAAACCAGATGCTTTATGCTGGAGAAGCACATTCTGCTTTCTGCACGTTATTATTTTGTTTTGGGGAATGCTGCAATGTGCAAGGTAATTTCTAATATAGATGCAGGCACAGTTTGTACCCCGAAGAGTTTATGCTGGGAGGAATATTCTTATTCATGGCTGGGGGGTGAGATGTGTAGATATTCAACAGTCACAGACTTATGAAAAATAAACTTATTTTTCAGGCTGGAGCTGCAGTTTAGAAACCTCATACTGGATATTTTTGCATGCTAACAGTCAGCCTCCTACTACTAGAAAGAGTACAAGTCCCTACAGGTGCTGTAAAGCACAAACAGATGCTTTGGGCACAAACAGGGTTCTCATGGGAGCTGTAAGAAAATGTAGGGATGGGCAACTCGTATATCCTAAAAACTATCCAGACTGGACCAAAATCAGGTGCTCTGCTTCCTAGAAATCTTCAGGAAAAATGTGTCTCTATGATCTGGCTGAAGACATTATTAAAGTTTGAAGTAAAGCAATACTAGTAGTCAAGGGTGTAATAACTTCTGTACATATGCATGAAGGAAATTTTGTTCATGAGCCATTTTGCTCATTTTATTCCTTAAAAAGTTTGAGCAAAAGGAGTAGAATGTAAAAAAAGAAAAAGGCTGTCTTTATTATATATGATTGAAGTGTCACTGCACCCTAAGTGAAATTTCTTGTGGATTCTTGGAATTAATTATGACCCAATCACACATCCAAGATAGTCTAACAAATAAGGAAAACCAATTTTATGCTGAATTTATTGATGAGCTGACAGAATAATGAAAACCTGAAGCTGAGATAAATCATGAATTGCAAAAGGGGCTACATGGACTGAATTATCTATATGGAGCAGAAGAAGTGAGATATACAGAAATATGTTCTGATTAAGAAGACAAAGGGAAATGGTGCAAAACAGATATATGGCATTCCATTTTGCCTTATGATTATGTATGATGTCATTACAAAACACTGAGATCTTTATACTAGGTGATTAGAGATCAAATTATCAGCTTAACTTTTCCTAAATTTCAGCTTAATCTATATAATTTTAAATGCCATGGGTAGCAGGCTCCAACAAGCAGTTCCTGAAGCAAATGCTGCAATTGACAGTATCAGTAAAAAGAGGAATAAAAAAAAAAGGCCAAAGTGTGTTTTCTGATTTATCCATCAGATTCTTATTTTCTAATACTCAGTTTTGTTGTGTAACTTCTGTTGGGGGCCATGTTACAAAGAATAGGATAAATATGTTGCTTAAATGCATTGCTTGTGTTCCAAGAGATGGAAGTGTTTGCAGTAGCAAGCTAGTTGGAGGAGGGATGGGGTAGGTATGAAGAAGGAGACAGATCAGATGGTGTATGGAAATAACAGGGGGGAAACTGGTTATAATGGCCTGTATAGACAAAAGCCAATATTAAAAAATATCAGTTTTATGTAGGTGGAAGAAAACTAGGAAGGACTGCAAAATGGGATGTGTTAGGCAAGCAGGAAAAAATCTGAGACAGGCTTTGAAAAGCCTGGAAAAGGAGGAGGGAGAGCTTGATTTGAAGTAGTTCCAGCTGAAGGAGGCCTGCTTGGCTAGGACTGCAGCACTGAAGTGCCATTAATTTTGCTTGATGCCAACACTTTTGGGTGGATTAGAGGAACAGGCTGAGAATTCGCACAGGCAAGAGGGACAAGGTTAAAGAAATGATGATAGGAGGTTTTGAAAGCTCATGACTATTTTTGATTTTGCTGTAGCAGGAATATTTGCTTTCTTTGCTGTACTTGAGTACTGGGCACTTCTATTTCTGGAAATGCCCCAGGAAGGTCATTCAAACTATTTCAAAACTCAGGAAAATTTTCTGAGTAGTTTTCAGTTTGCGTTGCAATTTCACTTGTCTTTTACTTCCGAGACTGGTTTAGCCATCTCTGATGAAAAGCAACAGATCTTCTAGACAAATTAGTGTGTAATCTTTATGGAAATTAATAGCTGTTTGTCCTTTGACCAAAACTACTTCATCTACATCTTTTCCAACTTCATTTAATCTTTGGTTTAAATTAGGACAGGGGGAATGTTTCTTAGGAAGAATTGGGTTTTTTCTCTTTCTCCCAGCATTATCTGAAAAATCAAATGAGGGAAAGTCTATTCTTCAGGCATTGAGATCTCTGATACCAGTTTGATTTTTGTATTCTGGTGCTTTAATGTGTCATTTACTCATTCCACTCAGGTTTTATCCAATTTTTAATTTGTTTTTGGCATGTCACATTGAAAAAAAAATCTTCATTTTAACATGTGTGCCATTAGCTAAATGAAACATATCTGTAAAGAGAAACCAATATTTTGCTTTACTGAAAACTGTTTGTTTTAAAATACCTGGTGAATTCTTAGATGCCTAAGTTTCTGAAAAGAACATGAAAACCAGGAATATTGAATGTGTTTCATTTTCAGGTTAAGTAAGAATACAAAAATATTCTCACATTAGTCACGGTAAAA
This sequence comes from Hemiprocne comata, assembly GCA_020745705.1. Classification (NCBI taxonomy): domain Eukaryota; kingdom Metazoa; phylum Chordata; class Aves; order Apodiformes; family Apodidae; genus Hemiprocne; species Hemiprocne comata. Next base: position 3,204,392 of record CM036591.1, read on the forward strand.
ACAAGGTATGAATTAAAAATACAAATAGAGAGGGAAGAGAATAGATATTATAGGAAATAGAGCTGGAGGCAGAATCAACTATACCGAAATTGGTCATGACAGATACTTGTCTAACTTGCTCTTTAAATCTTTGGTGATAGTTTCTCTATAGGCTCTTTTTCCTAATGTCTAATCAAAATGTCCTCCTCAGCAGTTCAAGCCTGTTTCTAGTTATTCTTTTTGAAGTGGACACACAGAGCAATTTCTTGGCAGCTAACAACCATCTATGTACAACCTTCTTACTGCTTATTCTTCCCTTTAAGTTAAACCATCCCAATTATTATCATTTTTATCCAGACCATGTTCACGAGTCCAACCAGCCTTTTGTTTCTTATCTCGACTTGAGGCAAGGGAAGAACTGCTGGGTGAAAAATTATGTAAAAACGAGCAGTGTTTGACCCAGGTTTGTGCAAGCCACAAACAATCAAATATAGTAAGTAGAAATGAGGGCTGATATTTGGGGTTTGTTCCTGTGGGTGCGTTTATTTTTATTAGCCTTTGCTCTGAGTATATAGGGTTCAACACCATATGCCACGCTGGTTATGTGGGATGGGCTATTTCGAAACTGGGGACAGAATTTTTTTACCCTTAAATCTGTTGATTCTATTAAGAAACCCAATGCTGATTCAGGCAGTCTTTGAAACATTTTAAAACAATCATTTTTCATCTAAACCAGTTTTGCAGAAGTTAAAAGGGTCTTCACAGTAGAGCTGGAAGAGTAGGGGGCAGGACACTTGCCCTCTGTCTCTTGCTTTCCTGTCTCCTGCTACTTTATGTAGGAATCCATCACCAGTGACTGAGCCCAAACTTGTTTTTGTGTTTCTGTATCACACAAGCATGCACATACATTGAAGTTACCAGACAAGCACCTAGATGTTGAGATGACCTTTTGAGAGATATTGGTTAATGGATTGTATTTATATAAAGGGATATGTTTCACTTTCCTTCACTTTTCAAAGTTCTCCGTTCCATTCACCATCTATTTTTGGCCATTATTTCTCTACTTAAATGTAGGTTTTGCTATTTTTATAGTATCTAATAATTGTCCTGCTGCCTCTTGTACCAGAAGAGTGGTCATCTAAGACTGATAGTGTCCCCTTTGGAAAATCCTGAGCACTTTGGAGATGTGCATGTACCAAAAGTATACCTAGGATATGGGAAAGTTATTCTATTTTGTTTTGCAAACTTCAGCCTTCTGTCTCTCAAGAAATGTGCTACTTGAGTAAGGAATCTCTGCTTCTGGGACACAAAGGCCCCGCAGCATGCTCCTGGGCTGGCAAGGAGCAGAGTTTGACTTTCCCAACCAGGGGCAAATTCATCTCCTGATGCAAGAGGATGTTCTCTCTGCTCCACAGTCAACACAGCTTAAAATTGCATCCTCGAAAATCTGTTTACTCATCATTTTAGTCTTCCTTGAGCATGCCTAAGTCAAAAATAGATTATCCCCTAGGATAGGATTTGCCTTATCTGACTTGTGGTGTTTGCAATGCAGACTTCTACAGCCAAGCTAATCACCCAACTGCCCTCTGAGATGAGGAGAGAAGCAGGCACTCCCTGAGCACAGGGCTCCCATCAGCTTTTGCTGAGATCTCTTCTTCTACTCCCAGCTCTGGCTACCATCTGTAGAGATTGGCTTGAGTTTCTCCTTCCTTGTTTTACAGCAGATTTGCAGGCAGGTGCTGACCTGGTCTGGTTCTTTTCACTTGATCAATGTGTGAACCTGAATGGCTTTTTTTGAACATCTAGACTGGACAAACATTTGGAACACTGTTGTCTTGATGCAGGGGCCAATGTTGGAGTTTCCCCCCCAAAAAACCCCTAAGTGCAATATTCCATTTTCCATGTCCTTGTATGTACCAGGCAACTTTTAACCACAAATTCCACTGGAATGTGTCAAAAAGCCAAGCTCCTATTGTGGATATAATTTCTGATAGTGTGCAAGAAGTATGTTGCCTTAGGAAGAGCAGCCATAAACCCAGGCTGAAGCTAAATTAACTACCCTCTTGCAGTGCAAGAAGTTTTTGGACTTGATGTGATCCTCTCTTCTGCTCTTCAGGGTGGTATTGTGGGCAGTGAACAGCATGAAGCCCTTTGACTCTGCAGGGACACCACCCTCTTATTTCAGTGCCATCACCTTCAGGGAAGTCAGGTTTAATTTTTAATTGCCAGTTAATAAAATATGTTAAAATGTGAAAACAAAAACATTCCAGGCAAAAAGCTTGTGTAGTGCTTGTCAAAGTGTCAGTGACCCTCAAAGGTTTGTCCATTTATCATAAATGGCTTTGTTAATTCATCTCATCACCAGCTCTTAGACCTGCTTTAATGCTTTGTTCAAAGCTGTAACACAATGACAATAAAGTATAAATACTTTATAAGGCACCTATTGTCATCTGGTTATCATTTATAATATGCAGGAAAAGCCTTATGAAACATTTATTATGTGTTTGTAGGTAACATTTTGTCACCAGCACTGTGCATCCAGGATGAACCCCAACCTTCACCTCTGACTGGGGGCCAGGGGACTGAGGGAAGAGGGAGAGGATGGAGAGAGTGACCACAAGAAGAGAGTAGAGTTTGGCTTCAAACATTACAAAGACAGGAGGAAAGGTCTGTGTGAGAGAAGAGAGAAAAGCTTTGAGTGTGTTTTTAGCATGGTGCCCGTGCTCATTTTGCAGGCTGCTGTGGAGCAACCCTGCCCCGGGCCGGATGCCGGTGCAGCACTCGAGCTTGCACAGCAACCACTGGGCTTTGCTCTGACTGTGCACAGGGCACTGCTCTCACAGAAAGGCACCCGGGGGCCTCGGGAAACAAGACTCAGGTGCTGTTTGGTCAGCTGAGACATCTGACTGCTCTTTTCTTATTTGCTTTGCAGCTGTTTCTTATTCCCTCTGTGAGGCACGGTACCAAAGCATTCCTCTTCTCCAGAGGAAAAATCCCTACTATTATAATTTTTTCATTATAGCTTAAACATTTTCAGTTTTAAAAGAGGGGAAAAAAAAATAATTTGCTTGATCTGATTTCTGATGCATTTTGTTCAGCGTTATGTAGCCACATTTTTCTGTAGGAAATTTGATACATTACTTTAAGTTAACTACATACAAGAGAATACTAAATAAATTCACTTTATGTGCTTCCCTAATTAGTTTTCAGTCATGTAATTCTCTTCAATATAGAGTTGAGAAATCCCCAAGTCTACCTTGATGTAGTTAGTGTCACATACACTGATCATGTGAAATTGAATTTGAATTTACTACTAATATTTAAACACGAAAGCTGACTTGAACCATATTTCCCCCTTGGATATAGATGTCACTGCTCTCTGTAATGAGCAGCATTATGTTGAATACTTAAGCCAAGAACAACCAAGTTACAGGAACAGGACATTAATCTTTGGAGAACTGTTGAATTTCATGCTTTAGACAATACAGTGTCTTAGGATTACAGCTTCCATTTTAATTACTTGAGACAAGTATTTTGCAGTACCTATTGCTTGGGTGTATTTTGTCAAGATGGAGTAGGAATAGAGATCTCACCAGGGTCTCTTGGATAACTGGGTAGGCTGTGCACAAACTACATTATTTGTTTGGCTGTTGAAGGCACAAGGTCTGGAGGTGTGTGGGGGGTGTGTGCACATGAGCCAGATCCACATTTGGGGTGAGAGGCACATGCTGACTTCTCGTTCCCTGCAGGGTTTGGTACTGCTCTGCTCCTGTGTCTCTCTTGCAGCTATTCTTTGTGACTTAAATACTCACACATTTCAAAATCTAAAGCTCAATATTGCCTCTGGGTCTCAGCAACCTGTGGGGAAACTGAGGCGTTAGGGATTCCATTAGGAAACATTTGCAAAGACCCTGATTAAATCCAACTGCTTCCGGGGTTTCTTTCTTGCAGCCTCTGGGGTGCTATAGCTGGAGAGATGGGACAGGTACTGCTGGTCTTAGCACTTGTTTAGGCCTAATTTATGTTGTTGCTTGATTAACTCCTTATCTGAGTGGTTTCAAATACCTGGATGAATTCAAAGCACTTTGCAGTATGGACTTTCTTGGCTCTCTTGGCATGGGGGTGTTGCTGATCACTTCATACACATAGTTGGAGAGGACAAGAAAGAAGATGGAGCAGGAGAAAACAGAGCTTTGGAACTGCACTGTTGAATTGCTAGAAATGTCTAGGAAAAGCAGATGAGAGAATTTGATTTATTGTTTATATTGTTTATAATTTGATTTATTGCAGATTTATTGCACTAAATATTAAAAGGAGGTTTGCCATCCAGAGACTTAGATGAAATGAAATCCAGGCCTAATGCTGTGGGCACAGTAACTACCCATCACAAGGGTGATGGCTTTAAACTGAAAGACAGTTTAAACTAGATAGAAGGAAGACATGTTTTACAGTGAGGGTGTTGAGACACTGGTCCAGGTTGCCCACAGAGGTAGGAGATACCCTATCCCCAGAGACATTCTGGGTCAAGTTGGATGGAACTCTGAGCAACCTGATCCAATTGAAGATGTTCCTGCTCGCTGCAGGGGGTGGACTAGATGACCTTAAAAGGTCCATTCCAACCCAAACCATTCCATGATTCTCACAGGGTAAAACCATGCTGGCCTCTGGGACTACGAAGTGGTGGAGGGGCTGCAGCTCCCTCCTGGCACAGGGTTGGTCCCAAGGGCAGAGCAGGGCAGCAACAGGCAAATTGCCCCACACTTTGTCCTGCTTGAAAATTTCCCTCTCACTTCAGCAGAGGATAAATGAAGGAGCTGGATGGGCTGATTGCTATGGAGATCTTTGCACTCTTCTCCCTACAGTGATCAAATAGAAAAGGAACAAAGACATGGAGGAAATCCCTAAAAAGCTATAAAATGAAGTAGAAAACTTTCCACTGGATGTACAAAGGGAGAGTCAGGAGAAAAGTCATTTTTTCTCTGTAAGGTGTCTGGAAAAACAGCATGCATTTATGCATATAAAATCTACAAGGCATTGCACTGTGCATACAAGATATTTTGATCTTTGGGGGGAATTTTGTAGGTGAACATGTTCCTTTTTCCTATGAGATTACAAAACTTATGTTTCTCTTTAACTCTCCAGCAACAGGCTGGTGCTGGGTGCATTAACTCCATGTTTAGCAACTAGTCTTGTAGAACCACCAAATGGATTTTTGTGTGGTTTACCAGCCATTTCTCTGCCTCTTCTACAAACCCACCCAGATTCCTTTTCTTTTTTTAAATGGGGCATGATAGGTTTGTTTCTAAATGCATCAGATTGCTTTTCTACTTAAAGATGTTTACAAACTAATTTACTGAACCTGCATAAGATGAATAGTGTGGTTTCTTTGCATGACAAACCCTTAAGTGGCCAAAAGCAACTGCTAAACAAGTGGATTGTGGCACATGCATGGAAACCCCCTGCTATATATTAATGTAGATTTTGTTGCAGTTGGTTGCAATGGCTGAAGTAATAACAGCTCTTTGGTTTGTCTTGCACTTTAAAGAAGAAGTTTGGTTTAAATCCAGTCCCAAAAGCAATTGGTTATTTTCCAAAGAGGAGTGAAGGCTGAATGAAGAGTGTTGCATCTCTCTGTATTAGGGCTTTGTGGTGGCCTCCAAGGACAACCCAGAAAGTCGGATGGTGAAGTTGCCTTTTACCACCTTTGAATGGACTAATTTATCTTGCTCCTGTTTTCTCCACAGCAGTTGTGCTGTGGGGTCTGCAGGAGAGGGATTACACTGCATCTGGCAAAGGAAATTAAGGATTAACACGTGCATTATGTAGGAGAAGTGTTACAGGAAAACTGTCATTTGTATTTTACAAGGAAATAATCCTTTAAGTCTCTTAGGACTGAAGTAACTCCTTAGTTTTTCCTCCCCTTTTGGAATATCCTGTGAATCCTCATGTCAGAATTAGTAAAAAACCAAAACAAAGATCAGAAGAATGTCTACTTTTTCAACCAGAAAGGCAGGTTGCTCAAAGTCCCATCACACCTGCCCTTGAATGTCTCCAGGGCTGGGGCATCCACCACCTCTCTGGGCAACCTGTTCCAGTATCTCACCACCCTCATAGTAAAGAACTTCTTCCTAATGTTTAATCTAAATCTCTCTTACCCTACCATAAACTTATGGTCTTAACTTATGGGATGCTGGACCAGAGCATCCTTCAAACAGCTGCTCCCTCCTTAGGGTTGGGCCTTTGCTCTCCACCAAAGGTCTCGGTAGCATCTTCCCTCCCAGTGTGGGCAGGACAAGATATAGTGAAACCCTAACAGCTGTATACTGCTTGCTGCTCCTCATGGACCTACAGGGCCACACCTGTGCTGTGGTGTGGGATGTGTGCCAAAGCTGAAAACTGAGGAAACCATATTTTATAATCCCCCAAAGTGGCTGCATGGACCCGTGCTTGATTGGGAGACCCCATGGGCCCAATGAACAGATGAATGTTCACTCCAAAGCTCTGCCCAAGCTTTCCATGCATTTTTTTGTCTGCTCTCCTTACCCTCATGCTGGAGACTATCCCCTGTCTCCTTCCAAGTAAAGCACCCAGTTGAAAGGTAGTTCTGAGCAAAAACCAGCTCTGGATTGGGGCAGAGATCTCAATTTCAGCACAAAGGGTCAAATGCAGTTTTTGGTGGTGCTGATTTGACTGAAACAGAACATGACACTGCAGGATGTCATTTTTGCTCAAGAAAGTTGTCATCTCTCCATCTGGTTTTTGGTTAAACTGAGTTTAGTTTTAGCAATCATCTTTACAGGTTTTATCAAGCTCCATATTTACATTTACTTTAGATTTTTTTGCTGTTTTATTTTGTTAATGATTCCTTGGCACCTCTTGTGCAGCCTGGCATGAAACAGTTAAATGACTGACGCTCAAAGGTGCAAGTACTTCTACTAACAACAGCCACAGGGAGGGAAATTAACGGTTTTCTATTAATGACTTTTATTAGTCCTCTTTGGTGGTCCAAAGAGATGGATTATATTTTTTTATTTTTATTCCACACACACACAGACTTGTTCCGTGTGCCTGTCATGGGGCTGCTTTTCTGATTGCTAGTTTTGTTGTTAAAAATGTCACTCTCTTTATTCACACTCCTCCCCATAGAATCTTTAAAACTAAACGCAGGAGAAGTGGAACATACCTGTCATTTAGACCAGCTAGAACAAAGGTTGATAGAAAATACATTCCTGGTTTGAAGAGGCTTCCCTGCTGATTTTGTTTATCAGAAAATGGCAAGTTTTGTTCCTAATGGACTGAAATTTAAATAAAATCTGACTCTGGAAATAAAAGCAGCCATTATGACAAAATAAAATTATATATTTTATAGGAGAAATTGAATTAAAATGCTAGTTTCCTTTGGCTAAATTCTTTTACATAAGGAAATGAATAAACGAGATGGAGTGAAATAGAATGAGATAGAAAGCTGATTGTTGAAGTAAGCTTTTTAAAAATCAATAATCTCTTGTAATTTATATTTTTGAAAAAACTTTGAACAGACTTCCATACCATATCTTGAATTATGGCTACATTTCTATGTTTCCTTTCATTAGAAGCTGAACTAGGGGTTAAATAGTGTTTTCCCCCTGGGTTTCCAGGTTCTTATCAGGCTGTGCCTTTGGACTACAACTTTCTACAAAAGTCAAGCTTATGCAGAACCCGAGTTAATTGAACAATTTTCTTAATTAACTTTTATTAAATAATTATCTTTAAAGAATCAGATTCCTTTGCCTGCTAGAATGGGAACTTAACTATCAGGTGAGGTGGTGGAGCAAGTCATGATGTTGCAAAGCAGTTCACTTGTTTGAGACTCAGATTCCAGGGATCTGGAAGTTCATCTGGATTCAAGTGTTTTAAGATTCAGGTCCAAACCCCTAATGACTAGAACTAAAATCAACACATGTGCACACAAGGGAACTTGGTATTTTGCTGTATGCACCCACAGCAGTTTTGTCAACCTTAAATTAGCACAGGGTGCTTTGGAGACAACCTTGCACCTCCTTTCAGATAAAGGGATTGTCCAGATTTTGAGCACTGGTATGAGTTTCCCTAAAAATAAATGCTGGTTTTTGAATAGGTAAATGAGCTTACAAAACCTAAAATACTAGTTAGATTTAAAGGGAAAACTCAACTTGTATGAAGCAATTGTAATAAACCTGAAAGTGCATTCAAAGGCAGGCCCCAACTCTCCTTCCAGGTCTGATTTGCAAATTTCCCACCAGAAGAAGGAGGCCATCCTCAACCACAGGTAAAGAGGCAGTGAGAGGTAGCAGTGGTTTTCCCCCTCCCTGAGATGTCCCACCTGGCTCCAAGGTGAGAGGGCAGGGGAAATAAAATCCTGGGATATTGCAAATCCTAGTTCAGGTTTAATAAATAAATCTCAAAATACAGATTCTTGAGTTTTCCTTTGTCCTCCCCAGTTTGTGACTCTTTGTGACCAAGTGCAGTGTTTCCTAGTGGGATGGAGGAGGTCTGAGGGCACCAAAATGCTGGTACCTGCACAGCTGCTTGGTACAACAGGGAGGATGATCCATTTCCATCGAGCGTTGCTCTTTATTTTTGTTAAATGACAGCAAGGCAGCTTGGCTGTGATGAGGATGGGATTGTCAATCCCTGTGGAAAACTCTGCCACCTCTGAGTGTCAGCAGGGTTATAATTATTGTCTTCTTTAAACAGCAGTTGAGGAGATCTGTTAGCAAATGCTTTAAAAGTGCTTTGAAGATGAAAATATCTAAATATTCTTATTACTGCTGCCCACGGTGATTACTGTGATTATACAGCACCTTTCTGGCATGTCTCTGACACAATATCTTGTGGGGTGTGAAGGGGTTGAAGGCAATTCCTCTGCCCCACAGGAGCATCCATCTGGGACCTGGTCTGGGGCAAATGGAGCCAGTGGTGCTGGGCTGGCCTCAGCCCTGCTTTCCCCAGCAGTGTCTGGGAGGATGAAAATCCCCAGGCTTCTTTCTCCCTCATCAATTTGCCACCCAGTATGTCTGTGCCCCGTGCCAGGGTTGAGTTTCTGCTGTGGCAAACATGGAGTTTGGAAATTACTAAAACCACACCTTTTTTGTTTCCTTTGCCTTCCTGTTTGTTTGTTGCTTGTTTCCTTTGCCTTCCTGTTTGTTTGTTGCTTGTTTCCTTTGCCTTCCTGTTTGTTTGTTGTTTGTTTCCTTTGCCTTCCTGTTTGTTTGTTGTTTGTTTCCTTTGCCTTCCTGTTTTTTTTCCTTTTTTCAAAATTTTAAGGTCATGAAACTAAATGTAGGATCTGGATCCCAGGTCTATATTCAGGCATCCAAACTGGATTTTGAACAAACAAACAGGAAGGGAAAGGGAAAAACAACAAACAGGATTTAGCTACATGGGCCAAATCAGAGACAACAGATCCTGGTTTGGATCACTGTGCATTTTCACCTGATGTACAGGATCGAGGTTGGGGCAATTCTGTAGGATAACTGCTAGAAGGTAGTCAGCCTTTAGTGATGTAGCTCAGTGTTGAGGATGTTGCCTGTCCAGGGGTGGGAATGTTCCTGCAGACAGCAGTGTGCTTACTGGAGGACAGGAAGGTCCTTGTCTGCATTGCCTGAGCAGTGGGGGCTGCCCAATTCCCTCTGAAGCTCGAAGTGTTTTGAAACACTTCAAATACTTGCTCTGGTCTCTCCTTTCTCCAACAGCAATCAAAGCAGGATGAGTTGTTTACATGCTCCTTTTTGGAAAGGCTTGTTTGCCCTCGAAGATGAAACAACCCCAAATAAGTCATGATTGCCACGTGAGCAAGTCACGAGTGTGTGTTTGTGTGCACCGTGCTCCTCAACTTCATCTGCTTGGGGATCAGAATATAGGAAACTCCCTGTGTTATCTGTGGGCAAAGTCCAACTACAGACAAGGGCTCTGGTGTAGTTTTTGGAAAATGTATTGCTCATGATAATCCTAGTAACTCATCTGCTGATGTTCCTCATTTCAGTTGGTGCAGGTTTGTTTGGAATCACTTGTAACACAGCCAGTTACTGTGCTGGTTGTGTTTGAACTCTCTCGTTGAGTAGTGTTCAGTTTCTTCTTTCCCATTTGGCTTTTTTAAATTTTATTGTTATTTAATATTTGATTACATCTTACTGTATCTGATACTTACCAAAATTAAGCTCTCCTTGCTGTAATGAAACCTCAGTAAGCCTGGAGAGCTTTGGCAAAAGTAACCTCCAGCTTGTTTGTCGAGACGGTTTTGCCAAGCCCACACAGCTCTAATTACATCTTTTCACTGGCCTGCTTTAAACTGTCCCCTCTTTCCAAAGTCTTTTGTGTGTGGTGCAGAACTACATTGTTATAATGAATACAGTATGTTTAGAATAAGCTTCATTGGATTTGGTAGCCAAGCAGTTGCACATTTTTATTAGAGGTACTGTAGCCTTCCAAGGGAGATAATATTTATACAGTGGCCCAGAATTGTTTGCGTTTAGAAGAATAAATAAAATGAACAATATCCAAACAAGATAATTAAAATGTCAGCTACAAAGTACCTTTAATTTGCTTTGGCTTTTGATTTGCATATTCCTTCCTTTACTTTGGAGACAAAGAGAAATACACTTGATACCAAATGTCCAACTCTCTGATATATCATGTAATAACTAAGCATGTCCCCTTTGGAGTGTGTTTTGAGTAAGATTGCATTAGTGCACCCACATTTGCATCTTTGGCTAGCATTTTCAGTGCACAAACATTTTTTTCTGGTTTTATCAGATGCTAACTTCAGTTTTTGTTAAATCAGTGTTGTGGATGATCAGAAAAACATGAAAACCAACCCAAAATTGAACAAACATACAAACTCTTGTAGTTGTATGTAGTGCTTGCTGAGAGCTGTGATGGACAGGTAGTTGTGGAAACCAGTTTTCTACAGTGCTTTTCTGTAGGTACCCATGTTTCTTTAAAGAAACAACTCATAAAACACCCCCCCAACCTTCTTATACATATCAAGATACTTAAAAGTATATCATACACACAGAAAGGGGGGTGTGTGTGTATATATATGTATATACATATAGAAAAGAAAGTGGGGGAGAGAGTGAGAATAGATACGTTAATCAGACATTTAAGGTCTCTTGTTTCAGCTGTCAAGTATTTCCTACAAGAACTGGACTCTGAGAAATGGCAACACTGTTTGAAGTATGTGCTTGGAGCTTGGTGGCAGGAATAAGATTACAAAATACATAAATTACAATCAAACCTTCTTGAACTTGTTGCCTGTTACATGCTTCAAGTTTTTGGTTTGTTTACCACCTATTCAGCACTTCTATAAATGTGTCAGCTTGCAATACCTGGGAGTATGTGTTTAGTAAATTCTTTCTTGTGTTTCATGAGCATTTGAAACAGGTTGGACATTTCTTACCCCTGTATGGTTTTGGTTAAACTGTTTTTTGTAACTATGCTGTGCTTTGGTTTTCCTTATTACTTTATTGCTCTCCATTTTGATCTTCTGTGTGGGTCCTTGGCAAAATCTGTTGGGCTTACTTGAGATGAAAGGGTTGCTATGCAAATTTGAAATCTTACTCCCTAGTACCTGTCACTAGTTAAAAAGCACAGATTTTAACTGAACAATTGTATGGCATGTTAAATAAACAGGAATGCTGGCTAACACAGCCTGTATATCTCTGAGACAAGTGGAAACAGCAAGTTAAGCTTTTTATTTTTTTATAGCTATTTCTATTCTCAATTTTTCTGGCACGCTTTGTTAAGTAGATCTTTATTTCCAGAGGCTGAAATGTACTCCTCTTTTTCCTTGAAAATTAAAAGCTTCTACCTTAAAGAAGTGAATGATACATTATCTGCTGTCTCTAAATTGAACCCATTTGGAGCTATTTGCATCCTGTAGAAACCTACAGCTGAGTGCTGTGCTCAGAGGTGTAATGACTGGTTGTCACAACACGCTGGAGGTGGCCCCATAACAAAATGATCCCCTGTCAATCCCCTTGCAGGAAATGCATTGGCAACCTGTAATTCAGGCTCAGTATTAACATCCTGCCTGGGTTTTGTTAAATAGCACTTTCTAGGAAGTAGAGCTGCTGAACTTGTGCTTAATAATGTTTTAAGGGGAATATTTGATGGAAGTTTTAGAAAGCATCACATGGGGTTAACAGTGATTTGTCATTTGTTTCTAATTAAAGGACTTAATCTCTTATCACCAGAACAGCCTATTTTTTTATACTAAAGGCACAGATGTGAATGGAAACATATTAATGAGATGTCATACTACACAGTCATTTAGTGTTTTGTTTAACTTAAACATAGCAGAAAATGTGCATCTAAGTAGACACATGTAATGACATGGAGATAGAATTATAATTTCCTACATTTGCATAACCTTCAGCAGCATCCACTTTAGATCCACCTTGCAGTGGTTATTCTGTGTTCAGAAATGGGTGTTTGTAATAGTAGTAAAGGGGTCTAAAATCCCACAATGACATTATTTTGCAGTCAAATGGCCTGTTTTCTTAAACTAAACATACATCTGCTTGACTTTGGCTCTTAAGAGGGAGAAACAAAATCTGTCCAATCTGAGAGTCGTGGTTATTGCTCTGTTACGTAACAGCCATTTAACTGCAGAAATACTTAAAAAGTAGGCAAAAGGGCCATGGGTTAGGATAATATTTAAGGCCCAAAGTGACCATTTTGGTTACATGATTTGGCACAGACCATCATGCATCACTCAGCAATATCTCCGTAAAGCCCAGATAACCTGTGGATGAACTAGGGAGGGTCATAATTTCCAGAAAAGTCCCTTTCTTGAGGTCATAAAACAAATTGGGGTCAGAGTAAGAAGGAACGTGTAATTAGACATTCAAATACACTACTGAGGGATTTTTGAGCCTCAGCATTCAGCATGCACATTATTGGGTAAACAGTATGAGAAATGAAAGTTTTCTGTCAGTTTAGGTGTAACACAGTTGCCAAATAAATATAATTAGTGAAGAATTCCTCAAAGCTCTACATTGTATCTTCTTTACTCTGAGAGGTGTGTGAAGCTGGAGAAAGTAAAATAAATGAATACAGAACTTCCCCCATCTGCCCCCTTACCCCCAAATGTTTTCCTTTTCCATCCTGGAACTACCATGGCAGGCTGCTCTGCTTTTCTTTCCCCAGTGCCAGGATTGCAGCTTCCAAGTCAGTTTTAATCCTTTTCTCTTTCCTACATATTCATTTTCCAGCTTAGTCTTCTCTCTCAGCTCCTCTTTATATCTTGCTTTTCTCCACTATGCCTGTTGTGGCTATCAGCTCTCTTGATTACTGTAATCTTTTCCCCTTAAGCTTTTCATTCCCTTTCTTCAGGCTTTCCAGAGTGCAGCTACCAAAATACCTTACTCTCCATCCCTATCAGCACATGACTCCTTCTTCCTTCTACTCTCACTCTCAATTCCCATTACAACCCAGGAGTTGAGACAAGGCTGCCCATAATCTTTGCTTCAGCTACAGTGCAGCATTTTCATTTTGCTTCCTCTCTTTTCAGGTACTTTTTTTTTTTCCTCAATGTATTATATTTTAAAGTCTCCTATCCATTCATTTTTCACTCACAGAGAGATGGAAGAAGCTCATGACTTCTTCAGAAACACCTCCTTGAAAGCCTTCCTATAGAGATCTCCCTGAGAACTTGGGTAAAGTTCTTGGTAGCCTCTTTCTACTCCCTCTTGCACTCCTCTTGTACCACATCTTTGCTGCCTTGGCCTGTGGGTACTCAGCTATGTCTTAGTGGCAGCTTGTCACCTTGGGCAGAGATACTCTACCCGTGTGCAGAGGAGGCTGTTAGCTTAAAGTGAGTGTTGGGATGATATTGTTTCAAGGCCAGAATGCTCTCAGGAATGTTGTTTAATGTGGAACTGTGAAGAACCACAGCTTGAACAGGTACTGGGGCAAAACAAAAAGGTTTTGATCAAACCAAACCAGTCCCTGAGAAAGCAAAAATTGAACAATATTTTAATGTCTCTACTTCTATTATCTTTTACTGCCTTCTACTTATTTCACTCCATTGTCTGTGCTTCTAAAAGTAAATCCTTTGGGAAAAGTGCCTAGAAGGAGAAACAGCTTCTTAACAATTGGTTGTGGTTGGCAATGGAAATGGGTGGAAAAGGGATCCTTCTCTGGTAGTGCTATAGTGCCCATGGGCCAGGCAGTGCTTCTGCTGGAAGGGACTGCAGGTTAACCACGTATTGCAAAGGAGATGTGAACCAGCTGATCAACTCCTTGGTCAGAGGTTTCCTTATTTCTCTTCCCTTTGGGTTTTACATCATGATATTTTTTCAGAAACTCTCGATTAGGCATAGAAAGAAGTAGTAGTTTGGTATTTAGGTCACTGTTTTAAATGTTATCCAGAAAATTAACACTATGAAAATCAATTGCCAGAAATTGTGGAAGCCATAAAAAACTAAAATTGGGTTTAAAAAAGAGCTCATAATGTTAAGATCAGCTTGATGTATTTTCTACCAGATAGTTCCTATGATGCCAGCTCCAGCAAATAACCCACTGTTTCAGTGAATGTATTTTTGAGGCATATATATGTATTTGTATACTAATAATAAGTGAAATCCATGATTAAATAAGTCTACATTTTAAAATGAAAGTGCCTGTATTTTTCCTTTTAACTAGTTTACAGAGATTGGGAAGTAACCATGCCATGGTGGCAGTCAGTTTATCAAAATGTAGTAGTTGAAAGTACAGGAGGATTATTTATGTCAATGTTTATTTGCTTTTAGTGCAGTAGCTCCATCTAACTGTTTGATCTGTTACACTTCAATTCAAAGGATTTCTCAGTCAGTCAAAGAAAAAAAATAGACATTAAAATAGTTAAACCAGAAATACAATGGAACAGTCCTAACAGTCCTTAGAATAATGTTCCACACTCAAAGAAATGCGAGTAAATCTTTTCACGTAGGTAGGAAATGTCCCTATGTATTAATTTAGAGACTTAAAGCATGAATGAACATAAACTCCTGTTTTTCCATTCAGAATATTTGGACCACCGTGCCTGTTTCCCTTAGTGCTTTCTTTTGTGTTTTCTTAGTGGGAGACCACTTAGAGGAGGTGACATCCCTTCTTTTATAACAAATTGTTTCTTTTGGCTGGTGTGGTTGTGATAATTAGGACTGTTCCTTCAGAATGCCAGATTTTACTCTTTCCTCACTTGTATTATAAGTTTCCCTTTTCAATGAAAATAATGATATGGTAAAAAGAATCCAAAGCCATGTCTATATAGTAACAGCCATAGAGCAGAAGTAGGTTATTTCAACATATGGAGGTTTTCTCAGGTGGCTCTAAACTTTGGCTGTTCCTCCTGGTCAAGAACAACTCATTACTGCAGCTCCATAAATATGCTTCATGGCATCATGAAAGATCCTTTTAGACAAAAAAGGCAGAAATGTTCTATTTTTATTTAGATGTTCTCCTTTTCTGAAGATATTCTTCTTTTTTTAAAGGCAAGGCTGTGATGCAAGTGAAAGACTGGATGTTTCAGTTCTTTACACTGGTTATCAAATACAGCAGAACTAGATGGTCCTAAAAGAAGACAAACTAATTGAAAGTTTGAAGTGCTTATGTACACTGGCATAAAAGAAAAATTTAGGTTTTGTTTTGGAGCCTGCAATGTTCAATCTTTGGCTTTCTACTTTGAGTCACTCATGGGCTTTAATGCTGAGTGAAGGAAGCTCAAGGGCTGCACCATAAAGCACAGGATAAGCCTAGTGGTTCATTTGGCCATCGTTCCATATCTACCTCTATGACAAGGGCAAAGACTGACACACTTTTCCATTTCACCTGTGGATATTGCATGGTCAGGTGTGCTACAATGGCAGAAGACACTATTATCAGGCCTGTCTGCATACCTAGCAAGGCAAACATCGTGCCATTTTAGTATTGAAATAACAGGTATGCTGGGTTGCAGAGATTCCATCTCTAGAGAAGAAATATTAATTTTGTGCCAGCTAGAAAGCCAATTATTGAACCTATTTTTACTCTTTTCATTAACCAGTGTAAAACTCGGGACACATCCCTACAGAGCTGCCCCAACCTTTCCAGCCAGCCCAAGCTCTACATCTGACCAAGGGACTTCTGGTCCTTTCAAGTGCTCAGAGAAAGTTGTCAGCCCAGAGTTTGCTAAGCAATTCTGTTCCCCTTTCTGCCCTCTGTGAAAGTTTGAGAGAGGCTCATAAATGGCGAGAGGGCGGTTGTGTACAGGAAATGTAGCTTGGCAATAAAAGCCTGTTTTGAAGTAGACTATGTGGTTTCTGAATAAATATTTCTTTAATGCATGTAATTACCAGATCAGCAGAATAAATGTGGTCATGTCCTTGTAATTAATACATTGTCAAAAGTTCATTTAAGTATAATAATTTCAGAGGAAAAATGCTGCCTATGTAGTTCGTGCAATAATTTGTTAAATTAAGTGCAATAAAAATAAAATTATTGGTAGATACACATTTATTTTTTTAAAGTTATTGATTTCCCTATGCTATCTAATAGTCTTAAATAGATTTTTAGAGAAATGCTAAAAACAAAAGTGCTGCAATAATGCTGGTCTTTTTGCTTAAGGAATCTTCAAGCAGCACCACTTAGTACGGCAGCTGCAGCTGGCAAATATTTGGTTAAGAATTGTGTAATCAAGTTGGCAAAGGCTTGAAGATCCAGTGAGGAATGCACAGAGAAGGGTGCCTGTTCATCCACTGTAGAAAAACAAAATGTTTATCCTGGAATTTGGTGTCATACATCTTCAATTTTACTCAGAGCTGATTACAGGGCAGGGTTAAATGTTACAGCTGGATGGGGATTTTAGCAATGGGAAGAATGTCAGTCATGATAGCCAGAGCTTATTTAAAGTAATTATTTGGAAAAGAAGTGTTCTGATTCTTCACTGCTAGTCTCAAAGTGATGACTTTTGTTTGGTGACTTGTTATGATCAGGGAAACAGAGGCTGTGGAGCAGTGATGTGACCACGACTACTGGTGGTGGCCACGGCCAGGTTATCCAGCAATATCCATTTGTTCTGCATCAGTGTGTACACATCATTGACTCCTGGCAAACTGTATCATTCAGAGAAACTTCTGCTGGTTTTCTCCTGGTTGGAGGAGAGCTGGTGGTACCTGCTTTGGCACAAAGCTTGGTAAGGGGGTGCTGACCCATTGCCTCATGTTACACAGCTTTTGGGTGGCAGATCAGGGCTCTGTGCTGTACAGTCCTGGTGTTTCTCATTTGGCACAACTGCTTCAATCTATGGTGCTCTTGAACTCTGGGCAGAGATTGTTTGCTCTTTACCACACATGACAAATTAATGTTAAAAATAGACCTGGCATTCAAGTCTGGAGTTTCTAAACTTGGGCTCAGTTGGTGCTCACAAGACCATACCTCTCATATGATATAAACCACTGAATGACTAGGAGACTATAGAACTTTGTAGTTCTCCTGCTCAGAGTCTTAAAGTTATGCAGGCAGTAGCACCTTCCTAATCCGTTCGTGGAGACACTAAAACTTTAGCTTTCCTTTCTCACTGAAATTTCATACAATCTGGTAACCTGCTTTTTTAACAGAGTCCAGCATGTGGGGCGATTTTTGATGTATATGGACTAGGAAGGGAAAGCAGGTGCTTTCACCTAAAGCTGGAAAAAACCCAACCCAAACCGCACCAGCCAAAACCTGACTGAATGATCAGTCTCAGAGAGGGCAGGAGTTAATGTGTCATACCCAACCCCCAGATGTCATTGAGAAGTGACAGACCACACAGATCTCTCTGGGACTTATTCTGTGCTAACATCTTTATCAATGACCTAGAGGAGGCAATGGGGTGTGCCCTCAACATGTTTGCAGAGGAAACCAGACTAGGGATCCAGGTGGATCTACCTCTCAAGGGCACAGCTTCCTTTCAGAGGGACCTAGACAGGCTGGAGGAGTGGGGTAACAGGAACTTCAGGAAAATCACCATTGTGATGTGCAAAGTGCTGTTATAGGAAGGAGTAATTCCTGTGAAAAATTCAGCTGGAGACCATCTGATTAGTGAGTAGGTCTAGGGAAAATGCTCAAGCGTTGGTGGGCAGGGAGCTGTGCAGGAACCAGGAACACCAATGGGTATAAGAGCAGGGATGTGGCCAGAGGCTGAGAGCTATGATTTCCACCCTTTATTGGTGTGAAGCAGTAGGATGAGAGACAACAGGCCTAAGTTGGAGAGGCAGAGGTCCATGCTGCATGCAAGGAGGAGCTCTTTGCCCATGAGGAAAAGCAAGCAGAGGAGCAGCTTTTCCAGAACTGCTGTGCCGTTTCCATCCTTGGATACTTATAGGGCATGAGTGGATCAAGCCCTGAGCAACCAGGTTGGACCCCAGAGCTGACCCTGCTGGGGCAGGAAGTCAGGACAGAGACCTCCCTTAACCTCACAAATTACTTTGTGATCCTGTGGATTTGAGAAATGTCCCAAAAAGATCCAAATCTATAAATCAGAGCCATGATTTGTCAGCTCTGAGTTACATGCTAAGAGTAAGTTATAGTATGTAACGAGAGTCCAAAATCATCTCCTCTGTCTCCTGGCTCCAGTAGATAACCCACTGAAATACTGAATTTCAGTGCTAACACTTATATTTGCTCCAGTGAGATATCAATGTTACTGGACCTCAAGAACAGGTCACAAAGCACGTACAACATCTTGCAATTAAGCTAAAAGATTCGTTGTCAAACATCATTCAAGTGCTACGATTTAGATGGTTACAAGAAACCATAAAAATGTTGTGATACTGCAGGGAAATTGGTTCCAAAGGGTCTATATTATGTCTTGGCATCGAGACATTGTGTGCAGGAAGAGTAAAGCAATGCTGCTCATAAGCAGGGGAATATTAATTATATACATTTAATTTTACGTAACATCACACTTGTGGAAAACATAAGCAAATTCATGTGTTGTAAATGTCCTCTTTTTTTTCCTGAAGGAATTTTCCATTATTACTTTATGATGATAAAATAAGGAATACTGATGTATTCTCAAAATAATTTTATATTTATTTTTACGTATTTCAATAATATTGAGTCAATAAAGATGATATCAGGAAATCTATGAACTATAATGAATTTTATTTACATTTTTATTATAGCACTAACTTCACATCAGTTCCCTTCAAGTGTATATTTGAAAAAAAAAAAAAAATGTGCAAACCATCTCTTTTTAGCAAAACTACCCAGAACATCTCAATCAGTTTTGTAATGAAATTTTTATTGCGGCGTCGGAAAATATTTAGATCAGCAAGAAGAAAAAATATTCCTTGAATGAGGCCCTATTCTGGGAGAAGAGGGGAAAATGGAGTAATGTAGGTGAAATATTATGTGGTGAGAACTGGCCTTTGACTCGATAGCCCTTTTCCAGAAAATGGTGCTGACAATACAGTAAGATGAATATATCTTTCCTAGAATCAGACAATCATAGAATTCCAGGTTGGAAGGGACCTGGGGGTCCTGATTGAGAGGCAGCTGAACATGAGCCAGCAGTGTGCCCAGGTGGCCAAGAAGGCCAAGGGCATCTTGGCCTGTATTAGAAATAGTGTGGCAGGCAGGACCAGGGAGGTGATTGTCCCTCTGTACTCAGCACTGGTGAGGCCACACCTCAAATACTGTGTCCAGTCTTGGGCACCTCAATACAAGAAGGACATCGAGGTGCTGGAGCATGTCCAGAGAAGGGCAATAAAGCTGGTGAAGGGCCCTGGGAACAAGTCTTATGAGGAGCAGCTGAGGGAACTGGGGCTGTTTAGTCTGAAGAAAAGGAGGCTGAGGGGAGACCTCATCACCGTCTACAACTGCCTGGAAGGACATTGTGAAGAGGTGGGTGCTGGTCTCTTCTCACAAGTAACTGGTGATAGAACAAGAGGAAATGGCCTCAAGCTGCACCAGGGAGGTTTAGACTAGACATTAGGAAGATCTTTTTCACTGAAAGGGTTGTCAGGCATTGAAACAGGCTGCCCTGGGAGGTGGTTGAGTCACCATCCCTGGATGTGTTTAAAAGCAAACTGGATGTGGCACTTGGGGACATGACTCAGTGCTGGACTTGGCAGAGTAGGGTTAATGGTTGGACTTGAAGGTCTTTTCCAACCTAAGTGATTCTGTGATTCTCAAATTGTAGTCTGAAGACACTTATGTAGATGTTTAACAACTGGCTGCATTCAGAATCGGTCAACTGTGTCTTCAGAAGTGCTTTTAACTAAATTTCTGACTAGATGAGTGTTTTGTCACCTGAGAGAAATTTTGAGGGTGGTCAGCAGGCAGTTGGCACAAAAGTTTTAGGGCTCAGTGCTCCAGAGTAATTAATGCAATGATTGTGTATTGGAACCTGGGAGGAAAAAGGTGTTTCTGGCAGGGAGGACTGAAAGATCTCACCACCTCTAAACCTGTGTCTCTTAATTTGGAAGGGCTGGTGGCACAACTGATGGCATCTGTTTAAGGCAGCCATCTGGTAATTGTGAGGATATAAGGCACCATATTGCATTTCCTGGTAATGTTTTAAACTGTTTGCAACCTCCATAAACTTTTAACTAGTGAAACACATGCACAGAGGACAGGCCCTTGCTTCTCTTGGAGAGAATGAGATTTATGTAGTGGTGGTATACTTGTATTTCCAAAAGCTACAAAGTCAACAGCCAAAAATAAAAGCAGGCCAAGAGCAGCAAAAACTCCTGAAAGTCTCTGCTCAATGTTTTTCAGTTCTGTTTCATTCACTTTACTACTATGGCTTGGGGTTGGGCTTCTGGGTTGGGCCCCTGGGAGCTGCAAGGTGTGGACCTCACTTGCTTTTTCCAAAGGAGGAGATGGCAGGAGCTCTTCTTGAAACTTTGATGTTGGAAGAGGGCAGAATTGTCTTCAAGCAATAACTCTCTCAAGTTGTAAGCAAATACATAACTTTTCAGAGGTTTGTTTTTTTTTTCTTTTGCTGTACATTCTTCATACAGTGGGTGAAGAGACGAAACATTCCTTGTTCTCTTTTGTCAGTGCAACAGAAATGACAGAAAAGCCTCCTCTTCCCAGCCTCCTCTCTCTTCCCAGCCTCCTCTCTCTTCCCAGCCTCCTCTCTCTTCCCAGCCTCCTCTCTCTTCCCAGCCTCCTCTCTCTTCCCAGCCTCCTCTCTCTTCCCAGCCTCCTCTCTCTTCCCAGCCTCCTCTCTCTTCCCAGCCTCCTCTCTCTTCCCAGCCTCCTCTCTCTTCCCAGCCTCCTCTCTCTTCCCAGCCTCCTCTCTCTTCCCAGCCTCCTCTCTCTTCCCAGCCTCCTCTCTCTTCCCAGCCTCCTCTCTCTTCCCAGCCTCCTCTCTCTTCCCAGCCTCCTCTCTCTTCCCAGCCTCCTCTCTCTTCCCAGCCTCCTCTCTCTTCCCAGCCTCCTCTCTCTTCCCAGCCTCCTCTCTCTTCCCAGCCTCCTCTCTCTTCCCAGCCTCCCCTCTCTTCCCAGCCTCCTCTCTCTTCCCAGCCTCCTCTCTCTTCCCAGCCTCCTCTCTCTTCCCAGCCTCCTCTCTCTTCCCAGCCTCCTCTCTCTTCCCAGCCTCCTCTCTCTTCCCAGCCTCCTCTCTCTTCCCAGCCTCCTCTCTCTTCCCAGCCTCCTCTCTCTTCCCAGCCTCCTCTCTCTTCCCAGCCTCCTCTCTCTTCCCAGCCTCCTCTCTCTTCCCAGCCTCCTCTCTCTTCCCAGCCTCCTCTCTCTTCCCAGCCTCCTCTCTCTTCCCAGCCTCCTCTCTCTTCCCAGCCTCCTCTCTCTTCCCAGCCTCCTCTCTCTTCCCAGCCTCCTCTCTCTTCCCAGCCTCCTCTCTCTTCCCAGCCTCCTCTCTCTTCCCAGCCTCCTCTCTCTTCCCAGCCTCCTCTCTCTTCCCAGCCTCCTCTCTCTTCCCAGCCTCCTCTCTCTTCCCAGCCTCCTCTCTCTTCCCAGCCTCCTCTCTCTTCCCAGCCTCCTCTCTCTTCCCAGCCTCCTCTCTCTTCCCAGCCTCCTCTCTCTTCCCAGCCTCCTCTCTCTTCCCAGCCTCCTCTCTCTTCCCAGCCTCCTCTCTCTTCCCAGCCTCCTCTCTCTTCCCAGCCTCCTCTCTCTTCCCAGCCTCCTCTCTCTTCCCAGCCTCCTCTCTCTTCCCAGCCTCCTCTCTCTTCCCAGCCTCCTCTCTCTTCCCAGCCTCCTCTCTCTTCCCAGCCTCCTCTCTCTTCCCAGCCTCCTCTCTCTTCCCAGCCTCCTCTCTCTTCCCAGCCTCCTCTCTCTTCCCAGCCTCCTCTCTCTTCCCAGCCTCCTCTCTCTTCCCAGCCTCCTCTCTCTTCCCAGCCTCCTCTCTCTTCCCAGCCTCCTCTCTCTTCCCAGCCTCCTCTCTCTTCCCAGCCTCCTCTCTCTTCCCAGCCTCCTCTCTCTTCCCAGCCTCCTCTCTCTTCCCAGCCTCCTCTCTCTTCCCAGCCTCCTCTCTCTTCCCAGCCTCCTCTCTCTTCCCAGCCTCCTCTCTCTTCCCAGCCTCCTCTCTCTTCCCAGCCTCCTCTCTCTTCCCAGCCTCCTCTCTCTTCCCAGCCTCCCACTGCTGACTGTATGATGTATCTGATCATATTCCCTCCCTCCTTTGGTGTAGTGTTGCTGCTCTGGTCTGGCTGTGGCTACCTAGAACAAGGACACTACAACTTTATGATGTGCTGGAAAGAAGTGTTCTTCCAGTTGTCCATACGTTGATTAAATCCTGATTCATGTTAATTTTTTTCCAAATCCAAACTACCTTCCTGACCAGAAATACCTCTACATAAGAAATATATAATCTCTTACTGCACCAGGCATGTGCATTGATGGACACTGTAAAATACATCATTTTTGTCTTCCAGGGAGAAACGTGCTGGGTTTCACGTGCTGCCTTCCCTGTTGCACTGCTACTCACATGGTGTAACACCAGATAGTTGCCCAGTTCTTCTCCATATATTGCATCATGTTCTTGTCTGGAGATTTCAGCGATGAGCCGTATCATTTAGGATTGTACCCCATTATTATAATATGCCAAACACTTATGTCAAGGCATTGATATATGTCATCAACACAACGGAAATAAATTCAAACTCACACGTCGTATTTCACGCACTGAGCTTTATCTTGACCTCCTAAGGTGAGAGACAGATGTTTTCCATTGGCAACGCTATGGTTATTTGTTTATTTTTCTAAAATGCACATCTGAATCCCACCTATATAAAACTGGAATATGGGCTGCATTTTAAGTGAAACCAAGGAAAAATACGCAGACTTTAAGAGTTGAAGGGGGAAAAAATCCTGCAGCAAACACCAGGATATGTGAGTGAGTAAGCATAATAGATCTGAATAAGGCCCTAAATCAATTTTATTTTCACACTTCTAGCATCATAAAAAGTGGGTGGCAGTAAACCAATTATTATGCAACTTAATGAACTAATTAGGAAAATCAGAGCAATAATGATACTGGTACTGACTGATCTGAATATAAAAAGTAGAATTAAGTTATCAGGATCAAGTTTTTTAATACTAAGGATTACATAACTTTTAAAGCATTTTGAACTTGGGGGGAAGGAGGATTGCATCTGTAGTATCTGTGGGTACCCAAACAGTCTGCTCTTTCATGTACCAAACTCACCATGTAGGTGCACACATGTACTGATCTAAAAAAGAAACAACAAAAAACCAAACAAGTAAGGACCAGACCATTAAAAGCTTCATTTGCATTTACATGGCCATAAATTCTGTTTAAATACCCCTACCCGTGGTCAGTAGGTGCTTAAATACCTTGAGCATATGGCTTAGGTGGCTGATCCAGCAGACTGGTGGCATGAAACCTATTGCACTGGGATTGTAAACCTTGTACTCTGCATCAACCCAAGCACTGATTCAAGCTTTTGTAGTAGGAGTGGGGTTTGCACTGCACAGGGTGCACAGGAACAGAAGAAAGGCATCACAAAAGTACAGCCTCTCTTCCGTAATGTTACTATTGTAGAACACACTGTGTTTAAAACTATTTTAAAAACCTCATGTAATGCTGTTCTTTACAACATTTCTGCCATGATATATGTTGATGATGTGATGAGTGATCATGGGCCTAAGCCTTTTCACTTTAACATCAATGACAAGGTTCATTTTGCCTTCAGTGTCCAAATGGAAATGAACCCTCACAAATTTCTCCATTTCCTTGCTATTATGACTTGTTTTCATGGATTCATAGTATATTTCTTTATCATACAATTATAAAACAGGGTTTATTTACTAATTCTCATTATTCTACATCTGCTTTACCACGTCAGGCAAGTTTAAGAGCTATATTGCTTGTATGTGGCACATGTTAATTTTGTTAAAGGTCCTTGTGATGTTTGGATATGGAATTGCTCTCAGATTGGGTCCTACATGTGTCAGGGCAGTTTCTGTCTTGAAATGTAAGGCTTTTGTTTTCAAATGGAGTGTTACTCACGTGTGCACCCAAAGACAGGACTTGGCTATACCAGTATCTGAGAGATAGTGTCCATAGTTTTTTCCAGGGAAGCAGCTGTTTGGTCCACAAGTGTTTCCTCACAAAGCAAAGGTGAAAGTTCTTAAATAGCTTCAGAGAAAAACACAAGCAAGAAGAAAAATAATTTTTGCTTTCCATGATAAAAACAATCAATATTAATAGTTTTGTTTATTTTCCTGGTCAAAAAGTCACTGTCAGAGTATATTTAAAACAAATGGAGGGGTGGGAGGGGCAAATGGCCTTAAAGCAAATGTATCACGTACAATACTTTTTAGAAAAGAGAAGGAACCCAGGCCAGCATGTTAAAAATGAGCATTTCCAATACAATTTGTCACCCATGCATAAATCTTGCTGACATTTTCAGTCACTTTAATAGCCTTCCCATTTTATAAATCAGTATGAACTTGCACAGTTGCAAAAAGTGTGTATTTTGAACATCTCATTTGCATACTTTACCAAAAGCCAATGAGGCAGTGGAAGCAACACTGGTGATCATAATAAGTGTTTGGGAAAAGGCAGAAAGATCACTAATGGTTTGCCTTTAGGGATTTCTGTACTCCATAGGGGACGAAAATGAGAAATATTTTTCAAACAGCAGGGGTAAAGGTTTTAAAACTAGAAACACATGGAGTGATAAAAATGTTAGTGCCACAGGGCGCATAGCAGGAAAAATTTACAATGTAAAAACTGTAATTTCAGCATTAGGAAGTAATAATCGTGTTTCATCATTGTTATTAAAGCATGACCCTTAAAGTCACATAAATTAGATATAACTTTCTAGAGAAGTGTATTAATCTTCAGTGGAAAATATTAGGAAAGTTTATTATCATATGAAGATCAGAAGAAACTGGTTTTTCTAAAAAAAACAGAGTTAAACTTGGTGGTTTTGATTTTTTTTTAACAAATCTCTAGTGTTTTGAAACAGCAGAGAGACTTGTGTTTACTCAATGCAAACTGCAGTGACCAGCTTTGCTCTGAAAACCAGTAACAGTCACATGAGAAGAAAGAAACAACCAACAATTAAAGAATGAGCTAAGGAAATCCGGGAAGTTCTATTCATAGACATAAATGGTTTATATTTTGGTCAACAGGGTCTTTCTGTTGTGTTAATGGCAAATGCAGCCAAATGATTAATGAAGAACGTTAAGAGTAGTCAGGAAAAAAAAGAAATATAGAATTGTAGCCTGAGGTACCACAGGAATATCCAATGGGAGACTTGAAAGAGAACTGGTTATCTGAGGTGTGTAATTAGCAACTGAGGGATGGTTTTCATCCTATCTATGGAATGCAATTTTACAAGGGCTTCTCTTTCTTCTAAGTGCTGTTTAACGAGGTCACTTCACCTGCAAGAACTTCTGGGTGAATTTGTATTTGCAGAAATTTCTTGCCACACTGGCTCTGAGGATGTGGGATCCCTCAGCTCTCCTAGCTTGGCCTATGGAAAAGTGGTGGAAGTGGATCTGCTGGGAGAAGCACCTGCTGCTGAGGACTCCCCTGTACTACTGGAGTGGATTCACCCAGGATGGGTGTGATTTTTGTTGCCTTCCTGGCTCCAAAATCTCACAGAGTATCTTGAAGTTGATTGCTCAGGTTGTGAATTCAGCACTCTGCTGTGGCCCACAGGTGCTGTCCATTGGAATAAGATCTCTATGTTTCTCTGTTTCCATAATTTTATTTTTCTCTTCTCTTCTCTATTTCAATTTAAAAACACTGAAGTGGAATAGCGTGTAAAAGAGAAGTCAGGTGAACTTTACAAAGTGGATGTACTGTTAATTTTCTGGAGATAAAGAAAGGAATAGTGCTGTGTTACTGGTTAAAACCTTTTTGACTTCCTGCAAGACAAACAAGCTTTGACCAGTTAGGGTTTGCAATGCTGGTTGTATCCCTGGAGTATGATTTAGCCAGTTCCCTATTGCTCAGTCACCAGAACAAAACCATCAATACCAAAATAGTGAACAAAAGATCCCTTCTCTGCCCTCACCACATTGAACATCCTCATGGTTAGGCCATAAAGCCTGGCTTCCTCTTCCACACTCTCTTTCTTGTCTTGTAACACTCCTTTTTCTCTATCCACATTTGTGCACCTGGAAGAGGTCCACAGTTCGTTTGGAAGAGTAGACATCCCCTTCCCAACTTAATCTGTAGCTTGACTTTGTGGGTAGTCTCCAGAGAAGCAGTAAACTCTTCCCTAAGTGCTCCAAACCCAGGAACACTATGCATAAGGAGAGCATCATTATTATCTCTCTCTCCAGCTGTGTTCTTATGTGAAAATGGTTGTAGCTGTTATTTTTTCTGTCCCTTTCTGCCAGTCCCTCAGGCAGTTTATGAAGCTCATGCATAGCCAAAGATTAGGCATCATGTTTCCCCGTGCTGTTGGAACTAACAAGGTAAAGTTGCCCAAATGTGTCTTTTTTTCTTTGCAGGATGCCTTTCCTGTCTGCATCAGACATGATTTGAAAGTGTCATTTTCCAAAGCACAGGATTTGAACATTTTTTTCACTTTGTGAAAAATTCTCACTCTTCTGATCCAGATAGCACAAATTAACTACGAAAATGAACTAAAAACCAGCTACTGAAATGGTCCCCATGGACATTTCTTACTGAAAAAGGAGAGATATTAGATATTAGTCTGTTTAAAATAAAGCGTCTAAGTAAGATAATGGAATAGGGAAAATAGTGACTAAGCAATGAATTTGTTGGATTTAGAGCATTATGTTGCATTTTGTGAAAATTCTGCTGTTTTCAGATATTCCTTTACCATAAGGTGAAATGAATGACAGAAATTCAGTTGTTCTCAATATCCTTAGCTGTCTGCTTTAAGCTGGTGTTAAGTGATTTAGAAAAGAATTTGGCAAGTGTAGAGCAGTCTATACCATGTTAGAAACTAAAGCTTTTGATTCCAAATACAGATCCTTCTGCTGCTGAGGTCACAACTCAAGTGAGAAGTTTGCTTCTGTAATAGTGATCTCTGGAACAGAATTTAAACATACTAAGTCCCAGTGTATGATAGGTTTATGTGTATGTTCAGCATTTCAGAATTTGAAGAGTAAACTGCTGGCACACAGTCTGACAAATAACTGGAGTGATCTTAAGAATTATTAATGGCATTCACCCCATCCCCGTATCCATTGATGAGGCCAAAAGTGGTCAGCATGCCAAGCAATGCTCTCAGCCTACCAGCTGGTATCTGCTCCACCTGTTGTTGTATGTGTGGAAATTTCCATTGTATCACAGAATCACAGAATTGTTAGAGTTGGAAGGGGTCTCTAGAGATCATCTAGTCTAACTCTCCCACTGAAGTAGGATAACCTAGAGCACATTACTCAGGGCTGCATCCAGGCGGCTTTTGAATATCTCCAAAGATGGAGACTCCACAGCCTCCCTGGGCAGCCTGTCCCAGTGCCTTGTCACTCTCATTGTAAAGAAGCTTTTTCTTATGTTTAAATGGAACTTCCTATGTTCCAGCTCCTACCCACTGCCCCTCGTTCTGTCACTGAGAACTACTGAGAAGAGCCTGTTTCCATCTTCCTTGCACCCACCCTTTAGATACTTGTATCCATTTATAAGGTTTTCCCTCAGCCTTCTCATCTCCAGGCTAAAGAGTCCCAGCTTTCTCAGCCTTTCCTCATAAGAGAGATGCTCCAATCCCCCAGTCATCTCCATCACCCTCCCCTGGACTCTCTTCAGCAGTTCCTTGTCTCTCGTGAACAGGGGAGCCCAGAACTGAATGCAGTATTCCAGCTGTGACCTCACCAGGGCAGAGTAGAGGGGGAGAATGACCTCCCTCCACCTACTGGCCATGCTCTTCTTTATGCAACCCAGGATTCTGTTGGCCTTCTTGGCAACAAGGGCACACTGCTGGTCTCTAGACCATGTTGACTGCTGAAGCAGTTTATATGGTGTTAAATTTAGTACTGTGAACATGTAGCTACTTGTGAAAGAAATTTTCTATGAGCTGGAATTTCTCAAAAGAAAGAAGAAGAAGGGATAAATAAAGGAGTTGATTGCATATGGGTATCACAAAATTATTGAGATCTATCAATACAAAACTGTTACCAAAAAAAGGAAATGCAATCTTAGACACTAGTTTGAGAGACATTTCCAGTGGAAAAAGATAATTCTATAATGCTCTTCTAATATATTTTTTCTTTCCTCTAACAGCAGTATTGTTTAATTTTCTTGAAATTTCTTTCTTTTTTCCTCTGGTTCTGTGGGATCAGTTTCCCTTATTGCATCCATCCTTTGGCATGAATTTACTGTAGGTACATTCACAGTTACAGTCACTATGACTGTATGACATGACATATGTAACTTTACTTGTCCTGAAAATAAAAGTATGGGTCTGAAATAGCCCCACCAGTACAAGAGAAGTTATGCAAAGACAAGTCATGACATAGTTTCTGGATTCCTCTGGAAGGTCAGGCATACATCTCATTGCCTTGTTGTCAGGGACACATCCAGGTTTTCTTTGGAAAAATGCTTTTGCCTTTCTTTTCTATTTGGCTCATGCAGCTGAAATGAGGGTTTGGAGCTGTTGTGTGATGTCAGCTTTCCAAAGGAAAGCTCACTTTGATGGTGGGGGTCATCCTGCAGTGAGGGATCTCTGAAATCCAGCTTCTTCTGCTGAGGCAGGTGTACAATGAGGAGATCCTGACTGCCAGGAGAGGACAGTAAGGCAATAGGAGAAGTGTCTTTTGTTGACCAGTGGATCAAGAGGACTCGGGCATGCTGTAAGGTCAGACACTGAAGGTCTCCAGGGAACCTTTATCAGAGGTTGTTCATGTATATGGGCAGTAAGAGATATGAAATTCAGTCTTTTTAAAATACTCCTAACCCCTTCTAAGGAAACAAAACCAAAGAAGTTTAGATTAACGGTTGGACTTCATGTTCTTAACTATCTTTTCCAACCAAAATTATTCTAAGAATCCATTATTCGAATGTCAAAAGGACTGAAATGAGTCCTTAAATGGAACCCTCTCATTTAGATTTGTTTTCTCACATTTTCTTTCTAAAGGCTATGAATTTCTTGATATACTGTCTTAAAATAAGTCATAGTAAGCTTGTTTTTCCAAAGCCTGTCAATCAGTCAGTAGTGGGCAGTCAACATCCATGAAAAACCCTGCAATAATAACATTTATCCTATAAATAACAAGCTGCTTCTTATGCCTGATGGAAGGAAATAAATGTTGAGTGTAATTTCAGTATCAAGTGATTGAGAGGTTTATTGTATAAACAAAAGTGAAACACATTATTAAAAGTTATGAAAAAAATACAGTGTCTTAATAACCGTAGAATGCCAGTCAAAACATGGTATTTTGCCATGCTACTTAAGTTCAGCTGCCTTTTTCCCAGGAAATATATTTTCCCTATGAGTTTTTAAGTAAATGTTTTCTTGGGAAATTATGAGGTGTACATTGCTTAGGAAAACCTAGTCTTGAATCAAATGCATTTGGCCACACCATTAGTGTGTTAGAAAGGGAGCAGTGTTAGTCCCTACTGACCCTAAAATACACAAATGGGTTGGTTTTTGCCAAATTACCAATTTCCACAGTTTTGATGTGAAGCAGAGACATATTATTTCATTTTACTTTGATCTGATACGTTGTTCACATTTATTAAATTTAAAGTCTGTGCTTCACTTAAGCCATGAGAAACATTCACACCAGGGCACAGCAGGTATGAGGTAGACTTCAGGAGGGTACTCTACAGTGAGAGGTAGAGAAACGTGGTTGCAATCACCCCCGAACTTGTGAGTGTGCAAAATGCTTCCAGCTGAGAAGAAAATATAACTGTCAAGTTCAACCAAAATATTAGAAGGTTGAATTGAGTTCTGCTCTTTGCCAGTGTGACTAGTGGCTGTACAGATACAGATGTAGAGATACAGACACAGAATGGTTTGGGTTGGAAGGGACCTTAAAGATCATCTAGATCTAACCCCTGCATGGGCAGGGACACCTTCCGCTAGACCAGGTTGCTCCAAGCTCCATCCAACCTGCCCCTGAACACTTCCAGGGACAGGGCAGCTATAACTTCTTTGGGCAACTTGAGCCAGTGTCTCACCACCCTCACAGCAAAGAATTTCCTCCTAATATCTAATCTAAATCTCTCCTGTTAAAGTTTTAATACATTACCCTTCATCCTGTCACTCCAAGCCCTTGTAAAAAGTCCCTCCTTAGCTTTTCTATGGCCCCTTTAGGTACTGGAAGGTGCTGTGAGGTCTTCCCAGAACCTTCTCTTTTCCAGGCTGAACAGCCCCAACTTTCTCAGCCTGTCTCCATAGCAGAGCTGCTCCAGCCCTCGGATCATCTTTGTGCCCCTCCTCTGCATTCTTTCCAGGAGCTCCATGTCCTTGTAATTTGGGGGCTCCAGAACTGGACACAGTACTGCAGATGGGGTCTCACGAGAGCAGAGCAGAGGGGGAGAATCTCACACTGATGTTAATTCATCATGCAGAGCAGTTGTAGCTGAACTGCTGTGTCTCTCCTGTTGACACGCTGCTGTAGTGTTTGACCAATAAATGTAAGCTGCAACAGGTCAGTGTTTCAGCTCTTAGGTTTCAAATCATTTGCCTTGCTGGTCTTTGGTTCCATTGGCATTGACCATTTGACATAGTGCCCCAGTAGGTCAGCAAGGCTCTTTACTGAAGTGTGGAAGAGTTTATTACAAAAAACATTGAATCAAGCAAGAAGAAAAACCCCAGTCTTGGTAACTGAATCTCAGTTTTTGGGGTTGGCTAAATAGAACCATGTTCCACCTCCTTATGTGTTGAAAGTGTAGAGAATAATCACATCAGATTTGATCAGATCTGTCCAGACAAAAATAGTTTCTCCTAGGTAATGGGCTCCATTAGCAAGCCAGCTAAACACATAGTGAACCAGTTATTGATCTTAGATCCAATAGTTTTAGGCACAGTGACTCGTATTCCATCCAAATCATGACTGACCAGCAGTTGGTTTCTTTCACATAGATTTATGTTCCTAGTAAAGACCCATATTTCCTTGGCAAAAATATTACTGGAGGTATATGAAGAAATCTTTGGGAAAATGCCCACGTTCCAGGTGTATCAGCCATCCCTCATGCTGCTGGTGTGAACTGACCTCCTCTAACATACTACTTTGAAAAGCTATAGTCAACTGCTAATATAGTTCTTTTTCAGTCTTTTTCCTAATATATACTTATACATAGATTGGAACATTTTCTGTTTTGCTCAGTATAGCTTAGAAGAGTAAAATATTTTCTTATGCACAGGATATCCCACCTGTAGGAGCACAATCAACTTTTGCAGGTATCTAAGCTGATTTTCTGTAGCATACAAGTTGTAGATCTCAGCCACTTCCACACCGTGCAGGTACCTGCTGCTGAACTAGAGCATAATACTGTGAATTGATTTAAAGACCTTGAATGAAGGAGGTCCATATGAATGATTTCTGTGACTAATCTTTAGAGAACTGTGGTGTGTTTCTACTCTGGATTTGTCTGTGTATTTGCATTTGTCAAACTTTGGAGCTACCTAAGCTCTTTTCTCTAATGGAGGCTGAACTTTGTATTTTCCTTCTGGTCAAACCCCAGTTTAAACTTTACTGGGCATAACGAAGAGGGATTTAGCTTTTTAAACCTCTCCCTAGGATGATACATCTTCAAATAATTTATAAAACACTTTTAAATGCTTCCTAGGTTTGTGACATTGAACTATTAAAAAGAAGGGCAGAAGGTGATGCACATTTTCCTGGTTCTTCCAAAGCTGGAACAGTGATGGAAGGGAAGTAGCTATGCAACAAGGTGAGACCTGGACCAGACAAAATGGCACAAGAATAATTTGGCAACTTGCAAGTGGTTGATTTGAGCTACAATAACTTTTAAATGCCTGGGTGCTGCAATTCTGTGTGCTGGAAGTTGCAATATTCAGATCGTAGCTCTTCTTTATGTGTTGGCTGAGCTGGTGTTTTCAGTACTAAAAATCAGAATAGCTGCAGAGTGGAAATTACCTTGGCTACTCCAGGGCTGGATTTTGGAGGACAAAATGCAAAAAGAAAAGGTAAATTTTGGTGAATGGCATTAATGGAGAGTGCAAAAGCTTTATCAGTGTTGTGGGGGAGGCTTACAGAATCATAGCATCATAGAATGGTTTGGGTTGGAAGGGACCTAGAAGATCATCTAGTTCCAACCCCCCTGCATGGGCAGGGACACCTCCCACAAGACCAGGTTGCTCAGAGCCCTGTCAGTTATGATAAAGGAAAGCACCTTATCAATTAGGATACCCCATAGCAGCCTTCCAGTATCTGAAGGGACCATACAAGAAAACTGGGGAGGGACTTTTTATAAGGGTATGTAGCAAGAGGACAGGGGGTAACGGATTAAAACTTGAAGATGGGAGGTTTAGGTGAGACATCAGGAGGAAATTCTTTGCTATGCTGGTGGTGAGACACTGGAACAGGTTGCCTAGGGAATTTGTGGCTGCCCCATCCCTGGAAGTGTTCAAGGGCAGGTTGGATGGGGTTTGGAGCAACGTGGTCTAGTGGGAGGTGTCCCTGCCAATGGCAGGGGGGTCGGATCTAGATGATATTTAATGTCCCTTCCAGTCCAAACCATTCTGTGTGATTCTATGATGATTCTATGAATGAGGTTTTGCCAGGATGAATAGTGATGCTAAGGAGTGAGGCAAATTATTTGGCATCCCAATGAGCACTAGAAGGGTAAGATAAGGGCTGAGGTCCCTCTTTGCCCAGTGTTTGGTATGCAAGGGTGTGGGTGTGCAGTGAGCAGCAGACACACTGAACAAGGAGCACCCTGCTGCAGAGAGGGCCAGGCAGGGTGAGAGCAGCTGCAGGTGCTGGCAGGATTTGCTGCCACGAGCTGCCCACCCTCACAGATGAGGCTGGCACCAAACTGCAGGCATGATCATGGGGTAATAGTAACCAGGCTGAATTCATCTGCATAGATTACAGCGGAAGACCAGAATACTTGCATAATCACAAAGCTGTAAAGTAGGTCCAGGGGAACACCTTGACTTTCCCAGGAAATGAGGAGGCAGCTGTGAATGTTTTTGGCAGAAAACCACTTCTGCTTTTGGGGATTGTCAGCCCACCCTTGCTCGCTCTCTCCCCTCAGACTGGGCTCAGTTTGAGCATCTCCAAAACTCACTCTGGGTAACCCCACGGTAAGATTAGTGTTCTGTGTCATGGATCTGGAAGAAAGAAAAAGAGGCCTCCTGCCTTAAAAATTGTGGTGCAATACAAGCACTATAAATGTATTATGGAAAGTCATATATATATAACTCTTTGAAGGAATAAAGAAAAATGGGAGGCGTTTCTTTACTAAATGAGGAATTGTATCTCTTTCCCTGATGGAAAATGAGTTTGCTGCTTAAGAATGGTCATACAGATTTTCAATATGTCTCCTATGAAAATATGAACACACTCTGGGCAGATTTGGCCAGTCCTTTGCATTACAGTGTTGCCTTTGCAGAAAGCTTAATTGAAGAAAACAAAGCCAAACAGAAAACAGGAGCAGGAAGAGCCACGGAAATGTATCAGCCCTTTAATCAAGAGAAAAAGTTACTTTTATATACTGCATTTCCCTAGGCAACCACGATTGTCCTCCATACGGGTTGTTGCAGCAAATCATGCTGTTTGGGTAGGCAGAACAGAATATTTTAGCAATCTCAAGAATTGCAAGCTCAGTCTTGCACTTGAAGTGCATAATGTAAAGTGATGCCTTTACAGAACGTACCCTGTAATGGAAGAAGACAAATCACTGATTTGGAATTGATATGTTCCTTGTACTTGATATGTTCATTTATATGCAAGAAATGTATCTGATCCAAAATTCAGGAATTTAACCAAACAGGCAAATAATTACATAGCTATCAAGTGAAGAAATGGGAAAAAAAAAACCCATCAAGATCCCTGTAGCAGAAAACAAGTATATAAATTAGGGAACAAGTGACGAATCCTGAAGGAGGAAAGCAATATACTACAAGTACTACTTCATGCATGCAACTTGTGTAACATTAAGGTTGTGCTTCTACAACAAGAAGTAAGGAAATTGGAACTAACAAGAGAGAAAAGTCAGCAGCAATGCTGAACCTCGCCCTTCTAATTTTTAAAATGAGTTTATTTTTATTTTCCCACATTCACAGTGCATGTGCCAATGTAAATTGCAGTGCATTATTAGCACAAACAACATTAAGACATAGAAAAACAGAGAGCTTAGTCTTTATTTGATTTTCAAGTCTGACTGAACAAAACCTGACAAAGTACAGCACCCTCCTCTCTCTCTCACACACGTATTTGTTAGGCTGTTGTGGTTTCTTTTTCTTAGTGTGACACATTTTTCACTTCAGGGTTTAGTCATGAGATGAATAGCTATAAAATTTACAAAATTCCTCACATTTTTAAGAGGAGAAAAATAATAAAAAAAAAAAAATTTCAAGGTTTGATCTCTCTACTTTGGGTTTTTGAATAGTATGTAATTGGCTTATTTTGACACTTACAGTCAAACTTTCTGGAAGTATTGTAGAGTATATTAACTACCAATCTCAGTTTCAACAATACTCCATAGGATTTGGATCCAAAAGGACTTAATGCTTTCCACTTCATTTACTTATTTTCTTTTTGTTTTTTTTAAGGAGTTTGTTGTAAAGTGTCAATTTTTATAACTAATTCAAAATTGATTAAATAATGCCTGTACACTTATTGTAGATTCAGTAACTTGATCCCAGAAAATCTTTCTTGGATCCTGATTTGAGTAACACCATCAGCAGTTCAGAGTTTATGAGATACAGATCCCAGGATCCTGCTCAGAACTGTAAGGAAAAATATTTTATGATGTACTCATTATTCATAGTGACTAGGAAGGGGCTAGACATGTAATATATAAACTTATGAGTATAAAAAGTATAGAAGGTTTTATACCTGAAAAATAGGCTGGATTAAAGTTGCCATTTTTTGAGATACATCTGGGTTTACAAAAGCAGTAAAACATGAGTCCAGACTTATTTTTCTTCATTATTTTCGTTTAAATATGTATCAGTTTAGTTTCCATCATTCCAAAGCTGAAAAATCACCAGAATTTTGGTGAAGCTGAGCTATTGAATGCTTCATATTGTTTTTTTTATAAATTACAGTAGAGAAACATGTAAACAAATTCTGCAGAAGAAATGCAATTTCTATATCTGAATCTATCTGCCATGATTTTATTTTCTTTCCACTTCTTCTTTTGACTCTGAAATGGAAAAAATTCAGAATTTCCTACCCTGAAAGAAGCAGAATTGCACAATGACTCTGAAAGTCTCAGGTATAAAATCTGGGAGGAAATGTACCCCAAGAGATGACTTCTTGGAGCATCCCTTCTCTTTCTCCACATACATTCGTGACCAGCACAAGACACATGCAGTGGGAATCAGATCATTAAAAGTGAAGGTTTGGAATATTCCATAAGGTGTATTTTACTAAGGCTTGTTTTGGGGTTTTTTTCCTTAAATACTGCGGATGCATTAAGATAATTGCAATAGTCTAATTAGACCTTCTCCTTAAAATGACTTGTCTCCTAGTGGTTTAATAGATTAAGGATTTTAAAGGGGGTTAGAGAGAACCAGTTACAGTAATCAGAGAAGAAAAAGTGCTGAAGGTATCATGAAGGCTCATAATTAAACTGAAGCTTACAGCTCAATTAAACTTGAGCATCATTATGCATAAAACATCAGTGGGCATCGAGAGTCCAATAAAAAGAGATGCTATCAATGTTAACAGCCAAAAGGTAAGACATAATATGGATTGGACCAAGTCTTCCAGATAGAGTCAAGGGAAATTGTGAATAAATTTGAAGCTGAAGTACAATCTAAACTGTGTCTAATAAGCTGATTAATAGAAATTTGACATTGGAGATACAAGACATAGCACTGAGCTGAGTTTTATGCAAACCACAATAGATTAGTTTTGAAAAGAGGAAATAGAAGAGTGATTTATCCGGTAGAAACAGGACAGGGGATGCCTTTGCCTGTGAAAGCACCACTCGTGCCATCCAATCCTGTGCAGTGTTTGTTATATTTAGAGAGGGACATCCCGACCTTACTTTGGATTCTCATTTCACTTTTATAGCTGGATAATTTGGCAGTGCTTCCTATTTCAAGATCCCTATAATCATGTAACTCCTTTTCAAATATGTGGCAAATCCTTTATAAATAAGCAGTAATGGAGCCATCAAGCAGATGACTTGGATTGTGAGAACACTTCCAAGCTCATGGCAGCTTTATTTGCTCCTGGTAGCAGTTGGCTGGTGTCAAATTGATGTACACCTTACAAGATGTTTTCTTTTATGGACCTCAAGGGAGCTGAAGGCTCAAACCCACCTAATCTATTCTGAAAATCTTCGTGGCAGGGTGGGTGATGCTTTGAATCAAAAGCTCATGGGATCATATCTTGATATTTTCATATTTTTCTTTTGGTTAAGAATCTTGTGTTAACTTTTTTTAAACAAACACACATATGCAAATTCAGCATTCAAAAAAGTTTAAGCCTTGTAGAATTCCTCACAGGGTAAAAACATTAGGAGCACTATATCAGTAAAAAAAATAGTGTGATAAAAATTACTCGTGAAGTCGCACACAGAAGAAATTTGTTGCAAAAAAAAAAAAAAGTTACAAGAAAAATGAAAACAGCTTTTGGTGATTTTTGTCTGAAAGGTACAGCAAGTGGGCTACGATATCATCAACTCAAAAATTAAGGGTGCATTGATTGTTCATGCAATCTCTGTTTCTGTAATGGGACATTTAAGTCAGTGAGTGCTGGGAGAAGTGCTGCGATAATGTTCTAGATGATCACAGAGAGAATGAAGAGGTCGTTGCCTGAAATGTATTTTAGACAGATTCTAAGGTGTTGGTAACCTAGTGTATCTAGATTCCCTTGTTCTTCTTATTTGCATCTCTATGTGATTTATATTCTTCTTTCTCTCTGCTGTGGTTCCCTTCTGGATTGGTACCTGCAGGGAATCTTCAAGTTCCACTAGGAGAAATATGATGTTGGGAAGAAAGTTTTTGTCTGGTGTAGAGGGAAAAAAAAAGAAAATCTGTAAGTGAAAGTCCCTGCACCAGCACATATTGGATCTCTTGAATGTACAATGCTTGTACAACTCCCATTGTCTTCCTAGGGGGTACCTTGTGGAGTTTATTGGATATTATTTGTCTAAAGCTTTTTATTTTGTCAGCAGTCAAATTGTTAATTAATGCTGTTTTCAAAAATTTATTCTGGAAGTGTTTCCAGATACCAGAATGGAGTACGTGGTGCAGAGAGTCTGGAGGGGAGAGGCTCTTCCTAATCTAAAATCAGACTGCAGGAGACCTGCTGTGGCTCAGGTTTGTATATGAATGTGGGTCTTCTGTATCCTCACTGAATGCCCCTGGTTTCAGGTTACTCCTTAGGAGATCCTTTTTTCTGGATCAGAGGAAGAGGCAAACTGCTGGAGGGAATCCAGAGGAGAACATGAAGATGAACAGAGGGCTGGAACTTCTCTCTTATGAAGACAGGCTGGGAAAGTTGAGGCTGTTCAGCCTGGAGAAGAGAAGGCTCTGGGGAGACCTTAGAGCACCTTCCAGTACCTGAAGGGGCTCCAGGAAAGCTGGCAAGGGGCTTTTACAAAGGTATGGAGTGATAGGACAAGGGGGATCAACTTTAAGCTGAAAGAGGGGAGGTTTAGATGAGACATTAGGAGGAAATTATTCACTATGAGGGTGGTGATACACTGGCCCAGGTTGCCCAGAGAAGCTGTGGATACCCCATCCTTGGGGGTAGGGGTATCCCTGGGGTTCAAGGGCAGGTTGGATGAGGTTTGGAGCAACCTGGTCTCGTGGGACTTGTTCCTGCCCTTGGCAGGAGTTTTGGAACAAGATGATCTTTAAGGTCCATCCCAACCCCAACCCTCCAATGAAATTCAGTTGGTAACTCCCAACTTCAAGTGATATTCAGTCAGCAGGATGGTTTCTCCCAGAATCACACATCCACTCATGTATTGGATCATGTCTTAATTAG
Organism: Hemiprocne comata; assembly: GCA_020745705.1. Taxonomy (NCBI): domain Eukaryota; kingdom Metazoa; phylum Chordata; class Aves; order Apodiformes; family Apodidae; genus Hemiprocne; species Hemiprocne comata. The sequence goes on from CM036591.1 coordinate 3,242,891, forward strand.
CCACTGTTCCGAGTACAGTGAAATGGAGATGCCCCAGTGCTAATTAAGAAGGGTCTATTAAGCCACATGGAAATGCCTTCCTGATTTAGAGCTTCAGCATGAGTTAACTGGGCACCGATGGCTCTGCAGTGAGTGGTGAAGTTATTTACTTTAGCTTAGCTCCCAGAGAAAGCAGGATAAACCTATTTAAATTTGTCCTGCCTGGTTAATTCACATGAGGTAAATTGGTACTCTTTGATAGTATTTAGATTTTATTGTGATATCAAAAGCTAAGTGTACATTTTACATTAGCCAAAACAGCATGTTTGCTGCTTCTCAAGGCCTTAAGTATTGTTTTTATTATTATACTTGTTAGAGGCATTATTATATCATATTAAATAACATTAACTAAGATTTGACTTACATTTGTTATAGGCCACATTTTATTAAATGTTATATTGTGGTAATATCATATTAGAGCATTATAGGTGATGGTAGCAGTAATACATTGCCATTCCTGCTTATAGGTAAGTCCTTTGTACAGCTGAAGGAATGGTAGGAACATGATGGGATGAAAGACTTGAACAATTATGGTGAGTTCAACTGAAGGAGTAAAAATTGCTTCTAAAAAATTACCCATTAGAATTTTAAATCCATAAAATGCAGAGGGAAACACTTCTCAACTTCCTGAAGGAAAGGCTTTCCTTTCAGGACCATGAGAAAATGAGTAAGATCCTCCAAACACCTCCTCAAGTCAATACACCAGTGGCAACATTACTTAGCTCTTTGCTCAGGTCAATTGCCAGCTTTTACTCTGCACCCTTTTGAGTTATTGTGAGGTAAAAGTGTTCAAAGTCACCCCAAGAGAAAATAAGGTTGCTTAAAGCTGTGGAGGGGATGAATGTGGCCCGTGTCAGTTGTCCTTTGTGTCTTGATACAAAACCACGTGCACAACAATAAGTGACCATGCAGGGTCATGAGCTCGTTATTTTCCCATTAAAAAATACACAGGATATTAAGTATAAGAAAAAAAAAAGATGTAAAAGGTCTAGCTAACAAAAAAAAACCACACCAAAAACCAACAAGTGAATTAATGTATCCCATAATCTGTCCCTTTCTAGGTTTTCCAGTGCATACTGTGGTACCTCATGTTTGGACTAGTGGAATGCACTGCCCTGAGTGAGTGAGAGAAGAATGAAAAGCAACTTATTGCACCCTGAGACTTTTTTATTCTTTCCCAGAAGATGCTGTTAGTAGCAGGGAAAAAATTGTATTATATCAAAATTGTATAAAAATACATTCCCTCCCCCCAAGCCAATAGGTATTGTTTTACAACTGGGAGGCAGAAAACATATTGGTTGAAAACATTACAATATTTAAAAACCACATGGAGTTGTAAAAATTGGAATGAGTCCTCTAAATCTTCTATAAAATGGTTAATCAGTTGATCCTTAACAACTGCTACGTACAGTGCAGAGAGCTTATAATTCACAAACACAGGTTCAAGCAGTGTTCCCCAGGGATGGGGAGAACAGATTGAAACACTGAAAAGAAAGGAGAAGGAGACAGAATGAAAGATTTGGATAAAAAGGTCAGATTTCTTCATTTGCTTTTTTAATTTTGCTTTTTCCCAATTATTGTTCCCTGTCTCTCAATGCTGGAAAGAAATTTATCTTCTCTCACTCTCTGTTGCTGGAAATGGAAAAATAAGGTTCAATATATATTGGAATACTAATTATGAAAATTACTTGCTACTTTTTCCCCTCTCCTGAGAAATCCTAAATTTTGCAAAGTTTAAAATCAAGGGGTCACCCTCAGTAGAAGAAAGGGAAGATTATTTTTTTTTGCTTTTTAGTGGCAGTCTAACCATCGTCACACAACTCACCAGTGCATTCCAAAAATTTCATGCTGTCATCATAAAAATCTGACTGCAGCAGAATCTGTCTGGCACTAGACATAGCCCTCATGACCCTAAACTCACATACGATCCCTGGTGATCAGAAGAAGAAAAATACAGTAAAAATAGAGAAATATGTAAACTGCTTAAGTGACAGAAAAATATTCTCCTGAGAATGTCATTCATTTTTTTTTCCTGTCTTTCATGACTGTCAAAGGTACCAGCTCTCTGAACTTGTCTTTTGTTTTGTTTAACAGGAAGCACAGGAGAATTTACTAGTGGCTTGAAAAGTAAAATTAGTGATGAAGTTGGGTCATTCCCCCATTTCTACACTACATTTACACTATTTAAACAGGAACATAACATCAACCTTTCAGCATTTACAAATTTTGATCGCGATGAGTTTCTCTCATCAGACTTTTGCTTCCTTGGCTTCATTTAATGAGAAATTAGATTTCAATGTAAGACAATAAATAAGGTTTTACAGGAGCACAGAAAAGTTTGAACAGAACCACACATGTATTTAAATTTAGGGAAAAAAAAAAAAAGTCTTTTTAATGTGCTTTTTCCTTTTTTGTGTTAATACGGAATGGCTTGATTTGAATTGTGATTCATTTCTAGCATTGCTATAAATGAAGTAGGGAGGAATTTATAGGGTTCTTTTAAAGTTCAAAAGCATTCTAGAGGAATTATTCTGAAGAAAAATTTAATAGAGATTGATACATTTTTGCCATATTGTGTGACATTTGATGTTTTTACCTCCAGCTTTGGAAATCAGCCTGATAGCAGAGACTTCTGTCTCTCTTGACTATAGAGATAAGATTGAAAATATAAATCTTAAATGTACTGACCCTAAAAGCAATGAGAAATATCAGTGTAGCATTGCTTTGAATAAATTACTGATATTTTAAAGCTATTTGGTGTTTCATTCATTATGGTTTTTAACATTAGTGGTTGGCAGTAGTAGTCTTTCTGTGCCCTGTTTTGTTTAGCTGTGCTATAGGAATGTGTTTTACACATTCTCATGCACCCACTGGTTTCCCTGTGACTTGGATGTCTCCTTGGTCTGAGCTCTGAGCACCATGTGGAGCAGTTTCTTTGAAGTCCTCCCTTTCCTCTCGTGGGAACTTTTAAAGACACATTTGGCTTTTACGGAGCTCTTCTGAGGTGAGCAAAGTCAAACTTCCTTATGAATGCCATAGGTTGACCAACATGTGAATTTCTATCACTAAAAATGAGCAAAAAAAAGACCTACATGACCAAAGACCTTAAAAAATGAAGTCAACATTCACACATGCAAAGATCCTGTATTTGGGGTAAAAAAAAATAATTCCTCTTATCTGTAGAAGGCTCTGTCGTAAAGCTTGGAAAGACAGATATTGGGGATTTGCATCTGTGTGAAGAGCAGCTGGGCAATAGTCCATCAGGGAGAGACATTATTTTAGCTGCTGATTCATCAGAAAGGTGGACATCCTGGTCTCCAACCAAAGAAGGGGAAAAAATGGGCAAATTGGCAGCTCAACCAGTCCAAAGCTGTATTTCCAGGAGCTTGGAGAATGAGCAACAGGCAATTTCAAACCCGGGTTTCCTGATAACTAGAAACTTCATTACAGCTGCCAGAAATCTTGCCCTCAGTGTGCTGAGGTGAACATAAGCATCAGTGAGTCCACTCCCTCCTGATCAAATCATGCACATCCTCATGTTTAAATGTAACAGTTTATAGGCCCGTGTCCACGTCACTGTAGTATTTGTGCCTTGCAAATACTGACAAATTTAGCTTCACAACGTCCTGAGAGGTAGTGCCAGGAAAGCATTGTATAAATATTTTAACCTCTCTTCTTGCAGCAGAACTTTCACTTCCCTTGCACACATCCTTTATGTTTGTTGAACTTGCATTTATTGGCCTAAGTTTTCTTAAACCAAAACGAAACAGTAATTTATCTAGTTTATTTCTTTCAAAATGGTGTTCTTAAAGTACATCTTGCAGATAGATTATCTGTCCCTCACAGCAAAGCCTCACAATGGGAGTCTAATAATTGCTCTTTTTCTAATTTCACTAAATGAGTTATAATTATTTTATGTCTGTTTTATGGTTACGGAATAGTATTAACCTAAGCTCTAATTATAATATAGCTTTCAAAGAAATGTATGGACACTAAATTGATGGACTGCCAGCTTATGTAGGAACATCACATAAAGCAGATATACAGCTAATAGTTTAAGGCATAGCATGTTAAAATTCAGGGGCACAACTTGTTCATGAATACGTAACAGGGTGTAAATTCCTGGGCTATCTTTTTTAGTAGATCCAACAGAGAAGGGCATAATTAATACTTGTCAAAATGAAAGTACAGTTGAAGTTGAATGTTACTTATACCAATAGGATTGGAAGTCTCAATCAGAGTCTGAAAGTCAGGTTAGTCAACACTATAATGGTAGTTAGATAGATATTATAGATATTATGCCTGTTCTCATATCATTTGCCCTGTATTAGAGCATTAATGTTACTTCCATAAATTACCCCATTGTTTTTCATGTGTAAAGTGATCCTTGACCAAATATTTGGCAATTCTCTTATTGTCAGAGGTGGTTGAAGGTCAAAATGTTAAAAAAATCAAAGATTTTAACATCTATGCATGCTTTATATAGCCTCTGCCTACCTCTGCCAACCTGATGTCTGACTGCAGATTTGCAACTGTAGACCCACATCCCTGGAGGTGACAGAATCTTCTCCCAGTAGAGCTCTGGGAGGCTCCCAGCTCCCTCCATGCATACAGCTGCCTCTACCTCACCCCTCCTGAAGGGATTCATGGCTTGCTCATGTCAAAATACAAAATCAGACAACTTGGATCAGTTCTCTTTCTTTCCCTGGACAGGTCAGCACAAGATGTTGTTTGACCTTAACTCATCAGAATTGGCCTTCGATGGGGTTTTCCTTTTGCCTGTGGTATATGAGGCTGTGTTGGGCAACACTGGTGGTTTGCTGATCATCTTTAAGTAGGGCCTGTAGTGATAAGACAAAGCATGAGGGTTTTGAACTGAAAGCTGGGAGATTTAGATGAGATATAAGGAAGTATTTTTTTTTTTTTTACACTTGAGGGTGGTGAGACAGTTCCCCAGGTTTCCCAGAGAGGCCAGAGATGTCTCATCCCTGGAAACATTCCAGATCAGGTTGGATGGGCCTTTGAGCAACCTGGTCTAGTTGAAGATATCCCTGATGACTGCAGGGGGGTTGGACCAGATGGCCTTGAAAAGTCCCTTCAACCCAAACTGCTCTGTGATTCTGTGATCTTAACACAGTTAACAGAAGGATACCTGACCTGCCCCTACCATGGAAAAAAGCCTCAAAAATAAGCGTGAATTTCCTTCCCCAGAGAGCTGCTCCTTCTCATCCTGGAATTAGATTTGAAAGTCAGTTGCAGACTTGTAGTTAAAAAGTGCCCTTTGAATTAGCTTCAGACTAAACAAATTAGATGTGTAAAACACACCTGGCTCTTATCTAGCCAACAGCTAAACCTTGGACTTTGAGAACTAAATAAAACTCAGGAGCCGTTTCCTGGCCACTATGTGAGATTTTCCATTAAGTTTATTTTTTAAGCCTCAATGTCTGTTTCTTAATTACTTAAAGGCCCGCGGATTCATTCTGTTGTATGAAATTGAATATAAATTGTTTACCAGACTTAAAGGGGCAAGGAGATTATGCACTTTCTTATTTTTAATATTTCTCTCTCCTATCTGCTGTAACCAGACAGAAACTTCAAGCAACAGTTCTTGGAAAACATATGGAGATCAGCCTGGGAATCTTGTAAGGTAAGGGACTGGCGGCGATGCCAGGATGTCTGGCTGCTGCTTCTGCTGTGCAGCTCTGCATCCTTCATGGTTGGAAATGATCCTGTTGTAACCATTTTCAGCCTAGTTTAGTTTGGCAATCTATCCTTGTTTCTGAAGGTGTCTACACTTATTTGACTACAGAAAATATTTACTTCTCTAAAGGGCAGCTTAACCTTTGTTTAAATCCGAGGTGAGCGAAAGGTCATTGTAATTATTTGCTGTATTATTTGTCACATCTGAGTTACTGTGAAGGCTGAACATGCATTGCCCTTTATTAGGAAACTGCTTAACAAAACCCAATATAACCACATGTTTTGCATCCAGCAAATATTTTATTGAAGCAATGGCTTGCAGAGGAAACTTTTGCCCCTTTTGAGCTCTGACTGACAACCTTTCAGTTGGCAGAAGACTTTCCCAGGGGATGAGGTAGAGATGGGTGGTTTGATGTGGCAGCTATAACCACTTTATTTTAAATATCTTGCAGCTGGGAAAAGGGGAAGTTTGAATTAAATATTTCCTGATAAAGAGCTGCAGAGTGGAGAATTTGTAATGCCAATAGAGGTTTTATTGCAAGGGTAGCTTCATGGCAATGTCACACTGCTGCTAACAAAGACCTAATTTCCCAAAACTTTCCCAAAATCTAACTTTTCCATAACTCTCCTGATAGATAAGGAAGAAGGAATATACAATATGGCTGTAAATTAAAACTAAAAGTTACACAGTAACAGGTAGGAGCACTTATTTGCCTTGCAGAAGGCTATAGATGGCTGCAAGAGGCAGCTCCACCATTGCAGGCAGCATAGGTGGCTGTGGCTGGGTCCTCCTCCTTCTCAGAGGCAGATGAAATTCCCAGACTAAAAGCCAAGATCACCCTCTAGTTTTGTCGGTGTTGATTCATCGCAGCATTTTTGGCCTAATGCTCACTGCTTGTGAGATGTTGCATTGCTTGAGTAAAGCTGCTGCCTCCACAGTGATTTGAAGCTGTGATCCAGTGAATAATGAGTTGCAAATCTCATTTGAGACAAAAACCTCAGTGCCTTTGCCACGGGAAGAGAGTCTGGTTAGAGACTGAAAAAGTTGCACCTCAGAGTGCTCAGACAAGTCCTCAGGAGCAGAAACCCCACCACAAATTTATAGGGATGCACAAGGAGTATAGGATTCAGCATTCAATAATGCAAGTTACAGTGTGATGCTGGAAACAGGAAATTATTTAAAAGGGTAAAAAGTATCACAGCAGGTACAAAAAAAAAAAAAAAAAAAGGTGTGAGTCTTATTTGCATCTGTAAGAAACTGATGCTGCTCTACAGAGAACCATGCAGATGCAATTGGGATCATCTCCACTCCAGGCTGTATAAAATGAGACAGAGAAGAATGAGACCCAACTGAAACAGAAAAGAAACTGGAATTTGGTCAAGGCAGGGGAGTGACTCCTGTGTTAGCTGGGAATGTGTCACCTAATTTTGGATGACAGGTGACCTGCCCCTCTGGACCAAAACTCCATGTCCCCAGCTGGAGCCTGGCTGCTCTGGTAGTAGAGTTGCTCTGAAGAGCAGAGACTCAGCTCTAATATATAGTCAAGAAACTTTCCTTGAATTTCTTGCTTGGAAAATATCCCAAGAGCAGCTTATTGTGATAGACTGTGTGTAAATAATCAGCACCTCCCAATTTACTCCCATGATAAAAGGTGGTGGCCAGGAAGGGTTACTGCTTCAGCACATCACTCAGATGGCTTGATATCTGCATGGCAAAGTAGCAAATTTATATGGATCTGAAAGTGCTTGATACATGGGATGTTCAGAGCATGTGGGGTGTTTTTTTTGTATTTGTATATATTTATGGTCACTCAGTAAAGGATCAGTGACCCTTTGATAGATTAATAAAATGTACTTTGGATACAGTAGCACAAGTAAAATTACTTTGACAGCAAATCCACTTGTTAGTGCTTGAGTTGCTACGCAAGGGGAAAAAGCCACAGGCCTTCAGCTGGAAAATCTGCCCTGCAGATCAGCCTGGTCACCAAAGCACACTGCTGCATTGAGGCAGTCCCATCTTGTCAGCAAATGGAGTTTTCTGCCTTTCACTCAACAAGTTCCTTTTAACAACATCCATTTAAAAACATCAAAGGGGCGATGGAGGTGGCAGGAGATGAGCAGCAACCACCAGCCAGGAGCAGGTTGTACAGACCTTCAAGGGTCAGGTGAGCGTCTTGCTCCTTGGAAAGCCTCATGTCAGCACTGGGAAGCAGAGAGATGTCTCTGCCCAACCTGGCAGCAGGAGATGGGTGTGCAGCACCCCAGCAAAGGTTTGCCTTGGCCAAGGTCCACCCTGGGAAGGCTAGGCTGATGTTGCTCCTTGCCTTTGTTGTTCTGCAGATAACGCGACAGGGACCAAGCTGGAAGCAATGCCATATTTCCCTCATCACTGAGGATGGAGTCAGGTTCCTATAAACGCCAAAGGCTTTACAAACATGTTTTTGCTTCTGTTTTCAGAAGAACTGCCTGCAAGAAAGAAGTCTCAGAGCAGAAGTCATCTTGCAAAAATCCTGGGGAGTAGCGTTAGCCCTCAGTGCGCGTTCGGCGACGTGTCAATCTTCTAGCAACGCTGCTCTTGCTAGGAAATCATAATTTATTGAGGTCAGTGGGTTAATGGGCTGGGCTATGTGCTACCAATTGCTAGACATAAAATATATTTAGTCCTGTGACATACCTAAAAGGTTTTCAATAGAGGGAGGCTCGCAATAAAACGTGTGATGAGTCATTCTATTATTTTTCTCCCAGAGCAATTCTTTTCTTTCAAAGAAAAAGGAGAGAAAGTTGATGTTTGAAATCACAAAAAGCTGGGTAGTTGTTATGTTGCAGATGTGAGTTTTATAGTTTAATATTTTTTGCTTGAAAAAGCAGTTGGGATTCTAAGCAGACATGATGTAGAGCAATTTAAAATTAATAGAGCACTTCAGATTTTTAGGAGCACTTTCAATTAGAAGTGATCTTGGTTTTGGGCAGGCTTGGCGTAGAAAGATGTCAAATTATGAAAGAACTTCAGATATACAAGAACATATTGGTATAAAGGCAAACACTAATATAGCTGATTAGGAGAAAGCAAATTATTTTAAAATGCAAGAACACAAAAATTTCAACAACAGAATTTGTCTCACTGTCTGCTTCCAGTATTTGGCTTCCATTATGCTGTTATTTTAAATACACCATAGGAGATGGAATAAAGAGTATCAGAGAAGACTATTACAAATAAATATTACTGAAAAATGCAGAAATTCTGCTCTTGTCTCTGTGTCCTCCTGTGGGCTGACTGTCCCTCCCTCTGGGGATGCAGGGAGGTATTGGCCAGCCCCTGCCCATCTTGCCTAGGTGAAAGAGAAGGTGATACAGGAGACAAGCTCCTTATTGAGGCTCTCAAAGGCCACAGGGGCAAGCCTGGGTTAATAAATTCTTTTTAAAGTAAATGTTTGTGCTGCCTTTTCCCCCCCCCATATAGCCTGCCTCCATTTTTCCTGGGTGCTATATGACTGTCCAAATGGTCTTCCTCATCACAGATGACTTTCTCACTGGACCAGGCTGGCCAAACTTTTAAGTTTACTTTGTTTGGTTTGTCAGTTCTATTTTTTATTGTTGTTTGTTTGGTGTTTTTTTTTTGTTGTTGTTTGTTATGTTTTTCTTTTTTCCTTATTTGTTTTTTTTATTATTGTAACATCATCAACATCCATACAGTTGGAAATGAATGGAGTTCTGGAAAGTATAAATTTGCTCAGCTTGTCAGAGTATGATGTGATACACGTGAAGGTTCCCTGGAGGACCACGTGTTTATGACAGGTGGGAGAGGGGAAATCTCTGGGGCTGGAGGGTGCCTGGTGGTGGCCCGGGCAGATGATGTCCATGTGAACTAAAGGAGAATCTCCCTGGGTTGACACAGGCTCTAACACCAGACTTAAATGCTTCACCTATAGCAGATCCACGCAGCATTTGATTAAGCTGGGCCTGAATTGCCATTTGAATTAATCCCATTACCAGCTTGTCTGTCCAGATCAGTTATTTCAGGACCAATATCCATTACGGTCCCTCAGAAGCAGAGGAGCACCTGTCACCTGTCACACGTTTGGGGCTGGCCTCATGGATCAGGTGTAAAAGGCACAGAGAGTCTCCCAGACAGGTACGTACAGTCTGTCAGAGAGAAACCACTGACCCTGCTGAACCTGACAGCTGGTGCAAGAAATAAAGTTAGGCTGGAGGGGGAGATGTAGGAAATCTCAGTTCCTTTTCCATGGGAAACCATCAAATGTACCCTCAGTCTCTCCAGATGTGGGTACTCTGTTAAACAGGACCTATTTTTTCTAGTTCTTTCTTTGCCAAGCACTTCACATCAAAACATGACCCTCAATTATGGTGCACTAATACGACAAACAATTATATTACTATTTCCCATAGCTACAAGGATAAAATCTGTAACGGGTTTGAAGCACTTCTCCACCAACTGGAGCACAGAATAAATATCTGGATACAGATTTTTTTTTAGGCACTTTAAGCTTTTTATTGCATCGGAAAGATCAAGTGGCTCTGAGTACTGGCATCCCAAATAAGTTCCTTGCTGCTGTATTCCTGTGAGGGATTTAGTAAGTAAGCAAATGTTCTTATCACTCTCAAAGTTAAGCATCATGTACTGTGTGTCTCTTTAGTGCCTGGTTCATCAGACTTTTTTATTGATTTACATTGTTTGCTATTTTAGACACGTATTTTTTTTATATTATTAAATGATGTGGTTTGTGATACTGCCTAGATGTTCTTATTCCATTGGACAAGGCTTGTTCCAAACATAAGGAAAAAAGTGATCCCTCCCTCATAGCCCTGTCCCCTCTACTTTTACTGCAGTTACACAGATCATCTAGCAGGGTTTTCCAATGTCTGCACATACAGACACTCCTGTCTACCTCACAGAGAAAAAACCCCTGTGTATTTTAGTAGGGGTACAGTCAACAATGTTTTATACAAATCACATAAAACCTATTAAAACTTAATAGACAATATATGATTATTTTTTTCTTAAGCTATCCCATATATTTCTGTGCATGTGGCATGATTTTATGAGCTAAACTCTTGTGGATACTTTGAAAAAAATCCCTATGAAATTACAAATAATTTTTCCCAAAGTGTTTTGTTTTCTACATGCATTATACATATATAATTCCACACGTGCACACTTTATTTTTCTTATTTTTATTAAGGATGACAAGAAGATTTCCAAATCAAATGCACTGTGGTTTATAGCTGTAAAGTTTGTTTTAAAATTAAAGAAAGGGGCAGGGGGTCCCTTTGCCTCCTCTGAGCTGGGGGTATCTCGTTTCTCAAACTTCACACAAAAAATGTGTTCCCCATCACATACCTTGAAATGCCTGAAATCTCCCCATTTCCTACACCCCAAAGTGAAATGGTAAAGCTGTGGAAAACCCTAAAAACAAGTTTGATCTTTAGATGTGTTGTACACATCAGCCTTTCTTTTCCTGCCAGTGCTGAACTGGGGCTAAGGGGAGGTCTGAAGTGGTATAAAACAAATAAGTAATTATTGCACGTGTCCCTTGCCTTCTGACATCAATTTCCTTATATAAAAGCAAGCTATTTAACAACAGTGGTTTATAGCACTGAAGTACCTCTAAATGAACAGGTGAAAATAATCAAACAGCAAGGGCTGTCCTCCTTGGTCCACGTGATAACGCCCCGCTCCGGCCCTGGGACTGGACCAAGGTAAACTGAAATAAGGATTAACTAACAATAGCAAAGGCTAATTTACAGAAACCACATGAGGAGTTCCTGAGCACAGCCCAGATAACAAAAATATTATCAACGTTGTTTACAGTGAAGTCAGTCAGTTTATTAGTTGGAGTGCTTCATTATGTCTAAAAGATGCCAATGATAGTCTCCTAGTCAAAATAAACAGGCAGAAAGTGTTCCACATATACAGTTTGGAGAGAACAGTTACTTTGCTATTTATTTAATAATTGACCATAAATGGAGTCAAAGTGCAAAGGGAAAAAAAGAACCACTAAAAAAAAGCAGCACACTAAGGGCTTTTTGAAAGATTGATAAATAATGTGGAATCTCAATTAGGCTTTAGAAGGAATGCAGATATTAAAAATTTGGTCAAGAATCTAATTAGCTGGAGGTAATTAAACAGTCTCACACGGGGTCATTAATCTTTTCCACAGACCTTTGATGTTTTGCACACTGTCTTCTAGTCATTAATAAAATTCATAACACTCCTCTTTGTGGTGTTTTATCATCATGTTTTTCTCTGTAAGAGCATAGAGCAAGTGTCATTGTATCACAAGGGCCTTACTTTAGTTAATTTCTTTTTTTCTGCTTGTTAGACTTAACTGTTTCTTGAACAAAATTACACCAATTGAAGCCAGAAGTTTTCAGACAGGTTTTTAATCCCTGATATGGTATCCCAGGTAGCTTTCAAAATCCATACATTATGAAATAAACCAAATGTTTCTGATGCTTCTGGTGCAATCTGAAACTTTTTTCAAATCGAGGTCATTTGTCCAATGCTTCGTTTTCAACCTGGTTCATCCATTCATCACACCCATTTTAGAAAAAAAGAGAGGATTTGATTTTGCTTTCTTTACCTTAGGTTTCTCTCCTCCCCTTGGAGGCACAACCTGTGCCGTGTGGTTAATTTTAGTGGCATAACTAGAGAGCTCTCGAGGACAGGGCTGTGATAGAAGTGAGGAATAATTATGAAAAAGATCTAAGTCAAATGGAAATTTGTTGAACGTGACTGATTTTATGTACAGTCTCAAAAAGGAAGCAGTACAGTACTTCAATAATGTATTATCCTGACGTATTTCAAAGCCAAACTGTGTTCAAGAATAGCTGAATTTAAAAGACAAGAGAGCTGCAAAGAATGCTTTTGGAAGATATAAAGATATTATTTCTATTACAAGTATTAATATATATACATATAAATAGTGTGTATGTGCTGTATATTTATGGATGTTTGTATTACAAGACCTACGTTTATGAGCTGTTCTGTAGAGTTGTATGAGTAAGTGTAAATAGATACATAAATGTTTTGTTAACGAAAAGTCTGTCTATACAAAGACACTTCACATTTTAGGGGAATTCATTTCTGAAACAGGCAAATCTGTTGTTTCACAAAAGTATTTGTAGCTTTTTGCATTTCAGTCTGAACTGCTTCAGGCATTTGCTTGTGGCAGGAATGTGTTGAGTCATTAAAGGACGTAGAAACTGAGCTAATACTTTGCAAGTGTTCAGGTAGGAGAGTCTGAATTGCTTTATCTGCTGTGGAATGGATAAAAAGATGCACCTTCCCTTTCTTCACAACAAGTGGAGACATGTAAAATGGTCCTTAAATACTGTGATAGATGGCAACAACTGAAAATGTTGATAGGGATCATTTTTGTGTGTTTATGACTGATTTGCCCAGCTTAAGTACAGCAGATTTGTGCCTAAAAAGCTAGATGGACTTATCTGCTCTTTTAGAAAGAAATCACACTTGATGACACTTCAGGAGGAAGACAAATTAATGAGAGACAGGAATGAAAATATCTAGGAGTATGTAGTTATCCAGAGTAATCATATTCTGGGCTTGTGAAGTGTGTTCCTTCTGTCGTGTGTGTTCTGCCCGTGCATATTGGTCTGATAAATCTCAGTCGTTACTTGAAGTTGCTGCTTCTTGCCACATCTTCTATTAAGTTCACATCCAAAATTCAGATTAAGTCTGTACAGACCAGAAAAAGAAAAAAAAAAAAAAAAAAGCATAACTACAAGGCTTTGGGTAAAAACATACAGTTTCTTTCTCAGTTGAATTTTAAGTGCAAAATCTTGTGTCATTTTCTCAGAAGGAGGAAGTGATGGCAATTATTTTATTTCCATATTACTGGGTAAAAATGTTTTCCTCTAAGAATATCAAACCAACTGCGTAATATTTTGCAGCATGATCTGCTTGAACGTAAGTGGGAGATGGGCAGCAAGGATTGTTCTCTTTTCTGTTTACTCGTGGTTTATAAACAAGTTCTGGCAGTCTTTTTTTTCTCCCAAAAAATAAAAAAGGAATTTTTATAGTTTTTATTCAGATTGAAAAATTGTTTCTTACTGACTTAAGACTATTATTATGGCTGAAAAATTGATAAAGTGATGCCTTCACAAGATGAAATGATGAAAACTGAGCAGTTGCTATGAAGAGTCCTGCTAAAGTTGCTTTTTCTTTTCCTTTATTCCTTTTTTCCTTCCTTTTCCCCCCTTGCTTTTTGCTTTTCCCCCTTTGCTTTTTTTGCTTTTCCCCCCTTGCTTTTTTTGCTTTTCCCCCCTTGCTTTTTTTGCTTTTCCCCCCTTGCTTTTTTTGCTTTTCCCCCCTTGCTTTTTTTGCTTTTCCCCCTTGCTTTTTTTGCTCTTCCCCACTTGCTTTTTTTGCCTTTCCCCCCTTGCTTTTAGCTTTCCCCCCCTTGCTTTTTCCTTTTTTCTCATGCATTTTCAGTGACTATTTAACTCTTCAGTGAGGACTTCATCTTTAGTGTTTTGACCTAGCTTTATTTTACAATATGAGCCACTCAATAACCTCAGGAGTTCCACCAGGAAAACAAGGGATGAGGAGATCCCTGTTACTTCCAAAGTAAACAAAAAATAAAACCCCACAACAACCAAAGAAAATCGACCAGGCTTCTAAGGCTGTGTTTGGTTTGTTAACATCAGAAATACACTAAAGCAGCCTAAATCTTCTGTTAAAAAGGGTTAGTTTAATGATAGATATTAAGTGAATTGCAGATGCCACCTTGTGACCCTTTTTCAAAGTGATGATAATGAGATCCATAGGTGATTTAGACTGCTTAATAATAATGAGATTGATACAAGGAACGCTCACATTGGCAACAATTTGATAACTGTCTGAGCAGGAAGAACTAGCCCTCCCTGGTGGTTTGAAAACATAGCTGAGGTTTGAAAAGCTGTACAGAGCTCTTATTTAATCTGAGCAATTCTATAATGATGTGAAAAGGTAAGTGTTTTTGATTTAGTGATGTCTATATTTCAAGAGACAAGATGTTGATGATAAAAAAAAAAAGGCAAAAGATGAATGGCTGGTTTCTGGAGACATCTTTTGGCTTAATATCTAACACCATGTATGTCTGTGTGCATTTCTCTCAGTTTTCCCACTAGTAAAATAGAATACTAATTAGATTTTGATTACAGTCAGTTTTTTAAAGTGTGGAAGGCACACTTACACTTTGCTGTTAAAAACTGATGTGATAGCTGGACACAATCCTTTGAATCTGATGTGCTACCAGAGCTGATCAGCTGGAAAGAAAGGATGTAGATGTTACAAATGTGGTACTTTTTATTTTTTTTTCTGAGGTCAAAATTACCTGGGAGCTTCTCTGTGATGAATAACAAATCCAGTGAAACACTTCTCTGGACCTTCTCAGGAAATTCTAAATTTTTTTGCACATTGGTGGCTTAAAGCTTAAGAGGTGAAGATAAATTCTTTGCTTATAGGTACCACAGAACTGTGAAGGATTGTATTAAAAGTTACTGAGGTTTACATAGGTAAAGTTCTATAAAGATCAGTGGTAGAACATGACAGACAAGCTAGAAGAGCCCAGGGGTGAAGCAGAATACTCGTTGTGGTAACTCTGAATTCAGTTTGTAAGTGAAGGTGCTGCAGGTGTGACCCTCTTCCATCACCTGGGTGCCCCCACTGCAGCCTGCCCTGCTGGGGAGCCAGTGGAGGCAGAGAGCCCTGGCCCAGTCCTTGTCCCTCTGTTGACCAGAATGTGTCATTGAATTTCATGGGTGGAGAATAAGAAACACCTTTATGCTTATTTAGGTAAGGTAATTTTGGTGTTAGTAGTTAGGATATAGTATATGGGGTAAAACAACTACCTAAACAATTTAGGGTGCCAATAATATTGCCCTCATCATGCCAGTGCACTGGCCAAGTGTATAAAGTGCCTGAGCACAGATGTAATTTTTAAAATATTTAAAATCCATTTTAGATATTGTGCTTCAACTTTAAACTAGTTTTGGGGTGAAAAAACAAAAGTGATCTCAAGAGAAATGCTGTTGAATTTACATTTATCTGTGTGAAATGTATCAGTTTAGAAAGCTGTCTAAACTGCTGAAGGCATTTCTTTCCTATACATGGACTGTATTGGACATTCTTTAACTTTAGGGAGAAATGTTGAAAAAAAAAAAAAAATGATAAGCTTTTCATGCAGTATCTTTAGTGACATGTGATTGTTTGTGCATCTATAGCATTAAGCTGTTAGAAACTGCAGTATGGCTGAAAAAAAGAAAAAGGAATTATCCAATGGATGCAATAATTAGAGTCTTCATTTAATAGTGAATTGTGAAGAAATGTATTGTCCAGCAACTTGCTGGCTGTTTCAGATCTGAACCAGATCTGATACTGAAAAAAGAAAGCAGTTAATAATGGGAGTTAAAAACCATCAGTGAGAAGTTTCCCAGTGAAGTCTATAAATATCTATTAGGATGTCCATTAGATCAAATCGAATATTTCCTTTCACTCACTGTAACCTTCCCCAGACTGAACTCTGTGAAGTTTGATGTATTCCTGCATGGAAGCTTTGGCCTGACAAATGAGAAGACAAAGGTGCAAATCTTTGGAGGTTGAATGGCACCTTGCAACTTCCCAGGGGACTGTGGGGTCACGCTGCCAACAGCTGGGCCAAAAGGAAACGCTCGGCTCTGGAGCAGTTTGTCATTTCCTCTTCTGCTTCCTCTCAGCTCCTTCTGCCAGAAAATGGCTAATAATGGGCTATTTGCATAGGGCAAGAGGAGAAGGCAGACTGAAGTTATCTTTTAATGCTGAATTTCCTTTGTAAATGTAGTTATAAAAACTGGACTAAAGAGGGCAGGAGATACTCTATTTAAAAAATAAATGCAGGCAACTGGATAGTAAAACTCTATGGGGAAACAATAATATATATTTCAGTATATAATAAAGTGATTTATTTTCAATAAAATCTGTAAAACTGCTTTAGTTACTTTGACACCTTGATTAACTGGAGTTTCAAAGATATTTGTGTGTGTTTGAACCTTCTTCATCCCAACAGTTCCGAATACTTTATTGCATCTGCTATTGAATATGTATGTTTTAAAAGCATTTGCTACACTGTAGTTTTACTGGATGTCAGGGACAAAATAGATTAATATTAGACCCCAGCCAGAAAGCATTTCTGTGGCAGCACATGAAATGTAGCACTCTTCACTGCTGACAGTCTCCCTGCCTTATTTCTTGGGATGCTTTATACAGAGCTATGGGCTATGGGAGAGATTTATTTCCTCGAAAATCACTGATTACCATTATAAAATCCACCCCTAAAAAGTTTGTAGCCATTAGGAAATTTTAGCTCTGGCTGCACCTGGAATAAAAGGATTAGCAAAGCCAGGATGTCTATGTACAGTTAGAGGATTCTTCCTATGGGCTTTACAGGAGAGAGTGTAGAACTTTATTTCTTGTCTCTTGCACCACACAAAGCAGGGCAGCACTGACAAAGAGGTTTCACTGCACCCTGCAGAGGTCCCAGAGCTCTTGCTGGAGCCTTTCTTGGGGCTTTTGGAGATTTCAATGCCCATCACCTCACACCCGAAAGACAGACGGGGACCGGCAGCAAACACTTTCTCTCACATTCAAGCACAGAGAGGAAAATGTACACCAGGAGGAAATCCTAACATTGAGAAATCCTTTTTTTGTGTGTGTGTCCTTTCCTCATGCAGTCTCTGTGAGAGCCTGTAGCTTAGCAAAAGTGGAAGAGGCTGTGGGAAACCTTTTTTTCCTGCCTGGTGCAGACCTTATTTCCTGCAGGGGCATCCTTGGGTTCAAGCCAGATGCGAAATGGCACATGGCAGGGATGCAGGAATCCCCCTGCCAGGACAGGTTTCTCCTGCCCTTTTAGTGCTCTTCCTTCTATTCCAGCACAAGGGTATCTACCCTGTCAATCTGCTGTGACCACATCCCCCAGGCATCATTAAATAGACTCTTTTTGGAAAGGTTGGCCTGGGGGGGGCTCAGCTGAGACAAGGCCCCACTAGAAGTTGGGTTCCCTGATCCTTGTGCTTAAATAACATGGGATCTTTCCAGGCCTTTTCTGGTGCTGGTTATGAACAAGTCATACCATGACATGAATTTGACTTCTAGTACTCAATACACTTCTATTTTGATTGATTTTTTTTTCCACCTCTGTGTGTACACATTGACCATACCTTACTGGGGAAAAAAAGCCTAAGCTGGATTTATTTTTTGCAAAAACCACTTAATTTCTACATGTGTTTTATATATATAATATATATATATTTTAAAATACTGACAAAACACACGAAAACTAAGTACTCACAATGCTGGGGCTTAAAAATATTAAATTTATTTTAAAAATTTTCAAAACTCAGCTCCTTAAAAAAAAAATTGCTGCCTTGTGTACATCGAAAAACCCTGTGTTTTGTTTCTGCTTGAATGTACCTGAAGTTTGTTGCTGTTAAGTGCTTCCAGTGCATTCATCTCAGACAACATTAACAAGGAATAAACAAGAAATAAACAAGACCTCCCTGAAATTTTAAAGTAAAATCCTAGAAACATCAGTATTTATATCTTCAGAGTTAGTTTTAAATAAAGGTGTTTTTGTGAGATCAGAAGTACAGAAAATCAGAACTACAGGTTTGCCTCAAAATCTCTGTTTAACAGTATTTTGGGTTGTTTTTTTTCCCCTAAAGCTTTTTAGGTTGTTTTAGCACTTATGTGCATCAGTCCAACAAACAAACTGGACAGTAGAAGACACATTCTTTGAATACAGAAAGATTAGAAACTTGTCTGTGGAAGTCCAAGAGTAAACAAAGGTTGCCTGAGTCCCTTGGGAAAACTCAAGTTACATGTCATGTGTTAAATGTTCTTATAAACCTCATGAGGTTGGTCCTGGTTTGAATTTCACATGCTCTATGACACCCTTGCTGACATGTCACTATGTAGAGCTGAGAGGAGAAAGGCACCAAAATTGTACAGACAACTATGCATAAGAAGAGCATTAATAACTTCCAGGATTTTTTTCTAAGGTTGAGAATAAATTAGGCCACAGAATTAAGGCTTTTTTTTTTTTTTTTAAAGATGTCAGAATGCTAAAATGAAAAGTATGCTAAATTATTCCAGTTTGAGATGTAAATTATGCTGCCAGAAAGATGGGTGCAATGTGTAATGGAAGAATTAGGTCTCTTAGACTGAAGTAGATTCCAGTAAATCATAAAATATGGAAGGAGTCTGTGGTCAGTCCTGGATTTGCCAAAATGAATATAAAGGTGATGGGCCTCTGATGGCATGATAACTTCTGCCCTTCTCAAGGTGTGAATTTCTGTGTACAGACAATTCAGAGCAGAATGGGGGCACATGTGCTTCGGGCTAAATACCAGTTGGAGACAAATACCATAGTCACTTCTGAAAGATTTTTAGTATTTTGACACTATTTTCTACTGATGCATTGCACTGGAGATCTCCTTATTTCTTAATACTCAACTTCAGCTGCAGGTTTGCAAGCTCAGGCCCAGGTTCAGGTTGTCCCAGGAAGTGAGAAGAGCCATCAAGACTGGCTTTTCCAGATAAGCTGGCTTGTATTTTTTGCATATCTAATAAGCCTTCACATCTTTATCTTTATGGAGAGCACACCCTGCCCCTGCAATATGCTAAAAACCTTATAACCTTTACAGGTTCTTGGGCTGTGACCAGAATCAGGAAATCATAGAATACCAGGTTGGAAGCAATCATCTTTCCTTCCAAGGGAGGGACTTTTTTACTAGGGTATTACTAGTAATATAGGTTTTACTAGTAAGAGGACAATGGGTAATGGATAAAAACTTGAAGAGGTGAGATTTAGATTAGACATTAGGAGGAAATTCTTCATTATGAGGGGCGTGAGACACCGGAACAGGTTGCCCAGGGAATTTGTGAAAGCCCCATCCCTGGAAGTGTTCAAGGCCAGGTTGGATGGGGCTTGGAGCAACCTGGTCTAGTGGGACGTGTCCCTGCCCATGCAGGGGGTGTGGGACAAGATGGTCTCTAGGGTCCTTTCCAACCCAAACCAGTCTGTGAATCTGTGACTGTATGACATTGCTGTCCCTTCTTCACCACCACTCAGGTCACAGCTTTATTTGGGTGAGAGTCTCAAGTTGTTTTGAGGGGGATTAGTTACATCTGTGATTCACCATTGAATTCCTACTCTCTTTTGGGTGTTTTATTCAGGTTCTAGACATGATTTAGGTGTTTATTGGTGTTTATCTGATGTTAATATTTCCTCAGAGCAAATGTGTCTTGTGAACTGAATAAGGAAAGGTGTGATCAGGTAAATGCTGCATCATAACAAGTGTCAGGGCACAGGTTGAGACTGTCCCCAGTTATTAAGTCTAAACATGGTTTTTCAATGCTGATGTTCCTTCAGCAACGTGTGTGTGAGAAAAAGGCAGAGACAGGCAGAAAAAGAAAAGAGAAAGGCTCTTCTTGCTGCAGTTCTTCTTGAGTTCAAACTCATTGTAATTGAGTGTTAATTTTTCTTAAATTAGGAATGATTGAAAAAACTGTGGCCGGGGTTGTAATGTGAGATGATCTGAAAAGGAGGGTTTGCTTTTGAAGCGTTGCAGAATGAATTGTAATCTTAACAAAGTAAATGGCTTGTAAATATATCTAGTAATGGTATATTAATGGAAACTGTTGTGCACACACTGCACATGCCTCCTTGTGGCTGCAAAATTTGACTGTCATTCAGAGATTTGATGATGAGAACCTTTTTAAAAAAAAAAAAAATCTGGAAGGAATGGAAAACCTGAAGGTTCAGAGCACAAGGCAGAATAGAGTCGGGTCAAGAACACTTTTCTCTAGGCAAAATCATTGATAATAGCTCATTTTGAGGCTTTGTGTTCTCTCTAGGAAATACCCAGCAGTGACCATCTTCAGAGAGAGGATAGAGTTCTGACCTGGTGTTGTCATACCTTTGGCAGTCTGTGATGTGTCTTTCTTTTGGCATTTTGGGATATGGTTTTGCAAGCCTTCCTCATTATGAAGAAGAAATTGCTAAATGGAGTTTAAGTTAAAACAGACAAATATCTAGACAGCCTACAACATAATAGGGTAAAGATCAAGTTCTACTCTTGCTTAAATTCAACCATCTCATTAACATTAATAGGACTGCATGTGTAACTGATAGCAAAATTTGGCTAGTAAACCTTGAAGGACTTCAGTTTAAAAAGAGATTTTTAAGTACAGGCCAGGAAAAAAACAGCTGAAACTGATAAAATTCAATTTATATCACCATAACGACAGTGCCTAGTAGTAAGAAGTTGGGGGTTTTTTCCCCCTTCAAGTGGGTAAAGATTGTTCCCAGACTGAAACCTTCATCACAAGCCAACTTTTAACTGCAAGACAAATGCCTGTACTGGTGAGTTAAGCCTTGCAGACCTTTTTTTTTTTTTTTGATGCTGGAAATGCTAGTGTGCAGTCATACGGTGCAAAATTCCCCATACTGAGTAGGGACTTTGTCACTATGGTGTCTTAGCAAAATAGGGAGTTGGGATCATATCTCTGGTGTAGTTTAACTTTCTTCTTAAATGTATCTTGGAGTATTGGGGTCTTCTTTGCAGGAAGGTATCATACCTCACACATTACCTCCATAAATAAGAAAGTCTCAGTTTTACCACTGCAGTCCTAGATGTGCTCTTAATGAAAATCTCCACATTTCCATGCTTGGGAGAAACTTGAGAACTGTCATTTGTGCTTCCACTTCTAACATGAATGAATAGGTGATTGTCATTTTCACATTTATTTATTCATACATGGTGTAGAAGATGGCAGTTTTGGTCAGAAATATTTCCATTCACAGCTGGGGTGTCAACCTTTCATTCTGTTGCTGCGAGATGTTAAAAAGTGTAATAAAATACTGTAGTCCAAAAGTACACTTGTATTCCAGCAGGTGAGGCTCACAAAACCTGTGAAATTTTGTCATTCCCAGCTTTCTGAGCTGAGAAATGCAACTTCCCTGCTCTCTCAGCAGAGCTTCTGGTGGTTGGCTGTGCCTAGAGGGAAATATTATAGCCATAAACTATAAAAGACATCCCAAATTCCCCTTATACTACAAGATGCAAGGAGCTCAGGCTGCTCTGTGTTACACTTCCAGATGAAGGAGTTGTTTCAAACTGAAGGTTTTTAATTGTTTTTACTCTGGTAGCAGTTTGGGTGAGATGCATCCCTCACATGCCCAAATATGACAAGTGTCAGAGATAACAACCTCCCCTGTACAACACCAAATCTGGGCTGTGGGCCTGGGAAGGGACACCCAGAGCCCCCCATTGACTCCCTAGAACTTAGCCAGGACTCTGGGAGTCAAGTGCAAGACCTGGCAGCATGTCATGTCCTTTCAATACCTGCATGCACAAATGACACATACTCACACACTTGGCAATACACATTATGGACCATTAGTGCTACACAATCAGCTGCTTGCAAGAGTCACCAAATCTCAATTAAAACAAAGAAAATAGCATGTGTTTTTTTTTTTCCTGAGTGCAATAAAAACCAGGTACTTTAGCAAAGCAAGATAACTCAAGAGCTGATGAATAAATAATAGCAGCAGATGAATAATTTAAATGTAGTATCAGATGCCTTGAACAATCTGTATCCTTGGAACAATAAAATGTGACCACGTGCAGTAGGATTGTGTGCCATACACAGAGGCTCTAGGATTAAAGCCCTGCTTTTGGGGAGCTGGACTGAAGACTTCAGAAGATCTTGAGCAATATCACACGCAGCACATGTCCAGGAGTGAGAAAACTAAGCTCCTACCCTAAAGTTTAGGAAGAGGGTGTGGCTTTTCCCAGGTTGTTAAGCTCTGCCTCAGCTGCTGAGGATGGAGTAAAATGCTGTTAGGTGAAACTGATTAAGGTATTTCAGCCATGCAGGGAATTATGGGACTTAAATTGCAGCTGAGGTTTGTTAGGAAAATTTTTTTTTCCATGTTTTTCTCTCTGAAAGGGGGATGGAAATGTTTCACAAGGCAAAGGAGCCTTTAGCTGCTCTTTGCTGTGTTTAATATAGCTCATTAACCTCATTCCTTCAGGTGTTTTCAGTAATTGAAAATCCAGGCTCAGGCAGCCCTTGTGCAGATCTCCCTTTTTTGAGGATGGGGTGTCCTTGCTGGTTTCCAGACCTGCCCACCACCACCATGTTGCAGCATAGAGTCACAAAGGGAGATGTTTTGGTAAGTCCTGTGATGTGGGGTGGCTTTGGATAATGGTGGTGGATTTGGTCTTACTCAATCTAAAGGAAAAGTGAGGTTTTACTGTGAGAGAGAAAAGACTGCTCTCGTTAATTTTCTTATATAGTTTATTTCTTGAGAACTGTGTTTTATTTGAAAAAGATTTTTTTATGTATATATAAATGGAGGTTCTTTTGAAAATGCCCATGAGGAAAATACTTCTCACTTGAGCTTTACGTCGTGATCTTCACGCAAAAGATTTTTTAAGGTTATTTGAATAATTCAAGATGAAAGTCTTCTTACACTCTGGGAAAGCATGTGGGAAGTGAGAAACTATTGTAGTAAAGATGAATTCAAGATATGTGGTCCAGCAGAATACTTTTTTTCTGGAATTAATAGGAGAAAATGGGGAACATAAAGTCTCTTTTAACTTAGTGTAGTCTGGAGTAAAACCTTGGTTCAGTTTTTATGATATTAAGCGTTTTGGCAAATATTATCTTTGAGCTTTGACTTGGACTGTTAAAAATATAATGAAAGATTGGGGAAGGAGTGATGCTTTTTCTGGTAAGGAAGAAATATGAGACGTATCCTCTAGCTAGATCTAGGTGAGGACACGTTGCTAAGGTGCTTACACTAAAGGAGATTAAAATAAAAATATGCCTTCTGCCATAACTCCAGCTAGCATGTTGTGATAAATAAAGTTTGAAAAGTGTAAGGTTTTGTTTTTTTTCAGTTCAGGAAAGTCTCTGTTCAGTTTCAGCATGTAGACTGAAGTCTCTCTTGAGTGTGGATAGGGGTAGCTTTTACCATTGACAAATTACCTGGCTTCTAATAGTAGTTGAAGTCTTATTATCAATGTAATTAGTGTTTTATTTATGTTGTCATGATGCCTTTTGAGATCTCTTAAGCTGTGGTAATATTTTTAATACTCAACTTACAAAACTGAACATCTCATCAAAGAGCCCATCATCTGCATGATTCATAAACGCAGTAAAAAAGAAAAGCAGAAGTCACAGGGAATAGGGTAGAGCATGAAATGTTTGGGTTTTTTTCTGCTTTAATCTCAGCTTTTTTTGCTTCTTGTTTCTAAATGTTACAGTACAGAAAAGATCTGGATTATGTGACTGGGACACCACAATTAATTTAAACCAGACAAATGACACCGTTCATCTGTATATACAAATATCAAAAGGCAAATGAAAAGCCAGTATAATTCCTCTACAGTATCATTTTTATTTTATTCTTAAATCTCCATAAAAGTTAAAAATTTTGGATCAAAAATTACAGTAAAAGTAAGATTACAAGAGCTAAGGAAATTAGATAAAATATCTTTATGGGAGTGTGGACATATTATTGAAACTGGAATTGCTGGATTTATAATGGGTGAAATCCACTAGTAGCCCAGTGAATGGAATCTGGCCTGGAGCATACATCTGCATGAGTGTATCTACACTGTTCTCTTTGGTGTATTAGTGTTTGTAACAGCTAGGTTGCAACAGGGAATAGCAAAAAGAAGGTGAAATGTTAATGAAGTCAATTTCTGGGGGAGAAAAGTATTTGAAACTGGGAGTCTTGTCTCTATGTTTTGAATTTCTGACCAGTTGCAGGTTTTTGAACCACCCTCCTTCTTGTCCCTCAGGTAGAGTTTTGTTTAATTTCTCCTTCCTGTTGATGGTTTAGCCAAGATTTATTATAAACAGGCAATCAGGTGAGTGAACTAAGTGTGAAAGTGGGGAGCAGGGCTAACAGATTTTTAACCTTATTTAAATGTTATTGGGCTGCTGAGAATTAGTCTGCTTCTGGGCAGATATCCTGCAAAAAGCCATGTGAAATGAGGAAAGGGAAAACGCTTGTTATGCCTTGTTGTTCAATGATGTCACCTTAAACTGAAGAAAACAGATACTAGGTTGTTTACCATTTGGGAAAGCAGCACAGGTGCTACTTCACCTTCATTTAATGTGTTCTCAAGGCTGGTAATTAAAGTTATAGGAACTGAGGTAACAGTGAGAAAATACTGTTGAAAAAAATAACATTAAATTGTAGAGAAAAATAATATTAGTGATTCCTTGGCAGGTCCAAGGCAATGAAAAATTTTGGTTTTGGATATCCCCATATCCACAAAAGACAAGATGAGATGGGCATAACAGGAGGGAGGGTGTGGGGAGGTAAGTGGGGGGAATGTGTTGGTAGCATCAACCTTCATTGAAGTTGCAAATGGCACCTACATATTTTGGAAATTATTGGCTTATAGGCTGTGAAAACTCCTAGCAACGGTTTTGGACCTGTTGGTGACTTAGTAGATGTTGTGTTTGGAAGGATCTTTTGGCTTGAAGGTGGATCAAAAAGAATTTGTTATAGGCAGAGTTCTATGTCACTGTCTGTATTAATATAGGAAAGGACCTAGTGTATGCAATAACGTAAAAATATCTCAGTGAATACAGAGATTATTTTTTGTTTCAAACTTGAGATTTAGAGCTACTTGTCATCTATTTTATTCTTTTTGCCACAGACCTTTGGGAATATAAATAATAATGTAGGACAAGACTAATTTCATGTAACTTCAGCCACCTGAAAAACATTTGGTCTAGTTACTTAGCAAGGCTACCTCTGTAATCAGTGGAGAGGAATTAATCATCTTTTGGGGTGGTATGTGTCTTTTCACATATTACAGGCTATATGCTATTCCCTGAATTAATTTCTGTGTCAAATCTAAGAACCAGGTTTTACTTGTAACATGTATCTTTTTTTTAGAAAGACAGGAAACTCTGACGTTAATATTTTTGATGCTAGGAAGTTCACTAGCTGTAGTCTGCACTGAAAGTTTAATTGAAATTTTGTTTAAGTCACTATACTTTTAGTCTTAACCTAGTTTGGGGTATTAGTTGTTGGGTGGTGTTATATCCTGCGTGGCTGACATGAAGTGACCACGGTTTCTAGGTTGTTGGTTGGTTTTGTTGGTGTTTTTTTTCCCCATGGAAGGTATTTACTGATTGTGGTTCAACCTACAATGAAACTTGTCTTATTTGGGTTCTTGACCATTCTTAGGAGTCTTCTCTAAAACTCTCTGGTTTCTCCTGACCACGTGTGAGGAGCTGACACCAGAACTATATCTGTGATGCCTGAGCAGGTGCTGGATGCAGACTTGCTGGGCACATATCTGGGCATCTTTTTTTCCCCAGCACTACCTATCCCGAAAAGGCTGGTTTCCCAGAAGAATCCAGAAGCCTCTGTATTGGTCAAATTTCCTAATTATTCTTTTTCTTTCTCCAATCTCATCACTTTTTGATGAAACCGTAGTGATACCTTTTCTTGCTGTTTCGGTTGATGTTTTACAGTCAAGACCTCACTCTTGCAGGGCTTCACTAAAACTGCTTCCTTCCCAGCTGCCTTTTGAGGTATAGCCAGGTTTTAATCCTTTTAATATGTGGGGAGTTGATTGTTCTTTACTGTGGTTTCTTAAAGTGTCATGTGTAAAGGAAGTCAGATGCTTCCCTGAAGCATATTACATAAACACGGTGCTTCCTTTATCACCCAAACTCATAACCCCATTGAAAAGATCAGGTTCCTGTGATACAATTAATTTTCTAAACACCTATTAATTGTACTACACCTAATTCTTCATTAAATTGTGTCCTGTATTAGCCATTGCATTCCTCTGTCTCAGATTTAGCTCAGGCTGACACACATAATCAACTATTTTTGCTTTTACAGGAGTGCCTGCGATTTCTGTATTTATTTTATTTTAGCACATGATCTTCTAGTCCTATCTGTGCTCTAGTTCTACCAGCGACCATTTGGTCATTGCTTTCTCATTTTGCTTCTTCCACAAATAAAATAAGAATAGTACCGAGCACTTCTTCTGCCACATTACAATTTACAACTTCTTAAAAGAAAAAAACAGACTCCTTAGATTCCAGCAGTTTCCTTCTGCATCTTTTGCTCCATTTACCAGTTTCGTATGGGTTCTGGCTGCTTATTTCTGTTAATTGTTGCCAACCCTTTTAAACTTTAAGATAGATATGTGAGCCTTAATTAAATGGCTTTATAAATATTGCATATTTTTGTAAGTCTTTCTAGTGACACCTGGGCATGTTGGACTACCTTTCTTCTGCATGCAGGTACTTTTCCTTGCACTTTTTATCTTCTGGTAAAGTGGGAAGTGCATAATAGCATGGAAGTACAGTAATACCTGAGCAAATAGAATTTCTTCAGTGTTCCTTACTTGTTTTCATTTAGGTTTAGGATATAACTATTAAATCATGCTCATTTTGGTTCTGCCAGTTCAAAGTGGCTGACTTTTCTACTAGAGAGGATCAGACCCAAGTTTGCCCTGGGATTTCTTACTGTGATACTGAAACTTGGAGCACAGTCTACTTGGTCATGCAGCTTGCTGTTCAATTGGTCTCTGTTGATGAAGCAATTTTAATTCATGATGTGCCTGAAAGTCTGCAAAATTTGCAGGGGAAAAAAGTCTTGAGGGCTTTTTATTTTTAGGCTTCCACAAAAATGTACATTAAAAATCTCTGTTTGTGATAATGAAATGGATGAAAACACAGAAGCTTTAGTAGTGCGTGTGCCTCAGGGCTCTGTTCCATCACTCAAGATCCAAGGGTTCCTTGATGCACAACTTTGTAGTATCTTAGATCAGAGTTGCTGCTTGAGATCTAACCAAATGATTCACTACTAACTCATCAGGATTATAAAATCACTTGGTGTCCTCAGTTTGAGAAAGGCCACGTGCCAAAATTAAATGAGGAATTAAAAAAAAAAAGTGCCATGCAACAAATTTTGAGAAGGGCACAGAAGGAAGGAGGTCGTGGGTAGTGACTGTCTCATTTCTGGGGCAAGTTTGCTGTTTTTTCTTTTAGGGAAAACTAATAGCTACAGTATTAATGGTTTCTCTTTACCTATTGTGCCTTACCTGTTTTTATCTCATTTTGTGCTGAGTTCTTCCTGTTGCAGTGGTTTGAATGTTAATGGGGGAGCAGTGTCAAACGGGATGGTTTCAGTCCCTTTATAAGTCAGAATAGATGCAGAATAAGAATATCCTATGGAATATAGCAAAAAAAATCATAGTAGAAGCTTCCAGGATGTGGTGAATGAATCATTTAGGTCCTATTAATGAGTCTCTGATGAATTTATGCCGAACTCATGGTTATGTTGATATTGCCTGCTTCAAGTATTTGTAAGCAGTGCTTTGGTGCTGCCTGACTGAGGCAATAGCACACGTGGGTACAGGTGTCCCTGAGTACATGGGTACACTGCCATACAGTGGCTGAGGCACTAACAAGGACACCTCTTAACCCCTGTCCATTTGGCTTAGCTGGCCATGGCTGGTTTAGCCAATCTGCACTTTGCTTGTGCTTGCAAATGTCATTTCGTGTCTCATTACAAGTGCATGAGGCTCACAGACCTCACTCCCAGAACATGCTGGATGCAAAGGCACTTTCTGTTCCATAAATTTAGTTTTGATTGGTTCTGTTTTTCACTGCAGACCCTTTTAAGTAGGAGGGAGCTAAGTAATTAGGACATAGGACATGAAGGTTACTGAGATTGCAACGGGCTCTTGTTCAGGGACAGGGCATATAGCTTTAGGACAAGTTGTAATGGCTTTAAACTGGAAGAGGGTAGATTTAGAGGAGATATTGGGAAGAAATTCTTTGCTGTGGGGGTGGTGAGACACTGGCCCAGGTTGCCCAGAGAAGCTGTGGCTGCCCCATCCCTCGAAGTGTTCAAGGCCAGGTTGGATGGGGCTTGGAGCAACATGGCCTAGTGGAAGGTGCCCCTGCCTATAGCAGGTGGTTGGAATTAGATGATCTTTAAGGTCCCTTCTGACCCAAACCATTCCATGATTCTGTGATGATATGGGCAGTTGTGTGTTTGAGCTGGAGGCTGATGGATCAGAGCAGAGGGCAGGGATCATGCCCTGCTCCTGTTAGGGCTGGTTGGGCTTCTGGTCACTCCTTACTATGCAATGTGATCACAATAGTTCAGCTTCATCCTCTTCCCCTTGTGCTTCTGTTGGATCTGGCCAGGCTCACCCTCTGCAAGGTGACAGCCTGGTAGAGAGGGACCAACCCTCATAACCACTGGTACCCCTGTCCTGGATACAAATGCCCTGGTGTACCTCACCCAGAACAGCCCAAGGCTCCACTGCCATACCTCTTCCCCTGCCCAAACTCCAATTCTGATATTTTAAATATTAAAACAACACAGAGAGTTAAATCTTCTTAACAACACAAGGAGAATTACACAGGCAACTTCTCTGGGTAATAATGCAAAGTTTTGTAGCTAATTCCCCACACATACTGTGCAGAAAATGAATCCCATAAACTACAAATAACCTCTCCCTGAGCACCTGTAGCTTCTTCCTAATATTTAAAATTTATTTATATTTCTTTTAAATAAATTTAAAAGTTGCAACACAAGCTCTGTGTTTGCATCTCTGTACTGTGTATGTATTGCAGATGACTTCTGTAGAACAGGTGGTTGTGGAATAAAATGTAAAGGTAAAAAACCAGTTTTGTCTCGTGACTTTGACGGCCTCTCCTGTAGTCTGTTCACTGCTTTGCCTCAGATTATTAAAGACAGTCTAACAGCAGCTGAAAATAATCCATAATAGTGCAAGTTCAAAGTAAGTCAACCAACAAAAACTTAGCACAAAAAATAGCAATACTTTTGGTGGTGTTTTAGAATGTGCAGATAGAAAATCGTTAAAGCTAGCTCTTTGGATGTTAATGAACATTTGAGGCTTTCCTGTGGTGTTATCCATGGGATTGCATTTTACACTTTCACAAAATAAAGGCTGTGTAGCTACACTGTGCATTTCATATGGTTTAGTCTTCCCTCCAGTACCAGCCAAGTTAAGCTCTTCAAATGTGGGTGCTCATACCTTGACAGTATTGTGGCCTAAAAGGAGAATCCAGGAAAAAAAAAAAATCTTCATCCATCCCTGAGCCAGCTGGGACCAGGAGCAATGCACTCCCGGAGAGGGGTGGAGCTGATTAGCACTGGTTTTCTCCAAACATCTGCTCCTGTGGTGACCAACCCATAGCTAACACAAAAGATAAAATCAGCAGAGCAACAGAAATATTATGGAAAGGCAGAAGTTTCTTTTAAAGCTTTATGTGGGGACAGTAGTTGAGATTTCAAATACAACCCATTCATTGAGGGCTCTAAGACCCAGGGTTGTTGTTTTATTTGAGGAGAGGAAATCTGCACCCTAGTTTAAGTATGGATATAATATTTTAGATGGTATTTGTTCAACAGATGTGCTGGTCTTTGGCTGGGGATAGTCATAAAGCCTGAACAGGCACATTGTTCTCTCAGCGACTCAACAAACAATTTGTGGTCTCCTGAGAACAGGTTTTACCCAGAATTTGATGTGATTCAAGGCAGAGAAGAAATATTATTGTTTCCCATGAATGTCTTAATTTTCTTCCTTCTGGAGGGGTTCAAGGACAGGTTGGATGGGGCTCTGAGCAACCTGGTCTAGTGGGAGGTGTCCCTGCCCATGCAGGGCAGGGGAGGATCTAGATAATCTCTAAGGTCCCTTCCAACCCAAACCATTCTATGATTCTTCACTAGACTAAAAGACACTCAAGCTCGTTGATGCACAAAGGAAGTAGATTGGTGGGATTCCAGATACCAAGTCTGCTGTTCCACATGGACCCAAATATCACACCCAACCTGTGCACAGAGTACATGTACCAAAAAATACAATAAAGAAATTACTGAGGTTTGTGTTCACAGGCACACCAGCACTGTTTACAAGAAGTGATAAAATGGCTGATGGCATTATAGAACAGGTTTTAATCCTGCCCAGGGTAGGTAGGCAGGCTTGTATGATTTTATCTGACCCTTCTTTTATGTTGCTTTCAATGTTCTGGTATAGAACCAACCCAATATAATTCAATTCACTACTACTTTACCCTTCAGTTAGAGCAAACCTACAGTGAGCACACAAAGGCCACTGTGATGGTATCTTCTTTGATCTTCAGCTTGCTCAATCTACTTCCTACTGTGCTGGCTCACAATTTCATTTTAATAGTTAAGTAGTTTGGACATCATTAAAAGAACTGTGTCTGGAGGCAGTGATATGGCACTGATCAGTTTGTCAAGTAATTCCATTAAAAAAAGTTCACAGTTCTGTCCTGATATGATGTAGAGAAAATGTCTCATTAAAAACAACTTTTGTAAAATACTTTCACCCATTTCAACTTAAAAAAAAAATGAGGATAATTTCTGGAGACTAGCTCTTTCCAGTTTAATACATCATCTTCTTTTAATCTCCACCAGTTCCTGCCTTTTTTTTTCTAGCAATTATTAATAATTTTGTTACTCTGCTTAATTCTCATAAGTGGCCTCAAATATATTTTTGGAAGCTCTACAAATAAAGGGCAGGGTTATGATTCAGGCTAAATGCCCATTCAACATGAAAGTAGGGTCAAACACAAACCTACCAGCCTTGGGCAAGATTAAAACCCATTTCTTCCAAACTAGGTAGTATTTCATCATTGTGTCCACAAAAGGAGTGAGATATATATCTACCAATGAAGTGATCATAGGTTAGCTCTAAATCCATGCCCCATCTACTACCTCAGTCCCTACAAGTACCTGAGTTTCCTCCTATAGGCATTGCAAAAATGCTGTGTTCAAAAGTCTCATAAATATTCTCTACTTAGAACTCTTCCTTTACAGTGTCCGATTTTTTTCAAGTGAACTTCCTTCCTCAACCATTACTTAAGTGGCAGCCAGGAAATAACATGAATCCTTGTTTTTC
This sequence comes from Hemiprocne comata, assembly GCA_020745705.1. Classification (NCBI taxonomy): domain Eukaryota; kingdom Metazoa; phylum Chordata; class Aves; order Apodiformes; family Apodidae; genus Hemiprocne; species Hemiprocne comata. Next base: position 3,274,646 of record CM036591.1, read on the forward strand.
TCCATGCCTGGGGTTTGGAGAAGCCAAATCTGGGGGTAGTGACATGTTTTAACATTACATTTTGCCAGATTTGAGGCAGATCCTACTCTCCCAAATCTCAAGAAAACACTTAACTGTCACATATTCTGAGTTGAGTGGGGGTTTTTGTTGTTTGTTTTTTTCCTGACAATGCTGTTCTGCTTTAGGTAAGGAGATGCCCACTAAGCAGGAGGAAATGGACTGCAGCTTGGTGATTAATGTTATGTTTGGGTTTTTTTGGCTTTTTAAAATCTAGAAAATTTAGTGAGTGGGCTTCACTCTTACCCTTTGTATTTGATAATAAGTCATGGCCTCAAGGCACCGTGTAGGTAAACCCAGGCAGTGATTGTGTGTATGCCATTGTACAGTGAGAGAGCTAAAACTTTGTTCCAAAATATGGATTAATATCCATGGGGCACTGTCATAAAGAGCTGAGGAGCTGCTGGATGAAATATGGGCTGGCATGAGGAGGTGCAGTACTTTTCTATCTCAAAACAGCAGAAGCAGCCAGCTATCATCTTTTTGGAGTAAGGAGAAGCACAGAAGGGGACATAAGCTAGCTCCAAACCAATTTGCCCTAAGACATGTCACTCTATTTTAAATTTCTGTGTTTGCAAGGGGACTTAAACTTGTATTTCACATTAGCTGAAGGTCAGACAGGATGATCACAGAGAAGATAAAATGTGGACACTGATGCCTGGTTTTCAGGATGGTGTTTTTAGTTGGGCTGAAATTACCTTGTCATGTGCAGGCAGATCTTTAATCTGCACCTTTGTATTAGTAGTTTGGTTCTTATAGCCATCACCTGATACACACCTATAACCAGGCAGGAAAAGGTGCCTGCATTCAATATTGTAATATTCAATATTCAATTGTAATTTTCAACTGTAATCTGAGCTCATTTGAAGACAAACTGCTACCAGGGCTGCTTGTGTGAATACTGAGGTTCAATTAAGATGGCATTAAAAACACCACCCGTTTAATCTCTCTGTCCACATTCTGTTTTGTTCGTTGGATTGAAAAGAAAAAATTTGTAAGTTGGATTTAAAAAAAAAAAAAAGCAGAAGCAATTTATGTCCAGCAAAGGCCATAAGGAAGAACTAATAGAAGGAAAAAGATGAAAGAATATATCAAAAGTGCTTGTCTGCAGTGGTGTTCTAGATTTTTAAAGTCCTTTGAAAACCTGTAATAGGAATAGAGATGCAACTTTATAATTTCTGATCCATTTGCCTGAGCAGGTATGTTTCACCTGTAAGGACAGGATAGGAAATAATTTTCAAGATATAAATGAATGTGAATCTTCAATTTCCCACCCTGAGGGAAAAAATAAAAGCAAGACAAACCCATGGAGAATAACTCGAGCCCTGGTATCTCTTAAAATAACAGATGAAAAAAGAAATTTGAAAGCAAAACGAAGAGATAAAGAAGCATCAGCCGCTCAAACCCCCTAGGTATTATACCTTCCAGTGTGCACCATCTGACTGACACACTTCTCCATATGCTGAGGAGGAGAAAGAACTATTCCCAGCTAACCCACAATTATGCCTTCATTATTTCTTTTTAATCTCCTCAGAGCTCCCATAGGGCCTCATATTTGGTTAGATGAATGTCCCTGCAACAGACCAACTTAGAAAGCTCTGCAAGTTGAGAAGAAAACTTTCAAGTTATGTTTATTGCGAATTTGGTCCTAAGCTATTTTTATCTTCCCCTTACTCTCGTTTTCTTTTTGTTATTAAATAAATTATTTTCAGGGGTTTTATTGCTTTCAGTCTCTCTTGTAGACTTGAAAGTTTTTTTAGTATGGAATAGGAATAATGAACATTTAATTATAATTTTTCCCCCATTGCGATTTTTTAGAGGTGGTTTCTCTTAAGAGCTTTTTACAGATGAGTTGATGTTTGAGATGTAAAGCAGGATTTGGACCACTTATATGGTTCTCTAACAAAAATCTCTGGATTTCACTGGAAGAAATAGTGGGACCAACTAGTCACATTGAAGTTACTTTATATATTTCACACTCAGCTCCATGCAGTTCTGAGATAAAATGATATAAACAGAGATAAGTATTTTTGCCTACCTATTCTGTGTGTGAAGTTATTTTGCTTGGGGGCCCAAAGTATGAACAGTATAGTATTAATATGGTGAAATTGCCACAATTATGCTGTACTCCTACATTACCTTTGATGTGATATTTTGCAAATTGTTCTGTGCAGAATTATTTTGCTATGGTTACATTGTAAATGTCATTTTGTGACGAGATACTTTGAGACGTATATAATGACTCATAATAAACTTTATGGAAGAATCATAAATAAGAGATTAAAATCCTATATATTGCAATGGATTTTTTTTGCATCATTTTTCTGTACCACCTGCTTAGTTGCTTGTATTTGAGCATTATCTTTCTTTTGCACTTTGGAGGCTTACTTGGTGACTTTAGTGCTAAAGAAGGTGATGGAAGGACAAGGATGGCTCTCGTACTGCAACATGGTCTTTGCTTTTATGTGGCAATGGAGGTTTCCAACTGTTGGGCTGCCTGGTAAAATGCTCAAATCTTCCACTGACTTCAACAGATTTTAACTTTTCTTTAAGTCCATCAGCTTCTGGATTTCAGCTTTTGTCAAGTTTCTAGAAAAACCCAGTTGGAATACTGTGTTTTCTGTTGTGGGGGCCAAGAAAATGACTTACCTCTGATTTTGTTAGTTTAAGGTAACAACTTTCTAGTTAAATTTGAATGAACCAATTGCTTAAAGTATAAATCTCTGCAGGTTTTCACCAGGTCCAAGAGTTATCTTCTTACTCCTCATTAGCTTTAATATAAGAATAAAAATGTGGGAAGTAGATCCCCAAAGGACAGTGTGCATCAAGAAATGCAAAAGCCAAGACAACACACTGAAACACAGGCAGTATCAGCTGGAATAAATGTGTTGGATGAAGGAGGGGGGGGGGGGGGGGGAAAAACCACCAAAGCCCAAACAAAACAACAAAAAAAGAGCAGCAATTACAGAATATTGAAAAGACCACATTTCTGCATTTCCAGAAAGTTAAAGAAGAAATAAAAACCACGTTTGTGGTTATATTGCTAACTGGAAGCAGGAGAGTATTGCTACTCTGGAGCAGGGTCAGACACAACCTTTTACTGTGGCTTGTGGATGGAGGCTGCAGAAATACACTTAATGGACTGAGAAAGAGGGTGTTGAAAATAGATCCATGAATGATAATTTGAAAAATAAGTTGCCAGTCCCAATAACTTTCTTAAACCCACATCTTAGAAAGCGTTTATGCTATTTTTGGAACATTATGAAGTCCATCAAAAAGTGCAATCAGCTTTGAATGCAATAAAATAAAAATCAGGTTTGCAATTATGGTCTGGTTAAAATCTTCAAAAGGCAGGGGGAAAGTTTCTCCAGGAGACAGAATTTATAATGGCTTTTTTAATGGAAGTGCTCAGTAGCTATTGGTAATCTTTGTATTTCATTAAGAGTAACTGTCTCAAGGTGTTTTACTGGATTGTCCCTTAATAAAATTTTTATTTTATTTCTGTAAGTGGATTAAAGCCGAAATTTGAAGTGTTTAAAGGACATTTTGGTCCCTTAGATACGTGCTGAAAGAATTAAAGACAAGTCAATAAAATCAAGGCGTGTTTATTAGACCATAAAACTATTTCAAACGTGACATGGTGTGTTGCTAATTAATGAGGAATTGTGCTTGGTGGGGTCTAAGAAACTCACCTTTACCTATTAGCCCATCCCAGGACTGAGTCTTAAGGCACAGTTATGGGGCTGAACTTCCCAAAATTTTTTTTTATAGTACTTTGAGAGTCTCACAGGTCTGTCTGCAGGTTGGGTTTGTTGCATTTTTTGTGGTTTATAGCACATTTGCCAGGTGGGACTTGCTACGGCACTGTTCTCTTTGAAGAAAATAAAGAGGAAGAGAAGACAACTTCATTCCCAAGTAATTTGCTGCCCACCAGCTCTTTGCACCTCTTCCTCTCTTTGCCACCTCAAGCCAATGTGCTGATGAAGTGCTGGTGTTGTCCTCAGGCTGTCGTAGTCACAACTGGAGTTTCCTTTTTGAATAACTGTGAAAAAGCAGGAAATTAGTCAGGTTAAAGATTTTCTAGGTATGGAAGGAAGGATGGTGTTTTATGCTTGCAAAGTCTTATTAGAAGGCCATTTTAAATGTGTGTCAAGGATACCCCAGAGACCTGGCTTGCTGCTGTCTCCAATCCCCTTTTGAAGATAAGAGTCTGACTACTGATGTTGTCATTCTTCTGGTGGTAATACTGGATGTGGCCCTGGCCAGTGGATTTTCAGAGTGATAGCAGTCTTTGAAAACAAACACCGATATACAGCATGCCCTGTGTTTTTGCTGTGTATAATTTTCAGCACCCTTCCCCCAGGTTTTGATTCTTCTTTTAATTTTGATTGTGGTGGTGTTAATCTAGTGATAACTTCCTTGCAAGTTCATTCCTACCCCTAGGCTCAGTCTCTTAAGGACACACTGTGAACTGATGCTTAATTAACCACCTGCCTCCCCAATAAGAGCTTGCTCCACTGCAATCCTAAAGGGGCTCTCGATAGAGGAAAACCCAGTGTTGTTATTACAATAACTCATTTTATGTTGTTTTAGCATGCTTTGTGGCATAGCAGATGGGGGGGGGGGGGGGGGGAGAATGGTATCTCGGTGACCTCTTTAGGGTACCTATTTTGTTACCATTTGTGTGTTGGAGATGAAGGTTGAAGACTTTGAAGGAGTTAGCTGAGGCATGCTGTGTGAGTAAAATCAAATCATCCCATTTCTAAAGTGTTCTTTTTTTTCTTTGTCATGAAGCAAGATTAGTTTAAGATCTGAAAGTTGAAGGACCAACCCATAAGCCACGATCTGTGGACTGCAAACCCAGACTCTTAGCTCTTGCTCTAACACAAGCAGTCCTCAGTTTGTTTAAAGCTGAAGTACTTCAAATTAAACGGCTACAGCAAAATTAAGTTTTCAAACATGGCGATGGAACAGATTTAATGAAATTTCTATTTAAAGTTGTGCTGTGAGGGTGATATTATGTACTCGTAGCAAGTGCCAAGTTGTCTGTGTATTAGGCAGAGTATGTAAGCTTGTGTGGTTGAATTTTGGGCATGGCTATCGCTCAGCAGAAGGGAACGAACACACACGAATAATGTTCAAAGATAATTATGCTAGTTTTTCAGCCTAAATACCTTGGAATCTGCAAAGACAGTTCCTAGACAAAGGGGACAGTAGTAAAATTCACTGCAATAGATTTCTCCATTCATAATGACAGGAACATCTCTCTCAATATTACTTAGCTAATGAAGGAATAGATCTGCTGTGAAGTTCCTAGGAGGCTCATTTTCTTGAGTACAGTAGTAAAAGTTAGCTGATGAATGACCTAAACTGCTTAATGTTTCTACTTATAACTTCTGAGCAGCAAGGCGTATCTAGGAGAGTACTGAAGGAGTTATCCTCAGGAGGCCCCAGTGTCCTTGTAGGTTGTCAGAGTCAATGAGCCAGGTTTATTTCAAATGGCTCCTTAAATGAACATTTATTTTGTGCCAGTAACACGTTTTTGATTAACAGCTCCTTTTGACTAATTTGCTTCCCAAAACAGCCCAATAAAGGACTCGTTTAAAACATAATTAAAAGCATGTTATTGCTAGTAGTTAATACTGATTAAAACAGGCATTAAGACAATTATAGTTGAAGGAAAGTAAGCACCCCGTAGTCAGTATAGGATCCATTCTTACAGTTCTTATGCATTGCATACAGAAGTGGGCTGCCTGCCAAATATGCAGAAGTTCTTATTTGGCACATAATTGTATCAAAATTTGACTCAATTAATTTTTTCATGGGCCAGGAGTCTGACAATATTTGTGTTGGACACTTGGGTTTTGGTTTTTAGAATTCAAACTCACTTTCAAAAAGTTAAAGTTAACACTTTGCCTAGTTACCAAACTGACTAATAAGAAGGAAGAATCCCTGTCACGGTGCCTGGTAGCAATGCTTTAAAGAATGTGACTTCTTAGCTGGGCTACAGTATTTGCATCTTTATTCTGTGCCTCTGCAACTTCACACTATGAATTAATTGCTAATTTTTCTATTAAAACAATTAAAATTAACAAAATGCTGACTGGCAAAGGTGGTAGTTAATTTAGGTGCAGAAATAGAAGCGAGTCTGAAAATTGCAAGGTCTTAATGCTTTGTGATGGTTTTTTTTTGGTTTGGATGGGGGGGTTGGTAGCTGAATGTACAGAGTCTTTGCTTCAAATATATCCTGAATTAATCTGAAAATACACATAGAAATAACATCATATTCTTCTTAAAATAATGGAATACTTTCCATCAGAAGGAAATATTAAAGATTTTTTTAAGATTAAGGGCTTTAATTATGACCCAGTAGCTCCTCTACAATTACTGCAGAGAAAGTAAACACAAAAATGTTTGTCACCACTTTCAATGTTTGTGTGAAAGTTCGACTTGCCATTTAACATGCATTCCTGTTTTGACCATCCAGATTCCTTAATTTCTCAGCTGTATTCTATATTATGCTATTGCAATTCATAGCAAAGAAAAATATATATCCCTTGTAATCTGCTTAAATTTAACAAATTGGCAACAATGGGTGAAGAATTCTAAGATTATTTTTAACAGTTTAGAATTTTGAGGGATTTTAACTAAGGACTTGCTTTCAGCATTGAGTTCAGCATTTTCTGCCTTACCTCAATATGCTATTAATGTTGGAGAGTGACCAAAGTTGTTATACAATCTCTTAAAAAAAGGACTAAAGGAAATTTTGTTATTTCCAAATGTCTATTCTCTCATGTCAGGGCTTTAGTTTCTAATACTTTTATTTTTTTTAAAAAAGGAACATATGCTAGAGGTGATTTAGCACATAGTTTTACACCTTTGGCTGTATGTAGCAGGAGTGTACTTTCAGCCTTCACATCACGCTGGGTTGATGAGGGGGAGCTGTCAAGGATCTGACATGTTCTCAGGGGCCAAAGCTTTGAGTCTGAGATAAATGCTGCCTGGAGTGAAGGGAGCAGGGAGAGATCCATGTGTCACTGGAGCTTCAAAGTCTGGTGGACTTCCAAGGCAAGCATATAATTTGCTGTCATTGGTGTTTGCAGTAAAGACTCTCTGAAAGCAGTCTTACAACCTGAAGTGGTTGTGGTGGGTCCAACATCTTCTGGATTCCAGGCTTTCAAAGTAATATCAGCTAAAAAAAAAAAATTCCCTTTTTCCTCAAATTTTAGGACTAGTGGAGACCAAAACAAGCTGGGTTGAGTAAGAGCAGGCTTGACAAGTATAGAAGATTTAGTGTTGATCCTAATCTTTTGACTGATACCTATGCTGAGGGGTTTGGGGAAATAGCTGGGGATGATGTGGAGCTGCTTTTCCTCACCCTGAGCTATTTCTAGTAGGAAAGTATGAGGCTTTTGAGCTTGGGGGCTGATGATGAAAACAGACTGTGGGTGACCAGCAGGTTTGGACTACTCTATTTTTTCCTCCCAGTGTGTGCCATGATGCCCATGTGCTCAAACATGCTGATTGGAGCCCTAAGGTCCCCCTTGGGTGAAAGGAGATCTAGGTGCAAAGACAGGCCACTTTGTCTATGGAAAAGGAAAGATGATAGCTATGGCATTGCATATATTACAAATCTCAATTATTTTTTTCCCCAGTTATTCTTCTGAAAATATCAGATGTGTATGTAATCCTCTCGGGGGAACTAACATCTCTCTCAGTTTATCTGTTTTAATTAAACTGTTAGTTAATTCTTGATTCTTGGGTGTAAAGAATGGCAAAGAAATCATCTAAAATTATTCAGCTACTGTAGTTTAATGGATTTTTAACAATTACAGAATGAAAAGCAACAAAAATAAATAATACAGTTGTTAAAACTAATAATGTAACAAAAGTAAAGACATCCCCGCAGGCTAGGAGAAGAATTAAAACAAACAAACCAACCCCAACAACCCTACAAATGCCAGCCCTCTTTCTTGCTGTTTTCCCACTAGAAGGTCTGACTGTTACTAAGTGTGGGGCAGCAAGGGAGGAAAAAAAAGTCTCAAGCCTTTGAAAAATGTAGCAAATAGGTGATAGAAGTTGGATTTAGTTTTGGATTAAAGGTGAACTTTGAGGGTTTGATTGTGAATTAGAAACGATGGGTTGTTACGTTCCTTGCAAACACCCCTCTGACAGAAGGAGATGAGGTGAGGAAGGGAAAAGGGGCTGGTGAAGCCCAGGGAGCTGCTGCTCCTGAAGCTTTGCAACTACCTTCTGAAACACCAAGACTGTTTCCAAAATTCAGAGGATATAATCCTGGGACAGAGCAATAAAACAGTCCCAGGCTGGAGTTACACCTCTTCAAGAGATCAGTAATTTAGATAAGATTTAGAGGAAGACTGTGCAAGGTAAGGATGGGCTGGTGTGTGAAGCAAGACATGAAGCATCAAATGATGCTTCAACAGTGTGGTGCTAATATAGTCCACATTCAACTAAGGCAACAACAGCAAAGAACTGTTGGGGATAATCCCTTCAGACTCACAGAGACTCCCAAAGGGATTAGGTAACACACGAAAATTACTACAAAGTTCTGGTTCTGACTGAAAACCAGGAAGAAATCTGTCGAGATTTTGAGGAAGAATGGTTTCAGTGGGCTGTGGAGATGAAGTGATGTCTACAGATTTGACAGATAAATTGCAATCTGCCCCAGCACAAGGTGTTAGAGGCCTGCAGAGCTCCCTCTGGCCTTGCATTGGGATGAGGAAGACAATTCTGGGACAAAAAGGAATGAAAATGGAAAAATGCAATAAGCTTTTCTGTTTTCCCAATGAAAACCTATTCCCTAAAAGCTGTGGAGGCAGGAGACAAGAACAGTATGGAGACATGTTTTAAAAGTGGAGGGAAAGTGAGTTGGCCTGAGGATCTAATGGAGGTGTTGATGAAGCAGTGTGGTGGAGGTGGCTATCTTCCTGGAGGGCTCATTTCTCCAGGGCTGCCTGGCTGGAGGGAGAGTTGAGCAGGACTGCCAGGGGTGGTGGGACACTGGTGCAAATGGAGGAGCCACTCATGCTGTGAGGTTCAGAGATAGGAGTGAGGAGTAGAAAGCACCAGCCAGGTCCCAAAGCAGGTGGCAAGGATTGATGTAGGGATGAGAGAAAACTGGGCAACATTTTCTGCAAGTGACTTGAGTCAGATAAAATAAAAGCCACAAGCAAGGACATGGACAGATAGTTGTGCAGAAACCTTTCTACTTCAGCCCTGCCTTCCTGAATAATTTTGAGATTCCTCTACTTGAAAGTTAAATTTCTAATTTTATTCAAATAAAACCTGGCTTTCTTGTGTTGAAAAGACTTCCAGTCTTTGGGGATCTTGCTGTAGGTGATGGCTTCAGCAGATCCACTTAAAAGCTTTGGCAGACTCAGTGTCCTATCATAGGATATACTAATTAGTGGAGCTGTGGGCCAAATTCCTGTGGGATATAACCTGGCAGATACACTAGTATTATACTGGGATTAGTCCACTAAACCAAGACTGTAAACCTGTATACATGGAAGTCCATGGCAAATTTCCAGTCAATTCCAGTAAATATAGGATTGGGACTTAATGAACAGAGAGTGGAAAAAAAATCTCATTCATATTCTAGGACTGCAAATAAAAAGATTTGAACTTTTTTTATCAGAAGGAGGGAAAAAAATCTGCTTAAACTCAGTGTATTAGAATAACGATGTGAAGCCACTTTATTGATGAAGTAACAATAAGTAATTTTTTTATTTTCTCAAGGTAAAAGAAAACAGGAAACATAAAATGTGTATATCCACATATAAATGAGGATTTCTCACTTGTATCCAGAAGGGGAGGGGAAAAAAAGGACTACTATGTGAGATAAAACAGGTAGAAAATTTCTACACAATAGAATAAACCCTTTCTTGACCATTTAAATGTATAATATTGTTGCTGATGTCAGATGCATTTAGCATTTGCCAGTCTGTTATAAATGAAATGAAGTGCATCTGTCTCAAAACTTCTGAATCAAATCGATTAAGCTCTAAAAGTCTGATTTGACACCTTTGCTTTCATACCCACTCACAAAGAAATTGCATATGAAAAGGTTTGAGGAGATGTTCTTGCAGTGGCAAACCTTCTTCTCAGTTCTGTGCAGGCTAAGAAGGCTATGGCTTTTTTGATATATCTTAGAAGGAGAGTGGTTTTGGAAGGAGAAATTGGATGCTGAGCTTTTGTTGTGATAGCTTTAAGACTCTGTATTTTGGCTTAGACTTCTAAGACTCCATTTGAAGAAGGAAAAAAGGAGAGAAACAAGCAGAAATGATTCAGGTGTCAAACAAAAATCTCTTCCAAGAATAAGATTTATTTCACTCTGTAACCCCTTGCCAGAAGCTTGTGTTTTTGGGAAATGAAAATTTCTGTCTTGGTGGTATTAGTAAAGCAAAACCAGCTGAGCACATTCAAACAATGGACAGAGTATGTCTCTGTTAATTTTGAATTTTCTGGCTTTTGTCACTGGATGTCACAACCATAATTATTATTTAAACACAGAGGTGAACTGCAAAATATAAATGAAACTTTAGCTGAGAAATGCAGTATGAAATAAAAGGTCCCGCTCAGTTGTGGAGACCTTCAGCATGGCTGCACATTTTAATTGATGGTTGTTTAAGAGTCTGTATCTGCCATCTGAAATTACCCCAGTGTAATGACAAAATCCCAATGGAATATTTATATACCAGCAGAAAATGAGTTTGTAGGGTGGTTGTTAGGGGGCTTGGACATTTCCACAAGTTGAATGGTGAGCAGAGATTTACTGTCTTGGTGGGGACTCTGATAGCCTGGTCACCACCTGAGTGTGGTCTGGTGTTGGGGGTGTTGGGCTTTCCTCCTGCCTTCCTGTTGGCAGATCACCTCTGCCAGTTGATGTGCAGCACTATGGATTAGCAGTAAATCTGCCAGTTTGTGCTTCTCTAGTCTGGAAAACTTCACATTTTAACAAAATGACCATAGAGTTTGTTGGTTGCTTGTTTAAAAATGCCACAGAGTAGCCCACCTGCAGCAGCATTAGAATGAAAAAAGAAAAAAAAAAATCTATGGAGCTATGAGCTCTGTTTTGAAATTGGTAATTTGGAATGATGTGACTTTGCAACTGCCGGGACTTTGGTGTTCCCAGTGCAGGCAGGTTTGGTGTTAGGACTGTTGATGGTCTGCAATGCTTGCTCCTCTCAAACTTTGGGAATGTTGGCAAGAATTGTTTAAGCTGTTACAGACTTGTAAAAAATGATGCTTATGTAGTAGGACTCTTGTATTTTAGCTGAAGTGTCTTAGTGAAGGCAAGAGAAACCTTGCTTGTGGATACTCATTTCAGTCTTACATATATGCTCAAAACTGAGGTTAAACTGGAGAGAATGCTTTATTTTGCTGTGCCAAACCAGGAGAGAACAACTCTTATTTTCCCTTTTTTCTCCATACCAGAGTGTGATGTTTTGTTGCCCTTTTTTTTTAACAAGGACTTTGGTTAGAAGCAGTAGGACAGTATCAACGCAAAGCTTGAAGCAGGGAATCAGGTCACTTCTCAAACAATCTCACATATCTACAGTTAATATAAAAAGATAAACATTTGAAACTAGGTTTGTTCAATTTTTTATTTTTTTTTAAATTGTTAACCCTTTCCTGCAGCAGCTTCTGTGCTGGTTACTTAAACTGACTGCAATGGAAAACAAAACCTTTCCTAAACATTTGGGATCCCTATCAAAGTGCCTGGCCTGAATTTGGTTCCAGACCTGGGAAAAGCAGGGTTGCTTTTGCATGGAAACAGTGGGTAAAGAGGATTTCAGGACGGATTAGACCTGAGACATACTTCAGTAATCAAAATAATTACATGAGGTACCTTCCTCAATTGGAGAGAAGTCTGGCCTTTGTGGAATTTTGTAAAAGCCATTGTGTTTTTCTCCACGAAAAGCAGTTCACACATCCACTCCTAAAAATATTCTTTTATCTGGTATATCTGTTTGGGTAAGCTTTAAAATGTTATAAAAGTGAATCCTGAATAATGAAAAATTATATCATAATTCCTACTCTTAGCAGTATTAAGTCACTGCTGTTCGTATACTCTGGGTCTCTGCTGTATTTCCCCTTTTTTTTTCCTCTGGAACAAACTAAACAAGCTTTGGCAACGCAGGATCTTATAACATCAAACCCTACTAAAGGCAGATTTCCATGAAGTGCTTGCACAGCACAGAAAGTTTAAGTGTTGGCACTGCGACAGGTTTGTGTGGTACAGAAGAATTCTTATATTTGACTGTTTCTATCTTACAAGCCTTTATATGTCAAACTTTAAGTGGAATTGACTGTTTATCCCAGTTGATTTTGACTAGTGACGCCTTCCAGGTTGGAGGCCGCTCACTTCACTCTGTTTCCCATCAGCACTCCTTGACTACCGGCATGTGGTGCCAATTTGTTCCTTCTGTACAGAGAAGAAAAGAAGTTTGGATTTAATTTTAAGCCTTGACACGAGGTTTAATTTGCTAAAAAGGGGAGCTGTGCCATTGTAAATCTTGGAGGAGACACCAAGGTTGCAAAAATTGTCAGCCCAATCTGTTTTGAGCACCATTTCCGTCATTCTATTAAAGGAACAATATTCCTTTTCACAGCTTGTTCAGCTGTATCAAACCACACAGGTTAGCATGTTGTTGGCTATTTATTGTACCTTGTCTTGCTTTCTGACTGAGTTTTTATGATAAGAATGAAATTCATGTGCTGAAAATGAATTATAGATACATTAGATAGGGGACAAAACAAATAATTGTTCCATTTCAGGTGACTACAGCTGAAAACACAGCAGCTTATGGCTTTGCCAGAGAGAGTCACAAGGAGAATAAAATGGTGTTCCCATTAAAATCTCCCTAAACTTACAGAAGTACTCTTGACTAGAGCAATGTAAATGGTCCCTCTTCCTTCAATGCTTTACACTGTAGAAGAGGAGAGGATTTAGGATGAAACTCCACGTCTCTGCTGAGAATGTGAATTTGGTCCCTGACTTCAGCTGGGTCAGGGTTTCAGCCCCTGCCCTAATTCTTTGTAAATGTTTTCTGATCCACGATGATACTACCAGGGAAGGGCAGTATGACGTGATGGGATTCAGTAAATATTTATTTAAACTGGTCTGTTTTTTTTAAAAAAAAAAACAACAACACAATAATTTGTAGTTAGTTAAAACTGAAATTTAAAAGAATACTAGGAAAGCTAGAATACATTAATGTATATTAAACCTATAGAATATCTTGCTTCAGTCCTTTTTTATTTTACTCTTTATGAAATGAAAGTCTGACCCAATAGTTCATTTATGCTCATCTGTCACGCAAGTCCTTTTTATTTCTTGGATTAAGTGCTACAGACCTAATAAATCATAGCTGCTCTTTTGGCACCGTTCCAGCTCATGTTGTCTATCTGGGCAATGTGCATGTGTCATGTTTTACATCCTACAAAACAGCAACTCTTTGGTAACTTTGTGCTCTGAATGACTTAGCTTTCAGGATACTTTCCATTTATCCATATACCTTGGAAGACTAATACAGTGATTTTAATATCTTAAAAAGTTGTTTAATTATCATGTGCCTTCCTTTATTCTAAAATAGAAGGGTTATGTTATTTTGCTCCCTCACCTCCTTTTTCTTGCTGTGTAGAAAGTGTAGCAATGTAGAAACCTCTTTTGGAGGTAGGAAAAAATCCCCAACAAACCCTAAACCTCCTTTTCTATCTTACATTTGCTGCTGTTTCTAAGCTACGTATATTTTGGTGTTATTAACATGTGTTTTCTTTTTTCTTCCTCTGATACAGTTGACTGGGTGGGTAGATGTATATACCCTGAGATGTTTTTCAGTATTAATCAAATTGAGCTGTGATGTAGTATTTAGAGTAAAGAGGAGAAACTAGAGATGTGCCATAAACTCAATCATTTATCACAAACACTGCTTTTTTGGGCGTATGAAACTGGAATGAAACAGGACCTGCTTCGTGGCTTTGCAAAACACAACTAGCTTCTAGGGCTTTGCCAAAACAGGAGGGAATAGGGATCCCATTTTGTTTCTGACTGAGAAACAGTAAAATGAGGAGTAGTCTGGGAGGGTGGGAGCCATTGATGTGTCCCCATGTGAGCTGGGGAGAACATGGGGCAGCAGCAAAAACCTCTAATCTGTGAAATTCAAGTATCATGTTTTATACCTTTAAGCACAAGCCTGTTGATAGTTTCCAGACTTAAAACCATGCTCTATACTGTTCATCATATGCCTATTCCAGATGACAGGATTTATGGCAGCAAGGCATTAGTCGTTTTGCAGGAAGTCATGTAGCCAGCTTATCTGTGCTCAGCTCCTTACTTATCAGCTCTGCCTCCCAGATCTTTTTCTCCTGGTATTTAAAATGGGATAGCTGCTCCTCCTGAAGCTGAAGGAATAGTGCAGTTAGATGGGCTTCTACAGCCTCTCTGATCACTCTTTGTGCTTCAATTTTAGTGGGAAGATCCATTGAACTCTTTTGCTGCTCTCAGCCAGTAATACTGGTTTCTGAGTTGCTGGGTGTGACTGATCTCTGAGGTGCTTGATGGAGTTAAGGGCATTAAGGCCATTTAGAAACAGTACACTGCTTCTAAAATTTAACCTGAATTTATTAAATTCTGTTATAGCTCCAGTAAAAAATATAGATACCCCAGAAGAGCTGATTAGCTGATTGATCTTTCCAATTCTAGAGCTCAGTTTACTACTACACATTTGAGTTATGCTAGTGAGCACTATGCTTTTATTGCAAGGGCTTTGCACTTGAGGATGGCAACGTAGATTTTGTGGGTCCATCTGACCTAGAGAGCAGGCTCAGCTCCGAGCGAACCCGGCGCTGGTTCCTGCTGGGAAAAGCCTGCTGACCCAATGCCAGCCCTCCCTCCACTCCAGGCACAGGGATTTAAGCCATCTGCTGAAGTCTGGCTCCAGCCCTGGGAGTGTTCACCTCCCACCCTCCTGCAGACAGCAGGAGATGCTGTTAGAGAGTGGAAGTTTCTCCTAGAAGGCGGCCTCCCCAAGCTCGGTTCTCATCCCATTTGTCCTGATATTCCCATTTAGGGCAAGGCGACGGATCTGTTTGGGGCTAGAGTGATCTGCAAGGTCTTGTGATGAAGCAAAATGTTGTTTACCTGCAACAAACAGAGAGGGAGAGTGAAATCCTCTCCCACGTGGCTGCTGGGAACATCTTGGGCATCCTCTGCCGGTCCCCGCAGACAAATTGCATTTGTAGGCACGCAGTGTTTGTGCAATTAATCAAGCACGTTCTGAAGCCAGTATAATTTGGAAAGATGACCATTTATAGAAGATTTGTTGTTCACTGACCTCAGTTACAATTATCTAGGAGAACAGATAGGTCAGATTTATTTAATTTGCTTTTTTTGGTCAAAGCAGTATATTCTTTTAAAAACGGCGAGCAAAAAGATTTGTTTCCATGTGGGTGTGTGTTTCAACACTGTGGAAAAATGGTTATTTCATAAGCTCAAACATCAATCTTTGGATTTACTCAAATTTTAAATTATATTCCTAAGAGTTTGTAACGGGAGCCAAGAGTTATTTTCTGGTTATTAATCTTTCTCCCCTATCCAAAAACATCCCCAAACTTTGTTTAGCTGTACAGTCTCTTCAGACTGTTGATTGTACTGTACTGGGGCTGAGAATGTTTCAGTTTATGTAACCAGTCTCTCTGTTTAAATTTCAGTGACAGATCTTTTCATTTTGTTTACAGCCAAATAACAATGCAAACATGTCATGCTACAGCCCTAGACACGGTGTGCGGTCATTGAAAAGGGCATTCACCAAATTGATTTCTTGGTTCTTATCCTCTTAAAACTTATTAAAAGCATTTCATTGTTGTGTGTGGCTATTAGTGAGCAAAAATAAGCTTTCCTTATTTACATAAGGATGATAGCTAGTCACTACGACTTCTCAGTTATTAGTTGTTTGGTTAATCAGAAAGCTGGGTTATTACAGCGGGTTTTTTGTAGACTGCAGTTAAGCAGAAAAACCACACATGGCACAATGGTGAAATGTTTTACTGCAAACCCAAATGCTTAATTCCGATCCTATCTTTAATCTGTTTACAGCATTGCAATATTGAAGTTGTTTGCATGGATCTGATTATACTCTTTTACGTAGATCTATTCGTGTTGCAGGATTTGGTAATACCAACGTCAACGTCAGGCAGCTTCCTGGCCATCATTAATGACAATTTGCAAGGGAATTTGTCTGGTCTCTTCTGGGTTTTCCATCTGGCCCATATCGTGCAAAGATGTCCAGTCAGCAGAGTTTTTAGCTGTTTTCAAAGTTCTTCCCCAACCTCCCTATGCACAGAAGACTCTAGTATTTACCCTTGATAAGGTTTCCTAACCTTCCTAGCAGCTTCCTTCTGCTCTTCTAGGAAAGCATGACAACTTCTAGTTGTTACAGTGTAATAAATTTTAGGGTTTTTTCCCTCCTATTCTAACACAGATTCTTTGAGGTAGGTTAATGACGCAGTCTGAGCTTAGGCTCTATTTTTGGCTACTGCAAAAAACCCCACATTTTAAAATCCTGTTCATGAACTCATCAGCCTCTGTCTTGGAACTCGTTGAGTATTTTCCTTCCACAGCTTTGCCTACAGTGTGGAGCAGTGAGCTGCTCTGCAGGAATGATGTTCCTCTTCTGCTTGACCACCTGATATCTGGCCTAAACTCACCGACAGCAAGTTTGTTCCCATTTATATCTGTGTCACCATTATGATCTCTTCTTCGTTCACCTTTTTGCTACCCTGAGCAGTCATGATCCTCATCCAGTACTCCTTTGCCTGAGACTAAATTGCCACCTTGAACTTGTATTTGTAGAACTATATTTAATTAAAAATTTATATTAATCTGGTCCTCAAGGACACCTGATACATTCACGAGAAGTATTACCACCCTGATGCATTTGGATGATACCCTCTAACTTTTGTATCACCAGCAGACTTCACCATCCTCCTACTCTTTATGGCAAAGTCATAAATAAAATGTAAAAGCTTATTTTAAAAATCTTATTTAAGGAACCTTCCCAGTATCTTTCCTCCAACTCAAGAGCATAACATATTGAGGTTGCTAATTCAGTGTTTATTTTTCTTTCTATTTCTGCTTTCCACCCCATTTCTCTTCCTTCAACTTCACTTTGTCCTTGATGAGTGCTGTGTTTACAAGAGATTTCCAAGGTTTTAACAGGGTTGACAACCACTGTCTTGCAAAAGCATTTACCATTTACAACTTTTTTCTTTTTCAGGAATACCAGGAGTACAGGGCTAGCACATGTTCAAGATCACACAGATATATTATTTATTTTTCCACTTAGAAATTTTGTCTGCATGAAATTCATTGAGTTAAGTACATTTGTTCAGGATTTCTAGACAATTCTGACAGCCTGGGAAAAGCAGTAAATCCAAAGGGTCCCCTGGACATCTGGAAATCCTAGGAAAGTTAGTGCAGTGTGGTTTGTGTTTCCAGGAAGCATCCAACCTGCAGCCCAAACAGCCCCTGTGTGGTCAGGGCACACATGGTAGGTTGGACTCTTCCTGGAAATCCTGAGGCTTGTGGATCAGGTATGACATAGTGTGTGCACAAAGGCTCCTCTTGGACAATACTGGCCAAAACGTGTGGCAACCATTGCTTACTCCTGTCTACTGTGTGGATGTTCTGGAAAAAAAAGAAAAGTTGTTTCAGCTTTTGTATTGTGTTTCCTCTTGTGGCCTTGAGGTGGTGATGGGAATGAATACCCCCAGATAAGGAGAGAGCATTTAAACTGAATCTGCTCAGTAAACTAAAACACATGTTCATCTGCCTGTTTTGAGTTTTTTTCTACAAAACTTTTGCTTGTTCTTAGAATTTTAATTTGGGTATTGCCCAACCTGGGACGCAGCTTCAAATCTAACCTCATAGCCCAAAGTGTGTGGGGGCTGATAATTTAGAGCCCTGAAATGGTGGCGGGTCCCTAAGAGTCTTCCTAACTTCTCAGAGTGTAACATTTTGTGTGTTAGTAACAGTCTCAGCAAGGTGAGCATCTAACCTAGTGCTGAGATGGAGACCAGAAGTCAGATGGATAAGATTAAAAATGGGAGGCAGTGCTGTGGAGATAGCAGAGATAGCAAACATTCCATGAGGTGACTAAAGAAACTTCTCTCTAGTCTGTATCATCAAATACTTTCAGCTACTGGACAACAGAGGAATATGACTGTGCATCACTGCATAAAATTTTTTGCAACAAGACCAAAACGGTTACATGAATTTATAGGAAATGAGGAAGAATATGGCAAAGGTTTAGAATAAAACACTCAGAAAGCAAACCGCTCGGGTTTCCAAGAAACACAATTTTTCTTTGGAAAGAAAACATAAACACACCCCATAGTCCTGAACAAATGCATATGAAGTGTGAGTGACTGAAGGATCAATTCTTCCCTTGCATCAAACCCCTAAAATACCCAAAATCTCAGCTGTATTAGCTACTCAGCACCTGAGGATGCTTAATAGCCAGTTATTTCTAAGAGAAAACTGTGCAGCAGAACTATCTAGCAAAGAGAAATCCCATTCACATGCTGGAGAAAACTTCAGGCAATGTCTTGAAAGGAAAGTTGTCAAAAAGCTCTGGCAAGAAAACAGAAGCTGTGAGTCATGCCATGTGGTATTAAAGAATTTAGAGAGCACACTAAGAAGTTCCATATCAGTGCTTTTTCTTAAATATATTTAACAAAGGGACCATTTCCCTTCAACATCTTCAAATTTCAGCTTCCTCTCCCTTCTGCTTTTTTTGAGTGGTTCTTCTGCTAAAAGCTTGCATGGTTATAGCTTTTAGTGTAAAATCCCTGGATTTCTTGCTTTTTCTTTTCCTGCTTCTCAATTGGTTTAGAGAGAATTTTAAAGTTCCAGCCAAAAAAGTGAATATTAAAAGAAAAGGATTATAAAAGCAATTGTAGAAAAGTTTGGGAACCCAGAAGTTGTGACCCTTGTAAGAGCTACAGCAGAACTGCATACGTGAACACCTCATTTTTTGTTCTCCCACAGAGCTCTAAATAACTTCATGAATCTTTGACTTCTTATCAGTACTTCACTAATTCATCAGCACAAAATCCATTGCCAATAATGATGGCTGAAGAAAGAAATTCAGACTCCCAGACTGCTTGAATAAAGCACTTCAGAAACTCGTCCTCTGATTAATCTTTCTTAAATGCCAATTAATATTTGTTGAATCTTGCATGTTTAGAAGTGTAAATAAGTTAAGGAAAGTGCTTTGGGATTCAATGCTTCATCTGATTCCTTGGAAAAACCTTAGCAACCTGCCACAGGGATTGAGTTGCCTGGAGCAGGCTGATTATGGGGATTCTCCAGCTGAAGTTTGGACTCTTTCCTACTCCTAATCAAAGCTCATTGCTGTAACTTATTTAAGTTGAGAGGTTTTGTTGAGTTGGTGCTTTTAAAATCTTTTTTAATGATAGAAAAATAATTGCTGCGTGCATTTCTGTGGGCCTTGCTTATACAGAGGTCAGGATGGATCATTATAAAATCATTCTTATCTCAAATGTTGGAGGTGAGCAAGACACAACAGGAGCAGTCTCAACCTTCAGACTGACCCTGCAGCAGTAGAATTGGTAATTTTTGAAAGGGCTCAGAAAAATTGTGATTTCCTACGTATGTTAAGTAAATTTCCTATACTTTATGATTTTAATAACATAACTAATGCACAGCATAAACTGAAACCCTAACATTTAAGAAGAACTACATTTCAACCTCTCTGCCTTCTCATCTGCTGTAATAGATGGGAATTTTCACTTCTCTATCCTCTCACTTTTATGCTGTAAAACCTGTTAGTGTCACTGAAGATTATCCGGGTGTTTTTATGGAGAAATTTAGTCTATATTTTACATATATGAAGTTGTTAAAAATGGTATCACATTCCTAACACGATTGCTGCAGGACAGTTGATATCCAGCTCACCCACAAAGCTGCTTTTAGGTATAATGTTATAAGTAAATGGAGTAAAAAGTGTGGAAAAAAAAAAGGCTTGTTTGCCCAAACAAACTAAATGCTCAGGGTTTGAAGATAGATAAATATATAAAAGAACTAGAAGGATGTGTGTTTCATCCCTCACCTCTCATAGTTGCCACTTGGTGCTGGAAGACTGCTACACAGCTACACAAGCTCTCCTGATTTAGGTGCTGTTTTGCAAGTGTCTGTCTTCTAGATACAAGGGTGGGTCATTTCCAAAAGTGGGTTTGGAAGTTACCCTCATTATTCTCTAGAGTGAGGAAAGATGATAGAAAAATGAACTGGTGCCTAGAGAAGGAATTTCCATTAAAAACTGGGTTTCATCTTGTTCAACAGTCTCTGGTGTCCCAACAGCTGTAGAAAAGGTAACCTTAAAATAACTTGTGGCCTTGATCACAACCTGCTGTAGCAATGTGGTGTGTATTGAAAGATGTAGGTATTCAGTGACACCTGAGTTGGTATGAATTGTTTTTTGGTCATGTGAAAACGAAGAGCAAGAATTTCTGGGGGGGACAGGGAGGAGGGATGACCCATGCTCCACTCCTTGCTTAGTGGCTAAAGGGTTGATGCTTTACCTCCAGCTGAGAGGTCGAGTGGTTGCCTCTGTAGGTGGTTGGGTTGACCAAGTGATGCAGCTGCCTCTCATGTGCAGCAGATGTGTTTAATCTCAAGATGTTTTCAGTCTCCTCTGACCTGGGGCGTGGGAACCTCAGTGCATTTCCCAACCCAGGTCTCATTAGTGTGATACAATTAGATTATTGAAGAATGCAGCTGACAAAAGCCACATATTACTTATAACTTGTGTTGGTGTAAAAATTGCTTTAGACTGGAATTTTATCAGCCCATCTTCGTGTCATTTGTCACCCAGCAGATCTTGTAAGGAAAAAACCAAAACATTTAAAACAGTTGCATGTATAATAATATTCCCTTTTTTAATACTGCATCAAGAAAGAATTTAACATTTGTATTGTTGAGCTTCATTCTCTGATGTGTGGGGTGCTTTCTTGCATTTTACTGATGTACCATTTTAGCAATATAAACTGCATAAACTGGCTGCTTTTTCTTGCATATGGAGCTTTTATTAGAAGTAGTTCATGGCTGGATTTTATTAGAATTGAAATCTGAAAATTTGTGACATATTAAACTATACTCAAACTACATCTTTTTGTCATAAACCAGTAATGTCTCTCTGAACAGTAACTTTCTCAATAGAAAACTGAGAAAATAAAAGCACAACTTTATTTTTAAGCATGTTTAAATGAACCAATGACACTGCACTTTACTGCAATATATTGTATATCCCAAATGAAGTAATTCTACAAAGTCATATTTTGAGAACTGATCTTTTATTTTTTCAGGCAAGATTTTTTACTTTAAATTCCTACTGAAGTGTATTATTTTTACTATATCCTCTGTCACAGTACTTAAGATATTGAAATTATCCTATTTTCCAAAAAAAAAAAAAAAGCCATACTGAATCATATTTTACCTGTAGTGTTGAAATAAATGCCAGTAAGTCCAACAAATGTGACCTGCAGTCCGGAACATCAATTAGTGATTAAGTTAAAAATATTTTCATGTTTTTACAGTGATTTAGTGTAGTGGTATGATGTGGGATTACCAATGTATCTAAACATGAAGATTTTTATGAGGAATTCAGGATATTTTTTTTCCCCCCTCTTGTGAATATATGTGGAAAAACTTGATACAAGGATGATCACAAACTACCTGAATGTACACAGAGACTAAGAGGTGGGTTAAAATTCTGCAGAACCTTCATTTAAAATAAGGGGGGATTTTAGGTAGAGTAGGCTATTCTAGCAGTCCCAGGCTTCTGATTTCTTATGTCAGTGGTATTTCTGGTGTCTGTTTTTTGCTACAGGCTGAGATTTGGTAAATCTATTTTAGGGTGGTTAAAATAAAGCAGAGATGGCCCAAGCTTATTGTATTGACACGATCACTAACTGGGACTTAGGTGGGAGCTTCTAGTATAATCACAATTTAATTCTAGAGTTTATTTAAATACAGTAATATTTGTCATTTATACCAGCACAAATTGTTGCAGTGCAGAAGATACTGGTAGGTCTTATTTTCTTCTTAGGGCTGGCAGTTTTTCCCCTTCCATGCATATCACGATGGTATAATATTTGATTGTGACAATGCTTTCTAATAAAATAAAGTTAAAAGAACTGTCAACTTCAAGCTTTCTGTGCATGCCCTGTGCTGCTTTCCTGTAGTAAATGGCAACCCTAGATTACTTTTACACAACTGCAGAAGGTGGCTGCCCCATCTGGCACAGAAAGACACTTCACGTGCATCAAACAATTAAACCCAACATATTTATAATATCTAAATGATGTTATTCCCCCAAGTCTTAAACTCAGCTGCATTTTGAAGCTGCTCTGTCTACTACTGCTGAATCTCCAACTAAGGAATTTTGCCAGTTCCCTCAGGCCAAGTAACACTTCTGGAATTATAAAAGATATTGGGCCTATTTTTCCTTCCCTTCAATAGGCAAAGTTTAACAAGACCAAGGCCTGCTGGACAAATAAAAAGAACTAAAGCATTGAAAAAACTTGCAGAAAAGGCAGTTTCAGGCTTCTTTAATTATCCACGGATGCCAAAAGGCACAACAAGGAGGAGATTCGTATCTACAATGTGACAGATTATTTTTTTTATTCTATAGTGATCCTGTCAGTAAAAGAAATTTAATATAGACTCTCTTATCATTCTCTACCATCTCACTTAAGCATGCAGGTGACTGAGTAATGCACCTCAGGAAAATTCATCTCAGAATCTGTGATTTTTCTGACACAGAAAAACACATTCTGCTGGGAGAAGGGATGAGGAGAAGCAGTACTTCTGTTGACCTGGGGGACCTGGGGGTGCTGGTTGACAGCCAACTTAACATGAGCCAGCAGTGTGCCCAGGTGGCCAAGAAGGCCAACAGCTTCCTGGCCTGCATCAAGAATAGTGTGGCCAGCAGGAGCAGAGGTGATTGTGCCCCTGTGCTGGTCACTGGTGAGGCCACACCTTGAATACTGTGTTCAGTTCTGGGCCCCTCACTACAAGAGGGATGTTGAGTTGCTGGAGCATGACCAGAGAAGAGCTACCAGGCTGGTGAAAGGCCTGGAGGACAAATCCTACGAGGAGAGGCTGGGGGAACTGGGATTGTTTAGTTTGAAGAAGAGGATGCTGAAGGGTGACCTCATTGCTCTCTACAACTGCCTGAAAGGAGGTTGTAGGCAGGTGGGAGTTGGTCTCTTCTCTCCAGTGAATAATGACAGGACAAGAGGAAATGGCCTGAAGTTGCGCATGGGGAGGTTCAGCCTGGATATAAGACTTTCTTTACTGAAAGAGTGGTTGGACAGTGGAACAGGCTGCCCAGGGAGATGGTGGAGTCACCATCCCTGGAAGTGTTTAAAAGAAATAGAAATGTGGTGCTTAGGGACATGATTTAAGCATTAATGGGTAGATAAAGGTTATGGTGGGTGGATTTAGGTTATGGTTGGACTTGATGATCTTCAAGGTCTTTTCCAACCAGGTTGATTCTGTGATTCTGTGCTGGGTAGGACTTTCCCAGTGTATGTTATTCCTAAACACTGCAGTGAAATTACAAGAGCAGCAGCACTGTGCCTCTTTGACTATTGAGATGTTTGCAAGCTTATTTAGGAGCTTGTTGTATGAGACACAAGGCAGGATGTTTTGTAGCATCACCTATTTATTTAAAGGCTATAAAAGAAGTCTTACCCCCTCAAACAGCCTAGGTGTAATCTGCACTCTGGGAACTTGTACTTCTCCAGAAACCTTAGTGGAAGCACAACTTTGCTGTCATTGTGGAGTCTCCAGCTTGATCTCTGCATTATCTCAATGGTTCTGCTTAGTGTGCTGCTCTCTTCCTTCCACCCTGGGCTCTCAATAAGCCCCCTTTTTTTGTGGAACAACTTCCACAGATCTCAGCTACTTGCCTTGTGCTTGAACCTGTGCTTTTGTGTAGCTAGTCTGGTATACTGACCCTCAAACCAAGGTGTGAAGAATTTCTCAGGGATGGTTATGGCATAATGTAATTTCCTTCTTCTCTGTAGAACGTGATCCTAGGTGCTTGCAAAGTGCTTTAAGTGCTTGGTTATTTTCCAATGGCATAAGGAAGTGATAAATGTAATTACAGAAGGTCAGCTGATCTGCAGGATGCTCTCTATGAGTACAGCAGTAGGGTCTAGGACAGACATAGATGCTGCCCATAACCCATCTCCTGTCAGTTGCCCTGCAAAAGCACTCCAAGGGTGAGCAAAAATTGTATGTGCAAAAGAAGCTAAGCTGCATTTAGAGTGGAGCAGTTTGTAAGAGTAAAAAAGAAGGTATTCCATAATTAATAGATTATAGTATCCGCCAGAATGAAGATTTATTGCCTGTCTTGCAATGCACAAACATATATACAAATAGAAAGTTATATAAAAATCTGCAGTGTAGCAAATCTTTATAAAGAAAACAATTTGGCACCAGAAAAGTTCAAATGCTCAGACCTGAAAGATGCAAACTTCTCATTCCTCTAACTGGGATAGGAAGATTAAGCAATTTGGACAAAGTTTCAGAGAATCTGTGGTGTGGAATTGAACACTACATACCATTCTAATCTTGAATAGCTAGGTTTAGTATTTTGTTTAATCAATAGATAATTTACATTGTCTTTGACTTGATTTCTGGTTGTTTTAAGCTGATGCAGGTGTATATTCTGGTATTTTGATGAAAGTAAAAACACCTTTTAAGTTACAAAGATTAACAAACTGGCACTGAAATAACCAAAACTACTCTGAGGAAACTTCAGAGGAGCTGGCACCTCCATGGACTTGTCCCACACTTGAGGATTTTAGGAGGATTTCTGTTTTGCTTTGGGTTGAACGTCAACTAGAGTTTTCTCATGGGCATTACTGACCCACAATCCCCAGACTAGGTAGGATGGGGAAAATCTTTTCCTCAATACACTTGCAGCCCAATGTCCGTGTTAAAGATTACTGGAGAATGGGCAGAGAGTTTATTTAAGCTGAAGGATTCAATTCTTCATGGTGCTGAGTCTGTTTTCTGAGTGTTTCCACTCAGGTGGAGCCCCAGGGTCCTGAGCTATTCCAATCCCTGGAGGCTGTGCCCACGGCTGGATGTAAGCTCCTGAAAACACAGGGATTTTGTAGAAAATGCACTCTTCTTTCAAACTTATCTGCTCAGCCCTATTTAATAAATGATGTGTTCATGATCTTTTAACATCAGTAACAATTTGTTAGTCATATTACACTGTAGAAGAGAGAGACTGGGAAGTTATCTCAACCATTTTAAAACTTAAATTAGCCACCATAAAGTGCAGAATAAAATTATAAAGACTTTCTTGTAATACAAAATTCATAGAGACAAAACTCTAATTTCCTGATGGATATATGATATTAATGTAACGGATACCTCAGTGTAGTTAAATTGCATTAAATGGTTATTAATGCTTGAATAAACTTCAAGGAAGTGGGTACTGGTTGAAATGGGATAATATTTTGTTCTGCTAAATTATACGTTAATTGGTATTTCCTCTCTTGTAAAAGGGACCTAAAGGGCTTAATAAAATATGTGGTAGAAACATTATTTTTTGTTCTTGAGATGTTAAGTCTAGAGTTTAACTGGAAACATTTCAAATCATTCCCAGAAAATTCATCAGCACTCATGATGACATGGCTGACAGGACTCCCCAAAGTAAATAGTCATGGCTTTCAGTTAGTCAGGATGCCAAGCAGGGAAAGAAAAGCTACATGTGAATTGTTTACTGCTTTATTTTCATGTTTGAACGTGTACTTACTCAGATGTAGGTACCACTTCTAGTGTGATATAGTGAATTTTGAAGCCCATTGGCATGACATGGGGAGACCATTATTCCTGGGCTAATAGAGAAGAGGAACTAGGAAATGGCTTCAAGACCCACCTCCAGATAATTTGGAGAGGTACCAGTAAATCAGTAGAGGGCTATTTAAGAAAAATTCTCTTAATACATCTCATAGGTAGCCTAAACTTTCCTGAAGTTCCTTTTATTCCTTCTCTGTAGAACTGCTTATTCTTTCCTTCTCCATGTGCCAAGGGACAGAGTTTAGTGGTGGATGTGGCAGAGTTAGGGTAGTGATAGGACTCGATCTTGAAGGTGTTTTCCAACCAGAGTGAGACTGTGATACTATTCAGCACTGACCAGAATTGTTACCTAAGGACTATGTACAATATTTCTACATGGAAGCAGCAAGTATGGATGTTCTCTCATTTGGAGAAGGAAAAGAAAAGATCTCCATATGAAAACATACATTCTTATATTTATGGAATTATTACAAGCTTCACTTCAACATTCAATAACACTGTGCTTAACAATTGCTGACAATGAGATGCTTCCACCTTTTCTTCTAAAGGAACTTTAGTTGATTAATGAGTGAAGGCACACAGATAATTAACTATACCACAGAAAGGAACTTAGGGAGGATGCCTCAGCCTCTCACTTAAAAAAAAACCATTGGTGTTTGGATTGCAGCCTTGTTGGGTTTTCTGAGGTGATTACAATGCAAGACTATTTTTTTTTTCCGCTCCCCTGGCCTCCCTTCCCCATGTTCAAACCAGACCCCCTTCTCACAGGTTTCTCATAAAAATTAGTCTCTTTCAGATGGTGCTGTCTGGTAAACACAAAATCGCAGCCCCTGAATATCTGAGCTATTTTCCTCATGTAACTGAAAGCAAATCATAAAGAAAGGATGGGGTTAGCCAAAGTTTTTAAGCTCTGTGAGCTTGTCTTAGTAGAAAAACATGATAGTGGAAGCAGACACTTTTGATGCAATAGAAATACTTTGATATTTACAAAGAATGGGCAAGTTCCCATTTCCTGATTGCAAAAAGCAATCATATAGGAGACAGAGCTTTTGCTCCCAAGCACTCTAGCCAACCAAGGGTGATCCCTTTCCTAGATTTAATCCAAGGCCAGCCTACAACAGTTTCTCACACTGTGCCTGGTCTGTTCTCAGCTTCCCTTTGCTTTCTGCTTATTTTTCTGTAAGACACTGAAATCTTCCAAAAACACTTTATCCGTCCTTGCTTTGGGTCCATCCAGATGCTGACCCGGGTCTGGGTGGATGGGAGGGGAGGCTGGTGCAGTCTCAGCTACCTTGGGTACATCAAGGTCATCTTACAGCTGTCTTATCTGAAGGCTGGTAATTGGAAAAAGTTACTTTCAAGGAGGCTTTAATCATCTGCTAAAACCTGCATGAAATGGTGGAAACAACGCGGAACAGATTGTAAACAAAAACTGTTTTATAGAAGCCAGGTGCTGCAGAGTCCTTACTGCAAACTCAGTGTTGGCTTCTCAGAGGAAACTTGAGTAAGATATGGCTTAATGTAACTTTTCAGTAGTGTAGGAGGTTTGATGATGGGAGAATAAAGCCCTTGACTGAAGGAACTTCCCTGAGAAAAACAGTATTATTGGGATTTTTATTTTAAACCCTACTCACCCTCAGCAGTTGCTAGAAGAAGACATGGCACTTAGGGACATGGTTTAATGGTAGACTTGGTCATGCTGGGTTTATGATTGGACTCATTGATCTTAAAGATGTCTTTAAGCCTTGTGATTCGAAGACTCTAAGAAGCCCCCCAGCTCCTAATCAGTCCATAGCAGGCAGCTCACATGGGTGCTGCAGTTTGTCTGAGCCAGGGCAGGGTGTTGTGAAATTTTCAGTGCTTTGTAAGAGAGACCAGCCTGAGCCCTGCTGGGACTTGGCATTTCTGAAGATAAAGCTCCCTTGGGAGCTTCCCAGTTTTTGGCTGGCAAGCTGAGTGTGAGAGAGACCTTGTAGTACTTGCTGTGTTGCTAACTGGGTTCCTTTCTGCTTGGAAAAAATAAAGTCAAGATAAACTCATTTTCATAGAATGGTTTGGGTTGGAAGGGACCTCAAAGATCATCTAGTCCCAACCCCCCTCCCATGGAGAGAGAACTCCCACTAGACCAGGTTGCTCCAAGCCCCATCCAACCTGGCTGTGAACACTTCCAGGGATGAGGCAGCCACAGCTTCTCTGGGCAACCTGTTCCAGTTTCTCACCACCCTCACACTACTTTACACTTAGATGTATTTTTTTTTTTCTCAAAAAGAAAAAAGTAAATCTTAAATGAGATTATAACCACAGCTGAATTTATAAGTAAATTGTGAAAATAATCTATTTGTTGTTTTCTGAGATTTAACCTGTGTGCTTTCCAGCCATAGCATGTCCCACCCTAAGGCATCTGATGAGCTTTCCCTCTCAAGGCATGTGGTGAGGCTTATTCTTCTTCACTATGGCACCCTCTGGAAGGGTGTACTCAACAGTTTCCACTTGCACTGGGGAAAAAAATTAAAAACAAATCCTTCTCTCCACAGCAGGGATTCACATGGAAAAATCTGTGACCTGACTTATATGGGAGGTCAGGCTCAATAATCCAAAGACTCCCAAGGGGTATTAAAATCTAGGAATTATTAATAGAGAACTGTTGTCTGTATCTCGTGATGTTATGAGATGGTGTGAGGTTATACCCATGCTAGTGCAGAGTATTGCTGAGCAATTTTAGAAACAAACTGCTGTTTTCAGGTGTTATTACCACTTTTTCCAGAGCAGAGAGAGCTCAGAACTAAGTATTGCTCCACCAGGGATGAGCGATTTATTGGATCATCTCTCTGAGCATCCAGCATTTTACTTTCCCAGCTCCAATACCCTGCACAAGAATGGAATATGCTTTGTGGGCTTCATCTTAATAGGGACTCCCCACCCCAAAACAAGATCTTTATCCAAAGATTTTAATTAATTGCAAAAGTTAAAAATAAATCGTGCTGGAGTACCATTGATAATCCTCCTAGGCTGGCTTTCATTCATGTTAATGTGTAATACAGCCACAGTAAGATTTAATTTTAACCATAATTATAAAAGTTTGAAATTAAATCTTACTAGGGATGTGTTCTCCATTAATATGGACAAAAACTGATCTGGGAGGATTATTATGGGGGACACAAGAAAGATTTAATTTTTAACTTTTATAATTAATTCAAAAATGTGATAAAGGATTTTGTTTCAGGGGAGGGGGGAGTGCTCTCCAGACCACTAAGACATCCCAGCAGCCTTGCAGAGCCATCTTAATTACAGCCACAAAGAATTATTTGTTAGAGAATAGTGGTCAGGAGCTCAAACTGCTTCTTTTATCCAGAAATAAATGTGCAGGCACTTTGAAACTTGCACTGAATGAAGCACTCCAGTTCACAGTGAGGCAAGGAGCTCAGAAGAGCACATTATATATATAAATATATATATATAAAAAAAATGTGTGGGGGGGGTGTATCTATATTTGTACAGATACATGAACACAGGGGTAGAAACATGTATTACATGCTTATATATAAGTGTTTATAGATGTGTAAATACTCAAGCATTTATATATATATATATACATATTTAAAACTTTTAACAAAAATGCTTTTGTTCATCTATATATTTCTAAGACTTTATACACCTACATCCACACAGATAAACATACAAACAGCTCTTCTCCCTGTAACAAAAGATACTGCAATAAGACAAAAAAAGATGATGAATGGGAACCATCCCATTCAATAGGTGCAATTATATTGGGTTGCACTCGATTTTGCTGCATTTGTCATGATACACAACAAGCAGAGGGCAGAAATCTAGTAAATTTACTGAAAATTTTCTATCAAAGATCAGGTTATGTCACAATTCAAGAGGTTTGAAAAAAAAATTTAAAAGAATCAAAATTCTTTTCACAGGTACATGTTTAGAAACCAGCTTTGGCTTTAGGTTGAGTTTCTTCTCTGAAATACTATGTCTTAATGAATTTTTTGTTCATTGTATTTTAATATCTTCCACATCACATGTACTTGATTTTCCAGTGCAGAGGGATTGGGCTTTTGTTGTTTTAGGGTTTGTGTTTTTTGGTTTTTTTTGTTAGGTTGTTGTTTGGGGTTTTTTTTAGTTCAGTTTGTGGTCACCTTTTTTTTTTCTACCCGGTTATTTTCCTTGCCTCCAGTCTTGAAATTTTACCATTAAATCTGAAAAATCAAGAAGGTTCTTCCCTTCTTCTTATGCCAAGAAATAAGACTGAGTGATGAGTCTTAGTGAGGATGCAGAGAGTTCAAGGCCAGCTTTAAATCCTTATCCTGACAGTCCCTCACAGGGTGGGGTGGTTTTAATTCTTTCAAAAACTTGGTGGCTTTATTGAGAAAGTGCAAATTTATTATGGTATGAATAATGAAACGAATTTTGTTATTACTGTTTAGTTTTGAAGGTTGTGTGTGGTTTTTAGTAGTTTCTCATAAATTTTACCAAGTTTGTTTTGTACCAGAAGAATAGAGTCAGTTTTTTATCTTTTCCTTTAAACAATCAGTTAAAAAATGTTTGGGAGCATGAAAAGCAATATTCCCAAAGGGTAAAGATCTGCAGACAGTGATGAACACTTTTACAAAAGTTTGAGTCCTTGCAACTATATATCAAGCTACTCACAGATTATTTCTCCTCAGCTTCAAGTTTTCAGAAAGCATATCTATAATTATAATGCCCCCCTAATTAAATAATTCTAGAAGTGAAATGTGAACTTCACCTTCCATTCCTTAATTGAATGAAATTATTCACATGGTTTGTATTTTTCGTTTATATTGTAGTTTTTTTATGAGCATCTGTAATTCTTTTTTACTCTCCTTTCTACAAGTAATCAGGTTTGGACCACACTGAAAAATATTATGATGAAATTCTGTAGTTATACAAGGCTGATTCTTCCTGCATTAGCACCAATAACCCCTCCTCGATGTACACTTAGATTGCTAAGGTCACAAAGTGGCCCCAGATAACTAAATAGTGACAGGCAGAAGAGCTTTTTCAGACAGAAATTATCTTTGAACCATTTCTGTAGCCTTTTAAAGCTCAGTCTAACTGGGGGATGCACAGGATCCACAGAGCAAGTTGCTTTGAACTTCCAACCATCTTGCCTGTAAGACCAGAAATTGGTATTTCTGAGGGAAAAGGGATGTATTTTGTGCAGGGTGTGTCTCTGGGGGAACATGTAGAGGAATGCTTGAAATGATGGCACCCAGTGGAAGCCTGGGGTGGCCAGAGTTGCTGTTGGTCATGGGTCCAATATCTGAATTCATTGAGGCATGAATGAGAGGAAACTCGAGCCTTACATGCAGTTTCTTGATCAGGGGTCTACTCTCTCTACTGATTTTTGAAACCTGCTTGTGCTAGGTGTATAGCTCAAGTCTCCTCATGATTTCTTTGGGCTTGGGGAGAGATTCACCCACACCCCAAGAATACTTTGTCTCTATATATTAGCCACAGAAAGATGAGCCCCTACAACTGATCCCCATGGGATTCAGCAATTACAGCCCAGTTGCACATACACTGTCCATGTTGCTATTATGGGCCTAGGTGGGCAGGCACTGAAAATTTGGTTCTTGTGGCAAATTCATCTTAATAAATGTAAGGTATTTACCTAGAACATGCATCAAATGAACTCCAATTTAAGGTGAATGGAAGATAATTACAAAAGTTTTTCCTCCAAAATGAAAAGCTGAATGGATATTACTCTATCTTCTCGGGCTGCAAGATTTCAATACACTTCTGGTACCTTGAGTTTTTCATTATCATAGAGAACATGTTACAAAATAGTACTTTGCTGTAATGCCTTCTGAGTACATCTAATTGTCTTATGAACAGCAATGAATGAAGGCACACATCATCTTACCCAACTTGGGAATGAATCTACTTCATGGACAGGAAAAGTAAGAGAGCGTGCTCTAATTAAGGGACTTAGTTAATATTATGCTCTGCAAGTTTAGCTAATTTAGGAACAGATCCCAGAAAACCAGGTTTGACCACTTACAAATCATTCCTTCTTATTGTGGCAGAACTGATCTAATAGTGCAGACTTTGCCCTCTCATCTTCAGCATTCCCACATTCCCAGGAACCTTCCAAATAAAAACTAAACCACACAGTGTTTTGTAAAAATGCCCCCAACAATGAATTTTGAAATCTGTGCGTGACATTGCAGGTATTTAGATAATGCTTGACCATTTAACTTAAAATACATTGCATTTTAGTGGGTCGTTTGGCTGCTTAGCAAAAGGGAAATGATGGTAATTTCTGGAAGCCCCCAAACCTCATCAGAAAATGCCAAAGTGCTTCTAAGTCTTCAGTATGAAAAGAAGAAAAAAATACTAGTAAAAGATATTTTATTACAAGGTCTCCCCTTCTGTCTCCTTGGCTTTGAGCCAAAGTACACTATGAAGTAACAGTTGGATATGACCTCCACTCCTTCAACTGTGTTGTTTCTTTTGGTTTGGCTTAAAATTAATCATGTGCTTGAAAAAAAAAAAATATTGTAGACGTTTCTTGGTAAGCCCCAATTTTTACTCATAACGTGGCTCTTTGCCAGTGCTTAATATGACATCAGAGTGATGGTAGTGTGATTATGCAGCACACACTGAAACTGTAACACATTGCTGTGATGATATATGAAACATTGACATGGAACCTGAATATATAATTGGCACTGACAAAAGAAAGCATGATTTAATATCTCCTGTGCCACCCTCCCCACTCAAGTCGCTCGGGGTCATGCCTTCTCAGTGCATTCTCATTATTTCCAATAGGATATCTTGATGTTCAGCAAGTATTTATGGGAACCTACAAGAGCCTCTCTGTTGGGTATGTTTTGTACATAATACAACAGTCAAGGGATTTCTAATGTGACATCTTTCTTACAAAGGAAAGCCTTTAAAATAGATGTTTCACCCTCCCTTGTTGTATCTAGAAGATAGGACA
Organism: Hemiprocne comata; assembly: GCA_020745705.1. NCBI lineage: Eukaryota > Metazoa > Chordata > Aves > Apodiformes > Apodidae > Hemiprocne > Hemiprocne comata. The sequence continues at coordinate 3,307,612 of CM036591.1, forward strand.
GGGCTTAGTTAAACATTAGGTCATTCGTATGATAATATGAGGTGCTAGATAAACTTAAAATGTATCATACTCTGCAAAAGCCCTCAGCTGATCAGTGCATGAGTTGTTCTTAACTTGTTTGCATTTGATTTGTCCTAAGAATTACAGATTGCATTTATAAACTCAAAGAGGACCCTGTGGGTATCAGCTGTCCTTTACATTTTTCCATATCCAGCTGAACATCCCCTTTCCCATAGTGTCTCCTTGGCTTTTATTTCTTAGAGAATTCAGCAGAAGTGTGCTCTGTCAAACGCAGCCAGAAGTTATCATACCCTTGAGGAAAGCTGAGTATTAGTGTTCCCACAAAACCCTTCCTCCCTCCCCAGTTGTGCTGAAGTGAAAATCTCTTCCCAGCTGTTACTCCCTTTTTCTATATTCCTCATCACCAAGGTTGAGTTTTCTGCCTTTTGAAATGACTAATCTGTAGCCATCTTCTTTCATGCTCAGAAAAAGCCAAGCAGTGTACCTGAACTATTCCATTATATTTATATATTTAATTTTTTTGTTGCATATTGGAGCCTTCTCTCCATCTTGCATTGCTCTGCACTAGTAAAAACTGTATTTCTACGAAGCTGAAGCTCCTCAGGGGCCTCAAAACATGGTTTAACTGAGCCAGGTCAAAATTTTGTCATGGAAGTTCTGCATTTCTGTACATGTGTAGCTTTCTAGACTTTTCTAAGAGACCAACTGCCTCATATTTGCATAACCCCTATTAAAAAAAAAAAAAAAAGCAATGACTCCTCTCACCACCGTGATGTAGCTTCTTTCTTGCCTAAGTAATCAGCCTTGCTGGCATGGTTTATTGTATGAGCCCATAGTTGCATGGAAACAGATTGTTGTGGGCTGACTTTAAAGGGTTTTTTCTACTCTCTTCTTCTTTTCCCACCTCCCTGCAGTGCTAGGGAGTTTTATTAGGACACCCTGTGAAATCCAGTGATGTATCTGGTAGCAATCTAAATTTTGATTAGCCAATGGAATTCTGCATTTCCATTAACACTGAAGCCCAGTGTCCCTGAGATTTATATTCCTGAATCTCTCAATTGATTTATAACCTGGTAATCCTTTTATCCCCATTTATATGCAGCATAACTTGACATAAGTGCTAGAATGTCTCCATTAATCGAATTCAAGGGTGTTGGACTGAGAAACTGGACTAAAAACTTTTAGGCCACACTGTAAATACACTTTGTGTCAGAGGAAGCCAGGAGGTAATACGTCCTTGAGTTGCCTCGTCTTTATGCTCACTCTTAAGAGGAATGAAGAAGAAGAAGAATCTACCAACTGTTAATGCTTTGTTTGGAGTATCTGGTGTGATAAAAATGTGGTTTGTTCTCATTTTGCATGTTAAGTACAGCCCTCAGTGTTGCAATGCAGCATGGTTATAGGACAGCTCAACATGGGCTACCTGCTTCTTCCAAGCTATAGGGCAGAGATACCAGCCTGGGTCCCAAACACATTAGTCTTTTTGTAGGGCTGTTCAAATCCCAAATAAGCATCTAGATTGCAAAAGATCTCTGCTGCAGTTAAGAACAAGGAAGGAGAACCTGGATTTTTTTCCTTTGTCTCAAATAATGCAATATTAACCTGTTGTAGGACAGCCAAGTGCAAAGTCCCAGCACTGCTAACTTTAATTAAGTGATGGAAAATATAATGCAGCTTTGCATTATTGCTGTTCCTTCTGTGTGGAGTTGGAATTAGGTGAAAACATGGCTTTTAAGAAAATCTGTGTGGTTGCTCTGAAACAATGGCTCACCAGCAGCAGTCCCTTTCATAACCTTTAGTGGCCACATCTACAGAGGATGGGGGGAGTCCCATGTTACTCTTAAATTAAACATGTGGCAGAGCAAATGGAGGAGCTATTAAAATATATTTATTATTCATTATTAGTATATTGCCTGCATGTGGAGTACCATAGAGTAGCAAACCTGCAATTTTGTTGACTCATTAAAAGTCTACGGTGTGATGTCCTGAAAACCCCAAATTTGTATTTATGGCATTAATTTTAAAGCTCTGTTTAAGCCATTATATCTGTGTACTACATGGAAAAGATGCAGAATAAAGGTAGATCTTGCAGTGTGCTGGAGGTTTGCAGGCTGAGTACACCACTGTCTATCTTGAGACTTGATGTGCTATTGGGATAAAACCTGATTTAACCCAGAAATTTACAGGTGAGACTGTGGAAGATAATGTGTGCCACTACTGAAGATGTGTTAATAAATTATAATTCTGTATGCTGTGTGCATTCCAATCGCCTCTTTAGTAAATACTTAACACATTAAAATCTGCCAGAAAATCAAATGAAATGAAACCAATTTCATTCCTTAATTTGTATTATGTTATGCAATACTACATCATGTTGCGTCCACAGAAACAAGAAATTGATATTTTCTGAATTGGATCTTCTGTTTCTCAGCAAATGTGTTAATATGCTGGTATCTTTAGGGAGCGAATAATAAGATAACTTTCCATCTCTTGGATTTGATGTTTTTTATATTGTGGGAGGAGAAAAGGAGTCTTATGATGATGAAGCTCTACTGGTACTAGAATTATAAGAATTTAAGGTATTGAAAACTCATTGTCAAGACTGTAATATTTAATGATAGAATTTGACATTTTTTCATCCCAAACCTGCCTAAAATCAACTGCCAACACCTTAGATGAACAAGCTGTCTAAAATGAAATACGTATCATCGAATCACAAAAGGTTAGGGTTTGGAAAGGACCTCTAAAGACCATCTAGTCCAACTCCCCTGCCAGAGTGGGATCACCCAGGGCAGGCCACACAGGAACACATCCAGGTGGGTTTTGAATGTCTCCAGAGTAGGAGACTCCACCACCTCTCTGGGCAGCCTGGCCCAGTGCTCCATCACTCTCACAGTAAAGAAGTTTCTCCTCATGTTGAGGTGAAGCTTCCTATGTTCTAGCTTATACCCATTGCTCCTTGTCCTATTACTGGGCAACACCAAAAAGAGACTGTCCCTTTCCTCTTGACACCCACCCCTCAGTTACAGACATTAACAAGATTCCCTCTCAGCCTTCTCTTTTCAAGACTGAACTGCCCCAGTTCTCTCAGCCTTTCTTCATAGGAGAGATGAAGATGATGTACAGGGATACATACAGTATCAGGGCATTTAGTTAGCAAGTGTATAGATAAAACCAACTAATCACCCAGGAGGGGAAAATGCTCTTGTGCTATTGCATGTGTGGGTTGAGCAGAAGGGCCAATAGAAATCTGGGAAGTGTAGTGATCATCAGTGTCAACGAGGACATCAAAAAGCTAATTTGTCTGATGAACACCCAACAAAGGTCTTAAACAGCTTCAAAAATACAACTCCATGACATTAACAGTAGAACTAGTTGAAGAATGGAGTATTTGTGAACACTAAAAACACTTCTAGAGGAGTTTTTTTATTTGAACAGAGTTCAATTGATAAAATTCCTGAGAATTTATTTGAAAAACCAACAAACAACAGCATTGAAACCATGGAATATTTTTGTGGTTCTTCCAAAACAGAAAATAACTGGAATTGTAATATTGTTGAGAATAAAAGAAAATGAAAAGAATTTAAATATCACCTTAATTTTCTGAGAGCACTTTTAGTGTGCTTGGTTGATCCTACAACCATCTGACTGACTACTTCAACTATCCACAATTTAGTTTTCTAGTTACTCAAAGAAGCCAAAGTCAAAAGAAGAACCATCTTCTGTATTTTGGCTGTGTGCTGTATAAAATAATTGACTGTGTGATGAAAAACTGCCTTGTCATATTTTGTAATAAAATAATATTTTTGTGTGTAACTTGACCTGTCCTAGTGAGTTATGCTGCTCATTGTTTCATAGGAACAATTTCCAATGGGATTTTAGTAATACTCTTGCTCTTACCATCTTGTACAAGAATGTAAGCTGTTACATTCAATTTGTAAGAAAAATATTCAGGTATAAAACCAGATAATCTGTATCCCTTTAGAATCAAAAATCACTTTGCCAAAATATTTTAACACATGAAATTGCTTCTTAAGAGATGTTTGCTATGATAAAACGACAGAAAACTACATTTCCATTATAATTATAACTGACTAGTGGTGCTAAGTTTTTATAATTTAAAGGTATTCTCAAATCTGACAGCTCTTCCATGTTGAATTATGCATTTCTGGCTCTTAAATAGTTCTGCTGGCATGAGACAGCTGAGATGAAGTTGTCTTTCTAAAATAATTGCTCCATGGAGCATCCATTATACCTTCAGAAAAAATGTATTACTTGACTTCTACAAATTATAGACTAGCCTATAATGGGTATTTTTGACAGCTATTAGCTTTTGAAAAAAAAAAATCTGAACAGTAAAATGAGTATTGATATCACTCTGCTGTGTCTTGCATGTTAATACCAACCTTTCTGTATTCCTTTTCTAAAGCATGATGTAATCATTAATTACAATAATATTTATGTAATTGCACTCATCCTAAACTCCCCCCACTGCAACAGCAACGTGTGGTTTCATTTTTTCTACAGTAGTACTCACTTCATATTTCCTGTTCTTGGAAAAAATAATTAAAAAAAAACCAAAACCAACAACCAAACAGACTTAAACATAAAATCCCGTGGGACATCATCACTGCTCAGGATGAACAGATCTTTGGCTTGAGCAGAGGCTTGGGCTGCCAAGTCTCTGGGAGGCTGTGGTGCTCTGACTTTCATGCCTGACATGGTGGTGTAGCTCTCAGTGCAACAGGACTAATCTCAGAGACCACAAGTTCATAGGCAACACAAGAAGAGGCACAGCAAGACGTTCTGGTATCTGAACCTACTTTTGTCAGGTGCCTGCAGAGCCAACTGAGCCAATGTGTGTTTACCACTGTCTGGTGTATGTACATTTTCAGATGCTGCTTTAGTGATGTCAGTTTGCATGAGGTAACAGCACAGCAGTTCAGAAAGTGTTGCAAGAGAAGTTTTGGTTTGGGTTTTTTTGAAAGAGAGGTGGAGAAAGCAAAAAGCCTGAATTTTTTCAATAAAATCAGATATTCTTTAAGGATACACGATCTGTGTTTTATTTAATAGGCTCCTAACTGAGGAGACTGACTATGAGAACTGATGTCTGTTGTCCTCCTTTGCCAAACTCCGTGTCTTTACACGAAGAGGAGCAATTCTTCAAAGGCAAAGCCTGTTGCTTTCATATAGGTGATGGTTTTGTGAATCGAGTGGTGAGGGGAGGGTGGCTATGGACAGATGGTGTCTCACACATTTTAGAAATTTTGTTCAGGTCTAAACTATAATGGCATTATTATATTATGCAAAAAAGTTGGTCTGACTTTCATGACAGTTGAAAAAACTTGTTTGCAGTGCAGTTAACCACTACAAGAAGGGAGTGTGCAAGGTCTTCTGCCCTCTGACTGGTGTTGGTTCTGTGGTGTGGTGCAGCCAGGCTGCAGCTGAGCCATATTTACATTAATTTGTATATTTGGTGCTTGAGGGAGGACTTTGGGTCTGGGAGGCTCTGAAGTCTGTTGAGCTGGGGGGAGAGGACGAAGCAGAATGTATGGCTGGGAGGATTATTCCTGCCCTAGGATTATTTTGGCAGAGGCTGGATTCTTCTACCGTGCTTGAGCTCCTTCCTATGCTGCCTGCAGCCTCCCAGGGAAAGGCATCAGAGCAGACCAGCTTGAAGCAAAGGGTGAAACTGGATTAACTGACTTGCTGTGGGAATCAAAGAGAAACCCACCACTGGGTTCCATTTTGCCTGTGCAATGAGAACATTTTTATCTTATATAAAAATCACCCAGTAGCCAAGCTAATGTCTGAGGGGTTTGTAAGGATAACAAAACAGGTGAGGATGGGTAAGCTCAGTTGTAGTGCTGGATGGGGACAGCTGAACAGCAAGGAAAGATGCATTCATGGTAGGAATCACAGCTGCTTTCAGTGTCCTTTGAATGCTTATCACCATCTGAAGTGTAAAAATCAGCTTTTGAAGAGCAGCTAAGAAAAAAAAAAAAGGACCAGACTTCCTTTCCAAAGTAAGTATTTCCCTTTTCACAAAATAATCAATACACTAAGTATTTGGAAAGAAAGTTTGTGTCATAATAAGAAACGTGAGCAACTGTAAAAGTTCTCAGTGTTGATAGAACAAACTCCAAAAGTTCCATTATAATGTCACAAAAAACCCCAAACACCTAATGGTGCAGTAATTAGTGTAATACAAACTATAAGAAGAAGCACCACAATTATTACATAATGCATCATGAAGAGCCTATAGAGATGGTGTTACCAGAGTTTATAGACTACTTCTGAAATCCTCCAAGGACCTGTTAACTGCCAAACTGGTCCATCCATAACTTTCAGTAATGTCCTCTGTGGAGCAGTACTTTCTTATCACATGATAACTGTAGTAGGGGAAATTAAGCTTTCAACCCACAACTGTTGAAAGAAAAAATACACCTGATATCTTGGCTATTTTTTAATTAATGCCTTTATTATCTTCATGACCCAAGTTTTGCGATTATTGGAGGAATTAATCAATATATCTGCTGGGATTTGTATGTTCTGTTTGTTTGGTTTGGGTTTTTTTTCACTCTCCATTAGGTAATTTCTGAAGTAAAAATCATGATATGCATTTCCATGATAAGGGAAGTCTATTGGACTAAATATAAAGTAAGAGAAAGGGTCAGAACTTGGCACAGGTTGGCAAATTGGAACAAAAAAAGATGTGCAATCATAAGAAACACTATGTTGCAGAGTTGTTTTCTTTCAGCAGGAATGGTTTAAAAGATATCAACTCTTGAACACATGATGCATAACAAAAGACTTGATTATACATTTTGGAAAGCAGTAGTCTTGTCTTAGAGCCATGAGCCAAAATATCCTGTTACACTGGGGGCTGCAGAACAGCCCACAGCACGTAAGATGATACAAATGGTGACTGCTGCAACTTTTGTAAAAGCCTGGATTATTAATTTCAACACATAAAAAATGTTATCAAAAAGGAAAGAGTTTGCATGTATGAAGTACTACTCTTCAGTATTTTTTATATTTGTGAAGAGATGATGTGCAACCTGATCTGTTGGTATACTGGAAGTCTCTTGTTTTCTTGATTCATTCCCTTATTTCAGCATGAGAAATTTCAGAGTTATTTGTGAGAGTTTCTGAGGTGCTCCATGTGGTATCTTAAATGTTATGACTAGTGCTATGGGGTTCTAGTGGATGAAAAGCTGGACATGAGCCACCAATGTGCAATTGCAGCCCAGAAGACCAACTGCATCCTGGGCTGTATCAAGGGAAGTGTCATCAGCAGATGGAGAGAGGTGATTCTGCCCCTCTACTCTGCTCTGGTGAGACCTCACCTGGAGTACTGGGTCCAGCTCTGGAGCCCCCAACACAAGAAGGATGTGGACCTGTTGGAGCATGTCCAGAGGAGGGAAACAGAAATGATCAGAGGGCTGGAGCACCTCTCTTATGGAGACAGGCTGGGGGAGTTGGGGTTGTTCAACCTGAAGAAGAGAAGACTCTGGGGGGACCTTATTAGGACCTTCCAATACCTGAAAGGAGCATTTAAGAAGGCTGGGGAAGAGCTGTTCACAGGGGCATGTAATGATAGGACAAGGGGTGATGGTTTCAAACTAGAGAAGGGTAGATTGAGGTTGGACATCAGGAAAAGTTCTTTAATATGAGTGTGACGGATCATTGGACAGGTTGCCTAGAGAGGTGGTGGAAGCCCCATTGCTAGAGACATTCAAGGTCAGGCTTGATGGGGCTCTAAGGAATCTGTTCTAGTCAGAGATGTCCCTTCTTATTGTAGGGGGGTTGGACTAGATGAGCTTTAGAGGTCCCTTCCAACCCAAGACATTCTAGGATTCTGTGATTCTATGACATGGATCAGATTTCACCTGTAGCCATTCACCAAACATCTGATACCATGCTGAATAGGTAGAGGAAATTCTTTTTCTACTCCTTTGCAAATAAAATTTCTGCAGAATGATACAGTAAGTATTTCTCTGAATTGATTCTCTTTACTGGGAGAAAAATCCATTGGTCTAAAACGTTTATAAGAAAGTTAAAACAGGAACTCAAAACCTGAATTCTTGGTGTGGTTACACTGTTGCTACTACATACATAAACTATGGTATTATAACCTGTATCCTACTGGTCCCATGGAAGCAGAATGTTGGCTGAATACACAGAGTTTTTGAACACCTGAGGACATAAGTGCATTCATAAACAAATGGTTGTACTGTGCAGGTTACCAAGATAAAGTGTGCATGAAAAAGAGTAAATCTTCAGTGTTACCTTTTCCATCCACTTTGCAAAAAGAATAAATGGTGAATAAATGAGGTGAAAATCAGTGAAGATACAGGCCCATGAGTTTTACTAGCTCTTGTTTTTGGGATTGCATCAGAAGCTTTCAATGAAGAGGAGTGTGTGAATTCTATAGTTTGCTTTATTATTTACTGTAGGAGTGGAATCAGGGCTGTTCTAGACAAAGTGGGTTGTCAAATTGGTTAATCATGGGACAGCAGTGTGTACTTGGTGTGTGAGGATGAGATTTTCCCCAGCCCTGCACAGCAGCTCTGCAGTGCTGTGTGGGATGTTAGCTTGTCACTCTCTTATTGCCAAAAAAAAAATCAAGAAATGTCTGATTAAGTCAGAGAAAAGTTACTGCATTATTAAAACGGGTGAATCAATTTTTTCTTTCTTATGGTTTGTCAAATTTATAACATATTATATTTCTCTTCAGCTAGAGTTACATACTGTGTAGCTCAGAGATAATCCCTATGGTCTTGGCATATGTTACTTAATTGTCTCAGAAGGAAATACCATAAATACCATGCTGTCATCTCCCATGGGCATTTGCTCATCTGTCTCAGTGGGAGCTCCAGACTGGGTGAGGTGCTCTAAGACATTTCTTAAGCTATGTAAATCACAGCCATTTCTCCTTCCTACTTCCCAAATGGTCAATTATGTATAAACATGTGTTAATAAAAATTTGCTTCTTTTGCCTCCAAGGTACACACCCAGAAAGCTATCTGAGTATGATAAACTATAAATGCCATTTTTATGTGATTCAACCTATGACATAAATTACTAATTTAAAATGCCACATAGTACGGAGGTCTGTGGGATTCAGGCCCAAAGTAGAAGCAGAACAAAACTATCAATAAAAGCCATTAAAGAAACAGGAGAAGTTGCTGTTTCTCTCATTCTAAGCAAACTGGTTTTATTTACCTATAGAGAGAAAAGCAATTAGAAGATTATGCTGAAAATATGCTAAAGGCTATTTAAAACATTTGCTGCTTAATGACCTCTGGACAGGTTCAATTGCCATATGAGATGGAAAACCACCAAAGCTGAAGGGGTATAGATTGCAAACAATGGCAGTGAAGGCAGATAAAAAGGTGTGCTATGCTCAGTTGTATCAGTGAACAACCAGAGGATCTCCACGGGGTGTAGGAAAAATACATTACATCACAACAGTCCACATTGTCTGTGTTTTTCCCTTCAAACAACCTGTGGCAAGCATGTCATCTTCATCAGATGTTACTTCCCAGGCTAAATCAGCTCCTGGACTGTATTTACATAGGTCATCATGGTTATTTTGAAACAATTTCTGATCAAATTTACACTTGTCCATATTTAGGATACAGCCAGCCAATGAAGGATTAAAACTAATGCCACATTATTGATTAATATTACTTAAATATTTAATGGTGAAACATTTCTGATGCACTGAGAAATCAAATCAGTCACATCTGCTGCATCAACAGTGAGTATGGAAAATGTGGATCAGATTATGGACAATTTTATATCTGAGATGCATAGCACTTGAGAAACAGGTGTATATAAGCCAAATATCTTCAGAGCAGCTCATTAATACATAATTTCCGCAGCAAGATGAGAGTATGTAGAAATAATGTAAAACCTTGCTCTGAAAATTACTTAGAAGAGCTGAGGCTGAGTCATTTGAAGGAAAAATGATGTGATATTCTGTGTGTACAGGCATTTTCTATAGTTAAAAAATAGAAGGTGAAGACAAATAAGGCAAAGAAGGTAGCATTGGGTTCTTCAATAATGGTTTAAAACTGGGGGCTGGAGCATCACTTGGATCATGCTGTGGCATGGCCAAGGTGCAAGGGGCAGTGGTGAAGTGAGGGATAAGTCACTACCTTCAAAGCAACCCCTTTTCTCCAAATCTCTAACATGACTCTGACAGCCTGAACATCTCAGTCATCTTTGTTCCCATTTCCAACCAACAGCAGATAGACTCTGAACTCAAGCATCTCTGTTGGGGGTTACTCTCTTTTACCCAAGCCCTTAGAAAACTTTCACGGTGAGAATGTGGTTTTTTTACCAGAGTGCTTTATTTTGGAAGGAGGGATTTGAAGCAAAGTAATTGAATTGTTATTTTCCCATTCCTGTTTCATAGCTCAACAAGCATAAATGCACCATTATTTATTTTGTGGTAAGAAGTCTGTCCAGTATCTTTGTTTGGTAGCCTTGGAAATAAAAAGGATAAGTAGCTGGAATTGTTGCTTTTTTGATACTATATGACTTCTTGGCTCATATTTACAGGGTCAAATAGATTGTGTGTGGGAATGATAATGATTTGTATGTTTCCCTTCTCTCCTTAAGAAAAAAATGTGCAGTGTAATGCGAGGCATTTGAATTTACTACCATTCATCAGAGGCAGCTTTTGGCAGGATTTGATCACCAACAAATTCATTGGCACGCAAAAAAAAAAACCAAACGTGCAGTTGGGTGAAGCAGCAAAGGGGATTTGATGGGAAGGTCTATTACATCACTCGAGGAAGTAGGGTTTTTTTAAGCAAATAAAATCAGAGGCGCCACTTGCGTTGCTGTAGCTAAAGGCCATCGTTAACCCCTGAGTTCATGGTGGTGTAGGTCCTTACTGAACCATTAAAAACTCTACTACCTTTAAAACTAGCATTTTGTGGATGTCTCAGCTTGGAAAGGGGAATGTGTCTGTGTATTTTTCAACTAGGAGAAACATTTTCAGTTGAAATGGTCAAGCAGCTAATATTTATTTACTTTGTTCAATTTTATGATTGTTGTACCTTAATGTTCTGCATATGCTTAAGCCTCCATAGACTTTTTTAAATGCCAGTTTGTCTTTCTGTTCCAAAATCTAGTATTGTGGGAAGACATTAACTTAACAGTGTGATTTATTATGTCCTGATCAAATGGAGACATGAACGTGTGCCCAACTTTACACTATCTGAGTGGTACCAGGGAGCTAAGGAAGCTACACACATCCTCGCTGTTTGTTTGGGACTGGAAAAAGAAGTACCCAACACCTTCCAGTAGTCACAACTGTCTGAAGCCCCACTAATATCTATGCCATTACAGCTGCATTTAAAATTATAGTAGTAATGAATAGCCATAATTTTATTGTAAACCTATGATTTGATTTGCTAAAGTGTCTGCAGAGAGGAGATGTGTATCCTTGAGTCACGTACCGCTATTTTCCAAACATCCATCTGAGTGTGGAACCCTTTTCTCCTTCCTGTATCCTTCATTTTATATGACCTCTGAAAATCATCTTCTATAACCTGTATCATGATACACCCTTAAAATGCTGTTACTATTGTGGTGCAAGTGATAAATCTTCCCGTGGAGTGAGGTGGTTTCCTTTCTATCAGAGGAGCAAAAGACTTGCTAGTTTTATTGTGTCACGGGGATGTGAAATTATTAAACAGGATCATCCAAATGCAACATTTTCCCTGTGAGTTTCATGTAGGAAAGTCCATGTAATTTTAATTTTTCATTTCCAAGTCACCTGCTCTACCTTCTTAGATGAGAAGCTTTTATTATCTTTAAGTAGCATTATTCATTTTCTTGCATGTTACAGAGTTAGTTAAAGCACCCAAATGATGACATATTAAAAGGAATGACAATCAGCGTGGTGGTATGTGTTATAAAGCAGTCCATCCATACTGGTTATCTGATTATGGGATATTCATTCCCTGATCATGGATGCAAATTGCATCAGCTGCTCTGTGACCTTCAAAGTCTAATTATTCTTAGTTAATATTAGGCACCTGAGTTTTAAAAAGAAAATATAGTCTGTGTGTACTTGTGATTGAAGACAAGAAGTGTCAGTGTATCACTATTGCTAATTTAAGTCCAGTTAAAATGTCTGCTGAACCATATGTAAACATGAATCATATCCATACTTCAGTATTGTGTGCTACATTCCTGACAGGGGGGAAGTGTCCTTACTGTGCACGATTATGATATCATTTTAAAAATTAAGTAGCATAAGGCTAACATCTTACCAGAAATATACAGTCACAAGATTAATAACCAAAGGCAAATAATAAATAGTGCCATATGTTGACAGAAGCCCTGTCATTTACCTCTCTCTCCTCATTTATTTAGCGTGCTGTGAGATAGCTTCCACCTCCACATGATCCACAACTCCTGCCTAACCCATCAGTAGGTGTTTGCAGCCATGTGTGTGACATTTGCCATGCTCTCCATGACCCACTTGATAATTGCTTGTTCTCTATCTGCCTCTGAGAAAAAAAAATGTCCAAAACACAACAAGAACTTGTCCAGGTGACTGGTTCACCAGATGTTCAGTTCTCCAGTTCAACATGAGCTAAGGAATGTATGGGGGGGTTGGGAAGGTTAGAATGGAGGAGAAAAAGAGGAGAATAGGTTGTATGAGAAAAAGCAAGGGAGACATATAAGGTGAAGCCTGGAGTACTAGTCTGCTAATCAGAGAATTATATCATTTTCTAAGCAGAAAGTTAACTGCCATGGTCATCCAGCTACATCAACACTGCTGTTGTAGGAAATGTCATACAAGTCACGTGCAGATACTGTAGAACAGGAGTATGGTAGCAAACCTGATCACCTGCAGCCTCTGCTAAGGTGAGTTTGAGTTATTCAATATTTGAAACAGCAGGACAGTGAAACAAGTGGGAAGATGCAAGAGGACACATGCTGGAATATCAGTCTTGTGTTGTGATAAATGGAGCTGTGCTGAGGTAGGCTGCCTAAACAGATTGCATCCACAAAAGTCTTACTGTTAGAGATTTTGGGGGGACCAAAAAAAGCAAGGTCCCTCCCTCCCAAGTCCCCTTTAGAAGTTTTGTAAACTCTCAACTTGTAAGTAGATGGCAAGGGCTCTGGAGGATTTCAGTTTTATACTTTTAAAAGGTCTGCCTTAGTGATTAGCTGAAGGTTTGGGGCTCTAAGGCCCATGGGGAGCTCCTGTTGGTTGTGAGGGATGAGGAGAGCTGGGAGCAGTGCTGAGCATGGAGCTGAGCATGGGCTGCAGCAAGAGGAAGCCAGCCTAGCAGCAGCACAAAAGCTCCAGTTCTCCTAATTTCTGTCTACATTTCTGTTGCTAAGGTTGGATTTCCAATGTTCAGTTTTCATGTGCAACTGGCAGGATGAGAGAGGTGAAAGAAGTGTGTTGGAAGTTTAAAAAAAGTCCACCATGTTTTGAAGTACTCCTCTCTGTTTCTTGCCTTACAGATATGGTAGGGTCTGTTTGCAGATGTTAAGTCAGAATTTAGCATGTAGTGGTACCTGTCAACACTAGCATGGGATACAGGATGCTTGAGGGGCTGAGGGAGAGATGAAATGCCCTTTGTGGATCCCTACCTGCATCATAAATTTATGGCTTTGTCCAGCAGGTTCTCATTTCTCCTAAGCAGCCTCACAATCACACTAGGAAAAAGACCAGCTTGCCTACCTCAGAAAGCTGCATATATATATATATATATATGTAACTTTTTTCCTGCTAAAGCCCTAAAAAATGGTATAGAAGTGCTTAATACATTTGAAGAATGCTAAAAATGCACTACATTTTTGCAGGAGCTCTCATTATTACAGGATGAGTTAGTCTATCTGAAAGAGAAATACATTAGCAAAGGGATTTGGGTAGACATGTCTGTATGGATTAAACAGAGCTGCATTTTCCTTTCCTGAAGTTTTTTTCTTTTTTTCCTCTTAATTTTTTTTTCTTCCCTCCTCTTCTGAATCATAATGAGAGGTGATTGAATTTATTTGGGTGAAATCCAAGCTGAACCCAGCAAAGGATATTTTCAGAGTCATCCTTTTTAGATACTTGCCATATCAACCACGATCTGTTTTTAGGCCCAGTTATTTAAAGCTGCCTTAAAGACTAATGAAATATAATGTGATGGATGTTACCCTGTTTCAGGGACTTTGAAGTAAGTTACTTTCAGAAATGGGGAAAAAAAACCCAAACTATAATCTTCAAGCCCTGCTTTGGTACTACTTTTCAAGATCATACGTTCATTTCCAGTAGTAAGATTCTCTATGTAATGTAAATGTTAATCTTAAAGAAGTTGGTTCTGACTTTTCTGTCTAAGGGGAGATTTGTAACGGAAGAGGCAGCCTTGAAAAGGAGGGGGAGCAGAGTTCAAAAAAAGCTGGTTTTTATTTCTGAGAGAGGTAAGATTTTAAAAGCACCTCAGTGAATTAGGAGCAAGAGTGGACATCCTCACCCAGCTGTACAATAGCCAATTACTGCCTGGCAGTTCCTGCATTCTGAGAAGTGACACTGTAGCATTAGCATTTTGTCACTGTCTTCTGTGCAAAGCCAGATATATTTAGTCTTCTAAACCTGAAATCCTGCTTTGTATGCACTGGAGATTATAGTATTTTTTTATTATTATTTTTACAGCATGGTATATTCAGGAAAAGAGCATGACAAGGGTTTGTCACTTTTTAGGTCATATTTGTATTACAGTTATAGGATGACCCACATTTTTTTGTGAGATTTCTTTCTAGAGAGCACTATGCAGTCGTTTCTATTGAAAGCCCTTGAAAGGAATGAGTTATTATAAGTTCCACCCTTACAGAAATGAATCTGAGACCTTAAATTTTAAAATTAAGATATACTTTAAATTTTTTGCTTACATCCTTAGCTTATAATGAAATAAAACCTGAGCATTTTTTTAAGATTATTTGGACTTCTTCACTCACACTGGATTTCCAAAGTGCATTGAAGCTTTTTATATTTACAAATATAGCACATTTTTAAAATCAAGTGAGTACAGTTGCTTCAAGAGCCTTTTTATGTGTTCATTTGTATTTCAGTGGTTTGACAATTGTTCTGTCTCTTCTGTTCAAGCCAAAGCGTTTCCTATCAGGCATAAACAGCTAAATGTAATGCACCAAAAATACAATATAACCATTGCTAACTTCGTAGAGCATGAAGTAAATAAGGATGACAATGTAAAGGACTAATTTACACCTGAAAAGGGCCAAAAAATGAGAGAGAAAAATATTATGTCATTTCTGGGTCTTCAGTTCAACCGCATATTCATAAAGAGAAACCACAGCTCAAATGAGGTTTAAGAATCCGACTTGAAAGGTCATGAAATTCAGATTTACATCTAAAATTCATCGTATTGTTCCTCACTGTAGCAGAGATCTTGTAACAAGGAGTGATGTTACTTACAGTGCTTCATCTCTGGTCGCTCTGGAGAATAAACCTCTAAGTGGAATTCCTTTTGAGAAACATTTTATCAAACTGTTACAGCTCTTCAGGCTGGGACCAAATACGGGCTGCACTCATATGTGCTTCTAAAATGGCTAGTTTTTAATTAGTAATTAGTGTAATATAAATTTCCATCTTTAAAACCATGATTTCCATATTTTTGTTCCTCGGTTCAGTTCAGAGAGGTAAAATTAAATGTTTGCTCTTCCCCGCAATCTGCATGAACTAGACTGGGGGGATAAAATAATGTTTTAATAAGAAAACTGAGGGGTGCATTAAAAAAATTGCCCCTTAGAATGAAACAGGCACTGGAGAAAATCTACAGTATAGCTCTTTTTATACAAGGCAGACTGTGGTCCAGGTAAGGAAAATGGGAGAAGAGTCTCTTCCTGTACTGGGAAGCTAGGAGGATTTTCACAGCTTGGAGAAAGTTGATGCACACATCAGGAGAGCCAAGAATAACGTTTAAGCACTTGCTTGCCTTTTTCTCACTCAGGCAGAGTAGTGAGGAGAAGCTAGATGCTCCATGTCCTCCATATGTCCGTCTGTGATTTTGGGGAAAATTTGATTCCGAGTATGAAAACTTTCCAGGTTTATTCCTGTGTAAAGTTTGGATTTTAGCGTCTTGGCATCTTCAGTTAAAAACCATTTTGCTGGAAAAATCTTGAAGCACTTAACACAGAAAGAATGAAAACAGTGATGCAAAGACTGTTTCATTTAATACCTTTTTTTTTTTTCTTCACATGCAAGGAACCTTATTTGACAAAATTCAGCCCACGGTGTTCAAGAAACTGTCTGCATTTTTAACTATTTTTGTCTGTTGCTGGAAGAGTTGTGGTGGGTGATGCAAGTGCAATGATGGTGCAGAGTTTCTGCCATGGAAAGGGATAGAAAGGAGGGACTGGGGAGCAATGTACATAAAGTCTCCATTGCAATGAAGTTACAAAAGAGGAAATCTCTATCTGGACAACAGTACTTTAGAATAAAATTGCTTTTAGACTTCCCATTTCTGCAGTATCTAAGCAACTCAGATTTCTGTTTAGTCCTTAGCACAAGTTTCCATGAATCTGGGGATGCACCTTGGTTCCCAGTTAACCTCTAGTGGAGAAAAGCCCATCTATGAAATATTAAAGATCCTAATTATTGTGTCATTCCTAATACTTGTAATCAATCTTTCATCATTAAACACTTTTATCAACATTTTCTCAATCAGCTCCAAACCCCTATGTGCAAACAAAAATCACTATGTCTATCTTAGTATCTTGTATGTCATAGCAAATCTAAAAAATCATCCAGATGGGATATTTTGATAAAGTTTGTGGCAGTGCAATATAAGTGTTAGCTTTTAGCCATGCAATAATTTTATTATTCTGCACTCCAACACTTCTTCAGTGCATTTGAACTGACAACACATTTAACTCTTGTCAATCTGAATTTCACATTAACAGAGGATGTTGGCCTGAAAAGGCAGGTTTTTTGTAAACAGTGCATTGATTTCATACTTCTAGATGTATCAGAACATATTTCTGGTTGCATGTACTACTTGTATTAAAATATGGGGTGTAGATTGCCTTAGTTAGCAGACTTTGTCCAGAAATATGTTAATCATTATTCTGTCTCCATTTCGCCATATTTAATTTACAATAGATTAGTAAAATGACTTCATTACAGGTATTTAGAGCAGATTAGTCAATTTATTTGTGCAGACTGGGTCCACATTGATTTGTGATGTTTGGCTCCACAGCAGATACATCTGGGATGAGGCTGACCTGAAAAAGTGTAACTGTGCTGGGGCTGTTTTCCTGTTATAATCTTTCTTCATTGGGTTATGAGTATGTTGAACATACTCATGCAATTGAACTAAACTAGGTCTGTTTTTCACTGTATGCAATTTAGTCATGCATCAACACATTTTTAATTAAAAGTGTATGACAGGTACAATAGCAGAGTACTCCAAAGAATTTTCTAAAGCAGTCCGTTTCCTCAAAGACAGGTAATCAGAATCTGTCTCTGTCAGTGAATGTGCAATTTCTTATTAAAATATATTATTAGGCATCTAAACACTTTCTGCTAAATTGTTAGGTTTTGGTCACACACCCTGTACTGTGAATATTTCAAGTTTGTATTTGCAAAGCAAGGCTTCTTACTGAGAGGAGACAAAGATGCTGCTGGACAACTTGATCAGCTCATTTTGTAATAATAGTCAACATCAGAAGAGCATATCATGACTTAATGCTTGGAGCATCTGGCTGGCTCCATCTCAGGGATGGAGTTATGGTAGAAGGTTCCAGTAGTAGCACAAGGGTGTCTGTTCCCAAGGTTGGTGGGACAGTTAGTGGTGGAAGCTAGATTGCTCTTTCTCCACAGTTTCCTTAGCTAATACTGCCCAAGGAACTTGAAAAGAAGGGGGTTTCATGCAAAAACCTGAGGACTCTTGTGGGACAGATTATGAACTGTCTTAAAATAGCTTGGTCCTGTAAGGCTGCTGCACCAGTAAACACCTAGAAGGATGTTCCTACTGAAATTACTTTAAGATGGTGTTAAAAGGATGTAATGTAGTTATGGTGATTAAAAAGGTTTAGTAGCCATCTGAGTTTAACTTAAAGACCAGAGCTGATGCTGGCATCTGAAAGGTCTGAAAGTCTTGACATGACTGGAACAGTTGACAAAAGTTAGAAGTTCTAGGAGGTCCTGAACCATCCTTGGGTACTCACCTGCAGCTGTAACAGCAGCGTAGGAAAAATAAATGTGATTCTGTGCCCATTCATTCCTCTTGTTGAGCACTTCTCACTCTCTGGGATGCTATCACAGTGATAGGAGAGAACTGGTATAAAGCAAAACCAAAGGCAAATCTTAATTACATAGGCAGAGAATATACAGGAATATCTATATCTGTGTATCTGCATAGGAGAAATAACAAGAGTTGGGTACCCAGAACAAATAAAAAAATAAAACTAACAATCAGATATCTTTCCTCACATTTATCGATTGCATTTAAAAATCCCCAAAAGTGCTATGTTGTTTTGTTTTGTTTTTTAAGGCAAACCCAAAAAATCTCTGTTCAGATGTATCGCTCTGATAAACGTGCACAACGAGATGAAGCTGCCTCTCTGTTTCTCTACCAGTTAACAACTACAGGTGGTTCTTACTATTTTGCCAAACAAAGGAAAAATGATGAGTGGCATTTCTGTGTCCTGCTATTTGTGTAAATTATGATTCTAGTTGTCTGAGGAGTGTAGAAAAGCTGGAGATACTCTTCCCCCCCAGACAATGTTTCTTTAGCTCAGAGCGTTTGTGAGGAGAACACTCTGGAGGAATTTCTCTGATGCTAGATTAAGGGTCATCAGTTTTGTTTCTTCATGAATCTACATAAATACATCTAGTTTGTTGAGTATTTTAGCACAATATCCTTATTTGGAGCATCTCAATTTTCCTTATTTTTTCCTTCTATTTAACAACCCCAACCTTGGTAGGTATGTTGCTGCCACTTGCACGAGCTACCACTGTCAATTTGGCTTTCACCTGCCCTGTGAACCAAAACAGGTTTGGCCAGCAAAAGGTGGTCAAGGTTGTCCTGTGCCTTTTTGTTCACCCTGTCCTCAGAAAAGGATGAGAATGTCAGATATTAAGTAATTCACAGCTGCTGTTTGCTTATGTTCCAAGATTCCACAAGGGATTTTTTCAGATATCTAAGTCGGTATCAACCTTGGCCTGTTCCAGTTGTCTTTGCTTGTAGATACCGTGGCCAGGAATGCCACAAGAAACACAACCAACTATGATTTGTAACTGATTTAAAAAATCCTTCTCCTGGCTGTAATTATACCATGGTGAGTGAGGGGAGAGACTATAGTATCCTCAAAAAAATCACTTTCCTCTTAGCTAAGTGTATAAACACCATCCCTCATTAATAGCAAATTAGTGAATGATCTTTGCACGAAATCATTAGAACACACACTTAAGGTTTTGGGTGGCAGACATTTCCATGCATGTCTGCATTGTTAAAAATTCTTTCATTTCTATAGCTCTCAAATCACAATTTATCAAGTAGCTTGTTTAAAAAAAAAAAGTAGTAGTATAATTACAAATTACTTTGAATTATGGCTTTTTCATTTTTGTTACGTATTTTCTCACAAGAATAAAAGGTAAAAAAATAACCAAGGTTAAATTAAACATTTGACTGTAAAATATTTTCCTTCTGTTTTCTGTATGAAAAATGTTTCTCTTTGAAAATTTTTTTAATAATGTCTCTGGAATTCTTTTGATTTGCTTTCCTAAATGTAGCTCCCAGTTAGCATAATTCTCTTTGCTCCAATATATAGAGTCTAGTTCAGAACATCATGTTGGAGACAATAAGGAAAATTTGGATTCACGTTCCCTGCATGTTTGTCTGCATGTTCCTGCCATCTCAAGGATGCAAAAAACCTCCAGGAGTCTCAGATCTGGATATTATCACAGACTTCTTGCATCTTGGTGAGTTCATGTGACCTCCCCACATCTCAGTGAAATGAAGATAACACGTTATTTGTCCCACTTTTTTTTGGTTCAACTGACAACCTCTCAAGGCAGAGATACCCATGCTACATCTGTGCAGAAAATGTGGCACAATGAAGTGCAAGTTCAGCTTCGGGCACATAAGAATTAGTAAAATACAGATTAATATATTTCTTTCCCCTTTTTCATTTATTTAAAGAAGAAGATACAATCTACCTCCACTTGAGCTCTGCCTGAGGTATGAAATATGTGTAAAAGTTCACATTTTTAGCAGAAATATGTTTCTTAATTAGAGCTGCTCTTATCAGTGTGCTTCTTTTTAACCATTTTTATTTAAATTCAGTCATGGTCTCTACTTTTTAAAAACATACCATGGTTTTCTATATTTTTCTTTCATTATTAGTATATCTAAATTATGTGCATTTATTTGTGGGTGGCTGTGCAAGAATTCTTCCTCAAAACTTTTGGTGGCAGAAGGAACACAGAAACAAATATTCTGCTGCCAATGTGATGAATATTAATTTGATGGAGGGCAAAAAAAATCCACACTTGCAGGAGAACTTTCCTCATGACCTTCTGGAATGGAGATAGATTTTCTATAGAAACCTCTAAACATGGAAGGACATATTCCCTCCAAGATCCAAGAAAACCCCTAATTAAATAAATTAGAATATAGAGGCCATAAAATTAGGTTTCTGTTCTGCCATACTAGACTTCACAACCCCGAGGACATTGTCTAGCCAGCAATGAGAAGTATAAATGAACTCTGACTCTGGTAACTTCCAGAGTTAACAGAGAAAGAATGGTGGAAAGTTTGCCAGAGAGGCCCCAGAGATAATAAAATTATAGAATGTACAAATGTAGGACAAAAACTACAAGGATTTTCTCCTTCAGGATGACAGCTTGAACTATGAATGTGACTTCAATAAAAAAATGTTGTTGTTTGGAGACAAAAATAATGACTGCTGGCCAAATCTGGACCCTTGCTTCAAGGCTGCATGGATGGGAATTTGCAGGGATGCTGTCTGCAGGAGGCAGAAGCCCATCATAGCTACTTTGTAGATACTAATAAGCCCCTTGGTTCTCTCCAAACTAGGGAATTTAGAATCATAGAATCCTCTGAATTGCCACATTAATTTTCTCTTCTCCATGCCTTATACTCATTTTTCTGCTTGAGAGACATAGAGATTGTTGCCTTTCCACCTCTTGGCTGGTCCAGAGTGTTCCTGCTCTGACATTGGGCAGGATATTGAGTTTGGATAAAGAAAAATCAAGAGCTTACTAATTGCAGAATTCAATAATTTTTTATATTTTATTAAAGGATTTTTGTGTGAAAATTTTAGGTGTGTACAGATATTGAAATTACATTAAAATAACAATAGTAGCCAAGTATGTACAGAATTAAAGCATAATATTCCTTTCTTTAGCATCCCAGAGGAAGAAAGCAGCTCTTTTCTGATGCTGAAAATGTTTGGATTCCATCTGCCAAATTTAGGGGTGAATGTGAGCGTTGGTTGTGCTGGCTGGATTCTTGTCATCTTGAACTGGAGGTATGCAGTATGCATTTCAACCCAGAATGCTGTCTTTAGTTTGAATGTTATACACAAAGCCTATGGAAAAACCAAAAAAAAATTACATTTGTCAAAAGCTACAGCTGGACCATGCTGCATGTTTGCTCTGTTGTACTGGAGAGTGGTCTCTTATCCTTGATTGTCTGCAGAATTACTGGAGGACTTAACTCCAGTTAAAAATGTGACCTGAAACCAATGCCTGGAAGGAAGAAGAAATTGCTTTGCTGCCATAGAAATAACAGTACAAGCCAAGGAAGTCAGTTGCTGTCTCTAATCTCCTTTCCTATGGAAACTTTGCTAATGAGATCAATTCCAGAGACAGTTGCCTTGATCCACAGTAGTGAAAGTCCTTCTGTTGGCAGCTAAATAAAGCTGGATGACCTAAAGCTATGTTAAGAATTTGTAGCATAATGTAAGGTGAACAGACAACCTGGCTTTGCTGAGGCAAGACCCATACTTCAGCGTGTCAGATTTGGTCTGACTGTTCAAAATGGCCTGTAACTGTTCTTTTAGCAGAGCAGCCTTTCTTTCTGGCCTGCTGCAAATTAGAAACTGTGTCCTTCATCAGCATGACATGCAATCCAGGTGCAGGCCCAGCTGATTTTGTAACTCGGGGATAGGTAGGAGGAAAGAAAGCAGTGGAAATATTCACTTTAGTTCGATGTTTAAGGGCATAGCTGAAAAATAAATCTTTGAGTGGATCGAGTGTTAATTTTCCCCTCAATACACGATTGTTCTTTCTGTGAGCTCTGGAAAGAGCATTGGAATCAGCAAGTGTTTGTTTAGAAAGACAGAAATAAGGCAGAAATAAGAAAAAAACCTGCAGAAACCCCACCCAGGGCCACCCTTTATCTTTCCCAGACTGAAAATAAGAGTGAGGATTTATTAATCACTGGTTAAGCTGATGGGACATGGGTCCAGGTCTTTGCCCTGCACAAAACTTCTGAGCTATTGGAAGGTGCAAGAGGTACATGGAGAATAATCAGAGATTAGTGTTCTGGGATTAGGCTAAATTTAAGGGACACTGGTAGCAGTGCCTGTGCAGAAGAGTGAAGAGGTGGGGCATCTTTTCACTAGCAACCTGGCCGTGCAAAGGCAGCAGAACTTGTTGACATCAGTTGTGCTTTAAGAGCAAGTCTTTTGTGGCAATAAAGGTAACTCTACATAGCAGTTGAAAACAGGTTTTCATGCTGAGTTGGAAAAAGGAGGCAAAGTCTTAGTGATCTCATTCTTACCCATTTCTATCATATAATGCTGTAAAAATGTTTGGAATTCACTTACTCTGCATTTCTGCAATTCCAAGTGAAAAAGGTGGGGCTTTTTTCTTTTCTGTAGCTCATTAGTGAATTTTACCTCATTGGAAAATCCTTTAAAATGCCTGAATTGCTATGCTGAGGAATTAAGCCTTCCATTAATCAACAGAACACGTGCAGCTTTGGCACGAGCAGTGTAAATCACCCACCATTCCCTGCCCATGCTTTTCTGTCTGGCTTGGGAGATGCACATCTAGAGAGGATGGCTCAGACAGTGCAGATGCTGCCTTTGACCTCACTTTTTGGAAGAGTTGGCAGGATGAGGGAGAATTTTCATGATCTCAAGAAATGCATGCTGTTTAGTGATTTAAGGTATGTTCTTTGTTTTAGTGAATTAAAGTATGTTCTTAGAACCTTTTTTTTCCCCTAGCGGAATTATCTTTTTAGTTCTGTTGCAGATTCTGAAAATTGCAATGACTATAAGGCAAGAGTGACAACTTTTTTGAGGTGTTTCTTGATCCTCAATAAGATCCACACAGAAATCATTTCCTCCTTTTGGAGTCGAGCATTAGCAGTAAACTAGGTACGGTTTCTGTCCTAGTCTTGGTAAAATGGAAATGCACTAAAGTGAAACCTCATGCAAACAAAAACTTGTGCAAAAGTTTGAGCCACATCCTCAGCCACTATTAATGGGCAGATCCTGCAAAGCTGTGAGGATGAAAATCCACTGAGCAGCAGTTTTAAATGCCTCTAACTCAAAGAACCGCAGGGTTCGAGGATGCTCATGTCATGGCTTAGATTAAGCCTCAGCTAATTCAGGCAGAGCTGGGGAATTTCTTCACCCCAGTACATTCATCACCAGTGCATTAGCAGAGGGAAGGAACAGTGCAGGTTTCCTGAGAGAGATTTTTGCTGGCTGAAATGGCTTCCCTGCTCTTTCACATTATTTGGCTTTGATTTATTAATTTACTGCAGTGTAAACACAGAGTTCAGTGTGTTCATCTTTCCTTCTCCAATGGAAGTAGAGGCTAACATAAAAAAAAAAACCCAAATAGAAATTCTGATGATTGTGTGATTAGTAAGAATTAGAGAGGAAAAAAATGTGTGGTAAAATCCATGTTGGTTACACCAGGATCTGGGGTTTTGGCATTGCTTAAATCTCTAGCAGGACCCACCTTCAAAATCAATTATTATTTGTGGAGATCTTTAGCAACAAAAACTTCATTGGTCTGATTTGCACTAAAATTCACTGAAGTAAACAGTGATATTTGTGGAGAAAGGGCAGCAGCTGAGAAGATACTGAGACACATCTGCACGTGTGGGGTCTGAGGTTCTGGGATGTAAAACACATTTACACTCACTGAGTTAAAATGGAGCAAGATCAGACTCAGTTCTGTTACTCTGCACAAGGCCAGATATTTGGTGGCCATTTAGTTATTTAGACACTTTATTGAAGGACAGTTATTTGGTGGGAATAAAACTTTATTAATACTGAGCTGCAGGAGACAATGGTTCACAAATTTGTAGGCCCTGAATATTCCTATTTCTGAGTTTAAACATGTATGTTAGGAAAATACCTATTAGTAGAAGAGGGGATAATTGATCTCATCTGGGTTAGTAAATTTGGTTGTTGATAATTGGAAAGACATTTATTTTAAGTCCAGCAATTCCATTTTGCTGTAAATTTAGGCCTATTTATTCCTGTCAGATATGAGCTCGGGTGTTATTACATGACAGAGCTTTGAGTAAAATGATACATTTTCCTCTAGATCAGGCTGTCTGGCCTCAGCAAGTTTATTCAGGCAGTGGAAATCCCTTATTAAATACATTTTTCAAAACTTCCTGCAATACTGTTTATTTATAGATTACAGGGGAGATAATCAGTGCTTTCCACTCCTATTGGCTTCGTTCTTCCTAATGATACCTAGTCACACTCGCTCATGGTCATGCATACTCTGTTCCACTCACAGTAAATTCCATTCACAGTAAATTTGAATTCACACTTCATAGTCAATCATTTAACTCATTCACATCAGTCACACTGAATCAATACTCTCTCTATTTATTTATTTTTTAATGCTCACTCCTTTCCTTTCAGATTTGCTCTTAACCATCTGCGATCATACTCGTTTCTTTGGTGTCCATCCTTGTAGCACGAGCCTGGCTGTCATTAATTGTAAGCCCTTCCTTACTCCTAGATTCCAACAGCTATTGCAGGGCTAGACAAATATTGCAGAATCTCAGGTACTGTTTAGAATTGTTGCTGATGGCAACAAACCAGAGGCGATGGTGATGATCTCCTTCTTTTGGAGCAGGAAGCTCCCACACGAGTATGTTACCTGATTACACACGGCATAACCTCATGTGGGATGTGGATCTTCCAGCCTTAGGTGGTTTGTTTTGATCACCCTGGGGATGGATCACAGAATCACCGAGGCTGGAAAAGACCTTTAAGATCATCAAGTCCAATAATGAGGAGAGCTGATGCTGCTGTTTTGTTTTGTTTTCAATTTAATTTGATTCTAAACAAAGGTGAAATACTGTGAAAGCAGGATGGGAGGCAAACTACAGTGTTGTGGTCAGAAATGATGAAAATGAGTAGTGTGGCAAGAGGAACAGGGTTCATTTAATAAATAGGATTTTTCTGACATGAACTGCTGCAAACTTTTGTCTCCTTTGTATACCTGTTTGAAACCTGGCTCAGGAGAGGCTGAACCTACCATGCTGTTCACAGCAGTTTGGTCCCCTGTCTCTGGTCTCAGGGAGCTGTTTCATGCAAGACTGAATGGTGGGCAAAAGGGATTGTAGGTTTATTTGTGCCTTCTTTTGCTTCGAGATGGCATCAGGCAACTCTTTTTTCTGTCAAGTCTTTGATGTCATAATGCTAAAGATACCTTAAAGCTCTAAATTTCCCACGGAGTATTACAACACGGAAGTCACTAGTAAGTTTTCCAGGTTTTAAGAGCTAGAATGTGCAAGAATATTAATGCAGATGTTTTAACCAAAGGTTGTGTTTACTGATGAGGAGCATATTTGGGTGCTTTATTTTTTGCTTTTTCCCCCTGCATTTATTAATTAACAGCTGAAAAAATAAGAGGTAGCAGCATTTAACTGAATGAAACCACTACATCCCTTTTGAAAACTACATGTTACATATGAGTTCACATAAATAGTAATGGAAAAATAAAAGGGGGGGCAAGGAAGAATACATCAAGGTTTTGATTAAATTGCTGCAGCAGTACTGGTGGGCAAATACTTGGTGTGCAAAGTCTTCCTTGACTCTCAGGGCACTTACGAGCCCTCCAAGAGGAGGAAAGACAAGTCAGGCTTACTCATAGCATATTGTGACTTCCAGTGAAAGGAAAAGGAAACTTGCCTTAAATTAATAGCATTGTGTTTGGGGGCAAAAGAGCACATCCCATGAAATGCAAAAGGATCATATCTATCATCTTGAGATTGGCCTAGGAGGACAGAAAGTACAGTTGATAGACTATTACCCTAATTTCTGTCCTGCAAGTCAGATGGGTATGGACAGTGGAGCATCGGCTTTACCCTTGGAGCTTCAAATCTGAAGGAAAAGGCTGTGACTGGATAGTTCTTTTATCTTCCTTTTTTTTTTTCCCCCATTGTTCTGTTGTTTATCCTTAAAAGGAAAGAAAGAAACCAAGACAGTGACATGCTTGAAGGAGCCACAATAGTCAGAAGTGAGCAGGGAAAAGGCTCTGGACAGCTGAGGGTTGACTGAAGGAGCACGTTGCTTTTGGGACATACAGCAACGTGCAACCATAAAATTACCAGGGGAGGGTCACGTTGTGTTGCCTGGTCTGCACAGGGCAGCACTGGGCTGTTTTTGTGGCCCCTTTTTTGCTCTCTTGGTAATGCCATGCCCATCTGCAAGGGAGCAATGACCACTAAGGGAAAAAGCAAAAGCTGACCCATAAGCAAGAACCAGTAGACATCTTCCATAATGCCTCTTCTCTATCAACAATGCTTTCCACCCGCTGCAATATTCTTTTCACCTTCAGGTTTTGTTTTATTTTTGGTTTTTAGGTTTTTTTAGCAACGCAGTTCTTAAACAAAAACCTCTGTGTCAATTAGTGAAGTGCATTTGGACTTTCTTTCCTCAGTGTGTGCTTAGCAGATGTTCACAGAAAAACAAAGTTTACCCAAACATTTCTGAGGTTGGAGCTTGTATATACAACCTCTCTCTTTTCTTTCCAAAGGGTACCATATTAACAATTCTTTTCTCGCCAGTATAAATATTTTTACAGCAATTAAATGCAAAAATGGTACAACACAGATAGTTGAAGAGGGTGTACTTATCCACTACAACTTGAGTCATGCCTTTACGGTAGCATCCCCTCCTGATGTATTAGAAAGCAACTGAATTTTTATTGAAAAAACATCTAAATATGGGAATAATTCCCTAACCTGTTTATTTTGAAAAGTGGTTTGCCTTCTAATAACACAGCCATAACGAGCATCTATTAGCTTTGTTTTACTTTTTATTTTCTTTTTTCTGAGTCATTCTTTGATTTTCAAAACATTTTGGTCATCCACAGACTCGAAGTCTCCTTCCACAAGAAACACTGTGAAGGATCAAGTGCATCTCTCCTGCTTTTTAAAATTACCCTTCAGGGCAGTGCACACACAGAGTGACCCTGGCTTTTGACAAACCTTTGCTGAACAAAATGTAACAAGCCCTGTATATTTTGAGCAGCATTTTCTATTCTGACAGAGACAGCTCGGTAGCATTTGATGTCTGCTTGCTGGTCATAGATAATGGTGCATCTTGGGACCATTGTCATCCCTGTCAATAAGAAGGCCTGGGGGGACGTGCAACAAAGCTACCTTTTGATTCACCGTTTTTCCTTCCTTCCCAAGACATTTGTAAGCCTGTGGTCAGCCAGGTCACTTCATTTCATCCTGATGTGCCTTGATAATAGCATCATGTCGAACAAAAAATTTTGACAGACCATCGATGTATGTTTCTTTGGTTCCTATATTGTTTTCTATGCCTCCTCAGTGTCAAACAAGCTTTGAAAGCTACTGATTATGTTTGTTTGGACTGAATTTGACAAGATTCCTCTTCTTTGAAGCAATTAAGCTCCTGAGGATGGAACTTGGGGTTTGAGCTAATTTTTTTAGCGTTGCAGGAAGCTACCAGAGCACATCATTGGCTTTGCCTTATTTTTGGTGGTTGTTTCAGGGTTGTGTTTTCATTTTGTGTTTAGGAATACCTGAACCCAAAGGAAACTTTCAAGCTTTAGAAGAAAATACAAAAGGAAAAAGAAAAATCTGCAGCCTAAAGCTAAAAGTTGTGCCTGTGTATAAGTTTAGCAGAAAACAGCAAGTCTGGTAAGTTCAGGTATCTGCAGATCTTAATTGTTCTGAGGCTATCCAGGCTGTCCACTGCAGAATGTATTTTTGGAGCAAATATATTAAAACCCCCTGCTTATGAAGAGATGGCAAATAAAGTATTTTGCTCAACTGGCTACAGATAACAACCTGGCTTGCTTATTGTTTAAATTAGTTGCAGGCAATTTAGCATATTACAAATGGGAATTAGCAATATTTTTAGTTTTATCAGCCAGCTAAATTGTTAAATGGTGTTACTGCAGTTCAGTAAAGCATTTCCAGAGCTACACAACCATTTGTTTTGGCAGTCACAGATAGAAGTTTGCATCCTGCCCCTGTAGCAGTGGGCATGAAGCACACACATGTTTAATTGGGTGAGGGCTTTTTTTCTTTCTTTGGCACATAAAGATGAATTTATCACAGTTCATGTAATACTAGAAAAGGCAAATTTCCTGTTAAAGAAAAAAAAAGCCTTTCATTTATATGCCATGTTTTAAGAAATTTTGGTTGCTTTTAAAGATATTGAATTCTAATCCTTCCTGGTTTATCACCACAGAGTGGAAAGGACCTTCCCTCTGAAAATAGCCCCTAGAAAAAGTCACTCTTTTTTATATTTGAGGCCAGATCCCAAAGGGCCTTGGCATGTCCATGTCCCACCTTATGAATGGAAATCTGGAGGTGCCCAGAGTCCCTCAGGCTCTGACAGCAGCTGAGAAGAGATTTTTGTCTCTGTTTTGCCTTTCAAAGCAGCCGAGAAGCTCCACCAATTCCATAGGCAGTAGAAATCCACAAGAATAAACAAACTTTTAACATCAGCTCTCTGTTCTTACCTGGGAATCTGCAGCCATCACTGAAAGGAAGGTAAATCTGCAGTTAATGCCAAAGATGCAGTGACCAGATGGGATTCAGGGTGTACTCAGACTTGTACCATGCCTGCTCCTGCCAGCACAATTTTGGTGTCCCAGTCAAAGGTTCATCTTACTGGACTGCTCACCTGCCAGCATGGTTCTGCCACTGGCCTCTGAGACCAGGGTAGGCAAATTTCCATGCTTCAGTTTCCCTTTAGATAAAAGCAGGATATAAATATTAATTTCATTTTTAATTAATTTCATATCTCTCATGGAAAGAAATGTAGTGGGTAGGTGCAACTGTAGACCCAATTTTTTTTTTTAGACATTTATTAGACATTTTCTTTAGTTTTAATATGACTGAAATTACAACATCTCATTTTTGTACAGTTTTGCTTTGATTCTGATTTATTTGGGTTACTTTACCTTCAAAGTATGTATTTACAGAGTAGTTATGGCTATAGTTGAAGGTGCAGCTAACAGTTACCTACTGCCAATTTTATGCATTTTTCTTGCTCATAACAGATACTAATTGCAAATTTTCCCAAGGAATTTGGCTCCTTTTGCTCGAGGCCAGGATCTTCCTCTCCCTCCCACACTCTGAGCTCGGGACAATGATTTCTGTCCGTCGTACTGCCACCAAAGCCATGTCTGAAGGCCTCCAAAAGAAGTACCAAGGATGCAGAAGAGCTGACTGGTTTGCTTTCTTTTCACTGGTATTTTTCTACATGAACGGAGTATTTCCCCAAAATTATTACCGATGCTTTTCTGGCTTTTATATTCAGTGCCTTTTTGCCAGGCTATCTATAGTTCTTCAGAGCAGTATTGTCTAGTTATTCTTTCACATTAAATGATTGGGTTATTACTTTTATGTCTTTAGAATATTTCATTTTGCTGATTTCTCCATATTAAAAAGATGATAAATTATAGCAGCTATTAAGGGCCCAATCCTGAATTCTTAATGTAGTCATTTCCATTAAGGTTCCCCCTGACATAGATTTATATGGAATCTGATAAATTTCTGCTTGGTGAATTCCTAGAGAAACTACAGAAACCTGAATTAAATTAGTCTGTTAAAATAATGGACATGAGCCCGATCTTGTCATGTAAGTGGTAGATGAGTGTGCTCTGTTCATCACAGGACAGGAGTTAATGACTAATTATTAATCACCAAAATGGGAAAAGTGCAGTGGGATTTCCAGGCACATGAGGGATTTAGGACTGAACCCTATTTTTCCTTGAGATCTTACTAGTCCCCAGATCTGTTGTGTTTTTTTTTTTTTCCCACTGCTTCCAATCTGTTTTCCTCTACTATGAGAAAAATTTAGAATAATGTATCTCTTAATGATAATTCTTAATAGTGCAGGACACAGAACAGGGCTGTTCTTTGAAGGAGAGACAAGATCCAGTGGCCACTTGTTGTTCAGTGGTGACCCACTTTGGTTCCCTTGAGTGTGATCTAGAGACCGTTGATGTCAAAGTGAGTTTCTCCGTGGCCATCACAGCCACTTGTTGGCATCTCCACACTTCTGTTGTCAACACCTAAGACAGCAGCATACCTCTGTTCATTTCTTTGGCTTTCTGGAGCAAACCTTTCCAAGCCAACACGCGGATAAATCTCCTGAACTTCTCAGAATTTGGTTCTGAGGGAATTGTTTTCATACAATTAACGCACTGGCAATTAATAAGCAAAATAATCCCTTCCCACCCCTTCCTCCTTGGGATGCAATAGTGGCGTGATGCCAGCAGGGGCAGCTGCAAGAGCAAAGCTGACAACAAACCCCAATTTATCTTCCAGCACTTCTCTTAGGACATGGTGAATAGTTTTAAAAATGTAAGTATCAACACAAAATGCAGGTTATCAAAAATTTCCTTCTGATGTATCATCATTCAAATGCAAAGCACAGGTCACAGACCCTGAAGCCTGTATTTGGGCAATAACCAGCTTGGAAACAGGAAATGCATCTCATGAACCTCCTTAGGTTCATTTTAATGTATGCTGTCCAGCCATCTGGCAGATCAGCTGTTGCTCTACGTAACCATATTTTTTGCTGATACCATCTCATTGACCAAGTGTTCCTCGATGTAATTGTGATTAATGGAATTTGAAAACAAGGTTTTGGCTACATTCTTCTTACAGTTTTCTAATGACACACAGGTTTTAGCCATCACCATATATTTTATATTGCATTTAAATTAGTCCTCACTGAAAGATACATTATATTATGGATGTTATTAAACTAAGCTTCTACCTGCCCATAGTAGACTATTATTTCCCTTCTTCAATACTGTAGCTTTATTCTTTGAGTGGACTATCCTGTTCTTTGAATATGGTGATCCTCTGAAAATTTCCCAGCTATCCAAATTCTGTCTCCTTTGGACCTAATTTTGAGCAATTTGATCCATTATCTTTATTCTGGCACTCTGATTTTATGCATTTAAAGTTACAGACTTTCTCAATCTGCTGTGCCCTTTTTGTTGCCTTTTATTTTGGAAGACATTTTCATAATATTTTGTTAAAGCACACCAGGGAAGAGCATGGAAGACAAACGTGGGTGAATTCAATGCTTTAATGGGTAACAGTGTGTAATAATAATACAGCAACTAAGAGAAAGATGGGAAATCTAGTCCATAAAATTTGAATTTATCAAAATATGAAAAATTCATCTGTCTGTAACATCATCTAAGAGGTGACGTTGTTGTTAATGC
This sequence comes from Hemiprocne comata, assembly GCA_020745705.1. Classification (NCBI taxonomy): domain Eukaryota; kingdom Metazoa; phylum Chordata; class Aves; order Apodiformes; family Apodidae; genus Hemiprocne; species Hemiprocne comata. The sequence continues at coordinate 3,339,365 of CM036591.1, forward strand.
TCTTACTTGATGATCATTTTCATCCTTGATGACCACAAGTGAACAGACTTAATACATTTTATTTGAAAAGCCTTGGTAAGCTCCAAACTTTCCCCTAATTTAAAAACATGACAGTTAAAAACAGATGTTTGATGCCATGAGCTCTCATGGAAGCATCACCTCTAAAATATAAATTTGCACCCAGAAATTGCCAGGACCTTGCATACTTAGAAAAAGGTTTGTCTAGCATAGTATATGCAGTGCCACAACATTTGACAAAACTAAAACAATATAAGGCTTCAATGTAGGTAATTAATTTTGAAACTCATTGCGTGTGATCAGTTTTGAAATAAAGAGTTCAGGTTTTATTACTTTTTAAAAAAACGCTTAAGAAATGTAATGCTTCTTTGACCTAAACTTTATTTTCCTATTTTTTCCCACTGTTTTAACATTCTAGCTACTGAATTGAAGAATAAATTCTTTACTGATCTCTAGATATGAATGTTTCTCCCATTTCATATTTTCTTTAACTTTGCCTCAGAAGAAACAAAGCACAAAGGTAAACTTAGCAGATTGTCAGTGTAATGAAGTACTTAATTTTACATAGGTTCCTTAGAAGGAGCTAAATTTCTAGAAGAAAGAAAAAGTCCCCTCTAGACCAATAATTGTCTATGGCAGGAAAACTCCTGGCAGTGAAAGTAGGGATTTATCTTTAGTGGGAATGAATTTCCTCTGTCAGTTGGCATCTGAAAAAAAATTCAGCTGGGAGAGTTAAGTGACTAAATAGTTCTCAAATGACTGAAACAAATAGATGCTTTAATGAAAATCTTTTGAATGTCACTCAAAACTCTGTCCCTGGTGTGGTTGCTGAGATTTTATGATCTTGTACATATGTGTTGCTGGTTTTTCCTTCATTTCAAGCTGAATTTGAGGTTTTGTTTCTTAAAACTATATCCCCTATCTATTTACTTAGATCAGATCCTCATGTTGACCACATGTTTTGATGTGTTTAGGAAGACCTTCATCAACCATTAGGTGTAAACCAAGGGTAGCTTTTTAATAATTTTAACTAATTAACGGGCTCTGGGTTATGAAATATAGTTGAGTCTTCACACATGGTACTAGTCACCAAAATGAATTGGTTTAAATGTAGTTTTCAACCATCCTGGGCTTTTTATAGGGTATTAGTTTTGGAAAAAAATGTGTACTCTATAGTTTACTTTGGCCTGACAGTGTTTATCCTGTATGTTTGTAGAAATAAACAGGAAAACCCTTAAACACTAACAATTATATTTGATTCTTGATGCTTCTTGGCAACCGATCACAACTCCTTGGTGAGGTCCTATGTATGACATGTAAATATTTGACATAAAGGTAAGATACAGCTATCTGAGCCCCTTATATATTTAATGATCCCAAGCAATTTCTTGGACAATAGGCAAATAGCAAAATGTCACTTGTATGAGTGAGGAGAGGAAAAAAATACCATGGACAATAGACAAATTTCTTATATTCCATCTTCATTAAACTTCTGTACCTTATATATTACTCTGCATCTTCCCCCACTTTCCCCCCCTGTCTGACCTCTTATCTTTAGATGATCCCCTCCACAACTATCCTCATATCCAAAATGTCCCATGTGGGGGCCTGTCCTGCCACTGTGAGAGTGCCTCACAATCTTCTGCTCACTCAGTGACTTGGGGTAACAAATCTTCTTGGTACCAGAATTCACCAGGATTTGCTGGTGCTGCAAAAATAAGTGGTGGTCCATGAAGAATTTCTTGGAAGCTATTCCTCAGATACTTAGTGGGGAACTATAAAAATGAGTGATAATATGAGATCAAAACAAAACTTTGAACAGAGTGGAGTTTCTTAAGGAAAACAAAGCGATTGCAAGGAAAAGGCTGATATGTTTGAAGCCACAGCTAATGCAGTAAAAAAAGACCTATCTTTGAAAGCCTTGGTTTAGAACTGCATGAAGCTCAACAAAGAATTGCTAATATGGAGAGTACGAATTGTTGTATAATTACACTGACAATCTAGAAAACAAGCTTAGAATAAGAGGTTTTTAAGTTGTTGAGGCCTGCTGAAGGATGAGAGATTGGGGCCTAGTAATTTTCCCCACCCGTATTTTGTGTATGTTTTTCATACTGCATTTTGAAGACGTGTGGAACTCATAAATCAAGTGTGACTGTCAGTTGCTTTGAAATGCTGCACATTAGTTTCATTAAGGGTTTCAGAGAAGCCTTACCCAGAAAGTCTCTCCACTAAAAACTTTGATTTGTATTATTTTTGGTGGCTTTATTTTCCTTTCCTAAAGGTTACTGCCACTGTTGGTTTAATGGTGTTTATGTGATCTTATAATAAGTGTTATCACTTTGTGTAATAATTATGTGGGATTAATCCAGTTCACACTTGAAAGCTGGGATTTTTTATTTTTATCCAGAGGGTATGTCTTTAAGCCTTTGTCTTGTTCACTTATAATGATTGTTGACAAGAGCTATCAAAAAGAGGGAGGTGGAGAGAAACTGAAATAAATCATTAGTGGAGAAAGATTTCTGGGAATTTTTTTTTGGAGTAGCATTTTCTAGTATAAGTCTTGGGAAAAATGGTGGATGCAAGAGACAGATCTCTGATAATGTGATATGTTGCATGGATCCCCTAGCAATCAGGGTACACATTAGTTTGGAAGAACATGAGTATCTGCATAATTAGAATTTTTTTAAAATCCTTTTGCGGAAACCCAACCTGTCTTAAATATGACCCTTAAAAAAAACCCAAACAACTCTTTTCAATCCTTAGAAATATCTCTTATCAGCTAGAATGAACAAACACCAGCATGACTGACTGGATTTTAGAAGGGGATTTGGCACCTGGGGCTGCCAGAGGTGGGGCAGCAGAACAGCTTTGTTTCTAGGCCGAATGGATTGGAGTTTGGGTATGCTGTCCATGGAGAGCTTCAACCACTGCACAAGGTTCTGCTTTTAAAAACCACTGTTATGATATGTTACTTTGCTAAATCTGGTAAAGTTTGGTTGCTAAGGATTCCTGCTGTGATGGAGATTTGTCCCGAAGCGTGATCGCTGTATCGATACATCAGATGGTTCTCAGCAGTAACCCTCACCACCAAATGGAAGTGTTCATATTAGCTACAGATAATGCAATAAACTCCCCTGCTCTTACAAATCATTTCAGTGCTTTCTGAGAACTGTATTCCACCTGCTTTATGTTTTCTACACTTAGGTATTCAGCCTCCAGACAGAAGGGTTCTCCTCAACTTCTGAAGCTGTAGTTCCTATCTCTCATTTTAAAATTGATGGTTGTATCACTTTGTATCATTGTAGAAATTATCACTATTATGTCTGTACTGTAAATGATTTGACTCTTTAATTTGGAGCAATGGATAAGCATGAGCATCCCAAATCCAGAGCAGCTTCCAGAGAAGCCAACAGAAAGTGGATATGATTGTAAAGAGCAGTGTATTCTTCTCATTTTAACTAACTGGAAATAGAAAGGAATATCTATAGGTATTATAAGATGTATTCATTAATACAGTGAAATTGCTGCTTTCTTTAGATGTAGTTTAATGCATTTTTTTGAAGGTAACAACTTTATATTGCCAAACTACTTGAAGTAACATTTACGATTTTAAAATTGTAATAGTTAAATTCAATTCAAAATTGTTAATATTCCCCAGACCTCTTCAGAGGTGTCTTACTATAGGAGCCTGAACTATTAAAAAATATATTAAGGAAGATGTCCCCCACACCAATGAACCATCAGTATTTCATATACGATTGCCTCATATATCACTGCAGGTAAAAATAGATAACTCCCACAACCAGATGAAACTGGTCAAATTATAGCATGTGGTTTTCAAAGGGGCTCTGGAAATTGAACCATGAGGCCAATGATATAATGAAGGGGAAAAAAAATATATTTCCATTTCCTCTGAGAAACATTTATTCCAAATCTGTTTATAAAGATAATCTTAAGTATTATTAAAGGGGGGGGGGGGGGGGGAAAGGTTTAAGCAGCACATTTAACACCAGCTAGTCACTATCCACTGAAGCAACGCTCAGTAAGGAATTCTTACTATATACTTTTACTTCAGCAAAGCCCAAAGAAAGTAAGGTCAAGACTTGTAGGACCTTAAGGTCCTACCTCAATGGGCCCCACAGAGGCAGGAGGCCATCACTTTAAGACGTTCTTGAAAAATTGGCTTCCTTCATTTTCGTCATACTCAAAAGGTATGAAAAATTTGGGGAAACTATTACCACTTCTGACAATTCATATGACTGTGCTAATTCCTAATAAGCATCAGTCCCATCACTAGCAGATGTTGATAATGGGAGTTCCTTTATGGTTATACATTGTTCACTGCACTCTCAGACCAAATTCAGCCCTCTCTGATCTAGGCTGGGAAGCCTTTCGTTTTGTCAGAAAAGGGTATCGAGTCCTTAATATCTCTAACACTAATGGTCTCTGGCGCACAGATGATCATTCAAACTTAAATTATTAAATTGGTCCAACTCAGGTAACAATTAACATCGATTTCTCTAGATTAGCAAGTTTTACCAGCTTCTAAAGCATAAAAAAAATTAAATGCAAGAGGAAGGAACAATACTAGGAATCAATGTATCTCTGTTGCAGGAAATTATTTTTTGTGTTATTGCTGTCTTAGTTTTTCAGAATTTCCCCATTTTTTTAGTTAGATTCTGGATTCCTATTCTCACACAACATAAAGGTGAGCTAAAATCTGAAAGAAAAATTCATGCTTTGGAGCTGGACTGTGTAACAGCCACAGCACTTCAATCTAGTTACTGTGAAGTTAAGTCCATAACAGACAAAATGTTAAATGAACGTTTGTAATCTTTATTATTAGTGAGGGCTGACCCTCCAAAGGTAAGGAGCAGGGATGCTTAGTTTAATCTTCACTGACCTTGCAAAACTGTTGGAGAGCTCTTCTAGTCAGACACGTGTGATTCATTTTTAGGCTTTAACTGTAACAGTGTAGAGGTTGCACCATTTTCAGACCCATGTGCCAGGGGAGTTAGTAAATCTTCAGTTTCTTGATATAAGTTGTCAAATCCTCTCTCCTTTGCTTTTCATTCTGGACAGAGGATATAAGGTTTAAATCACAGCCTGTCTTATTAGTGGTTGACCATAAAAGCTAACTATCTATAAGCACAAGCTGTCATTATGCTAAGATGAAAACACAAACACCGGTTGGGATGATGCGAACGTTGCTTCTCCTGTTGCCCATCAAGCAGAAACCAAATCCAACAAAAACATTTCAACTCACTAATTCCAAATGATGCCTCACTAACACAATCATGGCTGCCTTTTCCTAGAATTATGGTTATCTGTTTTGTACTCAAAATGTGCACATGGAGCAATTTCATCTGTGAGAACTTGGGAAAATTATATTAATCATCATAACTGAGTACAGCTTCTTTCTCAGCATGAGTCATAAATATCTTCGAGCATTAAACCTCTTTACAATAACATTAATTTAATCTATAAGAGGACATTGCATGCCATAAATTCCATTTGCAAATCTGAGTGGGCAATGAAGAGAAAGCTGTAGTTCACTTTTTTTATATATATATATATTGAAGACTGGGAAACAATGCACCAAAATAAGTTTCCCTCAGCCTGAAATGCACAGGACTAGGAAGGAAAACAGCGCTTCCTGATTGATTTGCCTCTGTGCTATTGCTTAGTTTCCTGCCAGTCAGTAGCTTATATAGCTTAAAAGATTGTTATTGATTGTTCAATTTGGTGTTCATATATTTAAATTTTATTCAGGTTAGAGGGATGTTGAAAATTGGGGTCCACATTGCTAGATTGCCAGCACAGTGGTTGACAACACAAACGTTAAAATACAATAATCCTTGTAGTATAAAATGGCCATTGATGGTCTAATTTCCATTTTGTGGTTTATGGCCTCTACTGAATATCTGATAATGTAATTATGCTTCAGTAAAGAATGAATCCTCTCTGGTAAACTGAGCTGTGTATGCAATGCCAATGTGAATTAAATAAAGTGACATCAAAGCTCAGTCAGGGCTTATTTTAGGAGCACATTTTTAAACATTTACTATGGTTTGTTCTACAGTAATGCCAGGGAGCAGATTTATGGCTGTTAGCATATTCATGTTGAAGAAATGTGTTACTTCATTCTTTATTTTAGCCCAAGAGAGCAAACAAAACAGCTTCCGTAGAAGTGAAGGCTGCTCTGTGGCTTAGGTATGAAAGAAGTTCTCAGATGATACCATCACCAAGTACCTCCTTAAGTAGCATGGAACAGAAAGTGGCAGCTGTGCAGTCGGGAAATTAACATGTAAAGAAAACCACCCCCCAATTATTTGCATGCCACACAAATGAGACAACATTTGCTTCTTGGCAATAGGTATATTATCAGCTTTTATGCTTGGAGCTTTTGCTGCTGGGTTTATAAATGTATAGGAATATACAATATGATCCTACGGTTACGAGTTTCCTCCTTTGAAATTCCAGTTGTCAAGTTATGTTATGCTGTTTATAATGCAGTGAATTATGTTCTGTCCTATCCCATTCACTGCTAGCATAATGCAACTTAACATCAGGCAACATAACAGAATATGACAGTTAAAATTTAAAAGTACCCTCATTGTATTTGTGAATTGAATACTCAACTGTGTGATTTAAAGATGGACTGGCATCTTGACTCCAGAAACAAGTAATGTTCCTTGAATGCTGTTCTTTTTCCCCCTCTAATACATTTGCATTGCCATTTTGACCTTCTTTCCAACAGGAAAAAAAATAACCCTAAGCAACCGGCATGTATTGACATGGAGGTATTGAAAAGTTGGTGCGATGGTGCAGAAATGTTTAAAGGAACTTCTGAAAGGGTGAATTTGATGAGAGAGACTGAATCAGAATGTCGCTTTCTCGCCTAAACAGCAGGGAGAGAGCCAAGCCTCACATGTGGATTTTAAATGTCCCAAAGCATTAGAATTAAAAAATATGAGGCCTGGTTCTACCCGCAGTAAAGAGAGGTGTCAAATCAGATCATGGTTTATCTTTCCAGTCTCTCAAAGACCAGCACAGTAGGAGATGCATTTAGAGCATTTTGACAGTTCCTTTGGACCTTAGGATTCAGGAGTCAGACGTGAGTCCCTCCACCTCACCTGCTGTTTTCTGATGGTCAAAACTGTTGACCAACAAAACAGTAAGAAACTTCTTGAATTTTTCACATCCCTGTACTGATATAAATAATTTCCTGTTGCAGCTCAACTCCTTCTGTGCCTTTTCCCTCTGTCTGCTTTGCTTTCAGCGCTCTTGGAGTCCATATCCAGAAGCCCAGCCCTGCAGAAACACCTGCTTCATCCTCCAGCCAGGGTAAAGCCCCAGGAGGTGCCAGGAAGAGAGGAGCAGCTGCCTCCACTCCTTGGAAAAGAGAAGATGTATTCAAAAAGGATCAGATACAAGCATGAATAGGCTAAATAGAAACATAATCCTACAGGCCCACCCCTGGGCTGGCTCCTGCCTTCCCAAGCCGAGATATGCATTTGACTCCTTGGCTACATCATCTCAGGGATAAATCTTTGGAAGGGGCAGATGAAGAAAGCACACGTGCAAAGGCATGGTCTGCTGTGAAAACGTCCTGTTGGAAAACATACATGTCCATATGAAGGCATTATTAATATTATTAACTTGTCATTTCCATTATCACCCCACTGGAGGAGGGCCTCTCCTGTGCTACGCTCGGGTTGGTAGCTGTTCTTGTAGGAGCTGAGATGAATGCAGATAGATTGCAGACAGAACAAGGAGCCAATGAGACAGTATTAGTCAGCATGTTAGTGGTTTAGCCACTGTTCTAAGAGCATTACAAATATTAGTTATTATTATTTATTACTTATGCAACACCCACACACTATGCAAGACATTTAACAAACCACACAAAAGGCAGGGCTGCACCACAGAGTGATTACTGGATGGATTGTAGATGTGATAGATTGCTATTAGCTACTTGTTTGTGTGTTTTGTACTGAAAAAATTCCTAAAGGTCCCAGCCAAGGAGACCTCAGCTGTGCTTGGCACTGTTCAAACACACCATTAAGGAAAATGGTCTCTAGATAGAGAAAAATCATGGATTTACATGGTGATGTCAGGATATGCTCACCAAGCATCTTGCAAGAAGAGTTGCTGCCACAGTGAAAGCTATAGTAGAGATGAAACTGTACCAGTTTAAAGGTGTTTGTGAAGCTGTATGCTGTTCTCACCCAGCTGCTGGGTTTTGCCCCAAGAAATGCTGGTTCTCCTAGAAGTACTTTGTAGGTCTGGCCACATGTAGGAGGAGTTTGAGTATGTGCATGATGTACACATACTATCAGCAGCCTCTAAAATCCCAATTTAAGACATAAATCTGGGGTAAAGCTGTAGAACAACATCTTCCATGAGGCCTGATGCTCTCATACATTGGTAGCTGGAGGTCTAGATGTTTTAGCACTTGCCCTGCCTGGGACTTTTTTGTGCAATCCTAAGCACATATGAAGTGCTGGCAGCCTCTAGCAGCCCAAATCACACTGATTAGTTTGGCCTTGTCTATGTCTAGCACCTTATTGCTATAGGTACTCACTACAGAATTAATAAATTCCACACATCAGTGGTTTGTTTCTTTGTTCTTGTGGTGTCTATTGGCTCTTTGGAAAAATGCCCCCAAGGCAGGGATGCTGCTTGTCCTGTTTCTTCACACTGTCTGCTCTTTACTTCTGGTTAAAACCTTTTCCCAAGCAGGGTAATCCATTAAAAGCTTGTACCTTCTTCTGAATGTTGGGCTTTTCCTTGACACGAGATGTTTGTCACAGCATGCATGTTTCTGTGTGCTGTTGTCTTTGGGTCTCTCTCTTTCTGTGCCACAATATTTTCACCTGGGACACTTCTTGCTATACTGTATGTTTCCAAATCTATCCTCACCACCCTCGGGGTATTCACCCTCCATGTGTTTCACCCTGGCCTTAGTGCTTCCTTTGCAAGCTGCTTTGCAAGGATTAATTAGGAATGTTTGTCTCAGGCCACAGACATAATTTCATCAATATCCAAGATTTAGTGGGAAGCTTGGGACTGGGGAGGGGGGTTGCCTCTTAGTCTTGGATCAGTCACAGCACTGCTGTGATTTCCCATAACTTTGTCTCTTCTGTTCTTTGAAGAATCAGTCTTCCCTTTTCATAACACTTCTTGAATATCTTTTCAGAGTCAGGTTTTTCTGTCTAAATATTAAAAACATCCACAAGTTAAGAATCAGCTTTTGTCACGGAAAAAAAAAAAGTATATATACACAGAGAGAGAGCTAGGTTTGTTTTTTGCTGGCACTCTTTGCTTGGAGAGAGATTGAAACACTCTTTAAATCTTTTCCAGCTGTCCTCCAGATATTCAGCATCTAGACTTTGGAGTTTTTAACTGCTCTGCTCTCCCCTCCCTGGCATTTTCCTGCCCTTTGTGGGTGAGTAACCACCTAGACCTGCATCCCTTTGTGCTCCCCTCCCCGAGTTCTGCTGCAGCCAAGGGTTACGGGCATCAGCCTTGGCACCACAAGCTGACAGGAGCCAGGCTCTCTCAGAGTTCCAGTGACTCTCATACCACTTTGGTGGCCTTTGTAGCAAATTAGCATAGCTAAAGCATTAGGTGGCAAGGGACAGGGCGATGGTAACTGGAGCAAAACGTGATTAAATAGATGGGCTATGGGGAATGGGCAGATTTGATTTTGTTCTAATTATCTTTAAAGACATATTCCAGTTTTGTGTTAGCTTCTTTCTATATTTCCATTTTTCGTTGTTTTTACATATTTAGAAACCCTACTGGAAAGGGATATCTAGTATTTTAATATTTAAAGAATGAACGAGATGGAAAAGGTCTCTGTTTCAAGAATCTCAGTTTTTCCATAGTGATTTTTCCTTTTCATTTCTTTCCCTCTCTGGAGGAGGTCTTAGGAAAATGTATGGTTTACTTAAGGACCTGTCAGCGTTAAGTTAATGGTTGGACTCAATGATCTTGAAGGTCTTTTCCAACTGGGGTTATTCTGTGAGGTTTTGTCATCTTTACAGACAAGGCAAAAGGGTGCATAGACCTTACATGGGAGACTTTCAACACTGTTCTCCTAAAGAGGAATATTTTTAAATTTGGTATTTAAGCACTTAATAAAAGCTCTGTTATGGAAAGCTGAGGACCACTGGATTAGGGCTTTCTTGGCCAGTTTGGTCTGTGGGCTGCGTGGTGACCTGTGCCAGGTTTGTCTGCACAGGTAACTGGTACTGCAGGTCCACAGCTGTTTCCAGACGTGAGCACCCAAATGGGCTCTTTTAGAGGTAAAAACATCAGCTCAAATTTTTTTAACTGTTTGTCATTATTACGCATATGGAAAATCATCTATTAAAGGCATTTTTAACTTTCTGGGTAGAGTTCCTTTATCTGTATTTTACAGTACAGTGAAAAGTAATTAGTTCATTCTAAGATGTATAACATATGGGTATTTTTTATGTATTTATGGCACATTTTAGGGGATGTGAAAACACTGCAATTATTTTTAAAATAATGCAATAGAAATGCAGGGTTGGTTCATAGATTTATGGCCGGATTATATGTTCTACAGCCAACTGCCAAACATGGAGTAGATAAAATCTGTTTCTTTTTATCCAGTCTACCTCTTCTATCCCATCTCTGTTTTATATTGTCACATAACTCCAAATATATATTCTGATTTTAACTTATTTATAAAGTGGAAATTTTGTGAAATGTATTAACCCTCAGAAAATAGTTCACAGTATTTAATTAGTGAAGAAAAACATACTGCACATGAAATGTCAGTGGAAATTAGAGTAATAATCTAGTTTTCAAAACACTCAATTGCAGTTGATATTTTACCATACATTCCTCTGTAAAAATTACAGGTGGACCCAGCTCAATTATTGGCTTGAACCTCTAATACTTTGAAGAAACTCAGCTTTGTATAGAGACACCAGTCTGTAGAAGGAGAGTAATAGCTACTCTGTGGGTAGTGAGTTCACTGATGGTACCAAACTGGGAGGGGTGGTGACACTCCAGAGGGCTGTGCTGCCATCCAGTGTGACCTGGACAGCCTGGAGAGCTGGGCAGAGAGGAACCTAATGAGGTTCAACAAGGGCAAGTGTAGGGTCCTGCACCTGGGGAGAAAGAACCCCATGCACCAATTAGGTGCATAGGGGTGGACCTGCTAGAAAGCAGTTCCAAGGAGAAGGATCTGGGAGTCCTGGTAGACAGGAAATGATCCATGAGCCAGCAATGTGCCCTTGCTGCTAAGAGGGCCCATGGAATCCTGGGGTGCATAAGGAAGAGTGTGGCCGGTAGGTCGAGAGAGGCCATTCTCCCCCTCTGCTCTGCCTTAGTGAGGCCACATCTGGAGAACTGGGACCAGTTCTGGGCTCCCCTGTTCAAGAGAGATAGGGAACCACTGGAGAGAGTCCAGGGGAGGGCAGTAAAGATGATTAGAGTGTCTCCCTGATGAGGAAAGGCTGAGAGAGCTGGGACTGTTCAGCCTGGAGAAGAGAAGGCTGAGGGGAGACCTTATTAACGCCTACAAGTACCTAAGGGTGGGTGCAGGGAGGATGGAGCCAGACTCTGCTCAGTAGATCCCAGTGACAGGGCAAGGGACACAAGCTGGGACATGGGAAATTCCACTGAAATATGAGGAAAAGAATCTTTACTATGAGAGTGACAGAGCACTGGGACAGGCTGCCCAGGGGGGTTGTGGAGTCTCCTTCTCTGGAGACATTCAAGACCCACCTGGACACAGTCCTGGGTAATGTGCTCTAGGGGATCCTGCTTTAGGAGGGGGGATGGACTAGATAATCTCTAGAGGTCCCTTCCAACTCTGACAATTCTGTGGGTAATATTTAATCTTTTTAGGACTAGGAGCTAACTCTGACACAAGGCTTTCTCTAGTCGTAGTACCTCCCATATTTCAAAGCCTTCGTTGAGTAACAAGGTATATTTCATTAGCTCTTCACACATGAAAATCTCTTTGTTATCATAATCTCATGAGGTGTTTCTGCTGTAATTACTAAGCTATAGACTCTCATCTACATTTTAGGAATTGACTAGGTCGTGTAATTTTTGAAAAATCAAACCATCATTGCTCATTAACAGGCCAGTATGAATCTAAGCCTCTAAGATTTATTTTCCCCTACTTTGAAGGAGAGTAACTTTGCTGACATATTAATGTTCTAACTGTGAATAAAATATCCCATTTTGTTTGAAGGATAGTTCCCTTGATCCATTAAATAAATACTACACATGGGGCTAAAAAAGACATTGGATTGATATGCAAGAACCACATCACGGAGTGCAGATTTATGGTGTAAAGGAGTGAAGGGAAGTGATATGACTGTGAAAAGATAAATGAAATTACACTTATGGGCCCTAAATCCTCCAGTATTGAAAAACATGGGCTATTTGTGTTTAGAACACACAGTGTTTAGTACAAATGGACTTCCATCAATAAATCAACAGTTTCTGAGGTTGACACCAAAATGTACCATTCCTGCCAAGTGACAGACTGAGAAACCGGTTGTATTCTAGTTAGATTTGAAAACTGTGAACTTTACCACGTTGCTTAGTGTCTTGCATCTATCATGATTGCCTCAGTTAGTGTGGATTTCTCATCAGTCTGGTAACCCTGTATTTGAAGTGATGATTTTTGCTTGCTCCTAAATCCAACGGGATAGACAGGTTGCCCAGGGAAGTTGTGGAAGCCCCATGACTGGAAGTGTTCAAGGGCAGGTTAGATGGAGCTCTGAGCAACCTAATCTAGTGGGAGGTGTCCCTGCCCATGCAGGGGGGTTGGGATTAGATGGTCTTTAATGTCTCTTCCAACCCAAACCATCCTATGGTGACTCTATGATCTCGGAGGACTTCATTTGCCAGAGTTTGAAATGCATCTTGGGTGAGCCGCTTGACACAGTCCTAATTTAACAGGCTCTGGGGCTTATATGCTGATGATTTCTGCTAGTAAAGTGTTATAATTGGATTATTGAAGTATTAGGTAAATTCAGTCGGATTTACTGTTTGAAGTGGAAACACAAAAAATGCAGGCGTGCTGTTACTGCTTCGTCATATTAACAACACACTCCAGTGTTGCCGCAACAACAGTTTTACTTTCAGCTATTTAGCCTTTCCAATGTGTAAATTTATATTATTTCATATAAATGGATGGCTGGACCTGTGACCTCTGCAGACTTTTTCAAGAACACAGACTTCCTTACTTTAAAATACCACGGCGTTTTGTGATGTGTTTCTTCTTAAAGCAGAAACACTCTGTAGCTAATCTTATAATCTTAGAGCAGTTGGCAACAACACGGTAGAATTTTATTTTTTAAATATGTAAAGAGTTTAAAGATCCTTATGATTACAATTCCTAGTTGTCCAGGTAAAAGGATAAAAGCAAACACTTTCCTTTTAGTGTCATTAACTGACTTTACATATGTAATGGATGCAAACGAGCTTGCCTGTCTCTCATTCTCTATTCAAACCCTCATTTCCAAATAAGCCACCTGTGGCACAGAGAGGTATTTGGCCAAGTCCACACAGCAAGTGACAACCAATGTCTAGGCTGTGTTTTGAATAGTATATTTAGCATGTAACATTTTAAAATGACCAAAGTTTACTGGGACTTGAGGGGGGTTTTTTTAGGCAGTTTTAAGAAATTTACCTCAGAGCACGGCCTAGGTTAATTATGTTAAGGTTTGGTTTGTTTTTAAATATAAATCTGTTTTTATCTCGTCTGTGAAGTTCAGGTTTGAACGAATGAAGCATCATTGCATCACCTTTAGTATTTTGTATTCTCAGTCCTGTGCTTAAGTCTGTGTAGCTTGTTCTTTTCTTTATGCTAATATTAAAGTGCCCTCATTCATAAATCTATATCAAACAGCTAGGAACAATCTCAGTGTTCCCCAAGTAGATCATCAGAGCGTTGTGTATTAGAGATGCATTGAAACAGCAGTTGCAAATACTCCAAAAAACCTAAAGGCAATTAAGATCCAGGTGGAAACTACTCCAGTCATTTTTATTTTTCTTTTATAAAACAAAGCGTGGGGCAAAACATCCCATGTGTTCAAAATCCTGATAATGATTTATTACATCAAGGGCTGCAACCCATGTTTCCCAGGTGACCTCAAGCGAATGTAACCTGATTGTTAAACAAGCTCCCTCACCTAATAAACCTGCTTTATTTGATGTAGGAAAACTCAGTAGGAAGGTGTTAGGAGGTCTGGCTCAGGAGTCAGATTCTTTCATGGAGACTCTGGGGCTGGAGGTTGCAGCTCAGGTGTTGCCCTTTCTCAGGAGCTGCCCCACACTTCAGGACCCTGACGATAAGGGACCAAAGGGTGAGGGCTTTTCTGAGATTTGATCTGCTAAACCTGCTACATAGCTCAGAGCATATCATTGCCTGCTGTGGAACTCTCACCAAGATTTAGGTGTTTTGTTAGCTGAGGTTTGTTGTCCACAGCCAGTGACACCAGTGAAGACAGGGTGGGTGGTGCATGGAGGCAGAAGAACCAACACATGGATTTTACTGTCTGGAGTGGCTTAAAAAATTGATATAAAAATGTGTACTGATTTTATTGAGAAGTCATTCTCCAGTCTCTGCCTCTTCTGCCTGCAGTAAGTTTCCAGAGGTGAAGAGGTTGCTTTTGGTGTGATGGTAATCAACATCTAAACCAGTTCAGAAATACATTTTCAGCTGTTGAATTTGTGTAGGTAATACTTTCATTTATCAAACATTGACAAAGTAATGTCCACGCTAATGAATGTGGACACTGATCCTTATGATTTGCTTGGTTTGGGGTTATTTGCATTGTTACTTCTCCACCTGGCAGACATTTCACAGAGCAGAAGCAGCTCATGATCATGTCCAGTCCCCTTGGCACTCTTCATACAAAGTTCTAAACAGGAACATTGTGGTGGCTGTTCATGTTCAGTTCCACCCCCCCCGAGTAAAAGGTAATATTAAGGATCACTTGTGGGAGGTTCCTTATCAAAGGTGAGGTTATGGGCAGTTGATGTTGGGCTGTGGCTTTCCCAACAGCACAGAAATTGAAGGTCCTGAAATGTTGAGTTTGTAGGAAATTCTCAGCTTTCCCCTCTTAATTCCTGGTTTCTGAATATGCACTTTTGGGAAGAGTGACATCGCTTCATATAGATAGACATATAAAAACACTGTCTATATTTCTATACTATAGACACATATTTAAAGCAGAGGATTTCTTTCTTTCCCTGACTTTCTTAGCCAACACTGCATGATGGGTCACGTGGATGAACCAAGGCTTCTTTGAGGTCAGTAGCCACAGGGAGGAAATCTCTGGAAATACAAAATTCTATTGTTTATTCCTTCCTGTCACTTGCTATTCAGAAACTGTTTTGTTTCTGTTTCACTTTTTGCTACTGTGTAGTCACATTATTAAAATGCTAAAAGTCTGAGGGGGAAGGCTTGATCCATGGCTTGGTAGATGAATGAAGAGGACCCAAAACCAGCTGAATAAAAACAGCACTTGCTGAGCTTTGGTGACTGTTTTGTGAGGTGAACTGAGTCTTGCTCCTGTCAATCATCAGCTAAAGCCATGAGACAACTGGAGGACCAGCTGAACAGGGTTTTACTTTGGACCATCATTTGAAATTTGGTTGCACAGCTTCTGTACAACCCTGGGTTCTGAGTCCCCACTATGAGACACAGCCTGTAAAGACGTGGCAATCTACATCCTAGGACCAAAGATGCAGCAGCTGGAGGTGCCATCATCTGTGTGCCACTGTTAACCCCATCCATGGCCTGAGTTTGGTTCCTGGCTCTGGTATTTTGAGGCTGTCAATGGCTTGATCAAAGCTGAGGTGTCCTCATCACTCTGCAAGGATTGGGTGCAGAGCTGAAGACAAAAATCATGAGCATGCAGCAGCAGAGATCCTTTTACTGCACCTTGTGGGGTGCTCCTGACCTTTTGCAAGAATTTCACTGCCTTGGGAACAGCTTTTCAGTGTAACGGAGGCTGACTGCTTCGGTTGGTTAAAAAAATCTATCCTCATTAAACTGTTCTTTGGAAAAAAATTTACTTCTGCCAATTTCTTGTTTCTAATAATTTCACATTGCAGTTAATTGTTTAAAAAGATACACACACACTGACAAAGTCTGGTCCACGTTATGGACTAATGGTCTGCATAAGTTATTTCTAAAGTCTTTTTTTATTATTATTATTATTATTATTTTCACATTAAGTATATACTAAAAAAAGCCTTGTTCTTTTTAATGCAAAGCATTTAAAAATCCCAAACAAACAGTCTTTGGAGAAAACTTTCAATGCCTTATTTTAGCCTAGGGTTGGTTTTCACAGCTAAGTTACAACTGCAGCACTGGCTTCAGATGGAAATGCTGGCAAAATTTTAGCTCCAGCAAAGTTAGTGAGAATCACTGTAATATCATAACTATAGGGGGGCACACAAAATTAGAATGAAACTAAAAATATTCTACAAAGCATCTTAAGTGTATTTTAAGGTTGACTGTAATTGTTGCAGTATTAAAAACCTGAAGCATTCTCAGAAATTATAAAGCAGAGAAACAAATGAAAGTAAAATGTTTTTAGACAATTTCTCTACACCTGTTTACTTCATTTGAATAAATCCAACACCAGATGTGAGAGCTCGAAAATCAGGAATTAGGAAGAATGCAGATATCACTCAAATTGGCTATTAAAAGATTAGAGGCTTTTAAAAAATTGATAGAACATTAGAATCAGACAAAATACATCCATGAGAGCCAAAGGAAGTAAGAAGGGAAATTGGACACTTTATTAGAAATTTCAGATCCTTGAAGGCTGGAAAAATCTAATAGAAAAGCATTATTTAAAAATGGTCCAGGGACATATGGGGGAAGAACATATCTCTGGCATAAACTGTGGAGAGTGTCCTAGATAATATTTTAAGGAAGCAAATGAAAAGTACAGTGGGACAAGAACTGCCTGATTGGAGAAAGCAAATTTCATTTTGGGGGGGAGAGGAGGGAAGTTCTTGTGTCTGACAGATATACTGGCATCCTTTATCATTATTATTTCTGCCAGGATTGAGAAGGCGATGCAAGAGACATCCTATACTTATATTTTCAGACATCCTTTGACAGGGTTTCCTAGAAGAGGTTAATGCTAAGATGTGGAGCCACGGAATAAGTGGAAAGTTGGCTTTAATGGATTTAAAATTGGCTAAAAAATACAAAAGAAAGTGTAGCACACCAGCAATCAGTGGACTCTGTTCTAGCCAGGGGGGTTAGTGGCGAGATCTATTAAACATTATCCGAGGTCCACAGATGTTTATGATACAAATTACAGGGTACTGCATATTACTGAAAGCAAGTTTTCAAATTTGGCTGATCACATTAAATTGCAGGGAAATATAAAGGGATGAGAAACAATGACATAAAAACACTATAAAAATTGTATCCTTTTACTATCAATGTTAAAAAATTACACGACAGAGTCGTCTATGCAAGGAAAAATTGGCCATTTTTATGGTCCAAATGCTACACCAAGGGAGAGTTAACAGAGCTCAAATTTTGGACTGAATCTTTTCAAGACATGAGATTACTCTGTCGTTGATAGCCCAGAAAATTTTAAGTGAGAATAAAACTTTCTAGTCCAACTGAAACAAACTATGTAGCAGGTTTAGTCTAATGATTAGGGGAATTTGTGAAATTTGGCTGAAAGGAAAAGGAGGACAGTCTGTGGACTTACTGCAGTTTATTTACTCATGAGCTCATTAATCTGTGATAGAGCTAGACAAATAACTAATTTGTTTCAGGTAAGGATACAAAATTAGCAGAAAACTGCAAAGGGTCAAGGTAAACAAGAATTGATGGGGACTTTTTTGGCACAAAAGGAAAAAATATTAAGAATTAATAATAACTTTATGTTTTTAAAACCTAAGTTCACCTGATATAGTTGACCACGGTGAACTGTCTTGATTAGTTTTGAATTATTTAACATTTTAATTTTCTCAGAATCCATTTCTTTTCAAATTTCACTTAAAAACTAAAAACACAGAAGTTCAGCTTTGGAAGTGTCAAAATGAAACACGTCATTTCTGAAACACATTTAATTTCAAACAAATATTGGGAAAAAACTCATTCTTGTGGTCTTTTTATCAGATGAGATCTGAATTTGTGATTAGATTAGTTCCCAGAATTTTTGTGTGTGTGCATTTGAAATGTACTCGTAATTAGATTAAAACTTCACCCACACTACTCTTTGTGGGGGGGATCAAACCCAACCAAACATCTGTCATTTAGCTGATAGGCAAATATAAAGTAACCTGTTTGCAAGTTTGAATTCAGAATTGTTTTCCAGCCAGTGGTCTGAGGTAAATTACACCCTTTCCCTGGTCCTAATACACCAATTGAAGCCTTTCAGAGCTGTCAGGTGCCCTCACGCAGGGTGGACCCATCAAATATTAATTCAGTCTGCGCCTGATTCTATATCGTCGGTCTCTGGTTTATTCTAAGGAGATTTAAACCACATGCAAATTTTGGACAATCTTTGCTTTTGCTCATACCTATGTGTGAGAGAAGCTGTAACAAAAGAGGAGGTGGATCTGAAAGGAAAAGGCCTGATTTATCAGAACATCAGGACAGCATTAACTCTTATTATTGATAACCCAAAGATGGGAGGATTGAAAAAACACAGTAGCGGTTTCTATCTTTTTTTTTTTTTTTCCCAAGCCTTTTTTTTCCTTTCTTTTTTTTTTTTTTTTTTTTTTTTTTTTTTTTTTTAATGGGCTTATCCTGCCAAATGTTCCTCTGAAAATGATAACAAAAGTTCCATTCCTGGAACGAATTGTTTCTACAAACCATGATCCCAGAAATACAAACATGGATAAATGGTCCTATTTTAACTTTCAATGCGGTATAACTTACTGAAAACAATCTGACAGTCTGCCAGCTTGCCTTCAACAATGGCACAGTACCAAAACTAAGACATACAGTGGAGAAAAGCATCACGTTTTAGAAATAATTTCTCAACTGAAAAGGTGGGGGAAAAAATCTACAACAAACAATGCAGCAGGAAGAGGAGGCAGGATAAGAAGCGAGTGAGATACTCTGTGTGTGTGTGTTTTCAAGTTTCTTGGCCCCTGGAGAGGAGAAAAAACGGGCACAGTGCTGGCTGGTGGCAAAAGCCAGAAGTTGAAGTTGTGTCTCCTACATGGTGGCCACGAGGACTCACTGGAAACCATAGTTAAGACAGATATGTAGCTACAACGAAGACTTTAAGCCAATACCAAACCAGCTTGTACATGTGAGCCTGGGGTTGAGCTTTAACCATATGTAAACTTTACCAAATATTTACATCATGACTTGGAAGTGTGCTAGGAGATCGTCTTGGGTCAAGGGGGCTTCAGAAAACAGACAGATCTCAATCTGTCTCCAGCTGCAAGGGGCAGCAACAGCAGTCAGACCCCAGCACGCTCAGTTTTATTGAATTTCTGCAAGAAATATTCTCCTCCCGCTTTTGGGGCAACAGAATTTTTCTGAAATATTCACTCCTGGCACGAGAAGGTCTTTCTCTCTGAATTCCTTCCTCTCTCCCCAAATTCCAGCTCAATCTGAGACACTGTTCTGTTAAAATTTAAATTTAAATGAAGATCAATACATTTTTATGAAATCCTGGGGTGTTGACAAACTATATGTTTCTCTGAAAAAAAAAAATATTTGAGAAAATTTCTGACTTGATTGAATCATAGTGAGAAATAGATAAAGCTGCAGCTTATACACTGTAAGTGCATTTCACCCTCTTGCTATTCAGAATGTAAAAGGAGAAAAAAAAAAAAAAAGGCATCCATAATCTATTTGTACTTTCCATAAACTCTCTTCAGGAATACAACCCCCACACCACAGTTCAAGTATACAAATAATAATATTAGTCAGAATATTCACTCCCAAAGCAATTTTAATACCATTCAAAATATAATCCTTCTATGCAATATACCTCATTTAACAACCATTACTGCCTTTTCCATCTCAAATCCAGTGTACCTAGTAATGATTTATTTTTATCCATTGTTTGAACTGATTTCATGTCACCAACAGACCTGTACTAATCATGTGGAGTGCAATATGCAAAGTGTGCACGCCAGATATTTTTTAGCTTTAGGCGCTGCACAATTTACAACAGAAAGAACCAAAAATTATAAATGTTCTCTTCACTTGCAAGATAATAAGGTAGAGTTAAAGAAAGAAAAAAAAAAAAAAAGAAAAAAGAAAAAAAACAAACCCAACACACCAAAAAAACAACGATCAACCCCTTGACTAATTTTGCATTTGAAAGAGTTCATTTCTTGCATCTAAACTCAACCAGCCCCTTCATTATACCGCAGTAGGCTGATTACAGGCAACACTACACAAAATCTACACATCTTGTTTGGCAATGCATCAAACTAAGGCAACCCAATGTTAATTGTTATCCCTTCCTGGGAGCCTGATCTTTCCAGGCACCCTCAGCCCCCACTGGGCCAAATCATAAGATCCATGTTCTGCCCGTAGCAAGGGGAACTCCCATCCTCTCCAGCGCATGATTTGCTTGAGCAGAGACTGCAGGAATTAGCCCCTCGGCGTTCCATAGCTGTGTGTAAACAGACAAAGAGTCAAAAATTTGCAAATGAGTTATTCATTATGAAATATTCACACAGCTTGGCTGAGTGGGCCTCGTGGTGGAGATGTTCTCAGCTCTTTATAAATAGGGACAGCGCCGGGCAGTGTACGTGCAACTTCCTGGCAGAGCTGCGCGAGCGGCGCAGAGAACAGATGACTGAACTCCCAAGTCCTGTTCCTCCGTGATAATTTCTCATCTAAACTCCTAATTACACAGCACTTCACATTCTGAGATATATAAATACATTTATTTTCAGATGTACACTGTGCTAATGGTATGCATGGGAGAACGGGAGCGTTCTCTGGCATGACTGCTCAAAATCAAAAGCGAAAATCATCTCTCCAAACTCTGTTTCAGAGAAGTGAGACGCCCCAAACTGCTTAGAAAAGTTGAGGTACTTTGCAAGATCCATGTGCCTGCCACATCAAAAGGCAGCTCTCAGTGTTTTTCTTGGTCCTATGTTGCTGCTGGGTAATTAGACATGGACTATGGTGCAGGGCAGTGGGAGCCCATATGTGGAGTAAAACCTCCAACTTGAAAACTATAAAGGTCTCAGAAATGTTCACTCTGGATCAGGACTTGGCCAATCCTGTGGAAATCCCCTCGTACTTGGCACTGGTGAGGCTGCACCTCAAGTACTATCTTCAGTTTTGGGCCCTCCACTACAAGAAAGACATCAAGGGACTGGAGTGTGTCCGGAGAAGGGCAAAGGAGCTGGGGAAGGGTCTGGAGCACAAGTCTAATGAGAACCAGCTGAGGGAACTGGGAGTGTTCAGCCTGGAGAAAAGGAGGCTGAGGGGAGACCTTCTTGCTCTCTGCAGCTTCCTAAAAGGAGGCTGGAGTGAGGGGAGGTGTCGGTCTCTTCTCTCAAGGAACAAGTGATAGGGCCAGAGGAAATGGCCTCAAGTTGTGACAAGAGAGGTTTAGATTGGATATTAGGAGAAACTGCTTTACTGAAAGGGTTACTATACACTGTCACAGGATGCCCACAGAGGTGGTTGAATCACCATCCCTGGAGGTGTTTAAAAGCCGTGTAGATGTGGTGTTGAGGGACATGGTTTAAGCACCAGACTTGGTAGAGTTGGGTTAATGGGTGGGCTCAATGATCTTAAAGGACTATTCCAACCAGAAAGATTCTGTGATCCTGTTATTTGACAGCAGTGGGCACAGGTTAGAGGTGTCCATTGAGTCCATCTTCTGGTTTATTCAGAAGAAATCCAGTTTGTTTATTTGGAGCCTTGATCCTATTAACGCATATCAAGGAGCAACCAGAGAGGACAACTGGGGATCTGAATTAACTCATTAATGTAGAGGTACCTATGCTACCCCAAGGATACATATTCCTGTTAAAAGGCACTAATTAATGAGGAAAGGTCTATGTAAATATATTTTTCTCAACCATTGGTTAATAAATCATCCTAGAAGAATTGTAGGTGTGTCAGCTACAGTTTAGTCATACTTTGTACGTGCATTTCTACAGCCTCAATGGTTACATTGCGACGAGAAAGCTGAATGCTTTGCATAACATTGAAAAGGCCTTGGTTTCATTGCTAAATCCCCAAACTTTTTCCAGGTACTGTGATGGGTGCCATCTGTATGAGGAGCTGGTGTCTTTTCCCTTCAGAGATTGATAGGTACTACCATATGGCAGATAGGATGCTCAACTTTGCAATGCTGAAGGCTTTTTTGGCAACTTTCCAGGAGCTTGAGGGCCACACCTAATTTGCATAGACATTTACATACAATTTTTATTTCAAATA
This sequence comes from Hemiprocne comata, assembly GCA_020745705.1. Lineage (NCBI taxonomy): Eukaryota > Metazoa > Chordata > Aves > Apodiformes > Apodidae > Hemiprocne > Hemiprocne comata. Next base: position 3,361,803 of record CM036591.1, read on the forward strand.
AATGCCCACAGTTAGGATGGTTCACTGAACTTGTGTTGCTATCTCTTTGATAGATGTACAGGCATTATTTGTTGTTGTTTGAGCTCCTCAGCAATAAAAAAGGCTGTAGCTGAGTTCACCCTGCAATTATTATTATTTATTGACACTATTGCTGTGCTCAGGGGAGGCAAGCACCATCCCTAGCTTGAAGAGCTTCTCTAATTAGTCAAAGAAAGTTCAGTGACATACTTTATATCTGGTGATTGGAAAATGTTTCCGTTTCAAAATTTCATGGTTCTGGGTCTGTTTCTTCAGAAACTTCATCTTCTGCATCTTTGCAAACAGCTGAAGAAATATCTACAAACACAAACAGGTACCCACTCTATCTGGGGATTGGCCACCTCTGACCTCAGCCTAAAAGGATTGCTTCACAGGTCAAGAGGTTTTCCATTTGCCCAGCTGTTGTGACTTAGTCATCATTTTTACCATGTTACCATTTAACTAATCTTTCCACTGAAGCCTACAAAAGACTCATGGGTCTCTTGCAGTGGTTTCTCTTTCAACCTGAGCTGCTGAAAACCACAGAGGAATTGCTGCTGCTACCTTCCAATTTTTTGGTGCTTGTTCTGAGAGGTAATGATAGTCATGGGTTTGCTCAACATAACTTGGGTTGGGGGGGGCAGGTTTCCAGTAGTTCCCTTCTAGTGGGAGAATACTTAGCAATAATAAGATGCTAAAATTAACATCACCTAGAGGGTGAGAACCAATATCTGTAAGTAGAAGAAGATCAATGCAAGGAACTGCTGAGAGAGATCCTGGTCCTTCAGCTTACCATTGCCAAAGATGCAACTATCCCTTCAAGGGCCTCCATCTCTCAAACTCAGAGTTTATTTGTCTTATATTGTACCACAGAAAGTCATCAGCAAATGGCTGTATTGATCCCTCTTTATGTTTGGATGTACAGTCTCATTGCAAGTAAGATTTTCTTTAAGTCTAAGATAATGCTAAAGGACCTGATTTTGCTTCTCCTCATGTGTGTATTTTGTGAGTTGCAAACTTGCAGCAGTTCCTGAGACTTTGTCTTGGAAGGACCTTGTTATTGGAATGGATCTGTTATTTACTGGGGGGCAGGGAAAACCACAACCCAGAACAAAAATCCAAAGAAGACCCTGGGGGTGAGAGTCTAATACCTTTGTTAGTAGTCCCTCAGGAAATATACAAAAATTGAGATATTTGGAAGTGAAATTAAAAATGTAGAGATGTTATATACTGCTGAAGGAAATCTGTATGACTTAAAAACAAAAAAAAAAAAAGCTGATGTGAGTTATCAGTGGTTCCAGGACACAGTGATCCCAAAACAGATGGTAAAGATGGTGTTTTGTTAAGATACAGATAAAAATAATTGAGAGTATGGAAGGAATGTTGGAGTAATTTGGGAGCTGGACCATTCTGGGGATCTGATCAGAGGCCAGGCTCAGATTTATAGGCACAATCAAATCCTTTGAGGGAAACTGAATTTTAAATGTGTTATCAAGAAAATTGGTGTGCTTAGAAATGGCCGGAGGAGAAGCTGAGGACAGGAGTAGCAAGAGATGTCTGTGTTTTGGACATCCCTCTAATTCTTTGGTATGAATAGCAATATGATTGATGCAGCAATAACTGCAGTGCTGGGGGGATTTGATACCCAGAAGGAATCAATTAACTGGATTTTGGCTATTGGAGCTTTATGACCTTTGCCTAGATCATAATGTTGACACGTAGGAGCAAATGGAAGAATGAGTCTTTTCTGATTGTAATTGACTGGAGATATTGAAAACAAGGTGGATACCCAAATTTGCAGATAATGTGTTGATCCTAGAAGATAGCTGGAGAACAGTGAGCCTTGTCCAGACCTCAGGTTATCAGGTGGTAGGGGAGAAAAAGCTTATTTAGGAGCAGCTCCTGGCTTCTTCACACTCTTTAGTGGGCGATTTATGTCCATCTAACATCTTCGTTATTGACTTATGGGTGAATGATGCTGTGGTTTGCTGCAGAGTGACACTAAGCCAGGATTTATTGGGAAAGTTCATCTTATTATCCAGTTGTGGTCTTATCCAACCTCCTTGCAAGGAGGTATAAAGGGGAGCTGTTGTCACCACTTCATGAATCACCACTGAAATCATGGCCTTTGCCATTCCTAACCTGTGAACTGAGGAGACAAGAGAGTCTTCGTGGGCTTTCCTGGGGTAGGGGTCTTAAATGGAAAAAAAATCAGATGTATTAGGTATGTTCTGGTGATGGGCCAATAAGTGATTGGGTTAATTGAGTGGGGCAGTTGCCACTTAACAGGGTGGAGTTAAGTAAGCTACAGCCTGCTGTGGCCAGTGGCTGCGGTAGGAGGATAGTTCAGGAATAAATAGTTCTGCTTTACAGGCAATAGTAGTTGGAGGCATGGGGAGAAGTCATAGCCTCCAGGTAGGGGAAAGAAAGAGATTTTGAATGTGGGCTGAACAGGGTAGTGATTGGTAAAAAAAAAAGTTCATGCTGAATGCTTTTTATCTGCTAACTCGTTATTGAACTCAAATAGGCTACTGGTAAGATCAGAGTAATAACAGCTGGATTACTCAAAGGTTTGAATCCCTTTTGTACACCTTCCAGTGTGATGAGTATCTCCAGTTTTATATAGGGAAAAATATAACTTGAAACAGTCTCATTTCCTTTTCTGTACAATCATGGCAGGCAGATGATTTTGCTTTTTGATTGTTTTTCTCTTCCTAGTCAGGATTGTGTTGTCAGGTAGCCTTTCCCTTTTCTAAGGCTAACTCTAAATTAGATGAAGACAGCTGTGGCCTTCACTTAGCTCTTTTTCAGCTGGTCCCTGTATGTTCTGTCTTCCTGCTCCTCTGCTGGTGAATATTCCTAGTTCTTATACCTCTTTATAGATCTTTATACAGGAGGAGCTCCATAGAAGAGGAATGAAGAATGACAGGTTTCATGGAAAATTGTTTGGGGATGCCCGGGGATGGAGCGTTTGCTTAGTGTTAATCCAACATTCTCCACTTTTAAATTCAGCTTATTAGAGATACAGTCAGAAAGGCCTCTGTAGAAGGAACTCTCTCAAAGTATGGATTCATTTTAGCCAATGTTATCTTGTAATTTTAATCTTTGATAATTCGAGAATTTTTGTTGAGATTCATGTATTCATGTATTTGTGGTTGTTTGGTTATTTTACCATTTAGCTCACCATGCAAACTTTCAGTAAATAATTCCAGGGAAAAAAAAATGTTGGTTTTAACATGGTCTTGCTTGAATTTTCTAGTAAGTCACTTGGAGTGTTCTATTTAGTATTGTTATGTGTTGTACAATCCTCCTAACTCCACTGAAAATTCTTAAATATTTAAGTCTGCCTCTGAAAGTTGGCAGAAAATTTTAAATTAGACTGATTAGATTGTTACCCCCTTTCTCTCAAAATTCCCTGGTACTTCAGGCTGCTCCACATTAATTTAAACTTCATGTTCTTTCTTGGCACTTCTTAACATAAATACTTCAGTAAGATGCTGTGAAAGCATTTTGTATTCAACAACCATCTCTTCTAGGTGGAACAAAATTCCGTGGGATATTGATGGAGTTTTATCCTTGCTTTCTTTTGTGAGAATGGGCAGCAGGGTTGGTTTGATTCCTTTCAAATTGTTTCCACCGTGTGCTTTGATAAGAGCTAAGAAAAGGAGCGGAGAAATAATTTCCCTTACTTTTCCTGAGGAAACTGCTACTGTCTTTGCAAAGAATCCCAATCCCAGTGTTTATTACATTAATTCAGTTGGAACAATCATGCCACCTGCAGTCACGACTCTGTGTGCTGTAGGTTGCTGAATACAATCTTCTTTTTCACACCAAATATGGCTTCCCAAAGAGCTACAGGGTCACCAGGAGACATGCCTCCACCCCCAAAATGCTTTGAAGCTGGGGCAAGTGTTGTGTAAGCAGATGCAAATTAGTAAAGTGATCCATGGTGTAGAGAGCTGTATTCCATTTTTGCGTGTTGGTGTTTTCCAAAGTGCTTTTTCATCAGTTGGGAAGGAGAACTTGTACTTCCACGTTTTTGTCTTAGAGGACAAAAATGCTCCGAGAAAAGTTCAGGTAGCACCATGTCTCAGCCTGGTAAATAGGCATGGAAAAGAACACTGAAACTAAAACTCCAAGGTGTAGGGCTTCATCTAAACACTGCTTCTCATTTAAGCCAAATTCCTGGAATCCACATTGCACAGACAGAGCAAAAGTACAAAACAATTACAGAAGAACCAATAAAATAAAAAGCCCTTTTGAGCAATGACAGCATTCAGTAATTGTGTCAATGCTGCTTTAAAAGTTTCAGTTTCTACAGCATCTCCAGTCCCAAAGTGTCTCATCTGCTTTCTAATTTTCCACAAGATGCTTTTAATATTTTGAGATTGATATTGAACCACAGGGGTCTAAAAGGTTTCAAAAGATCTTGCATATGCATTTGGAACCAAACGATCAATTAGATTAATAAAGGGGAATTGTAATTTATATATGAAGCCTGTGAACTCTTGCAGAGAGGTATGGAATAAGAAACCAGCCAGTACTCACAGCCTGGGGAGAGCCAGGATTTAAGGTGAGGAAACAAACACACTCAGCAGGAAAAAAAAAGGTGCAGTCAGCACCAGGTTTGTAACATTAATCTGATGCTTCCTGTTACAAACATGGGAGAAATTGGAAGAACTGATGAATTTAATACAGCACCTGTCAAGGTAATTATCGTCTGAAACCAGTTGTACCTTGGGAATGGGTCTATTGCAAAAACAAAGGAAAAGCTTGTAAATGGGAAATTGTTATTAATTTCCATGAGCCGTCCTGTTCTGGTTGAAATGTTGCCTTCAGGCTCTTCCTTGCAGTTATAATGGCATCTTTTTTTTGTTTTTTTGCTGTTTCCTTCCTGAAGGATCGTTGGATTGTCAGTTATATGTTTTCTTAACAGAGAGTCGTCAACCTTTGCTTAATCATCATCTTCCTCCAGCGTGGGGCTGTTGGCAGAGCTCCCTTCCTGCTCTGGGGCTCCCTGGGGCTCCCCAACACCCTGGGTCTCTGCAGGGTGCCCCATGTTAGTGCTTGAGCCACCAATGGGAACTGTCAGAAGAAGTGGTCAGGAAAAAAAATAAATACAAGCATTTTCTACCTGAAAATACACGTGTATCAAAGTAGATGTTTTCTTTCAAGAAATCACATGTCTTTACCAACATCATCTTGTGAAGAAAATTAGTGGAAGAAACCACAAGTTTTCTAAAGAGAAAAGGCTACTTTTTTTGCTGATTTTCCACAGAAGATGTATTTGAATATTTTTTTCAAAGCCTAGTAAGCCCCACCAAATTGAAATGAAGTGTTTTACTCAACCCAACCCATTTTTCCAGACCAGTCTCGTTTAAAAATCTTTAATGGTCAGGTTTTGATCCTGTCTAACCTCTTGAAATGCTTTGTGAAATGGATTTTCTATCCTCTGCAGGGTTCAGTTTATTGGGCTTAGAAGTGGTGTTTTTAGCAGCTCCTCATGTTTAGGTATGTGGTTTTGAGTGCCTAGTGACAGATCCAAGCTCTTCTGCATTTGCTCTGTGCTGGTTAGGAGGAAGCCAACTCCTCTGTGGAAATCTTATGATCACATGAACATGAAATTGCACAGAAATGACTAAGGTTTATGAACAGGGCCATATGTTTTCTTGTAGGAATT